>CAWTZC010002521.1:23590000-28390000 GCA_963919715.1 Microtus obscurus
AATCGATTCCTGAAAATAAGGCAAGCCAGACTAAAGGGTCTTAGATATAGGTGCCCCGCCAAGGGTCTGCGGGTAAGCACTGCTGTCCTTCCTGAGCCTGCTGGGCCACCGTACTTCTCCCTGCCATTGGGAGATGAGGACAGGTGCACGCACCATGGCGCTCGCACTCTGCCGCCTATCACTGGGTTCCTGACTTTGCAAGATGCATTGGGTCATGAGTGCGTCCTGACTTGAGGTGGCCAGAGTATGAAGCAAGCTAGGTGACACCATCAAGAAAATGCTGTTCCGCCAGCCCCAGTACTGCGTTCAGGGTCCATCACCTAGGGCGTTGAGTTATCTCCACCAGCTGCTGCCCTGTCTTCTCACCCAGCGACCGGCCGACCGGCCGGGGAGATGTAGCTGGGCGACGACAGGGAACCGCCAGCTTCAGTCGGTCACTGCTTCTCAGCATGTGGAGAGTGCAGGCTTGGGAGGCCTGTAGTCATGGGATGTCTGCCGTGGAGAGAGCCGGTCTAGCGGGGCGAAGACGGATCCAACTGCTGTCACAAAGGCTCTGGAGAAGTGCGTGGAACAAAGCACAGGGCCCGACCCTTAGGAGAGGGTCTATGTGGGCTGGTGCTATGTCCTAAACAAGTGTCGGGAGTCGTGTATATTCTCGGATACAGGCTCTAAGCAAAGGAAAGTGGCGTCCTGCCTTGCTTTGCCCTGTCCTAGCCCCATTCTTAGGTGCTGCTGGGCTCACGCCATCCGCGGCCTCCCGCCATCGCCCACCAGTTCTTCTTTGATTTCTCCTAAGGCCACCCTCACGAGCCCCAGGTACTGTTCTATCTATGCCACTTTGATGTCTCCCACGGCCTTCAGGTTAAACCCAGACTTCCATAGGAGGGGAACCTGCGTAACCTGAACACTGCCCATCTCCTCAGCTTCCAGGAGGCAAAGAAAGGTGAGACCAAGGTTGTGGGGCTGCCTCTTCCGGCTAGGGCAGGCGGAACTTCCCAAGATAAGGGCAGCCAACAATGGCTCTGTGTGGCTCGGCTTGTCTCCGGGCCAGAGGAAATGAGCAGCCTTCGCACCACTGATCTGCTGTATCCTCGGGCATCCGCTGGTAGGGTGGTCCAGGTGGGGGGAGATGTTCCCACCGGGGGCTGGGCCCGCCACCCCTGGCTTCCTCCTTCCAGGACCGTGCATATCCCTAAGGGACTTAGGGGAGGGACTTGGAAGGACACACACACAGGGTTTGGGAAATGGGCCTGGGACACACACTGTACCCAATGTGAGAGTTCTATTGCTGGGATTCAGGCATCAAACATGTGCTGCTCTCTCAGTGGTCCGGAACAGACTCCGCTGCCTTGAGAGCAGCCCATGATACCCAGGAGGGTCAGAGTCAGGGCTATCCCATCAGGACAAGGCTGCCACACAGACATGAAGCTGTGTAATGTCTTGAGTTCCACCTTAGCTTCACCTGCATGTATGAATCTGGTAGGCACCTCCCTGCCTGGGGCCTGGTCTTCCAGTTGATAAAACAGAGCCCTCACCCGCCAGCCAGTCAGTGGAGTGTGCACAGGTCTTGGTTGATGTTAGTCAGTAGGTGAGAGACACACTCCCGTGTGTGTAAGGGTGAGCTGCAGTCTCTGCCCTGTTCCTTCCCAGCTTGTCCCGGTTCCTGGATGGCAGCCTGTGCTGCCTTCATGCAAAGAGGGGCTGGTATTCCTAGTTCAGGTGACATTCTGAACAAAGAGCAAGCGTGGAAGCTCTTAGATAAACCTAGGAGGCCAATCCCTTCCCTGTTCAGAGGAGGAAACCGAGGAAACCAAGGCTGAGCCTCCATGTGCCAGAGGAGAGGCTGGAACACTCATTCCTGTACTCTGTCTTCAGCTCTGGAGGGTTTGTGTGCTCAGAAAGCAGAAGGGAAGGCGCCAGTCCCCCTAACCGGGAGAGGAAGCCATTTCACTGTCTCCTAGGAGGAAGGCAGGTGATGCTAAGTAGCCAGCACTTGGGTGAGGAGGAGCTGCAGGAGAGGGAGGAGCCTCTGGGTCAGGGATGCTCAGCAGGATGTCTTCCTGGGACAGGTCTGAGAAAGGCTGAAGGGATGGGGACAGAGGCAGGGGAGTTAGGAGTTCCTGGAGTTAGGAGATCCTGGAGTTAGGAGGTCCCCTATTTATAGGGGACTTCAGTCCCAGATCCTTAACTTGGCTTGCTAGCATCCACCGCCTGTCCTAACTCAGTCCCTCATGACTGTCCACCACACATGGTGTCTGCCTAAGACACACAAGGCTTAAAACGCACAGCCACCTCAGCTCTCAGACCTAGTCAGTCACTTGTAGCCATGATGCCTGGTAAACTATGGTTGCTATGGCTACTGGGATAGGCGATAAGTTCTCAGCGATAGAAACATAAGCCCCAGCTGATGCTGTAGTGGGGGGCAGACCAGGGAACGCCAGATGGCAAAACTCCTAGGCCCTTAGGATCATTTCCTCCAAATTGTTTTGCCAAAACTAGAGGCTGAGTCTAGAAAGGGCCAATGACGTGCCCAAGGTCACACAGCACAGAGGTGATCAAGGCATACAGTCTTGGCATGTATGGGGTTCCACAGTCCTCAGGACCTCTGTCCCCACTACCTCATTGGATCTTCCCCGTGGTTATCTGAGGCAGCTCCAGTTTGCAGATGGACAAGTGGAACCTGGAGGAAGGAACACATCACTAGTGAGTGGAAGAACAGGACTGAACCAGGTCTACCTGAACCTGGACTCTCGACTGTGTCTTAGCCGTTGATCTCTTGTGAAGAGACACAGCGTAAGTCTAAAACTCTTCAGTTTTGCCTCAGGCAAACTTTCATGCCCAAGGGCAAAAAGCAGTCATGTTCTTTGCCAAAATATCACAAGAATGGTCTCTAGGCCACTTATTAATATTCTTCCCTTCTGAAACCTCTTGAGCTGGGCTGTTATAATTTACATCACTCTCGGTACTACTATCTTCCGTGTTCTCAGCTCTTTCCCCGGTGCCGTGTCTGCCTGCAAGCCGCCATGCTCCCCGCCGTGATGATAACAGACTGAATGAACGTCTGAAACCGTAAGCCAGATCCAATTAAATGTTTTTCTTTATGAGAGTTGTCATAATCATGGCAATAGAAGAATGAGTGACCAGGGCAAGATCTTTACTACATAGTATCATGAATGCAGCTGTTGGGACTAAATTCTGCTCAGAGGTCAGAGGCAGCTGCCACCAAGCCTGACAACCTGAGTCCTGTCCCTGGAGCCCACGCCGTAGAAGGGAGAACCGACTCCTGAAGGTTGGTTACTCTGTGACACACGCACCCACACATGCGCACACACATGCACACGCACCCACCCACATGCACAAACACATGCGAAATAACTCTAAAACGTGGTTTAAAATTTCACAATACAATCTTTGATCCCATATAATCTATGTGTACTAATAAATAAAAACATGATTAAAATGCCGAATTTTATGTGTTAGATATTTCCCCATGATTAAAAAAGTCATTAAAAAGCAATATACCAAGAGCTATTGAGTGTAACTCTAATGGGAACATGGCTTGGAATGGAAATTATCTCTCAAAAAAGCTGTCTTACGAAGTCTTGGTTTGCCGGGCGATGGTGGCGCACGCCTTTAATCCCAGCACTCGGGAGGCAGAGGCAGGTGGATCTCTGTGAGTTCGAGACCAGCCTGGTCTACAAGAGCTAGTTCCAGGACAGGCTCCAAAGCCACAGCGAAACCCTGTCTCGAAAAACCAAAAAGAAAAAAAGAAGTCTTGGTTTCTTGGCCTGGATGCTCTGGAGACTCTTGTCTCGAGCATTAATAGGACAGCAGGGAATCGGATTGCTCCATGTGAGATGAAAAGGGGGGCTGCAGGGGTTCAGGAAAGAGAGCCCTTAGCTGGGCGACTGTTACAGGGCCACAGGCCAGGCTCACTTTGTATTCCCAAGTGTAGAGCCTGCTGCTGCCAGCACCAGGGCTGAGCTCACGGCCAGTCCCACGGCAGAGGTGACATTGTTTGGGTTTTGAAGGATAAATAGGATCTACATACAGCCGGGAGAAATTGTAGGGGGAAGAGTCCAGCTAGAGGAAATGGTGCATGCAGAGGCCTAGAGGTGTGAGCTGGGGGCTGAGGGTGTGCCATCAAACCCAGTGCCAGCCTTGGGAACAATGTCAACATCTGCCCAGGGGCCAAAACCAACACACCCTCCGGCATCCTCCCTGCCACCTTCCACTGCTGACCCTGGAGCTTTCTCAGCCCGTCAGCCAACAGCCTGGATTTACTGGGTGAGCAAGACTGAGTTCTGAACTAGCGGCAGCTTCTGCTCCTTCACACTTCCCAAGGAAAGAGGCCTAGCATCCCCAGCAGAAGCAGCCAAGTTTCAGGAGGAGGCCAGAGACAGAGGCTCTCTGGGCATCGGGTGGAGCCTGGCTGTGTGTCAGCCTACATGTGTGTGCATGTGTGTGCATGGTAGGTGCACACAGCCCTGGGTATCCTCAGTAGTAAGTTGAAGATGTTTCATGCTCCCTTCCCTATGTTAGATCATGAAGAAGCAGAAGAGAGGGTCAGGGTGTAGCTCTCTGGGAGAGCACTTTTCTAGCATGGGTTCAGTCTCCAGCACCACGTTCATTGAGTGTGGTGGCACAGGCCTGTAAACCCAGCATTTGGGAGGCGGAGGCAGAAGGGCTGTGAGCCGGAGGCCAACAAGAGGGAGGTGGAGATCATTACAAGCATCATGGGAAGGGGGCGTCCTTCTGGCGGTGGCAGAAAGGTTCTGGAACCAGAGAATGGTGAGCATCACTATCAATGTCACTAGCGGCACATTCCGTGTATTTTAACACAGTTTTTAATTGGATGGATGGATTAAAAGCCGTCACGCTGATCACTGGAGTAGAACATGGGATCAATAACAGCTGTGGTCATTAGAACTTACTGACAAATGCCGTAGAAGAGAGGGCTAGTTGGCAGGTCCAGAGGACTTCCTGGAACAGGCGCACAGGGAACAGGTAACATTCAGCCTTCCGGGAAACATGGGGACATTGGATGTTTGAGTGTCTCCTCCAAAAGGGAATCACCCTCCACCTGCCGCCTTGTCAGAAGGCAGGGGCCAGGCAGGTCTGCCAGAGAGAGAGAGCCGGAAGGGCTGTCCGTTCCCTCTTCCCTCAACCTCACCTTGCTGTATACACTATGGGTTGCCATGGCACCCAGCTCGGGTCGATTGGCCAAGGGCTTTGCATCTTGAATGAATGTCCTGAGCTCCACAGATGCAGGGAGACAGTCTTAGGAGATGCAGGCCGAGAAGGGGAAGAAGGGAGAGACTTAGCCATTCAAGGATTTTACTGAGTGCTTACTGCACGTGACTTGCCAAGGGCACGGGTGTGAGAGCGTGAATGTGGTGCCCACTTTTGGTAAAGCCGCGGGGGGGGGGGGGGCTGCCAGGTGAGGTGAGGGTCTGGTAGTGGACCCAGGCTTTCCCTTCTGTGTGTGATGCCAGATCAGATGACAAGGATATCCACTGGCATTCTCTTTTAGAGACCAGGTGGGGGGTCTGCTTTCTGACAGGCTACCAGTCCCATAAAAGCGGTGATTTATGTGCTAGCCGGCTCTGGACCGTGGTGTCGTCTGTGCTGTGTTTATTTATCTGTGAGAGCCAATTAGGTTCTGACTCCTTCGTTCTTCTGTCCACATGTGTTCTAACCCCACACAGGGTTGGGGGCGGGGGGGTACGGATGGATGCCTTGGAATTATTTTGCATGAAATTGCCGTGGAAAACTATTTGGTCCGCATTTGGTTTCACCCCCTGTTACAGTATAATTTGTTCTCCTGAAACATGCGGCAGCTGAGGGCCTGGAGAGGCAGATGTTCTGGGGGAGGTGGAGGCTCCGCAGACAGAGTGAGCAACATCGTGGTAGCACCGCCGCCTCTGGCCGTGACCCGATTTACCTATGCCAAGGGAAGATTCTTGGAACCCTGCCAGCCTCGATTTGCCTGCCCATCGAACGGGGAGGAGTCTGCTGTGGTTTGTGTCTCCATCCCCGTGGCACAAGCAACTGAAGACATGCGAGGTTTATTTCAGCTCCTGGTTTCTGAGGTCTCAGCTGATGGTCTTTCGCTCTTGTTTCTGGGGCTGCCGTGACAGAGCATCATGACAGCCAGAGTGTGTGGCTCAGGCTTCTTCGTGGAAAGAAAGGCTGGGGGAGAATAAATACATATCCTGGGTAAGATGCAGTCCTGAAGACAGCCCTACCGCCACCCCGTGACCCATCTCTCAGCTGAGTCTCACCCTCTGAAGTTAAACAGGACCAGCGGCTGGTCCGAACAGAAAGCCAAGGCTTGCTGGCCGCCACCAGAAACTGGAAAGCAGAGAACTCACCGGGGAAACGACTCTTCTGTAGAATGTTTGCCTTGTGAGCTTGAGGACCCGAGTCTGATCCCCAGGTCCCAAGTGACAAAGTCTAGATGTTTACAGGAACCTCGGTTCAGAAAACCAACACAAACTGGGGAGTGGAACTCAATTCAGCCTACAACAGCTCCTGTAACCTCTTTGCTCTCAGTCCCTCAGTCACTGAGAAGCACAGAGGCTCTGAATCTCAGGACCCACTCCATCAATAATGCTCCTTCTTGGGATGGGAGCAATGTGGAGAATCACAGAATTGGGGAAACACAGTAGGCCCCCCAAGAATACAGGCAGCATAAAACTGTAACCAGAAAAAGGAGGAGAGGAGTGGCTGAGGCCAGAGCTACGGCAGAGAGATGAGGCCAGAGCTGGGGCAGGCCTGGAAGGGAGGGGAGGGTGCTTTCTAACTGCTTAGCAAGGAATGATGTCATTCTTGTCCCTCCGGGTGCGACTCAGTGAGAGGCAGGGGCGCGAATGCTGTCTGCCAGAGAGCTTGAGCAGGCAGCAGAAGCTCCATGAGTGACAATGAAAGATCAGAGAGACCCGGTGCTCCCTATGGGGATTTGGATAGGGGTCAAGAAGTGTTGAGAGTGTCAATTACATGGTAAGTCTCTATTCTCTATGGTAAACACACACACACGTGTGTGTGTGTGTGTGTTTTCCTGTGAATGAGCAAAACTGTGGTGAGCAGGGCTTTCAGTCCCTTCAATGACACCCACACACCCTTCCCTGATGTCTGTCTGCCAGGGAGCCAGCCAGCCAGCAGCCCTGTCTTTGACAACCATCTGAACTGTCATCATGGTGGCCTGGCTTCTTTGAACATTGCGTGGTCACTCCTAGGAGGGTCCACTCCAGCTGGAAGGACCCCGGCAACCACAGCTGCTACTGAAACCCAACTCCTGCTTCGGATAGGCTCGCTCCCGTCGCAACGGCTCCAGACGGTGCACCTGCTTTGGAAGACAATTCTGGAGAAAAGACAAGTCGTGGTGAGCTCCAAAGAATCCAGTTTACCCTCCAGCCATACTCTCTCGGGACAGGAGATGGACAAACCTCGGTGACTCAGCAAGAAGCCTGTGATCGATAGAGTCAGTGCAGAGCCTGCGATTGGTGGGGCTTTAGCTGTGACTGGAGGAATTACATACCGCCTTTCTGGCTACTTAAGAAGGCCTTTCAGGATGGTGTGGGCTGCTTCTTCCCATGACCCTCAACATGAGGCCCTGCACGGCTTCTCCTAGGCAGTCCTTTGATTTCCTGGGTCTTTATCAAGAGTAGAGCAGGCTGAGCTGTTTGAACAAAGAACACAAAATGGAAATAGCGTGTCTACACGTATAGGTGGCATGAGACCTTGAAGGGACAAGAACGTCAAGAAGAGGAGGAGGCTTTCACTGGGGGAGGAGCTGCCTTAGAAATTCGCCCAAAAGCTGGGCAGTGGTGGCGCACGCCTTTAATCCCAGCACTTGGGCACTTGGGAGGCAGAGGCAGGTGGATCTCTGTGAGTTCGAGACCAGCCTGGTCTACAAGAGCTAGTTCCAGGACAGGCTCCAAAGCCACAGAGAAACCCTGTCTCGAAAAACCAAAAAAAAAAAAAAAAAAAAAAAAAGAAAAGAAAAGAAACTCGCCCAAGCTGACTGAATTCACAGGAGGCAGGGGGAATCCTTGATCCTCCCAGTTTTAAGTGTAAAACGAATCAGCTGTTAAGACTTGAAAGCAAGCTAGGCCAAAAGAGTTCCTTGTTTTAAAGACATGATTCGTGAAGACACTCGAGGGTGAGGGCCAACCTCCGTCTTTTGGGAGCTCAATGCACCCAAGAATAGAGGTGGCAAGGCACAGAGCACCTTATAACTGTGTCTGTTGGCATCTGGTTTCCTGGACTGGAGGCAGACGACAGGAGTTCCATATTCTTCCACCCAGCTTCTCAAGAGCAGCCATACCTGACTCCGGAACCCAAAGCACAGATTCAGCAGTAGAGTGTGTGTGGACCAACCTCAGTCACATGTGTACCCTGATGCCATCAGGAGTCAGGCTTGGGGTTCGGTAAATACAGCGGTGGGGGCTCTAGCTCTCAGGCCTGACCTCCAGGGAGGCTCTAAGACCCTCGGTCATCCCAGAAGGAATTACCGACCCGTAAATGTCAAAGATGGATGATATTAAGAGAAAATATGTTCACAAGAGACAACAAGAGGAGCCTATGGGACACGTGGAAAACCCTACAGGAGGGAGTATAAACCAAAGTGGTAGGCACATTCCAAAGCCCCACCGCAAAAGGCCACGAAGGCCCAGAGCGGGCCCTCCCTGCTCCTGCAGGGAGCAGACAGATGTCCAGGTGCCAGGAAAGCAGAGGGAGCCCTTCTTTCCCTCCCTATGAGCGCCCGCCCCTTCTGCACCTCCATGATCCGTATAATACCAAGAGGGGCCCCAATCAGCCTCATTGCTGGGCCAATGAGAGCAAAGAGAGGGGCCGTCCCAAGACCACGGTTTGGGGCTCTTCCCTTCACTCCAGTCTCCCTGACAACGATCAGGCTGAGGTGCTTCTTAGCGCCTTCGTGAGTACCAGGGCCCAGTTTTACCTTGTGTTGTTGTTTCTTAGGGTCCCCAACTGAGCGTCCTAGGAGATGCTAAGGGCTGGCTCAGATACTTTAATCTGTCCGCACCTTTCATGCTGCTAACTGAGGTGCAGTGGCATTGGCCTCCTCTCCTCAGCCACCTCCGGGCTGTGTGGATGTTTGTCTGACAGACGTAAACAGAGGCTGCTGGCTCACAGGCTAGAATTCCATCTGCCTGGGTCTCCCAGGGAAGAGCAGGCTGGCTGGCTTTCAGAGGCCTGGGAACCACAGAGCCCTTGGGGAGCCCAGAGCCCTGAGTTCATTGCTTGTCTTCCCTGTCCCAGCCTAGCCTGAGGCTGCTTGGGACACCCAATTCCTCCTGGAATCTCTATTTGGGTTTGGTTTGGGGTTGGAGTTTGTTTCCATTCAGGGCAACTTGATCCCATCCCAGCCTCCTCTCTCCTCTGCCCCCAGCATGCCTGCCCCTGCAGAGGGAACTTGACTTTGCCGCATGCTGACAAGGCAGGGGCTCAGACCTCCCACAGAGGGGGAGGGAAGCTTGGTGGCCTTTGATGTCTCTGAAAGGAGGCCTCCAGCCTCAACCCCCTCAATATTTAAACAACTCAACTTGGGAAGATCGAATGCCACCCTGTGGGGAGGAGTGGAAAGAGAACAGAGCCTAGGGAGGTGGAGGAGCTAGGATACGGATACATCCCGGCCAGTTCCTCACTGTTTGATCCAGAACACACGGACCCTGTAGAGAAGTGGCCAAGATGGCAGCCCCAACAGATGGGTTATGTGGCTGTTGAGGTCTCATCCAGTGCAGAAGGGAACTGGATGCCTTGCTGTAGGCTGCTGGCTGTAGATTACAAAATCAGGAGCGTTTAGCTCCTCCCCCTATATTTAGCCCCTCCCACAACAGCGAAACAGCCACTCCCAGGAGCAGGATGCTGTTCTCTGCCGGCTACGTGTGAGGAAGCTGGACCGCATGGATGACTGGTTGTCAGGGAAAGGGTGCAAGGTGGAGGTGAAGCCCAAGAAAGGCTTAGCTAAACTGCGCCCTCCCTGCTGGGTGGAAGTTGGTGTCCTCGGTTCCTTCTTTAACCACAGACACCTGTGTTTCCAGCTGTCCGTCTTTGAGCCTCATCAGGCCCCCCCCACGCTCCGTCTCGCGAGAGAGCTTAGAAAATGACGGGAGGTGAGCGGCAGTGGAAGAACCTCTCATGTCCTTCTCATGTCCCTGCTGCGTACAGAAGGCCAGTTGTGTGACGGCTCTCCAGGCAGGCCTGTTGGGTGCTGCAGGGCTGGGGTCAGACTCGTTCTCTGTATCCTGCTCTTCTTCCCACAATGGCGAGAACCCTGGGCTCTTCCTTAGCTGGACTGGTCCACGGCGTCCACGCTGGCTCTGCGGCCCCAGACGGGGATCTTCATGCCTGCCGTAAGCGGTGGGTCACTTGGGTGCAGTTTGACATTTTTTACACAGGCAAGCTGGCTGAGATGCTAGGATTCCTGAGTAAGGAATCTCTGGTTTTAACATAATAAAGCCTTAAGATTATCGTTGTGCCCCCTCTGATTCCGTGACTGGAGGAATCTGGGATTACATGAGCCTAAACCTCCATTATCCTATGATTCTAAAGCCTTAGAATTCTAATTCTCTTGAGAGGTTGGGCTCTGAGGAATAGGAAAACCCAGCGGGGAATGGGGCTGAGGCGGTGAAGGCAGACTTTCGCATAGCAGAGTTTTCTAACAGTGAAGGACAACGCATTGCAATGCATTGCCTGATTTTCATTGTGTTTAGAGGAAAACGCTCAGTTAAGTGTGGCCAAGCCACATCAGGGTGTGAGTTCATCTGCCTGGGGCAGCCAGCCTCTAGAGGAGGAGGAGGAGAAGGTGGCAGTGGTGGAGGAGTGAGGAAGAGAAGGAGGAGACTAGATGTCTCCCTCATCCATTTTTTTTGGGGGGGGCAGTGTTTCTCTGCATAGACCTGGCTATCCTGGAACTCATTCTGTGGACCAGACTGGCCTCCAACTCACCAAGTTCCACCTGCCTTTGCCTCCCTCTGCCTCTGCTGGGACTAAAGGCGTGAGCCACCATCACCTGGCTTCATCTGTCTTTAGGAATAAATTGAAGTCGTCCTGCCCTTGTGCAGAGGTCACCTGGATGTTGAGGAAAACTGGGCTACTGTGGTCTTCAGAGCCCTTCCCAGGGACCTTCCAGGGGCTGGATAGAGTCCGAGTTCCCAGATGAAACAGAGCCACACTGCAGCCTGGGCTTCCTTCTGCTCTGACTCTTCACTTCTGTGCTCCCTCTCTTTCTGGACATCTGCTGTCATCTCCCCCACACACACACAGTCTCAGGTTCCCATCATGCAGCCTGGCTATTAACAGACTCATGGAAACAGTGCCCCCCGAACCTGGGCTTCAGACCCTGTTAACCAGGTGCCAAATGTGCTTTAAACCACAGAAGCAGCTGCAGGAGCCTCTTTAAGGCAGGAGAGAGGCAAAGCTGGCCCTTCTAGCATATTCTATTTGCAAGAAGTAGTGGCTTCCCAAGTCCTCAGTCTCCTGCCAAGTGCTTGGACCCTGGAGGACACCATGCTCTCTCTCCTAGCTGCTTGGCTTCCCGGGGGCCCTCGGATTCAGTGAACAAGTCACACTGAAGGTTCGCAGACTGCAAAGCCTGCTCACCTCATGTGATGGAGTGTGGTGCCTGCTGCTGCACTCTCTGCCTTAGCTAGGATGTTCCCTGTGGAGAAGTGACACCTGCCAAGCTTTTCACCGACCATGTCAGCCTGGGACACGCTGTCTACCAAAGGATGCCATCTTCAATCTACTACAGACAGCTGGGTCATTGCCTAGATACGTTCCCTTCAAGACAGAGAATGCCGGGACCTTTCTGCAACGGTGACGCCACATGTATCCCCACACATCTCAAGGTCACAAGACTTGCTTAAGTGCACCCTATTCCTTCTGAGTCACAGACACGGATAACAACACTAACACACATCTGCACGTCTCAGAACCCACAAGGCTGGATTCTGGGAGAGGCTTTTGCGAGAGTTTTCACGTCCCTGAGTCCCAGACAACTGGCTTGCCAAGAGCCCCATCCATCCCCTCCCCTACTGCTTGTGTTTGTGGCTGCATGTACACACATGTGTGCAGGCATGTGGCAGTCAGGGTCAGCCTTGGCTCTCATTGCTCAGGATCTTTCACTGGCCTGGGGCTCAGTAGTAAGCTAGACTAGCTAGCCAGCAAGCCTCGGGAGTCTGCCTGTCTCTGATTCTCCAGCGCTGGTATTGCAAACACATGCCACCAGGCCCAGTAGGCTCTGGGGATCAAAGTCGGGCCCTCAAGTTTACAAAGTAAGCGCTTTGCCAGATGAGTAATCACCCCAGCTTAACCTCCTTTTACTTGTTGCTAAAAGATTTATTTTTGAGCTGGGTGGTGGTGGTTTATGCTTTAATCCCAGCACTCAGGAAGCTGGCAGATCTCTGAGTTCAAGGCCAGCCTGGTCTACAGAATGAGTTCCAGGACAGCTCAGGGGTACACAGAGAAACCCTATCTACAAACGAAAAGATTTATTTTAGTTATTTTTGGTTATGTGTACGCATGTACATCTGGGGTGGGGATTATGTGCACATGAACCCAGATACTCAAGGAAGCCACAGGCTTTGGGTCCAGGCAATTGTGAGCTGCCTGATGTGGATGCTAGAAATCAAGCAAGAAGCATGGGTTCTCTACAAGACCACTACGTGCTGCTGTTAACTGTTAAGCTCTTTCTCCAGCCCCCCTAAGTGTCTTCTAATATTTTCACCTGTTGTGGTCTGGAGAAGAAATGTCCCCAAGAGTACACGTGTTTGAACACTTGATCCCTCTCTAGCAATGGTATTTGAGAACAGAGGACATGAGGCCGAGCTGGCATCCTTCAAACCATCGGGAGGGACTGCAGGATACAGGCTGCTTTTGCTTCCGGCCAGAACTCTCTGCCTCCTCTGAGTGTAACAAAGGCCCGTCTCAGTGCTCCAGCTGCAGTGATCTCTGCTGTGCTGTGTAGGATTGTCCCCTCTCAAACTGTGAGCTGAGGTAAATCCTTCCTCCCTTAAGCTTCTTCTTCTGAAAAGCATGGGTTCACAGAGATGAGAAAAGTGGTCAGCCCACCACCAGGAAATAAACCTATAAAATTCGCATCTTTTGCTCCAAACGCTTAACCCTCACAAGTTTCCCATTTTGTCTCCATCTGAAAAGAGCGAGGGGCCAGATAGAGGGCACCCATTAGCATTAGCATCAGGCAGATGCTCATTTGAAAGGAAACCCGTTTAGACCCTGTCTGATGTAGCTCTATAGCCTTCTGGTTGCTGCAGTCTTCTGACAAAGGGTCTAGGAGCTGTCACTGAGGCACAAGTCACAGGTGCAAATCCTCCATGTAAACCTAGAGAAGCCACCTTGCTCTGAGAGAGCATCCACAGGCAAGGGCACCTCCCGCACACTTCCCAGGCAGCCCTGCCTTGACCCAGAGCTCACCCTGAGCTGACATCTTCTCCAGAAGCATCACCCCAACCCAAGGCCTCACTGGTGGAGATGACCTCACCCCTAGCACCAGAGACAATTGCATCCAAACACTCCGTCATTCCTATAAATTAAAATCCTAGAGTAATAAGGCAGCCATCTTGCAGTGAACTGAAGTTCCCAGAAGGAAAGGGGGAGGAATGTACCCATTTTAAGATTCTAAGGGCCAAAGGTCTAAACTCTGAGATTGTGGAGAATTAAAATGTTGCAGACCAGAGCCAAATTATCTTGGGCTATTTTTAGTCCCTTTGAAAGCCTCCACACCTCTGAGTCTGACCTAACATCCTCACGACTATCAAGACCTTACAATGTGGGCTGGAGAGATGGCTCAGTGGTTAAGAGTGCTGCTTGCTCTTCCAAAGGTCCTGAGTTCAATTCCCAGCAACCACATGGTGGCTCACAACCATCTGTAATAAGATCTGGTGTCCTCTCTGGCCTGCAGGCATACATGCAGAACACTAAGTATACTGAATACATAATAAATAAATAAATAAATCTTTAAAAAAAAAAAAAGACCTTACAATGTATTCTTAGCAGATCACTGGCTCTTGCCAACCCGAGAGCTCAAAGTGCCACCAAATAGCAGCTGAATCCTAGTCAGGATGTCAGCATGCACTTTAGCAGGCCTGCCTGTGACCTCCACCAATATATTTACTAAATACTATGAATCATTATTTTCTTCAATTTGTAACTAATAGATATCTTATGTAACCACTTCTACAATGGGGCATGGTATTTAGAGAAATCAGAATCTTTGCTCCTGGGGCACCCAGCTACCAGGCAGCCCACGGCTAGTGACATAACACAGGTTCCGAGTGATTATCATCAGGACTTCATCCTGCAGGCACTGCTCGGCCTTCTGCTCTAAGGGATGGCCCCCTCTCTCCAGGCAGTGTCCTCACCACTCTGTCTATTGCTGTGGCAAAATACTTGATAACCTAAGGAAGGAAGAAGGGTACGTTCTGGTCCAGAGTTTGAGGATTACAGAAGGCGTGGAGGTGGGCACTTGAGGCAGCTGGTAACATCACATCTATGGTCGGGACGCAGATAGAGATGGGCACTGGGGTTCATCTCTTTTCCTAGTCCATGAAATGGTACCACCTACGTTCAGGTTGGGTCTTCTAATCTCAGCTAATCCAGCTTAGAAACTCCCTAGACTTGTCTAGAGGTTTGTCACTGGGGCGAGCCTAAGTTTGTAATCATGCTAACGTGTGTGATTGAATCCTGGCACACGGGTGCCGTGATGTGTGGGTGAAGCCATCAAAGGCGCCTCTCAGGAGTCGGTTCGCATCTTCCATCTTGAGGCAAGGTCTCTCTTGTTTTTGTTCTGCTGTGTCCTGCAAGCTGATCTATACCCTTCTGTGCAGTTCTTCTATTTTCACACCCCCCCCCCACACACACCTCAGAGTAGGAGTGTTAAGATCAAAGATGTGTGTTCTATGTCCAGCTTCCTCCTGTGGGTCCCCAGATGAAGCTCGGGTTGTTGGGCTTGCACAGAAAGCAATTTACCTGCTTAGCCACCTCACCAGCCGCTCTATCGCAGTGTTTCTCAACCCAAGGGGGCACAACATTTTGGACGGGCGGGGGGATCAAACGACCCTTTCACAGGGGTCACCTAAGGCCATTGGAAAGCACAGATATTTACGATTCCTAACAGTAGCATAATCAGTTATGAAGTAGCAATGAAATCATTATGAGGAACCACATTAAAGGGCCGCATTAGGAAGACTGGGAACCACTTCTCTCTCTGGTTCTATACCCTATCAACTTGACAATTGATATTGACCATCACAGTTGGATAAGATTCTTGTCCTGGGGCATATTACTCTCCTGCCTAAAGTGCCTAGGAACATCCCACGCCTGCTAGGTGGGTCCTGCTGTGAGAGTCTTGAACACGTTCTTCTCACATCTGAGCCTCCACTGCCTTAGCACTAAACTCAGAACTGTGAAGTCTAGCCTGAAGCTCATGGCGAGAGCCAGAGGAGAGTATGTCTGCACACAAGTGTTAATTTTGATGACTCTGCAATCCACAGAGTTTTCCTTAATGGAGGAACATTCCTGTGCCCATTTTATAGAACAGAAAAACTGAGGCGTGACACCATGCCCGCTAGGGGAGAGAGCTGGATCATACAAACTACAGGATTTTGAGTGCTCAGGAGTCAGAGCCCTGCTGAGAAGGCCCTTTCTGGTTGGGTTTTAGAGAACTCTTTGGGACCTCTGACCTTCAGGCAAATCCCAGATGATGTCTGTATCCACCCACACAGCTGCAAACAGCCTGGGTTAAAGTAGACAGGACTCGGATCTAGGTCCCCAGTCCTAGATATTCCGGAAGCCACACCCTATCTCCAAGCCTCTCTAGAAAGTCTGGCAGCCTTATCTGAAAGGGGAGGGAAGAGGCCAGGACTGGCTGGGGGACGTCAGAGGGAGGAAGAAAGCAAGGCAGAGGAAGATGGAGAGACCCTATGGGACCTGGGCCCATGAGTGTGTCCGTACTATCAGCAAACACTGACAGTCAACCTGAACTCCATCCCATCTCTAAACCTCCTGCCAACCCCTAGTAAACCATGTCTCCTCTCTGGCCTCAGTTTCCCCGTCTCTGGGAGTGTATGGGAAAGCACCCTGGAAAGCAGGTTGTCCAGAAGTCTGTGGCCTCCCCTCCCACAGCCCCACACCCACCCACCAGAGCCTCGGAGTCTGTGGTATTTCATTTATCACCCCTGTGGTTCATAGGTACCAGGGCCGGCAGGCTGATTACTCAACAGGCTTATTGCACTCCTTGGTGACTAATAGATTCTTCTTCTGTTTGTGTTTCAAAGCCATAGCAATAGCATTGGCTCTCAGGAATGGCATTGAAACCACCACTATTTAGCCAGACCCTACCTACAATGATAAACAAGTCGGCCAAGACATGGCTCCTTAGAAAAAGGAGACGTCCGTCTCTCCTCTCTGGACGACGTCCGTCTCTCCTCTCTGGACCAGTGGCTGGTGGTACCGTAGCTGTGTGTTGGGGGAGGGCTGATCTGATGAAGTGCTAAGAAGCAAGGATTAGGTCATCCACCCAGCCCTTTCCAGCTCTGACCTACACATTAAGACTCCTCAGAGGGAAGGGGGGCTGAATAGATACCATCTTGGCTTCAAAAGGTCGAGAGTGTAGGGTTAAGAGCCTGCCCAGGAGTCAGACAGCCTGGCTATGAGTATTGGCTCCATTACCTGCTGGCTAGGTGACCTTGGCAAGTCATATCTTCTGGGGGAGCTTGTCCTGTCTGAAAAGAGACAGAAAAAAGATGCCCCAAAGAGGCAGCTTCTGCCTCACTCCATTCTCTCCCCACTTCTCCCCTTCCCTCTTCTGTCTCTCCCTTCTCTCCTCCTCTTCCTCCTCCTCCTCCTCCTCCTCCTCCTCCTCCTCCTCCTCTTCTTCTTCTTCTTCTTCTTCTTCTTCTTCTTCTTCTTCTTCTTCTTCTTCTTCTTCTCCTTCTTCTTCTTCTTCTCCCTCTCTCCCTTTCCCCTCCATAACCCACTAAATAAATATTCAACCTAAAAAAATGATGACGGGCTGGAGAGATGGCTCAGTGGTTGAGAGCATTGCCTACTCTTCCAAAGGTCCTGAGTTCAATTCCCAGCAACCACATGGTGGCTCACAACCATCTGTAATAAGGTCTGGTGCCCTCTTCTGGTCTGCAGGCATACACACAGATAGACCATTGTATACATAACAAATAAATAAATAAATAAATAAATATAAAAATAAAAAAAAATGATGACAGCAGACTGAGCAGCATGGTACACGCCTGTAATCCTAGCAATGGGGAAGTTGAGAAGGAAGATTGTTGAGCATTTGAGGCAAGCTAGGAGGAAGTACTGAGGAGATGCACTCAGCACACAGAAGTTACAGCTTCTAAGTGCCATGGACCTGAGCTCAGCAGCATGAAGGACTGACATCAAAAGGGACTTGACACCATGGGGGAGCAAGCTGAGGCTGGCCCCTGTCGAAGCCACATGGCCTCTCTTGCTCTGTTTATCAGTCAAAGCCCCAATGAACAAATTAGCCCAGAAACACGGCAGCCTCACGGGACCCCACATCTGTGTGCTGTGCGGATTTGCTAGCCGCTAAATTCTTCAGGAGCAGTAACCGCGTTCCACAGCCGTTTGCCTCTTTCCCTGGCTCTCACGGATTCAGAGCTTCCTGGCTTGTTCAGGAGCCTTCCTGTCACCTGCCACAAGCAGTGTGTCCCCACTTCCATCTGCGTCAGCCTGCAGGCCCCATGCCCTGCCGTTCCACAGGGATGATCGTCGCTGATAACACTGCCTGTTTCCACTCACGGTGACAGAAGCCAGGGCCGCCGGTGATCTAGTAAATATTTAACAGCCGCCTCCCTGAAGGAAAAGGGAAACTTGATTTATATCGTTCGCCAATTTCCGTGGTGTAAATACTTCCTTCCTGACTGATTTCAACCTCCGGCTCTAACCACGAGGAGCAGAGTGAGGAAGACACGCAGACACGCGGGTGTAAGCACACTCTGTGTTCGCTCACGAGACTTGGCTCCCGCACAGCCTTCACGGAGAGAAACCGAGATGAAATAGATGGAAAGGGACTGCTAACACAAACACACAGGTCACCATCTTCACGCTGGGGCTGGTGGCCCTAGAGGATGAACAGACGGGTGTATAGGTAGGCTCTGTATGGTGGTGATTTCTATCCACACAGGCTGGGGGCCAGGAACGTCCAGCTGGCCCTCAGACACCACCAGAAGTACTTTTATTCATGCCCTGACTATTGAGAAACGGCAAATCAGTCTCAAAAAATGTTCTGAACACAGGACAATCTTCCCCAGGTTAAAAGGTGACTGTATTTCTGGAAACACTAGGGTGCATTTGAATCCTGCAAAAAAAAAATTGTGAATATATGTAAAAGAGTTAGATTGGAGCCATAGATAAAATCATCTTTTCAATCAGCCGTATATCCTAAAAGACTTGTCAACTGTCCCCACTCACAAAATGCCAGTGGAGACTCCCACTCCCCCAAAACTCACTCCTAACAAAAACAACTTCTCTGACAGTCCCTCAGTTTAGTACTGGGCACCTGTTAAGATCTAAATGTTCATCCCTTCACCCGAGTAGCCGCTCTCTAAGACACTACTGTGTTGGAGGCTTTATTAGCTCACTCAGTCTTTCATAAACTTAACCATGAACCCACTCAAGATCCACCCACCATCATCTACCATCTATCCGTTCACCCTTGAGTTCATCCATCCATCCATCCATCCACCACCCATCCTTATGTTCACCATTCATAAATCCTTCATCATCAACTCCCTACCCATTCATCTACTATTCAAAACCTCCCATCCATCCATCAGTCCATCTGTTATCCATTCATTCCTCCATTTACTCAATATCCACCTATCCATCCAGCCATCCACCCATCTACCTGTCCATCCAGCTCCTCTATTCCAAACCAAGTACTGGCTCCTCAGGACGCAGGATGCTATCAATCTGATTCCTGTCCTCAGGAAACCGTTGGGTAAATGACCCGTATATTCAGGTATACATCACAGAGAAGGTCAGTGTGGAGAGCCAAGTGTGATGATGAACAGGTGTCCTTGGCGAGTATAAAAATTAAGAGCCCCAGTGCTGGTCTTGAACACCTGGATTTGACTCCTACCCGAGTGGGCATTTGCTGGATAGCCTCAAGAGTGTGGTATCAATCTCTAGGCCTCACTTTTCTCAGTACTAAGAAGTGTCAAAGCCTGATGTCACAGAGCTGTTGTATTCAGTGATAAATAAAGATCTTGGCGGCCACACATGCCCAAGCAGGGGTCTCAGAGTCCAGGCAGCCAGTCCCTGACTCCAATGGTCTCTGTAGCCTGTCCATAGGGTGGGGAGGCTTCCATGGATAGAATAATTCATAAATGACACTGGGCTTCCCAGATAAAACCTCATAGTTAATTGAAGTTCACAAGCTGTCCCAGAGTTCTCATCGTGGCCCTGGTTAGTTGAGGTGACCTGACTTGGGCAGGCTAGATGGCTTAGTAAAAGAGGATCACCAAGCTTGCTCTGGGCTAGCCCTCCATGCCGGGTGAAGTTGAGACATCTGAAGGTAAGTGCAATGCTAACTCGGGAAGCTGCCGTCCGACAGAGAAGGTAAGTCTGTCACTGCCCGACGCCATCCTCCATTGGTTTTCACGTGACTGGCTGACGGTCCCCAGCATATTCTTATGACCCCTGACACCTTCCTCCTAGGCCCACGGCAGACTCCTGGCTCCCTTGGGAGATGCTCCTGACACAGGCTTCGGAGCTCTTGGCTGCATTATGCCCCCTTAGGGAGGAGGAAATCACCCCACTTCCCTGTCTTCCCTCAGCTCCAGTATGATCAAGGCCCCATGGCTTACAAAATAGCAAACAGCTGCTGTGACCATGGGCTGCCCAGACCCCAGGGGCCGGAGGGAAGCGAGCCAAGGGGAACTTGGAGAAAGAGCTCTTAATAACATACCTTCCCCAAGCTGCTTCCAACGAAACTGCTCCTCACAAATCATTCCATAAACACTTAGCAGGCTCTCAGGAAAGCGCACACGGCTCTCACCCGGCTATTAGGGGGGCTCCTCACAAGTAAATTGAGACCAGGCAGCAGAGGCCCGTGCCAAACCCCCCTTCCTGCCCCCTTCCCATGTGGCCTCTTCCTCCTCCACCCTGGGCCCTTCAGCTCCAAGGGCCAGTGTCTCCCACTATACCTTGGGCCTCTCCCGGGGTTGGGATGGGGGCTTCTGTTCCCTTGGAAACCAATCCAAACCTCCGCTGCTAGATTTTCAGAGGGTTCTCCTGGTTGTATATAGGCCTAAATTCTCCAGAGACTTCTGAGGGCCACAGCACCAGGTCAGTGATCAACAAATTGGGAGACCCACATCTGTCCCTACTACCCCTCAGCCGAGGCTGCTGGTGCCTCTCAGGCTGGAGCTGCTCAGTGGGGAAATAGCTCTAGGTTCATCCAAGTCACGCTGGAAAATCCCTCCCATCCAGCAAGCCCCCTCCTGGGAGAGCATTGAGCAACTCGCTTGGGCTGATATCCAGCCCTTGGCTAATATCCAGCCAGGATCGGGGAATGACCGCTGTTCAGAAGTTGACACGTTTGCATGGAGGTTCACAGCTTGTTGTGGGGAATGGCTTTATATGGATGTCTGAGAACAATGGAGCGGGCTGGTACCTCGGGACGATTCTGGATCATAATTTGGCTTTGGGAAACACTTCAAGAATGACTTCTCCCTTTTCTTCTCTAGGCCAGGATCATCTCGAAGGTCAGAAAACTCTAGTGAAAACAGAATCCTGGTTGAAATAAATAAAGCATTTGGATGAAAAGAAATGTTCATATCCACAGAGCCTGAAGTTAGCAGTAGATGGGCCTTGGCTGCGGAACTTGGGTCAAATCCCAGCTTAGCGCTTACTGGAAGGCCGGTCCTGGCGAACCTGAGCTCCCCCGTTGTGCCATGGGGACAGGCTTGCCTGTCTCATGGAGCTACGGAACTGCCCTTCCTGTCCTGCTGCCCTTGCACACACTCAGAGGCTGGGCCTTCGCTCATCAAGCCAAGAGCTGCCATCTGTCCACTTCAGGGGACGACTCTGAAGCTGCTCATTCCGTCTTTCAACAATGTTTAAAAAGCAGAATGCACCCACCATGAACACGGGGCTGCTCCAGGCGCCAAGCGGTATGCGCCCACCATGGACACGAGGCTGCTCCAGGTGCCAAGCGGTATGCGCCCACCATGGACACGAGGCTGCTCCATGAGAAGCAAGCAAAAAAAGGGGGGGGGGGGACAGACACATAAGGACAAGGAATGACTTGCACTTTTGGCAAGAGTCACAGTGTCCCAGAAGTCCAAGGATAGACTTTCTTCTGAGAGACAGGGCTCAGGCTGTAGGCTTGAAGCCGCCAGGAAACAGGTCCAAGAGGCCTCAGTAAGAACCGGCCGTCTGATATGTTGGCCCCAGAGGAAGAAATGATGGGTGGAAACAGGGAGGAGGAAGCCTAGCTCTTGTCACTGCATCTCAACCTCAGCTCCACATCCAGATGGGACTATAAGGCTCAGAAAGGGGCTGGGCATTGTTCATGGCCACACATGGTGGCAACTGAAGTCACGTGGAAGCCTGGGGTGCTAGTTCATCTAACTTCAAGATAAGGTGCTGAGAGATCTCTTCTCCATGTGTAAGACAGAGGGCATCACCCCGGGAAGGCAAACATGGTGGGTACCATACGTCAGAGTGACTGGAGCACTCAGGATAGACCCTTCAGCCTCATCCAAAGGTTTTATCTTCTCAGAGTTACCTAAGGGTTTAGCATCGTCCTCTCTGGACACCTCTATGCCTCCATTCTTGGCAGTCAGGGACTACTCTTTCTTTTCCCACTACAAATTATTCAACATGACACATAATACCTATCCACTCATGAGTCTGTCCACACATGGTGTTGGTCAGTAGGCCAAACCTCTGTTCCCACCCCTTGGCTTTGGCTCGCTAACCTGCCCTTCTACCTTCTCCCATCGGAACACCCTTCACGCCCGAATTCCATGTCTTCCCAGAGCTTGTTCTGATTCCTCATCTTCCCAGAAGGTAACTCAAGAGGAGAGAGGAAATGTGAGTTCCGCCTGGGGCATTAGTGAGCATGTGACCAAGAACCAATCGCATCTCTTCTCTTAGGCTCCGTGTTTCTTACCTACAAACCAGTGCTAAGATTCCTTACTTCCTGCATGATGGGGGTTATTAAATGAGGGGAGAGTATAAAAGAATTCTACAAACTTTATAATGCTGTTGTTATTTGTGATCAATGATCCCATTGTCATAGAGTAACAAAAATGTGCTTATGGTCTAGGTGTGGTGGTGTGTACCTGTAATCCCAGAATTGGAGATAGGAGAATCAAGAGTTCAAGGTCATCACGGTTCCACAACCCAAAGAAAGAGACTTTCTCAATAGTTCCTACGAATATTCAGATATTTAATCTTACTGCTTCTGATGGGTCACGTGTCCCCATGGCCAGGAAGATATGATGCTCGTTAGTCAGACTCAGGTCTCATTGTTGGCCAGGGTACTGAGGTTTAGGGACCACACTACCTGAAATAAATGAAGCAATGTGTGGGGACAAGCAGAACAAGGTCACTGTGCAGCCCTTTGGTGGGGTAACAGTCACATACGCTTTTATTTACACATAAAATAATGCCTTCCCATCCCTTTTCCTCCCCCAGACAGAAACAAACCAAAGGCTTGTGATCACCTAAGTTTGGATCTCTGGGTGATTCATATTCTCTTCCTTCAAGGTTAGATGGGGTCTTTGGGTCTCGCTGTCTGCTACAAACCATGATTGTACATCAACAGAAAGAGAATTGGGTCACTGTAATAATTCAGACTTGAAGGAACGAGGAAAGAGAGACATTGCCTAGAGCTACACCAGTACACAACATTAATCAGTTTATCTGATGAACAGGGATCACAGAGTCTCCCAGTCCTGGTCAAGGAAGGAGTTCTGTGGATGGAGTGACAGACCTCTACTCTAAGGATGTCACATAGTGCTGTGGGACAGAGGTCTGTACCCTGTCACTTGTATTTTAAATAAATGCTGATTGGCCAGTAGCCAGGCAGGAAGTATAGGCAGGGTGACCAGACAGGAAGTAGAGGTGGAGCAAGGAGAACAGAAGAATTCTGGGAAGAGTCAGTCTGCAGTCCTCTCCCAGACACAGAGCAAGCAAGATGTGACAGCCTCGCTGGAAAAGGTACTGTGACTAACACAGACAAGAATTATGGGCTAATATAAGTTATAAGAGTTAATAAGAAGCTTGAGATACTAAGCCAATTTGTTTATAATTAATGTAGACCACTGTGTGATTTCCTTGGAACTTAATGACTGCGGGAACCAGGCAGGACAGAAACCTCAGTTAACAACATACCAATAATCCCTAGGCTGTGACTACATCAGATTAAATGATCAAGAGGAAGTGAGATCACAGAGGGAGGGAAGCCTTGGTAGCACTCAGTTTTATATTAATGTCACGAAATACCCGTGGCAGGGTTCCTCACCAAGAAAAGAGATTTCCTTAGCTCAGTTTTGAAGAGCAGAAGTCCTAACAGCCTGCCACACATATCCCGTACTTCATGGTGGATGATGCTATACTCTGGGGCACT
This sequence comes from Microtus obscurus, assembly GCA_963919715.1. Lineage (NCBI taxonomy): Eukaryota > Metazoa > Chordata > Mammalia > Rodentia > Cricetidae > Microtus > Microtus obscurus. The sequence continues at coordinate 23,613,669 of CAWTZC010002521.1, forward strand.
TGTGGAATGAGGGAAGATCACATGACCAGACAGGAAGCCAGAGAGAGGGAGGAAAGCCAGTAATGACCCTGTGATGGTTAGCTTCACTGTCAACTTGACTGAATATGAAGTCGTCACAAAAACATACCTCTGCGGCTCTGCCTTTCCCATCACCTTCAAACCATCAGCTGAAACAAATTGCTTAGTCAATTGGCTATTTGTCGAGTAACTGATACAGACCTCTCACAGGTTCTGTCTCTTAAAGGTTTATCCTTTTTGCTTGCTTGTTTGTTTGTTTGGTTGGTTGGTTGGTTGGTTTTTCGAGACATGGTTTCTCTGTGTAATCACCCCTGGCTCTCCTGGAACTCACTGTGTAGATCAGGCTGGCCTCGAACTCACAGAGATCCACCTGCCTCTGCCTCCCTAGTGCTGGGATTAAAGGTGTGCCCCACTGCAGCCTGGCAAGGTTGATCTTTTCAATTTTATATTTGTTGTTATCATTTACATTTGATGACTATTTGTATGTGCACATACATATGTGTGTGCACAGATACCAACCTTCACCTGCCTGTCTTCAGGTCTTGTTTTGTCCTCTGGTATATTCTTGCCCAGCAGGGGGCACCCGTGCCCACATACCAACAAGGCTGCAGGCTTCCTAGGGGACAGCCCAGAGGAAGGTAGCTGGAATGTGGGACCATAGCTGACCAGTAGACAATAATTCCAGGTCCTGGGGCCTTGACCGCGACTGTGCTGGCCTCCTGCTTTCCTGGGAGGAGCTTTTCCTACCCAGATCTAGAATGTAGTGCACCTCCCAGATCTAGACTGTAGTGTACCTCCCAGATCTAGGCTGTAGTGCGCCTCCCAGATCTAGACTGTAGTGAGCCTCCCAGATCTAGGCTGCAGTGCACCTTCCAGATCTAGACTGTAGTGTACCTCCCAGATGTAGACTGTAGTGTGCCTCCCAGATCTAGACTGTAGTGTGCCTCCCATCTCTACTCAACTCAAAGCCGTGTGGCTCTCAGTTGTATCCGTCTGTATTGGTGGAGGAACGGAGAGGCTTTGCCTCAAGATTTATTCTCTCTGTTGTCACTGCCACTCTCGCCTGATCTGGGAGTGTTCCCAAGTGTTCCAGGGGGGAGGGGCCAGTGCCTCTGATTTCTTCCTGACAAATGTGTCAGGGGCCATCAGGGAGGTAAAGAGATCCCTAAAAATGCTTGTGTGCAGTTTGGGGTGGAAGAAGTTCATGTCGATGTAGGGTTATGAGGGAGCACCCCAGGGGCATCACGGCCATCTGACAGGCAGAAACAACTGCCTCCTCCTTCTCCCATGCATACAACCCACACGGAGGCCCAGGCCACAGCCGAGACTGAGCGGGAACAACCAGGGGTCCCAGACACACCAACACTCAAATACAGACCCTAGGATGGCCCAGTGAAACACCCTTTAATCTGATCTCTTTATTGGTCCAGAGAAGGGAGTTAATTTTTCATGGGCCACACAATAAAGCGGGAACTCCTACCTAAATAGGGCTTAGTTTTCTGGGGGTAAAATCAGGCTCGTGGAGAAATTAGACCGAGGAGAACTTGCTGAGAAACCTGAGTGGGAAATAACAGCCCCCTGTGGATCAAGCCAACATTGCACGCAGGGCACCTGACCCAGTGTGCCAGGCTCATCTTGTTCCGCCTTTATGGTGCCCTGTGACGCTATCATTCCCCCCCCCTTTTTTTTTCTGTATGAAGAAACCAAAGCTCCACGAGGGAACTTTAGAGATGCGTGTGTGGCTGTATACACATGGAAAAAGTATATGAGCTATGCGTGTCAGATGGGCGAGCTTCACTCTGCCAATTTTATACCTTTACTTGTTTAAATCCTGGGAAAGGGGCAAAGAAGTTAATGAACTCTCTAAAGACTGCACAGCCAGGGAGTGGCAAAGCTTAGCCCTTAGCCGTCTGCAGAGTCCACAGCCATATGCCTCTCAACACAAGGCCGTGTCCCATGTCAGCATCCCAGCCACTCTGCCCCCCACGTGGTTCCAGTTTGCTGGACCCAGGCCCGAGGAAGTGGCTAGGAGGCTCCAGGGGGAGGCGAAGAGGTCTAGATGCAGGACACCCACAGGCCTTCCAGTTGGCACTGTGCAATACACAATCTGAAGACCTTATAGCCATTTCCACATCCCGGGGCTGTAGAGCAATTCAAACCCCATCTCTGTTTCCAGAGCTGTGCCTTCCCTCCTCCCTGCAGCCCACAGCCTCTCTGCCCTGCTTTTCCCTGCCTCGCCTCCTTGCTTCTGCCTTCTAGGCTGGGCAGACAGGTCCCCAGGGGCCGCCTGCCTGGGGCTGTCTGAGCTCCCTGTGTGGGATGTGTACAAAGCCAGCTCTCCAGTGGGGGCAATGGTCCTTGAAAAGCCCGAAAGCATTCCTTGTCAATGTGTCGTGACGGCAGGGATCAGCGGGAAAGGGTGGGAGGGAGGAGCAGGCCGTGGGAGAGAGCAAAGTCTAACAGACGCCCCTCTCATTGCTCAGCATCCAGTTTGGTAAGGCCTCTCTGCACGGCTTGACACCTGATCCTGCAGGAGGTCAGGTGGAACCAGGGAAGCTCAGAGAGTCCTAGCAATGTATACCCTGACACACAGCAGCACAAGAGGCCGGCTGAGCCTGAGTGCCAGCCTGTGGCTCCACCTGAGGCCTCCTTCACCGCCATCCACTGATATTTTCTGGCTCATGTGGAGCATTCAGGGAGGCAGGCAGCCCACCTGCCAAGTGCACGGAAGCGCTGGGGTGTTGGCAGGGATGGTTGAGATGCTTCCTCCTGGGAGGTGTCACGGTCTGTAGACGCTGTAATCTGTCGGCTCTGTGGCCAGGATGAAAAGAGGAGGCCCACCTGTGCCAGATGGGCCTGGGCAGGGGCTCACATCCTGGATGCAGGAGGATCTCAGCAGAGCCAGAGAGACAGCAACAGGCCTGGACCCTCCTGCCTCCCACTCCTGCTGAAACGGGCGTGTGGTCCTCCAAGCAAAACCGTTGCTGTCTTCATTAGATCAACTGTGCCTGCTTGCAAGAGGCCGTGAGGAGCCAGTTTGTTGACTGCTGGCATCCCCTCAAAAGGAGGCAGAGAGTCATCGGACCTCAGCTGAGAATCCAGCCGCTCCTCTCGGTCACGTGTGTGCACTTCTGCCCTAAATGCACATGGCTTCGGGATCCTGAGAGGAGCAAGAGTGCATAGACCGGGGTGCCTCAGAGAGGAGCTCCATCTATGGAGCCTTAGAGGACCCATCATCCATGCTGGGTGCTGACTTCCCAGGGTATCTACTTTGGGGTCACCAATATTTTACAAATAAGCCCCCAAAACTTCTTTCTGGTGCTATTAGGTGAACTTTGATAGAATTGTATGGTTGTTGGGACCTTATAAGGAGGAAACCAACATAGCTAACAGCTCCCCAAGGAAGAACTTCTTCAAACAGGGGACATGCAGTCTGTCTGAACCTCCTTTGTGGCTGGAGATGAATGGCAGACTCCAGGTCAAGGGCAGCCTTTCCCGGGCCCCATGCAAATCAGGCAAGAGTGGAGGTGAGCATGGTCACTCTGGGGTCACCTTCCTGGATTCAAACCTCAGCTGCCTAAGTATGACCAGGGGAGCAAGTCACCTTGCAGATGGGGACAGAATGATCGCTGCAGAAAGAGGTTGCTGTTCTTTGCCGTTCTGTTCTTGCTCTAAATGGTCCACAGTTACAGGAAGTTTTCATGAATCACCCAAGTCATCCCAAATACAATCAGCAGCCTGTGGCAGTCAACCAGACTTCACCAGGAGCCCTTCAGTTCACCTAATGTTGCCCACCCCAGACAAGCTCCAGTTGTTTCTAGGCGTCCAGAGCTGGCAGCACTCCCAGGCACACCCCCCCCCTTTGTGGTTCTGGCCCCCATGCCTCTAGGGATGCAACCCCAAGATGACAGGTCCCTCCTCTGCAGCCTCCCTTTGCTGGCTCCCAGCCACTCTCCCTTCTGTTCCTATCCTGGGTGGCCTGCAGGTGGGCTGAACCACAGGTGGCAAATATTTGCTGACCGAGGGAATGTATTGTCGCCGAAGACACTTGGCAGGTGTTTGTGCACACACTCTCGAGAGGTGAAACAGGGGACAGGGCCAAGGAAAGAACAGCCTGAAGTCCTGCACCTGTGGGGGAGCTTAGGCACTGCCCACCACCGACATGATCAAAGACTGAAGAAGCCAGGGACAGATCAGACACTTGAACATCAGACACTTGAACGACAGACGTGAGACATGAAGACATCACCAGAGACTAGACAACAGCACCTTAGCTATGGGGGAGGCAGGTATAGGGATGCAGGCTGGTATGCCTAGCAGGATGGGGGAGTGTGCTTCCAGGAAGGACCTAGAGGCCAGGAGAAGGCTGAGCATGCACGGTTGGAGGCTGCACAGTGTAGCACACTAAGACTGAGTTGAGGAGAGGGCAACTGTGCAGTGTGCTGAGCACAGCGCCCCCTAGAGAGTTACGGTGCCATAACATCTTCCTTCTGGGTTCCCTCTGATATCAGTACCAATGGCTGGGAGGCACTGGGGAACCTTGACTGCAGGCCTTCATAGAAGGGAGGTTACTCAATTGTCTCTAAGTATCTAAAGCAAGCCTGGGGCTCCTGGATGCTCCTGAGTGAGACTGGCCCCAACTGTCACAGGGACAAACATGTTTCCAATGATGCTGGCTCATACCTAGGATCCCAGCTCTCAGGAGACTGAAGGGTGGGGACCTGAACTTCCAGGCCAGCCTCTGTGCATAAATCCTGTCTTGGGGGAGGAAGAGAAAAGAAAAAGGTGACCTCCGGACCCCAGGACGTCTTATTAAGTAAGCACTTGCCAGGAGTCACACCAGGTACTGCTTTGTGAAGGACGTCATTACCAAGGCACCTTGCATGAAACAGTGTTTCGTGGAATGTTCGCACAGTGCTCCACCAGAGATGCAGATATGGTGCTCCTCCAGAACTGGAGGTGTGGTTCTCCCAGGATGCTGCCCAAGAGATGCAGATATGGTGCTCCCCAAGAACTGGGGGTGTGGTGCTCCCAGGATGATGCCCAAGAGATGCAGATATGGTGCTCCCCAAAAACTGGGGGTGTGGTGCTCCCAGGATGATGCCCAAGAGATGCCACAGTTGCCCCTAAGCCCATCCCATAGGATGGCTAGGCTATTTCTGCCTATGAGGAGAGAGCATCAGGCATCCTCAGATGTCCCAGCATCCTCCTGTGAGTAGGGATGCCTGGGTTTAGCTCCTGGGTTCTGTGGAGAGAAGAGAGAGAGTAAGGAGGCCTCTCATCTGTTCTGTGGTCTCTGGGCCTTACCCCGCCTGCCCCTCCCTGGTCCTGCCCTGTCTGTCTGGAAAGCAGGTCCCTATTGTTCTGGGTCCTTCCCCAGATCTCCCTCCTATTCTAAATACTGGGGACAATACACATTCCTTTCCAGAGATTCCGTAGCCCCCACCTCTGCCCAGTCTCCTTCAGAGAGGCAGTGGGGCTGGATCTGTCCCTGAAGAGGTGCCAAGCTGCATGCCTCTCCCACCTCTCCCAGTGCAGGGCCTCTGAAGTCGTTCCAGCTGGCCCTGAAGAGGGGCCTGTGCTGGATGCTGTGGCCAGGCCAGGCCAGGCTTCAGTAGGGGGATTGGGCTCCACTCATCTGGACTCGGGCCAGGATCTTCCTCAGACAGACTGGGCAGTTCCATTTAGCCACTGGCCACTTCCACTTGGGACTTCTTTCCCTCTCTATGAAGGATGGTAGAGACAGCAAGCAATGTATGTAGAGACAGAAAGCAGCGTATGATCGTGAACAAACAGTAAAATTTGCAATCTGAGCTCCGGGATGCTGCTCCTGGCTTTGACTCATGTGAGCCAGTAGGCTGCTTCTAGTTCTCTCTGCCACAGAGGAGGGCACCAGCACTTGCCTCTCAGGTGGTGTGCCGTAAGGTGAGCTGGAAAGGTACTCCACCACGCTGCAGGACCGAGTCTCCCTGCATTCATTTGTTGGTCCCCATAATCCTCAATGTGATCAGAGGTGGAACTTTTGGAAGTAATTATTAATGTCATGAGAGTGGAGCCCTCCTGATGAGGTTACTGCCTTCTTAGGAAGAGACATTTGGGCCTAGGAGAGGGTTCGCTGGGTAAAGGTGTTTGCTGTCAAGCCTGACAGCCTGAGTCCCATCCTGGCACTCACATGGCCAAGGAGAGAAAGGAAACCTACACATTGTCTCCTGACCTCCACATGCCTGCCATGGCATGCTGAGCCACCTCCCCTACATACATACAATACATAGAATACACACCCTACATACACACACCTACATACGATACATACAACACACACCCTACACACACACAAATAAATGTAAAACATAAAATAAGAAGGAATTGGAAATTCTGTTTCCTCTCTGTTTCCCACCATGGAATGACAGTGCAGGCAGATAGGCCAGCTATGGGCCAGGAGGTGACCCCTCAATGGCCACGCATCTGTTTGAGCCTTGGCCTGGGACTTCCAGCCAGAATGGAGAAAGCGGTCTGGCTGTACTAGGTGTTGTAGCACGCACCTGTAATCTGGAGGCAGAGACAGGAGGATCGCTGCAAAAATTGAGGTCAGCCTGGTCTACATAGTGAGTTACAGACCAGCCAGGGCTACATAAGAAGACCTTGTCTTAAAACACCAAAACAGCTGGGCGATGGTGGCGCACGCCTTTAATCCCAGCACTTGGGAGGGAGAGGCAGGTGGATCTCTGTGAGTTCGAGACCAGCCTGGTCTACAGAGCTAGTTCCAGGACAGGCTCCAAAGCCACAGAGAAACCCTGTCTCGAAAAAAAGGCAAAAAAAAAAAAAAAAAAAAAAAAAAAAAAACAAGCAAAACCCACAGAACAACAGCAAAACCTTACCAAACAACATAGAATCATTGTTCAAGTGATCTAAACTCAGATTCACAGAGAAATCAGGGCCTGCCACCCGCGCCACGTCACCCGTGTCTCTTATGTCATCCACATACACTAGAGCCCCTTGGAGGTAGGGTCTGAGCCTGCTCCATCTTCAATCCCCTTCCCACCCAGGACAAGCTTCTGGCTTTACTGTTAAGCAGAGAGCTGGATGTTCGAAGGCAGGATGGTAAATGATGGGTTGATGGGATTCTCCAGGTCCCTTGAGGCCCCAGGTCAGCTGTCCTGAGGCTGGTACCCCTGCTTTGGCCTCTCAGGGAAGATGCAAAGACATCTCATCCCCACCAGCTCTGATTTGTGTGGCTCCTGAGATGGTGAGAGCAGTCTGGGTCCCCTCTCTCCTGAGCTTACCCCACATGGTCCTCTCAGAATCTCCCTGCCAGAAAGCTCTCCTAAGGCAGTGTTCTCAACCTTCCTGATGCTGTGACCCTTTAAAACAGTTCCTCATGTTGTGGTGACCCCTCCCAACCCTAAAATTATTTCATTTCTATTTCCTAACTATAATTTTGCTACTGCTATGAATCGTAATGTAAATATCTGATATGCAGAATATCTGACACATAAACCCAAGAGGGGTCACGACCCACAGGTTGAGAACTGCTCTCCTTGTTGGGAGCCATCTCTCAACAGCACCAGAGGACGGACATAGCCAGCTTGTCAGCCCTGCTCAACACCTGCCTGGGCTGCTTCACAGGGAAAGGCTTGCTCGCCCTTCATGGCGTGTTTGCCTTGGAGTCCTTTCCTAGGGCCGTCTGCTCCCCACAAGCGCGACCCGCTCATTTCCTTCTGAAAACACCAAGACTTCCTGGCTTTGCAGAGAACCACCGGGTGAAATGGGGCACGGTCCGAAAGGAGCCTGTGTACCCTCGGCCCTGGCTGCGCCAAGATGGCCCCTCCCTAGCACATAACGTCCCCCAGCAAGCCTCTGTGGGGTCAGCCAGGGTCTGGGCTGCCAGCGTTGGTGACAAGAAGCACACCCATCTTTACTTCAAGGCTTGGAGAAGAGAAGCCAGGGGCTGTCACTCCAGATTGGGTACAAGTCCTGACTGGGCAAACCCAAGGCTGAGTGTCCGGGTAAGGATCCCCAGACCTTGGCATTGGGTACAGATAGGGCAGGGCTGTACCCAATGAGAAAAGTGCTCGTTGATACGAAGCAGGCACCTGGGACAGAAATACTCAAGCTAAGGAAGCAGTTCCTGCCAGAGACATCAGACCTTTGCAAACGGGGGTGCATTGAGGAGAGTCACCAAGAGCCCCATAGTCTGGAGACTATGATGAACACTCACTACCTCTAAGGCCCCAGAGTCTGATTTCCTGTTCTGGAGGAGGGGACAGAGAACCCTGGAGGACCAGAATTCTATTTCAGATACAGACCCAGGTCGGGGCAGTGGTTGGGATGGGTTCAGTGTAGTCATCGCGTTACTGAAGGGCAGGTCTCTGAAGCCTCCCACAAACCCATGTCCACATTCTTCATGTTTCAAAGAATTGAACAAGGCACAGGTAAAGCAACAGTCAAAGGGGCAGCCTTAGTAAAAGCAAGAAGGACCCTCCACAGGGTGGGGGCAGACACCAGCAAGCCTGTGACTCTACAGCTCCTCTTTCTGGGTCCAGAAGGGAAGAGTAGCTCCCTAGGGCATGACCCTTCCTTTGAGCGACATTGGTGATTGACACTTCTGAGCTATATAAAGTTCTGTTTATTGTGCAGGTGCTACCCCACTGTCCTCTGTTACAATCCAGGCAGGAGACGCAGCCCCAATGCGTTAGCTGACAGTGGTTTGTGATGTCTTGGGACAATCTCGTCCCTAGAATGCCTGTGTATCTCCAGGGAATTCGCCTTATATTTTCATTGCGGTCAACTGTTTCCCATTTGTTGGAGGAAGTTTGTATAACATGCAGCCATGGGCAAATGACCCGGCGGTCTTCCCTCGGTCCCACTTCCTTAGGAAAAAGGGACACACAAAGGGGAGATGAGAGAGAAGATGCGGAGGACAAAGTCCAAGGGAGGCAGAAAGCAAAGTCTGACTTGTAGGTGGAGGGGGAGATGTGGATAAACGTGTTTATGTTCAGCCACCCTCAGACAGCCCGACCTTGTTGGACCCCTGGATATTCCCGGGCCTGTAGACTCAACCCAGGATGGGCCAGGACAGGACACTGCTCCCTTCCAGGACCACTCGGTTATATCAGACAGTTCACCTGATGACACACAGAGATGGGTATATTTGGGATTTCCTGTTTGCATATGATACTTCAAAAAAGGTTTGCCTTCCCTCCCTCCCTCTGTTTTGCCTTTTTAAACCGCCTCCTGTAGTGTAGACTGTTCAAGACTCGAACTTGCTGCTATAAAGCCAAGGGTAGCCTTGAACTTGGGATCCTCTGCCTTCACTGTCCAAGTGTTGGGATTAAAGGCTTGTGCTGGTTTGCTGGGGCTTTGTGTTTGCTAGGCCAGCATTCTACCAACTGGCTCCCCGCTCAGCCCCTCAAAACAAGTTTCCATTTAAAAAAGCAACAACCATAGCTCCCCCGTCTGCTGTCTCTTCTTCCCTTACGCTAGTCACTGCCCAGTCAGGCCATCATAACATCCCTGGACCACAATCCTGGTTTTATCTCCATCCTTGCTCCAAACTGGAGCTGCCAGAATAAGTTTTTTTTTTTTTTTTTTTTTAAAGTATAGATACCCTGTCCTTAAAACCTCTCACTGCCGTTAGGGAGATGGCTCAGAGGTTAAGAGCACTGGCTGCTCTTCCAGAGGGCCTGAGTTCGACTCCCAGCATCTACATGGTGGCTCACAGCTGTCTGAAACTCCAGTTCCAGGGGATTCAACACCCTCATATGGTTATACATGCAGGCAGAAACACGAGTGCTCATGAATAAAAATAAATAATAAAAGAACTCCCTGAAAAATACCCACTCGTTTCCTGAGTTGCAGATTTAACTGAATATGTATATCTGACCTAATACTTATAACCCCAGTTCCCCAAGAGCCTAACACTGGCTGCTTAAACCTGTCCCAGGTCCCCCAGCCACGGGATCCATCTAAGTTCTTGAGAATTTTTTTTCAGCTTCTTCCAGATTCTTCCACGTCTCCATCTCCCACAGCCAAGCTACAGTAAACTTCTTAAGATTTATCCATCTCTCCACTCAGAGTTTTTTTTTTTCTGAGCACTTACTATGTATCAGTCTCTACCCCAGCTGTGTGAGTCCCCCCAAAGTACGGTCATTTTGCAGGTGCTGCTGCTCTGCCTAGGAATCCCTCCAGAGTTTAGCTAGCTGATTAATTCATCTTCAACATTCAGGTCAAGTTCCCCCTATCCTCCCAGGGGATTCCCTGACCCTCCTGACCCCAGGCAATGGGGGCGGGGGGGGCTGTCCTAAGGTTTCTTTGTCTCAGATGAGCACACTGGCTTGTCATTGTCATTGCCTGTGTCCACACCTGTCTCTCTATCAGACTGTGACTTCATCCTGGACAAGGGCCAGGTCTGACTCATCTCAGGGTCTCCAGGCTCACCTCAGTGCCTGGAGCGTAGCTGGCACAAGGAAAGGTGTGTGGCGACTGCGGAGGAATGGGCAATAAATAAGCCAGAGTTCTTTCCTTTCTGTGGCTCCCCTAAGACCCCAGCGTGTCTGAAGTGCAGTTTAGGGGGACATGATCTCAACCACAGGAGAGGCCCAGAGCCTGGGCACACAATGGCTAGCAGCTGGACGCAGCTGGACTGGAGGTTCTAGCTCTGTCTCTACCTCAGGGTGTCACCTGCCCTGTCCTCCCCAGCCTCTGTCCCGAGGCTATGAATGGGGCTGTGGAGACTGGAGGGTGTCCAAGTGTCCTTGTCACATGGCCTTTCCAGTCCTGGCTTGCCTTCCTCCAATGGCCACGGGGCTCACGCTCCATCACCTCGGGCTGTGGGAGTCGACACCAACAGCAGCTCAGGTGAAACCCCAGTGCATTAATGGGGCCCCTGTTTACCCAGGCCGGGCTCATAAAATGCTTCGAGCGGAACCGCTCTGAACTGGGAGCTGTGAGGCACTGTCCGTTCCAGTTGCTGGTCCTTGGAATGGACCACCCAGAGGGCCTGTCCTTCCACAGACACCCTAGGGAACTGCTGAGGGAAGCCTGGGAAAGCCTGGGAGTGGGCAAGGGCGGCTTTGCAAGGAGCAAGCCGTTGGAAGGTCAAGCTGTCCACACCGTTCCTTTGCCAGGGTCCCCTAAAGGCCATCTGATAACTGAAAGGAAGAAAGACATAGGCTTCTGCTCGCTGCTTCTAAGCAGCAGCCTGCACTGGCACCCAGCAGACAGGGCTCAGGGACATGCCACCTTTGCCTAGTCTGTGTTCTCTTCCCCTGTACTTGTGGAGATCAGGGGGTAGAACCCTGGGTCTCCTGGTCCCTCTTCTGAAGCCTTGTTCTTTTCTGCCTTTGTCTTCTGTGTCTGTGAGCTTTCAGGACCAGATATATGTCAGATTCAGGATTGCTTTGGGGGAAGTTTATGTTTAACCTAGACAATAGCTGGATACCCAACAAATTTGAGAATATAGCAAGACTCTGTTGGGACCATTTGGAGTCCTGGCCTCCAGCTGCTCTTCCCTGCTAGAGATCTTTACTTTCCTTCTGATTTGAGTTACTGAAAGCTGTGTCAAAGTTGTTTACCAGCTCTGCTTCACGAGCACGTGTTGCCTTGCCTTGAGGATCAGGGGATAAGGTTTTCACCTGTTGGCCCACCTGACTGTGTTGGGTATATAAGCCTCCATGGTGCTATTGAATAGAGGGCTTCTTACCAGTGACTAGAGGTCCATGTCTCTGTCTTTCTGTCTGTGTGTCTTTGTGTGTATCAACCTCCAGCCTCTTGCCCAAAGCTTGCGAACTGTATAGTAGCACATAGAGCGCAGACAGGCGTTGTGCACTGCAAGAATCCATCCATTTCTTGAGAACAGTCCCATCAGCTTCTTGAATACAGAGATACTAGTGAAGGCTCTAGGTTCCCATAATTCTGACTTTAAACTTGCTTCTTATTACACTATCTCTGTCTTTCCTGACCTTAGCTATGGAACTCTGTGGATTACAGCAGGGTCTGCCACTGTGGCCCAGGTACCAGGAAGCTGATGAAATCCACAGTGCAGGGCCCTTTCTTTGAAGCTCTTCCTCTGGAAGAGCCCCTAGCCATGTGTTACCATGACCGCAGTGTTCTGTGAAAAGGGAGCTGTGCTAGCCACAGAAGTTTGGAGCATAGTTTCCTTCCGTGCCGAGTTCCCTCCACCCTCCTTTCCCTACAGGAGTGTTGAATGGCAGAGGCATTTGGGGGGCTGAGCCAAGAGGAGCTGAGCTGGGGATTAGTGATGTATATTTATATGGCTTGTGGTCACTTATGGGTATAGTCGTTGCTAAAGGTCCCCATGTAGTAGGAAGAGCTTCCAGAATGAGCACCCTGCTGTCCAGGGCACTCAGTCACGTGACACCCCAGGAAGCCAGTGGAGAAACAAGTTTTGAAATGTTTGGCACTGGAAGCTAGTTAGTGGACTGTTCTTTTAGGCATGCAGAGTGTCACACTGTAGGCAAAGAATCTGGGAACTGACGAAACAGATTCTCTTCTGTCAGGAATGTAACCGGAGAGCTGAAGACCTGGCTTAGACGGTACAGCGCCCACCACCCAAGCCTGAGGACCAGAGCTGGGTCCCTAGGATCCATGTAAAAAGTCAGATGTGGTGGCATGCTCTTCTGATCACAGCGCTGGGAAGGCAGATATGGGAAGACCCCTGAGGTTTGCTGGCCAGCCAGCATCCTCATCAGCTAACCCAAGGTTCTAGAGCGAGACCCCCCTCCCCCTCCTCAAACAACAGCAAAGAGACAAGGTGAGGGAGTCTTGGGGCAACACCCAACGTTGATTTCCAGCCTCTCCATGCAAGAGCACATGTATGCACACATACTTATACACACACACCATACATACATACATGCAGCAGAATTGCGAGTGATAACACAGCCTATATAATTAGATAGCAGAGCTGTATCTTTGATTTCTTCTTGGTTGGCAGGTGTGTGAAGTTGAAGCTAGCAGCTGCTCTATGGTTGTCAGGCACCAGGCTAGAGCAGGGCTGAAGGCAGCAAGTACATTTGGCTCTGAAGCTGCACACATTATACTTTGTGGGCAATAGCGAATGAGTTCCAGTCAACCATGCGACCTGGGGGACCGGGCTGCCTTTCCCTTTGTTCTGTGACAGACAGTTAACAGTTATTATAATGTAAAGTGGAAAACAATTGGGACAAGGCCCCAATTTCAGGTTTTTGTTGTTTTTCATTTTTTGTTTTTGTTTGTCCAAGACAGGGTTTCTCTGTGTAGCCCTGGCTATCCTGGGACCTGCTCTGTAGACCAAGCTGACCTCAAACTCAGAGATCTGCCTAGGATTAAAAGTGTGTACCTCCACCAGCAAGACCCAAACTTGTAAGAAAAGAATATTGAAGAAAAATTTCTGAGAGTTAAAAATGCATTGTTTTTCTGTATTTGATGATACTTGTTGGCTTTTTAAAAATTTCTGATTGGAGGCCAGCTAAGCGGCTTGGCAAGAAAAAGCACGAGCTCCACAAGACTGAGCACCTGTGCTCAATCCCAGGCACCCATAAAAGGAGGAGGGAGCCAGCGCTACAAAGTTGTCCTCTGACTGCCACAAACGCACACACACACATACACATGTACACATACACAGAATGTCCCCCAGGCACACAAAAAGTTTAATTGTAATTGATTGCCCGGCGGTGGTGGCACGTGCCTTTAATCCCAGCACTTGGGAGGCAGAGGCACGCAGATATCTCTCTGAGTTCAAGGCCAGCCTGGTCTACAGAGCAAGTTCCAGGACAGGCTGCAAAGCTACAGCGAAACCCAACCTTGAAAAACAAAAACAAACAAAAAAATTGCAATTGATTGTGATTTTTCTCATTTTAAATAAATATTCACGTCTGTACTTGATTTTAATACGTTTATTTCAGCCCAGCTTCCTCCAAACTGCAGCCAAGCCTGCCTAGCACACAAGACTCTAAGCACTAAAAGGTTTCTACTGAACCCTTTCATTCTAACCCACTCTATTCAAGGTCTGCCCACTCTGCCATCACAGACTCCAGAGTCGGCTTCTCATATCGCAGCTACAGAGGCCCTCCGGCTCCTGGGAGAGTCCTATGTTGCTAACCTAAGTGGGAACGTCATTGAGCACACCCCACTACTGACCTTGGCAATGCGGTGTTGGATGATGTCACAGTACCCCATGCAGTGTCCTTGTTCACCCTGTGATGTCACGGCTGCCTGCAGCTGTGGCTTGCTCACACCGCCCAGTGTCCTGAGGGATTATGACACTGCTCACCACTGGCCCGGGAAGAGACCCACTTCCAGTTTTTGAAGATCTGGGGGTCATGCCCCATTTTCCTTGTCCCAGCTACTTTGGGGGTTGAAACAAGAGGGTGACTCCATGAGTTTAAGACAAAGCTGGCATAGGGAAACCCCCTTCTACTCCCTCAAAAACAAAACAAAATCCACTTCTTAAAGGTACCGTACCCTTCAAAACCAGATGGTAACTAGGTTTTCAAACATATTGGGGGATATTTTGGATTCAAACAGTAACAGACTCCAAACCCCCTAACCCCTCTTCCCTTTTAAATGATACATTGTTAGAGATTGTTATTTTGTCCGTGCAATGTGGCAGTAACTACTGATCCAAAAATTGAGCACCATGGATGCCCCATGTTCTCTGGGGCTTCCCCCAACTCTACACTGTTCTTGTTCTTAGTCTACAGATAGTCTTGCTTCAGGCTCAACCCACCCTCAGCAGTCCCCTGGGCAGGATGTAGATCTGATCCACATGGCCCTGTTATTTCCCTTCAGGTCCTGCAGCCCCAGTGACCCTGCTGGGCTTCAGTCTTAGGGGTAAATCCAGTATGAACACTGACAATAACAGTTCACAGAAGGCTCACTCTCCAGATGAACCTGTTCCATTTCACCAAGTGACGGGCGCTAATTCAACAAGTCTGCAGCCACCTGAGAAGGTGCCACAAGTATCCCACTATAGAGATAAGAACACCGGAGCACACAGAGAAGTAACTTGTCCCAGAGTTCCATGAGTAAGACATTAGCAGAGTCCGGATGAAATTGGTGAAGCCTGGCTCTGAGCCCTGAGTGACATCTCGGCATTTGTTACATGTTCCTTGGTAAAATAGTTGCAAACTGGGACTGGAGGACACAGGGCTGCGGAGACCAAGGTACCTGCAGTTGGAACACTCACAAAACAGAAATGCAGGTGTCACACTCAAACACCTAAGGCCACGGCTACTCCTGCTCTCAGAGGAGGCAGCTGAGCTCAAAGAGATGGGGGTGCAGAGGTTAGCCCAGGGAAGGAAAGGACCTCAGGGGCCCCACATCGGAGTGCCCAGTGTCCCTCAGTCCTTGGCCCTGCCACCTATGAAGCCATCCTTCCCAGGCAGGCATCAAGCTGATGCCCCCCTGCTTCCCTGGCCCTTATGGAATGCTGACCCTTGGCCACGCCTCAGCTCCCAGTAAGACTCTTTGAGAGTTAGGAGGGAACTTCAAGCTAGCACCTCCTGTCCAGACAGAGAGGTCCCTTGAATGCTGCACAAGGTGCCACGGGCAAGTCATGGAATTGCTCTGAGCCTCCTTTTTTTTTTTTTTTTTTAACCTGCAGTTTGATATTGAAGAAAGGGACGGGCATGAGAGTCAGTAAAACAAAGCACGTACAACTGAGCCGTGCAACAGACTGGGCTCCAAAGCATGCAAAAGCCAACTTCACCTTCTCATCACCATCTCCAACCCTGCCCTGCACTGCCTCCCTCGCGCCTCCCCCTTGCACTCCGCTGGGATGGAAGCCGAGGACTTCTGGGACTGCTGAATTCACCCCAGGGCTCTCCTCAGGACCATGGCACCCGGGAGTAGACCCTGACCTTTCACGGGCCACCTCTAGCAGCAAGCTCGGACTTCAGTACACTGACCTGGGTGGTGCTACTTCCCGCTGTCCTTGGCCATCTTTTCTCCCCACCCACATCCTCAGTCTTCTCTACCGTCCTTGGCAGCAGCCAATGTCCTAGCCTGGTCCTGGCTAAATATAGCAGAGTGTCCGTGTTAACCCTGTGGCCCCTCTCCTCTCCTCCCAACCCAAATCTCCAGATGACTTAACCCGTAAAGAAGACACACAACCCCCACAGTCCTTGCCCACCGAGGACTTTCAGCTCCAGCAGCCTTCATACTTGGCTGGGAAAGACTGTTGTTATCGGATCGGTTTGGAGCCTGCACTTTGTCTCTGTTTTGCACAGACGTCTTAAAATGTGAGTGTAGGGCACGGTGGTGGAGGTGCCCGCCCTGAATCCCAGTACTCAGGAGGCAGAGGCAGGACGATCCCTGTGGGCTCAAGGCCAGCCTGGGCTACAGAGTGAGTTCTAGGAAAGCCAGGGCTATACAGAGAAACCCTGCCTCGGAAATTTAAAAAAAAAAAAAAAAAAAAAAAAAGCAAGTGTGGGATCTGAACAGAGAAGGTGTCCACAAAGACTTCCAGGCCCTTCTCTTCCAAAAACAGGGGAGGACAGAATCAACAGGAAAAATAAAGAGCAGAAAGCAGAGCAATGTGAACCACCAGACAGTCGGACCCCTGCAGGCTCCTGGAGATAGACATAAACCCAGGGATTGGGAGGGATTCGTTTTTAATTAAAAAGCTATCAAGGCCCAGATATAAAGTATCATGACACTAATAGCCCAGGAAATCTGGAACCTTAAATCACAACAATTCCTCCCCCGAGGGCAAGCCTGGGACCTTGGGATTGGACGGGGAATCCTGCCGCGTGCCAGGGCAGGAAGTGCTGGTGGCAAACTCTGACCCCTCCCTCTGCCGGAGGAGCTTCGAGAGGAAAACAGTCAAGGGCTCCTGCTAGATCTGGTTGGCAGCGTCATTTCTTAAATGGGGAAACCGAGGAAGGGTCTAGGGGCACCAAGATCTCCCAGGGAGCAGGAGCAGAGTGGAAGCCAGAAACTGAGCGGAAGGTTCTCATTTTAGAGCTGGCTTGCCATCACTCTCAGGCTGCCTGAGGGGTGGGTGGGGCTGACGTCGAGACTGCAGATGGGCCACGCTAGACGTCCCCCTGGAGCAGAGGCTTTCTGCATCCAACATGGCCCTCTCCCACACGGGCAACAGCCTCCCACGAGGGCACCATGACTTGTTAATCTAGGGACCAGTGCCCACCTTCCTCTGTGGTGAGGAGGTCGGCTAGACTCTCTGCAGAGGCCCTTCTGCTGCTAACAATCTTCAACGCTATTCGTCAATCGACCCCGCTGTTCCGCTCCTCAGTAAGATGGATTCTGGACACAGAAGGCGACCAGCAGGGAGCATTGATGAATGGAGAGACCGGAAATAGTTTGAACTCTCAAAGCAAAACTCTAACAACCACCTCCAACCCGGAGGGTCCCCCTTGTACCACCTGACTCTCCAGAGTTTTCATCTCAGGGCTGGCCTGAGCCAAAAGCCAGACACTTCGTTCATTCTTCTTCCTGAGGATTTATAGCTTCCCGGGAATGTTCTTGCTTCTATAATTCTTACATTGTCTGAGGGCATCTAGCTAAGGTGGGAGGGTTTCCCTGCCATGGCTGAGGGGAAGACAAGATGCCAAGCAATCGCTCATCCCTTGGGCCACGTCCACAGAGATACTGTACCCAAATCCAGGGAGAGGATATTCTCAATCTATCTTACATCAACTACATTTCCAGAGAGTGATGACTGGTATAGGAATGGAACATTGAAGATCTCCAGAAGAGGTGGCCAGGAAGCTGGGACCTAGACCGTGTAAGATTGCTAAGTCAGGTCAGCTCAAAAAGTGAATGGATGCAAAGAGCCTGGGGCCTGGGTTCAAGTCTCTAGAAGCAGCTCTGCAGCAGAGGACACGTGTGTTTGGGGCAGTTATAGGCCTGAAATCCTCTCTATGGAGCTTCTATTGGACCAGTCTAGTGCCCTCCTGCCAGTTCCTTCCTCGTAGGCTGACCTGAAGCTGAGTGTGGTGGTGTACACCTTTAATCCTAGCAGAGGTAGAGGTAGGTGGATCTCTGTGAGTTCAAGGCCAGCCTGGTCTTCTCAGTGAGTTCTAGGACAATCAGGGTTATATAAAGAGATCCTGCCCTCCCCCGAAAAAAAAGATTTGAGCTGATAGGAAGGTCTGTTCCTTTGTGACATCCCGGGAACATCTGTCACACGTCCTTCTTCATTTCATTCTCACAACACTGACTTACCCCTTGTTTCTACAAATCCTAGGCTGAGACCATGCCGCACAGCTCCCTCAACCCCCGACTGGGAGCCAAAGCAAGCTGAGAGTCGGCCTTGCATCTCTGACACCACAGAGCTCTCTCCTCTTTCCTGCTTCTGCTACCCTGTCCCCTCCTCCCTGAGCCTCATCTTCTGAGAGCCTCTGCTTTTGCCTGAGGCTCCGGGTGCCCAGAGAGTCCTCCCTTCATGGCTGGGGCTGGAAATCTTCTCCTGATGGGTATGTGTTTCTCATGGCATTTGAGTCCTTGGGACATCCTGTCCTTGACTCAGCTCTCCCTGACTACAGACCTCCAGGGTGGGCAGGTTTATCTGGGTTCCCCACCTCTAGCCTAGCTCTGATGTCTCTTTCGACCCCAACATTGGCACAAAGACTTGACTCAGGAAGGCATGTGAACCCCAGGCAAACTGGATCACCAGTGAAACTCAATGGCAGCCTCATCTAATCCCCTGCTGTTGCAGAAGGAGAAACTGAGTCCCAGGGAAAACAGACGGGAGGTCAGGATCTAAGCAACAAGTTTCCCTAACACTAGATGGTCCCGATCAAGGACAAACGAAGTAAGTGGAGAGGAGGCCTGTGGTGGTCCCTGCTGGCCCCTCAAGCGGGTTACCCTGCAGTGATCTCAGACCTGGGACTTTGGAGAGGTGAGCCAGAGGTCAGGGGGAGTTGCTGAGGCTTCTGCCTCCCCACAGAGGCCTCTTATATTCCAAATTGAGGGCCTGCTCTCCGCTGGCAGGAGGAAAGGCCCCTGGTGGGTACTGAGTATCAGCCTCAGGTTCAAAGGCTGCCTGAAACAGGCACTAGCCCTCAGCTTCCGCCACGAATTTACAACCCCCAAAAAAGTCCTCTATGCTGGGAGTGGGAGGCGATTTTCCATGGCTGGCCCTGCTGCCCTGCCTGGTCCCCAACTTACTGGAAAGTCAGAGACAAAGTGGGTTGTTCATGCTGGGGAAAGGCCTGGCCTGGCCTGAGAAAACAGACCCTGACTAAGTGGGCTTCAGGTATGATGTCACAGGCACCCCAATCTGAGAAGGTCATGTCCTGGGCTCCCTGACTTCTGAAAATAGAACTCAAATCCTGGGATCTAGAGGAACAACCAGGGGTCATTAGGGAGGGAAGGAGACTGCCCTCCTGCCCCCCTTGGCCTACAGACGGGCAAGGCTGGCAGAGGATCCCAGTACTGTAGACAGCAGTCTGCAGTATGCAGCAACAGGGGAGAGTGGTTGGGACACAGCAAGCAGGTGACTCGAGGCTTCAGGGTGAGCCCCTTGAGAAAACGTCAAGAAGATCCAGCTCCTGGGGGAGCAGGATGCCTGCTGTGGCTACTGGAGACCTCCACCTTACTCCTCAGCCCCACAGTTCTTGGACGCTAGTGTCAATGCCTCGATTGGAGTTGCACTGACTTATACCAGAGTTTGCAGGATCTGCAAGCGCCAGATGCAGGAGAAGCCAAAAGGGTTCTGACACCAAAGTCAGCTTTATGCAAAATGGAGAAGTAAAAGGGAGGAAAGGGAACTGCCCCAGGCTAGAGCTAAAATGGTAGGAAATGAGACACACCTTGTTCTCCTGTGGTAGAACCGGCTTTGGAGCGTTCACCTGAGCCAGCTAGGAGAGCTGCAAGCAACACCTAACCCAACCTTTCCTGATTCAGGCTGCCTGGGTATGTGGCCCTGAGGTCTCAGATCTGCTACAGGCCTCCTAGTGAGAAAGACGCTGAGGGCAGACCCTGTGTTCAGAGGGATAAAGGCAGGGATAGAATGAGGCCACAGGGAAGTGGGAGAGAAAGAATCTAGATGGTGGACCAACGTGTTCAAAAATCGGGAGGGTATACCCAATGAGGAGTGCACCCAGCCAGGGGTGTGGGTGTGTTTGGAGCATCCCAGGATACAGGGTGGAGTCAAGATGGACAGGAGGAAAGGGAGGAAAGGAAGCAGGAGCTGGGGCAGGAGAGGTATGGTGTGTTGAGCCGGGCTAGGTTTGGGGTCTCTTGTGCAAGAAACAGGTTTCCCCCTGAATTCAGAAAGGGTTCAGTCAAGTGCATCCCTCACAGTTTGCTGTGACAGAGCCAAGCCAATGCTCGGGTACCTTGTTCTGTCTGCACCCATCCGCTCACCACAAAGGCCTGCAATCACAAAACACAAATACTGGGCCATGCCCAGCCAAAGGCCACCCCAGATCTCATCAAGGTCCTACTCTAGGATCTTGGGAGTCCTGTTTGTCTAGTCCCAGCCTTCTCTAACCAGAAGTTAGCATCCTGCGGTCTCTAATTGGGGCCATTTTCTTCTGCACATGATACAAATCAAAAACAAAACAACAAGCCTTGTTCCCTGTTGCTTGGGGACAGATTTCCCCACCCAAGAGCCCAGTAGCCTCCACACACGGCTCCCCAGCATTAGCTACAACTCCCAGTGTGGGCCAGACTAGGGGGCCAAGGTGTGGCAGGTCAGCCTGCCCACCACAGGCTGCAGGAGGGACCAAATCACAGAGTCCATATAAATTAATTTAATTGGGCCCTATTATCACTTTGCTCTGAGCCTGCAAGTCTAATCTAGCGTTGAAGTAATTCATTGGGTGTGAAGTGTCCCTAGCCAAGACTTCCCTCTGCTCACGGAACAAACCTCTCCACACTTGGCGGAGACCCTGGGCCACTGCAGCCTGGCTCCGGCAGAGGGGTTGTGCAGGGAGCAGGGCCAGCAGGGGAAAGCTTAAAATAGCTCCAGCGTTGGCTGCTTCCCCTGACTTTTCCCAGAATGAGGCCCCAGCCCACACCCCACCAACCCCCCCCCAAAGTACACATATGCTCAGCCACACAAGTACAAGATGAAGTGACATTCAGGCCTTTGCAGAGTCAGAGGATGGCTATAGACGTCCCAGGAAACCCAGGTGAACCCCAAATTACTAGGAACTTTTGGGACAAGTCTTTTCTCTCTGCTCTGTGCCTTGGTTTGCCCTCCTGAAAAAAAAAATGCCTTGGCTTCTCACTTCAGAATCAAGTCATTCAGTTCTCACCTGTGAAACAGACTCTCCTAATGGTTAGCAGAGTCTCTGGAAGGGTTAGAGGAACTAGCAAATGATGAGGACACAATGGCACGCGGTAAGCGCTCCCTAAATGCTCACACATTGTGAGACTCAGGTAGGACAGGTTAGGGAGTCATCTGCAGCTGTAATGGCTGAGGCCAAGGCACATACATGTTGTAATTTCAGAGCTGCAGAAGGGCGTGGGATGGTGTGGTTCCCACGGAACCTTGATCCCGGGGTTAGGGGCACCTGAGAACTGAGGGACTGCAAGGTGCCCAACTTGATGTGTTATGATTTGATTTGCATAAATTATGGTGCAATTGTGCATAGCCTGATGTCAAGCTCATTAAGTCATCAGGCACCATGAACCAGCTAGTTGAGCCCAAATCTGAGGTGGGGGAACCTGGGGACCCGAGCCTGAGGATAGAAGCAGGAGCTCATGCATGAAGACATGTACGCATAGCACACCAACCTTGGGGCCTGCTTCTCTGTCCCAGGCAACTCCTCAGAAAGGGTGCTGGTTGTAAAGGCCTAGGGGAGGTAGAGGATTTCCTGAGCGGTCTGCCCCTCAATCCCAGATACTGAGATAGCACCAGTTTTATTATTATTATTATTATTATTATTATTATTATTATTATTATTATCTGGCCTGGAACTCACTATGTAATCCACTCTGCCCTCGAACTCACAGAGATCCTTCTCCCTCTGCCTCCCCAGTGCTGGGATTAAAGGTTTGCAACCACGATGCCCAACACTGCCAACTCTTGTCCGGGTCCTGCTCCTGGGTCTGAGCTGACCTCAGCTTTAGGAACAGCCACCAATAGATGGGGAAAGTGACAGGCGGCAGGAACAACCGGAACCTCTTCTTGCAAGCGGCAAAGTCCCGGTTTCCCTAATTCAGAGAGTACAGGACCCTGGCTCCTACTCAGAGGAAGTATCTGGGAAACTGAAAGGAGTAGGAAGGGAATTGGGAGCTCAGTTTCGGCCCTTTCTCTTCTCCAGACTCAAGTCTCCTACTTGGAGTTTGCGCACGCTGGTCTCTTCTGCTGGGGATTACTTTGGCCTCAGTCTTCCCTTCAGCAATGGGTTGCTGTGCAAATTGTGTCCGTACAAAAATGACTCAAAAATCCCATAGGGTGCACATTAGCTGTACCAAGACAAACAGCTTCAGAACTCAGCTCTAGAAACACCAAGTCAGGAAACGTTCAAACAGCTCCTTCCTTTTACGCCTTCGTCTCAAGGAGAGGCCCAGGTTTAAGCCTTCAGAGAAATTCTCCTATAGGCTGGATCTCAGGACTCCAGCCTCATTACCCACAATGCAAACTTCTGTGCTCTCTTACCGCGGCCCACAGAGTGGTTGGGAGGTGGGCGGTTCTCCGCTCTGCACCCATGGCTCAGCAGAAAAACCGTCGTTCACAACCGGCTCTGCATCCAGACAGCCTTAACCTGTCTTCTGCCGATGGTGACGGGGATAGGGACACAGACAGATACCCTTCCTCTTTACCCTCGCTCGAGGACTGCCAAGGCTCTGTCGGGGGGAAGGGGCAGGTCTCACTTCAAATTGCTCTCGAGTTCTTTTCCTCTCATCCGGTTCCCACTGCTTTTACCATTCGATTCACCATAGTGCTTAGACTCCCAGCGTCCAGTCTTTCAACCAGGCTGGCAAGAGGTGTGCCCTCACAGAGTGGTGAGAACCCAGCAATGTGCATAAAGATTTCAGGAAAGCGCTTGGGAAACCGTGACTATGACTGGGTGTTGGTGTTTTGTTGTGCTTTGTTGTTTAGTTTGTCTAATCCGTGTCCTGGGAATGGCGGGGCCCAGCTTAGCCCTACCTGTCTTGCCCCTTAAAACATAAGGCTGACATTACCTGCTGGCTCTCAGCCAGGACCCGACCATATCTCTGAAGGACATGGGGCCAGGGATATCACTGAAGTCAAGTGAGGGCAGTTCTGGGGCTGTGAAGATCCAGCAGGAGGCCCCAGAGTCCCCTCCCTGATGCTATCTTAGGTATCCCAGACTGGCCTCAAACTCCCTGTGTAGCTGAGGGTGGTCTGGAACTGCCCATCCCCCTGTAACTCCTAAGTGGTGGGATTATAGATGTGGCCAGCCGGACCCCATCTATGCAGTACTGGGGATCAAACTCAGGGTTTCATCCATGCTAAGCAAACACCTTAACAGCTAAACTACAGTTCTAGCCCCTCGTTATGGTTGGAATGCATCCTCTGCAGTGAGCGCTAGGCACTTGTACCCACTGCACAGCATTGGGAGGTGAGCCTCTAAGAAGTAACTTAGCCATAAGGACTACCCCCTTCCTGAATGGATTCCTATGGAGTGTACCTCACAGACAACACGGAACTATGATACAACAGCCCAGAAGGGCTGGGGGAGCCCCGAGGCAGCCCACTAAAGGCTCGGATGCTGAGAGGCCTTTTGGAAGAGTCTACGCCGGCAGAAAAGCGTTCTCAGCGCAGGCAGCACAGAGGTGCTGTGTCCCCACCTACCCTGTGTCCCAGTGATGTGGGACAGGTGAGGAGATTAGAGCCCTGCAAGCTGTGAAGAGAACGCATGCTGGCCTCATGCCTGGGGGTGAGGGTGCCTCCTACTTCGTCTCAGCAGCCACCTCTGCATACTGTAATGTTAGGGAGGGCCAGTGCAGGGCACAGGGAAGGGCAGGCCATGTCATGCTCTGGCCTCCGAGGACCAGTCCACTCAATCACTAGACAAGTGTCAATCAAATCCTATTATGAGGGAGTTATTTCCCCATCACAAACACTCTAGGAAGAGATTATGGGTGAATTTGCTTTCCCTATGGGCATGCATGGAGATTTGGGGAAAGGACTGAATGTGGACTCCAAGTTGCATTGAAGAATGGGTTCCCCAATAATAAATGCGCAGTTGGGGAATCTCGGTAGATCAGGGAGAACAAAGACACCCACACTGCATGAAAGCAGCCGTGAGGATAGGGAGGTCTCTACATGTATGTGTCCCGGTGCCCTCTGTGTGTATTTCCTGATAGGCAGCAACTGGTTCAAGGATGAGACAGAGCCAGAGGAGAAGCAGAAATCAGGCAGAGAGGCTACAGGGCCAGCCAAGACTTGCCTGACTTCCCACCTGCAGTGGGATGATGGTTTTCCTCTCACGTCACCCGAGGCAAGTTGATGGCACCATCCCAAGAGTCGATCTGATTTTTCTCACTGGGAAATCAGCAGGGAGCTCGCCTTGCATATCCCACAGCTGGGCAACAGTGAACAGAGAGTTCCACCATGCAGGGCAGGGTGGAGGTAGATAGAGGTACCTCATCCTGATCATGAAGCATTTGCCTCTTGGATGTGGTTAGACCCCTTGGCTGCATCAAGCAGCTGTGACCAGAACCTGTGTGAGCCACTGGGGAAGTCTTCCAGAGAGAATGATCTCACCACGAGGTATGATGCTGGCTGGCAGCAGGTGGGCACCATGTTGGGCATACCAAACTGACATCTCTCTTCCCCAGCAATCTTACGATGTCCTTCCCCACATATTCCCTCAAAGATGTTCATCTAGAAGGAGGATACACTTGGGGAAGGCTCCCAGCACTGTCTGCACGCTCATCCTGGGACGAGCTCATGTCCCCAGGCTTTGAGTTACCAGCCAATGTGCGGAGCATCCTTCATCATACACTGCCCTGTGCGCCACTCCCAGCTCCTCTGGGGGGTTTAAGCCTCCGTGTCAACAAAGCCAAGACAATCTGCTCTCACCAGGTTATCAGAGGCTGCACGGGAAAGCACAAAGCCTGGCCCGCTGGAGGTGGGCAGTGGCAAGGCACTCCACAGTCCTGCTCGTCCAAAATGACTGTGCTGAGCCCTGTGACAGAGGATGGAGGTGGAGCAGGTATCAGGGCCCCTGTCTGCAGGCTCAGTCATCCAGCAGAGCAGACAGACACAGGGCACTCAGTCACAGCGTCACAGGCAGAGGAACCCAGGAGGTACACCTAGCCTTCCATGTCCCTGAGGCCCCCACCAAGGCACAGATGCTGAGCCGCAGTTTGACCAGAGGGCCATGCAGGGAACATTTCAGGGGCAGGGGACCTAGGCAGATCTGCATGCTAAGAGAATGCGGGTGTCTGTCGCAGGCTGAACAACCTGTGGTGACCAGGACAAGACAGGGACTTTAGCAGGGAAGTCTAATGGTTAGATCAATGGGTAGAAAAGTCCCCTGGAGTTGGGGGAAGGACTTGGACAGTCATGTAAAAGACCTACAGCTCAGAGACCTGAAAGAAGGCTGGGCAGTTCTGCCCTAGCCAGGCAGAAGGTTAGGGAAGGAAAGGAGGGAAGGCAGGAAGAAGGCAAACAGACTCAGAAGGAGGAAGTGGCTGGGTGGGAGAGGGAGCACCCCTCTGGCACGCTAGAATCTCTGTGTCTTACCAACCTATCCAGCGACTCAGCCAGCCCCTTCCTCGCCAGGCCTTAGTTTCCCCATCTGGGAAATAGGAGTCTAGGCCAGAGCAGCCCTAGAGGCCCATCCCAAGACACACACCCCGAGAGGCTTTAAAGCAGTCTTTTCGTGCTTCAGGAGTAGGGGCACTGGGCCCCCACAATTGAGCCTTCCTCTCAGTCTAAGCACTGGAGTTAGGGGGCCTCCCCCACTCCCAGGTGAGGGGCAGGTAACCTAGCCCAGGAGGCTGCATTGCAGAACTCCAGCGCCACCTACTGTCCATCCGGGAAAGCCCACCAGGTTCAGGCACTTGTTTGGACCCAAGTCCCTGCGGACTGAAGCACTTCTGGTCCCTCTTCAGGTGACTCACTGCACACAAAATGTTTTCTTCTCCGAAGATTCTAAGCTCATCAGCTCTTTCCAGGAGGGACACTGGGTAAGACAGCACCACCTACCTGCCCTTGCTGCCTCCTGGGAAGGGTCTCCGTTCTGTTCATTTTACTCTCTCTGGCCCCACAGCCCATCAACTTCAAAAGCCAGCTGCCACCTTGGCCCTGACACCACACCTCCTGTCCTCACTCTCATCACACACCACAGTGGCCTTCTTTAAAAGAGAAGACTGGAGGGCAAGACTTCAGCAGCTTTTCCAAGGCCACAGGCTGGTCCGGCTCTTTCTTGCGTACTACACTTTTAAGCCCAGTACTTCACTGATGCATCTGACAGAAAGTCTTGGCATATTCTGTCCCCCAAATTCTTCCATCTTTAGGAACTTTTTGAAACTGTCATCAAGAAGCCTGGGTTGAACGGGGAAGCCTCCAGCTGCTGCCCACCCAGGGGCTGGCTTCCCTGTTGGATCCTAGGCACCCTTCTGGTGGTCAGGACAGAAGGAACAATAAAAAGCTGGTTTCTGTGCCTGACTGCCCCACCCTCAGCCCTGGCCCACTAACGAGGGCTTGAGGGGAGGGTTGGAGGCTGTAGGAGCTCAGAAAACAGCTCGCGCCTGGGTTATACCTAGTGGAAGATGGGTGCGTGGCTAGTCGCTTGTGGAACCCACACCTCCCCCCAGTCTCCCCAGGTTCTCCCCTCCCCCGCCTCGATGGCCAACTCAGCCTGGAAGCAAAGAGCCCCCCTCTTCATGCCCCCACCTATACTGGCTGATCCATAAAAGCGGAAGAAGCCTTCCAGGGAGGCAGGTGTGGCACTCTCTGTGTGGGTGGCTGTTGCCGAGGCACCCCTGCCTGTAACATCCTAACTGGGCTCACTTCCCAGGCGGGAAACTGAAGCATCCCAAAGCCAGAGAAAAGGGCCTGCTGTGTCCACTCTGTCTTTGGCATCCCTGTAGATCGAGGGCAGCTCACTCTTGGATGAGCACAACAGATCATCGATACATACACAAACACGTGCTCAGGAAAATATCAATCAAAACTACACGGAGAATCCGTCTCACCTTAGATGGCTATCGTCAAAAAAGCAACTAACAAAGACTGGAGGGGATGGGGTGAGGTTGATCTACTACTGATGGGAATGTAAATTCTCATAGCCACTACGGAAATCAGTATGGGGGTTCCTGAAAAACCAAAGACAGAACTGCCACAGGATCCAGATGTTTCTACCCCTCCTGGGTATACACCCAAGGGAACTGAAAGCTGGTGCATAATTAAAATCCTCTCACTTCTGTGTCTGTCACACCAGTAGCAACAGCCAAGTCATGAACTCAGCCTCTCATAGATGGGTGGATGAAGAAACCGTGAACAGATGAGCACAGTAGGGTATTACTCAACCATAAAATGAAGCCTATCTGTAGGAAAGTGGATGGACCTGGGAACCATCCTGATCAGCAATGGAAGACAAGTACAGTGTCTTCTCTCGTACTGAGAATCTAGAAAATGCAGCATCAAAGTTGGTCGGGCCTATGAGAGAAGCAGGGGAGCTGGGGAAGGAGCGTAAGAGAGGGCCGTGGGAAGGTATGTCTACGTGAAGATATCATAATGAAACCTGTTGTTTTCTACGCCAATGACAATTGCGGTGAGGCCTGGGAACAGCTCAGTTGGTAAAGGGCTGAGTTTGATGAAATCAGGCTGGCCTTGGAAGGAAAGGATTTGAGTCCCGAAGCCAGAGCTTTGCAGCTGTGAGGTTAACCTCTGTATCCTGGCTCCCTCTTGCCTCAAAGAGAGATAGCATCCAACCCACCAACCAGTTCCTGTAACACCGGAGATCTGGTGAAAGTGACTCACAAAGTTTACCCCAGCCATGGTTATTTTTCCAGTCACTGCAAGTTCTCTATGAGAGAAGCCAGGCTGGGAGTGGCTGGTGGGCTTAGCAGCCCCTCTGCAACACCACCCTAGGCCAGTCACAAGGAATGAAGTCCCTCTTCCTCCATACCATACCCAACAATTTTGTGGGGACAAAATCTATAGGCCTTCCCTGTGTCTAGGCTAACTTCAGCATGTGTCCTTTTCTCAACAGAACGTGACCTCTTCGGGGTGCCTCAAAGTCAGCGATGGCAGAGGGCCTGGAGGGAGGGGACAGAGCTGAGCTCAAATTCTAGCTCTGTCAGAGCTGTGGGAATGGTCTGTGGACCGATGTCCCTGAACCCCTGTAGCTAGAAAATGCTATGTATGAAGAATGAAATGGCCCTGGCAAGGTACATCTGCCACTGGGTTGGCCCAATCAGATCAGGAAAGATATGAGCTTGGGAGACAAGAAGACATCACACAAGAAGTCCCTTGAGCATTTAGAGCTGGGATGGATCAGATTGGAGCAGGGGGAGTGGTTGAGGACCACACTGCCTTAGATGCTTCTGGAATTCACTGTGCCGAGTACTTCTGAAGCTGGGTAGGTATGGAGCTACTGTTACGACTATGAGTGTCCCGTTTCAACCATCTAGGAGATATTTATTGGGTCTCATCTCTGCCACATCACAACTTTGGCTACTAGAACTCTTTGCAGTACCAGATCAAGTCACGGCAGCCAACAATGTAGCCATGTAGTATTTCAACAATGTAGCCATGTAGCGGTCCAACATTGTAGCCATGTAGTGTAGCCATGTAATATTCTGGGGTTATTTTTCCTTCCCTGCATAGCAGCTACAGGGGCATCAGTCTCAGCATGTTTCAGTGTGTAGTGACTGTTTAGGGCTCTCCCAGCCTCCCATCCTGTGCTCTGAAGTCTTCTAAGGACTTCGGCACAGATTAACTGCTCATTTGTCCCATGTGTGAGTGATCAGCAGCTTCTAAGTGCCAAGCACACACTTATGGAACAATATGACCCTTGCCGCTTAGTCAGCAGAATGACTAGCCTTAGCCTCACCCTGCCTCGTGGTTCTGGTACAAAGCAGATGCTCAAGAAATTGCCCTTTGCATGTGGTGGAGGCTCCTACACTCCCAGTGTGCAGTAGGATTTGAACAACTCTCAGAACCTTCTAGCAAAGTGCCAAGATGTCTTCATGTATCAGTAGAGCTGATACGGTAGAGAATGACCTCTGGGTCTGGGAGGTGTAACCTGGGAATTGAGTGTGGGGAAACAGGATGTAGTGATGGGGGTCCCTGGAGGTTTCATGGGTGTCTTGGAGGTCTGCTGGAGGAGGGTGGAAGCAGGAGGAGGTAGGAAATCAGGGTATCACAGAACAGCTCTAGAGCATCCTGGGCTAGAGAATGACTCATCCTGATCTGTCCACTCAGAGCTGTCTAACTCACTGCTCCATGGTCCAGCTTCCAGTGTCCAGCTTGCCGAGGTCTCCATCTGGAAGGATGTTTGAGCCAGATTCTTCCCACACCCTGGGATGGGGTGGGTGGGGTCCCAAGCCCAGGCCTGTGTCCCTTGGCTGGTGCGTCACTGAAGATGCTGGCCCAAGGGCTCCAGAAGAATGGGACATTAGATCATTTAACCCAGAAGGTTCCCAACTTTTAGGGTTTGAACTAAAGAGATGGTAACCGACAAGTCATCAATTCTTTTAATTTTGTTAAGAACATGAACATTCCAAGCTGGGTGGTAGTGACACACACCTTTAATCTCAGCACTCAGGAGGCAGAGGCAGGAGGATCTCTGTGAGTCTGAGGCCAGCCTGTTCTACAGAGTGAGTTCCAGGGCTACATGGAGAAACCCTATCTTGAAAACCAAAACAAACAAACAAACAAACAAAAAAAAAAAAGACCATTTCAAGATTTCATCTTAAAAAAAATGCGTTTGTGCACCATTTGCAGGCAGAGGCCAGAAGATCCTCTGGAGCTGGAGTTATAGGTGGCTTTCAGCAACTAGACATGGGTATTGTGAGTCTTAACAGCCACCACCTCGGTATTTCAAAATAAATTTAATCCCAAAATGCAAGGGTGGCTGGGACTTGGCCTGACTGGGGTGGTGAGGGAATGAAGAAGGAACAGACACGTGTCCCGAAGCACTGGGGTCAGGAGGGCTGTGCCTGCCCTGATAGAGTTACGCCCACTGCGCAGCAGCCCAGAACCTCAGCATGTACGTCCAGCAGCAGGCGGAGGGCTCAGCTGTCTTGGTCGGTTTGTGCAAGCCACTCAGCTCAGGCTGTGCCCCCCAGAAGCTGCAGTGGCTAAGTTTTTGCATGCATAGGTCAATTGTTTGCAGACATTTGCACCTGCATACTCCGTCAGCATTCACACCCAGAGTAGTGAAAGGCTTTCCTATCCCTCTGAGCCTTACCCCAGCAGAACTGAGTGAGGCACTGGGTCCTCGACATGGCTGTGCCCCATGTAAACAATACACATTCACTCAAGGCTTCTTGGCTCCCCACGTATGAGGAAGCCATGATCCAAAGGACAGTGTAGTCATCCAGAAGGGTACGGTAGTAAAGTTTCCATAGCTTACTTCATGTGTATAATAAAACAACTTCCAGGGGAGATGTGAGCAAAAGCTCCCTCCACAGCCCCCTCACACATTGGTTTTTGAAAGCGCTGCAGAGGTCTCACATCCAACCCAAGCTTCCTGCACTGACAGGGCTGAGGAAAATCCAGTTGCTCTTGGTTATGTGGGAGTGGAAGCCGCACCCAGAATACGGCCACTGAATGGACTGCCAGAGAGGCTGAGAATCAACAGCCAGCCCTCTACCCTCCTGCCCTGAAGGCCAGGCTGTGCAGAGAGGACTGGGTCATCCTGTGCCTTGATCACATAGCAGAGCGATCAGAACTCTGAAAAGAGTGTTGTAGACCCAGGAGACCCCAGTCAGTCCCTCGGTTGGCAAGTTTTTGGAAAATGTCAGCCTCCCTTGGGTAAAAACTGAGACCCAGAGAGGGGGATGGCTCACTCAAAGTCACACAGCAATCTGGGGAAAGAACCTGGGCTCTGGGAACAGTCAGCTCTATACTGCCTAGCCCTGGGCTGGAAGTCCACTGGTAATTGCTCCTGGCCCTGAGAGCGGCTCACGGGTCCCACCATGAGGCCCTTCAGACATCCAGGGCTGGTGCTGGGCTGCAGGGGATGGTTTGAGTTACTTGCATGGAGACTTCCTCTCAGAAGCCAGACTGCATTCCCTGGTTGGCAGGAACACAGCTCAGCAGGGCAGGGCTCCTGCAAGAGGCCAAAGCCGCTACAATGGAGCCGCCCAACACCTCTTCAGGGCTGCTGTCACCAAGCTTAGGCTGACACCCTGGCTCTGGCAGAGAATGGGTGGGGGCAGAAGGGGAGGTTAGGGAGGCTCTGCCAGGTGGGCTGGAGAGGGATACTTGGCCTCTACAAAACGGATCTCTTTCCATCTGGAGCGCCTTGCTCAGCTGGCCTCTTTCTTGCTTCCCTCTCCTCAGGCTTGCCCAGTCTCCACTGATGCATAAAGCCTCTTTGATTAATGAGGCCAGGAAGAAGCTGCTTCAGGTTCTGGCCTTCTCCACCCAATCTATAAGATGGCCAGTTATAAGTGATAATCTTTTTTAAAAGGCCTAATTTTTTTATTATTTTAAAGTGTGTGTGTGTGTGTGTGTGTGTGTACACGCACACACGCAGTGCCCACAGAGGCCAGAAGCAGGTGTGAGCCCCTAAAGCTGGAGTTACAGGGAGGGGGTTGTGAGCTGCCTGTAGTGGGTGCTGGGAACTGAACTTGAGTCCTCTGGAAGAGTAAGTGTTCTTAACTGCAGGGCCATCTCTCCAGCCCTATAAGCAATAGTCTTTAAGGAGCCTACTGGCACCTACACTGAGTGCTGGGGAGTTTGTCAGGGGCCCATTCCTCCCCTGAGCAGAGGGGCAATGACCTTTAAGTCTTCTCACACACAACAGAGAGACTCAAGTCCAGACGATGATCTGCAAACTATAGGTTCCAGATGTCTCGAAGGTGTGGTATTGGGCAAATGTGTGAAAGGCTAATAAAGTTCATCTTAAGATCATTTTATTTTTGTTTTGTAGCACAGGAGGTCCAGGCATCACATCCTCTGCTCTGTTTAATATTATCTTAAGCAGAGGGTGGAGAGACGATTCAGCAGTTAAGAACACTTGCTGCTCTTGCTTAGGACCTAGGCTTGGTTCCCAGAACCCATATGGTGACTCACAACTACCCCTAACTCCAGTTCCAGGGGATCTGACATCTTTTCTAGCCTCTGCAGGCCCCAGCCATACATAAGATACGCATAAATAAAGTAGGCAAAACTCATATACATAATGATAAAAACAAACCTTTAAGAGATATCTTAAGCAAAGATGTCATTGCCTCAACAAAGCAGAGTCTCTAGCAGGCTGCATCTGACAGAGTGGGAAGCAAGGCTGGGAGAGGGCCCTTCTTGCTGAGGTCACCGGGATGGCCCATGGGGATCAGTCTGACATCCTGAGCTTAGCTGTCAAGATGGCTGCTGCTTTGGTGAGTGAGAATCTGGCTCAGCCTGGGGCTGGAAACTCTGTGGAGGATATGTAGCTTCCATGACATCCGAAGCCTCAGTTGCTCAAAAATCCCTATCATCTAGCTGATGAGCCCACTTTCCCCTGAACTTTCTTTGGGTTTCCTGATGCCCGTGGCTAGCTGGGTGGTTTCAGTAGCCCCCTCCTCAAGAATCTGACATAAAAATTAGCCAGCACAGGTGTGTGCCTTGCCGTACAACTGGAGGTGGAGGGGCCTTTACCGTGGCGCTTCCGCCTTGTGAACGCACTGAAATATTGGTGCTTCTCAAGTTTACTACTGGAACCATCTTTGCAGGCAGCGTCTCTGAGGAGGAGCATTCTGGGGAAAGCACAAATGCCTTCCCTCTGGTACACGTACACCCTACACTACGTCACTTCCTGTGGTGCGTGCCTCAGGTCCCTGACGGGAGAGCTGCTCCGCCACAAAGGATGAGAACGTGTCCTCGTGTCTCCACCTTTGCTCATGCTGTGTGCAGAATGTTAGAACGTCTCCAGTTCCGCTCACGTGGACCCTGAATCTTGCAGGTCTGAGGGTGCCAGCATTTGGACAGTCCCCAGGGACAGAGGGAAGGTCCTTCTCTCCTACCCTCTCCCATGGGCCTTATTCCTATCTGAAGCTTCACCCAGGAGACCACTGGCCTCTGGCTATGGATCTGGAAGTACCCTGCCTAGTCTTAACTTTTAGATAGTCCCCTTGGGCAACGCATGGAAGCGACAGGTGAGTTGGCCTGGCCACGGCACCGGTGGGACTCTGAGCAAAGTGAACTGTCTATGCTTGTACCCAGACTCAGTGGACACCCAGCACCGCCAGTCCCTCGAGGGTGGGGTGGGTGTGAATTGGCGAGAGGCCAGTTGACCTGCCTGACCTTCAATTTCCTCAGAAGCCAGTTCCTACCAGCTAATTTCCTCCCTCTTCCTTAACTCCACAACGAGAGAGAGAGAGAGAGAGAGAGAGAGAGAGAGAGAGAGAGAGAGAGAAGAGAGAGAACCAACTTTCTGGTTTCCTTGGGTGTGGAATTAAATTACACAGGCATGTGGCAGGCACTCAGCAACCCAGTGCTGTTTTCTGAGCTGCTAGAGGGGAAACATCCCTTCATTTTCTCTCGTGTGGCATCAGGACATTGGATGAAGGATGAACTGGGAGGGAAGCTATGGCCCAGCCCACACAAAACATAGACCCACTTCTATAGGGTAGCCTGAACCCCATTAGACCTGCCTTCAGAGCAGCCTGAAATGAACCCCACCAGATCCACCTCTCTAGTGCAGCCTGAACCCCACCAGATCCACCTCTCTAGGGCAGCCTGAACCCTACCAGATCTGCCCCTCCAGGACAGCCTAAACCCCGAGATTAGCTTTGCTAACCCTTCCCCTCTGAGGTTGGCTTTGCCCTCAATGGCCTAGAACTAGCCAGATTTCTACCAGTCTGCCATTTCCCAATTCTTCCGCAGACACTAAGCCCCTCACATCAAGCACCAGAACGTATCAGCTCTGTGTCATCAAGCCCTTCAAGGGCTTGGCCCAGAGTGGGTCTGCCTGATAGAATTATGAGCAGGGTGTTATCTGTAGTTGTTGATGAAATGCCCTTGAAGAGCAGCTTCTCTTGCCTCTGAGAGGGTGTCAAGCTCTTGGCAAGCGTGAGTGGGCACTGGGAGGCCGGGCAAAGGGAGAGAAGGGTGAGAGGCAGGGATGCACGGAGCTCAGATGAACACGCTAGCTTTAAATTTCCCCTTGGCATTCACTCGTCAAACCCCACAAGCACTAAGCACCTAGGCTTGCCAGGATCGTGGGGCATTCTGGCTTGGGGCGCTGCTGAGCGTCCCAGCTAAGAGCGCTGTATGTCTGGCTCTGCACATTCTTGGGTAAGTTATTTAAGGTCTCTGAGCCCTAGTGACATCAACCCATAGCCATAATATTCAGTGTTCCACGAGGTTGTTCCGAGGAGTACACGCATTTATTTGTATAACGTTTTTGGCACAGTCCTTGCTACATATATGCTCATTACTATAACGTGAAAGACAACATTCTTTCAGCCCTGCATGGTTAGAGCAGGCACTGGGGTCCTGTCTCCTAATCTAGCATCTTTATCAGATGCTTGAGAAAATCGAGGCCGGAGCAAAGCACTGTTTTTCTCCGAGTTTACAGAGCAGGCCTGATCTCTGACTTCCCAAGTGCTCCTCTGGGGAAAGTGGTATGTGTGCACAGCAAGGCTCAGTTCACACACAGTGCACAGCCTGGGTGAGTCCTCGACACACAGCTGAGGATGTACTTAAGAGGCAGAACACGCTGCTGAGAACCCGACCTCTCTCTCCCATCCCTGCGGCTAAGTTACAGCCCGGCCCAGGAGAGAACGGCTTCACCCCAGAACATTCACTTACTGGATTGAGTCTGTGGCCATCAGAGTGATACAGTGTATTTGAGAGACTTTTAACTGTTTCCATGGTGCTAGCATACCCTTGATTTCATTGGACCCTCACAACAGAACTTTTTAAAGTTACAGTGTGTGTGTGTGTGTGTGTGTGTGTGTGTGTGTGTGTGTGTGTGCAGAAGACAGAAGCATGCATGGGCATGAACACTTACATGTACCATAGCATACGAGTGAAGTCAGAGGACAATATTTGGATGCTGGTGCTCTCTTTCCATCATGTGGGTCCTGGCGATCACACTCGGGCTCTCAGGCTGGGCTGGAAGTGCGTTCACAGACAGAGCCATCTTGACAGCCCTCTTGTTTGTTTTTTCCTAACACATACAACTCTATTGTCAATCCTCTCAACAATTGCCACTGAGGAACAGAGGTCAAGGAAACAGCCTGAAGATACACAGCCGGGGTTCCAATCGGTGTACCTGGGCTCTAGTCTACCCTCCTTGCTTTAATACCAGCCTGTACATTTGAGGCTCCCTTGCATTGTAGAATACATTGCTGCCCTCCTGGCCTCTGTTCCCTCCTGACCCGTGGTCCCTTGATGCTGGGAGTCCTCCCCTCCCCATAGCTGTGAGAACCAAAAATGTCCCTAGACGCTGGCAAATACAACACAAGGGGTAAACAAGCCCCTGGGTGAGAATCCTTGTTCTCATGCTATCCTGACAGAAAGCAGAGTCATTTGGAAAACACAGCAGCTTCTAGTTAGATAAATACCGTTTCTGCAGATCTCTTTCCAAAACGAACGGTTATTGAAATTCAAATCAGCCTTGACTGCTTACCCCTGAACCCAGGCATTTTACAGACCATCATGAGAATGAGCTGATCAGAGCAATCCAGTTTCCTGCCCGGAATAACAAAGCTGGTCCGTGGGAGGATGGGAATTGGAATGCTGGCCTTGGATTCCATATTTCTAGCACTAAAGCAGTAGATCGGGATTTCTCTCCATCCTCAGCTACACATCCCCCTTTGATTTAACGGTCTTGGATTTGAGATGCAACTTAACACCAGTGAATGCATGGTAGAACTGCTTTCTAGTTCCCCTGGACACTATTATTCAATCAAAAATATGTCTCAACAGTTTCTTAGAATCCAGAGTTGGGACACAAGCCATGAGGATTGAAGGCACGAATGGAAGAAGACACAGAGGAGGAGACCAGTGATATTTTCCCTGCTCCAAGCTCTGGTGCCTATCCACCACGCTGTCCACCTCGGCCAACATCCTGACTTGCTGAAGACATCCGGGAAGACTTCCAGGTGCTGTGAACCTCACCTTTTCTAACTCCTTCTAGAAGTTTCTATCTAGAGCATTATGAGCAGCTGGGCATTTTCTCCTTCATTGTGCAGCACATGCACATGCTTTGCAGATGAGGAGATAGGGGTCCAGAGAGGGGTTAGCAGTCAGGCTGGCCACACCTGGCATGACTCTTCTCAAAGTTCTAGTCTCTGATATAGTATGGTTGGGCTCCAGATTTGATCCCAGCAAAACAATACAAACCCCAGTGGATCCATCCATGACTAGACCATTGCCTACCAGGCTACTGGGAAGTGGCAACATCTTTAGGTGGTTGAAGGAAGTAAGTCACTGGGGGCCCTTGGCTGTCTGCCTGCTTTGCTCCTCCACACTCTCTTCTGCAATGTCTTCCTTGACTCCGGCCCAGGGATGGCAGAGCCAGCCAGCCACAGGCTGAAAACCTTTGAAACTCAGAGTCAAGATGAATCTGTCCCTTATTTTCCTCGGGAAGTTTTCAGGGTAAGGAAAAGCAACAGCCAGCCCCTCGAGTTAGCATTCAGCCCAGGTTTTATCTGAAAGCCTGCTTCCTCCTGTTGCTGTCTAACCCTGATCCCCTCGCTCAGAATCCCAGGCCTGCCCCTACTCTCCTTAGCAGGAAGGCTCGGCAGCCTCCTCCAGGCCTCCCCAAGGATGAGGAGCCTCAGCTCTCCTCCCAGATGGCACTGTTGTTTCTGCATGCTCTGCCTGTGCTCCAAGTCTTCACAGCTAAGACTGGACCCCTCCAACTAGCACAGTGGCATGCGAGAAAGCCACAAGGACAGAGGACAGTAGGCAGGAGGCCCAGGCCCATGGTGCTGCATTTGGCAAGTCTCCCAGGGACAGTGCCTCCAGCTGAGAAGCTGTTATGAGGACTGAGCAGGCGTGAGGTCTGTGGTGCTACTTTCAAGGCCCATGATGGGACTGAGGCTGGTCACACAACACTGCCGATCATGGCCTCTGGCTATGCACAGATGCTGGCCTGAGGCAAGTGACCTCTTGAAATGGTTGACTTGTAGGGACATTATATCCACCTCATTAAACTGTGGGCCACAAATGAGCTGATACGATCAACTCCGCTCACACTGCCTGGCAGAGAGGAAGCAGTTGATGGGCATCCTGTCCCTCCTAAATGTGAGCATTGAGCACATGAATACCAAGGACAGAAGATTCTAGTTGTTGGGGGGTGTGGCTCCGTGGGAGAACACCTGACCAGCGGCATGTAAAATTCAATCCCAGGTTTCTCTTATTTAAGCACATGGATAAATCCCACGCTCTGCAGAGGAAATTTAACCATTGCTAGAGATCTTAGATTCAAATGTCATCACCTCTCTTCCTGGGCACTCCAAAGCGGGGACAGGAGTTGCCATCCTGGAAGAAATGCTGCCGTGTGGTAGATAACTTAGAGGGACATGGCTTTCACTTGCCTGCTTTAGGTCTGTTACCCTTCCCTGCTAAAAGGCTCAGACAGCAGCCTGCTCTAAAGAGAGCAATGAAAAGTGTATGGGCTGTGGTCTGAGAAGGGAAGAAAAGCCCAAGGCAGGGATTACTTGACTCGGAAAGGAAGCGGTAAGATGTTGGTACATGCGAAAGTATTTAATAGCAGGGAGGGTGGTGAGTCCTGTGTCAGAGCCGTTAGTGTGGCGGGGCCTAGGGGACTCATCTTAAGATCTTGGAACATTTTGGGAGAAAGACTTTACCAATCACAGACTTTATTACTAATCATGATTAGCAGTGACCGCGACGCTTGACTGTGTCATTTTCTAAATATGTCTATAAACTGCAAGCCAGGTGCTTCCCCATTCACCTTGTGACCTTGACCAGTTCACACACTGTGGGACTTCAAGCTCAGCCTCTCCTGAGCACCCCTTGACCAGAGATAGGCAACACCTGAGCAGATTTCCAAGGCTGCAGGTTGGCTCCAGCCACTCTGCTTCCCCACTGGCACTAATACCCTTTGTTCGTTCACTAGAAGGGCACAGGGCAGCTGGTACCTGCCTGGCTTGGTCTGACAGCTGGGAATACAACCACTGTGAACAGGACGTGGGTCTAGGCCTTGTAGAGAAGCCATTTGGAGAGGAGAAAGCCTGGTTTGGAGAGTACATGGCCGTGGCTCTCAACCTTCCCAGTGCTGCAACCCTTCCGTACAGTCCCTCGTGTTGTGATGACCCCAACCACAAAATTATTCCACTGCTACTTCATTAGCTATAATTTTGATAGTTACAAGTTGTAACGTCAATATCTGATCTGCAACCCTCAAAGGAGCTGCGAGCCACGGTCTGAGAACCACTGAAACCACGGACCTAGTGGAGGTAAACTCAGCAAAACGGTGAATGATATCAAAAGCAAGCTAAGAGTGAGGCTGGAACCTGCAGACACAGTGTTTGGCTTTTTGTAACACTGGGTATTGAACTTTGGCCTCTCCCATGCTAGGAACGGGCTCTTCCAGAAGCTTTCAAGGGGCACCGTAAACATCCTTCTCCGCATAGGCTGAACGAGAGAGAGAAGCCCGAGAAAATCATTGCAGATGAGGCCACTGGTGGGCACAGAGTAGTTCACACGGGGCCCTCGCTCATGATCAGGGCCTCCGTGGGTAGGAGCACTTGTGTTCCAACCACACTAGAAAAAGAAACTCAGACAGACAGGATAAACAAAAGATGGTGGACCAGGGTGGCATCAGGAAGGGTGGTACCTGGGGAGAGTGATCGATAGTTGATATCTGAGCT
The DNA here is from genome assembly GCA_963919715.1 of Microtus obscurus. Lineage (NCBI taxonomy): Eukaryota > Metazoa > Chordata > Mammalia > Rodentia > Cricetidae > Microtus > Microtus obscurus. The sequence goes on from CAWTZC010002521.1 coordinate 23,652,588, forward strand.
TGAAGAATGAGCAGACAAGCATGTTGCCTCTAGACTGCGGTCTTTGCAGACAGCACACCCAGAGTCATGGCTGGCACGATGTATACTAAGGGAACCAAAATAGCAAATATTCTTTTTTTTTTAAATATTTATTTATTATGTATACAATATTCTGTCTATATGCCTGCAGGTCAGAAGAGGGCACCAGACCTCATTACAGATGGTTGTGAGCCACCATGTGGTTGCCGGGAATTGAACTCAGGACCTTTGGAAGAGCAGGTAATGCTCTTAACCACTGAGCCATCTCTCCAGCCCAATAGCAAATATTCTTAAAGAAAAATGTTGTCATAAATAATATTGAAGTGTCTCCTTTAGAGTGCTACTGGAGTTTAAGATGAGAAAAACATGTATTATTATAGAACATGAAGCATTATGGAAAATGTTGGGCCAAAATCATCTCAGGGCCTGTACCTCGAGGCCTACAGGACAGAGAAAAGCCTGGCTCGAGTTTGAAGGATAGTCTCAAAGCTACTGAGTGAGGATGAGACAGCAAAATCTAGGTGGACACTCCTCCAGCCAGAGGGAGGGCTTGGCTGTCTCTCATTGGTTGGAGGTACCCCACATCACACTATGTCACTTAACCTATAAAGCCGATGCTCTCGGTTTCTATCCGATGGCCAATCCTGGTTGTCAACTTGACTACATCTGGAATCAACTAAATCCCAAACTGCTGGGTTTTCTTCATCAGATTATTTGGAGCAGAAAGACCCACACAGATAAAGACATGGAAGGAGGAAACATTGCCTTTGTCCGCTTGCCCTCACACTCACTGGCAGGTTTATCTAGTTGCTGCAGCCGGTATCAAATCCACCTTCGTCAGGGTCCCAATAGAGACTGAAACCAGTATTTCTCCAGGAATCATCTAGGACTCCAGCTCCAGATCGGGACTGCTGAGACATCCAGCCCTGAGGATTGAAAAGCTACTGGATTCTTGATCTGAGAGACTGCTGGATCACACAGCCTGTTAACCACTTAGTAAAGCCCTACACACACACACACGCAAAATTCAATGTAACGTGGATAACATTGGTGTCAGGAAACAGCCTGTTAACCACACTAAAGCCCTACACACATACACACATGCAGAATTCATTGTAATGTGGATAACATTGGTGTCAGGAAACAGCCTGTTAACCACTTACTAAAGCCCTACACACACACGTAGAATTTAATGTAACGTGGATAACATTGGTGTCAGGAAGTGACATTACATACTCATGGACCTTGCATACAAGATGTCACAGTTATTAATATTTTATCTCCTAGGGAGATGGTGGTCAAAGTAACAGCCCTGTTTTCACCAGGAAGGAAACAAGAGAACGTTAAAAACATTTGGGGCTATTCAGTTACTTGGTAACCACCACTTTCAAGGGTCCATCTCTTAGCAAATGTTATTTCTCAGCGGCTTCAAACTTTTTCCCGGACTTTACTGGAAAACAACAGGGGCAGGTCTGGTTGAACTAAACGCGGTCAGCACTCGGTAGTTTAAAGAGGATGTTTGGGAAACTAATGTTCCTATAGACTTCTGCTAGTCCTCAGCCTGCCAGCTTCCTACACTCAATGATGTCAGTGCCAAGCCTCCAGATAGGAGCACCCAATACCACACAGGTTCTCACAGGGCTTCCATCAGTGAATGACCTGGGCAAACCCAGGGACCCACGTAAGAGCTACTTGACCCAGGGAAGGACCTACAAAAAGTGGCATCGAAGATGTAGGATGAAGGCTGGGCAGTGAGGCTGGTAATATAACACACAGAGAGTACTGCCTCCTCTGAATGGCTCAAATCTTTTCACAACCTGAGGTTTCCTTAGTGAAGGTGATCTGAAAAGTTCTGCACCGATGAAAAGTCTGTTCGTGTTGCTGGGTGGTGGTGGCACACACCTTTAATCCCAGCACTCTGGAGGCAGAGGCAGGTGATCTCTGTGAGTTCGAGGCCAGGCTGGTCTACAAGAGCTTCTAGGACAGGCTCCAAAACCCTGTCTGAAAAAAAAGAAAGTCAAGTCCATTCATGTTATCTTGAGAGTGCTGCAGTCAGGATGGCCAATTAGTTCTCTACCTGTAGCCCTGATTGTGGTGGGCCCCAGCTTGCATGTCTGGTGCCCCAACATGAATGAGCTCACGGAAGGCCTGGATTCCATCTTCCACCTTTGTATCCACAGCGTGGGCTTTGCTCATTCTCTGTATCCGGGGTATTTAGCCTTGTGCCTGAGGCTAAGTGGTTTGCGCACAGCAGCCATCCGATGTTAACTTGAAATTAGGGTAAGAGGTAAGCAAACCTTTCCGCCATGCTGGAATCCTGGTTCCATAGCTCGCTAGGTGTCCGACTCCTGCATCTTCGGCTCTCACCTGGAAAGGTGGCACAGATACCTTCTTTATGGGGTGGAGGCTTCAACTAGATAAACCAGGCGACTCGGCCCAGGCCTGGCATGCACCAAAGCAGCTAGCAGAAGCTGCTACTGTGAACAGTAAGTCTCCTGCTGCTGCTGCAGGAGAATCCAATCGGCACCTCACAAGCATCCCACGGGGCTCAGTTAACTGCATTCAATGAATGCTTGGTCTATTGCTAGGTATTGGCTGCAGACCAGGTTCTTGGATTACAAGACCCATTAATCAAAGTTACAATTTAGAACTCAGAAGCCTTTAACTTTTCTAAGTCCAGTTTTAATAATTAAAAAAAAATAAAACAGCCTCATTCCTGTGCCCTTAAGAATAAAGAAGCAGATGAGAAAGGAGGCAACTGCCCACTGTGTCCCAGCCTCGTCCTGTGGAAGTTACTCATGGAACCCAACTTGGACGTTTGGGTCCAGCTCTTCTTTGCTGTCAGCCTCTCGTGCATAGTGATGAATGCACACAGAGAAAATAGAAAAGCCCTCAGACTGCACCGACCGCTTTCTTGATCCCTCAATTACAATATCCTCTTTTGCAGTATATCCCTGTCGAACATTTGGAATGAATTAGGACTTTAAACTTCCAGATGTTCCAACTACTGTAAATTTAAACTCATTAAAGAGAGGGCAGATTTACTACCTCTACTCAGTTTTGAAGTCTGTTGTTCACTCCGTCCAAGTACTTTATGGACACAAACACAGTGGCATGTCCTGTATTCTATTTATATAGCATGCGTGTTGGGAAATAAGGGGCATAAAAACAGGTCTGGGAAGGAACTGCCAACCTATAGTTCAGACTTATTGTTCCTAAGTCAGTAACTATTTCCTGTGAAGCTGACCTAGGAGATAGGTTTATGCTAATCTATACTAAAAACAACTCTGCTTCTCCCGGGCACAGAAACCTGGCCAGAGCAGCCTTTGACGGTGGCGAGGCGAAAGCTGCACCCACTGGTGAAATAAATGGACCTGGGCCCACAGCCCTTTGTGGTAGTGACTTGGCAGCTGAACAAAGGTGGCAGCATTTCTATATCCAGTTTGTAAAGCCTCAGAAGTCACGGGCTCCAAGATTTTCCCCCACAAGAAGCCCATGTCGACTATAATGAGTGCATTTTCGATGTTGTGCTGAAAGCTGGCAACGGATAAAAGAAGTCTATGTCCAAGACAAATGTTTCCTTACAAACCTGAAGAATGAAGTGGCTTTCATAATCAATTTTAAGATCAAATGCCTAGGCTGAAGTACCTGGTTCTGGTCCTGGTTGGCTATTTAATTGGGGACAATTAATTTACCTCTGTGTGCTTGCTTTCTTCACTGAGAAACGGACGAGATAATGAAGGTGCTTTGTCAGCTCTGAAATATGGTGTAAATATTAACAAACACTGCCCGGACAGCTTTCCTGTGCGTGATGAATCACTTCAGTTCACGCAGCGCTAAGAAGTGGCCAACCCCCAGAAGAAATGAAAATAAACCAGACCCAGCTCATTTATTACAGAGGGGTCGATCTCCAGAAGAAGTCTCTTCCAACCCAAACCCCTACTTCACTTACTGGAGTCTATCAAAAGAAGGCAGAAGAAATTACATGCAAATTTGAATGGAGGATCTGTTTCCATCTGCTTTATAGAGCCACCAGCCCATAGTAGGATTCAACTGTGTGACTTCCCCCCAGAAGTGAGAGTAAATGCCAAGAGCAAAAATTCCTGAAATTAGATGTTAATTCTTGAATACATTTCTTTCTCTCTTTTTTTTTTAAAGATTTATTTATTTATTATGTATACAACATTCTGCCTCCATGTATGCCCGCACACCAAAAGAGGGCGCCAGATCTCATTACAGATGGTTGTGAGCCACCATGTGGTTGCTGGGAATTGAACTCGGGACCTCTGGAAGAGCAGCCAGTGCTCTTAACCACTGAGCCATCTCTCCAGCCCTTGAATACATTTCTTATGACATTTTGCAAGCTGTCCAGATAGACTTCTTCAAACTACACAAGGCTTTTGTAGACACTTTTCCTTCACCATAATTTTAATAAATCTAATCTACTGAAGTTGTGCGTGTTGTGTGTATGGTTATTTAAAAGTACAGTTGCGGATGGGGGTGGGCTGGAGAAGTGGTTAGGTGGTTAAGAGAGTTCAGTGTTCTTGTAGAAGACAGGGCAGGCAGTTCCCAGCACCCACATCTGGCAGCTCACAACAATCTGTTAACTCCGGCTTCAGGGCCTCCAACCTGTGCTCACAAACACACATACCACCCCCTACATATATACAATTTTTTTAAAAATATTTATTTATTATGTATACAATATTCTGTCTGTGTGTATGCCTGAAGGCCTGAAGAGGGCGCCAGACCTCTTTACAGATGGTTGTGAGCCACCATGTGGTTGCTGGGAATTGAACTCAGGACCTTTGGAAGAGCAGGCAATGCTCTTAACCACTGAGCCATCTCTCCAGCCCCATATATACAATTTTTAAATACAAATTAATCTTTAAGAAATAAAATACAGTTGTGGTCCCATGGGTCAACTCTAGGCTGTAAGTTCTGTGGGTTAGTGTACTTGGTTACTGCCAATACTTGGCTGAGAAGTCTGGCATATTTGTGATATAGATAGCCACCACTGTTAATTTTTGTTTTTTGAGACAGAGTTTCCCCTTGTAGCCTTGACTGTCCTGTGGACCAGGCTGGCCTTGAACCTAAGAGATCTGCCTGCCTCTGCCTCCCAAGTGCTGAGATTAAAGGTGTGCGCCACCACTGCCCAGCTAATTACCTTATCTTATAAAGTAGAAATTCTCCACCAAAGTTACACAGACTATAAAAATCCTTTTTCTGTTTACTGAAAAGGGGTTCTCACTATTTTTTTTTTTTAAATTTTTCGAGGCAGGGTTTTTCTGTAGCTTTGAAGCCTGTCCTGTAACTAGCCCTTGTAGACCAGGTTGGCCTTGAACTCAAAGATCTGTGTGCCTCTGCCTCCCGAGCGCTGGGATTAAAGGTTCTCACTATTGTAACCTTGGCTGGTCTGAAACTCACAGCAATTCTCCTGCCTGAGATCATCATACACCACACCTGGCATGAAAGCTCCTTTTTAACAAACTAGGGCTTTACCAGGGTGCAGCTCTGAAAGAATGCTTGCCTGGCACGCATTACACCTTCCACAAAGCCCCAAGCTAGAGGATACCCAAAACAAAAGATGGCACCTTACACGCTTCTGGCTACATGACTGCGGTGGACTGAAACAGGACCTATTTTGCAGCTACTACTGTCTAAGGGAATCTATTTGCTCATCCCTTCCACCTAGGCTAGCCAAGTGACTTGCTTCCACAATATGTGGTACAGTGATACCCCTGAGTTTCTGAGTCAGACTTTGAAAGTACCCTTGGTACTCTAGGACCACAATGACATTAAGATAAAAGACCACATGGAGAGACCAACCATCCCACCTAGACACCAACAAATTTTCAAACAAAAGACCGAAAGCCCACACGACCTTTGCAAAGAAATCGTTTAACCAGTCTCAAAAGTGTGAAAAGTGAAATGCTTTCTTTAAGCCATTAAGTTTGAGCAGCAACAAGGCATTAAGAATAAATTATCTAGGGGCCAGGCGATGGTGGCGCACGCCTTTAATCCCAGCACTTGGGAGGCAGAGGCAGGCGGATCTCTGTGAGTTTGAGACCAGCCTGGTCTACAGAGCTAGTTCCAGGACAGGCTCCAAAGCCACAGAGAAACCCTGTCTCGAAAAACCAAAAAAAATAAAATAAAATAAATTATCTAATCCTCACAGCACCGCCTTATGGTGGAGGAAACAGACCTTGGTTGGGACAGCCTGCCAGGCACAACACTCATAAGTGTCCCAAGAACTCGAAACAAACGACAGGCCAGGGCTGATCGGTCAGTTCTCTGTTAAAGACAAACACCGTGCAAAATGCCAACAACATAAAGTCGTTTCGTCTTCTATAACCTGCATAGGCAGCGTGTCCTGATTTGACACACCACAGGGCTTGACCCAGCGCTTCAGCAAATGTATTCGACAAATGCATTTTCCTACACCTTAAGCCACATATGAAAAAAGAACTAGAAAGTATCTTATCTTGAATTGTAAATCATGAGGGTGATTATTAAATAATCATTTTAAGAAAATGTACAAGAATGTGTTTTGATCTGCCAAAAAATACCTCAATTTTTTAAATTTAAACAAAATTCACATTTTATTTAGATTGAAATAAACTGTACAAAATTGATTTTATTCACCAAAAATAACGGTAATATTTTCTGTATTACTCTTTAGATAAACCACAAAACATGTATTTTTGAAGGTTTTGCTTATAAATCAAGACACGGTGGTAGACATAATCACAAAAGACAAGAAAACAGACAAGTCGGTTGCCTGTATGGGTGGCCTTTGCCTGTCTTCACCGCAGAGCAAAAGTGAATTTACCTGTGGAAAGGGCTATGGAAATGTGGGCTCGACAAAGGAATGTAAACAGCAACAACCAAGTGGGTTGACAGCGCCTGGTTCTGCCGTTCACTCGCTCCTCTGAGGTCCTTCCGTCCTGCACAGACTACTGAAAGCTGCTTGCTGAGCCCACAGACTCTGTAACTCCTGGGCTGCTCATGGTGCAGTTGGATTCTGTTGCTTTCTTCTCTGCTCTGCAGTCCTGAGCCTTGGGCTTGCAAGTGCTCAGCAAGTGCTCCACTGAGCTATCCCCGGCCCTTGCTCTTTTTTTTGAGACAGTCCCACTATGTAGCCCAGGCTGGACTAAAACTTGTGATCCTCATGCCTCTGCCTTCCAAGTGCTGCTACCACAAATTTTAAGCACCCATAACTCCCACAGGTCAAAAGTCAATGGTGTACACTTCATTGTAATACATTATAAAATGTATCTCTCACAAATTCATTTTTCAAAGGCCTGATAACGCACCACCTGACAACTGAATCCATAATGATAATGTTACGTCTAGAATAACTTTAAAACAGTTCCCGAGTGCCACAGCAGGGAGGCATTCTGACATTCCCGGTGCCAACTCCTACAACAGACAGGTAGGGAGAGCATCAGAGTTCAAACAGGGGCCAATACATGGGTTACCAACAGCTAATGACGCACTTGACTGGAGGTCTCACAGTGCGCACGGTTAACTGACCCACTATACCTTACGCTTTTCTTCCAAATGGCAAACACAAAGACGACAGTCATTTCAGAAATCTTTTAGGCATTTTCAATGGTTTCCGAATTATTCGTAGGAAGCTCTGGTTTATTTGTATAGAGTTTGATGTATGTGTCCACCATTAAATCCAGATCATGTTTTATATCAAAATTTATGTTAAGCAAAGCCAAATTACTTGACCTCTGGTCTGTCAAAGTGTTCCGCAGATACGCCTTAAGACGCTTCCGTCCGTTTTCATAGCGCTCATTCTCAACTTTCATCACAGGGAGAATACACAGGACCTTCAGCAAGGCATACACATTGGGGAAAAACTTGATGTCCGGAAGATGCAGGGCTTCGTAGATGGTGGACGGGAGCTCGATGTCTTTCCCTCTGTGCTTCCACTTGATTCTCCAACAGTGCAGCTCGGCTGAGAGCGTGTCAGGGTTGGGCAGGTCACTTCTGTACATGTCGGCATGGTGCTCCTCTGAGGTGTTGAACTTGAGCTGCCCCATCACCGAGGGGACCAGGGACAGGCATTTCAGAGCTTTGAGGTGCTGCTCAGAAAATATATCTTTCAGCTCCTGAATAATGTGCTCCACCGTGGGAACACTGAGGGTGTCTTTATAGTAACTCTCCGAGGTCAGCTGAGATTCCACGTTACCTTGCTGGGCCCTCCGGAATTTCCCTGGGAGTTTCATTTGAACGTCAAGTTTGGTTGCTAAGTTTGTGGCTTCCTCAAACCAAAACTCGTGATAAACTTCGATGTTCTCCATCACCTCGTTAAGCGAATGCAGTACTGCAGTCAGGCTGCTGGCTGCAAAGAAGACATCCGAGGTTTGTCCCTGGAGATTCTTCCCAAAGGCTCTCGTAAAAGATAACACATTCTTAAGAACAACGATGGTAACGATGAAATCAAAGTCTGTCACTGCGCTACAGAGGACAAATGCTCGCCCCGCTATGCAGTTATTCCACCTGATACTCGTGTCGCTGTTTATGCCATCTAAACACAGAACAAGTGCTTGCAGGAGATCCACCAAGACCTCAAAGGCGTCGTGCCTGCCTGTCCACTGGGAATGGCAGATCTCCTTCAGTTCTTTCCCTCGCTCTTCACTGTTCTGGAAAAGAACAGAGATCACATTGTCAAGTTCTAAGAGCAGCTGTGGTGACCGGTGGAAAAAAGAACAGACTTCCTCGATCGTCCCTAAGGCCATGGACACCCCGACCACAGGGACAGACTTCGCCAGCCAGGCATTCAAGGCACAGGAGGAGCAGAGGGTGTAGACGGCCTGGGGGTATTTTTCTAAAAGTCTCGAGGCAACAACTTTCATCTTGGAAGAAAACCCACTGGACACAATGTAGGCCTGACCACGGCAATACTCCATATTCAACCCCCACTTCTCAGTTATCGTAGTGTGAAATTTCACAGCCAAAATCTCCGCATCGGCTTCGTACGGCAGGAAGCCCACAAACTCCTCTCTCAGGTTGTGAGCTTCATCGACAAACCTCACCAGCACGGGCAGCTGCTCCTCTCCTGCTATGTCCACCACGTCGTCCGTGATGATAGAGAAGAAGTGTGAGTCCCTCACTTCCCTGAGCGTCTCCTCCCGGATACAGCTCTCGCAGATCTCCAGCATCTGTCTCTGCTGAGCTTTAGAGCAGAAGAGCGTGTTCACCGCTGTGGTCTCAAATCGCTTCCGCAGGACCTCTTCTCCAGAATTGATCCGGCACTCCAGCAAGGCCTGAAAGTTGTCTGGAGCGAAGAGGCCTTCTGGGACCTCATCAGCCTCGTGCCCATCCAAGGGTATGTTCTGCTTCCCCATGAGAATCAGGGTCTCAAACAGCGACTTGAGGTACTCGTTGTTCTCCTTCTCTTCGAGGGTGAGGGGCAACACGCTTCCATCCTGCTGGTTCCCTGTTTCCGCACTGGGGTTCTGAGCAGTGTTGTTAGTTTCCTGTTCTTGTTCACAAGCTTCCTCAACTGGAAAACAAAGGAACCACAAAAGACAAAATAGATCACAATTTTGATTGGCTAAATATCTAAAATCTACAAACTCATTCATTCACCACTAATAGAACACCGACAGGATAGGACCCAAATTAAATTAGTAAAATGAAGAGACAAATGCTGTGGACAGACTTTAATAAACACAAATGCTGTTATGAAGTAGGGACAATTTTTAATAATATTACACCATGAGAGGAGGAAGGTAAAGAGGACAGTGTTTCCACAGGTATCTTACATCTTACATGTATCACACTACTTTCTTAAGGCGGATGCCATCAACCCCACTTGACTGCACAATTGTCTTTCCTAGTCCAGAGTGCTCCATGGAAGCCAGGCCATGTTGTCTCTAATTACAAACTCCCCCCTCAGTGGTTCCAACTGCTAGCAACTCACAACGCTGCAAGTTCTGAACTCTGCTCTCTCCTCTGGGTTCATCTGTTAAGCGCCATAGGCTATCAGAGACGCTAACAACATCTAGTGAGGGTGTTTACTTCAATCTAGCAGCTTGTTTTGTTCTACTCTGTTTCTATCTTTCCTGCCTTTCTTTGCTGAGCATGTTTCTTTATCTATAAAGAAGGAAAATATTATTTATCATGCGCTACTGTGGGAATTAAACAAAGCACCAGGATGATAAATGGTATCAGCCAAAGCTATGTCTATAGTAGCAGAAGAAGATAAAGGAGGAGAGATGGTGTCCACTGGTAAGAAAAGAAGCAATTTCTAGCCCCATCGTTTGACGACACAGCTTACACATCAACATCAGCACCTACAGAGACTCTGTAACCACCACACCCAAAATACCCACTGCCTTACAGCCAGGAACTAATTATGTTCCACGATGTGCGTGCGTGGCTGGCTTTTCTGGAGCACTCCTTCCCTACAGGGACCCCTGACCACTCCGAGGGCCTCGAGGGGAGAAGACGCTGTGCTCTGCACATGACAATGCGGGCAGCACAACTCTGCACACAGGGGATCCTCCAGGCTGCAGGACAACGCCAACCACAGTTTTACACTCACGCTCAAGGAAGGTTTTGGATATGAAACACATTTATTTGTTCTTACCAGGTCAACCCTTTTAAAAAGGAATTCAAAAGCGTCATCAACATTATCACTTACTTTTTTTCTGTTTCAGTGTTCTGATTTCATCTTCACTCTAAAAAAGAAAAAATTTATGACAATCATCTTTAGTAAATCATCTAGACTTAAGCCTGTTCAGAGCAAAAAAAAAAAAAAATCTCATTTGAGAGTTTAAGGGGCTTTATTTTTAAAGAAAGTGTCTCAGGTACTCCAGGGTGGCCTTGAACTAAGTAGCTGAGGATGACCTTGAACTTCTGACACTTTGCCTTTACCTCCCAAGTACTGGTTTATGTGGTGCTAGGAATTGAACCCAGGCCATCGTTCATGCTACACAAGTATTCTGATCAGCAAGACTACATCCCTAGCTCCAGAGAGAATCAATTCTTCACACTGAATACATTCTTAAGACACATAATAGGAAACCAAAACCATGTGACGTGCTCCTGATTCCAAGTTTATACTGAAGTACTAGAAGAAAAATGACGTATTATTGACCTACTTTCTCCCTAATGTATCCTAACCGGACAAATGCATACTGAGTGATAATTGAGATGAAGATAGACCACAGCACTTAGCGTCATATTCACGAGGACACGATGACTCCTCTTCCCAATCCCATTCCCTAAATGTCACAAAACCAGGAGGCTGCTGACCACAGAACTTCATGAGAAGGCCTAGGAAGTACAAAGTGAGGCGCCAGCTCAGAAGAGAAAGCAACAGAGTTTCTCTGTACCCCAAACCATCAGAGGTAGAACTTTCCAGATCAGTCTTGCATTCTCCCACCAACACTCTCTAGTGTTTGTATACACTCCACCACTATCTGTGGCAGGAAAGCAGTGCCAACGAAAGCCAGAGACAGCAGGGCACCCGATGGGCTCTCTGGACACTGCACTAACAGAACCATGCTGGCTAAGTTGACAGCCGTCCCCTAGCCCAGAGGGCGCAGTTAAGGGATGGCAAGTGTGGAAGTGTGCCTGTCATGAAAAGCGGGCACAGGGAAGCGACAGCTGATGCAAAGGACGGCCGTGTGAGTGAGTGTGAGCACTCATTCAGGACAAATCCCAGAGAAGCGGAAGGGAAAAGACGAGGAAGCAAAAATCAGCATGAAAGATTAAGTCCTGAGATGTAAACGCGTCATCAGACTACTCAATACAGGAACTGAAAATACACTATGGCACTTGTTTTTATAATTGTTTCGGTGGTGCTTGGGACCGAACTCCGTGCCCCGCAAATGCCAGGCAAACACTGTAACACCTGGCTGTATGTCTGACCCTGTTCAATAAAATTTAAATGTTCACAATAAAAAACTTCAGAAAAGCTGGACAGTGGTGGTACACGCCTTTAATCCCAGCATTCAGGAGGCAGAGACAGGCAGATCTGTGAGTTCGAGGCCAGCCTGGTATACAAGAGCTAGCTCCAGGACAGGCACCAAAGTTACAGAGAAACCCTATATCGAGAAAACAAAACAACAACAACAACAACAAAAAAAATCCCTTCAGAAAATTCTCAGGAAGAATAGTGGACGACTTGAGGAAGCACCAGAATTCAGGGACAATGGAGACACACATACAAGATTCTGTGGTCTATAGGTACCCTCTGTGTGCTATCTAACATTTGAAATAAACAACATGAAGAGGCTTAAAAAAACACCTTTGAGCCGGGCGGTGGTGGCGCACGCCTTTAATCCCAGCACTCGGGAGGCAGAGGTAGGCGGATCTCTGTGAGTTCGAGACCAGCCTGGTCTACAGAGCTAGTTCCAGGACAGGCTCCAAAGCCACAGAGAAACCCTGTCTCGAAAAACCAAAAAAAAAAAAAAAAAACACCTTTGAGCCGGGCGGTGGTGGCGCACGCCTTTAATCCCAGCACTCGGGAGGCAGAGGCAGGCGGATCTCTGTGAGTTCGAGACCAGCCTGGTCTACAAGAGCTAGTTCCAGGACAGGCTCCAAAGCCACAGAGAAACCCTGTCTCGAAAAACCAAAAAAAAAAAAAAAAAAAAAAAAAAAACACCTTTGAGAACTACGGGAGATTACAAAATGCTGCAGCTAATATGTTGCCTTTGTTTAACTCTGTGAAGCTATGTTACTGTGCCTGTCTAAAACACCTGATGGTCTAATAAAGAGCTGAACGGCCAATAGCAAGGCAGGAGAGAGAAATAGGCAAGGCTGTATGCAGAGTATAAACAGAAGGAGAAATCTGGGAGAGGGAGGAAGATGTCAGGGGCCAGGCACGCAGGCACCCAGACAGCCACAGAATAAGAGTGAAGGTAAGGTATAAAGAAGAAAAGGAAAAAGCCCAGAGGCAAAAAGTGGTTGGGATAATTTAAAAAAAGCTGGCAAGAAACAAGTCAAGGACTAGTATTCATAACTAAGAATAAGCCTCCGAGTGTTTTATTTGGGAGCTGGGTGGTGGACCCCCCCCCCCCACAAAAAGCCAAAAGAGTAAAACATCACACAACATTGAAGAGCTAACTTGTCTTCAAAACTAGGTGAGGGGGAGCTGAGTCAGTAAAACGGCTTAGCAGGCAACGCAACGGTGTGTGCCTCCCAAGCCTACCCCAGGCTCCCACGATAGGGCAACGGTGTGTGACTCACAAGCCTACCCCGGGCTCCTCTGGTGTCCACACGCCTGCTGCCATGAATGTGTGCCTAATGAATAATTAATTACGTAACTGAAAATAAAAATGAACGGGGGTAACGTGTATATAATAAGGGTGTTCACCCAAGGTCAACAAAGACAGGTAGGTTTTAGCTATCTGAAAGGTGGCAAAGGATTATAAAAGCACATATAATTTATAGGACATTATAAACTTTTTCTAGATCCTGTCACCAATAATAGCAAAATTCTCCACTCTAAAACAATCTAGATCTCCTTGCCACCAGTCCCAGGAAAGCAATGAGCTAGTGGCCTGTAATCAACACCGCGCCTTGTCCCAAGCCAACAACTATCAGCTGGGCTCTATCTGGAGGAGCTTTTCCAACTTAAACAGCACTACGACAGACTAACCATCTCAACAAACACGGCTCACTTCCTAGCACGCTACCTGGGAGACACAGAATACCACAAGAGAGCTGCTAACAAGTGCTTCCGTGCTTGATGTAACATGATGTGCAGAGAGAGCAAAGCTGAGGAGCCAGAGACATACCAACTCTTTTATTCGTTTTCTGTGTCTGCTATGTGGGTTGTTCAAATGACTGGTGAGGTCAAATATTGTTGGTATTGCATTATCTCGAAGAACTGTACGGTAAGGACTCTGAAAAAGAAAATGTATCAATTCAGAAAAGGTCCCTTAAAAAAAAAAAGTAAATAAAAATTCTACCTTAATGACTTCTCTAGATCTTCTTTACCTGTCTCTAAAGTACAGACGCGCAAATTCTGATGCCCTTCTGTTGTGTCCTTCCATTAGCTATCAAGTCTATAGGAATCACAGGTCTCCGGAGTTTTCTATGCTCTTTAATGTGCAATTACAATGCTCCCCCTTCCCTGCCATTCCCTCCACTGTTGCTAGCACTGGGAAATATCAAGGCAGTAAAAACATGAACTTGACCAATGCCTTTTTAGACTCCAGTTCCTTGATCTAAATAGGAGTCAGGTGTCAAGTAGTTCACGTCTTCCAAAATGAAATTATTCACATACTAAGGATAACAAAATACATAATCACAAGTCTACCAACACTCAATTAGGCATTTCTAAACCCCCTTCTTGTCTCAATGATCTGATCACTAAAAAGGCACCTTTCTCTGCCCTGCTGTCTCACCAGAAGCTGGACCTAAACCTGCATAGTAACAGTCTTCCATAGTGAGCCAAGAGGAAGCTGGGACAACAAGAACTTAATTAAGGAGAGTAGCTGATAAATCACTATTATTCCCACTAGTTAGTCCAAGGAGAGAGTGACTTTTATTTCTCTCTCCAGTTACAGGAAAACACAAAGCACACTTCATTTGAGGAACTTTCTTGGTGGTAGTGATATTTCAAAGCTGACTTCTCTGAACTTTTTCACCTTGGTAAGGGAGGTTGGGAAGACAGGACAGAAAAATGTATCCAAATGAAACAATCTGCTTGGATTCCATCCAGAGGTGCTGTGAGCACTCAGGGAGAATTACTAGTTAGTCAGTGTTTTCTAATTCAATTCCACACATCACAGAAAACAAAAAGTCTAATTTATTATTATTAATTATTATATTTAATTTTTTGATAAGTTGAGACATGGTCTCAATTTATTGCTCAAGTGGCCTTCAACTCATGATCCAATCTACCTCTGCCTCTTGACTGTTGGAATGACAGCTATGAGCCACCATGCCAGGTGCTCGCTCTCTCTCTCTCTCTCTCCAGGGTTTTTCTGAGTAGCTTTGGAGCCTGTCTTGGAACTCACTCTGTAGACTAGGCTGGCCTCGAACTCAGAGATCCTCCTGCCTCTGCCTCCCGAGTGCTGAGATTAAAGAGTGCAATACCACCACAGGGCACAAAATGCAATTTCTCAATACTTGGCTCCCAAGGTGGACTAAGAACTCTGAGTCTACCAGGAAGTCTGAGTTGGGATTGGTACGGACAAAGCTAGAGGAAAGTTCACCTATGATACCCTGGGCTTTTCATCTTTCTCACTAAGCCAAAGTCTCAAAATTAAACATAATCAACATCAAATAGTTGGGTGATTGGGGGATTAGAGAAGGGAGGAGATAGTCTAGAGAATTTTCAAAATTCAAATTTAGCAGACAAAGCAAAGACCAGAAAAACTGGAATATGAATGAAAATGATATATTCTATATTCATTTATAAATACACATGTCAAAAGATTAAATCTAACTCACATGAACAATGCTAATTCCACATCACAGTTTACTCTTCGCAATTTAAAGAAACCACGCTTATCTTACTCTAGCACCAAAGATAATAGAGGTTTTGGCTTTGGCAGAACTGCTCATGTACGCTAAAAAGCTCTTAAATGCCAAACTAATGAAGCCAGCAGGCTCACATGTTTCAATACAGTTATCATGCAAGCCAGTCTTCAAGATGCTCGTTCTGCACACACAGAAAGAAGATGTCTCCCATTTAAGTTAATTTACTAAAGATGAAAGAATCATTTGGGAATTACAAAAAGCAAAACTAGCTATTCTATTTCTACTCTATGCTCTGACTAAAGTCAGCTACATTAGTGAGCTATATTTTAAATTTCTCAAATTAATCAGGCTAGATTACACAGTTAAAAGATGATATTCACTATACTAAAAGTAAAAATGCATGGTTTGTGTATTTTAAAATGAACACAAAAGTAGTCTGCCTTTAAAACATACGGCTGATCAGTATAACGCTTGTAACAAAGCAAGGTTAAAAAAAAATCCCTCAAATATTTGTGATTAAATTGTTGAACCGGAATTGGCTCACCTCCCAATGACTTCACAAGTATCTGCTTCAATTAATATTGAGAAATAAAATAACCCAATCATTCTTTAGTTTTCTGATGCCTCTGCAAAATGTATCTGAAAAAAATATCAAAATAAATTGCTGCATAATAATATATAGTGTACCTTCAAGTCAAGTTCACGTCTATCCAAGCCTAATCAGAACGTTAGTTATACCTAAGAATGCTATGGATTTACCAAACTCTTTCTTGTTGGTTTCTGGTCCACACACGTCAATCAAATCTGCCTGTTTCTTTTATGAATCACATTCTCTTACTGGAGAATCTTAGAACATTAGAAACCCTAAGATTTTGTTTGGGCCCAGAAGGGAAAGGTCTGGGTGTAAGAACAGCTTCATGTTACCCATGTGATACAGATTCTTGTTCTAGCAAGTCCTTAAAATTACACAGTGGGAACGAGGTAAGTGTTGGCTCTTAAGAGGACATTCAAGCCATGAACAAGAGCATCATTCCTAGGTGGGAGACTGCCATTCACAAGAATGCTTTAGAGGAGCTGGGGTTAACTTAGTGGTAGAGCTGCGTAGTGTACAGAAGGCTCCGGGTTCTATCCCTAGAACCACATTAAAACAAAACAAAAAAACTCTAGAAAAGTAGCTTGAAATGAACAGCCACAGTATTACACATGTACATTTCTGTAAGTTTAAATTATTACCTCTAGTGAGGTAGGGAGGGGGCATCAAGAAAAGAGAGGTTTAAAAAGTCAAGTTTTTGAGAGCAAGCAGATACTACTACTACTAGACTCCAGACCTATCTTCAACTCAAATGGTATAGGCAGACATTCAATAAAAACTGACATTGCAAACCAGACAGCAAGGGAGGAGAGGCCACGCTCTTACTTACAGTTCGACAGATCATAGAGGTCTCGAAGTGTTTGGCGCATAGTCGATAATGCTTATTTAGCTGATCGGGGGTTTTGTCTTCTAAGTCTGCTCTCCTACAATTTTCAACCCACTTCTGGCATCTATAAACAAAACCAAAATATAATTATGAAATATAAAGTCAAAGTTTAAATTTTAGCGTTTGGGCTGGGCATAGGAGCACAAACCTATAATCTCAGTACTTGGGAGGTTGAGGCAGGAAGACTCTGAGTCTGAGACCAGCCTAAACTACATGGGAAACCTCATCTCAAAACATAATTAATCTGAGTCAGGCATGATACATATATATTTTTTTTGGGGGGGGGGTCTTTCAAGACAGGGTTTCCCTGTGTAACAGTCCTAGCTGTTCTGGAACTAGCTCTTGTAGTCCAGGCTGCCCTTAAACTCACAGGGATTCACATGCCTCTGCGTTGCAAGTGCTGGGATTAAAGGCGTGCGCCACCACGACCCGGCCTGATACACACACCTTTAATTCCAGGTGCTGGGATTAAACAAATAAATAAAATAAATATATTTGGAGCAGGCAATTATCTCTTTTAAAGGGCCAAGACCATACATAAAAGTTTAGTTAAAAATATATAAACATATTTATAAATAGACTCAAAACAGAAATCTGTGCCAAGTGTGGCACATGACTTTGATCCCAGCACTCAGGAAGAAGAAGCAAACAGATTTCTAAGTTTAAGGTCAGCCTGGGCTGCAGAGCAAGTCAGGGTTACAAGAGAAACCATGTCTTGAAAAACAAAAAGAAAAAAAAGAAAAAAAAAACAAGTATCAACAATGTAGAGAATTTCTGTATGTAGTATAAAGATAACTATTTTCCCCCCAGCACAGGGGATAGAACCTGGGACCTCACTTATGCTAATCAAGGTCTTTAGTGCTGAACTCCATCCCCTGGCTGAAGACACCTTTGGAATTTCCACCAAGCCTGCTGTCAGATGCCGCATTACAAATCAAACTTTTACTATTCCCCGACAAACTGTATTTCCCAATCTTCCTTATATCAGTAACTGTTTTATGTTAAAAGCCTCAGGAGTCTGGGAGAGGTGGCTCAGTGGGTGGAAGCCATGCAAGCCTGGGGATCTGAGTTCAGATCACTACGCCCACACGAAAAGCTGTGTCTGCAGCTCTAACCCTATGGGAGCAGAGACAGGAGGCTTGCCGGGGTTTGCTAGCCACTAGCCCGGCTACAGGTTCAGTACCCACACTACCCTCATACACATACATAATCTCGGGAGTTACCCTTGACTGTTTTCTCTTATAACCCACACCCAAACTATTGGCAAATTAAGTTGGCTTCATCACCAAACTTTATCTAAAACGCACTGTGTGCCTCTTCCTCCTCTTCTGATCTGGACTATTTCAACAGTCGATCCCTGGTCTTCCTGCTTTCGCTTTTGCTCCCCTACAACGAACAAGCAGCCAGAAATCCCTGGGAGAACCTCTCTCAGCTCTAAGTTCTCCTACTTCACTCAGAATAAACCCCGGAGTGTTTCCACAGACAACTTCCTGAACAGCTTGTGACTCCCATACACACCTCATCAGCAAGCATGCCTTGACTGCACTCTTCCTGTCCCCAGACTTCCTAAGGTATTTCATGGATGTCCCCTGCCCTAATTCAACTCTTTGCTCAAATTCACTGTGGTGAGACTTTTATTACTCCCTCTGTTTAAAATAGCAATTGTGCCTCTCTTATTATCATTTTTTTTTCTTTAAATGGGTAAGTGAGACAAGATCTCACAACTGTAGCCCTAAATGTCCTGGAACTTGCTTTAACTCAGGCTGGCTTCAAAACTCAAGCTAATTCTCCTGCCTCCTCAGAGCTGGGATTACAGCGCATGTCACCAAACGCAGCTCCCTGGCTATGGTATTTTTTTTTAAGTCTACTTATTTATATGCATGAGTGTATTACACTTTGAGCCTGGTACACACAAAGGCCAGAGGAGGTTGTGCATGAGATCCCCTGGAAACGGAGTTACAGGGGGTTAAATCGAACCCAGGTCTTCTGCAAGCGCAGCAAGTGCTCTTCAGCGCTGAGCCGTCTTTGCAACTGCTCCCTGGCTACCTTTAAACTCTTCCAACCTCTGCTGTATTTTTCTTTAGGGTATTTTCTCATTTTGGGGGCACACTACTGTAAATATTTTACTTCCAGTTTCCCACCACTTGAACGTAACCTCTGAGAGCAGGGACTTTTCACTGGCTCATCTGTTACCCTGCGCTCAAACCAATTTCTACCAATTGTAGGCTTTCGATAAATATTTGTCCAACTAATAAACAGCATGCTACATTACAACGCCTGTTGATAGATCTGCTCCCTCCACGGATTAGGCGCTTTCTGCGGTTCCTGACAGCATTCCCAGGGTCCCCAGCACCTGACACGAGTATTCCAAACACGGCTAAGCACTGACTTTTAAATGAATGGACCAACAAGAGAGCCCCGTGAAACGCCTGCTGCCTATCAATCACACTCAGTCCCTACGCCTCTCAGAGCACAACCCGGAGGATGAGCTGCCCCAAGGGAAGAGTGAAGTTTCAATACCTATTCCCACGCCCTCACACGCGTCCTCGGAGCTCCCCACAATAACCGAGGGAGACAATGAATAACGGTCCGCCTTTGAACGCTGAGAGCGATGACAACCCCGAAGGAAGCAGCAGTTGTGACCCGATTGAAGATCAAAGCAAGCGGCCCGACTCCAAACAGAAACACCGTCCCAGGAGCAGAGGCAGGGCCGCCGGGACCGCAACCCGGGAGTCCTACCCTTCCCTTGACAGCTAGGAAAACGAGCCGGACGACGGAAGCCGCTCGGCGCCCCCGGAGTGGCACCCTCTCGGCCGGGTCCCCGAGGGCGCAGCAGCGCACGTGCGCCCGACTCCCCGCCGCCTCCGTGCCCCGCTCACCTACCTGGCCGGGTCCCGAGGGAACCTGAAGAAGGCCAGGTCGGACTGCGTGCTCTTCCGTGTGCAGTTCGGGGCGGCGCAGAAGTTCGGCATGGTCGTCCGGCCACCGGCCGGTCCAGCCCTCCCCTCCCCGCCTCGTCAGGGCAGCAGCACGGCCGCCCCGCGGGGCCGGGGAGGGGAGCTGGGCCGGCCGGCCGGCTGGCTCCGCCAGGCCGCGCGCGCGGAGGAGGGGCTGGCAGGCGAAGCCGCGAGGGCCAGGAGGGGCGCGCGGGCCGAGGCCGGGCTGGGGCCGCGGCTCCACAGTGCTGTGAGCGGCCGGGAGGATTTACCGCCGCCGCCGCCGCTGCTGCACCTCCAGCCCGCCCGGGACGCTGCCGCCTCCTTCCCACAATGCACCCTGGCGCTCGGGGGTGCCCTCTCTCTTCTCAGCCTCCTCCTCCTTTCCTCGCCGGCGACCTTTCCCGCGGGCGAGCATGCGCACACGAGCCGAGCGCTTCCGACCGGGCGTGGGCTGGAGGCGGCGGGGCCCGGCGCCTCTGCCTCAGTGCGCACGCGCACCACCCAACCCGCGCGAGGGAGGCATTGCGCATGCGGCCTAGCCTACCGGGACTCCGGAGCCAGCAGAAGCCAGGGCTTCTCCGGTAGGTTCGTCGTCCTTCAGGTCCCCGGGGCGAGTTCTGACGTTACCGCCACGGCAGCGTCATCCTGCTTTTTGAGTAGCCGCGCTTAGGCGTCCGTTGCATGGATGCCATAGACTCTTAGGACCACAGAATCCGCACGACTTTGGTGACTGCTTTGCAAACTCCGTGCACGGATTGGACGCAAACGTGGGGGTTGTAGAGGCTTTAATTTTTCCCAGCTTTGCCTCTCGGTTACTTTATAACCCGGTTAGTGCGAGATTGCCAGCCCCACACCTCGACTAGACGCTAAGGGCGAAGATTCAGAAAAAGCAGAAACTTCCCTGGTGGCTTCTTGAAGAGCAGGAATAGCGAAATGATTAGGCCAGCAGCACCCTAGAGACTGATACCTCGGGGCTTCTCACCGTCATGGCCTGATCATGTTCCTGTGTGACCTAATGCCGAAATGAGTGGTCGCTGTTTAGAGCAAAGGATTAGTATCAAGTTTTGCGTGAAATTGAGCAAGTCTGCCAGTGAGACCCACCGTCTTTTGAAAGGGTTTAGGTAGGGCGGGAAGATGGCCTAAATGGTGCATAAAGAGTTCGTCCAGTCACGCACAGGACGGATGAAAATACCCAGAAAGTCAAGGACTCGGTTTTTTTCAAACAGGCAATTAACGGTGAGAATGCTGCTGAATGTTAGACTCATTCTGAAAGAAAACCTGAACATGAGAAAAATGTCTGCCAAAGTTCCAGCGAGTACTCTAAAGGATGAGCCTGAACTCGAGAAATTTGAATTCCCTCTGATTTATTCAAAGGAAATTACGAAAAGCCATCTTATAGTGGGGGAAAGGGTAACAAGTTCTGAGATGTGGAGTCCTTTGCAGCAGAAAGCTGGTGGGCAAATGTCTCTGCCTGTGTTGAATCCCAGAATCCACATCCCCACCCTCACCCCCGCCAGCCAGCTTCTGCAGGGGCCAGCCTCAGTCAGCAAGCATTCCCCCTAGGGTGGCTCAGCATTGGTTCACATCCTGCTGAAATGAGCCTGAGGTCGCCAGAACCTGACCAGGGAGCTGTCCTCATCTGCTTTTCCTCTCTGGCTCCTCCTTCACGCTGGGGAGGATCCAGCTACATATAATACTGATCTATGGGGTCCTCTTCCTTGCTGTTCCCAACCTTCTTGGAGGGCTTGTGGCTGTTGACTTCTGGTGAGTTTGTTTTTTTATTTCAGCAAGTGTGGCTCTCTTCAGTGCCTGTAGCTCGGCTTGGGGCTACCCTGCACATCCTGCTGTCCCAGGGGATCGTGCCAGTGAGAAGTGCGAGTCTAAGTCTATTTCTGTATCCGGGGAGACATAATTTTCTGAGGGGACCCCAAAAGAAGTCCTGCAGTTTCAGCCTGCTTCACAGTCAGGGCCTGAGAGGTGTGGTACAGAAGGCAGTGTGATCTAACCCAGGTGACTCACGGTTGGCCTACAATAGTTACCTCACGGAACTCCCTTCCTCCGACAGGAGAGTTAGGTGTGTCTCATTCTCCTGTACTTTGGACCACCATTTTTTGGGTACCTTCTGCTGGAAGAGAAGGGTTGGCCCTAGAACATTTAAGCCATGAGACCCAGGTGAAGGCCATGATGTCCCATGAAGAGACTAAGTGATTCCTCGGGTCTCACATTAAGGGAGTCTGGGATGCGGTGCCGATTCACACATGACATTTATTTAGTTACTGAGGTCAAGTGTGTTTTGGATGGTGTGAAGCTCTGTAGTGAGATTGCTGAGGATAGGTGGGGTTGACGGAGGAGGTGGTTTTTAACTATATCCGTGAAGAAGGCTGAGAGAAAGGACCGTGAGATTGGAGGATGCACAGGAGGTGGTACAGCATGAGGCGGTGTAAAAAGAAAATGCACTTTTAGTGTTAAAATACTTAGGTCAGGCGGGGGGGGGGGGACAGGTAGTGGTGTTGCAGACTAGGAATTTGAAAACGTTGGGCTTCCTCTCTTCTGCCCTTAATTTTACGCTAGTGGTTTATGCATTGCTACCCCTATCTGCAGGTAGGTTTGTGACAAACTCCCTTGTTAGAGCAGCTAATTGGACTCCCCCCCCCCCCCAAAAAAAAAGCAGGCTATACAAATTTAAACAGTCTCTTCATACCTCCCTGTCAGAATTCATGGAATGAAACTTGTCTCAAGAGGGTTGCAAGTACTCCACGTGGACGGAAAGCATCTCAGAATGCCCAAGGGGGTGCAGAAGGAAGGGAGGCAACAGCATCTCAGCGCTGGCCAGTGTCTGCCTTACCCAGGGGTTCTGACACTTGGTGACTCACTTGCTAAGAAATAATACTGGTTCATAATCCTGACAGCATAATTCACTTTACTGTCTCTGCTGCTTTCAAAAGGTCTCAAGGCCGGGTGTGGCAGCACACACCCAGACTTGGCAGGCAGAAGCAGGTGGACCTTCAGTTGTGAAGTTCCCTGAAAGCTAGATCTTGTCGCCTAGCAAAGCTCTTGAAGAGGGGTGGAGAGATGGCTCAGCATATTCAGAGCACCGACTTCTTCCAGAGGACCCGGGTTCAAATCCCAGCACCCACGTGGAAGCTCACACAAAGATACATGCAGGCGTAACACCAATTCGGTTCGCATGACATAAAAGTAAATATATCTGGGAGCTGGAGAGATGGCTCAGTGCTTAAGAGTGGTTCTTGTAGAGAAATGGGGCTCACTTCCCAGCACCCACATGGCAGCTCAACTGTCTTTAATTCCAGTTCCAGAGGACCTAACACCCATGGCAAAACACCAGTGCGCATAAAATAAAAACTAATTTTAAAAAAGTATATATTAAAAAAACTCTTAAAAACAAGCAGCACCTTATAGACTTCTTCCTGCTTAGTAGTTCCAAGACATCCCACTTCTAGGTCGTCCTGTGAGATGAAGTTCTGGTTCCTCCATGCTTGCCACCCAGGACAGTACATCTTAGGATGAAGTCCTCACTACTGCAATAATTTTGATGAATTTATTGATCTTTTCTCTGGTTTTGTAATCATTACATAATAGTGTGTACATGGGCACAGACAAGGATCCCACAACCACTACTTTCAGGTCTTATCTCCATGTTACTTTATTTTACTTTATTTTGTTTTTTTGAGACAGGGTCTCAGAGATCCATCTGCCTTGACCTCCCAAGTGCTGGGATTAGAGGCGTGAGCCACCACTCCTGGCTCTCACTTATAGCACAGATCCTGAGAGAAGTGGTTTCTGGGTTTATTTCATCCTGTAAACAGAGTTAGTGTGAACCCAGCAGTGATGCTGGACTGAGACCCATATTGAAATACAAGGCCCCAGAAGTAAAATGGTCTGGGTTAGGGTTTAAACACAGAATACTCAGAAGCAGGTGTTAGGAGTGTGAACTCAGATTGTTCTAAGTGGTTTCCAAAAAGGGACTTAATTTATTATCCAAAGCCAAGTCCCATGTAGCAGTCAGATTGAAGTGCCATTTCAGTCCAGTACTCCTTTGCAAGGCTTTCCCAGACATACTCAGCAGTGGCAGGATGTCTCAGATTTGGGGGAGGTAAAATTACCATCCTGGGCTTCTGGGTGACCGTTGAGCTCTAGCCCAGCGGCGCTTGCTGAGTGCCTGAAGTCGCTGATGGCCTGCACCTCACTGCACAGGCTTCCTGTAGACTGAGATCGAGCTATGGTTCTGGGCCACACCTGGAGGTGTGGCTGCCTTGGGCCTTTGGTGTGGTGTGATTTTCCTTCCTGATCTTTGAACCGTCTTCCTGCCACCCCCCCCCCACACACACACACTTAAGCTGTGGTCCCACTGAAGCAGGCCGTTTCTGCTTCAGCCCTGGTTCCAAACTGTCTTCCTGCATCCGCGGAGTGGGATGGGGAGGGGCTAGTGGCCAAGCCCTCCCTTAGCAATCACAAGGATTGGGTACCTCTGGGCCCTAGAGTCAGGAAGCCTTTTCAGAGCTGTAGCTAGTCCCCTTCTCCCTGGCAGAAGGTCAAGCCTGGCGTCTTGTGACATCGAGAGAGCTGGCCATCTGCATGCCTTGAGTCATTCTCAGGCTTCGTCAGCTGACTCTCCCGTCATCTTACTCCCGGCTCTCACCTTCATTCCTCCTCTGATTCTGAGTCAGTTCCATGCTATTGTATTCCGTGTTACCGCCAGCTACCTTCTAGGATACTTCTAGGAAGGTACCATTCCGTCGCTGATTTTTGTGTTCTTTTCTCTGTCTCAATCACCTCATCTTGCTTCCTGTCCCACCCAAAGTAATGAAATAAATCATCTTTTTTTGGGGGGGGGCAACATTTTTTTGCTTTATTTTTGTTGGTGGTGGTTGGTTTCTCTTTAACAGCCCTGGCTTTACAAACTAGGATGACCTCAAACTCAGAGATCCGCCTGCCTCTGCCTCGCAGCTGCTGGGATTAAAGGCGTGCGCCTCTGCTGCACAGTTTTTTTTTTTTTTTTTTTGGTTTTTCGAGACAGGGTTTCTCTGTGGCTTTCGAGCCTGTCCTGGAACTAGCTCTGTAGACCAGGCTGGTCTCGAACTCACAGAGATCCGCCTGCCTCTGCCTCCCAAGTGCTGGGATTAAAGGCGTGCGCCACCATCGCCCGGCTCACAGTTTATTTTTTTAATAACATTTTTAAACAGCATTTTTTATAGCGTTTTCGGTCAAATGTTTACCAAATCTTTGAAGAAACAAACAACCAGGCAATGGTGGCACACACCTTTAATCCCAGCAGTTGGATTCAGAGGCAGAGGCAGGGGGATCTCTGTGAGTTCAAAGCCAACCTGGTCAACAGAGTGAGTCCCAGGACAGCCAGGACTGATACACAGAGAGCCTTTCTCGAAATACTAAAAAACAAAACTCTGTGTATGGGTACTTGTGACCAACGCTGGGGTGTGTCCTTTTAGGTGAATCCGTTTTTATTTAGCCTAAACAGATCTCTCTTGTCTTCGTTGGAACGGCTTTCCCAGGGCTTTGGTAGAATTTCAGATGGAGCAGACCTTTACAAGACTGCTCCATCAGTGTTTCCCAGGAACTGGTAGTTCCTCCGGCAGCCGTCTGAAAGAAGATTCTGTGTTAATTCACTCAACAGATGTTACTGAGTGGCTCCCATGCCAGGTACCGTCCTGTGAGCTGGAATACAGCAACAGACAAAAGTGAGCCCAGCCTTGGGTTTGGCCCCTCTGCTGAAGACTGCGGTCACGTGTGCTCACACTAACTCACTAGTCACAGCAGCCCTGGAAATAGGGATGACCTTTGCCATAGGCCTCTGCGCCAGAAGTCACTGTGCCTCTCCAGCGTCATTAGGAACCCACGGACTGTATGTTCCACTTAATTTTATTATCCTTTTGCACAGATCCATATTGGTAGAAAAAAACACGCTGGCAATGTTGGAAGTGTAAATTGGCAACAGCTTTCTGTAAGGCAGCTTGGCAGTATCTGTGGGGAGCTTCGCAAATGTTTGTATCCCCCGATCCTCCAAGTCCACTTCTGGGAATCTATCCTAAGGAAATAGTCTAAAATATGGGCAGAATTTATGCTTAATAATCTGAAAGTCTAACGGTAGAAATCAGTTAAATAAATTGTAGTCTGACTATGATAGGCTGGCAGTATGCAGTCGTGCTAACAGAGAACACTTAACAGCAGACTGGAAAAGCTTGTGATGTTTGAAAAGAAATAAAGAATTCAATGCATACATCCAAAAAAATTCAAATACCTAGAAAGGATTTTTTAACTTTTAAGTTGTTGAACTTTAAGTTTTTGGTTTATATGCCTTTAAAAAATATTTCTTGCTAGGCGATGGTGGCGCACACCTTTAATCCCAGCACTCGGGAGGCAGAGGGAGGCAGATCTCTGTGAGTTTGAGGCCAGCCTGGTCTACAAGAGCTAGTTCCAGGGCAGGCTGCAAAGCTACAGAGAAACCCTATCTTGAAAAACCACAAAAAGGATATTTCTTTAAAATTAGCACAACAGTTTAAAAAATAGCATCAAAAGTTGTCAGTGGAGAGGTTGCAGCTCTATCACTTTGATCCGTGAACGTTAACTGGCTTGGTCACACGGAGGCTGCAGGGTCTTGTGT
Source organism: Microtus obscurus (assembly GCA_963919715.1). Lineage (NCBI taxonomy): Eukaryota > Metazoa > Chordata > Mammalia > Rodentia > Cricetidae > Microtus > Microtus obscurus. The sequence goes on from CAWTZC010002521.1 coordinate 23,679,122, forward strand.
TGGTAGCCACAGTGGGACAGAAAGGAAAAGGATCCCCACCCACCTCCACCCCTGAAGGAATGTGACCAGAAGCCCCACAAATGCCAAAGTGGTTATGAAGACACGAAAGCTTTCTGGAAAGTCCTGAGTCTCGCAGAGAATTTCTTGAGGGCTAAAAATAGCTTTCAATGCGCTAATACATCTGACTTCTCCCATAGTAGGGCACACAAGCAACATGGCTGTGGGCAGTAATATTTATTCTACATGGGGAAAGCCACATGCAAATCATAAGATATTTAACACTGTAACTATCGAGGTTCAGAAGTGTTATCCTGCCGGGCGGTGGTGGCGCACGCCTTTAATCCCAGCATTCGGGAGGCAGAGGCAGGCGGATCTCTGTGAGTTCGAGACCAGCCTGGTCTACAAGAGCTAGTTCCAGTTCCAGGACAGGCTCCAAAGCCACAGAGAAACCCTGTCTTGAAAAATCAAAAAAAAAAAAAATGTTATCCCGTTGCTGTCTGGAATAAATAATATGTATTCCCAATATACATAAAATAATACAACTGTGTCCTGTACATAATTGTGTTGTTATTTTTTTTTTTAGTTCTAAAAAAGATTCTTGAAAAAAAAAAAGATTTAGTTCTAAACATTTGGAGGTGTATGTGTGAGTATGAATATGGGTGCCAGTGTGGGGGTGGGGCAGAAGAGGGCATCCGATCCTCTGAAGCTGGAGTTACAGGTGGTTGTGAACTGCCTGCCATGGGTGCTGGGTACTGAACTCAGGTTCTCTTAACCAATGAGCTTTCCCTTTTTTAAAAAAATATTTATTTATTTATTTATTTATTATGTATACAATATTCTGTCTGTGTGTATGTCTGCAGGCCAGAAGAGGGCACTAGACCTCTTTACAGATGGTTGTGAACCACTATATGGTTGCCGGGAATTGAACTCAGGACCTTTGGAATAGTAGGCAATGCTCTTAACCACTGAGCCATCTCTCCAGCCCCCCCCTTTTTTTTTAAAGATTATTTGTTGTGAATACAGTGTTCTGCCTGCATGTACTTCTGCCTGCATGTACGCTGCAGGCCAGAAGAGGGCACCAGATCTCATTACAGATGGTTGTGAGTCATCTTGTGATTGCTGGGAATTGAACTGAGGACCTCTGGAAGAGCAGTGCTCATAACTGCTGAGCCATCTCTTTAGCCCCTATGCTGTAGGATTTTAAATGAAAAACTGTAGCTAATGTCTACCCCAGTTGAAACTAAAACGTGCACTTCAATATGAAAACGTTATCACCTTGGTAAAATTTCCAGCCTCAGAACAAGCACACAAAGTAAAAAGTTGCATTTAAGTGTTGTACAGGTTATACATGCCCTGAACTGCGTGAGTTCCTCAACACCTACGTGTTCATCCCTCTGTGTGTGGAAAGAATACTAATGGGGTTCAGGCTCTGGTTCTGGCTCCTCAGCCGGCTGTGGGACTGGGCGGTTCATCTACACACCAAGTGCCTCCGTTATTCATCCATAAGAGGGGAAGAATACCACGTATCCTACGGCATTGTTCATTTCTCTAACTCAACAAATACTCGGGCTTATATGTGCCTGACACTGTGCTAGGCAGAGTGTATGGTCATACGCAAGACAAAAAAAAATCTGTGTGGGCATACATCTAAGTGAGGGAAATGTAGCATCTCCATGGTCATTAGACGTGGCTCTAACACTGAATAAGAGGAGGCACAGGGCAGGAGACCTGGCATGCAGTTAAGTGCCCCCGTTGTCTTCCTGACGACTCCTAGATACTGTACACAGTAGGGGGAGGCAGCAGAAAGTGGACCCCGCTCACTGCTTCGTTCTGTCTCTGGCTAGTCACTCCCTAAGCCAGTTCTGGCTTCAGACAGATTCTTCCACGTCCTGTGAGTCTTACAGTGTGTTTCCAGAGTGACAGATCAATTCAAAGTGACCTTTCCTGGAGCTGCTGTTGGGTGTCCTTGCAGGGGATGAGATGGCAGGTGTGAGGTCCACAAACGCAGGGCTGTTGCCGTCTAAGCACAACACACACAGTCGTTTTCACGGTTGCTCCTCTCCAAGGAAAGCTGCACTCTGCGTCCACACCAGACACTGGAGAAGCAAGCAGGGCTTACAGCGTTAGAATTGGCTACTGTGTTATTTATGAGAGACAAGGGGGGTGCTGACAAAAAGCCAGAAAAGACGCTCTCACGTGCGGTTTGTTGATATTTTTACTTGTCGAGAATTTAGGAAGTTGAGAAATGCTTACGGAAGCAGCCAGAAGTTTACCCCTGGCACTGGAAGCCTTTACCAGCTCCATCCCTGCCTCAGCCTCCTCCTCCAAATTATCTAACAAAGAGCCACTAACTGACTTTCTCTGGGCCTGCTCTGTTCTAGACCGAAGGTATAGCCCTTGTCCTTAACTGCTGCCTTGCTCTGTGGGACGGAGGGAAAGGATCAGATGTGGAGAGATGTACCCTCTGTGGGCTCTTGCCCTACAAGACTAATTTCCCCAGAACATGGTTGTAAGGACCCAACTCCTATAAAGAAAACAGAAGGTTGGAATTGTTGCCTTTACAGTCATTGTATAAATGAGCAAAAGGCAGTGGAGAGGCAAAACGGGCAGTGGAATGGTCGCTGTGAAGCTCGTGCTATCACTAGGTCCTCTTAAGGAGAAAGGCCCCAGAGCATTGGCCTCAGGAGCTGGTTTGAAACCCTATCTCCTGGAGGAGACTGAACATCGCCCTCACCTTACAAACTTTGTAAGTGGGGCTTATTAGGTAAAGGGATCTGTTGCCAAGCCTGATGACCTGAGTTCAATCCCTGGTACCTCCATGATGGAGGAGACAGTTCCCACAACTTATCCCATGACTGCTACATGTGTGCCATGGCACAAGCATGTCCCTACACACACACACACACACACACACACACACACACAGAGAGAGAGAGAGAGAGAGAGAGAGAGAGAACCTAATAAGTAACAAATCAGAATTAAACCCCAAATTAGATGAAGAATAGGTCCAGGGAGGTTCGAAGCTTCTTGAGTTACACATCTGCTTGATGGCAGAGCTGGGACAGGAACAAGGGACCCTGAGCTTTCCATGATGTCCTTCATAATCATTTCTTTTGCTAAAATGTTTGTCCTTAAGGTGTCTTGCATTTGACCATGGTACAGAGCTCTGAGCAGTACGGTCAAGGCACAGACCGTGGTGCAGAGCTCTGAGGAGTATGGTCAAGGCACAGACCGTGGTGCAGAGGTTCCCCACATCCCCCGGGTTGTCCACTCACACCTGCTGGTCATTCTGCCTTTCACCTTTTCCAGATGTTCTTCCCAAGTTGTACATTGCACTTTTGCGTTTTTAGAGTTTCTCACGGAGAAAATGAAAACCCGGACACATAAATCCTGATAAAGCACCCAGCTATCTCCTCGCCACTGGCTCGTATTTCCGTGTTTGTATTTATGACACGGTGTATGAAGTCATGAATCCTGTCACATAATTTGGACTTGCGTTTCTGCAGGTTCTCAAAATTCTCAACACTTCACTTGTAAACCCTACTGTATCATGCTACGGTGTTTCCATAGTAACATGTTTCAAACAGAAAAACAGGAAGCCCGAGGAGGAAAGATGGTTTCGAGCAGAGAGAAAGGGGAGAATAGGAGACGGAGAGACAAAATTATTCGATGTGGTAGAATACACAAGATGTTATGAGGGGCACGCCAAATACTCTGTCCAGTTAAAAGTCTCCTGAGTGGAGTGGCCTGCCTGCTTACCACAGGAAGGCCGGGTGCAGAGGTCAACATTGGGTGTCTTTCTCCATCGCTGCCAAGTTGTATGACACAGGGTCTCTCACTGAACCTGAAGGTGGCTGATTGGCTCTTGCCTTGACTGTCCTGGAGCTCACTACGTAGAGCAGGCTGGCCTTGAACTCACAGAGACTTGCCCGCTTCTTCCCCTGAGTGCTGGGCTTGAAGGTGTGTGCCCCCATTCCTGGCTTGCATACTGTTTTTGAAATTCACTTATAGTGTGCATATCCCATAGTGTGCAGTGAAGGTCAGAGGACAGCTTGCAGAGGTAGGGTTTCTTCCTTCACCGTGTGAGTCCGGGAGACTGAACACGTCATCAGGTTTGACAACAAGCACCTCTACCCACAGAGCCGGCCAGCTAGCTGGTCCTATTTATACTATTTATTTTTATTTTACGTAAACATTGCTTTTACAATTATTAATTTATGCATAATGAACACTAAGATTACTTTTTTAAGAAAGAAGAAAAATACACATTTTATGGCCGGAAAGCGATCTGCCCCCAAGGAGCTGATGACTTCATGGGAGGCATGGGATACATACACACATACCTTTCTTACAAGGCAATAAGGAGGATAATGGAAATTTCACCAAGTGTGGGTGGAAGGATCAACTCTGCCTGGGAGAGCGGTCCTTCAGTAAAAAGAGGTGACATTTGCACAGGGTCATAAAGATGAATAGAGGTCTCCAGGGCTTTGTAAATCGTTAGGCTCTGTGCAAGTCTAAGTTAGTCTTTGGCCGCCGTTACCGCTGTCAAGGCTTCCCCCGTATAAAGCTCTCTTTCTTGTCTCTTTCCCATGCTCTCCAAAGGCTGGGATCTCTGGGCCAGGAAGCAGCCGCAGTTAAACAGTCCCACGTCAGTGCTGCAGCCAGTGGACTGCGGTGCATGCACAAGACGCAGATTCAGAACCAGAGACATAAAATCACCCAGGAGCTGAGCCAGGAAGGTTGGAGCTGGAAGCTCCCTGTTGCCACTTTGTAGAAAGGCCAACTCTTCATGGCCTCCACCCTGACTGGTGTAGATGTCTCTACCTGGGGTGGGGGGCGGGGTAAGAACTTAGAGCAAGCACCACATATCAGTCTGATTGACCCCGACAGGAAATGACACGTTAGCTGTCTTACGGTCTGCAGACAGGGCGGAGTAGAGAGCGGGGTGTGAGCCAGAGGACAGGCTGGGTGGCAACAGATGATCTGTTCTTGATTAATGTCTTCTGATTTAATTCTCCTGGTCCCCTCCCTGGGTCGCACCCCTTCAGGGTCGGGGTTAGAGTCCTTCTAATACCTCTATGGAGAAATTAGCCAAAGCTTGCTCTGGGCCAGCAAAGGACTTGTGTTGGTCGCAGTGTGTCCTCCTGTGCCTGCTCTTATTTATTTACTCCCTTAACAAAAGTATACTGAAGCCGGGCGGTGGTGGCGCACGCCTTTAATCCCAGCACTTGGGAGGCAGAGGCAGGCGGATCTCTGTGAGTTCGAGACCAGCCTGGTCTACAAGAGCTAGTTCCAGGATAGGCTCCAAAACCACAGAGAAACCCTGTCTCGAAAAACCAAAAAAAAAAAAAAAAAAAAAAAAAAAGTATACTGAACACTTACCATATGTTCTATACGTAAATGGAGGAAAAGACAGACAAGACTTCAGACTCATGTGGATGGAGCATTTTATTTTATTTGTGTGTTTTTTTTCAAGATGTGATTTTTCTATGTAGCCCTGGCTATCCTGGAACTCACTCTGTAGACCAGGGTGACTTCAAACTCGAGAGATGTGTCTGCCTCTGCCTCCCCAGTACTGAGATTAAAGGTGTGTATAGGCATACTTTTTGTCCCACCAACTGCTCTCCAAATAACCACACAGAAACTTCTTATTAATTATAAAAGCATAACCTGTAGCTCAGGCTTATTACTAACTAGCTCTTACAGCCCAAACTAACCCATTTTTACTAAGCTATGTGCTGCCCTGAGGCTCATGGCTTTTACCTCTCCTGCAGATCCTGCTTCCTTTCCTTCTGGGTGGCGACTCCTCTGACTCCACCCTTCTTCCCCAGCATTCTCTCTACCCCCCAAAACCCTGCCTAGCTATCTGCCAGTCAACTGTTTATTAACAATGAGAACAACACGGTTTTACAATGTACAGAAGAATTATTCCACAGCAGGTGTGCACCACCATGCCCAGCTTTGTTGTTGTTTTGAAACAGAGTCTCATGTTGCCCAGGATGGCCTCAAACTTGCTGAATAGCTGAGGCTGATCTTTAACTTATTTTTTCCAATTAATTTTTTTATTTTATGTATATATTTGCTTGCGTGTATGTACATGTACCATATGCTTGTCTGGTATTGCAGAAGCCAGAAGAAGGCATCAGATCCTCCAGAACTAGGGTTTCAGATGGTCGTGAGCTACCATGTAGGTTCATGGAACCAATCCAGCTGGGAAGAGTGGAGGGGAGAAAACCTTGACTGGGATGTAATATATGAGAGAAAAATAAAGATTAAAAAGAAAATACCAGCTCATAAATACCAAGAAGGTATTTCTTTATTTCTGTGCTAGAGTTCTAACCCTGGACTTTAGGGCATGCTAGACAGATAAATACTCCTGGCATTTGAGTCTCTAGTCCCACCTCTTCAAGGTGTACCACATCCTAACACCACCACACTGAGGCCTAAGCTTCTAGCACAGGAGCCTTTGGGGACCCAAAACATCCAGCCATAGCAGAAGGAAATCATGCTGCCCTGCTTGGGGTATCTATCTTTCTTTCTTTCTTTCTTTCTTTCTTTCTTTCTTTCTTTCTTTCTTCCTTCCTTTCTTCCTTTCTTCCTTTCTCTGAAATAAAATATTCTCATATATCAGGCTTAGCTAAAGCATCACCTCTTCATGAAAGTCTGCCCTGGTCTCCCAGGTGAAACAGCCACTGTCTCTCTTCCTCCTTGTTAACCCCAGGTAGACCTCTGGTTTGCCATTGTTTTTGCCGGTTGGCTGATTTTGAGACAGAGTCTCAGTCTTTAACTTAGACAGGTCTCAAGCCTGCTTCATGCTGGCCTTGAACTTGAATTGTCTTTTCTCGGTGCTGGAATTACAGGCACCACCACCATGCTCAGCCTCCTTTCTGTCCTTACCACATTGGATCACCATTACTCTCTGAGAGGCAGCAGCCTCATCCAAGGATGGCCTGAGCTTCCCATATAAATCTCTAGCATCAAGAACAGCGACTAGCATGGGGCCTGTGGTCAGTGTTCATTTGTTTCAGGAGCGTGAGATTCCTCTCATTCTACTCTTATCAGAATTTACTGTTGGCACTTTTTTAGATTTATTGGTTTTGTTTTATGAGCATGAGCGTTTTTGCCTCGTGCATATATACCACATGAGTGCCGGGCACCCACAGAGGTCAAAAGAGAGTACCAGAGCTTTTGAAACTTAAGCTATAGATGTCTGTGAGCCATCGTGTGGATCCTGGGAACTGAACCCAGACTCTTTGCAAGAGCAGCAAGTGTTCTTGACTAGTGAGCCATCTCTCTAGCCCCCTGAGAGTGCTTATTTAGACCTGGCAGATCTGTTGCTCAGTGCTCGGCCTTGTGCTGTGAACTTTTCAGCCTGCTAGCTTGCATGGGCTTCACAACGGCCCTGTGCAGGGCCATATAATATCCTACAATTAAAACTCAGACCAAGGGAGGCCAGGAATACAAATGAGAGTTCAGATACGTTTTCTTTCTCTGTTTTTATTTTTATTTTACATCTATGAATTGTGGGTGTGTGCCCGCATAGATGTCTGCACCACACATGTGTTGTGTCTGCAGAGAGAATCAGACCCCCTAGAACAGGAGTTACAGGTGGTTGTGAGCTACCATGTGGGCACTCTTCTGGAAGAGCAATGGTGCTCTTAACTGCTATGCCATCTCTCCAGCCCCCTGACATTTTTTTCTTTTAACAAGTAAACAACTTTAAGATGTATTTTATTTTTAATTATGTATATATAGAAGTATCTGTCTTTGTGTGCACACATATGTGCAGGTGCCCAAGGAAGCCAGAAGAGGGCAGCATCCCCTGGAACTGGAGCCAAGGTGGTTGTGAGCTTCCTGGGGTGGATTCTGGACATGGAACTCAGGTCCTCTGCAAAAGCAGCAAGTAGCAAGTGCTTTATTTATTTATTTATTTATTTATTGGCTTTTTAAAGACAGTTTCTCAGTGTAGTCCTGGATATCTTGGAACTTACTTTGCAGACCAGGCTGGTCTCAAGCTCACAGATATCTGGCTCTTCCTAACAAGTGTTGGGATTAAAGGCAAGTGCAATCACCGCCCAGCAAAGTGCTCCAGCAAGGGCACTTAACTGCGAGCCATCTCTCCAGCCTCTGCAGCTATGAACCCAAGTCCTCCTGATATCATACCCAGATACTTGATCTTCTCTGTCATGTGATGTCACCAGTCCCATGTCAGTTCATGTTGTAGACCCACCCACTTTCTCCTGGATCACCACTCCTTGAGGGAAAGCTCTGTATTTGACTCCATTCCCTGTTTCCTATGGCAACAGAGCAGGGCTTGCCATTGACTACACTAAGTATGAGTCTTTTTTTGAGAAACTGTCTCACTGTGTAGCCTTGGCTGAGGTGGAACTGACTTTGTAGACCAGGCTGGCCTTAAATTCACAAAGGTCTCCCTGTTTCTGCATTCCAGAGTGTTGGAATTAAAGTCATGTTCTACCATATCAGGATGCAAGCAGGTTTTTATGAGTTGGAGGCCAGTCTGGTCTACATAGTGGGTTCCAGGACAGTCAGTGATACATGGTAAGACCTCGCCTTAAAAACAACAACAACAACAAAACAGACACATATATTTTTAAGACAATGTCTCTCTGGGTACTGAGATTAAAGGCATATACCACCATGCCCAGCTCACTCCACATGTCTTACTTAAATCTCCAAGGACTGGAAAAGAATAAGAACTTCTTCTGTAGACCAGGCTGGCCTCGAACTCACAGAGATCTGTCTGCCTCTGCCTCCTGAGTCCTGGAACTAAAGGGGTGTGCCACCAAACCTTTAATCCCAGCCTCTGACCACCACTGACAAGAATGAGCACTTCTAACATCAGGTCATAAGAAGTGATGGGCAGGAGGCAGGCACCTTTTGAGGTAGGTACCTTCCCGGTTACCTCCAGGCATCTTTCTCAGGAAGGTTGGGGAAAACCGAGGATACACTCAATGCTAAAGCACTTTTAGAACTCATACCTTTTGCTCAGCTCTCCATCTCGGTAGACAGGCACACAGGCAGGTCAGGCAGAGGGGAACACGCATGGTTTCCGGCGAGTTGGGAAAATAAGGTCAGGTTTGGATTCAGATAGTTATTTGTGTTTTCTGGGTCTGCATGGTCGATAAACGTCCAAGGAGCAGTGATTCTGTCCCTCATCTTTCATTGCTTTATGGGACTGCGGGGAACCAAAGCATAACATCCTGCTTTCCCATAAGTTCCCCGGCCGCTACCCTGGCACCGATTAAAGACATGTCTGTGTGATTAATCAAAAACCGATGTGGAAGCCCTCTGGCGCTGCTCGGATGTGCTGCCGGCTTCACACACAGCGGTTCCTCGGCTGCAGCGGGTGGGCCAGCACATAGGGGCTTTTGATGAACTGGCTATGCTACCCCAAAGTTAGCAATGTCATCCGACATGACTAATGAGACTCTGGATCTGATCTGTGCCGAGCGGCCCTGCTGTCTAGAGGAGGCTGGGTTCCGCAGCCAGCCTGGGAAGAGGCTGCGCCCTGGGTCGTACATACACTCCATCATTCCAGCTGGAGTCTGGGAGGCCTCTAGCGTTGGAGCTGGGAGTTGACTAGCAGGAGGGTGAGAGAAATTTGTGCTAGGTTCTGTGCTAGGCCCCGCAGTGTATGTGACCCAGTTAAATTAGCTCAGCCTCCACTTAGAGAAATGAGAACTAAGATCCAGGAAAAGTGAGGGGCTTGCAGCAGCCGTCGACACAGGTAAACATGTATGATGTTAATGACTGCAGTGCCGTGTTAATACACCTTACAAAGGGCTCCACTCTGGCCTGCCTTCCTTCCTCAGCAAAGTATTGACAAGGGTAAGGTAGGCAGAGCCCCGTCACCCCTGTAGTTCCAGAGAAAGGCGTGTGGAGTCAACAGAGCTGGGTTTGGGCCAGCTTCATCTTCAGCAGATCACTTTGGTTTTCCTAGCTTCGGTTTCCTCAGCTGGAACAGCCAAATACTGCTCACCGGGCTACTTCCTAGATCCCTGTGAGACTTGGCAGAGTCATGCATTATTAGTTCCTATCGCATTATTGCCCTCTCTCGGGAGCTCTGGCTGGACTCTGGAATATGGATCCACAGAAACCTTTAACCCTTTCCTTCCTCCTCCTAGAACGCACAGGGATACAAGGGACATAAAACCAACTGGTCACCTATAAGCAGTTTTGTGGGCATTGATCATGTCTGTATATATAAATGCACTTCTTAGTTGAGCTGTGTAGGGCTCTGTGATTTCAGTTCCGTTCTTATTTGGAGTTTAGCTTTTCCTGGAGAAAAGGTAGTCATATCTTGTTTTCTTTTGCCTAATTTCTTCATGCCTATCACTTAATCTTTTCCTAGACCCTTTGCCAGAACAATCTGCTGACTGACTCTGTTAGGTAATTTATTATGTCCAGTTATACTACAAGTGCTGTGCCATGCTGGCTCTGGGGATTCACCTAGGAGCAAGACCTACATGGTCCCTGCTTGTCCTGAGTTTATGATGTAGCAAGGGGAGAAGTATAAAGTATAGCATCCCTTGGTAGCTGTGAGAGATTGGTTCTAGAACCCCCACCCCGGTCTTCAGCAGACATTCAAACCCACAGATGCTAAGATCATTGACTTAATATGGAATAATATTTACATACAATTCACACACATCCTCCCACATACTTCAAATCCTATCTAGAGTGCTTGCAATGCCTACCTCAATGGAAGGACTGTGTAAACAGTTGTACTGTATTGCTTAGTGACTAATGACAAGGAAACCGTGTCTGTACATTATCAGCGTGGAGGTAGCTTTGTTCCCTGTGTATTTTCAGTCCTTGATTGGCTGAACCTGTAGGGGTGGAATTTATAAACCTATAATGTGAGCGAAAACAGAGACCGCGTCTGCCTTGCTCATAGCTGAATCCCCAGTGCCAGCCAGCCTTGCGTAGGACTGGAGATGATAGATTGCCCAACAGCTTCGGTCATCTGTTGCTCTGTCAAAGGGCCAACTGTAATTGTAATTAAGTGTTATAATGAGAGACCTTGTGGATCCTCTGGGGACACGTAGCAGAAACACCTCACCCAGGGAGACAGGAAAGAGTACATAGTTGAAGAGTCGGTGGAAACAGTTTATTCGGGCGATACAATTACCAAGTACCACTCTGCCACTGCGAACACCGCACTTGATACAAGGCAGCGAGTTGTCCGCCTCCCTGGAGCTTGCATTCCGGCAATGGGAGAATAAGCACAGAGGATGGTTTTCAATAGAAACAAAACCAGTCAGATTAACAGGGGCGGGATGGGGGGGGGGTGGCTGAGCAGGAAGTGGGGATGAGGCCAGCTTAGGCACATTGGCAAGGTCTTTTCATGGAATGTCTCTCTGAGGAGAAAATGCTGAACGTGGTATCTGAAGCATGAAATCGGCTAGCCACGTGAAGAGAGAAGGACTAGGAATGCAAGATCCTCGGGTAGTAGAAGCCAGTGAAAAGATAAGAACATTAGGGACACAGAGGGTGGTTAGCACCGAGGGAAGGGACATGAGCTCTAACAATATCATCACCGATAAAACCCCTCTTCTGTAGTCTGTTTATGATAAGATCCTTCCCCGGCAGCTCACGAGGCCCCACCCCCTCTACTCTAAGCTGATGGTTTCTGGGGGTGGGAGTCATTTTCTCTACTGGTATAACCACCAGCACGGTGTTTACATTCATGCAAGTAACCCTAAGTAAACTCATGGATCAGAGAGAGGGTGGGGAGGGGAGGGGAGGCTGGGAAGAAAGGGTTCACTGGAAGTGGGAGAGGAATGAGAAAGGGTAACAGAGAGCCCCACTTTCTATGCCCTCCTCTGTATTACAGGCAATATAGAAAACTTGCAAATTAGGATTTTTCTTTTTTACCGCATCCCCTTGCTAGATGGCAGTGTTGACAGGAGACCGGAAAATATGTGGAGAGAGAAGGTTCTTTTTTTTTTTTTTTTTTTGTCCTGCTTTTTGGAGGCCCCTCTAGAAACAGCAGCTGCAGCACAGCCCCGGTTCCTCCTAAAACAGTGTTTTCTTAGCAGCGGGGCCCAATGGACCAGAGTAACTGGGGGCTGGCTGACGGGAGAGGTGGATGGATGAGTGGGCTGATGCGCGCTGGCAGCAACCACCACTTGCCACTCTTTTCTAGCCCCGCTGAGCCTTTTTTGTACTCCTCCCATACATCCGGCGTCTTTGAAAACAAGTTCCTGAATTCATTCATCTACCGCAGCGCTTTCCAATAGACTACTCTATGGAAATGACCTAACAGCGCATCTTAGCCAGACGTGAAGAGTGAGCTCTTAGATGAAGTGGTTAGTGTCAGGAACTGACATTTCGGTTTCCTCCAGTACTTGAAATGTGGGCCGTTACAATGGCCGCCTCATGAGACAACACAGAAAGACACTGGGTGGGTTAAGTCGTTGTGGCCATCTGACCCACAAAGACAAGACTCCGACGGAGTACCTGACTGGGCTTGTCCAGCCATGACATCACTGGCGACGCAAGAGGGGTTGCTCTCCACCTCGTGATGACATCAGGGAGCCCCAGGGCACCAGAAGCTTGGCCCAGCTCAGCAGATAGAGAAAATTTTCAGCAGTTCCATTGTCTGCAAGTCCGAGAGGTCGATGCAAATCGCTGGGATGGCAGCTTTCCATGTAGTATGGGAGTGCTCTGCCTAGAAAGCCCGAGCCGATATGGCAAGCAGGCAGTCAGCCTATTTCCTTCCCTTAGGGGAATGAACTGTTGGCACAGAAGTCATGCTCTAGGCTCTTTGACTACCTAATTCCTTTGTGACTAATTAAAGAAATGACTCAGGCGTAGAGTATAGTTAAGTCTTACCCGTTTGGCACATCTGCCGAGGACACACAGCAAACATGGAGCTCTGCTGGATGACACGTCTCAGCAGCTAATGGTTTATGGCATGCAAGGAGAAAGACTTTGCTTAAATACCACTTATGAGAACCTGGGACAAGATGATTATGGGAGACAAGGCTTTGGGAGACCAAGTGATAGTTGGAAGGGACTTTATTTATTTATTTATTTTTTAAGACAGGGTTTCTTTGTGTAGCTCTGGCTGTTCTGGAACTTGCTCTGTAGACCAGGCTGGCCTTGATCTCACAGAGATCTGCCTGCCTCTGCCTCCCAGGTGCTGGAATTAAAGGTGTGTGCCACCACATGCTGGAAGTTACTTTTTAAAAAAGATTATATATATATATATATATGTATATATATATATAGTGCTCTGCCTGCATGATTCCTGTAGGTCAGAAGAAGGCACTAGATCTCATTATGGATGGTTATAAGCTACCATAATGTTGCTGGGACTTGAACTCGGACCTCTGGAAGAGTAATCAGTGCTCTTAATCACTGAGCCATCTCTTCAGTCCCTGGAATGGACTTTTAAGATAGGATTTTTAAGGTGAACTTACTTCTGACTGTTGAAGGTTTCACCAAAATAAAACTACAAGCTTAGTGTTCTAAAATCCCACTTCTAGGCCTGGAACTTCACCATGTAAGCCAGAGTTGCTGTCTCCACCATTGCTAGGATTACGGGCACACACCACGATGCTGGGCTTTAGCCATGGGTTCGAGGGACGAAACTGAAGCCCTCACACTTGCAAAGCCCCTTTCCCACTGATCCTCAAAAGATGAGTGCCTGTATATGGCGGTGGGGCATAGGTGTGGAGCGGCGGGCATGTATACATTCCAGTAACTGCAACCCTGAAAGGCTGTTGGAACGTACAAACTCAGAATTCTTTCCAAGTGAAATGAATCTAAGGTGTCCTGCCTTCTCCAGATCGTTCTGGCACTGCGTCCTGTGCTGTCTGCTAACTCTTCTGGATCAGGCAGGTCCGTGTGGAAACACAAAATTCCCAGTCGTAAATCTCTGGCTTTGAATGTCTTCCCCGCCTCTTGCCAAGTCTGATTCCAGCGCTCCTCTTGGGACCCCACGTTTCCCCCGCTCTCATTCGTTCTCCACTTTTATTGTTTGTTTATTGAAACGCTCCACTGGCTGGGATAGTCTCTCCAGGAAGTGAGCCATCATGCAGTTTTACTAAGGTTGGGATTCCAGGGGTGACCCTGGGGGCCCCACACAACACACGCAGCAACTTCACGAGTGACGGCTGAGCCTCCTTTCACTGAGAAGAGCTCAGTGCAGTGACTCCGGAGCAACCTGAGGGCGAAGCGGTGACCTTGTTCTTACTTCGAGATTTCTCTACCTAGTGGTGAAGACAGAAGAGTTCAATAGAATCCCAATCCTGGGAGATGATGGCAACCTCGTTAGACACCAGTGCATGGCGTTTTAGGGTCCTCGTGCTGCAGGGAGGGGTAGAGGGTTGTCCAGGGGCTGTCACTGATCCTGAGAAGGAGAATGTGCAAGAGGAGAGCCCCACAGGTCCTTCCCAGTCACTGTGAGCAGGAGTGCGAGGAGACAGTGAGGGACGGTGAGGCTTACAGGTGTGGCGAAGACAGGTAAATGCTTAGCCAAGTGTCACTCTGCTCATAAGTGGCGGTGGAGACGCAACAGCTGCAGGATCTTGACCCAAGCACAGTGGCGGCGGCTGCAAAGGAGCAAGGGAAACCAAAGATTCTTCCTGCCCACCCAAAAACTGAGAACTCCTCCTAAGATGGCTGGATTCATCAGTCTTGGGTTATCAGAGGCTTCCACAGGGAAAGCAGGGTGGCCCCTCGTGCCCTCTACCGGCAAGGGTGTCATGACAGAGGTCTGCCTTGTAGAGGCCACCTTCTCACTGAGCCCTTCTCAGGAAGGGATACAGAACTGCACTTCACAGGGTTGCAGACTTGCAAATTAACACACAGAATTGCAATTAGAGAATGTTAAGTATGAACTGTTTCTAGTGATTATCTTCTGAGTTTCACACTCAGGGGCCATCCCTAGAAATCTCTGTAGGATTCCCGCAGTTTAAGCACTCAGGCAATAATTAGATACAGCTATGTTAAGTAGCTATTTATTAAGCACCAGTGATTTTAAGTGTTATCTAACTTAATCTTGTAACCTCCCCCCAAACCAGGCATCCTTTCTTCCCCCTGTTTTGAATTTTTTTTTTTAAGTCAGGTGGTGGTGGCACACACTTATTCCCAGTACTTAGGAGACAGAGGCAGATGGATCTCTGAATTTGGGCCAGCCTGGTCTACAGAGTTAGTTCCAGGACAGCCAAGGCTGCACAGAGAAACCCTGTCTTGAAAAGCCAAAATTTTTTAAAATTTATTTATATCTATGTGTATGTTTGTGTGCAGCCTGGAGGAGGCCTCCATGGCCTCCAACCCACCAGATTTATAGGCTATTGTGAGCTACTCAGCATGGGTGCTGGGAACCCAGCTGCAGTCCTCTGCAGGAGTGCACACTCTGAACTGCTGAGCCATCTCCTTGGTCCTCATTTTTGTGTTTTTATTTTATTTTTGTGTTTTGAGACAGGATCTCCCGTACTCTAGATTGTCCTTGAGCTCAGCCTGCAGCTGAGGATGACCTTAAACTTCTGTTCCTCCTGTTTTCACTTTTCAAGCTCTTGGATGACAGGTAGGCACCAATACTACCAAACCAGAATATCTTATCCTCATCTTTCAGATGAAGAAATGGAGGCCTCAGAAGATGCATCATCAATAAGTTCACATAATAAGAGATCATAGTACATAGCTAACAAATAGTTTTTATCACAAAGCCACACGTGTAACAGGCACTGCTGGGGGCTCTCCCAGCATCTGTCCTACCCCTTCAGTCTCCAGTATGACAGCCAAGCTATGACGGCAACGCTAATTTCCCTTGTCAGTTGTTGGGTTAAAGCATGAGATGTTAGTTAGCTCTGGCCAAAGATATGGGGGCGAGAGACAGTGAGGGGCATCTGGGAAAGATTTTCTTGTTTTTAATGATTGATTGATTGATTGATTTTTGAGACAGGGGCTCCCTATGCAATCCTGACTGTCCTAAGCAAGCTTTCTGCTGAGGTTAGCAGAGCACAAGGAGCAAACCTGAGTCCTTGGTGAGCTCACCAGTCCTGAAACTCCACTATTTTTGGACTTCTTGTTATGTGAGATTATAAAATTTCCTTTATGGTTTTATGCACTTTGGGTCCTTGTTTATGCCTGGAAGCTAAAGACATCCTGTCTGGTGCACATACATTTTTTTTCCCCGTAAACCAGTGAGAACAGTAGTACTCCCTCTTTTGTTTTTTTCAAGACAGGGTTTCCCTGTGTAGCTCTGGCTATCCTGGAATTCACTCTGTAGACCAGGCTGTCCTCAAACTCACAGAGATCCACCTGCCTCTGCCTCTGCCTCTGCCTCTGGAGTGCTGGGATTAAAGGTGTGTGCCACCTCCACCACCCAGCGTTATTCCCGCCTTTTACGTACTATAAAACAAAGCCTCAGAGAAGTTGGGCAATTTATCCAAAGCAACAAAGATAGGAAACCGCAGACCGCCACTCTGCCACTCCAAGGCAGTCCTTAGCCATCCCCTGCCAGCTCTCATCTGATGACAAATGAGCCGCACTCACTTCGCTGGCTCCAAAGACCAGGATCTTTTGTTTACATTTCCTTGACTCCCAATCTCTGGGGTAAAACTTTCAGATTCCTGGATCTTCGACATATGATACTTAAAATATGTTGTCCTTCCCCTATGAGAGCGAAAAGGGACAGCAACAGGATGCAGAGCAGAAAGCACAGCAAGTGACACACCCGCTGGCTTTGTCCCCGGTCACCACTAGGCTGGACCTTTGCCTCCTGGGCTTGAGAACACCTCCGAAAAGGAAACACCTACACCGTGGTGTCTGGGCACAGGAAATCCCTCTCTCAGTACAGGTACTTCGTTACACCTGGATGAGCCTAGCTGCTTTTCCACCTGTCTAGTGGAAACTGCCTTGGCACCACGTCCTCATTAGAGATGCTCTAAAGAGATCCTTATCATCAGACACAAGAATTGACGAAAGGACACTTAAAAGCCATCCCTCTGCCAAGAGGCTCAGATGGCATGAGAGATAACAGGAAGCCTTTTCTGAGTCTACCAAATAAAACAGCAGGATGGAGGGAACAATCCATCCATATAAATATTCCTGAACACCTTGCATTTACCAGACCCTGGTGTTATAGACAGATGATATCTAACCTCTGTGGTCTAGGCTCTAAAGCACATGACCAAATAAATAAATAAATAAATAAATAGATGAAGCCAGGTGGTGATGGCATGTGCCTTTAATCCCAGCACGCGGGAGGCAGAGGCAGGTGGATCTCTGTGAGAATGAGTCCAGCCTGGTCTACAAAGCGAGTTCCAGGACAGCCTGGGCTACACAGAGAAACCCTGTCTTGACAATCCAAACCCTAATAAATTATAAATAGATGATACCCAGGAGTGTGTGCGTGCATGCGTGTGTGTGTGTGTGTGTGTGCATGCATGCATGCATTCATGCTTATATGTATGCATGGTTATGAGTGCAGGTGGAAGCCATAGTTCAACCTTAAATGTCTGTCTCTATCGATCTCCACATTACTTACAAGTCTCTCACTGAACCTGGAGCTCATGGATTCAGCTAGACTGGCTGGCAACCTGGCCCCAGAAATCCACCTGTCTCTGCCCCTCTAGCCCTGGGATTACAGGCTCACAAGTGCTTTACCTGACAAGGGAGGAAGGAGGAGGGAGGTGGGGCAAGCGGGATTCTTTGAAAACCATCATGTGCACATTCCAGCTGGAGCTTTTGTTGTTGATAGAGGGAGGGAAGCTGATAAAAAGTATCTGGGTGTCTTCTTGGGGGAAATACCAGATGCCAACACAGATAACTTGCTTTGAATTTGGTAGAAAAGGGGAAGGGTTTTGAAACAGGACGTGTAGCATCGTGCTGCGATGTCTGTTGTTCTGCAGATGTAAGCAGAATGGTTGTGGGGGAAGATGGAGAGCAGGGATGTCAATCTGAAGGCTTAGGGGATCTCTTCTCCCTGATCCCCCAGCGAAAGCCCTGTTTCTAAGACGAGTGGGTCCCAGGCGGCTGGCTTACTGCAGAAAGGCAGCCTGCATGAGCTGGGAGGAGACTCACACTTCATTGAGGGTTGCCGCCCAGCTGGGGGCTCACACATGTCATCGTGCACACAGAAGAGGTGCTGACAGAACCAGAGGACTGGGATCAGTTACACAGGGAGAGGAGGCCAGAGTGCCAGAGCTGAGCTGCAGAGAATCATTGCTGAAGACAGGAGGTCCCAGCGGGGACCAAGGCAGCCTCACCCACCCACAGCTGTTAGAGCCGAGAAGCGGGTCCCAGACTCTAGGAGAGCTGGAGTGTGCAGACGCTTAGAACGGAAGAGCAGTGCTGGGGCGTGAGGAGAGGTGGCTAGCAGGCGAGTGGCTCCATCTAGCACCTTCTTCCTGAGCAGCTCGGCCAGCTCTCAAGTCCCTGCATATAAAGTGTACCTCAGTCTTTTGGCCGTAGATAAGGGTGTGGATGGATCTGCACTAGCATCTCCCCCGTGGTATTATTACTGGCCTCAGAGAACTTTGGCGAACTTCGGCCATTAGCAGCAGCCTTTGGGGCTAGAGAGTCAGCGTTGGCCTCTCTTCCGCAGGCTCTGGCCAAGCATGTCTCCTACACCTTTAAGACCAGCCCACCCTGCACATTCCTTCCTGCTGGTCTGTGAGCATCCAGTACTGTGAGATTTAATGAAAGGGAGGCGGCCCTGTGAAGTCATTACTCTACCGGGCAGACCCTGCAGACGACAAAAAAGGGAAGGGGACAGGCACAGGAGAAAGGTGCTGTCTCCCTTAGGACAGGCTTTGTTTCTGCTTCACAGAGGCCCGCTGTTCCCCGTTTCAAAATGCCTGCCGTGGCGGTTTGACCTCTGTGGCCTAATTTTTAGCGAGACACTGATACTAGGAAATATTTTTCTTCTTAAAAGAACCGAGTACCCAAGCACGTGACCAAAAGGGTGTGGCACATCTGCAGAGTTCCAAAACACTTGGGTGTGTCACCTACCACAAACAACCCTCAGGACAACCAGAATGAGAGCTGAGGGTGGCTGGACCTGGATTTGAAACAGCCACAAAACAAATCATTTTCAACCTGTACTAGGGGGCAAGCGAAGCGCACTGGAGAAACCATGAGGGTGGTTTACAGCCTGTTCTGCTGGGTTAATCTAAGCTCTTAGCTTGGAGCTAAGGCTTTCTTTCATTCTGACCTCACGTCTTTTCCCTTGTTTGATTCCCTGTCTTGTTAAGCCCTTCTCACTTCACCAACCTGCCTGCAGCCCTCTGGACTCTGTCTGCTGCTATCTTTTCCCTCCGCGTGGCTGGTCTATCTACAGCAGAACCTCTCTCTGCCCGGGAACCTCCTGCAGTCTCATGCCCAGGCTGGACACTTCTTCTGCTGCACACTCGACCCTCTGTAAGGCTAGAGGTCCTCTTTACGACTTCTCTGCTCACACATCACTCTGGATCTGCTTCAGCCAGAACACCCAGGGCTCATCCTCAACTTCTGTCATGAACCGCTCACCCTATGCTATTTGAGCCTGTTTGAATCACCTTGGCTGCAGGGCTTCTGCTGGTAATTCACCAGCTGCCCTCAATCCTACTGCTTCAAACGCTCAAGCTCCAATGCTGTCTTGTTTGTACTGCCATTTCCGCCTCTGATTAAATATTTTTACTTTGTTTTTTATTATATTTTTATTATTCTGTTATTGGTATTTTGCTTATATTGTGTATCTGTGTGAGGGTGTTGGATCCAGATAGTTGTGAGCTGCCATGTGGGTGCTGGGAATTAAACCCAGGCCCTCTGGAAGAGCAGTCAGTGCTCTTAACCACTAAACCATCTCTCCAGCCCATAGTTTTGCTTTTTTTTTTTTTGGCATATTCCCTAAGTCTTCAGGTCAGATCCTATGAAAGTCACTCTTCTCAGAGAATCTCAGGTTGGTGAATGAGAAGGAAACCACAAGTTTCGAATCTGTGAAAGATTGGTAGACACTAGCTACACTAGAGAGGCACAGAGGCTCTCAAACAAGTGCTCCTCCTGATCTCCCATGGCCCAGAAGCGGCAACTTCTATGTGGTTAGGCAGCTGGAAACAGAAGCTGGGTTAGAAGCTAGGTCTTTCTCAGCTTAGGGGAACCCCAGCTCTGTAATTCCAGCTCTCAAGAGGCTGGGAGAGGAGAGACCCAAGAGACTGGCCGGGGCCACATGATTGAGACCCACTCTCCAGAAACACAGATAACAGGGCTACTGGGGGGCTCTCCTGATCAGTCCCGGCTTCCAGCCAACTGTTGGACACTGAGCTGTCAATTCGCAGAATTCTGCCCCCATCTCCACCAGTTTGTCTCTTGAAACCCTTATGAAATCAGAGTACTGAGTTCTGCTGGTATGGCTGTCTGGGAACTCCATTGATCTCTGCTTCTGCCGTTGGAGCAGGGTTTCCCCAGTCTCTGACTGTAGATATCTGAATTCTTTGTGGGTGAGATTTTTGTGTGTATCGTGTGTGGGCTTGTTCCTGTGAAACAGGTGCTTTTGGAGGCCAGATGAGGGTGCTGGATTCAGTAGAACTAGAGCTAAGACGGTCGTGAGCCATCCAACGTGGGTGCTGGAGACCAAACTGGGGCCTCTGTAAGAACACTACACGCCTCTATCTGCTAAGCCATTCTCCAGCCCCAAAGTCTGAATTCTTAAAGCTCCATACATCGTAGCTCGTGGTTGTTCTGAGCCCACAGCTGAACACTGTGATTTTCTGTTGGGAGCAGTGAGATCCCAGATCCTGAATTTCTTGTAATCCCCTGATCTGAGTGCCTACAGCTACTCTGAGCACGAGACCTTCAGGAGTTCCTGATGGCAGGAGAGTGGTTTCTGGTGGGTTTGGCTGGGGCGTGGCTATCTCTATATAATCTGCCCCTGAACACAATAAAGGGGACATTCTTGGGGAATTCAAGGATGACCCGTGTCACTGTCTCTTTGTCTGTGTGTGTCTGTATTTTAACTTCCAGCCCCTTGCCCGAAGCTTGGTAACTGGGTGCCACCGCACAGAGCACAGGCACGGGGGTGCGGTGCGTGACAATTTTCCCAATGAGGAGAACAACTTAGTGCACAGAGTGGTAGACTAAGATTAGAAGTCGAGCTTCACTAGTATCCCCTTAACGCCAGTGCCCCGGATTTAGGGTTTCACAAACTGCTGGTGGAATTGGATCGAGACTGTAGATTACTTCTAGTTCTTCATTGTTACAAAGAACACAGGCGCCGTGGATTCTGGGATTTACTTTTTTATTTTTATATTTTCAAGTATGTGTGTGTGCCACAGCACATCAGAATACAATCTCTGGTATCACTCCTCTCCTACCTTGTTTGAAGCAGGTGTCCCTGTTGCTTACTGCGGTGTATGATGACTGGCCCACCATCTTTGGAGGATTCTCCTGTCTCTAAGCTTTTCGTACGGGTATTGGGATTACAGATTCTGGGAATCTGAATTCAGGTCTCCCTGCTTGCACAGCAAATTTCCCACCCAGTCATCTCCCCAGTCCCTAATCTGTTTCTTGGTTCCGTTTCTTTCCCTAAAATCAACTCAAGGGTATAGGTAGCGTCCTTTATGGCTTAGGGTCTGAGGTTTTTAACACAGGACATCTGTTATATTAACTACATGTGGTCTTAATTGCTTGCAGTACAACAGATTTTTTTTTCCCTTCTGGTTCCAGTTTTTCTCACTTTCAAGAGCCTTCTATATTGGGGGAGGCAGGGAAAAAAGACAGAGAGAAAGAAAACTTCACTCTTGTGCATTTTTTCCAAGGAATGTATTTCATTCTGTAATCAGATCAGCAGAAAAAGATATATCAGGTTACCCTTTCGGGAATAAGAATGTTCTCGTGGGAATTATGGGAATGTTCTCTAGTCTGGCTAGGCTGGAAGTGGAAGAAACAAAGACATCTGGAAATAGAGGCTCTGAGTAAATTTGGGCTGGATGGACAGCAATCAACGGTGAACCACTTAATTGTAGGGAAATTTCTTCTTTGCTGCGTGTACCATTCAGCACTTGTTGGGGGAAGATAGACATGTTCATTTGTCTCCTGGAGAGCAGGATTACGTGTTGTTTCAATTAGACCATCATTCAGGAGAGGCCTTCCCTAAAATGATCCTATGCTGGTTGTTCAAGATCATCCCTTGAGACATGTTCAGCTTACAAAAGGGGATGAGTTACAGGACCAACCAGCCCTTGAGAAGACCTAGGAGGGTCTGGGGATAACTCAGTTCTGTCCCTAGCGTGCACACTAAAACACCAGGCATGACGGCACATGCGTGTAGTCCTGAGACTGGGGAGATATAGACAGGGATCTCTGGGGCTTGCTAACTAGTCTATCTACCCGAATCTGTGGCTCCAGGCTCAGTGACAGATCCTGTTTCAATGAAGGTGGGGAGGCATACGGGAAGACAAATGGTGTCAACTACTGGCACACATACTTAAATTCCTAAGGAGAAAAAACACAGGGCAGCATGAAATGCAAGATGAGGTAATTAAAGCCAAAAAGTTATGGAATGGAGAAAAGGTGGTAACAGGTGTGAATAATGGACAGTCAGGGACTGACTTTACCAAGCACGAAGCTGGTTTCACAAATCAGTGAACAGAGCTAACTTTACCAATCACTGAGCTAGGCACTTTACATGGTTTATCACAGGATAGTTTTTTTTTTTTTAAATCCCATTTGGAGGTATTGTGTGACATTATTCCTTGGGAGACACGAACAAATGTCTAGTTACCTCAGATAAAGAATGGAAGACAGACCAAGGTAAGGATAACACCAAAGTCCAGCTTCGTGGACCAATGAGTTTCATGGGGGTATATGGGTGATGGGTACTTACAGAAGCAGAAGTGACAGCACAGCTGTATTACCAACATCCTACCCAGCATGGGTGACAGTTCACAAAGCTGGAAACCTGGTTTGCACGGCATAGCCTGCCGGCAGCTCCACAGGTCGGAGGGTGTCCTTTCACGGAGGGTCAGCTGGTGCGAGCCTCTTCTAGACAGCTTGGCTGTCTTTGTTTCTTCTAGGCAACTCTGCTGGTCTCTGCACCTTCCAGGGTCTTGCTGGGCAGGTCTCCAGTCTGTTTGGAGCTCCACCCTCTCTGCAGTCTTTACTATTTCTATACTCTTAGGGAGGGAGATGAATCTGGCTAGTTTCAGGGACTTCCTGAAATGATTTGGAGTTGTTACTTCCTGTCTCAATGATCTTCTCTGTAGGATGGAATATTTTATTTCCTTAGGACACCCCATGGTTGTCCCATCTTACAAACGTTGCGTCCTGAAATATGCTTGTTTTGCTTCCCGTTACATCCTGTGTCCTAAGAAGTTGCCTCTAAAATGGAAGGTTTTAATTTGGGAAGAAACAGCTACACACTGGAAGGGCAGACACTGTATAATTCAGTGGTCTAGTGCTAGCCTGGTGTGTGAGACTCTAGGTTCAATCCCCAGCACAGAAAATTCTATAAGGTATGAGAGAAGTGATGTAGCTCGTTAAGCAAAACAAAACCCTTCAAAGTAGAAGACTTTGGATTCAAATTCAGATCTCTTCTGATTTCCATGAACATTTTCTATTCCCATTTGTGCTTAGAAAATAGTGTTCAGTGGCTGGAGAGATGGCTCAGTGGTTAAGAGCGCTTGCTGTTCTTGAGTTTGGTTCTCAGTGCGCACACTGGGTAGCTCACAGCTGCCTGAACTCCAGTTCCAGGGGGATCTGCTGCCCTCTTTTGACTGTCAGGATTGCATGCACGCGGTGCACATACAGAGACTAGCAGGAACACATTCATACTCGTAGGTTAAAATAATTTTTTAATTGATTTTTTTATTGAGCTCTACATTTAAAATAATTTTTTTGAGATTTATTTTTATTTTACGTGTCTGAGTGTTTTGCTGGTGTGTATGTCTGCATCACGTGGTGTGCAGTGCCTTACAGAGGCCAGAAGAGGAAGTAAGAGCCTTTGGCACTTGAGTTACAGCTGGTGGTGAGCCTCCTTGGGGTGCTAGGAACTGAACTCTGGGCTATTGGAATAGAAGTGAGTGCTCTTAACCACTGACCCACCTGTTCGTTCCCTTTTTTAAAAAAGAAAATTATTGGGCCGGGCGGTGGTGGCGCACGCCTTTAATCCCAGCACTTGGGAGGCAGAGGCAGGTGGATCTCTGTGAGTTCGAGACCAGCCTGGTCTACAAGAGCTAGTTCCAGGACAGGCTCCAAAACCACAGAGAAACCCTGTCTCGAAAAACCAAAAAAAAAAAAAAAAAAAAAGAAAATTATTTTCAAAAGACAGTGAGTTGGACAGCAGGATTTTTTTTTTCATACAGTTGTTAGAAGCACAGGCTAGTTTCAGTGTCATGGAAAGGAATACACAAAGAAAAAGTAGCTCACCAGGGCAATTCTTTTTGCAAAAAGAGTACACCAGAGCACATACGAGGCCAGCAAGCAAACCTAGACAGGAAGTTCACCTGGCTTTTATCTAACACAGCGGACTGTCTTTCCCTCCACTGGCTGGGATCTGACCTTGAAGTCTTTCCCTAATGTTCGTTTTAAAAGAATCATAGGAAATGAAGTTTCACTGGGGGTGGGGGGCAGAATTAAACATTTGCATGAAAATCTTACAGGGTTGGGGAGATGAAAAGATTGAAAGGCAAACTGGGTGGTGGTGGCACAGGCCTTTAAACCCAGTACTGGGGCCGGATCTACAAAGTGAGTTCTAGGACAGCCAGGACTGCTACACAGAGAAACCCTGTCTCAAACAAACAAACAAAAAAATTGAAAAAGATTTTTATTTATTTATTTTGTATACAATATTCTGTCTGTGTGTATGACTGCAGGCCAGAAGAGGGCACCAGACCCCGTTACAGATGGTTGTGAGCCACCATGTGGTTGCTGGGAATTGAACTCAGGACCTTTGGAAGAGCAGGCAATGCTCTTAACCTCTGAGCCATCTCTCCAGCTCCCTTGATAAAGATTTGAATGCCATGTCGTAGAAGTTTTTCAGTGTTAGACAGAAAAGACTGATATTTAATGTTTCCTACACTTAAAAAGATAAAGACTTGGGAGTAGGGAACGGCATCGCTAGTGGAGTGAGGATGGCAGGGTGCAGGGGTGCAGCCACGGGCTCGGGAGGGGTAAAGGCATCGCTGATGGAGTAAGGATGGCCGGGTGCAGGGGTGCAGTCACAGGCACAGGAAACCTGGCAGAGTGCTGTGACTGGAAATGCCCTCTCAGATTCAGCTCCACACTCGTAAACGCAGCGATTCTAATCTGAGCAGGACCCTGAGTTCCCAAAGCCTCAGGCTCCAATCTCAGTCTGACTGTGATCTGCTGAATTAACCGCTGTTAACACTGATTGCCTTGTGATGCTTCCGTGCGGGTCATGTGTGTACGCACGTGTGTACTTTTAGTGAGGCGTGGATTTGAACCACTGACCTCAGGGTGACAGATTTGAAGCCCACAGCATCACAACAAAGCCCTTTCAAGCCAAGAGGTGTCTTGCCTAGCTCATGCAGGAAACTACGAGACACGCTGGGGTTGCTCAGGGGAAGACCTTGATTGGAACGGACAAGGAAAAGGACACCTTCTGCCTCCAAGCCTTTCCTCCAGCTGGCTGGAGAGGAGAGGATGTGCTGCTTTTTTCTTTTTCTTTCTTTTCTTTTCTTTTTCTTTCTGCATTTCATCTCTGGCGAATCACAGCACAACATCACACGCAGCTGCAAACTCTCTAAGGTGAAGACAAGCTGGATCTCATGTTTGGATTTATCCTCCCCTCCCCCGTAGTAGCTGATTTCCACTTCTGACAGGGTTATTATTTCCATCTTTAGGAACTATCTTAGACCCTGCCTTGGATAATTACAGATTATCATCAGTCCCTCACCTGAGGCATTTTGGCACTTGTGTGAACCTCAAAAACGCCTAGCCACCCCCCCTTCCCAGGAAGTAGAGAAGTAAACTCAAATGTGTGAGACTGTGTCTTTGTTCCGATTCTCATCTGCAGCTCTCCTGGGCTGTCTGGTGATTGAGCCATTAATCAGTGTCAAGTCATGGTCGAGAGCACAGGCAATGCTTTTGCCACTTGGGGTCCACTGTGGCTTAAACAGGCAATGAGTCTGGAACGCTGTCATGAGGTACAGTGGAAATCACAGACTCAGGAATTGTTAGGGCAGAGACACCACCTCAAGGATCACCTACGACTTTGGCCCACGGTTGGACACCTGTCTTTGGACGTTCCGGAGTGCTCCCTGCATTTGTCTGACTGGCACTCCAAGCTGAGGACTTTTAAGGCTCTAACATCCCTCGTTTTACCTTTTGAGGTTGCTAATCTTTACGTTCCTTGCCTCAAGATCCTGGATATTTTGTGGCTGGCTTGTAGTTTAGATGGTAGAGCGCTTGTCTAGCGTGCATGGCATACAGAGTGGGATCCCCAGCATGGCATAATGCTGGGCATGGTGGTGCAGAGATAATCTCAGCACTCAGAAGCAGAGGCAGGAAGAGCAGTGGTTCAAGGTCACCCTCAAGGTCATCTTCACACATAGAGAAAGCACAGTGTTAGACTGGGTTAAATGAGATCTTCTCTCAAATTCAAAACAAAATGAAACCATGTGACTTCAAGCCAGGAATGGGCCTCAAGCATGTAGTCTCAGCACTCAAGAGGCTGAGGCAGGAGGAGCAAGAGGTCAAAGTCACCCTCGGCTACATATTTAGTTTGAGGCTAACCTTGTTGAACTGGAACCATGTAGACCAGGCTAGTCTTGAACTCAGAGATCCACACGCCTCAGCCTCCAGAGTACAGGGATTAAAGGCATAAACTATCATGTATGGCCTCTGCAGAATTTTATCTATCTATCTATCTATCTATCTATCTATCTATCTATCTATCTATCTATCTATCATCTATCTATCATCTATCTATCTATCTACCTATCTATCTATCTTTTAGTTTTTCTTTTTTTAAAAATTTATTTATTTATTTATTTATTTATTATGTATACAATATTCTGTCTGTGTGTATGTCTGCAGGCCAGAAGAGGGCACCAGACCTCATTACAGATGGTTGTGAGCCACCA
This sequence comes from Microtus obscurus, assembly GCA_963919715.1. Taxonomy (NCBI): domain Eukaryota; kingdom Metazoa; phylum Chordata; class Mammalia; order Rodentia; family Cricetidae; genus Microtus; species Microtus obscurus. The sequence continues at coordinate 23,706,181 of CAWTZC010002521.1, forward strand.
TGTGGTTGCCGGGAATTGAACTCAGGACCTTTGAAAGAGCAGGCAATGCTCTTAACCTCTGAGCCATCTCTCCAGCCCTATCTTTTAGTTTTTCAAGACAGAGTTTTTCTATAGCTTTGGAGCCTGTCCTGTAACTCACTCTGTAAACCAGGCTGGTCTCGAACTCACAGAGATCTGCCTGTCACTGCCTCCTGAGTGCTGGCATTAAAGGTGTGTGCCACCACCACCTGACTCTGCAGAATTTTTTTTGTGGAGCCTGTGGCTATTCTGTTATGTGGCTTGTTTTCATAGTAACCCCTTGTCTTTTAACTCTTCTTCGGCAACAGATCTTTTTGGTTTTAAATTTTAATATCCATCCATGCAAGACAGTTGTATCATATTGATGCAGTAGGAAAGTCATGTGTGTTAGGAGTTGGAGCTGAGTTTAAATTTGGGCGTGATTGTCCGCAATTTGTACTTTCCGGCTATGGCTCATATTCCTGCCAAGTCCTACTCCCATGGCAGATTCACGAGGGAAAAATAAATCTTACTGTTTTCCACTGGAAATTTTTTGTGGTAATGTTATGTGGTAGTCGATCCGCAGGTCAAATTTTGGGACCCGGAGTAGGATGCTATACCAGAACTGAAAGTGTGGTTTCAGTGCTGGTGTTAGGGCTGACCTAACAAGTTTCAAAAGACTTTCAGCAGAAGCCTGAGGTTTTGAGAGAAAGCCATCTGTGAGAGATGAAAGGAGAGTGAGGAAAACCTTCCTGGAAGCAGGAGGAGGAAATTGAGTCTTTAATATAGAGGAAACATTAATGGAGCTGCTGCCGGGGACAGCAGGTAACTGTAAAAGGTACCTAACGAGTTAGTGAATCTAACTGATGCTTTCCACGTAGTGTTACAAGTGCTACCTGGCTTCTCAAGGAAGTAAAGAATAACCCAAGCCGGGCGGTGGTGGCGCACGCCTTTAATCCCAGCACTCGGGAGGCAGAGGCAGGCGGATCTCTGTGAGTTCGAGGCCAGCCTGGTCTACAAGAGCTAGTTCCAGGACAGGCTCCAAAACCACAGAGAAACCCTGTCTCAAAAAACCAAAAAAAAACCAAAAAAAAAAAAAAAAAAGAATAACCCACCAAGAACAAGAGACCAGGACTGGCTAATTTTTAAAATAAAGAGGCTTTTTATTCTTTCTTTTTCATTCAGAATTCACCAAGTATCGAAGGTGGGGTCAGGGACTGTGGAGAATCACGCATACGCCAAAACCTGAGCCTCAGTCAGAGAAACAGTGTCAGGGCTGAAGTGCTCGGCCAGCCTTAGATGCATGACATCCTAGGTTAGCTTGCCGGTGCTTTCATTATGGCTCTCCCCCTCTCTTTCTTTCCCATGGGGAACAGAAGTTTATGGTGGCCATTCTGTGCCAGTTTCTGTCATTGGATGTTAGATACACAGGGAAAAGAGTTTGCTACACTGAGTGTAAATGCATCTGGCGAAACTCAGCTAGACCAGAGCAGGATAACAAAACTGTCATCCTCAAGAGTATGGTGGGGCTGGCAAGATGGCTCAGTGGATAAAAACACATTCTACCTATGGCTGGTGACCTTCCTTTGACCCCAGAACCCAGGGTGAAGAGGTTATCCCAAAAGTTGTCCTCTGACATGGAGCTCTCCATGTGCATGAACACATCAATGCACACACACACACACACACACACACACACACACACACAGTTCACTTATTTATGTAGTTATAAAAAAAAAGGAGAAGAAACCAGAAACCTATTTCTATCATGAGGACAGACTGGGAATGTTGAGTGAAGGGTGTGAGGGAGTTGTAGGAGGGAGGTGAGTTGTTTTGGCCGGAAACCAGGATATAAATAGTTATTATGGACTATGGAAGTTGATATTTCAAAAATGTTCAGTAATCGCCCAGCTGCCAGCATTGCACCTGAGGTTGAAGTAAGAGGATTGCCAAGAGTTCCTGGCCAGCCTGGCTATGTAGTGACTTCCAGGCCAGCCTAGCTATGCAGTGAGTTCCAGGCCAGCCTGAATGGAACAAGGCCCTTTCCCAACCTTGCCTTCCCCTCCAAATCACCCAGCTAAGCTACTTGTGATTTTGTCAGAAACTACAAACTGAATTAAAACAAAATATTCATCGTTTCAAGCCACTAGGGTTTGGAATAATTTATTAAGCACGAATGGCTAACAAACACAGGTGAAAATTATGTAAGGTTGAGGACTGATGGGTGATTCCTTCTATAGCTGTGAATATGCATTGCTTTATTGGTTGATGAATAAATCTGCTTTGGCCTATGGCAGGGTAGAATATAGCTGGGGGGGAATCCAAGCAGAGAAACAGGGAGAAAGAAGGTGAAGTTAGAGAGACACCAGAAGTTGCAGGAGAGGTATTGCGTAACAAGCTGTGAGCTTCATGGTAAAATATAAACTAATAGAACTCCGTTTTAATACATAGCTGCTTAGTTAAGCAAGGAGTAGTTAAGGCAGGTATTCTATCTGCTTCTAAGCACTACCCCAGACTGGGCAATTGTGTTCATTAAGGTCTAGCAGGGTGAGTTTACTTCTTCCCCAGAAGTTTATCCATTTCAAATCATATTTTTGCTACTTTATTAATCTGGTATCTTATGCATGGCATTTAACCTGTGTCTTTTTTTTTTTTCATCCACTAAAACATGACTACTGTGATGGCTATCTTTGGTTGCCAACTGGAACTGGACTACATCTGGAATTAATTAAAACCCATGTGGCTGGGTATACCCATGAGGGATTTTTTTTCTTAACTAAACTGTTTGAAGTGGGAAGATTCACTTTTAATCTGGATCTTTTTTTTTAAATATTATATTATCTGGCATCAATGGATAATCTTCTTATAAGGCAGTAACTAACAATGAAGTGACAGATGGAAAATTCATGGGGACAGGAAGAAGAAAATAGAACAATAAGTAATATATACATATCTATAGCAATCAAGCTATGAGATATAGAGTTGACCGCTGATTATTCTATTTTATTACATATCAACCAAAGAAAATCCTGCTTTGAATATGCATATGATGTATTTACTGTTTCTTAGATTCTCTATTAAGTATTTTCACATTACTGTCATTAAAACATGTTATATCACAACAACAGGAAAGAGACAAATTCACATCCATAAATGTTTCAACTGGATTAGATATTTAATGTAATTGAGGAGCGGTGTGAAATCTAAAAGGCTTACATCATTATTTAAATTGTAGGCCTTTCTTTCATATGCGTTTGCAGGGGCAAACAAAATAAAGGACAGTATAATCTATGGACAGATTGCTGATATTGCCAGCATTTCTTCTCCAAAATCAACACTCCTGTGTAACTTAATAATGGATGTTTGCTGAAGATGGTGCCAAATTATTTTTAATTAGAATCTTTTTTAAAAAAAAATATTTATTTTTTTATTATGTATACAACATTCTGCCTGTGTGTATGCCTGCAGGCCAGAAGAGGGCACCAGACCCCATTACAGAGGGTTGTGAGCCACCATGTGGTTGCTGGGAATTGAACTCAGGACCTTTGGAAGAGCAGGCAATGCTCTTAACCTCTGAGCCATCTCTCCAGCCCTAGAATCTTTTCAGTATTTATTTTGCACTTCCTCAAAGAGAACTTTAATATGAAAAGGCTTTAACCAATTTTGCACTAAAACATTATTCTTGTAGAAAAACCACCATAAAATAAAAAAAAAACCCACCACACTATCAAGTGTCTGTACAGTATATTTTCTCATGAATTTGAAGACTTGATACATGCAAAGGCTTTTCAACATTAGTCACATTCATAGGGTTTCTTTCCTGTATGTGTTCCTTTGTATTTTTGAAAATTACTATGAATTGCAAAGGCATTACTTCACTGATTTCATTCATAGGTTTCTCTCTGCTATGTGTTGTTTTATGCCTTGGAAGACTACTGTGATATGTAAAGGCTTTATCACATTGATCACATCAATAATTTTTCTCTCCCCTATGTGTTCTTTTATGTATTTAGAGACGCTTCTGATATTAAAAGGATTTACCACACTGACTGCCTTCATAAGGGTTTCTTTCCAGTGTGTGTTCTTTCATGAGTTAGTACATTATGATGATATGCAAAAGCTTTACCACACTGATTACATTTGTAAGGTTTCTCTCCAGTATGTATCCTTGCATGCCTGTGAAGATGACTGGAATGTATAAAGCATTTACCACACAGATTACATTCATAGGGTTTCTCTCCAGTATGTGTTCTTTCATGAATTAGAACATAATTATGACGTGCAAAAGCTTTATCACACTGCTTACATTTGTAAGGTTTCTCTCTTGTATGTGTTCTTTTATGCTTTTGAAGATCACTGGGAGATGTAAAAGCTTTGACACAGTGATTACATTTGTAGGGTTTCTCTCCAGTGTGCGTTCTTTCATGAATTATCACATTACTATGATATGCAAAAGCTTTATCACACTGCTTACATTTGTAAGGTTTCTCTCCTGTATGTTTTCTTTTATGCTTTTGAAGCTCACTTGGAGATGTAAAAGCTTTAACACAGTGATTACATTTGTAGGGTTTCTCTCCAGTGTGTGTTCTTTCATGAATTATAATATAACTATGATATGCAAAAGCTTTATCACACTGCTTACATTTGTAAGGTTTCTCTCCTGTATGTGTTTTTTTATGCATCTGAAGACCACTGGGAGATGTAAATGCTTTACCACACTGGTCGCATTTGTAGGGCCTCTCTCTGGTATGTGCTCTTTTATATAGTTGTAGTTGACTATGATATGCAATGGGTCCATCATCTTGAATAACTTCACAGGGCTTCTCTTCCATGTGAATTCTCTCATGCCGTTTAAGAGGACTTCCACAACTCCTAGAACTTTGAGAATGCTCTTCAGTGTCATGACCTTCCCAATTGTAGCCAATGGCAGTGAGGTTCCTGAAGGTCTGCAGCATCACATCATTGTAGAGATTCTTCTGGGAAGGGTCCAGCAAAGCCCACTCTTCCGGAGTGAAGTTCACATGCACATCGTCATAGGTCACTGCATTCATGGCCTGCCAGTCTTCCCTGTTTGATGAAAGAGGTGCATAGCTCACCATGGCCTGGCTGCACAGCTCAACCACGCTCTACCCACACGGAGCCCAAGACGCAGCAAACAGGAGAGCAAACCAGCATTAATCTGGATCTTTTGAGGTGAGTAAATCCATCATTAATCTGGGCCACAGCTTCTGCCTGCAGCCTGTACGAACGGCATGGAAAAAGGAAGCTTGCTTTTTGCCTTGCTTGCTTTTTCTGGCAAGTCTGTTCCTTCACTGGCATAGAGCCTACTTCCTCAGGACTCCAGTGTGTGCTGAAGAACAGCTGGGACACCCAGTTTTATGGACTGAACAACTACTGGATTCTTGGACCTTCCCTAGGAAGACAGCCATTGTTGGATTAGTTGGACCACAGCCTATAAGCCACTCTAATACATTCCATATATTTATTTACTCATTTATTCTATCAGTTCTGTTCCTCTTGAGAACTATGAGTAATACAGTCACTATCAGGCTATTGCATGGATTAAGAAAGCTAACATATGGAACAGCAGCTGAAACGGAGAAAGCTGTGAGTATATTTATTATTTTCATTCTGTGCTAGGCACAAGAGTGCATATACTGGGTTGGTCCCTTTCCATAGAGTTCGTTCTTGTCAGGACTTTTCAAATGACCATAACTCTATGTATTTAGCTCTGTAACATGGTACGTGTGAGAAAAGACACGGAAATGTCTGTCTGGCGGTAGAGGGACTGATAGGGCCAGGAGGGGTTTCATGAGATGTAAAGGAGAAGGGTAGTTTGAATATGATCCTTAAGAGAAAGGATATAGGATCATTTGGATGTACAAAGCAGTCAGAGATAGCACAGAAAGGCTATTACAGCTTCTAGCCGCAAAATAAATATGTTTAAGACCTAGGTGCAGTGGCATGTACCTGTGATCCCAGCACTCGGGAGGCGGAGGCAGCATCTCAAGCTTGAGGCTAGCCTAGAATACATGGGGAGATATGTTTCTAGACAAAAACTCATGACAGGAGAAAGGGGAAGATGTAAAATACTATGTAGTGCCAGCATTATTACTTGGGAGTTTGTTGGAAACAGGATCTGGCCCTAACTATACAACCCAAAGTTCACATTTTTACCAGGACCATCATGTGTTCCCGCTGAACACGAAAGCTTGAGAGCTACTACTGGCGGAAGGTGTAGACTCTGGGACCGAGCTGCCTAAATTTACAACAAATAAGTTTGTATCATTTGTGTGTGTATACATGCGGGAGGTCAGAGGGCGATTTTGTGTGCTCAGTTCTTCCACTACCACGTGAGCGGGTTCTGGAGACTGAGTTCAGGTCAGCAGGCTGGCAAGATAAGTGTCTTTACTTGCTGAATCTTCTCGACAGCCTAGGCTGCCTAAATTTAAAACCTTCCTTTGTCCTTTACTTATGTGGACCTTAGGGGTGGTTTTTAACCTGTATCAGAGACTTATTTTTAGCTAGGGACATCCCTATATAAATTGTAAGAATTTATATAGAAGATGGACGATCAATCCCAATTGTTACTCTTATTTGACTTATTATAGACCAGGCTGGCCTCGAATTCAGCGAACCACCTGCCTCTGCCTCCCAAGTGCTGGGATTAAAGGCGTGCGCCATCACCGCCTGGCCAAGAGTCAGGTTTTGTTGTTGCCTTCTTAAAACTTTATTTTCTGTGTATGGGTGTTTTGCTTGCATGTGTTTGTGCACTACATTTGTGCTGAGCAGTACATTCGTGCGGCACCTAAGGAACTCCTGAATTACATATGGCTGGACTTATATATGGTTGTTGGCCACCATATGGTATGGAAGAGAGGCCAGTGCTCTTAACCAGCCCTCTATTGTTGCCTTTCGAGACAGGGTTCTATTATATAGTTCTTGGTTCACCAGTTCCTGGACAACTGTGCCTTTCCATCCATAGGACGGGCAAACTTAATTACACCCACCTCGTGTAGATGCTGCAAGGGTCAAATAAAGGAATGTTTGTTAAATTACAAAGTCTCCTATTAAGATTTAATTAACCACCTTATAAGGTGTTCTTAAGCAACTGACCTCACAGTGTGCACAGGAAGGTCAAGAAAGGCGTGGAGTAAACTCAAATGGCCCTTTTTATTTCTGACTAACCTACATCTCCATTCAAGAGCACGAACAGACTCACATTTATGCAGTGGTTCACAAAACAACAAAAACCCCAAACGGTTTTTGGTCACAGGGCCTCCTGCAGTACAGGCTGACCTGCTTCTTCCACTTCCCCAGTGCAGGGATTAGAAATGTAATTCATAGCGTCCCACTTAGAAAAAGAACTTTCACCCACGCTGTGTATCTGAATATCTCCACAGAGTAGGTTTTGCCCCTCCCCCTACGCATACCCTTAAAGCAATCTACCACTGAGATAGAAGTCCTTCCTGTGGTAACCCTGGTTTGCCAGGGAATTTGCTTAACTGCAGGATGCATACTAACAATTCCTTCAGATGTGTGCACTTTCACCACATCCGATGTTACCAGAGTTTAGAGGGAGGACATCACAAAACTTGATGGAATTTACAATCCTAGAAACTTTGGTTTTTTTCGGATCGTTGTAACAACACATCGGGCCTCTTTCCATCTGTAAAGGAGGGGGACAAGACTTTGACAACATGGTGCGGTTAAGTAACAAAGGCTGCAGGTGAACCTACCATGCTGTAGTGAGTGCCACAAGCAAATCCCTTCTTCCCTTGGACAGATATAGCACAAGATATCACTAGCTTTCCTATTTCGCACACGGCACAGCCCCAAGCCGAGAACGCTCGGATTCCCTTCCTCGATTTGCAACTCTCAACACCGAGAACGGGGTACGGGCCACTGTGAGGTCCTCTCTCTCCGTTCTTGTGGCGTGAAGAATCTCTCGAGTCGTCGGGGTGGTGGAGGAAGCTGACAATGGCTCCCAAGAGTCTGGGGAACCAGATCTTCATCCCCCAGCGTTCATCAGAGACCAAGCCGCGCTCTTTTCATCCCTCACCTCGCTAGAGTAAAGGTCGAAGCGCGGCTCCGATTGCCGACGCCATTTTGGACGGTACGTGTGACGCCACACGTTCAGCTGAAAGGGCAGCCGATTGGCTGGGAACGGCCGGGAGGCTAGGGCGCGCGAAGCCAAAAGGAACTACACTCCCAGACTTCCTTGCGCACACGACCGGCGAGCAGCGAGAGAAAGAGGACTGAGTTGGAGCTCGGACTACAACTCCCAGCAGGCTCCGCGACGCCCGTCCTTCCCTTTCAAAAGTGGGGGGGAAGGGGGTGGGCGAAAAATAAATAAAAAAAGAAGGACGGGACGAATGGAGGCTTTTGAGGGCTCGTTTTGCAAAAGGCGGGAAAGCCGAACTACACCTCCCGACGAGCCGTGCGCGGCTGCGCCTGCGCTCTGGCCTTTGTCGCCATCTTGCCCCTTCTGAGGCACCGCAAACAAACCTAATTCCTGGTGTCCCCTAGTCTTGGCGGAGGAGCCTTTTAGATGAGCCCCGAAAGGCCGGGCAGGTGGGTGTCTCTCAGGCAGGGTCCGGGGAAGAGCTGGCAGCTTATCCAGGGTCTGGGGGCGCCGGGCCAGCCGTGGGGAGCCCGGCTCGAGGGCACTCAGCCCCATCCTCCGTTGTTTCCTAACGGGATCGCGGGGCTCCCTCAAGTGGACCGAGGGGCGCTCCGGCACGCCTAGTGATGGGACAGCGGAGGTGGAGGTCTAGGGTCCCCGGGGTGACTTCGGGGGGCGGCCGGTCGGCTGTCCGCCTTCCCCGGAGGAGCTGGCCAGCGTTGCCGAGACCCGGCTGCCGGCCGCGGGGGCGCGGGCTTGACATTGGGGACCGGCGCGGAGCGGCGCAGAGGGAAGCCCGGGCGGGCTGCCCTTGTTGTGGTGCTGCAGAGAGAGTGCGTGTTTGGAGAGGGGGCGGGGCGGGCTGCCCGCTGACACCCGAGCCGGGCATGGGGGCGACCGAGTCGGTGCGACCCCCTCCTCCCGTCCGCCGGTTCCCCGAGCGCGCTCCGGCTGCCGCCGCCCGGCTCGCCTGGCTTGTGCGGCCCCGCCGTGCGCTTCGCCGCAGGGGGATGCTTTGGGATGCCGTGACGTGGTGCCTGATTTCGGGCGGTCGCCTGCCGCCTCCGAGGTCCTGTCGGGAGGCGGGGACTGGCTCGGGGAGCGAAGCGGATTCCTTTGGCTCTGCCCCTTCCTCCTCTCCACCCCCTTTCTTTATGTCATCCTGCCAGCTGGGGCGCGCCGTCCAGTTCGGCTCGCTTGGGGTTGGTTCTGAGCTCGGAGGACGATAGGAAGTAGGGGGAAGGGGGGCTCCATTTGAGGCCAAGAGTTGGGCTTAGCAGCCCAGAGGAGTTATCTCGGTTTAGTGTTCGACTCTTAAGCTGGTTCATTCATTCATTCGTTCGCTCTTCTCGCCTGCTAACCATCCATTCATCAGTTTAGCAGATGTTTAAGGAAGGTCTGCTGTGTGTTCAACCAGTAGTGTGTGAACCTACCGGCTCTGAGTCTTTTTGTCCTCCAGGCTAGGGGATTCTCAGTGCGAAATTCCGGGCATCTCAACTTTGGATAACTAGTGGACTCATGACTGTTTTACTGCCAAAATGTGAGAAAAGAGTTCTTTACTAAGTTCCATTTACCCAAATAACATGCTTTACCCTTGGCTTATTTTATCTTATAACTTGTTAGTAAGGAAAGTGGCAGAGGTCAGGTCGCTTGCCCAAGGTTGCACGTGCGGTACAAACTATCTGGCAAGTTCTATGCCAGCCCCCATGAAAGAACTTTGCATGCCCTGTTTCCTAATACTTACCACTGCAAACCGGGTGGAATTGCTTTTATTTTCATAAACCTGTATGAAGTGGGTCCAGACAGGCCAGTTCACCAGGATGAAAAGCTGGACCTGGAACCAAGTGTTTGACTCCAGAACCCATGCTCTTCCCCTGTTAGCTGGATCAGGGTGCTCTCGTGGTGGTTTGGTCATTTCTCAGCAGCTGCAAAGCATGGTTATGAGGTATCGTTTCAGTTTTGCTTGGTAGCCCGTGGAGGGATCTCCAAGTGAATGGCCTGTTGCATATCCTTTGGTGATTTTGACTTGTTTTTCTTCTGATAGGGAGGACAAGCTCTTTGGGGCTACCAGACAGAAGCAGCAATGCCTGTTGTGTGGCCAACCCTTTTGGATCTCAGCAGGGATGAATGCAAACGAATTCTTCGAAAATTGGGTATGGATTTTGTTGTTACTGTCCCGAGCAGGGTCTCACTACTAGCACAGTAGCACTCTCCTGCCTCAGCTTCCCAAGTGCTGGACCACAGCTGTGCTCCACCAGCCTACCTAACGGTGTTAGTCTTGTTTTTTATTTCTCTGTAACCCTTTTCCTTTTCTGTGTGGGCCATGGCTGTTGGTGGCTAGCGCCCTCATCTTTCTCACTGTTTTCTCAGGGCCTGAAAAAACTTTTTTTTTTTTCCTTTTTTCTTTTCTTTTCTTTTTTTTTTTTTTTTGTAAATGAGATACAGGAGTCATAATGTCAAGGAGCCATGATAAATGGGAAACCTGGCTGTCGTGTGTTCCTTTTTTTAAAATTAACTTTTAATTTTCTTTTTTTTTGTTTCATGTAATCATACTACTAACTTTAGTAGATGTGTCTGTGTGAATCATGCCTTTTCTGAATCGTAAGCTAAATGCAAGCTGCCTATTTTCCCAATTACTTAATTACTGTAATTGATAAAACACACTTTATGCTTAAAGTTGACTATTTAATGTTTCTCCTTTCTACATTTGTAACAACCCTTTTCAACCAGCATTTAGGGAGAGAAGCAAGCCCTAATGGTAAGGCACGTGTTTTGTGTGAGTGAACTGACTTTACCCTTGTGTGCAAAATGGTGTTAGTCACATCCCATTCTTGTGAATATTGAGAGAAAAGCTGCCTAATCATTTGATCTTTGGTTTAGAGTGAAAATCTGTGAAAAATGCTGTTTTAAATAAGGCCCTTGTCTTATTTACCATTGTAGCCTGAGGCTAGTGCACTAAATAAAACAAGTGACGGAATAATTTGAAAATGAGCAGTGACTATCAATTAAATAAAAAGCCCATCATTGTGACTGGCATGTGAGAATATAGAGCTTAAAGCAGCTACTTTTGAATGTACTTGTAGGCTACTAAAGTTTTCCTTCAGGGGAACTCTTTGTTGAAAATTCTATATGTAGGTCAGATGAAATTGTAGCTACTGTAGACCTACTGCTAATAACTTCTGCCCTTTTCTGTCTTTCCCTTCTCTATCCCCCCATCCCCCCCTGGGATTATAAACTGCTTGACATTGTTTTAGCAGTTGGAAGAGGGCTCTTTTTCAGGGGCCAGTCTTTTAAACTTCCATGCAAACTTTTATCACTATTTTGAAGGTACTTGGCTGTACACAGGCACTAATGTAACTTGCTGTTGATTATGAAATTGAACTCCATTTCTTTCATAGTTAAAAAAATGCAAGATGGAAAGATCACAAGGACAGTAAATTGGACTGAGGTTTCTGGGTTTTGAGAGCAACATAAAGTTAGTAATCTTTAAGTTTGCCCTTAGTTTTTTCCATAAATGACGTGAGGTGATGTATGAAAATGACTTGACAATAGCACCCTATAAAATCATGACATGAAGGGGTTAATGTTTCGGTGTTGAAGAATGAACACCCCTGAAACAGTCCATGCTGTCAAGGTTACAGGTAGGCAGAAGGCTGTTAGGTACCAGGAAGATGCCACTTTATAAAAGTAATGTGTACCATTGTGTTTTAGCATGATGGGGCTCTTATGTCTGTCCTGCTACAGTCTCAGGATCTCAAGGGGGGGGTGCTTTCTTCTGTTTTCTGCACATCGTCTAAAATGCAGAGAGCGATGCTTTGCTCTTGGGTTAATATGCAGATTCTCCGTTCCTGAGTATATCCATCCTATGAACAAATCACCCAAGATGTGCTGGTGGACTTAGAGAGCTTAGGGTCAGATTGACCTATTTTGGGGGCTCCCCTTGCCACATCAGATTGATCATCACTGAAGAGGATCAAATTGTTCTTCAGCTAGAAGAAGAGGTAGCACAGAAAAAAAAAAAGAGTTATCTCAGAACAAACTAAGGAAATAGACTTTAGGGTGCAATAAAAAAAATCAGCATTAGAAAAAAATTCAAGTAAAAATAAAAACAATGAATGTGTCTGTGGTTTTAGGCAGATGTGTGGGAGATGCTGCCGGGTGCTGCTTCTGTGTTGAAGGAAGCAGCCGTTACCATGGCACTTCTGGCCCCAGTGACCCTTAGGAAGGTGGGCTTTCCTCCCCGGGTTGCTGTCTTGACCATGAACCTTTGGATTGCTTTCAAACCCTAGTTCCAAGTCCTAAGTTTAGGGGAGATACACACTGTCTCTGAGAATTGTTAGGTTAAGGGCTGGAGAGAGCTTGGCAGTCATGTCATGTCAGGATGCTCACCACTGCTTCTAGCTCCAGCTCCAAGGAGCTCATGCCCTCTTCTGAGCTCCTCTGGCCTCTTTGGGCACCTGCACTCACACGGCATACTTTCTCTCTCTCTCCCTCCCTCCATCCCTCCCTCCCTTTCTCAGTCTCTGTCTCTGTCTCTCTCTCTCTCTCGCTCGCTTGCTCTCTCTCTCTCTCTCTCTCTCTCTCTCTCTCTCTCTCTCTCCCACACACACACACACACACACACACACACACAAATTTTTGGCTTTTGGTTTTTTGAGACAGGGTTTCTCTGTATAGCTCTGACTGTCCTGGAATTCACTCTATAGACCAGGCTGGCCTCAGACTCACAGAGATCCACCTGCCTCTGCTTCCTGAGTGCTGGGATTAAAGGCGTGAGCCACCACTGCTCAGCCACAAAATTTTTAAAAAGTGTTGTTAGCTTAAAACTTTGTTCTTTTAGAAGCAGCTATAAATTGTTTCAATGTGGGATGCCAAACATTTTAATTATCAAGAAATTGGGGTGGGGAGTGCTGGAGAGATGGCTCAGCACTTGGAGTATTTGGCTACTCTTAGAGAGGGTTCGGTTCCCAGCACTGACATGGCAGCTCACAACCATCTGTAATTCCATTTCTGGGGATCCATGCTCTCTCTGGCTCCATGCTCTCTTTGGCATCAGACATACACATAAACATATATACATATAATCAAAATATTCATACACATTAAAAAGAAAGAAGTCAGGCTAGACAATTTACGATACACTTATGGCACCAGTAGCAGGTAAATGCTTGCTACTTTTTGACTGCCTCTCCTTCCTTATCTTTATAACTCTTGAGTTGTAACTTAACTGACTTGGGGGCTTTATGACTAAAGTATAAATTGAAGTGGCTGATTGCTTTAAATGACATGGTTTAGGATGGTTTAGGATTTTATAAAAGTAGTGTAGCACATCTTTTGTTTTTGAGGCATATTTATTATCTGTGTGTCTATCTATCTTCTATCTATCTATCTATCTATCTATCTATCTATCTATCTATCTATCTATCTATTGGTTTTTTTGAGACAGGGTGTCACTATATAACTCTGGATTTCCTAGAACTCTCTCTGTAGACCAGGCCGGCCTTGAACTCAGAGATCTGCTTGCCTCTGCCTCTCAAGTGTTGGGATTAGAGGTATGCACCACCCTGCCCAGCTATATATATATACACACACATACACTTTTTTTTGTTGGTCACCAGAATGGCCCTGTAATGGAATGACCTCAGTATCCTATAAGCATGCTTGTCATTAAATATGAAGGAAGCTTGTGAGTTAGTAAAGATTCTAATGGTGACCGGACTGCTTACAGGGATGCTGGGAGTTTTTGTAGCTGAGGAAATGTTTCAGAGCCACAGTTTTGTGTGTTGGATATTGCCACGTCCTAATTTTGTGCATGACTTCTTAGTTGGCTTCAAATGAAGCTGGAAATATCAGAAATTTTGCCATATTAAAAGATTTCATTGCATTTTAGCCAGGTATGGCATCTACCTTTAATCCCAGCACTTGGGAGGCAGAGGCAGGTTTTCTGAATTCAGGACCAGCCTAGTCTACATAGTGAGTTCCAGGTCAACCAGAGCTACATTGTACATTATAAAACCCTGTCTAGAAAGAAAAAAAATATATATTACATGTTAAATTATGTTTTTGTTTTGTTTTGTGTGTGTGTGTGTGCGTGTACACATGAGATCTTTTTTTTTTTTTTTTTTGGTTTTTTTTAGACAGGGTTTCTCTGTGGCTTTGGAGCCTGTCCTGGAACTAGCTCTGTAGACCAGGCTGGTCTCGAACTCACAGAGATCCGCCTGCCTCTGCCTCCCGAGTGTTGGGATTAAAGGCATGCGCCACCACCGCCCGGCCATACACGTGAGATCTTGCACACATGCTGTGGGGTGTGTGTGGAGGTTAGGCTACAACCTTCAGGAATCAAGTTTGCCAGCTTTGCTTGTCATATGTTTCTTTGAAACAGTACGTTTTAAATAAGGCAGCACCTGCCTGTAATCCCAGCTCTAAGGAGGCAGAGGCAGAAGGATCAGGATTTAAAGCCAGTCCTAGCTACATATGTAAGAGTGTCTCAGAAACAAGCAGTAGAACCTGAGATAGAAATAGCGTTTTTGTCTTTTTTCTCAAGCCACTTTCTTTCTTTAATTTGTTTCTTTATGGCATTGTTATTGTCTTAAACATTGGCAAAATCTAAACTATTACTCATTTTCTTCTGTCCTATCTACAATCAGTTAGTGAGTTCTATCAAATAATTCTTTAAGGTGGGATTAAAGGATTTGCTTAGTCTAACCACAAATTACTTCTTTTTCCCTTTTTCTCTGTTCTCTTATATATGTGAAATAAAACCTTTCTAACAATTTATCTGTCTATTTATTAGTCATCTATCTAACACATACATTAGATCTTGATTTTAATCATTTTGAGAATAAGGACTTTGTTTTATACCCTACAAATATTTAAATATTTTCCCTGGTATTCTGTCTTATAATATTCCTTTAGTAATTTGGTTTGAATTAGTGACTCTTCAACTACAGACCGTTTTACTTCCTTTAATGTAAAACTTTTCAGAGTAGTTCTTGTTCCTGGAAGTTACTGCAGTAATGAAGCAGTCTCAGTTCTTTTGCTCTCTGTTCCTTTTGCAGGCGTTCGTTCCCCGCTCTGCACAAGGACTGCTCTCTCTCATCCTGGTGAGAGCTTGTTCCAAACCAGATGCCTTCACCACTGTGTGCAACTGTGGTGATTGCAGTTAAATATTTGAGGGCAGGACCCAACACTCTTTAATGTCTATATATTAGGACTCAGCATTGATTTCTTGACTAGAATATTCCATAAGTATTTTAATGGGACATAAACTTTTAGTATAGTGAGTTTTCAGCTGGCTATTCCTAATGCCATTTTTAAAAATCTCTTCCAGCTCTTGTTAGAGCTGAAATATATTTCTTGGACTTAGTATTTGCTTTTCGCCTTTGGAGGGCAGGTCTGTGCTTTTGAACGACACCCCCTTCCGTGTCTGCATGGTGTGCAGTACATACTCAGCACGTGCAGGCTGATCACAGTTGGATATTGGTGGAACTAGACATTTCTGCTGCTTTTACTCAGCCCATTCCTTTATATAAGGCTTCCTTTAAAAAAAATTTATCTTTATTTTATATGTGGATGTTTGCCTGAATGTCTGTTTGTGCACTGTGTATGCATGGTGTCTGGGGAAACCAGAAGAGGGTGTTGGGTTCTCGGGAAGTAGAATGACAGACGGTTCTGAGTCACCATGTGGGTGTTGGTATTTGAACCCATGCCCTCTGGAAGAGCAAGTGCTCTTTAACTGTTGAGCCATCTCTTTAGCCCCTAATGTCTCCCCCTGACAGAGTTGAGAATGCAATGAACAAAGTGAGACCACAGTTGACTTATTGGCTAGTTTTGAGTCTGCAGGCTTATATCTATTATTACTTAACCCACATTTACTGGGTTTCTGTAGGCAGATAGAAGATATTTATCACAATGTGAGTGTGAAAATACTTCTAATTTGGATGTTTTATCTACCATTCTGGTTTGCTCCTATGTCTCTGTTTGATAGTATTAACGACTAAAACACATTTTTTTTTTTTTTTTTTTTACTTTGTTCCATTCTCTTGTTGGTGTTGTCTTGAAGGTGTAAGTCACAAAACAATCCCACACCAGTTTGGAATTATGATTAATAGAAAGGTTATTTATTTAAGGGGAAAACTTACAGATCACGGTCCTAGACAGAAGCCCTCTGAGCGACCAGGAACAGAGTCTGGCAGCTGAAGCTGGAGCAGGAAGCTAGAGCAAGAGCAGGACTACTGCTGCTTTTTAAAGCAAAAGAGACCACGCCCAAGTGGGCTGGAATCCTAAAGGCTATTGGCTAAAGGAGCTCCCTCAGCCTTGTCTGACCTCTCTTGCAGCTCCATTCAGCCAGAAGCTTAGGAGGGAACTAGGTATAGCTTTCTTTGTGACCTTTCTTTCTGGGTTTCTTGACAGCTTGCAGATGTTATGTTCCTAGAGAGCAAGGCCACAAGCACAAGGACTTAGCACGTGTCGGCATCCTATTTTTGATGCTTCGTTGTACAAAAGTAGCATAGAACCTAGAATTGGTGTGGGAGGAGACTACACAGAGATCACACTGGGTCGTGAGAGGCCTGCATATTTTGGGGGAAAGGCTTGGGGACTTTTGATTTATATATATGTTTTTGCTTTTTTGTTCTGTTTGTTTGTTTATTTTGTTTTTTGAGACAGGTTCTAGTTTAGCCTAAGTTAGCCTCAAAAAGTTATGATCTTCCTGCTTCACTTTCTGAGTACCAAGACTACAAGTATGTCTTTTCATGTCTGACTTGTGTGTTTGTATCTTTGTGTGCACATGTGCGTGTGTGGGTATTTGTATATTTCTTCACATGTATGTGGAAAACAACAACCTCAAATATTGTTCCTTAGGCATCCCCATCTATTTTTTTTTTTTAATTAAAAAATTTTTTAGGTAGGGTCTTTCATCTAGAACTTGTTCAGTAGTCTAGGTTGGCTTAATGGCCGGCAAGCCTGGGGCCTCCCCCTATTGCTCTGTCTTCCTCAGCGCTGGGATGACAGCTGTGTACTGCCATATCTGCTTTCCATTTCCGCTTCTCCTCTCCTCTCCTCTCCTCTCCTCTCCTCTCCTCTCCTCTCCTCTCCTCTCCTCTCCTCTCCTCTCCTCTCTTCCCCTCCCCTTCCCTCCCCTCCCCTCCTCTCCTCTCCTCTCGTAGATTTTTGTGGATTAAACTCAAGTGCTGATACATCTATGCCAAGCACGAGTCACCTCTCCTGCTTGTATTTTTTTGAGTTAGTGTCTTGCTACATATCCTAGGCTGTCTTTGAACTCTCCATCTTTCTGCTCAAACCTATGAGTGCTGGAATTACTGGCATGTACCACCCAGACTAACTAGTCATTTCTATGGTAGGTTTTTATGTTTAATTCCTTGGATGATAGTTTTTATAAATGTAAAGATCTTAAATTAAAGGTATGGCCACCATGCCTGGCTACATTACCTGCTCTTCAGTAATATGTTAGAGATTTTCTTTCCTAAGCATTTTATACCCTTGATTTCTGTGAGACATTGTATAGTAAAGCAATATGAATGAAGAAAGTAACACTTAAATCTTTTTATTCAATAACATTTTTGAAAGGAATTTAAAATTTTGCATTTGGTTGATTTTTGGATTTCTTGCCATGACATTTAATATTGCATAACTTACATTTTTCAAAATTGAAGGCTTATTGTGATAAAATAATTTTATTTTCTAGAATTGGAGGCATATGCTGGAGTTATCAGTGCACTTCGTGCACAGGGGGATCTCACCAAGGAAAAGAAAGATCTTCTTGGAGAGCTCTCAAAAGTCCTTAGGTAATTTGTTATGAAAGTTTTGATGATGTGAATAAAAGTTTGATTTCTGCTCATTCTCAAATTGAAGAGCCGAGGTGTTCAGTGTGTCGGGTGCTTAGCGGCCCTGTTCCATTGTGTGCTTTCTGCTGTAGAAATGGGGAAACTTAGTCTCTGTCGTGTAACCCAGTGAGAGGGTTTGAGTCCGGTGTTTGGGGCTCCTGGAGTGGGAGGTCCTTTACAGAGGTGAAAGAAAGAAGAGCTGGTGCAACTGAACAGGACGTAGAGGGGAAAGATGACTCAACATGGCAGTGGGTGCTGGCCACCTGAGCTAGAGTGCCGCTTGGATCCGTCCAACAACTCAGTGAGAGGGGCTCCTCGGTGCTTTATCTTGATTCATTTTTATGTCTGCTTTCTCAAAAAATGTTCGGCCTTGACTTGTTTGCTTTCTACATTTAAAGTCATTTTGTTCTTTTTTTAGAAGTGAGAAGTGGAAGAGTCTTATTAATTAGTATTAATATAAGAATGTATTTAAGCAGATTCTTAGTCTTATTTTTTTGTTTACGTTTCTTCGTAAAGTCTGCTTTTAGTCTTTAAGTGTTGTGACCCATGCTATAAATTTAGTGTTAAGTACTAAAGAAAATAAGAAGAGTGGTATTCACCTTATTGGGTATTTATGAATGGAATGGATGTAGTCTTTAAAAACTGTTTCATTTATCAGTGTTTAATGTATGTACATTCTTACCGTTGGTGACATAATGTAGAAGGCACCTAGCTGAAATTGAGTCACGTGTCATAGCATGAACTCACAAGAAACATGTTATCTTGCCACTCTTACTGATTTTATTATATTCCTTGGACTCTTACGCCTTAGAAAAGACCTTAGAAGACTTTCTTCTAAGTGCCCAGTCCTCCTGCCAGCAGCCATGAAATGAGGAGGCTCTGAGCACCTGTTTCCTTGTCTATTAACAGGAAGCATTGCTAGTTACCATGGCCTGCTGTTTACAGGTGGGGAATCTGCAGTCCAGGCTGAGTTTGTCTTCCTGAGATCTCGCAGTTACACAGAATCAGTATGAAACCCCTCCTGTGACCTTGAAACATTTGAAGATACACATTAGGCAAAGTAACCCTCAGCCCCAGAGGATGTTGACGTAAACCTTAATAAAAGTGTAGAGAAGAGCTGCCTGCTTGGCAGAGTTCTATAATGGCTATTTTTTTTCATAGCATCTCAACAGAACGCCACCGTGCTGAAGTTCGGAGAGCAGTAAACGATGAACGGTTAACAACAATTGCACATAAGTAAGCCATTAGTCTACCACCCTGGTTTTTAAATGATGTAGTATAAAGTAGCTCTGAGACAGTCTTCCTTTGGTGTGGCAGGCCCCTGAGTCTTTTATCTTAATAATATCTCTATACTCAGAGACTCTGCCCGTAGTGATTACTGTTTACTCCGTTGGTTACTTTTTGTTTTTGTTTTGCATTTTGTTAGGGAAGCTTAAAGTACTTAGGTCAAATCCTATTACAAGGCAATCTCTGTATAATCAAAGACCACTGGAAGCTCAGCTCAATACCAAGTAGCATGCCTCCTTAAATTGAAAGGTGCTTAGAGGTTTCTTGTATTGGTATTTGATATGTATATTGCTTTATAAATAGGCATTATAATTTTTATATGGCTCTAATTATTTCAGATATTTTGAGCTTCAGAATAATAAATAAAATATATGTTCTTTTAAGAGATAAAATATAACTTAATGTACTTTAAAAAGCAAACACACTAAAATTATGAAGGTTTCTTATCAAATTGTCTTCAGATTGTCATACCTGACAGATTGGGTAGAGGGTGGCAGAGGACTGAGCAGAATCCACCATTAGTTGCAGAGAGATAGTGCCTCCTGAAGAACAGAAAGGACCAGAAAGTAATCCTCTCAGTGATAATAGAAATTTCAAGTATAATCCGTTTGTTCTGATTTTTATGTTTTAATATGACATAGAGCTAAAGGAGAAAGGAGCTCAGTGAGTTACCACAATGTGATGACGTAGGGCATTTGGCAGCATTTGCATTGATTACACAGCTCTGTTGGCTTCTTGTACTTGACTGTCCCTCATTTTACTTAACACCTAGAATGGGGTACTCACCTCTTTAACAGTGTAGTTTGACTGTTTTGCTGTTTGTTCTGTAAGTCTGAGATTTCTTCCATGGTAGGTATGCACTGTAGGAATGTAGAAATCCCTGTAGAGACAGTAGCATTTAGTTGTTAGGCTGACACAGCTGAAACACTCAAATTCAGTGTGACCCTCTTTGAGTTTGCTTCAGACTTTTGAATTGGAATGCTTTAAATGGAGTCTGAATTCTAACTGGGGAACTGGTAATAGGAACCTGTGCTCGATACTGAAGTAGAAAATTGATACGTTGGAAGTGTTCAAATGGTATTGTGGGTCAATGAGTTGTAAGTTGATGCTCGGTGTCATTCTTAAAGGATAACATTTATTTAGTCTCCTTTTCCTTTTTTCCCCTTTTAAGAATGAATTTATCCTTATATTTGGGTGAAAGACCAAGTTACAGGTATGCAAATAGGTTATTATTATTTCAGGCTTTTTATTGTATTTATTTCCAAATTGACGCTCTCAATTATTCAGGGGCACATACTCCATTATGAATTAACCATGCCCCTTGCTTCTCCTTCTTTTTCCTCCTCACCTTCCTAATACTGCCCAACCTTTAGCCATTTTTGCTGCTTGGGAATATCTCTAGTCAGAGGATGGGAAGGGAGAGGAGGTGAAAATTTTTATAACACATTTTACTGTTTGTTAGTTGGCCTGAAAAACAATTGGTGCAAGAATTTACTAGTGTTTGCTAAAATAATTTTTGGATAATATGCGAATTTCTTTAACCTATTTGACCTCTCCCTTTCCTTCCTCTCTCCATTAGCATGGATAATTGAGAGTTGGCTTCTTTCTACCTGTGTTTCTCTGCCCCTTCCTTTCTTTCTGATTTCTTTAATAAATGAATTTCTTTTTTTGAAAAGAGTTTCTTCAGTATATAATGAAAGAAAAACCTTGGGCTTTTCTGTGCTCAGATTCTGATGTTTTATACTGTGGTTTTGACTGGCTACTCCATTTACTTGTTGAGCGCAGTAGTCAGGAATGAGGACGGTAACACTTTCTTCCCTTGGGTAAGCAGTGGAGACCCAGAGACGGCCTGGGAGGGCTTTAGTCTAAAACAGCAAGAGGAATGCGTGTGAGCTGACTGCATTTCCTCATCCTTCTCCCTCCCCCACTTGAAATTGCTGTGTAGCCCAGAAGGAATGTTCTTGAAAGGTGATGGGAAAGCTGAGAAGACTGAGCAGGAAGGAAGGGTCCTGGACGCACGAGAAACTGTAGAGGTCTCTGCGCCAAGGCTTGACTGGGAAACTGAGTTCTTAGTTACAACAGTACTAATGCTTCACGTGTTTTGCTCAGGCCACTCTTTGCCCTCATTGTCTCTACAGTTAGACTAAAATGATAGTTTGGAGTATCAGATCTCTGCACTTCTGCCCGCTGTCAGACATCCCCAGGATACTGTGTTTCTGTGACGGTGCAGGGTTCTCAGTGCTGCCAGCTGTAGCTCATTAGAGTGTGGCTTTCTCAGTGCAGGGTTTGCACCATCCTTGTGCAAACTAGAGGCAGGCGAGTTTACAAACTGGGGGGACCTGTGAACCCTCAGGTACAATATTTAATTTCTGAGTTCTCCTAGAGGACCTGTGCAGCTAACACATGTTTACAGCCTCACCACTAAGGATAGGAGCTTTTGACCTCATTTCTCATGCTTCCGTGAGGGGACATTTGGCAGACTTACAGTTCTTCCTAAAGGTTGCAGTTGTGCCTTTTTGACTGCAAGCCCCATCTTTCAGTTGCTATGTCCATGTTCCTTCATAGTATTAATCTTCCATAATTTCTGCCACCACTTAAACAGTGTGCCAGGTAAGTGTAGAGGAGTCACTTTGTGTGGTAAGCTCACACTAAACAAGTTTATCAGTGACAGTCTAATAAAGTAATATCAGAATAAGAGTGCTATTATAGAAAATGCTAGCTTTTGGAAAGTTTTCTTCTAACAATCAGTAATCTCTTTTCTGTCTTTTTTCTTGTTTGGACTATTCTGTTTCTGAACCAGTGTTAACATGGAACTTAAATATTCACAAGGTTACTGGGACCTTGGGAAGTCTGCCTTCCCTTGTCTTATGTAGGACTGCTTTAAATCACAAAAGAATTTAATATATTTTTCACAGTAACCTAACTGGATTTACCAGCTTCTAGAAATTCTTCAGCCTAAATCCTTTTTCTCCTCCCTTCCTTCTTCCTTCCTTCTCTTCCTTCTTTCCTTCCCTCCCTCCCTTTTTTGAGACACTGTTTTGTTTCCTTTCAGTGTTTTGAGACAGGGTCTCATTGTGTGGCCTTGATTCAGTTCACTCCCTCTTGCCAAGGGGGCGTGGGGGCTAACGGCTAAGCCTGTGTCAGCTGAAGCCTGTGTTAGCACTCCTTCCTGTCTTGCATACCTTAAGCTGTCGCTTGTTTCTTGCAATTAAACAGTAATTGCTCAATTGATATAAATTGCCCATAAAATCTTCTAGAAACTTTTTATTCCTTGTGTTTATTTGACAAATAATTAGGGAACATGATACGTATTTGTTGAAAGAGACATTTATTAGTTGTGTAGCCGGAGGCAAGTTATTTAACTTCTCTGTGACTCAGTTTCTTATTCTAGAAAATGGAGATGCTGATACTGTCAACTTGATAGGATTGTTGAGAGAACTGAGTTAACAGACAGGAGATACGCAGAGCAATGCCTGCTATGTGACATGCCCTTAGCTGGTTTTAATGACACCATCACTGTCAACATCTGTCCACTGTCTAAGGCTTTGGGGTACTCTGTCTAACTCTGAAGAATCGTTGAATATAGAGTCATAAGCACTAAGCTGGCCTGTAGAATCTGTGGTGGAATCTTGAAGAAATATTTCTGATTTAGTGAAGAAAATTAGTTGTGTCTAGATTACTTTTAAACCTTGACACTAATCATTAGAGTGTTTCATGAAGCCAAGTTAGCTATATGGCAGCTGTCTTTTGATATCTTAGCCTCTTGTCTGATTTCTGGAACAAAACTTACTCAAGTCTAAAGCAGGGAGACTTAAGAATGTCTTAGAAAGAGAGAAAGGGTCCAGTTGCCTCAAGTGTCTTTTGGGGTACAGGGTACACCATACAAATAAAGGTGAATAGTGGTGAATCTCTTTCAACAGCCTCAGTTCCGCTCTCTTGTTATAGCAGGAAGCAGGAAGGGTGATAATATAAAAATGCAGTGAATATTAATGAGTGACACCTGCCTTCATGTACAGCCGCTTCCCTCCTACTAACTCCTCTCGTTTACTGCCTCAGTTTCCGTGTTTGAAAGCCTTTAGAATCTCTGGCCATGCGGGCAGTTAGGAAATTTTGCAAAGATTCATTGACTTCCGCCTTTAACTGTAAAAGAAAGTCTGATTCTTAACACTATCAGTGCTTTTGCTTTCATGTATAATTACAAAATTAAGCTCTAAAAGTTAATTTTATTAGTAGAAATATTTGTTTTCATTTGCAAAACCCAATTTCATAAAACTAATACCAATTTTTATTTTCAAGCATAGAAAAAGTTTTCATAGTTATAGTTATTCAGACTAAAGAATAAAGTATGTAAGAACCTCAGTGTGTGGCATTCCTTGAATTTAATTGTACCTAAGTTTGATTTTGCTTGCTTAAAATGAAGCCTCTCCAGAATTCAGGGCACTTTTTAATCATTTAAAAATTGTGTGTGTTTGACTCATTTTTAGCAAGTGCGAACCCTTGTAGCAGCATTTTCTCTTTTGTTTAGTATGTCTGGACCTAATAGCTCTTCAGAATGGTCCATTGAAGGGCGTAGATTGGTACCACTGATGCCCCGGCTGGTTCCCCAGACTGCCTTCACTGTAACAGCAAATGCTGTGGCCAACGCAGCTGTCCAGCACAATGCGTCCCTTCCTGTGCCTGCAGAGACAGCCAGCAAAGAAGGTGAGTAGGAGCGCTGCTGCTGGGGGCGGCTCTTCGCGGGGCTTTCTGTCTTTTTAGTAAGTGCTAAAAATTATGAGATGGTTATATCTTTATCTGAAGCTAGAAACTGCCAGGTTTTCAATCTCCATCAAAATCAGATTTCTTTACTTCAAAGGGAAAATTATCTTAATCACAGAAAAAGTTTTCTCCAATGGAATTTCTGGTATTTGTCTTATTTTGTTTATTTTTTTTGGTTTGGATGCAGGTTGAGGTTGACCTTTCATCTCAGCCTCCCTACTGCTGAGGTTGCAGACAGGGGCTACCAGGCCTGTGAGTGTCACTTGTTAGAGGTGAATGGAAGGACTTAGGGATGGCACCAGAAAATAAACAAGGTAGCAGAAGTACCTGCTCAGCTTATAGCTCTAGAAAAATAAAACTGTTTTTGTCTTTGGAATCAATGGTACATGTAGGCTCGCTGTTCCAGTCAGTGAGCACTTTCTTACTCTTCCTTAATCGTGGGATTGACATGCTTTAACCAATCTTTGCATTTTCTCACCAAGGTGGCACTAAATTTGAGAATGTGCTTGGATCAGAAGCTACTCTAAAGTCAGTGTGTTTGCCAGATTCCTTTGAGACATGGTTTGTCTTGTCTAGTGGTGAGACAAGTTTTGTGTTGAGTGAGACAGTTGTCATTCTTGGCCCGGCTTGGCTCTGTGCCAGAGAAAGCTGCATTTTTCAGGGAGGCAGTTATCTGTGCAAACTCAGCTCTGCTGGGTTCCTGTTTTCTTCCTTGTTGTAGTTATATTTCTTCTCTTCCCACTTTGACCTTTTTCTTTAGCTAGTTGGTAGAATGGGAAGAAAGTTGGATTTTTAATAGTAAAATTGGTGTTTGGATCTGAGTTTGTCATTTTCTAGCTCTGTGACTTTCAGCAAGTCTTATCGTCTGGGCTCCTCATCTTTAAAAAGGGGTGGAGTGTGAGAGCCGGTGACGGTGATGGGAAAGCACTCGGGGCATGGTAGCTCCAGGCTGTTGTTGGTGTTCTGAGTGAGAAGGAGGTTGGAATTTGATGCCGTCATTAGTTTAAGTTATTCTTGCACTTGGTTGGCAGATGACAGAAGAGTCACTTGTTTCTCCTCCTGTACGTGCTTTGGGAATTGCTGTGGTTAGGGAGAGTTAGCATCGTTGGTCCTGCTATTGGTAATAAGGAGTACCTCATGTTTGTGTCTGTCCACTTCTTGCTGTTATGAGGAATGGTTTTCCTTTTTCTCAACATACGTTTAAACTTGATTGCTTTGTATTCCCATTCTCCACCATTCTCTGTTACCTGTTGACAAGCTGGTAATACTCGAGAAGACTTATTCAGTGATTTTCAAAATAGTCTTTAGCCCTTGAGTCTGGTACCTTGTACTAGCATCTAGCTTCTGATCACATGAGAATGGTAAAGTTGGCCTACAAGAAAAGCAGTTTCTCTGTATGTCTGGACAGTTGTGGTGAAAGTTAACAGCAAACTTCTTTCTTTCTTTCCTTTTTTTTTAAAAATAATTTCTTCAGTAGTGGTTTGCTATTCCTACACAAGTACCACGTCAAACCCAACCTCTACCCCTGTTCCAAGTGGCAGCATAGCAATGGTTAAGTCTCCAAGTCCTGCCAGTCCTGCCTCCATGTAGTTGTCTTGCCAAGTGGAAGTACTGTATCTGTCAAAAGTAAGTGATGTCTCAGTGTTACCAGGCCCTCTGGACAAAATGCTGCAGTCTAAGCTTTGGTTAGACCTGCTTTTCTGGAATCAGTCACAGGTCACAAACTGTTTTCAGTGGTTAGTTTTTGAAGGTTCTAAAGACTTCTTCTCTGTATATATGACTGACTAGGTATTGGCTCTTTCCTCAGTTCTGGAATTTGAGAAATGCCATCATTTTTTGCTCTGTGGGAAATCTGCCTTTGCACAGTACTGTCCTAGCCGTCCTCATCTTTGACGGCTGCGGAACACAGACATGAGTAGGGACTGCAGGCGTGTGCTTATTTGCCTATTCGGTGTTTCTCTGAATTCCAGTCTTTGCGTTGTCTTCTTGACTTACTCCACATATCATCCAGCTGTCTTTCTACTGTCACCGTCTTTCTAGAGGCTACCATTTATATTTCCAGTTGACATAATCTTTAGGAAAGTTTGAGCTCCCGATTCTTCTCTGCACTAAACAGCAGTCTTTCCTGAGACAGAATCTCACTGTGTAGCCCAGGCCGGCCTCAGGCTTGTGCTCCTTCTGCTTCAGCCTCCTCAGGGCTGGCTCGCGGCTCTGCTCCCATACCTGGCTCACAAGAACAGTTGGATGTCCAGTTTTGCTTCTATCAGTGTCTCTTAATTTTATTTTAAAAACTGTTTCATGTTTTATTTTGTTTGCTTTGCATCATTAGTATTTGATTTTAGTTGGTTTCAATATAGTAATAAACTGAATTTTCTTATGGATTTTAGAGGTGACATTTTCCTTTTTTAGACAGGTTTTTAGGTCATTGCCAGTCCTGTATAGAGTCTAAAAATTGAAGCTGTTAAAGACTTACATTTTATTACCAATTCCATGAGTCATACTATGTAATTCTTATGTGTGCTCTGTAGAAATTTCCCGTGTATGTTGCTTTGTATATTTGTCATATAACTTTTATAAAAATAAAGAATTGAGGTTTTTAGGCTATAAAAAAATGCTAAGAACCGTGGACTGTTAAGAAATCTCAGGTTTCTGTAGATTTAACCAATGTGGTCTTAGAAATAACTGTCAGGGCCTAGTTTTTAAAAATCATTTTTAAAACTACACTTAGTGAATCTCAAACATGAAGAAACTATCTCACAAAGTAATGCACTTTCAAATTACATTTTATACTCAAAAGCAATGTTAGTTTTTATTATTCATTCACCATCTTTGTGCAAGTCACTGTACCAGAGAGACCAAATAGACGTTGTCATTCTTGTCTGAGAGCTCGTTAGACAGTCATATTGTCATGTGGTAAGTGGCACAGGAGAGGGTGTACAAAGTGCTTTATGTGCTTACTCAGAGGAGAAAGGGGAGGCTTACAGGGTGATGTTAGCAGGATGAAGAAGAGGTCTTTGATAGTGTGTCTCAGATAAGAGGGTGCTGAAGCAGTTTTGGGCAATGGTGAGAAGCTTAGTTGGTCACAATTTTAGGGGTCACTGGGTTAGGATGTTGGTATTGTGTGCCTGAAAAGATAGGGTTCCTTGAAGTTTGGTCTGGCAGGGATTTTTGGAGGATAGGGAAATAAATACAAACTTAGGGAATTTTAGGTTGCGAAATTTCCTGATTTGCTGTAGCATAGACGAGTGTAGAATAGAAGGGTGAAGATGCAGGAACATCTTTTAGGAGGTCTTTTGATAAAATACAGAAAAGAGACAAGAAGCTCCCAGTGGAGGAGTAGTTTAAGGAGAAGATGGTGCATGTTCAGAGAAACAACTTTTCTGAGGGAAAGTTGTAGAACTCAATGGTAGATTGGGCATAAAAGAAAGGGAGAGGCGGGACTGCAGAGATGGCTCAGTGCTTAAGAGCCCTGACTGCTCTTCCAGAGGACCCAGGTTCAATTCCCAGCACTCCCATGGCAGCTGACAACTGTCTATAACTCCAAGATCTGACACCCTCACACAGATATAAATGTAGGCAAAACACCAATGCACATCAAATAAACATTAAAATAATTAAAGGAAAGGGAGAGGCAAAGATTGGCACAGACATTTTTAACAATTAATGTGTAAGAGGCAGTGCTAGTTTTGTGTAAGTAGGAATACTATCGTTGTCTTTCAGGTGTCAGCTGCTCAGATGAAGATGAAAAACCCAGAAAACGCAGGCGGACAAACTCTTCTGGTTCTTCTCCTGTGGTTCTGAAGGAAGTTCCAAAGGCTGTCGTTCCGGTCTCGAAGACTATCACTGTGCCCGTGAGTGGCAGTCCCAAGATGAGCAACATTATGCAGAGCATTGCCAACTCCTTACCACCCCACATGTCACCTGTGAAAATAACTTTCACCAAACCATCCACACAGACGACAAACACAACCACACAGAAGGTATGTGGTGGAGGGGCTCCCAGTCGCTGTCTCTTTCCCGTAGTGTGCTTTAGAGTTGATGGGCGCTCACGTCTCTTGTTTAATCTGCACAGAAGGCATTGCGATAGGTATTACCATCCACTTTTTAAAGATGAGGCTTAGTTGCCAGATGGCTTGCTCAAGGTGACAGCTGTCACGTCTGCTTCTAGACTTACGTTGTATTTGATAATTGTAATGCTGTTTTGAAACAAACTAGAAAAGTTTTAAAGTCTTTGTTTATGTGGTCTTGTGTTTAGGACACTTTTGCTTTGCCAATAGAGTTAGGGAAGAGAAGGGGCATGGGTAAGTGAATAAATGTATTCTCGCTTTTATTCTGTGTGTGCTCTCATGCGTCCACTTCCAACCTTGCTGCTGGTGCTCTGTCAATTCCATGTTCTTGCAGTCCCCAGTCTTTAAACGCTAGTGTGGATTCTGGTGACCTGACACTGGTTTTACACCTGTGTTTCTCTGGTTTCCGTTTGAGCATCTTTCTGTTCTTCCCTTTTTATTAGATTATTTTACTGAAGCATGTCCTTTAGGAGTTTCCCAGTATGTTAGTGACTGTGAAGTTTTTTGAGACCCTGTGTGTACAAAGGGAAGCTTCCCCTGAGAGTTTTTTTTTAATGTTTTCTTTATTATTTATTATGTATACAGTATTCTGTCTGCATGTACACCTGCAGGCCAAAGAGGGCATCAAATCTCATTGCAGATGGTTGTGAGCCACCATGTGGTTGCTGGGAATTGAACTCAGGACCTTCGGAAGAACGGTCAGTGATCTTAACCTCTGAGCCATCTCTCCAGCCCATCCCCTGAGAGTTTTAAAGACATTGTTCACTTGGCTTCCAGCTTCCAGCAGTGTTCTTGAGATGCCCAGCACCATTCTGTTGTTTAGCTTCTACTTTCACCTTTGGAGACTCTGTGGAGTTGCCCTCAGGTTGTCACAAGAGCTTTTATGCTGCACACTCCTGCCTTCAGTCCCCACAAGTTCTTGGGCTAACTCTTTGATGTTCTACATTTCCTTTGTGGGCCACTTACTGAGAATGTGGAACTTTCTGAATTGATCTTCTGATTTGCTCTTACTATTCATTCCTATTTTCCATGTCCGTCTATCCCCCCTCCCCCCACTGTAACAGTGGCTTGGCGTATGGGTTTTGAAATCTAGACTTCCTTGATTTTCATCCAGCTTGCTATTAGCTTTTTTGACCATGGGGAAACTAAACTCTGTTACCTAGGCTTTCTCTGTGAAATAGAGGGGGAGAGCCCAGTGTGTCTATAAGAGCTTTGGATATAGCAAGTAATATATGTGAAGATGTTAGAAGAGGCCCTAGCGTGGTGAATGTGTATTGCCACTTTCTGTACCCTTAATTAGTATCCTGTAATACTTGCATGGAATTGTTCATTTTTGCTATAATACTCTGTTTTTCTTGGTGAAATGATCTCACTATTTAGTTCAGTCTGACTTGTGACTCACTATGTAGCCGCGGCTGATCTGAATGTCTGATTGCATTAACATCCTTGGCAACCATCATACTTCAAATTTCTAATAACTCTTCCTTCTTCTGTTAGATGGCCCTTGTTTTTCTTTTTAAAAATAATAGCCTGCTTTTTGGTAAGATATTTGTATTCTTTTATTTGATTATATTTATAAGTCTTTTGGTTTGGTTTTCTTTTTTCATGTTCTTTATCTTGACTAGTTCATTTTATTACTTGATGTTTTTCTTTTCAGAATTTCCTTAAGCATCTGGCAGTCAGCTTATATATGAAACTGACATTAACTACCCTGTCCCTCTGCTACTTGTCCTTAGGGTGGTCAGGTTCATCGGCAAGAATCTTCCAGTTTCCTGCTTTGACTCCCAGTACTTTAGAGTCAATGTGGAAGTAGCTGTGTTACATGAGATAGTAAATGTTTCTGAGTCTTATCTCAGAGACAAGAGTAATGCCAAGTCAGAGATTATTACAAGAGTTACGTGAGGTTGAATATTTAAGATGTGCCACAGGACATGTACCTAAAAATGCGAGCTCTTTTGCTTTGCAAATTGTTTTTGGAAGTCAACATTTCACTAATAATAACGAACTATTTCAAATGTATGAATCTACTGGTTCACTGAAACTTATCCACTAATACGTTGAAATTAACTGTCTTTGATGATTTCAGTGTTTAATAAACATGTTTGCATTTTTACTTGGTTTCAAGGAAGCACTTCTGAAGGCCACTTTTTATATGGTGTTATGGAATCCCTTTTCTTTTTGTAGGGGTGTGTGTGTGTGTGTGTGTGTGTGTGTGTGTGTGTGTGAACGCAGGGACTTGTATATACTGGACAAGTGTTCTACCTCTGAGCTGTATCATCCCTAGCTCTATCCTAGCTGTCCTTGACACCAACTGACTATTATACGACTATGCTTCAGGTTGTTAAATCTTACTTCATTTTTATTTATTAAGTTTGTTAAGTAGTTGGTGTTATAAATTACAAGGTTATTTTCTATTTCTCCCATAGACTACTGAGAATAGCTTAGATTTCTGTTTTATTCATTACAATATTCCCTAGTATTTTGAACAGTGCTTTAGCTATGCTAGATGCTAGTTAATATTTGTTGAATGAATGAATGAATGAATTAAATGAACAAATCAGTCCACACATAAGTAGATCTGACCCAGTACTGTCTGGTCATTTTCCCCAGAGCTGTGTGTATCACTGGCCCTCTGCTAACAACTCCTTGAACCTGTTTCCTTTTAATACAAAAGTTACAATAGTTCTTCTTAAGAGTTGCCAGGAGAATTAGGTGAGATTATTCACCTAAAATAATTATAGCCTACATTGTGAGTGCTTAATAAACATGGCTTCACATCATTAACTTTCTAATCTTCTTTGGTAGATTTACGTGAGAAAGGTTTGTAACAGATGGGGCTCCCTGTAAGTGGAGTCTGGGTGCTTTGTTTTCACTTTCTCTTCTTTCTCCTTACTGACTTTTTTGTGTCGTCAGGATTTTGAGGGGAGGATGAGTATTTCAGGTTGTCGGACTCATGCTTTTAAGAAGGCTCATTTCTTTCCAAATTCATGTATAGGTCATACCATGAATCTTCAGATTTAGAGATTTAGATTTATTCGTGTTTTAAAAAAATAATCATTTAAGGCAAATTAAATAAAAACTAGGATTCATTTATTCCACAAATAACTGCTGAGCATCTGCTGTGCTCCAGTTGTAAGGCTGTGCTCTCCTACGTCACTCCTCTTCTGACATCTGCTTTAAAGCCTCCTGGACAATCAGAGAGTGGCGAGGACTAATAAATACACTTTCCATGCTTTGTTTTGTTTTCTGTGTAATTGGATTTAAAAAAAATATTTTTATCCAAGGCTGTTGTCCTAATTGTATTTACCTTGGATTTCTTAAACTTTGTATTTAAGTCAACTTAACAATTAATTATATAGTAAAGTGACTTTACGTCTGATTTTGTAAATGGTATTCACATTTAAATAAATAGGTTGTGCATTTTCAGCAGAGGTACATTTCCATGTATGTGACTATGCCTCATTTAAAACAACATTGATGCAGCACAGATGCAAACAGCAACAGAATATAGCTTTATGCTTTCATGTGCTTGATTGATATTTTTCATTCTGTCCTTAGGGTGTAAGTCCCAGCACTCTTAAGGAGTTTTTGTGAGTGCTAGAAGGTCAGTAATTTGAATTATGGCCTGAAGAAACTCTGTCTGGTTCACTTGGCTTCAAAACCTTTTAATCTCCCCTGTTGTAATAAGCAACTTTAAAGTGTAAGTGATTTCTCCAGGGTGGAACTCAAGTTCGGGAAGCAAAGCCCTGTACAGATCAGAAATCATTTGTGTATTGAAATTTCAGAGTATGTTTTATCATTTGTATCTGTAATCTACATGTGCTTCTGGAGACCCTAGATTTATTCTTTCTTTTTTTAAAATTTATTTATTTATTTATTTATTTATTTATTTATTTATTTATTTATTATGTATACAATGTTCTGTCTGCATGTGTGCCTGCCCACCAGAAGAGGGCACCAGATCTCATAGATGGTTGTGAGCCACCATGTGGTTGCTGGGAATTGAACTCAGAACCTCTGGAAGAGCTGCCAGTGTTCTCAAGTGCTGAGCCATCTCTCCAGCTGATTTATTCCTTCTTCAGTTAGAATCCTGCCTTTCTTCTGAAGTTTCAGATACTTGAGCTGTACATACTTCCTTCTCCCTTTCCTGTCAGGCCTGGAGAATCCTCTGTTCCGCAGCCATCAGCATTGTGCCTCTTGGAAGCTGTGGCTAGTGCTTCAGGATTGGCAAAAGTGAAACCAAATTGCCTTTAATACCCAATTATTGTGGGTCTGGTAGCTGTGGATTCTTTGCATACTCAGGGATATCAGACTTAGGCAGGGAAGGAAAGAACATGTTTCTAATAAAACAAACACAGTATATTCCATATTGTTTCTGGATAGAAGTGGTCTACAATGCTTTATTCGTATCCATCTACATTAAATAGGGGCAGTGAGCGTCTAGTAAGCACCATTTGTTAGCTGTCATATTGACCACCTGCTATGTGCCTAGTAGATGCTTCAGTGATTGTATCATCCTATCCTTGTCTTGACTTTGTAAGGTCGGAATTATTATCCCTGTTTTATAGAAAAAATAAATTGGAGCCTAAAGATTTTAACACATCTGGGGCCTGTCATTTGAAAGTGGCAGAGGCAGGGTACTCTAAGTGCAGGCTCATTTGACTCTGAAGTGTATGACCTATTGGCGTATTGGTGCACTTGTCAGTTTGTATAATAGTACTGCATACTGTTTGCTACTACAGCCTGCGTGTGCTTACACTCACCAGCTTTCTCCACATGTCTGCTTAAACAGCAGACTCCTTAAAGTACTAGACAAGCACTCATGTCTTAAGTTCTTTGTTACACTGAAAATATGCAGGGATGGTATGGTTTATGTTTCCTTGATGTAGATACCAAGTACAGACTCACTCGGAAAATTTTTGACTGATTTAACTTCAGATTTTCTTTAGGACCAATGTAAAACTGTAAGAATTTCTTCCATAACTTCTTTGTATAGGTATTTTTGTTTGATTTTCTTTTTTTTTTAAATATTTATTTATTTATTATGTATACAATATTCTGTCTGTGTGCATGTCTGCAGGCCAGAAGAGGGCACCAGACCTCTTTACAGATGGTTGTGAGCCACCATGTGGTTGCCGGGAATTGAACTCAGGACCTTTGGAAGAGCAGGCAATGCTCTTAACCACTGAGCCATCTCTCCAGTCCTCCCATAACTTCTTTGGATTTTTTTCAAAACAATTTGTTCTGTCCTAGGTAGGCACAAATGATTATAGTGAAAAAACTGGGTATTACTATTACGCTGCTTACTCACCCCAAAATAAAGCTGCGATGCGTACCACCAAAGCATAAGTAGTTTTTCTGTTCTTTACTGTGAAGTGGGGATAATAATAGTGTCTGTGTCACGGGATCGGGGACAACTAAATAAAATGTGCACATAGCAGCTCTGGGAGCTTTTCTTGGTTCTGCTCTAGGAACTCCACAAGTTTCAGTTTCTCTGCTTGTCAGAATAGTTTGAATCTGATCACTTCCCTTCCTTTCTGATAACCCCCAGCCCAGGAGACTGCTGCCACTTCTCTTCTGGCCTGCTGGAGTCGCTTCTACTTTGCCTCTCACTCCATGGCAACGGGAATGATCTTTTTAAATAGATATCACACCTTGTTTCTGTGCTTAAAATCTTCCCATGGCTTAATTGTTCTTAATATGAAATCCAGATACTTTAGTGTGGCTTTCATATTGATCAGCTTCTGCTTATAACCCTCTTTACTGTAGGCTTTCTGCACTGCTTTCCTCTCTGTCTTCAGCACACCGGGTGGTTCTGGCCATGGGTCTTTTATTCCGTGCTGTTCTCTGAGTTGCACTGCTGCTTACTCTATGGTCTCTCAGCCTTACTGGCTAAACCTGGCCTTCCAGGCTGGGAGCACATCCTTCTAGTCCACTTAGAAGGTGTCACTAACGGTGGTCGCCACTATGTCTGCTGGTTTTCATAGGAAGTCCTCGTTTGTCTGTGTCTGCTGTTACTGCCTACTGTAGCTTCCATCCACAGACAGATACGTTTAAAAAATAGATTCAGTTTTGAGAAGTTTTAGATTTACAGAAAATTTATAGAAGTTGCATATTTTACACCTCTTTCCCTGTTAATATTTTTATTTGTATGATGCATTGTTTTAACTTAGTAATAATGCATTATTAATATTAACCTAAGACCATAGTTTATTTGGTTTTCCTTCCTGTCCTTTGTTCCAGGATCCCCCCCAGGATGCCACATTCTGTTTGCCTGTCTCCTTAGACACTTCTCACTGTGAAGGTTTCTCAGATTTTCCTAGTTGTTTTTTTTTTTTTTTTAAATAACTTTGACAGGCCAGGTGTTTTAGTTAGCCTCACTCCTAGACTTTGCTTGATGTTCTTCTCCTTATTAGGTAATAAGGTTATGAATGTTATGGAAGAAGATGACAGAGAAGTATTGCTGCTGGCATGGCGTGAGCTGTCAGGACTTTCCTTTGTCTGGTCCTCCATCTCTTCTCCATGGTTGTGTGCCTTATCAACGCCAGTGTGTCCCATAGAGGATCCAAAGCTTGCTTTTTGTCTTCAGAGCCATTGTTTCCCACTCCCCGTGCCACTGAGCGTCTGTCTAAGTATGACTAGCACTTGGTTCATACCTCGTTCTGCTTTCTGCTGAAATGTCATCTTCCAGAGAGCTCTTCACTGAGAAGTTTATACACTCTAACCATCCTTCTTTCTTTACCCTGGCTTATTGTCTTTTCCATTTGTTTCTACATGTCATGTATGTTTTTATTTCTCTCTCTGCACTAGAATGTATACTCCATGCAAGTGAGTTTTGTTCATTCTTGTTTCCTCAGCATCTAGAACACATAGTAGATGTGGCACATAGTAGATGCTCAATAAGTATTTACAGGTGAACACATCTCCAGATTACTTGCTCATGTGATGGTGTGGATTCATTCCCCGAATGGTGTACTGGGATGTTCCCAGAGCCAGCCACATCCTGCACAATACTGAACAGTACCTCTTAAATTACTTGCTGGAGATTGGTGTAGTTTTGATGATTGCCGGTAAAGGAAAGTGTTCATATAAGTTCAATTAACCGTATATTCCTCTCTGTTGAATTGTATTTCCTATTGCAAAACTAGTTTTAAATTATATGAGTTTAAATACACTGATAGTATATAGTAGGTACATGAAAATAACTTATCTTTCCTCCTTTAGGTTATTATAGTGACCACATCACCAAGTTCAACCTTTGTGCCCAACATTCTCTCCA
This sequence comes from Microtus obscurus, assembly GCA_963919715.1. Lineage (NCBI taxonomy): Eukaryota > Metazoa > Chordata > Mammalia > Rodentia > Cricetidae > Microtus > Microtus obscurus. The sequence goes on from CAWTZC010002521.1 coordinate 23,741,539, forward strand.
AATCCCATAACTATGCAGCAGTCACTAAGCTTGTACCAACATCAGTCATTGCGTCCACAACTCAGAAGCCACCTGTTGTTATAACTGCATCACAGTCCTCTCTGGTCACCAGTAGCAGCAGTGGCAACAGCAGTTCCACGCCATCACCTGTTTCTAGTACAGTTGCAGTGACAGCTGTGGTGTCTTCCACACCGTCTGTGGTCATGTCAACAGTAGCACAAGGTGAGTGGAGAACCACTGTTTAGTTCTGTCCCTGTGGTGGGGGACTTTTGAAGACAACAAGGAGGGAGGGAAGGAGAGAGGAGGGGAGAGAGAGGGAGAGAGGGAGGGAAGGAGAGAGAGAGAAAGAGAGAGGGTATTAGGTCAGCAAAGACTTCCCTGCTCACCCTCCCTTAGCCCGAGAATGAAGTGTTTGCAGTTTTCTCTTCTCTGTACCTCCTGCACCTTGTTCTGTTCTTTCTAAGATCTTCCATTTATAAACGTGAAAGCAAATAGACACACACTTAAGCTTTTCCTTAGGGGAAGGTTCACAGCGTATTATACATGCTGTTGTGCATGTGTGATTTGGTATTTGAAAGTCTGGTGCTGGTATCATAGAGAGTGTGAATTGGTATGTTTTCTGTGTGTTTGAAAACAGTTTATTGTTAGAGGATTGCTCCTTATTTGGTTCTTCTGGATTTTTGCTCAAGATCCCAAGCTGTAACTAACTTTTTGGTCATCTCAGGTATGTTCTTTCGCTCTCCAAAGACCAAAGAATGGGCCGTTGCAAATTAGTTAGGTTGGTTGCATTTTTTATTCTGTTGCTACCTTCTCTTACGTGGTAAGTTTTTTTTTTCTTTCATTTTGTGGTTTTCCTCATGTCTTCTATGGATTTCATGAATTCCTTTCACAATAGTGTGACAGTCTTCTGCTGACCTTAGATCTCCTATCTCGAGCCTGTTTCAGCTTATGCAGTACGTTGCTTCCAATTATGTTGTACCTGCTGGTATTGTTTCTTTCATTATATTTAGACCAGCTCTGAAGAAATCTCTGTTCTCCTCTCTTACTCCATAGGGTTCTGTCCTTGTCAGATTCCCTGTCCTCCCAATTTTATGACTGTCCACATTTAGCATCTGAGCAATGTTTGTTTTTAAAGTCTTTAAAACTTGAAACCAGTGGATTCAGGAATTCTAGAGAACAGTAGAAAAACAAAAAACAGTCTACCAGTTGCCTGCAGTAGTATCGCAGTACACTTCCTGTTTAACAGTCTGGCCATGTTGTTAATGTCTCTGTAATAGACAGTTCCTACTCCATTTGAGAGCATTTTCTTACAGTTTGCATCATTGACATGTTTCTAATTTCTAGAATCACTTTAGTTATTTTCATCGTTGTTTAATTCTGTTTCTATTGAGCCATTTTTTACTCACTTTTCATTTAGATTATTTCCTGGTTTTAATATTCTAGATTAGTGTCTTTGTGAATTTTACTGCTCTCACCAGCACTGGAGCAAGAGTCTTCAGTGGGAATAGGGGAGCTTCTGGGAGGGTTCTCAGTGCACATTTTATCTTCTTGAACATTGTCTTAGATTATCTCACTAATGCCTGGTCAATAGTAAGTCCTTGTTATCTTTGTTGATAGAACAATGTAAAATAAAACAGAACATTATGGGGGAATAATTTCTTTCCTTTTTAAAAAGCATTATTTATGTCGTTTGTGAATGTGTTTTTGTATATATTTGTGTCAGTATGCACATGCATGCCATACATGTGGAAGTCAGGAGACTTTTGGGAATTGGTTCTCTCCTTCTCCCGTGTGGGTCATAGGGATCAAGCGCAAGTCCTTAGGTATGACAGTCTCCTTTATTTGTGGACCCATCTCACACAAGAATAATTTCTAAGATTTAAAACAAATGGAACTGTGTAACTTGTATGCTGTCCCATTCCTGCTTCCTTCCTTTGTTATTTTCTTAAACACACAAAATTTGAGCAGTACTCTTACTTTCACGTGTTCCCTTCCTTCACTTACACTTATGTGTGTGCGTAGGTGTGCGTGTGTTACAGTGTGGCAGGAGGAAGACAGCTTTGTGGAGTTGCTGCTCTTTTTCCATCTCTATGTGGGCTTTGGGGATCAGATCAGAGCATCAAGCTTACATAGCAAATGCTTCACCCACTGAGCTGTCTCTTTGGCCCAACTTTACAATTTCTTACATAAAAATGGTTTTGGGGTGTCATTCTTTCCCTAAAGTTCCTGTTGCAGCTTTCAACCATTTTATATTGTATTTGGTATAATGAAGTATTTCAGGCTGGGTAACTTTATAATGGAAAATGGTTTATTTTGGCTTATGGTTTGAAAATCTAAGCTCAGGAACTTGCATCTAGTGATGTACTTTCAGAGCTTCAGGAGAGTACACAGCGGTCACATGGCAAGAGGAAAGGAGTGCATATGTGTGCCTTCTCTGAGTGCTTTTTCTCTTAAAAAGCCACTGATCCTCAGTCACGGTAGTCCAGACTACTGTGCTTAGTTCTATGGTGTTCTAAAGGCTCTGTTCTAAACTGTAGTCATTAAGTCAGTTGACTTTTCCAGCTTTTTAAGACTTTACATTGGACTTAAACCATAACACATATTTTAACCAAAATTATTAATGTAGCTTCATTCATAATTCTTTCAAAGGTAGACTAACGTTTGATTTAGTAGTATTCCCTTCATTCTTTTGTACATCCAAATGTATAATAAATTACTTATTCTGAGTCTGACTGGATTAATGTCTAAATTTATTTGCAAAATGTGAAGAGTGATTGAATGAATGACTGCACATAAGTAAGCACCGATTGACGGATTGGTGTTCTAAGAAGCTTTACTATTTCAGAAGTTCATAAGACAGAAGTCTTCAGTTAAGTTGGGTGAATCATTGGGCCAGTAAGGAATTTTTTTTCCCCTTGGGTAACTCTGCTGTTGGTTAGATGCATACATTGTAGGCACCATAGCCATGAAAATACCAAGGGAAAACAAAAAAATCCTAGAAAAGAGAGACTACCTTACCTAGATGTTCTCCAATAAGATTCCTCTCATAGCATGTTAGCTATAACTAGTTTTACCTTATTGCTGGAAAAGTAATGGAGTACCATGGCAAGCTTAGGTCAATTGAGAATTATCCTCTAGAGCTGACTTAGGGACAGGCTTCCCTGGAAGTGTATTCCAATGCCCAGGACTGTGGGTTCTCAAGGGGAAAGATGCTGCTTTGTTAGAAAGGGAAGGAAGAGTTAGAATAGCAGCCAGCAGTGATACTAGAATTAGACTACAATGAAAATAAGTAAGGTGGTTACAGAAAAATTAGAAGCTTGTCAATGAAGCAAGACTATAATATAACCAAGAGTGGGCACTGTAGTTAGTTCTACTTAGTAAATTTTTTTTTTAATAATAGTTGACTTTACATTTGATCCTTCGTGTTCCCAAGACATTAGTTGGCTGATGGTTTTTTTTTTGTTTTTTTTTTTTTTATCAGATAGTTTTTTATTGAAATATTTTCTCTTGTTGCTTCTTAACTAGCTGGGCATTCCACTGTTGATGTCATGAGAGTGGTGGCCATCCACATTGCTGCCCACAGACTGTGCAGTACCCAGGATCTCTTTAATAGTTCCAGAAAGATCTCTGACAATGTGGGCGATCTTGTGGAACATGATATTTCCACTGTGTTTAATGTTCTTCTGCGTCTCTCTGTCTCTTGGAGGCTTCTTGATCAGGGCAGAGGCAGAGGGCACCACCTCAACCTGGGCCTCTGTGTTCTGTGGATGGTCAGTTTCAGTGTAATCCTCAGACCTTTCTAGTCACCAGTTGCCTTGGCAATGTCATCACCAACTTTTTTTGGAGACAGACCCAGAGGGACAATTTTGGGGCCCAGGTGGATGGCGCTGACCTCACCTCCAGTGCACATCAGGTGCAGGACTTTGATTTTGTCAGGGGTCATACTTGGGCGGCATGGTGGAGGCGGCTGGTGTCGGGTGAATCCAATTTGGAATGACTGAAGAAAGTTGTACCGTGGCTTCCTCTGAGCCGAAATCCGAAAATCCCAAAAGCCCTAAATCTTCTTTACTTTTCTGTAGGTGTATCCACATCAGCAATCAAAATGGCATCAACAAGACTTCCTTCCCCCAAAAGCTTAGTGAGTGCCCCTACCCAGATTCTCACACAGTTTCCTAAACAGCATCAGCAGTCTCCTAAGCAGCAGCTGCAGCAAGTGCAGCAGCAGACACAGCAGCCCGTGGCCCAGCCTTCCTCAGTGTCTCAGCAGCAGCCGCCACAGCAGTCACCATTGCCACCTGGCATCAAGCCTACCATTCAGATCAAACAGGAGTCAGGTAACTGGAAAAATGCACGAGGGCTGCTGTTTTATTACCAGATGTTTAGAGGGTTTTGTGGTCCTTTTGTTATTTGTTTCTTTTTTTTTTTTTTTGGTTTTTCGAGACAGGGTTTCTCTGTGGTTTTGGAGCTTGTCCTGGAACTAGCTCTTGTAGACCAGGCTGGTCTCGAACTCACAAAGATCCACCTGCCTCTGCCTCCCAAGTGCTGGGATTAAAGGCGTGCGCCACCACCGCCCGGCTGTTATTTGTTTCTATTGGATTCTACTATGGATTGGAAATATTCTCTGTGGTATTTCAGTTGGTGTTAAGCAGCTGTGAGGAGGATAAGCTGAAGTCCTGCTTCTCCTGAAAAGAATGTCCTCTGGCTAAGAGCTGTGCAGAAGGGACCATGCTCTTTGTAACTGCAGAGCTGAGGGAGGGGAAAGAGAAACGGTCTTGTCTCAGATGTCACGGAACGTGATTTTAACTATTGGGTTTGGTTGGGTAGACGTTTCTTTGTTTGCTATTTGCCATAAAACCCCTTTCCAGAGTGTTTTAGTCAGGGTTTCTGTTGCTGTGAAGAGACACCATGGCCATGGCAACTTTGATAAAAGAAAACGTTTCATGAGGTGACTTACAGTTCAGAAGTTTAGTAAATTATCATCACGGTGGAACATGGCAGCATACAGGCTCATGTGGCGGAGAAGCCGAGAGTTTTACACCTTGATATGCAGGCTACAGAAAGTGGTTTTTCCTCTCTGGACGTGGCTTGAGCGTTTATGAGACTTCAAAGCCCACAGTGACACACTTCCTCCAGGAAGGCCACACCTAATAGTGCCACTCCCTTTGGGGGCCATTTTCTTTCAAACCACCACACAGAACATTCTTTTTTATTGCATTTTATTTATATTTGGTGTGTACATGTGTGTATGTGCACATGTGTGTAAGAACATGTGTTTGTGCCTACATGTGTGCCAGTGGTGTGCATGTGGAAGTCAGAGTATCCCTTGAATGAACAGGTTCTCTTTTTCCACCATGTGGGTCTTTGGGATGGAACTTATATAATCAGACTTGATGTCAGTTCTCTGACCCATGGGGCTGCCCTGTGGTCCCCAGAGCCTTTCGGTGGTGGTTGCTTTGTAACTCCATTAGTCCATTGTGTGGACTGAAGAGCTACTCATGCCATCCCAGTAGATGTAGCGCTCCAGAGTGACTTAGTCCTTTAGAGAGTAGCTTCCCAGGCCTGCCACTTTCTGAGAGGGTCAGAGTTCTTAAGACCCTCTTTGGAAGTGTGTTTATGTGGTTGGCGTTCTCTTTCATGGTCAGTTGGTTTGCATAGGACTGAGTAGAATTGCCTTTTGATTTTGTGAATTTTTTTGTGTGTGGTTATTTCTTGGAGTCTCTTTCTGCATGGACATTATACAGGATTATTGTTCATTAGTAAGAAATATTAGAAATAATTTTCCTTGGATGACCTTACTGCTTATGGTTCATTATATTCAGAACTGTTTCCATAATACTTCTGAATTCAACATGTATTAGAAACTTTACAAGTTTGTTTAATCCTTACAATAATAGCCTTATGAGGTATATACTAATTGATTTTTATTTTGTAGATTAAAAAAATAGTCACAAGAGTTGTTACTTACCTAATTATGCCCAGATACTGTAATTTTAATTTCTTTCTTAGCTAGTAGAAGTTTAGAATTACTTAAAGATACTAAATATGTAGACCTGTTTTGTAATTTCTCAGTTTAAGTGACCGCCTGCGTTGGTTGCTTCCCTGATGCTGTGACAGAGGCCATTTAGGAAAGGAAGGGCTTACTTACTTGAAGTGAGACCGTGGTGGGGAAGTGGTGGTGGCCGGAGCTTGAGGCAGCCGGTCACATTGCGTCCTCAGAGAAGCAGCAGAGTGGGCGGTGCTGCTGGTTGGTTCTTGTCTCCTTTTTATTCAGTCCAGGATGAGCCAAGGAAGTGTAGGTCGTCCTTCTTAACCTAATCCAGAAAGTTCCTCCAGGCAAGCCCAGAGGTTTGCTCCCATGGTGATTCTAAATTCTGTCAAATTGAAATACCAGAAATAATGCAGTTCTTAATTTTCTGTGTTGAGAATATTTTTTTCTGTATTTTCTTTAAAAGATTGGCAATTGAGAAATAGTACTAAATTTTCCTTCTTTAGTTACCACTGATTTAGAAGTGTAGCTAGATCTCATGCATTTTAATGAATACTTTATGTTTGAAAGCCAGTGTAAACATCATAACATTGTAAGCATAAAAATTAAAAAGTCCCAGTATAGCTTCTTTAACATTTTTATTGTTTTTATTGCATATCGCCTTTGAATTCTTTTTCACATGCATGTTTTATATAGGTGCAGTACTGGTGTGGCCTCTTTTGGCATTCTGCATTTGATAAAGTGAGTTATTAAAATACTTTTTTTTAGAGCCGGGCAGTAGTGGCGCACACCTTAATTCCAGCACTCAGAAGGCAGAGACAGGTGGATCTCTGTGAGTTGAGACCAGCCTGGTCTACAAGAGCTGGTTCCAGGACAGACCCCAAAGCTAAAGAGAAACCCTGTCTTGAAAAAAGCCAAACAAACAAAATACTTTTTTTTCCAGAAGGCTGTTTTAGGACTTCAGGATATAGCTTAGTGAAGAGCACTTGCCTAGCAGGTGTGAATCCCTGGGTTCAACAGTTCTAACAACAAAAACAAAAGCATGAAAAGATTTTTAAGCTGGGCATAGTGGCACACATCTGTAATCCCAGCACCCAGGAGGCAAAGGCAGTAAGATCTGTAGTTCCAGGCCCGGCTGGACTAGTCAGTGAGTTTCAGGCCATCCATGGCTATATAATAAGATCCTATTTCAATATAAAACAAATGAGAGATCAGTCAGCCGTTTAACAAATCAAACAAAAACTGTGCTTAGCCTGTTAACTGTTTATCAGCTTATCACGTCAGTTCCGAGTCACGAAACGTCTTTGTTTTAGTCTGTGTGGACTGCTCGTGATGCCTTATGCTAGTCCTTTCTTCTCAAGTACTTGGATGAAACAGATTATTTGCTTTCGCTAACTCGTTTGAAAACTTGTATTATAGATAAAAGTTCAGGTTTAGTTTTCTTTAAGAAATCTGTTAAAATAATATAGCTGCATTCTTGCATTGGGAGGATTTAGGAAAGAGAAATTTGAGCGACAAAAGCTTAGAGTTTCATCAGTGTTAAAGAAGCATCTCTAGAGTGAGACTCAGTAGACGTGCGAACTGTTGCCCTATTGGGCTAAGTGGCATTCTTTTACAATTATCTGTACTGAGATTTATCTTTTTTCTTTCAAAGGTGTTAAAATCATCACACAGCAGGTTCAACCAAGTAAAATCTTACCCAAACCAGTGACTGCAACTCTACCCACCAGTAGCAACTCCCCTATTATGGTGGTTAGCAGTAACGGTGCAATCATGACAACCAAGCTGGTAACTACTCCTACTGGTAAGTCTCACAAGCATCAGCCATCCGTTCATGTCATCAAACAAGCCCCAGGCCAGCACATCGAGACTTGCACATGACTTGCACATCGAGAAAGGGATGAGATAGTTCTACAAAGAAGTCCTTTTTATTTTGCTTTGAGACAGGGTCTCTAGCCTAGAACTCTGTGTGTAGCTGAGGATGACTTTGAACTCATTCTTGATTCTCCAGTCCCCACCTCCTGGGTGCTGGGGTCAGACCAGGGGCCTGGTGCACGCGAAGCACTCACTCTCCCAGTTTTCAGGTCTTTCTGACTCTGAACTCTGTCCCGGCCCTGAAGTTAGTTAGCTCTCTTTGATTTTTTCCTTATAGTCCTCTGTTATTTCTCTTCATTGCGATGAGTTATTCCAGTTTCTACTCGTGTAGTTGTTGGTTGAGTGGCATCCACATAGACAGCAAGCTTCATGGAATAAGGGACAAATCTTATTCCCCACATGTAGGTCCTCAGCCAGCACTTGTTGAGTAGCTGAAAACGTGCCCACCATCAAGGATGTCACTCACAAGAGTCTGTGCACATCACAGAGTAGTGGGGACTGCCAAGACTGGAGCATGCCGTTGTTCCCGTGCTTGAGGGGGAACAGGGGAGCACATTTTCAATAACTTCCCTTTGTGAACCTTATACATGTTATCAAGTCAGGGGCTAAGGCAATAACTCAGTATGTAAAAGCACTTGTTAAGGTGCAAGTTTAAGGACCTGACCTACATAAAAGCCAGACCCATACGTAGCAAAACCGGGTCAAGTACAACATTGTTTCCTTCTCTCTCTCTCTCTCTCTCTCTCTCTCTCTCTCTCTCTGTCTTTAATTGTTTTGAACAGAAGCTGGAGTTGTTTTGTTTTCTTTGCTTGTTGTTGTTATAATTCAAAACATTCAAACTTTATAGCCCTGTACCATGTTTATTTTGCACTAGACTTTTTTTTTCCTGGTTCGAATGTATTCTGTGATCAGACTAATTCTTCTTACTGTTCCTCTTGTGGTTGTAGTGGTTCTAAGTTTTTACAGCATGTGACTTCCTACCCTAAAAGTATTGTTTTCAAGGTGGGATATTTTGGAAATAACTGTTACAGTGTTTTCCGAATCTCACTTCAGGTTAAGCAAATGCCATCTTAGATCTTAGTCTTTCTCCTTTCCCTGAGGCTGATCCTTCTTGTAGGAGTAGTTGTTCAGAGTTCCTGTGTTTATATGAAAGGGCATCATGCTCATCTGATGAGTTTTCAATCCTCTGGGAGAGAGAAAAGTAGAAATAGTAGGAGAGGTGTAAAATCTTTGGAGAGAGATGTAAAGACAGATTATCTAAAGTGGAGGAAATGCTCAGATAGAGGTGATTTTAGTCTGCAAACTTCCTGACAGTTCTTAGCAGTTTCAGCTGTATCTCTACTAGAATGATGGGTTGGTTCTTGAAAAGATGAAAATCTCTTTAGAGAATAGCACGCTATAAGACAGATATTGCCTTAATTGGCCGAATGGTGTCACTGAGTTTAGCTCTGGGACAGCATCAGACAGACTCAGGGACCGTAGATATCTGTAACAGAGACACCTACAGGGCTTTGACAGGAAGGCGGTTACATTAAAGCTTTGAGGTAAAAACTAGTGGAATACTGATAGCAGGAGAAGGGAAGGGAATGCTCTGCCTTTCCTTGGGCTGGTAATTTGATGCAACACGTCACAAAGTTTTATGTGTAGAACTAATTAGAATAAACTTGGCATTGGTCCTTGCTGTACACATTGAAAACTGGCTATAAAATTGTGAATGGACATCTTGACGCCTTGCGGTTCCATTTTCAAGTTAAATGATACATATGACATTGAACTATGGTGAAATTTACAGTTATAGTTCTTTTTATTAGTGACATATGACATTGAACTATGGTGAAATTGTACAGTCACAGTTCTTTTTATTAGTTGAAAAGTTTGATCAGTTTTTCTTTTCACTACTTCCTATAGGTACTCAGGCAACCTACACCCGGCCAACAGTGAGCCCATCCTTAGGTCGAGTAGCCACAACCCCTGGAGCTGCAACCTATGTGAAAACCACCAGTGGGAGCATCATTACTGTAGTACCCAAATCATTAGCTACCTTGGGAGGCAAGATAATTAGCAGCAATATTGTTTCTGGTAGGTATGTCTAGAGTGTGTTCAAGATGATTAGCAGCAATATTGTTTCTGGTAGGTTTGTCTAGAGTGTGTTAAAAGCACACTCTAAAATGGTGATTTTCATTTAGAAGAAAAGCCATGTTTGGGGGCTGGAGAGATGGCTCAGAGGTTAAGAACACAGGCTGTTCTTCCAGAGGTTCTGAGTTCAATTCCCAGCAGCCACCTCACAACCATCTGTAATGAGATCTAGTGCCTTCTTCTGGCACTCAGGCATACATATAGGCAGAGCACTGTATACATAATAAATAAATAAATCTTTAAAAAGGCCATGTTTCTCTACAGCAGGACTTTATTAACACCAGATTTTGCTTCAAAATTTGACACTTTTCAGACCGTATATGTAGTGATTAAATATAGCCATTGGTAAGTCTCAAGTTGGAAGAGCATTTAGTTGTAAGTCACAGTGCAAAGCTATGATTTATGTTTGCATAGTGATTTTTCACTTAAAAAATAGTCTCACATTTGTCACTCCCTTTAGACTCTGTATAACTTGAGGTATTGTGGCAGCTTTATAAGAAGAGACCTGAGGATTTAGAGGTAACATAGTGTCCAGTGCCTGCAGAGAGGACAGTGGAAGAGCTTGTATGTGCATCCGAATGTCTCAGTCATTAATGCCACTTTAGCTTAGTGAACATCTTTGTTTATAAGAAGAGACCTGAGGATTTAGAGGTAACATAGTGTCCAGTGCCTGCAGAGAGGACAGTGGAAGAGCTTGTATGTGCATCCGAATGTTTCAGTCATTAATGCCACTTTAGCTTAGTGAACATCTTTGTTTCTGCACCGTTTGCAACATTTGCTTTTTAGAAATATTTTCCTAAGATAGTAGAACTGCCTCTGCCTATTTGTTGGTATACCGTAACAGTACCTGGTTTTTAGAAATATTTTACTGAGATAGTAGAACTGCCTCTGCCTATTTGTTGGTATACCGTAACAGTACCTGGTTTTTAGAAATATTTTACTAAGATAGTAGAACTACCTCTGCCTATTTGTTCGTATGCCGTAACAGTACCTGGTTTTTATTGGCACATTAATCTTTACAGTATATGGGCTACAGATTCTGAAGTGGAATGTTAATGTGGCATTTGTTTTCATTGATTATTAATTTTTAATTAAAATTATGTAAATGATGTGATTAAGCAAGCCTTATGGATTTTGGCTGTCTACTATTTTTGTAGACAAGTCATGTTTTGTCTGCCCCAGGTGAGTTGTTCTAACTTTTAAAATGAGAGGAATAAAGTTCCTGGCGGTAATTTGATGTCGCTGATAACTCAGAGAATGGAAAAAAGCAGAACAGAGCGTGGCGTTGGCACAGAGCTTTCTATTCAAACCTGTTAATTCTGGCTCCACTCTTGAGTGTGAGTGAGAAAACCCAGTGCTTGCCAACCCAAGGAGGACGGGATCATTGTGCTGTAGCTTCTAAATGGATATATAAGTAAAACAGTTAATACTCTAATGTATCACTTGATAGTGCCTTTCAACAGTATAAAGCTCTCGCTCAAACACATTTCAGAGAGTTGACTTCTGTGGAAGGTAGCTTTTTATGACCCAGAGCAGCTTTCTTACTTGTGTCTGAGTTCATAGTACTGTATAGCTTGCGGGTGTGTCTAGATGCCAGGAGGTCTCTTCTGGGACCTTATTTATGGCATTGCTGCTCTCTACTAGATTAGATTGTACACACATCCTAGAAGCAGAGGTTTGATCTGATACCTATCTATCTGCGCATACACACACACACACACACACACACACACACACACACACACACACACCACCTTTGTGTTAAAGAGGAAACTGTTCAAGGTTAGTTGCTATTTGAAGTGAGTGGGTGGTTCTGCGTGAGAGAATTATTACAATGTTTCAGCATTGTAGGATATATTCACTTAGAGTTAAAACAGTCTAACTTGGTGACAAGTACTTTTACCCAGTGAGCCATTTTTCTGGCTCTTATTTCACAATCTTTATTTTAAAAAAATTAGTGCTTTTTTTACTTTATATTCTTGCTGTCCTATGACAGTGAGATTATAGTATAGTAATTAAAAAAAAAATCTCAGCATCAGCTGGTAGCCTGATTGAACAAATTTAAGTAATTTCTGCCCTCATCTGTGAGCAGGTGGTGGGTTCTGATTCCTGTGTCCTCCATACAAAAGAATCATTTTTGATAAAATATTCAGACACTGAGCTGTAAGACTTTGAAACAAAAACAAAAAAATCTTCCTCTAATTGTGGGAGAATTTAGAAAGGTACAAGCAAAATTAAGAATCTATAATGTTTTATGTAATTTAAAATTCAATTTTTAATTAACAATTTAGATATTTTCCCATATCAGTAAATGTATTTTGATCACCCCATGGTTATGTAATATTCTCTTGTGTGCCATCATTTAATCATATTCTTACTATTGAGTGATTTAATTCTTTACAGATGTGGAATTTTTGGCTTTTAGATGTTTTTCTTGTTTGGTTATTATAAATAATCCTGTGGTGAACATATATATTATTTGTGAAGCTCTTGCTTCCTTTGTATAACACCTTAGAAGGCAGGTTAAATTTTCCATGGTACCTTTTAGAAAAGTTGTATTTTCATTTTTATTGGAAGAAACAAATGGAAATCATGTTATTTATATGCATATGCATCACAAAACTTTTAGATTATATATATATATATATATTTACATATATGTTGTGAATGTTGTTGAATTTTGACTGTAGAAAAATGCTCCTTTTATGCAGAAGTTTGGCTCCTTCTGGGTTGAATTAATTGTCTTAGCTCTCAGGGCATTTTGCAGGCCTGGGGCAGGACTTGGCCATTTCTCTTTATCTTCCCAGTGTCTAGCAAGGAACTGTTGCTTGTCTGTTTTTTCTGCTTACTTATTGAATTAGTTTTGGGGAAAGCTGCATAAAATATTACACAGAAACCAAGGTAGAGTAGTTTAAAAATCTGTGGAGCTGGACTATGGTGGTGCAGGCCTTTAATCCCAGCGCTCAGGAGATAGTGAGTTTGAGGCCAACCTGGTCTACAAAGCAAGTTCCAGGACAGTCAGGGCTGTTATGCAGAGAAAACCTGTCTCGAAAAACCAAATCAAACAAACAAAAAGAGTCTGTGGATAGTAGGATCTAAGCCAATAAATTTAAGTCAGCATTCCATAATATTCACACTCCACTCCCCACCCCCAGCCCTGGCTTCCAGCTGAGCACACCTCCCAGTGTCCCTATCCTCACCCCTTTCAGCCTCAGATTTTGAACCAGGCTTTTCCCAAGTTACTCAGGCTGACCTAGAACTTGTGATTCTTTGGCTTTAGTCTCCAGAGTAGTGTAGTCTCATACCACCAAACCTGGCTGTAATAGTTTTGATTTGTTTCATAGTTTGTTGTTACTGTTGGAGATAGGATCTCACTGTGTATTCCAGGCTAGCCTCGCACCAGCTATATGGCCTAACCTGCAACTATATAGCCTGCAGTTCTTTTGCCTCTCCAGTTTAAGCACACCCCCAAAGTAAAGAATTTTTGGAATTCATCATCATTATCGGAGAACCCATTGTGATCGTAATGTAATTGTTATTTGGGTCCATTGTTTATACCCTTAAGTATAGTCTCTGTTGGTAGTTCTCTGAAGTGCCAGAATCTGTATGTCGTGCTATGATATATAAACATGTACAGGATTCAGCATGTGCCAAAAAAAAATTGGTAAATGGGTCGGGAGGTTGTGGGACATGCCTTTAATCCCAGCACTTTGGAGGCGGAGGCAGGTGAATCTCTGTGAGTTTGAGGCCAGCCTGGTCTGCAGAGTGAGTTCCAGGACAGCCAGGGATGTTACACAGAGAAACCCTATCTTAAAAAACAACAAAAAGATTTGAGACTGGAGAGATGGCTTAGAGGTTAAGTGCACTGGCTCTTAACCTCTTCCCGAGGACTCAGGTTTAATTCCCAGCATCCACATGGCTTTTCACACCTTTCTGTAACTCTAGTTCCAGGGAATCCATCACCCTCATACAGACATACATGCGGGCAAAACACCAGTGCACATGAAAAAGATTTATGTGCTTCATTTTTAATATCCACAGAAGGCAGTTGTGGTGGCATATACCTTTAATCCCAGCACTTGGGAGGCAGAGGCAGGCAACTCTCCAACTTCAAGGCCAGCCTGATCTACAGAGTGAGAGTTGCGGGATAGCCAAGGCTACACAGAGAAACCCCCCGCCTCAAAAAACTAGGAGAAAAAAAAGAATCCTAAATTGACTGCAGTGAATCGGGTACCTGAACAGTTGCTGAGTGTGAGTGAGCAAGGTCCTGGGGTTGATTCCTGGAACTTCAAAAGAAACAAATCTTAAAAACCAAACTAAAGGAAAACAAGGTGCTAGCCTGCTTGTGCGGGTTCTGTTGTATTATGAGAACTGCAGATCCTCTACTGCAAAAGCCCAGCCATGGCCTTCTTTTCTTTTTGCATAGACTTCTCCGTAGGTCAGACATGTACACTGGAATTTCAGGCATTTAATACTGGTCATTCTAGAAAAGATTGATGTTCCAGACTAAAGCAATGTTATACTTGTTTCCTCTTAGTCCTCTTCCTCCCATTTGGTATTATTGACACCCCCTCCCATCCCCCTTGGTAAACTGGTAGACTTGATTTATGACTGTCTCCTAAGTTGCAAAACCTTTATAAGGACTCAGTAGATGTTTTAGTACATGTAAATAAAACCAGTTAAGCAAGTTTTATCTTAAAACCAAAAGACCCTTATATTTTGATGTTAATTTAAAAGCATAGTTTATGATTGTTTGAGATCATTTTTATAAACCCACTTTTCCATTACCAAATATTTGATAATTTCCCAGTGTCTAAAAAGGCCTACACATCATATGTGACGGATTAGAATTAATCAAGAGTTAAAGTTGCCTTAACTGAGCAATGAGCAGCTTGGTTTCTGTGATTTATAGTGGCTCACGTATTAGCAGTGTAGTTGAAGGAAGAAAACGATTTTTCCCATATGCCCGGATGAGGCTTTGGGTATTGAATATTCCCACACAACAGCAAGTATATTGTGAAGAATTATAACTGGATTGCCGCAGTGTAGCAGATTGCTTCGTAATTCTTTAAACATTTTTTAGATTTATTTTATGTGTATGAGTGTTTTGTCTGCGTGCCCGTGTGTGTGTGTTCATTTGTTCACCATGCACGTGCCTGGTGCCCGTGGAGGTCATAAGAGGGTATTGGATCCCTTGGACCTGGAATTATGGATGGTAATGAGGCCCCGTGTGGGTGCTGGGAGCTGACCTCAGGTTCTTGGCAAGAACAGCATCTCCCAGGCCCCTTCTGAATAAATCTTAGAACTATTATTCTTGGTGTAAAATTACTTCCTATAATATGTTCGTTTGAATTTCTAGTAAGGAATGTTAGTATTTTTCCAGTGGAAAATAATATAACTTTATGTAATATTTTTGCAAATAAGTTGTGTTTTTGTTGAGTGCCCATTCTGTATTTAAACATTCACTGCACAGGCCTGTAGAAAGGTAGAATCTGCCTGCTTCCTTAGGCACAGAAAATTTAAGGAGCAAAAGTAGAATTGGGCCTGATATGGTCAGTATGAGATCAGCACACTGAGGGAAAGAGGTAGATGGAGCAATCTTAAAATCTATCGGAACTTCGGAAGCTCCGCGCAGGAGTGTGGACCTAGTGGATCAGTGTGGGAACTTCGGAAGCTCCGCGCAGGAGTGTGGACCTAGTGGATCAGTGTGGGAACTTCGGAAGCTCCGCGCAGGAGTGTGGACCTAGTGGATCAGTGTGGGAAGCCTCATAGTTTGTTGTCCATTTGTGTTCCTGAACAGGAGGAACTAATATGGTTATGTAAGCTGCTATTTTTGTTGGTTGGTTTTGATATTTATTTTGGGAATGGAGGTGCCGAGGTCAGAGGACAGCTTGCAGGAGTTGGTTCTCTCCTTCTACCCTGTGGGCCTAAGGATTGAATTAATTCATCAGGCGTGGTGAGCCAACCTGTTAGCCCGCACGTAGAGTTGTGACTTTCAAGAAGGAAGAGTGGGGGATTAGGAATACTCTTTAAAACCAATTTAACCTGTTAGAGTCTTGGTATAAAGGCTTAATTTAGGATGCTGGGTTTGGTGTAGAATATCAAAACTGGGAGATGGAGAAGCCTGAAACGGAGGAGCAGTAGTGAAGCAGAGGAGAGCAGTGTTGAGTGCGCTTGCGTGGCTGTCATGTTTAGAGCCGAGTTGCTGATGAACCCTCGGCTACACACTGAGCCATCAGTGACATGAAAAGGTCATATTTTTTTTGGCAGGTACAGGAACTCAAGGCAGGAATTCAAAGTCTGTACCTGGCCTTTAACTTGGACAGTTAGAATATAGAGCACAAATTTGATAGTAGATAGATTTGATAGGTGGGAGAGAAGCAGATTCTAGAGGGAAGGACACTGTATTTCTGTCAGTAGAGTTACATATACACTTAGAAATTAGATCTTTTATCTGTCTTATAGAAGATTAGGCTCATTATGCTGTTTTCAAACAACTATTATTTTGTTGTTTCTTTACCCTCTTGTGCCCCATCCCTGTCCTTCCCTTCTTCCCTTCTGTTCCCACTAGTAGCCCCCTTTCCACTTTGATGTCCCTTTTGCTCCCTCCTTCCTTTTTTTTTTTAATGTTTTTTCAAGACAGGGTTCCCTGTAGTATTGGAGCCTGTCCTGGAACTCACTCTTGTAGATCAGCTGTCTTCAAACTCACAGAGATCCACCTGCCTCTGCCTCCGAGTGCTGGGTTTAAAGCGTGCACCACCACTGCCTGGCTCTCCTTCCTTTGCTGACACCTATTGACCCTCACATTCCCTTATTTTCATGCGTAAAGGATCCAAATATGAGGGAGAACGTGAGGTGCTTGTTTTCCTGAGGTTGAATTATCTCTCTTAGTATAATAAGAAAGTAGATCTTAATGGCTGAAAACAATTTGCCCTGGAAGTCTACTTCCTCCTTTCGGTCTCTGGAGCTGTGCACACTTAGATGCTCAAACTGACTGTCACTTGATCTGCGTATCTGTGTTCACTTTTTCTTGTTTTTGTTTTTTCTAATGTAGAGTTTCACTGTAGTGCAAGCTGGTTTAAAACTCACAATCCTCCTGCCCTCACCTCTCAGATGCTGCGATTGATTATAGGCCTTGACTACTACACACAACTGTTTTATGTCTTTCCATAAATCCTTTCTACAATTTAGTGAATTTTGATATATGCCTCTAATGTTCCTTTTTTGAAGAGTTTTTCCATCATGCTGACCACATAAATTTAGTATTAGATTTGAGGGGAACACGCGTCATAAGATTTCTGCTTAATTTTAAACCAGTCAGGAAAGGTGCTGGTGGAGAAATGGACAGCGATAGTTGTAGACTTGGAATTTGGTGTAGGTCCTCAGATTTTCAGAAGAAGGTTGCTTTAAGACTCACTTCTTGCTGGGCTGTGGTGGTGCACACCTTTAATCCCAGCACTTGGGAGGCAGAGACAGAGGTAGGCAGATAGATCTCTTTGAGTTTGAGGCCAGCTTGGTCTACATAGTGAATTCCAGCCTAGCTATGGCTACATAGTTAAACTGTCTTAGAAACCTTAAAAAAAAAAAAAAGTCAATTCTTAATATTTATTATTCTGGGGTGATTTAGAATTTACTATTCCAAGCCTTCATTTTTGTCCTTAGGATCACACTCACATCACCTATCGATGACATTATGTAGTCATGTATTACTTGTATACATCATAAACAGGAACAACCAAGTATCAGTAGTCCTTAACTCAGGCCTCCTTTTCTTCCCACTCTCTAAGGAACGACTACCAAAATCACTACAATCCCAATGACTTCCAAGCCCAATGTGATTGTTGTTCAAAAGACCACAGGAAAAGGAACGACCATTCAAGGCCTCCCTGGCAAAAACGTTGTCACAACATTGCTAAATGCTGGAGTAAGTAAGACCTTGAACACACTCAGTAGTCCAATAAACATTTTTTAAAAAAAATAATTTATTTTTATTTTATGTACATTGGTGTGTTGCCTACATGTATGTCTGTGTGAGGGTACTGGATCCCCTGGAACCAGAGTTACAGAGAGTTATGAGCTGCTATGTGGGTGCTGGGAATTGAACCTGGGTCCTATGGAAGAGCAGCCAGTGCTCTTAACCTCTGAGCCATTCCTCCATCACGCCACTAAATATTTTAAAGGCCATCCAACGTCAGAACCCCATAGTGGGTGGACCAGCCTGAGTCTCTAGTGCTGTGATAGAATCACCTCTATCTGTCTTCTGATGCCATTTTCACAGTAGTCTGAAAGCATGTTGTTCATAACTGCTCATAGCGAAGGTGGCTTGTGACCATGGCTTGCGTGCTCAGTTTCATGCTTAACTGCAGGAAGACTTGGAACAATTTTATTCCTGCTTATGGCCAGTAGATTAGTGTTTGATTTACTCTGGACAAACAGAAATATTTGAGTTTAAGATAAAATTGATAGATGGGGATTTGTTGCGTTTTTCCCATTTTAAACTCTGAAGGCAGTTGTTAAGAGGTTGGACTTAGACACATTTAGGCTTTGTTGTCTCACTGTTCTTTGACTTTGGGTGGTTTTTTTTTTAATATTTATTTATTTTATTTATTATGTATACAATATTCTGTCTGTGTGTATGTCTGCATGCCAGAAGCAGGCACCAGACCTCATTACAGATGGTTTGTGAGCCACCATGTGGTTGCCGGGAATTGAACTCAGGACCTTTGGAAGAGCAGGCAATGCTCTTAACCACTGAGCCATCTCTCCAGCCCCCACTTTGGGTGGTTTATTAGCCACTGTAATCTTTTATTTCTGCATGTCTACAGTGGGGTGATGATGGGTGTTTTGAAAGTGCTTAGAACAGTGTCTAACAACACATGGGAAGTTCTCAGTCACTGGCTTCTTACTGTTGTTGGTATTTAAGCACTCAGGCTCAGAAGCATCTCTACCTTTTCTGACCTCACTAGAAGTCGATCCTAAAAGCTTATGTACCACATCTTTTGTAATGTTGAAAATGGTCCGCATTAGGCCTTTTTGAATTTACATAGCAATTCAGTAGGAAAGCCAGGATTCTGTAATATTTGAATTTATAAGACAAAAAAGGGTATAGCCGTGTGGTAGTGATGCACACCTGTAATCCCAGTACTTGAGAGGCAGAGGCAGACAGATCTCTGTGAGATCCAGGACAGCCAGAGCTGTTACCCAGAGAAACCCTGTCTTGAAACTGCCTCCCTCCCGCAGGGTATTTTGTCTGCTATGGGAGATCTAAGAGTCATGTCTGAATTTTGTCTAGTAGATACTGAGCAGTAATTTGGCAGGAAACGCCAGTAAGTAAGTGTATCGGTCTATGGGGCCTTTGTCATCAGCACACGGAACACACAGCACATGCTCCTACTCCCCACCTGCATCCATGTAGGCCCACTTACATCAGAGGAGTGTTCCCACATGACATCCTGCAAGCTGCACGAGGGTTCTGTGTGGGTCACCGTGCTTGGACAGGCTGCATACTTGCAAACTAGTGGCCATTGGAGGACAAATCACAGCTCTTTCTGGGAACACTGCTGCAGTCAGGATGTGAGCTGAAATAAGACACATTGTTTCCTTTAGATAATTGTAGCTGATGGTTAGGTTTATAATTCTTAGGCCCAGATGTAGATACTCTTTAGACAGCTCACCGGTTGCTTTCAGCTTACCACCTGCTAAGTTGAAAGCTACAAATCTATGATGATGATGATAGCTAAAATTAAAAAACTGCTATTGTGAAAACTGCTAACTTTCATGAAATTTAATTTGAAAATTATAAAATAAAACTGTGCTGATATTAAAACTGTGACTAGAAACTGGTACTTCAGAAGAAAACAAAGGGCTGAGGGTAAGGATTAGTGGTAGAGGATTTACTTAGCATCTCTGAAGCCCTGGGTTCAGTCTCTAGCAGCGCATGCGCGCATAACACACACACACACACACACACACACACACACACACACAGATAAAGACAGACAGAATAAAGCAGGTGAAAATTCAGAAGACAGTGAAAGGTTAATGGGCTTGAATCTGTAATAGACTAAAGTGGTATTCATACGTGTACTGGTAAGACATGAGAAGTGCTGTAAGTTTCTTCCCCCTTCCCTCCATGGAACCTTGGAAAGAATGTCAATATCGTTTCTTTTTATCTCTCCATAGTTCTTTGTACAGCATCCTGCTCTGTGCTCCTTATTTGTCTGTGTATGTTTATCTGTGGTATACTGCACCATTTTTTTTGTTACATAAATAATTCACTTCAGGTTATTAAAAAGTAAAAATTAGTGTGGGAGATGACTTACAATTTCAACTCTCAGATATAACAGTTGTTAAGGTTTTAGTGTATGTTCTTCCAGAAATTTCTGTTTTAATATAGGTATTCTATGAGTAGGGCAGTATAAGTTCTTAGATGTTCTCAGATGTAGTGATTTTTAAAAACTTACCTAATTTCTTTTTTCCCTTCTGGCTAGAAAGTTGGTCAGATGACTTACAATATTTAACTAAGTCCAGGATTTTTTAATCACTTTTGTGTACTTTGTTGCATAATCTAAAGTCCTTTTCCCATCCTGGCAAAATCTTTCTGTCCTTTTTCAGTAAAATGGCAGTTGTTTGTTTGTTTTAATAATTTAAATGCATATAAATCTCCTGAATAATGATTGGCTTCAATCTAGGGAGAAAAGACTCTGCAGACAGTGCCAGCTGGAGCAAAACCAGCTATTATTACTGCTACAAGACCCATCACCAAGATGATTGTAACACAGCCCAAAGGAATAGGTTCCACAGTCCAGCCAGCAGCTAAAATCATCCCCACAAAAATTGTCTATGGACAACAAGGAAAAACACAGGTATGTTGTAAGATGTGGTAACTTTTCTTGCCTTTTGAATATTTAAAATTCTCAGGTAGAAATTTTCTTTCCTTTTCTTTTCTCCAGAAAATCAGAGTTTTATTCTGTGTACTCACATTGGGAACTCCAGCTCTAGAGGATTCAAAACCCTCTTCTGGCCCCTGAGGGCATCCATATACATACACAGACACACAAAAAATAAAAAGAACCATATCTGTTGCAGTTTGGCATGTCCCATTTAAAATATTGTGCATAGCTTAGCTTCTTGTTCATCTGTGGAGTGAAATAGTCTTTGGTAAGCAATACCGGACCCAAAACCTAATAATAAATATGCATGATGATAATTTCTTTATCTGGAAATGGCCTACAAGTTTAGCTTCTGTTGTTCTTTGTTTCTTTTTGAGATTTCGTTTTAGCCAAAGCTGTCTTGGACTTAGTGACAGTCTTCTAGCCCGTCCCGAGTGCTGGGGTAATAGACATAAAGCACCGTGCCTGGCTAGTTTAGTATTTAAATGGTGCTCTGACATTTCATCTGGGCATGTTTCTGATTTTCTTCTAGGTTCTCATTAAACCCAAACCAGTGACATTTCAAGCTACAGTTGTTAGTGAACAAACAAGGCAGCTGGTAACAGAAACATTACAGCAAGCATCCAGGGTCGCAGAGGCCGGTAATTCATCTGCTCAAGAAGGAAAAGAAGAACCACAGGGTTACACAGATAGTAGTTCCTCTTCCATGGAGTCCTCCCAGAGTTCCCAAGGTAAGACTTATTGTACTTCTGATTGCACAAACACTGATAACACTGTGCCTCAGTTTCCTCTAGGGACTCCAGACCAAACTTGTATGCTCGTAGTTCTTTTGATTTGATTTGATTTGATTTTGCCTGTTTAATAAGCGAGTTGATGTTTCATTTTGATATAGCTTACCATTCTTACCTCGTGTCAAATGTTTATAAATTGTTTATAGATTAAAGGTGATGTTTTTATCAGGTAGGTAGTATTGATCTGGGCAGAGCTCTAGTTTCCAGATGGTAATGTTTATGTTCTACTCTTTGGTTTGGGTATGTAGAAGAAGTATATAAGAAAGGAATATGCTTTTAGAATTGATTATTGCTGAACCTTGAGAAAGAGTCAGGGTGGCCAGAGGTGAGCAGTAGGTGGGTAGCTGTGCATCCTGTTTGTATGGAGTCCTAGTTTATGTTTGTTATTCTGCCTAATTATGAGTAACATTTCCTTTAACCCTCAAAGTTATTAGAAACTGAATATTACACTAGGAGATAATTTTCAGTATTACCATCATTATGACGTTTCTAGGAAGTCTCAGAATATACACTCAGGGTCTACTCTGAAGCTCTGAGACATTGTCTTCTGTTCATATGACTCAATTATCCTGACTGCCCTTATTGGGTGCTACAAACTGAGAATCCTGTCTGAAATACTTGGGATAACAAGTGTCTTGATTTCAGATTTTGTATTTGTGTGTTAGTGTTTGTGTATGCGTGTGTGTGCATGCATGCATGAGAGAGAGAGTGGAGAGATCTTACAGATGGGATTCGAGTCTAAACATGATATTCATATATGTTTCCTGTAAACTTTATACACTTAGTCAGAGGGTAAGTTTCCAGGTTTTTCTCCTGCACATGTTCTAACTGACGGTCATGTGAGGTCGGGTGTGGGATTTTCTGCTGGTCGTGTCACTTAGCTCAGAAAGTTTCTGTTCATGGAGCATTTTGGATTAGAGTTTTTCTGCTTATGTTTATGTCTGTGCTTATATACTCTTTTTTCCCTCCTAGCCCTTGTTCCTCTCTTCCTCTGCATCAGCCTTGCTGGCATGCCTGCTGCTTTTTTATTTTTTTAAACACTGTTAGAAAGCACATTTTTTTGGTATCATACCCTTCGTTATTTTTAATTCTTTAACGTTGCCTTCATATTCGTTTTACATAGTTTGATGTTTGTTGAAAATTATTTGTTGGTTTGTACTATGCACTAAGAACTGTGTTAGACCCTATAAATGTTGAGTAAAATACAGTTCTTGCCTCATTCCTGCCCCCACCTTAGAGAAAGGGTTCCGTACAGCCCAATCGTGGCCTTTCCTCTTTGTAGTGACCTTGGCCTTGTGCTCCTCCTGCTTTTGTTTTCCTAGCGGACAGGTGTGCCACCACACCAGGAGATTTAAAAAGATTTACCTACAATTGCAGCATACAAGTTTTTGTTAGTGACGAACAAAATTATTCCGAAGGCTAAAAGTCCACACTCCAAGAAAATGAGAAACGTTCATTCACAAAGCAAGTCGACTTTAAGATGATCTTTGAAAGCTTGTTAATTACAGAAAAAGCTGCTGATTTCAATAAACACTACAACACCAATTTTAGTTTTCTTCAGCCTGTCATCAGGGATTATAATAACTTGCAACGTACTTTACTAATATCTGTTTTATCTTCCTGCTGAGTGTGAATCTGTATGTAAACTAGTTATGTGTAGCTCTTATTACCACTGATTTCTATTTACTTATATTTTGTTTTGTTTGCTTGATTGGAGGCTTTATCTTTTTTAATTTATTCTATATGTGTATGAGTGTTTTGCCTGCATGTACGTTTATGTACTGATGTGCCTGCCTGGTTCTGGAAGAGGTCAGAATAGAGCATTCATTCTTCAGGGACTAGAGTTATACACAGTTGTGAGCAGCCAGTGTTCTTAACCACTGAGCTATCTCTCCAGTTTTATTTTTGTATTTTATTTTTTGGTTCTGAGGATGAAACCTATAGCCTGATACCTGACTAAACATATGCTCTCCCAGTGAACAATATCCACACCATTGCATTACTGCTTCTGTCTCTAGTTTCTTTTCTGTTGTGTCCATTGCATGTGTGTACAATTTTAAAGTTTTCTTTCAGCCAGTTGAGAGTAGTTATAGGTACCAAATCCTTTTACCTCTAAATTACATTTTTAGGTCTCTGTTTGTTATAGGCTATCCTTTTTGCTACTAAATCACCATTATCAAAGTCAAGGAATTTAATGTCATTAATAGTACTATTATCTAATTTATAATTCATGTTGCCATACTACCAGTTGCTAAGTGATGCTCCTATGGCTGTGTCTCCTAGTCACGTCCAGCCAGGGTCACACATTATGCTCCGCTGTATTGCATGCAGCCATCCTCTTCCGTTTGCCCCTCCTCTTGTCACTGTGTGACCCTGACTAGCCATTTGCCACACTGATAAGATGAACACTTGGTTAGGACGCCTGCTTCTGGTTTTCCCCACTGTGAAGTTAGCGCATCCCTCTCTGGGAGGAGGTACTCTGAGGCTGTACCCACAGGGTTCCTCATTAATCACTTATCCACAGATGTAACATCTGTAGATGATTCTTTAAAGTTCATTATTCTTTGTTCTTTATTCTAAGGAAGACTCAGTCTTTTTTTTTTTTCTTTTTTGCTTCAAAAGTCCTAAGGTTCCTTCTTAGTATATCCACCCCCACAAGGAGATATCTCAGCCCCATAGCTGAATCCTGAATGATGGCTTCCTAGGTAGGGTAGACACCATGGACGTTCTCCTGATGTGAGACTTGACCACCCTGGCAGGGCTCATCATACCACATTATGCTTCTGATACTTCTTTTTAAATGTTAATCACTTTGTTTTGTATTTTTATTATTATTTCCTTCTCTGTTATTGTCTCAAGGATAATAATAACCAGGGAATGAGTAAGCTTCATGCTTATAAACTCATTTTAATTCCCTCATTCCAAACCATTGTATCCCCTTTGCAGTTTCTCCTAACCTTGTAGGAGCTCTTGACTGTTGCTTGGATACCAACAGACAGTGAGTTCACCAAGACTCTTAGATCAAAGACACTTTTGCCTAGGTCACTCACTGGAAATCAGACCATATATTTTTGTTTTCAGTGCTTTTTTCCCATTCCTAAATATTTCTTCTGTTTTTTCATTCTTATATTTATAAAGGATATCCTTACTGTTTTCCAGATTTTTAAAAAGTACTGGTTTGTTCATTTATATCCAGTTTTATCTCTAAAGGTTTTTTTCTTTCTTTTTTGGGGGGTGTGTGTGTGTTTGTTTTTTGTTTTTTAAGACAGGGTTTCTTTATGTACCCCTAGCTGTCCTGGAAGTTGCTTTATAGACAAAGCTGACATGAGAGATCTCTATGCCTCTCTCTCCTGATTGCTGGGATTAAAGGTGTGCACCACCACCGTCCATCTAAAAGGTTTTTTTTTTTTTTAAATATTTATTTATTTATTATGTATACAATATTCTGTCTGTTTGTATGTCTGCAGGCCAGAAGAGAGCACCAGACCTCATTACAGAGGGTTGTGAGCCACCATGTGGTTGCTGGGAATTGAACTCAGGACCTTTGGAAGAACAGGCAATGCTCTTAACCACTGAGCCATCTCTCCAGCCCCCCATCTAAAAGGTTTTAAAGTGGATTAAATGCAAGATTATATTAAGCAAACCAGAAGAAAACAGGGAGATGAATTCAGAGTAGAGATCTAAAGGAGCTGGGCACGAGGCAGATGTGAGAATAAGTGTCATAAAGACATTGTTTTACGTCAGAACGCAGTCCCTGGAGATTCATCATCTTAGGGATTTAGAGTGAAGACAATTTTAAAAAACGCCTTTTTTTCCCCCCCAGAACTTCATTAGCTAATTTATTTGGTAATTTATATTGTTAAGGAAGAAAACTAGGATATATAATTACATAATATAAAATGTTTCCCAGTGTTTTTGACAACAGAACCCTCTTTTGCAGAAAATTTGTGGAATTGATGTTCTCTAGAACATTGGGGTAATACTTCAGAGGGAAGGTTTATATTGTCACATAGAAGGTAGAACAACTTGGGCTTAGCTTAGAAGAGCTGGCTTAGGGAGGTAAACATCTGGAAATCATTTTCTGTGAGGAAGGATCGGTGGGGATAGATTGGTTGGGAGTAGTCTGGGAACCGTTAGTCATGTTGCAATCTGTGATATAGATGAAGGAAGTGTTTGGGTCTCTGTGGGTAAGTGGAGAGACAATAGTACTATTGTAGAAACCACAGGGAGATCTTTATATCACAGCAGCACAAGAGAAATGAAGGAACTGTTAGAGAGCCGTGGGTCCTGTGGGACTCTAGGGTGAATGGATGGTAACATTGACCTTTAAGTCCATTCTGACCGAGAGGTCTTGAGACTCTGGAAGTGTGATATAGACAGTTTATGACAAAGGCATAGAGATGCCTGGGTTTGCCTTTGAATGTAACACTAAAGTATGTATTTCTGGTACCTAACATAGAAGACATTCAATAAATAATTGTTATAACATGTAAGGAAAATCTGCAGCAGGCCACCATCCTTGAGAAGTATGGAGGTCTAGTTCTAGGCATGCCAGTACCACATTGTCATGTTAAAGTGTCGGAAGGCTGGACACCTGAGTACACATTGCAGAAACAAGTAGTAGCAGTCAGATCAGCCTCCAAGTGTCCTGTGATCGAAGCATCACTAGGTCTGAGCCTAAGCCAAAAGAGCACAAGAGGGGGAGACTGTGAAGGGTTTTCTCCTAGGGTCACATTCTCATTTTGTATCGTAATGGTTGGGGTTGTTCCATGTAGACAGAAGAGATGGCACAGTCTCCCAGTCCCTATGGAATGGTTGTATTGGAGGAGATGTTACGTGGTTAGCACTCCTGTACAGAAATTTGTTACTTTTTCTATCTTTTCCACCGTATTTTTATACTGTCCCTACTTTCAATATTCAGTGTATCTCAGAGTTTGTTGAAGAGATTCTCTTTGCCTGTATCATCAGTGACAGAAACCCAGACTAGTCTGAAACTATATGACATCCAATTGATGTTGCTCCTGGGTGCTCAGATTATAGGCTTGTAGGCACATTATTCTGTCCTGCCTGCCAGCTCCCAAATAACCACACCGAGACTTCTTATTAACTAGGAAAGCTTTGCTGATACCTTAGGCTTGTTACTAATTAGCTCATGCAACTTAAATTAGCCCATATTTATCAGTTTACATGTTGGCACATAACTCATGACATTTACCTCTGCCCTAGTCTAGAACTAGACTTTCATACTTTCCAAGGAGCCAGAGTGCTCTCTGTCTGGCCCTCCCACCTGGACCTCTGCCTGCTTAGTCATTGGCCATTTAGCTGTTCATTAAACCAATGAGAACAACATATCTTCACTGTGTACCAAAAGATTGTTCCACAACATTTGCCCCTTTTTGTCTAATTATAAAAAGGAAGGTTTTAACTTTAACATAGTAAAACTTTATACAACAAAAACAGTTATCAAGAGTTAGAGTTACAATATTCAGTCCATTTGTTTTTGGCAAATTTAGAAAAAATTTTGTATTATCTATCTTGTCTTTGTGGATCTAAAGTTTCATACCTAATTTACTTTTTATCATAACTAAAGAAAACTATAAGTTTAACTATTTAGTTTTTAACTCCATCAAAGATGCCAAAAGGAAATAATATTACCTAATGGCAGGGGCATCTGACTACCTGAGCAGTCACCCAAAGTTCTTCTGCAATGTTGGGGCATCCATCTTTGATATACAGGCCTGGAATATCTGACAGGCTTTTCTGAGAAGCAGAAAAATTTGAAGGCCTGACCTACCTTGTCTTGGTAAAGTTCAGCAGTCACTTTCTTTTGTGTTCTATTTGTCCAATTTGGAAAGCTACTGTCAGCAGTCAAGGCAAGAGCAGTTTCTTGCCCAAGTGGCCAGGTTTACCACAAAGAAAGTAAACTCCATGTAGAGGTTCTTCGATGCCCATCATCTTCTCTGAAGTAGATTGGTGCTGTCAGTAGCAGATTTGTCTCATTGTCATGAAAAGCCTCAGGTTATTAAATATCATTAATACCATAATCTGTATGTCTTTGAAATATTTGAAGACCATCTATTATCTAATATCTGTTTAACCTTGAAAACATACCTAATATGACTACAAGTTTTATTATTAGAGATGTATTTCTTAATTATCATTGCAATTTAAATGAGCAGCATAAACACAATACCCCAAACAAGAGTAGAGTATATGTAGTAAGAGGAGCGGCCGGCTGTGTTCCCCCGCACCCGGCCGCCCGCATGGCCCAGCTTACGCCCCGAAATAATTACACAGAAACTGTAATCTTTTAAACACTGCCTGGCCCATTAGTTCCAGCCTCTTATTGGCTATCTCTTGCACCTGGACTAGCCCATTTCTGATAATCTGTGTCGCAGCCCAAGGTGTGCTTACCGGGAAGATTCTAGCCTGCCTCTGTCTGGAGTGCGGGCATCATGGCGACTCCGCACTCAGCTTCTCTTTCCCAGAATCCTCTCTGTCTACTCCACCCACCTAAGGGTTGGCCTATCAATGGGCTCAGGCAGTTTCTTTATTTTAACCAATGAAATCAACAGATTGATATAGGACACTCCCACATCAAGTATATCCATACAATATAACAAAAATAACTTTAAACTTGTACCAATAAACCAAAATCCATACCAGTGTAAAATATTTTGAGATTAATAGTTGCTTTTTGGATTAAAGAATGTTTAATAAAGCCTTTAATAATAAACCTATCATTGCTATACTATATCCCCCCTTTTTCCTTTAGAATGAGATCTGTGTATCTAACTCTTTTGTTTAGGTCTTTTTCTGACCATGACCAATGATAACTTATCTAACTTCCCCAAATGATGACAAACATCCATATTCCATTTCTTGGGAATGTGGACGTTATTTTCTCTAGACTGCTTTCTGTTGTCTGGGGCCACTAACATCTTTGGGGGAAACTCTGAGAAATCAGGATAATGGTCAAGTCCTGACTGGAGTAGTCTGAGGCTGGACCATCTCAGCCAGCAGCCTTAAAGCGTTCTGGAAGTGGCACTGCAACTGAGGAACTCTGAGTTGTTGGATCACCTGGCCTTCGTTTTTATTGCTGTCTTGTCTCCTTGTTCTGAAAACACATAAACTTTCAAATGTACACAAGTCAGCCAAAGATGATTTTTTGTTTTATATTTGAGCAGATAAAATATACATCACCTATCCTGTAGTTATTTTAGGTTTATGTTTTATGTCTGTAGCCAGGATTTCCAGGGGATCTTCCTTGCTCAAACCTGATCTTCTCCAACCCTGAATGAATCCTCAGCCTTTTGTTTTCTGTGGGGACAAAACTATAACTTTTTGCATTTTGAAGTCAAGACTCTTAAAACATAGAGGTTGGTTTGATCCAGCAGCATCCATAACCCAGTGTGTCTCAGCAGCTGTTACCCATTCATCAGCCATCAAAAGGTTTATTACTTTACAGGATGCTGACTCCTTGTAATTTTCATCTTTACATGGCTTTTTTTTTTTTTAATTGCTACTCTTTCTTTAAAGACTTTATAAACTGCTATGCAGCTTAGCTAGTGGATGCTGGCTGCTGGCTTCACCCGGGTGCCTTTGTTTCCTGAGAACCTGACCACATGGTGGAGGTACTGGCAGGAGCCATGTTTCTCACTCCAGCTTTGGAAAGTTTCTGGGTCCACGCTGCTGTAGGTGTTTCTACCTAGTCACATGCCATTGAGTAGTGTGCCGACCGCTGCTCATAAACCCCACGCAGGTGCTCGGGCCTCTAACGCAGGTGCTCGGGCCTCTAAAAAGCCAAGCCTCTGCTTGTTGATAGCACTGAGCCTACCCCAGAGTGTGTGGTCACCAGAAAGACACATTTTACTCTGTTTCAAACTCTCTCAGGCTTTATGTGGATGTATGTGGACCCCCCCCATGGGGCGCCATTTGTAGCTGAATTTTCTCTCCCACCTGCCAGCTCCCAAATACCCACACAGAGACTTATTAATTATAAAAGCTGGTCCGATAGCTCAGACTTGTTACTAACTACTTCTAACAACTTAACCCATACTTATCCGTTTACATGCTGCCACATGACTTAGGGCATTTTCCTGCCTCTCCATCTGGCTGGCCACTCCTCCCTTCTTTTTCTCAGAGTTCCCCCTGTACCCAGAGTTCCTGTCTATACTTCTTCCTGCCTAGCTGTTGACCATTTAGCACTTCATTAAATTAATAAGAGCAACATAACTTCACAGTGTACAAATACATTGTTCCACAAAGGGCTTGTGCTCATCATTCTTATTTTTAAGAGCTTAAGTTATATAAAATAGTGTTTTCCTAGTATAATCAGTTTCAAGTTAAAATTTTGATTATTGGGATACTAGGGATGTGTTTCAGTTGAAAAAGTGCTTGTTTGGTATACATGAAGGCCTGGGTTCAATCCCCAGTTCTATATAAACAGCAAGATGGTATATGCCTGCAAATCCCAGCACTTAGGAGGTAGAAGTAGGAGGTTCATGAGGTCAAGGCCATTTTGACTGCGAGAGACCTTGTCTCTAAACAAACAAACAAACAAACACAATTTCCTGTATTTCTTCTTATATTATGTGAAGAAAAATTACAGTATTCTTCACATGGCCTTTGGCATTACAGGCAACAACAGCTGGTCTTGTACATGTGGTAGGAAGCTTAATAGAACTGGTGTGTCTCTGGTGTGATGTTTTCTACTCAAGGGTTTTGTTTCTCAAAGACAGGGTCTCAGATAGTCCAGTTTGATCTCAAACTCCTGCTCCTCTTATTTCACCTCCCATATTCTGGCTTCCAAGCCTGTGCCACCACCCCTGACCTGTCTAATGGTGATTACACATTCTGAACCTCTTGTATATTTTCTTCAGGAAAATTGTTTCATTATAAGAATTATTCCCTTCAGTATTTTTAGGCATCTTCCTGACTTTCAGATGTACTGTTTTCAGAGGGTGGACCTCCATGCTTTTTCTTGTATTTTTGAGCAACCAGAAGACTTTCTGATGCTTTAACTAAGCAGCACAAGGAAAAGCAGTCTCTTTCCTTGTTTTAATCATTTGATGTTTACCCCAGGACTTGAAGCTATCTCTCCATTTCTGTTTCCCCCATTGCAATGTCCAGATCTTTGTGTTCTCTCCATTTCCTTATGCAGTGTCTTAGACATAGTGCTCTGGCTTATTTGGTTTATAGAGAGCTCTTAAGTATGTGTTGCTTAATCTGGTGCACATTCTGTATTTCTATGTGTGCCTCCACAGCTTGGACATAAAGAACTTCTAGTGCTGGGATTTATTTTCCAACCAACTTAAATAGAATCGAGTTTTCAGTCCCCTCCCAACAACCACATTTCTGCTGACCTTTATAGTTCATTAAGGTTATTTATATATCATCATACACCTTATAATAATGTTTTGCTCTGCAGTGGACTGTAAATATATGATGACAGTTTGGGGTGCTGTGTAGCTGACATGTAGCAAGCTGTTTCTTCTCAGTATGGAAGTGTGTTCTCACAGTGACACCATTGCCTAAGGTATTCCTCGGAATGGCATTAGCATCACAGACTATCAATGTATTATACCCACCAGTCTTGTTCTTATTCAACAGTAGAGCTAAGACCCGAAGAATCATCTTGCTAGTAACTGACAGGGTTAAAGCTTTTCACCTGGCTTTGACCTGTTAGACTTGTGTTACGTCATGATCTTTCTAGTCTGACTCTCTTTCCTTACTGTCCCAAGTACTCAGGCTGTGTATAGAAACGTTTTCATGTGCACTGGGGAAAGCTAGTCTCCTAGAATGGGTAAACACAAACAAGCATTCACCTTTATAGATGCACACCTGTGTAGGCAGCAGTTAGCATATTGAATTGTACTGTCTTTTTACATGTTCGTCTCCTCAAATAGACTGTGTGCTTTTTGAGCATTCTTGGATTATTCTGTGGGTTTCTTGAACCTTTAAATGTGGATCCTGATATTTAGGTTTCCAGTGTAAACTAAGTGAGTGAATGAGTAAGTGAGCTCAGAAGTGAGAGACAGTGTGCCTTCTGATAGCTACAGTCTTCTTAGAGAAGTCAAGTGTGACGTTTACATTAAATACGAAGATAAAAAATTGCTTTATTTTAAGAGAAACTTTGTTTATAGGGTTTGTTTTTTTTTAACTAATATAAAACAGATTCCCAGCCTGTAGTTCATGTAATTGCTTCCCGGCGTCAGGATTGGTCAGAACATGAGATTGCAATGGAGACTAGCCCTACCATAATTTATCAGGATGTATCCAGTGAATCACAATCAGCTACTTCAACAATCAAAGCTCTGTTAGAACTCCAACAGACAACAGGTATGAACTCACATGCTCAGCTGATGAAGCATGTTTTCTCTAGAGATGGGTTGTGCTGGAATACACCACTGTTGCATAGTTTCTCCCCTTCTGGACTTGTTTGTAATCACTGTTCCTTAAGATACACATCAGAGTACCATATATAGATGGAGAGTTGTCATTAGAAGACAGACAGATAGGGCTGACTTCTGTTTCAGATGGACAGTCCTCTTGCCAGCAGGAGGGATGGGCTTGTCACTTGTAAGCACAAGTGGGACACAGATCGAAGGGCGCTGCTGTCCTCATTGATGCTGCCGGAGCCATTAGACTTGATTGTAAACATGCTCATGTTCTCACCTTATTTTCAGATTGATTGATTTATTTACTTCTTGTGTAGGCTATCCACTAGAGTGTCTGTGTGTAGTAAGAGTCTGTCGGTGTCTGTAGTTACACTGAGTTTTCTGCTATAATAGGACATTTATGTGAATATTTTGGGGGTTGTATTGATGTTTTGGAGAAGCTAGCTGACATTGAGAAAGGTTACCCACTTGTTCAGTGGCAGAACCTGGCCAGGGCCAGGATCACAGCAGGGTTTGCTTCTTTGTTTAAAATGATTGTTCTCTTTTGTCTGATTCTGCTCTTGGTGGGAGCTGTCTTTTAGTGGACTTAGTTACTGAAAACTGTGTATTGTAAATTCTATGCTAAACTGTATACTTATATTTGATATAAATTGTAGATGATTCCTTCTAGTAATGTTATTTTTTAGCTGCTTGTCTTTGACAGATTCAACCATTCCCGTCAATCATTTATATAGATAGGAGTGTGAGTAAAGAGATTTTGTTGAAAAAGTGGTAAGAAGTTAAAAAATATATCTATACATATACTACTGTATGTATAAATTAAATACATTTATACATATGCACTATCTGTATTAATTAGAGGCTGTTTTATCAGACATTTTAGACACATAAGCAGAGAACCTATTTTTATCCTAACAGTGAAAAACTTTGTTTTATTCTTTAAAAGTCATTAAAGACTTATAACACTTTTTTGGCCATACCTTAAATTACACACACACACACACACACACACACACACACACACACACACATGCACACACGGTCTCACTCTATAGCTCAAGATGGCCTGGATATTGCTCAGGTCAACACTGAACTCTGCAGTCCTCCCTCAGTATAGGCTATATGAATTTCCCCCTTGTTCTGAGGATCAAACTCAAGACCATGTGTGTGCTGGACAAGCACCTGACCTCTGGGTGCCATTCCCGGCCCTTAGATTTTGAGTAGGTCAGATGAAGTAATCAATCAATGGGAGGTGCTGTTCTGGGGTATACCCCAGAGCAGATCGTGCTGTTGTGTACCAAGGATACAAAGGAGTAGCATCCTGGGAGGAGTATGTAAAGAGAAACCACTGGCTGTCTGGAGTAACAGGGGGACTTGAGTGGGACTGACTAGGAAGTATTGTAGGCTGCTGGGCGTGGTTATGCAGGCTGCAGGCTACCCAACCACACTGAGCAGTCTGCAGTTTTCAGTTCATTGTCTTTCTAGTCACTGCATTGTGGCACCCCAGAGGTCTGGTTCATTATTCCCATAGACAACTCTGGTTTTAGTGTTTGTTTATAATAAAAGTTAACTTTTCCCCGACTTTTTTATGCAGTAAAGGAAAAATTGGAATCTAAACCAAGACAACCCACTATTGACTTGAGTCAAATGGCAGTACCTATTCAGATGACCCAGGAAAAGAGACATTCTCCTGAGAGTCCATCCATTGCTGTGGTAGAGTCAGAACTAGTTGCTGAATACATCACCACTGGTAGGTGTCCTCTTGCAACATAGTATAAAGGTAGTGCTGCCTTTGTGGATCTCCTGGGTGCTCATGTGGGGGAGGTCATAGCTTTATATCTTAGCTCTTCTGTTTGTTTTCAGAGCAGATCAGCATCTTTGGGGGTTTCCCTGACCTTTTAATCTCAATCGCTCTCTCTCTCTTTCCCCACCCCACAAACACACTCTCACACACACACACACATGGGAAGCAGATTAGATATTTACCTATGGTCCAACAACCGAATACTAATGAGATTTTGGGGATGGTACTTATGGAGAAGTGAAATTCTTTGTCTTGCATTCAGGTGAGGTCACACCTGGAATATTGCACACTTACTTAGCTTGAGAACTGGTGGAGCTCATGATGTGAGTAACCCAGGGTGGAAGAGAGCAGACACCCGGGGTTTGTCTAAGCAGTGGTTAAGGGAGAAGGTAAAGTTTCCGGTATCTGAAGATTCCAGAGGCCATAGGGAAACGGGAGTTCTTTAGTGTTATTGAGCAGATACTGAGACTGATGGGTGAAACTGCCCAGAAAGAAAATCCAGTGACGATAATAGAAAACGATGAACTTCACAGATACTTAGCAGAAAGCCATTGGTGCAGAAGCCGGTGTGCTGGAGCACTGAATGTTGGCGCCTCCTGTAGCCTAGACAAACACGCAGTGAATAGATAGATGAAAGACCTATGATTTCTTCCCTTACTTATCCTTTTCAGAACGCACTGATGAGGGGACAGAGATTGCTTTTCCCCTTCTAGGTAAGTGGCGTGCATCCATTTGTAGCATAATGAAAGGTAGACTATGATTAGTTATGGGGAACTACTTAAATGGATGCGCTCTGCTCTGCTCTGCTCTGCTCTGCTGTGGTAGAGGGAAGGTAAGCTCCACTTAGCGAAGGGAAAGAAAGGTTATTTTGCAAAATAGAGGGAAAACGAACTCTTTGCTGAAGGAAAAAAAAAGAATTGTCTAGAGAAATGGATGACTGTGTGGGGCTTCTGTGGGCCAGCTTAGGTCGCGCCATCTGTTTCGTAAAGGCCTTTTTGCGGCCTCCATCCCTGGTCCCCACCTCTCACGCCTACAGCAGTGTCGGGCCTCTAGCTGCTCTGTGCCCTGTTTTGTTCTGCAGTGAGTGCTAGTGTTGGGGTCACTGAACTTTAGTGACCTACATATAAGCATTTAGTAAGAAAATATTAATAGAAACTTGAAGGAGAATTATTTTTACATAGTATTTTTTGATATTTTGTTAAGTCTAATTTGTTTCTTTAATTTAAAAAGTCTTACTACTGGGACTGGAGAGATGGCTCAGCAGTTAAGTATGGATACTGCTTTTCCAGAGGTCCTGAGTTTGGTTCCCAGTACCCATATTCAGTGGTTCACAATCCCCTGTAATAACTTAAGATCCACGTTATCAAATACCTTCCTTTAGTCCCTGTAGGCACCCAGATATATGTGGTGCGCACGTGCGCGCGCGCGCGCACACACACACTCCAAAATAAATAAATTAATGAATGACTAAATCTTTAAAAAAAAAAGCTTACTGTAATAATTATAAAAGCTAGAATGGGTATCAAAATGGTCTATATAATTAAACATTTTCATCAGAAATTTATTGTTATGTTTCAGATGTCATTCATTTTTTATATTGCTTTCATTTAAATTTTTCATTGATTTGCTTGCTTGAGTTTAATGTCATAATTTTTTTCCTATTTAGTTCTATTGTAAATTATTTCAGTAGTACTTTAAATGTAAATCCTGGGTCTTTATTTTCAGTTTAGCTGAGACTATGTGGAAGATTATTAAGTCATATAATCTAAAATACACATAAAAGCATACTGTGAAATGCAGTGAGGTAGTCCACCGCAGCATAAGAGGAGTCCAGGGGATGCTGTCTGTAACCTCATGGTGCATCCGCTGCATTTGTGAGTGTATAAAGAAGAGCATTGTGACCAGTCACAGCTGGACTCTAGTCCTTAGACCACCACACACTCGCTTTGATCTTAGGTGCAGCTCACTCTTTCTAAGCATGGGCCAGTGCTCCTTGAAATTGAAGCTAAGCTACATAACCTTACAGTTATGGGTTATTGGAGGAGTTTTCATACCCTCAAAACTCTTAGCTCATTTACAGATTTGTTTTTTACCTGTTCTTGATTCAAGGGTTTCCTTCCCAGTAACTAAAGGCATTTGAGTGTTCTATGGGTTTGGATGTGGCAAACTATACTGTTAAAACTTGAAGTTGAGACCAATGTGGGGCTGGAGAGATGGCTCAGCAGTTAAGAACACTTGTTCTTCCAGAGGACCTAAGTTCAATTCCCAGCACCCACATGGCCACTTACACCTGTGTGAAACTGGTTCCAGGAGACCCAACACCCATGGCGAAACACCAATGCACATAAATAAAAATAAATAAATTTTAGAAAAGAAGAAAATGCGGCTGGTAAATGATGACATCTATAAAGATGAGTAGTGTGAATGAGCCCTGTGGTGGGAGAGGAGGAAGTGGGGTTGATCCCTACAGCTTCACTCTTGCTGGTCTGTTTGAGCTAAAACTGAGGTGGCAGGCAGGGCAACCTTTTTTTTCCTGTTGATCCTTTGTTTAAGGACCAATTTCAACCCATTTTTTTTTCATTTGCCTTTTGTAAGAAAAAAAGCAAATTTTTATTATTCCACTGAAACACAGGTAAACAGCCAGGCTCCGAGTTTTGTTGCGTTAATAGAAACCAAGTGGCTCCAGATTGACAGGAGTGAGACGGGACCTTTGTGCAGCGTCGTTTTGTCCTGTGACGTTCTCTCCACTAGAGGAGCAGTGCTAGTGTTTGGATTGCACTCGTGTCTGGGGTTGTGGAAACGCTTTGTTTCCCTGTGAGCTCAATGGGCTAAAGTCTCTAGAGAGAACCCAGCAGTTCACAAGAGGGTGCTGCTTTAAAGGCAAGTTCTCACGGTGCCTCTCTGCACATCCTCTCCTCATACAGTGGCTCTGTTCCCATTTTGCAGATGAGGATGGTTTCATAAGAAGCTCGTAGGGTGTACAGAGTTCCTAGATACAAGTTCATGCGTGTGTTTAAAATGATGGTCACTGCTTACCGTTGCTGTGGTGATTTCTGAGGAAACATCACCCACCTCCTCTATTTTCAGTCAGCCATCGCTCCCAGCCCCAACAGCCTTCCCAGCCCCAGCGGACCCTGCTCCAACATGTGGCTCAGTCACAGACTGCGACACAGACTTCAGTTGTGGTAAAGTCCATCCCAGCGTCTTCCCCTGGAGCAATCACCCACATTATGCAACAGGTTGTATCTCTTCTTTTTCTTCTTATGTTCTGTAACCTCTTTATTCCCGAAATAAGGTTCATTTATTTTCTATCTGAATTGTAGAATATATATGTAACTCATCCACCTGTGAGGAACGAATAGTCTGAATTGGGGTCTGGACACCAGGAAATAATTAGAAAGCAGTATTTTCTTGTTTTTAACGTTGCAGAGACTCTTGGCATTTCAGAAGGGTTGGGCTGTCTGGGTGAGTCTCCTAACTTCAGAGTTGGTCACTGTCTCTGTGTCTCTTACTATTGCAGAAGGATTTACTAATGGTATAAGTAAGATTTTTCAAAACAAAGTAGCATTTGACTTGTTCAGCTGTTTGCTAAGTTTGTTTTTGTTTTTATTTTATACTTTATAATGAATCCTCATGAGGCCATTATGAACAAGAAGGGAAAGAAATATTTTACTCCTTTAATTATGTGTGACCAGTAAAAGAAGATTCAACAGGAAGGAAATGAATTGATATCAGATAGGAACCTGGTATTCAGTGAGGAAAATAGTGAGGAAAAAGAAAGCTATGCTGTTAAATTGATTTTTGTGTGACGAAATGTTTTGAGCTGTAAGTACACCTCACTATGATTCTGAAAGGTAGGTGTATCGTACCTCTTTCTAGCCAAAATCATATAACGTGCTCCAGGTGGCAGAACCATGATTTAAACCTATAGTGACATTTCTGCCTCATAGCTTCATTGTGGGTATCAGATTTGGCTGTGACTCTCCTTAGTCACTTGGCTACCAGCAGTTAAACCCGAAAGACAGTGAAGAGGCGCTGAACCACAACTGTGTGTGTATCAAGTCTGATCCAAGGGCACGTTCCACTTTTGAAGCTAGAGTAATGGTGTACTGTATGACAAGGCAGCAGGAAAGCTAGGATAAGGTGGATTTTGTTGTGTCCCGAAGGAAAGCCACCCGTCTCAAGATTTCACTGGATGGGAGCTCTTAGTCTGTCCTGACGTTGATCTTTCTTATATACAGAGAGGCCAGAGAGCCTGGCTCTAACAGTTGCCCTCAGTGCTAGGTAGCTAGAGCACAGTTAAGATGAACTGACCCTGGGCGGTCAGTCTCCTTGCCCACGAAGAGGAATGCCTTGTCCCCTGGCTCACTTCCTTCTAGGAAACAGGTTTCTAGGAAGCTGTGGCCTAGTGATTCTGGACTCTGAGGTGACACAACCTCTCCTCAGAGAGACCTGCTGTGGAGATTGGGGTGGACGTATCTCCAAGACAGTCCAGCTGATCTTTGGGGTTAAGGGCTTGCATGTGGCTAAAGAGGGCTTTCCCAAGCCTTGGTTTTGCAGCCTTTAGACAGGTGAGTGTCCCTCAAGCACAGGCTGAAGTGTGGCTCCTGACCTGGGGAGCCACCTGTTCTTCAGGGCACCTCATTCTCCTAATCTATAGATTTGGGGTTCTCAAAGACTTTCTGTGTAATAATGAGTGGACTGGATTTTGAAGTAATTACTGTTTGAGAGTTCAAAATATGGGTTTTGATTAAAAGCCCATGAAGCTTTGTAGTCTCTTTAGGCTCCTCTAAAAATATCGGAATGAATCTCTAATATTTTCCAGTTCAAGAAAAATGTGACACCGTAGGTGGTTTTGTTTGTTCGTTTGTTTTTTCTTATTTCATTCTTATTTTGTGTCTCTTTTACTTAGGCATTAAGCAGTCACACTGCTTTTACCAAACACAGTGAGGAACTTGGAACTGAGGAGGGTGAGGTTGAAGAGATGGACACATTGGATCCTCAGACAGGTCTGTTTTACCGATCTGCCCTGACTCAGTCTCAGTCAGCTAAACAGCAGAAACTTAGCCCCCAGCTGGAGCAAACTCAGCTGCAAGTGAAGACTCTGCAGTGCTTCCAGACCAAGCAGAAGCAGACCCTCCACCTGCAGGCAGACCAGCTCCAGCACAAGCTCACGCAGATGCCCCAGCTCTCCATCAGACATCAGAAACTGAGTCCTCTCCAGCAGGAACAAGCACAGCCCAAGCCAGATGCACCGCACACACAGCATCCTGTGGTGGCCAAAGACAGGCAGCTTCCTACCTTAATGGCACAGCCCCCGCAAACTGTAGTACAGGTGCTTGCTGTGAAAACCACGCAGCAGCTCCCTAAACTACAGCAAGCTCCAAACCAACCAAAAATCTACGTGCAACCCCAAACTCCCCAGAGCCAAATGGCGCTCTCAACGTCATCAGAGAAACAACCGGCAAGCCAGGTAACAGAATTTTGATAGCTTGCAAAATTACTTCTGTGTTCGTGGGGGTTGGGCATAGGTGAGGTTTTTTGTTTTGTTTTTTAAGGTTGTCATCACAGCCAGCAGTGCTTCCTCCAAGCAAGGGAACCCCAAAGCCTCATTGTGCTGGTGTTGGTGTTGGGGGAAAAGCACTCTGAGAGCTGGGCTTTCCTAGGCCGTTTCTAAAGAATCACGTCAGCTAAGTAAACCGCAGGCTTTTAAGGAACAAAATTGACCATCTGTCTTCCTTTCGTCTAGTTGATGAATTTACCCTCTAGATTTATCACCTAGATAGCAGAAGAAATATGTGGATAATCAAAAGAAAAAATTTTTTAGCACTAATTCTGGACTGATGTGTGTGTGTATATATATATATGTATATATTTATATATTGCAAATACATATATAGAATATGTTTGTACAGTTGTACTTTGAAGGAAAAGATTGAAAAATCCAACTCATTTTTAATTTTAAAAGTAGATTATGTGAAATCATTTGAGCGGGTCGAAGGTGTCTCGGGATGTAAATCTCAGAAAAACTAGGCTGCTGTGATTTTTTTTTTTTCCTTTACTGCCTCAAAGCTTGGCTGGCTGAACAAAGGTTCTTTCAACCCCTCCTCTTTCCCTAGGTTCCTTAAAAGAAAACAGATCCTTCCCATCCAGCCCTCTTACTAAAACATGGAGCTTCAAAATGTCTTCTTGTATACTGCACAAATGTTTCTTTTACCATATTTTCTGGAGTGTTTGATTAGTTTTTCCTCAAAGAGATGTAGCTATAATACACACAACCCCAATTTGTTTTCAGGTGGAGCAGCCAATTATAACCCAAGGATCCTCTGTTACAAAGATAACATTTGAGGGGCGCCAGCCTCCCACAGTTACAAAGATATCTGGTGGCAGTTCTGTTCCTAAGCTGACGTCACCAGTTACAAGCATACCTCCCATTCAGGCCTCTGAGAAGACAGCAGTGTCAGACATTTTGCAAATGTCTTTGATGGAAGCTCAGATTGATACAAATGTAGAACATATGGTAGTGGATCCCCCAAAGAAGGCTCTAGCCACCAGTGTGCTCACTGGTGAGGCAGGAGCTTTGCCCTCCACCCACGTGGTGGTGGCAGGGATGGCGAAATGTAGAGAGTCCTGTTCAAGTCCATCTGCTGTTGGCCCTTCCCTAACGACCAGAAAGCTGGAAGCAGCAGGAGTGCCTGCGACAGGCCAGTTCATGCGTATTCAGAATGTAGGCCAAAAGAAAGCTGAAGAGAGCCCAACAGAAATTATCATCCAGGTAAGACCCGGAAGGAAAACAGACGCCTTGGGCAGATGGGAGGTTGTGGGCTTGATACATTTTGGGGTGTCACCAGACTAGCCACTCTAAGGTGGTAACAAAAAGCAGAGATAGGTTTACTTTGAGTTGGTTTAGAGACTATTACACTATATTAGTTTATATTTAGCTTTTTTTTTTTATTGTTGTTTGTTTTGAGAGCAATCACAGAAACTTGGTAGATATGATCACACAGCACACTGTGTGATTTAGGGACCATGTCTTTGTGTCACCCCGATTTCATGTCACTCACAAGGTCATTGCTTTCCGAGGCTCACATTTTGGGCTGCGTGGTCTGACAAACTGGAATATAAGTGTTTGGATTTCAGGGACACTTTGTAAACATTTCTTGTTCCTCATCTGAATTTGTGGTTCCCAGAATAGTCAACTTCAGCCGGCTGGAATGTCTGCAGAAACACGCTCCCTATGTGTGTGTCTAACTTGGCATAACCATAACCTTTGCTTCTTGTGTCAGTGTCATTTGATCACCTTGTTGAGGTGTTGTCGCCACCGTGGGCAGTTCATCGGCAGCCTCCTTCTCCGCCTTTATCGTCTGTCCTAAAAGCCATCCGCCATTCTGTGTTATAGGTTGAGGTTGATGACTCAGACTGAGTCAGACTAGCCCTTAGGGGTTGTGTTTTATTTCAGTCTCTAAATGCAAGATTTTAAGACTTATTTTCCTTGATATTGGCAGTTTTTATTTGTTCCAAACTGGTATATAGTTTGCAA
This sequence comes from Microtus obscurus, assembly GCA_963919715.1. Taxonomy (NCBI): domain Eukaryota; kingdom Metazoa; phylum Chordata; class Mammalia; order Rodentia; family Cricetidae; genus Microtus; species Microtus obscurus. Next base: position 23,782,963 of record CAWTZC010002521.1, read on the forward strand.
AGTATGAGAGCAGCCCATTTCAGTTCACTGAGAGTTCCCACTTACGGACCTGTGGAGAATCTAGAATTGGCGTAGAGCCACTGCTGTGTGCTTCAAAGTTCATAAATAAACTTCCCATTTGCGAGAATGCAGATTAACCATAATTAAACCAAATGAGACATAATACGAGGGCTGATAATTAAGATGTGTCAAAAGTAGCTGTTAAATTATTCAATTATTTTTCCCATCTATAAAAAATAATTTAGTGAATTACATATTCCTTAACAAAAGGTTTTGTTGTGATTGCTGGTCTTTTCCCTGAAGAGGTGGACTGTTTTGGTTTCTGGTTTTGCCACTCACGACTGTGGCCTGCACTACTGACGTCACTCTCATCTCAGTCTCCTCGTCGGACGTGGGAATAGTCATGCCTTATTTGTAGAGTGTGTGTAAGGGACACCTAGCACAGTGACTGCCTCAGTGTGTGACCAACAGACGGTAACTCTTACTGGTTTTACTAAAATGGATTGTAGCATCTGGGGGCTTAGATGGCCATACTCATTTGGGGTGGCATAGTTGAAATGTTTTTCTCCATTGTATTAGCAGGAATGAAAATGCAGTTTATTCATGTCAAGGATTAAGAGCAGAAGTGTGATACAGCTGATATTCCAGGCGTGGTAGTGCATGCTTATAATCCCCACACGTGGAGAGTAGAGGCAGGAGGATGGGAAGTTTAAGGTCATCCCAGCTACATAGTCTGTTCAAGGCCAGTTTGGGATACTTGAGACCCCCCCTCCAACTTTGAAGATAAAAGATTCTGGTAGGACCATAAGTCACCAATAAGTGCTTACCAAGGGGCTCCAGCCAGTGTTAACCTAGTAATTTTTGTTGTTGTTGTTGTTTAAATGGCAGATTTTTGGCATACCTTTATTACTTAGTTGCAATAAAAGTGTTTTGCTATGACTAAACAAGTTGGTTTCCTCTTCGAACCACCGAAGAGGCTTAAAGCCGATTGTGTGTCAGCAACAAGTCATTCATCTTGAAGATGAAGAACAAAATATTGTATCATTCAGGCTGGGTGTGATGGTGCATGTTTTTATTCCCATAACTTGAGAGGCAGAGGCAGGTGGATCTCTGTGAGTTTTAAGCCAGCCAGGATTTCATAGTGAGATCCTGTCTCAAAAAACAAAACTGATAAAATTCAGATAAGATGGAAAAAACAAAGCAAAAGGCCTAGCTTTTAAATGTGCAGGAGCCGTTAGCCTTGTTTGTTAGAATAGGCCCCAATAAAGGAGTACAAAGGCCACTTTGGTTGTATGGGATTTGAGGTGGAATCCAGCATTAACCTTGACAGCTCTGTGACCTGGAGGACATCTTTCACCTCACGGTTGCTCACTTGTAACAGGAAAATGATAATCTCATTCATACAACATTGTCACGGAATGCAGTAGAATGCCCTGTGTGAGATCTAGCACAGTGCTCCATGTGGAAGTTGTCTGGTCCATGCTAGCTTTCTGTCTTCTGTGCCTATTTCGGGGCGGGGAGGGGGTGCATTCCCCGCTACCTTTCTCCACTGTAAGCACACTGTCCCGCATCTTCTTTTCCAGGCCATTCCCCAGTATGCTATTCCTTGTCACTCCAGCTCCAACGTAGTCGTAGAGCCCAGTGGGCTTCTCGAGCTGAACAACTTCACCAGTCAGCAGCTGGATGACGACGAGACGGCAATGGAGCAGGACGTGGACAGTAGCACGGAGGATGGGACTGAGCCCAGCCCCTCCCAGAACTCTGCCGACCGCTCCTAGTCTTCAGACACCCGAGTGCACTTTAAAGCCTGCTTGGTTACCAAGTGTCCAGGGAAACTTAGAAAAGCACTTTGCTCGTTTAGGCTGTGGACTTAGAAACACAGCGTTCCAATGAGACGTTGCTGCAGGAGCAGCATTTTAACAAGATAAAACTCACGGAGGAATGTACTTTTTAAGAAATAGAGAAAAAGAAAAAAAAAAAAAAAAAGGAAAAGGTGCACACCCATGGAGCCCTGGCGTCCTGCTGAAGCTGGGAGTGGAAAGAGACTTCCTGTGAGTGGGTCCCAGCTGCCTTCCACTGGGCAGACGCCACCAGAGGATATGAAAAAGAAAAGGAGGAAAATGTGGAGCGTTTGTATTTTTGAAATGATGTATCTGAACATTCTTTCAAAATCGTATTTGTTTTTGCATATCCCTGGAGGTATTGATTTGGTTAACATTTTACATTTGGTCAGTTCATGGTTAGTTTATGGAGACCTAGGGAAGTTCTGGCATTGAAGAGTCCTTGCCAGAGGGTGGACATCAGACCGCTGACCGGGAAGTGTTTGGGGTAGCTTGTATATGCTCCTTGGTTGTATACTAATTTATTGTGGTATTCCACACTTGCCTATTTATTTAATGTAAATGTTTCCAAGCAGGCGGAATCCCTTCTCCTACATGTCTTAGGAAGCCAGATCACCTGGCTTTCCTACCTCCCTTCCCCCCTGTAAGAAGATGGATTAGAGGAGGTTTGGTCGCAAAGCAAAGGAAAAGACATGTCTAGCCCAAAGGAAATGTTGAGCTGTGTCGAGGAGAATGAACTCTGTCGTTCATGCTCTCTTGACACCGAAGTTGCACACCCATGTTGGACTGAGACTTTGAGAACAACTTTTACTACTTTTGTTTAAGCCCCTTTGAAAGTGTATGGAAAAGTTCACTCGCAGATCTAAATGTAATGTTTTTAAGTTTTTACTTTTCTAGGGAGCAGTTTGTTTACGTGCTGTTTTCTGGTCTTGTGATTGCTGTCTATCACAAGTTGAGTGAAGGGTTAGGGATGGGAGGGAAAGAATTTTGACAAGCTGTGGCAAAAGAAACTATACTTTTCATTTTTAAAAAGTGTAAATAGAAAAGTTTTTAACGGTTTTATATGAATTTCACTATAAATAAGCATTTTAAGACTTGACAGATGTTGAACTGTATATACATTTATCAGCGTAACTGCCCAGGTTATTTTGGTGCTGAAGTACTGTAAGTCGAAGTTACCAACTGCCTCCTCATCTTCGCATCTCCACCTGGGAAGAAGAGGCTGTGGAAGCCGCAGTGAATAACTCACACCAGAGCGATGCCCTCAGGAGCATCCGTCCCTGAGACACGCCTTCTCTTCTACCAGGTGACAACTGTCCACCCATAGATGGAGCTGTTGGGTAGCGTATTATTGTACAGATTGGTTTCAGCCACTGTGGCTGTTTCTAGCTGAGACAGAATCTAACCTCTCTCGGGTCATAGGCATCTTTAAGAATGTGACTAAACTATGAACTCAGTCACCAAAAATATGCACATGCCAGTACACACGTTAGATTTTGCATACAATTTTCGGGGCTTGTGGGCTCCCAAGAGCATCCGAGTATTCCAGGTTCAACCCTCTGTTATGGTCAATCCATTGCTTACAGGTGTAAGTTTTTATAAAATAAAATGCCTTTTGAATTCACATGGATCAGGAAAAAAGAGCAAACTTGAACAAGTTATGTTTCATATCGTCTGTGAGCATAGCATACCAGTGTCCCTCTGAGAATTTAGCCTTACTGTGTTCCAGCAACTGGAATGCCAAATAAGTCTACATTTAAAAAGTCACATGTGCACACACACACACACACACACACACACACGAATTAATTATTTTTCTTTTAATAGTTCTAATTTCAATTAGAGCATGAATTTATGAGCTAATATTCATTCCCTTTTCAGTGCCAGGTATGGCTCTAACCACCAAGGATACTGCAGTGAGCAGATGGAAAATCCTACCCATCTGGAGCTTACAAACAGGGCTTCCTGCTTGTGAAGGAAGGGGAAGGGAAGCAGGAATGATTCTGGGGTCCTTTCTCTCTCTCTCTCTTTCTCTCTCTTGTTGGCACATATTCAGTGTGTGTATTTGTGGTTTTGTCTGTGTATGTGGAGGGCAGAGGTCAACCTTGAGGTTGTTGCTCAAAAGCCATTTTCCTGGTTCTTGTTTTTTTTTTAAAAAATTATATTTTATGTATTTTATTTATGTGTATATGTGTATTTATTATGTCTATGTATGTTACATGTCTGGAGGGCAGCTTGTGAGAGTCGGCTCTCCTACCATCTAGGTCCTGGGAATCTGACTCAGGCAGCCAAGCCTGGCAGCAGGTGGCTTTACCCACTGAGACTGGCCCCCACCTTATTTTCTGAAGCAGGGATCTGGAGCTAGCTGGCTAGTCTAGATTGACAGTCTACAGTTCCAGGAGCTGCCTGTCTCCGCTTTCCCGGTGCTGGGGTTAAAAACACAGTTATGGCCTGGCTCTTGGAGTGAGTGCCGGTTTTCGTGTCTGTGTAGCAAGCATTTTACTGACCTTTCTCCTCAGCCCCAGCACTAGCTTTCTTAGGAACATTTTCATCTAAGTATATAATGTTCTTTGACCACACCCCAAGTCCTCCATGCACATCCCTGTATTTTACACATGTGAGTGTTTTATCTACATGTATCTGGTGCACCGTGCACATGCACCTGGGACTGGAGATACAGAGACTTGTAAGCCACCATGTGAGCTCCAGGAAGTGAACCCAGGCCCTCTAGAGGTTTCTTCGGTGGAATGATGATGATAATGTGGATGGATCCATCTCCAGACGTGCTTTGCTGAAACTGATAGCGTTATTTCTTTGTCTCATGTTTAAGTCCATAAATTAAAAGTGATTGTCAGCTGTCTCTGAAGGCTACTTAGAGGTGATGAGATTCATCTCCAACTCAAGTTGGTAGAGGGCTTGCCTCGAATGCACAGAGCCCTGAGTTTGGTCATTAGCACCACAGAAAAACTAGGCATGGTGTTGGATGCCTATAATTCCGGTACTTGAGAGGCAGAGGTAGGAAAGTGTCATTCTCTGCCATAGAATATGTTTGAGGGCAAACGTAGTATCTCAAAAAAAAAAAAAGGATTTGGTTTAAAGTAAACTTTAAAAAGTACTCACTATTACAGGTGTAACTTGTGGGGAATCTAGAAGACTCCTAATAGTTTTCATTTTTATTTATTGCTTTTGAGACAGGTGTTACTATGTAGCTCTGGCTGACCTGGAACTGGCTACACAGACTGTGTTGGCCTTGAACTCGAAGAGATGCAGTTTTATTGAGTATGCATGCCGTGTGCTTACACATGTAACATGTGTGGCTCAGTGGTTTCTCGGATTTGTCTCACAGATAGGACACCCAATACCAAAGCCAGTTTTAGAGCATTTTTGTCAATTAACCAAAGAGAGTACCCCACACAGCGTCACCACAGCCACCTCTCTAGCCCTCGTCTTTCTGTCCCTATGTACTTCGTGTTTTGGACACCTCATGACTAGAATACAAGAAATGGTCTTTTGTGGTGGCTTTTCACTTGGTGTCATATCTCAAGACTTTTCCATGTTAGAGCATGTATCCGTGCTTCTTTGATCATAGCCGTTCCAGTACGTGGATGTATCACACTTTAAAAACTCATCGGTTGATGGGCACACGTGTTGTGTGCTGCTGCAAATGCTTGTGCACAAATCATGCCTACATTTTGATTCTCCTGACATTTGACCTTTTAAGGAACTGTCAAGATTGTTCGGCCCCAGAGACCAGGTATTTTGCTTTTAGCCTCCCTGTGCATGAGGGTTTCTTGCCCACACTTGCTGTTGGCACTTTTAATGTAGCCATCCTAGTGTCTACAGGGTTACCACGTTCATTTCCCTGACAGCCAGTGATAAACATTTTTCCTGCGTGTCTTGGTCACTGGTTTACTTTGGAGAAATATCCCTTTGCTTCTTTTCGGTGATATTACTTCAGTTGTGAATTTGTGAACTATAAGAAGCTTTACTGCTGTTAGGAGAAAGGAATTCTTCACCGTTAAAATCTCTGGAGTCGGCTCTAGTTCTTCCTCTGGTGCAGCATTGCTTAACCTTTTAAAACTGTATCTTAGAACTGAAGCTTGTTCTTTGAATGCATTGCTCCCTAAGGTTCTCACTGTAGGCTGCTTGGGCAGAGGGTGGCCCTGGATGTGAGCCTCTGGCTCCCTTGGTTCTCGCCCATGTGGACTTGAGGCAGTTATATCTCTCTCCCTCCAGTGACGTGACATCTAATCTGAGGACTCTAGAAGCTGAGCCTTTAAGGCTCTTAGCCAAAGTCTCAACCTATGTTCTAGAATTCGTACCCCATTTTTTACTTCTGCGCTGTGCGTTTGAAGTCTCAATCATGCCTCAGAATTCAGCTGAGTCCCCCCTCCTCCTTTCTTTTTGTCTTGTGTTTGTGCTCCATTATTGGTATTAGAAAGATCCTTTGTAATCTTCATAACGCGCATCAACTCTACCATCCTGTCTTCTGAGGACCGCAGACTTCTCTGTGTGATGCTCACCAGGATTTGTGCTCAGCCCTTCTCACGCACATTTCGATACTGTAGCTACAGCTTCACCTCCCAAGTATGTGTAGTTAATGAAATCCAGAAGAATGTATCACTTAAATATACATTTTAAAATTGCATAGCGTCTTAGTGTAGAGCCCTGTGTCTGTCTTAGGTTTTAAGCATTAGGGATACAGTGTAAAAAAAAAAAAAAACAGCAACAACAAACTTACATTCTCAACAGGTAGGGAGTATAGATTTAACATTACATAACATTTGGGTGATAATAAAACAAATATAGGAAGGGAGAAGTCCCAAGGTGTGTGAATGGAAGTTTAAACAAAGAGAACTTCTTTGAGAAAGTGACTTGCGAAACCTGGATGACGTGAGGGCTCGCCAGGTGGAGGAGTCTGAGAGTCACGAGGTGTGTGCTCCGAGGCTTCAAACACTAGTAAGGAGAATGAATGAGGAGAAAGGGAAGCTCAGAAGAGAACTGGGTCCTTGTTTCTGAGTGTTTGCATCTTGAAAGGGTGGTGTCTGCTTTTTTATCAATGGAGGTGATTAGATTTTTCTCTGCTTTGCTCTATTGTGTAGTATGCTGATTTTCTTAACGTGGAGCCATCCTTGGGTTCCTGGTTAGATCCCAGTTGGTTATAGTGACGTTGAACTGAGTTTATGAATGTTTTGTTGAAGAATTCTGCATCTGTATTCCTAACAGCTGTTGGTCTATAACTTTGATGTCTTTATTTAACTTTCATAGGGTAATTGAGCTTCATCAAAATGAATTAGGAAGGTAGTTTTTTTGGAACAGGATTTTTGAGAAGGATTAATGTTGATTCTTTAAGTAGTTGATAGACATCACCAATGATAACATCTAGTCTTCAGTTTTTCTTTGGAGTGACTGTCCTGGCTTCTGCCATTTGTTTTGGTTTTCAGTTGTCTTATGTCCTCTTTTGCTTCCCGGCTTCCTCTTGTTTCCTGGGAACTGTCCTCATTCCTCACTCATTTTTTTGGTATACATCTTAAGGATTTTTTTTTTTAAGCTTTTAAAATCACATTTATTTGTCGAGGGAGGGAGGTGCCTGTGCCATGGTGCACCTGTGGAGGTCAGAGGACAACTTACAAAGACTCTTCCCCCTTCACCATGCGCATGGAAGCCATGGACTAAACTCACGGTGTAAGCCTAAAGGGAAGTACCTTTACCCACTGAGAAACTTTTCTAGGATATTTAAGTATTTCCTTTGTGGTTACTGTGGGAATTATATTGAATGTTCTAAATATGTAGCAATTCAGTTTGAGTTGATACGAACTTACCTTCCAAACCTGTGGTTTTTTTTATAGCTCCTCTCTATGTTGTCACAACGTATATTTTTATGTGCCCAATAACATAGCTTTATAATCATCTTTATACTTTTGTCTTTTAGATCATGTAAATTAATGTCTTTTAAGCCTTCCCATTTTGGAGACAGGGTCTCTCTCTATAGTCCTAGCTGGCCTGAGACTCACTGTGTAGACCAGGTTGGCCCAAACTCACAGAGATCTGTCTGCTCTGCTGGGCTGAGAGGCACGCAGACTCAGCTCGGGTTTTCGGGCTAGCTATTGAAAGCTGTAGCAGTCCATTTGCCTAGTGCTTTTTCCTGTACTTCCCATGGAGTGTTTTCTTCCCCACAGGTGGTTACTGAAATCTTTGTTCCTAGCTGGTGTTCAACTAATAGTTGACAGATTTTCCTGGATCCCAGGAGCTGAACAGACAAAAATCTTTACAGATTGCTTTTCTCATCTGGCTCTTCAGCCTTACCCAGACTTCCACAGATCCTAGGGACCTACCCGAGGTGACAGTTTCAGGTCTTCTGGGATGAGCATTTTCAAATTCCCTCTTCAAGAAGTGCTTTTTGAATGTCTGCCTCCTCCCCGCCTTTTGCTCCCGGGCTCAGGGTGAGCTACCTTGTTACCCTCGGCACCTGTGAGCTGCCCTTGATGTTGTAGGACACTGTCAACTAAAGGTGAGCGTGCCTGGCATCTCTATCCTGCTTCTAGAGCTGGGGACCAGGGTCCCACAGTGGGGACATGAGATGGGCAGTGTCATAAAGTGCCATCAGTCCCCCCGCCCTTGTGGCAAAATAGACATAAGCTGGAATTACCATTTTAACTGTCTTAAGAGTGGAATTACCATTTTAACTGTCTTAAGAGTGTAACTCGGTGGCATTTAGTGCCTTCAGTGTTGAGCCATCACCGTCACCGCTGTCCATCACTGGGTTTTCCATCAACCCACCTGAATCTGTCTCGTTTGCACAGTGGCTTCCCTTCCCTGCCTCCCCCAGTTCCTGGTAAGTACCCTGAAGTCGTGAAGTCACTTCTGTCTTTACTGAGTATTCGACTACTCCTGTAACTCTGTTTTCCAGAACTCTGACAAGGCTGCTTCTCACGGTTTCTGCTTGGTTTCCGATGCTTCTGTTGGGGGATGGGAGCATAGAACATTTTATTAATGTCATTCAACACCAAGGTATTTGAACCGGGCACCTTGGAAGACTCAAATGGCCACTGAAGTGGGAAAGACTGGCAAGTTCTCGTATGAGGGAGCGAGAGCAGGACTGAGTCTGTCATCCTTTAAAGTTCAGGATGCTTGCTAGACATCAGATGGAGAAAGCCGGAGGGTGAGTGAGTCAGCCTAGGACAGTGCGGCACGTGTGGCCAGGGTGAGTCGGAACCAGAAAGAGGTGGAAGGGACGGCCAGAAGGGTGGGGGGAGAAGCTGGACCCTGGTGTCCTAGGCACAGATGAAGAAGCAGTTCATTTAGAGAGAGCCAGAGAGCTGCTTTTAGGAGTTGGCTCTTTTTCCCTCCATGTGGGTTCTGGGTGTCAAACAGGCCATCAAGCTTAGTGACCAGTGGCTAAGCCATCTCACCAGCCCCCACCCCAAGGAAGGCATTGGTGAGCTTGGGAAAATTCAGTTCTAATGAAATTGGGGGCAGAAACTAGGAGAATGGAGAGAATTGGAAAACACAGATAATCCCAAGAGTTACTGTAAACCTATAAAATATGTCATTTCTGTAAGAATGGAGTCAAGAAATTTTAGAAAACAAAATTGATTGAGTAACACTATGTGGTCCAAGCTGGTCTTAAACCCATAATCCTCCCACCACAGCCTCTCAAGGGCTGGGCATGAAGGCATGCATCACACCATACATAGCTGCTTCTGGGGTGCTAGCTTGTTTATTTCAAGGTGAGACCTCACTCTTGTCCAGCCTAGTTGTGATTCTCTTGCCTCCGCCTTTTCGGGAACTAGAGCTGTGCATCACCTGGTTCTCTGATTCTGCTCACTTAGTTTCGGTGTAAGGAATTGTTCCTGGTGAGATTCTTCCAGAGAGGCTTTCCATGTGGGAGAGGCTGGCGATACACTGGCCTCGGATGACAGGAGAGGGTCTACTGGGCTCCCAGAGAGGAAGCTGTCCAGGGTTAGCACATGGCCGAATAGATGCATTGGTTCCTGTTTGCTCTCCCCTGACCGCAGCGTCCCATTTGTGCTGAGAAGGAGGGGCTGACGTTCTCTGTGGGTAGAGGTGTAGGATATGCTCCAGTAAGAGCATCCAAAGCAGGAAAGCAGAATGTGGAACTGGGCATAGCTGTGGGGTGCCAGGGAGCTGGCGTGTCTTTCTAGAAGATTCTGACAAGCCCTTTCTTTCCCTTACTTGCTTCTTCCTCATTCGCTGCATTCACCTTTTTCCTTGAGGCAGGATCTCTCACTGACTCGGCTAGGCTGGCCAGACAGTGAACTCCAAGGACCCTCTGTCTGCATCCCAGCTCTGGAACTACAAATGCATGCCACCACACTTGGGGTTTTCAGATGGGTGCTGGAGAACCAACAGATTGCCATGCTTACATGGCAAGCACTTGACAGACTGAGCCATGCCCCTGCCCTTGACCCCTAATTGTTTATGAAATCCTCTTTAATCTTTTATCTCAAGTCACCTCCCAGGACACATCCTATTCTACCCCTTAGTCTCTTCATCCACACCTCCTCTCTGGATGTTTCCACCGGGTACCACAACTTTCACTGTGAGAATCCAGTTCACTTTCCTGCCCTTAGAGTAGGGCCTGCATGAAGGAAGCCCTAGCAAGTTCACAAACCATCTTGGTTTTTGCTCTCTGCACACAGGTGCACATGCTTCCTCACTGAAGGGCATAGGCAAACGGCAGAAATAACAAGCTTGTTTTGGTTGTTTTTAGATGAGGATGTTATTGTTGAGATGGTGTTTATGCAGCATCCATTCTGGACGTGGGGGACAGTGCCCATCTCTGCTGTCATTTGTTCTGCCGCTTCAAAGGACAGGAAGAACACGGGTGGTGGTTTTAGGATCCCATTCAGAACCTCAGGGAATGAGTCATTTGGGGGTTGACGACTTTTCCGGTGACTACAGCACAAATAAATGAAGCAATAGGACATTGTTGATGTTGTTATTGTTCATTCTAACCATGGTACAGGGCTTCCAGAAGCACGCTCTCGTGATCCCTCGACTGTTCTGCTGAGCTTAGTAACTTCCCAGCTCAGCATCGAGAACACAGCCTGGTGGGAGAAGGGATAGAAGGAAGTGGGAGTTCAGTGCTGTCACCTAGGGCCCAGAGTCTCCAGAGAAGGTCTGGTCTAGAGTGCAAACCTAAAGCAGAGGCTGCTGGCTTGCCATAGAAGTGCTTCAGTCTGCTGCTTCCCGTGCGTAGCTCATTTAGCTTCAATCTCGCTATTTAGCCCAGGCTTGCCTCAAATGCCTCACAAGTGCTGGGGTTGCAGACATGGGTTGCCATGACTAGCTCTCCCTGTGCCTTTGAGTCACCTGGTGTCTGTTTTCTCATTGTGACAAAAGGAGCTGAGAAAATAAGGGGTCTTGGCTCACAGTCTGAGAGGGCACAGTCCTTCCCAGCCCGGAGGTGTGAAGTGACAGGAGTGTCACCCAAAAACAGTGACAAATGCTGGTGCTGTGTGCTTAATCTTCTTTCTGCATCTGTGTGTGTTTGCATGTGTGCACACGTGTTCCAGGGTGTGGAGGCCAGTGGTCGGCCTCAGACGTTCCTCACAAGCCGGTATTGATGTTTTATTTATGTGTATTTCTGTGGGTCACACATGCATGCTTATGTGGGTGTACAACCGTGAGTGTCATCCTCATCCACTTCCTTTGAGGCAGGGCTTTTCATTGACTTGGGAACTCTACCGTAGGCTAGACTGAGCTGGCCAGTGAACCCCAGAGATCCTGCCTTTTCCCCAATGCTGGGATTTCTGGGTACGCCACCACATGCAGCATGTTTATGTGGGTTCTGTGTCCAGTCGGGCACAGGTCCTTATACTTAAGAGGCAGACATTCGACTGACTTATCTCCCTTTGTTTGTTGTGGCAGGGTAGACTTGACCTGCTGGCCAGTGAGCCCTGGGATCTACCAGCCTTCGTCTTCTTAGTGCAGGGATTACAAGTGCTGGGAGACAGGCATGCCCCTCATTCAGCTGAGAGCTATTGGAAGCTGATCAGAGTCCCCCTGGGATTCGTGCTGGGGTCATGCCTAGTTCTCCCACACATCAGTAACTCCTGGGAATGTTCCCTTTGTTTGCTGCCTTCTCTCTGCTGCAACCCCCTCCTCTCAACCCGGCTTCCCAGGGGCTCTTGCTAAGCTTGTCTGGAGCTGGGGAAACTAAGTTAAGCCACTTTCTCCCACCATCCTGCCATTTCTGACCTGCCTACCGCTGAACTCACATGGATCGTAGCATTTGTCCCAGGGGGAGAGTATCCTGTTAAGGTCACACTCTCCACCACCACATCCCTCCAGCCTGCTCTAGGATTTTCCTCCTGAAACTCGTTCATGTCTATACTGTACTGCTTTCATGTCTGTAAGTGCTTTGCCCGTGTATGTGTCTGTGCACTGCGTGCATACAGTACCCACCCGGACCAGAAGAGGCGTCAAAGCACCAGAAACTGGAGCTAAGGAAATTTGTGAGTTGCCATTTGGATGCTGGAAACTGAACCTAGATCTTCTGCAAGAACCCTTGTAACCACTGAGTCATCTCTCCAACACCAAGGGATCCCTTTTCTATTTAGCATGGTCTCCCTTCCCTCCGTCACTGCCCTTACTCTTTTTCCTCTCTGTCCCCTCTCCTGATCATCCTGACTTATAAACATGCCCCAGAATAGCCCCCTGGGCCTTTGTTGTTTGGTTCTGATCAGCGCAGAGCCATAGTATATGGATTTTCTCTTCTCCTGGGCCAACAGTAAGTGGCATCGTGGTTTTGACACGAATCCTTGACATCCTTAACTGCAGCAGAGGAGAAAGCTTCACTGCCCAGCACAGGAAGCAGAACCAAGGCAAAGTTTAGTGGGCTCCATTAATGAAACAGGGACAGGGCAGAGAGACCCCAGGGAGCAAGAGTACGCAGGGACCTCCGTTCCTGAGTTCTGTAGCCTCCTTAAAAGCATGCCAGGAACCTGTGCATCCATACAGAACGGTGTTCCAAAACTACGGAGAGAAGGACCACAAGGGATTAGAGGAAATCACGTTCCTGCCAGGTACCCAGAAAGCGTCATGCCTCACAAGGCACTGGGCTAGAGTACCCAGAGAGTTTTGCTGCTCCAGTCCAGCTGAGCAGATCTCAAATGCTTAAAAGGATTCAAGTGTTTCCAAGTAACTGTCCCAGAGCAAAGCTGTAGAATATACATGCATTATACACACATGTGCCTCACTCAGATGCTAATTATAGTTGTTAGCATTACATTTTAAAAATGTCAAGGCTTGGCTGGGTAGTGGTACTGCCTCTGAGTTTGAGGTCAACCTGGTCTGTCTTGGTCGGCAATTTCCAGGACAGCCAAAGCTACACAGAGAAAACCTGCCTCGAAAAATCAAATGTCGAGGGTTGGAGAGGTGACTCCGTGGTTAAGGGCTGCTCTTCCAGAGGACCCTGGTTCGATTTGTAGTACCCCCATGGCAGTTCATAACTGTCTGTTTCTCCAGGTCCAAGGGATCTGATGCCCCTTCTGGATCTTCAGGCACTGACCTAACATGTAGGCACAGCAGTCATAAACGTGGCATTTAAAAAGCGAATAAAAATTAAAGCTGGGCAGTGGTGGCACGCAGACCTTTAATCTCAGCACTCAGGAGGGAGAGGCAGGTGAATCTTTGTGAGTTCAAGGCCAGCCTGGTCTACAGATCTGCCGATATCTCGGTGGAGACCTCCAAATGCCGCGCACCGCGTCCCCGTGTCTGCGCTCTGTGCGCTGGCACCCAGTTCACGAGCTTCGGGCAAGGGGGCTAGAGGTTAAAATACACAGACACACACAGACAGAGACAGTGACAAGGGTCATCCTTGAATTCCCCAAGAATGCCCCCTTTATTGTGTTCAGGGGCAGATCATGTAGAGATAGCCATGCCCCAGCCAAACCCACCAGAAACCACTCTCCTGCCATCAGGAACTCCTGAAGATCTTGTGCTCAGAGCAGCTGTAGGCACTCAGATCAGCGGGATTACAAGAAATTCAGGATCTGGGGTCTCACTGCTCCCAACACAGATCAAGTTCTAGGATAGCCAGGGCTACCCAGCAAAACCTTGTCTCAAAACAAACAAAACAAAGAAATAATAATAAAATTAAATAAAGATGTTAATGTCAATCTTGCAAGGGAGCAGGAAAATATAACCCACAATGAGAAAAACTATATCAAAACTGACTCTGGATTGGCATATGAAAACTGCAGACAGGATGGGAACTGTCGCTATGACTGCCTTAGACGCCCAAAGTTAAGGAGAGGTGTAGTCATAAGGAAGATCTAAACTGCACATCAGTGAAGACTGCAACACGCAAGCTACAGAAACGTGTATGAAATTACAGTAGATGAAGCGTTTCAGAAGACAAGAGGACTATTTAATGACAGCAGCTGTCCAAAATGAGGTGACTCAAAAAGAATATTCTTTTAACTTATTTTGTATTTTATAAGCATTGGTGTTTTGGTGTTGGGTTTCCTGGAACTGGAGTTGCAGACAATTGCAGGCTGTCATGTGGGTGCTGGGGATTGAACCAGGGTCAGCAGTCACTGAGCCATCTCTCCAGCCTGAAGAATATTCTTTTAAATGAATAGAGCATCAGTTAACTGGGAGACAATATCAAGCAACCTGGCATGTGTGTAATTGGTATACCAAGATACTTCATAGTCAATCAGCTCAAGGCCAGCAACAAAGAGAGAAAGTCTTAAAAACACTTGAGTTTTCTTTTGGCTAACGTTCTGTGATAGAATGTTCTATGACCTTTGTTTGCTAGTTTGAGGCGGGGTCTCCTGTTGCTCAGGCTGGCCTGCAGCTTGGTGTGTGTGTGTGTGTGTGTGTGTGTGTGTGTGTGTGTGTAGCCAAGGATGTCCTTGAATTCCTCACCCTTCTCCCCCACCTTCTATTTACTGGGATTACAGGCATGCACCACGCCCACTTTATGGGGTGCTGGGAACCGAACCCAGGACTTTATGCATTCCTGGCAAGCATTTTGCCAACTGAGCTACTTTCCCAACCTTCTCTTCTTTTGACCTATCTATATCTTTTTGTCTAAAATAAGTTTCTTGCACACAACACAGGGCTGAGTCTTGCTTTTTCATCCAATATAACAATCTCTGTTTGATTCTGTATTTAAGATACCTATATTGAATGTAGTTATTGACACGGTTGGATTTAAGTCTATCCATCTTGTTAGACTTATCTTTTCTGTTTGTACATCTTTTCTGATTCACTTTAGCCACTGGGCCCGAGCCCCATGGCTATCTGGCTGGGTCCTGGGTCCTTGGAAAGAACTAATACGATTATTCTGCTAAATGGATGTGGTATTGAACCGCCCCTTAGTTCTTACTTTATACCTATGGGTGACTGTGCCTCTTACCCTCATCAGGGAAGCTTCTTTTGACTGTAGGTGATCACTAATATTGAGAGCCCCCCTCCAAAAAAACTGGTCATAAGAGATTCAGAGTGCCCAGCTCTACCTGGGACATCTGTCTCACTTCCCGTTCTCACCAGGCTTGGGGAATATGAGGAAGAGTGTGCAGAAGGGCTGCAAGAGCCAGCCACGGGCTGACTGAAGCAAGAGTGTTTTACCAGACACGACAGTTGTTGTGCACAGCAGCTCAAGTGGCTGTGACTTCATGCCCAGACTGCCACAAGGCCACGTCAGCCAAAACCCCAGCAGGGATGGGGAAAGGGGTTCATGAAGTCCCACTCCTATCCGAGGAGCTATTAGTAGTTGCCTTTTTGAAGAATGTTTGTCTTTATTTTATGTGCATGAGAGTTTTGCCTGCATGGACACATGGACACCATGTTCCTGCAGTCGTGCCTGTGGAGGCCAGAGAAGATGTGGGATTACCTGGAACTGAGGTTACAGGGCATTGTGAACAAAACCCAGGTGCTCTGGAAGAGCATGAGTCATCTCGCCAGCCCTGGCAGCTGTCTTTTATGTTTGATTGGTTGTCAGACACTGTCTGTAGAACAGTGGGGATAGCAGGGCTGCAAGTTCCTGTTCAGGCAGACCCTTGGTGTAGAGGGATCAGTTTGGTCAGGAGTTGGTTGGGCAGGCCTTGTTACTGTGTTCACCTTCAGTGCATCACAGACTTGCCATTCCTCTAGGGTTAGATCTTACCACTGTCTGTCATTGAGACTCAAACTGGGTGTTGGGAGCGGGCTCTCAGTAATCCCTGGTCAGGCTTCTGCCATCACTGCACATCTGCAAGGGGCTGAGGTGTGTGTAGCTCGTTGGTAGAGTATGTACTTAGCGTGCACAAGGCCCTGGGTTTAATCTCCAGCACACGCACACACACAGAGGCAAAGAAAAGGTGGTCTCCAGTTTGAGTTTATCTGACATCAGCCCAGAAGCAGTGGCGCACGCTTTTAATCCCAGCACTCAGAAGACCAAGACAGGCAAATCTCTAAGTGTGAGGCCAGCCTGGTCTACAGAGTGAGTTCTAGGACAGCCAGGGCTACACAGTCTTTTAAATAGTGACAGTAACTGGGATCTGGGATAAGATGTGGCTGCTCATTCAGGATCGTCTGCCCCATTCTGCAGCTTTCTCTCTGTCTCTCTCTGTCTGTCTCTGTCTTTGTCTCCCTCTCCTCTCCTCCCCTCCCTCCCCTCCCCTCCCCTCCCTCCCCTCCCCTCCCCTCCCCTCCCTTCTCCTCTCCTCTCCTCTCCTCTCCTCTCTTTATTGTTAGGGGAAAGGCCAGGCTGTGCACAGCATAAAGCCCTGTGGGACAGAGATGACAAGGGGCTGGAATTTGGGGATGGAATTTTCCAGGGGATTGAGAGAGAAACCAAAGCAGGCAAAGAACAGGAGTGGATGGAGAAGTGGGTTCTTGGGCTCTATGCTTCCATGCTTTTCTCCTTCTCCAAAGAATGTCCTGTTGTACCGGCTTCACTCGGGTGTCCTTTTAAGTCCATTGCTGTCACAAGGCCTGTGCGTGTCATCATGGCCTCGGGAGGGTTACACCACCAGTTTCCTGTGGCGTCCTGAGGCCAGACGTGGCAGTAACATGTCCCCACACCACATGCCTCAGAGGTGACAAAGCCTGGACGGAAACCCGGCCAAGTCTGACTTTAGCTCAGGAATTTTCAGTATTTCTGTTCAACAACTGTCCCCTGGTCAGCCGCTGAACCTCAGTTCACCCCGACCCTCTCTTCCACCCTGCCCAATACCAGGGATAGGCGCTGTCTCGAGGTCTGGCTGCATCTCCATCTGCCACGTTAGCTTCCCATCATACCTCCTGGCCCTGTCAGTGAAGAGAGAAAGCTCTTGGCTTCCTGTCACTCCTTAGACAGCCAGGCACACCCCTCTGGGTACCCCCAGTTTGGGCCCCCAGTACACACTCCATCACAACCCAGGAATGTGGGCATCCAGGCACCAGCAGCCAGCCACGCTGAGGCGCCGGATAGCTGACAGAAGCTGACAAACCATTAAAGAGGAGGTCCGGGCTGAGGGGTGAATCACAGCACCTGGACTCTAGATTATCACCAGGCGTCTGTGAGAAAACCGTTTCTGCCCTTCCTGACTATTGCCTACCTCACCCTGTCTCGGGGATGTGAGGCTCTAGGAATACACAGTGTCCTCAAGTTGGTAAAAGCACCACTATCAGGCTTCAAACCCTTTTCTAGAGAGACGCTGCCCCCACCCAAGGAAAGGGGATGACTTCCTGCATGGGGGAGACCAGGATGTGCTATGCTAGTTCAAGGATCCAGGCTCAGGGCTGTCACTAACACAGTGGCAAACAGGACAGAGGATGCTCCCAAGATGGAGCAATCGCTGAGAGTGGAGCTCCTGTTAACTGTAACAGTGCCCCGTGAGCTCAGAGGGCCGCCAATTGCAGATTCTCCCTTTCAGGCTAGGACGAGGCTTGAGCCTCTGTTTCCAACAAGCTCCAAGCCTGCCAGTGCTGCGGTCCCGAACCAGCTACCGGATCAGACGTTTGGTGACTTTGGGGCTCTGAGGTGCCTCCCTTCCTCATCCCAGCCCCCACTGCTGTTCTGAGCTTTGCAGAACTCATTGGGAGCATGGCCTCATTCTCTAGAATTGGGGTTACCCTTCCGCTTCGGTTGTTTTCATTGTTGCTGTTAATAGCTTGTGTGTATGTGCACATGTGTGTGCGCCTATGTAAAAGTGCATATGTGGAGGCCAGAGATAACCCTTGGAGCTTGTTCTTAGGAGCCATTCACCCTGGGTTTTGAGACAGAGTCTCCCACTGACTGGAGTACCAGGCTGGCTGGTCACCATGTCCCAAGGATCCACCTGTCTGCTCCTCACTGGCCTTGGGATTACAGGCACTCTCCTCCATGTCTGGCTATTAAACATAGGTTCTCAGGGTTGAATTCAAGTCTCCTTGCTTGCACATTACGGACCAAGCAATCCTCCCATCCCCGCAGAACCCCCTTTCCAAACTGTTTGGCAGAAGACAGGTCCCCATCTCCGCCGAGCTTATGGGAGCTCAGCATACAGCTTTCTGTCTCGTGTGCCGATAAACTCACTAGCGGTACCCCTCACTTTCGTGTCTCCATCTCAGAGCCTGGCTCTCCCTACTTCCTGCTCCTCCCACCATCCCTGTCCACAGCTGGAGTGAGATTTATGTGTTTGCCACTGGGGTTTTGTAAAGAAAAGAGGGCGTGTGTGCCTAAGGAAGGAAGAAGCGTGCATTACGGTCCATTGTGTGACAGGCACATTGGAAAACATCACTCCCAGCCAGCCCTGAAGCACCCCACGTGGTAGGGACGGAGCAGATGGAGTGTGTTCAGCTTTCTAAGTGACTGACTCACAAGCAGGATGAGTAGACGGAGATCAGCCTGGCTTCAGAACCCAGAGAGGGAGCTGGGGTGGGGGTCCAGCTCCAGAAGGGTTGACAGATGTGGGGGACTGGGGGGTGGACCGCCACTTATTCCTGAGAGCAATGGGAAGCAGGCCGAGGGTCAGGTGAGCTGGGAATCAAGTCAGGCTAGCTGTATCCATTGAGGGGGGAAGGAGGGAGCACACTGGTGGGAGCCGGAGGGTCCCAGAGAGCCTCTTCCCACAGCGTCTTAGGCTGGTGGGCTGTGTGGCCCATCTCTGCCTATACACAGAGCTAACAGAACATCCCTACTGCCAACATCCCCTGTCCAGATCCCCAGGAGGGGGCAGGAGAAGCCTCAGTTTCCCCTTTGGAAGACAGACCTAGGGAGGGAGCATCAGAGGCTTCCCCAAGACCACCCCTGAATGAGCCACTGGGTTGGTCTGGAGCCCCCAATCCTGTAAGCTGTGTAGCTGTTAGAACTCTGGGTCCCTGTGGGGAGAAAGGCCGCAAGGCCAGAGCCCAGCCTGGGTCAGCCAGGGTTCGTTATCAGGAGCACCGCCCAGCCAGCCCTGCTCAAAATAGCTTTCCAGATGCAAGGGCATTTTTCATCTCGTTCTGTTTTCCCGCATGCACGCACACACACAAATAAATATCCCTGAATCTCAATGGGGCCAGACTCTAGAGAGGGGGAAGAGGGACCGGGGCACTGCTGACCGCCTACTGAGAGGCCCAGGTTTAATCCTTTGGTTCCTTTCTTGGGGTCAAGACTTCGCTTCCTGACACGAGTATAGAAACTCATGCTGGTTTCCCAGAGGCCACTGGCTTGTTCTTAGGTCAGGCTGGCCATTCCCTCGGGGTCATCTCCCCAGACATCATGACGCTGGTGGGACAATTGAAGGGTCCATGCACGGGTGTGTGTGTGGGGGGGTGTTAGGAAAAATACAACACATTCTGCCTTGGAGGGGCTTCCTAGCCACGGGGAGACCTGCTATGCTTCCTCTTATTTCCAAGAAACTCCTGGAACCCTGGGAGTAAGAGGCCTCTCCTTCACAGAAAGCTGAGTGCACACCAACCACCCCCACAGATGACACTGGCACACACACGCGGCTTCCACGAACGCCAGTGTCCCCTTGGCCCTCAAACTAAGCCACCGAGGTATCTGGGCATGATCTGTTCGGGGTTTTGCCATCGGGACCAATTTTCCATCCTTAGCTCAAAGGCCATGCTGGCTTCCCACTGCCCACTTGGAGACTGGTAGTTAGATTAAAGGATCCCAGGGCTACCTGTGAACAGCAATTCAGTGTTGATAAGATAAAGATGAAGCTAGAGGTATAGGTTGTACTGGGTCCTCCCAAGACATATTTAGGGAGTCTTATGCACTCTGGTACACACGAATGTGAGCAAGGTATTTGCAGGGGTTAAGCAAGTTACGGTAACGAGGGTGGGTCCTAGCCCGAGATGATTAGCGTTACTCTTGTATGCACGTATGTGTGTGCGTGTGGAGGCCGGAGTCAGTTGTTCCTCCTCTGGCACTGTTTATCTTGTTTTTCAGAGTCAGGGCTTCTCACTGGCCTGGAGTTCATTAAGGAGGCTAGACAGTTGTTGAATGACTTCCATGGGCCTGCTTGTCTCTGCCTCCCCTGCTCGGGGATTCTGAGCACGGCGCACTGTGCCCTCGGTACTTCTGTGTAGTTTTTGGGTTTGAAATCAGATCCTTAAGTTTTAAGGCGAGAACTTTACCAGCTCAGATCCTTGAAGTCAAGATAGACACTATGCCAACGGAGCCAACCCCATCCCCACCCGACACCCACTCAGCCCCAGCCCCTTGCTCCATCCCATCCACTCCAGGCCCTGTGCCTGGTGCTCCTGTAATGAGGCATGGGATGTGGCAGGCAGCACAGAGCCTAGATCCCAGCACTCAAGGAGACTGCGCTAGATGTAAGTTTGTAAGTTCGAGGACAACCTGGGCTGTTACCGTGAGACCCTGTCTCAAAATCACAGAGAATAAAGAGGAGAGACCACACATGTTGTTGCTTGGAGTGTCCCCGTGTGTGGAACTTCATTGCTACCATGCTAGGGAACCCACAGGGTGCAGTGCCTCCTGCTGCCCTCAGCCTCTCTGGAAGCAGGCTGAGCTGGGGGACTCTTAGCTCGCCCATCTGCTCTGCCTCTGAGTGAGTGCAGGGTGCTTCCTGGGTTGTACGCATGCTGTCGGCTTCTGTTTTTAGTTTTGAAAAGAACGGGTTTGGTTTGGTTTTGCTTTACATCCCAGCACTGAAAGAAAGGCACCTGTCTTTTTGTTTTTTTTAAAAAACTACTACTACCTTTTGCAAATGTCTTTTATTCATCTGCAGTTGATTTTTGTGTTGGTTTGCGTCTGTTTGTTTACTGAGGTAAGGTGTCTCTGTAGACCCAGGCTGGCCTGGAATTTTCCATGCTCCTTCCTTATCCCAAGAGCCAGGATCACAGATGAACACATCCACGCGGCTTCCTTGCAGGCCTTGCTGGAGCTTCTTTACCAGGTTGCATCCTAAGCTGCTGGAACAAAGCCCCTCCCATCTTCACCTCGCTATTCTGGGGTGCCATATTTATATGGCATATATGGATGCCCCCCCACATACAGTCATTTTCTCTCCCACTTCCCTCTGCCAGTCTGAGGATCACACCCAGGCCTCCCACACACCAGCCAAGCTCTTTACTACTGAGCTACAGCCCCAGCCCTAGAAAAATTCTCAACCATGTCCTTATATAAAGTTCTCTCGAAATAATATTAATATCGCGATCGATGTGAATGACTTACTTTGAAGTCTGTAAACCATAACAGAGAGAAGAGGCATAGTTCGGTGCGGATTCTGTGAGAGGCTCTCATTTGGTGTAGGCAGCAACGTATGCACGATGCATTTATAATTAGTTACGCCGCCTTGCTCCATGTTCTGCTTTAACCTTTTCACGTATGAATACATCTGAAGTTGTCCATGCCTGTGACCCCAGCCCCCTGGAGGTAGAGGCAATAGGATCTGAAGTTCAAGGCCAGCCAGGGCTACGTCTCGGACAGAACAATCTCTGTTTGCACGGTGCAAAAAGAGAACGGCCTTGCTTTTTAAAACCGTCTTTACGGAGATTCACACCTTAGGTAAATCCTCTCACACATTTAACCAATTCCCGAAGAGATACTTTGGGAGAGTTCCTAATGACCCATTTTAAGAATAAATGTTTCCGATGCTCGGCTCCCACAAAAAGATTGTTCTCATTTGTCCTCCCATCGGCATCATGTCACGCTGACCACACTAACAGGTGCATTGAATGACGTAGCTGCACAGGCGCAGTTAAAGGCTGAGCAAGGGCGCTGGAGAGATGGCTCAGAGGCTAAGAGCACTGGCTGCTCCTCCAGAGGTCCTGAGTTCAATTCCCAGCAACCCCACAGTGGCTCACAACTATCTGTAATGAGACCTGGTGCCCTCTTCTGGCCTGCAGGCAGACATATAGGCAGACACTGTATACATGATAAATAAATCTAAAGACCTAGCAAGGAGCAAAAGGAGCATGTTTCCTGGTCCTGACTGGGTTCGCATCTACTATGCTAGCCCCTTAGTCTGCTGATGAAAACTCTTCATTTTCAGATTTTTCCACTGTTTTCTTTCGTCAGAGAGCATGGTTGCTAGGACACTGGAATTTATTCAGATTTGCTTTGCAGCCTAGTTCATGCTGAGTGCTCTGAGGAGGGCTCTGTGTGCTTTGGAGACACAGCGGTATGGATGGCGTAATGAATCACGGTGTACCGTCAGCATTACGTTGACTCTCAATGCTCAGGCTGGACCCCCAGTCTTAGACTATTTTGAGACAAATGATATTAACCATCTCATCTCGTTTCACACAGATACAGGCTCTTCAACAGCCCCACACAGATAAATAACAGTTATCTAACAGAATCACACATCTAATATCTAATTTCCCTGGCTGTCTTTTAAATAACTGTTGGTAAGGTTTGGGAGCTGTCTGGAAACGTTTGGAAATGTCAGGCAGGCAGCGACAGCTTTTTCTCATCAGGTTTTTAAAGCATTCCTTTGTTTTTACAGTGCGGGCTTGCTGTTTTCTGCCTTGCTCAGTGGGTTTGTGATGACACACTGAGCCTCCCCAATTTGGCCTGGTGTGGGGGCGGAGGCTTCAGACTGGCTTCTGTGTCCCTTTAAGACATGCCATCGCTCCCCAAGAATGTCCTTACCCTGGGCATTGCAAGCTGCTCCAAGCTAGCTTTGTATCTTTCCTGTCCCCGTTCTCTAAGGAAATGCAAAGGCGGTGATTTCTGATTATATTATTCTCTATTTATTAGCTACAGTTCCTTTATTAAAGAAAACAACAACTTCCTCTCCACAACTGTGAGCCCATTTCCTCGAGGTTTACTTTAAATAGCGAGTCAGGACAAATGTGTCTTCCCCTTGACTCATCAGTTTTTATAGCCGTGAGTTAGTTTTTGACCTTCTCCAAAGGCGAACAGTCAAGGGTTTCTTTTTAGAGTTACGACACACTAGTCTTTATGCCAACCTGTCTGCCATCACTCCTACTGATGCTCAGATTTCCTGCTTCTTGGCTAGGGAAAGCCAAGAGCTTTGGATATTTGCTCTTCCATACAGACCATGAAGGAACAAGCCCACAGTCAGTTCTTCTCCCAAAACAAGATTGGTTGGAATCGCATGAGGATTCTGTGCCTCTGTGGGTCTCTATAGGGAGAAGTAACGTCTTCACGAATAAGACAAACTATTCGTGAACATGGTATACATCACAGCTCACTTAGATAACTTCAGAGTCTCTAGTGAAGCCGGGCGATGGTGGCGCACGCCTTTAATCCCAGCACTCGGGAGGCAGAGGCAGGCGGATCTCTGTGAGTTCGAGACCAGCCTGGTCTACAGAGCTAGTTCCAGGACAGACTCCAAAGCCATGGAGAAACCCTGTCTCGAAAAAAAAAAAAAACAAAACAAAAACAAAAAACAAAAAAAAAAACCAGAGTCTCTAGTGAAGTTTATTGGCTTTCTTCCAAGATATGTATGTTTATTGATAATGGGAATCGTATGTCCTTGTTAAAATATCTTTTCTTAGTAAAAACTGGTATCGTAGAGGAGTACAACTGACTTTTGTATGTTGATTTTACATCAGGAAAATTGCTAAACTCTTTTAAATCTGACTTAAAGTTATTTTTGCTTTTCTGTGTTGAAAATCATATAATCTAGAAAACCATTGCTAGCTTTCTTTTGGTTCCCAATCTTTACAGTTTTTTGCCCTCTCCTTAGTAATTCCCCAAGCTTCTGATGTGATGTTGAATAGAAATGATAATACCAGGCATACTTGATTCTCTCTTTACTAAATTTAATTACATGTATCTACCCACCCACCCATCTACCCATCCTCCCATCCATCCATCCATCCATCCACCCATCCATCCATTCACCCATCCATCTATCCATCCATTCATCCACCCACCATCCACCACCCACTCACCCCCCCATCCACCCACCCATCCATCTACGTGGATGTGTCTGCCACCAAGCCTGCAGAAAACAGAGGACAACATCAGGAATGGGTTCTTTCCTCCACTTTGTGGGTCCTGCAGATCAAGGACCTCTAGCTGCTGTGGTATCTTGCCAGCCCTTATTCCTGTTTTTAAAACAGTACTGCTGACCAGACCCTGTGACTCACACCTACAATCCTATCACACGGCAGACTCCAGCAGAATTCCTTGTTCAAGGCCTGACTCAAACAAAGAAATACAAGCAGCTCTCGGAATTTCATAAAATGTTTGCTACCAGGTTTTGGGGGGTGGGTGAGTATGTTAGATTTCAAATTTTAAGTTTCTAATGTTGCTTACTTGCTGGGAATTTTATCACGAACAGATACTAATTTTTTAAATTGATGCTTTGACCTGAATCATAATTTTTCCCCCTATTCTCCTAATACAAATACAATTCATTTTCAGATTTTCCTACTCTTGAATTCGTTTGACAGGGAGCATGAGTCCCATGACAATGGGACTTTGGGGTCTCCTAGCTTTGCTGTACAGCTAAGTTCATTATCAGTGTATTGAGGAGGTCTGTGTGTGTTTTGTATAAATTTGGCTACCCAGGGGCTGAGAATATGGCTCAGCTGTTAAAAAGCATTGCTTACTGTTTGTGATTTTAACCTTATTTAGGACCAGGCTCCAGGTGATCTGACACCATTTTCTGGATTCTGTTACACTGTCTTCAGGATTCTGTGGCACTTGCACTCTGGTGCGCACACGCACACAAACACACACACACACAGATAATTAAAATAATAATTTTGAAATCTTTCAGTTTGGCTCCCTTTTCCAGGCATTGCAGTCTGGTTCAGTATCCGTGTTGGCCATTTCTTTCTGCAGTTGCTAAAATCTCACAGGTGACGTTTTGTTTACTTGGTCCACCAAACCTTGTTACCACTGTCTGATAGGACTTCAACAGTTTTAATTCTTCCTGGTTGGCTGACTCTTTAATGGGGTCACTTTATATAGACATTGTAGCAATGATTCCACAGGTTCTACCTACTAATAATCTTTCCGTTAGTATCTATCCGGAGGGCTTTGCTTTATTCTTTGAGCTGTCCTAAGTTCTTAATGTTGATTTGGGAGGGGGGCTACTTTGACAGAATTACTCGCGATATTGTGCTGAGTGATGGATCCTGAGTAGGGGCTCAGGGAAAGAGCCACGTTAACCCTGTGCCTTGCAGCGGTCTGCTGGGGTGTGCTGTCAGGAGAGTAAGTCCTTCCTTGGAGTGGGGATGTGTGTCATTGTTACCCTACTGTCTGGAGGGCATGTTTTTTTCCCCGAGAAAAGCCTGGTGTTTCCAGAAAGATTTGGCTGAGAAAAACCAACTTTGTCGGAGGCCGCCTATCTGTTTCCTAGAAACTAGATGTGAGTGAAACCCGGCCGGTGCCCGAGTCACAGCGTACGTTTCCTGTTTTTCACCCGCTAACTAATAAAGTTATTTCCTCCGTGTGCTGTGTGGCTGAGCAGGAAGGCCCCATGGCTTCAAGGCCCGAGGTCAGCTATTATTCACTGCCCAGCTCCGAGTGAAGGGCGGAAGTTCCCTG
Organism: Microtus obscurus; assembly: GCA_963919715.1. NCBI lineage: Eukaryota > Metazoa > Chordata > Mammalia > Rodentia > Cricetidae > Microtus > Microtus obscurus. The sequence continues at coordinate 23,808,715 of CAWTZC010002521.1, forward strand.
GGCTCCCCTGGGGAGGAACTTCCTCTCCATCAGGGTTGTCAGCCCTTACTGTCCTAACTATACTATGCCCTGCTCCCTAGCTGTCGCGGTGGCCCTGAGACATCACTACTCTCTACCCTGACATCGTACAGGCTCTGTCCCCAGCCTGCTGTCTCCTGGATGTCTGGCCAGCATTTCAGGCCCCTTAGGTCCGAGATGGACTTTCTCTTCATTAAATTATATTATGTTATATTAATCAATCCTTTGATTGATTAGTTAGAAACTGGCTGTTATATAACCTAGCTCTGTCTCGGGCTAGCTATGTAGCCAAGGATGACTTGAACTTCCTCTGTCTTCGGAGGGCAAGCCCTGCAGTTGTGTGATACCACACAGGGTTCATGGGTGGCTGAGGCTGGAACCCATGCTTCAGGCCTGCTGGGCAGGTGCTCTATCCACTGAACTATATTTCCAGGCCTCTAAATGAATCCTGATATTGCCTAGTCTATGTTCCTCATCGTGTTCCTGGAGACCACAGCTCCGTGGTGGTCCTAGGTGCCCAGAAGCTCTATCATCATCAAAAAACCACATCTCTGCAACTGTCCCCAAACCATTTGCCCAGCCAGCACCCGCTCAGGATCCACTCACAGTAGTGTGGGCTGACAACGGTTCTGCCCTCTATTTTGGGGCGCTTCTCTGAGGCAGGTGCAGGCAGGTGCCCCAGGTGTGACCTGGGAAGGCTTCTCAGAGAGCTTGTCCAATTGCTGAGCGCTGAATGAATGAAGGAAGGAAGACATGCATAGACCCTTGGGTGTTTTCTCCAGATCAACACCCCGAATCCCACTCCCCAACCATCCTCCCTGGTCACGGTTTCCAGAACCCTCTGTTTCCTTCCCTCAGTAGCCAGGACAAGCTGGCCTTGAGGGCAGGACTCCTGGTGGCCAGAGAGCAGGAGACTTGAGCACAGGCTGCTGTTTGGCTGTGGCCAGCCCTTTCCCCCTTCTCCTGTGCCACGTCTTTCTGGTGTGTAGACTGTGTCCAAAGAAGACGTTTCCTCCACAGTGCCCCAAGGCAGTCTCTGTCGCCGACTGGCCTCCTGAACTCACCTGGGCAGAAAGGCTGGGTGTGGATGAGGAATCCTGGTGTCTGCGGGAGCTGCTGCCCCTGGGTGCTATTGTGTACTTATCTGCCAGCTTATGTCTCTTGAGGGCTGGGTTCTGGCTCGCCCTCACACACTCAGGCATTCTTTTAGTCATGTACTCACACTTGCTCACCCTTAACTGACCATCATCTGTGCCAGGCTTTGTACTGGGCTGGGTAGAGGGTCTCTGAGATGCACGGGACTTTGTGCCTACCTGCCAGGGTTGCCCAGGCTGTGGGAGATCAAAGTCAGACATAGATGTGGAAACAAGGATGACATGATGTCCCGCTGTCCTTTGCCCTGGGGAGTGATGCATGTGTACTTGTGTGTGCATGTGCGTATATGTGTGTGCATGTGAGTGTGTGCATGTGAGTGTATGCATGTGTGAGCGCATGTGTGCGCACACGGGTGCGTGTGTATGTGCATGTGTACTTATGTGTGTGCATGTGTGTGCACATGTGTGTGTGCGTGTGCATGTGTGTTGGGCGTAGATGTGGTGAAGGCATGCCAGAGCAAGCCCCTCTCCTTCTGTCTGTGAAATGAGTGAGAGAGCAGCCGGCCTGTGAGGCACAATGAGGCCCATGGGGAAGAGCTGAGCCGTTAGGGAAGCGATAGACTGACCATGGGCACCCCATGGTGTTGATGTGTGTGGCCCACAGTGGGAGGTGCTGCCCTGGGAGCCTGTCTGTCCCTCAGCCCGACACTTCCTAGCACCTGCTGGAACAAAGCATGCCCTGGCTGCTCGGCTGCGCAAGGGACTTCTTGAGAACCCCTGAGATGCTTATCTGTTCCTGCCGGTGCTTCTCAGAAAGGGCCTAGATCTGGGGCCTGTGCAAACCCTGGAGGCCAGGCCCCTCCCTCCGGATCCTCTGTAGGGGACAGAAGGCAGGGGTAGAGCACCAGCGGGGTAGCCTAGGGTGCCCACACAGGGAGTGGGCTGTGCACGGCCCCAGTAAGGCTGAAGGAGACATGGAGCAGGTTGACTCCTCTCTTAGATGCTGGAAGCTGAAGGACGATGCCGTGCTGTCCAGCCCTGATGCTGCTCCTCATAGGCCGTCCCATTACACCCCACATGCATAAGTATGTACAGACACATGCGTGACCCATACAATTCCCATTCCACAGATGTGGAAAGTGAGATTTGGACAAATTAGGTCATCACATTGCTGACAGTTGACTGGTCGGGAGCTGGCTCCTGGTGCAGGGGACAGTGGCTTCCATCACACTTTCTTGGCTCATAACCTGCTCCCTTCTGACATCTGCCCTGTCCTCCTGCCCTTGGACATCTTATTCTTTGACTTATTTCAGATTTACCGTAGAATCACAGGGCTGGGCCTGGAGAGATGGGTGAGCCATTAAGAGAAGTTATTGTAGAAAGCTGGGGTACAAGCACCCACACTGCAGCTCACAACCACCATTAGCTCCAGCTCCCGGGGATCTGACACCCTTTGCTGGACTCCTGGGGCTCCCGCATGCGCACGGCGCATCCAAAACTCACAAAGGATTATACACAGTCACATAAATGCAAGAGTAACGAATCTTAGCCAGACAGTGGTGGTGCACGCCTTTAATCCCAGCTTGCAGCAGGCAGAGGCAGGTGGATCTCTGAGTTTGAGGCCAGCCTGGTCTAAAGAGTGAGTTCCAGGACAGTCAGGGCTATACAGAGAACCCCCATCTTGAAAAAACAAAACAAACAAAAAACAAAAAAGTAATAAATCTTAAAAAATAATAATAGTAAAATTATAAGGTGTGAACTCTCATCCTTCTGCAGTGGCAGACTGACCTGTGGGAACTTCCTGCTGCAACCCTGGGAAAGGTGACTGGGAAATTCCCACAGCCCTTCCCTGTCCAGGTCCAGCCCAGGCTCCACCTCTGGGTGGAGAATGGAGACAAAGTGTCTTTGTTCCTACCTCTGCTTTCACCCCGCTCTGCTGGAGCTGCCTGGATCTGGGCAGGTGCCGGCAGCTTTGCCAGCCAGGCTAGGGCTTGTTGAGGCGGCAAAGACAGAGCACCCACAGCCTGGGCACACAGGCTGTCAACACTGCAGGACAGATTCACCAGACTTTGCCCAGATCCACTAAGCCTGGCCCAGCCCAGCCGGGTTAAACCAGGATATGGGGTTAGGAGCAGCACACTGTATCTGAGCATAAATGGTTCATCACAGGAGCTGTGTGCAGCCAGGCCTATCCCAGTGGAACCGAGGGTGCCCCTTGGGCTCCAGAAGCAGGGCTGGGCATGAACTATAGCTTATGTTGACCCTCACTGGTTCCAACACCCCAAAAATTCATGCTGAAATCCTGGTTCTTTGTGTCTTAGAATATGCAGATACTGTCATTTTGTTTGGTGATTTTTGTTTATAGGTGTATTTTGTTGGTTTTTGTTTTTGGAGGAGATAGGGTCTCATGATGTAGCTCAGGCTGGGCTGAAATGTGCCTGTCACCCTTCTGTCTAATCAAGTTAGAGCGAGGTTATTTATAAGGGTCTAACCCTGTAACACTGGTGTCCTTATTAAAAGAGGAAAATTGGGGACAGGCGAAAATATGTGGAAAGAGAGGCCCAGAGACTTAGAAGCACCAAGAGTACCAGTGAGCCTACAGAAGCCCTGGAGAAGACGCTCCCTGAAGCCTCAGGAGGTGTCGACCCCCATGTGACAACCCCACACCCACCCCCACCACCAGGGGAGGCGGCACAGGCAGTGGCTGGAGCTGCCTCGTCTGTGGTCTTTGTTATGTTGGTTCTAGGAAAGCAGTTACCTCCTTTCTATGAAAGAGGAGCACCAGGCTGGGATGCGACTTCCCCGAAGGGGACAGATGACCTCAGGGCCTCCTCCTCTTGACTGTGGCGCTGACCAGCACACCCTCCTGTCAAACCTAGGCTCTCACACCTGTGTGAGTGTGTGCACTCTCAAGGTAAGCCACGTTCTGAGCTCAAAGGCCTAGTGGAGAATCAAGCCAGCAGTGGACTCAATTCTAAGTCAGGGAGCGGCCTGTGGGTAAGGTGTGTGAGCTGACGCTTAAGGGTGCATTTTAGCGTACAGGATCTGTGGGGAAAATGAGGCAGGTGCTGAGTTTAGACTCTCCATTAGGGACAGTGGACCTAGTGGCCACTACTCTTCCCAGGCTCTCTCTGGCCCCTGGTCCTTTTACACGGTTCTCAACTTAGACTCACCCTACCTGGCCACACCATGCCTTTCCTGGTGCTCCGCCAGCCCTGCTCATACTCCAGCAAATGGTGCCACCATTCTACCCCATGTGACAAACTCCCATCTTGTTGCGTGACTCTGTGAGAGTTACTTGTCTTCTCAGAACTGACTCGCTTGCCTTCCCAAGTGGGATAGCACTTGCCTCACCGGCTTGTTGGGAGGTTCGCTGCCTTTGGTTGTCCAGTCCAGGAAGTTTCCGGCACAGAGTTCCCTCTGTTCTGTATCTTCCCGGAAGCCAGAGTCCTCAGACGGACCTGGATTGTCATAATCGTATCATCCAGTGCAGGGGCCGTGAGTGACTGGTGTGCTTGAAAACCGGTCACTCTAAAGAGGAAGTCCTGACATTATAAGATGCACGCCAGATGACCCTGCAATGCAGAAGCATTGAATTTGGCATGCATTACTTTTTTGTTGTTTTTTTTTGTTTTTGTTTTTTTTTTTTTTGTTTTGTTTTGTTTTGTTTTTGCGCAGGGTTTCTCTGTTGCTTTGGCGCCTGTCCTGGAACTAGCTGTTGTAAACCAGGCTGGCTTCGAACTCACAGAGATACGCCTGCCTCTGCCTCCCGAGTGCAGGGATTAAAGGCGTGCGCCACCACCGCCCAGCGGCATGCATTACTTTTAATACTGACTACACGCTGAGATGATTTCTTTATGTATTAAGCTAAATAAAATAAATGTAAATGAATCAAGTTGAGTTGATCTTCTTAGTTTTGGACTGTGGCTACTGGAGAAATAGATGCAAGTGTGAACTTGAGCCGAGCGGTGTCTGAACTTGGAGAGGTCATCTTTGGGGCGCCTTGCCTTCTGTCCCCCCGAAAAGTGGCTTTGGGGCTTGCAGCAGCCTGGGTTTCTACTCTCTGTGTCTTCTCTCCCTCCAGATCCCCCCCTCTCTCTCAGAGCCTCAGATTCAGGCCAGGGTTGGGGAGCTGCCCTCCCGCAAGATGAGTAAAAAGCCGGTTCCCAGCTGGTGGGGAATCTCAGCTGTGTGGGAATGACCCTGGCCTCACTTTCTCCCTCCCAGCCACCACAAGGGATGTGGCTTCCTGGCCTCCGGGTCTGAGTCAGATGTAAGGAATCCTCTCTCTTCTAGCAGGGTCTGGGTGATGGGCAGGCTGCGGACACTGAGCAGCAGACACGCAGGGCAGATCTAGGCTCAGCAGTGTGTAAATGGAGGCTCAGCCTCACGCTAGCCACGAGGCTGGGGAAGCCCCACCTGGCTGCATCACAATTCTCTCAGCTGTAAATCTGGCATAATCTCCCTTTAGTTTGTGTCCGAGTCCAGGGGATGAAATGATGTCGTGGAGGCGTGGCCCTTGGCCTAGGTCTTGTGCAGAAGATGACAGTGGTCGGAGGATCCTTGTTGGGCTGTGGTTGTGGCTATGGTCAGATAATCTTGGAGGGGAAGCAGATCTAGGGTGCACAGGCCAGGTTGGCTTGTAGTTCTCTTTCAGGCCTTGGACTGTGCACGGCCTACTTGTAGCCTGATGGTCCTTTTCAGATGGGGACACCGAGATTTCCATCCCCAGAGCCTGTGTTCTCTCTACCACCAATGCTAGGAGGGCTCCAGGAAGAAATGGATGTAAAATAGAACTGTGAAGCCTTGAGCCTTTGTGTGTGTGTGTGTGTGTGTGTGTGTGTGCATCCAGAAGGGCATGGTGGCTTGTAAGCCTATAATCTCAGCATTCAAGAGGCTGAGATAAAGGGATTGTCAAGAGTTCAAGGCCAACCTTAGCTACTTAGTGAGACTCTGACTCAGAAAATGGAAAGAATGAAGTAAATCCACAGTGCTTGGCTTGAGCCTGCTCTCCCCAAGAAGACCCTGAGCCAAGGCAGCTCACTCAAGAGAGCACCAAGAAACTCTCAGGAACAGACCGGGAGGGAGCAATCCCTGGGGCGGGGGCGGGTTTGCTAAGGAGGTTTCACCTGAGCGCCATCCTGCTCAGCTGTGTGTGGACACCCTTCCCCACTGCATCCCGAGGGCCCGTGAGTAGGCGATGCCCACCTGCCATCCGTTCTGATTGAGGGCCGAAGTGTCGGGAGTTCTGGCCCTTCCTTATGCCAGGTAAGGTCTCTTGATGCCAGAGACCAGTGGATGCCTGGCGAATGCAGCAGGGGCGTCTATGGGGACAGCCTCAGCCTGACTCTTAGGAAGTGCACTTGTGCAAAACCAAACTACACAAGGGTGTGTGTTTATCACAGCCTTGACTGAGTCTGAATTTAGAAGTAGCCTAAAAGTACAGCAAGAGGGGATTAGCACATCAAGATCCGGAGCATTCTACAGCCCCCTGTGAAGCCCCAGTGGCACCAGGAAAGGGCCGAGGAGGAAGTGCTAGAGTGACCTGTGCCACCTAGCCTGGCTTTTACCCGTTGATTAACAATATGTCTGTGTCCTTTGGAAACCCGCTGGGGCTCCCTCAGGTGGGAGCTCAGCTCTGAAGCTCACATGAATCACTGTCTTGGCCTTTCCCTGGCTTCTCCTCATGCCCAGCCAGCTTTTGAGTGTCAGAGTTAAGTGGTACAAACTAGAACTTGTGGTTTTTCTCCTTCAGGTCTCTCCGGCATGCTCCCCGCCCTACCCCCACCTCCACACTGTTCAGAGCAAGAGCTCATCAGCCCCTCCTGGGTTCTCTCTCAGACCCACATCCAAAATGTCAGCAAATTCTGCCATTTCCACCTTCTGAACTATACCCGAAGTCTCTTGAACTGTGCCTGTAGTTAACTGGTCACCCTGCAGCCGTGGCTAGGGCCCTGCTGCCAATTACCCCTCTGCCTACTCCTGACAAAGACGTGTGCTGTGGATGCAGCTCAGTTGGTCGAGTTGTTGTCTAGCATGCAGGAGGCCTCGGGATCGATCCCCAGCTCCTCATTCACCAGGTGTGATGGTGCAGGTATGTAACCCTAGAATCCAGGAGGTGGAGAACCAGAAGCCCAAGGTCATCCTTGATATGTAGTAAGCTTGAGGCTAGCCTGGGCTACAGAAAATTCTTTCTCAAAAACGGGCAAAGCAAAATGTAGCGTTTATAGGACTATATACAAAACCCACTACAAATGTGTTTTACTCTGTAAATTATATGTTAATTTTTTTAAAAAGAAGAAACAAAAACCAGATTCCATCGCTCCTCCTTACAAACCTGCACGGCAGCCTCTCCCTCAGCTCCCCTCCGGCTGGTGGCAACTTTTTAGTGGGTCCAGAAAGGAAATGGAAATCAGAGTCAGCATCATTGTGTTTTATTTTACTTTTGAGACAGAGTCTTTCTGTAAAGCCAGGCTTTACAACAATCCTCTGTTCCTAGTATTGTGATTACGTGGGTTTCACCACACCTGACTTCCAGGTCATTGCCAGCATTATTATTGTTCTGGTTTGTGACAGGGTCTTACCCTGTAGCCCAAGCTGGCCCTAAACTCAGTTTAACTGCTGAAATCATACGCATGAGCAACCACACTTGACACTGCCACCCCTGCCGCCGTCATCACTAAGACAGGATAAGTAGAGATTGGAATCTGCTGTGTAGCTCTGGCTGCCCTTTCGTCCCAGCACTCGGGAGGCAGAGGCAGGGGGATCTCTAAATCTGAGGCCAGCCTGGTCTACAGAGTGAGTTCCAGGACAGTCAGGGCTACACAGAGAAACCCTGTCAAAAAAAAGAAGAAAAGAAAGAAACAAATAAAAAAAAAAATGGCAAGTCTGCTGCCAGGCCTGGGCTGTCCCAACCTGTGCCTCTCTTACCCTGTGACTGTCACTTAGACTCTTGTCCCAACCCTGCTGCAGTCTTTCTCGGGGCTTATAATGGCCGTGCCATTCCTGGCATTCTCCTGCCCAGGGCCTTTGCACTGCTGCTGGGAACATTCTTCTTTTCTCACTTCCTTTACTTCTTGTTTCAAATGTCAGTTCCTGCCTGGTGTGCTTAAAATAGCCACGCTCCCAGCTTCCCCGAATGGCCGCCTCACTTTCTTTTTTCTGCGCGGGGCTTGCGGCTCTCCACGATGTGTTTGTTTATCTGTTCACTTCCCTACACTGGAATGCAGGCTCCGTGTGCTAAGGACTGTGTTGGTTTTCCTCGCGGTTGCACCCTGGTGCCACAATGTTTACGCACAGTTGGATGTACGCTGTTCCGGTCTCCCAGGACCATGCGGTCTGGCTGAGACTGCTTCATGTGTGGCTCTGTAAATGGTAGTGTGCTGGCAGCCGTGTCCAGTGTTGGCTGAGTGAACCCTCAGAGCTGAGGGTTCATGGGGTCTCATGGACCTGGTGAGACCCGTTGTTCCCCTGGAGCCTGCTGTTCTTTGGAATCCCTCCCAACTGGCTTTTCCAGACTCCTCCTAGGGAGCCCCCATTCCCTCTGGGGACTCTAATAACCCCCATGGAGCTGCAGGCTGTACAGAGCTGCAGGCATTGCAGTGGCCAGGATGAAAGACTTTGTAGGTCCAGTTGCGGCAAACTCTCAATGCAGCCGTACAACTGATGGCTTCCTACAGCAGAAGATGGCACTTGCTGCAGGGAGGCTGCCCCAGTTGGGAGTGTGGAGAGATAGCCACTTGTGAGTCCACACTTTCTCGGCTGCCACGGAAGCACCAGGAAGAGAAGCAGGCCTAGGCAAGGCCAGAGGGCTGGAGCCAGGCATGTACCCTAGGTGCAAGTCAGGGAGGGTAGTTCCTTCGAAGCCACGGCTGCATTTGAGGGACCCTGCAAGTTCAGACTGGCTGGACAATTATAGGCACAGACTTGGAGGTGGGGAGGGAAGGATGGGTTGTTTCCAAGCTGGATGGTTTGTTGGGGGAAGCAACAAGTATAAGTATAGCCGATGTGCTCTGAGAAATGGGAGAGAATAGGCCTTTTGGGGGCAGCCCCAGTGTAACCTGGGAAATTTATGCCCAGTTCTCCACCTTTTCTGAACATGTAGTTCACAGGCAATCCTGCCCATACACACAGGCAGAATATTATATGTGTGTATACGTATTGTGTGTGTATGCGTGTGTGGTTGGATATCTGTCTATCTATCTATCTAATCTATCTATCTATCTATCTATCTATCTATCTATCTATCTATCCTCTGAAAACCAAATGTTTTCTCTGGAGAGTGTCTAACCACTTCTTCACCCGGAACACACACACACACACACACACACACACACACATGCACACACACCTATGTTCAAATATACATGTGTGTATGATGCTGTTTTAGGATGCAGAAGCTCCCAGTTGAGTGAGCCCCCTTTGGGGATGTTAGGGAATGGGAAACAGGCACAGGGCCTGGGAAAACGGGCCATCAAAGCTGCCTGGCCATTCAGTTAGCCATGGAGGAGGGATAAGAGGGCTGCAGGGTCACAGAGGATGGCTAAATATAGGGACACTAGGAGATGGAAGAGGTTCCTGCCAACAGCAGGGGGTTCATTCAGTTCCTTCTCCTAGGGGTGGGGCCAGGATGCTGGGGAACCAGGGTGGATGGGCCTCCAAGTGCCACATTGTCTTGGGCTAGACTAGACACCTAGAGGGGCTGGGGCTGGAATCATGGCCAGGGTGATCATGACCGTTGTGCCTGGTTCCCACTCTTTGCTCTGTTCAGCCTATATTTAGAGTTCAGGCTTGGAGGCGTGTCCTCTGAGGACCAAATGGTTTCTCTGGGAGGCACATATGGATGCCTGCAAGGGAAGGAGATGAGGGCTTCTCTCAGAACATCAGCCTCTGCCCCGCTTGTCTCTGAGGTCCCAGGGAAGACGAGGTAACTGTTGGCTCATTGCTGTATCCCCAGAGGTCAGCAGGTCAGGCTTTGTTCTGGGGCTGAACAGAACCCCAGGCTAGTGCTCTGGAGGATGACATATCAGGCAAAGACTCAACAATGTGTGCTGGGTTCAGAGAGAGCTTGAATCTAAATGGCGTGGGACCCAAGTGTGAGAAAGGCTAGCTGAGGCCTAACAAGACCAGGAACATGGCCAAGGACTCTGATGTGTAGCCTGGAAGCATCTAGAAAAATAAGCCTGTAACCCATTCTTCTTGGACTGGGGTTTCACTATGTGGATCCCTGGTTGGGCTGAAACGCACTGTGTTGAGCAGGCCCCAAACTCAGAGAACCGCCTGCCGCTCTCTGCCTCCAGAGTGCTGGAAAAGGCGTGCCCACCACACCCAGCCACAACCCTTTTAGAAAAAAGTTCTAGAACTTTTACTTATACTTACCTTCTTAAAAGAAACTATTTAAGCTCTGCTAATATTTAAGATACCTATGAACATTGGTCACGTCATCTTAGTTGGCTGTAGTTGGCCACATGGCCCCTCTAACAACCATCATAGTTTTGGCTTTTCTGTGTGTGACGTCTTGATCAACCTGACACAAGACATCCCAGGGGCACTCACTTCATAAAGACAAATGGCAGACTCTCTGTAGAACGGATTATCAGCAGAAAAAGCCACAAAAGCATACTCCAACTCCTCATAGCGAGGAGTTTCATAGACTGACCGTCTTGATGGTGAAGATACCTTTTCCAGTCTTAAGAAGCATACTCCAACTCCTCATAGCGAGGAGTTTCATAGACTGACCGTCTTGATGGTGAAGATACCTTTTCCAGTCTTAAGAAGACGCAACAATACCTCTGCTTTGGCTCCCTCAGTGGGGAGGGAGGGTATCTCTCAGATCTTAAGACAAATGCAGACCAGAAGAGGGCACCAGACCTCATTACAGATGGTTGTGAGCCACCATGTGGTTGCTGGGAATTGAACTCAGGACCTTTGGAAGAGCAGGCAATGCTCTTAAGCTCTGAGCCATCTCTCCAGCCCAACTCAGCCCTTTAGGGAGAGGACATGGATGGCTGGGTAGGAAATCTACACAACTGAGCCGTGCTTTGCAGAGCCCCTTGGCACGATTCTGTTGTTGAAGTGGTGGCCTGGTACCCCCGTCACAGCCCACATGGGAAAACAGGGAAATAGACTTTTATAGCTTATTTTGATGATTGATTGATTTGTTTGTTTAATGCGTATGAATGTTTGCCTGAATGTATGTCAGTGTCCACAGAAGCCAGAAGAGGCAAGCAGGGCACCCACATCAGCCTGCTCCTCACCACCCGCTTTCACTTCTAGTTCCGCCTCTTTCCACAGCTTGTGAACCATTCTGCTTCTCTTTCTCTCCCATTTCTCCACCCAATACTCATTCATCACGCGGGCACTCACCGGTGCCGCTGGCACTCGCCTCTGTGGCCGGGCACTCTCGCCTCTGCAGCAGGCACCACACAGGCCAATCCTTGAATGCCCCCAGGCAGCCCGGATTGTGAGGACCCAGGCTGCCCCATCGCGTCTTTTGCCAGAGGCAGGACTCTTTCTCTGCATCTTTAAGGGGATGCCTGCAAGGAAGAGAGGAAGGCCCATCCAGTGAGACATCGGAGAACAGTTTGGGGGACAGGGGCTGAGCCCGGAACAACTGGGGAAAGGGACCCAGGCAGAGGGAATGACTAGGGCAGAACCATAGGACCACAAGAGATAGGGAAATTTCTAAAGGACCAGGGAGGTCGCTGGATGAAGCTTGGACTCGGGAGGCTCAGGGCCGGCTCCATTAGCCCCGGAGGACCTAAGAGTCAGCCATACTGTAACCCTTGGAGGAGAGAAAGCCCTGAGGGAGGGTCCCAGGCAAGTCTTTGGGCCAGAGATTCTCTGCTTTCCCAGGCTTATGAGGAGGGGCCCTGATTGGGGAAATAGAAACACATCTGGTTAACCTACAGACCCGCAATGGGGAGACTAGAGCCCATGATGGGGAAACCTTTTTAGCCAATTATCTTTAAGAGGTGGATACAAGTTAAGGCGTGGCTTTCTGGAGAGAGAGAGAGAGAAAGAAAAAAAAAAAAAAAAACCCGACCCAGGTGTGCTCTCTGTGTGATTCCCCCGCGGGGCACAGCTGAGCTTGGACTTCCTGTTTTGTAAGTTTCCCCCTTATAATAAATAAAAATATAATTGTTTTATCCTTTAGCTAGCCTGGTTATTTCCCGAATCGAGCTAATTTCTACAGACCCAGATAAAAAGGCGATTGCTTATCTCAGAATACACTAGAATATGGCAGCAGGATAGGAAGGTGTGGCCCTTCCGCCAGGGTTTAAGACAGACCCTTGGCTCTCTCGCTGGTGTAAGTATGGGAGTTTCCCAAGGGGGCCTGCTTCAAGACAGAAGCCTGTTTGCAGGGCTAGGCCACCTCTCACTGATGGCCTAGAAAGGGAGGGGCTGTGGTCTCCTGGTGGGCTGTTCAGAACAACTCCTGAAGCTCCCAACCTGGCTTGGAGGGCTTGGGGAGAACACAGGAGGTACCCATGCCCTTCCTGGCATTGCCCCAGCTTGGTGGTCATGTCCTATCTGCGATATCTGTGATAAGAATGCCCTAGACAGTGGGGTACAGGTGTCATAGGGGCAGTTCAGACTAAGTCTCTATCCCTAGGGCCACAGGTAGGAAAACTGGCAGATGAGGGGAGACACACACATACATAGGATGGGGCACAGGGGGACAGCAACATCCTGTCTGCTCTTTTCTCAGCCTTAAACATGCACATAAACACCTCCCCCTGACTAACTTTCCCCTCAGTCCAGCTAAGCCAGGGAGAGCAGCCCTGTGAGCAGTTGGTGAGGAGAGTCAGAAACCTCAGGTCTCTTAGGTCTGCAGGTTGCTCTAGCAACAGACTGTGTTGTGATGCTTCAAAGGCCCAAGGGCCTGTTAGTCACAAGCAGGCAGGGGTCATTGTGTCCCCTCTGGCCCTGGAAGGCTTGGCAAGCTGGTCACGTCTGGGAGGGGTCCAAGGAGAGTCATTGTCTGGCTGCACTAGAATGAGCTCAGCCCAGAAGCAGTCCCTGTAAGCCCTTTGGTCTGCTTTTAGAAGTGATGGGGACTTCAGGCAACCCATACCCCACTCTACACAGGGGCAAGAGACTCTACTTACCAGCGAGAGAAGACCAAAGGGGAGACGCTGGCTCAGCTTCTACTTAGCCCTGCAAACTAACTCCCCCCTTGAAGCAGACCCACTTGAGAAACTCCCATACTTACACCAGTGCGAGAAAGAACCAAGGGTCCTCTGCCCAGGGTTCCTTGTGGGGGACACCTCAAAACCTGGAGGAAAGGCCACGCCCTTCCCATCTGGCTGCCATATTCTATTGTACTCAAAAGGAGACCAACACCCCTTCTCTGGGCCCTAGACTCCCCACTGTGTGTCCGCAGGTTTCCCAGGAGATGCACTGCCTTCTCAATCAGAGCTCCTTTCACTCCCATAAGCCTCCACTCCGTCCAGCCCTGTGACTTCCCTACATGGCCTCTCTTAGAATACATTGTCCTGACTGCTGGGAATGCCTTATCCCATTGGCTGGCCTGTCACCTCCTACTAACCTTTCCTGCCTGGCTTCAATCAGTGTCCCCTACTATGGCTCTTGCCGTGGAGCTGAGGTTGAAGGAGGTAGAGGCCTTGCCCCACCCGGACCCTATGAACAGGCCTGTCTCAACTGTAAAGAGATGGGTGGATCTAGGCGCTTCAAGGTAGTTCAGCAAGGAAAGGCAATGTCTCCACTTCTCACAACCTGAGTTTGATCCCTGGGACCCAAGTTGAGGGAGGAGAAAACTGATTCCTGAAAGTTGTCCTCTGACCGCATAAACACACACACACACACCAACATACAAATACAAAAGTACTAGATAAAACAGAGACGAGGAGAATTGCAGGGTTAATGACCCGCTAGTAGTCCCCTCCCTAATCCCACCTGACTGCTCCCCTTCCCTGCCAACTGGGGGAAATCCAACTCTGCAGTTGGAGATGCAGTCTCAGAATGACCAGCCAACACAAGCTCAGGGGCGTCACTTCCCTGCCTGTCTCGCTTTCCTCCACGCAGAGGAAGAGACTTGTGACCTCACAAGGAGGAGGATTACAGCAGAGCTGGTCCCATGCTTCTGGACACATTTAAGGAATTGATATTTTTATTACTATGTGGGCGTCTCTTGTGGGGTTTTTTTTTTTTTGGTTGTTTGTGGTCATACCCACTCCTATCACCCCTTCTGTGGGGTAGATAGACTGGGCCTGGGAGAAAACTCCACCCTGGGAGAACCTGACTCTCGTCTGAATGTCAGGAAGCCCAGGTCAAGCGTAGCTGACAACCCCTTGGTCCACCCCATCCCACGGGAGGGCTCAGAATAGATCCAGAAGCCCTTCCAGGAAGTGGCATTCACACAGGGAAAGGCAAACTGAGGGACCAGACCCACCCTCGAGGGGACGCACAGCAGGTTGTGTGCTGCCCGAGTTGTGACCTCATCCTGCGGTCTGCCTGGTCTTCCTGGCATCTTTCTGTCTGTCCCAAATCACAGCTGTGTGGCACTGTGGCCCTGTAGATCCACACAAGCTGGTCCCTCTACCTGGGTCATCTTCCCAGAGCTCCTGGGTGGGGAGATGGCTCAGTAGGTAAAAGTGTTTGCCATGCCAGCCGGTGACCTGAGTTAGAGTCCCCACGTCCCATGGTGGGAGTAGAGAATCCATTTTCCTCTATCTGTCAGGGGACGGAACAGGCTGAGGAACCTAAGTAACCTGTCCTAATAACTTAAAGACTCCAGGACTGAAAACAAGATGGCTGGGAAGCCTGTGCCCCCTTCTTGCATCTACCATACATCATCCTGCCTCTGATCACTCCATGAGACAAATTGTCAGGTCCTGACATGAAGGCCAACTCAGCACAGTCATGTGTGGAGAAGCAGTGCCCAGTGCCACGTCACACGCCAACTGTTCTGCCCACTGCCCGTGGTGTCCTCTTTGGTAGAACATGCT
The DNA here is from genome assembly GCA_963919715.1 of Microtus obscurus. Taxonomy (NCBI): domain Eukaryota; kingdom Metazoa; phylum Chordata; class Mammalia; order Rodentia; family Cricetidae; genus Microtus; species Microtus obscurus. The sequence goes on from CAWTZC010002521.1 coordinate 23,823,797, forward strand.
TTCTTTCTTTCTTTCTTTCTTTCTTTCTTTTTTTTTTTTTGATTTTTCGAGACAGGGTTTCTCTGTGGTTTTTGGAGCCTGTCCTGGAACTAGCTCTTGTAGACCAGGCTGGTCTCGAACTCACAGAGATCCGCCTGCCTCTGCCTCCTGAGTGCTGGGATTAAAGGCGTGCGCCACCACCGCCCGGCTTAGAACATGCTTTCTTATACTGATGAACTCAGTGAACTCTAAGGGCCAGGGGATGTGAGAGGCCACACTCTTCCCATCAGCCCAAGGACAGCACCCCAGCACCGAGGACAGTCGGGGTAATGGCATCTGTGTGGTGACACCGTGCCGGCAGAAAGCTAAAGGCTTTGCCTCCCTTGGTCTTCACAGGGGCTAAGCAGTGTGGACACTGTTGTTTTACACCACTGGTAGAAGACACCGAGGTCAATACAGGTTGTTGGAGACCTGGACAAGCATGCCTAACTCTGAAGTTCACGGTCTCGAGACGGCCACTCAAACATGGGGACCACGCCAGTCCTAGGCTGCCCCTGCTTGTGGCTAGGCACCTCTGACCCAGGAACTTGCCAGGGACACCTTTCTGGACTTTCTCTCTTTTAGGGGCTGCGGGATGTGACTATGGCTGACCCTAAGGACTTCTTGGGCTGGTCCTCCCTGCTCCCTTTGCTCTGTTGACAGAGTGAGGGTGAGGGCAAGAGTTTGAGCATGAAGTCACAAACCTTGGTCTTTTCTCTGCAGTCATTCGCTATGCTATGACCTTGGGTCACTCATTCACCCACTGGCCTCCCAGAGACCCCCTGCCAGGTGAAGGGAGGATGTATGAGTGGCAGGGCAGGCGCTTGGCAGGGGGGTAGGCAGGAGGAAGCCTGGGCCTAGCAGTCAGAGTACCTAGGTGTGTGTGGTGGTGGGGGGAGCTAAGGAATAAGGGCATGAGGGCAGAGGTGCTCTTCCTTTTGTGGGGGTTGGGGTTGTTTCGGGGCACTCCCCATTTTCCTCTTCTGTGGGAAGAAGACACTTTCCCCCTTGGAATGAGCCTCTCTACCTCCCACGAGCCTCAAGACACAGACCGTCCAGCATTTGGACTGAATTAAGTGCTCCAGACATCAGCAGCCTCTGAATCACGAGCTGCCGAGAGCTGGGGGGCACACGGGGAGCACTGGTGGTTTGTGCACCATCCAGCGGCTCCGGGAAGTCTTTAGGGGTACTCACGGAGCAAGGGACACGAGGCATCCCGTAGCATGACCCACCGCAGCTTCCCTCTGTCTGCTTTTTAAAGTGGGCTCCTCTTAATTTAAGAGTTCTGCATACAAAGACAGAAAAATCACCCATGACTCTGACGTGATCTCTCTTTACAGAGGTCCAGAGAATTCACAAGCCAGACAGTGGGAGGGTGGGATTAGAACCCTTTGTGGCTCATTCAGGCATGGCCGCCTTCATTCAGACATTAAGCCAAGGAGTACGCATCCAGTGTCTTCCCTGAGCCAGACACAGTGGGGGCTATCGAGACACAGTGGGACCCAAATCGCACAGGGTCCCTGTCCTCAGCTCCTAAAGCTTAAGGAACGGCATGATTAATAACAGGTCTCTCATTAGCACTTCTTATGCCAGTTCTTTATATGTTACCATGACAACCCAATGAGGTATATAAATTTCCAATTTATAGATGAAGGATTATAGGCACAGATAGGCAAAAGAATATGCATGGGGTCAGGCAGTTAATAAATGGCAGAGTTGGATTTGAACCTCCAATATCTGGCTTAGGACTGTATGCTTGTTTGCACTTAGAATATAAATGTATCTTTTAGCCACGATAATGTCAATGAGTAATCTGTAACTGTAAATAGATTGTGTAGCTTATCATCTATGTTAGACTATATGCTGCTCTATAAACACCATCCATGCTGCTCTCTGTATGATGTATGTATAAACCAGGAATCCAGACCTGACAACGAGGTCAGGGTACCGAGGCTGTCAGCCATGATTCCTAGGGAAATAATGCTTGAGGGCAAAATGGAAGGACATTTGTGTGCAATCTCATCTCACAGACTTTCCCACGTGGGAGCTGCCGTGACTGGATACACACGTTAAGGAATGAAGTCAATCTCCCACCTCACACCAATACAAAAATCAACTTCAAATGTGTCAAAGGATTGACACTGTGAGACTCTTGGGAGAATATATTGTCTCAAGTCCATGTGGCCTTGAATGGTTCCTTAAATATGGCAGCAAGAGCACAAGCAACAAAAGGAAAGTCAGAAACATTGGAGATGATCAAAAAAAACAAAAAAAACAAAAAAACAACAAAAAAAACAAAAAAACAAAAAAAAACCCCAGCTTTTGTTCTTCAAATTAAACCATCAAAAGCATAAAGCCAGAACATGCAGAATGGAAACAATTTTTGTAAATCGTGTACCCAACAGGATAATTGAATCTATAATATATAAGGAACACGTTCAGAACCCACTTAGGATCTGGGAAGCTGTGTCTCTAGATTGTGTGAGTGGCCAGTGGGGCTCTGGAAAGGTGACATCTCTAGCCATCAGACAAACACAGCTCAACCACAGCCACGCTAGTTGTACCAGCTGCAAGGGATATAATTTCAAAAAAGAGTCAAAGTGTTGACAGAAGTGTGTAGCTGTTGGAACCCTAATTCACTACTGGGCAACGTGGTGCAGTTTCTGTGGTGGGTCTGGTCATTCATCCAAGGGTTATGCTCTGTGATCATATGACCCAACAATTCCATTCCTGGGAATTTTCCCAAGAGAAATGAAAACATTTGCCCACACAAAGACTTGCGAACACAGACGTTCACTAGCAGTTTTTGTAATAACTAAGATGGGGAACCCACTCAGATGCCTACCCACTGGTGAATGAATCACCAGAGTGGCATCGTCCATGTACTAGGATGTGATTTGGCAATATAAGGAGTGAAGATCTGAAGTTCAATGTGGTTGAACCTTGAGAACATGGTGCTGAGTAAAGAGAGTCAGGCACGAAAGACCTCATGCTGTGATTTCATCCGTGTGGACTGTCCAGGATAGACAAACCCATAAAGACAGAGATAGTGGCTGCCCTAGTCAGAGGAAGCGAGTCACTGCTGAATAGGACAGTCTTGGAGGGGGGTAATGTCAATATTCGGAAACTGGTGTTGGTGATAAGTACTCAGTGGTGATGTGGGAGGCCCCTCTATGTGCTGTGATCACCATTAATGAATAAAGAAACTGCTTTAGACCTATAGCAGGGCAGAACTTAGGTAGGCAGGGAAAGCTAGGCTGAATGCTGGGAGAAAAAAGGGCAGAGTCAGAGAGAAGCCATGGAGCCGCCGCCAAAGTCAGACATGCTGAAACTTTGCTGGTAAGCCACTGCCATATGGCGATACACAGATTAATGGAGATGGGTAAAATTAATATGGAAGAGTTAGCCAATAAGAAGCTAGAGCTAATGGGCCAAGCAGTGATTTAATTAGTACAGTTTCTGTGCGATTATTTCAGGTCTAAGCTAGCCGGGTGGCCAGGAACCAACAAGCAGCCTCCTTACAACACAATGGTGAATATACCAAAATCTTGAATTATATACTTTTAATAGATAAGAGTTATAAAAATAAAAAAGTGGTTATTTTAAAAAGGTGACTAAAGAAATGTTGACTATGGACCTGGGGGGGCGGGGAGGTCAGGGTTTGGAGGGACCTGTTACATAAAAGGCACTGGCATGGGGAGCCTGGTGTGTTTAAGGAAGCAGAGGAGACGGTATGACAAGGAGAGGGGAGAGAAGAGGCGCCCAGAGCTGGTCATGGATCAGAAGTTTTGGCCAGGGGACACGGCCCCTGTGTTTGCTTGGGCTGTCCTGCCACTTCCGCCTCTTCATTTCACCCTGGGACTGGATGCAGGGCACAGGAGTCCTGGTCACTTGTCAGCCATCCCTGTAAGCACCAGACCTGACACTTGCCGTGTGGAGTGGACACGGTCTCTCTTTCTGAGCTCTGGTCTGCATTGTCACACGGCTTTCCCTCCCTTTAGCGCTGAGCCCCTGTGAGTGGGGGCCATGGGATAGTGCCCAGCATTCTGTAAAGAAAGGTCAAAGGTCACACACGGCATCTGCGCAGCTGCCTTCCTCCCACATTCCAGTTCTGAGGGAGCAGGGCAGTGCATCCCTCATCTGGGCCTGAAGCTGGAGGGAAATCTCCCAGGCCTGAAGGTCTCCCCACCCAACATCCAGGCAACCGTCAAGGATATCCAGGAGTAGGGGACCTGGGAGTCCCAGCGCGGTCCACCTCCCAGGGCCTGAGCAACTGGACGGCAGTGCCGAAGCTGGGTCTTAGCAATGCTGTCTGTTCATCTGTTCTTTGAACAAACACTGAAGCCGCCATGCAAGCTGGGAGTTCATTCGGCTCAATGCCAGCTGTGGATTGACAGAGGCTGCTGAAGCTGGGGGATGACCTGGAGTCCATCAGGACCAGAGGAAGCCAAGTCAGCGAGTCAGAGCGAGGAGGGAAGGGGGCCTTCTGGTCCGGCTTCCACACTGTGAACGCAGAACAAAATGCCCACAGAGGCCTGTGCCATCACAGGTACAAACCAGCCTGCGGACATGCAGCGGCTGTGAGGGGTTTGTCCTTCTGTTTTTGATATTGTCCAGCCCTGCCCTAGTCCCCCAGCCAGCTTCCTGCTGAAAGGGCCCGGCCACCTTCCATCTACTCCAACCACCTGCATCAGACCTGCTACGTACATCTTCCCAAGCTGGGGTTGAGTCCAGAACCAGGTACCACCATGCTGGGTATGTCCTCAGCAGAGTCCGTCAGCTGAGCCTGGTTTCCAGGGCCCTCTGGTTCCATCCCTGATGTGCCCAAGCAGCTCCAACATCCCCTGCCTCCCCTTTTCTGTCAACCACTCCCCTCCCTGCCTTTGATGGACTCTAACGCTTGCTGGCTATCTTCAGACTGGGATACCCCTCAGTGTCCCAGCCCCCTCCCCACCTCACCCTCCATCCCCACCTCCTCACAGTATCTTCTCTCAGACACGTGACTGATCACAACCCTCCACTCACCCTTGGGGCAAAATCTAATTCTTCTGCATGGTCATGGAGGTCATTACTATTTTGCTGGCTCTTGCAATCTTAAGAGCTGCTGTTCTCTGGCCCCTCCAACTGGCAGTATTCCTGACAGCAAGCAGCCAGACCTCCCGGTTCCCACCTTCCAACTCCCTCTGCCTAGGACGCATTCTTCTGTCTATCCAACTGCCTAGGAACCCTCCTAATATTTCAAGGATCGTATCTTCCAAAGATTTCCCCAGATGGTGGCACTGAGCCCCTTCCTATGCCCTCAACTTCTCATTCCTTCGTACTTCACGCAAACCTTGGGGGCAATGGGAAGGTTCTGGGTATGTCAGGGTCCTTGAGGACCCAGCCCTGCTTGTCTGCTTCTCACTAGAGCACAATAGGGGAGGCTTTGGGGATCCCAACCCCCATCTGAGGCTTCCACTGTGCTTTGCATCCACAGTTCTGCTGCTTGGGCCGGCACCCTGGTTTCCTTCTCTGCAAAGTAGAAATGACACCCTTGCTACTACTCCATGGGGGTCCTGCGGGAATTGCGTGAGGTAGCATATGAAATCACTCCGAGTGGCACCTGCATGCAGCACGTGGTATAAAAGGCTCTACAGATCCCAAAAAGCTCGCCAGCTTGTGTGCCACGATTTTCTCTTCCGGGCAGGCTGTCTTCACACCAAGAGCAAAGTTTCAAGGGTCCCCCTGAACCCCAGCGTAGCTCCAAGGGGCAGCACACATCTTGGATATCAATGACGAGGACCTGGGGGGACATTGCTGGCAGGCCTGCCGCAGTAAGACACACTACATCTGTTTGTGACTTCTCAGAGCTGGGCCACAGGCACGAAGGCTCACATTCCCAAGTACCCCAGACATGGCCGATAAGGATGCCTCTGTCTCTGCCTCCGGTCTGGGAACCTCTCTGACTTAATCTCTCTAGATAGGGCCAGGAGGGGGAGGGAAGGCATGCCTCCGGTTGTCTGAGAATTCTCTAGAGCAGGCCTCTTGCTCAGCTCCTGCAGGCTGTTCCCTTCTCTCCTAACCCCCATTCACTCTTGACCAGGGCCTGCCAAGGCCCAGCCAGCCCTACTTGGCTTCCTCTCGTATTTCGGTCAGTCCATGGGCAACCCAAGGAGAAGCCCTCACTTTGGAGGACACAGAGCAGGGGGGGCCCCCCCAAACTCCTCTCTGCCTAGGCCTCTTAAAACTCACACCTCTTTCCTCCCATCTGATCCATTCAAACCCAGTTCTTCTAAGAGGCTCTTCTATGGCAAACAAGGATTTGTCATGGAAGTTGTTGACCTGTTCAGGGGCCCCAACCTGGGCTCTGCAATTCAACCTGTGGCATAGAAGCAGGAGGGGTAACTGCAGGTCCATCACCATGAACTGTACGGCTACCCTGTGACCCAGTGTTGAGTCACCAGCCACCTGAGACGGTGTCTTGAAGCAATGACATTTATTTTGCTCTCCAACCTGCCTTCTGGCAGGGTTCAGGAGAGAGTTGGCTTCTGTTCTAGATGACCTTTCCTGGGCTGGCGGGACGTCTGGGGGACTGCATTACGTAAAGCATCCTTCATGGGCATGTTACGCCGCTGAGGCTAGCTGTTGGCTGCAACTTTAGCTGAGGCAGGGACTTTCTCACGACGGGACGTCATCACCTTCATCACCAACCAGCAGTGAAGGTTACACTTAGGAAGTGGCGTGACGTCACTTCTGCCACATCCTCCTCGTTGAGGAAATTCCAAAGGTGATGGTCCCCAGAGGAGGGGTGATGGATTCCATTTCCCCATGGGGGATTGATAAGGTTTCAGTTCAAAGCACTGGAAAGACTCCAGAAGTCGGCTGTAGAAGGTTATCGTCGGTCACGGGGGCCTGCTCTCGGGGATCTCAGAGTGCTTTCCCTTAGATGGGGGTACACACTGAAGGTTCCTCCCCCATTGGAAGCTTAGTCTCAAGTGGGGTAAGGGCAAAAATTATCTACCGAGTCCTAGCAGCAGTGATGGCCCTGCTGTGGGTACCAAGGGCCTTGTTTCCTGGATCCCCACCACAGACCTCTTACAAGTGGGCCATGCAGCCTCTGCGGTGAAAGGAAGGCAGCTAAGGTCACCAGGAACCACCAGGGAGGCTGCGGTTTGAAGCAAGCTCTATGAGGCTCTGACGGGCCTACGTCCTGGCTCAAGACAGAAAAGGCGCAGAAGCGGTAAGAGATCTCCACGTCTTAGCGTCAAACGGGATATTTCATCTGTTGGAGACTCAGTTTCCTTATCTGTCCAGAGAAATAAAATAACCCCTGTCCAGTTAAGGGGTTAACTAAGCACGGCCTCCAGTCAGCCCTCCTAGATACCCAGCTCTCTCTAGATAGTACTGGGGAGACAGGTCAGCAGACACCTGCGGGACGGCCATCTCCACTCACCAGCGGGGATTCCCCAGTTCCTGTTGGCTATTTTTAGACTTTGTGGGCAACCACAGAACCACATGTGGGGTTTAACATGGCCATCCGAGTCCGGAAGAGTGAGCAACTGCTCTGACGACAGAAGACAGGCATCTGAGGTCAGGGTGCACCTCGCTTTCTTCCTCGTGGCTCTGGCTTGACACCGATTCCTCCTTTGCACGACTGTGGGCCATAGCAGCCACGGCAGTGAGCATTTTCACCAACTCCAGGTGTCTTCTCACCTGAGCAAAAGTTGCCAGAAAGGAAGCTGGGTGGGGGTCAGGAATAGAACAGGGCTGGCTTTTACTAACTATGCCTCAACCTCCCCAAGCAGATGGAAGTTCACAAAAATTAGTTAGGAATTCAGATGTGGGTCCATAGTTTAGCTGTAGGGAACACTGTAGCCTGGGTCTTAGAACTATGCCCCTGCTTGTCACATAGGTGACTCTTACAGGGTAATTTCATGGCCACGACCAGAAGAAAAAGGGCTTTAAAAGCCCTAAGGACTTAAGGTCAGAGCCCCTCCCAATGCACACGTGGGAACACTTTGGTCGGCGCTAGGGCCCGAGGCATTGCTGTCCTCATCACCATTTTGGTTTACTGCAGTGTCCTGAAGGCCTCTGCCCTCTTCTCTGAGGGGCCCAAGCCCCACCCCTACCCCGCAGGGCCCCCATTCTTACTTTTTGGGCCCCAGGAAATCATGTTTCTGGAAGTGGTTAGGACTTGGAAGTTCTGTGATTTCCCAAGAGAAAAAGAAAGAAAAGACAGAGCTACCATTGTTGTGTGCGCTCACACACAAGTGCCATGGGCACAGGCACACTTGCCTCACAAATGCAGGCTTGAGGATCTCCAGCACACACTCATTCAACAAACACAAACACCTACTCATGTTCCCACACCAGATGCCTGCCTCCCCCACATTACAGAAACCTTACATGAACACACCTATGCCCGCACACTTATTGTACATTAATATACTTACATGCATACTTTATATAAAAAGGACAACCTGCACACCTTTAATCCCAGGACTCAGGAGGCAGAGGCAGGCAGATCTCTGTGTGTTCAAGACCAGCCTGATCACTACTCCAGTGAGTTCCAGGACAGCCAGAGATACATAGAGAAACCTTGCCTCGAAAAAACAAAAAAAGCACAAAATGCATAAATTTATACATATTGACATATACATCACTATCATACACTTTAGTGACAAGCAGGTGTATATACTCAGAGGATATTTGTCTGAACTATGAAATCTTGCATACACATAGATTCTTACGAAAACAAGGGCTTATCTGTTCAAACACGAGTATATGCATATACTCACTTTGCTTATATTCAGTAACAACCACCACAGATAATGAACATCTGCACACTCAGAACACACCTAAGTCATTTGCACACGCCTGCATACCCACACTACACGTGGAGACACATACAAAATCATCACTGCTGTGCACCGTGTGCATACACGGCCTCTTGAGTGCCAAAAACCCCCAGCCCCTTGTGCGTAGGAGATCAAGCCTTCCACACGGGGGTCACAGTGGAAAGTATGACCTGAGCTATCGTGTCAGAAGAGCGAAGGCAGGGTGGGGTTCGGGGGGTTTCCAAGCTGTTACAGCATCAGTGTGTCTGTGTGACCAGGGCTACCCTAGCTGATCACCTTGCATGGGTTCATCCAGCCGTTTGAGACATTCAGGCTCAGCATGAGAATCAGTTTATTCTACAAGGAGGGAACCAAACCCTGAGGCTTCCTGCATGCAGACTGCCCAAGGGTTAGGGGAGGGGCATGGGTCTGGGGTCAGACTGGGAGGTGCATGGTTGCAGGAAAGATGCTGAGCAGGTCCTCTGCGAATATTAGGCATTTTTCTAAAGGTGTGTCAACCCCATGATCAACTCCCAGTCAATGTTTCGAGTGGCCAGTTTGCTGGATTTAAGTGCTGGATGTCTAATTAAAGTTGCCACTTGTTTTTCCAACTCAGTAGCGCACAGGGCAGGGTGACGTGGTTCAGCGAATAGAGGTGTTTGTTGCCAAGCTGCTGACTCCAATCCAACCCTCGAGTCCCACGTGGTAGGAGAGAACCGCCTCCTACAAGCTGTCTCCTGACCTCCACACATGTGCCTTACACACAAGTGTAATGGAGATTCTGAAAGCATGTAGCAATTATGTTAGACACATTGATATTTGTTTTCATTTTGCATGCAAAATAGCATTTTAAAGAATGTTCCAGAGGCCAAAACTTAAAGATCAGAGAAGGACTTAGCTCTGACTCATTCTGTAGACCAGGTTGGCCTCAAACCAACAGAGATCCACCTGCTTCTGCCTCGTGAGTGCTGGGATTAAAGGCGTGTGCCACCAGCACCTGTTCTGGGGAATGGCTTTGTTAAATAGAGATGCTTAACGCTTGTTCCTGGAGAGGAACTTTCTGGAGACACGGCCAGGAACAGCCTTCTGGAAGTCCTGTAGGGACGTTCTGGAAATGCCTGTCTCCAGTAGCCATATGACCTGGAACTGCGTTCTTTTCTGTCTTCCCTTGTGAGTTTGGCCAAGTCCTTGTTTCTCTTGTGTCCTCAATCTCTTCATGTACCAAGGATTCACCTTCTGACATTTCACAAATCCCTCCAGCATCTTTGATCCCCCAGTATAGCTGGGACACTGAGCAATGGGCTCCAGAGAAGATGCTGATTCTGTTGGGGGTGGACCAGCCCTGCAGGGAAGCCAAGCTGCTGTGTTGTGGCCTCCGTCTGAATAGTGACATGATTTCAGGCAGGAAGGGGGTGCAGGGTGGGGCTCAGCTAACTTTCTTTTCCTGGTAGTGTGCCATAGTAAGCTCATTTCCCTTTTTCTGAAGGGAAATGCCATTGACATCACAACACTGGATTTTCAGCGGGGCCTAGGAGAACTCGTGATCCTCTAGAAACAGGCGCAGCAGGGTGAGATGCAAATGCCCCCCGGGGAGATTAGCAGAGCTCTGATCTGAGGCCAAAGACCTGTGGGCCAGCCCAGGTCCACAGAGGGAGAGTAGCATCTTCCTCATCCATTTTAACAAGGACCCCATATGTCCACCATCTCGCCCAGCTCAGAACCCATCCTCCACCTGGACAAGCTGCCTCCCCAAACCCTCCTCCTTGCAATAACACTCATGCCCTTGCTAGGCTACCCCAATATGGGCCTCCTTGTTCTTCTCCAGGGCAGGTTCAGCTTCAGCTCAGTCTCCCCCTACACATCCCGACCTTTTTCTTCAGTCCATCCTCCCCTCAGTGGCCTGGTGACATCAATGATGCGCAGAATCCATGACGTCACTCTTCAGCTGCAGAGAGTCCTAGGGTGCTTTAGGTGGGCATTGGGGGCAACTTCATGTAGCCCCAACCTCCTTTCTTCTGCTCTTCTCAAAGACCCCTTCTCAGAGACTATAGAAATAGCCACCCTTTTCACACCCTCACCTTTGCTGGTAGTCACCCCTGGGAAACTTGGCTGCCCTCTCCCTCCCTAGGGGAACGCTCATCTCTTGATCTGTTTATTTGAGTCTTCTTCTACCTCCTTGAGAGGTACTGTGGAGCATTTCAAGTATACAACAAAAGTAGACGATAAAGAGTCCCACACAATCCCTACCCATTTTCACCTCACCAGAAGGTACGCCCCAACTTCTCTCCTGTTGGGTTATTTGGGGGCAATTCAAAATATCAAGGGCTTTTATCTGTAAGTATTGTAACCTGCATGGCATTCCAAGAATACTGTTCTGTAAATAATAATAGTAATAATAATAATAAATAATTCTCCTCTGTGTACACACACACACGGGGGGGGGAGAGAAAGAGAGGTGAAATACTGTGTTTTTTATTAGTTATGTTATTGATTTTCAGAATCAGTGGGTTCTCAGCATGAGTTATCCATTGAGGGACAGTGTTGTCAGGTGTTGTCTTGATTTTTTTATATGTCATCTGCTTTGCTATATTTTTGACCCACAAGGATCTTTGACTCCTCCTGCATCCCAGTGATCCAATCCTATGAATATTTTGTAACTTCTTCACTTTCTGGTATGACAAAATGTACAGACTGCAGTCTCTGTGGAAACCTAGAATCCTGTTCCCCTCCCCAGGAGTGGAACTTGTATGAAAAGTGGTATTTAGTGACCTCAAGTCTGGGAGCTTGGTTGCTTTTAATACCGTTTTGTTGGTCTTTTTTTTGTTTTAAGACATTTTCAGTTGTCAGAGCTGGCAATTTATTTTTCTTAATGAAACATATATCAAGAGTTCATAGGCAGTGGTGGTGTACACCTTTAGTCCCAGCACTCAGGAGGCAGAGGCAGGCAGATCTCTAGGTTTGAGCTCAGCCTGGTCTACAGAGTGAGTTCTAGGACAGCTGGGGCTACCCAGAGAAACCCTGGTGTTATAGCTCAGTGGGCAGAGTGCATGCCCAGCATCCACTAAGCTCTGGGTTCAATCCCTGGGATCACATACATTGGGTGCAGTGCACCACGCCTGTCTGCGCTCTATGCGCTACCATACAGTCTGTGAACCAGGCAAGGGGCTGGAGATTGAAACACACAAAGACACACAGACAGAGACAGGGGTCATCCTTGAAACAATCCTTTATTGTGTCCCGGGGCAGCTTACATAGGGATCCTTAACTCATAGCCACGCCCCAGCCAAACCCACCAGAAACCACTCTCCTGCCATCAGGAACTCCTGAGGATCTTGTGCTCAGAGCAGCTCCAAGCATTACAAGTTGTTTACCAGAAATTCAGGATCTGGGGTGTTCACAGCTCCCAACAATTGGGAATGGCGATATGTGCCTGCAAACCAAGCATTTGGAAAGTAGAGGCAGGAGGATCACACGTTAAAGATCAGCCTTGAGTGAGTTAGAGGGAAACCTAAGCTATATGAGACTCTCTGAAAAACAAGCAAATATCGCATCTATATTCGGACGCCTATACCTAATGCTGGGAATACAGATACCTATATATACCTAATGCTGGGAATTTATTTGCTATTGATGTTGACATGATTACTGACAGATCGGAGGAGTTGGCTCTCTCCTGCCCCCATTTGGGTTCCTGGGATGGCAGGCTTGGCACCAGCTGCCCTACCTCCTGAGACATTCCATCAGCCCTAACTTTCTTTTATTCTTATGAAATATATTTTCTTGTTTCTAAATATTCTACAAGTTAGGTATTTTCAGCGAAGATATTTTTACATCTACTCTTTGAACCCAGTCCTTCCCTCTTCAACAGATAACAATTTCTTAATGTTTTCAAAATATTTTATCTATCATCCATCTATCTATCTATCTATCTATCTATCTATCTATCTATCTATCTATCTATCTATCTATCTATCTATCTTACAACCGGATCACTCTTTCCTCTCCTTCCAGTTCTCCCAAACTCCCTTCCACCCCCTTCATCCACTCCTCCTCTGTTTCTATTCAAAGGAGGGCAGGCCTCCCATGGATGTCAACCAAACCTGGTAGATCAACTTGAAGGCTAGATGTGGTGACCCGGCATGAAGATATGGGTCCTAAAAGCCAGCAAAAGTGCCAGAGACAGCCCCTGCTCCCACTGTTAGGAGTCCCACTGGAAGACCAAGCCGCACAACTGACACAGCTATGCAGAAGGTCTAGAGTTTTTAATAAAAAAAAATGCACGTTTGTGCGTCCTCTTTCCCTTTCTGGTAAGTGACAATGCATCGTGCATATTTTATCCAACTTGATTCTCTGACTTGACGCCGTGCCCTGGAGACCGTTGTTCATCAGAACAGTCAGAGAGCCCCTCCTTCCCTCCTGGGCAAACCTCCCCCATCCATGGCCCTTCAAGTGTTCACAGTGCTGAGGGCCCAGCCGTGATGGCTTCACACGCGTGTGCTTTGCTTTGGCCAGCGTGCCTTTGGAACCAATTCCTAGAAGTGAGATTGCCATGACGAAGGGTACACACATGTAAATTTTTCTAGAAATCACCAAATTCCCCTCCATATATGGTTCCCGCCATCCCGTATTCCCAGAAGACAGGGTGTGTGAGAAGGTCCGTTTTCCCACGGTACTGCCGAGGGGGTCTGCTCTCCGGCCTTTGGCCTGTCGCCAGTCCGATAGATGAAAAATAGTATTCTGGCCCAGCTTTAGTCTGATCACGCAGAAACTTTAGAGCTTACTGTATGCTCAGGGCCGGACTCACTTCTGGGTGCCCAGTGTCCAGCATGGAGAGAGCTCGAAACAAAAGAATAAACACGGGCACACACATACACATAGACACACAAACACACACACACACAAACACACACACACAAACGCACACCATCCCCTCCCACATGGGCACACCCACGATCAGGTAGGTAAACAGGTGAAGAAATGAAGTATTGACGAGGGTGACTGACGTGACCCAGGTCATATGTCCAGTGGGCCTCAGGGCTGGGACTAGAGCTGCTTTCATTTGTTCCTCTTTGTGTGATTTAAAATATTACTTTTTTCTGACTTAAAAATGAAGAGTGGCACCCAACAGAGTCTGGAGAGCACAAGAAACCGTAAACAGGAAAATTCTACCTGGTCACCCATTTTTTCCCCCAGGCTTGATGTTTCCACCCATGGCTTTAGACTCTTTTTATTCCTTAAAACATGTAATCTATTTATTTGTGTGCGTGTGTCGGGGGGGTGGTTGTGCTAAGTGCTCGTGTGAGGTCGAAGGACACCTTGTGGGAGCTGGTTCTCTCCACCATGTGGGTTCCAAGCACTGAACTCAGGCCGTCAAGCCTGTTGGCAAGCGTCTGTCAAGCCACCTGCCAGCCCCCTTTGGTTTCTTCCTGAACACTCAGCACGTGTTTTAGTCAATAATGAGTTGTCAGAGGTGAGCTACTTGTGAAAAAAAAAAGTGTTTTATTTCCTCACAGTTTTGGATGCTGGAAGTCCAAGCAGTGAGGGCCTGACCCTTGAGAAGGGTCTCACATGGAAGGTGGAGGCTGGATGTGGTTTGGAAGGGTGAGATCTGGAACAGGAAGCTGGAGGGCTGGTGTGATGGACGTTTTTTGTTAACGTGACACAAACCTAGACCCATCTGGAAACAGGACTTGATTGAGAAACCGCTTTCATTGGATTGGCCTGGAGGCAAGTCTGTAGGGCATCTTCTTGATTAGTGTTTGCTGTGGGAGGGCCCAGCTCATCTGCAATGGTGCTATCCCTGGGCCGGTGGCCCTGGAGGACATAAAAAAGCAGGCAAAATAAGCCCAGTGGGGCAAGTCAGTGAACATCGTGCCCCCTTGGTTTCCAACTGAGTTCCTGCTTTGATGACGAACTGCAGCTTGTGGGGGTGAACAAAACCCGCTCCTCCCTAAGTTGCTTTGACGTGGTCTTTATCACAGCCGTAGGAACCTGACTAGGACAGATGGGTGGGCCGGCTCAGCCTCCTACGGCGTCTCAGGAGAGCTGCATCAATCTCTTTGGAGGAGGCATTCTCAGCAACCTCAGGATGTCATGTTAGGCTAGGCCTCTTAAATATTCTATCCGCTCTCACCTCACCACCTAAAGAGCAAGCTTCCAAAGCACAAACCTTTGGGAGGGACAGCCAACATCTAAACCATACGCCCCATTCACGACGGCCCTGCCAACGAACGGCTGGCCGTACGCTGCCTTCCCTATTTTGACACGTGTTGGTATATTTCTTCTCTGTTACTGCTAAACTTCCAGATCATTTCCAGATTTTTTGGTGTTATGAAAACATTCTACCACGTTGATCTTTGTTCACATTCTGACTTTTTACTCCTTAGAATTGATTCCTGGAATCTCAGCCCCGTGATCCAAGTTCTTGGTTTTTCTTGGCCACACTCAGAGGAGAGTCAGTTAAGCTTTGCCCGTGACTCTGTGGAGTCCCTGCCTTGGCCTGCATCTCAGAGTCTTCAGTCTTTAGTCCAGATGCACATCCAAGACCACTCAGAAGATGGATGGACTGTGGCCCACCCTGAACAAGGAAGGGCCTCTGGTAGCATCCACTCGTAATCTCTGCCTTCCCAGGCTATAGACGGATGACCTGGTGCCCACGGGGGAAGCCACACACAGGCAACGGGGAAACTGACAGAGGGGAGGGGCAGTGTGGATGCAGAGCAGGTCTGATTTGTAAGCACTCACAGGGCAGAGGAGCAAACGCCGGGGTCAGACCCTCCCACTCTGTGAAGGATTGATTGCACAAGTCCGAGATGGTAGGACCTGGGGGAGCTGTTGGAAGTAGCAACGAGTGAGTGTCATGGTAGGAACAAAACTCTCGACAGATGAGGTGGGGCAGTGGGGCTCTCCAAGCCGCGTCCAGAGACGCTGAGTCTTATCCCACAGACGGTAAAGCAGGGCAGGGCGGTAATGTTTGAACTGAGATCAGTCCTGAGGCTGCTGGGGCTGGGGGCAAGATTGAGGGCGGAGAGAGTGTGGACACACCACGATGACAGAATCCACACGAGAGGATGGAGATGAGTAATATCAGCAAAACAGAATAGAAAAGTTGCACCAACTGTTACAGATGACCATTTATAGACAAAATCTGCCCTGGATCCTAGGCTGCCTGAATTCCCATCTGCTGAATGTGACCTGGAACAGAGTCTTGCTCTGTTTCCAATAGTCCAAGAAGGTGGCACAGGCTCATCTCGGAAGACCTTTATGCCATCAAAATCCTGAGCTCCACAGGCAGCCAGGGTTCCTGCAGGGAAGCAGGGGAGGAGCCTGAGCAAAGGGAATGCAAGGGTGGGCTCACGGTCCCAGCTCCGTTTCTCCACCTCATCCATCTTGCAGGGCTAATAGCAGCAGGGTGGCCTGGGCCCAGGCCAGAGACCAGATGCAGGAGAGAGGAATCAGTCGTCTCAGCTGACAGGACAGAGAGGAAGAATGCAGAACGTCCAAAAAGCTGTGAACAACTTGTGGGCTCTGGCTGGGTGCCATCTGCCTGGAGCGAGCCCATTTCCCCTCTGTGCATCAGGGCTGCAAGCCCTGGATGACGGACAGCATTGGAAAGCAAACCCTGACTCTCCTGGGCTCACTAGGTGTCACCTGGCTGCAGGGCTAGCCTCACCCCACCCCCACATAAACTACTGCTAGCAACAGCACAGATTGCTGTCTCTCTTGGCCTCAGCTGGTTCCCGGGACGGCTGTTACACTCCATGGCCTCAGAGAGAGATGGCTGCCAGTGGTCGTGGAGACCTCATGTTTGCCTGCGCTGGAATTCCTTCTCTGTGCTCTGAACGGGACAACTCGGGTCCTGTTTCCATCTAATTACAGTCTCTCTGGAAATGCTCCATGCCGACTGGCTTAGAGCACATGGGATCCTGTCTGAGGGCCAGGAGTTGGGGGGGGCATTCAAACAAGAGTTGGGGTTCTCTGAAGTAGTAAAGATGTGCCTGTGGCCCCCTCAGTCTCAGGGGGGTTGAATCAGGGGGGACATCCAGGTCACTGGGGCACAGAGGGGAAGAGTGAGGGCCACCCAGGGGGTAAGTGCCAGAGACAGAATTGCGAAGAATATGTATACTGCAAATCCTGCGGGCTACAAGCTCCCCTCAAGCCCCTGCGTGGTTTCTCCAGGCTTAGCTGGTCTGCCCGGTAGGGCTAGCTCTGTTCCAGCCTGTGGGTGCATGTACTTACCTATCACCCAAGTTGCTTTAGAGCTGACAGATCTCAGCTGGGATCCAAGGCTAGGGTGTGGGTTTTGTTAACTGTGAAGTGCTGTGGAATCACCAGGTTTCCCTTCTGCCGGACACACTGAGCACCAGCAAGCTGTGGGGAGCTGGCAGGCTTTGACTCTATTCGGCAACAGAAGAGGACATTAGTTCAGAGAGGGTTGGTAACCTGCCCATGGGTCACACAGGACTAGAACTCAGGCCCGGTTTCCCAGCCTTGTCTCTTGCCCTAGGCTTGAGAAAGTTCCAACCCTAGCCTGAGGTGCAGGGGAGGTACAGCTGCAACTTGCCTGTGTCTGCTTGCACGTCCTCCAGTTTTTCGGGGGCCGTTCTTCAGGGGTTCACTGAGGCGAGGCCACACTTCCCCTCAGGCGGCTTCCTGTTTTTGCCAAACAATGACCTTTTCGGGACCTGGTGCCAGCAGGCTGCAGCTGTTGCCAAGGCCTTGACTTCTTGCAAGAGGGGAAGAAAAGGTCCTGGTCCCCAGGGATGCAGCAGGTCTACGCTCATACACGGCTCTGAATTCCGTCATCCTTTCTGTCCTGGGCATGCGCATGAGTGCTGGGCTTGTCTTGGTACCCAGAAGGCCCAACTAGATAAGGTTCATTCAGCAGTTCCACGGACATTTATCCCGGACCCCCGAGGAGCAGGGCAAGGTGTGGCTGCAGGGTCAGAGACACGCAGGACGGCCCCCCTTAGACTGACTGGCTAAGTCCTGGGTTATCCTCCTCTCGTGGCCTGGGAAGCTCAGAGTTGGTTCCTGTCCTTTACCGTGGCAGTTTTGTTCTGAAGTCTCAGGATGCACGGGAAAGGGCTCCTGAGGGTGTGGAGAACCTGTAGAGGTGAGAGGGGACCAAGGTTTGGAAATGAAAAGCCTGGAGCTGGGACCTGACTTTGGACTTCACAGTTCCTCCGTGATGCTTTTTAAAAAAATTATAAACCAGGTCTGGCGTGGTTGCACATGCCTTGGGAGGCAGAGGCAAGCATATCTCTGAGTTGGAAGTTAGTCTGATCTACGTAGTGAGTTTCGGGCCACCAGAGCTACGTAGTGAGACCCTGTCTCAAGAAAACAAACAAAAAACATTTTAAACATCTTATTTGTTTACTTATTTTGTGGGAGGGCCCTCAGTAGCATGAGTGTGTAGTTCAGAGGACCCTTTCCTTCTACTGTGTGTGTTTTGGGGATCAGACTGAAATCACTAGGCTAGGCGGTAAGTGCCTTTACCTCCTTAGCTATCTCCTGCACCCCCTCCCCATCCTAGCACACTTTACAAAGCAGCTAGTCCAACTGCCAGCCTCCTGCGATTGGAGCTGCTGGGAGGGGTGTCTATGAACCTATGGGATGGGGGGGGGTCTGCTGTGAATAAAATACACAGAAGAATGGATGAGGGGATGATGGGAGGGAACTGATCGGTCCCTTGTGTGTTAGGCACATAGATATGCTCAATTCCACTCCACAGTGAGGGAGTGCTGTCCCATAGAGGAGGCCCTCGGCTGAGAAGGCATAGCCAGCGGGGCCCTTATTCAGGATCCGCACTGCAGATGCTGTGCAAGGTGGCTTTTACTCCAGGCCTCCTCTCCAGAAGGACTGTGTCCTGCTGTGTCCTGATGTGTCCTGTCGTGACCTGCCGTGACCTGTCGTGACCTGCCGTGTCCAGCCTAAGCACTAATCAAGACTCATGCTCACAGCCGGAACTGCCCCATCTCCCTGCCTGGTTTGCCGTCCCCAGCATCACCTGGCCACATGCCTGAGGCAGGGGGATGACTTGGCAAGACTAGCTTCCCCTAGGACCTCTGGGATTGTTTTGGGACCTGTGCTGCTGCAGAGTCAATGAGGAGATTTCCAAAGACTGGCATGGGTCCTCTCTCTCCCTCTTTCCCAGGACAGATTATTCCTCTGGGCCTGGAGGCCTGGGAGAATCAGAGTATTCTTGCTGAGAATCTTGGGGAGCAGCAGCCTGGTCTCAGGTCTGTTTGCCCACCCCCAGCTGGGCCTAGACATGTGCTGGAGACCGTGGAGATGCAAGAGGCAGAGACGCCCTGCTGGGCTTCAGGGCTTCCAGCAGCCCCCCAGGAAGTCCCTCTTGATTTAGTAGCAGGAAGAGGTCAGAAGAGGGATTAGTCCAATATTGCTAGAGTTTGCCTTCCCACAAAAGTAGGGTGTGGGTCTGGTACGGCGCAATGGGTAGACTGCTTGTCTAAATGCAGGAAGGCCTGCGTTCTCTCTCGAGCACCTCGTGAACTGGATGTGGCGGCTCGTGCCTGTAATCCTAGTATTGAGAAGGTGGAGAGAGGAGGATCAGTGGTTCAAGGTCATCCTTGGCTATGTAGCAAGTTCAAGACCTCCTGGGCTACATCTGATCCCATCTCAACATACAAACAAACAAACAAGGCCCCTATCCACCTCCAGAAAGAGCAGAGTATGAAACAAGAGCTTGGTGTAACTAGCTGCCCATGTATCAGGAGTGAGGGGGTGAAGAGAGGGGTCAGGGAATGGAGAAGCCAAAACCAGGGAGTATTTCCTCTGTCTCTACTGTGGACAAGGGGGCTGTATTCATCCATCACCTGAGAAAGCCCCAGAATAGTCCCAGAATCATCAATACACAATGGAAGCCGGGAAGGGACTTGTTGACTCACGTCCCTTCCCGATGAGGGATTATAGACATCTGAGCAGTGTTGCCTACGCAGCCTCATCCCCATGATATCAAAGAGCCCCAAGCAGCCTTGGAAACCTTCGGCACAGGGTGAGGGTAGAGCCTGGACCAGTAAGGAATTGTCCACCCTGGCTGTAATTTACATCCAGCCCAAGCTGAGGTAGCTGTGCAGAAGCATCCTTAGTCGTCAGTCTGAGAGGATGGCCAGAGCTCAGCTGAGCGTGAATGCTGGGTATTGAAGAAGCCGAGCTCGGAGTGGGACAGGCATGAGCTTTGCTGTCAGGTTTCCCGACTTCCAACCTTGATCCACACGAAGCCCATGTCACCCTGGAGCCACAGTATCCTCAACTAAAAAGCTAGGTATGGTGGCGTGTGCAGCAAATCATAGAGCTGGGGAGGCAGAGACAGGCAGACCCCCGAGGCTTGCTGGCTAGCCAGCCTAGACTGATTGGGTGAGCTTCAGGTCCACAAGGGACCTTGTCTCAAAAGCAACATGGCAGGCATCCTGAGGAATTCAAGTATGACTTCTGAACTCTCCGTGCCTATGGACCCACGGGTACAATATGAGGTTGCACATACATCCTAATTAAATGCTTATGAGAATCAAATGAATGTATCTGGCAGAGTCCGATGTTAAAAGTCATTGCTTTCTCCCACGTTAAAGGACAGACTGAATTCTTCCTCATGTCCTGTCTCAGCCAGGCCCACTTGCACCTCCTCCAAGGCTGGGACCTGTATCACCTGTATGACCCAAAGCCCTGGCTCCCTGCCTGTCATATAACTTCCCCCTGGTCTCAGCCTGGCCAATGCGTCAGCAGCTCAGCCCCTCACTGCCCTACAGAGGGCAGAAGCCAAGCGTCCTTCCTTCACGGGCCTCCGCGTCCATTGGGTCTGGGACTGTCTGTTAGAAGGGGAGTCTCCACTCATTCCCCCAAATTCATGTGTTGCAGTCCTAACCCCAGAACCCCGTGGGATTGGGGTCATTGCAGATGGAGCCTGGCTGGGGTGAAGTCATGCTGAATGACGTAGGGTAGGCATACAATATAGTGCCTGGTGCATTTTTAGAATTTTGGGTAGAAAACATGTATATCAGTAGGCCGTGTGTAGAGTGGGGTTACTTCGCCACAGGTTAGAACATCAGAAATTAAAAGATAGGTCTGGGATTGATCCTCTCTAATGCTTAAAGGCGCAAAGCCAGGCTAATGCTTCGATCTTGAACTTTCCAGCCTTCAGAACCATGAGCCTTGCAGTTTCTGCTATTTTGTTACAGTAGCCAGCACACCATCTGAGAAGCCAAGAGACAGTTTCTTTTCCTGTTGCAGATATAATGCTTTCTCCTCATTTGCATATGGCCTTCGCATATCTGTTCTGGTATTCAGCCAGCTTTTTTTTTGCAGTGGAGAGCCTGCACTAAGGTGAAGGGTGTGTCTTTGGCCTCAGAGCCGAGCCAGCCCATGGTAGGCACTCGGGAAATGGGCCTGAAGCCCTCCAGACACAGGCAGCCCATTCAGGCTGAGATGGGCAGTACTGAGACAGGGAGGCATGGGAAAGACTGCAGATAGTGTGAGCAGCCGCAGGCAGCCAGGGTATAGGCTCTATAGTAGCAAGAAGGGTGGCATCAGAAATGTTGAGGCACACTGTTGGGGGAACTTGAGGGTACATTCAGTTGGGCGATTATGTGGCAGTGGGAGCTGTGGATTTGGGGAACCATGCAGGGGAGTGGGGAAAGTATTCTATGGAAAACAGATGGATCATGGTGAGGCCATGCAGGGCAGTTCCAGCAAGCGAGGGCACAAGTTAGACCCCTTATGAGCATGAGTTGGGAGACAAGACAAGGATGAAATGTCGGCCAGGGTTAATAGAGTCTAGCATGCACAAAACCCTGGGTTTGGTCCCCAGTGTTCCATAAATCTGGAATAGTGGTTCACACAGTAATCCCAGTACCTGGGAGATACCGAAAGGAGGGCCAGACATTCTGTGTCATCTTCAGGCACATAGCAAGTTCAAGGCCAACTTGGGTTACTCTAGACCCTGACTCCTGCCTCTGAGAGAGAGAGAGAGAGAGAGAGAGAGAGAGAGAGAGAGGAAGGGGGGGAGGGGAGAAAAGGTCAGTTTGATTGTTGACTGGTTTGTAGTCATTTTACTTTTAATTAAACTTTTATTGAATTTATTAATTCATTATTTATTGCGGTGTGTATATGGGGTCTGTGTGGCATAGCACACACATGGGTTGGGAGCAGTAAGACCCCAGATCCTGAATTTCTTGTAATCCCCTGAAATGAGTGCCTACAGCTGCTCTGAGCACGAGACCTTCAGGAGTTCCTGATGCCAGGAGAGTGGTTTCTGGTGGGTTTGGCTGGGGCGTGGCCATCTCTATATAATCTGCCCCTGAACACAATAAAGGGGGCATTCTTTTTTTTTTTTCGTCTCATATTTTTATTTATTTATTAAAGATTTCTGTCTCTTCCCTACCGCCGCCTCCCCTTCCCTCCCCCTCCCCCCAGTCAAATCCCCCTTCCTTGTCCACCAAAAGAGCAATCATGGTTCGCTGCCCTGTGGGAAGTCCAAGGACCACCCACCTCCATCCAGGTCCAGTAAGGTGAGCATCCAAACTGCCTAGGCTCCCACAAAGCCAATAGGTGCAGTAGGAAGGGGGCATTCTTGAGGAATTCAAGGATGACCTGTGTCGCTCTTTGTCTGTCTCTGCGTGTGTATTTTAACCTCCAGCCCCCTTGCCTGAAGCTCGGTAACTGGGTGCCAGCGCAAAGAGTGCAGACATGGGGGCGCAGAGTGCGGCACACATGGAGGTCAGTTCCTTCTCCTCTCCTTCCAAATATGAGACCCTGGGATTGACCTCAGGTTGCCAAGCTTGGTGGCAAAGCACCTTTTCTCACTGAGCCATGTAGGGTTTTTTTTTGCTTATTTATTTTTACTGTTTTAACTATATGTGGGTGGTATTTATAAGTGAGTGTGGGTCACTGGAGGGGCCCTGGCAGGTAGCTGTCCCGGCAACAGGGAAAGTAAGACACTGAGTTTTGATCATTTTTCTATGTCAACAAATAGAGTCTATGTTTAGATCATGTTGGGCAGATGGCAGATTTTCTCCCATCCACACGGATACTCAGTTCTCCCCTGAAGCACATGCTACCAGTGATTAGTAGGTTTTCACTATCCGAGCCCCCCACCTGGCAGGAGGTGTTGGGGGAGGAGGGACGGACTCACAACAGAACCCTGGGAAGGCATCCCCAGCTTGGAAAAGTGGTCCCGGGCAAGTTGGAAGGTTTCCTGCTGAGAAGAGAAGTTCCCCGGATGCTGGAGGACCAGGGAGTCCAAGGATGAGAGCCCGAAGAGCTTTGGCTGTCCTGCAGCCAGGTCAAGCCAGAGCTTGGCTCTCCCTTCGACCTCTCCGCTTCATGCTGAAATCCTGCTGTCCCTGTAGGCAGCTCAGAGGCCTTCCAAGCCCACTCAGTCCTCCAGCTGTGAGGCCTGTGATCAGCTGCAAACAAACACTCGAACACCGAACCTCCCTCACCCCTGACAGTTTCCTGAGTTGACGGCCCGCGTCTCCTCCCACAGCAGAGGTTTTATCTAACTGTCTCCATGTTCCCACAGACCCAGCACTCAGAACCTCGGGGATGCCCAAGCAGTCGGGCATGACAAATATGCATGCATATGAGTCCCGTTATACAGATGGACAACTAGAGGCGCAATAGTGCAATTTGCCCTCACCTCCAGAGCAAAGGTGGCCCTCGGAGCAAGAGTGGCCCCGGTTCTGAGTTTGATTTCACAGGCAGAGCTTCCTCCAGGCCAGCCTGATGGGAGGGGTGAGGTGGGAGCTGGGTCCTGAGAACCAGCTGGCTAGAGAGACTTGAAGTTGGGAGGGCCAAGTTCAGGGAAAGCGCAGCTGTGGAGGGACCAATCTGTTTATTATGCTTGGTCTGTACTCCAAACAGAGCTGATGGATGGAGCCCCTCCAGCTCTATAAACAGCTCAGCCCTCCCTCCTTCCCTCCAGCCCCCTCTGTTCTCAGCACAGCTGTTTCTAGGGAGACAGAGGTGGCTGTGGGGTGGAGAGACGGGATGAGAAGGGCGGACAAAGATAAGAGTATCCTCAAGGCGAGGGGAGCTGGAGGACAACAGAAGCCGGCCAGAGGGCACGCTTATGGCGCTACTGCTGCCCCTGAATAGTCTGCGTCCCACCACCCACTGCCTCTGTCCTCTCTGGATCCCCTGGGCCTGTCTGAAGGCTGGATTTAAATCCAAGAGTTCATAAGTACTGGAGGGCAAGAGTCCATTAATTTGGGAAATCTTTTCTGAGCTCACATTCCCGGGGGACACACAGGGGATTCTGGGTAGGAATTTTTTTTCCCAGGGCTCTTGATCTGATGATGGGTCAGACAGAAACCCAGTGCTAGAGCTGAGGGGTCTATGGGGATACAGGCAGCAGGAGGAAGGAACCCAGGCCGTCTCCTCAGAGGAGGTGGTCCAGTCAGACAGAGGCAGCAGGAGTTTGTGGTTGGGTCGGGGGGGGGGGGGGACAGACCTGTTGGGGGGAGGGGTGAGCCTGGGGCTGTGAGGGTCAGATGCTAGGGTCACCAATAGTCAAGGTCATCAGCTCGTTGCTGGGCGTGGGAGGAGGAGGCAGGATGATGATGGGGAGCTCACGGTCCATTCTCAGTGACAGAGTCAATCCAAGGTCCACCTGGACCACAGGATACCGTGGCTCAAAAACCAAAGAACAAGACGCAGGAGAGATAGCTGCAGTGGGTAAAAGCATTTGCTGCCAAGCCCGATGATCTGAGTCCGAGCCTCCATATCTACAGTGGTAGAAGGAGAGAACTGATCTTCACAAGTTGTATTCTGACCGCCATGCACATGGGCTCAGACGCAAATAAAAAAAACATAACAAAAACCAATAAGAAAAAACTCACTGGCTTCAGAGAGGGAAGAACCTGGTTTAGGTCTCACCTCTAGAATCTCAAGATACAATAGGAATCTCTTCAAGCCCTGTAGGAAGAAGGTCCATCGACTGCTCAGCCTGGGCTTAGCTGGATGGTCCACAGAGATGGTGACAGCCGAGAGGAGCTGTCACTACCTCCCAGGGGCGTGGAGGCTGTCTGAAAGACAAGGGGGTTTGCGTGGGCAGCTGACCAGGACCCTGGGTCTGGTGGAGTGAGATGGTGAGGCAGCTGGAAGGGTGGGATACAGGGTCCATGGAGGAGTGGGGCACCCTAAGAGCCCACTGAACTGGGTGGGTTGAGCGTGACACCCCAGGTGCCTATGACATAGCACACGAGGGGCCCCCCTCTCCTAGAACTGGCTGAAAGTTCAGTAAACCGGATGTTCTGATGACCTAGTTGGCAGCTGTGTTCACATTTCCCTGAAAACAGGAATCTCTGTCCCACTGGGGATCTCGGCCAGGTGAGCAGGCTCCCCTGTTTGCCAGGAAAGGGGGTCAGGGCTCTGGTGGGGTCCTGTTGGAGGCGAGGCCCACAGGTACCACAGAACCCAGCCAATACAATGGCCTGGTCCAACTATGCCTTCACGGAGCCCATGCAGTGTGCCTTCCCAAGCCCAGGGCTGTCCTATGAAACAGCGGTGTCTTCTCAGGGGTGTGAGAGTGAGGACCGAGGATGCACAGGAGAGGCTGGAGGCAGAGAAGTTACTGAAGGAATCTTCAGGAGAAGGCAAGGCTGTCTATCCAGGGCCCAGTGGCCACTTTGGCTGTGGGATTGCTTCCAGGTGCTTGGAGGGTGGGGGAAAAGGCTGGGATGGAAGAGGGGCGGGCTGGGGAGGAAGACGCAGAGGCCAGTGCCTGAGTGTTGCTGTATTGAGTTGGGCCCGAGAGACCAGCTAAAGTGCCGCAAGCCAAGTAAAGAGACCGAGGCAGGCATTGCTGTTCACCCTCCAGATTCTGAACCCACTTCTCACTTGACCTACCGCTGCCCTCGGTGAGGCAGATCCTCCCTTCCTCAAAACTTTCTTGGTTCCAAGTTCAATCTGACTCTGCATCTTGATGGCTTGCTGACTAAACTCTCCCTGGGTTCCCTAGTCCCTAGGAGACTGTAACCCTCTAGGCCCGGAGACCTCAGTTGGGAGGGACAGATGGGACTTCATCTGGAGGTGGCTGGAGAAAGAGGACCTGAGGGAGAACTTCATGGATGGGGTGAAGGAGGCCAAGGGTGAGGTGGACGGCTGTGGTGACCGGGGACAAAGACATGACTCTAAAAGTATGCAGATCTTATATAAGGAGGCCTTGGGAGACCTCAGCTAAGACAGGGTGGGGTGGGCTGAGGAATGGATGGAGGGGATCTGCCATAGAAAGCTGGGAGAGGCGGGATGGGAGAGTGTACAAGGCTCTGCCACTGGCTTTAAGATGGTGAGGGAGACCCTTTCTCTGTACCCATCCTCCTCCAATCTTTAAACAAAGGCGGGGGGGGGGGGCTGGGGGACACAGACACATGGCTGCAGACAGGTCGGAAGGCTCACAGTCACTACTTCCCGAGAGTTGGGCAAAGGTGACGTTGGATGTGGCAGGGTTATGAAGGAGGCTGAGGATTAGGGTGGAACCAGCTGAGAGAGTCAGTGTCCCCCGGGGTGCCTCACGAGGAAGTGCATGCCACGGCCTGGGGTATCCGAAGTAAGCAGACTGGCAGGCCACAGTTTCTCCAAAATTATACTTTAATACATTCATGTGAGTTACACAAAGAGCCGGTCCCAGGGCCTGGCAGCGGCCAGCCCTGGGAGGTGACAGCAGCATGATAAAATGTCTTCAGAGCTCAGGCACCGGGGCCGTGCATTGGCCTCCAGGCCGAGTGCTGTGTGCAATAGCACCTAGACCTCACTGGCTGCGCCGGTGGGGATACTAGCTCTAGACTGCCCCTCCATTCTCTGAGCCTTTAACCCTCCCTGGGCCCAGTTTCCTCATCTGTAAAGGGGGGCAGAGAGAACGGTGTTTCTATCTTCCTGTACGTTACTGAGCATGCTCGCAGACTGTGGGCCAAGGCACAGCAAAACTGATGAAGCAGGTTCTAGGATTGGGTCCGAGGCTCCCTTTTCTCCCTGCAGCCCACGAGAATGAGCGGGGAGCCTGAGGGGGGTCTTGCTTCTTATTTTCCATGCCTGGTGAGGATAGGCATGACAGCTGGCACCGTGAGTCAGGAACCACACAGGTGACCCTGCTGGGCACCTAGCTCAGGGCCTTGGGCGTGCGAAGCCAACGCTCTACCACTACCAGCAAGAGTCCAGCTGGCCTCCTCCCGTTCCTCCCACAGTTCCTGCCGCTGATTTGTGCGACCCTGAGCAAGCCCATAAACTTTGTTTTCCTTTTCTGTTTAGTGGTGGGGATTACACTCGATAGTGTCAAACCCCAAGGTATGCTGGATGGAGGGAGAGTGAGATTGTGGGGAGAAGATGAGAAAGGGAGACTCATACTGGCGTGCAAATGAGGAGCCCTGAGGCAGAGAAGCAGAAGGGCTGTGGGTGCCTGTCTGAGAAGGAGTGTGCAGCAAGGATGCTCGGATCCTGGTTAGGGTAGGGCCACTTCCGGTCCACTTGACCGCCTGCAGGCACTGCGCTGGCAAGGCTTAGGTCCTGGAGACGGGAGGACGAAGGTTTGATTCGTTTTTGGCTTTGGCATCTCTCTCAGCCACAGACTCTTAAAGGAACCTTGTTTTCTTCTTGCGTATAAGGCAGATAACACAGAAACCTCCAAGAGTTGGCTTGGATTTGCCTCTGCAGCTGCTAAGCTGAGTGCAAAATAGAACCAGATAGCCAAGGCGCTCTCTCCCTCTTGGCTCAGAAGCCAGGGTGGGGCTCGGATGGAAGGAGGCCTGAGCAGGGGGCTGGGAATCCAGGCAGCACTGGGGTCAGTGTCTGTAACAGGAGAGCACACTGGGATGAAGGACTTGTCCAGGGCAGGACACAGACCGACCTGGGTCTGGCTGGAAGTCCACACTGGTTCAGCTGAAACATCAGAATCTGGTACAGGAGTCCAGATTCAAGACCTTTGAGGGAGGTTCTGGCTCTCTCTTCCGGTCACAAGTTCTTCATTTGCAGAGGGACTGAAAGTCATTATCGGCAGACGCGACAGAGCTCTGTGTGGAAGTGGCTCAGACTCTCGGGTTGGGCTCTCCATGACCAGCTGGGGACTGCAGGTCTGCGGGCTCAGGCCCACCACATTGCATGGTCACTGGCTCTGTGACAGTCTCTCTTGCCAGAGGACAGGGTCTGGCCTGAAGCAGATGCTCAATGGAGAGCTGTTGGTACGCTCTGTTCTGTAAACTGCCACAGCTGGACCACATACACAGCCTAGGAAGCAACTACCTGTTCATGCGGTGGGATTCAGGATGCTGAGCCCCTGGTCACTGTGTAACCTGAGTCAGAACCCCAGCTTCTCTGCCCCTCTGGCTACCACACTGAGGAAGATCCCTCAGGCTTTGTATTGTTGACTGAACTTCTGCCTGCGGAGGAAGCAGCAGGTGGCCAGCGTGGTGAGGACAATGGCAGACGCCAGTGTGAAGGTGAGGATGATGATGAGGTTGATGTTCTTGAACCCACCCTTCCCACAATCCTCAGGACTCACGCGGCTCAGGGGCACCTCCTCCTGGGAGTCAAAGCGGCAGGTGAGGTCCCGAGTAGCGTCCACGTCCACCCGTCCCTGGTGTAGCTGAGCTGCCAGCCAGCCATTGCCGCAGCAGCTGAGCGGATTTCCCTGCAGGTACAGGCGCCGGAGGCTAGTCTCCAGGCCACCCATGGCATTGCCTGGCAAGAGGCTGAAGCTGTTGTTCCGCAGATCCAGCACCTCCAGGGACACAGCCTGTGTCCAGGCAGGCAGGTGACTGAGGCGGTTCTCGGAAAGGTTAAGGAGCTTGAGTTGGCGGAAACATGGCAGGTCCACCTTCAAGACGTTCAGCCCGTTGCCCTGAAGTTCCAGTACCTCCAAGGATGCCTCTAGGCCCACCAAGGCTCCAGTGGCCACATCCAGGCCAGGGTTGTCAGAGAGGTCCAGCTCAGTAAGTGGGGTGTGGAGAAAGCTGCCGGCCCTGAGCATCTCCATTGAGTTCCCTGCCATGTTCAGAACACGAAGGGTGGGGATCCCAGAGAAATCCACACAGCCTGGGGGACCTGGTTCTGCTCGGCCCCCACAGGGACTGACCTGATTTCCCCCTAGGTTGAGTCTCTGCAGGCTGGCTAGGCTGGCAAAGGTATAGGGTGGCAGTTCGTGCAGGGCATTGTCCTGCAGGAGCAATGTCTTCAGGGACCCCAGGGCTTTGGTGCCCAGTTCCAACGCTTCCAGCACATTGTGGCTCAAGTCCAAAAGCACCAGGCAGGGCAGGGAGCCCACACGCCGGGCCTCAAAGGATTGCAGGCAGTTTCGGCTGAGGTTAAGGAAGCGCAGGGAGATCAGATGTTCAAGAAAGCCGGCAGGAACCAGATCGATCTCATTGTAACTCAGATCTAGGTTCAGGAGCTGGGAGAGGGGTTTGGTGCTGGTGTTCCGGCTGGGGTTGGATAGTAGAGAGGCCGACCAGCCCTCAGAGGGGGCATGAAGGTCCTCACTGTCCTGGGGCAACCCCGCCGGGAGCCGGATGAGGTTGTTGGATACGTTTAGGTAGCTAAGTCTTGGGAATGAGGCCAGGTCAGGAAAGTGGAGCAGCTTGTTCTCCCGAAGGTCCAGCCAGGCCAGTTGGAACTGGGCCTGGGGTTCTGGGGCCGTCTGGAATGCCTCAATACTGTTGCAGCTCAGGTCAAGTACCTGTAGCTGTTGGAGGCTGAAGTCTGAGATGCAGGTGAGGGAATTCCTGGAGAGATTGAGGTGGGTTAAGTGGGGCACGGCCTTGAAGGCACCGTCCTCGATGTCCATCAGTATGTTGCTGTGGAGGTCCAGCTGCTCCAGGGCTGGCGTGCCCCGGAAGGTGTGGCGTGCCAGGCGAGTGAGGCTGTTCTCTGCCAGGGAGAGAGTGCGCAGGCTTGGGGCCTCACCCAACAGCCGCTCCACCAGACTGTCATACAGACTGTTCCCGGAGAGGTCCAGGGAGGCCAGAAGGGGCAAGCGGCCCAGACTGCCGCTGTTCAGTGCCACGCTCATGGCGAGCCGGTTGTGGGCTAGGTTGAGGTGTTCTAGGTGCGGCAGGGCCTGGAAGACTCCCGGCTGGAGGAAGCTGATCTCGTTGACGCTTAAGTCCAGGTGACGAAGTGCCGTGTAGAAGCCCAAGGGGGAGACCAGGATACTCTGTAGCCTGTTGCCAGACAAGGAGAGAGCTCGGATGTCCAGTGAGAGCACAGAGGGGACCTGAAGGAGGCCAAGGCCCTGGCACAAGGCTTCTTTGTTCACCTAGAGAGAGCAAGGGTAGCGGAGAAGTTGGCATTAATAGGAGCAAGACAGTAGAACAGGAAAGTGTTCTCTAGGAAAGATGGCTAACTCTCTCCAAGCTGGGGGGTGGTGGTAGTTTGAATGTAATTGGTCCCATAAGCATATAGGGAGTGGTACTTTCAGGGGGTGTGACTTTGTTGGAGGAAGTGTGCCACTGTGATGGTTCAGAAAGTCCTTTCCTGTCTATCATAGAAGGCTTCTCAGGGCATCTCTGCCCCAAGCCCTCTATCTGCTGGGTCAAAACCCTTCACCATCTAGGGCCTCAGTCCTCCAAGTCCCTGGGCATAGGGTGATATCTGAAGCCTTTCCTGCTGTTATCTTTAGTTGTAAGACTCATAAGAGGCTTCCAAGGAAGAAGTGGTGGCCACCGCAGGGCACACAGACCCCAGGAAAGGGCTGCTGGCATTTCTGGCCTCTGTAAGCAGCTGTAATTCTGTGCCCAAGTGCAGCTGGTGGTGGCCTCTCCTATCTCAAGTCTGCTTCACAAATGTCCTAGAACAGTGACTCCAGCCTTCCTAATGCTGTGACCTTTAATACAGTCTCTCATGGTGCGGTGACCCCCAACCATAAACTCATTTTTATTGCTATTTCCTAACTATAATTTTGCTACCGTTATGAATCATAATGTAAATATCTGATTTGCAGAGACCCCTGTGGGGGTCATGACCCACAGGTTGAGAAACACTGACCTAAAGGGTCATTTCCTTCTTATCCTTCACAGGTCACAATGTCTTTAGCATCTGTCCGGCTTGGAATAGGAAAAGAACAGAAATAGGTCAAGTCTGTCCCTCTGTCCCCGAGGGGCTCTTGGTCTACCGGGTAAGATAGCCTTGGGCCATGCACCCAGCACCCCACATCCTCAGTCTGCTCAGCATGGAGATGGGTGGAAGGGCATGAAGCCGGAAGAGGAGCAGCCGAAGGAGTCGGCCAGCAATGCCAGGGGAGGCTTTCTGGGCAAGGTGGCATTTGACCTGGCTATACTGAGTGAGGTAATTCTAACCGGCAGGCAGGCCAAGTCCAGGAGCCCAGCTGGGAAGGGGATCTGTGCCCAGGAGAATCAGTACAGGGGAGCCTTTCCCAGTTTGTCTCTTCCCTAGCACCTTTCCCCCAGTAGCTCCCAGAAGATGGGGAACAGAGAGCCAGGGGTGGGTGTCCCTCTGTCCCTAGCCTAATGATCTTAGTTAGGTCACCTAACCTCCCCCAAACCTGTGTTCCTTATATAAAAAAGGAACAAGAGCGTTGGGTAAGCAGGCTTCTGAACAGTCTAGGGTATGCTCAACAAATACCAAGGCAAAACTTGCACCTTTCCTAGGTCCTCCAACCTTTGCTCCTGCGCTGGGCTGTGGGACACCCTTCACCCAGCAAGGATTGGACAGGCACCCTTACTCTGCCTGCATGGTGTCTTACCGTCCTGCAGGGCAATTGGTCCCGGTGTTGAGAGACAGCCAGGCCCAGAGTCAGCATGGCTGGGAGTAGCAGGATCTGGTGGCTCATGGCTCTGCCTATGGAGGAGAGGAAAGAGGAATAGTGAGGCCACTGCTCCCTGCACTACCGGTAGCACCCACTTGCCCTCCCTCGAAGATTCTAGACCAGAGCTAAGAGCAAGAGGCACACGGGCTTCACGACTCAGGGGAGCTGAAAGTAGTGGTGTCCAGAACTTTTGGGGCCGGGGTAAGGGGCCAGGGATTGGGACTTTGAGGCCAAGCTGAGTCTTTACTCAGAGGAAGCAAAACTTTTAAAGCAATGCATGACTTGTCTGCTTTGGGTTTACCTAAGGCCCACCCGAGGCCGTTGAGATAGCTCAGGGCTAAAGGCACTTGCCAGTGAGCCTAAGTGGCTTGGGTTTGGTCTTGGGACCCCCACGTGGGAGGAGAAAACTGGCCCCTGGACTTCACTAATCTCTACACATGTACCCGCTCCCTTCAAATCAAGAAAATGTAATTTAAAAAAAAATTATAAAGGTCAACCTACTAGAAGAAAATTCAGAGTGCTAAAATTAGGGGTGTTCAAGACGAAAAGGGACCCTAGGGCAGGGTTGGCCGGAGGAAAACCTCAATTCGGTTTCCCCCCAGGCCCCAGGCAGGCCCCAAGCCCAGCCTCATAGGCTCCAGATGCTCCCTCATTTTGACCTTTTTCTTTCGGTTGGAATTCTCAAACTTTGTCATTGTTCGTCATTGTTCGGGGTTGGCCAGGGCGCTAACAGGAAGCCCCACCCCAGCGCACTGCCAGCCCTCTACTTTCACTGGCCACTGCCGTGTAAGCAGGGTGGGGGCCCACGAGGACCCCAGAGGCCCTCAGCAGGGGTGAATCCCTGAGCCACGTGCTGAGGAGACAGATCAGCCGATTCATCTGATTAATTCACGAATGAATGAATCCAGTTGCGCCCATGCTGGATGCCGCCTCACATCTAGCTCTGTGCTGGGAAACAGTCATGAGCGTGTGCTGAAGAGATCACAGCCTGGACACAGCCGGCTCACAAGAAGGGACCACGGGACTCAGAGCTGAACACCTGGCAGCTCCCTCCTCTCCGGTAGGTGCCTGCTGAGTGACCCTATACAGGTCCCATCATCTCTCTGACCTTATTCCCAGAGATAGATGATAACCACGTCAAGTTCTGCTGAGGATAAACGGGACATAGTCTACGGGAGTGTCACAGCTTGTCAGACCTCCGCCATCAAACCTGACAATTACCAGCTCTTTCAGTCCCCGACTTGGTTCCGTTTTTCTTACACTTCTCATCTTATAGAAGAGGGGAAAAACCAAACAAAAACCAAACAAAACAAAACCAGGGCTCAGAGAGGCTGAGCCATACACACACCTAAGGCATCACAGCTAAGGGGAAGGCTACCTTCTGGGTCTGTGCTACCTCTACACTTGAAGGTCTCCACAGAGGGTGCTCAGTGTAAGAGCTACCTCTCTGAGGGTGGCCTCGGGAGATCGGCAGGCCTTCGTGGTGTCAGGACCCACCGGCCATGAAGGCTGCTCTGCCTTCATCTTGCTGAGACATACAATGGCCCGGCCAGCGTGGCCCTTTTAACTCTCCTTCCTGGCTCCCCCAGGGCCCAACCCTGCCCCACAACACTCTCTTTTCACTGCAGGTCGTGAGTTCACAGGAAATTTTGTTTTTTTGGTTCAAAAGCAGTCCCCACCTGCTTTTGAACATTAGCATACTCAGAACTAAATGAAAACCCCTGGCCTTCATCTCTGGCTTCTTATCATCATACCCCCCCCCCAACTTTCTGGGTCCTGAATATGTGTATTTCCTTTGGACCTCTGGGTACCTTTCAGTGCCCGAGCCTTGTCTTCGTTTGTTCCCCCTATGGCTGATTACCTACCTCCCCACCTCACGGACTGTACCTTGGATGCCACGTCCTCCAGGAAGCCATTCCTGGTTCCCCTGGGCTGTGTTCTTCAGACTCTTACAGTTGCTGAGCTTTGGACAAACCAGTGTGGAGCACAGAGCTCACCCCAATATGCTCCCCAGCCCGTGAAAGGAAAGCACCCCTGACAGCACACCAGCATTTGAGTCTCCAATGCAGAAAATGTGGATGAGGGGAGGTCCCCCGACTCCCTGTGTCCCCTTGCCCCAGTCCTTCCATATCCCACCAGGTTCAAAGTTGCCGACCTTCAGTGCAAACAGCCAACTATACTTTCTGAGTTCTCGCTTCCCTCCACTATGGGACAACCAGCTCCATACATGGCGGTCAACAATGTTTCAAAATCACACTCAGATCTCAGGAGTCACTTTGAAATCTCCAGGAGCATCCAGGTTTCACTCTCTCTCCCGTCAGCTCCTCCTACTACTTCCTCATCCCCAACAACTCCTCAGTCACACCCCAGTACCTTCACTGCCTGCCTGGGGCTCTGCCTTGTGCTCCCTCTACCCAGAATGCTCTTGCTCGGGCTCCACTGTGTTGTAGTTCCCCAACGCCCATCTGTTTCATTCCTCAAGTAGATGCTCACTAAAGTTCTCTCGAGAAACAAGTGGCTGACTGAGGGCAGAAGTTCTGCTGCCAAAAGGACATCAGGACCCAGGAGCTCCCACAGCAGACCTGGGGTTAAGGAGGAGATGCCCAGGGGTTCCATTGCTTCCCCCTCTGTCAAATCCTGTTCTGCCCTAGCGTGAGGTTCTGCACGTCTAGAAGGGACAGCCCCCACTGCACCACAGACCTATGGTAGAAAGAAGCCACGGCTGTGCCTTTCCCCTTCAGCCTCTCACAGGGAGGACCAGGGGCATTAGAATCCAGGCTCACAGTCCAGATCCACCACTAGCTAGTCTGAGTCCCCCAGGGCAAGTTCTTTCACCTCTCCTACCTGGGCAATCCGTCTGCCTTCCACGGCACACACCAGTTCCCATTGTACCACTGTCCACCCTTAGCCCAGGTGGGAAGTACCAGGACACCACAGTGTCCTTCCAAGATGGTACAGGGACCAATAGGGCTGAGCATCCCGGGCGAGGTACACTAGGAACAGAGGTCTGCAGGCACGTGACTGCATTCTGACGTGGAGAAGTGTTAAAGACTCTCTGTGTACGTGCTTGTGTGTGTCTCTGTGCGTGACAGAGAGAGAAAAGGACAGATAGAGATAATGCCCTACTCTGCAAGGAGGTTACACGTTTTCCTAAGCCCTTGACGGATCTCAGGTCTTTTCATCCTCATAACCACCAAGTGAAGGAGTTACTGCAATTCCTATGTACAGATCAGAAGATTGAGGCACAGGAAGGCGAAGTGCCTGATCCCCAGCCCCTAGATGTGGGGCAGGGGACTCACATAGATCTACAGACCCTTCCTGCTCTGTGGTCTCTAGAGGCACGGACCCCACTGGCCCCCTGGAGCACAGGAGATTAGGAGAAATGACTTACCCAAAGTCACTTGTACAGTAAATAGAAGAGTGGGGGCCAGAATCCAGCCCCTCTGTCTCCAAAGGAGCTGCCAAGACTTCTCTCCTACGTTGCCCAGGACCACACTGGGCGGTAGTGCTCTGGTCTGCTCTGACGTACTGGCAGAGGGGGCCTGGGAGGGCAGCTTCGAGACTCACAGGGCAGTGAATCACTAGGGCAGCCCCGTTCTGGAGCCATCCCACATCTCAGGGGAATCAGACCTTAACCCAAAGGAATGTGGCTTTGATGCGGAATGTCAGAGAGGAGGTGGAGCGGGGATGCCTCCCATCTATCACCCACAAAGCAGGTCTGCTTCAAGTCTCTCCAAAGAGCGCTGGGGTATCCCCTCCAAAGACAGCAGTGGTGCTGTGGAGAGTCCATGTCCGCCTCGGGAAGACTTGAATTCAAACTCTGCTCTGCTAGCTCCACTGTGTGCTCCTAGGCACGTCGAGGACTTCCGGCCTTGATTGTCCCAGCTGTCAAATGGGACCACCCATCTGAGCCCTTCCGGGGGTGATCGACCAAGACCTGGGTCCGGCCCAGGTTCCCGAGTCTCTGCCGCTGTCCGCCGCCCCTACCTGGCTCAGCGCCGCCGCCACCTGGCTCCTCGGCACAT
The DNA here is from genome assembly GCA_963919715.1 of Microtus obscurus. NCBI lineage: Eukaryota > Metazoa > Chordata > Mammalia > Rodentia > Cricetidae > Microtus > Microtus obscurus. The sequence continues at coordinate 23,859,427 of CAWTZC010002521.1, forward strand.
CGTTTGCGCAGTCCGCCGGGGTCCAGACCGCCGAGCCCCGGCCGCTGCAGCGCCGCTCCCGCGGGCCGCGAGGGGGCGGCGCCCGCCCTTTAAATCGCCCTCCCCGCCCTGCCACGCCCCCTAGGGGGGGGGACTCCGAGCCGCGGGGTCCTAACGCCGCCTCTCCAGCTGTGCGACATCTGGGAACGGAGTCTGCATCCATCCCCTCTGAACTGGAACTGCCCGGCCCACGCTAGGGTTGGAAGAACCCCGGGAGGGAGGAGGAAAACGAAGGAACCTAGGCTGCTCGGGCAGCCGCACGTGCAGTCATGGGCCCGCGAGGCCCGGGGTCAGGGAGTCCAAGGTCCGCGGAGGAAATCCTGGCGCCGCTACACCCGGGCGGCGGCCACCCAGAGGTGACTGACAACCGCTGGCACGGAAGGAAGTGACCCTTCTTTGGCCCTGAGACGGCCCTGAGGGGGGTTCCCCGTACCTCAGCTCTCCTGTCTTTAAGTCATCTCCGAGCCTGTCAAAGTTCCCAGCTAACTGATGGAGAAACTGAGGCTGGGAGTTGCAGGGTGGGGGGGCAGGTGTGATATGACCGTAAATACATGTGAAAAAAAAAATTAGCTAAGGCTAGCCAGGCCCCCATGTATAGTTGGGGGACCTGAGGCTCGGGAAGGTTAAATTGCATATCGAGTCTTAGGACTTCCTCAAAGAGATACTTGGCCCTTCTCAGTCACTGGCGCCACACCCTGCCTGGAGCACCGACTGGAAAGACAGGTGTTCCTGAGAGGAGAATGTTGCCACTGTCCTCCAGGCCTGGCTCCTCAGTCACAATGTTCTCCCTGATGGTCACAGCGCTGGGAGAACGTTCACCCCATCCTAACAGCGTGAAAAGGAGTAGCGGCAAGTCTCATGGTGCCCAGAGTCCTGACTCAGCCTGAGGTCAAGCAAAGCTTCGCGAAGGAGGCAGCCCCTGTCGCTATGAGGAGTGGAGTCGGCTGGGGCTGCAGGTGAAGGATGCAGTAAGGTCAGGCAGAGTAGGCAAGCTTCGGGCTCCCCCACCCACCGCCGCCCAGCCACCTCAGGGCTCCCAGAGTCCTGGTTCGTCCCTCCGCACTTCTCTGTACTATCTAGTCAGACTGAACTCAGTCTCTCTCTGTCTGTAACGCGGGGATGTCAAGAGCTGCATTTTGGTTGTGGTGCCGGGATGGGAAGAAAGGAACGTAGGCTGGGTCCAGCACCCAGGGGGCTTTAGAGAATGCCCCTCCTCTGCAGCGTTAATCAGGCGGACACCAGGTTCGTGTCTCTGGGGTCTCGGTTAGAGGATGGGACTTCGTGGCTACTCTGCAGAGTGAGCAGAACAGTGATGGACAAAGAGATTCAGGCAGGCTGGGGCTCTCCCTGCCTGCTCACCTCTTAGGGCCCTAGAGCTTGGCTTAAGGTGGGGGCAGGGCGGGACTAGCATCACGGCTACAGGATGAGCTGCTGCTTCCCTTGTGCCCCCAGAGTCTGCGGTTGTGGTTAGGAAGCACATGAAGTTCTGCCTTATCGTACTCGGTGCCCGGATGGGGCTCCCCAAGAGGTAAGAGATATAGGGGCAGCCAAGCATGGCCACCGCTACAGAGGTCTCTTGGGCTTGAGGACCAAGCCGGAACTCTTCAGCCCCATCTTGAGCTGTCATGCTGTGGAGTGAGACAATGGTTGTGCTGCCTGGGAGACGTCACAAAACATAAAAACATAAGATGGCCATGGTTAGAAACCCAGTGAGGAGCCTGACCCCCTTCCCTGTTGGGAAATAAAATTTCTCAGCTGCCTCTCTTGTGGGCAGATGTGAGGCTGAGGAGGGAGAACAAGGAGGTGGATTGATTCAGAGGTGTAAAGGGTCTCATCCAGGAGGCAGAGCTGGAGTCTGCAAGGGAGAGAGGCCAGAATCTAAGCAGGGTCTGACTTACAAGGTCACTGTGGGGTGCTTTATTCTAAGGCCCACGGAGAACAGTTTCCTTCCAGAAAAAAACCCAGGAGCCTGGTGTTCTCAGTATGGTCATCAGGGGGCAGGTCAGACACCAGCTTAGCTGTTTTAATGGAAATGCTTCCATCTTGACACTTCTATCCTGGGCCCTTATTGCTCACACTCCGAGAGCGTGTCTCTCAGGCACTGAGTCTTGCTCAAGGCTCCTTGGGAGGATTTTGCTCAGGCAGGCTGACACTTGAGGACACATAGTGATCCAGAAAGTCATTGGATGATGTCTATAGCTTGTGGGACTTGGAACAGAGGGCTAGACCTCTCTGACTTCCTGTTTAACAACTGATTAGAGTGAGAAGGAGCATGAGAACATGGTTCCCTAATTTAGCTTCCATCCCTCTTGGCTGAGCACCCGCTCTGGGCCAGTCATCCTTATTTGGTGTCCCAGAGTAAGGATGGCTACAAATGGCTACAGTGTCTTTATTCTCACTCACTGGTAAGTGAGGCTTGGAGAGACCGAGTAACTGTCTCAAGCCATACAACTTGGGGTCAGCAACTAATCCGGGCTTCCTTCCTACACCAAAATCTCGTGCTCAGCATTGGCTGTCTTCATTCTGTGCCCCTGCCCAGCACCCGTATGGGCTCCTGGGAGTCAGGGAGTTCCCCATTAGCTGATATCAGGGCCTTGACTGCTGGAGCAGAACCCTGGCTTCCCCAGTTCTTCCCCTATTTATCTTCCCTTAAACACAGAGGGCACTGACCACACCTGCTGAGGAGCGTGGCTCTGAGCATGGCTCTTGGAGGGACAATAAGAAAGTCCAGTCATTGCAGCTAGATGTCAGATGTCTCAGAGAAGGGAGTTTGAAGCTGAAAGCCAATGCTGAGGAGCCAGGGAAGCAAGCCCACACAGGGACCAGGTGTGTCGTAGGCACTGGGGAGTTGGAATGAGGTCAGGGTAGGTGCCTTTCTGGAGTTCTCCTCTTGATTGGTCATCACACTTCTTTTCAGGACTGGCTTAGGGGTTCTGGCCATAACTGTGCAATGGGCAGGGCAGGGCATCTTGAAGCCTGCAGGCCATTGAGCCTGGCTGACCCCAGAGGGCTGGATTTCTGTGCTTAGTGGAATATGTGGTAGTCAGACATCCATGCAGGGGTAGGAGGAGCTGTTGAGGCTTGGTTTCCCTCCACTCTTCCACAGGGGCTCCAGGCTCTGAGTCCCAGCAGTGAGCACCTTGACTAAGCCCCCTGCAGGCTCCCCAGGCCTCCAGGGAGTGGCGAGGTGCCAAGCGAAAACTTTTAAGACAAACATGAAACTCCAAGCGCATCTGTGCTGAGCCAAGGACCGTGAAACCACAATACTGCGGCTGGGGACTGCTGGGAACTGGGGGGGACCCAGCTCACAGGCTTCCCGGTTAACCGTTTGAAGGTCAGGTCCCTGGGTGTTTCTCGATCATGAGGGTGGTATAGCATGGAAACTGGGCTCCACACGGAGGAGAGGGGAATGGGACATACCCAGCTCAACATCCTTATTGTAGACTCAAGATCAGCTTCTGTAGAATGGAGCCCAGTTTCAGGGGTGGTGGGGGCCTGATGGCACTAGGGAAAGAGAATGGCATAGGATTGGGTCAGTCTGGCTGGTAGTGTCATCTTCTTCATGGGACAGCCTGAGTTCTGCGGGTGATGGGAGGAAGGGGGTCCCAGCAGGGAAGAAAGACCTGAGAGGCCTGATCTGGGGGAAGCTATAACAGGGAGACACTGCCCCTCAGGCTCCATGCACCCAGCAACTGGGAGAGCGGCTGTGGCAAAGTTCTCACAGTGGGCACCTTGTCCTGGCAGCTTCCTGAGGCTCTTTCCCAAGATGGAGACTAGATGCCAGGCTCCTGTTTGCTGTAGTCTTCAGGCTCCATCTTCCTCAGAGCCTAGAAGTCTCACACTTGGCAGAACCTCTGGAAACTGGCTCCCACGAGCCAGGCTGGTCACCACAGATAGGGTTTAACTTCCCACACTTCAGAGAATGCTACCTGCCTCCTCTCCCAGGTCAGTAAGTGGGAACACAGCCCGTGGTCACACGGGGAAGAGTCCAATTGTCTCAACCCAGCCTGCTCTCTTTGATCTACTTCACACTGGACATGGGGCCTCCAGACTCACACTGCAGCCTCTTCAGAGAAGGTAGAGTCCTGCTCCCCACTTCATGAGAGTTCTTGAAACTCGTTAAAGTAGATTGCTGCTCCCCCCACCCCCACCGGGAGTCTGGTTCCGCAGGCTGGAGTGAGCCCTAGAATCTGTACCTCCACTTAAGCCTGGTGGTGTTGAGGTTGCTGGTCTATGGACTGCCCTCTGAGAGGCACCTAGACTAAGATGGCTTTAGTGTGTGATGGGGGACAGTGGGTGATGGGGCAAAGGGACAATGGGGAGACGCTGCAAGTGCCCCACCCCTTATCCTACAGCCAGGCAGCCTTCACCTGTGAGGCAGAGGTGACGCAAGGAAGGGGACGGAGCAAACAGCCTGCTTACAAGATCATTGGTCTTCCTTGCTAGGGGAGGTTCCAAGCTGGGAAGGAAGGTTGGGCTAGGTAGTTTTTGATTATAGCCCAGTCAAACATCAGTAACCTAATGAAACAGGTTTATAAATCATCATCACCATCATCACCACCACCACCATCATCACCACTATCATCATCATCACCACCACCACCATCATCATCATCACCATCATTATCACCATCATCACCACCATCTTCATCCCCACCAACATCACCATCATCACCATCTTCATCACCATCATCTCCATTTTGAAGGTGACATGTGCTGGTGGTAAGTGACCAGCTCAAGATCACAGAACCAGGAGTTAACAAGCAGATCCATCCTCCTGTGCTGTGCCACGAATCCGCCCAACCCCACGACAGTCCTTAAAATGTCACATAGGCACGCAGCATCACCAACCCCTCAAGCTCATAGAAATGCCCTGAAAAGCCTTCTCGGGGCTCAGTGGAAAAAGTGCTTTCTGATCGAGTGTGAAGAATGAGTTTGGATCCCCAGAACCGAAGTTGGGTGTGGTGGCAACACTTCTAATTTTAGGGCTGGGCTGGGCTGGCATTGGGAGTTAGGGGATGGAGGAAGCTAAGAGACAAGTTAATCCCTGGAGCTCACTGGCTAGCTAGTCTAGCTGAATCAGTGAGCTCCATGCTTAGCAAGAGACCTTGTCTCTAAAATGAATAAATAAAGAAGGTGGAGAGTGACTGAGGAACCAACCCAACCTTGACCTTTGGCCTTCACACACACATGCAAACATGTGTGTGCACCCAGACAAACATGTACACACATCTACATCACACAGTAGAGAGATAAGTCACATAATCACCACACATGGATATACACCCTGCACAAATCCAACACAAATGCACATGACTTGGGCAGAACACACCACAAACATATAAGGAACACACATAATGCATGTTCATACAGGAGATACAGAATGCAAAACGTGGCTCACATCTTATGTGTACAGCTCCAACTACCCCAACCGCTGGACTGTACACCAGGGGCATGGAGAAAAGCCTCTCATCTACGTGCACAGACACACACATACGCAGTCACACAGGCACACTTGTAATACAGTGCACAGTTCATAGAAACTGGGCTGCATTTTCAGGCCCACAAGATTTTCTCAGTGTTAGACCACACATGAACCAGGTACCTTTTACTGGGGCTGATTCCTGGGGTACAAGAAGGAACGGGGTAGACAGACGAGTTTTGACATCAAACTGCCGCAGTCTTGGGGATCCCGTGACTAATCCAGGCAGATACCAGGAGGCTGGACTGTGTCCGTGGACACTTGACCTCCCGAAGCCATTCTTTTCCAGATCTGAAAGTCTGGATGTGGTTATTGGGCCTGAAGGACTTCTGCTCTCCGCCTCTTCCAGGCTAAGTGACTCCTGTCTTCCTGATATGTCACTCCTCTGTGTGGCAGGCAGGCAGGTAGGACACCGGGGCTTGAGGTTTCAACTCCATTTTCCAGAACAAACTTGACCTTGTCCAAGTGGGTCTCAGGTCTGCCCAGCCTCCTGGCAGTCCGTCTGTGCTGCCTGCTGCCAGACACAGATCCTGCAGGAGGAACTTTCTAGACAAATCTCCTCCCTGTGTATTTTTCCACCAGTAAGGACAGAGCCCTCATTCCCAGCCCCTTCCTAGCCAGACCTTGAAGAGAGTCCACTGCCCCCCTGTCTCCCACTGCTGCCTCTAGCTCCTCAGAGCCTTCAGACCAGAGCCACCCTGGATGGACTCTGTCCCCAGCTCCTCACCCACGGGTCTGCACCCTTGCCTCTGTCTTCTCTTACTTCCCACCTCCTCTCTGAATCTGGAACCTTTCCCCAGAATGGCTTTCTAGTCCAGGGTCCCTGTGGCAGTCATGGACGAGGCCACCCGCCGCGTGAAGATTCATGATGGCGCTGGGGGTGGGGCTCACACCACCCTTTCCATTTTCCTGTCTCTGCTCACACCACCTTCCAAATCACACACCCACACATGTCCTCTGTCCCTCTCTCCTTCCTGCTCTCTCTAACCCGCCTGGTTATCTCCACCAAAAGCCCTCTCCAGTCACCCCTCTTTCCTCTCCAGCTCCCCCTTCTCAGCTTCCCTTCCCACCGCCTGTCTCTCTCTCTCTCTCATGGAAAATTCCAGAGGCAAGGGCTGGAGAAACGTCCCAGTGGGCTCCATGCTGACCGAGCAAAAGTGGCCCAAAGGGGTGCCTTTGTGTCCTGACTCTGATCTCAAGAGTCAGGAAAGGGCACCGTGAGAGGACCATGGAAGCTGCTACTGCACACAAGAACAGAAGCCTGAGTGTCCTGGGTCTCTGGCCTTCCCTTTACTCTCCCCCAGCCCTACACTCACACCATTGGCTTGTCCCTGTCCTCAGTGCCCTTCCTAGTTCCTCTCTCCACCATGCAGACATCTGGGCATGGGGTAGGACTGACTAGTTCCCCCTTTATCTTTATCCCAGAGAGCTATTCTCACTGCTGGGATCCCATTCTGTGTGTGTGTGTGTGTGTGTGTGTGTGTGTAGAGAGAGAGAGAGAGAAAGAGCTGTCGATGTCACTTTGCAACTCTGTAGCCTGTAGGGTTGCCAGGCGGCTCTGGAGCTGAGGTTCAGTTCTTTCATGAGGTTGCTGGGTGACCTTGGACCCAGCCTGATTGCTAGGATGAGAGGTTCACACTACCACATCCATCTTTGTATAGGGGATCTGGGGATCAGAACTCAGGTCTTTGTGCTTGCATGGGAAGCATATTACTGACTTAGCCATTCATCTAAAAAGGTGGCCCCTGCTTACCCCGTGGGACTGTGGAGAAGATGGAGCTCCACGCACCCCATCCCCGTTAGTTCCCTTTTTTGGTGACATGAAAGATGTTCTACCGACGATCCATGAGAGCCTCGCAGTGTGCCCAGTCCAGGAGAATACCTTAAGGGGTCCAGGTTTGAGGGTTCCAGTAATGGCAAGAGGGCCAAGAGAGGTTCTGCCCTTACAATAGCTGGACTTTTGAGGCAATGGCAAAATCTAGATGGGAGGATTGCTGGGTATCATGTGCTCAGGCGGGGTTCTGTTCCCCAGCACTGCCAAAAAACAAAAGGGTGGCGTGCACTCTGGTGGATTGGCTGGGATGGTGACTGGTATGTGGCAGAGAGAAGGGGGTCACAGGGTGAGGACAGGGACACCACAGGTCTGGCTCGACCATGCACAGTCGGGAGACCTGGGACTCCCCGAGGAGATGTCTGTAGTCTGGGGTCCCGAAGGAAGGTCAGAGCCCTCGGTGGTAGAGTACCTAGTCACTGACCATGAATGGGACAATCGGGACCGCCTCCGGAGAGAGGATACAATAAGCCACGTGAGCCAGGGAGCGCGCTCAAAATGAGCAGTCCCGCAAGTGTAAGGAATGGCAGCCTATTAACCCGTTGACACGCGCCTCCTAGTGCCTCCAGGCTATCTGTGCGATGACAGGACATTGCAACCGCTCACTGCCCTGCAGTGGTCAGGAGAATCCCCAGGTAGGTTGCTCCAGCTGAGTGAGCCCCCCCTCTTCAGGTCGGACAGTCAAGCCGGGAGCCTGTAGCCGGAAAAAGTCCGTCTGTTCCTGGAATGCCTTGCCTGCCCCCTAGTGGATGTCTTAAGGCCCATCCTGCTGAGAATGGAATCTTGAAGCAGACGTGTGTGAGGATCCGGGAGCAGGGACTTCTGGCAGACCGTTCAGTAGGAAGCCAGGATTGGTTTGGGGACCTTGGCTTCTTCTCCCCAGGACCTCAAGCCTTCCCAGAGACTATGTGTGCCCCAAACCTGTGTCATCCGCTGCCACATTTAACAGTCTCCCCCAGAATGTAGCCTCTCCCTTTGGAGCAATGCTCCACACACGAGTATCCTGGCACTGATGCTCACCTGACCACTGTAGCCGCCTCTACCTCTGCTGCCTCCCTAAGCTCCTTCTCTATTGACCAGACACCAGAGTCACAAAAGCAAAATGTAGACCCCGCCATGCTCAGGAAGCCTGGACTCCACAGTAGAGGCGTACACAGTGAGAACCCTACAGCCAGAATGGCTGGGAATAAGGAGCCAGGAGAGGCAGGGAGGAAAGTCTTCAGGGAAAGCTTCCTGTCGGAAGTATCAGCGAGCAAAGACTGGGAGAAGAGGAGGGATCTGTCTGGAGGGGTGGAAGCCAGGGTCTGGGAAGAAACACCCAGGCTGGCGCAGGGCTGGAGGCGCGGAGGGACTGAGCAGAGGCTGGGCTGAGACCTGCGGACGCACTGCAGAGCCTAAACCACTGGATCCCGAGTGAGCGTTAGTCCAAGCATCCGGGGGAAGGGTTGTCGTAAGAAGCCTACGAACCTCTTAGCTTTGCCCCTTATCCGCTCAGTAGCTCCGTCCCTTTTAACTGCTTCTACATAGGCATTGAGCTAAAGGATGAGCTGAACATGGCTGCTGCCCCAGTGATGGCGGTCATAGCATCTGCTAATTCCTTCACAGGACGGGTGAGAGGGGTCTGTAGCAAGAGGAGGAGAAAGAGGCTTTTCAGGTAAGTTTTGACGGGTGTGTAGGGGTTTACTGGGCCTTGGAAAGGGCCAAGGTCATTTTGGTAGGCAGCAGCAGGAGTAAAGATGTGGTATCTTTGAGGGGTCAGGGGAAGAGTGGAGAGTGAGCCAAGCAAACGAACTGGGGGTTCTGGGAGCCTGTGGTGGGAGCAGGTGGGTACAGAGTCTGGGGGTTCCGGGAGCCTGTGGTGGGGCAGGCGGGTACAGAGTCTGGGGGTTCTGGGAGCCTGTAGTGGGGGCAGGTACAGAGTTTGCCAAGCTAAAGCCTTTGCAGTTTTCCAAGTCCTCCACCCAAAACTGTGCTCAGCTGCAGATTGTAGGACTCAGTGATTCCAATCACCTGGCACTACCAGGCCCCCTCTGTCAAAGTGTGGCCCCATCTCCTAGTGAACCCACTTCAAAGGATAGGCTGGTGGGACAGAAGGCCTCTCCGTCACCATCTGAATGCCCACATAGGGCTAGGCTCAGGCTCCACCTGAGGATGTGTGGGAGTTCACGCAGACACTGGGCTGGCTCCTCTCCAGAACCTCAGTGCCCAGCTCTGAAGGCCTCCCAGCTCCGTAGAGCAGAGCCATGGTCCTTGAGGCAGCTCCTTGGGAGAATATTGGGGACCATGGCTGTTTTTTATGGGCTCCTCTAGCAGTGTTAACACCTCAGGAGGCAGAGGTTGGGGAAGGGAGAGGGCATGCTACCCACACCCAAACTTTTTCTGTCTTCTGGGGGCAGGCAGTTTGCAGGGCATGGGGAGGAGTACAGACCCCTGCCCAGTTCTGAATGACAGGGAAGGGTAGGGCAAAGGACCTCAGAGGGGCAACTTACATGCCCACTTGTGTTTAGTGGGCCAGTTTGGAGCCAGAGCTACCCCACCCCCCTCCCCAAGCTCCCAGGTTCTCCCAGAAGGGTCTGTGCAGGAACTTGAGAGCCGCTGCCTGAGCCAGCATGGGGACATCTCCTGGGTGACCAGTTGGCTGACTGCTTTTGTGTACTACTCAAGTGCCAAAGTCCAGGATGGCCGGGTGGTACAGGATGTCTTCATGATCCTTGCTTAACAAGAATAAGACCCAAAGCTGTGCAGGTAGGGCGGTCTGGTGGAGAGAATCTGGACACAGTGACCCTATACAGGTTTTCCCAGAACCCTCACAGTCCTACAGTCCCCCTCCCGAGGGATCTTTGGAAGGAAAGTTTGTTTAGTGGTTTAACCTGACCCCCATCCCAGGGCTCTCCCCTCAGTGGGGAAATGAGTTACATGTGTATGCCTGATTTCGCTGGCTCTGAAATCACCCGCAGGGATTCGGGGAGCGTTCTTTGATGGGTCGCAGTTTGATGAGTCAGGCTTTCTTCTGAAAGAGAGAGCTCTCATTTTCCTAACTGCCTAGGAATTCGCAGTCCTACACCCTGAGGTTCTGGGAGCACTCACTGGGTCTCGGCACAGTGCTCCCAGCTGCTGACGTTGTGGGCTGGTTCTGATGAGGCAGCTGAGGGGAGTAGGCGGGGCTGGGCCCTTCCAGTGGCACCACGGATATAATCTAAGCAGTCTCAGAGTCCTCTGGATGCTCTTAGAGAGGATGAGACACAGGTTCTGTGTGTTGGGGTTCTGCAAGCTGTGACGGGGGTGGGGGCGCTGTTCCAGCCTGGGGAGCCCTCTCTTGCCTGCCTGTTACTTTCCCAGAAGAACTGTGCCTTTCTCTGGCCTTGGCTGCTTAGCCATGAGGTGGGGACCACCTTAGGAACCAGGGACTTGGAAACAATGACTTCTCTGCATCAGAATGGCTTGTCCAACAGAGTGAATAACTGCAGGGCCAAAGGGAGTATTTCTGTTTTATTGTTTCCCTGGCAGGAGTAAGGCCACCCAGGGAGTCACTGGGGAAGACACCAGCTCCTGTCACTCGTGGGTGGAAGATCTCTAGGGAGTTGATTAGGCATTCCTTGCAGGGGGTAGTGGTGGGCATCTTGGCTGCCAGGTCTGCTCACTGACTTTCTATCAGGGACCTGGCCCAGCCTCCCCTGGCCTCCCGGCCTCAGCCATACTCTGGCGCGCTTTGGCAAAGCCGATCCGGATTTCTTGGTTTATGCGGTCATGCCATGGGTCTCTGAGGAGGATGGAAAGAGGAGGCTCATAAACAACTGGGGACAATGATGAGAGCTGGCTGAGGCTTTTAAAGGTTGCAGGCATGCCTTCCACTCTATGTCTACTGACACCCAGCAGCCTGTCCTGGGCACACTGGGCACACTGGGCACTCGGGCTTGATCATCCCCACCTTTGCGATGTGGGAGAAATGCTCAAGCATGTCATGTCTTCTCCACGGCCACCAGTGGCTCCTCAGCTGTGTCCTACTTGGGATATGGCTCTGGGAGACCCTGGGGCTGCAGGGTTCCCTGGATACATCCAGCTCACTTTCTCATGCTCTGCCCATAGTGCCTGAAACTGGCCAGCCCGGGCATTGCTTTGGTCAAGAGAATGAAGCAGACATCTGAGGGACAGCCCAGACTTCACAGCAATCCATAGGGGACATCTGTTAACCCTCGGGGTAAAACCCAAGGCTTTAGACATGTTAGGTAAGCAATCTGCCCCTGAACCATACTCCCAGCTGTTAGGGACACTTTTGATGGTAGTTAGCAAGGGCAGAAGGAAGAGAAAGGGAGCTTTGTGGGGTGTCTCCCTGAGGTGTGATGGGAGGGGACTCCCTAAATCCGGCCACCTTGGTCGGTGGCTATGCCATCGCGTGGTCAGGGCAGGGTTTCTGTCCCTGACCTCTGCCTGACTTTTGATGGAAACAGTGTGTGCAAGCAGATGCTTTGTGAGTGCGTGAGTGCCTGTGTGAGCATGTACATGCTTGAGTGCATTTGCGTGCATGCGTGTGTATGCATGCGTGCGTGCATGCATGAGTACATGTGTGTGTGTTATTGTGTGCACACACACAAGTGCAGAGCCTTGCCAGCTCACTTGCAGGCTCTGAGCACACCACCTCAAGCCCCCCAACTCCCCACCCTGCCTGAGGCTCTGGGCCAGGCGATGCTCCTTGCAGCTAATCTCCGGTCCCCCCCTCCCACCCCCCCGCCCCCCCCCCCCCGAGCCAGGAGATGAAAACATTTCTGGCACTTTCTAAAGTTTCTGTCTAGGAATGGAAAAGCCATCAGCCACGGGAGCTCTGGCTGATAAATAGGAGCCAGGCCTACAGGGTCCCCAGTCCTGGGACAGGGTAGCCGGGGGCAGAGAGAGCTTCCCTGAAGTATGGACATGGACAGAGCCTGGCTGGGGAAGGGGACTGGGGTGTCATCAGGGTATGACCAGGTTGGGTGCACAGAGGGGCTTGTGAGCGGAGCCCTGGGTGCAGAGAGGGGCTTCTGGTGTGGCTCAGTGGAGTCCCAGTCAGTGCTAAAAAGAGATGAAACACTTGACGACCGAAACAAACGAACAAACAAAGGGCTTCTTAAGCCATAGCAAGGGCAAGAGCAAAGGCCCTGGGGTGGGGAGACTTGAGGTGTGCTTTGGGAGGCAGCCCAGGAGCCTGTGAGCAGAGCAAGTGCTGGGTAGGGCAGACCTGGAAGTGGCTAAGCCAACCAGAGCGGTGCTTCCCAATCTTCCTAATGCCGAGACCTTTAACACAGTTCATCATGCCGTGGTGACCCTCCTCCAACCATAAAATTATTCCGTGGCTACTTCATAGGTGTTATTTTGCTACTGCCATGAGTCTTAACACAAACATCTGACACGCAAGCCCCAAACAGGTTACAACCCACAGGTTGAGAACCACTGGGTTAGAGGCGCTGGTGGAGGGAGAATTTTAACCCAATGCTGGGTCACCTGGGAGGGGGGTGCATTCCCAGCCCAACCTCCCCTGGTGGATTGAGCCCCTTGGCCATCGTGGTTCCAGGATACCTGTGCCTGCTCCCTTTGCCTGTGGAGGTTCTTATGTGGGCAGGGGAACGAGGGACAGCCTGTTGGAGAAACCTGGTACTGTTCCACATGGCCCTCGGTGAGGGACATGATGCCCCCGAAGATGCAGGGCAGAGAGCATGCTCTCAGAGGCCCGAGCTCTGAGGTCTCTCCCTATGCAGCCTTTTGGTGTCCTTTTAATATGAGTCTCATGACTGTGGAAGAGGGCACCCAGGACACAGTTGGTCAGCTCAGAATAGAAAGACCCTTCAGGTTGGCAGTGCATGGCAAGCCCCTGTGTGCTGTCCCCACAGATGGCCTGTTTATGCAGATTTTCTGGGGATTCAGGATGCTCTCTCATGCGGGCCAACTGGGCATCTTGGGACCCCCCAAGTGCTCCCCAAATAGACTGGCTGGGCCAGGCTGTGGAACAGAGATAGCTACCACCCAGCAATGCAGACAGCGCTTAGCACCGGGCAAATTATGTATTTTTCCGGTCTCATTAGGTCTTTGAAAATCTAAAATAATGGGTCATCCCTAGTGGGGACATGTTCTGGCTTTGGGGACTCACCCAGGTCTGATAGGCAGAGGTGTAGGGAGGGGCCTGCAGAATCCTACCTTCCCTGTCAGCCAATAGGTCTCCTCTGAGCCCTTTCCCTAGAACAGAGAAGAGGTGAGAGGTCAAGGCCCAGAGGAAACTCTCCAGGTGAAGCTAAGCCTGCCTCTGCCTCTTGACAGCTGTGTGACTTTGGTTAACTTACCTCACCTCTCTGTGCTTCCTCTGCTCTTCCCTAAAGCCACTGTGAGGATTTAATGATATACTTACCAGTCAGAGAGATGGAGGCAGACCTGGAATGCTAAAACCTGAGGCAGGCATCGTGTAGACTTCCTTCCAGTTGGAAGACCCTGCAGCCTCCCCTGGGACTATGTGGGAAGGAGCTATAGGACTCTGGGGTGTGCTATCCCCACCCCTCTGAGTTTCTCAGGGTACACCATGTCCCTGAGTCAAACAGTCCACACCCTCCCCCACAGCCTGCTCCAGCCCTGTCAAGGCCAGGATGGCACAGGCAGACACTGGCCCTCAGGAGCTGGGGAAGGCCTCCCACCGCTGCTCCTCCTGCTGAGACATTATCCAGTGTCAGGAGGTGAGTCACAGAGCCCGCCTGATTCTGAGGTCCAGTCATAGCCCCCGGGACCTTTAAACTAGGTGGTCCCTGTCTCCTAGTCAGGCATACCCCTAGCAGAGGAAGTGGGGGAGGGAACAGGATGGGGCGATTGAGAAGAAGAAACTGAGGGAGAAAGGGAGGGAGGCAGGGAAGGAGGGATGTTGTCAGAGGCTCTTTGTTCCCAGTGGCCAGACTCCTGAAATAATCACACAGAAACTATATTATTTAAATCACTGTTTGGCCCATCACTTAAGCGTATCTTTAGCTAACTTTTCTGGCACTCCATGGCTTCTCCCTGACTCCACCTACTCTCTCTCTTTCAGCCTGGCTTTACTCTGTTAAACCACTGGCTAAAAACAACCTTCTTTATTAACCAATGTCAATAAAACATATTCACAACAAACATCACCTACCACATCAGAGGAAGGGAGGAAGAAAGGAAGGAAGGAGGGAGGGAGGGAGGGAGGGATGAAGGAGGGAGAGAGGAAGGAAGAAGGAAGAAATGAGGGAAGGAGGGAAATCCAGGGTTCACAGCTTTTCTCTGCCTTGAAGGAGGGCACTCGCTGGCAAGCTCAGCCAGGGTCACACTGTGGAAAGCCGTTTATGGGTGCACAGGGAAGTTATGACAGCCATGGGAGAAAGTGGGGATGTTCTTGGGCCGGGGTAGGTTTTAGTGAAAAGTGCAGTCTGAACTGGGTTCTGAGGGTGCACAGAAGCCCAAGAGTGTTATAGAGACAGCACAGGCTGGGGGCCTTCGCCAGATGGGCCTTTGCTTTGCTAATTGCATTTCCTCAACTGTGTAACATGAGGCTGATTTGTTCTTTGCACAATTGCTCCGAGGGCCTCGTGTGCTGTGTGTGTTGGGCACCAGGGCGCTGCACAGGTGGTTCACTAGAGCCCCAACTTCTCTGCCCTGCCCCTGACTCTCGCAAAGAAACAAATGGCTCCCAGGAGGAAGTTTTTCTTGATTCACAATTTGGGGAGCAGAGAGAATCACCTCCTATGCCCAGCTCACACAAACCGGCCTGCTGAAACTGGTCCCCAGGGCCGTCCCTCACCTTCAGCTCAGTCTGGCCTCTGACATCGATTGTGTAGCCTTCGTCAAGGCTGAGCAGGGTCTGGACGGTGCGTCTGCTCACATGGATTCTGTACGCTGAGGAGAAAGGCAGAAATGAAGCCACAGCTCCCTGGCAGCGTCTACTTCTCTAAGAGCCTGTGACTCTGGCCCTAGTCAGCCTCACAAGGCCCAAACCTCTCGTTCTGGAGACAGGTGGTCACTGAAAGAGCCCCGAAGAACAAACAAGCCACGTAAATGAAGTGTTAGGAGGGGAGATCCCTGGAACATGATGTTTACCTGTGGGGCTACCACACCCAGTTACACAGTGTGTGCCCCGAGCTACCTTAGGATCGTACAGCGCCTTCTGTGCACCCAAGGCAGAGGCCCTAAGACCTGGCAGTTTGGGGTGGCTTTTTCCAGGTCCTTCAAAAGTAAGGGCCTAAAATGTTAGAGATGTCTCCATGGCGGTGTTGGAGCTGACCTAGCATAACAGGAGTTAGCATGCAGCCAAATAAAATCCCAAACTGGAAGGGGCAGGGTCACCTCACTGTGAAAGGAGAACACCAAGGCCTTCCAGGCAGAGCTTGCTAAGGACACTGGGCCAGTCAGTTGCAGAGCCAGGAGGAAGACCTAGGTTTCTTGCCTTTTGAATCATTGTCTTCTCTGCTAATTCTCCCCTGAGATCATCACAAAAACGTTATGGACAGTTAAAGAATACACACCCCCTCCCTTCTGTTCCCTTTGCTGTCACCTAGCGTGTGCTGTCACCAGTTGGGGACACGGTGACTAAGTACTGTTTCCCATAGCCAGTCTGGGTTTGCTGAGAAAGACTCCCCCAGGCGGGATAGGAGTTGAAGATACTCACGAAGCCCTGTGGATTCCATCCTGGAGGCAGTGTTGACAGTGTCCCCAAAGAGGCAGTACCGAGGCATGGTGAGACCCACGACACCTGCCACACAGGGCCCTGAAATCCAAATATGCAGAAAACCTTAAACCAAGTAAGGCGTGAATCTGAGTGCCCAGAGCCTTTGGTATAAGGCAGCCAAGGGTCACAGAGCTTTTCTTGCAGAGAGTCTGGATGCCAGAGGCTCAGGAGCAGCACCTGGGGCTGACCCACCATCCTGGCCGTAGCCCCCAGCCCTCTCTACCTGAGTGCAGACCGGCCCTGACGCAGATGGGCACATCGGGTGCATGCCTCATCCGGAAGTTTCCTGCATAGCTAAGTATGTCCAGGGCCATGTTGGCGATCTCAGCCGCATGCCGACTCCCATTGCGCCGAGGAAGCCCAGATGCCACCATGTAGGCATCCCCGATGGTCTCTACCTGCAGGTGACAATCTCGTGTTGGAACAGCCTTTCCTGCACCCAAACCTACGTGCCACCAATCGGGGGCCCCCAGATCCCCCACCTCTAGATCTCATATACTCTGCAGCCTTTCCAGCCTTCGGGCCCAGACACTCAGCACTGAGCCATTTAGGCAGCCGATGTCTATAAGGTAGGTGACTGTCTGTCTCTGATAGCAGACCCAGGGAGCAATAAGCATTAGGTCACAGCCAGTCAGGGCTTCATCTGAAGGTGCCACCTATCAGGGGCAATCTGGTGTCCTGACTCTAGTGGCTTCCATGGATACTGGAAAGAAAGTAGGTTCTAGGGCAGCCTGTAACAGCCTATGTTCCTCGAAATTGTGAGGCTGAGGCAGGAGGATTGCTGCAAGTTTGAGGCCAGCAATCCTTGGGCTGTATAGTAAGACCTTGACTCCAAAGGAGAAGGGCTTGGGGGAGGTTTGAAATGACTCAGTGGGTACGGGTGCATGTAGCTAAGCTTGATGACCTGAATTTGATCCCCAGAATCCTCAAAGTGGAAGGAGAGAACTAATCATCACAAGTTGTCATTCTCCACATACAGGCACACAATCACATTCTCTTTCTCTTACACACACACACACACACACTCATGCATACATACACACAAACACATACACACAAGCACATTCTCTCTCTTTCTCTCTTACACACACATATACACTCACACATACATGCATACAAACACACACACAACTAAAAAGGAGGAGGAGATAAAGGAAAGAAAGTTCTGGAACTAGACAGACCATTGGTTCCACCCCAGCTTTGCCGCTTGTGCAGGCAGAGGGCTTCCCTTGTAGCTACAGCTTCCCTTGCAGCTCAGCTTTCTCTCTGTGAGTGGAATGCGTTCACAGAGCCGGCTCTAACACTGCCCCACAGAACCCCTGCTAACCTCAGGACCTGAGGTCAGTGTGATGCCCCCTCCACTGCATCTCTCTACTGTCAGAGCTGTTTGTTTCTCAGGATACCCCCCCCCTACCGCCACACATCACACAGCCACATATGCTGGCTCTTACTGGCTGTCCCTCCCACAGCCCAGTTCTTCAGAGCGTCCTGAGCCACAGGCTCTTCAACCCTGCCTCTCGGAACAGGAGCTTCAGGCTGGGAGGGCGGGCAAGCTTCAGGGCTGTTTAACAGCTTAGGTGGCCAGGGCCTCACACCTCCACACTCCAGGCCAAGCTGGGTAGTCACACCCTTGTCCCCACCCTCCTATCTTCTGTCCCTTGCCTTCCTTGTCCTGTGCCCTGAGCCCCAGCACTCAATTCCACACTACAGTCAGAGCGGAGCTTACTCAGCCATGCTGATGCTGGGGAGGTCCTCTCAGCTCCGCCCCACCCCTCCTTCCCACCCCCACCGCTACCACTCTCCCCCCTTCACCCCCACCCCACCCCCACACATGTGTTTGTTTGAATGGCTGCTTTTCAGACCAGAAAAGATCCAAAGCTGTAACTAGATCCTGCTGCGGACGGGAGGGAAACCGAGGCAGATGGCGGGAGTGATGAGAGACGTGTCACACATCACAGGGACTGGGCCTGCTGCTCCCCACATCTGCAGGGGTGTGCAGGCCTTGTTTGATTTCATTTCCCTCTGCCGGGAAGATGCAGGCCTCTTGGCCAGAGTTCAGAGCGAAGAAGCCAAGGCGTGATTCAGAGCAGGGAGGGGCACAAGTGTGAGGAAAGATTAGCAGAGGCGGGGAGAGACAGGCAAAGGTGACTCAGGGCAGATCAAAGGAAGGGGGCTCCGGGGAGACACCTGTGGGACCCACAGGAGGCTGAGGTGTGGGCCGCCAGACACCACTTGGAGCCATGGAATCCCCCTCCCGCCCCTGGCAGGAGGGGGGGGGTCTGAGTACTCCAGGGGCAGGAGCAGAGGCCTCTGTGGGTCCCCACCGTATGTATGTCTGCAGGGGCTAGTGTCTACCTCGAGGACACTCGGGTCCCTCCTGCCTCTGTTTCTGTCTGTGTGGCTGCAGGCAGGCCTCCTTCCTCTCCAGGGCTCGGGATAGAGCCACCAAGTTCTGCCAGGGGGAATTTTGAGAGCACCTAGCAGAACACCTCACAGCGTCTAGCAGGCAAGGGAGCCAATGGGAGCCTGAAAGTCTGGCTAAGTCTGGAGCAGGCAAAGAGGAAGAGGTGGATGAACCAGGAGGGGGAAGGAGCTGGTGAGACTCGAACCCTCAGAGAAATACGAAGGTCCACAGAGAAGGAGGAGCGGCAAGTGACTCAGGAGAGGTGGGTTGACTCCATTGTGAGCCATTGTGACCTGCCACGTTATCCTAAAAGAGTCTTCGTCATGAAGAGAGTGAACGTCCTACAAGGGGCTGAGGACCCAATTGCAAGTTCAAGCCTCGGGTTCACATAAACCACTGGGCTTACACCATCTCATCTGTAAGTTAGGGGCCAGCACCTTCCTCACAGATCAAAGCCCTTAACACAGCATCCTGTATACAGTAGGTGCTCCATAAATGCTGGGACAGACACTACAAGTAATGCAGTCAACAGTATGCTTGCCTGACCCATCCCCTGACTCCTTCCAGAAGCTGCCCCTGCCTTACTCCCCCTCCCCCTGCCACTCCCAGGGCTATGGCTCAAAGACCACACAGGGGGATGAAAGCCAACAGGGCTGGAGTAGAATGACACCTGAACCCCCTTCTCCACTTTCTCTGTCCCGTTTGGAATTGCCCTGGGCACCAGCTCCTAGACCAACAGTAAGGGACTGGGTTGCAGGAGGCAGGGGGTGGGAGGCTGTGGTGCAGGAGGCAGGGTATGGAAGGCTGGGCTACAGGAGGCAGGGGGTGGGAGACTAGGGTGAAGGGGGCAGGAATGGAGGCAGGGCTGCAGGAGGGTCTCTACAGCACAGTGGAGCTGCAGAGGAATCAGTGAGCCCCTTGCTCTCCCAATCACAGCTGACACATGCTTCTATGCAAACTGCCAGGATAAAGGTTGTCTGATCCACAGACAAGGAAGCAGGCCCAGAGAGGGGAAGATATTTGGCCAAAGCAACACGTTTGGCCACTCTGGAACGAAACCCAGGATCTAGAGACACACTAGAATCAGGTCACAGAAGGTCTTGGTGCCTTTGCCAAGACCCTGAAGCCTGTCCCCTCTCTGCGGCTGCTGGCCCATGTTGTGCCCCGCCACAGTGACCCATCTGGGCCCCATGGCCTGCTGAAGTGGCGTTACCCAAGCTGGACAGTGCTGGGGAGAAGTCTCCTCTTTCGGAACCCTCCCTACTTTCCTCACACCTGTTCTTCACTCCCTCAGCTTTTGGCCATTGTCACGGTCACAAGGGTTATTGCCGTCTAACACCTACAGGACTGAGAGTCCCTGCAGGGTGGGACCAGGACTGGCTTGTCTCTACATCCATGCTCCAGACACAAAGGGGCCTGCCCATGAAGACGATAGAGGATAAATAGACAGACCAAGGATGTGTGAGCATCGTGAACAAATACACCGCGACGACACTCTCCATCCCTCCTTGGAGCCACACCCCTGCAAGGTGACTGCAAGGGCTCCCATCCCTGCAATGTGGCTACAAAGTCTCCCATCCCTGCAAGGTGACTGCAAGGGCTCCCATCCCTGTAGTGTGGCTACAATGACTTCCATCCACATCTGGGGTTGCTCCTCCCCCCTCTTCCAGCTGGCCATATCTTCTCCCTTGGCCAACAGAGTCTGTCAAGGAAAGCAGTGTGCCAAGCCCAGGCAAGAACTCAAGAAGCCAGCATGCCTCTGTCCTCTCTTAGAACCCAACCACACATGTAAACTATCTCAGAGAGTGATAGGCCAGAGCTGAATCCCTCAAGTCAAGGTTCCAGAGACAGAGAACCAAGCTAGGATCACAAAGCTCCCACCTTGCCCGCAGCTAGCTAGCCAGAGGTGTGTGTGTGAGCCCATTCTGAGGCTTGTAACCCACGCTTTCTCCGTATGCTCCTGGACTTTGAGATCATTCCTTATACAACAACAGTTGAGTAACATTGCAGTTAATTGATGCAAATTCACACATATGTGGATGGAAACAGATTTGCAGCTCACGGCTGCAGAGGGAGGGAGAGGAGGAGAGTCTCCTACTGTCCTCACCTTATACACATCGTGGCTGTCCAGAACAGCATCAAACAGCGTGTAGAGGTCATTGAGGAAACCCACCACCTCAATGGGCTCACTCAGGGCTGAGATGGTGGTGAAGCCCACGATGTCGCTGAAGTAGATGGTGACCTGGTCGAAGTACTCCGGCTCCACCGTCTTCCCCATCTTTAGAGCATTGGCGACGGACCTGAAGGGACAGGAGGGGCCAGGTGAGGACCCCGTTTGGAAGCTGGAGATATGAGAGGGAGGAAGTCCCTGGTTGGCCAGTGTACCAGTTATGCTGAGCAGACCTGTCCTGACTTCCTAGGAAGTGATGGGGAGCACTGTGGACACTCCTTGCTCCCAGGGCATGGGCAGTAGGAACCCAACACCGATATAAATAACTCAGTGCCCAATGCATGAGAAAAGGCTAGAAGGCTAAGTCAGATAAATGAGAAGCAGTGAGGTGGCAGCAGAGGGGGTGGAAGGATCAGTCGGTAAGGGTGCTGTATAACAGTGAGGACCTGATTTGATTTCTAGAACACACGTGAAAGTCCAGGGTTGTATGCATGCTTGCAACCCCAGTCTGAGGAAGCAGAGCCTGGAAGAGCTCTGGGGTTGCCCATCAGCCCAGCCAAACCACAGACCGTGAAGAGAGACTCTACCTCAAAAGACCAGTGTGGAAGGTATTCTAAGAAATAACACTTGAGCTGAACTCTGTGCTCATACACATGCGCACACATGTGTGCTCAAGCATGGAAACATGTGCAGGGGCACGGAGCTGTCTGTGCTCACAGACATGCACAAGGGCAACCTAGGACGTTAGGCACACAGGGTTGTTCCTTTAAGGAAAAGAATACAAAACCCACTTTCCACCCAGAAGGCTGGAGCCACCATAATTTTCTTCCTAGCCTGGTGACCTTTGTGCAATCTGTGTGGCCAGAGCCGGCACCTGGCCCCCTCAGACTCTTTCCCTAACGTCTTTCTCCGTCACTCTACAGAACCCATCTTTATGAAAGATGTCACATGCTCTTTACAAAGAGTTTCAACGTGGTCGGGTCTGATCTGTATTTAGCTGGTTTTGTTCCTCAAAGAGACTCAGGCAAGCTTTGTTGTGCACGCGGGACTGAGTTCATCATTGCAAGAACAGTTTTTCGCCAGATCGTGCTGTGCTTCAAAATGCCTGAATGAACGACTCGGGTCAGACTCCCGAAGTATGAGCTGTCACGGGCTACTGAGTGGTGCTGCACCAAGCTGCCCTCTTGCCCCCCATGGCTGGTCCCATGCCACCCACAGGCAACTCACGGCGGGAGCATCTGTGAGAGCAGCCTTTCTGTCTTCCGCCTCTCCAGTTCCAGCTCCTCAGTCCGCTCCTGGACCAGGCCCTCCAGACTTTGGGAATACTTCTCCAGCATCCGCAGCATGGAGTCAGCCACACTCATCTTCTTGCCTTGGTTGATGCTTTTGAACTGGAGAAAGAACAAGATCTCAGTTTTACTCATACGGATCAACACCTCCTGCCCACAGCTTGGGAGTAGCCAGGCGGAGCCAGGGGAGATGGGTTGAAATGAAGGCAGATGTGTGGATCAGGAAGACACCGGAGTTCAGAGGGAGGTGGGGGGAATCTCTGGATTGGATGGGGTCAGTAGGAACAGAGTTTAACAGAGGAATTTGTGTTTGAACAAGCATCATCATTGACAAACATAAAACTGGATTACATGTGGTCTCACAGTAACATTGTAGGCAGGACACTCTGTTCTTCTCCGAGGCAGATGGATGGATGGACAGTCGTTATGGGTTGGTGAAAGCATGAATGAGGGCCTGATAAAGGGATGGATGAATGGATGGGTTGTGGGCAAATGAATGGATGGACAGACGGACAGATGGACCAACGGATGGATGGATGGATGGATGGATGGATGGATGGATGGGTGGATAGAAGGATGGAGAAATGGATAAGTAGAATATATAAAATTCCATTTTTTCCTCTCCCTCTCTAAGTATCCAAGAGCATTAGAACCAAAGGAAACTAAAGATTAAAGGGAAAAAAAGACTAAATTCAGGAGCGGAGTTTCTATGTAGAAATTGATCAGTGTTTGGAAGCAAGTTTCTTAGCAATGAAACCAAAATGGAAACACAGATCACACGATCCACCAATGCCCATGCAGACAGCAGAGGGTTAAACCCATTGTTGTAAAGAAAAACAGCTACTGCCACTGCCAAGTGGAGAGAAGCCTCTTTTGGGTCTTCATATCAGGTCGCTGTGGCCACAAGTGACACCTCTTTCCAGCCCTCATAGAAAAAGGCCAAGGGAACAGGGGAGGTTAGTTACCCCAAACAACAGGTGAGAGTTGGCGTAGCTGTTCATGCCTTCTGAACCTGCCCTCTCTGAGGCGGGATGCAATCCCACCTTCATCATGCTAAGCACAGTGTGTGCCCGTAGTTTTCTTTGCCATGGGCCGCAGACAGGGGTCTTTCTCAGTCACAGATATGGAGTAGCAATGCCAGTGCCTCCTCCCCTGGCTTTCTAGCCAGGATGACCTCTAACCTCCCCAGGGAGATATCACCCTGGTGTTTCAGCCACCTCTGATCGTCCTAACTCATCTACCCCCATCATCGTGGCCCTTGGAGTTTGCTAACTCTGAAATCCAGAGGGTCATCTGTGAAGCGGGTGCTACCCCATGATGCACAGTATGTGTGGGGTATGTCCCAATGTCCCAAGGAGCTGTAGATCGTCTGGGTCTGCCATGCTGCCTCTGTCTCTCCTCACCTGCCTGTCTGAGATGCTGAACTTCACCTTGGTAATTTGGTGTTGTAGCTGGGGATGATGAGACTGGAACAGGACATAGATCTGGGTTTGATGGGTTGGCACTGGGGGAGAGCTATCCTGCTCAGTCAGGTGCAGACTTGCCTCAGCCCTCCAACTGCAGTCCCAAAGCAGGCTAGGGGGACCCCAGAGCTCATCGAGTCCCCTCACTGACTCGGGGACCAGGACTGTCTCCATTGTCACTAAAGTCTCCTGTGCTCAGGTGCTGGGAGGCCTGGTCCTGGGTGCGGCTCCTCAGCAGCTCTTTAGGGACACAGCCTCTCACACACCTGGTGAGGTCCCTTGGGAGCTTGCCTCTGCCTCCTGTATCTTCTACAGAGCCAAGACCGCGGCAGTGTGTTTCAGAAGGTTGCCGTAAAGACGGAGTGACTGAGAAAAGGCTGGACCCGCAGGACGGCACACATGGCCCTCTCTTACGGCTGTCCTCCTCAGAGTGGTACTGCTGACGTGTGTCCCCTGACAACCCATCCTTTCCAGGCCCTGGAGATGCATGTGGCCTGCCCTGGGCCGATCCAGGCCTGTGGACAGGAGTGCTTGTAAGACCCCGCGCCTCTGGGGAGCACAGACCTGCGTGTAGATCTGGTCCACGCTGGGCCTGTCATCTGGATCTTCCTCCCAGCACAGCTGCATCAGCTGGACGCACTCCCGGGGTCCCTGGTCAGGGGACACCAGTGGCCGGCACAGAGGAGGGGGAGACGCCACCTTCCGGATGATCTCTGCAGCAAATCCCATGGATACCTTGGGTCAAATGCCCTGAGGGATTATGGGACGGGTCTTGTGGTAGGGCAGGGAAGGGAGAATTGGGCCCTCAGGGATTCTCCCAGGACTTTCCATGTCTCCTGCACAGCTGGTCAGGGCACACAGCCTTGCTATTCTCCTGGGTCTGCCTCAGGCTGTGGCCAGAGGAAAGAGCTCAGCCTTTGACTAAGAGAGCTGGGATTTAGTTCCAAATTTACTACCATTCTCTATAGGGTGGCAAAGAAGATGGCAATCCCTTTACCTTCGGTCTCCTCATCTGTGAAACTGGGTCAGGGGGCCTCTTCTTGAGGGGCGCTGAGGTAGGAGGTGCAGAAGGCAGTGCCTGGCATGTGGCAGGCTCTCCCAAGGCTGCTGTTTTGGAGATTCCCAGCCTTGTGGTTGAAACCTGACAGCCTAGCCCTCCATACCGGTCTTAACATCCAGATACCATAGCACGCCTCACGAGACTGACATCCAAGACATCCCTGCTCCACCGGGTGAGGCCACAGGGACCAGCGCTCGAGTTCTCTGCCTCTGCCACCCTGTGCCTGCGTCCCACACCCCACCCCAGACAACTGCTTCTGGCAAAGCCAAAAGCTCATCAAGACTGAGAAGAAGAGGGGCTGGGCTCTGTGCTCAGACTCTGAGCCTGCAGATCAACGCGGGACATCGGTCATCTGGACAGGTTGAGCCATAGCAGGGTAACCTCCGAGGAGGCCTGGGGCCCTCCTCTTTTCCTCTACCGTCCCCTTCTCCCCACCCTAGATTGGCCGCCTTGTTGGGGATAGTGAGAGGTTACCATCTCTCTATGGTTTGGGGTAGAGGTTTGTTTGTTTGAGATAGGATCTCCCCCAGGCTGGCTTCAAACTTACTACATAGCCAAAGATGATCTTAAATTTCTGATCCTCATGCATGCCAAGTGTTGATCCCAGTTCTACAGACGTGTGCCACCACACCTGGTTATGCTATGCTAAGGTTCAAACCAAGGGCTTTGCTCATGCTAGGCTACGGCTCTCCCGGGTGCTCGTCCCGATCGACATCCCTCGCCCTTGGTTGTTGTGCTCCTGAAGCAGGTTTGAAGCAGGGCAGCCCACGGCTTGTCTGAAACTCACAGTTCAGCTCAGGCTGTACTCAAATTCGCTATCCTCCTGCCTCTGCTGCCCAAATGCTGAAGTTACAGGTATGTACTACCACACACTGGCTATTAATGTCCAGTATTACAAACAGGAAAATTGAGGCTCAGAGCATAAGGGAACATCTCTACAGGCCAGCAAAGAGCAGGCATGACAGTAGACTGGCTCTCCACTCAGTTCATCTAGAGGGTCCCAGCCTCAGGCAGCAGACCCCAAGGGCCTCAGACCACAGGCACAGGGAGGCTGTGTGCTTACAGCGCACAGATGGAAGTGATGCAGAGCACGCTCACACGCACAGCTGTGTTTTTAAAAGCATGCCGCCGATTGCATTGTGATGAATGAGATGTAAATCCATTTCAAAGCTTTGCAGATTTCTGAGCAGCGTCTGTCATCGGGGGTTTCTGCGGCCAGCAGATAGTAAAAGCTGAGGACAGTGTGGAGGCTCCGGCATTCTGTGTAGGGTGTGTGTGTGGGGGAGTGTTGGGGGTGCGTGTGCACAGATGGCACACGTGTAGGGGCCAGAGATCAATGCCAAGTGTCTCCCTTAATCAACCTCCATCTTACTTTTAAAGACAGGCTCTCTCGCTAAAGCTGGAGCTTGCCAGTTTGGCTGTCTGGCCAGCAATCCCTGGGGTCCCCCTGTCTCTTCCTTTCTGGTGTTGCACCACCACATGCAGCTTTTTACGTGAGTTCTGGGATCCAAACTTGGGTCTGCATGCTTGCACGGCAAACACTTTGCCACTTTGCCGACAGAGCCATTCCCCCAGGCCTGGGTTTCAGCATCCTAGAGGATGGTGAGTACATAGCCCTGGGGTGCTCCCCGGGTCCTCTTGCTGTGCCAGGTCTACTGTTCACACCCACTGCTCTCGACACTGACCTCGACAGTGCTGGCTTCTGTGTAGGAGGCTGCTCACCTGGTCCCCGAGTACACCTGGATGGGGAGAGTGCCACCCAAATCCCACTTCCCTCCTTGAGAAGCCCCTGCCCTGCTTTGAGTAATACTTAAATCTTCTCTGAAAAAGTCATCCCTTACAACCAGGGTATGAGACGGAGTGCTAGAGAAAGTGCCTGGGAAACCACAAAGGGCTCTATGCACACAGGCATCCTCCAAAATGTGGGATACAGGAGAGAATGTGGGACCCCCCCATTAGCCCATCCCCAAAGCACCCAGGCAGATTTGACTGAGCACCTATCACGTTTCAGGCCCTGGATCTGTGTGCAAAGCTGCACACAGGGTGGTTTTATGAGGCAGGCCCACTGGTCCCCATTTTACGGGCAAGGAAACTGAGACTGACCCAAAAAGGATTTATTCAAAATTGCAGGGTGCATGGTTGAGGAGCCGGCTCTAGACCTAGTTCAGAAAGCTAAGCTCTGGATTCTGCTCTTTCCAAGGGTGGAGAAAGCACATTCCAGGAAGAAGCAGGCTTGGGCTGATCCCCATTTGAAGGTCTCTGATCCTTGCACCCAAAGGTTGATGCCCTACCTGGAGGGCCTCACCTGGAAGCAAGGCTTACAGAGCCTATCTGGGTGGAGACCAAACGCTCCCTGCTTCTGTTACCTTGCCCCTCCCTGACTCTCTAAACCCAGGCCTGAAATGGGCAGTGTCCACTGGGCAGGACTTTGGTGGAAGAAGGCAAAAGTCAGGCCCCTATGAATTAAAAGGCCATCCATCAAGAGCTCGGCTGTGCCTCTGCCCCACCTTTCTGGCTGAGATACCCCGAAAATCTACAGGACAGTTCTTTGGGACTGGACAGTGGGAGGACATGTACCTTCTGCTGAGAGTCCCCAGGAGCAGTAGGGTGGGCCTCGGGTAAGCACCTCTTGCAGGATGATGCCCAGGCTGAAGACATCGCCTTTGAAGCTGGCCTTCCCGGATCCCCCAGACCCCCGCAGCAGCTCAGGAGCTGTCCATAGAAGCTCTGCAATCGTAAGAAAGGGTCTCCTGCTGCCAACTCTGCGCCCGAGAGGACCTAGGAGTATCTGTTCTCCTGCAATCCCAGGTCAAGGGCCTTAGGTTCTTCCAGAACAGAATATCCACCAATTCCAGGTCCCAACACAAAAACTATGGGCACCTCCCCCTCCCCTTGCTTCACAAATGCCGATACAGCACACCCTACAGGCGGCCCCCTACCACCCAGCCAACCTTCTGGGTCTGGCTGTGACCTGGGAGAACAGTGGAATTCCAGGAACTCTTCGTAGCCATGGTCAGTGATCTTGAGCACAAAACGGCTGTCCACCACACAGTTCCTGGACTTGAGGCGCCCATGGGGGAACCGCCGATGGTGCAGATACCTCACACCCTGGGAGGAGACATGTGAGGTCATTGAGGAGTGAGAAGGACCATAGAACGTCCACGGGACCCAGCTTGTGTTTGATATTGTCAGATTTCAAAGCTGATGTGGGATTCCTCTCTGTATGCTGTGAATATGTTTATCACCATTGGTTGATAAAGAAGATACTTTGGCCTATGGCAGAGCAGACTGTAGCTACGTGGAAAATTCAAACAGAGAGGGAGAAAGAAGGCAGAGTCAGACAGACACCATGTAGCTGCCCAAGAAGCAAGAGGTGAGGCAGCCTTGTGGTAAAATGTAAAATAATAGAAATGGGTTAAGATGTAAGAGCTAGTTAAGAATAAGCCAGAGCTGTTGTCAAGAGCTAGTTAAGAATAAGCCTGAGCTGTTGGCTAGACAGTGTTGTAGTTAATATAGTTTTTGTGTGATTATTGGGGTCTGGGGGGCTGGGAAGTGAAAGTGGGGTCTCCATTTACACAAAGCTGTGGGAAATCTGAGCGTGTCCCATCTCCCCACCCCCTTGACTCTTAGCTCCTGGGGAGCCTCTCACTCTGATCAGATCCAACAGCAGGGAGGCCTTGAAGGTCCAGTCGAGCTTCAGGGCCTCATTCCGAAGCAGGTCCTCTAGGCTGCCGCGGGGACAGTGCTCCAGCACCATGGCACTAAACTCGGGGCCCACGAAAAGGCCCAGGAAGGCAGTGACATTCTCATGCCGCATCTCCCGCATCTGCAGAGGCAAACGGCGCCTTAGAGGCCCCTGGGCATCAAGGCCCTGGGACGGGTGCGTGGATGGTGTGAGCTGATGGGTGGGTGAACGGGCAGATGAACAAGAGGACAAGTGGATAGATAAGGGGTAGTGGGTGGGTACGGGTGGTGGATGGCCAGTAGATGGGTGGATAATTGAATGGATGGACTGACGGGCAGATGAATATAGACGGACAGGGATTGGATGGGTGAAGAGGTGGGTGGATGAGCAGACAGACACATTGATGGATAGATGGGCAGATTGGTAGAAGAATGAATGAATGAATGAATGAATGAATGAATGAATGAATGAAAGCATCATTGATAGATGAGTGGAGGAGATGTAGGTACCTCCAGAGTCAGATCTAGGTCTGTTTCTCCACCTGACTGTTACCATTGATCTGAATCCTATCAATCCTCTCTGCAGTTCTGGGTTGTTCTGTATACACCCTGTCCTTCTCACGGCTCTCCTGGGCTGGGTAGTGTTGGCTCTGTCTTACAGGGAGGGGACACCAGGTGGTCCAGGGAAGCAGGATACAAGGAGATCTTCCTGAGTTCTGCCTTCCCTCCCCTGTGCCTCTCTGATGGTGATATTTTTGGGAGAAGGTGCTTATACGGTCTGTGATGGTGACTGAAGTTCCCTCGGGAAACAGAACCTCTTCTCCTAAGCCCCAAACTCTGCCCGGCTTATGAGTAAACAACAGATGATACAGGGATGGATACAGGGATGGATACAGGGATGGATACAGGGATGGATACAGGGAGGCAGGCATAGACTGAGGACCCTTGGTGGTGTGTGCTGGTGACCACGATGATGACATATCACTAGGCAGTGCTAATGATGAAAGCAATGACTCTCGGGCCAGAAGCCTGCCCAGGGAGTAGGGACCAGTCCAGACCAGTGGGGGTGTCCTGAGCACATGCCTCTCTGGCCCCCTGTACCCCTCTGTCTATGGTCCTACCTTCCTCAGGAGTCTGAGGCTGCTCGGCCGCAGCTCAGGAGCCGTGCCTGCTTCAAACTTCTTCAGCCACACCCAGTCTCCCTGTTTAAGCAAAACAAGAGGGTTTTGTTTTGTTTTGTTTTGTTTCTTTAATCCCAGCACTAGCACTCAGGATGCAGAGGCAGGCAGATCTCTGTGAGTTCAAGGCCAGCCTGGTCCACAGAGCTAGTTCCAGGACTGGAGAGAAACAGAGGTGAAGGAGTAGATCGGTGCGGGGAGAAGGGGGACACTGGGAGGAGAGCAGAGAGGGATAACTGTGGTCGGGATGCTAAAGAAAACATAAATAAATAGACATGAACATAAGAACAAGAGCCTGCCCGCTTTAGTTCACCAGCTTGGCCATCTCAGGCCAATACATCATCTCTTGCACTTAGCGGCTACCCTATACGTCACCTTCTTCTGCGTTCTGAGCTGGGCATACCCTGTCAATGGGAGCAGTAAGCAGACTTGATGGAGGTGGGTCATTTGTCTATCTGTTGCTTTCATTGGTTAATTAATAAAGAAACTGCTTGGCCTTTGATGGGACAGAAAATTGGGCAGGCGGAATAGACAGAACAGAATGCTGGGAAGAAGGGAAGTGAGCCAGAGTCGCCATAGCTCTCCTCTCCGAGATGGACGCAGGTTAAGAATATTCCTGATAAGACACCACCTCATGGTGCTACACTCATTAGAAATGGGTTAATCACGATGTGAGAGTTAGCCAGTAAGAGGCTAGAGCTAATGGGCCAAGGAGTGTTTAAAAGAATACAGTTTCCGTGTAACTATTTCGGGGCATAAGCTAGCCGTGCAGGAGCCGGGCAGCGGGAAGCAGCCTGCCGCTCCTCACTACACAGACTTTATTGAGACTGGGGGCGGGGGTCGAGGCTCTGACTGGTGGACCTTTCCTCACTCTACTTCCCTGGAACCCTGAGACCTAGGTAGATAACATCTAGTCCGAGCCTCAGTTTCAGGCTCTGCAAAGCGAGGCAGCCAACCAATGAGGACTAATGAGGTACAGCCAATGAGCAGGTCCTGGCTGGAGGCCAGCTTTACCATGCAGGGCTCAGGCACCTGTGATACTCAAGCTGTGTCTAGGGATTCCAGAAGGGTGTGAGAGGACGAGACCCAGCTCCCAGCGTGGTCCCAGCCCCTGCCCCCCCAGCTCTGGTCCCTAGCGGGTTGCCTCCCTCCCCAGTCCCTAGGGCTTGCTGGTCCCTAGCAGGTCACCTCCGCACAGCCTCACCTGCAGCCTGCTGGCTATTGTGCTTTGTGTGTCATTAAAGCCCCCCTTTAGAACAAAAAGGTGGGGTTGCTGAGGGGCGGGGAGAAGGTGGAGAATAAGCCACAAGAGCCTTGTACTGTTTCCTATGGAAACAATGAGCCAAGTTCAGTGAGCACAGCAGCCATAGGCAAAGAACCATATATTAGTATATATTAGTAAATACTTGTACTTGAGACTAATGGCCTCTGGAAAATGGCTATGTTCTCAGCAACCGTGATATGGCTTTTCTAACCTTTGACTCTGTAGATTCCCTGTGAGCTGGAGGTGCCTGTGACTGGGTATTGCCTTCACCTGGGTTTTAGGGTCTGGGG
Organism: Microtus obscurus; assembly: GCA_963919715.1. Classification (NCBI taxonomy): domain Eukaryota; kingdom Metazoa; phylum Chordata; class Mammalia; order Rodentia; family Cricetidae; genus Microtus; species Microtus obscurus. The sequence goes on from CAWTZC010002521.1 coordinate 23,890,276, forward strand.
AATCTCACTGCTTGAGCAGGTGGGCGTTCTGGACCAAAGCCGAACAAAGCCAAGCAGCTGAGTCTGACTGATTCCCAAGGTCAGCCCCTGAACCACGCTGGTGGGAGGGAGGTGTCCTGTTTCCTAGTTCTGGGGCTGCTGTCTGTTTTGCTAGGGGAACCAGGAAAGTCGCAACAGAAGGAGACCCCAGAAGCCAAAGACAGTCTTGCAGGACTGGCGTGGGGCAGCAACAGCCCTCACCTGGTACAGGGCCACGTTGGGATGTTCCAGGACAGCCGGTAGGCTCCTTGCTGACCCCTGAATCACCGACCTTGGGCTCCCACCTTCCACCATATTTCTTGGCTCGCCGCCACCATCCCCACGCAGCCTCTGGGACAGGAGCAGGGGTGATCAAGATGTCAGACCCAACCTGCCTCTCTGCCTACCTGCCCACCCAGCCCAGGTCTGCCCACCCACCCGCTGACTGGGGGTCCGCTGGAGGAAGGTGAGGTCCTGGGCTGTCAGCAGGATCCGATGGGGGCCCCGCACCAGCTGCAGCTGCTGGAGGCCTAACCTAGAAGTGAGAGACAGCAGGGCCTCGGTCAGACTCTCAGCCCTGCCTCCGGCTCAGCACCTGCCTCCTAGTCTTTCCACATCTCCTCCTGTGTCAGCTTCAGGGATGGTGAGCACTGAATACTGTCTACTCAGAGACCATTGGCCTTGGGTTCAGGTCCGCAACTTCCCTGATGGGCCTACTGATACATACACCTGTTTCCTTGTTAGAGGGGAGAGCCGATATGGCTGGGGCTTTGGAGCTTCTGAATTCAGCACACAGAGGGAAGAAGCATTTGTAACGCTGAGGGAATCCCTGGGCTGGATCTGGCTAGTCCCGCACTGCACAAACAGGAGCCTGAAGCTCAAAGGCAGAGCCTCATCCAGAACCACAGGCTTCTGCCGCAAGTCTCAAGCAGAGCTCTCAGGAGGCAGCCAGGGCTCCTTGCTCTTCTTGGGTGCAGCCAAGACAGGGAAAGGAGGTTGTAGGCCCTGAGATCAGGAAGTAGAGGTGGGGAAAGCCCCTGTCGTTTGCTAATGGACAGGGCCCCATTGGACGGGATGCAGAAAGCTTGAGCCGGGTCTGTCAGCTTCACCTGATGAGGTAAGCAAGGACTCCACCAATCAGTGCCAAGACACAGGCCAGTGTCAGAGTCAGGAGGCCATCTGGTGGCTGCACACCTGTGGGGGGGGGGGGCAAAAAGGGGGAAGAGGCAGGTGTCATTAAAGCAGTGACCATCCCCTCACAGCCCAGCTACTGCCTCCTCCAGTCCCTGCCCTGTGAGGTCTCCAGCCATTCCTGCCTGTCACAGGCTGAAGCCCCTGGAGGGCGTTGTTTTCAAGAGCATCCACGGGAGGGCGCTCTATGTTCTGCTCTCTCCTCCTGAGAGTAAGCAGTGGTGGAACAGGAGGTGGGATTTGCTATTTGTAGAAGAAAAGAGGGGCAGATGAGCAGGTGAGGGTTTCAGCTCCCTTCCCTCCCCAAGGAGGCTTCTTGGTATTCACATTCCGTCTGCAAGGAGGATAATCCCGTGATGTGGGATGCCGTTTTAGTACCATTGGTAAACAAATGCCAATAAGAAGCCTGAGCCATTGGTCAAACAATCATAATTAATATTAAGCCTCCGAGTGATTATTTTATAAGCAGCTGCAGGGACCAGCAGGCGGGAGAGAAACCCAGTCCAGCGGGAGCAGGCAGGCTAGAGAAAAGTCTCCAGCTACAACGCTGCCTGGTTAGGCACCCTGCTGTGTGCGTGAAACCCAGGGGAGGAGTTAATGTGTAAGGACCGTGGAGTCAGGGACGTGGCTCGGGGCTTGAGTGCTCGCTTATGAGAGGAACACACACATCTCAGAGCAGATGTGATCAAACAAGCTGAGGTGGTCCTGGGGTCAGAAATTCAAGCATTCCTGCCAAGGGAGGCCTGATGGGGTGGCATGTGTCTGGGAGGGTGCAAGAGTTGCTGTGTCTACAGATTTGGGCTGGAAGAACAGGGTTGGCCAAGCCTGGGACAAAAGGAGGCACAGACAGGAACATACCCAAGCCTGGTCCACCTGTCACTGCTGCCACAGTGAACATGTGTGCTTTAGGGGATGTGCTTGCATGTATGTGACTGTATACACATGTGTGCACTTCCCTGCGTTCATAGTCACATGTGTCATAAAGGACGATGGCCAGGATGGATGAATGACAGAAATCAGTCTGTGTGGGTGTCATGCCCCACAGCCCCCAGTGGACATAAGGAAAATGAATCCTGTACTTGGAGCCAACAGACTTGGGTCCAGCATGAGCTCAGCCACTGACTTCTTGTGTGACTCTGGCAAGTCACCAAGACTTTCTGAACTTCAATTCTTTAATGGTGTCTATGGGAGGTAATGGCCTCCTCACAACGCTGTGGGACTTTTAGGAGATCTGTGAGCTGGGGGCCTCCTAGCCCTGATCACCCAAGGGAGGCCTTGCTGGTCTCCTGGTGTTTCTTAGCTACTGGCCACACCTCCTTTTAAAGGTCATAGCTCTTCTTTATATTTTCTCTTGCCCCCCCCCTTTACAGAACTATCCACATAGAGAGTTTTAGTAAAGGTGGATTTGTAAATAGTTGGAGAGAAAAGATAGAGTGATGAGCGAGTGTGTGGTTGGGCTAGAGAGGTGAATAGAGTTGGTGGTACCTTGATGGAAGGTAGTTAGGCCAGTGAGAAGATGGTGGATGGATAGATGGGTTGGTGTGTGGATGGATAGATGGGTGGATGATGGAAGAATGGATGGATGGATGGATGGATGGATGGATGGATGGATGGATGAGTAAACAGATGGATAGAAGGATAGGTAGACCAGTGAGAAGATGGGTGGATGAACAGATGGATGGATGGATGGATGGATGGATGGATGGATGAAGGTTGGGTAGACAGATGGATGGAAGAGGTGTATAGATGGATGGGCAGATGAATGGCTAGACAGATGAGAGATTAGTGGGTGAGCAGTGAATTACCTCTTATGCATAGTGTGTTGGGGTTGAACCAGCAGCTGGCATCACGGGCTGGAGGGCTCCCTCCAGGGAAGTGTATAGCCTTTCCCAGGGCCTGTACCTGCCATGTGTTTGTGTCCAGGATGTGGGTGGGAACCAACTGGCTTCCTTCACCGTCTGTGTCCAGGATGACATATTGGGCTAGCCTTCTGCCTTTCCAATCCATCTGGATTCTCTGGCTAAAACCAGCCACATCAAGAGTTCTTGTGTGGTCCCCTAAGTGAGCCCCTGAGAGCCCTGCTCCATGGTTCTCAGAGCGGTTCAGGGCATAGGCCAATAGGATGACAGCATCGTAGATCGTTCCAAAGAGTGGGGACATCTGTGGAAGAGAAAGTCTTCATCCTACCACCCTGGACATCTCACAGGCCTGCAGGATTGTTTAGACTGTAGTCCTCTCCCCTAAACAGTCTCTTTGGACACACATTGCCCCAGCCCCACTGAACAACCTCACTGCCTCCATGACTGCCAACACTATGCTTCTTCCTCTATCTCAGAAGTCTTGTAGGCATCTCAAACCTTCCAAAAGCAAAACTCTTGGCTTTAGCAGTTTCTACCTTTGTTCAGGTCCTCGTTTGAATGTTTCCCAATCCCTCAGGGCTCCACTCAAGAGTCCTCTCCTCATGGAGGTCTTTCTGGTCCATCCTGTCCACATTGTCCATTCCTCTATTCTAACCTCTCTCCATCCTTCGGTCCTGGTCTACCTTCTTGGCAGAACGATCACTGTTTCGATTTGTTTATCTTGTTTCCTGGTTTTGGTTTACATCCCCCAGTAGAATGAACCTTGTCTTTTTTATTACCAGCCCCCTGTCACCTGACATGGTGGCACATGAAAGCCTCAGTTCTCATCTTTAGAAGATGCACAACCTCCATCAGCTCCTGCATCCCTGCCACTACCTCAAGTCAGTCTGTTTTCCTTCATTCAAAGCAGGCACTGGGGTTCGGCTGACTCCTATAAGCCAAAACCATGCTGGTAGTCACCCACCCCAGACTAGTCCTTTTCAGATTCACAATGGTGACCTCCAGAAACCCACTCCCGACACCTTCTTCTAGTCTCCACAGCCCGCTAGAGAAATGTGATGGAAGAGAAGTGGGGTGCCCCAAGAGAAAGCGCAACTGAGTCCACCATGCCTGGAAGTTACATAGCAGGCAGGAAGATGGGGGCGGGCACAAGCCAGCACCTGCGGGCTAGGCAGGCACAGGTCACGTGACCACAGTGTGGTGGGGCTGGCTAGCCCAGTGGGTCCCTAGCCCAGGCAGAGGTCTGTAGTGGATGCAGTGTGCCCATATTCTGACTCGGTCCCACCTTCCAGGCTGCAGCGAACAGACACACCCACCTGCTCTGTCTCCAGTGGGGAAGGAGCCCCTCCACTCATCTTGGTAGCGGTGAAAGCATGATTCTCAGGACCGGACTCCAGGCTGATAGTGAGAACCGCGTCATAGGCTTCCTGCAAGGGTCCACGGTCACCCAGGGCCAGGTAGGAGCGGTTGCGGTAGGGCAGGGCAAAGAGCAGAGCGTCGTAGGGCAGGAAGACGAGTCTCCCATCTGCCAGGCCCTCCTCCCATGCGCGGCGCAGCAGTGTACTCTGCTCCAGGCCCCCCAGCAGCGCCGAGTGCATGCATAGCACCACAACTGGGGGTGGACAGAGCAGGGTCACCTTCACACTTCAGCACTTGCCGGAAACCCAAATCCTGAGGCCCTCAGAGCTCCCCAAATCTGTGATTGTTCTTCTAGTTCCAGCCCCTAAGCATTCCAGGTATGAGTTGAGAGATGACCTCAGTCTGACTCCATAGTGATTATGGCTGAGGTCACTATAATCCTAAAATCAAAGAGGCTGCAAAGAAATTACTATGTGAACTAAAGAGGACACAAACAAGCAGCAAATGGAAGAAGTCAGTATTTATATGGAAGGGGATTCCATACAAAGAAACACTGGAAGAAGAGGATAGTGGGTAAAGATGTTTGCCACATATGTGGCAGATCTGACAGCCTGTGCTCAATCCCCAGAACACGCCTGTGTTGCATAGCATGGGCATCCACACACTCACATCACAACACACATCATCATACATACACACATCATCACCATCATTACTGATTTCAAAAGAGATACTGGAAAGGTCAGGTTCAAATAGTGAAGGTGAATAATTCAATAACTCAAATAAAAACTTAGTGGAAAGTCTCAGTGCAAAATGAGTCAAGCGTTAGACAGAGACTATTGGGTCTTGAAGTCAAAGTACACGAATTCCAATATTCAGACAGTGGTGAAGACAAGAAGAAAGTGTGAACGGAGCACATGAGGTCAATTTAGTGCCACTAAAGGGCTAGACCTACGAGCCATGGACATAGAAGAAGGAGAATTCCAAGGTAAATGCATGGGATATACATTTAATAAGAGTATCAGAGAATTTCCAAAACCTAGGGGACTATCCAGATAAAGAGGCGTTTAGCATGTCAGACAGACGAGACAGCCTCGTGTCATAGCACAGCTGAAACACTGACGATACAGGGCAAAGGGTCTGTTGAGAGCTGCAGTAGAGAAGCACCAAGTCCCATCCAGAACAGGTCTAGCATGGTAATAGCAGATGGCTCAACAGGAGGAATCCTAAGAGTCATGGACAGTACTTCAATCCCTGAAAGATGATTAACTTAGAACACAGATTACTATACCCAGCAAAGCTATTCCTCATAGTATCCTTCTATATAAAACAAAAGCAAAGACATTCATGACCACTGAGCTAGCATGACGCAAATGAGAAAGATAAACACATCCATGAGGAGACAAAAAGGGATAAACTACACAAGAAAGATGTAACTCATTTAGGACTGGGGAAGTACCAGATATTACAAAAATAACAAAGTGACAGAAATGAATGCATGCATTTCAATAAAAATCCTGAATGCTAACAGTTTCAATTCCTTAATTAAAGACATAGATTATTGGATTAGATATCAAAGAATTAAAAAAAATGAAAACAGGACCCATCTATTTGTTGTCTATAAGAAAGACAGCCTTTGTTTAAAGGATAATAAAAGACATTCCAAGTTAATGGAAAGCATACAAGTGTTGCAGTTCTAACATCTGGCTAAATAAACTTTAGATTTTAAAAAATCAGAAAAGACAAAGTGAGTGTGTTTGGTTAAAGGAATGGCCTGTTAGGATGGTACTGCCAATATGAACATATATGCACTGAACACCAAGGTACCCAGTTTCATGAAACAAACAATACCGTATGCAAAGGTGCCAGTTGATCTCAGCACAGTAAGAGTGGACGACTAACTGGCTGCATTTTTGGACACAGAGTAACTCTGAACAAATAAAAAAAAACCCTGAGATAATTTTATCTATTGTATCTGATGTCAGTGTACTGAAACCATAAATCAATAGCAAGAGAACTGTGCAAACTGGAGACTGGACGATGCAGTCCTGAATAATCAATGAGTTGTCAAAGAATTGGAGGGTGAACTTTTAAATTTCTAGAATCAAATGAAAATGAAAACAGCAGATCAGAACCTGTGGGATACAACGAAAGTAGCTCTGAGAGCTACACACACACATACACACTCATACACATACCCACACACATACATACACACACATGCACACACATACACACACTCATGCAAACACATACAGATTCACACATATACACACATGCACACACATACACTCATGCAAACACAGATACACACACCACACACATACACATACAGATACACACATACACACGCATGCACACACACACACACCACACACTGTTCTATTTTATTTTATTCTCAGTTCTATTCTTTTTATTCTCTCTTCCTCCCTCCCTTCCTCCCTTTCTTCCTCTCTTTTTCTTTAATTCTAGCCATGATTAGATCTTTGTTACACTCCTGAAACTTTCAAAGACAACCACCAAGAATGCCCTGGACTTCACAACCCACATTTGGACCAGAGTTTATGATCCTGACGATCTGCCAGAATACTATGACAAACTCCTCACTCTCTGGACTGCCAGAAGAAGCCTTCAGCAAGGATGGACACTTAACAAGAGCTCAGCCGAGCTGGTAGACAGGGCCTCCTTGTGGTCATGTGACGTCCCGGCTGCCTACAGCAGGGTGGACCCAGGCATACTTACTTTTCAGACCACGCACACTGTGGAGTTGTTTGCAAACCTTCGTGGCCTCCTTCTCTCCAGGTCCCAAAGAGGTCACCAGTCCAATGGAGAGCCCGTGGGCCCTGAAAGCTGTGGCCAGCTGCTGGGCTGTGGCTAACCAGATGTCCTGGTGAGAGGACACGATGGCCAAGCGGGCCCAGCCGAAGTACCTCATGACAGACAGTAGCACATGGACAGCAGAAGGCAGAGTGGGCACCAATTCACCTCCTCCCTCTGGAGCTCCACAGGCCCAGGAGAAGAGGGACTTGCCCCAGCCTTGGGCCAGCAGAGCTGCCGCTGGGCAGTATCCAGGATTGACAGGGCCCACAAAAGCAGCCACTGTGTCCTTGTGGGCCACGAATGTGGCCAGGGCATGGGGGGTATCGCAGCCTGTGGGGATGACCTTGAAATCCAGATGTGAGCCCAGCAGCAGGGAGGCATCCTGGTTGACTCGATCTACAGCCAACTGGGCAGCCATGCTGGGGAGTGCCTGAGCAAAGATGGGGTCACAGTCCCAGGGACCCAGGACCCCAAGGATGAAGGTCTCTCTTGCCCACGCTGGCGGGGAAAGGGAGTCAGCCCACAGGACACCCCAAAACACCACAGTGAGAACTGATATGGAAGAGGCTTTCCTCAGATGACAGACAGTGAGCTCCCACCGGCTCTGGCAGGGAAGGCGGGTCTTCCTGTGTGGTGCTATCCAGTCCTGGCATTCAAGGTTCAGGTCCTGCTGCAGTCCTGGGGGAGGAGCATGGATGAGCCTCGCTGTCTAGCCTTTTTGCCGTTTCTCATATTGGTACATAAGACACTTGGAGCCATGATCTGAAGGACTCCCTAGCACTGGCTCAGAACTGTGAATACAAGCTGAGCCCCAGGCTGGACTTCAAACAGGATATTGCCTACAGAAATAACACCAAGACCCAATCCCTTGCCTCCAAGGCTGTCTTCTTCCTCTGAGAATATAGACAGCAAAACTCCTCAGAAGTCTCTATTACCCTGTAATTGCTGCTGCTTCTTTTGCTCATCCTTAGGAGGACCAAGCCCTCCCTGCCATGTCGCTGTTCACCGTAAGCCTAGCTCCACCCAAAGGTCCTGGCTGCCGAGTCCAAGGTCCCCACTCCTCTCTTCGGGGCATGCTCCCAGCATACTCACCTGCCATGGTGGCCTTTAGAGTGGACACTGCGTCTTTGTGAGTCTGAGGTTCTCACACCCAGTCCTCAGAGGTCAAACTGTCTGAGCGCTCTCTGGCTCAGGGCCTCCTGTGGTGTCCTGGCTGCCCTGCCACTCCTGCTGTGTGCCAGCTTCCTGAGACTCCTGGGGAGTCTCAGACATGGTTCATTCCCTCCTGCCCCCCTTAGGAGCCCAGAGAAACCATTTGGAAAATTGGATCTGTTCAGACCCCAGGGCTCTGGGGAGCCACATCAGGAAAGAACGGAAAGTTGTAGATAGGAGGAGGGGAGAGAAGGTGTGTGCTTCAGCACTGTGGACAGCTCCCGTCCACTGGGGCACCCAGGAGGAAGGGAGTATGGACAAGTCCCAGGACCCAGCATCAATCAGCGTCCCTCATGTGTCGAGCACAGTTCATTCTACCTACAGAGGCTCTATTATTACTTTCACTTTAGAGATAAACAAAGTCTGGTCTGGAGTGTTTGGCAATTTGGTAGGGTACAGGACCAGTCAGTGGCATGACTGACTGGTTGAAGCTTCAGGCTTCTCCTTACATCGCACCATGCTGGTCATGAATGAGTGGGCTTTTCTACCCTCCTCTTGGTTCAGATAAGACCTCAGGTCCAGTGGGCTTTCCCGCATCCCTTCTCCATGGTTCCCTCTTACCTGGGCAGCCAGCTCTTCTTGAGGGCCCTGTGTCTGCCAAGGGCTGGCATTATGCCCCACCTCACCACTTAGACAGCTTTGTCAAGTGGAAAATGTGTCTCGTTTTCTTTGTCACATTATTCATTCAACTGGAAATCACTAAGCATTCATTCCCCAATTCTGTCTGGAGTGAGTCGAAGCCACTTTCCCCCGCTTCCCTCTGTTATACCCCTAATTCCCACCCTTTTCCCCAAACTCATCTTCCTCCTACATAGTTCCCTAGATAACTGGGCCCCATCATCTTATGAAAAGAACAAAGATTTTTGCTCTTCACAGACTTCTTCAAGGATTGGGACATTATAAAGTAGGTAAATGTCATTTTACTGCTGAAAGGAGACGGATGTTGTAAAATGAGCATCAACTACCACATACATAATTTGGCACAAGACTTTTATATCACTACACAGTCTTTAGCATGATTTTAACAGTTAAGAAAGAGCAGATATGTCATAAATTAATTCAGGCTATGTATTTTTATATAGCCTGGGAGGGCTTCAGGGCCTCTGTCAATGTGCCAGGTGTGGGCCCCATTGGCTCTCATATCCATTCTCTGAACCCTCAGCAGGCTGCTGGCTAAGCTCAGAGGGAGGAGCAAGGGAGGAAAACCAGGACTCTGCATTCACTGCAGGAACAACCCAGAAACTCCCAGCATGCTTTGTCATGGCTGCTGGCTGGTTTCAGCCAATGGGAGACACTCACAGACATCAGGAGGACAGAGAAAGGGAGAAGCTGGGAAATTCTCCCCCTCACTCTGTGGGTGTATTTTGAGCTATTTACACTTCTTTGTATTTCTGTGTGTATTTGAAAGTGTTCATCAGTTAAAGTAATAATATCAACAAACTATGTAGGGCTGTTAATTTCACTCCTCAGCACTAATAGGTTAGGTTTTGTTTTCTTTTTCTTACTTACATGGCACTTAAACGAATTCTGAACTATATTTTTCTGTTTTCTTCTTACTTCATCAGGAGAACCTCTGTACCTGCTAGAGCAATGGTTCTCAACCTGTGGATCGCAAACCCTTTGTGAACCAAATACGCTTTCACGGGGGTCACCTAAGACCATCAGAAAACACAGATATTTACATTATGCTTCATAACAGTAGCAAAATTATAGTTATTTAATTTTATGGCTGGGGGCTACCACAAGAGGAATTGTATTAAAGGGTTGCAGCACTGGGGAGATTGAGAGCTGTTGCTAGATTGAGCTGCTCCAGAACCCCAAGTCTAAGACGACAAAAAACGAGCAACAGATAACCAGCGGCCCTCCTGCAATGTATCTGCAGGACGGAAGTGAAAGACCCCCTCCCACCGACCCCACCTTCACTGCTTGGTTCCCGGCCCATTGCTCTGACTATGGAAAGGTACATCCGGCCATTAGCCCACACCCCTTCATCCACATACATCCTCCGACACGACACGGCCCCAACTGACCCTGTCTCAGCCCTAGCAATTCCTTTCTCTAGCCCATCAGCAAGGCGCTGGGTGACAGAGGAGGTAAAGCCAGCCAGCTCCCTGCTCCTGTGCCCTAGCAGTAAAACACCCCCTCTAAGCAGGGGAGTCGGTCGACAATAGCAAAAGGTCTGTGTGACTGCCATCAGGGCTTCAGCAAAACCGCTGGAGGTGAGGGAAACAGACACATGTGCAGCCCAGCTTCTAACTCTTTGTATGGAAAGGGATCTTCTCTTCCGCGAGGGAGAGTAGAATTAATCTCCAGGTTATTACCCTCTCCTCTACAGGAACTGTTGCTCAGCAGCGCCCTCTGCTGTTGGCTGCTTGGACACACAGCAGTGGCGTAGCCATAATAGAAGTTCACACTACCCTGTGTAGGCTACATTCTGGCTCCCAAGGCTCCTTCTACCTACTGATGGAGACCTAGGGTATGGGAGAAGTGTGACTGAGAGCCACAGGTCATCTTGTATACCGTAGTGCTAAGGACATGCACACACACAACACTAATAAAATTATATTAAATTTAGCGCATGCTCTGTCTGGGGGTTCAGGTCTGTTTCTTCAGTAGTTCAGCAGGTGCCTTCCCACAACAGCCCAAATGGTGAAGCTGATCAAGAGCATGGAAGCTTTGCAGGAGGCCCTGGACGCTGCAGGAAGTAAGCTTGGAGTGTTGGATCTCCCAGACTGGAGACCTTGCAGAAGGATCAGCCCCTTTCATTTCCCCACTGAGAAGTATCACTCCTTGAAGTGGCTGTGGAGGACTGTCGGGAAGTTGCCACGAACGGTGAACTCACACGCCTGCTAACCTTCAAGTCTTATACGTGGGTCCAAAGGCCAGTGGCTTTTTCTGGGGCTAAGAAGGAAAACCTAGAAGCCGCTGTTAATAGATTTGCCTAACCTTGTCCTGAAAAGGCAAAACCAGCCACCAGCTGGTTAAAACCTGTTGTTTTTCTAATCTGTGAAGAAGTATCAAGTACAGAAATTTATACCCAACTGCCATCTGATAAGTGGTAATGGAACATTAATTCTACTCTTCTTAAAAATTAAATTTAAAAAATTAAATTTAAAAAGGTTCATAGTTCCTGAGAGACAATGCTCAAGGTAGGCTTCTGACTTCCAACCCAACCCCAACATAACTGTGCCCACACCTACAGCCCCCCCATGAATGTGCACACACAGAAAGAAAAGAGAAGGTAATGAAAGGGAGGGAGGGAGGGAGGGAGGGAGAGAAGGAGGGAGGGATGATGTTCCAAGGTGGCTTAGGCCATCTGGGCCCTGGGGTGACAGCCTCCTGAACCTCTGGCTCTCCTAGCTCTTACCACAGTGACATCTAGGATCCCAGCTACCCCCTTAGTGTCAGGTCCAATTAGCAAAGCGGCATCAACACAATCTACCGCCATGGTACTCCGTGGGACAGCCAGCTTAGCCAAGGTCCCTTAAGCCCTGTTATGACAGAGAACTGGAACGCTGGATCGCTCTGGGGACAAAACAATAGAGACCTCTGTGTCCTGCACACTGCTCCTAATGGACTTCCTGAGGAATGGGACGGAAGACATTTGCCAAGACAAGAACCACAGAGCTGGGGTCAGAGACCGTTGACCCGTCCAGTAAAGACAGCCGAGTTAGAAGCTTTCCTCCGCATCATCTCTGGATGGGTGACAATCGTCTCTGTCCCCAAGTACCCATCCATCTTTTCCTCAGTCAAAATGCCAGTGTGGGGGGCTGGAGAGATGGCTCAGTGGTTAAGGGCACTGGCTGCTCTTCCAGAGGTCCTGTGTTCAATTCCCAGCAACCTCATGGTGGCTCGCAACCATCTGTAATGAGATCTGGCACCCTCCTCTGGTGTGGGGGCACATATGGAGGCAGAATATTGTATACATAATAAATAAATAAATCTTTAAAAAAAATGCCAGTGTGGTTGCAGGAGAGATGGCTCAGGAGTTAAAAAACTCTCGCCACTCGTCCAGAGGACCCAAGTTGACTTTCCAGAATCCATGCTGGGCTGCTCACAACAGCCTGCAACTCCAGGAAATCCGGCCCCTTTTTGGTCTCCGTGAGCACCTCTACACACAAAATAAATAAATAAATAATATTTTTTTTTTAAAGAAATGCAAGCTAATAGAGGTGTAATAAGAATGACTACCCGTTTTTTGGGCATTCCCCTTCAGGCCTTCAGGAATGGAGTATCGCTCTGGCAGTGATCTCCAGGCAGGGGTCTGGGAGCTCCTGTTTCATATTCCCTCCTCCAGAGCCCTCGTTTTCCAGGCCGGGGGCCACCTGTCTGCTTGTTGTACATGCCCATGTCTATCAAGTCTTTCTGGAACTGGGTGGATACCTACCGCTTCCTCCATGGGGAAGGCCCAGGCCAAGAGCGCCCTGCTTGATGTTTGTTTCCCGGCAGCTAACACTCAGTGGTCAGAGTCTCTGTCTAGTAACCTCCAGCTTCCCTCCTCCATGCAGGAAGATTCATAGACCCAGTGTCCACCCTCATCTTTCCTCTGTGAGGTTCTGAGGCAGGGGACTGACTGTGAAGCAATGCATCCTCACTGTGAGGACTCCAGATAGTGTTTGACTCTCCAGCAGAACTGCAGACGGCTGCCCTCTTTCTCCCAGTGAATGCAACAGGGATCCCCACAAGGAGAGAAGAGCGGGGAAACCTCCGAGTCCTTAGCCGGCCACCCACTCTAAGCACAGTTCTGCTCCATCTTTGCTCCCTCTCAACAGCCGCGACACAGAAGGCTGGGTCAGCCCGCAGGATGTTTATAGGGACCCATGAGCCGGTGAGGTTCAGGGTGGCTTCACTCAAATCCCTCACGATCAAGGAGTAAATGAAGGTAGGGTAGAAACCACTACCAAGGGGAAAAGTCACCTTACGAAATGAATGGTAAACCCCAAGAATGGACTCAGATGTCCGGTCTGAGCCTAGTGATGACTCTTGCTTTTGGTTAATTAAAAATCACTAATCTTGAGGCCCTGTCTCTGGGTGGCGCAGTCTCAGCTCCACGCTATCATCGCCAGGGAAAACAAGTACTTTCACTGAAAGCACAGACTCTAAATATATACATATATCTGAAGGAGGACTAACCAGGCGGAAGACACAGCATCTCTGTCTTCATAGTGTGTGTCTGACCCTTTACCATCTTGCCCCGGGAGCCGGATTCTACTTGGCCATGCATGTAGAAGCACATTGCTTATTTACGATGTTTTGTGCGTGAACGAGCATGCAGAGTTCACTTGGCCTAATGCCCACTGGGGCTGGAACGTGTTCTTCCCAACCTTGCTGCCTCTTCAGTAGCCCAAACACTGGAAGTCTTTCTTTCTGTCACAGGGCCATGACTACACTAAAGGCCAGGGCATCCAGGAGAGATGCTGGTGTCCACAGCGAAGTAACTTGGCCTCTCCTGGGTTAATATAACTACTCGGCTAGCTTGCAAACCTCACAGCCAGATGTTTGTACACGAGAAGATAAACCATCTTCTGAAACTATACCCAGCTTATCTGACTTCAGCAGATCAGAGGAACGTGTGTCCTTGTGTCCTTTCCTATGCTCAGTGGGCAGGTCCAGCTACCTCTTTGGGCAGTGCTAGCTCACTTCTACTCACAAGCCTACGCCCCATTCAAGTCTTGCCTATGTTTTCAAAAGTGATTTTATCTTTTGCAGAGTTAGAGTTTGAACCTCTGCACATGCTAGGCAAGACTCTACCAGCCAGCTACACGCCCAAGTTACTTTGTCTGACCTGGTACCTTTTTCTCCATCTTATCTCCATTAGTTCCATGCCAAGACATCCTTCCTGTGGTGACAGGGATACAACGATTAGTTAGAAATTCCCACAGCTCCCAGAAACATTTCCACAATCGCTCTGGACTGGTAAGTCTGGACTGCCTCACTCTGGAGATTGTATCCACTCATTTGTTTCTGATGGGCAGGGGCTCTTCCCTATTTAGACTCCCGGGCTACTGTTGTCCACACTGACCTCAACAAATGCCCACTGCCTCACCTCTCCCTCCCCCCACAGAAGTCTTCAGCATGAGCAGGGCCCTACTCTTTGCTCTGCTGCAGGGAGCGTGCTCCTTCTTCTCCTAGGAGGCTAGCAGGTGCTATATTTATCCTCTTCCCCGACGTGTCTGCTCCCCTCGGCCTCCGGATGCATCCCTCTCCCTGTTCCAAAGACGTTCTGACATTTCTTCTCTCTGAGTGAGGCCTTTGTTGAATGCAAACTCCAGCTCATCCACCCAGCAGATGAAAAGACTCCTGAGTGATCAAGGCAAAATATTTGATCCCGAAAACCAGCTCCCGTGTCAGTGAATTTGGCCCAGCCTAATTTTAGCGTTTTTCCCCCCTCTTGATCTAAACTTTTGGGGATTGGCGTGGACTTCAAAGTCTTTCACTGCATGTGAGGCTGGGTACCGGAGCCTCTCCCTTGACCCTCATCTCATACAACCCCTAAGTCAGCCTCCCAGGAAGATCACTCTCCGGGACAAGGTGGTCTTCCATTTTCCAGTCAGCTAAGTTCATGATAATAAAGTCTTTCCTTCCCCCTCCCTTGCCTCATAACCGGTTGACTCTGTCGTCGGGGGTCAGACCCAGCTTTTTGCATGCTAACATTGAAACCCATTGCTAGTAGTTTGGACCTTGGGCTTCTCCAGGCTGTGCTGGGATGGAACCCTGGCTGTGGTCTGAAAGCAACGAAGTGATAAAGGCATGGTCTGGGGTGCAAAGGAGGGGTGCCCAGAAAGACCTGCAGGGTCTGTGGAGCAAAGGAGGGGTGCCCAGAAATACCTGCAGGGTCTGTGGAGCAAAGGAGGGGGTGCCCAGAAAGACCTGCAGGGTCTGGGGAGCAAAGGAGGGGTGCCCAGAAATAACTGCAGGGTCTGGGGAGCAAAGGAGGGGTGCCCAGAAATAACTGTAGGGTCTGGGGAGCAAAGGAGGGGTGCCCAGAAATACCTGCAGGGTCTGTGGAGCAAAGGAGGGGGTGCCCAGAAAGACCTGCAGGGTCTGGGGAGCAAAGGAGGGGTGCCCCGAAATGACTGCAGGGTCTGGGGAGCAAAGGAGGGGTGCCCCAAAAGACCTGTAGGGTCTGGGGAGCAAAGGAGGGGTGCCCAGAAAGACCTGCAGGATCTGCCTTTGCGGCAAGGAGTTCAAGACAACTTGAAGCTTTAGAATTCTTACACCCATCCCTGGTCCCTAAATGTCTGTCCCATGTGGCTGGGGTCCCATCCTTTGGAGTACAAGAGGTCATGACTGAATGCTGTCATCTGATCCTGAGTCTGGGCCTCCATTGTGCCATAACTGTCCCTGCAGGGCATGAGGGACTTGAGTGTCATGGAAGCCCTCAATTATGTGATGATAATTTACATCCTTTATTTCCCACATATAGATACACATCACATAGCAGTCGATGGCAGACTGCATATGTGGGGGTGTGATTGTGTGGTCTAAGCATGCATAAGGCTGTGTGCCATCAGAATTTGTACATATAGGCTCTGACGGCCACATAACAATACAAGTGCCCAGCAGTGTGCTCTCCAGACTGGATCCCTGTTAAGGAACACATGACTGTAAGTATGTTGTTTTGGCTCGCCACTATCCTTATAATCATTATCATTGTCACAGGGGCTTAGTGCCAGAGCCCTGTGACATCCCAGGATAGGTATTGGCCCATGCTACCACCTTGCTTCTTCCCTTTCTCCCTCGGCAAAAAGACTGTTCTAGTATTGCACAAATACAGGGGACTATGCCTGTATTTTACAACTCAACTCCTTATTTATTTTGTGGTTCTAGGAATGGGACCCAGGCCTTCTACGTAGGTAAATGCTTTGTCCCAGATCATAGTTCTGGTTCCAGCACCTCAGCTCCATTGTCTTGTTGGGCTGGTCATTTCCCAGCACCCCTAATCCTAGGATTCCAACAGAAAACATACAGCCAGACTGTGGCAACTCCAAGAGGCCCTTGCTCAGAAAGGTCTATGTTCAAGATGGGGGTAGTGGGCTGACGACGGCTCAGTGGGTAAAGGTACTTGCTGCCAAGCCTGACCATCTGAGTGCGGTCCTGGAGACCCGCATGGCGGAGGGAGACTCCTAACTCCAACGGTTTTCTTCTGACATACACACACTCTAAACAAATTCATTAATAATTTAAAAACTTTTAAAGACAGGTTCAGGCTGTGGAGAGGGTGGTTTCAGGAGCCCCCACAGACAGGTGATTGCCTGGGGAGAAGCCATGGCCTCTGGTGAAAAGTCGCACCAGACCGCAGCAAAATGAAAAGCAAGCTGTGTGGAGTGGTGTGGCTTAGTCTGACCGTTCCAGACGCTACAACTGCTGTCCCATTTTGCAGATGAGGGAACTGAGACCCACAGAAGGCAGCTTTCATGGGCTGACACAGCCATGCAAGGACGTGTTATATGTTCTAGACGTGTCTCTCTGAATTCTGAAGGGGACGAGCGGAGTATGGCATTAGTTAGCTAATGAGCTACAGATACCTGAGAGATGAATGTTTAACATAACCCCCGGTTATTTTGCTCATGGGAATGGCTGGGCAGAGAGAATTGTTGTTGTATCTGTTAGTTTTTCGTTGATTTGACCAAATGGCTGACAAAACCACCCAGGGAATAAAGACCGGTTGGGGCTCACAGTTGATTCTGGGTGGGTGAGAGGCAGAACACCACACCAGACACACGTAAGAAAAATAATAAACCATGGGAAATGTCTTGAAACATGCCAGTCGCTCCCTTCTGCATTCTTACAGAAGTAGTGACGACAGTGACGCTGGCTCGTGTCTGTGTCACGTGAGCTTCATGATGTCACAGCGCAAAATTAAGAGGGTCCCTCCTGCCCAGCCCGCTGATGTGTCCCAGGGCCACGCATGGCACACACTACACACAGCAAATAGTCACCAAGTGGTTAACCGATGAAATCTAAGGCTCAGAGAGCCCGAGATTGACTGGTGTGGCTGCTCACTGTCTGCTGTGTTCCTAACGTTCTGTTGTCGGGCAGTGCCATGTTCCAGTCTCCCCATCAGGTCCGTGGGGCTCCCAAGGCTTCCGAGCTGCTGACAGACAGTGGGAAAGAAGCCCACGGATGGGGACTTTATTTATCCTTCTCTGTGGCACTGAGGCAAATGCCGGGACCAATGCAGAGGAAGACATGGGGATACTGCAATGATAAGCCCAGGGAAAGGGTAGGTGTCTTTGAGACACAAGTGATACCCGGAGTGGGGGGAGCGATCGTGGCTGTGGGAGTAGGCGTATAGATATAGCCATGGGCTTGTAGGCAGATGTGGGTGGGTGGATGGACAGACAGACGGATGCATGGATGGATGCATGCATGCATTAATGCACATATGGATGCATGCACATATGGATGCATGCATGCATCGATGCATGCATGGATGGATGGCTGTGTGCATACGTGCGTGAGTGGGTGGGTGGATGCTTGGATGGATGGATGGATGGATGGATGGATGGATGGATGGATGGATGATCGATTGATCGATGGATATAACTGAATGGGTGGGTGGATGGATGAATATATGGTTAGATGGTGGATGGATGATAAGTAGATGGATGGGTGGATGGTAGCTGGATGAGTATGTGGACGAGAAGATCAAAGGATTTGTGGTGGATGGAGGATTGGTATCCGGATAGGCAGATGGATGAGTGACTAGCAGAATGACACAGGGAGTAGGCGGGTCGGGGAGACGGACTAAATGCACTTTAGAAACGCGGTCACAGCATTTCTGCCAGCAGAGGGCGCCAGAACTGCGCTCACTGGCCTCCGCTAGAGTTCTAGGTTCACCTGTAATGAGAGTTGAGCTTCAGGACAGCGCCCTGGGAGAGGAGGGACTCACAGTGCAGAGGACCAAGCCAGAGTCCACAGAGCACAGAACAGAGACAGAAAGCACAAACTAGATACTCAGTGCCACCCGCCACCTGCCGTGGGGTCCCGAGGGGAAATAGTGATGTAATTGTCTTCCGCACGTGTCTAAGAAGTGAGCGGAATGTACCGCAGTGTGGAGCGTTCGGAACTTGAAGTCACCCGAGACCACCCAGCAAGTAAGGTGGGAAATAAGCTGTCCAACGTCTAAACATTGCCAGTGCGGCTTCTCTGAAAGTGAAGTATCTGATGAAAGTGGAGTGGGCGTGTGTGTGTGTGTGTGTGCACGCGCGCGCCCGAGGCTGGGGAAGGTCATTGCAAACACATGGTGCTGAGTTAAAAAAAAAACTCATCCTACCACCTGGGAGGATGTCGAGTGCACGCTTCCCATGCCACCGTGATCACCAGCTGTACGTTAGCAATGTGCAAACGCAGCTTTTTTGTTGGATTTAGGAACTCTTTTTTTAAATTGATTTTATTGAGCTCTACATTTTTCTCTGCCCCCCCCCTTCAACCCTCTCCCATGGTCCCCATGCTCCCAATTTACTCAGGAGATCCTGTTTCTTTTTTCTACTTTCCATGTAGATTAGATCCATGTATGTCTCTCTTAGGTTCCTTATTGTTGTCTGGGTTTTCTGGGATTGTGATTTGTAGGCTGGTTTTTCTTTGCTTTATGTCTAAAAGCCACTTATGAGTGAGTACATGTGATAATTGTCTTTCTGTGTCTGGGTTTCCTCACTCAATATGATGTTTTCTAGCTCCATCCATTTGCCTGAAAATTTCAAGCTATCGTTATTTTTTCTGCTGTGTAGTACTCCATTGTGTAAATGTACCACATTTTCCTTATCCATTCTTCGGTCGAGGGACATTTAGGTTGTTTCCAGGTTCTGGCTATGACAAAGCTGCTATGAACACAGTTGAGCACATGTCCTTGTGGCACGATTGAGCATCCTTTGGGTATATACGCAAAAGTGGTATTACTGGGTCTTGAGGAAGGTTGTTTCCTAATTTTCTGAGAAGTCGCCACACTGACATCCAGAGGGGCTGTACCAGCTTGCACTCCCACCAGCAATGCAGGAGTGTTCCCTTTACCCCACAACCTCTCCAGAATAAGTTGTCATCAGTGTTTTTGATCTTGGCCATTCTTACAGGTGTAAGATGGAATCTCAGAGTTGTTTTGATTTGTACCCCGTCTTGGGCTCATTGGTGCCTTTCCTTTGAGTCCACCCCTCATGAAGTTCTCTGGTGCATCCCATCCACCAGTCCTGCTTGTTGTGAAGCTGTTATGCACATGTGGGTTGCATTGCCCCCCATGTCCTACTCTGCTCTTTGTTTGAATGTCAGCAGACAAGGGCAACTGCCATCATCGGGTGGAGAAGGCAGACCTTTAGGACCTGGCAGAGGGCAACTGAGAAGGGGATCCCCAACCTGGTGATTCCTGCCCCTCCATCCTGGTGACTGTGCAGGTGATTGCTAGCTCACCCCCCTGCTAGTTCATCCCCCTCTGCTAGCTCACCCCCTCTGCTAGCTCACCCCCCTCTGCTAGCTCACCCCCCCTCTGCTAGCTCACCCCCCCCCCCCACTAGCTCACCCCCTTCTGCAGCTAAAATAACAGAAGCAATGGCGGACAGGCTGCAGGGGACCCGTCACCTGCATAAAACTAGCAGCAAATAGGAGTAAGGTGGGAGATACAGACGCTGTGAGCCATGGTGTCTGGCAAAAGGAAGCCCCATTTATGTGAACTGAGCCCCAACAGTGCCCTGGGGCCTGGGTGCAAACATTTGGAGCCTAAATACCTGTCCATTCCCTTCTTCCCTCCTGGCCAGTGTCCCAGCACGGCCAACCTGACTCGGTATTTTCAGGAGTTGTACAGTGTACAGCACAGATGCTGACCCTTCCAGGGTCCCTGGTCCTGGGTGGTGAGGTCCTCTGTCTGATAAACCAGACCCTCTTCCTTCTGAAGGGACTGTGATGTGCCTATACCCCCAGCTCTTACTCTTACGTACTTGGCCTCACTTACTGCCTCATCCTAGCTAACTCTGGCACGGTCCCTGTTGGGACAGCAGGTCTGAGATGCTTCATTCTGTGGAGCCTTTCCCAAAGCTGGTCCAGTTGCTGACTCAGCTGACCCCCCCACCCCACCCCCACCCCGCTGCCACAACCAACTCTTCAAGTCTGGTTGTCACTGGACAGAGGACAATATGACCGGAGCTGGGCTAACAAGTCTATCCTCACCTGACCTGTGACCTCTGGAGCCTAAGTTGCCACACCTGTGATGCAGACGGCAATGGTGCCTGTCTTGCAGGGTGACAATGGAGGTCCTAGGAAGTGACTGGCCCGCCTGGAGCTGCAGATATGCAGCGAATGTCATGTGTTAGATCCGAGTTTTAAAGAAAGCGTGGAAGCCAGGCTACAAGGTGCAGAATCCACCAGCCGGATTCGGCTCCTAAACTGCGGATGGCCCCACCCCTGTTCCCTCCCCACTGACTCGTGAGGAGAACATTTCAGGGGCCAGGCTGGAGCCAGAGCCGGAGCTGGCAATTAAGGCTGGAGTCAACTCCAAACGGAGGGAGAAAGTTGAACCTGAACAAAAGCAGAGGTTTCCAGGAAAGCTGAGTGCCAGGCTGGTGCCCAGCTGCGGGGAGGCATGCGTGCGTGTGCGTGCGTGTATACATGGCGTGTGATTGTATCGCCCACCAGGGCTGGGGTTGCTGGTGGAGCTGATGTCTGCTCTTAGGGTTCAGGGCAGTGACGGACTTTCTGCCATCTGAGTGCTGCTGCTGGCTTACAAAGCCTCCCTTGAGACAGAGACAGCCAGTTGGACCTGCATGCTTCCCTGAGCCGGCCTCAGAGTGGCCCTTACTGCTCCGGGGGTAGGGCGGAGATGAAGCTGTGTGACATAAACTCTCAGTCCTCGGTCAGGGTGCCTTGGGAAGGGGGCTCTGATCGGGGGTAGTGAAATGAGTAGGAACCCAGAAACCCGGGCAAGGGAAGGACTGGACGGCAGTGGTGGGGAGGAAGCCAGAGGCGGCAGGAACCAAGTAGCAATGAGGTCAGAGAAGGATTAACAGCAAAACTGCCTAGGACCGGAAAGAGAGAAGGGTGGAGGGAGATACACAGAAAGGCAGAGAGGAGGAGAGCTAGATTTTTGAGGAAGGTTAAGACAGGAAGTAGATGCTGGAAGGTAGAGGTGAAGAGATCAGAAAAAGAGGAAGGAGGGGGAGGGAGATCCTAAGAGAACGAGAGGCAGAAAGACTATGCAATAATAGACCAGGAGCAAATAAAGGGTGTGGCTCGGGACCTGTGCTTGGGAAAGGCAGAGTATTCACAGTGGTGAGCCCTCTCCCATGTCTCAGATGAGAGGACAGAGGTCCCAGGTACAGCGGCAGCATCAGGCTGCAAACACAAGATTCAGAGTGCCAAGTAAAATAAACTTGGAGGAAAGAGATGGGCAGGCGGCCCCAAAGGGAAGGGAAGAAGGTGCGGCAGGGTGGGGCTTAGGAGTTGCTGCTGGTTACAAAAGCAAATGCTTCCTTTGCAGTGCTTAGCTAAAAGACAAGCTCAGAACATAAGCCTTGACTTTCTGAAGTCAGACTGAGCCCCGAGAGGGTGAGAGCAACATTCTCTTCTCTCTGTCTCCACTGTGCCAGGCCCTGGGGCACGAGGAGGCAGGGTCCAGCAGCCGTCAGCCTACCGCAGTCGGAAGAGGGTGTCCCCACACTGGGGCCTGTGGTCATGGGGGAGTTCTATATGATTGAATGGGAAGACCCGTGAGAGAATAAATTCCGTGGTGCTGGCATAGAATTGGGGGTGGAGGCATAAACCCATGGAGAGAAACCTTCTGTTGCTTTCTCTGCCATCAGGGCCTGGGGAGCACACCCCTCCCTAAAAGGCAATGGAGTCAAAGCCTCTTGCAGACATGACTGACTCCAAGCCCAGGGTAGGGAATATACACAACAAACCCGGAACAGCTTGAGATGTCAGAAAGTTCACATTCAAAGGGTGATGGGACATTTCAGAAAGAACCCGAAGGGGTTCCCGTAGGGCAAAGCCGGATTATTCTGTGCCTCAGAAAAACATGAGACCTTGATAAAATAATGAGACCAGGAGCCCAAGCTATTGGAGGCAGAAGGAGGTAGGGACACTCAATGGTGCATGGGATATTTACACGCGCTCGAAACACCTTCCTACAAAATGCTGTTCCTTGTGCACGGGATGGGAAAGGATCCTTTCCCTCCAAGATCTTACAGTGGGGAAGCCTGACAAGCAATCTTCAAGAGACCAAAGAGCAGAGACCCTCAGTGTTGGGACAGGGTGACGTCATGTGCCCCTGACAGGAGGCCATGACAGCAGTACCTGGACCCTTCCTGTCAAGGAGCCATCAGGCAAAGCTACGGTGAAGTGTGTCGTACAGGGAGTGGGCCTGTCATATTCTAGAGTTTTGTTCACACGAAGGGCAGGCAAGTCAGGTCTGCAGCACTGCCTTGATTTCGAGTCTAAGAGGTGGGCGGTGAGAGACTTTAAACTGGATCACTGGCTCT
The DNA here is from genome assembly GCA_963919715.1 of Microtus obscurus. Taxonomy (NCBI): domain Eukaryota; kingdom Metazoa; phylum Chordata; class Mammalia; order Rodentia; family Cricetidae; genus Microtus; species Microtus obscurus. Next base: position 23,913,197 of record CAWTZC010002521.1, read on the forward strand.
AAAGGACTTCACTGGAACAGCTGAAGAAACCCAAGAAGAGCCTAAGAAGCAGCCGGGGATAACACATCCACACTCACGCTGAGCAATTTGATTTGATGGTCCTGTTGTATGCAGGGAAACGGCCTTGTTTTGTTGGTCACAATGGTTTGTCCGGCTTGCACCTTTGAATACTTTCTGTGTGTATGCACACAATAAAGCTTCCAAAGAGGATTTTCTCCATAAACAATACCAAACTTTCCAGAAATGAATAACTCCTAGTTTTTACTACTCGGCCATATCTAAACCAAAATCTATATGTGAAGTAAAATCATGTTTCCGGGAGCATGAATGCGAAAATCCCAATAACACACATGAGAACTCAGGCACTGGCTCCCAGGATCCCTTCTTTGGGTGAGCCAGCCTTTTGCCCGTGTCCCACCCTCCTGCTTGCCCTGGGACAAAGGGTGTGCCAGCCAGGGTACCACCTTGAGCCAACAGCATCAGCTCACGGGAAGAGGTGCAGCACGCAGAGGGAGGACCTTGTTCCTCCTGATGCCTGCTTGCCAAACTCCTCCCGTACTGTTTGCTCTGGGTTTGTCTCTAACAAAGACAGCTCCCTCATGGGAAAGCCAATACTTTGGGGTTTTTAGTCATTTGCAGCCAAACCCAATCCTAGCATTCAACCCACAGGGAGTTAAAGGAGAATTATACTTCATCTCATAAATGAAAAAAAAATGGATTCAATAAAGTTCAATGTCCACTCATGATTCTAAAAATAACTCAGCAGACTTGGGAAGGACAACACCTTCTTTGATTTCATGAAAAAGAAAAAACACCTGCAAAAGACCCAGGAGCAAACACTGGTTCACCAGGGGAATTTGTTGTTTAAAGCCTCTTTAGAACTCCACAGGAGCTAGAGATTCCTGCTGTTGTAATTTCTATAGCATTTCCTCCTGGAGACCCTAGACAGCACAATAAAACAACACCAAGAAATGAGAGACATACAGATATGGAAGGAAAAAAACTAAAGCCTGTTGTTTGCAGAGGATACTATTGTCTACATAGAAATCATAAACACCCACACATAATTAAAATAAGAGTTTAGCAAGGTGCATGGGTATGAGATAAATATATCAAAACAAGCACATTGTATATCTTGACACCACAAAGTTCAGAAACATAATTTTAAAAGATGTATTTATAATACTAACAGAAGTTAAAATGTACTTTGAAACAAATTTAATAATAGACAAATAAGGCTTTATGAGAAAAACTTTAAACATTGTTGAGAAGCACCAACAGAGACCTATAAAGAAGCAAGACATTTTAGATCCATATACTGAAAGATACCAAGTATCGGTGTAGATTTATGGATTGTGTGCCTTTCCAATCCAAATTCTAGTGACTGTCCTGGAGAACTGTGTAAGTCACTTGTATATGGGCTTTTAAAGAAGATTAACTTAGTTATTTTTAATTGTGCATGTTTATTATGTGTGGGTGTCCTTGGGGACCAGAAGAAGGCGTAGGATCCCTTGAAGCTGGAGCTATGAGTGGACCACCCAATGGACCTGAATTCACTAGAGAAGAGCAGTACAGGCTTCTAACCACCGAGCCATCCGTAGCCCACAAAATAGGTTCTTCCTCCTCCTCCTCCTCTTCCTCCTCTTCTTCCTCCTCTTCCTCTTCTTCTTTTTTCCTCCTCCTCCTCCTTCTTTTTTGTTAAATGGGTTAGCAAAAGGCCAAGATACTCTCCCCAAAAGAAAAATACGTTAACAGGCCTGTCCAACTAGCTGTTGAGACGGATCACAGGTCATATGGAAATTATGGAAACCTGATAATGACAGCTGCACTGGAAGGAAGAAGAAGAAGAAGAAGAAAAGCCCTTCCCCCAAATGGCACTGACACTTCTGGTTGTCCTTACAGAAAAGCTGCAACTCGATCCACGCTTACCAACCAACACAAAAACCAGTTCCAGGTGGATCAAGGTCTTTAACACGGGTCAGCCGGTTGTTTTTGTCAACTGACTCTGAGGTGGGGAAGAACTCCAACAAGACAATTAAAGATGCAAACAGAAAGGGAGAGCCTGTAATAAACTCAGTTACTGCAGCGATTGGAAGCTCTGTTTATGAAAAGGTGTCATACAGCAAGCGAAAATCAGGTGTGTACTGGGCATGGCAGGGCTGTATTTTCCAAAGACAGCTGGGACAACACCTGTCTTAAATGCTTCCCAAGGGCCCTGCCACTCCCAGCCAAGAGGGAAGGTTCATCTCCAGGACCCTGGAACTGCTCGGATGCTGGGGACTGAAATTAGGTCATAAAGGGCCAACTATTCAGCCCCCCGTCCTCTTTGTCAACTGTCCCCATAGACTCACTTGTTCTCCAACTGGTGGCAATATTCTGGGAGACTGTGGGGCCTTGAAGGTTGGGACTAGCTGGTAGAAGCAGCCACTAGAGGTAGGTCTTACAAGGCTACAGCCCACAGCTCCGCTTGTTCCCACCCCTATGAACGCCACGCCTTTGGGGAACGCACTGCCTTCTAGGACCGTGAACCAAAATAAGCCCTCCCTCCTTGTTTCTGTCAGAGGTCAGGGTCACAGAGTGTTGTGCTGGTGCTCACCCCACCCAATCAGGTGAGCTTGAATGTTGATATCCGCCCAGCCTGAGAGGTGGAGAGAACCACAGAACAGGAACTAAAGGACTATGACTTATTTACTTGTGCTGAGAAGTCAGTGCTGGTGCAGATGTGGCTTGGGATAACCCTGCACGGCAGCGCGCTCAGAGTAGGAAGCTGTGCTGTCACCGCTGCCTGTCTGTCCTCTGGAGTTATGCCCTGTAAGGAAAGATTTAGACCCAGGGAGCTGAAGCCTTTGATCCGTCTCTAAGTGCTGAGTGACACAGGACAGGTCATTTTGCCTCTCTGGGTCTCAGATTCCTTAGCCCCAAGGTTCCTGTATGTATCATTAATTTTCATAAAGACCATATACATAAGGAAGGAGAGTTGAAGGGATGCCCACAATGTACCTACTCAACCAACTCCTGCTCAGTTGCTCATCAATGCCCATCTCTTTGTCACCTTGTCTCAGAAGCTTCCTTTTCCTTCATCTCATCAAGCCACCGTGTGGCCTGTGCCTCCTTCCATCCTGGCATACGAGACTATTCATTTATCTGTTTGCTTTTTTATTTATAACGTAACACAAAGCTCCTAAATTTGGCTTAATCATCATGCAAAATACATATATGAATATTGTCTTCTTCAAAAAATATAAAAGTAAATAATCAAAATGTGAAAACAGGCAAGTTTCCATCAAATAAATGAAAGTCTTTAAAGATCCGTTTTTAATATTTATTTATTTATTATGTATACAATATTCCTGCAGGCCAGAAGAGGGTACCAGACCCCATTACAGATGGTTGTGAGCCACTATATGGTTGCTGGGAATTGAACTCAGGACCTTTGGAAGAGCAGGCAATGCTCTTAACCTCTGAGCCATCTCTCTAGCCCCTAAAGATCCGTTTTTAAAGTAGGCATTATGTGTGTGCATGTGGATGCAGGTACTGAGGAGGCCAGAAGAGTGTGCCAGATCCTGTGCAGGTGCCAAGGAGGCCAGAAGAGGGCACCAGATCCCTTGGAGTTGGAATGACAGGTGCCTGTGAGCACTAGGAACCAAGCCGAGATCCTCTAGGAGAGTGTCAAGCGCTCTTAGCCCACTGACCCATCATGCCAGCCCCAAATGAGTTTCCTTTCCATGCCATTTGAGTAGATTTGAATGGATGCCAGCTGGTTTCGATGGCATCCATTTCTTCTTGCAAACTTTCTTTGCTGCTTCTAACATGTCCTGAGTTTCTTCTTGAGAACAGCTAATGAAAACATCTCTCTTCTGACAGGGTATCATTAAAGAGTCATCGTGTGTGAGCCTGATGCCATTCCAAGCAGCTTGTAAACTCTTGCGTCGTTTCTCTTTCTTCCTTTAGCTCTGGGATGCCCCTCCTCTTCCGTGCCAATGGCTTTATTATCTGATTCCTTCAAAAGTGATCCTGGTATCTTCTACAGCCGTCTTCTTCGTTGTGGCCACCATCATCCCGGCATCGAAGTGACATCCTGTCTTGATCATCAGCATCTCTGTCAGTGGAAACCATGTGGGAACCATCTGTGCACTCCAGACCCAAGCTCTTGGCTGGCTTGCAGTAGGACGTAGTAGCTGCTGGGTTCGATATTTAATCAGTATATAACAAAATCTGTCCTTCTGAGAGGACCCAGAAGGACCTGTTCTGCTGCAGGCCATAGGGCCTGTTTACAGCCACCCTTGGGATTCGGTCCCCAAGCTTCTTTGGAAGTTCCCTGTAGGTGCCATGTCTCAGAGCTGCTGGGGACCATCACTGACATCCAGACAGCTGGTCCCTCAGCAGACCTCAGATAGACACGAGCGTCCCTTTAGCCTTTGATGCTGGTAGTCTTCCAACGGGAGCAGTCTTCCTCCTCCCCATCTGCAGGGAGTTTATAAGGTAAGAAGTGGCATCCACGCAGTCTGGAATACCTCTTTAACCCTTTCGTGACTTCTTCTGAGGCACAGGGCAGACTCTGTGCTGTGTGTGTGTGTGTGGGGGGGGGATCAGTCATGAACAACGTGAAATCTCAAATGGTTCATCGCCCTCCCCCACCCCCCTGCAACCTGAAGCCAAGAACGCCTGATTTCCAATCCAGTCAGATCCAAGGAAGGGCCGATATTCACTCATCCTCATCTATAGCTCGATCCAGATCCACCCTGTTCAGTTTTGGAGTGAATGTGGACAAGAGGCAGCCCAACCTGCGGTCCTATTGTGTCTGTCCCTCTGCCCCCTCCCTGGCCCTCTACACCAGGGGTTCTCAACCTCGGGGTCAGACACCCCTTTCTCATGGGTGGCATATCAGGTATTTACATTGCAATTCATAACAGTGGCAAAATTCCAGTTATGAAGTAACAACAAAAATAGTTTTATGATTGGGGGTCACCGCAGCATGAGGAACTATATTAAAGACTCAGCATCAGCAAGGTTGACAACCACTGTCCGATGCTCACACAGCCCAGCCTTGCACCCACAGCCTCAGGAAGCCATCTTCTAGAGAGGGAGACTGAGGTAGGAGACATAAGGCGGCAGATGCTGTGATACCCACTGGGGAGCCGGAAAGACCCCTCCTAGTTTCAGGAAACAACTAACTGATTCCCACCTCCTGCCTCTGGAGCCATGAAGAGAGAGAGGGGCTTTCACAGAAGCCTACACCACCTACGGGTACCTCGGGGTCCCCGGCAACCAGAGCTCATTCCCTCCCTACCTTATTGCCTTTTCTCCCCACTCTCTCCAATCTTTGTTTATTTCTGTGATCACGCACCCTCTAAATAAACTACATGACCTCAATCATCTCAGGATGTGCTTTTGGGGGCAACCCAAAGGCAGATAGCCAGGGGAGGCTGAGAGAGAGGAGGGACGGCAGAACTTGAATCAGGAAAAAGCCACGAGAGTGGGCAGAACTGGTTGACCCTGAGAAGGTCCCCAGTACAAGGAGAGGGAGCTGGCAATGATTAGACACACAGGGTGGTGGGAGAAGGAGGGTTTCCAATTTGGACAGCGCCTTCCCAGCAATGAGAGAGAATGGATTTTTTTTTTGACAAATTTCAATTTTAATGGATTTTAAATCCAATTTTTAAAATTCAACTTGGATTGAATTTTTAAAAATTCAGTTCTAAAATTTACATATACAGAATTATAGTTAATCCTCATAGCAACCTCATAGCAACTCAATAAATATGTTGATTTCTCATTTGTCAAAAAAGAAGAGCAGGATTCAGTGTGGCTTATAAGAGGGCTCTCCTCTCTCTCTCTCTCTCTCTCTCTCTCTCTCTCTCTCTCTCATCTTTTGAGAGAGGATATCATTCTATAGCCTAGGATGGCCTGGAACTCACTACGTGCCCAGGTTGGCTTCAACTTTTGTTTTTTTGTTGTTTTTTTTTTGTTTTTTTTTTTTTTTTTTTTGGTTTTTCGAGACAGGGTTTCTCTGTGGCTTTGGAGCCTGTCCTGGAACTAGCTCTGTAGACCAGGCTGGTCTCGAACTCACAGAGATCCGCCTGCCTCTGCCTCCCGAGTGCTGGGATTAAAGGCGTGCGCCACCACCGCCCGGCCTGGCTTCAACTTTTGAAAGCCTCCTGTCTCGGCCTCCTGAGTCCTGGGATTACAGGTGTTGTGGCCCAACTAAGATTTCACAAACCTACAAGACAGTGTGGTGTGTAAGGATTATATACTCAATTATCAGTGAGCTATCAAATGTGGTCACAATCAAGGACATTTAACAACATGGAAAATTGTTTAAAGGTCTTTATTGGGTTGGAATGCTTAGCCTACAAGTTAATACTTACTAATAAAAACTCATTTGGCGGTTAAGGATCATATGCCTACTTATGTTCACATGTATGAAAATAATGGGTTACAATTTTAGATCACACAAGAACACAAAAACTGCCAACTTCATCTTTCTAATTCAGTTTGATTTCTAGGATAAGCTCCCATTCTACAAGGTAGAAATTCACCTTCAATCTTTCCTAGGTGCCGGTCCCCATCCCTTTTTCCTTATTTCGATAGGAAAATCCTCCGATGTCACCTGTCTGCAGTGGCACGCCCTAAGACAGACATCTCACGATCTCGTCTGAGCCCTGGTTACCCAGCTCCCACTGGTCTCTGCTAACCCTTGACTCCAGTCAGAAGGTTTATTGATTCCAAGCAGTGTTCTCGGCTACTGTGATGTCTTTACCCACAGATACCTCCAGCGGCAAAGCCCTGGAAGCAACCATGACCTTATGTGGCCAAAGAGCTGGTGGAGACGATGCTCTTCAAGGGAGGAGCCTATCATGAGAGACGGACAGACACACAGAGATGTATGCAGAAGGCACGGGGAAAAGGCAGCCCCTCACGGAGGACTGACAGCCACCAGCAGCTGGCAGAGGAAGGGAAACGCCTGTCCCAGAGACTCCAGAGGCATGCAGCCTGCCAACACACTGGTTCAGTTTCTGACACCAACTTCAAGCTCCAGGCCCCCGGAATGATGAAAGGACACACGGCCTCAGGAGTCGGATTCAGCTGCTCAGCATGCAGCCTGCAGGTCGTGTTTTTCGCATCCACACTCCAGGGACCCAGATCCTCTCTCAGCTGTCCTGAACCTTCCCAGGGCAAGGGACGTTTATGAGGCTCTCTTGGTCTGTCTCCTCAGTTGCCTCTGCTTTTCCAGCCTGAGCCTCTGCCACAGGCACAGGCTGCTCTCAGAGCCCATGGTGGCCTTTTGCCTCTGGAAGCTGTTTCCCACATCTCTCTTTATGGGACAAAGTCGGGTGAAGTATACCCAGCCAGCCCACTCACCTTTTTTCCAGCTCTCCCTCCCTCAGAATGCTGCCTGCTTTGGAATGTGAGGGTTTGACCCTTCATCAGGCCTTCTGAATGAGCGGCTGACCCTCCAACCACAAAGGCCAAGTGGGTCCAGCCACACTGCATGAGACCCGCCCTAGCATGGAGGTATCATGCCCAACAGCTGTGTAAAACCAAGGGCTTGAGGCTAAGGGGACTGCGGGAAGGGTGGAAAATGTTTAACAGCTTCATTTTCTTCTGGCTACACACTCCACACACTCACACATACACTCATACACACCTATACACACGCGCACACACGCACAATGACGAGAAAGACTACAGAAAGATTAACGTACTATCTTTGAGTTACACATATTCTCATTCACGGTCCTTTTCCTGTATGTTTTCCAAAATATCTAACAGTAACGGTCTTATTTCTGTAATTGAGGGAAAACGTGATTTGCAAGGTGTTATTTAAAGGAGATAACATTTAAAATGTATTTTTAAAGTCGGTGTGAAAGAGCCAAGTCCAGAAAGCCACGTCAGAGCTGTGTGAAGATGGCCACGCTTGCTGTGAGCCAAGCATTGCACTCTGGGCTCCAGGGAAGCCAGGAAGCATGAGCCACGCTGTGCTCATGAGCGAAGCCGACCAACTGCTCAGAAGGAGTGCTATTCTTAGGTCTAGAAGCAGACAGGAATTTCTGCCAAGGATCTGGGAGGTGCATAGTCTTAATCTACTTTTTTCAGATGCAAGTGAGGCAAGGCGGAGAAATCACTCACTCACAGAGACAGCAACAAGGGGGAGCTGGGCCTGGGGCCCATGAAAAAGCCAAGTGGGGGTGGTCCTGTTAAAACAATGATGAACAGGGTAACTTCTGTGTTCACAGCTTCTCGAGGCTCCAGAGTCGTGGGAAAACCAAAGTCCTCCCCGTGGCCTTTAAGCGTCTCCTGCATCGTGCCCTCATCCATCACACCTGGACTCCTCTGCTGCCAGCTCCACCTTAACAAAGCCAGGTAGGTTCCACCTCAGGGCCTTTGCCCTGCTGCCCTTGACCAAGAACACCCCCACCACCACCTCTGTCTGGAAAATGCCCTCCTCTCCTTCCAGCCTGTGGTGGCCCACGATGACTGCCACCCACTCCCCACCACGCTTCCAGCATCAATCTATTTCCACCCAGAGCCCTGTCACCTTCTGAAGTCCATCGCTGATGGTTGTCTGTCCCCTCGACCAGAAGGCATGAGGCCTGTGACTTTTGTTCCCTGATGTCACCCAAGCTTGTAGACAGAACTCGTGTCTCGTAGATGATCACTAAGGATTTAAGTGATTGCATCAGGGGTACGAATGACCCGGTCCTCAAGGACTTCTCATTCTGAGGAAGGGTATATGCCAACTAACATAAGGCAGAAAGCAAGACTCGTTTCCACTGAAGAAAGTGTCAGGATGAATTTATGGGCCAGCGTCATAATCTCATGTAAATCCTCTCCCTAATGGTCGTAAGGCTCACAGGTGGGGACAAACAACTCCATTTGTGAAGCAAGTAAGCTGAGGCTCACTGATCAGGTAACCCAGAGTCAGTAATGAGTCATCCTGACCAGATCTTAGGGTTCACAGTGGAGTTGAAGGTAGGTAGGCTATCCGCAGGAAGAGAAGGCCAAACTGCAGTGACCCTGGCGTTAGGAACGGCAGGAGCTGAGGCACAGACATATGACGTGAGGTATGTCTGAGGGCAGCCAGAATCAGGAATCGGCTTGTCTGCCTAGTATGTGATCTTGGCCCCTGGTAGGCGGGACAGGAGCCTGGTGCCCAGATCACGACCACAAGAAAAGAATAAAGCCGTAGTCATGGAAACAGCCGAACCCCTGGGCCTACATCCTCATCGGCAGAACCTTCCCTCTGACCTTAGCCTCCTTGTGCCTGCTCCAATCATAGTTCCCCTGGGGCTGGACGGCTGGCTCCTCGGCAGCTCGCTGGGCACTTGATCAAAAACCTGCAAGAATGATCTCCAGGCACCTTCTCTCAGCTGCTGTGGACCTACGGGCCACTGTGGACAGGCTGGGCCCTTTTCCCAAGATCCTTGGCAGTGCAGGTCTAAATGGTGATTTTGTATTGCGTTTCATCCCTTATATGATGAATTTTGCATTTCAAGCCTTGTACTACGGAACTTGTAGTTTATACATGGACTAGTATTTTTGAGCACAGATCACGCACTTTGAGGTTTCTCATTTAATTTCATTCTCCTGCAAACTGCAATGTACACGCATGTTCCATCTCGGCTTTCACGAGGACCTGTGGTGTACGCAAGGCCACAGCTGATCAGCGACTGAGATTTAATCATTTAACGGCTGCCCGAGGCAGGTACCCTTACAGTCTAACTCCTACCCCTCCTCGGGGAAAGCTGCTATCCCTTTGGAAGAGTGTTAACGTTTCTTCAAAGATATTCATTCTTCCCTTTTGCGTTTAGCTGAAAGACTTCGGAGAAATTTACCAGAAACCAGCCAAGGTCACAGAGTCATTCTGATTCATTCTTTTAGGCAGTCTAGAGTCAACTTGGCTCGCTGCAATCCTGAACGGAGTGCACATGCCCAGAAGTGTTCACAGCCGCTATCTTTTCTTTCTGAACGTGCCCTCCCTGACCTTTGACCTTTGAACTGATGGTGCCTAGAGATGTGCCTGCCTCCACAGGGTTTTCCTACACTAATACGTACAGGCTTCCCACTAAACCCCCATGCTTCCTTTGTTCCCAGAATGCACCTCTTCACAAATCACCCCAGCGCTTCCCCAGTTAGCTGCGGTGCATCTTTCTCCACTTTATGTCCCGGTTGTGGGTTATGGTGTTGTGTTCACGAAGATGTGAACCTACTGCCTTCTCCTCTTTTCACTTACTCTTTCTTCTGGACGTGCGGCAATCGCAGGAGGCAAGGATGGGGTTTAAACCCCCGCTCCCCGACTCCTAGCTTATTCCTTTGTCTATCGTTTTCCAATTCTGCCTCAAGTAAAACTTACCGCGAGCCTTCCATGTTGAACATCTCATCTGTGACATAACCTTCCCGTCTTACTACACTGCACAGTGGGAACTCTATTCTGTCTTCAGGAGAGGAAACAGACTAGGATCCGGAAGCAGTTTGTCTAAGAGCGCACCACTATCCCCTCCACACGCCGGCCGGCAAGGCCCGATCCCAGAATCCATCAGGGCTGAATCGTTCCTCAGTTCCCACCTTAGTCCCTTCTTACTTCTGTCTTGCCACCTCTTGCTTGGGTCACTTACACCCCTGTGTCCTGGGATCTAACCCCTCTCAGATGTCTAACGGCCCAACAGACTCTGAGATGAAGGTGACCAAGGCAAGCAGCCCTCTGGGGAAATTAAATGCAGCCTCATAAAGGAAATTACTCCTGGCCAGGACACCAGAGCAGTTTAGAGATAGGAGGGGGCCAGGCTGCCTAGGTAGGGTGGACGTGGGACGGCTTTAGGCTGGAAAAAGCTCAGATGGCCTTACCCATGAGTCATAGTATCTATACCTGCCATCCAACCTGCAATACCCTCCCAGGACCCCACTGCCTCAACAAAGCAGTGTTAGGAAATGGTAACATCTAACACAAGCTCACTGACCTTCCTGGAGCGGACCCGTGGGGGCGGTGTGAAGGTGGAATTCAGGCTTCTAGGGCAGGTAGAGGACTTAGGGAAACTGAGAGCCGCATTTTGCCAGACTGGTGAGGCCCAGGAATCAGGGGTGTCTTAATGGAGGGAGAGACAGAGAAGGAGGGAGACAGAGAAACCACAAAACTAGCAAGCCAAATCAGAAAGCTGGGCAAAGCATTCAATAGGAATGTCACGCAGGGGACAGGAAGGATTCATGCGTGCGACCATGTCCTCCTTGCTGCTTGTCAGTGGATGCAAGTCTGAAATAGCGTTGCTTGAGGTCAGTTTTCATCCATAAGACTGACGAACTATTGACAACGCCTGTATTCTTGACTGTAGAAACACCTGAGGCTTTTTATAATACATTTCTCAACATTATCACATTAGCGACTAAGTTTTCATGAACTGCTGAGGGCCAAACCACAAGTAACCCATAGCAACATCCAGTGTTGATAAGAGTCATAGTTCACACGGGGGCTAGAAAGGTGACTCGGCCGCCGTTGAGAATCCTCTGCTCTACTTCATTTCCAGAACTCACGCAGGGTGGCTCACAACCACCTGTGACTTAGTCTCCACGGGCGCCCACACTCATGTTCACATATCCATATGTAGACATGTTTTAAATAATACATATTTTAAAAGAAAATAGAGTTGCTGGCCATATACGTTGGTACAGCGTTTTTTGGAGACCATCTGACACTACTAGAATTTTAAATACACTGTGTATTTGCCCCAGAAGCAGAGGACTGGCCTGTATCAGGGCTAGGCACAGAAGTGCATCCTCAGTGTCTAAGTCTGTGGTTGGCTGGCCAGGCTCTGTGTTGGGTTGCCCTTCTGCCTGGGGCATCTACGGTCTGGAGGGAGGCAGAGGTACTAGGCCAGGAGATTGCCTGGAGTGACTGTCTCCATACTGACATCCCATGGGGGGGCTTCACTGCCGGTCTCTCCCCAGGCATCTGCTGAGCCCACATTTCCAACTGGCAGACCCAGTCATGAAGGACCTGGGCATTGAACTTCAGGGGCTCATACAGACCATGAAAACTGACAGACAGACGTACTGATAGATGTTATCGTGCGAGAAATGACTTTGACAGCCTAGTAGTGGAGGGGAACTAAGGGGGAAAGTTGGGGGAATGAGAGAACACAAGAGGAAAGGCTGATAAAATATTATACCTTCTCTTACATGCAGAATCTAGATATAAATATGTATGACGTAAAAGTAAAGGGGTTCAGTTTGGGAAGGAGGGAAAAAAGCAAAAATGGGTGGAAGAAGAATGGGAGAAAGGGCTGTGAGCGTATGAATACAAGCCAAGCACAATGCTATATGTGTAAGAATGTCCTGCTAGAACCCATTGTTTGGTACAATAACTAATGTTACATGTGTGTAAAAATGTAATAATAGAACCTATCGTTTGGTACAATAACTAATGTTACATATGTATAAAAATGTAGTAATAGAACCCATCGTTTGGTACAATAACTAAAAATTGTAATGAAGTGAAAAATCGGAAAAGAAAAGCTAACTAACCTAAACAAACAAACAAACAAGCCCTACTCGAGCTAGGAGGAAGAGTCTAAACCCCCATCCCCACCTAGTCTGATCCCAGCTGTGTGAGCATCAAGCATCCACAGTGTCAGGCACACAAAGTACAGGGGTCGGTGTATTACAAGGGCAGAACTCTCAGCCTCCCAGTGGGCTCCCAGAGGCCCCACCGTTCTTGGAACCCCGGCACTGCCGGCATCGTTAACCTCACAGCAAGTCTGAGCAGCCAGAGGTAACGAGCTCAAATGGGCTCTGATGCAGTAATTAAGTCAGGGTGGAAGGGAACAGGATAATTAAGGGCAAGGAAGCAGGAAAGGAACTTGAGGTCCTGGAGGATGTAAGAAGCTGGAGAGGCGTTCATGCAGGGGCAGGTTACCGCTCTGGGGGAGGACACGGGGACAGGGGACACACCCTGCTGTGGTTTTCTCCTGGAATGTGTACAGTCTTAGAATCCCATGTCCCAGCCCCTCTGTGCAAGGATTTGAGGCCCAGAGGGAGGTCCAGCTCCTTGAGGGGACCCTGTTGAGCTGGAACTGAAGCCAGGCCTCTGATAATGCCCACACCCCGCCCCCATACCTCAGGACTCTGAAATCCAAAGACCGTGTGTGACTTAGCCCCTGCGACTGGGGCTTTGTTTCCTCATGAGATTACCCAGTCCCAGGTGGGTCCCATGCAGAGCCCTTCATCAGCAAGACTAGTCTCGTGTCTCCAAAGCTGTACGTATCTCAAGGTTTGTTGACCAGTTGGTAAATTCAGTAGATGGATTTTTCTTTTCTTTTTTGGCTGCTTGGATGGCTCCTATCTCCTCTGACATCTGCTCTGTCAGGGCACACAGGAGGCAGCAGCTTTGATGGCCTCTCAGGACGCCGAAAGCATCCAAAACAATCTCAAGACTGCTGGCTGAGATGATCCAGCCTCACAGAAGACTCCAGTCAGGACTTGACCATAATCCTACATTTTCTTTGGGTCCCCATAAGATGATCAGCACCCCCAATCAGCAGGAAGTAGCCTAGAAAACTATGCCCACATTCCCCAAAAATGGATTATGATGTTTGCCTTTATTTAGAGTATTGGGTTATAAGTTATTATGGATAATGGTTAGGGGAAAAGGTAAACAAAGGAGATTAGATTCAGAGTTCGTGTTTTGAAAAGAAAAAGGGAAAAGTTGTGGTATAATACTCTTGTACACTATAAAGATTTGTCACTCATATTGGTTTAATAAAATGCTGACTGACTAGTAGCCAGGCAGGAAGTGTAGGTGGGGTGACTAGGAGAATTCTGGGAAGAGGAAAAGGCAGAGACGCAGTCACCCAGAAGCAGAGGAAGCAGGATGAGATTGCTTCACTGAGAAAAGGTACCAAGCCACATGGCTAAAGAAGAATTTAGGGCTGTGAGACCTGGTGGGACAGAAACTTCTTTCTACAGTGCTGGCCAGGGAGATTAGAGGAAGAGATCACCTTCAGGTCCTGGGTCCTTCCCTAGGGCCTGTAAAAGTCTTGGGTGTGACCAGAGAGGTTCGAGCTATGCCGGGTTTTAAAACACAAGCGGCTTTGTTTCAAACTTCCATGAGAAGATGATTTGGAAGCTGGCTCCGCACTCTTTTTCCTCTCCCAATCACAATTTTGTCTCTTTTCGTCTACTGGGTTGTTGTTACCAGGAAAGAGGCAGGCCCCCTGCAGCGACCCGTGGAAGCAGAAGGAACTGCAGGCAGAGTGGAGACGCCAAGCTTTAGTGAGCATTCGTCATGTGTGGAGCCTTCTGTGGGTGCTGCGCAGGCAGTTTCCGGTGCTCTGGATGGGACTGGAGTCAGTGCTGTGTCTGAGCGTGCTCAGCGGGTGTTGATTGTGTCAGTATTAATGAAAACGATTATTAATTGGAGCTGCTCAGGCCCACTGTGTGTCTCCCACAACGCTCTTCTCTCTACATTCACACGAGCACTGCCTAAGGAAGAAGTCATTATTTTGATTTCAAAGCCGAGGAAATTGAGGCTGAGGGACTGGCGACTTGCCAGGATCTCCAGGCAAGCCCAGGGCGGAGCCAGACCTTGAACTCAAGTCAGTTTCCAAATTCCTTTAACCCTCTGGCCCGACTCCACAACTCACATTGATTTGGGACACGGAAAGGCACTGAGCTGCTGGTTGGGACACTCAGGCTGGAACAGGCTGTACACCAGAGCACTGGGTGGCCTTGGGCAGGTCCTTGCCCTCTCTGGACCCCACTCTGTCCATTTCTGTGATGTGGAGGTTTGAACTCAACTGTCTTCTTGCTATGACTCTCTCTGGACATGTGTATGAGCGAGCAAGGCTGGGGCCACTCCAGGGTGAGAAGAGCAAACCATGGGCACCCTGTGCTTTCTGTCACTCCCTGGGGTGTTTGTCCACAGGGAGGATTTATCTGCAGTGTCTGCTTGAGGAGCAGTGGGCAGGCAGTATGTGCAGGGTGTATGATGTACAAAGGATGGCTCGCTTCCTGGGCGAGACACAGAAAGAGCACAATGCTACTCACAACTGCGTGTGATGTAAAGGTCAGAAACCATTTCTGGAATTTTTCCATTTGAAACTATTGGTTTTGTTTTTTTGAGACAAGGTCTCACTGTGCAGTTGGAATTCCTCGTCCTCCTGTCCTTGCCTCCCTAGGGCTGGAATTGCAGGAGGCTTCCGCCAGAACTTGCTTCTATTTAATGTATTTGGATCATGGTGGACAGCGGGTCACGGAAGCTCTGGAACACAAAACCATGGAGAAGGGAGGCTACGGTCATTCCCAGTTCAACGAAACAGCCAGGCTCTACGGAAATACTTTGGGAAAAGATGCTTCAAGAGAGCCTGTTTTCCCATGGGCGTGCACAGGTTGGAGGTGATGGGCCCAAGCAAGGAAGGTTTAGGGGCCCCGTGCCCCTGACGCTGGGGAGGTGACATCCAGTGGAGAGACTACAGCTGCCTCTGCTATAGAGATCTTCCCATATGTGTCAGGGCTCTAGACCAGGAGTTGGGGGATTCCCAGGCCTGGAAATTCTTGCTAAAATAGTTACACGCCCCACCTCAAATCCCCACAAATCGGTCACTCTCAGCTTCGTTTCTTGGAAGAAGTTGGCTCGTGATCAAAAGTTCTGGAATCCACCACAGGAAGCGGCCACTTGAGCAAGGAGAAAGGGCTCTGATTAAAAAGCCAAGCATTCTGGGTCCCGATCTCCCCTCCTGTAATTACAGGCGTGTGCCAGATGAGCCTGGATTCAACTCCAGCTCTGCTGTTGGGAGTTGCCCGGTTCCTGCCAACGCAGGAGCCTCACTGAGCCCTGGCTTCCTCTTTGTGACGAGGATTGAAGTATCTGTCTGGCGGGTTCTCGGGAGGATTTCAGAGGGAGGGGCAGGGCTTGCAGTACCTTGAGGATACTGCTCACTACTTTGTAAGAAGCTGCTACCCACAGAGCGAGTGTCCCTGCACCCAACCTAGCAAGACACTCCAGGACACTTGATCTTTCTGACTGCTAACAGACACAATGGGTGAACCAGTGCTCTAGAACCACCAGTTGCTGTTACCCCACCTCTGCACCCCCAGGTCACAGCCTCTGAAACTCCTCCAGGGCCCCTCCACCCAGAGGTCTGGTAGCCCATGTGCTTACTGAACCGTCTCTCTTGTTAAATCTTTCCTGTCCTCCCAGGCACTGCTGCCACCTCTGCCCCTATGTTCCAGGGTTCCGAGTCCTTTCCCCGATCAGTCTCCCCTGTTCTCTAGGTTCCCTCAAGATCCCCCCTCTTGCTGCCTCCACCACCTCACGCCCACATCAGCTAAACTGCAACAGCCATGTCTTCTCTGACTGCCAGATTCCAGTGTGTCCTTCCAGTTCATTCTCCCGCTCTGGACAGAGATGCCCTCAAAAAGCACGGTCCCTCATCACCCCTTGATGAGATGTCACCCCTCATGACCCTCCCTGTGTGCTGGTTGCTGCAGGTGGGGCTCCTGGGGAGGGAGACCACGAGGAAGATTCGCTGGCAGAATGCTCTTTGGGGGAGTTCTCTCATAATCGGTCTCTATGGGAAGCAGATAAAGTAGGACCAGGCAGAGGGACAGATTGGACTTCGACGCAAACCCCTCAAAGGCCTTTGCCTGCTTCTCCTGAAGGTCTGGAGCTGGAAAGGGCTATGTGTGCACAGGGGTGCGTGTGTGTTAAGATACATGTGTTCCCATGAGTGCATGCATGAGTGTGTGCCGGTGCAACACACGTGTTTGTGGAGATCAGAGGTCAACGTTGGGTGTCTTCTTCAATTGTTCCCCATTTAAGTTTGTTTTCATTTGTGTGTGTGTGTGTGTGTGTGTGTGTGTGTGCTCAAAAGCTCTACCATGTCTCTCGTGTGGACATCAGAGGACAGCTTGTGGGTGTCCCTTCTCCCTCTTCACCATTTGGGTCCTGGGATCGAATTCAGGCTGTCAGGCTTGGCAGCAAGCCCCACCTCACCACTAAACCATCCCACTGGCCTTCTACTTTATTTCCAGAGACCAAGTCTTTCACCAGACACAGAGTTCATTTGAACGAGCTGACTGACCAGGGAGTTCCGACCTTCCTGTCTTCACCTCCTCAGCACTGGGATCACACACGACATACGTGCCTCTGCACCTGAATTTTACACAAATGCTGGGGGTCCACACCCAGGTGTTTTCGGGCTTGCACAGCAAGGACTTTTCATACTGAACCATCTCTTCAGCCTCTAAATGACTTCTCACAACTGTCCCAAATTGAGGGAAGAGTCTTGGACCCCTACACCTCTTATGAACCAGTTACCGAACACAAGAAGGGGAGGTAACGGCAGGGAGGGGAGTCAACCACTGGAAATCCCAGCAACCCAAGAAGGAAGGATCCAGCCTGGGGATGCAGAGGCGTCTGGGCTGCACTCATGGTGACCACAACAAAAGTGCCAGGGGTTGAGCAGAAACTTGGAAAGTCTATCGTGTGATGTACAAAATGGCTCGGCCTTCAGGCTAGGTCAGGTGTGATTTAGTACCCCAGGTTCTGTGAGATCTGCCCCAAACATCCTCCCCTCCTCCCTCACAGCCTTGTTTGCCACTTGCTCCCAACTGTCTAACCGCGCTGTGCCTCTCACAGCTTCCCAGCCTCTCTGCCTCTGCTCGTGTTATTTCATCTCAGGGATGCCTCTAACTGGGAAAGAGAAATCCTCTCCTCCTCTATCAGCCCGCTACTACTCCTCCATCAGTCCTGCTTCCCCTGGGAAGACTTCCGCTAATTCTTTCAAAGCTGAGGCTGCCGCATGCCCAGGACACAGCCACGGGGCAGTGATCTATCTGTTCGTGAGGGCCAGCACCTGGCTTCTTCCCAACTCACAGGGCAGGCCCTGGCTACTTGGTGTCTCTGGATGTGTTTGTACTAAGGTGGAATGTCTTAGAGAAAGGCACCCAGGAATAAGCCCACGGGTGGAGCCAGACAGCGTCGTGGTTGACATCATCCTTCTCCCTTTCCTTGCCGTCTCCACCATCATCATCGTCTTGCCAAATCGTTCTCTCTGAGTGCTGACTATGTCCCAGGCTCGGTGCCACGTGTGTTTCGAACACGCTTCCCGTCGGTCCGTATTTTATGCTCACCGTTAACAACCCTCTGAAGGTAGGCACTATTGTTATCACTGTTTTACAGGATGGAAGGCTGAGTCTGGTTAGAGGGTGGGAATGATCCAAGGACACCCTCCATCACACACGCTTGGGCAGCCAGCCACAGTGACCTCAGCCCTGCTGGGTCCCTCCCGCTTACATCACTGTCTGCTTGCCTAAATGATCTTCCATACAGGGTGGAGCCGTATGAGCAGCCGCAAGATCTAGGAGGGGCCTTGGGAGGGGTGGGGGAGACCACTCGGAACCACATCCAGCCTTCCAGACCCAACCAAGACAGGGTTTGATTCACCCGCAATTACTTCATATTATACGTTGCATGTCTGCAAATCTGGAATCTGCCATCTCACAGAGAGGACTTGAGGAAGGTGTACATCAGCTGGTGGAGTGTTTGCTTAGCATGCACAACCCTGCACCACATAAAGTCAGGTGGTGGTATACCTTACCTTCCCAGCATTCCAGAAGTGGAGGCAGGAAAATCACAAATTCAAGGCCCTCCTTGGCTATCTATCTACACATCAAGTTTATAGCCTGAGATTCATGAGACCTTGTCTCAAAAACAAAGAAGCAAACTAACCCCAAAGGGTAGACCTTTGCAAGAACACACAACCCATCCAGCAACAGCCAGCGCTGCAGCCTGGGGTCTGGGCTCCCTGCCAAGCTAACTGGCAGAAATGAGCAATCGGAGGGTGCTGAGCAGGGGTCTCCTCACTCAGAGGAGTGTGCATCCAAAAATTGACGGTAAGACTCAGAATCTTCCAGAGAAAATGGATCTTGAGACCCCAGGGGTGAGGCCTCTGACCCCAAGTCAGCCCCTACAGTCAGGTGGCTAACGGGAAACCCTGCTCTGTTTCCCCTGATGTAGAAACTGCACAGTTAGTCAGGGGTGGACCTGAAATACGGTAGACTCCAAACCTGGCCACAGAGGCAACAGATGCACAAACGAGGGACAGCGGAGTCCGTGAGTGACTTCCGTCCACACTGAAATCAGGAGCCATTGTGCCAACTGTGTGGATTTTGGAGAAATGTCTGATTACTCGAGCCTCAGTCTTCTTCTCCACACAATGGGAGTGCAAGCTATCACCTGGCAGGGTTGTCACGTACACTCGGTGAGAAAAGCAATGAAGGCATTCAGTCGGGTCATGGGTCACGAGATCTGGGGCAAGAAGCTCTTAATGGCAGTTGCATTATTATTTTGTTCGGAGTGGACACAGATGGTGGATTCATCTGTGGTTCTGGTCCTCACTAGAAAGGGCTGAGTCTTCTATGCCCCTGGAGCACAGCATGAATTGAGAAAGTATCCCATCTCTGAAGATGGAGGAAGGAACAGCTGTGACTGTCTTACGGATAAGAGGAGCAAAACCTGGGGGAGGCAGAAGATTTACTGAGGTCACCAGGAGTGTCAATGACAAACCATGGAAAAGGACCTCACCCTGATCCTGAACCAAGCCCAGCAGAGACTTCGTCCCATAGTCTCCTGGGGTGAAAAGATGGTTCTACCAACTGCTGCCCTGCCTCTGCTTCAGCTGCCCCAGCCCCAGGCAAAGCCCCATGACCCCAGCTGCCAGTCTGAAGAGGAAATCCTGGCTCAGGATAGGTGTGGCTACTCCAAGATCCCAAAACTACATTGGCTGGACTGGACTGGACCTATACCCCAGACTCAGAGACTTAGAGACAGAGACACCAGCTCAGGAGAGTAAGTTCACTTGGGAAATTCTGGATGGGCAGACCCCTGGCAACAGTTGCTTGTCCCTGGACAGCCCTCAGTCTCAATCAGCAGGAGGCCTCTGAGGGTCCAGAGAAGCCACGGGCTGGATTTGCACATCCCACGGGACCCTAACCTAGCACCTTCCTGAACCGTACCCTCCCACAGCATCATGTGCCTGTAACCCCACACAACCCCAACCCACCCCCAAGGTGCCATTGCAAGTGCTGTCCTCTACCCACAAGCTGCCCTTGCCTTGTGCCTCTAATTCTTGCTCCTCTTTGGTTTCTCAGCAGGGTTCTCTGCTTCCCCAGCCTGGTGTTTCTCGGGGACCAGGTTACTCTAAGAGTCACTATGTCTGTGTCTCTGTCTTGCATCAGATAGAAGTCTCTAGAAGGCAGAAGTGAGCTCCGACACAAAGCAACAGTCCCCGATGCGTTAAAGACTGACTACAAAGGATCTTTGGCTCCCTCCCTCCTTCCCCTCCTCCCCCAAAGACCGCCTGAACACCTACTACATGCCAGGCTGTAGGAAGAGAGTAAAGTCTTGTGTGAGTGTGCATTGTTTGTCACAGTCAAGGACCAGTGCCTCAGTCCCAGGTGAGAGGCAAAGCCTCCCTTTGATGTGTGTGTAGATACCGATAATGTGGACAGGAAATGTCCACCATAGTTTTCCGTCCCCACCAAGATGTGTGCAGCCTGAAGACTGCTCCCCGACATTAGCCAAGCCAGCCTCCTCATTCAGCTGTACACCCTAAACCCCACCCCCTTGTTTTGTTTTTTTTATATGCTATAAACCTGCCTCCCTGTTAGAGTGTTTATAATAACAGGCTGAGTTGCCAGGGTGCTGCGGCTTCCCTACCTGAGGGTTTTTCTGTGTACATGTATCTATGTGTGCGTGTAATTGTGTGTGCATGGATTCATGTGTCTACCCTTCCTTCGTTTTCTTTGTCCAGGACCCACGCCGTGGAAGGGTCAGCACCAGGCAACTGTTCTGGGTGTGGGAGTTGGAATGGTGATCAACAGAGTTCCTCCAACATGGTCATCATTCTCCTAAGGGGAAGCAGAGGAGAGACCACAGAAACTATGGCCATCATTCTCCAATGGGGAAGCGGAGGAGAGACCACAGAAACTGTGAAAATCCTGACACATTTGGGTGGTAACAGACGCTAGAAAGTATAGAGCATTGAGAGAACCCAGGGCTGTGGGCTCAGGTCTGCTCCCCATTCTCTCAGGCTGCCCAGGGCTGCACGGGAACGGGGACGCTGTGAGCAGGAAGCTCTGGTCCCTGGAAGTGCCAGACAGCCCCTGCCCACAGCACACTTCCTGGCTCTCCAGGAATTTGACTCAGCAACCATTCTGAGGAGTCAGTTGTGAGCCCATCACAATAGATACCATTATGGAGGGCCTTTGGAGCCCCATGGGTGGAGATGACCTTCCCGTTACAGAAGCCTCTGTCCGTCTGAGCCTGTAGTCTCCTCTGAAGGAGGGCCCAACGTCACACAGCCCACACAGCCCATCCATGGCCCAGCTAGGATTTGACTCCTGGGTCCCACTGTCTCCCTATCCTATAGCCTCCCTAAGACTTGGAGCGGCTTGTAAGCAGTCTGGTGGTGCAAAGAGTCAGGGTGTGTCTGGATAGCAAGGTGCTGATCCCAGGCAAGATTGCCTGAGTGGGGTGCACACTAGCCCCTCCTGAAGCTTGGGGGGGGGGGCATGTCACACCAGGAGTCCTCTCTACCTCTCCACGACAACTGTGCCCTATGCCAAGATGGCCTATGAACCATGATAGGTTTGCTCTGAACTTGGGCATAGGTGAAGGCAGTTATGCACCCAGCACCCAACTGACCTGGCTGGAAGCCCAGGTCCAAGGCCAGGGCTGGGTTGAGGGCAGAGTTAGCTGCCAAACAGGGCATTAGATGAGGGTGGAGTCGAGGATAGGGGATCATGGATTCGTGCTGATACAGAATGACTCTGCAGTATTCCAGGTCTCTTTTCCCCAGAGGGCCAGCTGCTGTTCCTCTTCTTGGGACATAAACAAGGACCTTTTGCTGAGGTCCTACTACTCACCAGGCCTCCTCTTAGCATTTTCTGGTCTCCTCTGCCAATGCAGAGTGGAAAGAGTTGCCACATAGGCGGTCTGGCTTGTAAGTGCCTTCCCGTCCCTGTGTACCTGAAGGCTTGAACAAGAGAATTGTGTTACCTTACTGTCCTGGAGGGCCAGGCGTCCAGGGCTCAGCAGGCTTGGTTTCTTGAGCCCTCACTTCATGATGTGCCACCTTTATAGTTACATGCGTCTGCCACCTTTATAGTTACATGGCTTTCAACACGTAGATCCACATGCAAATCTGCTCACCCTAGGAGGACACCAGTAACACGGAAACAAGGCCCAGCCTGTTCAACTCATTGTCACTTGTACCTCTCCCCAGATAGTCACGTTCCAAAATACTCTAGGACCTGTAAGAGAGACTGGGGGAGTGGGGAAGGGGTCACAGTCAGCCAGGCTTTGAACATGGGTCTTTTAGATTCCTCTTTGGTCCACCCCCTTTCCCTTGTTCCCAAACACTGCTTGCTGGCCTGCACGTGTGTGTCAAACCCATACACGTGACTTCATCCACAGGTGTCTCAGAGTGAGCACCAGGACTGTGAGGCTGGGGGGTGGGGCATCCTCACACCAGGAGTCAGGAGGGCGTGAACCTGACCTCCCCTCCACCCACTACCACCCTGCACTTCTGTCAAGTTGGGAGCGTAGGCCCCAGCCCCTCGCATTTATTCCAGCCCCTAGGCCTGGTCTGGACTCCAAATCCCAGCAGGCCACGTTCTGACCTCTTCCTGGGGGTGGGAGCAGGACCTCGCCCTAGGATATTTAAATGAGCCCCCAAAAGAGGAACACGTGGTCCCTTTTCTTTCCTCCTGGTGGTCGCGTTTGCCTGTCTTCCCGGTTCCCTGAGCTTGGGACCACCCGAGAGCGCAGAACTCCCATTAAACCTGAATATTTCTTGATTTGGCTTGATGGGGAATTTTGTGTCGGCAGGGAGCTCGTGTTAGGAAATATTCCTAACAGTGTCGCCGGGCGGTGGTGGCGCACGCCTTTAATCCCAGCACTCGGGAGGCAGAGGCAGGCGGATCTCTGTGAGTTCGAGACCAGCCTGGTCTACAGAGCTATTTCCAGGACAGGCTCCAAAACCACAGAGAAACCCTGTCTCGAAAAAGCAAAAAAAAAACCAGTGTCCACTTCAGCAGTGTCGGGGTATGGTGCCTTGACTGGGCAGAGGCCCATCATGCACTTGGTCAGTGGAGACGTCTGCGGATAATTGTAGCTCTGGTGCCCATGTCTGGACGGCATGGCTTCTCTCCTACTGTCCTCAGCTCTTTGAGTGGTGAGGATTATCATGGAGATTCAAAAGCTGCCAGGACTCCTCCTCTCTAAGAAGCGTGGCCACAGTTTCCTGTCTTCGAAGAGTGAGTCTCACCTAAGTCAGCATGCAGAGTGGGAAGGCCATACTGAAAAGGACCTGAGGAGCAGAGTTGTTTGCTAAGACTGTGCGGGTACTAGCCCTGAGCCAGGGAAGGGCACCCCTCCCCCGCTCCCCAAGACTCCAGAGTCTTTGGTTCTATCAATCCAGGTCCTCTGGCCAGAGCAGAAAACTCTGCCTGCTGTGGGCTGGACATCCTTCTTAACAAATTGATCCCAGGACACTGATTCTGAGGAAATTCTTTCACTGTCCTCGGGATTCTACAATGCCCTGGAGCACACACAAGCTATAGTGTCCCTGTTAGGAATATTTTCTAACAGGAGCTCTCTGCCGACCCAAAATAATCCCAATCAAATCAAATCAGACCAAATTAAAAGATATCCAGGTTTAACTGGACTCCCACGCTCTCAGGTGGCCCCAAGGGAAACCAGAAAGCCGCCAACGTGACCACCGGGGGGGGGGGGGGGAACCACGTGTTTATTTTTTGGGGAGCAGTTTAAATAGCCTGGGGGAGTGGTCTTGACCTTTTCTGGGGAGGGTTCAGGTTCAGGAGACCAGGGATTTACAGTCCTGCCCTACCACCCTTGCCTCTCTCTCAATCATCTGATTGCCTCAGCTGAGCAAGCAGCGGCCTTACTGTTTGAACAGACTCACAGTTGGCTTGTGTTCCTAGAGATAAGAACTGTCGGCCCAGGTCACCTACCATGTCTAGGGCACCCCAACCTGGAGTGCCTTGAACCAGGCTGGCAGCTAGCCCTCAGTCCACCTGCCCCTGGGGCCAGGCCAGCTCCCTGTGCTGTTGGCTGAAGGGCCTGATGCACCACCACCCATCAGTGAGAGGGCACAAGGAGAGTCGCTGGGTCTCCCCCAGACTTCCCTCCCCGACACTCTGAGAGAAGCTGTTAAAGGTAGCCACTCTGATGTAGAGGGTTGAATCCAAAGCTTCCCCTTACTGCTCTGGAAGCCGAGGGAGGCAGCTAATGCTGTCTTGTCTGTTTCTCCCTCTGAAGAGGGGAACGATAACAACGGGGTTCTCCTTGTGGGCCTGAGAAGACTAAGAACAGAATTATGTCATGTCTGCCGGGAGCTCCAGTTATGATGATAGGTGCTGACCACGTAAAACCTTAACTTCAAGCATCCCTGCACTCCCTTCCTTTCCCCCAAAGCTTCCATTTGTAAGATGGGTAGGAGTTCACCCCCAAGGTCACCGCAGGCCTCAGGTGTTGTCTCACCATGAAGTCTAGAAAACGCTCCCGACATTCAGCCACCAGCAATGACGAGGACCACAGGTGTGGACAAGTATCCTTTCTCCTTTCCTGAGTGGCAGTTTCTCTCCCGCAGCTGCAAAGCACCATTTAGGGCTGCCAGGGTAGGGAGTTGCCTGCTTTGGCCACAGGCAGCTCACTAGCCCCTGGCAGGTCACTACCTTCTGTAGTGGGTGGACTGGAACAACCTTCCTGTCAAATCCATCCTGGGATGCCAACGCTGGTCATGCTCTTCCACCACCTGGCAGGGTCCTGATTCTGGACTGCAGGGTGCTTGAGTACCCACACAAGTGTAATAGTGCTCCTGCCCGCCCCTTTGACCCTCTCTTCTCATTCCTCCCTCCCCTCTTCCCTTCAGGCTCCCAGTTTTAAGAACAGAACTTACTTGGCCTCCCAGCTCCTGCATCTTTAACTGGAAACGCTCGGATTTCAGTCTCCAGGGCTGAAGGGATGGGACATTCTGTGAACTGGAAAGAGAAAAGAGACAGAGAGTCTCCAAGGCACCACAGGGTCCAATCCCACTCAGTAGGAGAGGACACTGTCTGGGACTGGGAGTAGCCAGTCCTGAAGAGGGAAGTAGAGTAGACAGGCAGGCGGGACCTTACATGGTGATCCTATGAATATGGGGGAATAGAGACCGGAAGAGGTGCTGGGAAGATTCTGATAGTCGGTGTTCCCCTGGGACCAGGACCCACTCAGAGGGCTCAGCATGGCCCAACAAAGATAACCGAGTGGGCCTCTGAGCAGAGAGGGGACACATCTGTAAACATGGAGGCTGCCCTGGGACTCTCAGGTCCAGCTGCCCACGGTGTGGATCTGTGTTTGCTCTCATGGGATGCAGAACCTTGCGTCCCTTTCTGCTTCAGCTTCCCACCGATGAAACCAAACAGCTCAGTGCTCCTTGCCGTGAACACTCGGGGTCAACGCCAGCAGCTGTGACACTTTGTGTAGCGCCTGGCTCAACGCGGGCGCCCAAGGGTTCCTAGTCTCTTCTCACCACCGGGCTCCTGCTCACTGCCTTCCCGTTGCTCTGGAGGCAGCTGGTGAGCAGGGTCACCCCTGTTATTCCACAAGGTTTTCTAACCCTGCCTCTGTTATTGCTAAGACACCACCCAGTTGCTGCTGTACCCAGGATTGTGTCGGGTTCCATATGATTCCAGGGAGTCCCTTCCGCCACCTTGCAAGATAATAATTGTATTCATTTTGCAGAAAAGGAAGCAGGTTTCAAACAGCTCCCTGGGAAGTGGTGAAGCTGAGTGTCTGCCGAAGAGCTGGGCCTACTCCCACTTCTTCCCCCATGGGGCTTCTGCTCTGCCCAGGTTCCAGGACACAGGTAGGAAAGAGACATGAGAGGAGTGTACGGAGCAGCAGGAAGAATGGGGGCCCCAGAGTCAGAGGCTGGGGTTCGGGTCCCAGTTCTTGTGAGCTGAGTGAGCTATGAGGTTCTGTTGATGAACACCGGATGCAAGGACGGGAGGGGAGAGAGTTTCTTTTCTTGTTTTTTTCTGAGACAGGGTTTCCCTGTGTAGCCCTGGCTGTCCTGGGACTCACTCTGTAGACCAGGCTGGCCTCAGACTCAC
This sequence comes from Microtus obscurus, assembly GCA_963919715.1. Lineage (NCBI taxonomy): Eukaryota > Metazoa > Chordata > Mammalia > Rodentia > Cricetidae > Microtus > Microtus obscurus. Next base: position 23,939,366 of record CAWTZC010002521.1, read on the forward strand.
AGAGATCCGACTGCCCCTGCCTCTGCTGGGATTAAAGGTGTGCACCACCACTGGAGAGAGTACCCTGAGCAAGAACCCTGTGAGAGTGTGTTTGTGTGTGTAAACACAAACGTGCGGAGTGCCCGGATAGGAAGGGAAGGCGGGGCTGCATTCCTCTGTCCAAGCGGTAGGAGCCAGGATGCGGCCTCAGAGCACGGAGGGAGCAGAGGTCGGTTTGTGCCTTTTTACAGAGGAAGAAGGGCAGGTGGGAAAGCTGGAGAGATGAGTGCCTGCTGCCGTTCATCCGCTGAGCTGAGCAAGGAGGCTGGGAAAGAATTCTTTCCTCATGTCTCATTTTGTTTTAACGACAGACTAAAGCAGCGTTTCCACATTTCCCATTATAACTGTTGGTGGGATGTGAAATCAGGTCGTAGAGTTGTGACCATCATTGTTATTCCTAACAAAACGGGGCAGAAAAGAAGCCATCAGAGGGCATTAGAGGTCCAGACACTGCTACAGAACTTCTCTTTCAAATATGGGCTTTCTCTCTCTCTCTCTCTCTCTCTCTCTGTGTGTGTGTGTGTGTGTGTGTGTGTGTGTGTGTGTGTGTGTGAGAGAGAGAGAGAGAGAGAGAGAGAGAGAGAGAGAGTCCAGTTGTGTACTATGTGTTTCTTATCATGTATCATCATCTAAAAGTCTCTGGATAAAACCCATTTGCTCTTGGCTGCCACTGACCCTAGCACACACGGAGATCGACCTTTTGAGACTGTAAAGTTTCAGAGTTCTGTTTACACTGGGAAAGAAAGTAATAAGCCGAGTACACAGCCCTTTGCACGCAAAGCTCCGATAACAGAGTTATCACCCTGAGTAAGATAACAGAGGTCCTCAGGGTCCACTGGCAATCTGAGATACCTAATCCGGTCAGATTTCTGGATGACAGCGCCATCAATGGACTCTTTCCATGCCCAGGTGATCCAGAGGGAGCCAATGAAACAATGGTCCAGAAGGATTCTGGTGGCCAGAAAGCTTCCTGTGGCCATGTTAACGTCAGAGTCAGCAGTGGCAAAGTCGGGAATCCCGGGTCCACCTGCACAATCTAGTGAAAGAAGGGCATGGCCAGGTTCTCAGCAGGGAGACGGGACAGGGAATGAGTGGGAGGGGGCGCCTTGCTAGCAACCCCCTGCGAGGCTCCAAGGAGAGAAGGCGGTGGCAGAGCTCTGGTGAGGAGAATGAGTAAGAAGATATGTAGAGGGAGGCAGGGAAGGCGAGAGAACTGCCTCTGTGGAGAGACCAGCAGACTAACCGCGTAGGTGACTCCCGAAGACTCTACTCCCCCCTCTTCTCTCCAGCCAGACCTCAGTGAGGTCCCTCATTCCCTGTTCTTCAACCACACTGGACACTGCCTGCTCCACTCTTTCTCCTGCAGTCTCGGTTATATTCTTCCTTTGCTAAGCCCACGTCCCTTTCTCTGGGCCCAAGAGGATTCCTTCAGCCCCTGCCCCCTGACAACTTCCCTGACTGCTCTGGATATGGAGTCTCTATCGCTGGCAGACATTTAAATTCCTCAGGACCTGTGTTAGGCCTGTGTCGGCAAGTCCACCTCAACTGTGAACTCCCAGAGCACAGTCAAGATCAGACGTGTGTCAGGGGCTCCTCCGGGAAACATGTGGATGGGTGGAGAAACGGACAGAGAATAAAGACAGCAGGACAGACAGACGGCCGAGAGGTAGAAATGATAGCCCTTGCCTGGGAGTCTGGAAGCAGTCCTGTTTATTAGTTCTGTGGCCTTGGACAAGTCATGCATTTTTCTGGGCCTTAGACTCCTGCATGAGGAGTGAGGGGCAAATGGGGAATAAAGTGCCTCATTACTGAATACTCAGGACTTCCAGCTCCCGTGTCTAAGCCACAGGGGTAGGAACATTGCCTGCTGTCTGGAGTGAAGGAGAACTCTGCTCCTGGATGCAGGGATCAGAGAGACAGGGAAGAGAAGGGAAGGGAGAAAAGGGAAGGGGAGGGGAGGGAGAAAAGGGAAGGGGAGGGCCTCAAGTGTCTCAGGTGTGTGTCCAGACCCCTAAAAAGAGACCAGTATGACAACTTCTTGGAGAACAGCCTCTAATCTCCAACCACAACCAAACTGGGGAGCACAGAAGTTGGGATCTAAGCAGTTAACAACAACTGCTTCTTCTGAGCTGTCACAAGTCCAGAAGACAGTTAAGAGAGGTCATTTTAACAGTTTGTTTATTTGTTTGTTTGTTTGTTTGTTTTTTTCCGAGACAGGGTTTCTCTGTGGTTTTGGAGCCTGTCCTGGAACTAGCTCTTGTAGACCAGGCTGGTCTCGAACTCACAAAGATCCGCCTGCCTCTGCCTCCCAAGTGCTGGGATTAAAGGCGTGTGCCACCACCGCCTGGCTGTTTGTTTGTTTGTTGAGACAGGATTTTGCTGTGTGGAGCAGGCTGGCCTTGAACTCACAGAGATCTGGACTCCCTCAGCCCCCAGAGTGCTGGGCTTGAAGGTGAACACCACCCCCCAGCTTTAACCCTTTATAAGTGTTTGGTTTGGTGAAAGGAGGAGGTTGTGCCACCCTTACACTGCCCTTCTAAATCTTTTTATCTTGTTAGACTGAAACTGCACCTCGGAGTGAGGTTTCTCCATCCAAGAGTTCAGACGACCTGAACCCAGCTTTCTGTCTGTCTGTCTGTCTGTCATTTCCTCAGTCCCTCACTGTTTCAGTGGGGTCTGTCCCTGGAGTAAACTGTTTATAGTTCAAATCTACTTGTGTAATACTGGCGCAGCCACCCCAGCAAGCTTGGGTACAACTTGCCTGAAAGATCTTTTGGCCATTCTTTCATTGTAGAGCTACTTGTCTTTGAATCTAAAGTAAACTGTCTCTTGGGAAGCCCCTACCCATGGTCCCTCGAGGTTCCCTTTGTGCCTCTGATACCCGACGTGTAATCGTTGATTTGACTTAATTATTTTTCACTTGACATTGGCACAGCGTAATGTAAAATTAATAGGCAATCAGCAGGAGCCCTGCTTTGAGCAGTTCCCCAGCTACCAATAATACGTTCAACGTTCTCCTACAATGCTGGGCAGCTCCAGTCAGCCAGGCACAAGTACAACCTGTCCCCTCCAGTATGTCATTGTACTAAACCAAGATGCCTCCCGGATTAGGTGTGGGAGCACGGTTCTAATAAGGTATTCCAGTTTAAAGTGGGTGTATTGTTTCATAACCAGTCGTAAATAAAGAAGTATCTGTTGTTGGAACCCTCTTTTTTGTCTGTCCATCCTGCCTTGGCGGTTCACACCCCTAATCCTAGCACTGGAGAAGCTGAGACAGAGGGATTGCAAGTTTCAAACCAGTCTCAGCTACAATTGAGATTCTACATAAATAAATGGAACTGGGCTTGGTGACACACACCTTTAATCCCAGCACTTGGAAGGCAAGGGCTGGCAGATCTCTGAGTTCAAGGCCAGCCTGGTCTCCGTAGTGAGTTCCAGGACAGCCAGGGCTACACAGAGAAACCCTGTCTCTAAAAGTAAATAAAAATAATAAAGTAGCTGCAGTACTTTCCCTTGTCCAGAGTTTTCTTTCCCACAATTTAAACTGCCCAAAGTCAATTAAGGTATGAAAAATTCCAGAAATAACTCAAGAGATTTAAATTGCTTTGAGTAGCAAGATGAAATTTCACCCAATTCTGCCCTGTCCCACTCTACCCCCTCCAGGACACAAATATCCCCTTCATCCAGATTCTCCATTCTGTAATATAATCCTTATATAATCCATTGTATCCATTATATAACGTAATCCTTATAAATACCTTCTGTGTCAGAGAAAGGAATATTTGCCCATTGTTATGGTACGTTGCTGTGAGGACTCCATTGCTTTGTTTTATTAACTATGTCTGCTAATCTCTCCTTGCACCTGATTTATAAGTTAAGCTTTCCCACGGGTGTGGGTGTCAATGAAAACCATAGCATGTATAGGGCTCAGCACCCTCTGCAGTTTGGGGGGGGTGTTCTTGGAGCATATCCTTCACAGAGAAGGATGACTTGTATATATATGATTTTATTGAGCTCTACATTTTTCTCTGCTCCCCTTCCTGCCTCTCCCCTCCCCTTCTACCCTCTCCCATGGTCCCCATGCTCCCAATTTACTCAGGAGATCTTGTTTTTTTTTTCTACTTCCCATGTAGATTAGATCATGTAAGTTTCTCTCAGGGTCCTCCTCGTTGTTGTCTAGGTTCTCTTGGATTGCGATTTGTGGGCTTGTTTTCTTTGCTTCATGTTTAAAAACCACTTATGAGTGAGTACATATGATAATTGTCTTTCTGGGTCTGGGTTACCTCACTCAGTATGATGTTTTCTAGCTCCAAGAAGGATGACGTCTGGTGTGGAGGTTTTACTCTAGCGTCTGGTTGTTTTATACATATCTTGTAGTTTTGTCTCTTGTTTCCTACATTCTGTTTTCTTCTATGTCTGGCTGATTTTTGGCAGCAAAGCTCCCTCATTTGCTTTCATTTTTATTCTATAACTGTCTTCTTTGTGAGCTGTAGGGTTATGTTTAATATCTTAAAGATACAATGCTCTAATCTGAATTTATAACAACAGCTTAGCTTCAGATGCACAGGCGCGTACACACACACACACACACACACACACACACACACACAGTCCCTTAACAGCCTTTCCTTATCCCCTTTACTTGTTGAAATCACAAAATTACACATCTACTCACTATGTGCCTCAAAAACTAAACAAACAATTCTTTTCAAACAACACAGAAAACTGGAAGTGATGTTACAGGCCACCCCTACAGCAACACTAGCGTTTAGAATTGTCTGCGCATTTGTCCTTATTGGAATCTTCTGCCTACAGCTTGAGTGGCTGCCCCATCCCTTTCTTTCACCCTAGGGAAACCCTTCAGTGTTTCTTGCGGGACAGGAAGGGGATGTCTTAATTCGTCCCTCTCATTTTTGAAGTTTTGCAAGGTGCGGGATTCTTGATTGACAGGTTTGTGCTTGGTTCCCTCTTAGTTTTCTGACTGTCTCCATCCCTGCTTCCGGCCTCCAAAGCTGAGATTCCCGCTGGGAACCCCTGTAGCTGCTTCTCTAGGCTGCTTTTGTCAAGAGTTTCAAGATTATGTCTGGCTTTCGATGATTTGATTATAATGTCTTAGCACAGGCCGGCCCCGCTCAAGGGCCTCCTTGGAGTTGGCTGAAATAACATCAAATTTGCAAAGTTTCTAAGGATCCTTTCTCCAAACATAACTCTCTACCCATGTCCCTTCCTCTCAGACTTCATGAAGCAGAAGCACCTCTCATTGGCTGAGGGGTGTCTGCATTGTCTAATTGTTTGCTGCTTCCGTCCTGACTTCAGGGTTGCTGGATCTTTCTCTCACCTCCTGCATCCCTGAAGGGAAGTTTCCAGCTCAGCTACTGTGTTTTTCAGCTCCAGGTTCCCCTGGAGGTTTTTACATCTTTTCCTGCTTGTTAATGCTCATGCATCGCTTTCTTGACTTCCCCTTGGTTATTTTCAAGTTTTCTAGAAGAAATCTGTTGTCGGTTCCTTCTCATTTTCCATTTAATGTTGATTTTTCTTTAATTTTGATTTTTCATTTTTGGGGGGGAACAGGGTCTCTCTACATAGCTCTAGTGGCCTGGAATTCACTACAAGATAGCCTTGAAATCACAGAACTCCGTCTGCCTCCGCCTTCCGGTGCTGGGATTAAATTTGTGCGCCACTATGCCTGGCCTCTCTGCGTATCACTACAGTTTGTATTAGTGTTACTGCGCCACTATGCCTGGCCTCTCTGCTTATTACTACAGTTTGTATTAGTGTTACTGCGCCACTATGCCTGGCCTCTCTGCTTATCACTACAGTTTGTATTAGTGTTACTGCGCCACTATGCCTGGCCTCTCTGCTTATTACTACAGTTTGTATTAGTGTTACTGCGCCACTATGCCTGGCCTCTCTGCTTATCACTACAGTTTGTATTAGTGTTACTGTGCGTGTTGACGACGTATGGGGTGTGCGCATGTCATGACATACACGTGCCAGTCACAACACGGCCCAGTCTGTCCTTTCACCTTTATATTTTTTACCAGGATTGCAGGTCACCAGGCTCACACTTTACCCACAGAGTCATCTCACCCCGTCCCCCTTTTTTCTTCAAATAGGGCACATTTGGTGTTCTCCACTCCAGGGTTCATGGTGGTCAGTTAGTTGGTTGGTCGTTCTTCGCTGACAGCTGTCCTGGTGGACATTGGGGTACATGCCGCCCCCCTCAGCTCTGAAGAGGCAGAGGCAGGGGGATACAAGTGTTGGGCCGTTCTGTGTTACTCACTATATAGTTCCAGGGCAGCCTGAACTATACAGTGAGGCTTTGTCTCAAAAAAAAAAAAAAAAAAAAAATCAAAATTAAACAAAAGCTGTGGCAAGGATCAGCCTAGGATATAAACAGGTCTTTTTAGGTCATCTTGAGCCTGTGCCCTTCCCTGGCTGTGCCGGGTCCTCCGTCTATAGGGCTTCTTTGGAAGAGATGATCTTTAGTGTGTGGCTCCTAAGGGGGCAGATCTTTAAGTCCCCTGGTAGGGGGTTCAGCTGGGGAGGCGCATTAACAAAGGCTGGGGGGGGGGCTTTGTCTGTATCCCCACCTCTGAAGTGACAATGAGCCTGTACTGAGAACCTACATCCCTTTTCGAAGCAACGTACAGGTCATGGCTTGCACAGCTGCCTACCACAAGACTGGGCTATAGGTTGCTGCTGCTGGATTACCAGCCCAATGGACTGAAATCAACCAGCTTGCAGCTAAGCCCCCCACCCCCACCCCGCCGAGAGCTCCCAGCATTCCACTAACTCCAGATTTCCACAGCAGGCACGGCAGACAGAATCCAACAATCAATTGTTGTGACATTTGGGAGATAGATTTCTGGTGCTTCCTCTTCTGCAGGCTTCCCAGAATCGTCTTTCCTGTCCAGTTTTACAAATATTTTTTCCCAGTGCTGTCAAATGAATTAATAAATCAAAGAGAAGTAGCTAATATTCATCACGAGCTAGCTATATTCCAGGCACAGATCCACACATTCAACATGAATTAATCCGTTAATCCTTACTACAACGTCTCAAGTACGGGTCATTATTTCTTCACGTTACAGAAGAGAAACATAAGGCGGGGGGTGGGTGGGGAGGCTGCTGTGTGAAACTTGTCTGCTCTGAGGTTGAGATTCAAACCTGAGAAGTGTTTGCCTCCAGAATCCACGCCTTATCATTGTATTTGCAAAGAGGTACCCTTGGCACCCAGGGGCAGCAGAGGAAGGGTTCTCCATGGTGGAAGGGTAGGGGTGCCGGGGGCGGGGGATTTCCTGAAAGAGGTTTACCTGAAAAGGTGAGAGATGAGCTGGGCATGGGGGGCTCTGTAGAAAGAAAGAGCAAACACCTGCATCTGTCAAACTGCAAGAAGCTGTGCCCGGGCAAGACAATATGCAGGCCGCAGACAGAGCTGAAGAGCAGTCTGCATCAAACAAGCGCAACTGGGAAATGGAAATGTCTTTGCGAAGGAGGTGGCAGCTTCAGAAGATAGCAAGGACCGCAGCTGGCAGATTGGGCTGAGAAAGTCTTCCAGACAGGAGGAAGGCATGGAGGTGAGAGAGCGGGAGAGAAATATTTAGGGACACATTCAGCTTGGCAGGAGGGGAGAAGTGTTCATCACACAGTGACGGCTGAGGTACTGGCGGAGCCCACACCGGGTTTTACAGTAGGAGGACTGTGAATTCTCACGGAGCCAATTGGGGGTTTCGGTGGTGTGACCGCGGAGGAGCAAGGAGAGTCCCAGTTTCCACGTCTGTGAAGTGGAGGTGATGCTTCTACAAAACATTTCTCAAAATTTCCAACTTTCCCAGGTGTCCTTTCCTTCAAGCGAGAAGTCCAGGTGTGTCCACCGGTCTACTCTGCCCCTGTGACTTCCCTTGTGACATCCCACACTGGTAGTGAGAGGCCTGACAGCAGTTACCGGTTAGTGTAAAAGCTGAGTCAACAAGGCTGTGGTCCCTGCCTGCTGTTGAACCCAAACATGCTCTTAGGACGAATTCCCCTAGGGACTCCTGCTAGTCTCTTTCTTCCCAGCTAACCCCCCCCCCTTTATTTTGTTTTGATGAGTCAGTGAGTTGTTTTTTTTTTTTGTTTTTTTTTGTTTTTTTTGGTTTTTCGAGACAGGGTTTCTCTGTGGCTTTGGAGCCTGTCCTGGAACTAGTTCTTGTAGACCAGGCTGGTCTCGAACTCACAGAGATCCGCCTGCCTCTGCCTCCCGAGTGCTGGGATTAAAGGCGTGCGCCACCACCGCCTGGCTTGAGTCAGTGAGTTTAATCAAGGCTGCTTATGGAAGCAAAGGTGAAAGGTTATTTAGAGGCACATGGGCAACTTAGCTATTACCTGCACTGGCTGTATAAAAGCCTTTCCCACTGAGTCTAGAAAGACCATGAAGGGCACAACAGCACTTGAACATGTAATCTCTCTCTTTGTGTACCGATATTTTGTTTGTGTTTTAACAAATAAAGCTTGCCTGAAGATCAGAGTGCAGACAAGTCACTAGAGGCCAGGCAGTGATGGCACACACCTTTAATCCCAGGACTCGGGAGACAGATCTCTGTGAGTTCAAGGCCACTCTGGGCTACACAAAATCGATCTAGTTTAAAAGAGCACCAGAGTTCACACAAAGGTGATCCCAGCACTTGGGAGACACACACCTTTAATCCTAGCACTAGGGAGATAGAGACAGGAGTGATACAGCTGGGCAGAGAGAGGGGTATAAGGTGGGAGTAGACAGGAGCTCATGCAGTCTGAGGAGGCAGTCTGATGACAGGATTGCCCCCTTGGTCTGAGCATTGGTAGCGTTAAAACTCTAGTGGCTGGCCACTCTGCTTCTCTGATCTTTCAGCTTTCACCCCCAGATAGTTGACTCTGAGTTTTTATTATTAATAGCAATTAGAATTCGTGCTACAACTTTGGTCTCCCTTCCTCTTGATAGTCAGATGATGAATAGCTCAGCTTTCATGTAAAACAACAAGACACAAGGGATTAGTGAGGCCCTTCAAATAAAGTCTAACTTGAATGTTATGTGATATGCACAGCCGTTAGAAGGCAGGGAGGGTTCAGACATTAAAGAGGCCCCTTAATAAATAATACAAGAAACTCAACAGTCCTGGCTAACTCTCCTCTCAGTGGTGTTCCTGAGGTCTCCTATCACTCCTGAACAGAGACCCATCTCAAGCCCATTAAGGTGCTATGTGGAAGAGGCCATTCCTTCAGATAGATCTTTCATTAGGTCCTGAAACTCAACATCTTACCCAGTATGTTACATCCCAGAAACCAACCACCGAGACCGTTAATGATCATCAAGACAATCACAGCCCTGAATCGGACTCTTTCTCACCAAGCGAGCATGCCCAGTCAAATCCAGCCTCCACAGAAGGCTGCAGAGCTGCTCCCTCTCAAGTCCGCCTCCCCCTGGAATCGAACACTAAGCCATCAGAACTGTTATTGTTTGTATGGTGGAAACTGTGTGACGGGAATGGCATGATGAGTCACCCTCATCAAAGAAGATTGTGGGCTGGTGAGATGGCTCAGTGAGTAAGAGACCTTCCTTCAAACCTGGTGACCGGAGTTCCATCCCTGGAGCCCACGTGGTGGGAGGACAGGATGATGCCCCACGAACTGTCCTCTGACCTCCACACAGACAGGTATATCCCGTGATCAATGAAATAAATACAATATACAATTTTATTTATTTTTTTTTAAATAAAGTGTAGCTGCAGACACACGGTTCTCTGTTACTCCCTCCTCCCCTTAAATTCTCCCCGTGTACTTTGGTATAATGGTGAATTCTTTCGCAGACACCGTTCCATTCCCCTTATATCCCCACTCTTTAGGTACAGGAGTTCAGACTTCCCAGGAGACGCCAAGGGTACAGCACTAAATTCCAGCAGCCCACCTGGAAGGGTGACCCTGCCCACACAGAAGCATCTCAGACGAGGCCACAGGGAGAAGAGCCCCCAGAAATCCCCTGGACGATGGAATTCTTCTTTTCTTCTTTCGGCTTCTTGAGACAGTCTCACTCTGTAGCCAGGCTGTCTAAAAGCAGATAGTTATTCTGCCTCCATCTCCCCAGTACTGGGGTAACAGGGAAACTTACAGAGGTGGGCCCCTAAGGAGGGGGGTTCAACCCAGATGAGTCCCCATGGTCACACCATGACCCCGAATGAGGCAAGGGTCTGAAAATCTGCTTTCTTCTGAGTGTGAGCCTGATTTTACTAAGAGCTTCCTTTTCCTCAGGCACACACAAACAAGCCCAAGCAAAGATTTTTGTTTTCAAAGAAGGAAGAAAGAAACAAGCTTGGGCCATGGCAGGGGAATCTTGCTGGATTTCCCCCATCCAGGGGCCCTTTCCAAAGTGGCAAGCTCCTGGGGGTCCAGAATCAATACTAAACCTCCCACCAACCCTTTATCGGGAAGTGCTCCCTGAAGTCTGGCATCGTCTGGGGACACACACACACACACACACGCACACGCACACGTATATCTATGTATATATATATATATTATTCTTGCATAAATTTCGGTTGGAGAGGAAGGCTGCAGAGGGAGGGGAAGTCTTAAGCCGATACTACAGTGCAGTTTCCCTTCTTGGAAATGCAGCTAGAAGTTGACATTCCCTCCAGGAAAGAAAAAATAAGTCTGTTATGTCTGTTGCTTTCTCCGTCACTTGCTGTCTGCCAGCTTTCTGCTTAAGCTCTCTTTTCTCTCTCTCTCTCTCTCTCTCTCTCTCTCTCTCTCTCTCTCTCTCTCTCTCTCACACACACACACACACACACACACACACACACATTAATGGCTTGAGACCCTTTTTTTAAACTTTTTTTAGAGGGAGGGCAAAGATTTTGAGAGAAAATCCTCATCCACCCATTCTTACCAACTAACTCAGCGTTTACGCGCGCGCGCACACACACACACACACACACACACACACACACACACACACACACACACACACACACACACACACACACACACACACACACACACCGGAGACCTCCAGATGTTCCCAAGCCAGCGGCCATCTGCTGAGATTACTGGGCCGGCCAAAGGGGGAAGGCAGAGGGGGCAGGGATCCTGGTTGCAGGAAGCTGGGAGAGAGAATCTTAGTGGAGTGGGAGGGAACCGCGCACTTTTGAGACGCTCCCTAGGGTGGAACCCGTGCTCGGCCGGCGGGCGGGGGCTGGGCCGCGAGAGCGCCCTGCTAGACTTGCACTTTGACGACGCTCCCTGAGCCTCTTGGCGGCGAGCCGAGGCAGCTTCTGGGTGCCCAGCGAGGGGAGCCCGGCGGCGGGCGGGGACTCGGGGCGGGACGTGCGGCGCGGAGAAAAGCGCCGGCCCACCGGCCAGCGCCGGGCCGCCTAGGTGAGCGTGCCGAGGCGACAGCTGTGGACCTGCCAGGTGGGTGCTGTTCCGCGGCGCAGCGAGATCCACGTGCCTGGGGATGTCTGGAGCCTCGGACTCCAACCTCGCCGCCCCATCCCGTGGACGGGCGGGCGCGAGGGGCGGGTCCGGGTCCCGCCGAGGCCCCTCAACTTTTCCGGGACACCGGGCCACAGCGGCGCAGGGTCGGGGGAGGGGGAGCAGCAGGGGAGAGGGCTTTCTGGAGACAAAGACTCCGCCTGGGGGCCGTGGGCGTGGGCCGGCGCCTCCAGGGTCTTTGTAGGAACACGTGCATCTCACGGGAGTGGGTCTTTGGTGGATTTGGGTTCAGAAGCCAGCATCTGCCGGTGCCTTTGTGTGTGCGTGGCTTGGCACGGCTGTTTCGCGCCAGAATCCCCGCTCCTCAGCCTGGCGCTTGGTTGTGGGGACCGGTGGGCGCTCCGCGTGTGTCCGCATACGTGGTCTGTGCCTGTCGACGTGTCTGGGTTGGGTGTCCGTGGGGCATGTGTGCGCGCTCAGAGCCTGAGCTGCCCCAACTCTCCGCTTCCCCTGCTGTCCACCGTTTTCCCCCTACTTGGCTTCAAACTTTTCTCTGGATTCCTCCGGCAACGCCTGCTGGCAGCCCTCCTCTCTCTCTCTCTCACCTCCGGAGGTCCTTCGAGCAGCCAGGGAGTAGGATAGGATTGGTGAGTCGGGGGGTGATCGGCAGTCCCTGGCGACTGGCCCGGGCCAGGATTGGGCGGAGCATGCTGGACACCCTCACAGGACCCTAGTGGGAGGAGGGAGGGACGCGGCTGGTCTGGGCTCCGGCCTGAGGCTGGAGACCCGGGAGTAGCGCGCTGCTGGCCGATGACTGCCCTGCGCCTCTGGGACAGAGTGTGGATGGAGGAATCTGGCAGTTTGGTTGGAGAGACTTGCTTGGTTTCGAGTACCGCTGTGCGTTTATCCGGACTCCAGGGTTGAGAGGACCAAGCTTCCGATCCCATAGGTGAGAAAGGCCAAAAGCTTGCTTGCATTCGGCCTGCTGGCGACCCCTAACCCCGGATGGGCTCTGGGGAGAGGGGGGCCTTGCACACTTTCCACGGGGTAGGGCAAGCCCCGTTGAGATCCGGTCACTGTTAAGATGGGGGTAAGAACTCCTCGCCGCCTCTGGAGCAGTGCGCGCAGTGGTGGTAACCAGCGTCGGGAGCTTAGCTGAGAGCAGCGCCCGCCCACACTTGGCCAGGCCAGAGGCGACTGACTCAAACTTAGATCTTTCCTTGCTCCATGCTATCTACCCTTTAGGATAAGTCTAGACTTACAAAGCCCTCAGACTGGGAGGGGTCTGGGCTTTTGATCCTGGGTGGCAAAGGTAAGCCAAACACTTCTTTTCCAACCCTCTACCCCAATCTTTAACCAAGAACTTTGTCCAGTACTACGGGGGGGGGGGGGGGGGGGTTGGCGAGGAGAGCGCGGAGGGACACGAGCTGGCCACAAACTTGGGAAAGAGGCAAGGATGGCCACTTTCCTTTTTGTTTCTATTCCTTCCTCTTGAAAGAGGGAGTACTGAGTGCCTTGTGATCACTCCCTTGTGATCCCAGAGCCTGGAAACTATTGTGTTCCCAGGCATTAATTTGTTCCTAGGAAGAGCTGGAATGCGCTGTCTTGGGGAACTTGAGGCCACAGGACCCCCCACCCGCCCTGTTGCACTGACCCGTGTAAAGGCCAAAGCTGATGTTGCTTATCTTTACATGACAGACTGGTCAAGAGACAGAGTCCAGACCAGTCCTCTTAGTCATTACTTCTGGCCCAAAGCAGAAGCGATGTATCTGTTGGAATTCAACCATCCTTTCTCAGGGCACCCAGCCTAGGAATTGGGGATACTTCCTGGAGAGGTCTGGGTCCACCCTGGAAGTTCCAGGTTCCATAGGAGGGGCCACGGGAGGGACCTGGCAGGGTGCATGTTTCCACTTAGGGTTTTGAAGTTTTCCAATACACAGCCGAGCCAGGAAGAGCCTCCCACAGTCCATGCAGGGCTGTGCATGTTCTGGAAGTGGTACACACAGGTGGTTGCCTTTGTTTGTGGGGGGCGGGGGCAGGGAGGCAAGGTTTGGGTGTTAAGGCATGGGAGTTACTCAGAGGCTGGGAGGGGAGGCAGTGGCTGAATTATAGAGCATCAGTTTGGGCTGAAGTGAACCTGTCTGCAGAGAACTCCTGGAGGAAGGGGTGGCCTTGGTCAGAATAAAGCCTGGCCCTGGCTTTCAGATGGTGCCGGAGTCTGCATGTCTTCCAGTCAGAAAGTCTGGGAGCTGTGCCCTTGCTCCATGGCTTCCTCCCTCTGTCTCCTGACAGATTCTTAGTCTCCTTCAAATGGAGTTACGGATTGATAGGTTGTAGATGTTAAATAGCATAGCAGATTATACACACACGAATAAATTGAGATGTGGTTTTGGGGTGTCTGACTGCATTGTGTGAACACAAGTGGAGGCAGAAATAGCTTGGGTCTCAATCTTACATCTGGTTTTACCACTAAGCCAAATTCTGAGTTCCAGGAGGCCCCGAAGCAGAAGGAGTCCTCTCTGCCCATGGCATTTTATTCCTCTAGTCCCTCCCCCCCCCCATGCTAGTATCTACACTGGAGCTGGACACCAGACACGTTCCTCGACAGTCACAGCCCAGTGAGCCTTTGGGGGGAGGGGATGAGGACTGGGTTAGGCTGGGAAGGCCTCACAGAACAGGTAGCTTCTGAGTCTAACAATTGAGAGTTTGTGGAAGACCAAAAAAGGAGGGGTGTGGGGCTTTGCCATCTTTGTCAAAAGAAATAGCCTATGCAAAGGCAGAGGTCCCCGGGGACTGACAGGCTTCTAGCCTGAGAGGCTGTCTTTGTGGAATGGGTTTTAGATGGGGCACCGCGGTGGGGTCTTGATCTTCAATCAGAAGCTGTCTGTACTCTGGTGTCCAGCATGGCAGTGCAGTGGTTCAGAGCTATAGCAGTCTTCAGAGGTGGAGGCCAGAGGGCAGGTCGCTACAGAGGTGTCCTGAGTTTGACCTAGGTGGGGTGGGGTGGCCACCCACCTTGAGGAAGAGGAGAGACACAGCACCCTGTTTGCCCAGGAGTCACTGCTCTTTTGATGTCAGATTCCCTTTCAGTCATAGTTGGTACCATTTCTGCAGCCTCCTCTGGCCTTCATGACTTCCAGATCCCAGAGGAGCTTGGTCGTGGGACCCTGAGAGATTCCAAGGCCTCTAAGGATGGCTTTTGAGCTCTCCATCCTGTGTGTCTTTAGCATCTCCTCCCTGACCCTGTAGTCACCCACAGAGGCAGGACTGAACATGCGCTGAGACCCGCTGGTGCCGGCGGGCTAAGTGCTTGCTTCCCTAAGTAGTCGGAATAGGCCAGGCTGGGAGCAGCATGGGGCTCTTCTCTATGATGCAAGACCAGACTCGGTCCTCACAGTCTTTGGAAGCCTGAGAGGTTGCTACCCAGGCTGCAAAACCTTTCTTCTGCCCCGTGCAGCCTCTCCCTGTGTTCTCACGTGCTGTTTCAGATTGATGGGATCCTGGCAGTTTTCCCAAAGATCAGCTGGAAGGAGAAGGTAGCGTCTGAGCCTTGTCTATATCCCTGCAGCTGGTACTCCTTGGGTGGGAGGTGCTGAAGTTCCAGGCCCCACCTGTAACTACGATGTCGTGAGGGAGGCCAGGTGCTCTGTTCAGAATACGTGGGTCCAGCCTTTCTCTCCTCACTGCCCGTGAGACCCTGGACAAATCGTTGAACCTCTCTAGACGCAATGCCATCTAACTTCCTGGTTTTCGCAGGGTGACCGAAGCTAACAGTTGAGGATTCCTGGGACAGGCTGAGGTGTCCTTTGGTGACAGTGTCACCGTCTGTGTGCCTGATATATCTTATAGACATTTTTGTTTGGTTGATTGGTTCTTTGTTTTGAAACAGGGTCTTACTATAGAGCCCAGCTGCTGCGGAACTCGCTGTGTGAACCAGGCTGGCCTCGAACTCTCGAACTCAGAGAGCTCCTCCTGCCGCTGTCTTTTGAGTGCTGGGGTTAAAGGCACCACCACACCCAGTCAGTACCTGGTGTATCTTAATATAGTACCTGATCCAGGGGGAAAAAATAAAAAATCCTACCCCCCTCCCTGCCCACAGAGGACTGGAAGGTAAACATGTCATTACAGTCCAGCCTTCCCAGCTCTGAGCGCCTGTCCACACTGCCTGTATCCAAGTGGAGGCCAAGCTCACAGATCTAGGTCTGGTCCCTCTGTTACCTGGCTGAGTAGCGTGCTGCTGTTTGCCTATGCAGCGGGGATAATAATCACCACGGTTAAGGGCTGTCGGGGAGCTGATGTGCTTGCCACATCGATTCTGTAGAGAAAGCCTGCCCTGGAGGCTCTGAGTATGTCCCCCAAATTCTAATTTCCAGAGCTACATGGTTGGAGGGCAGGACGCTTCTGAAATTTCTCCCTGTGGATGTCATGGCTGTCAGGATGCTCATAACTGAGGGGAGTGAAGGGCAAGGCCGCATCGGGGTGAGGAGCGGCCAGCTGATAGAAAGCCCTGTCCTAGGTGGGTGTTGGGCACCGGGCCCACCCACAGCGATTCCCCAGCCCATCTGGCTCCTGCACCAGAGGTTCCATGTAGACATTAGCAAAAGCTAGAAAGTTTTGTAAGTCAGAAGTGCTATGGCACCCTGTACCAGGGCCTGGCAGGAAGACCCAGGGAAAGCCTGGACTTCAGCCTCTAATCCCAGAGAGGTGTCTACAGAAGAGGAGGGTGGCTGGGGCCTCACCAGCAGACCTGTGTCTGAGAGGTCAGTGTGAACTGTGTACAGGAACCTGGTGGAACACGAAGGATAAGTCACCACCTCCAGAAAGTTTGGAAAATCATGGCCGTTGGTGGTCGCCAGGGTCTAAGCATTTACGGAGCAGGATACACCGTCAATGTCTTTTCTCCAGCCGTCACTTTTTGTCCCTGTGGAGGACTTTGAGGCTCCAGTGGGCAGGGCTGGATTCCCAGCTGGCCCTTGGTCTAGTAGCTGACCCATGTGGCTTCTTGCTGGGTTTCTGTTGCTGCCTCCTGGCGCCCAGGTCTGACTTTGACTCCAGGTGGGGAAGGAAGCCTAGGTTAAGGAGGGGAGCGGCTCACACTTGATGTTTGAAATTTGAATTTTCTCAGTTGCCTCTCAAGGAGGCCTATTGGTAGCCTGAGGTGCGAGAGGCCGGGAAGGAGGGGTGGTGGGAGACTGTGCGAACAGAGACGGCTTTGTTCCACCGGCCGGGCAGGGATGGGGCTGGGAGATGTGTGTGATGCACAGGGCTGTGTGAGGTGGTGGGTTCCAGTTCCTGGGCCTTGTCCTCCTATTGTCTTTTCCTTTGCACCCCCCTGGGCCTCGGGCATCCATCATCTCCAAGGGCACTGCAGCTCAAGGGTCTGGAATTCCCTGCGTCTGTGGACGGCATGAACAACCGTGGGTGTGTTGGGGAAGTTGCTACCCAGGTGACAGAGAGGGTTCATTCCTTTTGAGGATTCAGGCAGGCACGGGAGAAGGGCATCTCCAGCTTCCAGAGGCCGTCTGTCCGGGAGAAGATAATCTGGGTCATTTTGCAAACAGTCCCTAGGACAGTCATGACAGATTCGGGATGTGATGTGGAGAGAGCCCCCTGGAGCCGCCAGACCCATCCCATTCACGCCATTCGTGCTTGACCTTCAGTCACTGTGGACTTGACATGGTGGGCCCCTAATAGCTCATGGTTTGGCCTCACAAGTCCCGCCGCCGTCTTCCAGGCTGGAGCTGTGTGAAGTATCTTGCCTTGTTCTGTTGATCTTTGACTGTCTTTTATGTGCAGAGCGAGGTTTGTAGAAAAGATCTCTGGACCAGAGGTCTCTCTGGCCCCCAGCCATCCTTGGTGGCCGCCTGTATGCATCACCTGCCTGAATGTCTGCATTGCGTTCTCTCCCAAAGTAGAGATCCCGGACTGGAGGCTGGGCCACAGGCATGCTGGGACAGAGATGAGGGGATCAAACTGCTGGAAATAAAACTGTGACCGTCTCAGAAACCTAAGCCTCCCGGGTTTGAGATGTTCATGGCGTTTGCTATGAATAGGGGCCCTAAGATTCTCATCCACTCACACCCTGGCAAGGCTTAGCCCCATGGTCTGTGCTAGGATCAGTACTAATCCCTCATTGTGAAGGTGGGAAACAGAGTTTCCTAGAGAGGAAAGGACTGGTGACCGCCACAGTCCAGGCGGGACAGTGACTGGACTTGTCCCGACACAGTTGCCCCGTTGCTATTTTACCAGCAAGTCCTGGATGGAGTGTGGCGAAGCGTGATGTGTGTGGGGGGGGTGGAGGGTGGGGGGGGAATGGGTGGACGGTGCTCTCGGTCCGCCATCCAGCCTGGAGAGACACAGCGGCCCACTCTGTATATCCGTCAGTGCCTTGGCTGTACTGAGAATGTCTCCTGTAGGGGGACACAGTGCTTAAGGCAGCTCTTAGAAGAACTGTCATCCACCCCTGCCCCCGTAGGGTCTCCAAATCACACAGGTTGGCAAGTAAGTGACTCTTCGGATCCTTTAACTAGGGATGGGACAGTTGGTCTCACTGGGCAGACTATGTGAGAGAGGCTGGCTGTCACCTCCTGTTTCCCACTAGAGTTCCCCAGGGTCTAAGTACGACAGTGGCGGCCCTGGGAGATGTCCGTGGCGCAGCAGAGCAAGGTTCTGGCCTAGTGTGTGTATCAGCCAAGTGGCCCAGGTGGGATTCCGCTTGTGCTCCTGTCCCCATTATCTCAGCACGAGGACCTCTGCATCAGGGAAGGATGCGCTCGGCTCTTCACGGATACGGTGTGCGGGGCTTTGTGGACCTGTGTGTGGCTGGCAGGACAGACCTTGCCGTCCCGTGTGGAGCACAGGGCTGGGGCCTGGAGGAGAGAAACATCTGTGCCCTGTTTGCCCGGCCGGTTATATAAGCTAGAGTTTGGGAGAAGCAGCTTGGCATTCTGTGGACACATTGTATAACTACCTCTGGGAACCAAAGGGTAATCTCTGGACCCTTTGTGCAGTTTGTTTAAACCCCCAGGGAGGGTGGGTAAGAACAGATCGGCTTAGCTGGGGGGCGGGGTAGGGGTGGTGGTAATGAACACTTGAAGAGCTCCCTGGGGAACAAAAGGGGCCTGGAGCAACTTAATATTTTCCTCTTGGTGCAAACATTGAAACACTCTGTCCTGCCTTGGCTGGGACCAGGCCCAGGATACACCTGGGCAGGGTTTAATCCTCGAATTGGTCTCTATGAAAGGAAGGGGTGGATGAGAAGGGCCCCAGGGTGGAGCAGGGGAGAAGAGCCCAGCTGCACTTCTCTCTGGCCCAGGACAGAGCCAGGGTGTAGATCAAGTGTCTGCCCCTTTAAAGTTTCATGCAAGGCAGACAGTGTTACCCAGCTGCTCCCGTGCCCCGAGTCTAGAAGGTGGGCAGGTCCTCATCCCTCCCACCTCACCCTATCTTCTTCCCTGGAGGCCCATGAAAGGGAGACAGGTAGGAGGGCAGGCCACCCAGTGAAGAGCCTTCTATCTCCTGAGTGACTGCCTAGCGGAGGAGGGGGCCACTTAGATAGAGGTCCTCACTGCATAACCCTCTTGTGCGTGCCTATGCTAAAACCTCACAGCAGCACCTGTGCTGCAAGACTTTAACTAGACGTGAACGCAGACCTTGAGTGTGCCTGACCTATGCAACCCTTAGATGTGATAGCATACACATAGTGTCAGGCATATGTAATGGCTTCTATTGTAATCTCACAGAAGGAACTGAGGTCGAGGGGTGGGTCTGTGGGTTGAGCTGCAGCATCTGTGAGGGAAGTCCCTCCTGGACTCTGCCCTGCTTCCCACCAGGCGTGCTGGAGGCAAGAGACTGAGGCAGAAGAACTGAGTAGGCCTAGGTGTAATTCAAGCCCTGTTTTGTGCTAGTTTGTTGGCAAGGTCCTTGTTCTTCCTGAGCCCCATTGCTTCTGCACAGTGGGGTAACAAGCCAGTTGCCTTTCGCAGTTAAAGGGGAAGGGGACAGAGAGGTCAGTCAGCTGTTAGCCGGGAGTAGGGCACAGGCAGGAAAACAGGGGCTTAGGGTGATGGGTGTCCCGCGAGCCTCTCTGGGAGTTTAGACACTGGGTCTCCAAGAGGGGAAGATGCTAAGGTGGGAGGTATAAGGGCAGTCACTGCAGGAGGAGTGGGCTCATTCCCTGCCATTGACAGAAAAAGATCCTGGCTCTTGTGTCTACTCCACCTGGCACCACCATGCTTAGCTGCATCCATGCCTGCTCCACCTGGCACCACCATGCTTAGCTGCATGCAGGCCTGCTCCACCTGGCACCACCATGCTTAGCTGCATGCAGGCCTGCTCCACCTGGCACCACCTTGCTTAGCTGCATGCAGGCCTGCTCCACCTGGCACCACCTTGCTTAGCTGCATCCTTGTCTGCTCCACCTGGTACCGCCTTGCTTAGCTGCATCCAGGCTTGCTCCAGCCCTTCAAGGCTCAGTTCTCTCTTGTCAGATCGAGACAGGACCCCGCCTTGTAGATGGTTGTGAGGGTTGGAGGAGACCATGCCCTGAGGTGGCCAACCCAGCGCCCAGCTTGTGGCATCTTTCCGGTCAAAGCTAATGAAGCCCCCTAACTTGGCCCCTGTACTGTGAACGCCTTTCCGGCATACGTGGGTCTCCAGCAGCCTCTGAGCCCTGGATCAGCTGGTTTCACGCCAAGATGTCGGGGTACCCTCCCTTCAACCAGAGCAGGCCGCTTGCATCTGATGCTCCCAGCTGAAGATCCGCCCCCGTGACCCAATCCCTTTAACCTTGCAGGTGTGGAGAAATGAGGCCAGAAAAAAGATGATCAGGGTAGGAGTTAGGAGTGTTCAGGAGCTGGGATGCGTCCCCGCTGTGCCTTACAGGGCAAGATGAGCGTGTCTGGTACATTCACCCCTCACCCGTGACTCTCTTTCCAGGTGCCGCCATGTGGTGCTCCCTGTTTCTGCTGCTCCTGGCTGCCGGCGGAGTGCGGACCACCCGGCCGTGCTTTCCCGGGTGCCAGTGTGAGGAGGAGACTTTCGGCCTCTTTGACAGCTTCAGCCTGACTCGGGTGGACTGCAGCAGCTTGGGCCCCCACATTGTGCCTGTGCCCATCCCTCTGGACACAGCCCACCTGGACCTGTCTTCCAACCGGCTGGAGACGGTGAATGAGTCGGTGCTGGGGGGGCCGGGCTATACCACGCTGGCAGGCCTGGATCTCAGTCACAATCTCCTCACCAACATCGCACCCACTGCCTTCTCCCGCCTGCGCTACCTGGAGTCTCTCGACCTCAGCCACAACGGCCTGGCAGCCCTGCCGGCTGAGATTTTCACCACCACCTCCCTGAGTGACGTCAACCTCAGCCATAACCGACTACGGGAAGTCTCCATATCTGCCTTCTCCACCCACAGCCAGGGCCGGGCACTGCACGTGGATCTGTCCCACAACCTTATCCACCGCCTGCTCCCCCATCAGCCCCAGGTCAGCCTGTCTGCACCCACCATTCAAAGCCTGAACCTGGCCTGGAACCGGCTCCGCGCTGTGCCCGATCTCCGAGACCTGCCCCTGCGTTACCTCAGCCTGGATGGGAACCCCCTGGCTGCTATCAACCCAGGTGCCTTCATGGGGCTGGCGGGCCTCACCCACCTGTCCCTGGCCAGCCTACAGAGTGCCCTCCAGTTAGTACCCCATGGCTTCCGGGAGCTCCCGGGCCTGCAGGTCCTGGACTTGTCAGGCAACCCCAAGCTCAAGTGGGCAGGTGCCGAGGTATTTTCGGGCCTGGGCTTGCTGCAGGAACTAGACCTGTCGGGTACCAACCTGGTACCCCTACCTGAGATGCTGCTCCATCACCTCCCTGCTTTACAGAGTGTCAGTGTGGGCCAAGACGTGCAGTGCCGGCGCCTGGTGCGGGAGGGTGCCTACCCCCGGCAGCCTGGCTTCAGCCCTAAGGTAGTCCTACAGTGTGGAGACACCCAGGAGTTTGGTGCCAGGGGCCCAGACATCTTGTGACAAATGGCGTGGCCTGGGGCCACTGGACAGACTGTCGTCCTGGGCTCGCTCAGGTCCCAGCTAACTTATATTTTAATGTGCCAATGCCTGTGGGGGGTCCACAGGCCTGTGTGGCGGCATCTCAGTAAAGCTGTGGGCCGGGGATAGCGTTCCTACCTGGGGCCTATACCCAGTAGCGAAATCTTCCCGTTTGTCTCAGTGGCTCACTTCCCGGAACTGTGAGCAGAGGGACATTGATGCCAACCAGACTCTGGTCCCTTCCCGAGCCCCTGCCCTAGTTGTCCCTAAGTGCCTTCTCTTTGGTCCGGGCTGACCTGACCCATGGTGTGAGAGGGTGGGTGGGCGCCACCGTTGCAAATGCTGACTCGGGTCGTCTGACTGAGGGTTCCTTCGAGCACAGTGTCTCCTCACATCGTCTGTGCTCTGGGCCCGTGAGGCCAGCTTCTTCCCCATTCTCATGGAATCCTGGAAAGACTCTTAATTATATAGAAGGGCTTAGAGAGAAAATAAAATCCGGCCTTCTCGGAGGACAGATGGGAACAAGGGACCGGGAGCAGCAAACGTGTGAGGTCTTTAGAGGCCTGGAGAGCCCAGCCTCCTGCTGAGGTTGGAGGCTCTGTACTTTCCTCTCTGACATCCATCCCTCCCCCTTGCTGGGCACCCTGTTACTTTGTCCGTGCTCTTTCCTGTCATGTGACAAGGTCACGGGGGGGGGGGGGTGGACGGTGGACTCTAGATCCAGTGGTGGCCAGTTTATCATACGAGCAAAGTCAGTCGCCCTTCAGAGCCTCAGAAGCTCGGGACACACCAGTCCCAAGCCCGTCAGTTTCTCAGGTGGGGGTCCCCTAGCATCAAGACTGGAAAGGTACGGATTCTCCCCAGAGACCCTGCCTCAAGATGCTTCCTAAGAAGTCTGTGGAATTGTGGCTGTCTGGCCGTGTGCTCCAAGAGGACTTGTGGACTTTTCTCGAGGGCTCATCAGTCCTCCAGGAGTGGGGCAGAGAGAGACAGGGTTTCCCCTTCCCGTTGTGTTTATCCCCAGGGTCGCATCTCAGTTCTCCAGCCCTGGGTTCCTTCCTTTGTCTTCTTCATCTTGTAAGAGTCATTGCCTTTTCTTCACCGACTGTCACTTTTAACCCCCACCTCTGCTGGCCGGGGATGGAAACGAAGAGAAACGGATTTGCTCACTTTTGTAAGACTCTTCGGGCTCGTGTTGGGGGTGCTGGGAAGAAGCCAGCTATCGGTGACCACGTGGGCACTGGGGCTGGCCCCGGAGATGCTCACGAGGCAGTGAGAGCTCTTTCTTCCCACACTAGCTCTGCCCAGCCCCTGAGTGGTCCTTGGTTTAATAAATACATAGAAGAATGCTTTTTGTCCCATCATTGCACTGGAATTTGCTGACGATCGCTGGACCAGGACTGGGGCTACGAGGACAAGCTAGACCCCACCTTGGGCAGCTTGTTCTCCCTAAAAGGCCAAGAGTCTTCCAGAGTCAGGTGTGTATGACGACATACGGGAGGCAGGTACTTGGGTAGGCTAACCCTCGCGTTGTAGCCTGCACACTGTTCACTTTTTCTCCACCCCCGTCCACCGTCTGTGCATCTTCAGCCGTGAGGCCCTGGCACACACCCTTGTCTCGGTTCCGGCTGTAGCTGTGGAACTCTGTCCTTATCCTGTCCCTCAAGTCTCTCTCATCTAGGACATCCAGTTCCTAATGTGCCTTAGAAGCTTTTCCAAAGTCTCCCTCAGCTCCCTCTTGTCAGCTTTGGCCGTCACGGGCCTTGAGCTGCTGTGGTCTCTAACTCCTGTTTGCACACCTCCAGTGACCTCACACTTGAGTGACAGCTCACTTCTGGCTCCTTAGGGGCTTTGGGTTGTCGGCAGGTTGGTTCTTGAGACTGGCCAGTCTAGAGAGGTATCCACCACTGTCATCTCCACGGACAGCCGTCTGTTGCTGATGCCTACAATGCCAGGCAGTGTGCTGAGCTGCAGAGTATAACCCCTGGGGTCTCTGACCGGGGGTCACACAGGATCCCTAGCTAAAGAAAAGTTTAAACTGTGTGGAGGATCAGAACACCTCACAAGAGGTAGACCGGAACTTAGGAAAGGTCATGGGTGAGGGGTCAATGGCACAGAGTCCTGGGTTTCTTGTTAATAAATCTCCCATGGTGACTGCGTTGGCAAGAATATCTAACTCCCTGGATGGATGCCCGTTGTTGTTCTGGACTCTGTGCAGAAAGAGCTGAGAAGGAAGGGTCCTGGTCCCTGTATTTCCTCAGGTGGGGAAGAGGGAAGCCTCATAAAATTTTTTTTTAAAAAGCCACATAAAAAAAATTAAAGATAGGGACCAAGCCTAGATGTGGGGTTGGGTTGGGGGGTAGGGAAAGATCTCAGCACTCGGGTTGCAACTGGAGCAGGGAAGCTGGTGGTGCACGCGGGTGATGCCGGCACTCTTGAGGCAGAGCCAGGATCATGGCTGTCGTGATCGTCTCGGGCAGCCAGGTTGGAGGTGAGCCTGCGATGCGTTAAACAAAATAAAAATCAAAAAACGGGCCAGGGATGGAGGTTCTGGGGTGAGGATGGGGACACAGAGGGGGCGGCCTCGCCCTGTGACCTGAGACATCAGAACATTTTCTATATAGCTTCTTGCCTGCCTTAGACCAAAGCCTCACGGGTAGTGCTTCTGGCGCGGCATCTGTCCCACAGCGCCACCTGGTGGCCATACACCTCAGGTCGGAGCCGGCAGGCAGAACAGGTCCGGGAATGCTGTTTCTGCTCCCTGCCATTCAGAAACACAGGGTCCTACTCTCCCTACAGAGATCCTGGCACCTAGGAAGAGAGCTTCAAAATATTTGCTCTCCAGTTCATGCCAAGATTCTGTTTTGAATTCTTAGGATTCATCACAAACCAACTGTGTGACTTACCTGAGCCTGAAAAACAAGAATGAAAATACCTCTGTCCACATAGGGAATCAAGTCACATTTGTGTAGGATCAAAAACTGTGCCGGTCACAAAATAAGGTGCCCCGGAAGTGCCGTTTGTTCTCTCCTTACCACACCGAGTACTTTTATCACCGCATAAACGAGGAAATCAGCCCAGGGCTGGCTTCCTCTGTCGGGTACCACCATTCCTTCCTTCTCTGTCACTGCCCCTGAGTGGGACCACTGCACTCTGAGAGTCCAAGAGGAGAAACACCCTCTGTTTCTCTGTGGCAAATGAATTGGGGAGATCATACAGCGCTCATTCGGTCCCATCGGACAATTGAGTTTAGACCCTAGAGCAGAAAAGGCCAAGGTCAAAGTTATAGACTCCCCCCCGGCCCCTTTTCACAGATGTGAGACTGAAGGCTCTTAAGTGCAGGGTTCTGTGCCGCAGGGGGTTCCAGGGTTCTGTGCCTCAGCAGGAGCCAGGGTTCCGTGTCACAGCAGGAGCCAGGGTTCCGTGTCACAGCAGGAGCCAGGGTTCTGTGTCACAGCAGGAGCCAGGGTTCCGTGTCACAGCAGGAGCCAGGGTTCCGTGTCACAGCAGGAGCCAGGGTTCCGTGTCACAGCAGGAGCCAGGGTTCCGTGTCACAGCAGGAGCCAGGGTTCTGTGCCTCAGCAGGAGCCAGGGTTCTGTACCGCAGCAGGAGCCAGGGTTCTGTGCTGCAGGAAGCACCAGGGTTCCGTGTCTCAGTAGGAGCCAGGGTTCCATGTCGCAGCAGGTGCCAGGGTTCTGTGTCACAGCAGGAGCCAGGGTTCCGTGCCTCAGCAGGAGCCAGGGTTCTGTGCCGCAGCAGGTGCCAGGGTTCCGTGCCGCAGCAGGTGCCAGGGTTCTGTGTCTCAGCAGGAGCCAGGGTTCTGTGTCTCAGCAGGATCCAGGGTTCTGTGTCTCAGCAGGTGCCAGGGTTCTGTCTCTCAGGAGGGGGCAGGGTTCTGTGCTGCAGCAGGAGCCAGGGCTTTGTGCCACAGCAGGTGCCAGGGTTCTGTGTTACAGGCGGTTCCAGGGTTCCGTGTTGCAGCAGGTATTAGGGTTCTGTGCCGCAGGAGGTTCCAGGGTTCTGTATCACAAAACTGCCTCTGCAGTCTGGGACACAACGTGCAACGGGCACATGGGTCTGTTGTTCAGAGTTTTTAAGAACTTCAAGATGGCAAGAAAGACCTGGAAAGCAAGCCCAGGACCCCCCCTAAGTTCCCACCGTCTGTGAGGCCACCTTCCTGGGCTCTGATTGCCTCATTAGTAGGAAAGCCAAGGGCGTGCCTAGTCCTGGGGAGCATGAGAGAATGGGAAGTGGTTCAGAGACCCCACTAGAACCTTCTGAATAGCAATTCCCCTCTCGGTGTGGCCACAACCCCCGCCCCGCTTCCTCCATACTGCCATGGCCAAAATGTTCTCAGAAAGAATAGCAGAGGCAGAGACTCCCAAGCGCCGTCAGACCAGTCCACAGGCTGCTCATTTGGACAAGACCCAAGGATGTAAAAGGCAGAGGCCTTAATACTGTGTGAAGTCCATCACACCTGGTTCTCTTCAAGGGTGGTGTCAAGGGCGGTAGAGGTCATCAGAGGCCCATCAGGGTCGACATTCCTTCCTGGCTAACATTCACGGGGTAGCTAGTGTTTATCCTATCAATAGTGACTCTGCTCATGGCCAGTATCCACACTGCTGCCCTGTGTCCCAAGGTAGCAACTCATACTATGCTTTGTGCTCAGCATTCAGTATCTGTGTACAGGGCACCTTCAAGCGGTAGAAAAATGACTGTTCAGCTAAGCCGTGTACCTCTGTTGTTTTTTCTTCTTGGTGTAAGTACTACTGGGTATATTTGTGGGGATTCTTGTGTTTGTCGAGCTTGGAGGGGGAATTCCTCCTGTGTTTAGACTCTGATTTCCAACACTGACATTTTAGGTCACATACTCATTAGGCAAAATGTTCCAAACTGGGAAGACAAGCATATGCCACGCTTCTTGGTGTGTGTGGTGTGTGTGTGTGTGTGTGTGTGTGTGTGTGTGTGTATCACGTGTGTGGTGATTGTGTACATTGATACGGGAAGACTCAAAAGAAGAGATACTGGTTGAAGACTTGAAGGATCAAGCTAAGGATGATTTTCTAATTAACTGATTCTTAGAAGCAGTTACTAAGCAGAGTGACAAACAGGGAGGCTTGACTCTCCTGCTAAGACAGAGGGTGGAAAGCCCCACTTAGGGCTTTAAAAAAAAAAGGAGGAGGAAAGAAAAGCTGGGTTCCCCAATGAAGCAAGGACAGTGACTCAGGGGACCTGGGTAGCCCCTGGGATCCAGAAGCAGGTCACCTGGCCTCAAAGCCTGGCACTTCTGAGTCCTGGGGAAATTCGTCCACCCTGTCTTTTAGCCATAGTCTCTTGTCTGTAAAAGTGAGGGTGGCTCCTGCTAGGGAGGTCGTGTTGGCAAACTTTAGCATGCCGCCTCAGTACAGTTAAATGCTATATCCGTGAAATATTATCTTTTCTTTTGAATCCCCCCCACACACCTTAGCCAAATCTATAAGCCTTCTTTCTTCTGCTCCTCCTCCTCTCTTTCCTCCTCCTCGTCCTCCTTCTTTGTGTTTTCTTGGGACTGTCAATGCCCAGGGAAGACCACATGGGAAGCAGCCCCAGACATGGGGACTTCGCTGTTGGGTGCAGGAGTTCGAGCTTATGCGCTAGACTTGAGAGAAGTGGGAAACCCTGTCCTTCTCCTTTTCGGAAGACTCCAACGAGGTGTCTGCCCTACTGTCAAAGTGTGTGGTCCCTAGAGATGCTTTCTAAGGTGAAGACTGAAACACAGGAGGTGAGAGGGCCAGGCCCGCAGGGAAGACAGGGCCACGTCCCGGTATGGCCTCTCTACTATCAGTGAGATATCCTCATCCAACCAGTGGTCCCAGGAAACCCCGGTGCCTGGGGTTCACAGCCGGGCCTTCACACTCATCTTGAATCTGGACTGAGCCTATGGCTTTGATTAGGACAGCGTATTTTCATTTTGTTTCTTTTTTTGCAAAAATTAAATTTATTTTCACGTGTGTGTGTGAGTGTGTGTCTGTTCACACACATCAGAGGACAGTTTGCAAGAGCTGGTTCTCTCCATCCATGTGGGTCCTGGGGATGGAGTTCATGGCATCAAGTGGCAACCAGCTTTCCCTACTGAGTTTATTGCTGGCCTGTGTTTCATTACTTGGTCTAGCCCATACTGGCCTGGAGTTCACCAGCCTCCTGAGTGTTGAGAGTATAGGAATATGACACCTTGCCTGGCCCAGGGTAATGTACTTTAAATGCAGGATGCTGTAGAAGCAGGTACATGTTAAACCTAAGTCTTTTTTTATTTACTTATTTATCTTTAACTTTTAACTTTGTGGGAATTGAAGCTTGAGCTTGGAACATGCAAATTTTCCACCACTGATACGTGTGTGTGTGTGTGTGTGTGTGTGTGTGTGTGTGTGTATGTGTATTCTCAGCATAAGACCTAAATATTAAGAGGATCCGAATTCGCTACCTTGGCAGCTCTGGACTGCCATTTGCAAAGTCTACTGAGGACATATAGAAAGGCCCCAAAACTACGTGAAGGGAAAGAGAAGCTTCAGTTTCTCTCCAAGCAAGTGGAAGGCCCCAGCTGAATTCATGCCAATGGCAGCAAAAGCCGAAGGGCCAACCAGGGGATCCCTGCCCTGCTGCAGAATCAAAAGCAGATAACGTGGCTGTTGTTCTAGGCTGATGCTGAATTAGCATAGTCCATAATGAATTCAGCCCACGTCACAGCCCCCCTGGAGACCCCCAGCCTGCTGCCACATTCCTGCCCTCCTGTTGATGTAGCCATGGGAAAGGGGGTGGTTGAAGATACAGAGAAAGTTCTAGGTGAAAAGGACATGCTCTTGGGACATTGCCATCGTCAAGAGCCATACCTGGATGATGGCTTAAAGTGTCTCGGGGGCCAGCTCAGCTGGAGGCTCACCCACCTCTGCCTGCATACATCACAACCACCTTGCAAGCTCAGCCCTTCCCCACCCCTGCTCTAGACGGAGCACCTGTTACCCTCGCCCCTCCCTGCCTGTCTCCTCTCCCTGCCAGGCTGACCAGAGTCCATTGTTCTGTTTGGCTGTCTTCACCCTGCCCAGAGATTTTCTCACACCCAGGGACTTTCTGAGGGACTCGTGGGGGTCCGACAGGACAAAGAGCGAGTGAGCACGGGGGAGGAGGGGTGCTTGTCAGACCCCAGAGCCATTCCCAGAGCACCCTGGCAAAGTCAGAGCCTCTCTGCTTCCCACAGATAGGATCAAAGTCATACTTAGCTCAAGCTCTGAATATCCTGTGGTCACTCAATTTGTCTCACACGCCAGAATCATGAGGGTGGCCTGTACTGCTGGAGGAAGGGCTCTGCACTCTTAGTATATTCAGGGGTGGAGTCTACACAGACCTTCACTTTGCTGGCACGTTGTGAAGGAAGACAGCACCGTGATGTCTGGGGTGCAGGGGTAGTGAGTGCTTCACTGTTTACAAGTTTCCAGCCAGATCAGTTCCTTCCTTTCCTGCTTCAGCCTCCTGGCCGCCTCCTCCCAGCAGGGTGGTGTTCCTCACACTTACTCTGTGGTTATTTGTCCTCCATATACTGAAGACAGCGGCTGTCAGTCCCTAAAAGGTCCTTAACACTCATGCCTGGTACATAGGCAGGTGGTGGCATATAAATCTGGTGAATTAATAAACACATCAGTTGCTGGTGGTTAGGTGGGGGTCAAGAGAGGTTTTAGTGGCTTTCCCAAAGCTGAACTGCAAGCTTGGGGCAGAAACCAGTCTTTGCAGGACCGGGAAGATGACTCAGTGGTTGAGGGTGCTTCCTACTCTTACAGAGTGTGGTTTTCAGCACCCATGTCAGGTGCCTCACAACCATCTATAGCTCCAGATCCAGAGGATCCTCTGTCTTCTTCTGGCTCTCATGGGCACTTGCATGTTTGTGCACACACACACACACACACACACACACACACACACACACACGAATAAAAAGAAATCTAAACAGTGAAAGCAAGAGGAACCAAAGGGATGGTCCAGCGGTCAGGAGCACCTGTTGCTCTCGCAGAGGACCAGGGATTCCCAGCATCTGTATGGTGGTTCGCAGCCTCCCCTAACTCCAGTTCCAGGCAATTGGTTTTTTTGTTTTGTTTTGTTGCCTATTTATTTATTTGAGATTTCTGCCTCCTCCCCACCACCGCCTCCCATTTCTCTCCCCCTCCCCCAATCAAGTTCCCCTCCCTCGTCAGCTCGAAGAGCAATCAGGGTTCCCTGCCCTGTGGGAAGTCCAAGGACCACCCACTTCCATCCAGGTCTAGTAAAGTGAGCATCCAAACTGCCTAGGCTCCCACAAAGCCAGTACATGCAGTAGGATCAAAAACCCATTGCCATTATTCTTGAGTTCTCAGTAGTCCTCATTGTCTGCTATGTTCAGCGAGTCCGGTTTTATCCCATGCTTTTTCAGACCCAGGCCAGCTGGCCGTGGTGAGTTCCCAATAGAACATCCCATTGTCTCAGTGTGTGGGTGCACCCCTTGCGGTCCTGAGTTCCTTGCTCGTGCTCTCTCTCTTTCTGCTCCTGATTTGGACCTTGAGATTTCTGTCCGGTGCTCCAATGTGGGTCTCTGTCTCTGTCTCCTTTCATCGCCTGATGAAGGTTACTATTCAAGAGGATGCCTATATGTTTTTCTTTGATTCACCTTCTTATTTAGCTTCTCTAGGATCACTAATTATAGGCTCAATGTCCTTTATTTATGGCTAGAAACCAAATATGAGTGAGAATGGATGAAGAAAGTATGGAATATATACATATTAGAGTACTACTCAGCAATAAAAAAACAATGACTTCTTGAATTTTGCATACAAATGGATGGAAATAGAAAACACTATTCTGAGTGAGGTAAGCCAGACCCAAAAAGAGGAACATGGGATGTACTCACTCATATGTTGCCAGTAAGCAAGTTGTAGCCCTCTGCTTACAAACCCCGTTCAAATACTCAGCCTCCTAAAAGAGCCAGAGTTCATGCTGGCAGCATAAACCAGGAAGCCACTGTTTTGAAACCATACAGGCTTTTTTTTTTTTTTTGCTTCTAATGCTGAATCAGGAAGACCCCTCTCTCTTTTTTTAGATTTATTTATTTATTTATTATGTATACAGTGTTCTGTCTATCTGTATGCTTGCTGGTCAGAAGAGGGCACCAGGTCTCATTACAGGTGGCTGTGAGCCACCATGTGGTTGCTGGGAATTGAACTCAGGACCTCTGGAAGAGCAGTCAGTGCTCTTAACCTCTGAGGCATCTCTCCAGCCCCTGGAAGACCTCTCTTAAAGGAGACACAGCACCCACACTCCCCACCAGCAAACAGAGCCCATCTGAAAAAAAAAATAGGGCTACTAAGAAGCTGCGCTTAACTGGTGTGTGTGTGTGTGTGTGTGTGTGTGTGTGTGTCTAGAATTCCTTATCAAGCTCTCTCAGGCTTTATGTGGATGTAGTTGGCCCATGTTGGCCCTCCAATTTCTAGGTGGAGACTGCTCATTTGTTTCCTGGCCACCCAGACCCAAAGTAATCACACAGAAACTGTATTAATTACAACACTGCTTGGCCAATCGCTTAAGCTAGCTAGCTAGCTCTTATATCTTAAATTAACCCGTTTCTATTATTTTGTATTTTATCACGAGGTTTGTAGCCTACAGGTAAGATTACAGTTGGTAGCTCATGTCTTTCTCCTTCAGAGGCTACATGGCATCTCCCTGACTCTGCCTACTTTCTCCCAGCATTCAGCTTAGTTTTCCTGCCTAGCTCTATTCTGCCCTGCTATAGGACCAAAGCCACTTTATTCATTATCAAAACACATTCGCAGCATACAGAGGGGAATCCCACATCACCAGACAAGTTGTAAAAACTGGAGGAAGCCTCTTCTTGGGGACAAGTTCTTCCTGTGTCTAGGATCAGGGCCCCTGCCTTTTCCTTTTCCCGGCGTGAGACTCTTGGGGGAAATTCTAGTTTCTTGGAATCCCTCCTTTCAGTCATCTGCTAGCTGGGAGGGGGCACAGGGTAGAATATCTTTGTTCCTGCTCGGATGGTAATCCCCCAGCTCCAGGCTGTCTGTAGCAGAGGCACAGGGAACGAATCCAGAGCAATTGCCGTCACCCGTCACCAGAAGGCCCCAGAAACCACCGTATTTTCCCAGGAGCCTCGCAGTTTAACTGCAGGATTACATAATCTTTAAACTTTCCCATGGGTGGGGATTGTGAGGGAGTGGGATGGGGTGGGAGCGGGGCGGGGTTTGGGTCTTAAACAGATCCAGAGGATTCTATTGGGTGGTTGAAGTTGGAGTTTGCACAGCTCTTACACAACTTTTAGTGAGGAAGGCAGGGTAGGGACTCGTCAGCTCCCACCCAAACTTCCCTCTTCTCTCCTTAGAGTGATTTGAGTGACACGGCAAGAAGAAAGGAAGGAAGGAATGAAGGAAGGAGGGAGGGAGGGAAGGAAGGAAGGAAGGAGGGAGGGAAGGAAGGAGGGAGGGAAGGAGAGAGGGAAGGAGGAAGGGAGGGAAGGAAAGAGGGAAGGAAGGAAAGAAGAGAGAAGGGAGAGGAGATAGAGGACGCTAAGATGATGTGGCTGACAGTCGACCAGAAGCTCTCGTTTCAGCCTGCAGGAAGCCAACTCTTTAGGGTAAACCCTTTCTCTAGTGGACCTGTGAGAGAGGACGGGGATAATAAAACTCCGGGACAAAGGAGACAGACTTCTAAGAGCGACTCATGGCTTAAGGCAGAAGGGTGGGGAATGCGGTGGACTCAGCCCTCTGTGGGTTTGGATGCCTCCCCTACCGGCCTTCAAAGTCTTGCATATAGCGGAGACCCCACAGCTAGTCTTGGGATACCCAGGGAGAGGCCGGTCTCAGCCCTGGCCCGTGGCTCCCTGTCTCGTGAAGAAGCCAGAGGACCTGGACTTCAGTTCCCCTGGTCTGAGAGGGTGGGACTGGGAGCGGATGCCCAGCAGGTGGCGCTGTGATTCCTACTCTGGTGGAGATCCTGACCTCCATCCTGCTCTCCTCTCAGACTTGGTGGAAGCAAGAGGGGAGGAGGAGGAGGCCACAGGTCCAGAGCAGAGGGCAAACTCAGAAGCGTGCGCGCGTTTGATGAGCAGCTTACAGTTACCAGGGACTCCATTGCCGTCACATTATCCCCTGTATTGCCACAACTTTCGCTCTCTGTCTCACAGAACCGGAAACATTAATCCAGTTTCCCCTAATACATAGTTGGTTTTTTTCTGTGTTTTCTGTGCCCAGACCCAGGGATGGGTCCTGGGGAGAGAGGAGTGACCAAAAGTACTCGATGTCCTAGAGATTGGCATCCAATGGGGAAGGGCTACACCATAGTCCCCTGGCTGGACATGTCAACAAGACCGCAATAAATGCTGCCAGAACGGTACAGAGGCCCATAAGGGATGCCCGTAGGACTGAATCGGGGCTCAGTGCTCTCATATCTGGGCTGAGGACCGGATGGAAGCCAAGCCAACCCCACAGGGACACTTCCTGGAGAAGGAAACTCAGATGCAGTGACCTCACCCTACACACGGAGCCATATCCCACCCTGATTCATTAGGATTGACCATTATTTTGTGGGCAGTCAGCGGGGGTGCCAATACCAAATACCCTGCACCCCAAATGCAGGGAGAAACTGAGCAAGGAAAATGCATGAAAAGTAACTCCAGTTAGTGGTGTCTTTCTTCCCCTTCCTTCCTCTCCCTTCCCCTGCTCCACTTCTTTCTTTTGAAACAGGGTCTCTGGGTATCCTTGGTTGGCTTGGAACTCACTACATATCCCAGCCTGGCCTTGAACTCACAGAAATCCAGCATCTGCCTCCCAAGGGCTAGGATAGTCCTGGCCCACCCTGTTTCTTTTGTTTAATGTTTTAGGTGAGCATAAAAAGCCGCGAGCTTTGCCGCAGCCTCCTCTACATCTGTGCCATTAGACTGTTCTCGGTTCCCCTCCCCCACTGCCCACCATGGGCATCTTCCTCCGCCCTCCAACTCGTTCCCTTCCTCCCCCAAGTTGGTCCCCCTTCTCCTTTCTTATGACACATACCCCATTACCCCCTGAACTTCCCATCTCCCTCCAGAGTTCTTCCTCTTCTCTTGTGATTCTTTTCTAGTTTCATGAACCGTCCATACACATAAACAGATACATGTGTATAAACACACACACACAAGCAGAAGTCATTTTAAATCTCGTTTCCATATATGAGAGGAAACCCGTGGTGCTGGCATGTGTCCTGCAGAGTTATTGCACATCCATGATAGGTTTTGATTTTCCCTAAAAGCCGTGTGAGGAAGTAGCATTGTTGGCTCTGCTAGCTCCCTGTAGATGAGGTCAGCCATGGTCTGAAAGGGAACTTGGGAGTCTAGGGTTACACACCAAGACAGAAAGGAGAGCAGAAAGCACAGGTCTGGGCCCTGAACTTAGCCTTCTGAGAGCGGTGGGTGGAAAGACACCAGGAAGAAGGAAGGACATGGGGTCTCGGAGGGATGCTGGGAGTCGGGGTTCCCCATCTGCAGCGTTCCCCTGCATCGATTCCAGACTCAGATAGCAGGAGCACATAACTGGAACCCGTGGTCCCCAAATGACAACCGTATTGCCACTTTTAACATGCTGTCCTCGGACCTCCACACGTGTGCATGGTACACACGTGCCTGCTGTCCTCTGACCTCCACACGTGTACATGGTACACATGTGCCTGCTGTCCTCTGACCTCCACACGTGTGCATGGCACACACGTGCCTGCTGTCCCAGCTATTCAATTACTGGGAAAGATGAGTTGGTTGATGTTGAGAGCCCAGGTGTTTGAAGCAGCCTGCGCAACTTAGTAAGATCTGTCTCTAAAAAATCCAAAAAAGAAAAAAGAAAAGAAAAGGAAAACGCAAAACCCTCTTCTTATGAAACCATCACAGCTAGATAAAAAAAATCTAGTGGCAAGAATATTTATTTCCGGGGGCTGGAGAGATGGCTCAGTGGTTAAGAGCATTGCCTGCTCTTCCAAAGGTCCTGAGTTCAATTCCCGGCAACCACATGGTGGCTCACAACCATCTGTAATGAGGTCTGGCGCCCTCTTCTGGCCTGCAGGCATACACACAGAACATTGTATACATAATAAATATTTTAAAAAAAAAGAATATTTATTTCCATTATTTACAAAAACATTAAAAATGATCTAAATACTTACCAGTAGCATAACTGTTTAAGTAACTTACAGAGCAATAGAGATAGGATATTGCCTAACCATAACAATTAGCTTCCTATAGGCAAAACCAAACAACTCCCCTTGATCCAAACCTCATACCTTATATAAAAATACAACTCTTAGGGAAAAAAAAATATGGAAAAAGTTTTTAAGATCAAGGGTTGGGCAAAAATAGCCTTTTAGACTTCATATTGGAAGGACAGCCTGTCCTGGTTTCGTTTCTGTTGCTGTGATGAAGACGCTCTGACAAAAGGCAGCTTGAGGAGTCAGAAGTTATCACGGTTTGCTTACAATTGTGTGTTACAGTTCATCACTGTGGGGACATCAAGGCAGGGACTTGAGACCTCTAGTCCGTCACAGACACAGTCAAGAGCAGAGAGAAATGAAGGCAAAATATACTTGCCTGCTTGCACAAACCCAACCTGGTTTCTCCATTCATACAGCTCAGGATCCCTTGCCTATGGAATGGTGCTGCCCACGACAGGCAGGGTCTTCCCACATCAATTAACTTAAGACGATCCACATTGATATGCTCACAGACCAACACAATGTAAACAATCTTTAATTAAATCTCTCCTCCCAGGTGATAGGTTGTGTCAGGCTGACAATTAAACCTAACTGTCACGTGGATCATTTTAAAAAATGTAACTAGACCTTATCAAAACCATGTTAATTTGGAGCTGAAGTACACCCCTCCCCCCAGGTTTTCTGTGTTGAAGGTTCAGTCGCCATCTCGTGGTGCTGTGAAGAGGGACAGATTCTTCAAAGGAAGCTAGGTTACTAAGAGGGGGGTGCACCCTTGAAAGGGGTACAAGCCCCTTTCTTTTTTCTTTTTGTTTTGTGATTGTTAAGGGTGAAGAGTTTTCTCTCGCCGGGATTGCTACCATGATATTCTGTCTCACAACAGTCCCCAGAGACAGGGCCATGTCATGATGGGCTGAAGTCTCTGAGACTGTGCGCCAAGATAGCGGCGATGATGATCTAGGGGCTGGTCACACCATTCATGAAGATGCGATGAGCTGTACACTTAGGACGCATGAGCTGGGCCTTGCTTGTTTTTGTCATTTGGAGGTGAACGTAGCCTTTAATGTCTGAACCATCTCTTCAGCCCTTTGTGTTTTTGTTTAGTTATTGCTGTTGTTTGACATAAGGTCTATATAGCCCAAGCAGTATGTAGCTCTGAATGACTTGAACCTTTTTTAAAGTTACATTTGTGTGTGTGTGTGTGTGAGTGTGTGTGTGTGTGTGTGTGCACGCATGTGAGAGAACAACTTTTGTGTTCTCTTTTGTCTCTTCTTCTATCAGGCAAGTCCCAGAAGTCAAGCTCAGGTCATCAAGGTTGGTGGCAGATGCTTTTAGCTGCTGAACCGCCTCACAAACCCTGACCTTGAACTTCTGATCCTCCTGCATCCACCTCCTGAGTGCTGAGATTGATTACACATGTGTCCAACCAGCCTCAATATTTACATGATCCTTCTTAATGACTCTTTTATGCTTCAATAAAAGGTGGATTTTTTAACATTTATAATTCCAAGTGTGTGTGTGCGTGCGTGTGTGTGTGTCCCCTCATACACATGTGCCATGACCCCATGTGGATAGGAGAGGAAAATTGGTGGGATTCCACTCTTTCCTTCCAGCATGTGGGTCCCAGGAATTGGACTTAGATCACGAGGCTTGGTAGCAAGCACCTTTTCTCATGAAGGCATCTCATCAGCCTCAGAGGGTGTTTTAAAGTGTTAGACCTGCAGAAAAGTATGTAAGAATCTTAGAATGTTTGTACGTATTTCCATTGGAAATGAAAGCAGGCTACAATACAGGCAAGGTGACTCATGGATCTAATTCCAACACTCAAGAGGTAGATATGAGATGATTTCTAATTCCAGACTAGTCTGGACTACACGCCCAGGTCCTGTGTCTATTTCTGTGACATGATGATCATGGCATGTTACACCGTGATCATGGCATGTTACACCATGACCACGGCACGTTACACCATGACCATGGCATGTTACACCACGATCATGGCATGTTACAGAAGGTCATGATGGAAAGAAGCCAGTGTGGAGGAGCTGGGGAGGAGGGGGAGAGAAGGAAGGAGAAGGTCCTAGTGGGAGTCCAGAGGCAACTTGGTGCAAGTCACTTCTCCTCTTGGAACCTCAGCTTCCTCCTTGGCAGGGTGACGAGTCTCTACCCTAAACCACTTCATAGCTGATGCAGGGATCAGGGGTGGGAAAGGACTCAGGAGAAAATGAGGCCCTTGACAAAAAGCAGAGAGCAAGACAGAGGCTACTGTTCCGTAAAATGATCACTCTTCCTTCCCTCAATTTCCCCTCCTCTTCCCTTCCTCTCTTTCCCCTTCTTTCCTTCCTTCTTTTTTGGATAGAGGTCAGAGAGCTAAGTGAGCCAGGGCCTGGCTCCCAGGAGCACTCATGACAGTGGCGATGAAGCTGGGAGTGGGGAGAAACGGAATCAACCCAGCCCGCACAGCATAAGGTCTGCCTGATGGAGGAAGTGGTTTCAGGATGGGATTTGAAGAAAGATTAAGAATGTACCTCTAGGCCAGGCGGTGGCGCACGCCTATGACCCCAGCAGTTGGGAGGCAGAAACAGGTGGATCTCTGAGTTCGAGGCCAGCCTGGTCTACAGAATGAGTTCCAGGACAGCCAGGGCTACACAGAGAAACCCTGTCTACAAACAAACAGATGAACAAAATAACAACAAAAAAGCATATGCCCCAATGGGAAGTTGACGTAGCAGACTTGTAAAGGTTTGGAATCTGAACTGACAGTCTCTCATAGTAGGGTCTGAATAAGTGTTCAAGAAGATGCCTACACTCTGGGTGTACAGCCACCACCGGGGAGATAGCCCTGTGGGCTCACGGATAATCTACTCCTCTAGATTCTCGTGCCCTGGCCCAGCTGGGACAAAAGCCAGAAATAAATTGCATCATGACCCCTGACCTAGAAGGGCTCACGAACTTACTCCAGGTGGGATAAAGATGACTGGCAAAGGCCGAAAGTCCAGAAAAGGAAAGATTAAATTGAGGTAATCTGAGCTGGCACGGGACCACACAGTAGCTACTCAAGGTGAACCTGCTGAAACCAGGCACGGGGGGTGCGTGCCTGTAACCCCAGCACTTAAGAAGTAGAGATGGGAAGACCAGGAGTTCAATGCCCACCTCGGCCAACTGAGACCCCGTCTCACACCTCTGTCACCAACAAACAGAAAGACCCGCTGGGTGGTTGAGTTTCCTAATCAAGATGGGAAACGATTTTGAGAATCTTTTGAATACACTGGGACTTTGTTCAAACAGTTTTAAACTAAAACAGAATCGGAAAGACATTACTAGCTAGGCCATGGAGGCGCACGCCTTTAATCCCAGCACTTGGGAGGCAGAGGCAGGCTGATCTCTGTGGGCTCAAGGCCAGCCTGGTCTATCGTGCGAGTTCCAGAACAGGTTGCAAGGGTACACAGAGAAACTCTGTCTCGAAAAACCAACAAATTACTGAGATCCATGCCTTGTCGTGGTTATCACTGCCTCAGATCAGTGGTGCTCGGTTCGGACAGGGTCCGTTGGGTAAGACGCACACCTGCTCCTTGAGAATCAGCCAAGTTCTGCAACCGAGGGGGGGGCCTTTCTTTCTTACCCAGTCTGCGGACACAGAGCGCAGTCTCACACCGACCTAGGGAAGGTCTATGCATTTATTCCGACCTTAATTGAAATTGGTGAAAAGCGCCAGCCCTCTTCTCAGTAGAAGCTTTATTAATAATGTTCTTCCTTTCCCGGAAGTCTGCCTACTTCATGTTATCTGGTCTCAGTGTGGCGGCCTCTCTAGCTGCCGGCCCTGAGAACTGCCAGCCACCCCGCGGAGTCTGATTTGCTCGTGCTCCACAGTTTCCGGACCAACTCTTTTTTTTTTTTTTTTGGTTTTTCGAGACAGGGTTTCTCTGTGGCTTTGGAGCCTGTCCTGGAACTAGCTCTGTAGACCAGGCTGGTCTCGAACTCACAGAGATCCGCCTGCCTCTGCCTCCCGAGTGCTGGGATTAAAGGCGTGCGCCACCACCGCCCGGCTTCCAGACCAACTCTTGTCTAGTCATCCTGATATTTGAGCCGACGTCTCTCTGCGTCTCTGAGCCGTTGCCCTTCGTCCTGTTTCCTTCTGCTCCACACCACTGTGGCTTCAGCACCTTGGCCTCGCCTGAGAGATAAGGATTTAAATTGAATCACTGGCACTGGGGAGATTGCTCAGTCAGTTCAGGTGCTTGCCGGCTAAGTATGAGAACCTGAGTTAGGGCCCCAGCACCGTGTAAAAAAAGCCAGGCTTGGCTCTGTGTGCCTGTAGTCTCAGCAGAGCGAGCAGGACTAGGAGGAACCCTGGGACTTGCTGGCCAGCTAGTCTAGCTGGATCAGTGACTTCCAGGCAGGGTTAGCAAGAGACCCTGTCTCGAACAAACAAACAAACAAATAAAATAGTGATTGAGGAACACAATTGACATTGACTTCTGACTCACACACACACACACACACACACACACACACAACTTATGAGTGCATGAGTCCTAGTCAGAGCCTGAGGTATCTGGGAAAGTGTGTAACTTAGGCTTACGTACAACTTCATTGTACAACTTCATTTCCATCCGAGTGTCATTTTGCTAGGCTCTGAGGCACAGAGCTGGCAACCCCTCAGCCTCCTGGGTGGCATCTGAAGAGATGCATTGGCCTAATCCCTTCATAGAGGCCTACCAGAAGACACTTATAGATGGAAATTTTTCAACATGAAGTCTACGGGGGGGAGGGCACGGATATTTGAATCCCTGCGTGCAGGAACCACACAGCTCAAAGTGCCAGCCCTGTCAGCTATGATTTATTAAAGACCATGTCCCTAGGAACAGCCCAGAAGAAACGACCACAGAAATCTGGGACCCTCGTTCGGATATTGACGTGGCCCCGTGTGCAAACGCGAAAAGGGAAGATTTCCTCCTTGGTAGTCACTTATCTCCCAACAACTTTCTGAGTAGACACAGTAAGTACTGAGTAGACAGTAAGTCAGCACAGCCTAAACACTCCCAGGAAGAGAGGGTTTTTATTTCGGCTGCAGGGCAGGTGTCTGATGAACCCCAACTCCCTGAGAGGGGTTTGTTTGTGGTCAGCTGTCTACAGGCTCCAGAGGAACAATAGTGTTCTGCCACCTTTCTCTACAGTGTCCCCTGGGGTGAGGCGCCCTGGCAGCTGCGGTAGTGCCAACTAGGTACTTGCTGAAAAGCCCGAATCTCAGCCTAGGGGTGAGGCCTGCAAATCTGGGTTTTACCTAGGTTCCCAGAGGCTGTGAGTTAGGAGGATTGGGAACTTCTGCCCCTTGGTTCTCTCTCTCAGATAAAGGGAGAACTTAGCTTGGACATTCTAGCAAAGATTTCAGTCAGTTTCTTTATGCTGTCTGAGGTTAGGGAGTGTGTGCATGTGTGTGTGTGCGTGCATGTGTGTGTGTGTGTGTGTGTGTGCATGCGTGTGCGTGTGTGTGTGTGTGTTGGGAATCCAGTGACTAGATAGAATGGTAGACTTTTCTTTTTTTAATATCACAGACCAAAACGAAGGGTCAAAACACTTTTCTTTGACCTAATCTGTGTTTGCATTACCAGGAATACACATGACTTACTTAATAAAAAGAGGAATTTTAACAAGGAGCCCACTGTATTCCATTGCCTTATACTGTGCTTGTTTATTTATCTGAGACAGAATCTCATGCAACCATGGTCATCATGGAACTAGATATATAGCCAAGACTGACTTTGAATTCCTGACCCTTCTGCCTCCCTAGTGCTGGGGTTATAAGGGTGTGCCACCATGCCATATTATCCATCTTGAATTTCTCAGTCCCTTCAAATACTGTGACCTCCTAGTAGCCTGGCCTGAGGTGTCAGTGAAGAAATTTCACAACTGATTCCAGAATCAGGCACCCAGAGCAGATGTCAGGAGATGCAGGGCTAGTCTGTTCTGCCACCCAGGCCTTGCCAGGCAGTCTCTGTAGGGTTCTGAGTATTTGGTTCCCCAGATGCAGACAGCAGTGAAGCCAGACCCTGGCCTAGGTCAGGGAACCAGGTTCAGAGCCCAGCATGGCAGCACTGCTGTCCCCTCCCCCAAGTGGTCCCAACATCTCAGTTCCAAAACACAGCCATTACCCCAAGTGGTGTTTGATTTGGGGTTTCCTTTGTCCATGGCTAGTCTGGCACAGTTCCCCAAGAACACAATCAACCCTCAGTAAGTTAACCCCAGTGAGTCACCAAATAAGAATGCGAAGCTATAAGCAGCTCTGGGTATTTGCAGGGGACTTGGGTCACAATAACTTGGGGCTGTGACCCAGGAGCCCCACCTAACAGGGCAGGCATCTCCCAGAAGCTCTGTACAAATGTCTCCCTCCTCGCTGCACATCTGGGAGCATGAGGAGGTTCCCAGGACAAAGTTGATGGTGATGTTAGGGTTTCATCAGGAACTCCTTCTCCTGTCTGTCATGGAGAGTTCTTCGCGGAGCCCCTGGGCTCACAGATGGTGGGGACTAAGCCAAGCACTAAGCTGCAGCCACCCCAGGCGCCTCCCGTATCCATTCCCAGGGTAGAAGGCCAAAATTTCAAGGGACATTGCTGAACCTAGCAAATACAACAAAGTTTGAAAACACCAGTTCATCATATGGATACTTTTCACTATGTGATAATTAACTGTCTGAATAATTGTGTTTTGATCTCAGAAGGATGAAGCTAAGCAGACTCTGAGCAGAATAAGAACTGGCTGGACCCTGGTGTCTGGTGTGCCATCCCGTCTGCCTTCTCCTACTGCCCCGTGCAGAAGGGAAGGTGGATGGAAGAGACAAGTGGCTGGTGAAGCCTACGTTCTAAACGTTTTCCCTTGGTGTGTGTGCGTGGTGTCTGTGTATGGTATGAGTGGTATGTGTGTGGTCTGTGTGTGTGATGTGTGTGTGGTGTGTGTGTGTGTGATGTGTGTGTGGTGTATGTGTTGTGTGTGGTATGTGTGTGGTGTGTTTGTGTGATGTGTGTGTGTGTGTGGTGTCTGTGTATGGTGTGTGTGGTATGTGTGTGGGGTGTGTGTGATGTGTGTGTGTGTGTGTGGTGTCTGTGTATGGTGTGTGTGGTATGTGTGTGGGGTGTGTGTGATGTGTGTGTGTGTGTGTGGTGTCTGTGTATGGTGTGTGTGGTATGTGTGTGGGGTGTGTGTGATGTGTGTGTGGTGTATGTGGTGTGCATGTGGTGTGTGTGTGTGGTATGTGTGTGGTGTGTGATGTGTGTGTGTGGTGTACACATGTACACATTGCAAGCACCCTGATACACTCTGTGTAGATCAGAGCACAGCCTGCCTAAACTGGTTCTTTCCTTCCACAATGTGTTTCTGTGAACTGACCTCAGATCAGCAGGCTTGGTACAGGGGCATTTATTCCCTAAACCTTCTCCCCAGCTCAAGGCCACTGCTGTAAACATACCTTGACACTGGGGTCTTCCAGATAGCTGTGCAATCAGTAGGCTTTGTCTTGTGAGGACCCCCACACCCTCCTACCTCTCCTACCCCAGCACTCTGGCTTGTCTCTGTTTTTTGCTGGATTCTGTGTCTCTTCCCTCAGCCCAGCTCTTGTCCGTCCCTCCCCAGGGGTCATCTAGAAAGGCTTCTTGAGCCTTTTAACCCAGCACCTTGCAGTGTGGCAATTTGGGGTATGAACATTCCCGAGCATTCTTGCCCAGCAAGAGTCTTAGATCAGTCTGTATAATGACTCTCTTATCCTCTCAACCGTAGCCACGCTCAAGTGTGGATTGGGGCCCCTGTACCCCCTAAATACCAAGGTGCACAGCCACATTCTCCAGATGGCCTGTTCTGTTGGTCTAAGTAAGGAGCACATGCCTTTCTTTGTGGAGTAAGGACAGAGTGGCAGCAGGGGCAGAGATGGACAGCACTGTCCACTCCCTGTGGGACCCTTGTGTGACCTTCACTATTCTCCAGTGCCTCAGCTTTCTGAACACCTTCATGGTGGATTCCAGCCCCTGGGGCAGCTGTCTTGTTCTTCAGCTTCAGCACCTCTGTGGGCGCCATGAGACTGGTGAAGAAAACCAGAGATGGATTTAAATGCCAGTCCTTGTTTCATAAGTCCTATGACCTTGACCAAGGCTCCCTTGGCCTCAGGTTCCTACCCAGCTGTTTAATTTCTTTTGTTGTTAGTTGGTTTTTGAGACAGAGTTCACGGAGCTCAGACTGCCTCAGATTTACTTAGCTAAGGATGGCCATGAACTCCTAGTCGTCCGGCCAGCACCTCCAAGCACTGGGTTATAGGTGCCGGCACCCTCTTATCTGTATACTGTATTTCAAAATCCCCTTTCGTTGCTGCTTGATAAGAGTTTGGTGCAACAGCCTTAGGATGCCGGCTAAGAAACGCCTACCTTAGGATAAACGTTCAGGTCACGGCAGTCTGTCATCCTTCGACAAAGTCATGCTGCTGGGCAGAGCTCGCCAGAACTGCTCAGAAGCAGGAAGCCTCCTGTGTTGTGCCGGCTCACCTCTCTGACCTTATCTTCCCATCGGTCCCTGTCTCCTCTCACCAAGGGGACCTTCAACATCTCAGAGGGCTCCCCCCCCATGTTCCTCTCCTGAAAAGCAGGACCCTCCTTGGCCTCACCAGGCTGTTGTGAGGAGAGGGGTTAGGCGGCATGTGAAGAGCACACATTGCTCCTCCAGGGGACCTGGGTTTGATCCCTGTCTTAA
Source organism: Microtus obscurus (assembly GCA_963919715.1). Taxonomy (NCBI): domain Eukaryota; kingdom Metazoa; phylum Chordata; class Mammalia; order Rodentia; family Cricetidae; genus Microtus; species Microtus obscurus. The sequence goes on from CAWTZC010002521.1 coordinate 23,982,845, forward strand.
TTTGCTTTCCATTGCTATGGTAAATATATAATTTATGGTACCACAACCGCAAATAACTTGGAGGGGAAGGGCTTATTTCTTCTTACAGTCCTTCATGAAGGGTCATCAGGGCAGGGAACCTGGAGGGCAGGAACCGAAGCAGAGACCATGGAGGAATGATGCTTGCCAGCTTGCTCCCTCCACTGCTTGCTTAGTTTGGTTTTTTATCCACCCCTTTCTTATACCTGCCCAGGGATAGCATTGCCTAGGTGGGCGGGACCCTCCCACATCAATCAAGAAAATGCCCCACAGGCTGGCCTGCAGGCCAGTCTGAACCAGGTATCTTCTCAGTAGAGATTTCCTCTTCTGAGGTGACTTTAGCTTTGTGTCACAACAAAACTAACCAACCCGGCTCCCAGCACCCAAGTCAGTTGACTGGCAGCTGCCTGTAACTTGACCTCCGTGGGATTTAGAACCCTCTTCTGGACTTCAAGGGCATGTGTACTAACATGTGTACACACATACATATACACATAATTTCTGTACCTTGGTTCCTCATTAAAATGAAGATAGTATGGTATCTAAGTTGTAGATTTATTGTAGATACTAAGCTACTGTACATAAAATATGGAAAAAGTACCTGAAACGGTTGCCACGACCTGTGAATTATTACCCAGTTATGTCCTTACTGACAACTACATCTGTAATAAGGAGCGGGAGAGAGATCTGGGTGCCTTCCGTGAAGACACCTGGCATAGGAGATAAAACACTATCTCTGGAGGGCTTGCCTGAACGGCCCATATAACGTTGGCCCCTGAGAGTCTATCTTTCCAACCCAAGGTGAAGACAACAACCCTTTGGAATTTGACTGCAACACTCTTGATGAAGGGGACCACCCATATGGTGTGTCAGTGTTTGGCATGGGCCCCAGAACCTATTCAAAGGCAAATAAGGTGGCTTCCTTTCTGACTTTTCCCCAGTGGGCTGTGAGCTTGCCGGGCACAGCACCTTCACTGTGCCCCCATGTGCCCACACCCTTGACTCCAGCGGGGCCTGGTTAACAAATGGCAGGAGTGTGGTGCAGTGGAAGCTGCCCTTGCTGTTTTCCACATCACTGCCCCCTCCGGTGTTCCTTCTGCCGGAAACCTCTTCGAGAGCATAGTCGTCTGTCACGGCATCCCTGTTGATTGCCTGCTGTCTCTGCTCAGGAAGGGCTTGTCCTCTGGCTGTGTGCAACATCGTAGGAGACCCTGTCACAACTCAGATAATGCCCCTGCCTGTTCAGATGCCTCTCTGCACTTCTGTGGCCCTGCCACCCCTGCTCCTCGGAATGAGGTTTCCTCACAGTCTGGGTCAGGTCTTCTCTCTGCCCCCTTTGTAACCTTCTGCTCCACACACAGCAACTCCTTGGACTGGGACATCTCTGTGCCCTTGCCCACAGTGTTTTCTTGCCAGGATGGCCTTCCCGGTGCACCCTAAGACTCCAAGGTCCTTTCCCACATTCTCACAGCACTTCACAGCCGTGAGACACCTGTGCTGTGTTTATCTTCATTTGTTAATCAAGTGGGCACTCAAAGAACACAAAGGATCAAGCAGTCAGGAACCTGCTTTTACTTTCCCAGGCCTCCTGTCCTCCTGCACCTCCTTTCCTCCTCTCTCTCTCTCTCTCTCTCTCTCTCTCTCTCTCTCTCTCTCTCTCTCTCTCTCTCTACACACACACACACACACACACACACACTTCTGTTTTTTTTTTTTAAAGATTTATTTTTTTATTATGTATACAACATTCTGCCTCGATGTATGCCCACACGCCAGAGGAGGGCGCCAGATCTCATTACAGATGGTTGTGAGCCACCATGTGGTTGCTGGGAATTGAACTCAGGACCTCTGGAAGAGCAGCCAGTGCTCTTAACCTCTGAGCCATCTCTCCAGCCCCCCCCCACACTTCTGTGTGTTTTCCTGAACACACCCAAGTGTACTGCACTTTTAATAGATGAGGCACCAGTCTCTGTCCTGAAAGAGTCTCCTGCCTCCCAGGCTGCTGCTGCGGAGACCAACCTCATATCGTCTTGTATGCGGGCTTCTGTCAACAGCCTTCGACCAGGCTTTCCTCCTCCACCCACCGGCCTTGCACAAGCACCCCATTGCCACACACGAAGCTTCTGCCACACTCCTCTTGGATCTGATTTTGACTTTCCACTCAACCACTCCATCAAACATCTCCTGAGCTACTTCTAATGTCAAACAGCCCATACTGTTCCCTTCCTTTGCAGAAGTGAGTTAGGGTCTCCGTACGTAATGCAAGCTGACTCTGACCTCAAATTTGCAGCCGTGTTTCAACCTCCTGAACCAGCTGCAATGGCAGGTGCGTTCCACCTGTTTTCCCTGTTCCATTTCTGGCCTTTGGACTATGGTAACTATTTTTTCCTCTTTCCTCTTTTCCAGACGACGTCCCTACACAGTTATCTCTGGGCAGAGGAGGTGACTGAGGGCAGGGACATTGAGATTAAGTGTAACCTCACAAATATGGCTGGCTTTATTCCATGAGGCTCTGGGTTTGATCGCAGCCAATGAGAAAAAAAAAAAAGCTGAAATGAGTTTTTTTTTTCATTAATTTTTTTGAGGGGGGCTGGGCAGTGGTGGCACACGCCTTTAACCCCAGCACTTAGGAGGCAGAGGCAGGTGGATCTCTGAGTTCAAGGCCAGCCTGGTCTACACAGAGTTCCAGAACAGCCAGGGCTACACAGAGAAACCCTATCTTGAACCACCCCCCATTTTTTTAAATTACATGTGTACGTGCGTGTACCACAACTCACAAATGGGGCTTCTCCTTCTACTCTGTGGGTTCCAGGGGTTAGGTTGTCAGCTTGGTGGGAAGTTCAATGAGCCGTCTCTCCTACCCTTTTATAAATGGGAATTTGTGGTGTCCTGTGAACACCTTGTTATTGCCTGAGGTTTGCAACAGCAAGGCTGAGGTTGCACAACTCACCACAGGGCATGCATGGCTCCTGAAGCAGACACAGAGCTGGCAGGCCCAGCTGGCAAGATTGGTACATGGGCTGCTGACCTCTACCTTCTCATAGCCCAGGCCTCCACTCTGGCCAGAGTTGGATGGGCAATGTGGGTCAGACGTAGATTCTGGCTCAGCAAGGCTCCAGAATGAATTTGGCTCTAGGTTGGGGCTCAGTTGCACTTGGGAGCTAGTATGCCCAGAATGGGAGTGGGAGGAATTACAGACCAGATCATGCAAATGCCCAGCATGCTAGACTCTGAGTCAGAAGACAGTGCAGGTCAAAAGTCCCCGAAAGGGTAGATCTCATGCAGTCAAAGAAGCAGGAGAGTCGGGTGGTAACAGGCAGCAGGAGGCGGGGATGGCTCAAGAGAGAGTTGGGACAGCTCTGGACCGAAGCATCGCTATATTTTGTTTTTGTGGTTTTTCAAGACGGTTTCTCTGTGTAGCCCTGGCTGTCCTGGAACTCACTCTGTAGTCCAAGCTGGTCTCAGACTCAGAGATCCACCTGCCTCTGCCTCCTGAGTGCTGGGATTAAAGGCGTGCATCACCACCGCCTGACTCTTTGTGTCTTTTTTTTTTTTTAAAAACTATATCATGTTGTATTCCTATCAAGGTATTAGAACCAGTCAGTAATCTCATTTATCAAAAAAAGAAAGAAGGTCCCTTAGAAACCCTTTGAACAACGTCATTCCACTTGACTGGGACCCTTCCTTAGGTGTGTCTTCCTTTCCCCAGACATCTTCCTGCTACCCTGTTAACATCTCCCTGTTTTTTGTGTGTTAATGCCTCCCTTGCAAGTATTTAAACTCAAACTCAGCCTTGCACTTCTCTGAGATCATTTATTGCAGTGAAGTCCTCTGGAGAGACTCCAAAGGTGCCCTAACCCCACTGCTGCTCATGGTCTTTTCTACCTGCTCCTCTCTGCTAGCCCAGTATGAATTACTTTGCTCGCTGTGTCTTGATTTTCTTATTTGTAAAATGAAGAGTGGCTCAGTGGTTAAAGAGTACAGGACCTGAGTTCAGCTCCCTGCAACCATGTCAGGTGGCTCACCACCACCTTGTGACTCCAGTTCCAGGGGATCTAAGGCACACACACACACACACACACACACACACACACACACACACTAAAAAATAAAATCTTAAAAAAAATGAGAATAGTGATACTTATATTTCCTTGGAGAATTAAATGAAGTTATGTATCTACATATGTTCAATCAAATGCCTAGCTGGAATTCAACAAGTACTCTGTGAACAATAGTCATAACAGTAGAAATGATGATATGGGTCAATGTATATTAAATTCTTGCTATTGGATAAAACGTTTTCGTTAGTGCTTGAAGTCCATTATCCTATTTACTCCTAACAGCAATCCTAATAGGCTGCTGCTAATAGCCATGAATCTTAGGTGAAGGGGCTGAAGACTAGAGCTGGGAAAGCCTCAGCGATAATGAAAGGCACTGCTGGGGGCTGTAGCACACTGACAGAGTGCTTGCCCAGCATGCACAAGACCCTGGGTTCAAGCCCCAGGATGAATTAAAACAGGCCAAGCAAATAACAGTTGGCTGTAATCCCAGCACTTGGAATGTAGAGGGGCAGGAAGATCACAAGGACTATAGGAAGAGATTGGCTGGTTGAGCAGCTGGTAAGTCTGATATCAGTCTGGGCCCTGACACTAGCTGGCATTATTTTATATAGGTGAGACAGTACAGAGGAGAGTAAGGCCAATCGTTGGGGGGTAGACAGGAGGTTAACTTTGCAGCCAGGACTGTGCTGGCGCACTGGGAACATGCTGGGGACTAAGACACTTTTTTTTGTCCTGGGGCCTGGCTCTGGGTTTCTGAAGACATGTTGTTCAAGGCGTACAGTCCACGGGGCAAGTCTGCTTCTTCAGGTTTGCTGGGAAGTTTGAGTAACAGAGGAGACAAATGCAGGGAGAGAAGTTACAGAAGGATCGGGAGAGTCTCTTCAAGAAGCCAGGTCTAAGCAGAGACGTCGAATTCAGAAGAAGCTAGCCATGAAGGTGCAGGATGAAGAAAAAAAAAGGGAGGTTGGAGGTTAAAGGACAATATGCTCACGTGCCCAGGAGTAAGAGGAAACCAAGAATCCTTTCTAGAGGGAGGGGGGACATTTTAGAATTGTGATTTAAGGCCTAAGAGGTCACCAGGGACCAGGTGACAGAGAGCTCTGTGGATCATGTCAGAAGGTCTGGAAAAATCCCGAAGCGTTAGTACTTGGAGGAGGTTGATAATTTTGAGTTTAAGAACAGATCCTTCGGCAGGAAGAAGTTGTGAGATGGGACAAGACAAGACTTTCTTCGGCCTACCCTGAGGTACGTACGGTTGAGGGAGGAGGGAAATGGACGGAGAAGGAACCCACAGAAGCTGGTCACTGATTGGAGGTGACCAGATGGGAGAACTGGCTGTCAGTAATAGCTTTTTTCTTCAGCAGACTGGGTCAATGACTCTGTATTGCAGCACCATAGAAAAGAAACCACAGAGAGGGAAGCCAACATGTGGGGGGAAGTGGCGGGTCAGTCTTAAAACACACGGAATCTGAGAACCTTGTGAAATAACTGATGGACCTGCTCAGAAGGTCATCTGGATGAGTTCTTCCCTAACAGGTGTCGGTTTTGTTTGGGGTAACAGCCCAGTTCAAACTCTCTCCTAGGCTCTCCTGCCAGTTTCCCCAAACGCCATCATTGTCTCTGGTCTCCCATAGTTGCTTCTGGCCAAGTATTTCTAAATGGATATCCCCGAGTGAAGGTTCTGGAAGGGATATTGTTTTCCTGATAACAAAGAACAGGCCCTGCTTGGTATGTGCCTTTTGCCCCTGTCCTTGCCCTTCCTTCCTTCCTCCTGCCTGATCACAGTTGGATGCTTGCACAAGCAGCAGTGATCTTCTGACCGTGAGGCTGAAGACCAAGCAGACGCTTTGCATTGGGCAGCTGAGGTAGAAACTTGGGCTGTCTACTACTTGAGGGGAAAAAAAAAATCCTTTTTCTTTGTTTGCTTTGGGTTTTACTGTATAACCACCTACGTTGTCTTATAGACTAGCTCTGTAGACCAGAATGGCCTTGAACTCACAGAGATCCACCTGCCTCTGCCTCCTGATCGCTGGGATTAAAGGCATGTGCCACCACAGCCAGCTAAAAAGCTTTTTTTTTTTTTCGTTAGGGTGCTGGAACTATTTTTCTGTCATTCGTAGCAAAAAAAATATGATCTTAATTGATTCAAGAGCTGAGGCCCTGGAGACAGATGTGGGTAGGAGATTGAGATTCTGGCCGGCATAGGGGCGAAAACTGACAGCTCTGAGGCGGGTGTGGATAACAGGCTCCTAACTGCACACGCAAGCACCTGGGCCTTTGAGAAGGCTGGCTCCTAGGTGACGTTGAGAGCACGCATTCCAGTTTGTAGAGCACGAATCCTTAGGTTGTTTTCACATTGCTGACATTTCTATGATCTTATTCAAAATGAAACAATCCTTGTGGGTTATTTAGTGATTACTCAACCCCCGGTGACATTATTTTGTTACCCCGTTCAAGGTGCTTAACCAAAGGTTTGCGAGTTCTGGTCCTGTGTAGTGATTATCTCCCAGGGTGGCACATTTGGGGCTCAGGAGCTGATCTGGGAACCTCTGCTCGTCTCCCCTTCTCACAAATCAGTGAGCCCTGGAGGTCTGTCCCTGAAAGATGGTGCAAGAATTCCCCAGGGCTATGCTGCATCCTAACAAAGTGGCCAACGTTTGTGAAGATTATTGCCACGGCCCCTTGACTTGCCTGGTTCTTCTCCCCATCTTGCCCCACTGTAAGATTCCGCCCCTGCCCACCACAGACCTGGAAACCTATTCTGCCTAACCCACAGATTTGGCCACTTTACCCTCCCCCCCCTTCTGTTCTTGTTAGGATACATAGCAAGGATCTCATTACAGTATATTAGGCCAGGGCTTTCAATCCTCGAGTTAATAGTTGTTCTTACACACAAACCCAGTGCTCTAAATGCCTCATTCTGCTCCCCTTTCTCCTGCCCTTTCAAGCCCTCGCAGGCTGTGTTCTTGCCCAGAAATGTCTCTCCACACATTCTCTCACAGACTGCCCAATGCAGAGCAGCCAGATTTATTTTCTGCTTTTTCCAGCAGCTGGGAATGGCTAGAGCCCAACTCCCCATCTTGTCCTTCTCGCTTAACCCTTCCTTCGAGTTCCTTACAAACCTTGTTGATTTCTGTGTGTGAACAATCTGGAAACTGCGCCCCCTCTTTATCCGCAGCACTGTTCACGCGTCCAGGAGCTTCGGGTCTTGCCCAGTCGTGTTGATCTGCCCTTCCTTCGGCAGACGTAGCCACATTAATGTTATCTGCCCTCCCTTGATCAATATAGCTAGCTACATCAAGCTCTTGCTCAAAACCCATTGGGCTCCAAACGGAATTGCTCCTGCAGGAATGCCAGGCCTTGTTTCCCCATACCAGGTGGGGAGCGGAACCCAACCCCGTGCTGGCCCTTAGAGAGCCCGTGGTCTTCTTGTCAGCTCAGCCCCTAGAAGAACAGCTGGGCACAGGAGATCCAAATATGGCCCTCACACTAGACCACCTAGGTCCCAGCCTCAGCTCAGGTGCTTGTTATCTGGGTGTCCTAGGGAGAAATGTCTAACTCACCGGGTTAGTTTCACTATACGGATCAAGGCAGTGCTTTGTAGGACTGTTAGATCTCAAAACTCTCGGAGCACGTGATTGTAAGTATTAGGGGCTATGCTGGTTACAGCCATTTGGCCCCACTGGGTACGTATATCTGTTCTGTCTTCTTCAATTGCCTACAACACCATCTGACACCGGTAGATGCTTATTAAGCGTTTATTGCAAAGTGAATTTGCTAGCTCACTTGGGCAGGGTGTCTTGTCAGATTCCACTTTGGCAGTTAAATTAGTGTCAGGCTGAAATCCGGGACCTTTGCGATTCCACTCCGCATCCCCCACCCCTGAGCTGAAGCCTTGGTTTCTAGTAGAGGTTCAATTCATTTTTGCCAGGTCCCACGTAACATGATCTTGTGTGAGTGTATGGCTTGTACGTGTGAATAAGTGTGTGTATGCAGACCAACGGTAAACTTCAGGTGCCATTCATATTTCATATGGAGGAAAAATGGACTATGGAAAGTCTTCCTTCCTTCCTCCCTCCTTCCCTTCCTCCTTCCCTCCCTCCCTTCCTTTCTTGAGACAGGGTTTCTCTGTGTAGCCCTGGCTTTCCTGGAACTAGTTCTGTAGATCAGGCTGTCCTCGAACTCAGAGATCTGCCTGCCTCTGCCTTCTGAGTGGTGGGATTAAAGCTGTGTGCCACCACCACTTGGCTTCACAAATAAAGGAAGATACAGATGTACCCTGACTTACAATGGATGACCTCTGATAAACCCACGTGAATGATAAACCCTTGTGACTAATGAACTCTCGTTTTTTTCTTTTCCCTTTGGTTGCGGCTCATCTGGCTCCCTTAGAAAACAACAACTGTATAATCCTTGATCTCTGCTCTTCGTTTCGTACAGTGAGGTGTGGCAGACTCTTGCAGGCTGGAGCTCAAAGTATTGGAAGCAAGGCCTCTATTTGTAGCATCATGACTGTAGAACAAGAATGAAGAGCAAAGGGGCTCTTGGGTGTGAGAGTTAGGGGAGGTCTTCAGGGAGCTAGGTTTTACTGGAACGGCGAGGAGCTGGCCAAATTCAGAAGCAAAGGAAGGACCATGGAAACTGAGCGGCATCTTCCTGACCTGGGGAGAGTTCGCTGAACTGAACACAAAAGGCAACAGGATGTGCCTATTATTTTTAAATTTTTACCTATTATTACTGTGTGTGTGTGTGTGTGTGTGTGTGTGTGACAGACACGTGTGCCGTGTTGCTTGCTTGGAGGAGGTCAGAGGACAACTTTGTGAAGTCTGTTCCCTCTTTGCATTTTTACATGGTTCCTGAGATAAGACAGCCTACCAGGCTCACATGGTAAATGTCTTTAGCCAAACCCACTGAGCCATGTCACAGGCCTGTGTTTTCATTCTTAAAAGTCCAATTTGGAGACTGAGGTACGTATGTATATTCCAATCCTGATGTTGGAACAGAGGGAGGCTAGGTGGTCGACAAGGGAGTCATGGAGTCAGGCTCACTTAAGAAGGCAGGAAACAACACGCATAGACGCCCAAAGGGAAGCCACAAACTTCTAGTGCTTTATCCAGTATTTACTTTTAAAGAATGCCAATACCTATTTTTTATTCTGTCCATTCTGAGTAGTTGCCCCCTTCCTTTTTTCTCTACAGGACACTCAGAGTGACTTCCCAGTAATCGCTGGAGCTGGCTAGGTAAGGTGCTGTTTTTCATCTCCTCCTTTTGAAGCTTGTGGCCAGAGTCCAGACACTGAGGTGCCTCACTGTGCAAGTTTAATCTAGCCCCGGGCTTGACAGAGAAAGATTTCATCTCCTTCTCGCCCCAATGAAACCAGACCGCCCACACACTAATAGAGGCTTGGTCGCGTCCAGACCGAAAAGAGGGTGCTAGACGCCGTCACCCTTACACAAGGGCGTGTCAAGATCGGCCGGACTCCCCACTTTCCCAACTTCTCCCGTAGATCACTACTCTCCGGGGCCCAGGAGCCACAGGGTCACTCACCAGGCGCCATCTGAATGGGCCCTGGGCGCCTTCCCTGGACGCGGTGGGCGGGGCCGTGCAGAAAGGGGGCGGCCCGGAGGAGCGGTGGGCGGGGCCTGCCGCGGGGCGGGTCCCGTGACGGCTATAGCCCCGCCCCTGCCCTTCTGGTTCGGGAGGAGGGCGCCGGAGAGCGCGCGTTGCCTGAGCCGGCCCGGGAGCGGCCGAGCCGAGTGTGCTGGGCGTCGGCGCGATGGCTCCGGCTGGGGACCGCGAAGGCTACTGGGGCCCCACGACCTCCACGTTGGACTGGTGTGAGGAGAACTATGCGGTGACCCTGTTCGTCGCCGAGTTCTGTGAGTCGGGGCCCGAGACCGGGGACGGAGAGAGGGCGCGCGCCGAGGGGCGACGACGCGGCGAGTGAGGAACGTGGAGGGCGAACCTGGCCGCCGCCACGAAAGGCTCCAGGCCCGGCCCGGGAGCGGCGGCGGCTGGGCGTGCGCGATCGGAGCGGGGAAGCCGGGGAGCCGACGAGGCCTGCCCCGTGTGCCCGGACTGGTTTCAAGGGGGGCCTTCGGGTCGGGGACGGAAGGGACGTGGGAGCCGCGCCTGGACCTCAGAGGAGAGAGCGAGGCGCGCGGCGGGAACGGGAGTTCCTACCTGAGCCCTGAGCACGGCTGCGGCCAGGCCGGGCACTGCCGGTCCCGAGGTCTCTGCCGTGAGGGCCCTGAACGCCGGCCCGACTGCTGCCATCCGCCTCAGCCATCCGGGAGGGCACCCCTGGGGGACGCTGACGGGCTTCGTCCTCCCCGAGCCTGGGAAACTCTTCAGGGCCCTTCCCGTCCTCTCTCCGGTTCTCGTTAGACCTCGCTCACCTCCAGGGGACAGTTACCGTTTCTCCCGAGCCGAAGCCCCCGCCCCCCTTCACCCTCACCCCGGTGTCTGCAAGTGCAGGGGATCGCTGTTCATCTTGCCCCAAAAGTGAAAGCCGGAGCAGCTAATCACTACCTTCCTGCTTCAGCCACTCTCCCTAGAGCACGAGAGACTAAGTCTCCTTGCTACCTTCTGCGTCTAGCGCATCGGGCTTTCTAGGGGTTAATGGTCATCCGAGGACACTCATTTCCATGAATGCACCTTCAGAGACCGCGATTTGCTGCTGCTAGACCAGCATTGCTGGCCCGGTTTGGGGATATTCTCCTGTCTCTCTCTCTCTCTCTCTCTCTCTCTCTCTCTCTCTCTCTCTCTCTCTCTGTATTTCCTAGATGATTATTTCTAGCATGCTAGAAAGAAATCTGCCACTTCTTCCGTCCAGTTTGGTCAGCTTTTGCGAGCGCGGTGTTTGGTCATTCTTTTTTCTTTCTGTTTGTTTTTGGCAAGCAGCAGAGAACCGTCTTTGGTTGCCACTGCCTTCTTTTGAACGGGACCCACTTTACTAGGCCACGAGGGAAAACTCTTCTTAGCTCACATTCCCGTCCATTCTCGAGGCCTTCTCGAGGGCGAGTTTCATGTGAGATGATCCTGCAGCGAGTCTTGCCGTTTTCAGGATGATGGAGATGGAGCATCACTTTCTCTGAATGACTAGTTTAAATGAATAGTTTTTGTACAGTAAAGGAGAAGATGGGCAGAGTCATTATTTATAGGCTAATCACTTGGCAACCCAAACATCGACAAAGCGAGCCCTTGGCCAGTTCGTTTTTAGATCACTTTGGCAAGACTACCAGAGGCTCATGACCACCAGGGAGACTTAAAAATCTTGCTTCTCTGAACTGGAAGTTTGTAGCCTTTTATTTCCCCCCTCGTAGGAGTCTTCAGATGTTGGATGGGCTGGAAGTTCACACACTTTCTCTAGAATGTAGAATTAGGTGCAGTGGGTGGAAGAAAACCACTGGAAGGGGAAAGGTTTTTGCTTTGGCGCAAGGGAAGACGTCCTAACCGGCGATGCTGTCTCGGAACAGGTTGGCATGGGGGTAAGGGAGCAGGAGCTTTGTGTCACAGAAAGTGCTAAAATAGGCATTGCTCACCCAAGTCATGTCTTTTAAGAGGAATTGTAAAGGACCTAGCTCTATTCACTTTTTTTTATATATATATATAGGCAATAAAGACTTTTGGTTCAGAACCAAGGTTTTAGATTAGAATCAAAAGAGAAAACTGGCCGTTGAGTCATGCGGACTGTGAGAGAGGAAGATACTGTATTTTGGCAAATAGCTCCGAGAAATGGGAAATGGCTCTACTTCTTCATGTGCTCAGAAGAGGAAACGGAGTAGACTGAGGGACGGTTTGGATGCAGCAATCAGAAGGGTTGCATGAAGAGGGTCAATGAGTGTGTTGGCCGCTCATTGTGTACAAACCTTGGGAGAAAGTGACTCGAGGGAGGCTGTCAGATTGTCTGACCATATATAACATAGTATCGTAATTTGGAGCGTGAGGACTTGGCCTTTGAATAAGATGCAGATTTAAAAAGCTGCATGTGTTGGCACATGCCTCTAATTCCAGCGCCTGGGAGGTGGGAGCAGGAAAATCAGGAGTTCAAGTCCAGACTTTGCCACATGAAACACTTTCTCAAAAACAAAACAACAACGAAACCAAAACAACCAAATAAGTAACAGCTATATAAATACATCTAAACTATGTACTGTGTACTACTCCTGACATTGTAGCTCTATCATATTTACATTAATGAGCTTTAATGATAGTTTTATCAAGGAAAATAAGTGTTATTATCTGTGTGCCACAATTTGCTAAGCCTTTAATATGTTTTCTCTCTTGAGTTTTACAGTCATTCGCTGAAGGTATCATTATGCCCATTTCACAGATTAATAACTCGAAGCGTTCATATCCTTTTAACTTTTAGTTTGTTTCATTTTGCGAAGGGGTTTCTGTAGCCCAGACACCCCACCCAGATGTTCAGTGTGCATGTATGCTGGGCTGACTTCAAACTCTTGGCACTCTTCCAGGTGTAGCATCCCAAGTGCTAGGATCACAGGAGTGAGCCCCAGTCCTGGAAGGAGCATGTATTTCTGGTGTTTTTTATTGTGAGCCCAGAACATCTGTTTTTGAGAAGTAATTTATCTAAAGTTGTAACGAGTAGTGAAACAGTATTCAGGTTGAGGGTGTAGTCTTACGGAGCTTTTCTTCTCCGTCATTGCTTTTATTACCCTTACTGTTTTGCTCTTGCCTTCAAGGGAGAACAGACGTGAAATCATATGTCGTCACAAAAGACAAACTGAATGACCATTCAAGTTATTCAGCCATCTTTCAGGATTACAGTATGTGTTTTGGATAATAATTGAATTTGGGGAACCACCGTTGTAGCTGTGGTAACTGTCAGTCCTGCAAAGCTATCTTTTTTAATTAATTAATTTTTCTTTTTATCTACTCACCTACCTATCTACTTACCTATCTATCCATCTGTCTCTCTATCTTCCTATCTACCTACCTGTCTATTTTGTTTTTCAAGGCAAGGTTCTATAGGTAGCCCTGGCTGTCTTGGAACTTGATGTATAGTCCAGGTCAGCCTTGAACTCAGGGCTCCACCTGCCTCCGTGTCCTGAGTTCTGGGATTAAAGACGTGTGCAAACACTGCCGGGCTAAAAGCCATCAGCCCATATTGATTCAAACTTCTGTTTATTTGAAAAGATTGGAAGGACCAGGGGGAAGGGAAGAGAGTCTCTTTAGATAAGAAATAGCAAGCCCCTTGATGTACTAGAAGTTATAGGGATAAGTGGTTCCTGTTTTATATGGACTATACAGATAACAGTACAAGCTGAAACTGGACTAATGATATTTTATTTGTTTGGGTGTTAATGTGGCGGAGGAGGTGTATACACGCTACGTTGTTTGGCGGTCAGAGGATGACTTGCGGAAGTTAGTTCTTCCCTTCCACCATGTGGGCTCCAGGGACCAAACTCAATTCAATCTTGTAATTAATAGTAGAAAAGTCAAAGAGTTGTTCTGTGAACTTTAAAAGCTTTCATCAAACAGGGCTAACAAGATGGCTCACTTACCTAGTACTTACGCCAACTTTGGTGACCCGAGTTCAGTTCCCTAACCTACAAGGTGGGGAGAACTGACTCCCACGAGTAGTCTGACCTTTCCCGTGCCCTCCTGCCACCACATATACAAGCGTGTTTTGTTTCTCTGTGAAATAACTTATTATCAAGTGTAGCGTAAACAGTACTTACTTTCTCATCGTGTAACTTGGAGTGAATGCATTTCCAATGCTTTGACAAGTCCTCTCTGAGTTTGGACAGTCTTTTAGCATTTTATTCTTTGCACTTTTTATATTGTGAAATAGCTCCCAAAGTTCCTTTAATTAGAATTGACTTAGTTTTGTTCTGTGTTGGCTGCGATTCTTCTTGGTTATCTTCCTTCGTTTTCCCCACAACTGTTGTGTTCAATGTGTTGATAAGTTTGCCTTAACTGAGTTCCTCAGGCAGTAACTCTAAAGCCTCTTCAGTGACAGCGGCATCAGCGTTTCTGTAATGCGTCTTTCTGTGCTGCCAGCCACCCGAGACTTCTTACTGGTTATGGAAGCCTGGCCTGTAGCTTAGGCTTATTCCTAAGTAGCTCTTATAGCTTAAATTAGCCCATTAATCTACATTCTGTCATGTACCACCCATGCTGCTTTCTCTGTGTCTCTTTGCATCTCTGTTGCGTGCCCAGATTCCTCCTCCTCCCTCTGCGTGAAAGTCCCGCCTGTACCTCCTGCCTAGCTATTGGCCGTTCAGCAATGCACCTCCACACCATGTACAGATATCCCGTAGCACATCTCCATGGTTTTCTGTTTCTCTCATAACTCTGTTTACACTGGTTTGGAATTTCTATTGACTGGAGTTTGTTTCTCTGCTGCCCTTTCCCCACTGTTGGCCAGTTCCTTCTTAATACTCATTTTTATAAGATATCACCAGGAGAAAAAGATATAACTCAATCATATGCTTTGCTCCCTGTACATGGACTGAATAACAGATATTTAATGACTTTGAAAGTAGCCAGCTTTGAAAGAATTAACTAAGTTGGTCATTAAAGATCTAACAGTGAAGTTTGTAGTTTATTTATTTGGATTAGTATTATTTCATTCAATTCTGGCAAACTAAGATATATACATATTGGAACTCTGCTGAGTAAAGATGCCTATATATTAATGATCCTCAAAGCATTTTATTAAGTAGGCAATGCTACCTCATTTTAAAAAAGAGAAAGAAGTTGCCTCCTCAGTGGCATATATCTGTACCACTAATAGTGGCAGAAACAGTGTTCAAACGTAGGTCCGACACTTTCTGCCGTGGCACACAGATGCAGGAGGTGGCATTCCAACTGCTAGTAGTTTAGTGGAAGAAGCAGTGCCTAAGGAGAGGAGCGTCCTAAGCTATTGTTATCGCCTCAGAGAAGAAATTACTCAGTTAAAAATTATTTAAAGACTTGGGTGTGGTGGCTCATGCCTACAATTCCAGGACTTGGGAGGTAGAGACAGGTGAGTCAGAAGCTCAGGGCTGTTCTTGGCTACAGTGTTAGTTTAAGTCCACCCTAGGTATTAAGAGACCCTGCCTTTAATTTTTTTTCTGAATATTTCATTTATTCAGTAAGTATTCATTGAGCTATTTTGTCAGTTACCTCAGACTGTAAAACTGTTATGTATAGGCGGCCTCTCTATCCATGGTATTGGAAAGGCTAGTAGGATATCAATAGGCATACTTTCCTCCCCAGATTAGACTGAACCTAGGGCTGCATGTGGGCTAAATATATATCTATATATCTTTATCTATGCCTGTATGCCTACATATCTATCTGAATCTATCTCTCTATCTCTGTCTATACCGCTAAGCTAAGTTCAACTCTCTGTTTTTATTCTAAGATGGAATCTCACTGATTTGTCCAAGGTAGACTTGAAATCACCACTTTAGCTGTGTCGCAGACTTTAGATACCAGGCCTGTTTACATTGCTCCTTTCAAGTGAGATTCATTTTAAAATGTATTTGATAGAAGAATGTCTGAGAATTTACATTTTATAGGAGTTATTTATAAAAAAGCTAAAGAATATTTGGAAATTCCTCCAGAGGAGGTAACATGATTGGCCGCTGACAACATGACCAGCTTGCCATCTTCCTTTTATTTTGGAGTTGAGATGGTTTGAGCTAAGTATTGTTTCTCCCTCCTCATGGGTTTGTTGCCACTCTCCAGTCCTATCTGTAGGATCCAGGCAGAGAGAAGTAGGCAGCCCTCAGTGCCCTCGGTCTTTATGACTTTTTATAAGATTCACGCAGATGGGAGAAAGGAGTTTGTTTCTTCTCTGTAGCTTATGATGAAAGGCTTTAACCAGTTGTCTTTTGTACACATGTCACTAGGGTATCTAGTCTCTTTGGCTTCCTTTCTTTTTCTTTCCTTTTCCCAGGCTCCTTCCATTTTTCTTGATATATGTGAGTACACACCAGGAGTCTTAGTCCTGGTCTCTGTGGGCTGGCAGAGGTGACATTGCTGTCATCTTCAGGAAGATAACTCTTTCATTAAAATTTTTATTACATCTATATTCTATTTATTTAGTGTATATGTATGCTTGTGCTTTTGGCTATTAGAGGACACCTTCAAGAGTCAGTTCATTTTCTACCATCTGGGTCATCGGGATTGAACTTGGGTCCTCAGACTTGATGGCAGGTACCTTTGTCCATTGAGCCATTTCCCTTGTCCCTAGAGAATTCTTTTCCTAAGGAAAGCGGACAGGCAGCACTGCATCCAACATGCAGCATAAAAGTTCCCTAAGTCAGCCGAAGAAGGAAGGACAAATGAAAGATCAAATTTAGTGTAAAAAAGATTTAGGTTTAATATATCCAACTCAGAGACTGCGGTAAATGGCTTTGGTTGTTGTGGTGGATGTATTTATGGTACATTAGGACAGAATGAAATGATACTTAATAAAAACCTGAAACAGTTAGAAAGACTTATAGATGTGCCAGACGTTTGATACTGTAACATCCCAACACTGCATTGTCATCTACAAATATATATATACACACACATACACACCAAGCCCCTCAGTTTTTCAATAAGTTTACAATTTTGTGTTGGGCTACAGACATGTTTGGAACTCAGCAAGATGACAGAGCCAGAAAGAGGCAGTAAGGATAGTTACGATGACATGAAAATCCTGGGCATTTACTATGTACTAGAGTCTGGACTGTGCTTCAGTTCAGGCTTGTGTCTTTGGGTAAATCATTTATGCTCTGTATCATTTTACTTTTTATAATATGCAGGATTTCAGCCACGTGAAATAAGCACTTTATATCCATGTTTGTTTTTGGTTTTTTGAGGCATGGTTTCTCTGTGCAGCCCTGGCTATCCTGGAACTCACTCTGTAGACCAGGCTGTACTTGAACTCACCGAGATCCACTTGCCTCTGCTTGTGAGTGGTGCGATTAAAGAAGATGTACACCACCACTGCACTTTATATCTTAATTGTTGTATCTTTTTTATTTTTATTTTATATGTGTGGGTGCTTTGCCTGCATGTCTGTCTGTGTACCACTTGCATGTTTAATATGCAATGAGGCCAGAAGAGGACTTGCTCCTCTGTAACTAGACTATCTTACAGACAGTTGTAAGCCTCAGTTGGGTACTGGGATTTGAACTTGGGTCCTCTGGAAGAGCAGCCAGTACTCTTAACAACTGAGCCATCTCTTCGGCAGCTTAATGTTGTTTTTTTCCCTAGGTGAAAATTTCAAACCTACAGCAGACTTGGAGGAACCCCACGGTGGATGTCCGTTCCCCTGCCTCCTCTCCTCTAACAGTTTCACACATCTGGTCGTTTACTGGTTCTTCGCTCGGCCTATCATCCTATTATTTTTTTTTTTTTTTGACACAGTACACTTCCCCTAAAAAACCTTTCACATTTGTTTCATTATATAAAGATCAATTTTTGTGTGTTTTCCTTTTGGTATAAAGTCTTCATTCAATGGAATGCATAGACATCAAACTTTTATTTGCTGAAAAATAAGCACACTATATAACAAATCCGCTGTTGAGATAATCACCTGTGGGTTGCGGATGTTGCTTTGTGGCACACTGAGTGCTTAGCATACCTGAAACCCTAGAAGCTTTCTGTTCTCTCCAGCAAGTGTGGGGAGAGGGGGAGAGAAGATGGGGGCTTTGCCATGCACCTCATGCCCCTCTGTGTTCATAGTCATCTCCTCCTCCTTCCTCTCCCCTGCCACCATTGTTCTTATGTTTTCCTCTTCCCATAAAGTAGAGTGGCCTGTTTTGGAGCTGCATGTAAGTGGAGTGAATCATCCAGTATTTACTGTTTGATGTCAGGTTTCTTTTGCTCAGTAGAATGTTTCTGAGATTCATCTGTGCTGCTGTGTCGTGGTGGTTTACTATGAATAAAACACAGAACCCATTTTCTGGCTGGGGTGTCCGTCTGACTATTTTTGGACTTTGATGATTATCAATAGAACTGTTATGAACATTATTGGACAAGTGTTTTATGGACATATGCTTTTTTGTTATTTTCAACCTGTTTGCTTGTTTAGTGTTTTGGCTGTCTTGCTGTACAGTCCTAGCTGACCTGCTCTTTAGCCCTCGCTGACCTTGACTTTGTGGCAGTCTTCCTGCCTTAGCGTCCTAAGTGCTGGGGTCGCAGGCTTGTGTCACCACACCTGCCTAGTAGAGCCATCTTATTTTTTGTAGGCAGATCCCTATAGTTGGAATATTTGGGACATAGAGTAAATATATATATTTGTTGCATTAGAAACTACAAGGCTTTTCTCCATTTTACAGTGATAGTGTTTTGGTTTTGTTTTGAGACAGCATCTGGCTATGTAGCCAGGCTAGCCTTAAACATTAGCCCCCCTGACTGCTGGGAATAGAGCCCTGTGCTACTTACCATGCTTGCCTCACACATACAGCTCGGTCCACATTCTTGTCAGTGTTTTGCTTCAGTTATTTTCACTTTAACTGTTCTGGTGAATGCATACTCATATGTCACGATATCTGGTTTGTTTATTCTTAGGTGGTCAGTCTTTTTCCACCCCACCTCTGCACACTACAAAGCTGGCTATTCGCGTGTGCGTTACACGCCCATGCCCTTCCATTGTTCACGTTGTTCTATGAGAGAGAGTCACTTGTCTTAGGAAATTTTGCAGTTTGGATGGATTTTTTTTTTTTTTTTAGCAATAAGTAACTGAAAACAGTGTTTGAAGTTGAGTTTTGAGCAATTTTGATTTCCTATTATGTAAACTTGGTTTGCCAAATTGTATCATACTTTTTAAAAAATCTTAGATGTCGAGACTAAAAAAAAATAAGAACTAAGTTTTGTGCTTTTGAAAGCTGTTTTATCTTCCTAGAATTTTATAAGCATCCTTTTATTGATCCCTTTAATGTATGAATAATAATCAAGAGGTATTTCACCCAGTGAAAATGTAGCCCAAAGTTGAAATAGTTTGTCTGCAGAATTGGGGATAATTGTTGACTCATCCTAGATATGTGCTCTTAGCGCTTAGATATGTCCTCGGATTTCTCAAGACAAACTGCTGCTTTTAAAAGTTAGAAGAGCAAGCAGAACTCTGATTATACGTAGTAAAGTTTGTTATTGGCACTGACCGTGTGCACCTTGATACACTTGCGCTATTGACCCTTTACCTCTGACATGTCATCCGCTTTCTCCGTAATAGCTAAATCCTGGGCTCTGCTTTCCTTGGTGCCAGTGCATCACCTAACTTTTTATAGTTCGTGTTGGATGACTCTTCTTTCCTAGCTTTTAAATGTTAGCCTATCTTATATTTTTACATTGAAAGCACATTTTCTATAGGATTTATAATAGACTCATATTCATTTTTGTCAATGTCTTAGGGTTTCTGTTGTTGTGCAGAGACACCATGACTATGACAGTTCTTATAAAGGAACACATTTATGAGGGTTTATGGTTTACAGCTCAGCGGTTCAGTCCATTAACATGGCGAGAAGCATGGCAGTGTGCAAACAGACATGTGCTAGGGAAGGAGCTCAGGGTTCTGCATCTTGATCTGCAAGCAGCAGAAGGAGACTGTGTACCACACTGGGCGTATCTTTAGCATGTGAGACCTCAAAGCCCACCCCCACAGTGACACACTTCCCCCAACAAGGCCACACCTATTCCAACAAATTCACCTCTCTCTCTCTCTCTCTCTCTCTCTCTCTCTCTCTCTCTCTCTCTCTCTCTCTATTTTATTGAGCTCTACATTTTTCTCTGTTCCCCTCCCTGCCTCTCCCCTCCCCTCTTCAACCCTCTCCCATGGTTCCTATGCTCCTAATTTACTCAGGAGATCTTGTCTTTTTCTACTTCCCATGTAGATTAGATCCATATGTCTCTCTTAGGGTCCTCATTGTTGTCTAGGTTCTCTGAGATTGTTACTTGTAGGCTGGTTTTCTTTGTTTTATGTTTAAAAACCACTTATGAGTGAATATATGTGATAATTGTCTTTCTGGGTCTGGGTTAAGGTCGTGTCTCTTAATAGTGCCACTTCCTATGGTCTAAGCGGTCAAACATGTGCGTCTATGGGGGCCGTTGTATGTTGTAGGACTTTCTTGTCGGTTTTTTATTTTATTTTATTTTGGACAGAAAGCCCCCAAATATGGAGACTTACTATTAATTATGAAAGCTTGGCCTTAGCTTAGGCTCATTCCCAACCAGCTCCTATAACTTCAATGAATCAGCTTCTATTAATCTACATTCTGCCATGGCTTTTTAGCCTTTCCTCTGTTCTGTGTCTTGCTGGTGTGTCTCACGGGCCTGGTTCCTTTCTTTTCCTGGAAGTCCTGCCTGTCTTCTCCTGCCATCTATTGGTCAGTTCGCTGTTAAACTGACCAGTGCCTTAGGCAGATGAGGCATGCAGTGTAAACAAATATCCCACTGCAGGCTGTATTATCCAAACCACCACAGTTATTTTTAATAATGTCTCTATCTTTTATTTTTTGTTCTTGACATAACTTCTTACTTTATAGTCCAGGTAGGCTTTGAACTCAGAGCTTTCTTGTCTCAGCCCTTGTGTACTGCAATTATAAGCATGAGCCACCACACCTGGTTTAAATCCCTACTTTTTCATTAGCAGATGTTGTCTGTTTATAGCTATTGTCATTATTTGTGTGATTTGGTTATCATTTTTTTTTACTATTTTGCACTTGTTCTTTGCTTTTTTAAAACATTCTTTTCTTGTTGTCTTTTTAATTAATTAAGCCATGTGTTTCTACATTTGGTATTTTAGCTAGTCTAGTAGGTTCACTGATTTCCCTCTTTTGTTCAACCTTTTGACAAGACATGGCATCCCATAAGTTCACAATGTTGAGTTACCAAAATAAAAAAAAAGAATTAAAAGTATAAAACCACACCAAACCTGTGGTTGTTTGAATAGGTATCAAACACTCACGTGTTTGAGTGCTTGACCCTTAAGGAGTGGTACTATTAGGAGGTATGACCTTGTTGGAGGAAGTGTGTCACTATGGGGGCAGGCTTTGAGGCCTCATATTTGCTCAAGCTATGTCCAGTAGGGCACAAGGGCACACAGTTGCTTTTGCTGCCCGAGAATCAAAATATAGAACTCTCAGCTCCTGTCCAGCACCATGTCTGCCTGCATGCCGTCTGCCGTGATGATAATGGACTAAACTGAAACTGTAAGTCACCCTTATTTAATGTTTTCTTAATAAGTGGTGGCATACTCCTTTAAATCCAGTGCTCAGGAGGCAGAGGCAGGTGCATGTCTGTGAGTTTGAAGCCAGCCTGATCTACAGAGTGAGTTCCAGGACAGGCTCCAAAGCTACACAAAGAAACACTGTCTCGAAAAATCAAAAGAGACTTGCCTTGGTCATGGCATCTCTTCACAGCAGCAGAAACCCTAACTAAGACACATTTAAAAAGCAAACAAACAAACCCTTTGTAAGTCTATAATACGGCTCATCAGGTAGAAGTTGTGCGAGCCTGGCAGCGTGGATACAATCCGCTGCCTCCACAGAGTTGTTCTCTTGCTGTGGGAACTCCTTCTGCTCTTTGATTGCTCCTGACAACATCCATCTATTCCCAAGAGAATGTTGAGCACCGAAGACACTCCACTCGGAGTTTGTTTTCTTCTTGGCACAAATGGCCTTTGGTCAAGGAACCGCCCATACCTTTACCACTGACAAAATAAATGGTACCCAGACTGTCAAATCTTGCCAAGACAGGATAAGAAAAGTTTCCTGCCTCTGAAAATGGTCAGTCAGTTATGCTAGGCCTTAGCCAGAGTTGATGGCTTCAACACTTCAAATGAGACTTTGGGTGATTGCTCAGGTGGCTAATTGTCTCCGTCATTTATTGCTCCCTTTGGAAGCTGCTTGGTTGTACTTCTTGCCTGCTCAAGTAGTATTATCTCCCTTCTCAGGCCTTCAATAGTGTTGAAGATTAAATAGTCATAGTTACTGTCCTCTTATGATCTAGCCAAGCCATTTCCTATACAAGACTTAGACTCCTTAGATAGAACTTGATATCTGTTCCTAGTGTATATAGTTTTGTATTGGGTTTGGAACTCTCTTATTTAAACATAATTTATTTATTCATAATTCTGAACTGGTGTGGGATTATTTTGTGGACCTCTGCCTTCATCCTCTGGCCTCATACGTGTTTTATGGCATTCACATACCATCTGTTATACACACCACACACACACACACACACACACACACACGATAAATATTTTAAAACCTTCATAATGTTTTAAATAAGCTTATGGTTTTGTTGTGGTTGGACTGAGTTCATGGTTGCCCTGGGGTACCTGTTGGGCACATTCCTAACCACTGAGCTCCTCCACACATGGTCTGGCTCCCTAAGTTGCCCAGACTAGCCTTGAGTTCGCTTTGTCAGCTAGGCAGGTCTTGAATTTTCTACTCGCCTATCTTAGGTGCCCAAGTAGTTGAGGTTACAAGACTACATCTCAAACCCTAATACATACATTGTTTTTATATTCCCAAGTGAAATAATTATTGTTCTCATTGTGTTTTTATTTATTTATTTTACCTGTAACAGGATCAGTATGAATCAGCTCTATTGGTTGTCAATACTTGTGAATGGTTACTCTTTTTTATTTCATACAGCTGTGAGTCGTTAGCCCCTTAAGCATATCAGGCAATCTCAGACCTAGTGCCCATTACTGAAACGGTCCAAGGCCTCAGTCTTACTCCGCTGTGAGCACTGAATCTCACCCTCCTGTGGTACCAAAACAGGCCCTCGTGCCCTTCCCTTACTCTCTTGGGGCAGCCATAACCTGGTTACCATATTGTTTTCTAATTTCCTTTTGTGCCACATTTCTCAGAAGTATCCTGAGTTTTAATACTGTTAAAGTTAAGCTGTGCATTTAAGAATATATTTATTAAGCTGATGGTAGCACATTCCTCTAAGCCCAGCATTGGGGATGCAGAAGCAGGTGGATCTCTGAGTTTGAGACAGCCTGGTCTACATAAGGAATTTAAGGTTAGCCAGGGCTATATAGTTATACCCTGTCTTAGAAACAAAATCAAAGAATATATTTATTGAAAATTTCCAACATATATATTTATTTATAGTACAAGACTGCATATTTATAGATAGCTATTTATTTCTCTTAGCCAGGATTTATAAATTTATAAACTAGCGGTTTTATTGTATGTAGGTCTGTGGATAGATATAAGAGAGTCATCTAGGTAGTAGTTTACTGGGTCACAGCTAGCTTTGTAAGTCTGTCCTTTCTTCTAAATTATTCAGAAAAGCATGTTTTGTTTTGTTTTCTTCTTTGTTTTCTAAGCACAATTCCCCTAACACTTTGGGCTTGTTACTCTCTGTAAAGCTGTCCTTCCTGTCATGTGTCTTCCTTCCATGGTTTCCTTTCTCTTCTCACCTCCAGTCTTCTCCTTGCAGCCTCTGACATTTACAGGTTGCCTGCTTTGCAGGCTTTTCGTTTAAGCCCTAATGAAATTGTTCTTAATCTGAAAAAATAATCATTTAAGCAGTATCAGCATCCCAGGAATGCCGTGTTGAGAGTCTAGCCTAGGAAGGCTTTCATAACCGGCCTTTGCGTCCTCTGACGTGACCTCACCTTGTGCCCTGTGCCTTGTACTGCTGATGTCCTTAGACTCACATAGCGTCGTTGCTTCATGTCTTGGAAAGATGGGCCTTTCCATTGGTAATGTCCTGCCCTGTCCTGCCATGTCCTGCCCGGCCCATCTACCTGATTAATTCAGCCTCAGTTTGATTGTTTTCTAAATTTACAACTTATTTTAGTTTTTTTTTTTAAGTTTTCATTTCTAGAGGATTAATTTTTTTCTAAATCTGTCTCAGTGTTGGTCATTATCTTTTCCTTTTGTGCTTGTTTTTTGTGGTTACCTTTTATTTCTTTAAACATTAAAAGAAATACCCATATTTTGAATTTTTTCATCTTTGTGTGATTGTTGATTTTTTTGTTAATGCCCCCTTTTAAAGACTGTCTTTTCACCGTGTGCCAGCATGCATGCATGCGTGTGTATGTGTGTGTTTGTGTGTTAGTGTGAATGTATGGCACGTGAGTACTGGTGTCTGTTGGACCCCCTGGATCTGGAGTTACGCACAGTTGTGAGCCACCCAGTGTGGGTGGTGGGAATCAAAACCGGGTCCTTTGCAAGAGCAGCAGTGTTCTTAGCAGCTGAGCATCTCTCCAGCCTGTTTTGCTGGTTCTTATACTTAGTTTATGTATATTCCTTTGCAATGTTATCTCATTGAACTTTGAACTTTTTAAAAAATGTAAAAAAAGGTAAATAGCTGGGGTGAGCTGGCCATGAAGATGTAAGCAAGGAAGACCTGGCCCCTCCTCTCATCTGCCATAAGGTGGTGTGGGTGAGGGGTGCCCCTCACTGCCTGTGATGCTTTCTGCCCTCTCCCCTGCCTCTTACCAGCTGCAGTGCTGGGGAGAGCAGGACCTACATCTCACTTGGGCAGCACAGAAGAGCTGACCTGTTGTTAGCTTGTCTCTGCACTGAACCATGGGAGACATCACAGGGTCTTAGTGTGTGCGCCCGTTAGCTTGTCTCTGCACTGAACCATGGGCGACATCACAGGGTCTTAGTGTGTGCGCCCGTTAGCTTGTCTCTGCACTGAACCATGGGAGACATCACAGGGTCTTAGTGTGTGCGCCCATTAGCTTGTCTCTGCACTGAACCAGCAGGATCTCGGCTATAAATTTAGATTTCAGGAGAACTCAAGGTTGAAATTCACAGTGGGTTGTATTGTGTTGCTACTCAAGTAGTATGTAGTGATTTTTTTAAAATTCATGTCCTGGTACTCTTAATACTTTACTCCTACATATTCAAAACTATATTTGGCTTACCTAATATAAGATATGGGGAGAAAGATTGACCTTAAGTTTTCTTAAGATGGATTTTACTTCAGCTACTTTTTACCATTTGCTAAATTCTTCCAACAACTTGAAAACCAGCATTATTGTATGCTCCATTTTAAGTGTGCGTGGGTCTGTCTGGACCTTCCACTCGTCTTGGTAAGCTCTCTTGTTCCAGCATCACTTCGTCTGGATGATTTGTGTGTTCGAGTTGCACTCACATGTGTGTGCATTTATATTGTCTTAGGCTTAGGACCATATGCATGCCATACAAGTGTTTTACCACTGAACTGTGTCTGCTGCCCTGTTTTAATTAATTTTTTATATAACTTCTTAATTGCTTCAATTGTGGTTCTACTTTCAGTATCTGTACCCATGTTCCCTGTCACCAGAAGAAAAAAAAAAAGACACTGCTGGTAGATAACAGGTCTTTGTATTATTGTTTAGGGCCAACAGTAAGAGAACATAATTTTATTGGATACTTTTTGGAACCAGGAAGGGAAAAATGAGAATGATACAGTCTAAATATAGTTTATGCCCACTAAAATTTATGTGGAAATTAAATTTGCAATGTACCATTATTGTGAGTTAAGATTTTTTGGAAGTCATTAGGTCATGGGTATTCCGAGCACAGATGATTTGTCTTAGAGTGAGCCTGACGTCTCCCTAATTCTTGTGTACACCGCTCTCCCTTCATCCACCAGGTTATGATGCAGCATGAAGCCCTCGCTAATTTCTGCCTCCAGAACAGTGAGGTAAATAGGCTGTCCAGTCCCTGGTGTTTTGTTATTGCAAAACATATCTTAAGACAGGAAGAAAAGTAGAATAGGGCTAAAGAAAGGGACATTGACTCGGGACACTAGTTCGAGATGGCTATTTTGCTTCCTGTATAAATGTAGGAAATTCTAGCCCCTCATTTGTAACAAAGGAAAGTCTATTTGGTTAATGCTCCTTAAGTTTTTTGTTGAAGCATTCATAGAGGCAGAGAGAAGTGAAAACAAATGCCTGCGTCTGAAATTGTAACTGTGCACAGCATGCCATAAATAATATGTTTTAATACTTATAAAAGGATTTTGTTTATGTGCGTGCACACTTGCTTTGGTGATTATATCATTGACCATTACTAGAAAAGTATGTAAATAAAATATTATGTAGTTTTATACTAAAATATTATAAGCCAGTAAAATGAAATGAAATTATTTCAGATATTGAAAACATGATTAGGGCTTTGGCTCAGGTCCATCTTTATATTTGCATTTTTTTCCTATCACTAAACAAACACAGTCATCAACTGAGCTATGAAGAACTCTTGAGTTGTATAATACAAAAAGCTCTTATATCTAGAGCTATTTGTCCCTTTATTCTACCACTTATTTTTAATTCTACTGCTTTAAATCTCTGGTGGTTAGCATATGAAAGCTTCTTTGTTGCTGGAGAATGAAAGGAACTTTGCAAAGAAGCGATTGTTCTTGGAGCATTTTATACTTGTGTCATCTGTTGTCATCTAAAGCTCCAGCCTCCAGAGCAACACCAGGGGTTTTCAAAACTTGGGCTTTTTGTTGTTGTTGTTTTCTCTTATATTATGATTAATGACCTGTAAAAGACTTATGGTACCCCTGCTACTGTTCCAACTGAGTGTTCTTTTCTTTCAAATGCTAAGGATTGAACCTGTGACCTCCATACTGGGCAAGATTCTGTCACTGACCTCCACCACTAATGGAAATCTTTCCTCTTCCTGCTCTTAAAAGTTACTGAGAGGGCTGAATAGCTGGGTCAGTAGGTGAAGGTGCTTGCCTTGCGAATCTGATGAGCTAAGGTGCAGCTCTAGAACCTGTAAGACTAACCTCCCATGTAGGCTGTGGCACAGGTACCCTACCACACGCCTCATGCACATGTGCACACACAGTAACAATTAAATCAGTAAGAGTGCTATTTCTTTACAATTTTAGACTTCATAAAAGTCAACTGGATTCTCCCTTTTTCCTTTGCATTTAGTCTATAATAATGTTTTGGATCAAGAGTATAAAAATATTAGGTTTTAAACACAGACAGTTAGTTGGAAAAAAATATTTTGTTAGCCTTCCTCAAAAATTGTGGGTGTTCTTTGATACTATACTAAAATTTAACAAGTTGTTGTAGACTTATGATAAGTTAAAACATAGACCTCCTTGACTGTATCATTGACCCTGCTTTAGTGTGTCACTTCAAATACATCAGTTCTACTTGCATTTCAAATGATCTTTTACAAAATCCGTATGATTTTATAAGGATTATGCCTCAGTCATTTGGGAAAAAAAGGTTCACTGTTGATATAGGACTTTTAGATATAAGGTACTTATTTAATATTTTTAAAAATCACATTTGTTAATATAACACCTTGGCATTGCCAGATAAGCCTGTAAATATTGTCAAGCTGTCAGTCTCACAGAGGTAGTTACAGGATTTTTAAAACTGAGTTTTGCTTGAAAAGCTAATATTTTGTCATTAGGAAAACCCCACAAAACTGTTTATCTCAAAGGAACATTCACTTGCTTATTTCCTGAAAGAACTTCTATATTCCCAAGAATAAATAGTCATAATTTACCTGTCAGTTCTTTCAAGTTAAAATGGTGCTCATGAAAAAATCAGGTAGTTAAACTCAATCTTAAAACAGTCTCATATATGCTTCTCCTAGAGAGCAGCAGCCTTGTGAATCTGATGACTACAAACTTGGGTAGTAGTTGTCTATGTAAATTTTATTTCATGGATAATTCCATGGCAGAGCATTAAATAGATGTATACTCAAGAGCTGGGAGTGTAACTCTTAAAAACACGCAGAACTTGAGGTTTACCTGAACCCAGTTTACTTAGCAACCTGCCTGTAGCCACCCCAGCCTCCTGGGTGATCAGGGACCTCCTGGAGTTCAAACCCAGCCTAAACCAGAGCTTCAGATAGGAAGGAGCTCCCAGTGCCAGTTCATTGCTGAGAATGCTTTCTTCAGTCCCTGTTGTCATGCGGTGTTTCATAGGGCATTTTTTCTGATTTTACTATTTTATACAGCACACTTGGTTGAAATATGGATGCCCAGGCATTAACTAGACCAACTTTCTGTAAATGTCCAAAAGAGTGTTGTTTTCATTGCAGCTGATTCTGATTTCCGCAGCAGAGAGTCTTGGGTTGCTGTGAGAATTGGCCAGGGAGTGTAGGAATGGAGACGCTCTGTGACCAGCTCTTAAAAAGAAATGTTGGGCAGTATTTCTTCGTGAGGAGATTATACTCAGGAATTAAACCTGTGGGATAATAAAATGTGTAGATAAGTATGTTCTAATATTATGGAGAATGGCTCAGCAGTTAAAAGCACTTTCTGCTATTGCAGAGGATCAGAGTTCGCTTTCCAGCACCCACATAGCTGCTCACAACCATGTGTAACTCCTCGCTCCCTCTTGTGGCCTCTTTGGGAACTGCATCTGTGTGGTGCACAACACACACAGTTGCACAAAACATTCATACCCATAGACAAAACACTCATATACATAAAATGAAAGTAAATTTCAAAAGAAATCTTTTCTAAAAACCATGTTTACTATATTACATATGGTGATTAAGGAATTCTTAAGGAAAATTTCCTTGTTATTATTTCACTTTTTTTTTTTTTTTTTTTTTTTTTAAATATTTATTTATTTATTATGTATACAATATTCTGTCTGTGTGTATGTATACCTGCAGGCCAGAAGAGGGCACCAGACCTCATTACAGATGGTTGTGAGCCACCATGTGGTTGCTGGGAATTGAACTCAGGACCTTTGGAAGAACAGGCAATGCTCTTAACCACTGAGCCATCTCTCCAGCCCTTCACTTTTTTTTTTAAAGACAGGGTTTATCTGTAGCTTTGGCGCCTGTCCTGGAACTCGCTCTGTTGCCCAGGCTGACCTCAAACTCACAGAGATCCACTTGCCTCTACCTCCCGAGTACTGGGATTAAAGGTGTGCACTACCACCACCTGGCCTGTTTCACTTTTTGATAAACCATGTGAATATTATATTTTAGTTTAAAAAATTATAGTTTGAAAAAGAATTGCTGATTTAGCTGGACAGTGGTGGCACATACCTTTAACCCCAGCACTCAGGAGTTAGAGACAGGAAAATCTCTTGAGTTGAAAGCCAGCCTGGTCTACAGAGTGAGTTTCCAGGACAGCCAGGTGACACAGAAAAAGCCTGTCTGGAAAAATCAACAACAACAAAAAGAATTGCTGCTTTAAAATATGTTATGTTAACCAAAAAAATAAAATTTAAAAAAAAATTTGTTCAGTGATATTGTGGTGGTAAATAACGTTCATCAGAAGTTCAAGTCCATTTGGCACCTCAGAGTGTGACTCGATCTGAATATAGGGTGTTGGCAGATGTTATGGAAATCCTGGGATTAAATTATACCGGAGCTCGGGTGTTGTAGATCCAGTGACTGGATCTTTGTAAGAACACGACATCACAGTGACACAGGAAGAAGGAAGTGGGCAAAAGTGGAGGTAGAGACCGAGATGATGCATTACAACCAGAGTGCCAGAGAATGCCAGCAGCCACCAAAGCTCAGAGGAGCGAGCTCCACAGGGAAAAAGCTCTGCTGACACCTTGATTTAAGACTTCTTCTCAGTAAGTTCATAAAGACACCAGGCTATGGTCGTTTGTTTTTGTTTTTGGTTTTTTTTTTTTTTTAAGATTTATTTATTTATTTTGTATACAGCATTCTGCCTCCATGTATGCCCGCACGCCAGAAGAGGGCACCAGACCTCATTACAGATGGTTGTGAGCCATCATGTGGTTGCTGGGAATTGAACTCAGGACATCTGGAAGAGCAGCCAGTGCTCTTAACCACTGAGCCATCTCTCCAGCCCGCTATGGTCGTTTGTTACGGCAGCCCGAGGAGACAACAGATATTCACAGTATTTTTAAACCTCTTTAAATAAGAAGCTAGTAGCATTTGTGTGTGTGTGTGTGTGTGTGTGTGTGTGTAATATCACATACAGTGTGAGACTCTGCAATCATTTTTTAAGAGCAGTGGTAGGGTGCTAGAGAGATGGAACCCAGCTACAGAGTAGATAAGAGTGTGTACGTCTCTTGCAAGAGGGCATAACTTTCATTTCTAGAATCTGTATTTCAGCCCCCTGTCACTAGCTCCAGAGATATCTGACTCTGGCTGCCCATAGTGAGCAGTACTATTAGGAGGTGTGGCTTTGTTGGAGGAGGTGCATCACTAGGGGAAGGGCTTGGAGGTCTCAGAAGCTCAAGCCAGTTCTCTTGATGCTGCCTGCCTGCCTGCCCATCTGAGTGTAGAAACTCTCAAGCTCCTTCTCCAGCACTGTGTCTGCCTGTGTGTCACCATGCTTCTCACCATGATGACAATGGACTAAACCTCTGAAACTGTCAGCCAGCCCCAATTAAATATTTTCCTTTATAAGAGTTTATGGTATCTTCACAGTAATTAACACACATAAACACATACCCACATGCAGACCCACACACACATATAATTTAAAAATATATCTTTAAAAAGTAGTGACATCACTATTACATATTAAAAATAATAATGGTACTTTTATTTTTAAGTTATGGAACCTAGACTACTCATCTTTGGGAATCCTTACAGTCTTGAAGAATAAAGGAAAATATTTTCCCTCTTGTGACTACTTTAAGATTATTTTTAAATTTTTGGGGGTTGGCTAGATGGTTCAGAGGGTGGGTAAACGCACTTGTTGTAAGCCTGACAACCTGAGTTTGATGTTGGACCTACATGGTGGGAGGAGAGAACTGAGTCCTGCAAATATCTGTGTGCCTTTGGCATTCAGGCCCTGTCTGCTCCCTACACAAATAAGTCAGGGTAACAAAATTTTAAAAACAAAACTATTTTGCATATTTTAGGACAATATAAGAAATAATTGCAAAGTAAAAACTTTAGTGAAAATAAATCATAAAAGTATAAATGGTGTCAGGGCTGGAGAAATGACTCGGTAGTTAAGAGTACTGGCTGCTCTTCCACAGACCTAGGTTCGGTTTCAGCACCCACATGGCAGCTGACAACTGTCTGTAACTCCAGTTCCAGGGGATCTCATAACCAATGCACATTAAAAAAAGAAGAAGAAATGGTGTTCTTGGTGGAACTTTAGCAATATTAAGTAGTCCCATCTTATAAATTAAACTTAAAATGCATTATCATTTTTGTGTACATATTTAAATGTGAGTGCAAGTTCTTAAGGAATCCAGAAGAGGAGCAGTCTGAAGTGAGTTCTAACCGCTGTGGGTGCTGGGAGAGCAGTCAGCTCTCCACCACTGCCCACCTCTTGTAAATAATGAAGAGAGGAGCAGTCTGAAGTGAGTTCTAACCGCTGTGGGTGCTGGGAGAGCAGTCAGCTCTCCACCACTGCCCACCTCTTGTAAATAATGAAGAGAGGAGCAGTCTGAAGTGAGTTCTAACCGCTGTGGGTGCTGGGAGAGCAGTCAGCTCTCCACCACTGCCCACCTCATGTAAATAATGAAGAGTGAATGAAAACTTCAGACGAAGTTAAAGTATGGAATTGTTACACCAAAGAAATTTGGAGAAAAGAATGACCTCGTTAATTTTAATTGGACAAATTTAAAATAATGGCTGTTATCGTATTGTTTTATAGGCGTGGATGTTTTGCCTGCATACATATCTGTGCACCACTGTGACTCATGTCCTGTAGGCCAGTAGAGGGCACTGGCTCCCCTTGAGTTGGCATTACAGACCAGTTTTGAGCCACTCTGGAGGTGCTGAGAATTGAACCCAGGTTCTCTGGAAGAGCAGCAAGTGCTCTTAACCACTGAACATCATCTTGTATTTTTTCACAAGCCTAAATTCTGCTTCCATTGTATATTTCATTTTTATAGTGTATGGCTTTAACTTTTTAAAAATGTGAAAAATACTTTTCATAAGCCATGGTGCAGTATTTTGTTTGTTTAATTTTTCATTTTTAACTATGTGTTTTTGTTTGTGTCCCCGTGTGGATATGTGCATGAGTGAGGTACCTTAGAGGTCAGAAGGCCTTGGTTTGGCTTGGTTTGGTTTGGTTTGGTTTGGTTTGGGATGGGGTCTCTCTCCATAGATAGGTCCTGCTGATGCAGGCTGGGCTTGAACTCACAGAGATCCACTTACTTCTGCCTCCGAAATGCTGGTAGTAAAGGTGTGCACCACCATGTATGGCCCAGAAGATCCTGGATATGCTGAGACTGAATACATATTATCTAATTGTATTTCTTAAATATATAATTGTTTAAATATTTTTATTTATACATTTTTAAATTCAGGTGTTAGTTAATAAATTGCCCCCATAGAATAGTGTGTTGCCTACTATAAACTGGAGAGATTATTCCCAGATCTCCCTGTCCTTTTCCAGCTCTGAAGTCCTAGGAGTTTTTAGCATTATTTAGACATTTCATGAAAATATTTGGCAAAATGAAATTTGGGGAGAGTTCAGGGTTACTTTACCGTGTTCACGTAGCTCATCTGCTGACAATAGGAGT
Organism: Microtus obscurus; assembly: GCA_963919715.1. Lineage (NCBI taxonomy): Eukaryota > Metazoa > Chordata > Mammalia > Rodentia > Cricetidae > Microtus > Microtus obscurus. Next base: position 24,015,293 of record CAWTZC010002521.1, read on the forward strand.
TCTTAGAAGCACCAGTAAAGCACAGTGGATTTGTTTCTGCAGCGTTTAATGTGTCTATATTTGATTCTTACCTCTTAGAGATGGTTATGTAGTTGCAGATTCATCTAAACTCTAAACTGCAGTAGCATCTAGTCACCTCAGGGCCTGCTCCTGTCAGCCTGCGAGCACTCTGGCTTCACCTACTGTCTGAGTTCCCTTCTAAACTTACCTTTGCTTGTTGACTTTCCTCCTGTCTTTCTCTTTTCCCTTGTGTATTATTAGTTGCTTTGTGGTCATTGTGACGGCAATGCTTGACAGACATAATCTGAAGATGTATCCTAGCTTCAGCTCACCCTGGCAGGGTCGGCTGGAAGCCTGAGTGTGGTGGGGGCTCTTCACATTGTGGGCCAAGAAGCAGAGTTTGTGACAGAAACAAGGGGCTGGGCATAACCTTCAAGGACTTGCCCTTCATGACTCCTGTCTACCAGCTAGGCCCCATCTTCTACACATTCCAGAGCCTCCCAAAATAACATCACCAGCAGGGGAACAAGTGGTCAAATCATGAGCTTGTGGGGGAACTATTTCAACTTCTCATCGTAGCACCGTACTTTAATATATGAGTCTTTCTTGAGAAAAAAAATGACTTTGTTAAGCAATTCTGAAGGTACCAGAATGTTGCCAGCCTGGCCTATAAATGGTGTCATATACAGGGACTGGTTAAACGTTTCAGATCTTTAAAATGTGTTTTTCCTTTTGTGTGTGTGCATTGTGTAAGAGGGTTCACTCACCTACACTCGTGGGTGTGCAGGCCAGAGGTTAGCTCCAGGGTTGTCCTCAGTCGCTCTCCACCTTACTGTTCGCCTGTCTAGCTCGAGAGCCCCTGGGATCCGCAGTGTCAACTCCAGCCCTAGTAGCTAGGGTTCCAGGTACACGCTACCACACTCAGCCCTTGGATGGCTCCTGGGGAGCTGAGCTCATGTCCCCGTGCTTACACAGACAACACTTTACTTACTGAGCTGTCTCTCTAGCCTTCTTAAAAAGATTGTTTAAATTCATTTAAATATAGATCCAAGAAGAATTTTTTATTTAATAAATACTGTGTGGTGTATGAATGTATTTTATTTCCAGAAACTAAGCTGTTTTTTATATAATTTTCAAGGAATTAATTCCAAGCCAAATTAAATTTTTAGCAGAAGTAATTTAGCCTTTATTTATGTATCGTTCATCCTTTTAACACTTTAAATTACAAAACACCATAACCACATAAAAATATTTGGAGAAGAAAAGGAAAATCATTATTTCACCTCATCTCCTATTTTTATGTGGTTGTTAGGGCCCCTCAGCAGCCACAGCCGAGTTCAGACACAGCCGATGGAAGTTTAACCACCACAGTCACTTATTGCCTGTTCTGTACTCCAAATTCAGGATTCCGTTCTATACTATCTTCAACTCTTTCTTTGACAGCCAGCAGGAGTTAAACTGTCAGTAGAGGGCGCTAGAGATAGATCACAGGAGGAAGAACTTTTCCTTCCTGGTATTGGTATCTTGGCCAGGCAACGTCTTGGTGCCGGTTCTTGAAGTCCAGGTGAAACTTGTACCATGTGCTCCTGCAAGCTCAGGAAGCTTCTCTAATACCCAGGTCCTGAAGTTAGTTCAAAGCACATAGTACCAGGAACTTTTCCCCACCCTCGCAGGGCGGTCAGCTTTTGCTGGCATCTTAGAAGACAGCTTTCTTTCTGACGGGTGAGAGGTGTGTGTGTGTGTGTGTGTGTGTGTGTGAGAGAGAGAGAGAGAGAGAGAGAGAGAGAGAGAGAGAGAGAGAGAGAGAGAGAGAGATTCACCGCTCTACCCCAGTGAGTAGGGACGGTCTACTCCACTTCCTTCTTTTAATTAGTAATCTGTCCTTGAACTTGAGATCCTTCTATCTCTGCCTCCCAAGGTATATCAGGTGACTTAGCACCAATATTTTTTATTTTTGAGACTGAGTCTCATTTAGCCCAGGCTGGCCTTCAATTCACTATGTAGCTAAGGATAACCTTAAACGTCTGATCTTCATGTTGCTAAGTGCTGGAATTATAGACACGCACCACTTGGTTAGTGTGATATTGGAAATCAATTCCTAGCATCTAGTGTCTCTCTCATGCATGATAGACAAGAACTCTCCCAACTAAGGTACATCTCACCCTCTTCAGCAATTCTTGTGAACTTTTCTTGCTCAAATTGCTCCATGGCTTACCGATTCTGGTTAGAACCTGATCGATAGCAGTTTAAAATAGTTTTAAGTCTGCAATCATGTATATTATTTTGCTATCATTTATATAATTTCCCATTTAAAGGGAAATTTTATATCTATTTTTAAATCAACTTTTTCATTTTCTTTTGTTCCATCACTCCCTCCCCACGCTGGAGCTGAGTCCCGAACCAGGTCTTGCTAGGCAAGCACTGAACCACCGAGCTAAATTCCTAGCTCCTAAATCAGCTTTCTAAAACATATGTCTGGAAAGTTGTTACTCTTGCACAGGGCCCAGCACCGCATGGGGCCTCACTAGTTCCAGGGGACCTGTGCCTTCTTCCAAACATCTTCAGATGCTCGTCCCTTATATAAAATGGCATAATATAATCATATAATCTGCGCGCATCCTTCAATATGCACCATGATCCCTTGATTAAACAATACCTAACACAATGCACATATTGTGTAAGTAGTTACTGTAATTTATTGTTGAGGGAATAATGGCAAGAAAAAGTCTGTGATTAATATACACATTTAAAAATATTTCCAGTATTTCCAGAATAATACAGAGTTCACAGATATGGAGGACCAACAGTGTGTGGTTATACTTTACAGTAATACATTTGAAGTAGCCTAATATTCAGCAACAGATGCCTGGTTCAGTTGAGACCAGGTTGACTGAACTTAGTACAGATTTCCAATACTTTTATCAGATATCCTACCAACATTTTGACTTATTAATTACCTATTTTTCCTTGGAAACTTCCTGCAGTTTTTGCCTTTCCTGCTTTATTTCCAGCTGCGTCATCACTGATATCTTGAACTCTTGGTCTTTTACTTTCCTGTGTTGCAGCCCCTGTTTCTTAGATTTTTATCTCATCTTTTCTCATAAGTAATGTCCTTGTTTTGGCTTCTTATATTATCTAGTTTGATCCAGAGAAAAGACGTGTTGCAAATATACTTTTTCAGTCCTGGATTGTTTGAGAAAATATCTCCATTCTACTTTTTCACTTTGCTGATAATTTATCTTGATGTTAGTAAGTATATTAAAAATCATTCACTTGAAACATGAAAATATGCTACTCATCTCTGCCTATCATAACACTGTATTGTTTATCATTTCTTTCCTAGTTTTACTAACAACTTTGGCAACTTGGTTTTATTCTTTTGCTATTCATGTTTGAACTTTATTTTCATTACATTTTATTTATCTACATGTGTGCACATACACATGCATCCCAGAACACACATAGAAATCAGAAACAGTGTGAAGGAATTGCTTTTCAACCATATGTATGGACCCCAGACATTAGAGTGACGTCATCAGGATTGGGGACACACCTTTGCCCACTGAGAACTTTTTTAAAAAATAAAAACGAGAACAAAAATTATATAAGATCCACTACATTACAGAAAAATTAAAATTTAAAAATCTATTGTCTCACGTCCTGGAAGCACTACAAGGAAAATGAAATATTACAAAAACACGTAAAATGTAAACTTTCAGTTCATTGCTTTTCAATTCCACGGCCAAAATAAATAACCCAATTATTTATATTATCATTATTTATATTATGTGATGTTATAATATTAGAATTTATATTATCATTCACTTACAGAGAACCACACTTTGAGTATAGACTTCCAGCTTTACCTAACTTACTGTTGTATCGCTGAGGTTTTTCTGAGATCCTTTCTTTGCTTGCTTTTAGAATTTAGAAATTTGCCTTAAGTGGGTATACTCTAAAACATCCTTAGGTTCATTTTTCAGGAAGTATCTTTGTTTTATTTGATTATTTTGAGAAATTTGTATTGAATAAAGACTTTTTTGTAGTACCTTGATGATATCTTATCACAGTCTTTCCAGTGAGTTCCTTATTTAACTATTGCTAAAGACGAAATGAATGTGTTCTTAAGGTCGCTGGTTAACTAATATTTTCTTGTGTTTCCCCATGTAGGGAATACAGTGAGCAACCTGATTATGATCATACCTCCAATCTTTGGCGCAGTTCAGAGCATCAGAGATGGACTGGAGAAGCGGTACATTGCTGCTTACTTAGCGCTCACGGGTACGTAGATGGCATCATCTGAGAACAGTGGTGTGCTGTAATAGTCTTCCGTACGCTAGAGAACAGTCTCAGGTGAATAAATACACACCAAAAGCTGTAGCATATGAGAGGTAATGTCCGTAAGTGTAATAAGAGGTCTTATAACACCTGTCCACAGAAGAGTCTCTCTGAAAGCCTCAGGCGTTAGTAAGAAGGTGAGCGACTGTAGTGGAGCCTGAGATTGTTTGGAGAGTGCACACCCACACCCAGCTGTGCTCCTGAGTTCAGGCCTACGTTAAGGGCTTGTTTGATATGCCAGAGTGCTCAGAAGGAATCACATATATTAGAGCAGTGGCAGAGAGGTTTATCTGCCTTCTGACATTGGTCCTGACAGTGAACCTGAAATTTATATTTTGCTTGGTGCAAAACTCTGATGTAGATCTCATTGTAGTTGGGGACTGCCCAGACTCTGTGAGGAGCTGGTGGGAGGTGCATGCACATCTGGGCACCAGCATAGGTTCACCTGCTACTCAAGGGGATTCCTGTCAGCTCCAGCTCCTGCTGCTGCGGTCAGAACTGTCCCAGCTGTGGGGACTTCTCGACCACAACAGGTTTTTTGAGTCCCTCTGAAACTTTCTCTGCGTCCTCTGCAGATCTATAGAGCTAGGCTCCCCCGTCAGTCTTGGAGTAACACCTCAGTCTAAGAGCACCCCTGAGTACTGAAATGTCTGCAATGGTCACAGACTTAGGAAATATACATCTGCCTGCTTAGAATTTCTGAACAGGTTAAGGGAAGAAGGGTAGCACAAAGAAAGCCATACTGACAGAGACTGAAATAACACCTAATTCTTCAATGAGAAGACAACATCTCACGTCTCAAAGCATCAGAAACAAGCAGTGAAATATGACCTCACCAAACAGACAAAGTAAGTTGTCAGTGATTGACCCCAGAAGAATGGAAGACTCTGTCAAAAAATTTCAAAATAGTTTAAGAAATCTTGACACAGGGCCTAGAGAGATGGCTCCATGGTATAGAACACTTGTTGCTCTTGCAGAGGACCTGGCTTCAGTTCTGAGCACCCACATGGTAGCTCTCAACTATCCATAGCCCCAGTTTCAGGGGATCTGACACCCTTTTCTGACCTCTGCAGACACTAGGCATGTATGTGGTGCATAGACACACATACAGGCAGAACACTCACACACATAAATATATCTTAAACAATTTTTTTAAAGGAAGCTTAACTAGCCTTAGTAAAAACAATTCAGAAATCTATTAGAAAAATTTAAAGGAAAGATGGGAATACTACTTTAAAAATCAAAAATTATGCAGCTAAAAACTATAACCAATGAAATGAAACCTATAGAACACCAGCAGTGAATCAGACAGCTTATTTAAACATACATAGTCAGTCAGGAGAGGAAACTAAAGAGGAATGAAAGAGGTTTAAGGGATTTGTATAATAACATCAAAAAGCATTTATGAGTTATTTGAGTTCATGAAAGAACAGAAGAAGACAGGGAATAAAAGGTAAGAAATTATAGGGGTAGAGATATAACTCAGCTGGTAGAATGCTTGCTCAGCATGCCCCAAACTTTGACTTTTATCCCAGGCACTGTGTAAAGAGGATATGCTGACTCATGCCTACAATCTCAGCAGGTAGGAGGATCAAAATTTCAAGATCACCTTTGCTACATAGCAAGTTTGAGGCTTCCTAGGCCATATGAGACTGTCAAAAGAGAAAGAAAATAATATATAGCAGGGGCCGGGCAGTGGTGGTGCACGCCTTTAATCCCAGCACTTGGGAGGCAGAGGCAGGCGGATCTCTGTGAGTTCGAGACCAGCCTGGTCTACAAGAGCTAGTTCCAGGACAGGCTCCAAAACCACAGAGAAACCTTGTCTCGAAAAACCAAAAAAAAAAAAAAAAAGGAAAGAAAGAAAGAAAATATATAGCAGGGCTGGGTATGTAGCTTTGAGGTAGGGCACTTAACTTTCACAAGTTAACAATCACAAGTTAATGATCAGTCTTTAGCAACACACACACACACACAGAGGAGGAGAAGGGAGAGAAGAAATTATAGCAGAAAACTTCCTAAACCTGTAGAGAGAGTATTAAGAAAGTAGGAGATCACAAATCAGATTCAGTCCAAATTTAAATATCAAAAGACATGTAATTGATGTGGGATTCCCCTCTGTATGTTGTGAATACCGTTGGTTAATAAAGAAACTGGCTTGACCTGATAGGGTAGAACAAAGCTAGGTGGGGAAAACTAAACTGAATGCTGGGAGAAAGAAGGGCGGAGTGAGAGAGAAGCCATATAGCCCTGCCAGAGACAGACACTGGACAGAACTTTGCCAGTAAGCTACTGCTGTGTGGTGATACATAGATTAATGGAGATGGGTTAAATTAATATGTAAGAGCTAGCCAATAAGAAGCTAGAGCTAATAGGCCACGCAGTGATTTAATTAATACAGTTTCTGTGTGGTTATTTGAGAGTCTGGGTGGCTGGGAAACAAACAAACGGCCTCTACTACACATAATCTAATTGTCAACAGACAAAATATCTTAAAAGAAGTAAGTAGCATAAAGTGGACTCTTAATATACCTCAGTGAACTTCAACAGAAACCTTATAAGCCAGGGAATAAGGTAATAGATTAGAATTTTTTTTAAATACCTACTAATCAAGAAAAGCAATCTTACAAAAATGGGGCAATAGTAAGAACTAATAAAAGCTGAAGAATTTGCCTGCCTTATAAGCAGTGCTAGGAGAGTCTGTATAAACAGCGGAAAAGGACATCAGTGAGTAACTTAAACGTCTGAAGGTATACAACTCACAAATACAGTATACAGTTAAATTTAGGATTTCCCTATGATATATAGTGAGCTATAAGTATAAGTTAATTAGGTCTAGTATGAAGGATAAAAGACAAAGCTATTAAAGTAATGGTAATTATAATAATTTGTGGATAATAAAATATAAATTGTGACATCAGAAATTTAAAATTTAGGAAGGGGAAAAGTTAAAATATGAAGTTTTTTTTTTAGCTGGGCAGTGGTGGTGTATGCCTTTAATCCTGGCACTTGGAAGGCAGGGACAGTAGAATCCGAGACCACTGTGGTCTACAGAGTGAGTTTTAGGACAGCCAGGGATACACAGAGAAACCCTGTTTACAAAATTAAACAAACAAAATGATTTTTTTTGCTTCCTTCTATGTGGTCAAACTGAGTTTTTAATCTGTTTAACACAAGCTATTATAATTGTAGGACATTCTTGGTAGTTTCATAGTAGCCATAGAGCAAAAGAAAAAAATCTTAATTAATACACTAAAAATAAAATACATGGAGTTAGAATATACTAGAGAAAAGTACTACCCCAAAGAAAGAGAATACTAGAAGAAAAGTATATACAAAACTACTAAAAGAATTAAAATATAGTAACAAGTACTTATTTATCAATAGTTATCTTGAATGTAAATTGATTAATCTCTCCAATTAAAAAGCACAGAATAGCTAAATGATTACGAAACAAAACTGGGAATTGTATGTTGCCTGCAGCTGAGCCAGTCTGTGGACATGGATCCTGAAAGGAGTAGCTACACTGAGCTCAGCCAGAATACCTGAGTCAAAATTATAAGATGAGGCAAAGATGCTCATTACATAATAATAAACAGGGCAATTCAACAGTCACAAATGCATGTACCAGTCAGACTATAATGCAGCTACTTTTAGCAACTGTCAGACTATCCAGAAAAAAAAAAAAACCAGCAGATCTAAATTGCAGAATAGACCAAATGAACCTAACAGACATTTACAGAACAGTACACCCAACAGCTACAGAACACATATGTTCCTCGCCACACATGGAGCATTCTCCAGGACAGAGCACATGTTGGCCACAAAACAAGCCTTAACAATTCAAGACTGAAATGATTTTAAGTATATTTCTGATAAGAATGGTGTAAAACTACAAATAAATAACAGGAAAAATGTTAGGAATTCTACAGATATGCAGAAGCTAAAGTATATGCTACTGAATAAAGAGTGAATTAATGAAAATAAAATGGAAACACAGCATATGAAAGCCTATAGGGAACAGCAAAGCCATTCAGAAAAGATGAGCTCAAGTAACCCTAACACTGCATCCTAAGAAAGGAAAACAATAGACCCTAAAAATAATGAACATAAGGAGATAATAAAGACCAGAGCAGAAACAATGGAATCGAGACAAATGCGTACGATCAGTTAAATGAAGATGAATTACAGCTGACACAGTGATACAAAGAATCATAAGGAACTTTTCTGGTTGTTTTTTTTTTTTTAATATTTATTTATTTATTATGGGTACAGTATACAATATTCTGTGTGTATGTCTGCAGACCAGAAGAGGGCAGCAGACCTCATTACAAATGGTTGTGAGCCACCATGTGGTTGCCGGGAATTGAACTCATGACCTTTGGAAGAGCAGGCAATGCTCTTAACCACTGAGCCATCTCTCCAGCCCCCTGTTTTTGGTTTTTGAGACAGGGTTTCCCCCTGTAACCATGACTGTCCTAGAACTCCATCTGTAGACCAGGCTAGCCTTGAACTCAGAGAACCACCTGTCTCTGCCTCCCGAGTGCTGGGAAAAAGACGTGCCCATCGCCTGGTCATAAGGAACTGTTATGAATAGTTATGTTCCAACAGAGGGGATAAAATAGAAATAAACAAATTTCTGGACACATAGCTTATTGATAAAATGGCATCTCCAGTCATTAGAGCAAAGGTAAAATATTTTTATAATTGATGCTAGAAAAATAATTGATAAAATAATTGACTATGTACCTTGCATCATACACAAAAATAAATTCTCAGTTGATCAAAATAATAAACATAAAAACCAAAATATTAGCCGGGCGGTGGTGGCGCACGCCTTTAATCCCAGCACTCGGGAGGCAGAGGCAGGCAGATCTCTGTGAGTTCGAGACCAGCCTGGTCTACAAGAGCTAGTTCCAGGACAGGCTCCAAAACCACAGAAAAACCAAAAAAAAAAAAAAAAAAAAAAAAAAAAAAAACCAAAATATTACAAATACTGAAAGAAAATGTGTGAATTTATGTCCAGCATTTTGGAAAGGCTTTCTGTGATTTAAATCCAGGTGTAAGGAAAGATGGACAAATTGAGCTACACATCTGGCCAGGTGCAGTGGGGCACGCATGTAATTCCAGCCACTTGGGAGCTTGCCTGAATACAGAGTGTGAAGTAAACCTACACAATTTAGGCTCTGTCTTGAGCTACAGTTTCTTTTGGCTTGGGATGCTCAGGGGTAGAGCATCTACCTAGCATAAACATAGCCCTTGCATCAATCCCCAGCACTACCAAAAGAGGGACTTTCAGTTAGCATGAAATAAAATATATGGACTATTGACACAATATTTGTTATAAAAGTCCTATGTAACTACAAAATTTTATTAGCTAGGCTTACAAAGTCCACTTTTGAGCCAGAACATTGAAAATGTCTTCTATGCCTTTCTGTACATAGCTCTGTAATTGTTTCCTAGATATATAAATTGTATATAAAATATTTTATAAAGGAACCTGAGTTCGAATTCCTTCCTTATTACTTAATAGTGCTATGGCATTTGTGAACCTTCATTGTCAATGAACTGCATAAAGTCCAGATGGTAACTGATAATGGTTCTGTAAAGACGAAAGGGCCTAGAGCATTTGTAGTGGTCAGCATACTTAGCATAGCATAAAACTTCAGTGCATAGAACTATTTATTGTAGGAGATACAGCCCAAAGTGGCCACCAGCGTCTGAGGTGCTCCCTTAGATCAGTGGATCTGTGGACTGTAGACCACAGAAAGAATTAGACTGAGTCAGAAAGAAGCAGAGTTAGTTTATTAATTATTTACACATAGAGACTGCAGTACACTTCCTCAAGAAAGTTCTCAAAAGAGAACATTTAGGTATCTGACAGTAGTTTTAGATATATGATATTGTGGCTCTTTAAATTATATTGCTAGGTTTTGTGGATCAGAGGAGTACAAAAGAGTGCTAAAGGAAGCTGACCAACTATGCACATGAAAGCTGGTCCTGAGTACCCAGTAAACTTTATAGAAAAATAGAGTATTGTTAATCTAGTAAACTACTTAGTAGGGAGAATTTTAGAAAAATTATACTGTGCTTACTTTCATTTTTTCTATGCCAAAATCCTCAGTCAAAGCACTAACTCAGCATCATCTGTGTCCTGTATCACAAGAACTTATAGACTTAGTTTTCCTCAGGACTTAGTACTTAATGTCTTACTGTCTTCTGAAGTCACTCTGGCCCCAAATAATTTCTTGCTAATCCTTTTATTTGCCTGTCTTAATTTCAGTGGTGGGGATGGGCTCCTGGTGTTTCCACATGACTCTGAAGTATGAAATGCAGGTGAGTAATGGCAAAAGAAAGTGGTTGTTTCAGTTTAGAGACACCTCCAAATTGAGAAAAGAACACATAACTAAAGGATGATAAGGGGGGAGGCTTGTCTTCTTGAAGTTTTTCCCTTCAGGTCAAAGGACTCAAATTGACCGTATAAAGAAGTAGTATGGCTTTCTGTGTATGCCATTCTGGGCAGACACATATAACTTTAAAACAGCATTAGCTGTTACGTGGAGGTGTTCTAAAAAGTAGTAAGCTATTCACAAAAACATATTCTTAGGTGTCTCCAGTCTTTGGTGTGAAGAGTTTATCTATCTAGTCATTTGAACCTGTTGGTTTATCATCTCTAACGAGACAGGGTTACACTACAGGTTAGTGTAGACTGGCCATTCTGAAATTCAGACCTGGTTATTTTGTATGCCAACTACAGAGGACCCAGGTTTGGTTCTCAGCACTCACATGGCAGCTCACAGCCATCTGTAACTCTAGTTCCAGGGATCCAAAAACTCTTTCAAAACATACACATGGTACTAAGTACATGAAACCAAAATGCTTACACAAATAAAATAAATGTTTTTTAAAAACTGGACAAAAAGATTAATAAGCGATAAGATGCAGAGTGGTGAGACAGGACAAAGAAAGGTGCTTGCCGCCAAGCCCAGCCACTTGCGTTTATCCTCATGATCCTCTTGGTGGAAGGAGAGAGCCAACTTCCAGACATTGGCCTCCAGCTCCACATGTGTGCAGTTACACGCATGCCCAACAGTGTCCTCTCTCTGCTCAGTAATAAGTAAGTAGGCGCTGGTACAATGTTTCAGTCAGTAAAGCACTTGCCTTGCAAGTGTGAGGACCTGGGTTTGAGTCCCAAAGTCCACACAAAAGTGCCAAGAATGGTAGCTTATGCTTGCCGTCCCAGGCAGCAGGCAGATCTGGTGCTTTGTGGCCATCAGGTTTGCCCCGTTCAACCAGCTCCAGCTCAGTCAGGAACAAGATTTGAGTGCCTGAGGAAAAACACTTAAAGGGTGACCACTTGCCTCCATGAGTGTGCATACACACACGCGCACACGTACAAATGAGCAAATATTTATATTTCTGTAAATGTAGTCCTTTTAAATAAGCTACAGACATCTAGAGTCCATGCCTTTCTCCTGAGCTGCAGATCTGTACGTCTCATTACCTGATGGACATTTCTAATATCTGAGAACGCTGAAATGGTTTTTGCCGTTTTCTCTGTTTTCACAACCTCCTTCACCCGCACTACTGTATCCTGAATTGTTAGGCAAGAAGCTTGACGTATCATTTTTAGCTTCTTTCTCCTTACCTTTCTATAAAATTAATAACAAATATCTATTTATTTTACTTTCTAAATAGTTACCAAATCTGCACAGTTATAATTTATGATTTTCTTGGCCTGGACTCTGCTCTCTGGGATAAGTCAGTCAGACTTCGATGTCTGTCTTAGAAGGGATGAAATATAACTTTGATGGTTCAAAAACAACTAACAAGTAAGTTAGATGGTGGTGCATATATTAAATAATTAGCAAAAGAAATTAAATAAGAATTAATAATCGGGATTGAGCACTAGGAATTTTATTTTGATGTCCATAACTATAGCTGTACTATGCTCACACTTTGTCTCTCTGCTTCATGTAGCTGTTGGATGAGCTCCCCATGATTTACAGCTGCTGTGTATTTGTGTACTGCATGTGAGTACTGACATTTGAAATTCAATTCCGTGTGGGTTTTGATCTAATTACATTATTAGGATACGTAATGTAAAAGATTAAAAAAATTGTGACATTAGTGGAGAGTTTAGTTTCTGGGAAGCTACAGTAATCTCAGAACCCTAAATGCCAGTTTACATAGTATCCTAATTTGACTTAAATAGGCATTGTGACTTCTCTTGAGTGAAGAATGTGTCCAAATTGTGCCATAAAAGTTTTGGAGCAGTTTCTCTATACTGTAGTATGAGTGGTTTCTTTTTTAGTTACTGCGTTTAAAAAATATTATTTTTATTTTATGTGTGTGAGCATTTTGCCTGCATGTATGTCTGTATGCCATGTGCATGCCTAGTGTGAGAAGGCCAGAAGAGGGGATTGAATCCTCTGGAACTGGAGCTATGGAGGGTTGTAAGCCAGCACACATGTGCTAGGAACTGGATCCAGGTTTTCTGCAGGAGTAACGAGCACTCTCAATGGCTGGGCCAGCACCAGTTTCCTTTATTGTTCTTGTTGATTAGTGTGTGCGTGCGTGCGTGTGTGCATGTGTGTGCGCGTGTGTGTGTACCACAGTGTACATGCCGGGGTCAGAAGTGGGTTCTCCTCCCAACCTGGTAAACTGAGACTGAACGTTGTCTTCAGGCTTGAACTGTAATTGCTTTAACCTGCTGAACCATTTCATTAGCTCATGAACTGTTTCTTGATAAAAGCTTACCCGAAAAGTGAAGTAACTCATAGTTATTAGTTGTTTGAGAATTTCATACACTGCATTTTGATCATCTGAACTCTTCTAGATCTATTTCTATCTCCCTAACTACCCAATTTCATGTTCTATTTTTATTATTGTTGTTGTTATTATTTTAACCTATCAGGTCCACTTGTGTTGATCAGCTGTTCTTGGAAGTGGGGCTTTCTCTAAGACAGTGCAGGTGACATACCAGTGGCCATACCATTAAAGAATCCAGACTGTCTCATTCCCAGCAGCTCCTCAGCCGTGATGGGGCTTTGTGACCACCCCCACACACACTGTCTCCAGATTTCCACTAATGACGACAGTAGGTGCTGAGCTGGCTTTATACACAAGAAAGTAAAGCACGAGAAATTTAGCAACCTGCTCAAGGATTTGAGTGTATCTTCATTAATAAGCATGTCAGGCATACATTATATTATACAAGTTCACAGTCTCTGAAGGACACTAAAATAGCCCTGGAAAGAGCCCATGATAGAAAATTACAAGGGTCATAATCTCTCTGACCCTGAATGGTTTTTGTTTGTTTTATTTTGGATTGGTTTTAGGATGTTCTTTGACCATATCAAGTACTCAAAGCAGTCTAAACCTCCAGCTGTTTCTAAACCTGCTTGCCTTGTGTGCTTGCATCTGTGAAGCATGTGCTGGAAAGCCTTTGTGGTAAACATGGAAGGAGAAGGCAAAAGAGTCGAGTACTAACCCTCTGTGGACAGGGCCAGGATCAGAAAGCAGTGATAGCCTTCCTGGTGGTGATGTAAGACACGCCTCTTGTAAAGCTCTCTTTCATCCCTCTCCAGAAGAGGAAAAGAGGAAGAGCCCCAGTTCCCACATCACGGGTGTGAAATGCGCAGGCGGCTATAAAATCACTGTGACCTTCAGTTATACACAGTCTTTGTGTTTGCTGCTCCACTGTCCTCTGGCAGCCAGCAGCCGGGACAACACAGCTTACAAAAGGTTGGGTGCTCCTTCTGGAGGAAGTAGTGCTGTAGGAGGCCCCAAAATAACCACACAGAAACTGTATTAGTTAAATCACTGCTTGGCCCATTAGCTCAAGCTTCTTATTGGCTAACTCTTACATAATAATTTAACCCATTTCTATTAATCTGTGTTTTGCCACAAGGCTGTGGCTTACCGGGTAAAGTTCCGGCATTTGCCTTCTTTCTCCTAGCATTCAGTTTAGTTTTCCCCTCTTAAGTTCTGCCTTGCTATAGGTCCAAAGCAGTTTCTTTATTAATCAATGGTAATCACAGCACACAGAGGGGAATCCCACATCAAAGTAGTTCTGAAAGCACCCTGATTCAAGACAAGTGAAAACCATCCAGTAAATCTTGGAGATATATATATAAAAGTCAATGCATAAAATAAAGTGGTAACATTTGTGCATATGGGTGATTTGCCTATATGTATGACGTGTGCACCTCGTGTATGCCTGTAGAGAAGGCATTGTATCCCTGGAACTGAAATTGTAGACAATTGTGAGCTGCCGTCTGATGCCTTCACGCTATCCTTTGAGAACATTCGATATAAATTTCTCAGCTGTAGACAAAGCAAAAATGAAACTATAATTCATAAATACACTAACTTTTCTATCCAATTATAAAATCATATAATTTAAAAGTAAGATATTTGTATCATCTTCAGAGACATAAAACCATAGAATTTAAAGGTGAAGGAGTGTAGAGACCTGTTCCAGTCTCCTTTCTTTACGGAGGAGATAAGCATGTAGTTCAGTGAGTAAAGTGAGAATGCACTGCTAGCTGTCTGTTCTAATGCAGTCCTCAAAGGTTGAGTGCTTACCGGTGGCCCGCTGCCCCCCCCCCCCATGCTATCTCCTGTGCGTTGGGCACTGACCTAGTAGTTGTCTGCAAATATAGTAAGATTTCATCACTGTACATAAAGAATTCACAGTCTAGTTTGGGAGACACATAGGAAAACTAAGTATAATGCAATGCCTTTTTCTCTTTCTCCTCTTCTCAACAGAATTTCACTCTGCAGCCCAGGGCTGTCCTCCAGTCCTGGCCTCCTGAGTGCTGGGTAGCAAGCATGAGCTACCATGCCTAGCAGCACAGTGATCTCAGTAGCTGCATTCAGAGAGAGCATTGTTGTAGGATAACAAATGCACAAAGCTACTGGAGTTAAAGAGACTTCCCTTTTGTAGGGACACGAGGAAACTGACCCCATAGAGGGAGTCCAGCCTTGGCTCCTAGACCTGGAAAGGACTGTCTTTGTGCCTCCGTCTTCTTCATTCTGTCTCTCCGCATGACTCCAAGTCTTTCTACCTACTTTATTTTTCCTTTCATCCAGGTTATTCCTCCGCTCATTCATTCCCTTGTTTGCTCACCTCGCTGCCTCCAGATATCAGCCGTAGACTATCTGATACCATATTTGACTCCAGATATCAGCCGTAGACTATCTGATACCATATTTGACTCCTTTACTTAATTGACTTTGTTGTCTCCCCAACTTCATACATGCAGGAGAGAAATTTATCGTCTCAGCCGAAGTTACGTTACTCCTACTGATCCCGACAGCCTCTTGTAGTCTGTGTCCAGTTCAGTGTTTCTAACCCAGAGGGTGGGAGCTAGAGACAGAGAGTACTGCTGGATCACAAGACTTGTTCCTGGTTATGCATTGTAAAGTAAATTTCTTTCTCTCTTATTTTAAAGGTTTGAATGTTTCAAGACAAAGAGCTCAATAAACTACCATCTGCTTTTTACTCTAGTCCTATTCAGTTTAATAGTAACCACGGTAAGTCATACCTAGCCTCCAGTACTGTGTGCCACGTAGGAGATTGGAGTAATTAGCTATGCAGACTGAGATGTTTTTATGCAATTGGGATGTCTTATTTTTAGTCTTTGCACCTTTATTTCCTTTTCAAAAATTACTTTTAATTAAAAAAAGCTTTGAAAAGTTTGTTTTTAGATTCTATTTTTTGTGTGTATTTGAGTGTTCTGTCTATATGTATGTGCACCATCTGTATGACTGATGCCTGCAGAGGTCGGAAGATATTAGATCCCCTGGAGTTTCAGGTGGTCATGAGCCACCGTGTAAGTGCTAGGAACTGAATCTGGGTCGTCTGTAAGAGCAGCAAGTGCTCTTAATCAATGAGCCGTCTCTGCAGTCCCAAAATTAACTGTTTAATGTGTGTGTGTGTGTGTGTGTGTGTGTGTGTGTGTTTAGATAAAGAAAAGGTTGAAAAGTAAATTCTTAATAGCGATGGGGGAAAATTGTTTTTCTCAAGGATGAACTTACTCCCTCTTTCTTGTTAAAAACAAGAAGTGAGGTTTCCCCGTTGGCCATACTATGACTTTTCTTTGGAAATCTGTGTCAGGTACTAGAAATACAAGTGACTAAGAAGCCCTTGGTATCCATGAGGGAACTCATTCTACTAGGGGTCAAAGATAATGACTGCGAGAACAAAGGGGAGCCTTCCTATAGTGATGTGAGAAGAGGGCCAGTTAGGACCACTGTGGGACTGGAAGGACGACCCAGTGGTTAGTGTGCACACCGCTGTCAGGGGCTCACAGACCCGTTTCTCTAACGGTAGATGGATCTGTTGCCTTCACAGCACCTGCACTCGTGTGCAGGCATGTTCCCATGTGTGCACATGCAGACAAATAATTAAGCATTATAAAAACAAATTGCTTTAAAATTTAATTTACTGGGCTGGAGAGATGGCTCAGTGGTTAAGAGCATTGCCTGCTCTTCCAAAGGTCCTGAGTTCAATTCCCAGCAACCACATGGTGGCTCACAACCATCCAAGATGAGATGTGGTGCCCTCTTCTGGCCTGCAGATGTACACACAGACAGAATATTGTATACATAATAAATAAATAAATATTTAAAAAAAATTTAATTTACTCTTGAAGCCAAGATGACGGTGTGTGCTTGTTATCCCAACACCTGGAGCCTAAAACGAGGATAAGAACTTTGAGGCCATCCTGAGCCACATCGTGTGTTCTAGGCCAGCGTCCGCTCTCTGACTTGTCTCAGCATGTCCCCACTTCCTTCATAACTTTAATTAAAAAAATACTGCTTGATGAGGATCACACATGGGTTTGAGGCCATCCTGGGCTACGTCAAAAGACTGTGTCTGAGGAAGGAAAACACTGTTTGAGTCGGTCAGGGAAGCTTCAGGGGAGTCTCTAAGCCAGATGCTAACTCTGAGGGGGTTTCAAGCCTCTGGGCAACAGTGTGGCAAAGCATTTTTAGTCTTTTGTATTTCCGTACACACAGACCTTAGAATAGCAAAGTGAATTGCTCTTTTTTGAACATTACCATGTGCCAGATGCTTACTGAACGCTTTGCCTTGATTGTCCAATTAAGTTATCATGGGCACAATTGAGAGAGGTTTTATGTATGTAATTGCCCTATGGTAGGGGAAGTAGTAAATGGGTCTAGTGAATGAGACAGTCTGTCAGGTGATAATGTCCCATATGTGCTGTGCTTAAGAGATTAAATTTGTTCTCTAAGTAGTATTGATCCATAAAGTAGAAAAATGTACTCAGACAAGTTTTAGAAAAATTATGTGTTACAGACGATAGATTAAAGGAGTCTGGAGATTAAATACAGGAACCTTTCATACTTCATAAAATTTGGGGCTAAGATTGAAGTACTGTAACTGTGGTGAGGATGTAAAGAAGCAGCCGTGCCCTGTCTGGGATGTGTGGCCTATTGACTAGAGAGGGTAGAAGGGGAACAAAGACAGAACCTGTAGCCATGTAAGTCATGTGCATGCCTGTAGTCCCAGCACTTAGCAGGCCAAAGCATGGCATCCCAAGTTTGAAGCTAACATAGACGTAAGCAAGACCTTCTTTTAAAGTTAAAACGTGGAGCCAGCATGTTGGAACAGCCTATAATCCCAGCACTCAGGAGGCAAGGGCAGGAGGATCATGAGTTAAAGGCCATTTTTTTTTTCTACATAGCAAATTCAGGGCCAGGCTACATGAGTCTTAAAATATAAAAATTAAATTTTTGGATGGTGGTGGCACACAACTTTAATCGCAGCACTCAGGAGATAGAGGCAGGCAAATCTCTGAGTTCAAGGCCAGCCTGGTCTACAGAGCAAGTTCCAGGACGGTCAGGGCTACACAGAGAAACCCTGTCTCAAACAAAACAAAACAAAATATGTTAAAATTAAAAGCTAAAAATATATATAAGATAATAAGATTGTAGTTGTAGTTCATCTGGTAAAGTGCTTGCCTAGTGTACAGAAGGCCCTAGATTCTGTCCTCAGAATTGAGTAAAACCAAGTGTCTTGGTGAATGTCTGCATTCCCAAAACCTAGGCTAGACAGGTGGAGGCAGGAGGATCAGAAGTTTGAGGTCATCTTTAATAATATAATCAGCTTAAGACACCCTGGCTATGTGTTTTTAAAAAATAAATAAATAAACTGGACCAGCAAAACGGCTCAGTGGGTAAAGGATCCTGCTACTAAAGCTAAAAATCTAAGTTTGATAATTGGAACCTCAAAATTGTGAGAAAAGAACTGACAACTGCAAGGTGTCCTCTGCTTTGCAGATTGAACTACGAACATCTTGTTCAGAAAAGATAGTAAGCGTATGCTGTGATGTAGGAAGGAATAAACTTGGTTTATGATATGTTGAGTTGAAGTATCCAGTATTAGCGATACTGGAAGCTTAACAGGTAGGTAGGTGAACTAAAGGTACAGATCTGGGAGTTGTTTGGGGTGTAGGTTGTATCAGAAATACGGAGACCTGTGAACTGGTACCAAAGTAAAACACACCATTCAGACTAAAAAGATACAACCCTATGGAATGTAGACATTTGAGGACCATGGAGAACTATAGCCAGCCAAGGAGACTGAAAACAGACACCAGAGACACAGGAAAGACAAGAAAGCCTCATGTCACAGAGTACAAACTGTTCTAGATGTGAACAGTAAACAGGGAGGATGGCAAGATGGCTTAGCAGGTAGACCTTGCCTTGAGACCTGACAACTTGAGTTCAACTCCCAGAACCCATGGGATGGAAGGAGAGAATTCACCCTCATAAGCTGCACTCTGACCTCACCTCATGATGTCATATGCATACAATGAAGAAATGTAAAAACAAAAGCAGCTATTGGTTGTCTCTGAGTAGATAAGAAAAGGAAAGCATAACAACCCACTAAAGGAAACTGTCAGATGTTAAGATGGTAAACAGAATATTCACTGTTTCCCGAGTCCTGTGTTCCTTTGCCTAAACTCTGTACTGGTTAATAATGGAAGAACCCTACAACTACAGAAATGAAAAGAAGGCATGCCGTTGTTCTAACAGAGGGAATAAGTCAAGAATGCTAGCTAAGTTTATCTAGCAAGTTGGCATCAAAATCAAGATTAGACCCATTTGTAAGCTAAGAAGCGAATCAAGCAAGCTTTGGAATCAGATGAATGTGAGTTTAGATCCTAATATTTTTACTTAGTGCTCTCTCAGCTTTAGTTTTTCTTATGATAAAAATAAAGATAAAATAGAACATTTTTATACTAGCTATAATATTAATATCTGGCACATAATAAGGACTCCATAATTCTTGGTCTAGAAAAGAGAGTGTTGAAGAGACATATCCTTAAGCCTTGCCTGTTGGTGCTCACCTATAATCCCTGTACTCAAGAGATAGAGAGGCAGGAGGATTGTGAGTCCAAGGCTAACCTAAGATACATAATGAGTCCCAGTTAGTATTTTGAAGGAAAGACACAAATTAGACACATTCTCTTTATTAAATTTATAGTTAACAAGAAATGTTTCAGTCAAAACCCTTTGACTACTTACAGGAAATAATTGTAGTCTTTTTATAGTAATTAGCTAAGTTTAAAACCATATGAAGTTTCATTAGATGATTACATTAAATGAAGATGTAAAGATATCTAAGCTTAGTTCTAGACAGCAAGGAGATTATGAGCTTACAGGAAAGCAGTAAACCAGTAGAATGCCATAGTAGCAGTTCTCAGCTTGTGGGTCGTCACCCCCACATATCTGATAGCCTACATATTAGATACTTATATTACATTTTATATCAGTACCAAAATTGCAGTTATGGAGTAGCAACTAAAGAATTTTATGTTGGTGGTCCCCACAGCATGAGGAACTGTGTTGAGGGTCACAGCGTTAGAAGGTCACTGCCGTAGAGCTTATAGGTAGGTGGTGAGTGGTGGCTTCTGTTGGAAATGGAAGAGATCAGAAAAGACTTGAAGGAGGAATAGTCTGTGCTGAATTTTCAGCAGTACTTGTGAGTTGTGGAGGATTTTTGAGCAGTGATGAGCAGTGTTTCAGATGCAGAAGGCTGAAAGTGACGACACGTCAAAGCAGCTCTGCTCTAGAGGGAGGCCCGACAGGGAGACAGGAGCCTGAACTTGGGTTTGTGTAACTAAAGGTGTATCTAGGTAGTGAATAGTTGGGAGGCAGAAATGGGGACAAGGAATTTGTTTAAGTGGCTCCCTTACTGATAATCTAGTGTGTCTAGATCCTTTCACGTAGCCTAGTATTCTCCGTGCTGCGTCCTCCATTCTGCAGGTAAGCACCAAGTCTTTTAAGTTAGGTGTCAGTTGCTGAGACCCTGGAGCAAGTAAGTGAAGAGCTGGAAATTTGACTCTGATCCCTGACTGCAGTATTCTTTCTGCTGGTACAGAGACTGTCGACATGATTTGTTTAATTTGTTTACCCTTCATGAATAACCTTGTATCCTCCACCCTCCTTGGTGGTGACGCAAAGACCAGTGCTGACGTAGTCCACCTCTGACTGAATAGTTATTTCCTTGGCCGTGGCTAGGCTGGCTTGGGAGAAGCTGTCTGTCAGTGCTCGCCCTCCTGATTGGTTTTATGTAGCTGGGGTCTGGTTGGGATATCATGGGGAAGGAGAGGGCTGGGGTCTGAAGAGTGGTTGGAATAGATTTATATCCCTTCCTTCACTTACGTTTCTAATAATATTTTTCAGATTTACCTAAAAGTAAAAGAGCCTATATTCCATCAGGTAATTTTTGAAAAGATTTATTTATTTCATGTTATTTATATGAGTGTTTTGCTTGCATGTATGTCTGTGTACCATATGCTTGCTTGTGGCCTGTGAAGATCAGGAGAAGGTTATGAAGTTATGGTTTTCTTCCCCACATACATCAATAATGTGCACTGATAAAAGTGGGAGTAGGCTGGACTACCCATATCCATGGTGGTTCACACCCTCAGCCCAGAGGTTAACAATCAGAAAAGCTCGGTGTCCTCAGGTTGTGCCACACTAGTGTGCACACATGTAGACACACAAAGACAAGATAAATGCTTCAAGAGATTGGAACAGTGGGCATGGAAAATGTGTGTGCCTTCTGCCGTACCTCCTCTTTCTCATCTGCATCCTTTGTACTTTTTTTTTTTTTATAATAAACTACCATACAGTTGAACAAGCAAGCTGTTTCTCGCTGTTGGAGTTAGTTACAAACATAGAAAGAGATAGTTTGGCTTGGTGGTGCATACCTCTAATCCTAGCACTCAGGAGTCTGGAGCAAGAGGAGGTTTTAGAATTCGAGGTCATATTCCTCTTACTGGATTGCCTTGCAGAGCCATAATACAAGGGGAGGTGCTTAGTTCTACTGCAACTTGATATGCCATCTTTGTTGATACCCTTGGGAGGCCCGCCCATTTCAGAACAGAGGAGGATTTGGGGGAGGGAAGCTGTGGTCAGGATGTAAAATAAAAAAGTTAACTTAAAGAACTTTGGAGCAATAATAATTAAAAAAGAACTTGAGGTCAATATTAATATGAGCTCATGGCTTAGATGCCATATTTAGAAAAGTCTACAATGAATTTAGTGTCCCCAGTGATAGTTGTCACGCTAGCTCCTGTCATAACTCACTGAGGGCACTGCATCATTTTAGTAAATCACGAAGACATGTGATTTAGACAAACCCAAACTTAAGGAAATTCCCCAAAGTAAGTTGACTATAACCTTTAAAATTATCAAAGTCATAGGTCAGAGAGTATGTGCCTATAATCCCAGAACTCGGGAGGCTAAGGCAAGAGGATTGCAAATTCAAGCCAACCTCGGCCATGTAACAAGATTCTGTGGGCCACAAAAGCTAAATTCATCAAACACAAGTAAAGAGTGAGGAGCTAGTCTGGAAAAAAAGACTTCAGAGAATATCCTAGCTTGATTCTGTCACTGCAATAAACACCATTGCCAAAAGAAACTTAAGAGAAAAGGTTTATTTCATCTTAGCATTTATAGTCTATCATTTAGGGAAGTCAAGGTAGGATCTCAAACAGGAACCTGGAGGTAGGTGCTTAAGCTGAAAGTGTAAGATTTACTAGCTTCCTCCTCATGGATTTCTCAGCTTGTTTTTTTTTTTTTCTAAGGCAGGCAGTGGTGATGCACACCTTTAATCCCAGCTCTTAGGAGGCAGAGGTAGACAAATCTTTGCGTTTGAGGTCAGCGTGGTCTACAGAGCAAGTTCCAAGACAGCCAGGACTACAGAGATACCCAGTCAAAATAAACAAACAAAAAAGAGAGCAATTATAATTTAATTCCCTTTCCTCCCTCCAAACTCTCTCATATATACTCCTCCCACTCTCCTTCAAATTTATGGCCTCTTTTTACCAAAAGAGAGAGAGAAAGACTAATTGTTACTGCATGCATATATGCATATGTGTATACAATTATATTCCTAAATATAACGTATTCGGTCTGTATATTGCTCCCTGTATATATGTTTTCAGAGTGATCAGTTGGCACCGGACAAGCTCTTCCTTGGGCACGCTGCTTCTCCCATTTCCAGCTTCCCTCGGTTGCTTGTGTTCTTTGTGTAAGCTTGAGGCCTCATGGGCTTTTTTCTGTCCAGTTTGGCATGTGCATTGCTGCCATCCTGGTCTAGCTCATATTTGGACAGTCATGTTGGTGAGACTTTATGGGTGTAGCTTCTGATATTACTAGGAGAGACAGTGTCACAGTAAATCCCTGGCTTTCTGGCTCTTACAGTCTTTCCATCTCGTGTGCAATATTCCCTGAGCCTTAGGTGTGGGAATTGTTTTGTAGATGTATCCATTGGAACTAGGATCCACAACTCTGCCTTTTTGATTGGCTGTGGTTATTGGAGGAGAATCTACACCCACTGCCTTAATCACAGCCTAATCCCTAACAGCAATCTATGAACATTTATTTTTATACTCACAAATAAGTGTAGTATTCACCCCTCATCAAAGAACCTTCTCTTTGCAACAGATGGAGACTACTACGGAAAACCTTGGTTTGCTTTTTAATATAACTCAGGACCATTTGCTCAAGGGTTGCACCACCCACAGTGGGCTAGGCTCTCCCACACCAATCTTCAATCAAGAAAATGCCCTCCAGACTTGCCTACAGGTCAGTCTTATGGAGGCATTTTCTCAATTGAGGTTCTGCCTTCCCAGATGACTCCAGCTTATGTCAAGTTGACAAAAAACTGGCCAGCACAATTGAGAGGCGTGATAACTGAATGCATCTTTAATGTCCCGTGCAGTGCTAGCTCACCTGGAGCTCACTGTGTAGACCAGGCTGGCCTCTGCCTCCTGAGTGCTGGCATTAAAGGCATCAGCAGCCATGCCTAGCTTATTTGTGTTTGGTTTTGCCTATTACAAATATTAGGGCAACTGTAACTTTTGATTAAGGCTGTTTAGTGTCATACCACGGTTATTGTAGTTCCCTGTGTTTGTACTTTGGATATATAATAAAATGTCTTTAATGTTTAGTTATAGGTAAGTAATTAGAGAGGGGAGTAGGGAGGAAGGGAGACACAGACAGAGAGAGATAATGAGGCAGAGTGTTGACTGTTGCCGAGTCTGGGAACAGCTGTGCTAAGTGGTATTGATCCTCCTCTGTTCTGCAGCATTTGTTCTCACTGTCTGTTCTGGGTTGTGCTCTATTTAGAGAGGGTCTCACTGTATAGCTCAAGTCGTCTTCAAACTGGAGAAACTTCTAGCTCAACCTTCCAGATGTAGGGAGTAGATGTGTACACCACACCTGCCTGTTTTCATTCTTCTAATGGTATCTTCTGGTGAATCTGATGTCTGCATTTTAAGATGAATGGTTAATGGGGCTGTAGTGAGAGTTGGATGGGAATATCTGCCTAGCAGTCAGAAGGCCTTAGGTTCAGTCCATAGCACATGAAGAAACGGAGAACAATGAATGAGTTGTCTGGTCTCTTGATGGTGACACACTATCCATTATTTGAAAGCAGCAGTCTTAGCTAAAGAAACACTCACCAGCTTGGAAATTTAAGAGTCTTGGTTTCTTGACACTTGATAAGTCATACAGAAATCTCTTCAGTCTTTAATCTTTTAATTTCTTGATTTATAAAAATAGTGAAAATGGGCCAGCAAAATGTTTCAGCAGGTAAACACTGTTGCGGTGCAAGCCTGACTACTGAATTCAGTCCCTGGTTCTCATGATGAGGGGGCACCTCTGCTTGCCTGCATCTCTCATACACAAACACCAACAACAATAAATTACAAGCATTTTAAAGTGTTGAAAAGAAGCAAATGTATCATTTTTATAAGTGTCATGTAAAAACGATGTGGTTGTATTCAGCAAGCTTAATAGTCAGATTGATGCTAACCATGCACAGGGCTAGAGAGAAAGCTCAGTGGGTGAGAACAATGGCTGCTCTGATGGAGAACTGGGTGCAGTTCCCAGTACCCACATGGCTGTCAGAACCAACCGTCTGTGACTCCAGTGCCAGGCAATCTGATGCCCTCTTCTGGCTGTGCGGGCACCAGGCATGCACATAATACACATGCATACAAGGAAACCATGTGCACTCATAAAAATAAAGGAATGTATTACAAACTATGTATTAAGATGTCAAATGACATACAAATTCCTGCCCTTGATAGTTGGTGAAAAACTTTTAAAAGATATTTAACTTAGCTTTAGAGATAAGTAACACAATAAAACTAAAAGGAAAGGGTTGATAAACACCAAAGGTGTCTGCTAGACAGATCGAATTTCCTGAGAAGGAGAGTACTGATAACAATTCTCACTCACTATTAAGTCCAAGGTGACCCAGAAATCTCCAAATGAGAGCCCACATTTGATGGTCTTTCAAAATAAGGTAATACCCTAATTACATAACTGCCACATTCGATATACCAACATAGCTTAAAGCAAGGGAACAAGAAGAAAAGCATCTATAAGAGTAGATAAAAAAAAAAAAAGAAAGCCTAAGAGACCAGTGAAGCCTTTTAGCAGCAAATTGATATCTCTGAGAGAGACCTTCTTCTGTCTCAAGGAGCCCGGTAACTTCGTTTTCCTGACAGATTTCCACTACAGATGACTCCCAGGTGTAGTAAGTACATCAGTGCACGGAATCTTGTCTTTTCTCATTTGACACTCAGGCTTTGTAAAAACACTCTGTGTAAACATTGTGAAAAGCAAGACTAAGCATTTTGAGTTAAATTTTTTCTATTATGCTTCTTTATACATTTTATTACTAATTAGGACTGTAAGGAAGATAAGCACATTTGGAAATATAACTAGTAATTTTGATCTATTATATGCTACATTGTATATAAATATACACACATGTAAGATGGCTGTCTGTTCATGCATATTATACAGATTGGATTGACCAGTATCATACTAAATGAAATTTTCTTTATAAATGAAATAAGTGAGAGTTTGAAAGGATAAATGATTGGTCTGCTTTTCCTCATCTGGTTATTGGCAAAACTAGAAAAAAAGTGTTTTTTTATTTCACAGCCTGTATTATTATGTGATACTCTGGTGTCCAGTTACTTTGGAATCTTTTATTATGAGAAAGATCGGTGTTTTGTGTTGGTGACTGACTTCGAGGTAGGGTCTAGCAATGTAGTCCAGGCTACCCTCTAACTAATGACCTCCTGCCTGCGCCTCCTGCGTGATGGGAGTACTCAGTAATGGAAGTGGGTGCCACCGAACCTGACTCGTCGTCTTTTTAAGCTGACTTTAAATTGGACATGGTAGCACACAGCTATAATCCCAGCACCTGTGAGACTAAGGCAGGAGGATCCAGAATTCCAGGCCAGTCTAATTTACACAGTAAGACTTTGTGTGAAATAAAAGAAAATAGGAGCTGAGGCTGTAGTAGCTCAGTGACAGAACACTTCCCTAGTACGTGTGAGGCTCTGGTCCAGGCTTTCTCACCACGGGATGGGTGGATGGGTGGATGGGTGGATGGATGGATGATGGATGGACGGATGGACAAATGATGGATGGATGGATGGATGGATGGATGGATGGATGGATGGATGGATAGGTGGATGGGTGGATGAATGATGGATGGAATGGATGGGTAGGTAGGCAAGAAGAGTTGTATTGACCACTTTCTCTTTCTCTCCTATTCAGGTCATGTATGGAATGTTGGTCTTTACATTAGTACTCCGTTCTATTTATATTGTCACATGGTAAGTAGTTTGGGACTACCACCAACATTCTGATAAAAATATATTCAGGCTTATAACAGTAAATCTATAGCCTAAATTGGAATACAGTAAAACCTAACTCTAGCAGAACAGTGCTAGGAAACTGTAACCCAACATTTATTTATGACATATACTTACTAATGTGCATCATATAAAAACAAGAGTTCTAAAATTAAAGAAATTTGAAGGAAACTATGTATGAGACATCTGCTTGAATATGTATATTATTGACTAGGATGTTAAAGACTTGAAAAGTGCTACATTAAAGGAATGTGTTTGTAGGGCTGGAGAAATGGCTCAAAGGTTAAGAGCATATATATATTAAAATTAAATAATACTCATGAGATGACTTTAAATCGATCCTAACCATACAGTCCACGCACAGCTCTGTAAGTGGTTTGTTTTGTGCAGTTTTCCCGTTTTTGTTTTTAAAATAAGCCTTTTATTTTGAGATCATGTAGAAATGCATGTATAACGTAGTATCCCAGCCAGGAGCTGGCGCTGGCACAGCTGAGATACAGAGCACATCAGCAGAAGGGCGCGTGCTGTGCCCTTACCCCTCTCCTACATCAGCAGAAGGGCGCGTGCTGTGCCCTTACCTCTCTCCTACTTCTCCCTGTGCACACCCCTGGCAGTTACTAGTCCTTTCTTATAGTTTTGTCAGTCCAAGAAAGTTTGATAAATAAAAGCATATAGCGTGTAGCCTTAGAGATTGTTCTGACCCTCAGTATAATCCTCTGGATAGTAGTGTGGACTTCTCTTGCTGCTGTAGTCCATGGTGTAGATGTGCCCCAGTTGAGTAACTTACAGGTTGGGGCTGTTGTAAAGCTACTGTGAGCCTCTGTGTTTTTGTAGAAAGTGGAATTGCTGGGCCGTGTGGTAATTGTATGTTTAGTTTTTTTTTTAAACTGAAAAAAATGTTTTCCAGCATGGTTTTTACATTTTTGCCCGTAATGTATGAGTGATTCAATTTCTCTGCATCCTCATCAATTTTTATCTCATGAAGGCATGAAGGTACACACTAGTATCTTTTAATTTGCATTCCTAATAGTCAATCATGTTAAATGTATTTTCCTATATTCTTTCTTTTGCCATTAGTGTGTTCTCTTTAGTGAAATGTTTGTTTTGCCTTTGCTCATTTTCTCTTGGATTTACAAGAATTAACAAGGGTATTTTCTTGTGTTTACAAGTTTTAAGATTTTAATTTTTGTCAAATATGTAATTTATAAATATTTTCCCACAATCTGACTTTGTCTTACATATTTTTTTCAGAACCCTTTTTAAATATATAATTTATTTTTACTTTATGTTCATTGGCATTTTGCCTGCATGTGTGTCTCTGTCAGGGTGTCAGAAGCCTTGAACTGGAGTTACAGACAGGTGTGAGCTGTCATGTCGGTGCTGGGAATTGAACCTGAGTCCTCTGGAAGAACAGCCAGTGCTTTAACTGCTGAGCCATTTCTCCAGCCCCCAGAATCTTTTTAGCAACCAAATAT
Source organism: Microtus obscurus (assembly GCA_963919715.1). Classification (NCBI taxonomy): domain Eukaryota; kingdom Metazoa; phylum Chordata; class Mammalia; order Rodentia; family Cricetidae; genus Microtus; species Microtus obscurus. The sequence continues at coordinate 24,043,335 of CAWTZC010002521.1, forward strand.
TCATAATTTTGATGTTATATTTTTAGATTTCCTTTTGTTGTTATTTGTTTGTTCTGAGATGGATTCTTACTCTATATCCTTGGCTGATCTGGAACTCACTGTGTAGATCAGGCTAGTCTCGTACTCACAGAGATCCTCCTACTACTGTCTTCCAAGTGCTGGGATTAAAGTTGTCTGCCACACATCCAGCCTGGCCTTATTTATTTATTTATTTATTTTCACTTTATATACCAGCCCTAGTTCTCCCTCACTCCCCCCACCCCATTCCACCTTCCCCCACCCTTTTACTTCTGTGAGAGGATAAGGCCTCCCTTGGGAAGTCAACAAAGTCTGGCATACCAAGTTAAGTCAGGACCAAGCCCCTCCCCCTATATCAAGGCTGAGCAAGGTTTCCCACCATAGGGATTTGGCTCTAAAAAGCCAGTTAATGTATAGCCTGGCCATTTTTAGATCCCATTCCATCATCTCTGTGTGTGCTCTGTTTGCTCTCCATGTGTGTATACAACCACTAAGGTCTAATGTTGTCCATTTCTAGTGTGTGCAGAAACCTTACCTGTCTTTCTGTGCACGTGGTAGTTTTCTGGGGACATTTGGGATCCGCCACCTCTCAGGTCTGGAGCCTGTGACTACAACTGCAGGCGTCTCTGTGCATCCCACTGCACCCTGTCTTCTGGAGGTTGGCTGGCAACTCTGGCCTTACTTCATTTGCAGTTTCTGCCTTTGCTGTCATTTGGTCTTCCCCTTGTATCTTCACATGGCCGTGTTCTTGTAAGGTCACCAGTCTTCTCAAAATGCAGACCTGTTCCAGTCTAGCCTCGTCTGGGATATCGGCAGTGACCCTAGTTAGAAATAAAGTCGTACTCTGAAGTACCAGGGGTAGGGATTCAGTGTATTTTGGAGGTGGAGAAGAGAATAATTTAACATGTCTTGTTCCATTTAAAATATAATTGCCTAAAATATTTTCTCTACATAAATTTAGAACCACATCAGATAACATTATGATTTTTGCCTCAGTTGTAGTACATTTTCTTTAAAAACTCAAGGAAAGGGAAATATGTCTTCTGTTTCTGTCACTTGAGACAAGATAGTTTTGTTATATTGCTCAGACTGGCCCTGAACTTGTGATTCTTCTCTTCTTCCTGGATATCTAATAAGAATGGAAATCTGGACTTCCAGTTTGCTAAATGGCTTGGGGAAGGAACTACAGTGTGTGTGTGTGTGTGTGTGTGTGTGTGATGTATGACTATAAAAGGTGGTTATTATTTTAAGTTTTCTGTCTTTTGAGGCTGGCCCTTTTCATGATTCATTGACTGTAGAAAGTAGATTTTTTTGGAAACTTTTCTGTCTGTGCCTAGACTTCACATGCTGGCTAGTTCCCTTCCAAGTCCAGAGTATGCTAGCCCAAAAGAAAGCATATGGTACTGGGTAGTAGTCATCCACACTTTTAATCCCAGCATTTGGGAGGCAAAAGCAGGCGGGTCTCTGTGAGTTTGAGGCCAGCCTGGTTTACGTAGTTAGTACCTGGTATCCAGGGCTACACAAAGAAACCCTGTCTCAAAAAACCAAACAAACAAACAAAAAAAGAATGCATATGGTAGGTAAATCTGAAGAGTATTGTGCTAAATAAAATAAGCCGGGCCTATGTAGAAATACCACTCAAGCTAATGAGATGGTTTAGCAAGTAAAAGGTAAATGCCACCGAGACTGACATCTGTGCTCCGTCCGTGGGGCCACATGGTGGGAGGAGAGAACCGACTCCTGTGAGCTGCCCTTCATATGGGCCCCGTGGTACCTGCGTGCACACACCACAATAAATAAGTAAATAATAAATGTGATTTTTAAGAAATCAGTTTTAGCTTGACAGTGGTGGAGCATGTCTTTAATCCCAGCACTCGAGAAGCAGAGGCAGACGTGAGTTTGAGGCCAGCCTGATCTACAGAGTGAGTTTCAGGACAACCAGGGATACAGAAAAACCCTGTCTTGAAAAACCAAACAAACAAAAAACATCAAAATCCAAGTATACCACACAGTCTTTTTTACATACAGAAACTGAAAGTGCTGAACTCTTGAAAGTGTGGAATAAATGGTGGTTGTCAGAGGCTGGGGTGGGGCAGCAAGGCAGTTGGGAGAAATCTTGGTGGGAGGGTGCAAAGTGTCAGACAGGAGGAATAGGTTCTTGAGTTCTGTTATGCAAGTTTGCAGTGGTTAGTTATGTGCATTCAAAACAGCTCAAAAGAGTAAATGTCAAATATGTTACCACGGAAAATGGCAAATGAGATAGAGACGTTAATTAGCCTGATTTAGTCATTCCACATTGTATACATAGAACACGAGGGTGTGTCCCATAAGTATATATAATCATAATTTGTTGTAATGTGTCAATTAAAATATTAATTTTAACAGAAAGCACAGGGAGCTTACCACTATCATCTTCCAGGTCTCAGAGCCCATACCTAGCCTACTTCCTTCTCTTTACCTTTCAAAGTCTTCTGATGTCTCTTTAATATTACATGTAATATACACAGTTTTGCAGAATTTACTGGAAAGAATAGGAAAAACTCAGTTTATTCCATTTTTGCAGAAGCACAAGTCTCTACTTTATTTTGTTTGTAATCTGAGTGCCTTAGGGAGATGTCAAGACATGAAACAGCTTCAGTCTGACCGGATAGACTAGGCATGGTGAGAAACACAGATACATTTAGAAAAGGACTTGCCAGATGGGTAAAGGCTCTTCCCTCTAAGCCTGATGATCTGAGTTCAGTCCCCAGGACCTAAACTTTTAACAGTTAAAAGGGGAGAACCAACCACCAAAAGCAACAAGGTGCCGACAAAACACACACACAAAGAGAGAGAATTACCACCCCCTTTGTATAATAAAAAGATTTTTAAGTATTTACTTGTAACAATTTTCATGAAATAAAATCATCTTTTATCTGCCTTGCAAGTATTCTTTCTTGTATCTCTGTTTAGTGATGACTTAGTTCACTTTCTCCTTATCTGTCCCTAACTATGCTGTGAGGTTTTTGTTGTTGGTGGTGGGTTTTGTTTGTTTGTTTTTTGTGATAAGTTTTCTCCCTCAGCCAAAACTGTCCTGGTAGTCACTCTGTAGACCAGGCTGGCCTTGAACTCAGAGATCTGCCGGCCTGGGATTAAGGGCATTTAAAGGAGTGTGCCCCCTCCTCTGAGCTCATTTTGAGCTTCTTAAGACTTAGTTAACTTGATAATCCCTAGAACCCAGGAAAATGCTTCTGTGTAAAGATTCTTAATATCAAATAGAAATTCTCAAGTTTTGTTTTCAAATGTGACTGAGATCTTAAAATTCCTTCATTAACAAAACACTAAAAAATTCTGAATAAAACACAATAAACTTAGCTAGTTTAAAAAGGCATACGAATTCCAGAGCATCAAGCTCAAAGAAGAAGCTGTAGAGATAAATGAGTATGTATAATAGTTGGCTTGAAGGCCCTGGAAGATGCTAGCACACTGATATCTTTAGTATCAAGAGCCTCAGAATAAACAGAAAACAAAGATTTTTAGTTGAGGACCTAAAAGATTGCTCGGCGCGAATAAAGGTGCTGCCAAACCTGATTACTTGAGTTCAATCCCCATCTCAATGGTGGAAAAGGAGCCAAATCCTTTGAGTTGGCCTCTGCCCTCCGCATGTATACCCTGGTACTCATTGCAGGTGTACACCTGTATGCATGCACACACAAAATAAATACATATACAATGATTTTTTTTTTGATTTTTCGAGACAGGGTTTCTCTGTAGCTTTTGGTTCCTGTCATGGAACTAGCTCTTGTAGACCAGGCTGGTCTCAAACTCCCAGAGATCCGCCTGCCTCTGCCTCCCGAGTGCTGGGATTAAAGGCATTACAATGATTTTTTAAAAACCTGGATAATTTGAATTCTTTTTCATCACCATGTCACATGAACTAGAACCAGAAAGATACTAAAAGCAAATGCCCTCCGGTAAAATAAGATGGTAACTTCAGTCTAAAGTTTTGGGTTTTACACACACACACACACACACACACACACACACACACACAACTCCTTTGAGAATTTGTGAAGAAATGTAGTGAGACTAGTTGTTCACATTTGCTTCCATACCACATTACCAAGTGGGGTAGACACTGTCCAGTTTTGTGCAGAGGGTACTCACTGTTCATCTGGAATATCTGCTTTACTGTGCAGTTTAGAAGGTAGAAATTTAAGTGATTTTTCAAGAACTGCCTTCCCCTCCTTAACAAAATGTGGAAGAAAAGACAAAATGGAGTCAAGGTCGAAGTGCCTTAGGAAGCCAGGTCTGTAGTACCTGTGGTCAGAATTCTCCTGGGAAATGAATGGTACCATCGGTAGATCTCTGTCAGTCTGTAATGCTTAATTACACAGTGAAGGGTGTGCATTAAAGGAGCTGATCAGATTCTCTCTACATGAAATAAGAAGGTACTAAAAGTTTCCTCTACTGTGGCAAGAAGACTGCAGGTTTGAAGCTAGCTTGGGCTACTAACAGTACCCTCTCTCAAAATGAAAAAGAAGGAAAGCCAGGTTTGGCAGCACACGCCTTTAATCCCTGTTCTTGGGAGGCAGAGGCAAGAGTGTCTATGAGTTCAAGGCCAGACAAGGTTGTGTAGTGAGAACCCAGCTCAGAAAGGATGGCATGGGGCAGTTAGAAGTACTGAACTAATCTTTCAATGTCAAGAATTAGAAATCAAAGGGCCCAATGTGGTGGCGGCACTCGCCTGGAACCCCTGCACTTAGGAGGTGGATCCGGAGTCCAGTGTTATCCTTGGCTGCATAGCAAGTTCAAGACCAGCCTGGGCTACATGAGACCCTGTTTCAAAACAACAAACTAGAAATCATGATTATAGTAAACCTAAAGGGAAATGAATGGTAGAAATACCAAAGCACATGGTATTTAAAGGTATTATCTACTTTGCTTCTCCCTGGCACTAAGACTATAATAAAAACCTTTATTTTAAAAGCATAAAGGCACAAGGAAAAGATTCAGTAAAATCTTCAAAACTGGATGGTAAATAGATTTCTACTAACATCATTAAGTTGACCTAGAAAGAAACATCCTAAGCCAAGAAGCTCACCGTGTGTGACAGCATATTTTCATTATCAGACAAGTAGCAGGAACACACAGTCTAGGATATATTTGAGAAACATAACTAGAAATTAGAGTGGTTTTGAATTTCCAAAAGCCACATTGGAAATTTGAAGACAGTAGACCAGTGCCATTGACTTTCCGAAGAAAAATTTCTAACCTAGAATTCTACTGTCAATCAAACTATCAGTAAGGTGTGGAGAAAAGTTTTCATATATTGAAGTTTCCAAAAGAAATTTAGATCCAGTAAACTGTTGGTCAGGAACACTCTCCTACTAGAAAATTTGTTACACCAAAAAGAGAACAGTAGAAAAAGGAAGAAAGTGTGGGATTCGAGACAGAACAACCCAGGGGAGAGCTGATGGCAGTTCCTAAGGGAGGGAGAAGAGAAAGCCATTCTCAGATGATAGCTTACACAGGCAGGCAGGCTGAACGTAAAGCCTATGACATCAGACACAGATACTCTGGGAACTTTATGTATTTTATCCTCATAACCTGAGCTGTATGGGTAGTGTACCTCCAGAATCTTGTCTGTACCAAGCGGTCATGGATCATATGTTGATGGAGTTCTTGCTCTCTCCTCACGCCCTGCTGCCTGGATAACCAAAGACATTCATTTCACCCCAGTGAAGAATTTTGCTTTGTACTACTCGTGAGAGCTGCTGATTGGCTATGGTAAGTTTAGAAAAACACCGTTGATTCAGGGATGGTAGCACATATCTTTAACCCTAGCACTTGGTAGACAGAGACAGGAGGACCAAGAGTTCAAAGTCATCCATTATATAAGTTCCAGGGTAACCTTAGCTACATGGCTGCCCTGCCTCAAAAAACTCAAAACATAGATAAATACATAAAAATAAATCACTATTTACATGTAAATATTTACAGCCAAAACAAAAAAATCTTTTTAAAAAAATCTGTTCTTACTATTTACCATATTTAAAAACTAAAACTGTAGATTTACAGAAAGTGTCCTGTAAAATTCGACACATGTTCGCTATCTAAAAAGACCTTACCAATTAGTAGTAAAAAGGAATTTTCTTAGCCTATAAATTCTGTAGCATATAGCACACATAAAATGTGGGTTTTTTTCAATTCCTGTAGTAGCTAAAATAAAATAAGGTTATTATAGTATCACCATTTTACTCAGAATTGTCCTGATGGGAGTCCTGTCTAACATGGTGTTTGAGGCTAACACAGCGTGTACAAGAGTCACATAGTAAAGTGTACAGTCATAGGAGAAGCCTCCCATGGCGAAGACATGCTGTTCCCTAGATGCATGTAAACAGACAGCAGTAGCCAGTGGTGATGAGTGCTCTGGAGGAAACTCACTCCCATCCACTACCAGGGAGGGCTGCAGAAACACATCCCGAGAACAGTGTGCTTTTGAAGAAACTGAGCTCGTAAGACTCTTGTCTTGTTTTCTCGGAAGTACTCAGAATTCTTGTCACACAACTCCATTCTTGGACAGTGTTCCAGATTTGTGCATTAGAAACAACAGTATTTTCCTGAGAAATTAAAGTTCTAAGTAAATGGAGAGAGATACTCCATCTGAGAAAGAAAGATGCTCCCTTTGAGAGATACTCCCTTACAGGTTAGAAAAGTTAGTATCATTAAGGTGTCAGTTTTTCAGCTTTGTCTACAGGTTAAAAAAATCACAATCAAAATATTTTCAGGCTTTTGGTAAAAAATGTGGTATTTGCTGGGTATAACCAGTTCCAGGTGTATTAGTATATTCTGTGATGTAGGTGTGTGTGTGTGTGTGTGTGTGTGTGTGTGTGTGTGTGTGTGTGTGTGTGTGTTCAGTGCCTGGCAGAGAATGTGATTCAGTGTTAGTAGTTCTCCCATCAGTAAGAAATTCCATCACTGAAAAATTGTTGGGCAAGTATATCGGGCTATCTCCTTCATATACTTAACAGTCTTGATGGGCCATTCTCTCCAGTGTCTTTAAATAGCTAAATGTTCAGCAACTACCTAGGCACAGTGGTGAACCTGCTGTAGTCGCTGCTCCTGGGAGGTTGAGGCAAGAGAACTGCAGGAGCCCAGACATTTGAGACCAGCCTGAACATAGCAAGACCCTCCTCAAAAATCTGTTTAAAGTATGTAATACATGTTTGACAAAGACATTAAATTAATAAATGGATTTGCTCTTCGTCTCCTGAGGACTTTTCTTTCTCATAAAAATGATGATTTCCATCTGTCACATGATCTGGACTTGAAGACTTTTCATTTTGCTTTTCTTTTCCCCGCAGGGTTTATCCATGGCTTAGAGGACTGGGCTATACGTCCTTGACTGTCTTTTTGTTGGGATTTTTATTGTGGAATGTAGATAACATCTTCTGTGATTCACTGAGGTAAGATATATTTTCATTCCTAGAAAATAATTTTGGAAGCATTATATTAAGCAGAGGATTTTGTAGGCATTTTAGTGTCCTAAAATGAATTTTACCAGTGTTGACACTGTATAGCACAGTAAAATTAAACTCTGGGAATACCTATTTACATTGCCTGAAAGTTCAAACCTCAGAATATTTTATAATCTTGGGTTATTTTGTATGTGTGTATCATGTATCTTTGAAAACTGGTGTGGTGGTACAAGCCTTCAATCCCAGCACTCAGAGGCAGAGGCATTCAGATCTCTGTGAGTTCGAGGCCAGCCTGGTCTACAAAGTGAATTTCAGGATAGCCAGGACTATTGCACAAGGAAACCCTGTGTTTAGAAAGAAAGAAAGAAAGAAAGAAAGAAAGGAAGGAAGGAAGGAAGGAAGGAAGGAAGGAAGAAGAAATGACCTAATCTGCTTCATGAAGTAAGCATAAGCATTGGAATGCAGGTTAACCTTGCCAAGGACGGCATCAGTCAGCAAGGCCTTAGACTGTTAGAAACCTGGAAGTTGTGTGGCTTGGTCTCTGCAGATTTATTACAGGAAAGGAGAAGGAGGGAGGTATAGCCTAAGATTAAAGGACTTGAGAGAGATATTATGCGTGCTAACATCAGCTCAGATGGTCGAGCGCTTGTCACCAGCACCAAAAACCAAAGCCAGTGGTTAACAATGTCATTATTAGCCTTTGTGGTCTTGATTCACTGTGAAGACATGAACACAAGTATTGGACTTGATTAATAATTAAGTTTTTATACTAGAGGGTTATTACTAATATCTTAGATATGAAAATAGTATTGTAGCTATGTTTTAAAGAAGTTTTTCTAGTGACATATACTGAAATATCTAGTGATAAAATATGTCTAGACTTTTCCTCAAAGTAACGTGGGAGAGAGACATAATGAAGGTTCAGATGACTTGGATTTAGCATAATTGGATAATTATTGAAGTTTGGTTGTAAGGATTATTATTTAGCTTACTTTTGAGGAGGGTGATTTGTTTTTTTTTTCAAGTCAGGGTCTCATACAGCCCAGGTTGGCCTTGAAATCACTAAGTAACCAAGGGTGGTCTTGAATTCCTTACATCCTGTCTCCATCTCCCAATGTTAGAATCACAAGCAGATGCCACCGCCACATATGTTGTATATGTACATGTGGATCTTTAAATATAGATAAGTATATACTTTGCTTAGATCCCTATACTAAAAAGTTATGTGAATATAGACAAATAAATATATACTAAATACTAAGATCAAGCTGGATATGGTGGTGTATGCCCATAATCCCAGCACTCTAGGTAGGATGTTCAAGACATGAAAGCTAGCCTGGGAAACTAAGATCTAGATGCATACCTCTGAACTAGAAACATCCAGCAAAATGCCTAGGAGAGCTGAGTGGGTAGCCATCCCTGGGTGTGACCCACTAACTCCGTATGGTGGCCTCAAGTTGGCTTTCCACATTGGTATTCTTCTCTAGTGAATATTAGTATGATATATACTTATTTAATCAAAAGAGTTTGAGACCCACCCAGACTCAGGTAACTTACTTGGGGAACTATGTTAATCTACAAATTTTAAGTTCCTGCCACATACAGTTTTGCTAATGCCCACTTCCTCAAAGAAGCACTTAGATGTGAAACCGTAGATATTAAAAGAATTTATAAGCTATATAGTGGTATACTGAGATGAAAGGAAGTGTGTGTGTGTTCTTTCCTTTTCCTGAGCAGATAGCTAACTGTATTTGAGTTTCTCAAAGTGAGTTCCAGAAAGTAGCTGTTCCTAAGTATTAATAAAGCACTACTTAAAAACAGTTTCCATGGCTTAGTGGTTACCTGGAACAGAACGATGTATTCTGGGTAAGACTATTCAAAACCTTTAATTAATTAAATACATTAAAGTTAATAAGAGGTCAGTAAATTGTCTTCTACATTAATTTGAGTCATTTCTTCATGAACCTTTTGGAAGTATTGTTTGTTTCACAATACCCTTTTAGAAAACAATACAGTGAGTGTACAGAGCTTAAATAATTTCCATATTTTACAATATTTCAAAGTGTAACATATCTTCAGTTATAAAAGTGCCCTCCCTTCTCCACACAGGAACTTTCGAAAGAGAGCGCCCCCTATCCTTGGTGTCACGACACAGTTTCATGCATGGTGGCATATTTTAACTGGCCTGGGCTCTTATCTCCACATCCTTTTCAGGTAGGAAATAAAGGCTTTTTGATGTAGTATTGGAAGAGTTTTGCCTTTTTTTTTTTTTTGACTTTATGCTTCAAGAAGGAAGGTGTAAATATAAAATGTTGGAGACAGAATCAGCATTTCAGCACTGCCTTTGCCACTGGGTGACCATAAGAATTCCCCTCCCAGCCAGATGCTGGTAGCGCACGCCTTTAATCCCAGCACTCGGGCGACAGAAGAAGGCCAATTTCTGTGAGTTTGAGGCCAGCCTGGTCTACAGGAGCTAATTCCAGGACAGGCTCCAAAGCTACAGAGAAATCCTTGAAAAAAAGAGTTCCTTCCCTTCTCACATTATGTCGTGTGTGTCATGTGCATGAGATCAGGAGCAGCTGGAGCTGGGGATTCTCTCACGTGTACTCCAGAAGTAGATGGCTGACAGCTGACTAGTTCCACGAGACCCATTCACACCCAAGTCTCCACAAGAGGGTGTGAGGTGTGTGTTCTTAGAGTGTTCAGTCCAGACCTTCTCGGGGGTGGAAGGCTCCTTTTCCAGAAATAACTTGGTTATCACTTTGTTCTCTTTGAGACTGTTTATGATTAGACACTTTTGGCAAAAATGGACAAGTCATACCTCCATAGCATCCTTTTCCCAGTTATTAGGCCTTATCTTCCTTCAAATCATCTATTTGTGATTGATTTAAAAAAAAAAAAAAACAACTTACTTTTATTTTGCTTTGCCTGCACATATATTTTTAGTTATTTTACTATGTTTTACTGGCGCACATTTCTGTGTGTCACGTGTGTGCCTGGTGCCTGCAAAGGCCAGCAGAGGCCATCGGGTCCCCTGGAATTGGAGCTGCAGATGGTTATGAGCCACCAGTGCTGAGCTGTCTCTGTTACCTCTCAAACTGTTTATGATGAGTTACGTTTGTATTTATTCATTTTCCTCCCCGCCGGGTATAAGTTCATCTGAGCAGGGACTTACCTATTCTTTGCCACCTTTCAGATGTGAGAATCACGCCTAATATGTAGTCAGCAACCAGTGTATGTCTTTAATGAATGGATGTGTACGTGGTCATGTCTTCACCAATGGCACGTTAGCCTCAGAATCTTTGTGGAAACAAAGTGAAATGTTTATAGGAAAAAGAAGCTCGGCGGTGGCGGCACACACCTTTAACTCCAGCACTTTAACTCCAGAGATCTGTCGGAGGCAGAGGCCGACAGATCTCTGAGTTCAAGGCCAGCCTGGTCTACAAAGTGAGTTCCAGAACAGCCAGAACTTTCCAAAAAAAAAAAAAGAAAGGAAAAAAAAAACCTTTTTTTTGAACCAGAAATTCATGGTGGCTTGGGTCTGATCTTGAGGGACAACTGATGGAAGTTGAAGGTCAGACTACAGAATGGAAATCGTGTAATCGTGTATTCTTTAAGACCAGAAGGTGCGTGAGAAACAAAACTGAGGGACTCGTGTGTACAGGAAAATGTAGCACAGTCACATTAAGTTTTACAAATTTAACAAGTAGGTTCTTGCAACGTTTACATTCTTATTAGAAATATTAGAAAATTATGTTTTGTATTGTGGTCATGATACATTTGTCACTATTCCAATGCATTTAAATAGTGTAGTGTACATAAAACTGTGGTGTATTCCTGACAGCCCAGTGTCTGCCGTGTGCTCTGCTTTGCTGGTCTAACCTCAGCTCCAGCAGTGACTCACTTTAAAGACAGACACCAACGAAACTGTTACTCTCTGGGTTTCTCATGCCTTTATTTAATTAATGCTTGCTTCCAGCTGTGTTTGCAAAGGTGGACTTGTGATACCAACCACGTGGGGCATTATAATGTGATGCTTGGTCTAAACTACAGACACCTGAAGTTAAAGTCTATGAGTTGATTTGTCTAAGAAATTTTTCCACTTTTCTTTCAGTTTATATACAAGAACACTTTACCTGAGATACAGGCCAAAAGTGAAGGTAAGTCTTGTGAGGCAGGGTGGTGGTAGAAGATGCAGTGGATGTGAGAGACAGCAGAGCTATGGGGCAGCAGAGGGCAGCAGACATCAGTTCTGTAGTGTTCGCTCTCCATCCTACTCTGTGAGCTTAGAGAAGCAGCTTCTTTAAACCCGTGTTACTTCAACAGAATGGAGCTATTGGTAGCTACATTACAGCACTATTTTAAGACTTGAAGATTAAGGGGCTGGGGAGATGGCTCAGCAGTTAAGCATGTCCTGTTCTTTCAAAGGACCCAAGTTCCATTCCCAGCACCCATGTCAGATGCCTCACAACCACCCCTAACTCCAGCTTTGGGGACCCAGTGCCCTCTTCTGACATGCACAAGCACTGTGTTCACATGTGTGCGTGTGCACACAAGTCTGCTCCCCAGTTCCTTTAGGAGTTACAGATTACATGCCTACTTCATTTGCACAGATGAACTTAAAAGTAGATTTTGAGAGCTGAGCTGTGCTCAGGCTGCTCATACTAACAGCCTAACACGTGTTACCGTGCAGACCCCCTCTCATCCTGTCCTCACCTGTCTCCACAGTTTCTCTTTGGGATCTGGCCCATGGTCATGTTTGAACCTCAGAGGAAGCACTGATGAATTCTTCTATCAAGGAAACAAAAGCACCTGCTATAGTTCTGGCAAGATGGTCCAGAAGTCCCCAAAGACATGCACACTCAGACACCATGCCCGTCACAAGAGCTGGATGACTCAGCCACACGGAATGAGCATCGGTTTGTTGACTGTTTAGCTCCTGGCTTTATCTCATTTGTCTGTGACCTAAGATGCTTACAGAGAAACTGATGGGTGAATATTTATATTCTGGAGTGGGAGAAGTTGGGCATTTCTTAACAGGTTAACAGTCTGTGCTGGTCATTCATGGAAAAAGTTAATATTTTTTATTTTCTTTTTTTACAAGAGTTGCATGTTAATTATACCTTTCCTAATTGTTGATTAAATATTGAACAAAGTCATTAAGGACTGACAAAATCCCATTTCCAGATGGTTAACTGTGAGCCAGTACTTAGCTGTGTCAGCTTTGATTTATATTATTATATTAACCTCACGTGGTTTTTTAATGTTAAAAAGGAAAAGAAAGCCCTGGCTGTAGCTGCCTGGGTAGCCCCTCACTATCTGCCTTGGTGCTAGCTGGACCGCCGTAAGCAGACTCCGACCTGCCAGTGCGTGGGCTCTGTTCTCACCTCCACCAGTTTGTTTCGGGCTCTGGCCCACAGCCAGTCAAGGGGCCGGCCGTCTGTCATCCGGCTGGGAGTTCTTTCAGGACTCCTGTCTTTCACCAGTTAAAGTCTGTTGTTTTGCTTTCTTTGATTTTCAAGTTATTATTATTTTTGCATCTAGCAAATTTAACTGGTAATCTGGCCTACCCATATTCTGTATGCCAGCGTAGTTTAAATGAAGTTACCAGGGAAAGTTGGATGTTTTTTACTTATTGCATTGTGCAGTATTTTCCAGTTCTCAGAGAGGTCATGGCTATACCCAGACACTGTGTCAGCTTAACCCTGTTTTGCATAAAGCTTATTAAAGTATTTGCTCCTTCATTTTTTGAGGAGAAGAAATACAAGTATTAAAACAGTACTGACTTGTAACTTCTGCAGCATCTAAAATTTTAAAAGTCAGTAATAGCAGTCAAGTCTCATGGGGAGGCAGATAGGTCTAATCTGAGTGTCAGGAAATTGAATTGATTGTCACAAAAATAAATGAAAGGTCATGTATCTATTGATTGCATCCTGAGCTAAGGCTTCAATGGAAAAGTAGGGGTTTTTTCTCATGCAAAATTGATAAAAACAACTTTCCCATTTTTCCAATAGTCATTAAGAAGCCTTAGCCTGGCAGGGTGATGCGCACCATTAACCCCAGCACTCGGGAGGCAGAGGCAGGCGAATCTCTGTGAGTTTAAGGCCAGCCTGGCCTACATAGTTCCAGAACACCTTCAAGGTGAGATCTCAAACAAACAAACAAAAAGCATTTGGTTCATTAGGTAGTCTTGGTACATTTTAAAGACCAACATTAAACAAACACACCTTTTATAAAAGCAAGACATGCCAAAACATAATCTAAGAGAACCTCAGTTGTACTGTCGCTGTAGGCATGGGTCAGAGTCCAGAGTGCACCTGCTGAGATGCCCAGGTTCCTGTGTCCTGGAACAAGAGTTGGACCAGAGACACGTGGATAGTGATGGAAATAGAGATCTTTCACTAGGAATGGGACTGGCAAAGGTCCTTGGCCAGCAGAGCCTCCATCTTTCTTGGCAATTAGAGAGGTAGGGCTTATTTTAAAGCACGCTATTTTGTTATGCATATACCAAATTTGGAGCGGTTTCCAGTCTTCCTTGGGGTTGCTTTTTGTTTGTTTGTCTCTAGAACTTCCTGTTCGCCTACCTCACTTTACCCCATCCTCAGAGCTGTGGTCCCAAAACACTTTCCGAGGGGCTAAAGGATAATAGTCTATTTTGTGTAAATCTGTGCTGATGAAGAGTGTAATCCTTGCCAAAGAGAGACCACAAAGCTCTCTTCCTGTTGTTTCTGTTGGCTGGAGAGAAGGCTTTGGAGTTTTTGTGGGGGTTGACTCGAATCCCTTTATCATAATGAGCTAAGTTTGAAACTGTCATATCCTAGAAGACACAAATTGTACAGGATTAAAAATGCAAGAATTTGAGCTGAAGAGATGGTGTAGCAGTTGAGAGCACTAATTGCTCTTGCAGCGGACCTGGGTCTGATTCTCAGCACCCACATGGTAGCTCACAACCTTCCATCACTGCAGTTCCTACGACTCTAGCGACCTCTTCTGGCATCTGCAAGCCCCAGACACACACATGGTACACATACAAGCAGAACATCCATACACCTAAAGTAATAAATCTCTGAAAAGTTGTCAGTGCAAGAACAATATGATTATACCAGAAGTGGCCCCAGGAAGGACCTGAGTCAGGAAAACCAAAGCTATGCTTGTGTAAATTTTTCTGGGTATGGTCCTTGCAAAACAAAATCACATACACAAACAAACAAAAAATCCCAACTGATGGTTATATATTGAGATCATGGTAAAATACAAAAAAAAAAAATTTAGGAAAAAAATCCAGTAGTAGAATGGATTAAAGGAAAGATACTGCGGGTTGTAACCAGAGTATCAATAGTGCCAAAAGAAAAATAATGAAGAAAAGCAAAGCATACGGTTGTAATTACTGATAGATTTGTAATAGAGTTTATCTTTGCCTTTAAGAAGTGAAGTCATCCCGTTTGTTGTCTGAAGAGATCCTTTATGTCCTTCAGCCTTTCCATAGCTAGGAGTAGGTGCTTGTCTTCAAGGTGTTCTTGAGGCTTTGGAGACTTGGGTCTCATGGACACTGGTGCCACTTCCTTAGAATGACCCCCACAGGCTGTATCCGGTCTCCACACATCTAGTGCCCATCTTCAACAGCTTTAATGCCCTATCAGCTGCAGTCTGTTGTCTCTACCAAGGATCACCAGAGAAGTAAGACTGCAGCAGTGCACTGAGTTCTAACCACAATAAGGGAGACTGTTTCGGTAAGACTTAATAATATGTCCTTTTTATTACACAGAGTAAGTATACCCAGTCTGATGTTACTGCTTGGTGATATTGTAACTTCTATAATTTTCGTTATGGAAAGGAAGTTAAAGTTCTTTGGCAAATTTGTGCGTCATTCTAGATGTATCTCAGCCTCACTTGGAAGTCTTACATCCATCACTGTACAGTAGGAGCACTTATAGGAGGAGCCAGTCCAACAGAATTCTCAACCCAGCGTCCAAAGAATTGGGTCAAAATAAAGCATTTTGATGCTGTTTTATTTTTGTTACCCTTGACCTTTTTTAAAAAATAAAATAAAGTTTTAATTTTTTCCAGTACCAGTTTGGAAGACAGTCCTTATTAAAATCAGTATGTCCCGTGTGATGACTTAATAGGGCTTCCATGCTGTGATGCGTGGATGGTGTTCATTTCATAGACACAAATAGCACTTGAAGGGTTCATGAAACATTTGATAGGCAAAAAAATACAATTTTAGTAGGTTAATAGGGAGTTAGGAGTACCTGTATTTATCATAAGGCAGTATATATTTATCAGGCCTTTTAATATGTCTCTCACACATTCATGTTTACCCACATTTAAATCCGGCCTGGCATTGAGGCTGGAGTGATAGATAGTTCAACGGCTGAGGGCACTTGTTGCCCCTGCAGAGGACCTGGGTTCAATTCCCAGCACCCACGGGTGCTCATGACCATTCATAGCTCCAGTTCCAGGGGATCCAATGGCTCTTCTGAGGTGACAGCCATACATGTGGTGCACATACGTACATGCAGGCCAAACACTTGTACACATAACATAAATCTTAAAAACAAAATTAGTCATACTAAGAGAAGCACAAAATAAAGGTTTTTAAATGATAAATGAGATGTTCACAGGCTTAAGTTCTTCCTCAGAATGAAAAATGACAAAGGAATTGCATGAAGACAGTTACCATGACACAGAATAGATTTAGTGAGAGGAGACAGTTCCAAGGTAAAGCTGTAAGGTAGGATTAGTTTATTTTCCTTTCCTGTTTAATAGTTAATAATCAAGAGAGATCACCTTCACGATGGGAAATTTTTAGAATGGGATCTCTTCTAGGCTGCACAATTTTTTTTTTCATAGAAAATTTCGTTCTGTTTGAAGGTAAAGAAGGAAAAGTCAGCAGAAAACACAGCCGGAGAATGCCTAAATTCTTTTTTTTTAGAATTTATCTTTAGTTCTTATACAATCTTTCAACTTTTTTGTTAATTTCTTACTCGTTTTTAACATTTCTTTATCTTAGATGTAGATTTAAAACTCTTATTAACTGTAAATTAAAATTTCAGTCTTTTCTTTAGATGTTTTAAATGTTCAATTAGGCCTGGTGGCAGTGGCGCACGCCTTTAATCCCAGCTCTCAGGAGGCAGAGCCAGGTGGATCTCTGTGAGTCCGAGGCCAGCCTGGAAGCAGAGTAAGTTCCAAGACAGTCAGGGCTACACAGAGAAATCCTGTGTAGGCAGGGGACATTTAGGCAATGGGGCACTCATCAGACTTTGTTGAAGAAACAGGGAGTGTTCATATCAGCTGGACTGGTTCACATCAGCTTTCGGGAAGTCCAGGGCTCGCCACCATTCAGAGCAGGTTATAGTCAGCAACTGATGCTTAGACGCATCTACCAGCCAAGTGGAAGCTGATTGAGATAAGTTTAAACTGGGAACAGAGTTAAAATTTAACTTAAAGAAAAAACCCATATTATAGAAAAAGAGCAGATAACGGGTATCTGTAAACAGAAGGAATAGACTCATACCTTTGAGTCCTAGCAAAAACTACAGATTTTGGTTAGAAGCATGTATATTTTTCTGCTGTTCAGAGAACCACGTCTGGTTTGACAGAGATGCCTTTGGCCCAATGAGAAACACCTTTAAGTTCATATTTAAATGGCAACCAGAATAGATCTAAAATCTTGAGCTTCTGACCCACATAGCAAGTAGTCATTGCTCTATCAGCTTATTAGAACCCCATAGGGAGGATTAGAAACATTTTTCATATCTTAAGTCATTTCTTTTAGACCCTCAAAGCTTATGAACTTTTATATCCTCAGGCCTTAAAACATTTTTTAATGAGCTTACAAGTTGGCTATAGATTTGTGGAAGAATCTGGATACCTTTTGCGGCTAAACTGACACTATAACTGCCCTAGCCGTTAATACTAATCAGAGATCTCCGAAGGATAAATAAAGTATATCTGAGTACAGACCAATGACAAGAACCAAAGTCTATATACGGTTAGTCATGCCCAGGTCTCCATAGCATTGGAGACAGAAATATCCAGAACAGCAACTGTCTAAGCCAGGTCCAGAAGGTGAATTTTTCCTTTTCTGTGGAAGAGGGACATGGAAAAGACTGACCTTGTTTTGTCTAGGCAAAAGTGGTGCAATCAATTCTCCAAGGTCCGGCTGTTTGTCCACAGTCTGGACAAGGTCCTGGCAGCTGGTGTTGCACTGGGACATCTAGTCCAGTGGTCAGCATCGTCATAATCCAGGTGGAGACATCATGGTGTCTATAATCTTCTCTGGAGACCTTGGGTTAATGCTAGGATCTCAGAGTCTCTGTCTAATAGGCTTTTTAATTATTATTTTAAATGCCACATTCTGTAGATCTCTGAAGTATGAGGGCTGCCTAGGTATGTCTAATTAGACAAACTGTTTTTGTTTTAAGTTTGATTTTGAAAACATATACAGGGAACTAAATAAGGTTTATTTCTGTAACTAATCATATCGGTACTTTAAAGATGACTGACTAACTTGTATTTTCTTACAGTCTATAATAAGTTAGCAGCTTTTACAAGACTAGAACTCCACACTCTGTCATGACTTTGAATTACAGCTAATAAAGAAACTGAATTAGTCATTCTAAGGGTAAACACAGAACAAGTTTATATCTAATTATTAATGTTGTCTCCTGCAAAGGCAAGGAACAGGTCCCAGGGTGATATGGGAACAGGAGGGAGTCTAAGGGCTGGCATTGCCCTTGGGCAAACTGAGACTCAGGCCTACCTTCCTGCTGATCTATAGAACCCATCTTAGCAGGTGTGTACCGAGTTGACCTGAGAAAGCTGCCCTGGGCCCAACATTTTCCCCCTTCACAAGTACCAATGACAGGACTCAATCATGGGTCCTGTCTGTCCAGGGGCTCAAGGGGGTGATACTGGAACCTCTATACCATCATTTGAGCAGTATTGACCTGTTCTCGAACAAAAGCCATTGGTCTGTTGATAAGAAGCAGCTAATTAGGGCCTGTTGGAGCTGGAAGCAGGGTTGTTAATCAAGGAGACCAGTTGAACAAGTTTTTACGTTCAGTGTGAGCATTCTGTTTTCTGTCATTAGCAAGGCCATTGAATCTCTTAATAACCCCAGATTGACTGACATAGAAACAGCATTCTTTCCCCAGAAGAGGAGGTCTAAACCTCTTAGTATTAATACAGAAATTTATGACTCAGTTTATCCAAATAGTTTAAACCCTAGCAATATAAAATATAATACATTTTATAGCACAGATGTCTCACAGCCTTATAAATTTATTTAAAAACCTAAAATCTCTTAAATGGCTTTCTGCAATATCAAAAATAAAGTACTTCCTTGGTCCCACCCTCAACAGCACATACACAGCCTGACTTTTAGATCTCAGCCTGCTCCATTTCACTGTACCCGGTGCTTCTGGTGACGATCACCTGACACTGGCACTTCTAAAACTATTAAGGTCCGTTGTTGCAACTGTATATTCTCTGGGACTCTAGTCCTGTTATACATTTGTAAACCTTAGCTGTTTTATTTTTTTTTATGATCCCTTTATGTCTTTATAACCATTATCACCTGGGTGACTCTTAAGAAAGTCTAGCAGGCAGAACAAGGTACATTTTGAGTATAAAAACATTGAGTTTAGCTGGGTGGTGGTGGCGCACGCCTTTAATCCCAGCACTTGGGAAGCAGAGGCAGGCGGATCTCTGTGAGTTCAAGGCCAGCCTGATCTACAAAAGCTAGTTCCAGGATTGGCAGGATTGACTCTAAAACTACAGAGAAACACTGTCTTTTTTTTTTAATATTTATTTATTTATTATGGATACAGTATACAATATTCTGTGTGTATGTCTGCAGACCAGAAGAGGGCAGCAGACCTCATTACAAATGGTTGTGAGCCACCACGTGGTTGCCGGGAATTGAACTCATGACCTTTGGAAGAGCAGGCAATGCTCTTAACCACTGAGCCATCTCTCCAGCCCCCAAAACACTGTCATGAAAGAAAAAAAAAAAAAACATTGAGGTTTTGTTTTTTTTTTTTTTTTTTTTTTGGTTTTTCGAAACAGGGTTTCTCTGTGGTTTTGGAGCTTGTCCTGGAACTAGCTCTTGTATACCAGGCTGGTCTCGAACTCACAGAGATCCGCCTGCCTCTGCCTCCCGAGTGCTGGGATTAAAGGCGTGCGCCACCACCGCCCGGCCATTGAGGTGTATTTTAATCCAAACTATCTTGGAGATCTGTTAGGCCCATTCCACATGGTCATCTTTAATCAAGATGGCAGTGAAATCATGTGGCATCCATTTTTTTAACTCTAGCAAAATGGCAATTTAAAATTTAAAATGGAATTATGCCTTATGATTTTTTTAATTACCCATGCATAGATTTTAAGTAAATAAAACACAGGTCTAACAGAGGAAGAGCCATAATACAATTTTAAAAAACAGCATATAGCAGTTTTAACATTATCTATACCCAAAAAGTCGTCTGAATTTCTGCTAACCCAAATTTAGTAATCAGAGCTCAGTGATAAAGTTTTGAAGTCAGACCCATAACAGCACAAATAGACCATTTCTGTCTCAGCTCCAAGCTTGCAAAAAAACTGACATAGACACACTTTTTAACAAAACAAGCATATTTAGTATTTGCATGTATGAGAAACCACAACAAACATAGTTTACATCCCCTTTTGACCTTTTCTAACTTTTTATATACATTTAATCCATTTTTTCTCTTTATTTCTTTAGTCTCCTGCTTTCTCACTCACTTTTTAGACGACATACCAAAATCTTTCTTGCTCTTTAGACAACATACCAAAATCTCTCTCGCTTTTTAGACAATATGAAATCTCTTATCGAAGTCTTTCTTGTGGTTTTCCTCAGTGGTGTATGATGTATGGCTACAATATTATAAGTAAGAACAGAAACATGCATATACTATAACAAAAATAACTTTAAACTTACATCACATAAAATCTTTTTTTTCTAAAATTTTTTTTAAATATTTATTTATTATGTATACAGCATTCTGCCTGCATGTATGCCTGCAGGCCAGAAGAGGGCACCAGATCTCATTACAGATGGTTGTGAGCCACCATGTGGTTGCTGGGAATTGAACTCAGGACCTCAGGAAGAACAGGCAATGCTCTTAACCTCTGAGCCATCTCTCCAGCCCCCCATCACATAAAATCTTGTATCAGTATGAAACATTTGAGAACAACAGTTGTTTTTTTTTATACATTAACCAATATTAATTTGTAATCTTCCCCTATAAATGATGATGGATATTTATGACCCATTGGATCTGAATGATCAAAGCAGCTCTGGTGGAGGGAAGTCTGGCTACAGCGTCACAACACCTACATCCAGAGTCCTTGGCCAGGTTTGACCAGAAGTTGAGGCACGCAGCCCCCAGGGCAGGCGGAGGGAACTCTTTCACCAGCATGGAAGGGGGCAGTGTGGCCAGGCTTAGTGAAAGAAACCATCGAAAGCAGAAAATTGGTGAAGATGGAATTCAACAAGGGGGCTGTGTTCCAGCTGCAGTAGGCAGCGGAGCTTGGCAGCTTTGGCCGCATGGTCCTAGGGTTAAGGATAGAAGAAAGGGGCTATGGACTTTGTCTCCACAGCTAAGGAAGGCTGCTGAAGTCAGGCATGAGTCGGGGTGTCCCTGAGTAGAGGGCTGGAGAGGCCACATGACACTGGGAAGTGGAAGCTTGAATTACCTTGGAGATCCTGAGCTGTTGGAGATGCCAGAGCCGTGGGAACCTGCTGTGAGCTGCTCATGGAGAATGGAAGCAGCCCAAGAGAAAGAAGTGTGTTGCAGTCAACAGAGCTGAAAGGAGTTGGAGATCTGAAGCATAATGACGTCAGGCCTGCAGGTGCGGAGTTTGGAGTTTGTCCAGCTGGTTTTCGGCTTTGCTTTGGTCCAGTATTTCCTCACTGTGTTTTCTTCCCTATGTTTTAGAAAGTTAATGCACATTCTGTACTTTATATGTTGGAAGTAATGTGGTCTGCTTTTTGATTTTGATTTTATAGGGGATTACAGTTAAGAGGTTGCATGAATCTTAGGAGAGACTTTGAACTTTTAGACTTTGAAATAAATTTGAGAATGTGATAGACTATGGGGACTTCTGAGGTTGGACTGAATGCATTTTTGCACTATGATATGGCTACAGGCCTTTGGGGGCCAGGGAGTAGAATGTGGTAGTTTGAAAGAAAATGACCTCCAAAGGAAGTGGCACTGTTAGGAGGTGTGACCTTGTTGAAGGAAGTGTGTCACTGTGGAGGCAGGCTTATAGGTCTCATATATGCTCATATATGCCCAGTGTCTTAGACCATTTCCTATTGCCCACAAGTCAAGATGTAGGACACTTCTCCAGTGCCGTGTCTGCCTGCACGCCACCATGTCACGCCATGATGACAATGGACTAAACCTCCAAAAATGTAAGTCACCCCAATTAAATATTTTCCTTTATAAGAGTTGCTGTGGCCATGGTGCCTCTTCACAGCAGTAGAACACTGACTAAGACATCTTTCCATCTTCTGACGTCTTCTCCACTTTACCTCTTCAAAGACTTGTTGCACAGGTTTTCCCTTTGCTCAGTTAGAGTTACCCCAAGATATTTTATATTTTTTTCTGGCTGTTGTGAGGAGCGTTATTTCCCTGATTTCTTTTTCAGCAGCCTGTTTATCATTTGTACATAAAAGGGCTACTGGTTTTTTACCACAAGGACACTTGCTCACCTATGTTCGTAGCAGCTTTATTTGTAATATCCAGAACATGAAACAACCTAGATGCCCCTCAAGTGAAGAATGGATAAAGAAAGTGTGGTACATTTACACAGTGGAGTATTACTCAGCTGTTAAAAATAATAGCATCATGAAATTTGAAGGCAAAAAAAAAAAAAAAAGAAAGAAAAACCTCCTGAGGGGGTAACCTAGACCCAGAAAGACTTATAAATGGATATCAGCTGTAAAACAAAGGATAACTATGCTACAAGCCACAGATAGAGTCTGGGTAACAGGGAGGTTCCAGGAGGGCAAGCTCATATCTCCCTGGGAAGGGCAAACAGAAGAGATTTTGTGGATGGACTGGGGCCAAGTGGGGACAGGAACTTGAGGGATCAGACTGGACCTGGATGGGGGGAGAGAACTAAAAGAGATGACTGGGAGCGGGGGAGGGCATTTCCACGTCAGGCAGAAACCTGGTGCAAGGGAAACTTCAGGAGTCTACAAGGATGACCCCAGCTAAGACTCCTAGCAAGAGCAGATTCTCAGCCTGAACTGGCCATCTCCCGTGGCCAGGCAAGACTTCCAGTGGAAAGATGGGGGCACTAACCCAGCCACATAACCTTTTATACAGCCTGTCCTACCTATGGGATGTGCTGTGGTTCGGTTGGAGCAGAGATTGTGGGAGGGGCCAAACAATGCCTGGTCCAGCCTGTAACCCACGCCACGAGAGCGAGCCCACCCTTGATGCTGCCTTCAGGACCCAGAGGACAGACGGCCCAAAGACCTAGAATAGAGCCAAACATGGTTACAGGAAGAAAAAAAGGCAATGCAATGACAGCCTAATAGTATTCTGCTGTATGCATGCATAGCTTGGTGCCTGCCCCAGTTGTCATCAGAGAGTCTTCATTAGCAAGGGCCAATAGAGTCCAGCTCTTAACTGATCCCCTACCAAGGGTTAGGTCAGCAGCCTCAGCGTAGTGAAAGGACTTAAACAATTCCTGGTCTAAGAAGTACCGAGTGAGTTTATACATGTACTGTTTAAATCGTGTTTCTTATTCTTTTGCCCATATTTTAAGGGTTCCAGTTTATACACACACATACATACAAAGGCAATTTTCCGGCAAGTAACAGGGCTTGAATTTTCAGGGTCAAAAAGCAGATAAGAACTGTCCCAATGACACTACTGCCTGCGTATTTATGCCCTTGGAGAGGCATGTTTAGGACACCCAGGCAGTGCTCAGGCCAGAAGAGGGCATTGGATCTCCTGTAGCTGGAGTCACAGGCAATTGGGAGTGGTAGTGTTGGAGGTCCTCCTGTTTATGTGTTGCTTTCATTGGTTAATCAATAAAGAAACTGCTTGGCCTGATAGGGCAGAACTTAGATAGGTGGAGAAGACAGAACTGAATGCTGGGAAGAAGGGCGGAGTGAGAGACGCCATGGAGCTCTTGCCTGAGATGGATGCTGGTTAGAATCTTGCTGGTAAGCCACAGTCATGTGGCAATACACAGATTTAATAGAAATGGGTTAAATTAAGACATAGGAGTTAGCGAATAAGAAGTTAGAGCTAATGGGCCAGGCAGTGCTTAAATGAATACAGTTTCTGTGTGATTATTTCAGGTGTAAGCTAGCTGAGCGGCCAGGACAGAACAAAGGGCCCTGGCTCTATGTAACAGAGTGACCCTAAGTTGGTCCTTTGTAAGAGCAAAAAGTACTCCTCACTGCTGAGCCATCTCTCCAGCCCGAGTTAAGGTTCTTTTTTTATTATTATTATTTATTTATTTATTTAGTATGTATACAATATTCTGTCTGTATGCCTGAAGGCCAGAAGAGGGCGCCAGACCTCTTTACAGATGGTTGTGAGCCACCATGTAGTTGCTGGGAATTGAACTCAGGACCTTTGGAAGAGCAGGCAATGCTCTTACCACTGAGCCATCTCTCCAGTCCCCGAGTTAAGGTTCTTAAGAGGATACACATGTGTGTGTATTTGTGTTCCTGGCTGATGCTTACCAAAACTCTTATAAGCATAGATCAGAGTCCAGAGGGCACCCGTGGGATTTCCAGGTTCTCTGTCCTGAACAAAGAATTGTACCAGGAACACATGGCTAGAGATAGAAATAGATATATTTTATCAAAAGAAAAATAACTTCCCAGAATAGGAGCGTGCTCCCTCCCCAAGGACTGGGGAAGGTCCAAAGTCCAGTCCTTGGGGGGGGGGGGGCATTTACAAAGCCACTACCTTCTCTGGCAATAGGAAGCCACCAGACTTTTATTGTGTGTGCTGTTTTGTCATGTGTAGCATATAGTTGGAAGGGTTACCTGTCTTCCTCTGCCATTGGTTTTATCAAATGTCTATCTATGCCTTATCCTCCTTCCTCTCTTAGAAGGGAATAAAGAGTTTCAAAGCAGTCTGTGAAACTGCATTTTGCTTTACCGTTCCGATTTTGGACGCTGTTTACGTGCGCCTGACATGAGAGGCCACTTCTAAAGAATGCCTCTCTTTCACACCACTCCATTTGAGTACTGTTCAGCTGACTGTTATTCTGCATAAAGTATGGATAATAAAAACATAGTCACATCCCTTCTGACAAGGTTACTACATGTATGACTCAGATTCTGTAGCACCAAAGTCGGATTAAGAAGGAAGCGACATGCCCTGAGGCTATAGGCTTTTAGGGCAGGTTTTTTTAATGTTCATTTCAGGGATAAGTTGCCTGGCATCTCATAGGAGGGGTATCCACACCCCTAAGGGGCAAGACTGTAATCACTTCTTCAAAGACTTTGAAGACAAAGCCAAGCCAGGTGCTTTCAGTTCCCCAGTCAGGCCTCACACAGGAGAGGTTTTTGTTCCTCTCCGGTGGAGATCTCTGCTGACTGACAGGCTATGGCCAATTCACCTTCATCCCAATGCCTTTGTATGTTCTTCCTTTGTGGATTCTGCATGGACATTGCAAGGATTGGACATTATTACCCTCCCTCCCCTTCCTTTGACTTCCTCTTAACTAGAGTGTTAAATACCTACTGAGCAAACAGCATTTTGTCTGTGTCTTACCAGGGTAAACACCAATACCCTGTGAAGAAGTGAAAGAGGCATTGTTAGGGTTACCACAGCGGAGTACCTCGCCAGATCACATACAAGAGAGGAGGATAAGTGTCATGGTAACAAAAATTTCAATCCGGGACATCCTCGAGCAGACTGAGAGGCTTGTGAGAGAGAACTGTCCCAAATCACAGAGGCGAGGCATCCCTTTTCATGTGGTGGGTCCCGGCATACCAGTGTAGCTTTTCATAGTAAAAGAAGACAAAGAAGGAAGCTCTGTGGTAATGATGGTTAGGCAGGAAAGGGGGAGGGGCAAGTGGTTAGAACAGGTCGAGAGGAAAACAGCTGAAGAGATGCATGTGTCTTAGCAAGCAGAGTTATCCATGCGGTGGGGCCCAGAAGGGCATGTCCACATGCCCAGATGTCTACCGTAAAAGCTATGCAGACAGCAGCCCCATCTCATTGAAATCTTGACACCATCGAGGAAGATGTGGAAACTGCTGGCTCCCGAAAGAAGTGCGTTATAGGATGCCCAGACGTCTACTGTAAAAGCTATGTGGACGGTGACCCCATCTCTGCTGGGTGCGGAATCCTTTGGTTTCTCATTTTACTGTGACTTGTCCTTTGGAATTGCCTTGGTTGCGGCATTTTACCACGCTATAGGAAAGGGACTAATACAGAACAGTAATGTGTTTGTGTGTCAGGTGGACAAGGGTTCAGTTATACTGGTTGTTCTTGTCAACTTGACACAAACTTAGACATGTCTGAAAAGAGGAAATCTTTTTCTGTCTTTCTTTGTTTTGTTTTATTTAAAGGCAGGGTTTCTCTGTGTAGCCCTTGCTATCGTAGAACTCGCTCTGTAGACCAGGCTGACCTCAAACTCAGAGATCTGCCTGCCTCTGCCTCCCAAGTGCTGGGATTAAAGCAGACGCCACCATCACTTGGCTGGAAGAGAAGCTCTTAATTGAGAAAGTACCTCCATCCAATGAACCTGTAGGCAGCTCTGTGGAGAATTGCCTTGATTAATGATGTGGGAGGGCCCAGTAGCACCTTGGGCAGGTGACCCTGGGTTGTTTAAGAAAGCAAGTCAATGAAAGGCTCTCCTCTGTGCCTCTGCTTCAGCTTCTGCCTCCAGCCCTGACTTCCCTCATCCATAGAGTGTGACCTGAAAGCTGTAGAAGCCAACCCTTCCCTCCCCAAGTTGCTTTTGGTCATGATGCTTTACCACAGCAGTAGAAACTCTGAGACAGAGCCTCTTCCTGAGTATCAGAGTGACTGTAAATTCTAGGTTATCCTGCCTCACCCCTATGTGCGGGAATCACAGGCATGGGCCACCACGCCCAGCCAACTTCCTTGTGCTTACCGTCTGGATATGATGCTGGGAATATCATAGTGATAAGCGGGTCACACAGGTGACTGAAATTTGAACCAAAGTCATTGACTCAAGAAACAAAGACATTAATAGAGATAATGGAACTCACAGAAGGGCTAAGTTCTGGATGAGGTTACTTCACTTCAGGATGAGGTGGAATAATGGTGATAAGGAACCCTTACGGGAATAGGGTCAAAGGTGGTGAATGGTACCTTGAGAAGCTGTAAGAGAGGATCCAGGGAGAAAAAGCAGAGGGCTTTTTCCTGCTGGACTGTTCCTGGTCATGATTTTGTGCCTCCTGAGACAAAATTCACATTCGATTTATGATGTGGGATTCCCTTCTCTATGCTGTGAATACCACTGGTTAATAAAGGACTATCTTGGGCCTGCGCAGGGAATAGACGTAGGCAGGGAAAACTAAACTGAATACTGAGGGGAAGGAAGAGGAGTTAGAGAGAAGCCAGTAGCCCAGCCAGGAACTTTACCTGGTAAGCCACTGCCACATGGCAATACACAGATTACTAGAAATGGGCTAAATTAATATGTAAAAGTTAGCCAATAAGAACCTAGAGCTAATTGGCCAAGCAGTGATTTAAATAGTATGGTCTCTGTGTGATTATTTTGGGTCTGAGCTGCTGGGCAGCTGGGAAACAAACTAGCAGCCTCCCTACAACAAGCTGGTGCACCATTATGGTTTACTAAATCCACATAAAACCTTAGAGGGCTTGGAAAGAAATTATAGACACTAAAAAACAAAGTTTAGCCACAATTATTTTCCAGAATGGGCTTTGCTTGCTGGTGGCAAGCTGTGGCTCCTGAGCCGGGCGATGGTGGCACACGCTTTTAATCCCAGCACTCGGGAGGCAGAGGCAGGTGGATCTCTGTGAGTTCGAGACCAGCCTGGTCTACAGAGCTAGTTCCAGGACAGGCTCCAAAGCCACAGAGAAACTCTGTCTCAAAAAAAAAAAAGTTTTCCTGGATCTGCAGTAGCAGAAAAAAAGCCATAGTTTTGAAATGCCGCTTTCTGGACCAGACTGCCAGCACAACCTCTGGCTCTTTCAGGAGACTGCACATTTAAATAGGGTTTGTGAACAGTGTGCTACAACTTGCTTAATGCCAATATAGACCGGCTGTGTGCCTAAAAATGGGGCAATGTACATGGTTCTCAGAGGTAGTGAACAGCTCTGCCATGCTGGACTGGGTGGGGCAAGCAGGTACTGCCGAATTTCCCCTAGCAATGGTGTCGCTTAAGTTCATAAGAAAGGCTTAGCATTTTAAGAAGCACTTTTGGTCAGAAAATAATTACAGATACACAATAAAGACAAATTCAGATGAAAAAGACCTCTAAATGAGACACAGTGAGTTTTAAAAATGTACGTAGGCTTGGGAGAGAGAAGAAAAAGGGTATAGAGAGTTATAAAAATGAATGGGTTTAAAAAAAGAAAACAAAGTCTTTAAAGAGATATAGTCATATATTAAAGGAGTAAAGATAATAAAATAAATATTAAAAAGTAATAGCATGAAAACAAATAAGCCACGTAAAGATGGACTATACACAGAGTGTCTGGATTATATATATTATTGTGTTTTATTTGAATTTTTTGACTGTGAAGGAGCTAAGTAACCAACCTATATACTTTAAAGATATCTTGTCTTTAAAATTGGGGTTTAAGGATATGCTACTTTGGAAAAGATGTTCTTTTGTTTCCACAGAGGATGGAATCCTTCCAGACTAATGTGATTTGATGGACCAAGATCCCCTAAAATGTTGCCTTGAACACCCCTCAAAAAATTACTTCACCCAATAAACAGCAGGAAGTAGTTTGGAGAGAACTATGCCCAAATTCCCAAATATTGTTTGTAAATATTTGCTTATATCTGACAGGGGATATGCTATAGAGATTTGCATTGGTATGGATCTTGGTTTATTGATACAATTTTAAGGTCAGTTTTGTTATACTATGTATATGCATTTCTGATCTTGATTAAGGTATTATGTTTGTCAAGTTTATTTAAAAATGTAATGCATAATTAAGAAATATAGGTTAATAGATAATCATGTATAATAGTCAAGCTTATAGCCATGTTAGATTTTCTAGATGTACAGAGATATATTTTAGATGGATAGGCATTCTTCAAACTTTTCAAAGACTACAGAGTATGGCATTTAAAATGTTTAAGGACTTGGGACTTTTCATGACAATGAGACACATCTGCTCCTGGCAGCCAATTACTTCAAGAGGAAGATGGGCATCAAAGAGGCTCCTTATAGAGTTGGTTAGCCATTTGGGCAAGAAACTGCTCTTGCCTGAACTTCTTGATGAACTGGACATGTAGGACCCACAGAGAAATGACTGCTGAACCTGCCTAAGGGTGAGATGATCCTTCAGGGTTCCTGCTTCATGAAAGAGTCTGCTAACCATTCTGCAGGACACAGAAGAAAGTGACTGACAAACTGCCAATATAGGTGGAACTGTCTTTGAAATTTCCTGCTTCATGGAAAAGTCTGCCAGATACTATGGGCCAGTAGGCTGAAAATGGGTGCCCCAGTGGTACAGAAGAACTTTGGGTGACTGTCCAGGTAGCGAGATGTCTCTGTTTTTTATAGAGTTTTGGAAATTGCTTACAATGCACTTCCTGTTTACTTAGGAAATATTATAGCCTTCTGGAGTCTTTGATGGAGTTGAAGAGTAGATAGTTCTAGTTCTAGTTTTCCTTAGTTATGATAGAAGATGAAGTAGATATAAGTATTGTAACTAATTTTTTCTTGATAACTGTTTTGTTATATGTAATTTTACTGTGGTAAAGTTAAAACTTTCCTTTTTATTTAAACAGAAAAGGGGAGGTGATGTGGGAGTTTCCTCTGTATGCTGTGAATACCATTGGTTAATAAAGAAATTGTCTTGGGCCTGCACAGGAAACAGAACTAGGCAGGGAAAATTAAACTGAATGCTGGGAGAAAGGAGGAGGAGTTAGAGAGAAGCCATATAGCCCCACCAGAGACAACACTGGGAACTTTACCTGGTAAGCCACTGCCATGTGGTGATACACAGATTACTAGAACTTGGTTAAATTAAAATGTTAGAGTTAGTCAATAAGAAGCTAGAGCTAATGGGCCAAGCAGTGATTTATTATGGTTTCTGTGTGATTATTCCGGGTCTGAGCTGCTGGGTGGCAGGGAGACAAACTAGCAGCCTCCCTACAACAATTTATTAGATACATTTATTCTTGTTGGATATAGAAGCATAGCTACAGAATCCGACCCGAAATGTGAAAAGACATGCCGAGGGCCATCCTCTCTGTCCTCTGAATCTGCATATGGCCTTCTGCCTTGCTTTGGTGCTTTCCCAGATGTGATGTATAGTACATGACAGGCAACTGCATCTAAAGTGGTCTGTCCTGAGAAAGTTCTGGGGAAGGGTTGCTTTCTTGGTTAATATTTAGCAGGTGTTTGCTGGCATTTATTTACATGTTTTTCTGATCACGTATTTATGAATTCAAACAACCTTCCTTGGATCATTGCTTTCTTTGTTACCTTCCTGTATAAAAACAAAACAGAACAACGCTTAAGCGAGCCTGTCTACAGCATTAGTCAGACTGTAGTCGGCCTGTTCTTTCAGGTCCTCAGATTCTGTGAAGGTTAACAGACCCTCAATTTTAAGAGACACCAGCCACTTAGAGGAAAGCCTGGGGAGGCCCAGCGGCTGAGCATCAGCAGAGCTAACTACAGGGTTGACATGAAGAGGGGCTCGGCTCATGGCTGGAGCCACAGGCGTGAATCCTTTTGAGTTATCCTCTTTAGACACATCCTTTCCCTGCCGTGCACGTGAAAACCTGGGCTAGGGTCCTGGACCTCCACCAAAAAGCCGTGTAACTGTGGCCAAGTTACTTAACTAATATTTAGATTCTGTATTTGTGAAATGTAGGATTGGCACTTTGTATCCTAAATCCAACCGGTGACTTCCGTGTGAACTTGTCATAGATTACCTGGCCCAAGACTGTTGAGTGACTTCCGTGTGTCCCTGTCATATATTACCTGGCCCAAGACTGTTGAGTGACTTCCGTGTGTCCCTGTCATATATTACCTGGCCCTAGACTGTTGAGTGACTTCCGTGTGAACTTGTCATAGATTACCTGGCCCTAGACTGTTGAGTGACTTCCGTGTGTCCCTGTCATATATTACCTGGCCCTAGACTGTTGAGTGACTTCCGTGTGTCCCTGTCATAGATTACCTGGCCCAAGACTGTTGAGGACCTCATAATTTCTGGGCAGACAGAGTCAACTCCTGTCCCAGATCCCTCTCACTGATCCGCGTTGCCTAGAACAAACATCAGGGGCTGGCCTGTGGCCACAACACCTGTTTGTGTTGGAAGTGGTAAGAAGCAAGGCTCTTATTACACACCTGTCTTTGATGCTAAAGGTGTGGCAGAACAGTCAGCGGACCAAGACTTTTTACACCGCCTGCTATAAGGGAGACGATAAAGAAAGAACTGGGTTAGGCTTGCTTTAATTCCCCCTCTGAATTGAGCATATGTTTCCAAAGCCATTTCCCCCACACCCTTGCCCGTATCAGTTTTGGTCACTCCAGAGAGGCCATAAATGTTTGTCTTCAAGTCCTCATTTTATTCTAATAACCTTACCCCCAGGAATCCTTCTCTCCACCTCAGCTTACTCTCAAATTTTACAGAAGACATTTCTGTGAAGGAGAGGTTTTAGGGGGGCTTAAAGAAAACAGGTTTAAGCCGGGCGGTGGTGGCGCACGCCTTTAATCCCAGCACTTGGGAGGCAGAGGCAGGTGGATCTCTGTGAGTTCGAGACCAGCCTGGTCTACAAGAGCTAGTTCCAGGACAGGCTCCAAAACCACAGAGAAACCCTGTCTCGAAAAACCAAAAAAAAAAAAAAAAAAAAAAAAAAAAAAAAAAGAAAGAAAGAAAACAGGTTTAAATCCAGTCAGCCAACCAGTAATCACCTCAAAAATGGTGGGCCCCAGGCCTGGAGAGAAATGTGGTAGAATCCCTTCCTGGGACTGCTCCTGCCCAGAACTGACCTCCCTGTCAAGCCGCTCCTTCAGAACCTGCCCTTCCGTGGAGTTTCCGGTGAGTCTGTAGACTGCCCTGCTCTTCCAGACACAGCCCCTTAGAAACCTTTGCTCTCTCCCACCCTAGACTACCTCCCTCCACTCCCCCAGCTCCTGTCCCTCACTCGTCTCATGCAGACCCTCAGGTAAGTCCCCAAGACATAAAGATGCTCACCCCTCTACCCTGAGAGCCCCTACCTCCTTAGGCCTCAGCCCTAGGTACTACCCCTCCTCCGGGATCATCTTCCCTCTGCTAACCTTGCTTCCAGAGTAGGCTGATATAGTAGACTCATGAGCATGAATAACAACTTGTGAAAAATTTCCAATAATCGGGAGAAAGATGATATTCAAGACCCTTCTCTTCAGCCCTCTCAACTTCCTTTGTGTCTTCAGGTCTAACATTCCTCTCTCCACAGTATATCTTGAGTGCCTCACAGGCGTGATCCCCTTCCCAGTGCCTCCTCCCCTTCTACACCCCTCCTTGTCTGCTGTGGGAACCCCTGACCATCTTCAGCCCTCAATGGGACTGGTTAAATATCACCATCAGTTTCCGGAACTCTCGACCCCCATTCATCTGGGGCTCTCTTATGACTCTGATCAATAAGCTACTTGGATCGACTTTATGCAAGTTCCAGAGCCCTGAGGCCACCCTATCATGAAATTCAGCAGTCCCAGCCGAGCCAACCCTTGGCTTACCTACTCACTGAATACAGATGGCCGCAGGAAGAGACTGGTGGGCCGCGCGTAAGAAACTTGAGTCAAACCGACCGACCGCAGAGCATTGAGGCGTACTTGCTGTGGCTGTCTGCATCAGGTAGGTTCTTCACGGAGTCTGCTTAAGCACTCCACCTGCCAGAAACCAGCTCGAATGTGACGCCTGCTGGGCTCACTCCAGTGCTCTCCCCGAGCTTTCTCTGCCTTTCTGCTCACGCCTTATAATTTCCTTTTCCTTTTCTAGAGAGCTTCTGTCTCGTAAGACATGATGAGTTCCTTAAGGGCTGAGGGTATGTCTACACACTTTCAGCTCTGTCCTGAGCGCTCTCAGAAGTCATGAGATGGACTCTTGACCACCTGGCAAGTTCAGAGTACTTGGGGGCTGGGTGAAACTTTTCAAAGATTAAGTTAAAACCCCAGGGGGAAAAGGAGAAGGTGGTAACTCAGAGGTTTACCACAATTTTGGTATGCAGAGGCCCTAGTTTCCAATGCTCATACTCTCAAAATCAGTATACTCTAATGTCCTTTGTGTGTTTAAAAGCATATATATGAACAGTTTATGTGTGTGTATGCATGTGTACATTGGCAAGCACTTTACCTATCTCCCAAGCCCCAAGAAACTTCTCCAATAAAGACTTTAAAGAATATTCTGTTAACAGCAGGTCCCATACCTGGAGTGGATCTAATCTAGCAGGAAACCTGGATTGCGATGGTTGTTCAGCCTCTCTGTAATCCAAAGAATATACAGAAAAGGTTGGGTAGAGGACTCAAAGAAGAGTCTCCCAAAAGGAGGCAACATCCAAGCTTGATCTGAAAGAGTAAGCAGATGGCTGCAGGGACTAAAGAACCTTGGGGCTACCTTCACCCTACCCCTGAGTAGGAGGAGTGAGGGCCTGGATTGGTTGAATGCAAGAAGACTAAACTAAACCATTGTCATGGGGTGGGGATGAGGGGTGGAACCCAGTATGCAGCAAAGGTTGTCTCAGTCTGGGGTGGCACAGGACTGATTCTCCTCGCTCAAACACACAAGGTAAGATGGGGTGGGGTGGGATCCTCTCATTGAGAAGGAATGTATTTATTTATTTATTTGTTTGTTTTTTATTTATTATTTGCATTTGTGTGAGAGAGGGAGGGGGAGAAAAAGAGGGAGGGAAGCAGGGAGGCAGGAGGAGAAAGAGAAAGGGAGAGAGGGGAAGAGGAAGGGGAGAAAGAGAGGGGGAGAGCGAGGGGGGAGAGAGCGAGAGAGAACATTCACATGGAATCAGAGGACAACTTGAATTTGTCCTCTCCTACCATGTATGGATCAAACTTTGGTTGTCAAGCTTGGCAGCAGGGCCATCTCCTGACCCATCTTGCCCAACCCTGGAGTCATTATTTTTGGGAATTAACTGCACCCTTATCTCTTCCTTCTTAGATAAGAAAACTGTACAGCCCATGCAGTCCCAAGGGGTTAGGTCTTCATGGGTGCTGGGAAGGGCCAGAGATAGCAGAAGTCCCTTTGCTTGTCATGTCTTCTGTTCAGATAACCCCTCCCAGAGTGCCTCTGGGGGACTGGATGGTGACCCTGACATCTGGGCAGGAAATAGCCTAACTCGTTCTTGGGAAAGAAAAGGGTGAATTCCTAGCAGAGAGGACCTTATTACAAGTGTAGAACAGAAAGCACTGAGCTGTGGCCAGAGGACCACAAATGCCAGGGAGGCTAGCCTGGCTCCATGAGGGTGTCCCTAGTACGCTAAGGTTACCGTGGCATCAACCCACAGCATGGGCTACCGGGACAACCTGCCCAATCCCACAGATACGGCTCAAGAGAGAGACCTCCTTTCAGGCAAGCTCAGTAGCCACAGCACCAAGGAGACAGATCTGTTGACCTGGGCTTACCAGAAAGTGACCTCGAAGAGCTGGTACTGGAGCTGAGTCCAAGCTGAGGCAGGGAGCAGGGTAGGTGGGGACCAGTGGAGCTTTAAGTGGAGAGGTTCCCAGCACTGGAGGAGCAGCTTGAGAAAGGGAGGTCCAGCAAAAAGGACCTAAAGAGAGGATACTTGGTGTCAAGTCAGAGCCAAGTCAGAGATTGTATATCCCAGCACAAAGAGAGCCAGCTCCGCCCTCAGAAAGGGCCTGCCCTTCCAGGCACACCGCTGTCCCTCTTTACCGTGAATGCTGGCTACACTCCAAGTTCTTTGGACTTAACAGAGGAAATTGCACTCTTTTTTGTAACCAGATTCACTGATGCATTAAGACTGAGAATTTTTTTCTTTCTAGAAATGACTCAACACAAAGAGGTGAAAACATGAGAAAAAAAAAAAACCCACCCAAGAACCAGTCTTGCTATGTATAGTCTAGACTGTCTCAGTTTTCTGAATGCTGGGTTATAGGCATGAAATGTTTTTAAATTATGTTTTAAGGAGAGAATGGTAGCAAATGCCTGTAACCCCAGTACCAGGGAGATGAAGACAGGGAGATCAGAACTTCAAAACTAGCCTAAGCCATGTAAAACCTTCTCTCAAAAATACCAGCCTGAGCCTGCCAGTGCATGCCTTAAATTCCCAGTCTTTGTGAGTTTAAGGCCAGCTTCATCTACATAGGGAGTTTCAGGCCAGCAAGTCTCAAAAAATAAAAGTAAACGTAAAATATAACAGTTTAACTTTTTTTTTGGGGGGGGGGGTTCAAGACAAGGTTTCTCTGTGTAATAGCCCTGGTTGTCCTGAAACTTGCTCTGTAGACCAAGCTGGCCTCGAACTCACAGAGATCCACCTGCCTCTGCCTCCCGAGTGTTGGTATTAAAGGCGTGCACCACCACCACCCATTAGTTTAGCATTTGTAAGGCATTTTAGCATGTATATGATTATTTTATTTCACTGAGAGATATGATTAATTTTTCAGGGAGGAAACTCAAACCTTGAAGGTTAACTAACCCAGAGAAAGGGCTGAGACTCACGCCCAGTTATTTAGACTCCAAAGCCTGTGTTCATTCATATCTCATTCCTTTGTTCATGGAAAAAGTCCTTACAGTCAGTTGGTAGGGCACAGGTGTAGTTCAGTTGGTAGAGCACTTGCCCAGCCTGTATGAAGCTGTGGGCTCCATTCCCAGTACCACATTCTCTGGGCATTATGGCACACGCCTGTAATTCCAGCCTTTGAAGGTGAGATAAGAGGCAAGAGGGACCAGAAGTTCAAGATTATCCTTGGACACATAATGGGTTTGAAGGCGGGCCTGGAGCATATAAGACCTTGTTGGAAGAAACGGAGGGCGGGGAGGAAGAAGGGTGGGGAGAGAAAGGGAGAAAGAGAAAATCACTGACTCAAATTCTCCAGACATAGAGTATGCACTGACAGTCACATGGGCACAGCTTGTCGCCATCCCTCCTCACCATCCTCCGCACCGAGGCAGGACCGTGAGCAAAACAGCGGAAATCTACAGCTGGCCTTCCTAACCGTGCCCAGCAGTGCCGCTTGTGTGTGCACTGTTCTGCGCTTGCACCCAGCTGACAGCTCCCCCTCTGCCCTGAGCACCTGCTCTGTGTTCCGAGCTAGACACTGGATGGTCTGTAATACCTAATCGCTGGAGCTCAGCTGTTCCAGTGACACCTGTCGCGAGTCTTTCTCCCAAATCACCACACGGAGACTTATTATCTGATGCTCAGCTGATAGCTTGGGCGTGTCTCTAACTAGTTCTTACAGCTTACGAGAACCCATTTATACTAATGGGCGCGCTTCCACACGGCTCATGGCTTGTTACCGCGTCTCCTACACGCCGTGTTTCCTCTCCATCTGGCTAGCGGCTCTGCCCTTCTTCTTCCTAGAATCCTCTGGGCCCGGAAAATGCTGCCTAGCTAGCTATTGGCCATTCAGGTTTTTATGAAGCCAATCCGAGCGACACATCTTCACAGTGTACAAAAAGATTGTTCCACAACAAACATCTCGCATCGCAAGCTACTGCCTGAGAACACGCGGTAAGCGTGTGTTCTAAAGCAGCCTTGGCAATCATACCAGCTAACATTTACCGAACACTTGCCATTTGCAAATATAAGTACTGAACCAAGTTATTGCTTTCCCTTTGGCTTTCAAAAGCCATTTATTCCCATCATTATTGTGTAAGGTTATTTGTGATGTACATGCATGGGTGTTGAGGTCAGTGGGCAGTCTCTGGGAGTCATTTCTCTCTTTCCATCATGCGGATTCCAGGGAGCCTCTCTCTATAGCCCAGGCTGCCTCTGTGCTTGTGATCACCCTGTTAGCTCTCCGAGTCTGGTCTGATAGGTGTGAACTCCCTTCCCTGGCTTCTGTACTGAATTCTTTATATACATAGCTCCTTCCTTGAGAGGGCCAGGTCCGTAACTCGGTGGCATTGCACTTGCTCACAAGGCCTTCATGTTGACTCCCCAATACCGGACACCCCAAAAAAGAAAAGAAAAAACAAGATGTGGTAGCGTATACCCATAATTTCAAAACTTAGAAGGCTGAGGCAAGAAGATCCAGAGTTTGAAACTAGCATAGACTACGGAGTGAGACCATGTCTCAAACAAAAATTAACAAACGAACCCTGTCTCGAGAAACCAAAAAAAAAAAAAATTAACAAACGAACGTTTGAGGGCTAGGTGTGAGACAAACCCATATCTGCTTGCTTAACCATGCAACCAGAAAGAAGCAGAAACAGGATTTGAATCCTGGTAAGCAGCATTCGCCGCAGCACACCATCCCCTCAACCTGCAATGGTGAGGAACAAAGATTCCATCCCTGCCCCAGAGGTGTTGATGGGCTAGCAGGAGGGAGGCATAGGGGCATGACCGACAGTGTGCCTGCTCTCCTTTGGCCTCCACTGAGGCCTTCTCAACGGTTCTACAGCTTCAAATGTACCACACGACGATGGATGACTAAGGTAGGCGAGATTTATGCAGTTAGCAATTGGCACAGGACAAAATTTCAGGGCAGAAAGAGGCATAGCAGATGGCCAGGCCAGGTGGCTGGTGAGAGAGAGCTAGCGGGATGATGTGTGTACACTCGCTGTTTAAAGTTTACTCCGGGTACCTCAAACGGAAGGACAGCTGGCCATTCCTGTAAAAGGTGAAAGAAGATGTCTTAGCTGGTGTTATTATTGCTTTGATTAAACACCATAACCAAAGCAACTTGGGGAGGAAAGGGTTTGTTTGATTTCCATATCCTTCATGGCTCTCTGAGGAAGGCCAAGGCAGGAACTTAAAGGGCAAGATCCTGGAGGCAGGAGCTGATGCAGAAGCCATGAAGGGTGCTGCTTATACTGACTTGTTCCTCATGGCTTGCTCAGCCTGCTTTCTTATAGAACTCAGGACCACCAGCCCAGGGATGGCCCCACCATCAACAGGCTGGGCCCTCCCCCATTGATCACTAAGAAAATGTCTTGCAGCTGATCCTATGGAGGCCTTTTCTCAGTTGAGGCTCCCTCTTCTCAGATGACTCTAGCTTGTGTCAAGTTGACATAAAACTAGCCAGGACAGAAGAGAATCAGAAACTAAAGGTCGTCATCCTTGACTGCATATGGAGTTTGAAGCTACCACGGTCTATAGAAGATCCTTGTATACAAAAGAAATACACACACACACACACACAATGACAGTGTTGCGTGCTGGTGCCAGCATGCACAGTTAAGCAGGGGAAAGGTTAAAGATGTGGAATTTTTCTTGCAGTGCTGGAGGACATATACATGAG
Source organism: Microtus obscurus (assembly GCA_963919715.1). Classification (NCBI taxonomy): domain Eukaryota; kingdom Metazoa; phylum Chordata; class Mammalia; order Rodentia; family Cricetidae; genus Microtus; species Microtus obscurus. The sequence continues at coordinate 24,081,426 of CAWTZC010002521.1, forward strand.
CAGGCTCCCTGCAAGAAAGGGCCTGATCTTGATAACAAATACCAACAGGCAGACACAGAAGCATGAAGGACGCCAAAGTCCTAATCGGATAGCATTCAGTGGCCACAGGATCCTTAATTCTCATCACGCTCGTGGAGAATGTAATATAATCCGACGTTACAGAGTTCTCTCTAGGGCCAGAGATCTGACTGGCTTGCTTGAGGTGCACTTCCTAGCAGTGACCAACAAACATCCGTGCCCTGGCCTCGTGCCCCTTTGATCAGCTGCCCTGAGCTTACTTAACAGAAGCTGAATTGGGCAGAGATGGAGAGGAAGGGAGAAATGCAGAATCAGAGGAGTGCGGGGAGGAGACACACCCTGAGGAGGCAGTGGAGAGATTTGGAGCCTCTGGTTCAGCAAATGCGTGGATGGGGTACCACTGGCAGAGAAAGGGCTGGATGGCAACTCAGAGCAAGACGGAGGCTGACTTTGAACATGTATGTGCCATCCTGGGTGGCATCCAGGAGTGCGCATCGACCATGATAAACACAGCTGTGAAGATGACCTACAGTGCAGGGATTTGGGCCTCACCCCACCTGTGTGCCTTGTCTGGTCTCAATTCAGTGATTCTCCTGCCTCAGCCTCTCTGAATGCCAGAATTACAGGTGTGAGCCACCATACCCGGTTTATGTAGAGTTGGCTACCCAAACCAGGACCTCCTTCATGCTAGACAACGTTCGTTGTACCAACTGCACGGGGCCCTTTTGGTGTTTGTTTGTTTGTTTGTTTGGATTGGTTAAGTTGGTTGTTTTGATTTTTGAAACAAGGTCTCACAGAGCCCAGTTTGGCCTTGAACTCATTCCGTAGCTGAGGATGACCTCATCTCTGGATCCTCCTGCTCCTCCTTCTCTATGCTGGGAGACTAAAGGCACGCACCATGACGGCCCCAGCTTCATTTAACCTCTTAGCAGAGTTGAGAAAGGGCTGAGCGAGCCGGATTCTGGGAGAGATCCGATGTGGATAGAGAGGCATCCCACTGGTATCAAAAATTCCTGGCTCATCTGTGACTTGCCCCTCCCCTTTCCCTAGATGGCTTTGCCCGGCCGCAGGTCCAAGAACCCCAAGACACTGGCTTTCCTTCTAGTGGGTATGACTTTCGTGGTGCTGCACCAGTGGTTTCTCCAGGAGCCCACGCAGAAGTACACTGAAGTCCCCACCGCTGCTCCCTGGTCTTCTGCGGCTGCGGTGCAGCTGTCGCTACACCTCCAGGCGCCCCCTTGCGTGGCCAACGCCTCTGTGAACCTCACGGAAGGCTTCCAGGAGCTGCCTGCCCGGATCCAAGACTTCCTACGTTACCGCCACTGCCGCCGCTTCCCGCAGCTGTGGGACGCGCCCCACAAGTGCGCGGGCCATCGCGGCGTCTTCCTGCTGCTGGCCGTGAAGTCTTCGCCCGCGCATTATGAGCGGCGGGAACTGATCCGGCGCACGTGGGGCCAGGAGCGCAGCTACGGCGGGCGGCAGGTGCGTCGCCTCTTCCTGCTGGGGACCTCCCCTCCCGACGAGGCGGCGCGCGAGCCTCAGCTGGCCAGCCTGCTGGACCTGGAGGCGCGCGAGCATGGCGACGTGCTGCAGTGGGACTTCGCGGACACCTTCCTCAACCTCTCGCTCAAGCACGTGCACCTGCTGGAGTGGACAGCCGAGCGTTGCCCGGGTGCGAGCTTCCTGCTCAGCTGCGACGACGACGTCTTCGTGCACACGGCCAACGTGGTGCATTTCCTGGAGGTGCAGTCGCCCGAGAGCCACCTCTTTACCGGGCAGCTCATGGACGGTTCTGTGCCCATCCGCGAAAGCTGGAGCAAGTACTTCGTGCCCCCGCAGCTTTTCCCGGGCAAGGCCTACCCAGTGTACTGCAGCGGCGGCGGCTTCCTCCTGTCTAGCCGCACAGCCCGCGACCTGCTCAGCGCGGCGCGCCAGGTCCCGCTTTTTCCCATCGACGACGCTTACATGGGCATGTGTCTGAAGCAGGCCGGCCTGGCGCCCAGCCCCCATGAGGGCATCCGGCCCTTCGGCGTGCGAATGCCGGGCGCAGAGCGCTCGTCCTTCGACCCCTGCGTGTACCGCGAGCTGTTGCTGGTGCACCGCTTTGCGCCCTATGAGATGTTGCTCATGTGGAAGGCGCTGCACAACCCGCAGTTGCACTGCAGCCGCAGGCACCAGGCAGGGTCTCCCGAGAACAGAAAGCTGGGGAGCTGAGAGTGCGTCTTCTAATCTGAACCCCGATGCACACTGATATCACCCTGAGGGTAGATCTGGAAATCACTATATCCTAGCGTGTGTTCCTGACCTCCACGTCAGGGATTCTGACCCTATTGGTCTTCAGACGCGTAGGTGTGTTTTTCTTATTTTAAACTGGGCTGGAAATACCTGTTTATCCTCACATACCAGCCTTCCCGGGGAACCTGTATACATTCATTGTGGGCAGCAAGAGAGGCATGACTGCCAAGATCAATGTTAGCTGAGGGGAGCTCCCAGAAGACAGTTTACACGAAGCCGTGTCTGGCAGCCTTGCTTCCGCGACGCTCCAGGAATCTTGGAGGTCAAAGCGAAGCTCCTGGAGGGCAGCTCCTGGAGGAGTCAGCGTCGCAGCCACCTTTCTGCAGCCCTGACTGTGAACTCCTAGTAGCGTCCGATTTGCTTCCCCAACGCTTTTGGAAATGCTATCTGTCCCAATGGCGTGGAGCGTTATCTGTGAGAACCCTGTCTTGGTTTTCTGTCGCTGCTCTAACAAATTCTCACCAAGGCTCGAAGTCTAGGAACAAGCCCACTTATCCTGTAGTTCTCCGACAACACAGGCCCTTCTCATTAGGTTAAAGCCAAGGTGTTGGTAAAACTGCCTTCCTTCTTGGGTATCCACACACCCCACTATATTCCCTCGCTTCTAGAAGAGGCCCTCCTTCATCTTCAAAACCAACCATGTTACATTTCTCTACAGCCAAACTTCTCTCTGACTAGTCTTTCTCTGCTCTCCTTCCCTGGAGCTAAAACCCGGGTTCACCGGGCTAACCCAGGCTTAGCTTGTGTCTATTTGCTTAAGACAAACTCCCATGTAGCCCAGGCTGCCCCGAAACTTGCCATGAGGTAGGTCAAGCATGAGCTTGAATTCTAGAACCTCTGCTACCCTTCTCCCAAAGGGTGGATTACAGGTTTGTCTCCACACCCAGGTAATATCTTCAGGTTTTAAAGCCAGCTCACCAGCAATTCCATAGTTCATCTTGTTCACACGTAACCTATTTTAGTCACAGATTCCAGGGATTAGGGTGTGGACATCCTTGGAGGACCAGCGGCTCTGTCTACCATGATGCTATTTAATAATAAACGAAGGAAATGAACACAGGACAGATGTGCTTTTTCTCAACAAACGGTCCCGATGCCCACTCTCACGGTGGACAACGGGGCATCGCCAATCCCAAAGTTCCTGCTCTGGAGCCGTGTTCTCAGTTCCTGGGAAGAAAGTTGTGTCCATTTTTTGGGTGAGGATATTAAGATTCTGGCATCACAGGACTAGAGAAATAGCTTAGCTGTTAAGAGCACTGAGTTCGCTGGGCGGTGTTGGCTCACACCTTTAATTCCAGCACTTGGGAGGCGGAGGCAGGTGGATCGCTGTGAGTTCGAGGCCAGACTGGTCTACAAGAGCTAGTTCCAGGACAGGCAAAAAAAAAAAAAAATACAGAGAAACTATCTGTCTCGAAAACCACTGAGAGTTTGATTCCCAGCATCCACGTGGCAGCTAACAACTATCTGTAACTCCATGATCTGATACTCTCACACAGACATACATGCAGGCAAAACACCAATGCACGTAAAATAAATTATTAAAACAAATAATGCACATAAAATTACTTAAAATTTAAAAAAAAAGTTTTTTTTTTTTTAAAGATTCTGGCATTTCTTAGCTTAGAAAGGTGGGGAAGCCGCAGATTTGGATCCACTGTATGACCCTGGGGCCTGACTACACATTGCTGAGGTTTGCTTGCTCTGCTATCCAAGAACAGGAAAGGCCTGTGCTCGCCCGGGGCACCACCCAAGTCACCTGGAGGATCAGGCGAGCCGCGTGCGTCCTCCAGGTCAGTGTGCCGCCAGGGGGCGCGCCTGCCACACGGTGCATCTCTGCTTCCAGTTCCGGAGAGGCGGAGGTGAGGACCGACGCCCAGGTAGGGAGGAGACTTCTTTAAGATCACAAGGGTCTACAGGGCACTAGGGACTAAGTACGCGCTTCCTGCCTGTTCCTGGGCTCTAACCAACCCCCCAGCTCCCACACTTGCTGTCTGCCAGTCACCCCCTGAGTTGAGAGCTGCTGCCGAGGGCAGAGTCCAGCCGGGAGCTTCGGAGAGGAAGCAGACAGCAATTTGGTTATCTGTTGTCTTTATAGGGTCTAAGCGGCTACTGGCCTGGCCTGCCTTTGCCTTATAGCGCTGGGAGAACTGCCAACATCTCAGCATTAAATCAACATCCTAACAATGTCTTCTGAAAGGTCCTCTCCAGCCGGGGACGGTCACTTCAGACTAATCCTGGTTGGCGCCGGAAGCTCCTCCCCACCCCCACCCCCAGCCTGCACCTGCCTGAGAACCTCCATCAGTGTTCCCTCAGCACGGGGGCAGATTAACCCCACCGCTGAGAAGAACACAGACACGCTTTTAAAATGCCACCCTTGTTCTTTATTCTCCTCCTCAACAGTTCGACACAGGGTAAAGACTGAGTTGAGATTCATGCATAGCCTGTGTGGGCCTCGGCTGCTGGGGCAGGGGGCTGAGCAGACTGAGCAGTAGACGGAAGGACAGAGGACAGTAGTGGGGAGAGGTGACCAGGGAGCCCCACCTGAGGGAAGAAGAACATGACAGAATTGGAAGGGACCTGGGGTCTGGTCAGGATGAATGGGGCAGAAGGGTCCTTGGGTTTCAAGTAGGTGAGGTTGAATCCTAGGAGGTGGGTGTCGTGGGGGGGGGGGGGGCAGGGTGGGGTGGGGGGGTACAGTGAGCAGGTGTTGACAGGCCAGAAACAAAGGCTGGCTGGCTAGGCTTTGGGGGTTATGACTAAGGATGTGGGATCCAGCAGGCAGGGCCTATGAGTTAGAGCTTAGAGAATGCCCAGCGCCTGTGTTGGACAGTGAGGGGTCCCGGAACACTCTAGAAGCTCCCAAGGGACACAGAGGTCCCTGACACTCACGCTGCCTGGGTGCTGAGACTCCAGGTGGCAGGGCCCCTGATCCCAAATCACTGTGTGTCCTGCAAGTGGTGCTGTGCACTGGTACTTTATCCTGTGCCTTTGGCTTTCGGGGTGCTAAGCATGGAAGCTTCCGTGGGGGACTCAGAGGCATCCTCTAAATGAGCTTTGTTATCTCCAAGTCTCAAGGGACACCAGATCCGCCTCTCCCTGTACCCCTTGTGACCCACTCAGATCCCCTCGACACCCCACGCAGCCACTTACCTCATCCTTCCTGAGCCACTCACACAGAGCAGAGTCAGAGCCCAGGCTGGAGAGAGAACTGTGGACACTTCTACGTGCCAAAGATAGGGGCACGGATGGGTGTCCCCATAGCGTAGCTGTCCAGTGCTTTGAAAAGCAGTATGGCAGACCTACAGAAGTTAGCGTTGTTGCTAGGGTGTGGTGGTACTGACCTGGTACACACCTGCTGTGCCCACACCTGCTGGGCCCACACTTGAGGATGAGGCAGGAGACAGACTTCAAGGTCGTCAGACTGTGCCACGCCTACCCTTAAAACAACAAATAAAATCCTAGCAGGTGTGGCAGGGCAAGCCTGAAATCCTAGGGATCAGAAGTTCAAGGTCACCTTCAGCTACTCGAAAATTTAAAGCTAGACTAATGTGAAACCCTGACTCAGCCTTCAAGAGCACTGTCTGCTCTTCCAGAAACTGGGGTTCCCTTATCAGCACCCACTTGGTGACTCAAAGCCATCTGTAACCCCAGTTCCAGGGGCTCCAACGCCCTCTCCTGGCCTCCAAAGGCACAAGGCATGCCTGTGTTGCAGACACACACGTGGGCAAAACACCCATGCACATAAGGTAATAATAAAAACAGATGAATAAAAATGAAAGTCAAACACGTGACCGTGGGGCTGCAGTCCATGTGAGAGCGTGTGCAGTCCATGTGAGAGCGTGTGCAGTCCATGTGAGAGCATATGTAGTTCATGTGAGAGCATGTGCAGTCCATGTGAGAGCGTGTGTAGTTCATGTGAGAGCGTGTGTAGTTCATGTGAGAGCGTGTGCAGTCCGTGTGAGAGCGTGTGAAGTCCGTGTGAGAGCGTGTGCAGTCCATGTGAGAGCATGTGCAGTCCGTGTGAGAGCATGTGCAGTCCATGTGAGAGCATGTGTAGTTCATGTGAGAGCGTGTGCAGTCCATGTGAGAGCGTGTGCAGTCCATGTGAGAGCGTGTGCAGTCCATGTGAGAGCGTGTGCAGTCCATGTGAGAGCATGTGCAGTCCATGTGAGAGCATGTGCAGTCCGTGTGAGAGCGTGTGCAGTCCGTGTGAGAGCGTGTGCAGTTCATGTGAGAGCGTGTGCAGTCCATGTGAGAGCATGTGCAGTCCATGTGAGAGCATGTGCAGTCCATGTGAGAGCGTGTGCAGTTCATGTGAGAGCATGTGCAGTCCATGTGAGAGCGTGTGCAGTCCATGTGAGAGCATGTGTAGTCCATGTGAGAGCGTGTGCAGTCCATGTGAGAGCGTGTGCAGTCCGTGTGAGAGCGTGTGCAGTCCATGTGAGAGCATGTGCAGTCCGTGTGAGAGCATGTGCAGTCCATGTGAGAGCGTGTGCAGTCCATGTGAGAGCGTGTGCAGTCCATGTGAGAGCGTGTGTAGTCCATGTGAGAGCGTGTGCAGTCCATGTGAGAGCGTGTGCAGTCCGTGTGAGAGCATGTGCTGGCCAGGCTAGAGATCCCGAGTCCCACTTCAAACACCAAACAAACACGGACAGGCAAACCCCCAGGAGTTACTCCAGAATCACAGTCCTGCCTAGACGTTCCTGTGAGAGCTGAAAACTCTCATGGCATCATTCCTCACAGCAGCCAAAAAGAATGAGTGAGGGCCCAGATGCCCACTGACGGACGAAAGGATAAATAAAATCTGCATATCTGTACATGAACTATTATCCAGCCATAAACAGGAAGAAAGCCCTGATTCACGCTGCAACACGACAACAGTATGCTTGGTGAAAGACTGCAGAAACAAAAGGCCACACGCACGATTCCATTATAGGAAACATCTATCAAGCCCAAAGAGACAGAGTGGATTAGCTGTTGCTCAGGGCAACTCCAGGAGGGATGGGACATGGCTGAGGGTGAGCACTAAGGTTGTCTTGGGCTGATGAACATGTCCTGAGTTTCACTAACAGTGACAGCTGTCAATTTAAGGATATTAAACCACTGAGTTTTATACTTTAAAGAATTATTGCTGGGTGTTGGTGGCGCACACCTTTAATCCCAGAGCTTGGGAGACAGAGGAGGCAGGTGGATCCCTGAGTTTAAGGCCAGCCTGGTCTACAAAAACAAGTTCTAGGACGGCCTGGGCTACACAGAAAAATCTTGTCTCAAAAAAAAAAAAAAAAAAAAAAAACAGCAAAACAGAATAACTATTTAGTATTGGGCCGTGTGCACGCGAAGCTAGTGTTCTCTACCGCTGAGCCACAGCCCCCCACCCATCTCTAAAGGGTGATTTTGATGATAGCAAATTATATCTCAATAATTAAATATTTTCAAGATTTAGTTAGAGAAATGTCACTTCTTCCTCTTCCCTGCTCCCCCACTCAGTTCCTCCGGTCTCCCCACACTTCTCCACCTCCTGGAAGGGAATCAATCAATCTTTGTTTGCAGCTGTCTGTCCTGAGTTCCTCAGCACAGGCGAGCCACGTTGTTTTTAGGCATAAAAGGCAGGGCTTTTTATTTATTGACTTTTTTGAGCCAGAGTTTCACAGCATAGCTCAGGCTGGACTTAAACTTGATGTGATTCTCCTGCCTCAGCTGGGATGATAGGGAAAGCACCACCATATCACCGTGATGTTTGCGGTGAGAACAGACCTCATAGATTCACGGATTTGAATATCTGGTCCTTGGCTGCCAGAGCTGTTTGGAAGGATTAGGGGGCGTCGCTTTGCTGTAGGAGGTGTGGCTTTGTTGCGGGAGGCGGGTCACTGGGGGGTGAGGTTTCCAAAGTCTTCTCAGTTCTCTCTCTCTCTCTCTCTCTCTCTCTCTCTCTCTCTCTCTCTTCCACACACTCTCCTTCCCTCCCTCCCTCCCTCCTTCCCTCCCTCCCTCCCTCCTACTTGTGCATAAGCACGTAAATTCTCAGCTACTGCTCCCTCCCACACTCCCCACCATGATGGTCAGAGGCCCTAACCCTCTGAAACTGTAAGCCTCCAATAAACTCTCTAAGTTGCCTTGGTCATAGAGTCTCTTCACGGCGGTAGAAAAGTAACTAAGACACCCATCTTAGACATCTTATTTTTAGCCTTTTTTTCCCTAGGACTAGAAGCCAAGGCCTGTGCATGCCAAGCAAGTTCTGTACCACTGAGCCCCATCTCTGGTCTCAGCTAGCTTCCAATATCCAGATGATATTCATACACAATATAAACAGTATTTCAGAAAAGGAAAGAATTAAGGGCAACCCAAAGGCCATTTTGTCCTTTGCACTGGCTTTTGCACGGCATCTGACTCCATGGAGTGCAAGCTGAGTTTTTTCCTCTTCTGTGGAGTGCCATTAGCAGTGATTCCCAAATAGAAGCCCATTGTTTCTGAAACAGAGTCTCCCTGTGTGCTCCAGTGTGGCTGACTGGGAACTCCGTGTGTGAATGTGCACGTGGATGGTAGAGGTCAGAACCGGGGTTCTCATCAACCGCTCTCCGCTTTACTTTCTGAGCAGGGTTTCTCATGGAACCTGGCGCTCACCTCCTCAGCTGTTCTGGCCAATGAACTCCCCCAGGGATGGGACTCCAGGCTCAAGCCATCACACAGGGCTTGTTTTCTTTCTTGCCGTGAATCAGAACCGAGGTTCTCATTCTGCACAGCAAACACATTACTGACAGCGCCATCTCTCCAACCCCAGTTCCCAATGGAGTCTTTGTTTTGCTCTGAAACCTCATGAGTCAGGCCTCAAATATACACACACTTCCTTGCCTTGGCCTTCTTGTCCTCCACACTCCATCAGGATGTCCGTTTGAACGCTGTTTACAACTTTCTAGGAGATTCTCTAATGCGTAGCCCCAAGTTCTTCCACATTCCTCCTGCAAACCAATTCCAGTGACCTAGGACCCTCCAGAATCAGGTTTATTATAATAAAAACCCTACTCATGATATCAATTTTCTGTATTAGTGACTTTTATCGTCACTACAGAAAGCTGTTGTTTAGAAAAGGTTTGTTTTTGGGCTGGAGAGATGGCTCAGAGGTTAAGAGCACTGACTGCTCTTCTGGAGGTCCTGAGTTCAATTCCCAGCAACCACATGGTGGCTCACAACCATCTGTAATGAGATTTGGTGCCCTCTTCTGCCCTGCAGGCATACATGGAGGCAGAACACTGTGTACATAATAAATAAAAAATAAAAAAAGTATACATTAAAAAAAAAAGAAAAGGTTTGTTTTAACTTACGGTTTGAGAAAGGACACAGTTCACCAAGGAGAGAAGGGATGGTGGCAGGATCACCAGGTGGCTAGTCGCCCTGAGTTCAGAGTTAGGAAGCACAGACTGAGCAGCAAGAGGAGCTGGGCTGTATCATCTCAAGGCCTTCTCCGAGGGACTTACTTTCTCCTATGAGGTTTCACCTTGTGAAATTTCTACAGCTTTCCCAAACAGCTGGAGACAAGTGTTCAAACACATGAGCCTATGGGGGACACTTCACATTCAAACACAACACCTGCAGTCCCAGGACTCGGTAGACTGAGCCAGGAGAACCATTTGACTCTGGAATTCAAGGCCAGCTAAACTGACTAGGAAGGAAGGGAGGGAGAGGGGAAGGGAAGGAGGAAGGTAAGGAGGGAGAGAGGGAGAAAAAAGGATCATTGTGAGTTTCACCTAGGAAACACTGTAACACTATTACACAGAGGAACACTAATGGTGGGGTTCCTGACCCTTGCAGAGACCATTCTGTTCCCAGGCTTTGGTGAAGGGTGTGGATCTCTGCAGAGCTAGGTAAAATGGGCTGGGTTCTAAAGATTCTGACAAACAGAAGGGACAGGGCTATCCTGGGAAGGAATGAGTCCCCAGTAGCAAGGGGATTCAGGCAGAGGTGGGCCAGCAGGTCAAGGGGCCTACAGAGATGCCTTTCCAAAAAAGCCAGGAAAAGAGGAGGAGGAGAAGGGAGGAGGAGGAAGAGGAAGGAGGAGGAAGAGAAAGAGGAGAGAGCCAGCACAAGAATGGAAAGAATCAGCATGGCTCTGGAGGTCTGGATCCCAATTCTGCTGTTTACTAATTTTGTGACCTGGGGCACCTCCCTGGGGTTTAGTCTGTCACTGGCTAAGTGGGGCTAATAACTGTGAGAATTTACTGGGAAAACACCTACCCTTCAGGCTCTTTAATGGCACCATTAGATGACTAAGCTTATAAAAACCAATTGGCAGGGGTCCTGGGGCCAACACATGGGCAAAGAGGCATTATCCACCCCGCAGAAACCTTGTTGGGCGGCCGGGCTCTTCCTAGCATGTCTTGATCTCCTGCTCCCCAGAGATCAGAGCCACAGGTCCCTCCATCAGGCTGTGGAGGGACTGTCTCTCTAGGTTTCTTGTCTCACCTCTCAGGAAAGTAGAAGCTGCCAGAGGTGGGCTCTGAGACAGGCCTCCCCGTCTAAGACACACTCTAAGGGGTCTGGGATGCTAATCAGACACCTTACAGAGTATGCTTTACAAAATGAGGAGGCTGAGCAAGATGACAATAACCCAGGGACCACCACAAGGACTCCCCCCCCCATCAAGCCAGTCAACCTCCATGGCTGCCAAGAGGGTGCTGCTATGCAGGTTCTCTTGCCCAAGGCCACACAGCTAAGGAGACAAGACAGAGCCCATGAACGTGACAGCGCGGTGTGAATGGACATTACACGTCCCATTTTAGAGTAAGAAACCCAGGCTCGGTGTGTTCCATGCAGAAGGCCATGCAGAAAGAGCCCAAAATCTGGGCCCTGCTGCTTCATGTTACGTCCAGCGCAGATAAGCGCCGGGGACAGGATGGGGCCAGCTTTCCTTAACTGACTGGGACCCTCTGGGCACCCCACCAGGACCTATATTCCTCTTCTCCAGTCAAAATCTAGGAATGGGTGTGGAGATACAGATGGAAAGGGAGGGGTGTTCATCTCATGGGTCCTCCCATTCCCAGCTGTCCTGCCTAGGCCCTGATGTAGTCTGTATGAATTGCATATCCCAAGTCAGTCACCATCTTCTGCCAGCACTTGGTAGGACATGCAGATCCGCAGGGCCAACGCCGCACTGAGCAGCCAGCTATCCGTGATGCTCTCCTACCGCGGACAGCACTGGGGTAGGAAGGAGGGAGTGCTGGGGCCAGGGACACCCTCTCACTTCCTAGCCTCTGGAGACACGGCCTCACCGGTTCGCATGCGCATTCAGCTGCTCGTCCTGGCTCCCCCATCCCGCCCCGGGACCACGCCTCTGCCTCCAATGGGCGGAGGCTTAGAAGCTGGGCGGGACAGGACGAAGCCCCGGGGTCCAAGCTCCAGCGCCCAAGCTCCAGCACCAGCCCGCCCGCCTCCGGGACAGCAACTCCCGGCCTAGTCCCTGGCTGCAGCGCGGGCTGGTCCAGTCTCCGCTCCGGTGCCCGTGCTGTGACCTGCATCCCGGGAGTCCGGCTCCAGCTGCGGCGACGCGGCAGGTAGGAGGCGCTGCGCAGAGGGAGGCGTGTGCGAGCGCGTGTGTTAGTGTGCGTTTGGATGTGTGTGGTATGTGTGTGTCTGTGTGCAGGTGCAGGGAGGGCCCGTGCGTGCCTAGGCAGCACGAATCGGAATAGGGGCTGCACATCCCGCGGATTCAGGGCTGGGAGGTGAGCGCTGGCCTGCAGGCCTAGGAGGCGGAGCACCCCTACACACACACCTCCCCACCCCGAAGATCCGCCCGGACTCAGCCCCACCTCCACCCGCAGCAGCCCTGGGTGAGGGGCATCCCTTGCCTCCACTTGGGTATTCCGTTGCTGTGCTTCTAGTGCAGAGGCGCTGGTGTGTGCTTAGCATCGGGCTCGACTCTTTCTAATCTTCCTTACAAGTCCCCTTTCCTGTCCCCACCTCTGTCCGCCTCACCCCAGTCACCTTCCAACCTTTCTAAGTGCCTCCATCTCCCAGCTTGGAGAAGGGCGTGAGGCCAAAGACCCCGTGCGCCCCTTCTTGGTCATGGTCCGCAGGTTGAATGGGGTCCTTCTCCCTGACTTTAGGGCTGGGTGTGTGGTACTGGGAGCAGGACGGGTCTGGCCGAGACTGGCTCCCCACCCTCACCCCTCAGGATTAGGGATGTAGGAAAGGCCTTATTCCTAGGGAGCTCAGAGGTGGAGTATATATCAGTATAGAGCGTTAACAGGTGCGCATGTCCAGCTCTGCTCTTAGCCTGCCCTGTGATAAGATTCAACTCCAGACTTCACACAGATGAGCCCCAGCCCCGGTAGGGAAGCCAGACCCTCTCTAAGCCTTAGAGGCTAAGGTGACCCAGCCAGAACTGGCACCCAGGTCCCTAAGGCACAAGCTATGATCCTCTCTTTGTGCCAGAGGGTGGAGCAATCAGCCAGTGCTGAGGGCAGCTAAGTGTTCAGGGAGCCAGGGAGACCTTCCTGGGAAGCTGTGCCTTGGCAAGAGAGGGGGGATTGAGACCTCCCATGATTCCTTCTGGTTCTCGCTACAGGCTTAGTGTCCAGGGTGGAGTTGAAGAAGACCAGGCGTGGGGTATGGTAGGCCCAGCGGTTGCTGCCGCTGCCCCAGGCTGGGTCAGAGCTGAAGCCTGGGTGGAGTCCGCCCTGAGAGGCTTCTCTTCCCTTTGAGAGGCTGGTAGACCAGCAGATAAGCCCCTAACTCGAGTCCTGAGGATAAGGCAGAGGCGGGGCCATCCTTGCCTGGGAACTGACAGGTTCATCCACACAGGGGCTGGGGAAAGTTCAGCAAGGTGAAGAAAGAGTCTTAAAATCGAAACCGTGAAACAGACCACAAGCAAAGCACACAGAGATGAGAGGCTGCATGCCAGTCTGGAAGGGGGGTGTGTCTGACAAGGGCCTGCTCTGCTACTCTGGGGGAGAGGCTTCTGGGTAGGTTCCAGCAGGGAGGGGCCCCACTTCCTCTCTCTTCTCCCCAGCACCTCACCCGGGTGTGACAGGAGAGGAGGGGGTCTGTTTGGAGCAGGAGTGGGAGGTCCAGGGGGACCCTTACAGACCCCACTGCTGTGTAGAAGCAGGTGGCTGCCTCCGGAATGTGGTCCAATGAGGTGGGGCTTGGGCGCTGCTGGCGGGAAAACCTGTGGCTTTCGGTGGCACATCTGTGGGTGTTTCGGAGGCCTCTGTCGTGTTCACCTAGCCCACTTTCCCCTATAGCTCTTGGGATGACACCGAGATCCCATCCCGCAAAAGGAGGTCTTCCTTGGAGCCCCAGACAGTGCTAGCAGACTACCCTCCACCACCCTCTTGCCTGAAGGACCTGTCTTCTTCATCCTCGAGACTGGATCCTTGTCTTCCTGCCTGCCTATGCCCTTAAAGCAGAGAGCTGTCTTTGCCTGTGGCTCAGTTTCCCCTCGTGAGGCTAAATGCTGCCTTTCACAGAGACTTAGGGATGCTGCTGCTGACGTTAGCTCTGGTCACTCTGTACTTTACTATGAGGTGTTCGGTAGCCAGTCGGCAGCCATTGTCAGTGAGGAAACAAAGAGGTGGACAGCCAGCAGTGGTGTTTTTTTCCACTCCTGACTTTAGCGAATGAGAGGACCTGCTGATCACCGTAAGGCCCCTGCTTACTGTTCTCTGTCAGACTGGCCGAGTCCTCTGGCCTCTCCACATCCCCCTTATCCCCGGGGAGAAGCAGGGGTAGAGCAGCTGAGGGGCACCCTACATATGTCTTTCAAAGACTCATGGGTATGAACCGTGGAGCTGTCCCCAGTTACAGACAGCGGGCCTGTCACTCATTCTCCAGTAGCCCTGTAGGTTGGGCAGCCACCGGCAGGCTATTTGTAGCTAGTCCTGTCCATTGAGCCTTCCTCTGCCTTATCTCTCAGTGCCTGTGGGGCCCCTTCCAACTACCCAGGTCCTCCAACAGCCACTCTGCCCTGTCGTTTCTTGCTTTCTTACAGTTCCCTACGGTCCCCAGGCTTGGCCTTCAAGGCCCCCACCTCTGTAGCGTGGTCTCTGGGTTGTGGTGCCACCCTGGGGTTGCCTCAGAGCTGGCGGAACTGTTAGCTTCCTTTCAGCCTTAGACCCTGTCTTTCCTTGCTCACTAAAGGCAAAATGGGCCGCACGCCTTTGGGGTACCAACCTGAACTTCACGAAGCCCATATTTGAACTCAGGTGTGAGTTTGTAGAATGTTTGCTGCCCAGTAAGGGTTGAGTTATCATGTCCTGTTGTCATTTGCTGGGACCATTGTCCTTGGGACCCCAGGCTTCCCAGAGTTGGTTGTGAGAGTAGGGTGACCACAGACTCTGTGGTCTTGTGTCTCTGTGGAGCGTGTGGTCAGGTACAGAAGGTGCCAGTGGCCAGAAGAGACCAGGCCTATTCATGGGCACCGGGTTACCCATCCCGGCCAGGCGTACACAGGTGTGGTCAGGCGTACACAGGTGTGAGAGAGTCTGCTCATGTCCGCTCTGGTACCCTCTGACCCCTGCTGGGTGACCTGCCAGTCAGCCTGAGGTAGGGACTCCATGACTTCTCACTAGTAACGGTAACAGGGAACTTCATGGTACGTTGGGGGGCTGTTGGAGCTGTAATGTCGCTCTCCTCAGAGCAGGAGGGAATACTTAGGCTCCATCACTCACTCACCCTGTCCCCTGGGCCTCAGAAATGTTCTTCCTCATCTTCGCTGAACCCCAAACGCCAGAAAGTCGGTGGCTTAAAACAGTGTGGGTTTATTTCCACTGTCCTCGGATGTCAGAGGTGAGCCGTGTGGGACAAATACCCAGCCTAGAGCCTTCTAGAGGGGGCTTCAGGGGAGAGTCTGGGCCTTGCCTCCTCCAGCTGCTGGCATTCCTTGTGACTGAGTCACCCCAGTTTCTGCTCCTCTCTGTTTTTATTTTCCTCTTCTGCCCTAGAACCTCCCCGGGCCTCCCTATCCTCCTGCTTGTATTTAAGTTTTATGTTGTTTATCTCTGTGTGCCCATGAGGTTTGTGTCTGTCTGTACACATGCCGTGGCTGGTGAGTGGCGGTCAGAGGGACAGTGTGTGTGGTTGTTATACACCGTCTGTCTTTTCGTGTGTGGCGGAGATGAGCTCTCGAAATTAGAGGTGGGCAGCGAGTGCCTTTACCTGGTGAATGGCTCACTGGCCGCTCCCTCCCTGGTTTTTTGAGCCAAAGTCTCCTGTAGATCAGAATAACCTAGACCCTGAACTCCTCATCCTCATGCCTCTGCCTCCAGAGTGTTAGGGACACCAGCGTGTGCTACCACATGTGGCTTCATTCGTTCATTCACTGTGGGCAGCGGTGAGGGAGGACCCCAGAGCCTTGTACATACTGGGCAGGCACCCTGCCACTGAGCCACATGCCCAGCCCTGCGGCAAGCTTGCTTGCTATTACCGTTAGGACGCATCCAGGATGCTCTCCCTGTCCATCTGAAAACTTTTAGTGCTACATGAGGCCCGCAGGGTTTAATGATTACCATATGGATAGCTTGGGAGCCATTATCAGCCCAGGGAAGAAACTTTTGCAGACCTCCCCCCCACCATCCCCACACCCAGCTCTCTGGTACCTACGACAGCTGGTTCCCCTAGTCAAGGTCCTGGATATCTCACGAGATCACCCTCAGTGACCGAGTGTGTCCTCTGCTTGCTTCCTTCCTTTCAGGCAGGCCCGGGGCTACTTTATCTCTGGCCCCAGTGCCCAGCCTGAGTCCACGGAAGCCAGGACTTCGTGACATTAGGAGAGAGGTCTGTGTCCCCAGGTCCCTGTGGTCACCTCAGTGACTGGATCCCATTCTCTAGGATGTGCTATGGTTTTAGCTCACATGAGATGTGCATTGCAGGTCCCTGGACCCTCATGGGCACCTTTTAAGAGACAAGTGAGGTGGGCGTGGTGGCTTTAACTCTAGCCCTTGGGGTGGGCAGTGGGGGCTGGGCAGTGGAGGGCAGAGGCAGCCCGATTTCTGTGTTCTATATAATCAGTTCCATCCTAGGCTATGTAGTTCAGACTACGTAGCGAGACTCTGAAAAATAAATAAATAAGAAAATAAAGACAGAGGCCAGTGAGAATACTCCGGGTGGGAATAGGTCTGAGGGTGAGGGGTCAGATTGGGCTTTGGTTCCCAGAGGTGAACTGTTTGGCCCTTCCTGGCCCCGGGCATTTCAGGCCCAGCTTGATATCCGGAGGCTCAGTTTGTCTCCACCTGGGCATGGAGAGGGGGCACTAGCATCCAAGGCTGCTATGGGCAAGAACTCCACTCAGTTCAGGGCTGTGCTCAGGGCCAGGACATGTCACCAACATGTTGCCCAGTCTGCCATCCTAGGAGGCAGTGTCTCCCAGGAAGGAGCCCAGAGCACTGTGCCCTGTGGGCTGTGACCTGCTTTCCGTCCCCACAGCCAGCACCCCATGCCCTGACAGTTGCTTCTCTCCAGTGCGGCCGGGTCTCCTGGCCTGAGTCTTGTGTGTGCCTCCTTGTCCCTTCTGCCCCCTTGTAAGTCCTGAGCCTGGCTCTCAGGGTTTGGTTGTTCCTACTTCCTCCTTCTTCCCTTCCCCTCCCCCACACCCATCCTCCAGCCTGCCCTAACTGGTTTCTCCATCCTCCTCCTCCTTTGCCCTCCCACCTCTCTGAAGCCCTCCTCTTTCCCAGAGCAGGCTTGTTGGCACTCCTGAGGTCTCCCTCCCTTGCCCCCTTCCACCATCTGATCTCTGGAGCACAACTTTTTCTGACTCTTGCTGCCCCCTTGGCCAGAAACAGGGCAGGTGTAGGGGTGGGACCCTGGGGAAGAGGTAGTGGGCAGAACCCAGCTCTGACATAGGACAGGCTCCTGCCTCTGCCCTCTGGGCAGGGGAAACAGTCCAGTCTGTTTCTAAAGCTGGAACTTGAGTTGAGAAAGGGTACCTCAATTTCTCCACCTGAGAAATGGGTACCATTACTCATTGGGTTTTAAACCCTCAGTTTTATAAGGAGGTAGTTTTAGGGTCATAGCCCGCCCATGCAAAAAACAGGGGTGGGGGGAGCAGGGGAGATGACTGTCCTGGTAACAGATCTATCAGGTTGGAAATCAAAGCAGTCTCTACCCCACCATCCTTGGTAAGAACCTATAATCCAGAGAGGGCAGAAGCTTGCCTGGGGTCGCATGACGAGATCAAGCCTCCTTTTATTAGATTGTCTCTCCTGTCGGGGAGTGAGTGGCACCTGTGTCCTGGGCCTGAGCATGCTGTCCCCGCCCACCTTGGTAGGATACACTCTGCTGCTGGGAATACAGGCTGCTTCTGCCGCACCCCTGTCCCATTCCCGTCTCAGTGTCAACTCTACAGCATGTGGTGCTGGGCCTTGAGGGTATGGAAGGACCCCCTGCCCTTTGCTGCCCAGGCTGAGGGCTTTCCTGCGAAAGTGAGTCTTTGAGAACTCAAACTGTGGCAAGTTAGTCGCCAAAGCAGAGCCCATGCAGGAAGCCTCTTCGTGTTCTTGGACACATTCTCAGCTTCTTCCTGTCACTGCCATCGGCCTGCAGGAACCCAGGGACTGAAGGACTCTTCCCCCAACCCCACCCCATCCCAACAGCCTTCTGGTTCCAGAGGCCTCCCAGCTCCTGCGTTTTTATGCCACCTTCAGCAGGACCTAATTCCCAAACGAGGAACAGCTGTGGGGGTCAGGCCTATGACTCAGGCCACACAGACAGAGCCAAGAGAGAACTGGTTTCTCACTCTGCATGTATGTGGAGGTGTCCAAGTTCCCCGACCTCCATCCCTTAGGGCCAGCTCAGACTCTGTGATCCATGCGCCTGGCCCTGCCCTGTGTGGCCTTGGTGGCAGGAGAACAGGGATACCGCCTGGCTGTTGGTGCATCAGAAGCTCACTGCATAGGGGGGATTGGACACCAACAGAAACGATAAGGGGAAGGGAAAGAGAAAGACAGGATTTCCCAGTGTGGGTGCCAGCCTGCCTGGCGTTGGCCGGGTGACTCATTTGGGCCTGGCCACCTCAGCTGCACAGCCAGAAGCCTCTACAGCCAGAAGCTGGGAGCCTGGAACCCTGGGTGGCCTGAGCCCAGCTTTCCTCATCCATCTGCCTTCCTTCCTCTGCAGAGAGAGAGAGAGAGAGAGAGAGAGAGAGAGAGAGAGAGAGAGAGAGAGAGAGAGAGAGAGAGAGAGAGAGAGAGAGAGAGAGCGAGAGCGAGCTGGAGGCCTGGGCTACAGCTTTGGAGGGACATAGAATATAATTAAAGTCTCCACTCACGCTGCTAGGGATGGAATCCTCACACATGCTAGTCCCACACTCTAACACGGAGACACATGCCACCATGCTTCATGCGAAAGAGTAACCAGCATTCTCCCTACCCTGCAACCTTCCCTGCTCCTGGGAGCACTGACCACAGTGTGTGCTAGTGCCCGCCCCCGCCCCGCGTGTGCCCAGAGCACTGACTACAGTCTTTCTGCCACCCTGGGCTCCTCTTTACCTGTACTGCCTGGAGTGTTAGCAGTTCTGAGTATACCCGACTGGAGAGCAAAAAATAGTGCCATAGTTTGGGTCTGAACTGTACCCCCAACCCCCCAGCGAGGTGCTGTTGACCACCGAGGAGCCCTGTGGAGCCCCTATTTCTTCCTCCTGCTTTCACTCCCAGCCGCTATGGGTTGTGAGGTTCTGACTCACCTCGAGGTCCCCAGCGTTGCCTCCAGCCCCACGCTGGAGGCCGGAATGTAATGGGTTCGCCCATCGCTTGCTGGAACCACAAGCTGAGTCATGTCACCCTTGTCTCTGGGAGTCGGTTATCTCTGGTGTTTATCACAGTCACCAAAAGCTGATTGACACAGTCGTCATTAGAGGTGAGTTACAGCTGCTTTTTAAAAATTCATTAATATTGTTTTGTTATTATTAGTGTGTGGGAGTGGGGGGGGGGTCATGTCCCAGCAGGCATGTGGAGGCCAGAGGACTACTGTGAAGTCAGTTCTTCCTCCCTCCCTCCCTCCCTCCCTCCCTTTATGTGGGTTCTGGCTGTTGAACTGAGGCTGTCAGGTTGTACAACAAGGCTCTTCACCCTGAGCTAGTTTGGGCCTTTTCAGACAAGAACTTATGTAGCCCAGGCTAGTCTTGAATTTCCTGTGTAGTAGAGTCTGGCCTTAAACTCCTGATCCTCCTGCCTCTAATTTCCTAGTGTTGAGATTGCAGGGTACACAGCACCATGCCCACTTCTCACACCCCTGGGAGCCACACTAAGTGGGACCATGCCAACAGAGCAGCACCCCACTCCCTAGTCCACAGTTCTGTCTGCTGCTGACATTCAGGTTGTTCCCACATCTGTGGTGAATTCAACTGTAGTGACCATGGCCTGTGGGCATCTCTTCAGCATGCTGACTTCATTTCCTCAGGATACGGACCCAGGAGTGGTATTGCTGGCCGAGGCTAGTTCTATTTTAGATTGTTTTGTGAGTGTGACAGGGTTTTAGTATATAGCCGAGGCTTGCCCAGAACCCATGGTCTCCCTGCCTTGACCTCCCCCATGCTAGGATAGCCGAGGCTTGCCCAGAAACCACAGTCTTCCTGCCTTGACCTCCTCATGCTAAGATAGCTGAGGCTCATCTAGAACCCATGGTCTTCCTGCCTTGACCGCCCCATGCTAGGACTGTAGGTGCATGCGTGTTTGCTGCTGTCCGCGGAGGCTGCACATGCCACCCGCTTTGTCTCAATTTTCGAGGACTCCCCCAGGTGTGAGAGAGCACGTCTTTTTGTTTTGATTTTCTATTTCCTCGTGTCTACTGATGCTGAACCGCGGTTCACGTCCCCGATGGCTGTTCGTGTTTCTTTTTCTGAGAAACACCTCTTTGGGTTGTTTTCCTGTTTTCCAGCCGAGCTTCTGCTCTGTGGCCACAGGGCTGCCCGAGTTCCTTATTGTGTTAGAGAATTAGTCTCTTATCTGAAGTGGGCTTTGGTTCTGTGGGCACTCTGCGCTCCGTGGACCACTTCCTGCGTGTGGAAGCTTTCTAGTTTGATGTCAGGCTGTTTGTCTAGGTTTGCCTTTGTTTCCTGTACTTATGGGTTCGTAGCTGAAAAATAAGTGCCCAGGCTAATGTCATGGGGTTTCCCATTGCCTCTGACAGTTTGACAGTTTCTGGTATTTGTGTTTGAGCTGGTTTTTGCACATGTGAAGTTAGGGTATAATTAATTCTGTTGCATATGGGTTTCCCCTGTTCTCACCCCCTTGACTGGAGTCTAGACCCTTTTCTCAGAGGTGATGTGGAACCTTTGCTGAAAGTCAAAGAACTGTAAACATGTATATAATCGTCTCACGCCCCAGTGCCGTGCTGTTTGGATGGTCATGTGTGTATGTGTGTGTTTGTATGTGATCCAACACAAGCTGGAGTCAGTGCCTCTGTAAGATCTGACCATAGGGCACTTTCTTAGTGATTGATGTGGGAGGGCCCATTCCACTGTGGGTGGTCCTGGGTTCTATAAGAAAGCAGGCTGAGAGCTGGGCGGTGGTGGCGCACGCCTTTAATCCCAGCACTCGGGAGGCAGAGGCAGGCGGATCTCTGTAAGTTCGAGACCAGCCTGGTCTACAAGAGCTAGTTCCAGGACAGGCTCCAAAACCACAGAGAAACCCTGTCTCGGGGGGGAAAAAAAAAAAGCAGGCCTAGGAAGCCATGACGAGCAAGCCAGTAGGCAGCACCCTCCATGGCCTCTGTAACAGTTCCTGCCTCCAGGTTTCCTGCAGTCTTTGAGTTCCTATCCTGACTTCAGTGATGAACAGCAATGTGGGAGCGTAAGCCAAATAAACCCTTTCCTCCCCAACTTGGTTTTGGTCATGGTGTTTTGTCATAGCAATGGAAACCCTAACTAAGACAACACACACACATACACACACACGCATTTGGACTGGATCTCATGTAGCTAAGGCTAGCCCTAAACTCCTAGTCCTGCTGCCTCTATCTCCTTTGTGCTGAGATCACAGGAATGCACCTCACACCACCCTAATTCCAGGAGTGGGGAATATTTATTTATTCATTTATTGCGATACAATCCTGTGTAGCACACATTTGCTTCATTTTGTGGGTAGGCAAGGATGACCTTTAATTCCTGATCCTCCTGCCTCTGTCCTGAGAGCTGGGATTATAGGCATGGACCAACACACTGGGTTTATGTGGTGCTAAGGGTGGGTCCCAGGATGTTGCACAGGCTAGACCAGCACTTTACCCACTAAACTGTGTTCCTGGCCCCTGTAGTATTTTTTTTTCTACCAACAATTTGACATCTCTAACTTTGTCCTTTTTGCTCAAAATTGCTTAAGCTATTCAAGGATCTTTTGTGGTTCCCTATGAGTTTTAGGGTTCTGTTTCTCTTTCTGTGAGGAGCGTCTTCAGAATTATGCTGAATGGGATTGTAGGACAGTGTCTGCTTTGACATTATTTCTTTCAGTGCTTAGCGTGGAGTATCTTGCCATTTATTTGTGTCTCCCTTCATTTTTCTCGATGTGTTCCAGTTTTGTGTGAAGGGTTTTCACTCCCTGTTCACATTTATTCTTTTTTTTTTTTTTTTTTTTTTTTTTTTGGTTTTTCGAGACAGGGTTTCTCTGTAGCTTTTGGAGCCTGTCCTGGAACTAGCTCTTGTAGACCAGGCTGACCTCGAACTCCCAGAGATCCACCTGCCTCTGCCTCCCGAGTGCTGGGATTAAAGGCGTGTGCCACCACCACCGCCTGGCTTCGCATTTATTCCTAAGTATTTTACTTTGTTTTCTTTCTGTAGCTGCTGTGGATGGGATTCTCTCAGTTTCATTTTTGGGTAGTTTGTTGTTAGCACAGAAACACAGCTGAGTTCTACCGTTACCTACCTCTTTTTATGTTCCTTATTTTATTATTTAGTTTTGAACATTACTGTTCTGATTTGTTGGGGATTTATCACTAAAGGATGCTGAGTGTTCTCAAATATTTTCTTTACTTCTGACAAGAGGATTGTGCAGTGTGTCCCCTATGCTCCTGATTCCAGGTTTTTCTTTTTCTTTTCTTTCCTTTCCTTTTATTTTATTTTCTTTTCAAGACAAAGTTTCTTTGTGTAGCCCTGGCCCTTCTGGAACTCTCTCTTGTAGACCAGGCTGGGCTCAAATTCTGCCTCTCCCTCCCAAGTTCTAGGATTAAAGACGTGCACCCCCACCGCCCAGCAGAACTCCAGGTTTTCTGTGCTTGCGTTCCTTAGGAACCTCTGGTCTGTGACTTTTTCTTTTTTATGTATGTGTATGTCTGTTGGTGTGTGCACCCTAGTGCAATGCATGAAAGGACCAGAAGAGGGCATCAGATCACTGGAGCTGAAGTTGTAGGTGATGTGAACCCCCATGTGGGTGCTGGGAACAGAACTCAGGTCCTTGAGAGAGCGGAAGGTGCCCTTGTCCTGTGCACCTCCTCTCCAGCTCCCCTGTAACTTTCCGTTCTGACTTTGGTATCAGGGTGATCTGGCTCTGCTTTTTAAATTGATCTAATGAAGTCATGTAGGAAGCCCTGTTGTTTAATGCTATGCCCATGAGCTCCATCTGTGGGGCTATGTATAACCGGGAGTTTGTTTTCTATTCTAACAAACAACAACAAAGCCCTCTCACACAGTCCTTTACAGACCGTCCTTGAGTAATTTCTTTTTTTTTTTTAAATATTTATTTATTTATTATGTATACATGTCTGCAGACCAGAAGAGGGCACCAGACCTCATTACAGATGGTTGTAAGCCACCATGTGGTTGCCGGGAATTGAACTCAGGACCTTTGGAAGAGCAGGCAGTGCTCTTAACCACTGAGCCATCTCTCCAGCCCCCTTGAGTAATTTCTAATATTCCACATACCAGATTTTTACTGGGGTTTGACATGTCTATGATTCCCGCACTTGGGCAGTAGGAGGAAGAGGGTCAGGAGTTGAAGGCCTTAACAAAAAAGCTTTCAAGAGAAATCTGTGCAAGCATTCTTGTGTTTCTGTGGGACAGCCTCCATGTCTCGGTATAGTGAACTAACTAGACGATGGAATATGTGTTGCTCGTACTCAGGGGGACAAAGCTCTGCAGAGTCACTGTGTGGTCGTCCACACCTGCTGGGTGTCAGAGCTCCTCTTGTGCTTTCCTTGTTTGGTTTCTGACGATGGAACCCAGGGCTTCACTTGTGCTAGTCCGTCAATGTGCTGCTGAGCCTCGCGCCCAGCCTGCGCTTGGGTCGCGCGTGAGCTCTAGGGTCAGGTCACGTGTGAGCTGTCGGGTCGCGTGTGCGCTGTCGGGTCACATGTGAGCTGTCGGGTCCTGTGTGAGCTGTTGGGTCTTGTGTGAGCTACCTTGTTGTGGTGTGTCCTAGCTCTAGCCCTGCTGGTAGGATGGGACAGTGTCTCACTATGATTTGAGCTTGTGCCTCCTTGCCGATGGGTGGAGTCCAGCATTTTTTTTTCTATTTGCTGGGTGTTTGGAGGAGTTGCTCTTTCTTTTATAGCGTGCTGTTTTTGTTGTTGTTGTTATTATTGCTGATTTTAGTTTTATTGTTATTTTATTTTATGTGTATGGGTGTTTTGTCTGCGTGTATATTTGTGTAACACACACACACACACGTGCCTACTGCCTTTGGAGGCTAGAAGAAGGAATTGGATCCCCCGGAACCCGAGTTACAGATGGTTGTGAGCCATCTGGTGGGTGGGTGCTGGGAACCGAATCTGGGTCCTGTGCGAGAGAACCAAGGGCTCTTAACCGCTGAGCCAATTCTCTGGCTACAGGTGTTGCTGGTTGCGGGCAGCCCCATGGCTGGAGTTCCCCTGCCGTTTTCTGGGGATTGGTTCTGTGTGTAGTGTGAGGTAGGGTCAAGATCCTCTTCCTCCCATGTGGAGAGCAAGTGGAATCATTCATCGGAACAATAGTTCTTCCCTCGTGCTCCAAGCCATAAAGCAGGTGTCCTTACACCCATGGACTGAGTAGACACTTATTCTGTTCCGTTCCACCGATCTGTTTGTCTACCCTGGTAGTGTCTCAGTGACCAGGACTTTAGGGTTGGCTGCCTGACCAGGGTGTGGCTCCCCTAACTGGGCCTCTGTTGGCGGCCTTGATTGTTCTTGGCCTTTTGTGTGCTGTTGGGCTTAGACTCAGCCTGTTCTCTGATTGTCCTGGCTCTGTTATTTCTCCTTCCAGGGGCTCCCACTCCTGACAAAGACCCTATAGGCTGTGTGGCCTCTGCCGGCCTCCAGCCTAGTCCATCCCTGGGGCCCTATAGTCTGGGCTTAGTCACAGTGGCTGAAGGGCAGGGCCACAGTCAACTGAGCCTGGCCAGTGGGGTGTGGGCCCTCGCTGGCACACAGCCATCAGGAAGGTCAGGAGGCAAGCGGATGCTTGGTCCAGCAGGCAGAGGTGGGTGGTTCCAGCTAACTGCATGTATGTTTGGGTATCACGGGTGTATCTGGTGCCCATGGAGGTAACAAGAGGAGTCTGAATCCCCTGTTAACAGTTTTGAGCTGCCATGTGGGCGCTGGAAACCGAAACTCCATCCTCTCCAAGAGCAGTCAGTGCTCTTAACCACTGAGCCACCTCTGCGACCCTGGTCCTGCCTCTCCCGAGCTTGCTCTTTGTAGCTGGGATGGATGGAGTTCCTGCCACGCTCAACGTTTGTTGGGATGGTTCTGTGGTTACCGAATCCCAGCGTCTCACTGTGCGCAGTGGAGATGCAGAGGTACTCTGTAAGCCCTGTGCTCAGAGCCCTGTCCTCAGAGGGGGAACTGGGAAAATGAGCCATGAGTATCCAAACGGACACAATGTATCTGGTGCTGGGCTCCTGGGGGCTCCCAATGGCCAAGGCAAGGGCTGGATTGTGTAGGAGAGGGGCAAGCCTGAGCCCACAGCTTGAAGACCTGCGAGAAAGGCCTGACACCAGAATGTTGGGCTCCAGGGTAGAGGATGCAAGGGTGAGATTGTCAGGGAAAGGGACGTGGGTGGACATCAGATGGCTGGGAATCCCAGCCTGTCCTTAACATGACACAGGGTCTTGTCAGCTCAGACACAGCCATAAGTGGTCACGCCTGGAGCACAGCCCTGGGGAGAGAGGCTGGTGGGTCAGTCTGCGGCTTCCTGTTTATGCTTTGATTTCCGAGATGGTGCCTGGAGATGGGAGAGGCTACGGTCTGAGACTCTGACCCCATGGGGGTACTATGTGGAGATGGGAGAGGCTACGGTCTGAGACTCTGACCCCATGGGGGTACTATGTGGCAGCAACCTCTTGGTTGGTGCGCAGGGGCTGAAGGGTTAGAGGCCAGGTCCCTGGAGCAACTCCAGAAGTAGGCCAGGGTCAGCTTGCATGTCAGGGTTGAGGGGAATGACTGGGGTATGCACGGTCGAGCCTCTGGTGTCCTGCTCCTGTCCATCCATGCCCTCCTTCCCTACCCACCCAACTCCTCCTCACCCAGTTTCTTCTGGCTCCCCCATCTTTTCTTCCTGAGAGAGCAGATCCTCCCTGTAGTGTTGAGCCCTCTGTGGCCTGGCGAGTGGCCAGGAGTTTCATTTGCCGTCCTGGCTGTGTGATCTCAGCCTGCTTGCTCCTGCTCTCCCAGCCCTCTGGGCTCCGAAATACTGGAATCCAAGAGCTGATTTCTCGGCTCCCTGATCTAATTCTTGTGACGTAAATTGCTTCCTGAGCCCCAGCTGCTGGAGCCTGCAGGGCTGATGAACCTGCTTCGTGCCTAAGGGCCCTGAGGTTTTCCAGTGTCCCCTCTCTCTTTTCCCAGGCCTCCAGGGCAGAGGGAGGCCTAGGGCGAAGGAGATTGACCTCCCTGGGCGGAGCCAGGGAAATTAAATGGTTGGCTTGAGGATACCCTGCAACCCTGGGTAGATGAGTGACTGCAAATAAAGAACAAGGTTTTGTGGGCCGGCCATCTTTTCCTTCCCGTCTCTTCACCTCCCTGGAGAATCCTCCTCCTTCCCTTCCTTTGGGCCACAGCTCAGTTGGGGATTTTATGGGAAGCCATTGCCTAGTACTCTCTCCTGAGGCCAAGGTGGCCACCTCAACCTGAGGACCTGGGTGCCAATCCACTGTCTCCATGGGGACATGAATAAGGTCCCTTACCTGACAGAGCCTCAGCCCTCATTCTGAAAATGGCAGCAGTGTGCCCGCCATTGCTCTCAACACTGGACACAGCAAACCTCTCGCTTAGTGGCTTGCCCATGGTGGGTTCCAGAGAACAGGAGCCTCGTCCCTACCTTGGTGATGAAGAATAGGGGCTTGGAGAGCTTGAGCGACTTTTCCACAGTTATTGCCCAACAAATGAGTAGTTTGGCCAGGATCAGTGCCTACGTCCGTCCTGCTATCAAACTTTGCTCAGAAACCATTCTATGAATTCTGCCTCAGTTTTCCTCATGGTCAGCCTGAACCTCAGTGAAGACCACAGTGTTGTTCTACGTGTGCCCCAGAATGTGTAGATTTGGAGAGGTTGAAGAAGGAGTGTGAGAGACCAGACCTCTCTCAACAGTCCTGATGGGTCAAGCCCTACTGGTTCCGGGCACAACCCCTGCTCTCCAGGGCCTTCTCTGACCATACTGATGCAGGGTGTGTCCTTTGAACTTGGTCATTGTTCATTTAGGGCTGGCTAAACTGGACTGGGAGTGTGAGGTGGGTGTGTCCTGGCCAGCCCTGGACACCGGGCACTGGTGGCCTGAGGGCTTGGTATCACCTTCCAAACACCAGGAAGGAGAGACTGTTAATAGCTGAGGCAGGTAGTCCATACCTGTTGCTTGCCTCTTTGCCCGATAGCAGGTACTGGCTGTGTGAGCTTGGGCAGACCTCTGCCCCTCTCCCTACCACCTTTCCTGCCTGTGCTATTGGGATGGTTCTGGGAGGGGGATACATCCTGTGGTCGGAGCTCAGCGGGGCTGTCCATGTTTGATGGTCTTCTTGCCCCCCTGTCTTCTAGGTGCCGCCTCCTCTTGTGGTCGTGGTCACCATGTTCTCCTGCGTAAAAGCCTATGAGGACCAGAACTACTCAGCACTGAAGCGGGCCTGTCTGCGCAGGAAGGTGCTCTTTGAGGACCCCCACTTTCCGGCCACTGACGACTCGCTCTACTATAAGAGTACCCCAGGGCCTGCGGTCAGGTGGAAGCGGCCTAAGGTTAGTTTCTGCCCCCCCCCCCCACAAGGGAGAATGGGTCCCCCATCCCACTGGCAGCCTCCTGCCTGGTCAGGCCCTCTAAGGCATAGTGTACTCAGGGACCAGGGACTGCAGGTCTCGGCCTCCCTTCCCATGGCCATGTGGGGTATATGTGACGTGCCGTGGATGGGCCCCGTGTGCAGTAAGATTGAAGGGCAGGTTTGCTTTGCTGATTTTCAAGTCACTTCCTGTACAAGTAGAAACATGTACTCTCATGAAGCTATAAGGATAGGCAGCGGTGACCAATGTAGGGACCTGTACCCTGAGTGTTGGTGGCCTTGCCAGCTCCCAGCTTGGTCTAGGGCCCATGAGTTGCAGAAATAGTTGGCCCTGGGCCATGACTTTTGGTTCTGGGTCTTATGTGTGAGGTGGGCATAGGAGTTCTGCCGAGTGTGGCTCCTGGGGTCTCCGTGAAGGGGAGGGTGCTGGAGGACCCAATCCAGGCTTCACCTGGTGACAAACAGACAGTCACTGAAAAGGGGCTTTAGTGTGGGAAACCAGGCTTTTCCAGGTCCCTTGGGCAGGTCGTCACGACCTCCTCCATGCCTGTTCTCAGAGAAGGTGCCTCGGCTGCAGGGTAAGGCTGGGGGAAAGTGCAGTCATACAGAGACTATTACGTTGGAGTATCAGGCTCCCTCTGGCAATGACAAAGCAGGTGGGACCTGGGGCACAGGAGGGAAGCACCCCCTCCTCCTGGGCCTGGCGTGTTGGTTCTGATGAGGGCGTGTAGAGCCGTGCATGTCTCTACGCTCAGAAGCAAACAATAGTCAGGTTTGTACTGTCCGGTCTCTCTGGTCCTTGGACATTTGGAGAAAAATGAAATTCCACAGTCACGTCCCTCCCAACAACCAGCCTGGTGCATCGCTGTGAACTGGGGCTCTTGTCAGGCAAGGGAACTGAGGCTGAGAGAAGGGACCACACATTCGGGGGTCTCGCTTGGGCCCTTCCCTGACACCAGATGGACCCTGAGTTCTTTGGCCTCAGACCTTGGGACTTTGGGGGAGCTTCTGACCCTGGCTTCCTTCTCCGACCTAGTGACAGGATTTGGGCTCTGTTACCCCATGTCTGCTTCGGGAAGGCGTGGGGTAGGAGCTGGTTCTAAAAGGGCCTTTGTGAGATCCTGGTTCCGAGGAGAAAGGGTGGACACCTGAGCCTCCTGTCACCACCCACAAGGCACACTGTCCTTGCCCTGACCCTCTTCCTAAGACCGTGGACCACAGTCTGGACCGGGCTTCAAGAGGCCCAAGGCTGCGCAGGGCAGGATGGTGACTGGGTGTGACCCGATGGAGTCACTGCCCGCTCAAGGCCCTTTCCCCTGGGTTCAGGAATTCTATTTCCTCCTTCCTCCTCCTTCCTTGGCACCTGTCCAGACGCCTTTCCAGCTCCCGCTGAAGACAAAGAACACATTGCCTACTCTGGCAGGGTCACAGCATACATGGTTGGCAGCAGAGCAGGGGCCACAAGGCAGTCGCGGGGCTCAGAGTGTGTTCCCATGGGCATGATGCCACAGTTAAGACCTGGACTTAACTGGGGAGGGAGGGCAAGGTCGACAGTGGAGGGGAAGTGGGGCAGCCTGGGTTGGGGTGGGTTGCCAGCTCCTGACCGTTAATGTCCAGCTGCTTGGCCTCTGGCCCGAGGCAGCTATGCTTCTGCGTGGTCCTATTTCCTGGGTCCTGGGCCTGATGCATTGTTCGTAAGCGAGCAGTCAGTCATTTTCTCTGCAGCCTGTTCTGATTCCACTTCTAGAAACCTCTCTCTCAGTTGGTCGTTATGGTGACTTCTCTGTTCGTGGAGATTCTCCTTAGACAGCCTCTGAGGCCGAGCCACTCAGTGTCCTTATCCCTTACCCTCCCAGTCTGGAGCTTCCCAGCCTCCCAGGCCCTGGGCACTCAGTCTTCCTGTCCTCAGTTTCTCAGTCCTTCCAACCTTCATGCCTCCCTGGCTCTCCTTTCCATAGTCCCAGCTCCCTAGCCCCTTCCCCTCTGAGTCCAGCCTTCCTGTCCCAACTTCCTGCCTGTCCATCAGCCTCCCTTCCTCTAAGGCTTCTCCTGCCCCGCCCCCAATATTATGAAGAGCCTGCTTTTTGAGCAAGCCAGGCTTGACTCCAGCCTGAGGTCTCTTCTTGAAGTGAGGTGTGACTTTGAGTAGAGTGTCCCCCTCTTTAAGTGGGGAGAATAATTCTGGCCGAGTATGGTTTCTGGACGTTGAGGTGCTGGAGGCATCAGACACATGGAGGCAGCGGCCAGCTACCCTCATCGTTCTGGTCAGCCCCTTGGTGGGGAGCCAGAGCTGGCCAGTTTCCTGCCATTCACCCTGCAGGGGGCACCCGGCCTGCCCTCTTTGGCATTCATCTTTCTACTCCCCCGCAGGCCTCTGTTGTGTTCTTTACCACTGAGGGAGCCTCTTCCGCCTTCCTTACTGCTGGAAAGAGGAGGGGGAGGCGATGGGGGTTTCTGGGGAGTCAGGATGTGGGCAGAAGCCACTTCTGGTTCTCAGGCTGAGGGCTACAACTGTCTGGCCTCCAGCCAGCTCTCTGCCTTTCCTATGTCTGGGCATTCATTATCTTGGGGGTTCTAGATGGAACGCATGGGGGTTGGTAGGAGCCCTGGGAACGTTTTCTAGTTTTGAGACCCTATAGCATTCCTTGAGGCAGCCTGCTGTGCCCACTGCCCAGGATCTCACCTCGTTTTGGAAGAGTGATCTTCTCCGAGTGCTGACCACTTGGCCTGCCTTAGGAAGGCCTCTGCTCTGCCTAAAAATGAGCCCCTTGGGTACCTTCTGCTAGTCTTCTCAGAGCGCCAGGGAAGGCCCCTGGCTGGATTACTGAAGAAGGAGATGGGGGAGGGAGAAGGGGCAGTTGCAGAGGGGGTACCATGTCCTGTGACTTTCCTGTTGTGTCCAGACAAAGTTCCTGCAGGGGCCACTCTCTGTGACCTTAGATTCGGGAGTGGACAGGAGGAAGGATAAGGACTGGCAGTGTCCCCTGAGGGTACAGTTGCGTGCATGGCTGCCCAGCTCTGCTGTCCATCTCGCTCCTGGCTGGGTTCCTGACTCTACGCTAGCTGGAAACCTGAATTTCCTGCTCAGCCAGGAGGGGCGTGGCTCCGACCTGGTCAGACCTGGGCCAACTGGTCCGACTGGCTGAGGTTACCACAGGTTCAGAAGCTAGGGCCCTGGAGGCTAGTTGGCCAGAGGTATGGCACCCCTGCCTGGGGGCCTGGGGGTGGTTCAGTCCGGGGCTCACAGCAGGCCCCGTGCAGTCCAGTCTAGGGCACTTGGTTATCCCTCCACGCCCAATCAGTATCCTCCCAGTCCCAAACACATCCTTATCTGAGAGCTCACGGGCAGATAGAGGGACCTACATGCAAAGTGGTGCCCAGTATCCCAGGTCCAGCTCATGGTTTCCCAAACAACCAACCAGGAATCAGGACCTGAATAAAGGAAATAGATGCATTTACAGATTTGGCCTCACCTGCTGCAGTGTTAAAATCCGTAGGAAAGAGGGAGCAAAAGCCAGGAAATCTGCATACGCGGATGCACCTCCAATTGGTGGTGAGACTCATCTGTCCTAGGAACAGGCTTATCCCTAGGGGACTTTCTCTTCTGCAGCTGAAGGGATCTCCTGGAATGATTCCTGGAATAATTCAACGTTCTTTTAGAGCCACCATTAGTAAGATGTTGTGGAAAGGACTGGAAGGTGCATGGGTGGCCTGGCACCAAGGTAGAGTGTGTGTGGAGAGAGAGAGAGAGAGAGAAGAGAGAGAGAGAGAGAGAGAGAGAGAGAGAGAGAGAGAGAGAGAGAGAGCGAGCAGTATTCCTCCAACTGTGGCTGGACTGATTTCATCTTCAGGGCATTTGGGGGTCCTTGTTCTCTCCAACTCCTGCTCCCCCCACACCAAACCCCGTTATCTCCGCATCTGCTCTGCAGGGACCACATTCCTGGCAACCTCAACCCGTATCAGGTTGAACTCCATTCATCCGGAGACTCGGGCCTGGCTGTAGTAGGGCCTGTCTCCAACTCATGGTCAGCTAGTGACTCTTCTGGCCTACAGTGGTGAACAGGGACAGGACACCTCTTCCTCCTGGGTCTTGTTGACACACAAGGAAGGGTAGCTTTGTCACTTATAGGATGCAGCACACCTAGAGAGAGGCTGGGAAGCAGACTGTCCAAGTTTGAATCTTAGGTCATCGTGCTGCAAGGCCCTGGACCAGTGACCTTGGCGCTCTCTCTCTCTCTCTCTCTCTCTCTCTCTCTCTCTCTCTCTCTCTCTCTCTCTCTGCCTCGGCATCCTTATCTCTGAGAGCACAACCAGGAGCACCCTGTTCTTTACTCCTGGCCTCCCCAGGACCAGTCCTCGGAGCTATTTTTGTGATGTTTTTTCCAGCGGTAGCAAAGGTGCATCTCATCTGCATCCCAGGTATGAGCAGCCTCGGGTGTCCTAGATCAGAGCTGGCAAACCTGAGCCTTCAGGTGCAGGCGGCGTGCTCAGGGGTGGGATGGAAGCGCTTTTCCGAAATTCCACCTCTCCCAGTCTGGGGTGGGCATGGCGGGGGCACGGCAGGAGGGCGCTCCGGGGTCCAGAGCCAGGCCGGTACAGGCGTAGTGGCAGGGAGATCCCGTTGGTGTACCCAGCCATCCTGCTCTGCCCTGTCTGCTCAGTCAGTTGTACTTGACCTGGGGCGCTCCTGCCTCCTGTCTGTCACAGGACAAGATGAGCACCTTGCTGCCATCTCCCGCTGCAGCTCTGGTGGCACTGGTGGCTGCTCTCTCATTGTGAACTCATGCTACAGAGTCCGCTAGATGCGAGGCCCCGCCCATGCCCCCCTTTCGCTAGATGAGAGGCCCCGCCCCTGCCCCCTTTCGGAGCCTCCCTCCGTGAGGAGACATCGCTCTGTCTCAGTCTGGGATTCTGGATGGGTACAGTTGGCTGGAAGATAAGATTAGGAGGAAGCGGGGTGACACCCAGAGCTTCCTGAGAGTGGTCTTGGGGACGAGAAACAGGCCTCCTGGCTGGGTTTCCTCTGATCAGAGACGGCAGGATACACACCTGTGCCTTGGAGAAGCCACCATGCAGCTTGCCCCTGGCTTCCCTGTAGCCACAGCTAGAAGTGGTCCAGGTGTCTGATTCAGGTAGTGCCCTCAGAGGAATTACCCTTTCTTTTCCTGGCTTTTTTCTTTTTCTGAGCAATCGAGTCCCAAACACTGTCCTGAGGTCCCATTATCCCATTTTCCCCTGGCAGAATGCTCCACCGCCACCATGGAGGCCACACGTATACTTTAGGGCCAGCATTTGAAGACCTGGAGGAACAGAGAAGATGAGCATTGGCTTCCGTTTGCGTCTCCAGCAGCAGGCGTGCTGGAATTGAGGTCTGCCTCCCAGGCTCTCCTGCCCTCTGCTGGCCGTCTGTGGAAGGGTTTCTGCTGCTGTGTTGTGACAGCTTGAGCCTAGGAACAGACCTGGAGACTCTGAAACAGGCAGACTGTCCGCTCTAGCTCCCATGATATGCCTGGGACATTGAAATATGACTTTCCCTGGAAAGACAGAGAAGTCACTGACTACCAAAGGAAGGGATCTGCCTTAGGCCACCCTGGGGGAGCCAATGAGTTTGAGTTTATGGGGACACTTACAGGTGGCTATGCCACCAAGAAGTCCCACCCCAGTTAACTGTTTTGTAGTAGTGATGAGGATCTCAGGGTGGGAGGAGAGAGGGGCTCCAACGCAGTGCCTGGTTTCCTGGGCATCCGATTTCCCGCCCTCTGTCCTGCCGAGGGACATGGCCAGCTATCGGATGTCTCTAAGTCTGTGACACACTTAGAGGCAATTGCACTATAATGGGATCTTTTATGAGGTTGGCAGGCCCTCTTGAAGGTCTACTGCGTCCATTCCAAGTAAATGCCAATTGCCCTGGGGGCTCATCAGCCACGGGAATGTTAAAGATCAGAGCCAAACAAATTAACGGAAGCCTCCTGGGCTGCCAGTGTGAAGGGCCGTCAGTGTGAAGGGCCGTCAGTGTGAAGGGCCGTCAGTGTGAAGGGCCTTCAGTGTGAAGGGCCGTCAGTGTGAAGGGCCGTCCGTGTGAAGGGCCGTCAGTGTGAAGGGCTTTCAGTGTGAAGGGCCTTCAGTGTGAAGGGCCTTCAGTGTGAAGAGCCATCAGTGTGAAGGGCCTTCAGTGTGAAGAGCTGTCAGTGTGAACAGCTTTCAGTGTGAAGGGCCTTCAGTGTGAAGGGCTTTCAGTGTGACGGGCCATCACTGTGAAGGGCCTTCAGTGTGAAGGGCCTTCAGTGTGAAGGGCTTTCAGTGTGAAGGGCTGTCAGTGTGAAGGGCCTTCAGTGTGAAGGGCCGTCAGTGTGAAGGGCCTTCAGTGTGAAGGGCTTTCAGTGTGAAGGGCTGTCAGTGTGAAGGGCTTTCAGTGTGACGGGCCGTCACTGTGAAGGGCCTTCAGTGTGAAGGGCCGTCAGTGTGAAGGGCCTTCAGTGTGAAGGGCTTTCAGTGTGAAGGGCTGTCAGTGTGAAGGGCCGTCAGTGTGAAGGGCCATCAGTGTGAAGGGCCTTCAGTGTGAAGGGCCGTCAGTGTGAAGGGCTTTCAGTGTGAAGGGCTGTCAGTGTGAAGGGCCTTCAGTGTGAAGAGGTGCCACCACGTGTATGATGATGATGATGGTTCCTTCAAAAGGGCGAGGATGGGGAGGACAGGCCAGGGGGCCAGGGGGCCAGGGGGCCAGGGGGCCAGCGGGGTGGTTCAGCTGATCAGGCGACTGTTATTTGAGTCCGGGCCTGGGTTGATTCCAGCACCGTTTAAAGGTGGAAGGAGAAAACTGACTCTATGGAAGTTGTCTTCTGACCTCCACACGTGTACCCGTGCACATCACACATGTGCTTCATCACACATGTGCATCACACATGCTCCTACAGGAAGGATACTAAACTA
Source organism: Microtus obscurus (assembly GCA_963919715.1). Lineage (NCBI taxonomy): Eukaryota > Metazoa > Chordata > Mammalia > Rodentia > Cricetidae > Microtus > Microtus obscurus. The sequence goes on from CAWTZC010002521.1 coordinate 24,115,817, forward strand.
ATGCGTTATTTTTTTTTAAAGGAAAAATATTGGAATGGGCACCTACCTGCCTTGTTTAGTTTTTACCCGCCCGCCTGGCTACTGAACCGGCTTCAGGTTAATTTAGTGAATGATCTCTCCATTGTATATGACCCTCATTTCAGAGTGTATCCCAGCGATACGCCCAGCCCTGCCTCCTTACAATCTGGAGCGGGTGTTAATCACAGCCCACTCAGGACAGGATTACTCTCAATATTTTTCACCTACATGGCTCCGTTTCCTGATTCATCCATTACTCCCACCCCCGTGTTTTCAGAAGTTGCCATGAACCAAGGTCTGTGTGACTCCATCAAAGCTCTGGTGTTCTGCGTCTCAGCAGGGGGGCAAAAGACCCACAGTTCACTGTGGAGCCTCAGGTCCCTCCGCCTAGCCCTTACCTGCAGGGTCCCCACGTCAAGTAGCCCCTTCCCCCTACATCACTGGGTGCAGCAGTGATCACCTGCACCTCCCCCACCCTTCACCCCTTTGGGGGACAATTGTTTGGGCTTGGAGCCTTCCGGGGGCTCCCTAACACGAATCTGACTTTCTCATCCTGTAGGCTGGCCATTTTCCTCTGGGCTCAGCCTCAGCTGCTCGCCTTATCCTAACCAGAGTCCAGTGGCTGCCACCACAGCCTTCTTAAAATCTAACATAGAATTAAGAATTAAAAATTAGCCAAGTGGTGGTGGCGCACGCCTTTAATCCCAGCACTCAGGAGGCAGAGGCAGGTGGGTCTCTGAGTTTGAGTCCAGCCTGGTCTGTACAGTGAGTTCCAGGACAGCCAGGGCTACACAGAGAAACCCTGTCTAGAAAAACCAAAACCAAAAAAAAATTTAAAAATTAAACAATTTTTAACTTTTCGCCACACAAAGGTTGGTTACTCTGGAATCTCCCCCTCGGGGTATGCCTCAGCCTGATTTTCCGTGGGCACAGAAAGCTCAGGCTCAGTTGTTAAGTCTGAGGGCCAATGAAACCGTCACATCAGTTAGGAGGCGTGTCACTCCCCAAACCAGGGAATACCCACCCGGCTCATTTTTGGTTCAGACTGTTCTCTGTAGGTACCACAGGGTGTGTGACTTTCTCTGGGAGATGTGAAGAAACTTCTCTTCACCCAAGATAGACAGGGCATGAGCAGATCAAAGAGAGGGTTTTGTCCAAGCCAGACCCTGTGAACCCAGTGAACTTAATGGAGTTATGGGGTGGGTTAGGTCGTAGGAGGCTACACCCCCAGGAAATCCCACACCCAGTGGACTGTTACCTTAGGGCATAGCAATTACAGTCTCAGGGGTGGGGAGCCTCATGAGGGTCATGTGATGATTTCTCGGGGTCTTCTAGCCTCTCTCCTGCCGGCCTCCCAAGGGGATGCTCATCAGCCTGAGTTAGCTCACAGGTCATCACAGCTGCTTGGCTTCAAGATGGAGACGATCTTGTCAAGCCCAGGAAACAGCTGTATCACGGGCATCGTTCCTCAACCTCTCATCTGTGAAATGGGCACAGTGCTGGGTTCTCGGGGCCAGTGGGGGTTGTCTGAGTAAAAAGGCTGTGTCTCAGTGCTCTGCCGCCCCGCCCTGCCGTCTTGCCCCCTCAGCTCAGGTCTTCTCATTAGTCTCTGAGGAGGCTATGGTGGTGTGCCTAGCTGCTTTCCTGGGCTGGGCATACTGTGGTGCTGTCTGCTCCCTCAGAGATCCACCTACATCTGGCTCCAGCCTGGGCAGGGTGTCTGCTCTGTAGGAGACAGGAATCTATGCTTTCAGCATGTGTCTCTTGGTGCAGAAGCCAAAGCTGCACTTTTCCCACTCTATAGCCCTACCTTGGGTCTTTAAGGGCAACTGCGAAGAGGGGAGAGATTGGAAAATTAGACCAAGACCCAGGAACTAAGATGGGGACCTGAGTCCTGCCAGACATGACTCTGCCTGACAGCTGCCCCCACCTGGTTCCTAGCGTCTCCTGTGTCTCCGTGGCCATCGGAGAAAAATCGACAGAATTTCTGCCCCACGCTGGCATTCATATGTCCTGCGTTCCGACAAGTCCTGCCTGTCTTTGAGCTTCTGTTCCTCGTCCTTAGAATGGAGTAGCAACCCCATCACTGCCTGAACATCCTCATTTTGTACTAAGCGTTAGTCCTTTGGGGGCTTGTCATTTGATTACTTTGTGACTGGCCTTGAGGGCCTGCTGCCCAGGGAGATCTACTCAAGGCAAGAAGAAGGTGGTGGCCCAGGGTCCAGCAAGCTGAGATCTTTCTTCAGCTGTTATCTGTCAGCTCACTGTAGTGGAAATGCCCTCTGGCTGAGGAGGGAGACACAGTCCAGGCAGGACTTTGGGATATGGTTGGCCATGTGGGAGAGAGGGCATTGAGGCATCTATGCCCCCAGGTTCTCATGTTCTTCTCTCCCTCCCTGCAGGATATCTGCGATGATCCCCGCCTCTTTGTAGATGGCATCAGCTCTCATGACCTGCACCAGGGCCAGGTGGGCAACTGCTGGTTTGTGGCCGCCTGCTCGTCACTGGCCTCCCGAGAGTCCCTCTGGCAAAAGGTAAGGTCTGGGGAGTGGCAGCTGCAGGGGCTATCAGCCCGTGGCGTTCACTGCCAGGAAAGTGTGGCATCGGGAGGCTTGTGGGGCTTCCTGAAAACTTGCCGCTGCGTTGGGCTGGGCCTCGGTTAGCAGACTGGTCTTCCCATGTCTGTTTAGCCTGGGATCCTCAGGGTCATTCCCAAGGTGATTCTGATGTGTCCCCTCTCCACTGCTGAGGGACGAGGGACCGTGGAGCAGAGGCTAGCCCTGTGAAGTGTGCACACTGCCTGTGTTATCCTCGGTGTAGGGATACCACTCAGTGCTCAGTAACTGCTGTGGGAAACAGGCCAGTTGCTGGCTTTTCCTGGGCCTCAGTTTTCTCAGTTGTTCATCAGAGTGTGGTCTAGACAGCTCCACGTTTCATGATTTCTGGATTCATGCTGTTGATGTTCTGGGCCAAGGTCTGGGGATTGATGGAATGGGTCCCGGGCCTGCCTCTTGAACTTTCTTGGCAACGCTCAGCAGGAGACCTTAAATATAACACTTGGAACTACTTTCCCAAGGAGGAGAGGCCATTTCAGTTACATAGTGAGTTCAGGACTAGTCGGGATGTGTGAGACCCTGTCTGAAAGCCATGAAGAAAAAGAAGGAGAAGGAGGGGTAGGAGGAGAAGGAGGAGGAGGAAGAGACACTGTTCTTTTTTTTTTTTTTTTCGAGACAGGGTTTCTCCATAGCTTTTGGTTCCTGTCCTGGAACTAGCTCTTGTAGACCAGGCTGGCCTCAAACTCACAGAGATCCGCCTGCCTCTGCCTCCCAAGTGCTGGGATTAAAGGTGTGCGCCACCACCGCCCGGCTAGACACTGTTCTTATAAGACCCCTAGCAGGGTAGCTCTCAGTCAGTGATGGCCACATTGACCTATTTTGCAATAATTATTATCCCTAAACATAAATGTGTTCTAGGTGTTCCAGGCAGGGGAGATGGCTCAGTAGGCAAAGCCTTCAAGCCTGAGTTTGATCCCTATGACCCCCGTGGTGGAATAAGAGAATAGACTCCCACAAGTTATCGTCCTACCTCCATATAAATAAATAAACAAACAAACAAGTAATTGAAACAGGACACAGGAATAGGATACGTTTTTTCTTTCTTTCCCAGGCATCCATCAGCCGCCAGAGGGAGCTGTGTCCTTAGGCAACACCCAGGCCTTTGCAGGGCCTCTATCCTCCTCTCCTGTCTCCTGGAGAGTGTGGGCCCCTAGCCACCCAGTAAGTGTCCCTGTCAGGGTCATGGCCCCTGCACACTGTGGGCCTTTGGTACTCAGAGCCCACTGCTATGGTGTACAGGGGTGGGAGTCTATGCTGGACAGCTTCAGACTGGAGGGCGAAGAAGGGTGTGTCTGTTGTGGGTGTCGATGGCTGGAGAGAACTCAGCCCAGAACCATCCATCATCTGGATGGAGGACTGGTCCTCAACACAGCAACCTCCATCCCTGACTCTGAGCAAGGGCTGCACGGCCTTGGCTTGCAGGGGCATGTGGGCCCTGTGTGTTGCTCCACCCTGTCCTGTAATTGCCTGTTTATCTGAGTCTCCCCTCTAGAGGTGAACTCCCCAGGGGCAGAGCTGGCCCAGTCTGCCCCTTCTTGCTGAGTCTGGTGTGATGAGCAAAGGTTGGGGAACAGAGGGCTGCCCCACCTTGAACCCTGTGACTCTGAAGCTGACCTTTCTGTCTATTTCCTGCGGGTCTCTTGATGGACTGGAGCCTAATCAGGTCTGGCAATGCATTGTCAAGGAAGATCCTCACCTTGCTGTTTCACTGACTTGGCCTCGCGGCTCTGCTCCCCGTCTAGCTGATGGAGAAGCTGGCCTGCTTCTCATCAGTGTGGAACCGCCACCTTCTGCAGGACTGAGACCCCAACCCTGGTGGTCTCCCAGGCTGACCTCCAGGAGTTTGGCGGTGGGGGAGGTTGGGCCAGGGTTGGATGTGCTAGGCTGATTGCGGTCCACCTCCGGGAGCTGCTGTGCTGACAGGTCCCTGGTTCATGCGAGGAGGCCCTGGGGAGCTCATTACCGTGCCTTACATCCCCTGCGGTCCCCACTGACTGGTCCCTGTTTGTTGTCACCCTCTTGTTCTGTCCTGTTGCCCCGCAGAGCCTCCCTGACCTTCGTCTGTTTTTTCCCCTGGAAGAGCAGTAGGGGGAGTTGTGCCCCGAACCCCGCCCACCTCTACTCTCCCAGTGCTGAGTACTAGATGCAGATGTATCTTACCTGGGGCACTCCTGCCCTTCCTCTAGGAAGCTGTTCCTTTCTTACAAGACCTCAGGGTAGTCTGGGGCTGATGGGCACAGGATTCCAAGCTTGCCAGGCTGAGTCTGTTCTGGTTGCTAGTCACTGACGTTGGCTTCCGTGTCAACCTGGCTTTCCAGGCCCCGTAGACAAATGCTGGGCATTTAGGAGTGCCCTTGCTTACACAGCTTCTCTCCCACCCTTCCCTCGTGCATCCCACCCAATCATCTGCTCCGCAGGGCTCCCTCTCATGTGGGTCAGTATGGCCTCCTCCAGCTCAGTAGTTTGTTCCCTAAGTCAGACGGTGGGTCTGAGGTGACCAGGCCCCGTGAACCCACAAGTAGGATATGGTTAGGTTAAATACTTGTCACGGGGCTCAACTTAGGCCAGATCCAAGGTTCTTTGGGAGGTGGCCTCGCATGGGCCTGCTCGTAGCTGCCCAGGACCCAGGGGTAGCCTGTCAGAGTCCCGGCTGGCAATAAAGACAGAAGTGGCCATCACGCAAAGCAAGAGTGTTGGGGCAGCGAGTGAAGCAGGGGTTGTCAGTCCTGGGCAGTGCTGGGCAGAGTAGAGGGTGCTGGGACCAGGCAATCTTTGTTGCCAGTTTAAATGTTTTCCAGTTTTTCCAGATTGCAGTGGGGAGACCTTGCATTCAAGGCCCACCTGGGCTATTGGTTAAACCCTGTCTCAGCAACAACGAAACAACAACAATGATAAATCGAATGTCTCCCACTCTGTCCCAGCCCATGCCTCAGTTATGAATCAGTTCATTAGGAAGTGATGAATGGGGGCGGTGGAGAGATGGCCTAGTGGTTAGGAGCCCTGCCTGCTCTTCTGGAGGACCTGGGTTCCAATCCCAGGCATGGCAGCTGACAACTGTGTGTACCTCCATGATCCATCACCCTCACACAGACATATAGACCTAACACCAATGCAGATAAAATTTTAAAAATTGAAAAAAAAAAGTAATAAATGGAGGACTTAGCCGTGTCCCGGGTACACTGTATGTTCTGGGGGCTGAACATGTGAAATGCCCGTAAGGCCCATGTGCCATTCTCCACCCAGAGGCAGCCGTGTTAGGGTCTCCTCATCCTCTTCTCTGCTGGGGCTGAGGAAGTTGTCTCGGGTGCTCCCTTTGTTTTCCCTTACACATCTGCAGCCTTCAGAGCAGCCTTTCTCTCCTGCGTTCCCTCCTCCATCCAGCCTCGGATGGCTCCTCACAGGGTCTGTCTGTCCAGTGGCTGGCAGAGTTGCTGCGTCCACCTCCTTCCCTCTCTGGCCACAAACATATATCACACAGTTCTTTGCTGGCTCCTCCCGCCTGCCCATCTGTGGGTCCCCAATTACAGCTGTCACAGCTTCCTTCACCCCCGACTGCCTGCAAGGTGCACCCCCCTCCCTACAGCGGACCAGCCCGCTCTAGCAGTTCTGTGGCCCTGGATCCCCTTAGGGATTAGAAAGGCTGACACCCCACCCCCACCCCACCTTCCCTCGGGATGTAGAAGTCTGAGTGTCTGTACAGATGCCAGCTTCCTCAGCCTCAGCCTCTGGCACGCTGTCCTTGCCAGCCTGCTGTGCTGGCTGGCTGCCAGGCACAGAGCGCTCAGCACCTCTGATTTCTCAGCCTTTCTGGACATCGTTAGGTCTGTGAGGTTAACACCTGCCCTCTGCCCTCGGCCCCGACACTCTGGCATCAGCTTCATCCGTCCTCACCTTCAACCACTTGTTACTGAACCCACAGCTTATGTAGGACCCTTTCCCTGGTGTGCTGAGACCGGTCTCTACCTCGCCTTCTAGGCTTCTAGGTCACCTTTTGTCGTTGCCATTCATTCATTCATTCATTCATTCATTCATTCATTCATTCATTCAGCGTTCAGCATCTCTGCCATTCACTTAGCTTTAGGAACATCCCCTGATCATGGAAGCCATGTTCTCACTTACAGGGATGAACAAGACGGACATGGCCCTGCCAGCGTGTCCAGTCCAGGGGAGACACAGAACAAACACAATCAGGGCTGGGATCCAGTTCAGTGGGCAGGCACCGGCCAACCCCGTGCAAAGCTCGCGTTTGCACCCCCACTCATGCACGTCGGCTCTCACATCGCACACTTTCTCTTGTTCACACGCATGCACGCACACCCTTTCAAGCACTTACAAAACACAAATACGAACTGGGCTTGCCGTGTGGCTTTGTGGATAAAGGTGCTTGCCAACTAACAATCGGGGTTCAATCCTGGAACCCATATGGTGGGTGGAGAGAACCAGCTCCTTCAAATTGTCCCTGACCTCCATATATGATCTATGGTATTTACACACACACACACACACACACGCATGCATGTATGCACACACAAATGGAATGAAAATAATTTAAGGTCAGAATGTCACTCTGGAAGCGCAGAAGGCCTTCCTCTTCAGAAAGGACGTCATATTGCCCTGAATGCCGGCGAGCGAGCAGGCTGCTTGATTCAGCTCTTACCATACTGGTTTCTGGGATTGCTGCTGGTGGCCCCAGTTTGTTTTTCCCATTGCTGGGAACTGAATCCAGGGTCTGTCCGTGCTAGGCAAGGGCTCTGTCAAGGATACCCTGGACGCCTCTCCTTCATCCTAAGATCCCCAACGGCGAGGCTGAGGCAGGAGGATTGTGAGGTTGACCCACTGAGATCCTGACTACAAGTAAAAGGATCAGATTTAAAGGCTGTAGTTCAGTGAAAGAAGCTTTGGGTTCAGTTCCCTGTATTGCCGAAAAAACAACCCAAATGAAAAGCACTTGCCTTGATGGCTCACACCTGTGAACCGAGCACTTGGGAGACCCAAGCAGGAGGATTGCTTGGAGTTTGAAGGCAGCTTGGATGGCTACACGGTGAGACCTTGTCTCAAAGACAAACAAGCAAACATAACAAGCAAGCTGTGCTAATTATCAACCCACTTGGCCTCCATCTAGCCATGCAGTGTGCTTCTGTCCCCTAAACCCTTCTGATCGTTTGCAGTTACAACACCTTGCCCCCCGCCTCTTTTCCTGTGTGTGACATCCTGTAACAGCCACGTCTCTCTATCACCACTGCCCAGGCACACTTCCGTCTCCAGTCCCACCATCTTCCGCATACACTGGCTGGGCCCTGCCTCCCGCCGATGCTCGCCAGGATGTGGGTCTCCTGATTACTCCCTGGCCTGGCGAAGGTGTCTCGTAGGGGAGGTGGAGGATCAGTGTAGGCGGAAGGCCTGGTGGGAGTCGGGTGGAAGTGAGAGCCGGGCCTGTGGCTATGTGGCATAGTATGTGGTAAGATGGATTGAACCACGGCTTCCAGGAGCAGAGCCAGGCAACTGTCTGGCAGGTGATTTGGGGTTTGAGAGTTGCAGGTTCAGCCGGGTTGGGTCCTAGTGATGCTAAAGGAGAGGAGGACGCCCAGGGCATTTGAGAAGCAGAATTGACAGGACTTGGCAGGTGGCTCAGAGAGAATGAAGAGAGGATGAGGCACTGGTGGCCCCAAGCTGGCCAGGAAACCAGTGACGGACAGGTGCATCTTGGTGTTGTCCTGTCCCCTTTTCCCGAGTTACCTCCCTGTGTCTGTACCCCTCACTTCTCTCCCAACAGCCCCATGCAGCGCTCCCTCCTTCACAAACAAGCAAGCCTCCGGCTTGTTGCTCCTACTGTAGTCAAGGTGATTGCCACAGCAGTTGACATCAGTGCTCTGGTCCCTAAGGAGCCTGTCACCCTCCAGCCTGCCTACGGCACGGCGTTACCACCTCTGCAAGGAGCAGAAAGGAGGCAGCTGGACACACACTCCCGTCCCTGTCCCCGTTCTGAGAAAAGGAGAGGCTGGAAAGGGAGGCGGGCCTTCAGGGGGCCTCCTCTCTTGGCACCTGAGGCTCCAGCCCACTTGGTTCCCTGACGTCGGCGGGAGTGGTGGCAGTGGCAACAGCTGTAGCGCCTGGGCCATGGCAGAGGACGGGCCACCGAAGCAGCAGCTGGACATGCCTCTGGTTCTAGACCAGGACCTGACCAAGCAGATGCGACTCCGAGTCGAGAGCCTGAAACAGCGTGGGGAGAAGCGTCAGGATGGCGAGAAGCTGCTCCGGCCGGCCGAGTCTGTGTACCGTCTCGACTTCATCCAGCAACAGAAGCTGCAGTTTGACCGCTGGGATGTGGTCCTGGATAAGCCGGGCAAGGTCACCATCACGGGCACCTCGCAGAACTGGACGCCGGACCTCACCAACCTCATGACGCGCCAGCTGCTGGACCCTGCTGCCATCTTCTGGCGCAAGGAAGACTCCGACGTCATGGATTGGAATGAGGCCGATGCCCTGGAATTTGGGGAGCGCCTGTCTGACCTGGCCAAAATCCGCAAGGTCATGTATTTCCTTATTACCTTTGGCGAGGGCGTGGAGCCCGCCAACCTCAAGGCCTCTGTGGTGTTCAACCAGCTCTGACGACAGCCCTGGCTACCCTGCCTCTGGCCCACAATTCCCCCTTGCCTGAACCTCCTGCCACATGTATATTTTGGGGACATTCTTCTAACTGCTCCTTCTGTGCTTGACTTGGCTAAAGGTCCCCTGAGTCCTACATGGCCCCCTTTCCTGGTGCTAGTGCTGCGGCTCACGGGGCTGACCCACGGCTCCATAGTCTAGAAGCTGGACACTGCTACTGTAGACAATAAATGCCTTTTGGGTTCGTGTGGCCAGATGGATGGACTTCTTGGGTACCTGCCATCTCTGCTTCATTGTGGTGGACAGAGAGGGACTGAGAGACCAAAAGGCTAACCAAGAGATCCAAATAACCAACCACTGAATTTCCTACAGGGGTGGAAGACTGAGACGTGACAGGAACTGCCTTCTGGGGAACCTGGCAAGAAGGCATTTGCCTGCCGGCTAAGGCTGGCATCAGGAGATGGATGCCCAGTGGCACTCTGGCAACGGGAAGGTGCTTTTCCCAGTGTCAACACCAGTCTGCTGTGACCTTAAGGGCTTCCAGACACTGGGCAGGATGACAGCAAGGCTTGGTCTGTCTGGCAGAGGGTGGCTGGCTTTTCAGGTCTCACCCGGGTTGCTGTGGAGAAGGGAAAGAGCATGTAGAAGCTGACCCAGCTCTAACTACCCACACATATGTATATGTTGAGAGATAGCATGCTATATTTGTATGGATGTGTGCCCGAGGGCTAACACTAGTCAGGAATAAGGCTGACTTTAGCTTAGTTGTTGAGCAGTTGGTACTAGGTCCTGGGCTTGGTGGAGGTGACCCTGTCTGCGTCCTCCTTGGTGCAGGGCTTCCTGAACTGGGAGACTAAGGCTCAAATGGGGAAGCAGAGAACTGAGTTGGGGGGTCCAGGGCTCTGAGCCAGAAACACTGATGTCCCCTATAGGACGGCTGGCCTTTGTAGGTCTCTGATCAGGAACACAGGTGCTGTGTCCTGCTGTAACTTCTCTGGGCGTTTACTGGGGGTTCTACCAGAGTGGAGGCACATGGGTAAGGCTTTGGGGCAGTTATGATATCTGATGTCTGAAGTGGGTTGAATGTCTCCAGATGTGATGTCTAATACTGGACTGGCTTCAGAGGCTATCCAGGTAAACCCACTCCCCAAACCGACAGGGAAACAGAGGCACGGGTATCGGCAGACTCCGTCCTGCCCCAAGCTCATTTCCTCCACCCTGTGCATGCCGAGAGCCTCCTTTTAAGGAGAAGCCTCACCTGCCACCTGGCACCAGTCAGAGGCACCTCAGTGGTGCCACCCACTCTGCCTCAAGGCTGCCTCATCTGAGATGCCAATGCATGGAGATCTGAAGGTAGGATCCGTCCAGTGGGTGGACTGCCAGGAGCACAAGCCCCAGCTCAGGGTCGGGATTCTGGAGGCAGGGGATAGGCTGTGTTGCTGGCTCTGGTGGCTATTGCTTGCAGAAGCACCTGCTAGTGCCTTCTAGACGCTGCTGACTCTAGAGAGCCATACCTAGACAGGGGCCCCACCTTTCTGACCTCTCCCTACAGCTCTCAAAACCCCCTTGGTTCACGCTGCCTGTCCCCCAATTCTGTCTCACCCCATATTCCCTGTGGGGGCTTGAGTGTCTCTGCCATGCTTGTCACATGTCCCCAATAAAGGCTTCATGCCCTCACTTCTGCAGTGTGGTGTGCCTCTGTGATGTGGTTTGTATCTCTTGCTGCAAGCCCACATCAGAAGCATTCCCTGTGGGGACCTTGCAGTTCTGAGGAACTCCATCCTGCCAACCTTCAGGATGATTGAGCAGTGAGGTCCCATGTCAGGACGGGGTTTCATCTCTCTGTCTTAGGTCTCCTGGCTGCCCTGCAGGGACCAACCAGCCTCTGGGGTATGAAAGAGCCAACTGAGGCTGTGCTTGGGGCGGGGACCTTGGGAGTGGAATGGGTGAGACTGACACCGGTTTAGACTGGTCTTGGTCACTGCTTGGGTGTGTCCTCTAGGAGTCCCTGACCCTTTCCTGGGCTTGACCTTCCAGGTTAGTCCCTGGTTTTCTGTCACCTCTTCAGAACTGTGCCCTCTGACCCTGGCATTGGGGTAGCTGGGAAAACCGGCATCTTAGAGCCCCACCTCATGGCTCAGCCCTCCTCATCTCCCACATCCACTCATTTTTGGATAGGGACAATTGAGGCCCGTGGAAGGAGGCCTCCATCCTGAGACATAGAGGGGTGGCCTGGGAATCGGGTTCGGAGCCCCTGGACCTTTGATCCCGCAGCTGTGACCTCCTGTGATGGGCTCGGGAAATACATCTTCCACCTCTTTTGAGGACCCAAGCATATTAGGATGGCTTCCTACAGAGAGAGGTGTCAGAGGGCTCCATGGGTTGGCTTGCAGATGTCCCTAACTTCAGAGCACTCCGGAATTCTCCCCTCAGCTTCTGTCACCTGGCTCCCATGTCTCATAGCGTCCAGAGATGTTTCCCTATGCTCTCTCCTCCTGGTTCAGGAGCCTCTGTGTTCCCACGTGCCCCTCCCAAACTACCTCCTTCCATTTTATCCAGTCAGCCTTGAAGCTGGCCTCTGAGAAAGGCAAAGTCCAGGAGAGGAATCCAGCTTCCAGCCCCTGTGAACTGCAGTGGTCTGGCCCTGTCCCCAGGTGTACACACACATGAATATGACCCATTCGCCACGGAAACCACTGAGAATCGTGGGACCAGAAGTCCTGCTGTTCTGAAGCCTCTGCCTGGCAGAGAGCCAGTGTCTGTAGCTCCAGGGCCCTGTTCTGCCTGCCAGTGATTGGCTCTGTGGCCCCAGGCAGCCTATCTGGGTTGTTTTCTACCTGGTAGTCAGCAGTGCCTCCCTTACAGGTGCTGGAAGGTCACACGGAGAATGTCGGCGGAGCTAAGACCCCAGAAGTCACTTGTATGTCAATAGCTTCCTACAGACACTGTAGATTATCTTGGGAGAAGGGTTGGGAGAAGTTATTCACGGAACAAGAACTTAAGGTTCAGAGAGGTAAACAGCATTGCCTGCAACTGCACAGCCGGCCAATGCTGACGGCAGTAGGTGTTGGGGAGGGATCGGCAGGTACCAGGCCAGGCTCTTGGCCCCAGAGAGTGGTAATGGACCGAGTTTTCTCTCATTACTATTAGGCTCAGATGTCCCAGCGGAAGGGACATCTGACCATCACACTGTGCCTTAGAGAGTGGAGGACCAGAGTTCTCTTGCCCTGGCCCAAGCAGTGGTGCCCGTCCTGGGCACACAGGGGTGGTTGGATGGTACGTGACTGCCTGACCTCTCCAGTCTCTATCTGAGACCTGTGAAACCAGAAGCTGAGACTCGAGGAATACCACAGTGGAGGCGGGGGGCTGCTAGTGGAGCCACAGGGAATCCCCCTGGCGACCCCCACCCTGGCGTTTCACCAGGGTTGCTAAGAAGTAGCCCTTGGGTTCTAAGGCGGACATCTGAGCGGCTCCTGCTTGTCTCCTGTTCTTCACACTCATTTTCACACTTGATCACACTACACCCAGGTCCTGGGCAGTGTCACCCTTCCTGGGCTCTTGACCCCTAAACCCAGCGTAGACAGGTGCCGCCCAAGGGGAATTCTGGTCAGGCTCTTTAGTCTGAGACGTGCTTAGGAAACTCAACACCAGAGGGCGCTGTAGGGTGTTGCTCAGTGTGGCTCACACACACAGACACATACAGATGCATAGACACACAGACACACACGCACTTGAGGTGGGTAGTGTTGGAGGGTGTTTTGTTTTGTTTTGTTTTTGTTTTCAAGACAAGGTTTCTCTGTGTAGTGCTGGCTGTCCTGGAACTCATGCTGGCCACAGACCAGGCTTGCCTCGAACTTACAGAGATCTGCCTGCCTCTGTCTCCGTCTCCTGACTGCTGGGATTAAAGGCGTGTGCCTCCACTGCCAAATACGTTGGAGGTTATTGATGACTCTGGGCGGGACATTTTCTCAGGGACTGTCTGCCTCCCTGTCCCTAAGTTCTCAGACTGATGTGTCTGCAGATACCACAGCCCTCTACAGTGTACAAAGTTCCTCGAGGCCATCTGTTATCGTAACAGCCCTGGAGGTGAGGGAAGGCGACTTGGAGGCCTCGCTGTGACCAGCATTCACATTGGTGCTGGGCCAGGCCCTGTACTGGGTGCTGGGAATCCGAGGAGGAACCACGTTTGGCCGTAGCCCCATTAAGGAAATCCCTAGTTCTGGGGAGCCAGGAGGGGCTGCCCAGCTGCCAAGGGTTAGCCTCTTGGGGGTAAAGGAAGGAGGGTGCAGGTCGAGCCAGGCACACAGGATGTAGTGGATTTTGGTGGAGCCTGCAGAGAGGAGATGTTGGGGCGGGAGGTGAGGAGGTCAGCAGATTCCCAGGTCATGCCTGGCGTCCCCGGTGACATATAGTGACCACAGAGCATCCTTCAGAGCAGCCGCTCTCGGTCTTACCGCATCTTACGCCGCTCACCTCCCCACATGAGTTCATCCGCAGATACTGATGGGTACAGTCCTAAAAGAGAAGGAATCGTTTGAAAGATACGGAGTTATAGGGCTGGAGAGATGACTCAGTGGTTAAGAGAGCTTGTTGCTCTTCCAGAGGACCTGAGTTCAGTTCCCAGCACCCACATAGTGGCTCACAATTATCTGTACCTCCTGGCCTCTGCAGGCACCAGGCATGCAAGTACACAGAGACATACATACAGGCAACATACCCATACATGTTAACTTTTAAATATGTATAGTAAATATATTTACTCTTAAAGTAATCCAAACAATGTTTGGAATCCAAAATTCTAGATTTGATGGTTTTTTGGTATTTATATATTTGTTTTATTTGTTGGGCATTTTTAATCTGAAAACCCCAAACCCACAGATCCAAATTCCCAAATCTTCTGAACATCACGTCAGAACATTTCAGATTTGGGGGTCTTGCTTTCCCAATTAGGGCCGCCTACCTTGAATCATTAAATACACAGAGCAGTCTCAAAGACAGACACTTGTCCGTTTGCTCAAAGAGAAAAGTCCTCCATAACCATGGCTCAGTTGCCCCTGCTGCTTTTCATTTTCTCTTGCAATTTATTTGTTGAAGAAACTAGGTCATTTGTTGTGTGGATTTCTCACTGGGTGGATTTTGCTGGCTGTGTCCTCACGGGGATGTTTGGTGTGTTCTCTGGCTCCTGCGCTTCTGTAAGCCGAGATTTGTCCCAGTGGCTTGGAAAGATTCACGCAGAAGACACATCTTGTCCTCTTCTCTCTCTCTCTCTCTCTCTCTCTCTCTCTCTCTCTCTCTCTCTCTCTCTCTCTTAAGTGACCATTGTATAATGGTTTTCAGACAGGGTCTCATATATGAAGCCCACCTAGAACTTGGTATGCAGCCATGTGGAAATTTCTGGCCGTCTTTCCTCTACCTCGCAAATTCTGGGATGCGGGGTGTGAGAAACCACATCGGGATTATTTTGTGCTGGGGATCCAACCCAGGCTTCCTACATGTTAGGCAAGCACTCGCCAGTGAGCCGCATTCCTAGCCCTTATTAGTCCCTTGAAACAGGGTCTAGCCCACCAGGCAGGCCTAGAATTCATCTTCCTGTCTCAAACTCCCCAATCTCTGCCCTACAGCCCAGTGCGTCCATTAATTCTTCAATGGCTTCAGAATAAAAGGGACTGAATTTCATCTTTTCTTCCACACTATTGCCTGGGTTATGTTTTCAGACAGAGACCCCCTTCCCTTGCTCTGCAGAGAAAGGCAGGGTAATGCTTCATTCTCTCTCTTTGTATTTCCCATCTCGAGAAGTCGGTCACTTCGCTGTCCTTCTCCGGTAGTGGCTGTTCTGAGTCTATGACCTCATGAGCTTGAACATGCTCACTGCTCAGGGCATGACAGTCTGTGGCAGCTTCCCTAGTCTTCTGGCCTATATAGGGAGGCTGGGGACCTCCTTGACTGGTGATGTAGCCGGATGTGGCATGTAGGTAGATGTGCTGTCCCCTCCCACCCTCACTGCCCAGCAGGCAGCACAGAGACCAAGCAGCAAAAGCTACTCTGAACCCACCCTATGCCAATTCTAATGGCTGTGATGCAGGAGGGGAAACTGAGGCCACCAGGGATCCTGACTCTGGATCTCCGGCCCGGGAGCCTCATTATCTGCTTCTTGGATGACTGTAGGCTCAGGGCCAAACCCTGCTGTTGACTAATGATCCTCCCAGGTCCCGGCTTATCTCCCATGCCCTCTGAGGGCTCCTCCTCCTTCCATTGCTATCCAGAACACCCAGTGCAGAGTCTCAGGGGAGGAGGCAGGCCCTTGGGGCATGGCTCTCCGCTGTTGGGTACCATTCTGTATCCCTGGGCAGTTTCTCTGGACCTCAGCTTACCCATCTGTGCAGTGGGATGACCCCACCTTGTATAGGCCCCATTTTTTTTTTTTTTTTTTTGTATTCAGTGTTCTGTCTTCAGAGAAAGCTAGGGAGACAATGCAAGGGGTTAGGACAGAGGTGAAAGCTCACAGAGTTGGGTGAAGACAGAGGTAAGGAAAGGAAAGGAAGCAATTGGCAACACTGGACCATGCCTGGTTACAGACCTGGGCCCAGGTTGCTAAGCCCGTGTTGGAATCCTGCCTGTGGCAGTCTTGGCTAGTGACTTCCCGGAACATCATCCTGCATAGCCTTGGCGGGGGGAGGGCGGGTCACACAGTAGACAGCCGTGTGCCTGGCACCTCGCAGGGCTCCTTCCAGAAGAGGGGAGGTAGTGCTGCTCCCGGAGTTGGCATCTTCATCTCCCTAGAGACAGCTCTCCTTTGTGTGTGTCCCCGTTGATAGTGTAAGTTGTGTAAACAACACATCCCAAAGGAGTGTGAGGGTGGAGGCTCCGACCAGCACAGCCTCTCGGTGAAGCTGCCGTTGTGTGCCAGCTCAGCCTGTGTGTGTGGGCACTGCTGTCTGAACCAGGGTGGCTTTCCCTAGAAGGAACTGCCTGTGCTCTGGCTGGGGCTCAGCCGTACTTTGTTCATACGCGGCGGAGTGAGCTGGTTGTCCTGCCGTGGAGGGCTGAGTGGTCCCCCTTCCTGCCTGCCGCCTGCTGTCAGAGGACCTCTGTTTGTCCTCTTGTCCTTGGGGACACCTCTGCCAGCTCCTAGGACATCTCAGAGCTGTGGCGGGTGCCAGGGTACTCCCTATTCTCCCTCCCCTCCACGCCATGGGTGCTTTTGTCCCTTCCTCTCCTGCCAGACACAAAGCGTCTTGCGGGAATGTACTATGTCTGGGTCATCTTGGTCCTCAGTGTCTAGCACAGTCCAGGCCCCGCCCCCAGGAGTTCATACAGCTAAATAACTCATCTGTCAGTACACAGGCCTGGGTTTGAATCCCAGCCTCAAACCCAGCTCTACCTGCCTCCAAAGACCATGAGCTTTTATTGTTGTTTTCCTGACCCTGCGACTCTGGATCAACGACTTGCCCCCTCCGAGCATTAATTTTCTCACCTGTCAAGCCGAGATGGAGCCACTTTGAAAAGTACACTGACCTAGTCTGTGTCAGGTCCAAGCCCTGGAGTTTGCAAGATGCTCTATAAATACTAGATACTAGAGTCCTAAGGGGTATCTGTGCGTTTGTGCATGCAGTCAACATATGTGTAACACACGTGCACCTGGGCCAGGTGGATGTAAAGCAAGAAAATCGGAAGCTCTTCCCGCAGGAAAGCTCCGCCCACGGGAGCTCCGCCCATGAAGAAGCTCCGCCCATGGGAGCTCCGCCCATGGGTGCTGACACTTCAGATAGTATCGGACCTTGAACAAGCGCTACTGGGGCACTTGATGTATTAACCCTGTGAAAGTATGGATTTTAGGGACTGCTTGGCCCAGAGGCTGAGGGATGGGGTCCTTGTCTGGCCTAGAGTTAAGGCGGACTTCCTGGACAACAAAATGGCCACTGAAGGAGGAATTGTGAGAAATGAGGGCAAGGAGCTAGCCTGGGAGCCCAGAGCAGGTCAAGATGCACGGTCGGGTGGGAGACCCCTTAGGAGAGTGACATCATTTGTCCATTTGCTGCTGAGTGAGGACCAGGGTGGTTGTGGGTGTCAATGCCGTTACAATGACTGGGAGTCAGAGATGGTGAGGGGGCAGGGTGGCGCTGGTGGGAAGGCAGGAGCTGAGAGGACCTGCTTAGGTGGAGAGGGAGACAGAGAGGAGTCTGGCATGGCTGCTGGCTTCCAGCTGGGGCTGCCTGGATGGCTGGGGTGGACGGAACAGTGTGAGGGAGGCTTGTGGCTAGAAGGGGCCCGAGTCTCTGACTGACAGATACGGAACCCAGGTCCCAAGACCAGAGTGCTGACAAGTCCCAGAGTCCATGCAGTGGTGGGCTGGAACCCAGCACTCAGTTTCTTTGGGGTCATGCACTGCCTTTCTCTCAGGAGTCAGATGCTTCTCAATGTCCTCATCTGTCTCCCTAGGTCATCCCAGACTGGAAGGAGCAGGAATGGGACCCTGAGAAGCCTGATACCTATGCCGGCATCTTCCATTTCCACTTCTGGCGCTTCGGGGAGTGGGTGGACGTGGTCATCGATGACAGGCTGCCCACAGTCAACAACCAGCTCATTTACTGCCACTCCAACTCCAGAAATGAGTTCTGGTGTGCCCTGGTGGAGAAGGCCTATGCCAAGTAGGTGTGGCCAGGCGGGGTGGCCAGGTGGGTTGACCAGGCGGAGCTGTCTGGGTAGAAAGACCATGTAGAGTTGACCAGGTGGAGCTGTCTGGGTGGGTTGACCAGGTGGGACTGTCTGGGTAGGATGACCAGGTAGGTTGACCAGATGGAGTTATCTGGGTGGGTTGACCAGGTGGGACTGTGGGTAGGATGACCAGGTGGGTTAACCAGGTGGAGCTGTCTGGGTGGGTTGACCAGGTGGGTTGACCAGGTGGATGGAGCTGTCTGAGCGGGATGATCAGACCAAGTCATCAAGCCAGTGTGGACTGTTGCTGGGCATCCTGGGCCGTTAGGATGCTCTGTCACAGAGAGCTGAGGGACTGGTGTCTACAACATGGTCAGAGCCTCAGCCCGAGGACCCTACCTGCTAGGTCTGTTGGGGTGGAGTGGAGACAGAGACTATGAGGAGAGGAACTGGGAGCAGATGGGGCCCAGGCAGGCATCACGCAGCGCAGCGTTGGGTGCAGGGTTGACACTCAGGGCTATGGCAGCAGATCTTACCCTCGAGTGTGTATTGCCGAACTCCCCTGGGGCCTTTCCTGGTCTGGATGGCAGACCGTGGCCCAGATGCCTGTCCTCCTCTTGTGGGACCTGGCACAAAATGAGCAAGAGTGTGCTGAGGAGTGAGACATTTGGGGGCAGGAATGCCAGCTGGTTCCAGCCAGCATGGAAGGGGTCTCTCCCTGGGTTCTCTTCCCAGGCCTTTGGGGATGTGTGTGAGGGGGGGTGGGGGGCGACAGAAAGTGTAAGAGTAATCACAAGAGTCTGCATCAAGAGCCTACATGGAAGAGAGAAAAGGAAAAACAAATTCAAAAGAAAAAACCCCTGAGAATTTAACCCTAA
Organism: Microtus obscurus; assembly: GCA_963919715.1. Classification (NCBI taxonomy): domain Eukaryota; kingdom Metazoa; phylum Chordata; class Mammalia; order Rodentia; family Cricetidae; genus Microtus; species Microtus obscurus. The sequence goes on from CAWTZC010002521.1 coordinate 24,134,589, forward strand.
GAAAGCAGAGCCAGTCCCTTGGTGGCCAATGTGTTTTCACTGCCATTGGTGGGGTTGTGGTGGAAGATCTCCTGCTGACTAAGCAAGTGCTCCACTACTGAGCTACAGTTCCAGCTCTTAGTTTTGTTTTTTTAAATAAAGTTTTATTGATTATAAATGCACACACACACACATATATGTATATATATATACATATATATATATATATCCACACACATACACGGTACTTCTTGCTAAGCCACCAATTCATTGTCCAGTAACTACTACCCACAATGCTGTCACCATTACCTACATCCAAAATCTTCCCACGCACACCCCAGCAGAAATTCTTCCCCATCAATCAGTAACTCCATTTTCTCTCCCTGAAGCCTGCAGAACTCTGTTATTCTTGCCTGTGAACCTATCTCTCCTGGGCACCTTGTATACAGGAAATCCTGCTATATATGTTTCTCTGGGTCTGGCTTCTTTTACTCAGCATGATATATTTTTTTGAAGATTTATTTATTCATGTATTCTATGTGTATGAGTGCTCTATCTTCATGAACACCAGAGGGACTCTGATCCCCTTACAGATGGCTGTGAGCCACCATGTGGGTGCTGGGAACTGCACTCAGGACCTCTGGAAGAGCAGTCATGTGTTCTTAACCACTGAGCCATCTCTCCAGCCCCCTAGCGTCATATTTCCAACATCTGGCTATGTTGCCGTTTATTCCAGCACTTTCCGCTGGAGCTCTCAGGCATGCTTTACCTGTTTGCAGACAGACAGTTGGGCAGCGCCCCCCTCTCGGCTGCTGTGAACGGTGCCACTGTGATCACGGGTGTTCAGGTGTCAAGTCTCTGCTGTGATCCTTTTCCAGTGTTTCTCAGCAGTGGAACTTCTGGGTCATGTGACATTCAACGGGTCTCTTTAAGGAACTCTCCGTAGTGGCTGCACTATTTTATGTTTGCTTCTTTCTCTTTCTGTGTGTGTGATGTACTTAGGCACATTTTGTGTGTGTGTACATACTTGTACACGCGTGTGTAGATGTGTACACACTCGTGTGTATATTCGTGTGCCTGTGTGTGGAGTCCTAAGGCTGGAAACATCCTGGCTTGCTCTTCCCCTGCACTCCCGAAGGCAGGATCTCTCAGTCAAACCCAGAGCTCACTGATGTAGCTAGTCTTGCTAGCCAGCTTCTTCTCGGAATCCCGTCTCTGCCTGTCATGGCTGGAACTGCAGGTGGGCCCCCATGCCCGCTTGTGTTTACTCGGGTTCTGAGGATTTGAACTCTAGCCCTGACATTTTCCTGACAATTGCTGTAACCGGTGAACCCCCCACCCCAGTTCTTCTTCACTTTTTTTTTTTTAAGATTTATTTATTATGTATACAACATTCTGCCTCCGTGTATGCCCACACGCCAGAAGGGGGCGCCAAATCTCATTACAGATGGTTGTGAGCCACCATGTGGTTGCTGGGAACTGAACTCAGGACCTTTGGAAGAACAGCCAGTGCTCTTAACCGTTGAGCCATCTCTCCAGCCCTCTTCTTCACTTTTTAAGTTGTGAAACGAGCATATGCCTTTTTGAGCAAATCCAAAAAGTCTGGAACAGAGGCCACGCCCCTTCCTGCTTCAGGCATCTTGGCCTCCAGCTTCCTCTTTTATTCTCTGCACCCCGTTTCCTCTATCAAGGGCAGCTCTTTCGGTATCATTTTGTTGACAGGCTCTCACGCAGGCTTTTCTCAGACTCACTGGGTAGCAGAAGCTGGCTTTGAACTCCTAGCCCCTGTGTGGAGGCTACACATCTTTTAACATCTCTGACGCGTTTTTGTTCACAGGCATTTACAAAGTGTGGCACTGTTTTGTGTGTCTGTCTTTCCCATGCTGTGTTATCTCTCTGTTACTCATGCTCAGAGTCACTGTGTCATTACAGAGTAGATTCTTAATATCTTTTTAAAGTTCCCTCAGGGAACTGGTTACAGATCTCCCAATTCTGCACACAGTTATTTCATCTCTCCAGGCCAGAAGCTACTTTATGGAATTATTGTTTACCCCTCAAAACATAACTGGAATTCAGTGGTCCTGCATTTTCAGGCATAACAAGCAAGCACTAGCATTTCTCTCTATCCCAAAGGTTCTTTTCCAACACTTTCTAGAATGTTCCAGAGCATAGATACAGCATTTGTTGTTTTTTTTTTTTTTAGGACTATTTTTGGTTGTCCAGTTTTTTGGTGCCTGTCCTGGAACTAGCTCTTGTAGACCAGACTGGCCTCGAACTCACAGAGATCCTCCTGCCTCTGCCTCCCGAGTGCTGGGATTAAAGGCGTGCGCCACCACCGCCCGGCTGGTTGTCCACTTTTTTAAAAAAATTTTATTTATTATATATACAGTGGTCTGCCTGCATGTACACCTGCAGGCCAGAAGAGGGCATCAGATCTCATAGATGGTTGTGAGCCACCATGTGGTTGCTGGGACTTGAACTCAGGACCTCTCGAAGAACAGTCAGTGCTCTTAACCTCTGAGCCATCTCTCCAGCCCCAGCATTTGTTTTTAAAACCAATTCCTTATAGTTGTACATTTTTATCATTATGAATTATATAACTTACACAGAATTGTTGGGAATCTGAGTCCTACAGTGGTGGCTGGCTCAGTCCGACAGCTCAAGACTGGGAGTCTAGACCTGAGCCCCATTGTTGGCCATGCTGTGGCTTGCTGTGAGACCGTAGCAGTTGGCTTGATTTCTGAGCTTCAACTGGGACACCTCCCCTCCCCATCATTCCCCAGGCTGGCAGGTTGTTACCAGGCCCTGGATGGCGGCAACACGGCGGATGCACTAGTAGATTTCACGGGCGGTGTTTCCGAACCCATTGACCTGACCGAGGGGGACTTTGCCAACGACGAGGCCAAGAGGAATCAGCTCTTTGAACGGGTGTTGAAGGTGCACAGCAGAGGCGGCCTCATCAGTGCCTCCATCAAGGTATGAGCGCAGAGTACATCCAAGTGGGGCCGAGCCTGGACCCAGGCATCACACGGACCCTTGACCCCATGGCTGACATTCTTGGAGAGCACAGCTCCCCTTCCGTGGTGCTGAGCAGCGATGCAAGTCCAGCCTTAACCCCCTGCACTATGCAATGCTCCTAACACCCTTTAGACTCCCTCAGACTTCTTTGGGTGCTTGCGTCCCTGCCTCTGAGGCACATTGTCAAGGCAAACGGTGTCAAAGCTAAGGGCAGCTGGAAGGGGGCAGCAAGGCCCTAGGGCAGGTAGCCTGAAGCCGGTCTCCAAGGGTCCTGTGCTCGGTCACTGCTGGGAGATAGGTGGTTGCATTGGAGTCAGGGTTTGAAACCGTGGTACCATGAACCTGGCCCGCTGGCTCTCTAGATACATGGAGCCCTGGTTTGCGGTATCTGCTGAGTTCCCTGGAGTAAATACTGCTATCAAGGTCAGCTTCCTATTGCCCATGTTTTCACAAGCAGCTCTTAAAATTTCTGAGTGTTACCACAAGGCTTGGTCCCGCACATCTGTAATCCCAGTACTTGGGACCTGGGAGGTAGAGGCAGGAGAATTGCTCCAAGTTCAAAGTCAGCTGAATACGCAAGAGAATTCTAGGCCACTCAGGCCTATGCATTGAGACTTGAAAAATTCTAAATATATAGCTGTTGGCTTCACTGGGGCAAGTTGGGACCAACAAACTCTGGGAAGGCTTAAGCAGGTGGTTGGTCCCCTGGGGTTCTGACCCTTAGCAAGGTCAGTTCTGTGTCTGTTCAGCTGCAGTTCCCACCCCTACCTGAAGGGGGCGTTGCGGCTCCTTAGCTTGGATTCCAGTGTGACCCTCCTGTCTGAGATCTTTTGTCCTCCTGCAGGCTGTGACAGCAGCTGACATGGAAGCCCGCCTGGCATGTGGCCTGGTGAAGGGCCACGCGTATGCTGTCACCGATGTACGCAAGGTGCGCCTGGGCCATGGCCTGCTGGCCTTCTTCAAGTCAGAGAAGCTGGACATGATCCGCCTGAGGAACCCCTGGGGCGAGCGGGAGTGGAATGGTCCCTGGAGCGACACGTGAGGCCCGGGGTTGGGGTGGGTACAGGCACAGAGGCCAGGACGAAATATGACACTGGACTGGCTGGGTCTTGTGGGGTCTGGGGCAGACGGCCTGAGGAAAAGACAGGACACTTGCTTTCCAGTGTGTGTGTGTGTGTGTGTGTGTGTGTGTGTGTGTAGTGTCTGGGGGTGGGGTCATCAAGGACAGTGGCCTGGAGAAGGTGAGCTGACCTTGACCTGTGGGGACACAGAGGCCAGTGTGACGCAGACAAGAGTGGGGAGGGAGGCCACTAGCTCCCCAAATGCTCTGTACTTGGCCAGTGGTCCCGAGGGGTCGGAGTCCCTCCTCCCAGCTTTTCTCCTTGGCTTGGTAGCCCTGGCAGGAAGACAGATCACAGTCTCCAGTGGGAGGGAATGGAGGCTTGTTGGAACTGGGTCGGGCGTGACTTTCAGCTTCCCTAACCACGATGCTTGACGTTGTGTCCTGGGGAGGTGGCCCTGGCAGGCCACTCCTCTTAACCTGTTTCCTGATGCTCACATCCCAGCTCGGAGGAGTGGAAGAAAGTGAGCAAGGGTGAGCGGGAGAAGATGGGCGTGACCGTGCAAGACGACGGCGAGTTTTGGTGAGCGTTCTCTCATCCCGAGTTTGGGCTGACGGGGACCCGTGTGACAGGCAGTCAGAAGCCGGGGCTCCGTCATCATCATCATCAGTTTGCTCTGTGGCCACCTCTCCAACCTGTTCACCCCTCTGTAAGACGGGTCCTTGTACCCCGTGTCCTCTCTGCATACCTGAGGGACACTGGAAGTCTTTCCACTCCCAGGCTAGTCCTAGCAAGCAAGCCACAGGGCCAGCAGACGGTCACCTCAGGACAGCCATCTCCTTCATCCAACTTCCTGCCTCTGTCCCTAGCATTGGTCTCCCTGTGTCTACCCTGCATCCATCCCAGGTCCATCCCCGCCCCCCCATCCAATCGTCTGTATCTATTCCCTTCCTCTTTCCCCTGCAATCTATTCCTCTGTACCCATCCTCTGTGGTTCCTCATTCCCTGTATCTGTCTCGCATTCCCTGCACCCATTTGCTAAAACCATTCCCTAAATCTGTCCGTCTGAACCCATCACCCTGTACCCATCCCTCATATCCACTCTCTCCATCCATCCTATTTATGTACCCCCTGCACCTACTCAACCCCCTGCACCCATTCATTCTTCTGTAGTCGACCCGTTATCTGTCTCTGTACCTGTTCATTCTGTAAATCCAGTCATTCCTGTATCCACACCCCCCTCTAGCTCCCTTACCTCTTCATTCCTCTGTATCCATCACCTCCTCTGACCCCATGCCTCATCATTCCCCCGTATCCATCTCTTCCTCTGCCCCCCATGCCTGTTCATTCCCCTGTATCCATCCCCTCCTCTGCACCCCAATGCCTGTTCATTTTCCTGTATCCATTTCTTCTTTTGCAACCCCCCTCTTCTTGTATCCCTTGAACCCATTCATTCCCTTACAGTCCTCCCTTGAATCCATTCCACCGGCTGTCTGGACTCTGTTCTGTGCAGTGCTGTTCTTCACAGCACACTTGATAAGAGATTCAGCCACCTATGGGAGGGGAAGGTACAGGGTACCATGTGTGAGGTAGATACTATGCAGATCAGATGTCAGTGATACTAGCATCCTAATGAAGCCCCCTTTTGCCGTGTGGGTGAGGGCTAAGCAGGACCTCCAGTCTGCACTGCTGTGGACACAGTCCGCTGTGGAGTGCAGTCTGACTTGGGAGTCAGATGACTTAAAACGGTAACATGGCTTCTCCATGGAAATGGGCTGCTTTTATAAAGTCCCTTCTCATGCATATTCATGCCGTGCACCTCAAGGTCTGACCCATGCTCCTCATGCAGCTTCTTCGGCCAGTCGGAGCCCGTGTGCTTAGTCCTTAGACTCAGGGTGTCCTTACTGAGTGCCAAGAGTGTGCTAGGCTCCTCAAGGTGTGCCTGGCTACTGCTTGGAAGTAGGGATGGGGGTGTCTTGATTCAGGACTTACAGTAGCCATGGAAGATAATGGGTAGCAACAGATTATACCTGATGTTCATGGGTGGTGAGAAGGCACTGTCCGTCAGACCAGACAGCCTCACTTCCATCTCTGGGATCCACACAGTGGAAGGAGAGAACCAGCTCCCCTAGGCTGGCCCTGACCTCCTTGCATGCCATGCACACCTGTAACCTCCTCCCAATGATCAGTGCTTAACCCAGCAGTATGATATTAAGATGCACACACTGTTGTCAACACGTAAAATGCCCTCACAGCCAGCCCGCCAGCTGCTCTTTGTGTTGGTAACAATGTTGCACCCTTTAATTTTGCTCAATCCCCTGCCGGCCCTGTGAGACAGGCAACTGTTGCTAGGCTCATCCCCGTTTTACAAATGAGGAAATTGAGGCCTGAGAGAGATTTGGGGTCTTGGTAGTATTGTGTCTAACTTGCTTCTGTGGAGCTGTGGTTAAGGGCATTGTGGGACTCACCCAGCTCCGTGCCTTCCTGCACACAGGATGACCTTCGAGGACGTGTGCCGGTACTTTACTGACATCATTAAGTGCCGCCTACTTAACACATCCTACCTGAGCATCCATAAGACGTGGGAGGAGGTCCGGCTGCGTGGCGCCTGGACGAGGCATGAGGACCCGCAGCAGAACCGCAGCGGAGGCTGCATCAACCATAAGGACACTTTCTTCCAGAACCCTCAGGTGGGCATTTGCAAGGACCACCCCATCCCACCCTGCAGTGCTGTGAGACCTCACCCCTGTCCTGCCAGGGGCCCTTGCATCCCTCAGGAATGACCCTGACTGTCTCTGGGCCTCATTATGACTGTCTGTGCAGTGAGGGCCCAGTGGACACTGTCTGGGGTCATGACGTCCCAATCTTATTGTCTGCACTGCGTGTGGTCACAATGAGGACACTGGCTCTCGGGGACTTGGCTGTTCCCAGGAAATGTCGCCAGGTTGTGCACGCCATGGGGAGTCTCCCCAGCAGCTTCTTCGGCCAGTCGGAGCCCGTGTGCTTAGTCCTTAGATTCAGGGTGTCCTTACTGAGTGCCAAGAGTGTGCTAGGCTCTGAGGTGAGCACTTACCACCATTGAAGTCTCCCAGTCTTTGGGTGGGGCAGTCACTGTATGAGTTAATAGGTTCCTCTCCCAGATTGGGGGCTGATTTGGAGAGCTGATGGGGGTGGCCCAAGCTCATGCCACCAACATGGCTTAGGCTTAGCCCCAGAGTCCAGGCTCTTGAGAACACGGGAGGTTGACCTGGGTCCCACCATGGGTTTTTTTTTCATGGCCACACCTGCAGTACATATTTGAAGTCAAGAAGCCAGAAGATGAAGTTCTGATCTGCATTCAGCAGCGGCCCAAGCGGTCAACTCGCCGAGAAGGCAAAGGCGAGAACCTGGCCATCGGCTTCGACATCTATAAGGTGAGACCTGCAGCCAGCGGGACTTGTGGTGAGGGATGCCGGCTATTGTGTGCCTGCTGGCCTTGTTGGCCCTGCTGGCCCTGCTGCCCCCTTAGGGCTGAGCTTTTCTTCTCCTGCAGCCTCTTTTGGGTTGGAAGCTTTGCAACTTCTTGGGCTGCCAAGTAGGCGACCTTGTGCAGAGATAGGTAGACTTGGCTCTGGCCACTCCCCTGGCTTATTGTCCTTCACATGTGATGCTTAGTATGGGGGACAATTGGCATGACAGGTCCCCACACGTGCCAGCTCTTGAGAACCTACTGAACCCACACAGGTGTGAGATACTGGTGCATGTGTGGTCTCCAGCCTTTAGTGGTGATGACAAGACTGTTTACCCACCCCTTGTGCTGGCTTATGCGTAGTGTGTTGACGTGCTGTGACACTTGGTGTCATGTCATGGCTTGCACCGATTTGACTGTAGTGTACAAGATTGTATGGGATCCATGATTGTCTAGGATGTGCTGGCAGCTGGTGGTGTCATTTCATGGATTTGGGCTGGGAGTTAGGCATGTCTTGGTAAGTTGGCCTCCCAAACTACAAAGATAAGTTCTGAGACTCCCAGTGGGTGTGCCAATCTGCAGATAGCACCACACCACGGCCACAGGGAAGACAGCTCGTGAGCGGCTAATCTGTAGGTCCAGAACACAGTACAGATGCGCTGGCCAGACAAGGGGCTCATGTCCTGGATTGAGGAAAGTGAAACGCTGCAGGATTTCAGCACTTCTGAAACTGAAACTGTATAAATTATCTCTGCGTTTTCCTTTTGCTGTTTTCAGAGCATGGTTGACTATAGGTAACTGAAATCGTGGAACTGTGGATACTCAGGGGTGGGGGTTGGGGACAACAGCACTTGATCCCTTTGTAACAGAACTCCAGGGTCAGGCTGGGTATGGTGGCACCTGCCTGTAATCCCAGCACTTAGGAGGTGGAGGCAGGAGGAGCAGGAACCCCAGGACAATCTTAATGACAGTGAATTCAAGAGACTTACAAAACAAGAGAAGAGTAGTCTAAGACCTGCAACCTGGTGACACCGTCACTAGATTATCCTTGCTGTGAAGAGAAGATTCCACTCCAGTGGTCATCGCCACCCAATCCAGTCACCCTTCCGTGGGGGGCAAGAGAGCGTCAGTCCGTGTGATGCAAGAAGAAAGTCCAGTTCAGCACAACTCAGTAGTGGGTGCTGCTTCAAACTCTGAGAGTCTGACAGCGGGTGGTTGATTTCAGGTGTATGTAAGCACAGCGCAATCTGGGGAAAAGTTTCCTGGTGGCAATTAAGTCAATCCTGTGTGCACAATAAAGGATAAGGTGTGACTGCATGTGACGTCTTCCATAAAGACAGGCCCTATAGATTGGCTACATGTGACATCTTAAGTCTGTGGGAGGGCTTGGTGTGGTCTCGGTCATACAGGTGGTACAGAGGTCAGCAGGCTGTAACTGTCTCCACTCCCAGCCTCCTGGGTGGAGACAGGTTATACATTCCTCCCTGACAGGTTATACATTCCTCCCTTTGAAGAGACAACCCTGCATGCGTGACATTACTGGTTTCCCTGGTGTTTATCTGTGAGCGCAAGGACCTTGTGCTTCTTCACCCTTCTCCTCTGCCCTAGCCAAACACTGACCTGATTTTGTCGTCATAGATTCTCTAGTTCTGAACATTCCCAATCCATGTATCCTACTGATCCTTTGGTGGTGGCCAGCGGGAGGTGGGATAGACTCGCGTGTGGCCGCGTGTGGCCCATCTCCTCCTGTCTCCACACAGGTGGAAGAGAACCGGCAGTACCGTATGCACAGCCTGCAGCACAAGGCTGCCAGCTCCATCTACATCAACTCGCGTAGCGTCTTCTTGCGGACGGAGCAGCCCGAGGGACGCTACGTCATCATCCCCACCACCTTCGAGCCGGGCCACACTGGCGAGTTCCTGCTCCGAGTCTTCACAGACGTTCCCTCCAACTGCCGGTGCGCGGGGACGAGAGCTGGTGGAATCTGCAGCCCTAGCCTGTCTGTGTCCGCTCAAGACTTGGTACCCAGGCATCCTCAGAGATAGGCATCCCTTGCCTCTCTCCTGCCTGCTTGCCTGCCCAGCTTCTCTTGGTCTTGACTGGGAGCAGCGACTCAGTTTATAAAGTTGCTCTCGCTTATTTTGTTTTATCTTCTCACACCCCAAATGGGAAGCCTAACCACGCCATCGCATAGATGAAAGTAGGGACCAACTCTAGAAAGAGGGTCTGACACCCTCAGACCCTGTCTGTCTGTGTTAGTATGGGTGGAGTCACCCACCCAGCTGGATTGTCACCCCTGTCCCCTGTCCCATGGAGACTGGCTTTGGGGGGCAATGGGGGCTGCTAAACCCATTTTGAGGATGCAGAATAATATCTATAATGCCCAACAGAGGATGTGGCATTCAGGAAGTGCTCAGTACACTGTGGTCCATGAGGAGGATGGGACCCTGCTGGGGTGGGGTACAGGGGGGACAGAGAGGCTGGAAGCCCGTGGCAGTGGATGGTTGGGTCTGCCATGAGGTTTGGTTTAGGATTAAGTGAATGTCTGCAGTAAGTACTGCTCCTGACTTTGAACTCGTGTTCTTATCTTCCTGCCCTCTGCTCCCCCGCCTCACCCTGTATCAGGGAGCTGCGCCTGGATGAGCCCCCTCGTACCTGTTGGAGCTCCCTGTGTGGCTACCCTCAGCAAGTGACCCAGGTCCATGTCCTAGGGGCTGCTGGCCTCAAGGATTCCCCGACAGGTGAGTTCATCCGGAGATTACCTCAGGCCCTGCCTCCTTCCACACAGACCCCAGCACCTACAGAACTCACTCTGCAGGCCCAGCCATCCAGGAGTTGATATGAGCTTCAAGAGAGGCCCACCTCCTCCTTCCTCAGATAGCACTGGGGGTTCAGGAAGGCTTCCCGGGGAGCAGACCTTTCTCTAGGCCAAGGTGTGAAATCTGTGCGTAAGAAGGAGTGGGCCAGGACTGCAGGCCAGAGGCCACCTCCATGCCTCCCTCCGCCTGACCCTAGAAGGTAGAGGACTCCTGTCTGGAAGGTGGATCAGGCTCCTGTCTCCCTTCCCCGTTGTGACTAAGACCAGATTAGCTGGTCCACTCCCAGACATCCCTCCCATTGGACTCTGCCCAGCTCCTCATCTCTTCTCCAGGCGCAAACTCATACGTGATCATTAAGTGTGAGGGCGAGAAGGTCCGCTCGGCCGTGCAAAGAGGGACCTCGACCCCGGAATACAATGTGAAAGGCGTCTTCTATCGCAAGAAGCTGGCTCAGCCCATAACCGTGCAGGTAAGGTCCATCCTGTTCCCTCCCGCGGTCTTGTCCCACCCGCTCCCAATCTCCACCCCCAGCCAGTCTGGGTCTGAGAGGCAGCAAGGCTGGTCTCCCAGCTAGAGTCAGTGGTCCAAGCCTTGGCCACTATTCCTCAGCGCTCCCACCAAGTGTCACTTGGGAAAGTGATACTGAGATCACGTGTGACTTAGGGCTGTTTCCAAAGAGGCCTGAGGAGGGAATCCAAATGCCAGTGTCCTTGGGCACAGCTCCTTTCTCTCAGGACGCCTTCGGTCCCCCAAGCCCAGAGCAGCCTCTCTCTGGGTGAGAAACCATCTGTAAACAAATGTGTAGCATCCCAGGGGAGCTGCTAGATTTTCCAAGTGTTCTTAACGGTGGATCCCAATGGGGCAAATATAGCCTTGTAGATACCGAAGCTGGAAAGGACCCTGAGGGGCAGGTGATTCAACCTGAATCTCAAAAATGAGGTGTTGGGTGTGACCGCGTACATCTTTAATCCCAGCACTCAGGAGACAGAGACAGATAGAACTCGATGAGTTTGGGGCTAGCCTGGTCTACATAGCAAGTTCCAGGCTAGCCAGGACTACACAGTGAAACCGTGTCTCAAACAAACAGAGGAAAAAGGGGCTGGGAGCAGAACTAGGTCAAGTCTGAGTTTACCCCCTCAGTTCAAGCTAGTGGCGAGAGTTTAGGCTTTCTACATAGTAGAGAGCTTTGATAGGAGCTGAGGGTCTACAAGAAGGCATCAATCCCTCAGTCCAGGACAATTGAGGAAAGAGGCTTCTAGGCCCTGCCCTCACACCCTGCCTGCCACAGGCTACACCCCTGGTCTTGGACACACCCCTCCCCCACCATCTCCCCTTAGATCTGGAACCACCGAGTTCTGAAGGATGAATTCCTGGGCCAGGTGTGCCTGAAGACGGACCCGGAAGACCTGCAGGCCCTCCACACCCTCCACCTCCAGGACCGCAGTCGCCGGCAGCCCAGCGACTTGCCCGGCACCGTGGCTGTGCACGTCCTCAGCAGCGCCTCCTCACGGCCGTGTGACACCGGCCCGCTTGCCCGGCCACGCTAGTTCTCACCAGTCCTTGCATGTCCGCACCTGGCCTGGGACCAGCCCAGGAACCAGACACGGGGGGCCCTTTCCCCACTCCTCCTCTGACCAACTGCGTGACCTGAGGAGAGCCCTGCCCCTCTCGGAGCCTCGGTGTTTGGAGGACATCTTGCCTAAGATTTCAAGTAGCTCTCTCTACCCAGTGGGCTCTGCTGCTAAGGGGCCGTCTGTCGAAAATGTTTCCCCAGGCCCTGTCTGCCGAGGAGTGCCAAGAGGTCACTTGTTTACACACAAACTGCCGTGTCCCGAGCCCCGCCCCTCCCTTCCCTGCCCCTCTCTTCCCCGCCCCTCCCCTCCCCCGTTTTCTAGCTCCCCTTCCGGGTCTTTATAGCAGCATAAGGTAACCTTAATCTTCTTATCTTCCTGCCAACTTTCACAGTGGTGAGATTATAGGCATGTACCACTACACCAGTTTATATGGTGCTGGGTCTCGAACCTAGGGTTTGGTGTATGCTAGGCAGGCACTCTCTCTATCAACTGAGCTACATCTCCGGTCCCATTACACCTCTTTTTATGAGCTGTTTTGAAGGAGCCCTTAGTGGGCATCAACCGGGATGTATGCAGGAGGCATTGGCTCCTTGTCTAATACCCTGTCCCATTTAGCTACTCAAAATAGATTTGCCCAATTAGCCCAAAGAGCCGCCCTAGGCTTCCCTATCTTCAGGTCTTCTCAGAGGTAGACACCCCCTGACTTCACCCCCATCTCTTACAGCTGTGGCCACACCCCTGAGAAAGTGTTATTCCCCAGCCTCTGCCTGTGATGTTGGAAGGAGTGGCCTGGGCCAGGCAGGTGGATGGAGGACTCTGGGAGACCCTAAGGGGACACACACTTCCTCTGTTGAAGGACCTGGGGGTTTTCTCAGAGGAAAGGGCTCCAGGAGCTAGGGTGGATGGTGCCAGGCCTTCAGGGTGATGTCATCTGTTGGGTGTCACAGGCAGGGACTAGCCTGTCCTGTCCAGGGACCTCTGTACCAGCATCCCCCAGACAGCAAGGAGGCCACCATGCTCTTGCTGTGCAAACCACCAATATCCCTTTCAGTCATCGTTTGATAGTCTCAGCACCTAAAAAAAAAAACAATACTCCATGTAAAGGGAAGTCTACCCCTACCCGCTGTTCTTTCTAAAACTCATTTTGTTGGTCCTCGGCTTTTATTTTGACATTGAGTGTGAAAAGTCACGGGTGAAGTGGGACCTGCGCAGAGGAGTCCCGGAGGAAGATGGAGAAGAGCTTGCTGGTTCCTGGGCATCCTCAGGCTGGTCCAGAGTGCCTTTCTGCGAGGGCTCTTGTTCAGACTGGTGCTGTGGCTCACAGGGTCCCTCCTGTGCTCTCCTTGGGCTTCCAGACCAGGCTTAGAAGATTAGGTCAACAGCAGCAATCCCTTTTGGGAGTGTGACTTTCTGTCTCTGGTCCCTAGTATGTGATCCTCTTCCCAGCTGGAAGGGCTGGATTCTGACTGCCATCTTGTTCCTCGATAGCTCTGCTCTTAGCCTGAGACCCAGGCCATGGGAAGGGCTAGGCGGCGAAATAAAGATCAGAGAATTCCTCCTGCACAGTTGGGGCTTCCCTTCAAAGACCTGGGCCTGGATTGTGCATGCCACTACGAGCAAGCACTTAAACCTCCTGTGCCTCAATTCCTCCCTCTGCAGCGTGAGGCCCGTGACTCCTTTTGTGGGGACTCTTACAAGAATAAGAGCGAGGTCACACCACTTCCGCACTACTGCGTGTCTCTGTATCGTACGCTCCACATGTTCAAATAACCACTTCTCAATGGCTACTGCAGACAAAGACTGCCGTCAGGAATGGAGGAGGAAGCTCCCTCTATGCCGTCTTGGGTCTTAGGGCCCGGCATGTGGGTCTTAGCTCAGCCATATCCTTCCGAGGCACAGGGCAAACCAGAACCAAGAAGCGAACTTGTTTAAGCTTCTCCTGGTGATGAGCCACTGCCTGCCGCCTCCAGCAGAACCAGAACTGGGCCATAAGCCCTGCTCTTGCTTCCTCCCTCTCAGGCTAGGCCAGGCTGGCTCCTGGCTGTGCAGGGACCTCTGGTCCCCAGGAAGCCGTGAGGACTGAACGGGGTGAGGACAGTGTCAAGCAGGGAGAGCAGTGGCTTTGTCACCCTGTGCACCCGGGAGGCACCAGTGTGCCTGTTGCAGGTGGTCAACCCTGCAGCCCACACTACAGGGACCACCAGGACCTGGCCTTCCTTCCTCCAGGTCACCGCCCCCTGGGGTCAAGGGCATGTTATCTTCTCAGAATAAATATTGACTGCCACTCTTGAAAGACCTTCCTGTTGTCTGTCTGCTTCATCTATCCACAGCCCCGTGCCCGGAAAGGAGGGAAGGTACGTTGAGTAGCTGACCTCGGGTCAGAGGGCTAAGCAAGGAAGGACTTGGGGGTCCCAGGTGAGGCTGGCCTTGCTGCCTGCCTGTTGAGCTCTGTGGCATCCTTCAGGTCCCCTCCTGTAAATCTGTGGGACTGGTTTTGCTGAGCCCTGCCCATCCCAGGCCCTGGGGAACCCTTCCAGCGATTTGGGAAGAGGCACAAATCCTTTTCATGACGCCGTAGTAGCGTTCTTGATAGGGTAGCACGGGAGCCCATCTTCGGTTCAAGGCCTGTGTTCTGGCCCAGGGGAGAGGAGACAGCACAGGTCAGGGACACAGATGGCCTGAGCAGAGATGCTGGGCAGGTACAGGTCGCTAGAGCTCGGAGTTCATGGGCGGGGCCACGGGCGGAAGCCGGGTTAGGACTGACGCAGGCGCAGGTGAAAAGGATGGACCGCACTGACCGATGGGCTGTGAAGGGGCGGGAGGTGCCTGAGGGCGGTGTGAACCAAGTCCTGGTCTGCAATGGTTCGGACGTGGTGCCCTAAAAAGGCTCGGAAATCCAGGTCCCTTCTAGATGGCGCAGAAAGCAGGCCGAGCCTGGAGAGGTACGGGATTAATGCTTTCTCGAGAGGCAGGGTTGCTATGACAGGAACCGCCATGCTGAGTCTTGGGTTTCTGTCCCCAGTCAAGGTGAGCATCTTCGAGAGACCACCTGATCTCAGGTGACAAAACAGACCCAAACGGATTCGTAGACCACTCTCTCACCCCGTCTTTCCATACCATGCACCTGCACCCCCGAGGAAACTCTGGGTGCTCCTACCTGTGTCTCTCCGGTTCTGTGTAGACCTACACTACTTGCCTGGCCCCTAAACAGCAGCCCCATGGGTGAGGACTGCATTGGGTGCCCTTTAGCATTGACCTGTGCGCTACCTTGTACTGCGGCGCCCTGGGACCCGAGGAAGCTGACCTACAGATGCGGCTTTCCCTAATTGCTGCAACCTTGGTCTTGTAGCAGTTGACTGTGTCCAGCAGGTGGCGCCATTGCGCCATTGAGGCTCCCGGCCCCAGATTCTCCATAGGCAGCTTCTTTGCTGGCCAAGAGTTGGCTGGTGGGAGAAAGGGCCAGGTCTCAGGAGGGAGTCCTCCAGTCGGTCCACCTTCCTCACCTACCAGGAGTGTTTTGTATCCTGTCCATTCCCACCCCCTTTGAAATCACACGTATTGTTTGACATTGGATGAATCTCTGCCTGTCCAATGTTGCTCCTGGTCAGGTGACTTGGTGAAATGTCTGGGCAATCAGGAAATGGCACACACAGACTGTCCCTGAGAGCCCAGGTGTTGCCAAGCCTGCCCATCGATAGGGTCTCTTGTAGTGTTGTGGCGGAGAGTCGCTGCAGGCAGGCCACTGGGAACTGAGACCCAGCAAAATCACGACCAAGGCGAGACCAGATCAGGGGTCCCAACCATGCAGAGATGGCAGGTAGTGACACGTATAACAACAAGAGTTCCCCTGAAGCCAGATAGGTGACCCCAGGTCAGAGTCCCACCCTGGCCAGCCAGGCCTCCTGGGACCTCCATGCCTTGGATCCCTGCTGGCTAGCCAGTGCTTCCCACAGCGCCTTGGGCAGCCTCTGGACAGTCCTCCCAGCCCCAGCACAGCCCGCCCCTCGTGCTGATGTCACCGTATCCAGACCTTGGAGGCCCCCTCGGGCTCCGCCTCCTGGGAGAAGGCTTTGGAGTGGGAGGGGAGGGTGTCAGTGCTGGCTGGACAGCTGCCCTGAACAGAAAGAAACAGTGACCCAGGGAGACGACATAAAAACAGAAGAGGCCAGGGGACCCCAGAGCAACCTCGGGGGAAGACGCAGACTCCAGCCCAGCCCCAGCTTGCAGGGTCCTCCTGTCCTGTGGCCCCTGACCCCAGGCTGGGAGGTGGCGACTCAGAGGGTGCGGGTAAGATCCAGGTAAGGATGTGTTGTCCTGGGACTTTTGGACTGGGAGGAGCCATAGGCTGGGGCCTCTTCTGGACCCCCTGCTCACAGCCTCGCATTCCTGGGACTGGACTTCCCTGAACCTACAGGGGACTTGCCACCATAGCCGTGGGAAGAAAATGTGTCAAGCAGGGTACATGGAGGCTTGTATCCTGGGGAAGGGAAGAGCTGAAGAGAAAGGGGCTTGTGGAGTTGTCTCTGGGCTGGGACGGGATGGGGGCATCCAGGGCTATGGGAGAGGAGAGGAAAGGAGAGGGAAGGGGAGGGGAGAAGGGGAGGAGAGGAAGAGAGAGGATGGGATATGGGTGCTTTTCTCTCCCTTCTGGTCTTTTTGGTCATCTCTCTCTCTGATCATCTTTCTTTTCTTACACAAGTTGCTTCCCCTCGGTGGCCTAATGCCTTGCATTTCCCATCTGTGACTTGGGAATATGAAGGCCACCAGCCAGTGTTGCTGAGGAGACGAGGAAAATCAGACTTACTCGTGGACAAAGAAATGGTTCTGTGTTCTCAATCTGAAAAACTCATGCATGGGCTAGTTCTTAGTTTTGGAAATAAGGGTGTCCTGAGCCTCGTTTGTGGGGTAAAAGAACCCCATGACTTTCCCTGACGCTTGGAGCTTCAGCTTTGTCCTGAGCCACCGTCCAAGGTTCAGGTCTGTCTTGACAGTCTTGTGCTAACACGAACGGGGCAAGAGCCAGGTGGCCTCTTCAGAGGGCAGCTCTCCTGCCCGCTGCCCGTGTGATTATTCCTTGTCAGTTACCCGGGCTGGTGTAGGGTCTCCGGAAGGACCACGTGCCCATGGAGACCCAGGGCCTGGGGGTCAGGGCTCAGGTGTCAGGTAGTGTTGTGGACAGAGGATCAGATGTCCCAGTGCGTCTGAATGGGCCCTTGTGAAAACTTAATGCTCACTCTGGGGGGCGGGCCAGACAGGGACGAAGGGACCTCACGCCAGGACCTAGGGGCTGCAGCTGCTTCCAGTGACCATGCCC
The DNA here is from genome assembly GCA_963919715.1 of Microtus obscurus. Classification (NCBI taxonomy): domain Eukaryota; kingdom Metazoa; phylum Chordata; class Mammalia; order Rodentia; family Cricetidae; genus Microtus; species Microtus obscurus. The sequence continues at coordinate 24,151,802 of CAWTZC010002521.1, forward strand.
AGGGCAGCCAATTCTACTCAGGTCAGGTTCTGGGCCTAGCTAGCCCTGTGCTCAGTGAGGTAGGAGATGAGGGCCATGGACAAGTGATAAATTACTCTGCCACGTGACCTCTGACTCCTGGAGTAGACCTGAACTGCGGTGCCAGAGCCCAAGTCTTAGTCCTGAGTCTTCCCTGCTCCGCTGTGTGTCCTCGGGCAAGTGACGATCCTTCTCTGAGCTTCACATCTGGTGTGGGGCTAAATATGCGACTTTCTAGGAGTCGCTTGGGGGTCTGTGTGTCAGAGGCTGAGAGGGTGGTAAAGGCTCAGCAGCTGTGGGCAGTAGAGGTGATAACAACAACTGAGTCTGAGCCCCGTGCTGGGAGGGATGGAAATCAGGGAGGGAGGAGTGGAGGGCTGGGGAGGAGTCCAGGTGGCCTTGCTGGATCAGAGCTGCCAGGGCTCAGGTCTCGGTGTGGTCTCTTCCCACAGAATCTGGTCACTCCGGAAGGTGCGCTGACATAGAACCATGGTTATTCTTCAGCAGGTGAGTGTGTGCGCCTCATCTCCTCTCTCTGAGCTGCGGAGGGTCATGCTGGGTGGCATGGGTCTCTCACCCTCCAAGCTCTCTTCTCTCCTAGCTGTGCAAAGTGTCCCTGGGTCTTCCTCTTGGAAAACTCCTACTTAGCCTTCAGAACCCTGCTGTAAAAACTCCTACTTAGCCTTCAGAACCCTGCTGTAAATGATTCCCCACCTCCCCCAGGCCCAATCTCAGTCTGCCCCTCTGGCACGCCACAGCGGCTTCCTTTTCACTCCGTGTCTCTGGGCCAGGGGAAGACGCATCCACCTGAGTCCCCGGCATTCCAGGCACAGGGACAGCCTCTGCGAAGGTCCCAGTGTGGAAAGGCTTTGGGGAGGCCGTTAGCAAGTTTGCTTAGGTCGCTGAGCCGAATTGAGATGACAGAGACCAAGCTGCAGCTCCCTAGGGAAGAGGCAAAGTGCTGTCGTCTGTCAGCTGAGTCTTCCACTGCTCCTCCCAGAGCCACTTTGATCCCTTGACCCTCAGCCCTTCCCCATGACCAGCCTGAGACTCTAATGAGCCCTTGGTCTCCGAAGCAGGAGTCTGGAATGTAGGCAGTTGGCCAGGTGGGACTGGCATGGGGCCTTAGGGCTGTGAAGCTGGGGGTTGTGAGGGCTCACCCACCAGTTTCCCCTTGTCCCAGGCTATGAGGCCGATGGAGCAGCTTGGCTGGAAGCCCCAAGGCTATGTGGGGTCAGTGTGTTAAAGGCAGGCTGCCGGTGTAGATTGGGAAGATCTTCAGGGGCTGGGAGCTTGCTCACAGGCCCATTGGAGAACGCCAAAGCCAGGCTAATGAGGGTTGGTGAGTGGGGTTCACAAGACCCCCAGAAGGAGGGTCTGGGGTCCCTATGCCCTCAGGAGTGTTCCCCAGGGACCTCTGAAGCAGGCCTCTACCTGACCAGATGCCCCTCCTCCGGGGTTGTGTGTCTCTGGCTGCCTCATCCTGCAGGACCTTGTTGGGAGCAGAGCTGTGGGTGAAGGTGGCTCTACCCACTTTTAAACGGGGATATATCTTTCCTTTACTTCTTCCGTCCCCCAAAATGCCCCAGCTCTGGGCGCTGCCCAGCTCTGAAGACTCCATCTTGGACTTTGAGGACACTGTGAGGCCCTTGGGCTGAGCATGCGGGTCCCTTCTGTCCCAGGACCTTGGCTGTAAGCTCTGAGCTGCCAGTTCTGTTCCCTCACCCGCCCACTCCTGCCTCACCCTGACCTTGGCTACATTGCCATCTAACTACACCCTGTCAGGCCCCAGTACTGACTTCGTTTCTTTTGGAAGCCTCTTTGCTTCTGTCAGCCTGGAGTCCGTGTGTCTTCTGACTTCCTAGGCCTCCAAAGAGCCCTCGAAACAAGGGCAGCCACCTCCTGCTCCTTGGGTTCTCAGCTGGGCACCAGACCATTGTGAGGGAGGTAGGGTTCAGTGCGGAGCTAAAAGTGTACCATTTGGATGCAGGGGCTGAGTTAGATTCCTGGCTCCTTGACTCTGCAGTTATGGAACTGTAGACTAATTGCTATTGTCATTTTGCACTTCTGTGACAAAGGTCTGATGGTAGCTCCAGCCTACAGGAAGTCTGAGAGTATAATGTCATGCCGATAAAATGTCGAACGAGGGCTTGAAAGAGAATTCCATGGTGGTCAGCTGCCGCACACCTGCTGAAAATGGTGTTGTGATGTGTTCCCTGCTTTGTGCTCTTACGTCATCTGGAATGAGGAGATCTCGGGAGACCTCAAAGGGTCTGATGGTTCTCTTTCCCCGTGTAGGTTTGCCCCCATGTGGAACAAATAACGGCGTATCATCCACTCCTCTCCTCTCCTCCCCTGTATGCTTCCGCCTTCCTGAATCACACATTCAACTCGCGTGTCCTCCGTTCCTCAGTTCACACCTAGCCGTGACAGGGAGCCAGGCACGAAGGACCCTAGCACAACAAAGCCCGCCACTCCTGGAAAACCCTTTGCTTTATGAAGGGTTCCGGCTGTCCAGGAGTGGTCCGTGTGACCACCATCCTCAGTGAGCTCATTTCATGTGTGAAGAAACTGAGGCTCACGCAGGGTCATTGAAACATGAGCTGGGTAGGCCTGGATATGATCAGGAATGGCCCTAATAGGAGACAGTTGTCAAGAAGGGGAGGCCTGGGGAAGGGCACAGGGTAAGATAAGAGCACATACGGGGCCTAGGGGAAGAGAGGTCACACTGGCTGGACGGCATTTGCAGGGTAGGTCCCTTTCCCTGGGAACCTGTGGCCAGTCTGGGCACACCCCTTGTCTTTACGGCCTTATGGATTAGACAGGGTCCCCAGGGAGTCCTAGGGTGTCCGAGGCTCCCTCTCCCAGCCAGTTCTCATCCACTTGCCCCCTCACGGAGCCCCACTGAAGCCTAGCTCCATGCCAGACTGAACAAGGATGAGCATCATTCCCTGACTCCCGGAGCAGTTTCCAGCCCATTGAGTGTCACAGGAAGCAAAGTGTGACAGCCGGATCCCAGGGGGACAGAAGTGCATGAGGAAGCCTGGGAGTCAGTGTAGTCAGTATAGGAAAGCTGTGTAGCTACAACAAGAGTCCCCCCTAACCTACATCTCTGGACGACATCTCCAGCATGGCCAGGCCCTCGGTGACAGGATGCAAACAAGAACCCAGGTCCTTTTGGTGCAGGCACTACTTCTGTGAAGACCTTGAGGAGGTTTTTTGTTTTGTTTTGTTGTTGTTTTGTTAGTTCGTTTTGTTTTGTTAGTTTGCTTCAATCATACATGACTTTCCTCTCTGCTCCGTGGTAGGCTAGGGTGGGAACCATTGGAACTTGACCCAGATTTGCAGGCAGAGGGAGATTTGAAGGTAATTTTGGGCTGCTGATGGCTGGATTGAGACTTAATAGAACATAATGACTTCTTTGTCCCTTGTTACCACGGGTGCCTTCAAATCTGTTGGGCCTGATACTGACGTGAACACCCAGCTCTCTCTCGGTTACTTTGTGTCTGGAATGCTATCTGCATGAAGTCCTTGGATCCAAAGCGAGTCTCGTGTGGCCAGCCCCTGGTAGAACCCTGTGTTCTTATCCAGTCTTATCGAGCTCTTCCTATCAATTGGTGCATTTAATCCACTTATATCTAAAGTAATTACTGCTGAGGACCAGTCCGCTTGATCCCAGGTTGGCCTACAACTTGTCTGATAGCCAAGAATGACCTGGAACTTGCCTGTCCCTCCTCCTGTCCCTGTCTCCCCAGGGCTGTGGTTACAGGCAGGCACTGTGACTGGGCTTCATGCGTGCTAGGCAAGCCCTCAGCGGATTGAGCTCCATCCCCAGCGCCCTGCCAAGGCCCTTTGCCTTCAGCTTTTGTTCTCTGTAACTCAGCTTCTCCCCGTTCCCTCATCACTGCCGCCTTTGTGTCTAATCGATGGGATCTTTTGATTCCCTTCTCACCTCCTCTTTATGATTTTTTCCCCCTTCTTTGTGTTTATAAAAAAACTCTCTGTGCTGGAGAGATGGCTCTGCAGTTAAGAGTGCTTCGAATTCAGGTCCTAGCGCCTATGTCAGGCAGCTAACTCACAAGAATTTGTAACTCTAGCACCAGGAGTCCAACCTGGGCACTCACACACTCAGCATACATTCACACAGAACACACACACACACACACACACACACACACACACACATATATAAGTAAAAATAAATTCTTAAAAACAGACATTGTTTAAAAAAAAACTTTTAAAGGTTTATTTTTCTTTATGTTTTCTCTCAGGCTTGCAGCTAATGTGTTAAATAGATAACAATGCAGAGACCAAATTAACATTGTTGGTATACGAGACCTGAGCCTCTACAGCTCCGCCTCTGTTCTGTTTCCACAATGTACATTTTTACAAACTGTGTTTCAAACATACTATCATAGCTTTATCTACTCTGTGCATTTCTGATCATGGAGGAGGAAAGGGAGAATTACATACCCTAAGTACAACGCCGGCTATTATCATTAGTTATGTTTTTAATTTTCTTTTTTCGGATTTAGACAGCTGGTGGTGGTGTATGCCTTTAATCCCAGCACTCAGAAGGCAGAGGTAGGTAGATCTCTGTGAGTTCGGGGCCAGCCTGATCAACAGAGCTAGTCCCAGGACAGGCACCAAAGCTACAGAGAAACCCTGTCTCAGAAAACCCAAAATTTTTTTTCAGATTCATCTATTGTATTTTATGTTTGTGAGAGCTTCGTCTGCATTATGTTTATACACCACATGCATGCTTGGGGCTGAACCCCTGAAGCTGCAGATATAAGTGGTTGGGAATCACTTTGTGGGTGCTGGGAATTGAACTCAGCTCCTCTGGAAGAACAGCATCTTCTCCTAACCACTAAACCACTTCTTCAGCCCTCAGTGTCCCCTTTGCATGACGCCAGGCATAAGATTCTCATCTGTACTATCTATCTATCTATCTATCTATCTATCTATCTATCTATCTATCTATCTATCATTTATCATCTATCTATCATTGATCTATCTTTCATCTGTCTATCATCTTTCTATCTATCTATCATCTATCATTTCTCATTATCATCTATCTTTCTGTCATCGATCTATCATCTATCATTGATCTATCATCTATCATCTTTCTATCTATCAATCATCTATCATTTCTCATCATCATCTATCATCTATCTATCTATCTATTATCTATCTATCTATCTATCTATCTATCTATCTATCTATCTATCTATCTGGTTTTTCAAGACAGGGTTTCTCTGTGTAACAGCTCTGGCTGTCCTGGAACTCACTCTATAGACTAGAGGGCCTCGAACTCACTGAGATCCACCTGCCTCTGCCCCCCAGTGCTGGGATTAATGCATGCTCCACCACTGCCCAGTGATTTTTTTTCTTTTAAACATAGAGTCATGCTATGTTTCCCAAGCCAGTCTTGAACTCACTATGCAGGGTAGGCTGGTCTCAAACGTCCACTCCCCTAGCCTCTGCATCTGTGGGATTACAGGTGTGAGCTACCACAGCTGGATTCTTTTGACATTTGATGAACACCCTCCTCCTGCCTTCTGCCCTCCACGGTTTCTGAAGAGAACCTGGCTGCACATGTAGCAAAGATTCTTAGTACACAAGGAGTCTCTCTCTCTCTCTCTCTCTCTCTCTCTCTCTCTCTCTCTCTCTCTCTCTCTCTCTCAGTCTCTGCCGCTCTGGAGAGGACCTGTTTTTCCAGTGCCACCTGCAGAGTCGACCTCCCAACCCCCTGCTGGGCCTTTCTCAAGCCACCAGACCCACTGTCTGCCCTCTCCCCTATCCCTTGCAGCCCTTTGTGCTATCCCTCTGTCTGGGACACTCTTCCCCTCATGGATGTCCAGGAGATGGTGTCCTTAGCAGTGTCTGCTCTCGTGATGCCCTCCGTTAATAACGGCTAGCAGCATCAGTCAGAGTGCCGGCCCTGGCTCAGTCCATGAGTCCACAGGACCCCTGTGGAGCTGCCACCCTGTGTCAGGCAGAGGAGGAAACATAGGTACCCAGGTAAAGGAGCTTTGTGGCCAGGTGGGATTGGACCTAAGCTGTCTGACTCCAGAGTCCACGGAGCTGAGGTGACTCAGCACTGACCTCTTATCTCCTGGTGCTTCCTTATCTGTGTGTACCCCACCAGGAGGGGAACTCAAAAGATACGCTGTGTAGCAGGACCCTCCTGCCCAGCTCTGGGCTTGTGCTCAGAAAAGGCTTCTGTATGGAAAGATGGGAAACGCCCAGAGTCCACATCAGCTCCTCTCTGCAGTCTGCAGCTAGCTCGCGGTGGGCAGGCAGACAGGGAGAGGTACTCTGGCTCTGGGCTTGGTGGAGAAGGGCTCTTATGATCAGGGTTCCTGAGGGTAGAAAGGGTTAGTGTCTGCAGGCACGTGTTAGCCGGGAACAGGAAGACGGAATCCTGGGTCCCTGAGCCTGAGACTGGGACCTGTGGGTAAATGGAGGCCTGGCCTGAGCTTCTTGTGGCTTCTGACTCTCCTCCGGGCTCTCCCTGACTCGGCTCCCTGCTGGTGTTTGCTAAGGGAGCAGCAGGTGGGCTTCTGGGATTCCAGACCAGGAGGTTTATCTACAATGGAGACAGGTGGACTTGAAGAGAAAAGAGAGGAGGGCAGAGAAGCAGACGGGAGTGGGGCAGGAAGCTGGAGAGTGTCCTGGACGGACAGTTGTATCTCCCTCTCCCCCACCCCGTCCCCTTCTACACGCCCACGCGCGCGCTCCTGGCTCAGCCCTGACTGGAGCCTGGTGCCTCTCTTGCTTGGATGCAGGAACGCAGGAGCGCTGCCAAGCTTAAGCCATCATGGTGGCTCCAGGTCCTTGGGAGTCCACCATGACTCTGAGATCCAAGGCCACCTATTGCTAACCCCTGGGTCCTGCGGAGGAGGATCAGACAAGTTCTTCAGGGTTCAGTTACTTAAGATGGCTGGCTCCCTGGGAAGATTAAAAACAAAAAACAAAACAGCTTTCGATCCCCAGCGGCGGCAATGGAACCAGAGAGACCCTCCTGTAGTCCTAAAATGTCTCGAAGTTTGCATGTGCTCCCGATAGCTGTCTGACTTTTCCTTCTGTAGAAAACAGACCAATTTTCTCCAAAACTGCAGCCAAGATGAGATTCCTGAAGCCACTTTTCCTGGCTACGGTCCCAGAGAAGCCCCCAGGATTCTGGGGGTGTCAAGGTACCTCCATGGGAGGGGTCGCAGCAGCGCGGTGCCCCCTCCCCACCAGATCCACGGGGCGTCACCTAAGCCGCCGTTGCCATGGGCCCGTGGCAGATGGCCGGGTTTAGGGTTCCCGAGCCGGTGTCGCGCGGGATTAGGTGAATTAGGGAGCCCGCATTGCGTCCTGCGGCCAAGCTACCAGACTCTGCGCATCAGCACCATGGAGTCCCCCAGCAAACCTGCTGACCCAGGCGAGGCTCCCGCCCAGGCGCCAGGCAAATGGGCTCTGGTGCGAAGCTTGAACCAAGCGCTCAAGACCTTCGCGGTCATGCCGGTGAGCCCCGGGCCGGGAGGGGAAGGCTCGCTGGCCTGGGCCTCAATTTCGGGGTCGATCATAAGCCAAGCGGTTTGCAGGAGCTAGAGGGGCACGAGAGACTGCATCCCTAGGATGCTGCATGGGATTAGGGACTCTGGTGTCAACTTGGCCGAAGCCACACCTCTCAGGGTCTGGAGTTTTTGCCCCCCTGGAAAACCAGGGATGTCGTGGGGAAGGGGCAGGCTCGCTGGACTAAGTGAAGAATAGAATCCCCAACTTTTACTGGTGTCCAGCTCATGCAGCACCCCCAGACACACAGAGGGGCATCCTAGAGCCCCCCCACCCCACAAGCTAGTAACTGTTACAGTTCCCACTTCTACATGCCTGTGGCAATATATTGGTTCTCCCCCACCCCACCGCCTATGAAATGTCCCAGGGAGGTTAGGAAAATGAATGAGGAGCCATGTTCTAATTCAGGCCCCTGTCATTCCACAGAGACCTAAGCCTTGTCCCAGAGGAGGGAAGAGGCAGGAGGGGGTTGAGAATGTGTAGGTTGGCATTGATGTGATTCTGACCCCAAGCTCAGAAGCAGGGCAGGCGGCAGGCACAGGTGGCATTTTTTTGTGGGCTTCTGGTCTTCAGAGACACTGTACCCTCCCTTCCCAAGACTTCTAAAAGCGAAGCCTGGCACAGCTGAACGCTACGACCAAGCCACACGGCACCAGTGGCAGAGCTGAAATTGGAACCCACTTCTCTTGACCGCTGTGTTCCCTGCAGTTAAATGCCAGTTTCCTGAGAGGAATCAGGGAGAGGGAGTGTGCTGGAGACATGGAAAGTCTCCATGGCTGGGTCTGCCTAGCAGGAGAGGGGCTGAGCTTGGATCCCCTGAGCCAGGCACTTGATGAGGAAAATCTGAGACTTGGCTCAAGTTAGGCACCCCCCACTGAAGCATTTGCCATGTTACAAATGGGATCCTCACTGTAAGGTGAGGTCCCTAGAAGGATCCCTTTCATGGCATGTTTTTGGGCAGTCTGGTGGTGTGGAGTCTGGCCACAGGAAGTGGGCCTAGTGGGTTGGGACTTGGAGCCTGGTGTTTGTTATTCATGGCTTCCTTCTCCTCTCTGCCAGCCTTGCCAATGAGAGATCTGACGAGGGAGCACACCCAAGTCTGTTTCTTCTTGGGCCTTAGTGTCTTCACCTGTAAAATACAGATCCCTGTGTCCTAGCTGCCTTAGGCCTTTTGCTGGCCAGATCTTTGTCCCGCTTAGAGACCATCTGGCCTCAGAATTCTCCCTGAAGCCTCCAACTTGGCATTTGAAGTTGTGGCCTGGGGCAGAAACGGTTGTCACTGCCCTCCTGGAGACAGCCTGAAGTTAGAAGAGTCTAGTCATTCCTGCTTTCTTTGTGTCCTGAGTGCCTCAGTTTCCCTCTCTGAGCCTCTATTTCTGGCGCACACAAGGTATCTTAATTTGATGATTCTGTGTTCTTTCAGTGGGAAAACTATTTTGTATGCCAGGCGCTGTGCTAAGGCCAGGAGACACCCGTGAGTCAGACCTGGCTCTCGGCTGTCCTCGGTCTAGGTTTCCAGTCTGTCTTTCGAGCTGGGAGTCACTCAACCAGAGACCCTAGCCTGCCTTGCTTGGGGCTATACCTGGGGGAAGAGCCCTGGACTTGGAGTTCCTAGGGTTCTGGCTGGGTGACAGCAGGGTCATTTTAACTTCTTTTGAGAAAACAGAGCTATGGAACTCGTCACAAGAGGGTATCATGAAGGCAGAAGGAACAGTTAATTTCAGAGGAACATTTAACTTTCTGGAAGGTTCTGGGACTTCCATAGAGTGGTCAACTGGCAGTTGGGCCAGTAGGCGTGAATGTTCCTTCCCTCTTTCTTCCCTCCCTCCCTTCCTTCCTTCTGCCAGTCTTTTTCCTTCATAGTGTGGAGATAGAGCCTGTACCCTCTGCATCCTGGGTGAATGTTCTCCTCTGAACCACACCACTGCTTCAAGGTTCTGTTCTGTGCTCACTCTCTACCCCTCCCCCACACCCTCACACACAGCCCCGTGCCCTCGCTCACACTCACACCACACACATTCCCACAGCCCCTCACACTCCCCTGGCTTCTCTCTCATGGAGGCTTTTTCTGAGCCAGGCTCTGGGGAGCCATGGGTGAGAGGCTGGCCCAACCCTGCTTCAGACAGTGTCGTGCTGGGCTATGAGATCAGCAGGTGACTCCATTATCCACACAGCTGCTAGAGCAGAGCTGTCAAAATGAAGCCCCGGGACTGGGGGGGGGGGGGGCAGGACAGCTCAGGGGGTAAGAGCTTGTCTAGAACTCACAATGCCCTGGGTTCGAGTCCAGTGCATAAACCAGGCATTGTGTGACAGCATTATATGATAAAGAGGTCATCCTTGGTCATGTATCACATTTGAGGCCAGCCTGGGCTACAGGAGACCCTGTCTCAAGAAAGAAAGTGGTAACGGTGCCATTTTCTGGGTGTATGTGGCTCCATGTCCCTGTCATAACTCATCTCAGGGTAGCCTGGCTTGCTCCTCCTTGGACAGCACCTTCCAGTCTGTATCTGCTTTGTCCCTGAGGACAGGCAGTGCACACATAGAGCCATGGCAGAGTGCAGAATCAGTGCGGCCCAGCAGGGCTGAGGAAGCCTAGGAAAAGCCCTGCTATGCAGAGGTGTGGACGGGCACAGGGGTCCCAGGGCTGGAGGTGAGGTGTCCGGCAGTTGTGAGTGTTGAAAAGGCAGGCACTGGGAAGCAGTGGGGAGTCCCTGTTTCCCTAGGGATGCTCAGTGCACATGACCTCTCCTGAGTTCTGGACCTGATCATTTTCCTGGCATCAAGCAGAGCCTGGGACTGACGGCTTGTCTCTGGCATGTGCTAAGTCCACTCACACGAGCAAGCCAGGGCCCATTGTAGCTCTGACGGGAGAGGGAAGCGGAAATAACTATACATCCAAGCCCTCCCCATTCCTGAAGGACAAGGATCCCTGAGTCCAGGCCCTGAACTGTTCCTACCTGGCCAGGCCCATGGGTCTGCAGCGACCCAGATTACCAGGCCGTTGCATTTCCAACCACGCTTGCTGTGAGCTTATATGCTGGTAGAGATACCAAGTTCTCCCTCCCTCCAGGAGAGCTTGGGAGCCCTTCCCCAAGGGAACACATTTTATTAGATTAGAGCCTGTATGTTTTACCTCCAGGTTCTCCAAGGACCTTTCTGTCCTGGACCCCACCCACTTCTCTCTTCCCTGTAATGGCCTCCTTCACGTCCACTCCTGCCCCAGGACCTTTGCATATGCGTTCCCGCTGTTCTCTCCGCAGGGCTACATTTTCCCCGCAGATCCCAGTGTAGTGGTTTTCTCCCTGGCGTGGTCCATTGGCTGCCAAGTTGGCATGGCCACTCTCCTGCCATTGCTTGCAAGTTTCTTCCTTCTACTGCACTTACCAGCGTCCATAGGGATCCTGGGAAGAGCCTTGCTCAGCTGTTGCCATTCTAATTTCTTTAGCTAGAATAGAAACTCTATATTGGTCAACCAGGACTTTGTCCTCAGTAGGTGCCCTTAGTAGGTGATTGTCGAATACACCAGCTTGGAATATAGTTGGTCTCAGCTCAGATCTCTGAATCTGGGTTTTGATTCGGCTACCTGGAGTTAAGAGCCAGGCTTTGGACCCGATGCTGCCGAGAATGGAAATAGAACCCCTCACCCACCACCTCCAAGGTCTGGGCTCTCCTCACAAGCCAGGGATCAATGTGGCCTCTTGCCCTGGGCTCCGCAGAAATGGTAGATACCATCGTTAGGATAATTTGATGGAGCCTGCAATGCTTGTTATAGCCTGGTGGTTCCCGTGTCATGACCCTTTTAGGGTGGGATGGCCGTGACTTGGTGTTCCTGCCTCTGTCTCTAGTCTGTCAGGTATCTGTAAGTCTATAAGTCATGGGTAGCACAGCTGTAGACAGGCTTGGGCTGAGGTTGCTCTCAGGAGGCTGTTCCTCCTCTTCCCGGATCTCAGTCCATCCACCTGAGGGGACCCTGGCTTACAGAAGAGGCACAGAGGACACTGTGAACCCTAGACTAAGGCCACCACCCGAGGTTCCCAGAAAGCCAGGGCTCCCCCTCCCTCTCCTTTGGCTCAGTGGCGGTGGGCCAGAGGGCTGCTGAGCTTGTGGCCACTGGCTCTCCGGACTCAGCAGCAGGATCTCCTGCCTACAGGGAGACTACGTGTGGATGGACCTGAAGTCAGGCCAGGAGTTTGATGTACCCATCGGGGCCGTGGTGAAACTCTGCGACTCTGGGCAGATCCAGGTGGTGGACGATGAAGGCAACGTGAGTGACCCTCCTTCCTCCAGCCCTGCTGGGAAGGCTACAGTGACAGATGCCTCCCCCCACACAACCCTTCCTCCTCTGCTCCAGCAAGAGTATCTTTTGCTTCCTGTTTGCACGTTTCTGAAGCCTTCCAGCCCTTCTGGGACATGGGGTGAAGGCTGTATGTGCTGTGTTGGGGGAGCTCCTTGGCACGGCTCCGTGGGCCTTTGGGTCAAGGTCCTCCCTTTCACGCCTCAGTTTCTTCTTCTTTCTCCCTCTTTAATAAGATGAGACCCACGTGCGGGCCTCCACGTGCAAGCGCCTCAGTACAGCTGGCATCCATGTAGAAACACCGGGCTTTGCTCTGTTGGCTTGTAGGATTCACCACCCACATTGCCCTTAGGAAGTAAGTCTAACCTATCAGCCCTTCACGTCTCCTGGAAGGGGCCTCGGAAGTGCAGGCTGGTAACGATTCAGGCTTGAGGAAGGAGGCAAAGGTCAAAAGAAAGGGCTGCAAGGAAGGGAGGTGGTCTATGTGAGGGCCCAGAGGGCAGCTGTGGGATCTTGGAGAGTAAGTCCGGAATATGTGTATGTACCTTTGCATGTGAGTGCGTGTGCATGAGTGTGCACATGTGTGTGCATGTATGTACACGTTTGTTTCTATGCATGTTCACGTGTGTGTGCATTGGGGACTTGTAGATGCAGGGCAGATCCCAAGAATGTGGTGTGGTGGAGACATTAAGGACCTGGGAAACTTCCACTTGCCCTAATCAGAATTGTGTCCAGTGCTGTGACTGGCTCTGGGGGTAGCCTAGCCTGGATTCCTGTCTTAGTGTCCTAGTCTGGGGAGAGCCAAGAAGGAATAGTGACTTGAAGAAGGTCCTGCGGGGACAAGAGGAGCTGTAAGCCGAGGGCAAGGAACCATTGATGTCCCTAGGACCCTGCAGGGCCACCCCTCAGAGCTCCTGGCCTAAGTTCTGTCCTTGGATTCTCATGGCACCTGTGAAAGGCTGGACAGACGATAACTGTGACCCCATCAGGTGGCCGTGAGTCACCAAGTTCATAACCAATGGCTCTGGGATTAGAATGAAGGATCTCTACTTCTGAATGTGTGTCTGCCACCAGCGTCTCGGCCGCAGTTACAGGACTCGGGTTGGGGGAGAGAGGCTGCACCCCAGCCTTGAGGCCAGAGAGCCCTTCCTCCCTTCTGAGGCTCCGGGAACCTGCTCTGAGGCTGAGTCCGGGGAGGCATGTGCGGGGTGGACGCGCAGCAGTAAGGCTGGCGATGCCCTCCAGATCTGAGGATGGAGACAGGGACTCTACCCGAGGATAGAGTTTCACCCGGGTCAGGTTGCATGTCAGATGGTATCCTGTAACTCTGTGTCACTGGATCCTGAAGTCCTCCCATCCTGCACACCCCCCCCCCACCACCACACCTGCCATGGTCCTAAGGGTAGGGACTGCTGGACGAGGGTGGGGGTGAGGTGGGGTAGCGGGTGGTGACTGACTAGGAACATAGAATGGAGACAGGTTAGGGAAACTGAAGCCTTGGGACCCTCTTTCCTGTTTCCTTCCCCTGACACGCTAGGTCATCGTCCTCCACCTCTGCCCTCTCACAGACCCAGTAGCTGAGAGTAGGGACCAGGCCAGTCACATGACTTGTACAGGGCTCAACAAGGTGTTCAGAGCAGGCTCTCTGGAGAACACTTGCAGAACATGGAAGCTCTGGCCTCCTCGTCTGTGTGCAATCCTCTCCTGTGCCTGTGGGGGCCCCACCTCACACTGGAGAACACCTGTCTTAGCTTAGTCCCAGCCAGCTCTTTCCCAGGTGTGTCTCATGTTCAGAATTGCCCGGTGTTTCTCTGTGCCCACCCCGACCTGTCTCTCCCTCCCTCCCTCCCTCCTGTCTTTTTTGTCTCTCTTTTCCCGTCCCTTTCAGTCCTCAGACACTGTCTTTTCCTCCGTCTCTGTTGCTCCCCCCTTCACAGCCAGGTCTCCACCCCTAACCTTCTTACACTTTGGCCCCTGCTGTGGGCTGTGGACCTTGACCAGAAAGCTACTGCCCTCAGCAGGGCATTCTCCCACACAGGAGGTGGAATTAATTGTTCAGCTTCTTCACCTGGCCAGGCCTTTTATGTTGATTCTGTCGCTGGGTCCCAGGCCCCACGTCTCTGTTGGGGGTTGTGACAAGGACCCGTATGGTCTTTGTAACCTGGTGGCTCAGGGTGTCTGACACTCATCAGGCTGAGTCTATCCAGGCCCCAGTGACCTGCATACCTGAGAGGCCTCTCCAGGCAGGATAGCTTCCCTTCCCCCACTCCAGGACGGGAGCACTATTGTCTGTTTGAGGATGAGGTCCTGGAGGCCCAAGGTGGTCATGTGAGAACCTTCCCTAAGGTTGTAGAGGCTGCGTGGGCTCAGTCCTGTCTCCTCTTCCCCGACTCCATCTAGGTCACCAGCCAGGCCTGTGAAAGACACCCTGGTGGGGCCCATGCCTATTGCTCAGTTGCCCCCGTGGCCCCTCATGTGCTAGGCCCACACGGCCTGGGAAGAGCTGGTTTGGCAGGTCCCTTGGTCTTCCCTGCTCACTTCTCCCAGAAACTCTTTCTTTTCCTTCAGGTCTCAGCTTGAATGCCACCTCCTTGGTAAAGTGGATCTCAGCACCTTGCCCAGACAGTAGCCATGTTGAACTGTCTAACTGACCTATTTTGGAAGGAGTTGTGGACCAAAGTGTGGGGTGAAGGACACAGAGCTGCCCAGGTCCCTCTGGCCCCACTGGGGCCAGGGACAGGCAAAGGGAAATTTCCAAATGGCTCAGCTTTTCTCAGAGTGTTTGGAAGAGAGGAATGTTCCGCGCAGTGCTGAAAGTGTAGACAGGTCCTTGACGTCACTGCTGGGCCCCGTGTGTGTTGGGAACGGCTGTGGGAGAGCATGGACTGGATTAAGTTTTCCTGCTAGAGTGCCATGGAATGTTAGGGAAGCTGGAGAAGGCCTCTGGCTGGCCCTGCCCTGACCCCTCTGAGTAGCTGAGGGACCTAGCTACCTCTTCACTCCTAGAGGCAGGGCCTGAGCTGCCAGAGGAGAGAAAACACAAAACTGGAGGACCAGGGCGTGGCTGCTACCATGGCAGCCACTGGAGAGCCTGAGGGGCGAGATCACGTGACCAAATCTGTCAGGGGCAGCTGAGGACTGAAGCGAGATTCGTGCTCCTGCTCGGGTCTCCTGTGGGGCTGATGATAGCTAAGAACAGCTGGAGGAGAGGGGCACGTGAGCAGGGTCCTGAAGGGGGTGTTACATCTGTTAGCACACCTACGGGCTCTGGGGGCTGGTCGCAAAGATGTTCCTCCCCACTACCCCCAGAAACTCCCCCCCCCCCCCCTGTTGGAGAGTGCTCAGGTCAAGCTCAGGTCAGAGCCTGTGGATGTGAGGTTTGTTGCTTGTTTGGTTTTGGTGGGTGTGTGTGTGTGTGTGTGTGTGTGTGTGTGTGTGTGTGTGTTTCGAGACAGGGCTTTTTTGTGTAGCCCTACCTGTCTTGGAACTCGCTCTGTAGACCAGACTGATCTCAAACTCAGAAATCTACCTGTCTGTGCCTCCTGCGTGCTAGGATTAAAGGTGTGCACCCCCTCACCGGGCTATGAGAAGGTTCTGAATCCAGCAACCTCACGAAACCAAGGCTCTATTGACCAGAGCAAAGAATCCAAGAGTCTCCTAGAATGTCCTCATATGCCATCTGGTGGCTGCAGGGAATAGTGCAGGCAAAGGAGGCTGGGGTAGGAAGAGAGAAACTCAGCTCTTAGGTCTGTGAAAGACACCCTGGTGGAACCATTGCGCGTGCGCACCTCCCGCAGGCCACGCCTACAAGGCCTGGGAAGGGCTGGTTTGGCTGGCCCTGCTGTCTGGCCCTCTCATTTCTTTTTTTTTTTTTTGGTTTTTTCGAGACAGGGTTTCTCTGTAGCTTTAGAGCCTGTCCTGGAACTAGCTCTTGTAGACCAGGCTGGTCTCAAACTCACAGAGATCCGCCTGCCTCTGCCTCCCGAGTGCTGGGATTAAAGGCGTGCGCCACCACCGCCCGGCGGCTCTCTCACTTCTTACAGACACGTTCTCGGCTTGAATGCTACCTTTCTGGAGAGGTGACCTCAGCGCCTTGGCGGCAATAGCCCTGCTGAGCTTCTATGAACTCTCTAAGCTTATTTTTATGTATTTGTTGACCAGAGTCTGGCTTTGAAGTCAAGCCCCTTAAATCCAGTTTCTATGTTTTCACTCTGGCCTTCAATGTAACTGGGGGACCTAATTCCCTTAATGATAAACTTAGGTGGGAGCAATGCAGTCTCTGCCTTGCCCTCCTTATATGCCCTGTAGCCAGATTCTTTAAGAGGAGAAGAGCTGCCTTGGTGGGTAGAGACCAGTAAAGTCCCCAGATTCAAGCCAGTCAGAGGCGAACAGGGCCTGGGGCCCCCATCCCTCTGCACAGCCCAGGCCGGGAGCGGCAGCTGATATGAAAGACTCTGTTGCCTGCAGGAGCATTGGATTTCCCCTCAAAATGCCACGCACATCAAGCCGATGCACCCCACCTCGGTGCATGGAGTGGAGGACATGATCCGCCTGGGGGATCTCAACGAGGCGGGCATTCTGCGCAACCTGCTCATCCGCTACAGGGAGCACCTAATCTATGTGAGTACCACCCATAGCTGCTGTGCTGAGATGCAGAGGCCCAGGCTCCTCTTCCTGGGCACAGGTCTGGGGGCTCTAGGAATGGGTTCGGGGCAGGAGCTGTTATATACAGGTTTACAGGCCTTGTGGGCTTGGAAGCTAGAGGCCGGAGTTGCTCAGGGACAGGCTTGGCATCTTGCCAGTTGGGGAGCCCAGGGGTTGCTGCCTGCTGTGTTTTGGTGTCATATGGGGGCTGGCCCTGAATCCTCAAGATGAAGGTGGGGCTGCCTAAGTAGCATGTGTCCTTAGGAAAGGAAAAGAAAGACCAGAGGCCCTCGTTAGAACCGTCCAGTTCACCCCTCCCCGTGGAAACATTACCAGTTCTTAGTGGAATGCAGAGAAGTGATTCCACAGAGAAAGGAAGAAATTTGGGGTCCCAGAGGCAATTTCCACAGGCAGGACACTTGCCCTGGAGACACTTGGTGAATAGAAAGTCCCATGGTTTCATCAGAACCCAAAGCCTTTTACAATTGCTGAGGGAGCCAAAGACTCTTGTTTATTCGGGTCATATAATGATATTTATGGTGTTAGAAATTAAAACAAAGTTTAAGATATTTATTCATTAAAAATGACAAGCTAGCTAGCCAGGCGGTGGTGGGGCACATCTTTAATCCCAGCACTTGGGAAGCAGAGGCAGGCAGATCTCTATGAATTCGAGGCCAGCCTAGTTTACAAGAGCTAGTTCCAGGGTAGGACCCAAAGCTACAGAAAAACCCTGTCTCAAAAACAAAAACAAGCAACCAAAAAGATGACAAGCTGGGACTATCTAGAAAGCAAAGTGGCCATACCTCACATCTGGAGTTGCAAAGACTTGTGTCCCTCAGGACCTTCTTGGCATTACTCTTCTTCTGGGAACACCCTTCCCATTGAAGAAAGGAGTCTGGTTTTGAGTATTTTAACATGAGCTTTTATTATAAGTGTGTAGCCGCCACATGTGGAAGTGTGAGAATGACTTTGGGGGGGCTGGTTCTCTCCTTTTTGTTTTGAGGCAGGGGTTCTCTTGTGGCTCTGCTGGGCTGCATACAGCAGGCTAGCTGGCTTGTGAGTGTCCAGCCCATTCTCCCATGGGAGTGCTGGGATTACAGATGTGTGTTGCTGCGGTCAACTTTTCACACGGGTTTTGTGGCTCAAACTCGGGTCAGCAGGCTTGCTCAGGGAGTGTTTTTAACTCCTGAACAATCTCACTGGCCATTATGGTACAGGCTCAACCAGATGTGTGTGCTATAAATCAGTGTTCCTTCTAGCTGATCATGATGCTATGTATCTCAGTGTTCCCACAGTGGAAAGACTGTGTGCCTGTATGTACTCAAATGGTGTACATGTGTACCCACGTATGCATGTGTACACATAAGCACACACATGTGTTTGACCATGAGTACTTGCATGTTCATTATATGTGGGGCAGGCAAATATATGTGCACACATGTGCATATACCTTCACGTGTGTGCACACCTTCGTGTAAAGTAGTTTGTTTATTCACGGTAGTCTGTCTTTCTCACCATTTTTATCCCAGGCCTTATTTTTGGTAACATGGCTGTCGTGGTCCCTAGCTCCTTTCCGTACTAGTCCCCGGAGATAATCTCTGATGCTGACGACTCTGCCCATTCAAACTAATCACATTATCACTTAACAGACACTGCTGAGTGTGTCCTATATTCTGTTAGGCAGTGGGGAGATAAAGACCTTGAACCAGAGCCACCAAGCATCCAGTAAAATGTGTTGTAGGGAACATGTGGGGTGCAATGGTCAAAGGCATGGGGCCGAGTGCTCCAGCCTGGTTCAGCAGGACAATGGGGGGCTTTGGGTCGCAGGTTCAGTGGAGGGCTTCCTCATCTGCAAGGTGAAGAGTATCAGAGAGATACATACCGTGTCCTGAGCTCGTAGGAAGCAGGGATGGGTCCCAGCAGAGAACAACCTGCTTCCAACCTGGTGGAGCCCAATGTAGGCTGCAAGTGGAGGAGATGGAGCAATGTGGGGACCTAAGCCAGGCAGGGAAATGCCAGAGGGGACCAATAAGGATCTGGTAGCCTGGGCCAGGGAGCACAGCAAGGACTGTGGGCTGGTGGCAGGGAGGAGTGGAGGGTCCACCTGGGTGAAGGGAGTGATGGCAGTGGAGGCTGAGTTGGGCCGGCCGAGAGCAGGGTTGGAGGGGTGCTGGCTTGGGAACCCATCACATGGTGACCTCCAGGAGGGACACTGAAGACTCTTGAGCCCATGAGGCCCTTGGGTTACAAAATGAATGGAAAGGACCCGGAGCGGTGGTGGGAGAACAGGCTCCGTCTGCAGCTGCAGGAAGTCCGGGGACATGGTGACATCTCCACCTTCCTTTCTGTCACTTCCCTTGTCAATGAACCTCTCAGGGTGACTCTATAGTCTGGTCATTGGGTCTGTAATGGTAAATGCTGTCATCTGTGGTTTTCAGAATGACTTTTCTCCGTCAGATCCCCCTAAATGTCATGGCCTTTAGGCTGCATCTGCTGCTGGCCAGCTCCCACCTCTCACCGAAGAACGCAGGGCTCCTCGGAGCTCTGATGGTGAGGGTGTGGAGTGACTTTGGGGGGCCAGCCTCCTGCTGTGTGTTGGTGACAGGTGTCACACCCTTGTGCAAGTATTAAGAAGAGATTAAGGTGGCACGATGCCCCTGGTACCTAGCAAGAATAGTGCCTTAGTTCTTTAGTCTCTGCAGCAACCCTGGAAGTGGGTAGCAAGCCATCCCCTTTCACAGAAGAGCATACTGAGGCTGGCCACAGTGATGTTCTTTGAGGCTGACTCTCAGGCGTGGATGGGTTCCCCATCTGGAGACAGGAGTCAGCTATATTGCACAGCTGTGTGGGATGGAGCTGTGGGATGGCGGCCACTGGGTCCTGCCTAGGCTCCTGGAGTCGTCTCTGTGGCTTCTTCAGCATTGACTGATTGTCTCTATCTGTTCGTTACTTTGTAACAGACCAACTGTGGAGGGCGGGTGAGTGTGAGGCTTGCTGCCTGGGCTGGATGGTTCCTCTTGGCCTCCTGGCTTCCTTTGTTTGCCTGCTTGGGCTCCTGGCGCTGAGCTGAGCTGTGAACGTGAATCTTGGGCGCTCCTGGCTGCGGTGCTGGGAGGGGAGTTTCTGAAACTGGGGTCTCTCGGCTTGGTCATTGCTTCTCTGCACCACCCCTGGCCTGAGCTGGGCACCACAGCCGCTTTCCCTGCCTGGACAGAGCTGCTGGGGAATGGTGGCTGATCTTGTGTAGTGCACTGAGTCCTGGAAAGGTGGCAGAGGTTGGAGAGATGGGCGTGGCTGTCACCTCCCATGTAGACACATCTGTCTTCAGCCTGTCTGGGCTCCAGACATCAAAACATACACAGCAACAATAGGCAGGGCTTGACATTTTCTAGCGTTGGTGGGGTGGGAGGTGGGAGGAGTTAACTCCACCCTCATTGCCCCACCCTGCCCTGTGTGACAGGACCCCAGGACACAGCAGGAAGTCGTGCCCATACTCTTAAACAGGAACAGAATGGACACAGCCTCTGGTCCCCAAGCTCCATCCATGGGTGCCACAGCTACCTCTGCCCTGGGGGCGCTAAAGAAAAAGTCCTGGTCCAAGCTCCAAATCCCAGCCCCTTCTGTACCACATTCCAGCCCCGGCCCTTCTGCTCTTTATGCCTTGGCCCCGCTTGCGGCCTCCTTACCATCCCAATCTCCCCTCTGAACACGGTCCAGCTTTTGAATTTTGCTTTAGAAGTCTTAGGTGCAGAGATTGGGGCCAAAGGATGGAGTCAGTATTTGAGTTGTCCCTGCTCGGTGCTTTGAATCTGAAAATACAGTCTCTAATGCATCTTCATAGGGACAGTTATGTTTCATCCTTTTTACAGATCGGATGATACAACCCAGGCTTAGGGACCTCCTGCTGGCCCTTCCTCCCTTCATCAAATGTCTCTGAGCCAGACTCAAAGCCAGTCTGAGGCCCTCTTGATTCCTGCCATGTCTGTGGACTCCAGAGTCGCACAGGGTAGAGATCCCCCTCCTCCCCTGCTGCCTGACAGTGTAAACTCCTGTCCCTTGCTGCTTGCAGACATACACGGGTTCCATCTTGGTAGCTGTGAACCCCTACCAGCTGCTCTCGATCTACTCGCCAGAGCACATCCGCCAGTACACCAACAAGAAGATAGGGGAGATGCCCCCCCACATCTTCGCCATTGCCGACAACTGCTACTTCAACATGAAACGCAACAGCCGGGACCAGTGCTGTATCATCAGGTGGGCGGCACAGTCCCACTCCGGGTGCAAGCCCCAGCTCTCTGTCCTCCGGTGACTATATTAGAGACTGTTCCGTGGTTGGAAGGCCACGATGCTCCCCAGGAGCTGGCTGTGCCTTCTATGTCGCGGTGTATAGAGTCGCCCTTACATCTTTGCTTAACATCACCTGGGCTGATGTTAGCTTTTGAGGGCAACATTGTTTCCTAATATTCCTGTTAAAGCTACAGTCAGTTGAAATCTGTCTTCTGTTTTCTCTTGGGTGAAACAAGAGGCCAAAGTATCAGTTGAGCAGTTCCCATGGGTCATGTTTAGGACCAGTAGGGGTGGGGTGGGGTGGAGCTCTGTGCTCCCTGAGGATCAGACCATCGGCCTGTAGTGAGACACAGCAGCTAACGGGACAGCCAGGACTGAGGCCTGACCTGCCACCCCCACCCTCTGCAGCGGGGAGTCAGGAGCAGGCAAGACCGAGAGCACAAAACTGATCCTGCAGTTCCTGGCGGCCATCAGCGGACAGCACTCCTGGATTGAGCAGCAGGTGCTGGAGGCCACCCCCATCCTGGAAGGTAGGGCCAGGCTTTGAGGGTGAGTCCGGCGCTGGCACTGGGGTCCCTCCAGTCTCACCTGTACTCTATCGCTCTGCAGCATTTGGGAATGCCAAGACCATCCGCAACGACAACTCCAGCCGCTTTGGCAAATACGTTGACATCCACTTTAACAAGCGTGGTGCCATCGAGGGTGCCAAAATCGAGCAGTACCTGCTGGAGAAATCACGAGTCTGCCGCCAGGTGAGCCCTGGCTTCTAGGGTGGGTAGTCTCTGCCTTGGGTAGGTGGGCTCCCCTGACCACATGGTCTGAGCCAGCCTTTACCATGCTGCCCTTCCATCTGCTTCCCAAAGTGTCTAAGGTCCCCTGTGGAATTCCTGCCCTTGTGTGTTCTCTGTGTGTCCCAATACGCGTGTCCATCTCCAGGCCCCTGACGAGAGGAACTACCACGTGTTCTACTGCATGCTGGAGGGTATGAATGAGGAGCAGAAGAAGAAGCTGGGCCTAGGCCAGGCTGCTGACTACAACTACTTGGCCATGGTGAGTCCCAGGTGATACCTGGGGTAGACACCTGTCTGTCATGTAGACAAGACCAGATTCACCCGTGTGACTCTGTCCCAGCCTTGGGACACTTTAAGGTTTGTTTGTGCTTTAAAGTGCCCACCTCAGTTGGGCACATGTCCCTATTGACTTCTTACCACAGACACTTTTCTCGTGGTTAACATGGGACGTGGGGACACAACACACAGGAGCCATAGATCTAAGTGCATGAATCTGCTCACATCTGTAGGCTGGGCCTTCTAAAATTGTGGGAGCTGGTTACTGGGGCCTGTACCCCTGTAGCAAAATTACATACATGAAGGACAGTTACGTAAATAATTTTATGGTCGGGGGGGGGGGGTCATCACAACATAAGGAACTGTATTAAAGTGTCACAGCATTAAGAAGGTTGAGAACTCTAGGGGCTGGGCACACAGCGGCGCAGTTGAGAATTCTATGTTACCTCCTTGGAGAGAGTCTGCCCAGGATTTAAAGGTGTTGAGGTGCTATGGGTGAGACAGACTATACTTCTGTAACTAGCTGAATGGCGCACTCTGACACACACACACACACACACACGCCAGTGAGCAGGCTGTGTCTATAGTTCTTTATGAGTCACACGTGGTTACAGTTAATGGGAGTTCCCCGAAGAGCGGGCACCCTGGGGCTGTGTGGAGCCTGGTGAGGCATTGATACTGTGAACTGTAATGGAAGTGGCTGATGGAGCAGACCTGGTGTCAGCGCCTAGTTCTTACTCACAGCAGGGTGCCCTGAAAAAGCCCACAGGAGTGGTCTAGATATCCTGGCAGCATTGCCCGCCTGGTCTCCCCGACATCCTCCCGTCCTCCTCTTTTATGCCCCGCCTCCAGGGTAACTGCATCACCTGTGAGGGCCGGGTGGACAGTCAGGAGTACGCCAACATCCGCTCAGCCATGAAGGTCCTCATGTTCACGGACACGGAGAACTGGGAGATCTCGAAGCTTCTGGCTGCCATCCTGCACATGGGCAACCTGCAGTATGAGGGTGAGGCCCCACGGTGCCCTGCGCCACAGTGACACACCCCACTCAGGTAGCCTGGCACCTGGCTTCTGGGTGCTGGCAGCACTGTCTGCCATGGTGGTATCATCTGAGATGCATGCTGGGAGGGATGCCAACCTGATGTCAGACTCAGGGGTGTGGTACACTGTGTGGCAGTCTGACCACAGAGGTGAGGCGTTCGGAGCTGACTGGGACCCTTTAAGATCCTTTCCCTATTTGGTTCCTTAAGGTGAGGTGTCCCCAAGAGAGGGTAAATCTTTGGGTTCATGCTGTGGTGTGAATGACCAAACAGCAGTCTGTAAGGGGTGAGACAAAGCAGAGCATGCACACTTATTAGGTACCACTGTATCCTAGAGTGGGAGGTGGTCATTTGGAAGAAGGCATGGGTTCCATTCTGCCTTCTCACTGGTGCCCAGCATGGGTCCTGGCAGAGTAGAGGACTCTGGGAAGTTCATGCAGTGATGAATGTCCCCACAGCTAAGACAATCCCAGGCCAATACTACTCTCAGGGTGCCCACCATGAGAATGTGTCATGAGAATATTAATCAGATGTACATTGGCCATGCTGACGGTGCTCTCTGGGGACAGGGCAGGTCCCTGAGAATAGACATGGCTGCCTGCTCCTCCTCAGAGTCTCCCTGCCCCTGTTTCTCCGTTCCTGACACTGTGTCCCTTTCTGCTGGCAGCCCGGACATTTGAAAACTTGGATGCCTGTGAGGTCCTCTTCTCCCCATCACTAGCCACGGCTGCTTCTCTGCTCGAGGTCAGGTCAATTTCTGACTCAGTCGGGCTGAGGTGGGAATCAGCTGTGGTGCCCTTGGACAGGAAAGTTCTGTTCAGTCAGGGGGCAGCTGTGTGTGGTCCTGGGCCTCTGTCACTACAGTGGGTGGCCAGGGCTGGGGCCCTGCAATACCTGGGAAGAGATGGGAAAGGGAGCCAACTGGGATGAAAGACAGTCAGGGTGGGGCTGGGCCAACACCTGGGCGCTTGCTCTAGGTGAACCCCCCAGACCTGATGAGCTGCCTCACCAGCCGCACCCTCATCACCCGTGGGGAGACAGTGTCCACCCCCCTCAGCAGGGAGCAGGCGCTGGATGTTCGGGACGCCTTTGTCAAGGTGGGTGAGTGGAGTGACCCTGTTCTCTCTGCCCCTCAGGAGTTTGAGGTGTTTCCAAGCTGGCCCTTGCTTCGGCAGCCCCTGGGCTAGGGTGCAGCTGGAGTCTCTGAGTCTCTAGTGCCCAAGTTCCCTCTGTTGTCTTCTGAGCCCAGAGGCCAGGCATTCCACAGAAGTTGGCTCTGTGCTCTGCAGGGACGCCCCCAGGCTCGCTTTGATCAACTGTCCTCAGCTAGGACCAGACCCCTTAGGTCTTGTGAGGTCTGGCTGGGTGGAAGATTCCCACCCTCATGTTGCTATACCCATGTGCTTGCCAGTCACAAAGTTCCCAGTCTATGCCAGCCCTGTGCCAGACTCTGGACCTTCAAGGTGTTCAGAGGATGGGGATACATACACACAAGTGAAGTCGCTGGACCCCAAAGTGACCCCTTTCAGGGTCAGGGAAGCTTTAAGGCAGCAAATGAATTCCTGAGTCAGGAGTGTATGTGAGGTAGCAGGGACGAGGCCAGTGAAGACTTGGGGGCGCTAATACCATGGGCAAGGCTGGAACCAGGATCCAAAGGGTCTAGAAATGGGGACTGGCTCCCGGAAGGGTCTGCCTTACCCCACAGTTGATGGGTGCCTTTCAGGGCATCTACGGGCGGCTCTTCGTGTGGATCGTGGACAAGATCAATGCCGCCATCTACAAACCTCCCTCCCAGGAAGTGAAGAACTCTCGCCGGTCCATCGGCCTCCTGGACATCTTTGGGTTTGAGAACTTCGCTGTGAACAGGTAGTGTGGGGGACCCCACACCTGGGAAATGCCATGCCTCTGCATTTAGGCTCACTCACCCACCTCCAAGAGCACCCCAGGCTTGAGAAACCTAACTTTTGTCATCCTGGAGATCCCCTTTCATGGCCAGCCCCAGCTCAGCTAAGGCTAGCTCACGCTGTCCTGGGTACTTGGGAGGTGGTCTCTGGTCTCTGAGCTTACGGCCACCGTCACTTCAATTCTTGAAATGCAGGATGTCACAGCATCTCCCAGCCTACCACACTGAGTAAGAGAGTTGAGGCTGCCACTCAGTTGCGCTGACATCAGGGCTTGTCAACTTTGGCCTCTCATTGATTCTATTATCTCCCGCCCTATGATCAACCTTCCCAGTGTTCTCTTTCCCCTTATTGGTGGGCCCTAGGTGGGTCCTGGTCACTCAAGGAAAGAGCCCTGAGCCTAGCTCTAGCCAACCTCTCCTCCGATGCTCAGTGACCTTGGGCATGTCCTTTGCCCTTGCCAGTCCCCAGAGTCTTCTGCATAGGGGGTTGAACTTGACATGCCCACCCCAGTCCACCCGATGGGAGCTTTGTGCCTGAGGTCACACGGTAGAGACAGGGCTGGGTCTGGGTGACGGGGCGACCACATGTCCATGCCCTCTGCCCTTCGTAGCTTTGAGCAGCTCTGCATTAACTTTGCCAACGAGCACCTGCAGCAGTTCTTCGTGCGGCACGTGTTCAAGCTGGAGCAGGAGGAGTACGACCTGGAGAGCATCGACTGGCTGCACATTGAGTTCACTGACAACCAGGATGCGCTTGACATGATTGCCAACCGGCCGATGAACGTCATCTCCCTCATTGACGAGGAGAGCAAGTTCCCCAAGGTGGGCACGCCAACCCTCAGTTTCCCCATCTGCAACCCGGGACAAGCAACGTGAGCTTGCTCAGGTGCCTCGGGCTGGACGCAATGAGCAGGGGTCGCCTGCGTTCTACTGGGTCCTGGGCCCTGGGCTAACCCATGGAGATCTAAGTTCACAGCTGGTTCAGGATAGATGCTCATGATGGATTATGATGGGTTATGATGGGAACATAGGATTGCCCTCGGGGAAAGTCATTGAGATTAGAGTCTTGCTATTGGCCATGCTGGCCTTGAACTCCTGGGTTCTGGACATCCTCCAGCCTTAGCCGTCCAAGGCTTTGCATCATGGGATCTAGCTGGCATAGACTGGGATGTGCATTCAGTGATGAGCGGTTCCAGTTCACCCACTTCACAGATAGGCGTCGAGGCTCGGAGAGCCTGTTGGGGGGATGGCAGGGGCAGCTGCTGAGAAAGACGGGAGGACGTAAGCAGGCGCCACTGGACGGCAACGTCTTGGCAGTGGCTCCTCTGCTCCCTCAGGGCACGGATGCTACCATGCTGCATAAGCTGAATTCGCAACACAGGCTCAACGCCAACTATGTGCCGCCCAAGAACAGCCACGACACCCAGTTTGGGATCAACCACTTTGCGGGCATTGTCTATTACGAGACTCAAGGTATGGGTGTGTGTGTGTGTGTGTGTCCATCTTTCTGCCTGTGCCCCAACCGTCCCTCTCCCTAGGCTAGGAGTGAGACCACATGGCGCAGAGGTCAGAGGGGACAGAAGGAGCTACAGGAAGCATGCCATCCAGTGCTTTGCTTTTTGCTTTATTTTGGGAAAACAAAAAAAGACAAGATCTCACTATAGAGCCCCAGCTGGCCTGGAACTCACTATGTAGACCAGGCTGATGTGGAGCACAGAGATCCACTTGCCCCTGCCTCCTGAATTCTGGGCTTGTTTTTGTTTTCTTATGATACTGGGGGGTCAAAGCTATGCTATTCAAGTACTCCACCCCTGAGCTACGTCCCCAGTCCTTCAGATGTTGATTAAAACACACACACACATTTAATTGTGGCAAAAGCATCCACCTATAATCACCTAACTCTCTAATTCAGTGGGCACGACACAGATTTACAACACTGAGAGACTTCACCACCGCCCTTTCCAGAGCTTTCCATGACTCCACACAGAGGTCAGCCCACCATCAGTTACCCCATTCTTCACCACCTGGCCCAACACCTCCATTCTCCCTTCTATTGCTATGACCTCGCCACCTAGGTACCTCATGTAAGTGGAGTCACACCATCTGTCTCTTAGAGTCTGGCTTACATGGCTGATCACAGTTCCATCCGGGTTCATCTATGTTGTGACATGGGTCAATTTCCTTCGTTTTCATGGCTGACTACTATTTTGCCACGGGATATACCATACTGTGTTCTTCTTTGTGTGCTGATGGGAACATGGGTGGTGCTGTGGGCGTGGGGTCTATGTGAGTTCCTGCTCACAGGAGGGGCTCTGTGCTCTTTTGTGCAATGGGGGAAACTCAGGCTCAAAAGGGAACTAAACTGTTCTTCTATGACCTGATATAGCCTAACAGCACTGGAGGGGACGTGTGGACATCTTCCCCCTCCTATAGCCTATGGCACTGGAGGGGACATCTAGACATCTTCCCCCTCCCAACTCATCCCAAGGGCATGCAGCTGGCTCACTTAAAGCTGACAGTCAGTAGTTAAATGCTCTTCCAGAGGAACTGAGCTCAAGTTAGG
Organism: Microtus obscurus; assembly: GCA_963919715.1. Classification (NCBI taxonomy): domain Eukaryota; kingdom Metazoa; phylum Chordata; class Mammalia; order Rodentia; family Cricetidae; genus Microtus; species Microtus obscurus. The sequence goes on from CAWTZC010002521.1 coordinate 24,179,184, forward strand.
TGGTTCACAATTGCCTGTGGCTCCAGCTCTAAGGGATCCAATGCCCTCTGTGCTACCCACCCTCACATGTCATAGACATACAGAAGGATAAATCTTGCTGGGTATGGTGTTGAACTCAGAAGGGAGTAAAGTAGAAAGAGTAGAGGCAGGGGGATCTCTGTGAGTTCTGAACTAGCCAGATCCACAGTCTGTCTTAAAAGCAAATCTTTAAAAGATGCTGACGTAAGCATTGGTGGCGCACGCCTTTAATCCCTGCACTTAGGGGGCAGAGGCAGGTGGATCTCTGTGAGTTTGAGGCCAGCCTGGTTTACAGAGTGAGTTCTAGGACAACCAGGGCTATACAGAGGAACCCTGTCTTAAAAAATGAAAGGAGAGAGAGAGAGAGAGAGAGAGAGAGAGAGAGAGAGAGAGAGAGAGAGAGAGAAGCAGGCTGGAAATTAAGTAGGGGTGAAAACCCAGCTTATCCTGCCTGCAGTCCTGCAATCTCTGCAGCTTTGAAGCTTTCCTGCAGAGTCTTGCTTCCACCCTGGTGTGAAAGGCCAGCCCCAAGTTAGCATTCACTGTGGGTGTAATACTAACATCCTGCCCATTGTCCTGAAGGGTCCCACCCAGGGCCTAAAGCCCCCTGACATTCAGAGCAATCTAGAGCCATGTGGCAGGCTCCCTTATGAACTGGTTCAGAAATCAGTGGGTATATACATGGTTCTACCTTTCTCCTCCCAGACAGGGACACCAAAATCTTGAAAGGGACCTTCATGTCACACGAGGTGGGCATAGCTCTAATAAGAGATCCTGCCATTGTAAAACTTACCCTTCCATCGCCATGACACCAGGCCCAGGATCTGCCCTAAGAGGTGGCCCAAGTCCTGTACCTGACAATGTTTTCACCCCTCAGGCATTTCTAGCCTGTGGGTACCTCATCTTCTGTACTGCTCTAGTTCCTCTATCTCCGAGAATGGCAGTGCCCTCTGGGTGTGGGGAGCCTCCCTGGGTTGGCACCAGGGTCCTGGGTTCGAGTGTTAACTCTGCCATGGCTTGCTGTTCTGGCTTCACTGAAATCAGTTTTCTCCCTCATCACATGGAGGAGATAGTAAGTGCCTGTCCCAGAACACAGGCAGGGCTGAAACTGTAAAATACACGGCTCTGTCTAGTCGGGAGGTGGTGGTGTTTAGTTGTCTTGCTGGTGACTTACAGCATCAACATGTGGTCTCTTTCGGGGGATCATGGACTCTGGCATCTTAGTTTAAAAAGCTCATAGTGGCTTAGGGATGACCCAGAAGGTAGCCTCGCTCTCTCCTTGAGACAGAGACCTGCAGGCAGGGCTGTGTGTTTGGGGGATTGATCGCCCTCATTTCCTCTGTGATATTGGTAAGCCCATGTCCCCTCCAGACTCAGTGTCCCCACCACTGAGGAACGGATGTGGGTAAGCTAGGTGAATTCTATAGGTCCTTCTGGCTCAGATGTCGTGGGTTTGGGGAGCCCCTGCTGGAGGAGCCATGATGACTTTTTGTCACTTCCAGGCTTCCTGGAGAAGAACCGGGACACCTTGCATGGGGACATCATCCAGTTGGTCCACTCTTCCCGGAACAAGTTCATAAAGCAGATTTTCCAGGCTGACGTTGCCATGGTAAGGCTGTTGGATGTTCACCTTGGGAGCCAGGTTCAAATCCAGACCCCACTCTGAGTCTTGTCCATCCATGGAGCCCCTTGAACTTCAGAGTAGGGACAGGGGACAGGGCTTAGCTGGGCATCCAGAAGGGAAGGTCTGCAAAATGCTTCTGTCTAGTCCTGGTTTACTGACCCAGGATATGACTGGGGTATGAGGCTTAGAGAAGGAAGGTCTGTGTGGGAGGTCACTTGGGACTTGGGGCTGGCTTTACCTTGGAGGTCCCTGTGCTAGATATAAGGGGAGACACAGGACAGGTGTGGCATGCTGGCCACCCAGACCCTGAGCTGTACGGAGGACTATCCACTCTGCCCCCATGTGAAGCCCAGCAAAGGTCACTTGGAGTTTCTTGCTGGGCTGTTTTTCCTTCATTCCTCCCCAGGGCCCAGGGTGGGGGTGGGGTTGGCAGGGAGGGCAGAGCCACCTTTCCCTGGTGCCTGTGCAGAGTCTGAGCTGATTGGGAGGTGGCCAGAGCCTTGACCTCTATCCCAGGCCCACCCCATCCTGGCTCTCTCGCCCACGCCCCTTCTGCCTCTCACCTGCCTGTGGTTCCCCTTATAGTTTCTCTGTGGTTATTCACCCGGCACGGTCGGCCAGGCAGCGGCTTCCGTGAAGGTAAAAGCCCCAGCCCGGGGCTCAGGATGACCGTGATGGGAGAGACTCCAAGGGAGAGAGGGCTGGATTTTTTGTCTTTTGGGGAGTGTGCTTTGTGTGTGTGTGTGTGTGGAGTGGTTTTTGGAGTGGCTTTTGTTTTGAGTTGTGTGTGCTGCAGTAATCTCGGTTTCCTAAGGGGGAAACTGAGGTCCACAAGAAGAAGGTAGGAGAAGGTTCCCTAAGCCTTTTCTGCCTCATGTCTGTTATTATATACCCTGTGTCCGTGGGCCCTAGGGACTCAGTGGGACTCTGACGACATACTTAATTGTAGACACAGGTGGTCTTCTGTTCTGCAGATTCAGGACTGAGGTCAAGGAGGGGAGGGGGCTTCCTTCACCTTAATAACAATCTTGAGGGGGTTCAGCTAGGTTAGCTGCCTTGGTCTCTGCCCCCTCAGGACTTGGCTGCCATGCTGCTTCCGGTCACAAAGGTGTTAGGGGCCTCAGCTACCACACTGTCCCACCTCTTTGCTTCTCTCTTCCCAGTTCCCTCTCTCCTCTCTGCCTAGGGATGACCTCTTATTTGGTCTGCTCCTGGGAGATCCCAGAGCCCTGGGATAGATCCAACACCCTGGGGAATAAGGGGAGGGTTATGTACCATGCCTGTCTTATAGGGGCTATCTTCCCTTCTGTGGGTGACGTTGGTCCCTGCGCTCATCACACACACACACACACACACACACACACACACACACACACACAGAGAGAGAGAGAGAGAGAGAGAGAGAGAGAGAGAGAGAGAGAGAGAGCGCATGTTTTATCCTGGCTATGATGCAAATAGACATTCTAGCAGTGATTGAGTGTAATCTTGGACAATCCCTTCCCTGTGCTGAGAGAGGTTCCACTGTCATGTGACACAATTATGTCATCTAGAATCAGGTGGCCCTGGGCTGCCCTGAGGCATCAGAGAAGAGTCTGTGAATGTGTGCGTGTGTGCGTGCGTGTATGCCTGGTGTGTGTGTGTGTGTGCAAAAGCCAGAGGGACACCCCAGATATTGTTCCTCGGAAGCCATACATTTTGCTTTTCTCACTGGCCTGGAACTCACCAAGTAGGTTAGGCAGGCAGGCCAGTGAGTCCCGATTCTTTTTTGCCGGTCTTGTCTCCCCAGCACTGAGATTACAAGGGTGTTCTGTCTAATTTACCTTTTCATGTGTGGGTTTGGGGACTGAACTCAGGTCTCCATGCTTGCAAGGCAGGAACTGTGCCAAGTGAGCTACTGCAAGCTCTGGAAACTTGGCTGCTGCCTTGTGGGAATTGGCCCAGGGACAGCATCTTAGCTAGAGCTCTTCTGTCAGGGTGGATGCCATAGTGCCTGCTTCCGGGAACCTAATCCCTCAAGCTTGAGCAAGTCCCCAGTCCCTGAGTCCTCACCCTTTGATTCTTGTGTCTGCTACCCCAGGGCAATTCAGGGCTTCACAACCTGCCCTGACCTATTGACTTGGGGACCAGTGAAGTGGAGGAAGGCCACCTTCCCACATGTAACCAGATGAATGTCCCATCCCAGACATATCTGCAGGACAGCTGCTCACTCCTGCCTGCCATGTGCCCGCTCACTGGCAGACACCTGACACCATGATGGCTTCATCTTCCCTCAGATCCATTTTGTCCCCATTTCATGCCAGCCTTTGGACTATTGGCTTCAGTCTTTACCTCACCCCCAAGCACTCCCAGATACCCCAGGATCCGGTAATCACCAGGGAAGAGGCTGTCCCTGAATAAAACAGAACCAGATGAAAACTCGGTGGCCGAGGCTGGGGGAGCAGACTCCACACCCTCAATCACCCATTCACCCATGTGCACGCACACACTCGTTCAACCTGCAAACGCTTCCTGAGTGTCTCCATATACCACACATTGCCTAGGTCCCAGGGCATAGCGGTGAATGCAGAGACACAAAACTAAACCCTGTTCTCAGTCTTGGGCTCTAGCAGAGGGGAGCAGTGAGAGAATCCGTAAAAGATTAAAGCAGCTGTGCTGTGTATGTGTGTGTGTGGGGGGGGTATTGATGAGGACTGGGGGCGGTGACAGGCCCTGGGATCACTCATGAGGCTCAGGACAGGCCTTACTGGGAAATGAAGGCATTGCCCTCCCCCAGGAGGACTTTGCAGGAAGAGGGGCGCACATGTGCAAAAGTCCCAAGTGTACCCCGGGCAGAACCAGGAGGCCAGTGTGCCAGAAAGAGTGCCAACAGATTGGGGACCAGAGGCTCCTGGAGCAGATCCTGGAGCTATCGTGGATCCTTGTAGGGCCATTGGGTATCCTTGGAGTGAGGAGGGCAACGCGGCTGGTTTTCCAGCCCCGCCCCCACTCCACTGCTTTGTGAGTGGAGTGGTTAGTGCTGGGCATGGTGACAGGGCAGGAGGCTGAAGTGGGAAATGAGCCAGCCAGGCTGAGGCTGGAGCCGGCTGCTGGGAAATGTGAGTGACATCTGACCCTGGGAAGGACCTGCACGTTTGTCCCAGGTGAGAGAAGGGACAGGAGGGAGTTCCTAAGGGTTTGGAAAGGTGACAGTCTATGCACCGTGGAGGACAGGTGACCAAGGGGTTGACGTGTGTCCCAGTGCACACACAGCAGTGAGTGTGCCCAGGCCCTGGTGACATAGTAGTAGGCAAGGCAGACCCAGCCTGTTGTCATGGGGTCCCAACAAGGAGGACAGACAGAAGGGAACAGCTTCAGGATGACAGAATCATGAAGGGCACGTGTGCCCCGTTTAGTATCATATGTGTTCTCAGCATGTGTGTACATGTGCCACAGAGTGAGCATGCCAGTGCATGTCATGCATGTGCATGCAGGGCGTGTGCTGTGAGGAAAGTGTGGCGTGTGTTCTTAGTGGGTGCATGTCATATATATGCACAAGTGCTGTAGTGTGCTTGCTGTGTGCGGGTGCTGCGGGGGATGGGTAGAGGGCACGTATGTTCAGAGTATGCATGTCACATGTTGCCTTGTGTGCTTTATGGTATATGTCCAGCAAGTGTGCTGAGTGCCATGGTCTTAGCATGTTTGTGCCGTGTGTATGCATTTATGCTGGATGGTTATGCATGCTGTGTGTGAATTAAATACACTGTCCTGCAGGGTATGCATTTGTGAGTGATTTGTGTTGTATATACACGCTTGGTGTGAGCAAGTCGTATATGGTGCACATGCTATATGGCGCATGCTGCATGCATGTTGTATGTATGCATGTGGGTGTCTGTGCTGTATACATCATGTGTGGTCTGCATGCTCAGATGTTGCCTGTGTGTATAATGCTGTATAATGTACATGCGTGTATGTACATGTGTATGGTTTGTGTGGGTGTGTATGCACTATAGGATGTGTGTACTTGGTGTGTGTGTACTATCTGCATATGGTGTACATTGTGTGTGTGCACTGTCTTGTAAGCCACGAGCTCTGTATGCATGTGCTGTTGCTGAATCAAGAACTGTTGGTCCAAAGCTGACGTCACCCTATCCCTAAATCCCCTGAACAAAATTTTGCATGTTTCGCAATAAAACTTAAGATGAAAAATACTTCATGTTTTAGACCCCAAAACATTTGCTTTCTTGCAGGCTTCATTAGAAGCTATGTCACCTAGATTTAGTACTGGCTAAGTGCCTTTACCCCCAAATTCCTCATACACGTGCTTTTGCACCAAAATCTTTTTTAATATTTATTTATTATGTACACAATATTTTGTCTGTGTGTATGCCTGCAGGCCAGAAGAGGGCACCAGACCCCATTACAGATGGTTGTGAGCCACCATGTGGTTGCTGGGAATTGAACTCAGGACCTTTGGAAGAGCAGTCAGTGCTCTTAACCTCTGAGCCATCTCTCCAGCCCCTGCACCCCAAAACTTAAAGTATTTATTTTATATATATGCGTGTGTGAGAGAGAGTGTATGTCAATACACCACATGTATGCGGGAGCCCTCGGAGTCAGCAGAGGGTGTCAGGTCCCTGGAGCTGGTGTTAAAGGTTGCTGTGAGCTACCACGTGGGTACTGGGACCCTGGGACCTTTGCAAGAGCAGTGAGCACTTTTATCTGCTGAGCCCGCACCCCAGAGTTCTGATACTGAAGGATATGATTGACTTATAACTCTAAGACTATAAAATCTTACATAAAATCAAGTTAGCTAATGAATTCTCATACAAAAATGGCCAGGAGAACAGTATGTGTTACTCCCATGCTCTCTCTTGTCTGAGTCTGGCCGCGGTCCAGAAGCTTTGTTTCCTGCTCCCTTGACCGCGGGTCTTCCCTAGTCCCCCTTCTCCCTGTTATTTTGCAATGTTCTGAGAGGCACCATATAAACAGGGTGCAGAGCCCGCACAGCAGCTGGGAGGCAGGAGGATTATCCAGGTCACCCCCACTGCCTCCAGCCTGCCTGCTAATCCACCAGCAGAGCAGAGGAGGGCATGAGCAGTGCTGGCTCCTCCCAGGCTCCCAGCCGGGGGTAGTGACCACCCCAGGTGGTTGCTTACTGCACTAGAACCCCTTCCCCGATCCTGTCAGAGGGGTAGATGGCAATGTTGCTTCACTTAGGTAACAGTGGAGACTCAGCACCCTTTAGTGGCTGGCCTCAGCCAGATATGGAGTTTGAATTTAGGTGTGCCTGACTCCTGTATTTAAGATGACTCCAGCATCCTGAGGATATCAAGTCTGAACTCCTCATTTATACAGGGAGGGAAAAGGTCTCAGAGATGGAAGGCTGCTGGTCCAGAGTCTCCCAGCTGGTGGGGGGAGGCACAGAGGGACAGTATTGGGGGTCCTAGGGAGCTCCCTGGAGTGGGTGTCTGAGGTCCATGCTCCATCTCAGACCAGGAAATCCTCAACTACCCACATACCCAGGCTCTGACCTTGGTGGCCTTGCCTGGTCCTTTTCTCCCTCCTGAACAGCTGCTGGGGGCTGGGAGGGGGAAGCTGTGGCCCCTCCCATCACTGTCTGTCTGTCCCCCGCCACAGGGTGCGGAGACCAGGAAGCGCTCGCCCACACTCAGCAGCCAGTTCAAGCGGTCGCTGGAGCTGCTGATGCGCACCCTGGGCGCCTGCCAGCCCTTCTTCGTGCGTTGCATCAAACCCAATGAGTTCAAGAAGCCCATGGTGAGCCTTGGGGGGGGGAGGTGGTGGGGAGGTGGGGGCAACATGCTTGGGGGAGGTGGGCAGTGCAAGATCTTGTCCTTTCTGGAGACCAGAGGGCTTGTAAAAGGCAACCTCCCAGCTGAGTGACTGTACATACTTCATACGCTGCTGCCCTGTGCCTCAGTTTCCTTGAGAGAGAAAGCAGGAGCCATAGCAGCCACCTCTTCCCTGAGAAAATTGCCTGAAGTTTGCAGGGTGCTATTAAGTGCTTAGTAAATAGTAGTGTGGCTTATTGCCATGGCCTCTCCTTTGAAAGGTCCCCTCCCGTCAGTTCAGTGTCCACCCCCTTCAGGAAGGCCCTCTGGACTCGTCTGTGCAGAGGTCCTTCTGTTTGAGTGACAGCATTTGTTAGCCCTTCCATAGGCCGGGAATAGCCCCCTTCAGCAAGCTGCCTATGAGGAAGTGAAGGTTGTCACATCAGGGCTCAGGGGTTTTTGTGGGGCTTAGATCCTGAGGGCTGCCTAGCCCTAGCTCCTGGCCAGTGCAGGAGGCCCTGAGGGGTTGTTTATCCAGAGAGGGAGAGAGGGCCAGGGGAAGCTGGGTGTGGGGCTTAGGCAGGGAGGGAGGGAAAGCTGGGGAAAGTGGTCCGAGGGAGAGGAAATGACCGCGGAAGCCGGCCTTCCGCACACCCTGTCCCTGCAGGAAATCATGTCCCAGAGTGGGTGAGTCCTGTCCTCTTCGGACTTCGGGTTCCCCTCTGGAGCAAGACATGCAGGCTGGGCATTTTTCCCAGCCCAGGCCTTTTGGGGTCTGTGGTCTCCACCTTTTGAGTGGCCTCCTTACCTGCCTGTCTGCTGCTTCCCGCTGCCTCCTGCCACTACACCGCCCATAATGACATCATGTGTGTAGCCCTACCTGCTCTAGCCTGATCCCAGAAAGCCCCTGGGTCCACTCTCCCCATTTTCTTTCCATTTGAACTTGGGATATAGTCCTGCCCTGAGCCATCCATTGGCTTCTATGTGACAATTCAAAGAACACGCTCTTCCTAAGGCACTACAGCCAGTCCCTGGAGAGCTGTTTAAATAACCGTGGATTTGTAATGGGGGCCACATGAAGGGTGACCTGGGGCTGTGTAGAGTACCACCTCCTGGCAGCCTGCACTGTGCCCTGACCCAGGCTCTACTGCCCCTTCCACGCTCCCCACAGCAGGCCTTGGACTTTCAAGATTCTATCCCTTCCCACATGCTCACCTGCCTCCAGATCTGTCCCTCAGTATCCATGAGGCCTCCTGTGTCTCCCAAGAGACACTGTGGTGACATTTCATTTGTATTTTAATAAATAAAGCTTGCCTGAAGATCAGAGAGTAAAACAGCCCCATTGGTCAGTCTTACAGACCAGGCAGAGGTGACACACGCCTTTAATCCCAGTAGCCATACTAGTTGCCATAGAAACCGGGTGATGCATGCCTTTAATCCCAGTGGTGCACGACTTTAATCCCAGAACTAGAGAGGAATGTAAAATGGGAGGAGACAGCTCTCAGTCATAGATTCCTGGAGGCAGGACTACTGCCATTTTTGGACTGAGGTTGAGGTAAGAGCCAGGGACTGGCTGCTTTGCTTTTCTGACCTTCAGGTTGAACCTCAATTTCTACCTCTAGTTTTTATTAATCGTGCATCAGGACACGGACATTTTCTGTGATCTGATCCTATAGCACATGGTTGTCCAATCCCAGGTCTTCACGTCATGCTGCCACTTGGGTTTGACCAGCAGTTCTGGGCTCCTGCCTTGCTTTGCTCCCCACGATCCCAGAAGCCTTGGCCTCTGTATGTTTCTGTCTGGGCTGGTCAACGGCAGGGCAAGCCTTGCTTCCCAGCAGTGGCCTCGCCCTGATGCCTTTGGTTCTGGCCCTGCAGCTCTTCGACCGGCACCTGTGTGTACGGCAGCTGCGATATTCGGGCATGATGGAGACTATCCGCATCCGGCGCGCAGGCTACCCCATCCGCTACAGTTTTGTGGAGTTTGTGGAGCGCTACCGTGTGCTGCTGCCTGGGGTGAAGCCAGCATACAAGCAGGTACGGGGCTGGGCAAGCCACAAGGGAGAGAACTCCAGGTTTATGTGGGACTGGAGCTTGGCATCTACTTGGTCACATCAGGTACTGCTGCAAAGAGGGGGCAGATAGAAGGACATATTTGAAGACCTCGGCTGTCGTGGTGGTTGCCATCCAGTTGGCGATGTTCACGGAAGGCAGGGTCAGACTGCGTCCGTCACACAGCCAGACAGGGACAGACTTGACTCCAGTCTTAAGAAGGACACTTGGGGGCCTTTCTGTCGGTTATACCATCAGTACCCTTGTTTTCCACCCAGGGTGACCTCCGAGGGACATGTCAGCGCATGGCTGAGGCGGTGCTGGGCACACATGATGATTGGCAGATTGGCAAAACCAAGATCTTTCTAAAGGTGAGCGCAGTCTGCCCTGATGGCCATGGCTCTGCCATGTCTGGAGCCCTGCACACATGGGGTGTATCTTGATGGCTGTGTGAGCATCAGAAATAATTTATAGCTGGGCGGTGGTTGCACACGCCTTTAATCCCAGCACTAGGGAGGCAGAGGCAGGCAGATCTCTGTGAGTTTGAAGCCAGCCTGGTCTACAAGAGCTAGTTCCAGGACAGGAACCAAAGCTACAGAGAAACCCTGTCTCGAATAACCAAACAAAAAAGAGAAATAATTTATAATTATTCATAAAATAATGTTTAATCATTATTGATTATTAATAAAATATTTACTAAATAATAATGATCGACTATTAATAATTATGATAAGTAATGGGGCCAGGTGCTGGCCCAGGTTAGAGTCAGATGACCAGATGTGGGTTACCTTGTCAGACCCCATAGCTGAGACTCAAACCCTGGCCTGTGGCTCTCAGCCTGGGAGCTGAGGATAAGCCATTCAGCATTTCTGTCCACTCTCGTGTCTGTGACAAGCTGGGCCTGGGGTGGCCTAGAGTGGACCTCAGGTCCCTTCTTGTGGTTTTTGGCAGGCAGGGCTCAGGAGGGTCAGCTGTGCACTGTCTTTCCCGGCTCTGTCTTAGCACCAGGGACAGCAGCTACAGTTTCTGGCTCCCACAGCCTCCTAGGCGACGGTGGGAGAGAGCAAGACCTGGGCCTAATCAGTCATGGCCCTGGAGAGCCGCTGCATAGGGACAGCTTGGGCTTCCCTATTTCCATTTCCTCTGTTCTGGTGACAGAGCAGGGCTCTTCCTCTGTGGGGGCGGGGCTGAGTGCAGGACGGCTGGGAGAAGGAGGGGGAGGAAGCCGCCTTCAGTGGGGTCTTGTCTCTTGGTGAGGGCTTTGAGTCAACCCCTGCACCTCCCATGTCTTGTTTCTGCATTGGGAAATATGTTTGTGTCCCTTCTGTTCCTTGATTGCTGGCTGGAGAGTGAGTTCTGTATGCCAGGCATCCCACTGCCTTCCTGCTAGTGCTATGGGAGAGGAGCTCTTGTGCCCAACTGAGTCTCACCCAGTGTCTAGTGACTGTTAGACAGATATTTATCGTGAGACTCAAGAGCCAGGCTCCTCCACACCACCCAGCACTGTGCCTACCCATGGACCATTCCTTCCATCTATGCATTGATGAACCAGTGAATTTCAAATTTCATCCAAGAGGCAGGGGGACGGGGCTTGGGAAAGAGTTGGGGAAGGGCTGGAGGTGTCAGTGGGGTCTGGCGTGGTCTTGAGTGCCGGGACGAGGTGTATGCTGTGGGTTTGTTTGGAAGACCGGAGGAAGGTTGTCCGACTCATATGAAGGAGAGGCTCAGAGGGGGAATGGTAGACACCAGGAGCATCCTGGTAAGGAGTGTGCTGCCAAGATCCTGGAGAGAAAAGGCAACAGGGTCCAGGGGCGAAATGGTGACAGGGGAAGCCAGGATGTGACTGTTGAGTCTCTTCCCTCAGTCTAGTGAAATGAGGTGCCTCTGGCTCCTCTGGTCCCCGCCTCTGGGGAACAGCCATAATCTCTGGTAGCAAAGGAGGTCACTGCACAGGCCCTAGCAGGGTTAGGAGCCCGAGGTGCACACAGAGTCCTAAGTCGGAGTTACGACAGAAGGAGACGGGTCCTACCTGGACTGAGCAGGCAATCTTGGGGGGACAGTACTCATGAGCAGGCAGTCTTGGGGGACAGTACTCAGGAGCTCTGCCTTTCAGGACCACCATGACATGCTGCTGGAGGTTGAGAGGGACAAGGCCATCACAGACAGAGTCATCCTCCTTCAGAAGGTCATCCGGGGCTTCAAGGACAGGTCTGTGTCAACACCCTCTGCTCCCACACGGACACAGGGACAGGCATGCACGCCCATGGTGCACACACAGAAGCCATCACACACGTGTCCAGCACTCGCACAGATCACAAGGTCATCCAAGGATCACAAAGCTCTACCATGTCATGTAAACCAGACCACACACTAGCTGGTTCCTCCTGCACACGTGGAGGCGAGAGGTATATTCACAGATATTTTATATAAGTTACAAGGTGTCGCTACCTCATATTCTACATTCAGAACATGCGTATATCTGTGATGGTCCACACACGGGCAAGGCCAGTTCTAGAGTGTGATGCAGGTGTCACAGAAACCCACAGTCTGCCTCCCTTCCTCCCTTCTACCAGCCTCTCCCCCTTCCCCTGCCTTTCCTCCAGTTCTCTCCACCATCCGCCTCTCTGAGCGTGCTGGCCCTGGAGCGCTGGCCGGTGCCATGACGTGTCTGTCCACCCTTCCCTCCTGTGTTTCCCAGCAAACACTTGCGGTTGCTTTGTGGCTTCTGTCCCCATCAGACATGACTGTGGTATCTGAGGAGCAGCCTACTGTGTGCCGGAGACTGGTACCAGGCTCTGCAGAGGCAGACAGTGATGGGGCTCTGGGTCCAGCCTCCTAGGTCTCCACTCCCTCACCTACAAAGTGAGGGGGTTGGACAACTTCAAGCTCTCTCTTTCACATTATTTCAGTATTGACTTGGCCACGCATCCACTCTCTCAGCAAGCATCTTCCGAATTTCTGCTTTAAAGGCCAGGCAGGAAGGATAGGCGTTACGCCTCATCTCTTCCAGGAGGTGGCGCTATGGTACGGAGGTTCCATACCTTGCCTGAGATCACATAGCTTGGAGATCACAGGACGGGGGCTCAGTGTGCTATTTGGGCACAGCTGGGCCCTGGCCGACTCTGGCCACCAGCTGTCTGCTCTGGAGTCACTCATCGCTGCCCCCCTTTCAGGTCCAACTTCCTGAAACTGAAGAGTGCCGCCACACTGATCCAGAGGCACTGGCGAGGTCACTACTGTAGAAGGAACTATGAGCTGGTAAGTCAAGCTTCCCAGATTCTACTGGCCTGGCCATGGAACGGCTGTGTTGCCTTGGTTACAGGACTTAACCTGAATCCAGGGATGCCCCAGCCAGCCCTACCTTTCCGTCAGTCAAATCTCTGGTCTAGCTCTAGTGGCTGTCCCGTGGGATTTTGGAATGTTTTGGTGGGTTAAAGCATAGTGAGACTGAGACCTTGGGAAGATCCAGGAGAGACCTGGTCGCTTGCAACTCCGGAATATCCGGCTGCAGCCTGCACTTGGTGTAGGAAGGTGGACAAAAAGTACACGGGTTAGTTAAGGCTGGAGTTCCTGGAAGGAGGCAGGCCTCACTGTGGGACCCAGGTAGCTTGGTGGGTCCAGTCTGACGGAGGACTGTACTCTGACTGTTGCTGCTGGCCTCGTCCGTCTGGGCTGGAGCTCAGGTCTGAGCAGGGCTTGCTATCCTTGCAGATGCGGCTTGGCTTCCTGCGGCTGCAGGCCCTGCACCACTCCCGGAAGCTGCACCAGCAGTACCGCTTGGCCAGACAGCGCATCATCAAGTTCCAGGCCCGCTGCCGAGCCTACCTGGTGCGCAAGGCCTTCCGGCACCGCCTCTGGGCCGTGCTCACCGTGCAGGCTTATGCCCGAGGCATGATCGCCCGCCGGCTACACAGGCGCCTCCGGGCCGAGGTGAGGGGTTTCCCGAGACCCAAGAGTGGGCGGCTTGTTGGTGTGTGCTGCCCCACGCAGGTGTCTCCCCACCCCTACCCTGGTGCTGGCGGAGGATGCCAGAGACAGACGGGAGACTTTCCACTCTGCCTGATCTCAGGACAGACCAGAGACCTGGCTCTGGGATCCACAGGGCCCCACACATGTGCGACCTGGGGACTAACTCAGCCTAGGGGCGCTGGGAGTGGGGTGAGGCCAGGCTGTGACAAGGGCTGCACAAGTTTCTATGTCCACGCGGCTGCTCCTTTCCTCAGTACCGGCGGCGCCTTGAGGCAGAAAAGATGCGGTTGGCAGAGGAGGAGAAGCTCCGGAAGGAGATGAGCGCCAAGAAAGCCAAGGAGGAGGCGGAGCGCAAGCATCAGGTAAGCCCGGACCTCGGAGCTGTCCTGGGTTGCTGCTCTGCAGTCTAACTCCAGCTTGCCCCTGCCGTCTTCCTCCCTCCTGGGAGATACTTCCTGGTTCTGTCAGCCCACAGCTGCTGAACTCTCACGTGGGGTGTGGGATGGAGCTGGAATCAGAGGGCTATGCCCACAGCACCTTCCTGGTTAGCGGTGGCACGCAGAGCAAAAGCCTGCCAGGAGAGTGACCAGGGTCATGTAGCCTGACTCAGGCTGCCAGTCACAAGTGCCACCAAACACTGAAGTGTGGCTTGTCTAAAGGCCATGGCTAAAATTGGGAGGTGCACACAATTATGAAGACTTAGCTGAAGAGGGGGAGGATGTAAGGTACCCATGTGATTTTTATATTTGATTATATGCGAAGTTGATATCTGGGAAATATAACCCAAATCATTAAAACATTATTAATATTAGTTTTTAAAACATCATCATCATTATTTTGCCTTTTAAACATGGCTTATATTAACCTTTCGCTCAGTTTTAGTACAGTTCCCAGCCCCATGGCCCAGGACTTCTGGCACGGAGGCAGGGTGAGCATAGAGGCAGGGTGGGCATGCTAAGGGGAAAGCTAGAGGAGGTGTCCTCTGTGGTCCAGGGGTGCTGGACATCTCTCTGGCCCAGACGCGAGCTGTGAGCATAGTCAGCCACCCTGTGTCAGGATCCTGGTGGAGTCAGGGTTGCTCCTGCTGGTCTCTCCGGCTCCCTAAGGACAGCTGTTCTCTGAGGCCATGTTGCTGGGTGCTGACTTCCTTCCTCTGCATCACCCCGCCTTCAGGAGCGTCTGGCCCAGCTAGCCCGTGAGGATGCAGAGCGGGAGCTGAAGGAGAAGGAGGAGGCCCGGAGGAAGAAGGAGCTGCTGGAACAGATGGAGAGGGCCCGCCATGAGCCCATCAGCCACTCAGATATGGTGGACAAAATGTTTGGCTTCCTGGGGACTTCAAGTGGCTTGCCAGGCCAGGAGGGCCAAGCACCTACCGGCTTTGAGGTACTAGGACTTCGGGGCAGGATTTCCTGACATGTAATGCTGGTCTGAAACTGAGTGGAGACAGCAGCCTAGCTGCCTCCGCTCCGGCCCTGCTGGCTAACGGTTGGGACACAACCCCCCCAGGACCTGGAGCGAGGGCGGAGGGAGATGGTGGAGGAGGACGTGGATGCAGCCCTACCCCTGCCTGACGAGGATGAGGAGGACCTCTCTGAGTACAAATTCGCCAAATTTGCTGCCACGTACTTCCAGGGCACGACCACACACTCCTACACCCGGAGGCCCCTCAAGCAGCCGCTGCTCTTCCATGATGATGAGGGTGACCAGCTGGTGAGGCTGCCTGCAGCTGGGTCACTGCTGATGGGGCTGGGCTGGGGGGGGGGTAGACGCTACCCTTGGCAGTGGCCAAGGTCTGACAGCCTTTGGCCCAGCACCCAGCCTAGGGTCAGTCCACACTGCAGGTGGCTGTCTATGTCTCCAGCTTCCTGTCCAAGCCCAGGTCCTTTCTGTCCTCCCTGGCTTTCTGACACCTGTACTCCATCCTCAGGCGGCGCTGGCTGTCTGGATCACCATCCTCCGGTTCATGGGGGACCTGCCAGAGCCCAAATACCACACAGCCATGAGCAATGGCAGCGAGAAGATCCCGGTGATGACTAAGATCTACGAGACCTTGGGCAAGAAGACGTACAAGAGGGAGCTGCAGGCCCTGCAGGGTGAGGGCGAGGTGAGGCCAAGGTGCCCCCAGCTGACACCTGTTTGGGCGAGTGGGGATGATGTCAGCATGGCAGCCTCGGGGAATCAGCAGAAAGTGTCCTAGGATCTAGCTGTCTCTGCTTGCCCTAGTGCCCGGCCCTCCTTTGTCTATACGTGGGAATAATGTGTGATCGTTTGCCAACTGTAAAGTGCTCATCCTCACTGAGCGGCCACACTGCAGAACGGACAGAGTTTGCTGTGTTAGTGACCACTTATTGGGAGGCAGACAGTGCCCGAGTCTCAGCAGGGCGTGAGGGCTGAGAGTGGCCTCATGGCCTGCACCTGGTAGAAACGAAACACACGTGCACACGCACACTCAGACACATGCACATGTGCGCATACACACACACACTTCCCCATAGCCCCTCTGTCCTGATATCACATCCTTGCTTTCTGTTACACGGCCCAGCTCCCTGAGGGGCAAAAGAAGACCAGCGTGAGACACAAATTGGTACACTTAACCCTGAAGAAGAAGTCCAAACTCACAGAGGAGGTAAGAAGAGACCTCAGGGCCTGGCATCACTTCGGGGTTCCTTGGGTAGCTGGACTGCAGCGTATCTAGACTGGGCATGGGAGTGGGAGGAACAGGGGTGGTTGACACCTCCCTTCTGCACAGTAGAGCATCGGAGCAATCACTGGACAGGAAGGCATGGAAGCACCTGGGATGGGGGCTTCCCAGGGTAGGGGAAAGAGTGAGGAGGGGCTGTGCACATCCATCACACACATGAATAGGAGGCTGCTGCTCGCTAACACACACACCATAAAGTCCTTCCCAGGACCTATCAGTCTGGGAGCAAATTCCTGTGGTGGTCTCCTTGGTTTTCTGTACTGCAACCCATCAGTCCACCCCTCTCCTTCTGAGGCCACCAAGGCCTCCCCCCCCCAGGGCTGTCTAGGCTGGCGGGGGTCAGGTCTAGAACAGACAGACATGGGTCCAGTAGATGTGAGGACCTGGCAGGCCCTCTGTCTATGATGGAGGTTCTCTCACGGTGTTTGAGTGCAATCTGGGGCAGCTTCTGGGACTGTGTGAGGCCAGGAGAGACACACATCTACTGAGACCAAGCTATGAGGCTGGCCATGTCAAGCCCAGGGGCCTCGGTAACCAGGTGGTTGTAAGTCAGGGTGTACTTTGATGCCAACACTATTCCTCTCAGTGTCAGGGATAGGACATATCCTGTCTGAAAACAGGATATGTCTCTAGGGTGGGAACTGAGGTGCAGGGGGCAGTGGAGGCCACAGAGGAAAATTTACCCTTGTAGCAGGTGCCATCAACCTGGCGCTCCCAGCATGGGGTCTAGTTCTTAGTCCTAAGGATGGAGTAAGGACAAACTCAGTGGCCATCCTCCCATCCGCTTGCTCCCTGTGCAGTGGTTGGCAGGGACAGTACCTTACTCGTGTCTGCCTGCTCCTGTGGGGTGCCTGCTAGGGGTAACACCCCAGTCTCACCTGTTCTACTCAAGCCTGTCTCCGTGGCCCAGGTGACCAAAAGACTGCATGACGGGGAATCCACAGTGCAGGGAAACAGCATGCTAGAGGACCGGCCCACCTCAAACCTGGAGAAGCTGCATTTCATCATCGGCAACGGCATCCTGCGGCCTGCACTGCGGTCAGTGCCGCGGGCAATGGTTGCTGTGGCTATGGCTGGGCACCTATAGGCAGGGCCTGGGGGCAGGGGCGGTCGGAGCTGGTAGGGGCTCCATCACTTTAGCCACTGATGAAGCAGAAATGCTTGCATCTAGCTGTTACCGGCTAGCCATGTGACCCTAACCTGTCTCCGCCATCTTTCTGTGCCTTATCTGTAAAGGTGGGGTAAGGGACCTGAGGGAAGGCAAGTGACCGAAATAGCAGTCCGTTGGTAGCTATGGTTACTGTGCCGCCCCCCTCCCCCAGTGGGCGGGGTCTAGGTAGGACCAGGTTGATTATTCTTATTTGTGAACATTAGGGGCTGTGACCCTTGAACCTGTATAGGATACAGGTCACTTTTGTGGATGGTGGATCCCATCTGGAGCTTTTGCTAGATCTGGGCCATGCCTTATGTCCCACAAATCTAAAGAACCTGTGCTCGGCCTCCTCACCTGACCCTTCGCTGTCTCCTGGCAAGCCTTGGACTGACTGGGCAGAACAGCTCTGCTGTGGGGGGTGACTGGGTGTCACTCTGAGGCTTTGTCCCCTCCCAGGGATGAGATTTACTGCCAGATCAGCAAGCAGCTCACACACAACCCATCCAAGAGCAGCTACGCCAGGGGCTGGATCCTCGTGTCTCTCTGCGTGGGCTGCTTCGCCCCCTCCGAGAAGTTTGTTAAGGTAGGGGGTGGTGTGGGACAGGAAGGATGCAGGGCTGCTCTATGCTGGGACAGAGCATGTGTATGTGGCACAGGCTGTCTAGTGCCCCACAAATATCCCTCATGTGGGATTTTGGGACTTGTCTGGTTCTGAAATTCCATACCTCTCAGACTAGGAAATCCCTCTGTGAGGACAGAGCCCTTCCCAGGTCCTTGAAGGTCCCACACCCCCTGTCCAGCCCCTTCCTCCCAGTTCCCCTCTGCCAGATGGCGAGCACTTGGTTCTGCCGGTCCCACTCGAGATGTGTCCTGAGCACCCTGAACACGTATCTTGGGACGGGCACTTCAATATCACTCTGGGCCAGGCTCTGGGTGTTAA
The DNA here is from genome assembly GCA_963919715.1 of Microtus obscurus. Lineage (NCBI taxonomy): Eukaryota > Metazoa > Chordata > Mammalia > Rodentia > Cricetidae > Microtus > Microtus obscurus. Next base: position 24,197,409 of record CAWTZC010002521.1, read on the forward strand.
CTGGGCGCCATGAGGGTGGAGGGAGGTGAGGGAGGAGACTTGGAGGAGGTCAGCAGCGGCAATAGAGGGTACAGAGAATGAGGGGGTGAGGCAGGAGAGATCGACCGTCTGGCCTTGCCACCAAGCTGTCAGGCGTGTACTGGGCTCCAAGGGTGACAGGAGCAGCCTGGTAAAGAGGGCTATAGGTGACCCTGCGGGTCCCAGGTGTGCCTGGATGGACTGCAGGCTGCCGCGGCGGCTAGCGTGGAGACTGCCTCATTGAGTCCCCTGTCTGCAGTACCTACGGAACTTCATCCACGGAGGCCCACCTGGCTACGCGCCGTACTGTGAGGAGCGCCTGAGGAGGACCTTTGTCAATGGAACTCGGACACAGCCACCCAGCTGGCTGGAGCTGCAGGTCGGCGAGACCCAGCATGTCAACATGGCATGCATGGGGGCACATGTCCTCTGGTGCCCCAGAAACACCCTTCATGCGAAATTCCGGGGTTCCCCAGAATATGAATCCCCAGACTCCCCGAAAGGTCATTGACTCTTTCTGTCTGTCTTATGCCCATGGAACTCAGTCAAGGCCATGCTCTTGCATTTCTTTCCTCCTGGTCTTGGGTCCCTGGCTCAGACATCCAGATGTCCCCTCAGGGGTAGATACCTGTGACAGATCCAGGTGGTGTCCCAGTTGATGCAGAGAGCGTGGGGGTCAGCTCCAGCCCCATAGGCGGCCAGAGCATAGAGAGAGTGATGGGGCCGCATTCCCTTGGTCATCCTCAGGCCACCAAGTCCAAGAAGCCCATCATGTTGCCTGTGACCTTCATGGACGGGACCACTAAGACTCTGCTGACGGATTCCGCAACCACCGCCAAGGAGCTGTGCAACGCTCTGGCTGACAAGATCTCACTCAAGGACCGCTTTGGGTTCTCCCTCTACATCGCCCTGTTTGACAAGGTATGGCGGACCAAGCCCAGAGCGGTACGGTGCTGCCACCTGCTGGCTGAGGTGTTCTGTGGGTCGCGGGAACCGGCGTTGCCAGATTTACGGGGATTTATGGGCGTAAAGCTTTTGGGCTTCTGGGTACCCCATGGCCATAGGTCCAGGGCTCACTCCGACCACAGGTGTCTAGCGGGAGGGGAAAGAGGGGTTGGAGAGCAGTCACTGCACTCCCAAGGGTCGCTTCCATGGCTGAGATGTGTGCAGGGTCTTCTCAGCCACTGGTCCTTTCTCCCCACATTTTCCCGGCTGTGTGAGTTCCTCCAGCTTGGGCGTGCAGTCTTTTCTACTGAGCTAAGCCTGGGGCTTTGGAGTCTCCTCTGTCACCGGGCATACCCAGGGACAGGACCTTGTGCTTGGGCTTAGTTTGCCTGGAGTTTTTCCTCACCAATCAGCTCCTCCAGTGATGGTTTGCTTGACAGCATCCTTTACTCTGAGAGGGGAAAAAAGGACTCCCACATACACAGGCTTGATACTGAGCCATGAACGGCAGTCACTGTGTATGCCACATGCCAGCTGATGACATGTACCTGGGGTCGGCCTCCCAGGGGACCTAGGGCACACGGAGATGGACCTTTGAAGTCTCTGATCCCGTGCCCACCTGTTGCCTATCTTCCCCCCTGTGCCTTCTCTCATGGCTCTCAGGTGTCCTCCCTGGGCAGCGGCAGTGACCACGTCATGGATGCGATCTCCCAGTGTGAGCAGTATGCCAAGGAGCAGGGAGCACAGGAGCGTAACGCGCCATGGAGGCTCTTCTTTAGGAAAGAGGTCTTCACACCCTGGCACAACCCCTCGGAGGACAACGTGGCCACCAATCTCATCTATCAGCAGGTGGTGCGAGGAGTCAAGTTTGGGGAGTACCGGTGTGAGAAGGTGAGCGGGGGGGGAGGGCGATGTGGTGGTTGGGGGTGTGAGCATGAGCCACATAAAACCACAGCCACCTGTGCGCTATTAGCTAAGGGCTAACTCTCCATCGGCGCCAAGAATGGTCTGACGGCAGCTGGGCATTTCCCGGGTCCCTTTGGGATTCAGTGCTACTTGATCTCATGTGAGCTTTGTGGAGTGGGTATCTAGAAGGCTGTCCTGATTCCATGCAGTCCGCAGCACGTGTCGTGACACTTGTACTCGCTGATGGACAAACTAGCCATGTGGTCCTTAGTCCAGGAGCTGCTCTGAGGGACAAGGTCCAGTCCTGTAGACTGAGGTTTGCAGGTGTGTATCAGATTAGCTCCTTGGGGCAGAATGGAGTCTTGGTTTTGAAGCTAATGGTGGCGCTGCTGGTACCTGTGGCTCTGCTGGAGGCGGCAGGATCAAGATGGATATATAGTGTTGATGTTGAGAGGGCTTGCTACTGGTGATGATGGTAGTGCTGACTCTGGTGATGGTGTTTTATTGGTGTTGGTGGCAAAGGTGACATTGGTGATAACGGTGGCAGGGGTGGTGATGGCGTGTCCACTGATGAGTTAATATTCAGAGTATTCTTAAAACCACCTCACTGGCTGCTAAGCTTTCCACTCATTGGGAAATAGAAGTTGCCTACAAGGCCCCTGAGAGCCTCCTCTATCACCCCTGCTCCTATACAGAAACCCCAGGAGCCACAAGGAAGTACTACCCAGCTGCTGGGCACCAACCTAGGCAGAGAAGGGCCCCACCCATACAGATTCTCACCTTGCTCTCTAAAGTTGAGCCATGTTGTTACCACGCTGAGTCTTCCCAGGGAGATAGTGACGGTGATGGAGATGGTGACAGTGGTGTGTCCCCCATCAGACCATCTCCGGGGTCCTGCTCCCCAAGACGGGCATCTCTTTTCTTCCTAGACTTTCAGCCCGGGTGTCTTTGCAGGGCTGAGCTGTAGCATCCAACAGTCTCACCAACAGGCTGTCTGCTCTCTTTTGCTCGGTTTATGTGCCCCTGGACAGAAGCCAGCCAGCTCTGTGCTGGTGCCAAGGGGACCAGGATGGGGTGAGAGTATGGCTGTGGGCTTAGGGATCCCATAGTTGCCCTGTGCAGAGAAACATGACATTGAGACAGGGAGAACACAGGGTCCTGAGGGTCAGGGGTCCCAAGCTAGAGGGGGCATGGCTGGGAAGGGCATCCCTAGGGGTCTGACGGAGACCCCCTCCTCAGGAGGATGACCTGGCTGAGCTGGCCTCCCAGCAGTACTTTGTGGACTACGGTTCTGAGATGATTCTGGAGCGTCTGCTGAGCCTGGTACCCACTTATATCCCTGACCGTGAGATCACGTCCCTCAAGACTCTCGAGAAGTGGGCACAGCTGGCCATTGCTGCCCACAAGAAGGTAGGAAGAGGGAGGGGCTCGGAGGAGGGGTAGCACCGAGCACCCAAGCCTTTACAGTTGGTATCTAACGTCTTCTGCCTGCCAGGTTGCTATGGGCCAGGGCCTCTTACCCTCTCCCCGCCCCATTACCATCACAGACATCATTCATGAGTACCCTCTGTCACTTCCTCTGGGCTGGGTACCTGGGACACAGAAGGCTCAAAGTTGGTCCTGCGGCCTCTTGAGAGAGCCTCAGGGTCTTGGGTTCTGATGGTGACCTCTCCAGTTGCTCACAATGCTGTGCTTTCTGAGTGACCACGTGGGACTAAAAATGGGGGTTGTCTAGGAACTGTCCCCCTTCCTGCTTGGGACCCCTGGGAACAGGCACCTGTCATACTCCTTGCTGGAAGTCCCAGGTCGTGACCTAATATGGGAAGTTCCCGCTGGAGCTAAGGGGCCCGCATGCGTGGAGCAGAAGCAATAACTGGGCTGTGGTGATGCATCTGAGTGCCTCTCTCCTCCAAGGCACCGCATTATCAGAGCAGAGTAGGCCTAGCCTACGTTATTGGAGGTCCCCATGGATACAGTCTCTCATACACCCAGATAAGCTTCTCCCTCACCCCGGTGTCCTGTGGTTCCTTCCACCCACCCTCTCCCTTCATCTGCTCAGCTCCCTGTAGGCCCACCCAGTCCTGAATGCCCATCCAAGGATTTCCTCCAGGCCTGGCCCTCCCTTGTCTCCCTCCTGCACTTCTCCATCTCCTTGGCCATCTCTTCTTGCTCCCCTGGCAAGTTACTGAAGCCTGTCCGCTTTCCTGCCCAGACAGTGTTAGCTCCCAGCTCTCTGCCTCCCTGACTACCCCAGTATTTACTTCCAGCAAGGCGTGCGTGTGTGCCATGTTCATGTCCCCTGGTCTCGCTGGTGGCTACCCACCTTCTGCTTCATAGCCTTTTCTCCACACACGTACACATGGTTATTTTCTGGACACTGAGATCAAGTCGGTCGCATCAACCCCTCAGCTACTGCTTACTGTCCCTTGTCCCTGGCCTGGGATCACACTGGCCCTCTCTGTGGTCGGCATGAGCATTTTTACCTGGGCTGGGTCTATGTACTGCCCAGGCCATGTGTTTGTTTTGATGCCTCAAGACTACTCCAGGACCACGGGGTCCTTCCCAGGCAACAGAATGTTGATGCCTTGCTCCTGGGCAGGAGCATCACAGCAGCTCTGCTGGGCCTGACCTCTAGGCCCATCCCTCTCCTACTCACTGACCCTGCTCACTCCTCGGCTCGCCTAGCTAGCCTTGGAGAAGCCCACTCTTAGGACCCAGCTACGATGCCACACCCTCTCTCTGCTCGCATGCCTCCCCACACAGCATGTCCCTTCCACTGAACCTGGCCCTGGCCTCCCAGGGTCTCATTGGGAACTCCCTGAGGGTGGCAGATATGTGTTCCCTTTCTGCCTGGGACCTGCACAGACACAGACCTGCCAGAGCCCCAGTGCGGGGCTGCCCGTGGGCTGATGGGAGCAGAAGCCCCTGAGCTGGTTTCTAGAGCCTGGCCATTGCTGTGGTCTTTATTCCACTCCATCTTCCGCAGGGAATTTATACCCAGAGGAGAACGGATGCCCAGAAGGTCAAAGAGGATGTGGTCAATTATGCCCGCTTCAAGTGGCCTTTGCTCTTCTCCAGGTTTTATGAAGCCTACAAATTCTCAGGTATCTGCCCATCTTTCAGCCATGCAGAGGGAGGGTGGTTATCTGTCCGTAAGTGCGTGGTCTGCTCGGGTCCTACTGCTGAGGGGCTATGGGGACAAGCAGTCAATGATGACCAGCAGGTGGGGCTCATGGCCCATGGGGCTGAAGCCCCCACTCTGCATAGAAGAGGGTAGCCAGGTTAGAGATGTGCTGTTCTATTGGCTGTTTCTGACAGAGGGTAGGTGGTTGCTGCTGAGGGGAAGCCCACATGGTCCATCACCTCTGCTTGCCTTTGCGGACATCACTGGACATGCGCTCCGGGTCAGCCCTGAGCTGATTCTCGGCTTCCCAGAATTTCCAGGTGTCAGAACCACCAGCAACCCTGGGGTTCAGTTGTCTGCCCTTGGCACAGGGCAGGGACCAGAGGCTAGCCTCACTCCCCCTATTTATAAGCCGGGAATCAGTACTCTCTTGCCAAAGATGCATACTTGTAGTTATGAGGCTTAGGGAGGAGCAGGGCCCCAGATCAGGGAGGCCCCTCTTCCAGAGCCTCTGTCACTGTCCCAGGCCCTCCCCTCCCCAAGAGTGACGTCATCGTGGCTGTGAACTGGACAGGCGTCTACTTCGTGGACGAGCAGGAGCAGGTGCTTCTGGAGCTGTCCTTCCCAGAGATCATGGCTATATCCAGCAGTAGGTGGGGATGGCCACCAGGGCACCGAGGGATGGGAGAGAGGGCGCAGTGCCTGGGACTGGGGACACAATCAGTGTTATCCACGGGGAGCTCTTTGTCAGCTGAGAAGCACCCGGGACGGGGCGGGGTGGTCCTGGAATAGCTACTTTCTACAGTGCAGTGCAGCCCAGGGCATCCGTCTCGGGCCAGGAGGAACGCAGCTCAGATATGATGAGGATGGTGGCCGGGGGGGGGGGGGGTAAGGACATAGATGGGCAGTGAGGAAGGCACTGGGCTAGAGTGGGCTACATTCGAGCCAGACCTGGCTGTAGCCATGGTGTGTGACCCTTACCTCCCCGTGGGTGTCTGGGCCATCTGACAGGCTGGCCTTGGTCCCCTTCAGGGAGTGCCGCATCTCGCTCTCACTGGGCTGCTCTGACCTGGGCTGTGCTACTTGTCACCCAGGCTGGGCAGGGCTGACCCCGGCTGGACCCTGTTCTTCGTGTTGGTCCTGTAGGGGAGCGAAAATGATGGCCCCCAGCTTTACGCTGGCCACCATCAAAGGGGACGAGTACACCTTCACGTCTACCAATGCCGAGGACATTCGTGACCTGGTGGTCACCTTTCTGGAGGGGCTGCGGAAGAGGTCCAAGTATGTGGTGGCATTGCAAGACAACCCCAACCCTGGTGAGTGACCGCTGATGCGGGTGCTCAGAGGAGGCAGGCAGACATAGAACTGGCCCGACCCCCGCCATCCAGCAGGGTGGCTGGCGCCTTAGTATTACCTTGTTTAGACATGGGATCAGGGCAGAACTACCTGTCCACACAGTCCGTGGAACACTCCCATCCTTCTGGGACTATAACTTGCCTCCTACCACTGGCTCCAAGTTATATGGGGTCCTCCCTACCTGCTGAGACAATGGCACCCCTTCTGGGCAGTGGAGGGAAGTAGGAAATGGTGGTGATCACACAGTGATAATGGAAGCCCAGAGGATTGTGGGAACTTAGAGGTCGGATTCTCCACTCAGCCTGGTCATAAGTGAGGAGAGGCAGAAGAAAGCCTGTGTATCCAAAACTGCAATTTCATTGGCCTGATTGAAGAGGGGAAGGGAGGGAGGAAGGAGATAGGCTTTGAGGAGGAGGGCGACCCATGCTCACTCGTGAGCCTCAGTGCTTCTGTGAGGAGCGGCCGGTTGTATCACCAGCCCATATGAAGATGTTCCAACCGAGCCCCATTTTCTGCCCCCATGTGGACCCACTCACCCTGCTTCCAAGCCGGCGAGGAGTCCGGCTTCCTCGGCTTTGCCAAGGGCGACCTCATCATCCTCGACCATGACACCGGAGAGCAGGTCATGAACTCAGGCTGGGCCAATGGCATCAACGAGAGGACCAAGCAGCGTGGGGACTTCCCCACTGACTGTGTATACGTCATGCCCACTGTCACCCTGCCGCCACGGGAGATTGTGGTATGTGGCCCCTCCCTTTCTCTCCTTCTCACACCTGGTGATTGGAATGCAACAATCTGCATCTTCTGTGTGGATGGACAGACTTAATGTACGGGTCTCTTCCAAACTTTTGTCAGTTGAGGAGGGGCCTAGGGGTAGGGATGGGGGATGGTTGTCACAATGTCTGAAGGGAAATGGGGCCACAGCTGGGTGAGGGTTCTTTTCCTGGACCGCAGCTCAGGGATTCAGCACGGCTCTCCGGGCAGCTCCTGTGCAAGTCCGGGAGACCGGGCTGTTCTGAGTGCAGCCTGCTTGCGGCACAAGAACTGTAGGCATGGGGAGGAAGGCTTGGTGTCTACCCCCATGGAGACCAAGTCCCTCCGCCCCATCCTGGAAGCTCCGGCTTTACCACATCCCAGTGGTCCTCGTGGAACAACTGACAGGCACTCTCTGTCCCTTGGCTCCTAGGCCCTGGTCACCATGACCCCAGACCAGAGGCAGGACATGGTCCGGCTCTTGCAGCTGCGCTCCGCAGAGCCAGAGGTGCGCGCCAAGCCCTACACGCTGGAGGAGTTCTCCTACGATTATTTTAGGTGATGCTGGGTGCCAGGTCTAGGACAAGAACGGCCCACTTTGAGATGCCCCCACCTGAGAGCAGGGCCAGGTCGGGGCAGCAGGGACAGATTCCGTAGTCCAGAATGAGCCCCTCGTGTGGTCTCATCCACCCAAGCAGGTCCCCTGCCTGGGAGAGGGGGCTGGGCAGGAAGATGGATGCGGTGGGTTTGGGTGCTCAGCTCTGACTGGGGATGTCTGGGAGCAGTGCAGAGGCTCCCGGGGAGGTGGCGTGGGAAGGGGGCGCTCACCAGCTGGGGCTCTCTATCCAGCTTCCCATGGGGGTGGGTCTGACCATCTCTGCACCTGACAGACCCCCACCCAAGCACACGCTGAGTCGGGTCATGGTGTCCAAGGCTCGCGGTAAGGACCGGCTGTGGAGTCACACGCGAGAGCCGCTCAAGCAGGCCCTGCTCAAGAAGATCCTGGGCAGCGAGGAGCTATCCCAGGAAGCCTGCATGGCCTTCATAGATATCCTCCGCCACAAGGTGGGGGGGGGCGGCGGGGAGGGTACCTAGAAAAGCACAGCAAGACTTTTCTCCAGAGTGGGCTGGGTCCTGGGGACAGATGGAAGACCCTGACCGAGTCCCTGGCACCTCACACTATGCAAGGGATGGCCTCATCCATCACCTCCTCTGGTCTTGCCATTCTGTTAAACTAGGAGCCTTTTGTCCTAGACTGTGGCCAGAGCTAGCCCCCTGCCTCATAAGGATGTCATGCTGGCCAGAATCCACAGTCATGGTACTGGCCCAGGAAGTGACCCAGTCTATAAGGAGGTTTTCCTCAGGCGGGTGGCATACACCAAGGTCCTGAGGCAAATTAGCAGGTATGTTTCAAGGGTACAAAATAATTCAGCATATATGGAGGGTGGATGTCTGCTGAGGAAAGGCTCCCAGGCCCTGCTGAAGCTATGGCTGCTGGAGGTATAACCGGGTGGTGTAGCGCTCGCATAGTGGGCCAAGGCTCGGGGTCAATCCCCAGCAACACACTCACACACAGACACACACAGAAAGAGGGAGAGGAGAGAGAGAGACCCAGATTAGTCTGTGTTCTGGGCAGGGGGAGGTACGGCTAGATTGGTGACTAGATCATGTTTTCTGGTGCCTTGAACACTTGGATGTAGGGTCAGGGCTTGAGGAAGGGGGATGGTGAATAGGCCGCATCCACTATGTAACTCAGAGACTTGAGTTCCAGGTCCCCTACTTACCCTTCAGCCGCAAGAACTTCCTTAACGGCCCCCACCTGTACTCAAGTACATGGGTGACTACCCCTCCAAGAGGATGCGTTCTGTCAATGAACTCACTGACCAGATCTTTGAGGGGGCACTGAAGGCTGAACCTCTCAAAGATGAGGCCTACGTGCAGATCCTGAAGCAGCTGACTGACAACCACATCAGGTGAGCAGACGTGGGCAGGGAGCTCCTGAGGCGGTTGAGGCCTCGTCTGCGGTAAGCTGTCCTCACCAGCCTGGCCTAGGGCCCAGGGTCAATCTGTCAAGAGCCAAGAAGGGGCAGTGCTCTAATCTGCAGCCCAACCCTGCCAGTGGCCATTCCCGACATCTGTCCTGACTCGGGCTGAGGTGGCTGTTGGCCCATGGTCCATCTGCAGAGGCTCCTGGGCTGAGAGCATTGTGCCTACAGGATATCGCTCCTTCACGTCCTTGCTGGGCCAGGCTGAGGAAGGAGTGGGAGGTCAAACCCAAGCTCACCTCAAAGACTATGGAGAGCTCTGCCCGGCTCCATCTTCTACTGCATGACATAGTGTGGAGGGGCCTGTGGCACTGAAGAGAAGGTGGGGGAAGACTTCCCAGAGGGATCATATCCCATGAAAAATCATCACACTCTGTCCCAGGGTTGATACCTTTCAACCACGAGAGTCACAATTGCCAGCGTCTTACGGCAAGGGGCCAGCCTCCTGCCGCCAGGTCTGATGACTTTGGAAAGATGAACAGCAGCACTGGGAAGACCCCGGTGCCAGAGATAAAACTCCTGGTGCCCACATGCATATGGTTAAAGAGTTTGGTAAGGTCAGGGAGAGCTAAGACTGGAACGGAGAGGTAAGTGCCCATTTTTTGGAGGGTCAGGGCTCATGCCATCTCAAGAGTCCGATCGAGCAGCCCCCTCCTAGTCCCCTCAAGGTCTCAGCAGTGAGGTTTAGCTTACAAGGCTGTTTTCTGTAGATTCTATAGGAAGGTCCTTAGTTATTGTTTTGTGGTCAGAGTTCTGTCAAAACGAGATCCTAGAGCTTATGGGAAAGGCCCCTGCGCCTAGGGTTCTGGTGAGGCTCAGGAGGTGGCCCTGCTGTAAGGAGATCTGGTGATCTGGTAAGGCTCAGGAGGTGGCCCTGCTGTAAGGAGATCTGGTCTTTGAAGAAGTCTCACAGCCACACATACCTAGCTTTTGAAGAGTCAGGACAGTGTTTTGATCTGTCACGAATTTGCATGGGCTACAGTTCAATAAGCCGTCAGTGTAAGTAAGGCACCTGCTCCCACGGGATGGATTTAAGGAGTGGACAGCAGGTCTTTCGGTTAAAGCTTGTCCGGAAAAGGCTGGGACTATCCCAGACCTCCGAGGTAAGGGGGGAGGGGATCCTGCCATTTGAAAGCAAATCGGAACAGAGGGTCTGGGAGAATGGGGTGCAAAAGGGGTGACCCTTAGGGCCGGGCACTGCCACCCAGGAGGGCTGCAGGCTATCTGTCTCAAGGGGGTGTAAGGATGGGGATCACAGCCTCATACTTGGCTCTATTTCTAGGTAAGACTGGGGATCATTCTGTAGGATCCACCTGACTTTTTAAATGCCAAGAAAGGAGCATTGCATCAGTGAGAGCCTAGAAGCCTTTTTCGCACATCAGGCTTTTAAGGCTAGTGGGATTTCCCTTTAGTGAAAGTCATTAAGAGTCCGTAAGTGCTATATTGACAGAGGTGGTCGTTAGTGCCCAGGAGACATCCTAGACTGTGTGGGGAACTTGTTGGGCTATGAGACTGTCATAGAGATTATAGGGACGGTCTTTAGGGACGTAACCAGACAAGGGACTTTTAGGATAAGGGTCTCAAAAAGTCTTAGATGGGTGTAGAGTTTAAACACGAAACCCCTAGCTAGGAAGGAAATGGAGCAGCAGGGAAGACTGGGGCTTGCCATTAGGACCGTGAGGATTTGAGATGGAGGGTGTTTGGGGCAGGGAAAGTTGTTCCCTATCTATAATGATTGTCATTTGGGTCCCTGCTGCTTCTAGGGTTACCTGAAGTTCATTGAAAGAACTATACAGCAGCCCAGGTAGCATCAGAGACCCACTGGTCCTCTGAGGGAAAGAGACCTCCCACTTCACTGGGTCCCTCAAGTCTAGGAGCAAAATCAAGGCCATTTGTCCTTTTTCAGGTTTGTCCTGGGTGTGGGTCCTTAGAAATTATCCTCCTTCTCAAGAGAGAGAGGGATCTCCCCCTCCCTCCTGCCCCCATATAGGCCACCAAAATGCCGTGTAAGGTGGCATCAGGAAGCCAGTGATGCAGGCAGATAAAAGAATTTACCAAGACAGAATAAGCAAAGGGAAGGGAAGGTTTACAGAAACTTCTAGGCAATGGTGGCTGAGTTCCCAAAGGACTCCCAGCTGGGAGAAACAGGGGAAACTTTTTTAAAGTAGTTAAAAGGAAAGCCATGGCCCTCCTCTGTGAGACACCTGTGTCTGGCTCCCATTGAATAGTCAGCTGGGCACCTCGTCATTCTTTTGAGAGCTGAGTTCTGTAGTTCTGTATGCTGATTCTTTATGGGCCTTGCTGTCCGTGTAAAACGCTGTGCGTCACTAGGGTCTGTCTCTAGATGGTCTGACCTGCGCGCTAAATCTTCTGCAATGGGGCTAGGACGCACCAAGACAGATCGCAGCTGGGGCTTGGTGTGATCTACTTTCTGAGAGACTGTCCTTGCTCCCCCTCAGAGGCAGTAGAGTCCTTGACCTAAGTCCAGCCTGCCCCGAGGTCGTGACAGCCTAGTTCTGGGCCTAGAATCCTGGCATATCCGCCTGTATCAGAACGGTGTACACACTCTCCCGTCTTTGTGCTCCGCCTTGTTTGTAAGCTACACCCTGGAAGCAAACCCATCAGATCTCTTCACACCACCAGGCCATGCCCTGCGCAGGGTCACCTCTCATCTCTGTGTGTCTGGATTGGTCTTGCTCTTCAAAGCCTACGTTAACACTACTTTGTACCACTTCCTCTAAGCCCTCTCGCTCCATCAGGCCAGAGAACCAAGGGGCGCCTGAGGGTTTAGGGGATCTGGCTTAACAGCGTAGACGAGCCAGCCGGCGTATATGGTGCGCTAAATTCCATGTCTCTAGGAATGTTTGACTTTGAGGATAAAATCTCAGCTGACCCAGACAGAGTGCTGAGCAGCTACGGGCATTCATTCTTGTTTCCCGTGGACCGGTGACTGGCCTAGCCTGGGCGCATGGCCGCAATGAATAGCACTGCTTGGTTCTGGCTGTCATGCATGTGTGTCTGTTCGGTCCTTGGACAGAGGTATAGCTCCAGGGTGCAGGGTTCCCGTGATTGCCTCTGGTCCTCCTCCCACAGGTACAGTGAAGAGCGGGGCTGGGAGCTGCTATGGCTGTGCACGGGCCTCTTCCCCCCCAGCAACATCCTCCTGCCCCACGTGCAGCGTTTCCTGCAATCCCGCAAGCACTGCCCGCTTGCCATCGACTGCCTGCAGCGGCTACAGAAAGCACTGAGGTACAGGAGCCTCGGGGGCAGGGGCCACACCCAGCTGTAGGACAAACCCTCAGGGGGTGAGGGCAACAGCACCCAGTGTGGGGCCTTACAGTGGCAGAAGCTGCAGCCCATGCCGGCCACAACTGGGGAGTCCGGCTGCTCCTGGAGAGACTAAACCTTCTGGGAGACAGGGAAGGCGGCCCCTGGAACCCACTCACACCCTTTGCCCTGGCTCTGCCCCCTCCTCCAGCCAGCGTCCCATCTACTGGGACAGGAACTCAGGGAGGTCATATAACTGAGCCCATCATTGGGCGTGAAGATGGGGCTCAGGCTGGGGCCAGTCTCTTGTTTCCTCTGCTCCCTAGAGGATCACTCTTCCCCTTTCTCCGTATCTCAGGAATGGGTCCCGGAAGTACCCTCCACATCTGGTGGAGGTGGAGGCCATCCAGCACAAGACAACCCAGATTTTCCACAAGGTCTACTTCCCCGATGACACTGATGAGGTGAGGGGCCCCGCGCATGGGTCCACCCCCCCCCCCAACAGGGCCAAGCTCCCTCAGGCTGCACAGGGGAGTCTCTAACACCACCCAGCACCCTGAAGCCTCATTCTCTCGCCCTTGGGTAGAGCCAGACTTGATCAAAAGAGTACAGATAGACACCCCTTTGCCCCTGCAGTCAGGCTTTCTGTCATGAGTGGGACATCTTAACTGGGAACCTGGAAACTCAGAGCCAATGCCCCCACAACAGGGTTCTGTGGCAAACTTAGAACTTTCCCGGCATCCTGCCCCCTTGTACTCCACCCCATCTCTCCCTTCTCCCTAACTCCACCCCTGCTCAGTCTGGTTGCTTCCCCCCCAAATTGCCTGTGAGACTCTGCCTCTTTTCTCACTATCCAGGCCTGGTCTGGTCCTGTTCAGACAGCTAGAGATTTGGGAAGGTCCAGGTGGGAGTGGCTTTTCACTTTCTTCAAAGGCAGCTCTGGATCCAACAAGACAACCCGATAGGGCAGGGGTCTTGGAGGAACTTGGGTAGGAGGAGAACAGAGATGGGGAAGGGCCCTGCAGAAGTCAAGTGGGTGCTACCCCTAGGCTTTTGAGGTGGAGTCCAGCACCAAGGCCAAGGACTTTTGCCAGAACATCGCCAGCCGGCTGCTCCTCAAGTCTTCTGAGGGATTCAGCCTATTTGTCAAGATCGCAGACAAGGTGGGTCCGCCCGACTTTCAGAGACTTGTGAGGGGCCCTGGGAAACTACAGGGCATGGAGGAAAGGAGGGAGACACCTGCATGGAGTATCTGGCTGTCCACCTCCTTCTGGCCCAGCTGTCCCTCAAGTCCTGCCCTCTGAGGCACTGCACATGGCTGCAAAATTCGTCTGAGAGTCACGTGCCCAGGTGCCCTGTGCTCTGGATTCACAGGGCTCACTGACTTGGTACCCTCAGCAAATTCACCCTTGAAATAAGAATGCTTATTACTGCTGCATAAGAGAGGTTAGGTAACTTATCCAAGACTGCACAGCAGGACCCAGATTCCGGTGTGCCTTCCCTAGAAGTCTCCCAAGTCAGCTGTCATGCCCGCTCAAAGGAAGGCTTCCTGGAGCATCCCAGGGGAGAACTGGATATTCCCTCCCACTGACCACTGATAGCTCTCTGTGCACTCTGTCTCACTTTGTGCCAGTCACTGGGTCCAGAGAATCTGGGTCAGAGCCTGTGTGGATGGAGCTGGACATAGATGCCAGAGACCCTTGAGGCTGAGACTAGATCTCGTTCTCGGCCATGTTGCCTTGGGCCTGTGCAGTTTTTAGCGTGCCAGGCACTGGGTGGGGTGATGCCATTCCAAGAAGGAGGCCAGAGAGGATGATGAGACACAGGTGGTGTGGGTGGGGCTGGTATGTGGAACTCTTCTGGCTGGGGGTGGAGTCTTTCCATAGAAGCAGGTGACAGGAATGATGGTGGGCCAATCAGAACTGAGGCAAACGGGCTGCGATGGTTACCTCCCTAGGTCATCAGTGTCCCCGACAATGACTTCTTCTTTGATTTCGTCCGACACCTGACAGACTGGATAAAGAAAGCACGACCCATCAAGGATGGTAAGGGGCTGGGCTGTGGCTTGCTAGAGGCACAGAGACAGGGACACACTGGCTCCGGGCCAGGCTGGCAGAGTCAGGAAACCTTCTCTGTGGAGCCTCCATGTGACCAGCTGTCCTGGGCCACAGGAATCGTGCCCTCGCTCACCTACCAGGTGTTCTTCATGAAGAAGCTGTGGACCACCACAGTGCCGGGCAAGGACCCCATGGCCGACTCCATCTTCCACTATTACCAGGTGAGCTGCACCTCTGCTTCTCAGGCCATCCACCTGGTGGCTTCACAGTGAGGCCAGAGAGTGCGACCTTTGACCAACAGGTCTCCAGACAATTGTAGGAACTCAGACCCTTGTCTCGTCTGATTCTTCTTCTGAGGTCCTTGTCCTTGCTAGCTCAGGCTGCTCCGTGTCCTCTGGACGCAGGTGTCTGCTGGTGTGGCTGAGTCCATCCAAGCCCCCTGGTTCTGTAGGCACTGTCAGACAGGAAACCTGGGGACGCTCACAGGCAGAGCCTGCCATGTCTGCTTTTAATTCCCTCTGTCTCTCCATTTAACCCCTTGCAATCGGCATCTTCCTACGTTGGAGGAGAGAACAGACATGGAGAGTTCAAGTGATTCAGGTCGCACAGCTGGGGGGACTAGGCTCCCAGGCTTCGTGACTGTTGTTCAGTGCTCTACCCTGGGCTGCAGCCTGCTTAGCCTTGAGTGAGGAACAAACCAGGATTCCTGGGAGGCTGCTGTGGTGCCTGGGAGCAGGGCCTGCCCTCATTCAAGCCTGGGGTACCTAGTTCAGGAGAGGAGGGATGTGGAATTGCCTCGGGCTCATCCACCAGTCCACCTCACTGGCTGTAGAAGGGCAGTGGACAATGCTCCAGCCTGGCTCTTCCAGGTGCTAGGACCGTACCACACCTTTCCCGTCTTGTGCATCTCCCTCGAGGAAGCAGGATGAGCTGAGGAAGTGCTGGGCCCAATTGTAGGGGGACTCCGGGGAGCCCCTCTTCCAGTTTGCCCGTGCTACCATCTGCTCTGTTTCTGGCAGGAGTTGCCCAAGTATCTCCGAGGCTACCATAAGTGCACTCGGGAGGAGGTGCTGCAGCTGGGTGCCCTCATCTACAGGGTCAAGTTTGAGGAGGACAAGTCCTACTTCCCTAGCATCCCCAAGTTGCTAAGGGAGCTGGTGCCCCAGGACCTGATCCGGCAGGTCTCACCGGATGACTGGAAGCGGGTAAACATGGAGGCGCAGTGGAAATGGGGGCGTCCCAGGAGTTGGGGCAGCAGACACTGGCCAGCAGCTATGGGGAATGCCTCTCCTGTGTGACGAGGGCACCCTTTAGTCCATCTCTATCTGCTTCACTCTCTTATCCCCACCCAAAGGATTTAGTGACCCTATGACATTAGTTTGTCCCATCCTGGTTGTCTAGGAGACCTGAATTTACTTTTCTGCATGGGTTGGGGTGGTCAGAAGGCAGTTGGCTGGGGTAAGTGGGGACCGTGGTAGTCGGCAGCACTGTCTGTCCCCTGCCTGGGTCTGTCGGTGTGGACAGGCAGGAGTAGAGCCGAGAGTGGTGAGTCACTCGCCCTGATCCATGTCCCCACAGTCCATCGTCGCCTACTTCAACAAGCACGCAGGGAAGTCCAGAGAGGAGGCCAAGCTGGCTTTCCTGAAGCTCATCTTCAAGTGGCCCACCTTCGGCTCAGCCTTCTTCGAGGTGAAGGTATATCTTT
This sequence comes from Microtus obscurus, assembly GCA_963919715.1. Lineage (NCBI taxonomy): Eukaryota > Metazoa > Chordata > Mammalia > Rodentia > Cricetidae > Microtus > Microtus obscurus. The sequence goes on from CAWTZC010002521.1 coordinate 24,213,585, forward strand.
GGGAGATCTTCAGAGGGCAGGCAGGGTGGCAAAGGGTGGGGTGAGACGGCAGAGACTGACGTGAAGGTGGCGGTGATGGCCTTGAACTTAGGCTGGCGACAAAGGAGGAGCTGCCTTAACTTTGACGCACTAAGAGGGACCAGAAGCTTGGCCTGCCAAGGGAGATGGTCACACATGTAGGCCAGAGTGATAGAGGGTGGCTTGTACTGTAATAGTGGGTCCTCGTGAGGTAGCAGATCAGGAGGCTGTGCCCAGGGTGAGGTAGCAGATCAGGAGGCTGTGCCCAGGGTGAGGTAGCAGATCAGGAGGCTGTGCCCGGGGTGAGGGGGAGGCTGTGCCCTCGTGAGGAAGAGGCTGTGCCTGGGGCAAGGAAGTAGTCTAGGGTGGCTTCCTGGAGCAGGTGATGTTGGGCTTTCCAGGAAATCCTCTGCCGAGGGCCCTGTGTAGACAGAGCCCACAAGCCTGAGCACTCAGGTCTGGGCAGGAAGTGAAGAAGGTCAAGTGTGACTGAGGCAGTGAGAAGCAGGGTGGCAAACAGGTGAGGGCCAGGGTCTCCTCAGGGGATAATTAAAGCCCTGGAGGTTTGGGACCGGAACAAGAGCACCCTATGTCGGCTTTGGCCACTGGGAAACCTTTGGATTGAGAGAAGATGTAGCAAACCCCTTAGAGAAGCAAGAGGAAAAGGGTGGAACCTCTGCTGGGGACCCACGAGGCTGCAGGCAGAGGAGGAAACCAGGAGGCTACAGCAGGGCCGGCAGGGCTTCTGTACCTCTGGCTCAACGTAGGCAGCAGTCCAGTTTGATTTTGTCCTGGCTAGGCTGGCTTCACTCCTGTCTCCGAACCCCGGTCTTGCTCTGATGGTGTCTCTCTTTTCTCTGCCAGCAAACTACGGAACCAAACTTCCCTGAGATTCTCTTAATTGCCATCAACAAGTACGGGGTCAGCCTTATCGATCCCAGAACCAAGGTAAGCAGATTGGAGAGGACCAACTGAAGTCCCAGACAGCCACCGTCCCCACAGCAGGGCCCCTGTGTGTCCATCTTGAAAGGCTGCCTGTGCCCGCTCCGTTGGCTTACTCATTTGCGCCACCAGAACTGTAACCTTCAACTTTACCATCAGACCCTTGCTGCCCAATCCCGCAAAGTCTGTTTAATGCTCAGCTTCCCAGTGTCACTGCATGCCACAGACTGCCGACTCTTTCCAAAACGCTCTGCCCATCTGGTCAGGTTGGTAACTGGTGGCACCCTACGCTTGTGCGCCAGGAAGGCCAGTCCACTGCGTCCCCAGATGCTGTGCTCCTGAATATTGGTGAAATCACTAATGACCGTCACCTTCCCTTGCTGCAGGGGCTCTCTGTCTGCATCATTCTTTTGCAGACATTCCTGGGCTTCAGCTCTACACATCCCAAGTACACTGTGCCCGTCCCAGGCTCTTCTCTGTTTTATTCCTAAGTTCACCCAGGCTATCCCTCAAACCAACAGCTGCCAATGCTCCCAGGCCACTTAAGTTTCTATATTTGGCTCTAAGCACCCCACAGCCTCCAGGGATTCCTTCAGTGTCTAAGGCAAGGTGTGGAGGGGAAGCTCCCTGGCAGCCCCACACAGAGCTGGCTCCTCCCTCTTGTTCCTTTCCTCCTATGAGGGCTCAGGGCTTCTGTGAGGAGGGATATGGGGGTCACCGAAGTCAAGGGTCACATTGTGCAGCCATGTGCATCCCTCTCTCCCAGGACATTCTGACTACTCACCCCTTCACCAAGATCTCCAACTGGAGCAGCGGCAACACCTACTTCCACATCACCATTGGGAACCTGGTCCGTGGGAGCAAACTGCTCTGTGAGACGTCGCTGGTGAGAGCACTTCCTGGTGCCTCTCAGGGTTGGGTCTGTTTGAAGCTTCATCTGGGGGAAAGTGTTCACAGTCCAGGGTAGAGGTACAAATCCCTCCTTCAACTGTGCTGTCTTAGTATCGGGAGATTGAGCTGGTGGCTGTGGGCCTTCAGTCCAGGTACAAACAAAAGAGCCATTAGGGATGAGACCAGGCTTCCAAGATGCAGCTTGGCTGGTAGTGTCCGCAGTCACCCTGGAGGCCTCCAGAACTGCAGGGACCACAGGGCTGGGGCTCAAGATGGCAAGATGGGCCCAGGCCCTCAAGCGTGTAGATGGGGACAGGACTTGCTTTGTTTCTACTCCGTATCCACTGCAGAGAGTCCTGAGAGTCACATGTGTGAGGGGCTGGCGTGTTCCTCTGTGGGCCTTGCTTACTTTCTCACCCCTGGTTCCAGGGCTACAAAATGGATGATCTTCTGACTTCCTACATCAGCCAGATGCTCACAGCCATGAGCAAACAGAGGAGCTCCAGGAGCGGCAGGTGAACAGCAGAGGAGGTGCCAGCCCGGCCCTGGCCGTCTGACCGCATCTGCTGGGCTCTGGCCCATCTGCCAGGAGGTCAGAACCTCCCTGCACCCACCCTCCTCTGGTGCCTGGGCTCACTTCACCCTGCTCCGCTGTGCCTCCTGGTGTACAACCCTCTGTTCCCTGCACACCTCTCCTGATCCAGACCCGCTCCATCAAGCGGTCTGTGACTTTCTGTGTACTGATTGGAGCTGGGAACAACCTAACCGTGTGTGCACTGAACTGACGCTTTGAAACCCTGGGGCCTGGGCTCGGGGTCCTTGGCAATGGCCCCTGCCGTGAGCGCTACCACTGGGGCCTGCCTGGAAGACTCCTTCAGTGTTATCTGTTCCAGGAAGCCCTCCTAGACTACCTCCTGGGTCTGGACAAAGGCTCCCGGTTCTACCGGGGTCACTTCTCTGTGTGACAGCTGCATGCTGGGTCCCTGTGAAAATCTCCCTGACCACCTAAGGGCATAAAGCATGTGCCTTAGCCTCTGGTCTTGTGTTGGTCTTTGCTGTGGGAGTAAATGTGGGGTCAGGATACAGACCTGTAGGTAGGGGAGTGACCGCAAGAACTACTTCTTCCACCTGCGTGGTCAAGCTGCTGTGTGTATGTGTGCGCGCACATGCGCGCGTGTACGTGTGTGTTTATGTGTGTGCGTGCGCGCGTGTGTGGAGGATAGAGTGTGTGGGGAAGGGATCTCTTCCTGGCTCTTAACCAGGGTCAATGGAGGTAGAATGGCTCTCACATTGTGCCAGAAGAATCTCCTTGTTTTATCGAGACACACCCAAGAATACTACTACTTCCTCCGGTGAAATGCTTACGCCAGTGAGACAGTGAAGTCTGGAGGGGACTGTGTACATCTGGGCCGGGAAGAGGCTTCAGACGGGACAGCGTCTGGAGTCAGCAGCTACAGAGGTGACGGTGAGAACCCCTTTGTCTCCCTGAGACATCACATTAAGCGTGCCAGGCCAGACACGTCTGTGTGCCCAAACACCACCAGGACGACCGCTCCTCCAACATCTACACTGCTTCACCATCCACCAGGGTGAGAATGAAAGGGTGAAGGTCACATCAGGGAACTCAGCTCACTATTGCTACCCCCAGGCTCCCAGGCAGAAGGGACTTCAGATGATTGTTCTGAGCTCTTTTCCTGATGAGGCCATCAATTGTGAACCTCAGGCATTAGGAAGCACCCACTGCACACACATCAGAAAATGAGGGTGGGAGGAGGGCTTTGCCCCTGGCTCATGTCCACACCACCTCTCCGTCCCTGACTGAGGAAAATGTCACTTCTGCACCGATCCACAGTTTCATTAGCCTGACCACAGAGGGGGGCACACAAAACACTGGCTTCATGAGAGGTGCCTTTATTACAAGCTGACGTGAGCAGTCAGGCACTCCTCAGCAGGTAATGCAACAGAAATAAAAGACGAGACAGTCCTGCAAACCCAGAGAGCAGCCGCCCGAGTCTGTGGCCACGCATGACTGTCTGCCCTGGCCTGTCTCCTGAGGTGCACTCCCTACAGAGTCTGGGCCAGAGTGCGGCTCCCGAGAACCTCAGTGCCCCTGTGTGCACCTTCTTGACCACACCCTATCATTCCCACACTCAGACACAGAGACAGGAAGGGAAGAAGGGGGCACAGTGGAGAAAAAAGACAAGACAGAGGAGGAAACACCATATAAACAGACTCCTGAGAGAGGCGTTAGCTAGACAGAGGCCAGCGTGCAGTTCAGTGCAGTCTGCGTAGTGATCCCCTAGATGGGAGCCTGGGGGTTTTAAAGCCCTCTACGGACACTGGTTGTTTGATATTGTCCTCAGTCCTTTTGGGGGGAGCATTAGTGATTTCACATCCCTTTTAGGGGACTTTGTGGTTCATGGTTCTTTGGGGGAGCCCTGATAGAGCAGTGTCCTCTTTGGGGGGCCCTTGAAGTACGGTATTCCCTTAGAGGGTTACTGGCGTTGTGACCCTTACGTTTTCTTGGCGAGTCCTAAGGGGTCAGTGCTCTTGTTGGAGGAAGAGGTCTGGTCTTTGCAGACTGCTGTGAAGTAGACTGTTTGGTTTTGGATCCACGATGGTTGGAAGGTGGCCAGAGTTTTCCTATGACTTTCCTGGTGCTTGCCCTGCTTCCTTATGGCCTGTGGGCAAGAGAAAAGGTAGAGATTTCTCAACTCTCATGCTCCAGGTTTTGTTTGCTATATGTGGGCGCAGTCACTACTTGTGTGTTAGAGCTGCTCCCAGCCTACGTGGACTCATTCTAAACTTCCAGTGCCTGCACACTCCTGTTCATTCAGACACAAGTGATTGTGTGAGCCAAGGAAGTGCTCAGAAGGCAGGGACTGACATTGGCTTCCTGTGGCCAGCTGTGATGTCACACCCTGAACTCCCAGCACTTAAGAGGCTAACATAGGAGGATTACAAGTTTGAGGCCAGCTTGGGCTACAGAGTAAAGCCCTGTTTCAGCCTATGAACACGCTCCCCCACCAGAATGGGAGTATCTTGGAGGAACTTGGACTTGCTTGCCATCATGTTCCCAATACCCAGAAAAATGTCATATATTAGAGGCTAAATATATTCTACAACTTTGTTGATGGAAAAACTAGTGGTGGGGACCTAAAATTCAGATCTACCTTTATGCAGAAAAAAAGCATTAAAAGTGGGGTAAATATAAAAATACTTGTTAAAGTTATTTAATAGTTAACAACAAAGTGAGGAATTGTGGAACCTAAATAAAGAAGAAAGTAATAACTCAAGGAGGGAAGCTTATTTCCAACTGTATGCGTCCTGCAAGACACTCATTTTAGATATTAAAAACACAAAGACAAATGTGTCTAAAAGATAGGTCATACTGACACTAATGAAAAGTCAGGGTTTCTATTAATATCATACCAAGTACATTTCAGAATACTACTATTATCCAAAATAATGAAGGTTGTTTTATTATTGACTCAATTAGTGTTCAAAGTACCTGTTCAATTATAGAAAGCATTACTTTCATATAGGCAGAAAAAAAATCTATCAAGATAGGCTATATTAAAAATAGTCATAATAAATAGAAAGGGACTAAAATCATTCCATATATTCTCTGGAAATATAAAATTAAATTAGAAAACAATAGCAACATGTCTGGAGAAGTTGGAGCTGAGGGTATAGCTCAGGACTAGAATGTGGGTTTAGCCGGAAAAAACCCTGAGCTCCAGCCCCAGCCTCCACTAAGAACTCCCCCAAATACAGCTGGAAAACCCTCTAATGTTTGGAACAAGCAACCTCAGTTTTTGACACATCAAAATAGTATATATGGGGTATAGAGTACCATTTCAATACATGTATGTAGTGTGTAATGACCGGGTCATAGGAACTACCTATCCAGTACCTCATATATACTTCTCTTTTTGAAGATATTTTTATCTATTCTTTGACAATTTCATTCAAATATATAAAGTGTCTTAATCATATGCGACCCAAATTCCCCCTAAGACTCTCCCAGCCCTCCCCAACACTTCTTCCTCTCAAATTAATGTCCACTTCTTTTTTTAAACAGCCCATTGAGTCCAGCTAGTCTCGCCTGCATGTGCCAGGGTGTGGGGCATCCCCTAGAGCATGGCATCCTCCCTGAAGTCACAGCTCCTTCCCTATTAGCCATCAGCTGTCAACAGCTCCTCAGCTGTGGGTGTGGCCCCCTAAGTCCCTCCCCTTTGTATACTGGAATGTCTACTGACTGGCTTGATATTGGATAGGTCTTGTACAAGGTAGCCATAGCTACTGTGAGTTCTTGACTAAAGTGGTCCAGCAGACAGCACTTCACGGTGATTCTCCCTCCCCATCCTCTTCGCTCATGTTTCTGAGTCTTGAGGGATGGAGATAAATGTCCTCTTTAGAGACGATCACACAACAGTCACCACTGTCAGCACTTCGTGTCAACTGTCGCCCTCCGGATACAGGAACTTCTCTGCCCCAGGCTGAGTGTGGCACCGCTCTAGTGATAAAAATGTGGGTGGTGCCATGCCATGGGCTGAGGGCTCAGACTGCATCCAAGAGAAAGCCAGCCAAACACTGGAATTCTTCACTATCTGCTTCCTGATTGAGAAGGCAATGGGACCAGCTGCCGTAAATTCCACCGTACCTTCCCTGCAAGCGTGGACCGTGTCACCTGAGCCATCAGAGGTTTTTGCTTAGTCACAGCAACTAGAGCATCGCACAAGAGACTTCATTTCCAATTCAGTCTCATCACTCACTCTTGGTTTAGAGTTTCCATGTCTTCGTGGTTCAGTTTTGGTGGCTGCCTGTGTCCAGAAGTCCAGCCGTTTCTTCTAGGCTCTCCAATTCATAGCCTGAAATTGCCCGTTATTGCCCCAGTGGTCCCTTTCACTCTGTGATGCTAAGTTATAGCGCCTCAATTCTCTTCTTTTTTTAATTGTTCTTTTGTTGAGCTCTACATTTTTCTCTGCTCCCTTCCCTGCCTCTCCCCTCTCCCTTTTAACCCTCTCCCAAGGTCCCCATGCTCCCAATTTACTCAGGAGATCTTGTCTTTTTCTACTACCATGTAGATTAGATCTAGGTAAGTCTGTCTCAGGGTCCTCATTGTTGTCTAGGTTCTCTGCGATTGTGATTTGTGGACTTTTTTTTTTTTGCTTTATGTTTTAAAACCACTTATGAGTGAGTACATGTGATAATTGTCTCTCTGGGTTTGGGTTATTTCACTCAAAATGTTTTCTATCCATTTATCTGCAAAATTCAAGATGTTTCTTATTTTTTTTCTGCTGTGAGGTACTCCATTGTATAAATGTACCACGTTTTCCTTATCCATTCTTTGGTCGAGGGACATTTAGGTTCTTTCCAGGTTCTGGCTATGACAAACAATGCTGCTATGAACATAGTTGAGCACATGTCCTTGTGGCACAATTGAGCATCTTTTGGATATATACCCAAAAGTGGTATCGCTGGGTCTTGAGGAAGGTTTTTCTCCTACTTTTCTGAGAAATCACCACACTGACATCCAGAGGGGCTGTACCAGTTTGCATTCCCACCAGCAATGCAGAAGTGTTCCCTTTTCCCCACAACCTCTCCAGCATAAGTGGTCATCAGTGTTTTTGATCTTGGCTGTTCTTAGATGTCTCAATGCTCATTGCTGAAATTGGGTCTTCTATCTTTTCAAGAAGCTAATTTGAGCTTATTGATTATTTGTGTATTTTAGTCTCAGTTCTGCTCTGATCTTTTTATTTCTTGTCTTCTACTAATTTTATGTTTGCTTTGTTAATGCTTTTCTAATGTGTTAAGTTTCAACTAGTAGGTTTTTATTCTATTTTTTTAATGTGGCATTTCTTCCTATTAAATTCTCAGCCGGGCGGTGGTGGCGCACGCCTTTAATCCCAGCACTCGGGAGGCAGAGGCAGGCGGATCTCTGTGAGTTCGAGACCAGCCTGGTCTACAGAGCTAGTTCCAGGACAGGCTCCAAAGCCACAGAGAAACCCTGTCTCGAAAAACCAAGAAAAAATAAAATAAAATAAATTCTCTTAGTACTGCTTTTGCTACACTTGTGGGTTTTGTTTTTATTCTTGCTTCTTAACTTTCCTCCTCTGGTTTCTTCAATAACTCATGCACTCAGTGGCATGCTGCTTAGTTTCCATGATTTGTATTTGTACAATTTCTAAAATTCCTCCTGCTAATTACTGGTCTTAGTCTATTGATGTCAAGGAATATGTGAATTATGAATTCAATTTTAAAATTTTGTTAAGACCTGTTTTGATCTAACTTTTATGAGCCAGCCATCCTGGAAAATGTTCTGTGTGTGGATGTATATAAATTATATAAATGTTCTGTGTGTATGTATGTGTGTATGTATGTATATAATTATATAAGTGGTCTGTGTGTGTATGTATGTATATAAATTATGTAAATGTTCTGTGTATGGATGTATATGTATACGTATATGTATGTATGTAAATGTTCTGTGTGTGGGTGTATATGTCTACATATATGTATATAAATGTTCTGTGTGGATGTATATGTATACGTATATGTATATAAGTGTTCTGTGTGTGTATGTATGTGTGTATGTATGTATATAAATTATATAAATGTCCTGTGTGTATGTATGTATATAATTATATAAATGTTCTGTGTGGATGTATATGTATACGTATATGTATATAAGTGTTCTGTGTGTGGATGTATGTGTGTATGTATGTATATAAATTATATAAATGTCCTGTGTGTGGATGTATATGTATACGTATATGCATATATGTAAATGTCCTGTGTGTGGATGTGAAGGTATATTCAGTAGCTGTTGGGTATGATGATCTGCAACCCCTAGGTCTGTCTGGTCTATTACAGAGGTGTTGTATTGCCATCTGTCCTCTTTTACAACTAAGGTCTGCTTTTCGTAATTCATTGCTCCAGCACTGGGTACATATACATTTATGATTACACCCCCTCTTCTTGAATTGATCCATTTGTTGTTAAACAGTGACTTTCTTTTCAGTTAGTTAGTTAAAGTAGTCTGTGTTATATACTGCATAATATATACCTATATATAATATATACATATATACATGATTGCTCTCCTTTTGGTTCCATTTTCATGGTAAGTCTTTTTCCATCCCTTCTCCTTCAGCCTATGTATCTCTAGTAAAGAGAATTCTCATAGGCAGTGTATCATTTGGTATGGTTTAAAAAAAATCTATTTTTCCAGGGGCCGGAGAGACTGCTCTGTGGCTAAGAGTACCACCTGGTCTTCCAGAGCGCCTTGTTTGAGTGCCAGCACCCGAATGGTGTGGTTCACACCATGATTCACAACCATCGGTAACTCCAGTTCCAGGGGTCTCATGTCCTCTCTGGCTCCCACAGGCAACAGGCATGCGTGTGGTACACCTACCTACATGCAAGCAAAGCATCCGTACTCAAAAAATAAAATCTATTTAGCCAGTCTGTCTGTTTTAATTGGGGATATTAATCCATTTTCATTCAAGGTCATCACTGATAAAGAAACATTTCTGTTGCTCTGTTAATTTTTCTGGTTTTGTTTTTGGTATATCTATTGTTCCTTTCTTGTCTATCGTTGTGCTCCAGTAGGGTCCTCTCTGTGCATTTACTCCCACTATGAGTTCTGTACTCGCCGGTGACGGTTGCTATTCTTTCGCTTCTGCCGTAAGGCTAGTCTAGTAAGGATGACCGCCTGTGGGTTTTAGTCGTCTTGGGAAGCAGCTTCCTTGCCTGTCCACTGTGGATGCTTTGGCAGAGTGTCTTGTAGCTTCATTGCCTGTAATCTACATTTGCAAAGACATCGGCTATCTCTGCCTGGGATTGTAACCCTAGCTAGATACAGCTCCTTTAGGCAGGAATATTGGTATCCATGGGCTACACAAGTTGGCTTAAAGGTTCTTCCATGCTAATCTGCTCAGACAACAGGAGGCTAAGTTGAGAACTGGATGTTCAACTGCTTCTCAAAAACTGCAAGGGGCTGGAGGGTTAGACACGCCATTCAGGAAGGTCTTCTTGGTTACCTTCCGGGGTCTCTGGTGAACAGGGCCACTGGGTGCTTTCAGGACAGCAGAGGGTACCATGTGACTATCTGCCGAGGGTTTCTATGGGGGCCCAAACGCCTGCTGTGGCTGTGGGTGGAGCAGGTGGAGCTGTGCTGCAGCTGCGTGGATGCTGCATGGGTCTGCAGGGCCAAGGTCTTAGAGTGGTCCTGTGCAGCCACAACTTGAGTGGGAGGAAAGCATGGTGCAGTCTGGGCTCTCTGTCTGGGGAAACACGGCAGTGTGAACCCCTGGTAGCTCCTCAGCGGGCACAAGACCTGATGAGGCCGCAGGGTTCTGCAGAACTGAGTACTTTCGGTGTCTGGAGCATGAATGAGAGCTTGTATGGACCACCTGATTACCTTAGCCAAGTCAACGGCCTCAGTTCAGCCCTAGGACACACATGACGGAAAACAAGAACCGCTCATGTCTTTTGCATGTTTGGGGGCATGCATGCTCACAGTCAACACATATAATAAATAAGGTAAAATGCAATGCATTTTTAGACTTAAGAAAGGGAAATTAGAAAAGACATCGCAATGAATTAAAATGAACCCGCAATGTCTCCGTCTCTTCCCAGTGCCGCGAAAGAACATTGCTAGCTAGAAGTTCATACACAACAGAGGCTTACCTTTCTTAGCTTTAGGGGCTACGCTGGCAGGGGTGAGCGGCACATCTGGCTTCTGGGGAGAGACCTGTGTTTCAAAGCTGGTACCTTCTGTTACGTTTTCCAGATGAAATAAGTCTGTATTTGCAGGAGTGGGGGAAACAGAAAGACAAAAAAAAAAGTATGAGGGCATTTGGCTTCCTTTCTAAGAGCATCAGAGCCTCCCATAAGGGTGAAGGGCTCATGTTTAACCTCTTCCCCAAGTGCTGGCTTCTGAACCGCGCGTGTAGGTTCTGACACACCAGTTTTAAAGGGTTGCTCACACTCAGACTCTAGCAACCACAGGATGGGACTGTGGGGACCATGGAAACAGTATTTTAAAAGACTGTAGGAAAAGAAATCTCCAGTCGACAACTTCAGCCACCACCTTACGAAGTTAGAAAAGGAAGAGCCGATCAAACTGAAAGCAGGAGAAAGGAAATTGTGAGGGTAAGAGAAAAACCAAAACCCAAACCCAAACCCAAACCCAAGCCTTTGACAGGACCCAAAAACCAGACTAAATTCTAACTAGGCTGATAAGAATAAACAAAACCAAAAAGGCATAACATACCACATTGGGAATAAGTCGGTGGAAATCAGGATAGGACAGATATTAAAAGAGAATAAGTGGTGGGGAACCTTGTTAGCCAATCACCTTTAAGAGGTGGGGCCCAGGGTAAAACCTGTGCACCTCCAGGTGCTCTCTCTCCCTGTGCCTTTTCCCACGGGACATTGCTGTGCTTGGATTTCTCATTTCCTGTTTTGTGAGTTTTCCCCTTATAATAAATATAATTGTTTTATCCTTAGATAGCCTGGTTATTTCAACAAATAAGAACTGAGCACAGTGGCAAATTACTGTAACCCCAGCACTCAGGAAGCAAAGGCAGGAGGATAATGAGTTTGAGCCCATCTTGGGCTACATAGTGAGGCCCTGTGTCAAAAACTAAACTAAATTTAAAAATAAAAGAACTCAGAAAATGTAAATATAAAAAAAGGAGACTAAAACATACTATGCTAATAAATCTGAGTTTTTGGAGTAGATTTTTAAAATGTCCTTGAAAGAGATAATCCCACTACTTTCTATGAAAAAAAAGGCCAGGTATGGACGACTTCACGGGAGGGAGGAGAGGGCATTCTAAGCAGCCAACACTGCTATGCTATGAAAACAAAGAAACTACAGGAGAAACACAAAAGTATACTGATCATGAAAACAGACACAAAACCTTAGAGAAATTCCATCAAATGAAAATCCACAGACACCAGGTACAGTCTGTTCCAAAGACACAGGCCATTTCAACATTGGAAAATCAATGCAAGCCACTAAAAGAGAAAGCATTTAAAAAGGAAACCCTCACGATCGCGGCAGTAGCTTCAGAAGAAGCAGTGAAGAATACAAAATACGTTCTTAAATGTTTTTTCAAGACATCAGCCACAGGAAAGCAGTTTTTGCAGCCTGGTAAGGGGTATTTACGGCATGGGCATCCAGTCTCGCCACTCACACATTACTTGCAGGTCTAGCCAATGTGATAAGACAAGAAAAAGAAATCAAAGGTGCCCAGAGAGGAAGAAGGAAAATTTTACAGAAGGCATGGCCACATGTGTTGGAAACTAGACCCTAAAATAAACTCACTGGAACTCGTAAGTTAACGTCATAAGATTTCAGGATATGAGGCCAATATATGTGAATCAAATGCACTTCTAGATATTCAACAATAAATTGGAGATTACAATTTTAAAATACCATCTTTAGTCGCATAAAATATAATCTTTTAGAGCTAAATCCTATCGTCATGTAAGGGGTACATCACAAAGTCTTGCTGAAAAGGATTTCAGAACGTCTAAGCACAGGAAGAGATGCGTGTTCAGCTTCATCATCTTTGCACTGGACAGATGCACTTTCAGCTCAACAACTGCACTGGCTAGACTACCAGACTGGCCGCATTCCCACCTGGTCTTGCTCGGAAGTGAGCACCCAGCTCTAATCCATCTTTTGCTTAGCAGATACCCTTTTGTTGCCCTGTGTAAATCTTGTCTGAGTTCCCAAGGACACAAAGCCTATGCCTGTTTGGTTCAGGAAGCCTGGCAGACTGTGGATACCTGATGAGTGGAGAATTTGCACTTGGCATTGCATTTTTTTAAAAGCTTCGTTCAGGTTGTTTTGAGCAGATGGGAATCAAATGGCTTAATTGTAAATATGGAAAAAAAAAAAACAGAGATGCCCTGGGCGAAGAGAAAGCGTTTCAGTCCATTCAGACTGGAGCTCTGCAGCCACAAAAGGCCAAGTCCATCCTTAAAGTGTCTCTGCGCCTCTTTTCAAGGACTCGCATATACCCACACCCACGCTGCTACATCCACAAGACTAGACACCTGCATTAGAAACATCGTGCCTGTGCTGAACACGTACAGCCTTCCCCCTTTGTCCAAAAACAACACAGCACACCATTCATCCTGCCTGCACCCTGCCCTTCGGTGCTACAAGTAATGCAGAGATGACATAAGGAGCACGAGGGGGTGTGAGGGGCTATTGGAGACACTGAGACATTGTCCACGAGACTGGCGTGCCGATGGGTTTAGTATTTTTTTTAGTTACTTACAGATACCACAACTGTGCTATATTCATGCACTGTGAGAATAAACAGAATCAAGCTACCATGTTTCTCTAAGATGATGTAGATTTCGACACAATTACTAATAAAACCCAAGAATGCCTTTAAAAATATATTTATTAGCCGGGCGGTGGTAGTGTGTGCCTTTAATCCCAGCACTCGGGAGGCAAAGGCAGGTGAATCTCTGTGAGTTAGAGGCCAGCCTGGTCTACAGCGTGAGTTCCAGGACAGGCTCCAAAGCTACAGAGAAACCCTTTCTCAAAAACAAAACAATATACACACATATATATGTATATACATTTATATACACACACATATATATTATTGTGTGTATGTGTGTGCATGTACAATAATAATAATAGAAGCTGATAGGCCAACAAGAAGGCAAAGTGTGTAAAGCTGCTCGCTGCCAAGTCTGACAACTTAAATCCAATCACAAGACTCACATGGTGGAAAGAAAGAATCGATTCCTATAAGTTCTCTGACCTTTTCAGACGGGCTTATGTCTGGCAATGATAAACATTGTATATAAACATTCATGGCCATTTTGTTTATAGCCCCAAATTGGAAACAACTCAAGTGTCTGTTAATGTGTGGCCAGATAACAGCAGATGGTTTCTACGCAATACACACGACTGGTCCTGCATTTAAACAAACAAACAACGGGTACCCCAGTGATTCAACCATCTGCTGCCAGGCTCCTCTTTCTTAAAGGCTCCACTGTCTCCTAACCCCAACAGAATGAGAATCACTATGGTAACTACATCCAAACCACAGCATGGTACAGGAAAGGAGAAGCCACTGGCACGGTCAACAGGGACAACAGGGAACATCTGAAACGCTCGGGCCGATGGAAGGAGCTGGATGAGAACGACCGTGGGATATGGGCTCTATTTACGGATTTCTGGAGAACGTAAGCTGTGGGATGGAAGCGGGTCAGTGCTGGGCGCGACGCTGGCTCAGAAGGCAGGAGGTCATCACAGAGACATATGAGGAGACTGCTCTTGGTTTTGGGGGGACAGGGTCTCAGTGTAGCTCCAGCTGGTGCTGAACTTGTAGCTAAAGTGGCCATAAGTGCCAGTCCCCACACCCCTTCTTCCCATGGCTGGAATTACAGTGATGGCCACCTCGCCTGGTTTGTTCTTTGAGAGAGTCTTGCTATACTGGCCTGTGTGGCCTCAAACTTGCAGCAATTCTCTCACCTCGGCTCTCCAATGCTAGACTGACAGGCGTCAGACACAGGAAGACATGATGGTGACAGACTAATTTTCCTGGCTGTGGTAGAGGTTTTATAAATGCACATCTAGCTCAAATCTCATTGATACATCTCAAATAGCTACAGTTTACTGTATGGCTATTATTCTTTAGGAAAGTGGAGTTTTTGTTTTATTTTGTTTTTAAATAACTTTCTTACAATTTGTTTAAAATATTTATTGAACCTGGATATAGTGGTATTGAAAGACTTCTTTATCCCAATATTAAGTCTCTCCACCGATGCAATAAATCAGATCAGGCTGAATTAATGATACCAGGTCTAATCAGAGCAAAGCAACTCCCAGGTGAGGGGAGAAGAAATCATGCTGCAAGTCTATGGGCCGGGTCCTAAATACCCTGTAAGCATGATCTTGTGCCTCTCAGGAAGAGGAGCCACCACTTAGTCTTTCTCAGGGGCAGGGTAGGGAGAGAGAGAGGGAGGTGGGGCCAGAGCAGAGCTTCCACCTGAATAGGAATACCCCTATAGTCTGAGCACGCGGGAGGCTAAGGCAGGAGAGTGGTGAGTTTGACAACAACTTGGGCTGCACAGCAAGTTCAAGGCCAGCCTGTGGAATATATTAAGACCATTTCAAAAATCCTTTTTAGTTTCATCTATGTGCAAAGCATTGCTGTAGGTGCTGAAAACACACAAGGAAACAGCAGTAAAAACCTCTTCTGTTATGGAGCTTACATCCCCATAGGAGGGGGAGGAGACTAGCAACAGTGGGTTGACGAGATGGGTCTGTAGGTAAGGAACCAAGCCTGCTGCATTCAGTCGGATCCCAGACCCCATATGTCTTAGCTGGGTTTCTATTGTGGTTATAAAACACCACAGCCGGTGCCAGAAGACCCATCTGAGTAGTGAGTGTGTTCTTGACCAGCGGCAAGAGCCAGGAAAGGGAACAGGGACATTCCCAGGCCCCCTTGGCTTCCCGATCATTCTGCAGGGGCTGCTCCCCTCTGTTGGGGCTGTTCCCCCCTGCTAGGACCTCTCTCCCCCTAGCCCATCCCAGCTTGCACCCAGGAACCTCCTCCCTTCTTCCTCCCTTCCACTGGGCCACGGATCAGCCAGCTCAGCCTGTTTGGGCACTGGGACAGGTCCTGGGGGCAAAGGGCAGCGGGAGTTCCTTTGCTTTGGTAGCCTGCCTGCAGAAAGGTAGGCCTTTTGTCAGCGAGGTCCCTGGTCAGCAAGGGAACCTGATCCTGTTTCAGAAGACCCATTGGATAGCATTTGTAGGAAGAGATGGGCAGGCGCCAAGGCAAGAATTCCTCCATCAATCTGAAAAACAACATGAAAACACCAGAACCCAATGATCTTACAACAGAAGGACTTGAACAACCTAATCCAGAAGAAGTGGAAAAAACTGACTTTATGAAAGCAATAGAGTCCCTTAAACAGCATGTAAAAAATGCCCTTATAGAAATGGATGAGAAGTATAACAAAAAGTTTGAAGAAATGAATAAATACGTAAATGATACCCTGGGAAACCAAGAAAAATCAATCAAACAGGTAATGGAAACAGTTCAAGAATTGAAAACTAAAATGGAAGCAAGGAAGAAAACACAAACCGAGGGCCGGCTGGATATGGAAAATCTAGGTCAACGAGCAGACACTACAGAAACAATCATAAACAATAGAACACAAGAGATAGAAGAAAGAATCTCAGATTCTGAAGACACCATGGAGAAAATAAACACACTGATCAAAGAAAACAGCAAATCCAACAAATTCTCACAAAACATTCAGGAAATATGGGACACAATAAAAAGACCAAATCTACAAATAATAGGGATAGAAGGAGAAGAATTACAGCTCAAAGACCCAGAAAATATATTTAACAAAATTATGGAAGAAAACTTTCCCAACATAAAGAAAGATCTCCTATGAATATTCAAGAAGCATACAGAATACCAAATAGACTAGATCAAAAAAAAAATCCCCTCATCCACTCACCATATAATAATCAAAACACAAAACATACAGATTAAATAAAGAATAATAAGAGCTGCAAAGGAAAAAGGTCAAGTAACTTATAAAGGTAAATCTATCAGACTTACACCGGACTTCTCTATGGAAACCATGAAAGCCAGAAGGTCCTGGATAGAGGTACTGTAGAAACTAAGAGACCATGGATGCAAGCCCAGACTACTATAACCAACCAAGCAATCATTCACTATCAATGGAGAAAACAAGACATTCCAGGATAAGAACAAATTTAAACAATATGTAGCCACGAATCCAGCCTTACAGAAAGTAATAGAAGGAAAATCACAACCCAAGGAATCCAACATTGCCAACACTGCCCACAATAACTCAGACATCTAGCAACCCTTCACCAGCACAACTTAAAGAAGGGAAACACATAAACTCTACTACCAAAAACAATAACAATAACCGGAGTCAACAACCACTGGTCATTAATATCACTTAATATCAATGGACTCAATTCACCTATAAAAAGGCACAGGCTGCCGGGTGGTGGTGGCTCACGCCTTTAATCCCAGCACTCGGGAGGCAGAGGCAGGCGGATCTCTGTGTTCGAGGCCAGCCTGGTCTACAAGAGCTAGTTCCGGGATGGGCACCAAAGCTACAGAGAAACCCTGTCTCGAAAAACCAAAAAAAGAAAGAAAAAAAAAAGGCACAGGCTAAGAGATTGGATACGAAAACAGGATCCAACATTCTGCTGTTTACAAGAAATACATCTCAACCACAAAGACAGGCATCTACTCAGAGTAAAGGGTTGGGAAAAGGTTTTTCAAGCAAATGGACCTAAGAAACCTAAGTGGGTGTGGCCATACTAATTTCTAACAAATCTGACTTCAAACTAAAATCAATCAGAAGAAATTGAGATGGACATTTTATACTCATAACAGGAACAATTCATCAGGATGAAGTCTC
Organism: Microtus obscurus; assembly: GCA_963919715.1. NCBI lineage: Eukaryota > Metazoa > Chordata > Mammalia > Rodentia > Cricetidae > Microtus > Microtus obscurus. The sequence continues at coordinate 24,230,907 of CAWTZC010002521.1, forward strand.
AATCCTGAATATCTACGCTCCTAATATAAAAGCACCCACTTATGTAAAAGAAACATTCCTAGAACTCAAGGCAGACATCAAACTACACACACTAATAGTAGGAGACTTCAACACACCTCTCTCACCAATGGACAGGTCAATCAGACAGAAACCTAATAGAGAATTAATGGAGGTAATGAAGCAAATGGACTTAACAGACAACTATAGAACATTCCACCCAAATAGGAAAAAATATACCTTCTCTGCAGCTCATGGAACCTTCTTGAAAATTGACCACATACTCAGAAACAAAGGAAACCTCCACAGATTCAAAAAAATATTAGTGACCACCTGTGTCTTATCAGATCACCACGGATTAAAGTTAGAATGCAACAACAATGCTACCCCCAGAAAGCCGACAAACTCATGGAAACTGAACAGTCAACTACTGAACCACACCTGGGTCAAGGAAGAAATTAAGAAAGAAATTAAAGTCTTCCTTGAATTTAATGAAAATAAAGAGACAACATACTCAAACCTATGGGACATGATGAAAGCAGTGCTAAGAGGAAAGTTCATAGCACTAAGTGCCCACTTAAAGAAAACGGAGAAAGCACACATTGGAGACTTAAGAGCACACCTGAAAGCTCTAGAAAAAAAAGAAGCAGATGCACCCAGGAGGAGTAGAAGACTGGAAATAATCAAACTGAGGGCAGAAATCAACAAAATAGAAACACAGAAAACAATCCAAAGAATCAATGAAACAAAAAGTTGGTTCTTGGAGAAAATCAACAAGATCGACAAACCCCTATCCAAACTAATCAAATGACAGAGAGAAAACACGCAAATAAGATCAGAAATGAAAAGGGGGACATAACCACAGACACAGAGGAAATTCAGAGAATCATTAGATCTTACTACAAAAGCCTGTATGCCACAAAACTGGAAAATGCAAAAGAAATGGACTTTTTTTTAGAGAAGTACCATATACCAAAATTAAACCAAGACCAGGTGAACAATCTAAATAAACCCGTTAGTCGCGAAGAATTAGAAGCTGTTATCAAAAACCTCCCTTCTAAAAATAGCCCAGGACCAGATGGTTTCAATGCAGAATTCTACCAGAACTTCCAAGAAGAGCTAATACCTATACTCCTTAATGTATTCCACAATATAGAAACAGAGGAGTCATTGCCAAATTCCTTTTATGAAGCTACAGTTACCCTGATACCAAAACCTCACAAAGACTCAACCAAGAAAGAAAATTACAGGCCAATCTCACTCATGAACATCAACGCAAAAATTCTCAATAAAATACTGGCAAACCGAATCCAAGAACACATTAGAAAAATTATCCATTATGATCAAGTAGGCTTCATCTCAGAGATGCAAGGCTGGTTCAACATACGAAAATCTATCAATGTAATCCATCATATAAATAAGCTGAAAGAAAAAAACCATATGATCATTTCATTAGATGCTGAAAAAGCATTTGACAAAATTCAACACCCTTTTATGATAAAGGTCTTGGAGAGATTAGGGATACAAGGGTCATACCTAAATATAACAAAAGCTATTTACAGCAAGCCAACAGCTAACATTAAATTAAATGGAGAAAAACTCAAAGCCATCCCACTAAAATCAGGAACACAACAAGGATGTCCACTCTCTCCATACCTCTTCAATATAGTGCTTGAAGTTCTAACAATAGCAATAAGACAACATAAGGGGATCAACGGAATTCATATTGGAAAGGAAGAAGTTAAGCTTTCGTTATTTGCAGATGATATGATAGTATACATAAGACTCCAAAAACTCTACCAAAGAACTCCTACAGCTGATAAACACCTTTAGTAATGTGGCAGGATACAAGATCAACTCCAAAAAATCAGTTGCCCTCCTATACACTAAGGATAAGGAAGCAGACAGGGAAATCAGAGAAGCATCACCTTTCACAATAGCCACAAATAGCATAAAATATCTTGGGGTAACTCTGACCAAGGAATTGAAAGATCTATTTGACAAGAACTTTAAGTCTTTGAAGAAAGAAATTGAAGAGGACACCAGAAAATGGAAGGATCTCCCTTGCTCTTGGATTGAGAGGATCAACATAGTAAAAATGGCAATTCTACCAAAAGCAATCTATAGATTCAATGCAATCCCCATCAAAATCCCATCAAAATTCTTCACAGACCTTGAGAGGACAATAATCAACTTCATCTGGAAAAACAAAAAAAACCAGGATAGCCAAAACAATCTTATACAACAAAGGAACGTCTGGAGGCATTACCATCCCTGACTTCAAACTCTATTACAGAGCTACAATATTGAAAACAGCTTGGTATTGGCATAAAAACAGAGAAGTCGATCAATGGAATCGAATAGAAGGCCCGGATTTTAACCTACAAACCCATGAACACCTGATTTTCGATAAAAAAAGCTAAAAGTATACAATGGAAAAAAGAGAGCATCTTCAACAAATGGTGCTGGCATAACTGGATGTCAATCTGTAGAAGAATGAAAATAGATCCATATCTATCACCATGTACAAAACTCAAGTCCAAATGGATTAAAGGCCTCAATATCAGTCTGAACACACTGAACCTGATAGAAGAGAAAGTGAGAAGTACTCTACAACATATGGGCACAGGAGATCACTTCCTACGTATGACCCAGCAGCACAGACATTAAGGGCAACATTGAATAAATGGGACCTCCTGAAACTGAGAAGTTTCTGTAAAGCAAAGGACACTGTCACTAAGACAAAAAGGCAACCCACTGACTGGGAGATCTTCACCAACACCGCAACAGACAAAGGTCTGATCTCCAAAATATATAAAGAACTCAAGAAACTAGACTTGAAAATACTAATCAACCCAATTAAAAAATGGGGCACTGAACTGAACAGAGAATTCTCAACAGAAGAAGTTCAAATGGCCAAAAGACACTTACGGTCATGCTCAACCTTAGAGATCAGGGAAATGCAAATCAAAACAACTTTGAGATACCATCTTACACCTGTCAGAATAGCTAAAATCAAAAACACCAATGATAGCCTTTGCTGGAGAGAATGTGGAGTAAGGGGTACACTCATCCATTGCTGGTGGGAATGCAAACTTGTGCAACCACTTTGGAAAGCAGTGTGGCGGTTTCTCAGGAAATTTGGGATCAACCTACCCCAGGACCCATCAATACCACTCTTGGGAATATACCCAAGAGATGCCCTATCATACTACAAAAGTATATGCTCAACTATGTTCATAGCAGCATTGTTTGTAACAGCCAGAACCTGGAAACAACCCAGATGCCCTTCAATGGAAGAGTGGATGAAGAAAGTGTGGAATATATACATATTAGAGTACTACTCAGCGGTAAAAAACAATGACATCTTGAATTTTGCATGCAAATGGATGGAAATAGAAAACACTATCCTGAGTGAGAACCTTCATCTGGCGATGAAAGGAGATAGAGACAGAGACCTATATTGGAACACCGGACTGAGCTTCCAAGGTCCAAATGAGGAGCAGAAGGAGGGAGAACATGAGCAAGGAAGTCAGGACCGCAAGGGGTGCACTCACACACTGAGACAATGGGGCTGATCTATTGGGAGCTCACCAAGGCCAGCTGGACTGGGTCTAAAAAGCATGGGATAAAACCGGACTCTCTGAACATGGCAGACAATGAGGGCTGCTGAGAAGCTAAGAACAATGGCACTGGGTTTTTTTTTTTTTTTTTTTTTTGGTTTTTTGAGACAGGGTTTCTCTGTGGTTTTGGAGCCTGTCCTGGAACTAGCTCTTGTAGACCAGGCTGGTCTCGAACTCACAGAGATCCGCCTGCCTCTGCCTCCTGAGTGCTGGGATTAAAGGCGTGCGCCACCACCGCCCGGCTGGCACTGGGTTTTGATCCTACTGCATGCACTGGCTTTGTGGGAGCCTAGGCTGTTTGGGTGCTCACCTTCCTAGACCTGGATGGAGGGGGAGGACCTTGGACTTCCCACAGGGCAGGGAACCCTGACTGCTCTTTGGGCTGGAGAGGGAGAGGGAGGGGAGCGGGCAAGGGGGAGGGAAATGGGAGGTGGAGGCGGGAGGCAGAAATTTTTAATAAAAAATAATAATAAACCAATAAAAATAAATAAAACACCGCAGCCAAGGTAACTTACAGAAGGAAGCATTTAACTGAGCTTACAGTTTCAGCATGCTAGAGACCATGATGGTGGAGCAAAGGCATGGTGGTGGCTACAGCTGAGACCTCATATCTCAAACCACAAGCCGGAGGCAGAGAGGCACACTGGGAATGGTACAAATCTTTTGAAATCTCAAGTCCACCCTCGATGACACGCCTCCAACCACGAGGTCACACCACCTAATCCTTCCCATCCAGTGGGGCTCAAGTACTCAAACACACGAGACTATGGGGGCCATTCTCATTCCAACCAGCACACGCTGTGAAGATGGAAGGAGAGAGGGGGGCTCCACAAAGCTCTTACCTGACTTCTACTTAGACGCCACGGTGTGTGCATGCTCCTTTCCTCCCTCATCATACACAACACACAATAATAAAAAATTAAAATAAAGAAAACTAGTAACAATGTTAGGGTGAGCTAAGGGCTGCTGAAAATGATTCATCAAGACAGTAAAACTCAGCGTGCGGAGGTTTTAAGTAAGACTCACAGAATACACCTTTCTCGGATGTCATCTGAGCCAAGATAACAATTTAAGGGAGCGGAGGAGTCCAGTCTCAGGACAGCAAGTGAAGACTGACTAGGGAAGCAGCGCCGGAGATCCTGGGGGAAGGGAGGGAATGTGGCTGGAACCGAAGGAGGAGCAGGATCACGTGCAATGTGGAAGGCTGGTAGCTGTGATCCCGGCTGGACTTAAGTGGGTTGGATCCCTGTGGCTGCTATGCTCAGAGCGAGCTTGGTGGGCGGAGGGAAGGGAGGCGCAAGGGTGGAAGGGGACGGTAAAGACCCAGGTGATAGTGATAACACCTGGTGGGTAAAGATCCACGTGACAGTAATAACACCTGGTCCATGGAGGCAGCGAGTGAGATGAGGAACAGCTGGACACAGCTATCATTACAGGCACAGCATCAGAATTCACTAGTGGACAGGATGAGCGGGGCACACACGAGTGAGGAATCGGGGATGGAGTAACCGACAGACTGGCCATTGTCAGGAAAGATGCAGATAAAGAAGGTTTGGGGATGAAAGACCAGGAGGTCACCTGTTTGGGCTTGAGTTATTGGAGTTTTCTATTAGACATCTAAATGGAAATCCATAAAAAGCTGCACCAAGACCAAGGAAAGAAAACAAAGTAATATGGCCACCCAGTTGCCTATAAACTATCCACGTGTGCACACGTGTACGGGGCACGGAGGCCCATGTCAGGTGCTCTTCCCTGGCAGCTGCTTTCTTTCTCGGTGCCGGAAACTGAACCTACGACCTCACACACTAGGCAGGTGCTCTGCTACCGAGCATCTTCCCAGCCACCCTTCTCCTTATCTACTGAGACAGGGTCTCTCAGAGGACCTGTGGCTCCCCGCCAACCCCAGCCATTCTCCAGTCTCTCTCTGTGCTAGTGCTACAGATATACGCCACGACGCCTTGCTTTTTATGTGGGTGCTAGGGATCAAACTCAGGTCCTTATTCAACAAACACTTTACCAACTGAGCCACCTCCCCAGTCCTCCAAGTCATTTTCAATTATGTCATTAGACTATTGATTGATTGATCGATTGATGCATGTATGTCCTTATGAGTTTTCAAGACAAAGTTTCTCTGTGTTGCCCTGGTTGTCCCGGAACTTACTTTATAGACCAGGCTGGCCTCAAACTCACAGAGGTCCACAAGCCTCTGCCTCCTGAGTGTTGGAATTAAAGGCATGCGCCACCACGTGGCTCTTTTTCTTTTTAGGCAGGCAGAGGTGAAATTCCTTTTGCAGTGCCAGTAACTGCTGAATAGTGAAGCCTTTTCTTACAAACTCACCAAACAAAGAGTGCGTGACTTAAGACTGTTACTTTCCTTGATGACGGCCAGCACAGAGTCAAGGAAAACAGCAAGGATTCACAGAGATGTGGGGAACCCAGAACTGGATGCGCTCTGGGTGCAAGTGTGAAAAATGGAGGTTCCCAAAATATCAAGACTCAAATTACCGGATTGCACATGAACTTCATTTCTGGTAACGTATCCAAAGACGAGAGAGCGGGGATGGGAAAGGACGTTTGTATGCACTGATGGTACAGCATGCTTCAGTGCCATTAAATATAATAATGTCAGTAAGCCAGGAGGCTGAAGCAGCCCACGTGTCCATAATTATCTACATGGGTAACCAGGCAAACACAGGCACCACACAAATACAACAGAACACTATTCAGCTGTAAGGAGGAGGCAACTTCCTACACGCTGTGGGCAAACTTGTAGGTCTTGTGCTGAGTAAAACAAGCACAAGGAAAAGCTACTAAATCCTTTAACACGTTCTACTCAAAAGTCACCAGATTCACTCAAGGCTATTCCCCACCTTCCCTTCTGCCAAGTTCAGGGTATCTGGCTGCTTTAATGCACTTGGACGAGGGTTTGTGCAGGTCGATAGACATGGATGGAGTTATGGTCTTCTGCATGCTGACAGCCAGTTGTGACAGCAACACTTGAAGATACTTTCCTTTCTCCGTTGTATAATTTTGGCCTCTTTGACAAAAATCTAGTATCCATAGGTGTGGCTTTACTTCTGGGTCTTTGACTCAATTCCATTGATAAATCTGTCTGTTTTTATACAAATACCATGCGTTTTTTGTTTCCTTGCATGCTTGTTTGTTTTGATTTTTGGATTTTCGAGACAGGCAGCCTTGGCTATCCTGGAACTCACTCTGTAGACCAGGCTGGTCTTGAACTCACAGAGATCCACCTGCCTCTGCCTCCCGAGAGCTGGGATTAAAGCCGTGCACCACCACTGCCCATAACAGTTATTATTATTGCTCTGTAGCAGAGCTTGAAATCAGGGATGGTGATGCCTTCAGGTGGATTGTTACAGGAGATGACTTCCTGAACAGAACACCAGGCACACAGGCACCAATACTGACAATGAACAACTGGGACCTGGTCAAACTGAAAAACTTCTGTGAGGCAAAGGACAAAATGGCAGCCTACAGAATGGGAAAGGATTTTCACCAACCTCACATCTGACTGATCTCCAAAATATATAAAGAACTCAAGAAACTAGACATTGAAAAACTCAAATAATCCAAGTAAAAATGGGGTACAGATCTAAACAAATAATTCTCAACAGAAGAATCTCAAATAGCCAAGAATCACTTAAAGAAATGTTCAACATCAAAATGACTCTGGGATTCCATCTTACACCTGTAAGAATGGCCAAGATCAAAAACACTGATGACAATTTATGCTGAAGAGGTTGTGAGGTAAAGGAAACACTCCTGTACTGCTGGTGGGAGTGCAAGCTGATACAATTCCTCTGGATGTCAGTGTGGCGATTTCTCAGAAAATTAGGAAACAACCTTCCTCAAGACCCAGTAATACCACTTTTGGATATATATCCAAAGGATGCCCAATCGTGCCACAAGGACATGTGCTCAGTTATGTTCATAGCAGCATTGTTTGTCATACCCAGAACCTGGAAACAACCTAAATGCCCCTCGACCGAAGAATGGATAAGGAAAATGTGGTACATTTACACAATGGAGTACTACACAGCAGAAAAAATTAAAATTTGCAGGCAAATGGATGGATCTAGAAAACATCATATTGAGTGAGGTAACCCAGACACAGAAAGACAATTATCACATGTACTCACTCATAAGTGGTTTTTAAACAAAAAGCAAAGAAAACCAATCTACAATTCACAATCCCAGAGAACCTAGACAAGGAGGACCTAGACAAGACAGACATACATGGATCTAATCTACATGGAAAGTAGAAAAGACAAAATCTCCGGAGTAAACTGGGAGCGTAGGGAGCATGGGAGAGGGCTGAAGGGGAGGGGAGAGGCAGGGAGCGGAGTAGAGAAAAATGTAGAGCTCAATAAAATCAATTAAAAAAAAACTGCCAAGGTCATGTTGTCTCTTCACAGCAACAAAAACCCTAACTAAGCCACTTTGGAAATCAATATGGTGGTTTCTCAGAAAACTGGGAATTGATGTACCTCAAAATCCAGCTAAACCATTCTTGGGCATACACCAAAGGACACTGAACCACACCGTAAGAGCACCTGCTCAACCACGTTCATAGCGGGTAGCCAGAATGATAGGGGCTGCAGCTGCGGAAGGGCTCGTGCCAAACCCAGCTGGCGGCAGGCAGCCCAGCGGGGATTAGGAGGGGTCCTAAAACCAAACGTTTGGGCTCCAGATGAAGGCGTAAGTCACAAACAATCCCATACCAGTTTGGAATTATGATTAATAGAATGGTTATTTATTTAAGGGGGAAAAACTTACAGATCACCGTCCCAGACAACAGTGCGCAATCAGGAAGGGAGCCTAGTTGCCCGAAGCGGAGCCGGAAGCCAGAGTGAGCTAGCAGAGGGAAGTGGCCCCTCTTTTAAAGGGAGAAATACCACGCCCCAATAGGCGGGTATCTCAGCAGCTATTGGCTGGAGGAGTGGAAGGAGCTCCTGCAACACTCACTTATAAGTGGGTGTTCGTCATAAACCAAAGGATAACCATGCTACAATCCCCAGACCCAGAGAGGCTATGTAACAAGGAAGGCTCAAGCAGGGAGCGCATGAATCTCACGGTGAAGGGAAAACAGAATAGACATGGCCATTGGGTGGGGGTGGGGTGGGAGGGTCTGGCTATGGGGTTGGGATGAGGTAGGGAGAGGATGGAGGGAGAGAGTACTGGGAGAAACGACTAGAATCTGGGGGCATCTCTGAGACAAGCTAGAAACCTAGTACAGTGGAAACCCAGCAATCTCTGACAGCGACCCTGGCTGAGACACCTAGGAATGGGGGAGATGGAACCTAAGATCTCCTGAAACCAGACAAGATTTCAAGTGGAGGGATTTGGACACCAACCCAGCCACAAAACTTTTGACCTACAGCTTGTCCTGCCTACAAGATGTGCTGGGATAAAGGTGGTGCAGAAATTGCAGGAGAGATCAACCAATGCCTGGCCCAGCTAGAGACTCACACCACGAGAGGGAGCTCACCCCTGAGGGCCAGGACCCACGGGAGGGATTACTCTCCTGGGTGTTTTGTGGTCTCTGTGTGGAGCCCATTCAGTTTGCTGTGCGAGTTAGAAAGTTTTGGATAGGAACTGGGATAATTTCCTATGCAAATGTATTTAATGCCCCTGTGCTATACCTAACAATGGTTAAAATAGTAAACTTTGCTACGCGTATTTTATTACAATTTTCATTTTTTTGTTTTTGGTTTTTGAGACAGAGACTCAATATGTAGCCCAGACTGTCTTCCAATCCGCAATCCTCCTGCTTCTGAGTCTGTAGAGCTGGAATTTCAGTCGTGCATCATCTGTCTGGTTATCTAACATTTTTTTAAGTGATAAGTCAATGTAAGGGTTGGATAAACGGTTCAGTTGGCAAAGTACTTGCTTTGGCAAACATGCAGACCTGAGTTCTATCCCCAGAATTCACTTTAAAAACAACAACAACAGCAAACAAACAAACAAAAACCCCTGGTGTGTTGACCTGAAGATGGTCCAGTAGCTAAGCTCACACAATACTCTTGCAGAGGGTTCAGTTGTGTTCAGTTCCCAGCACACATATCAGGCAGCTGACAACGACCTCGGACTCTAGCTCCAAGGGACCTAATGCTTCTGGCTGACACCTGCATTCACATCCACTACCCCGCAACACACACACACACACACACACACACACACACACACACACTTAAAAACAATAGAAATCTTATTTTTTAAGAAAAGGAAGGAAGGAATAGAAGCCAGGTGTGGTGAGTGGTGGTGGTTCAAGCCCCCACAGCCCTGGGGAGGCAGGGATTCCTGAGCTTGCTGGCCAGCTGGCCTAGCCTAATGGGTGAGCTCCTGGCCATTGAGAGAGAAGGAAACAGTTTGAAGACCAACCCCCAATCTTATCTTCTGGCCTCTGCAAGCATGTGCATGCAAGCTCAAGCACTTGTGTACATGCGCACACACACACACCACATAGGAAAAATGATATTTAAGATTGTTATAGCCAGGAATGTCAGGACAGCTCTATAATCCCAAATGCCCAGGAAGCTAAGGCAGGAGGATTACAAGTGAGGCCAATCTGGACAGTTTAGCAAAATCCTGTCTTAAAATTCAAATAAACAAACAAAACAAAGCCTGTCTTTCACAGATAGTTATTTCTTCTCTCTCTGCTTCCTTCTCATGCAGGGGGAGTGTGCTCCCACCGTGTTAGAGCCTTAGGCTCCAGATTTCCTGGACCCCAGGAACCATTCCTGTCTGGGTAAGTTTACTTGATTCATCATAGTCTGCCTTTAGCCCTGAAGAATTAAATATCCACAGTTACAAATATTCCCATTTATTTGGGGTCTTGTTATAGACTGACTCTCATCTGAGGACGGCCACACCCTGTTTTGAGGGACAGGCTCTAGGGCTCATGCCCAGGTCTGATTAACTGTGTATCTTTCAGTTGTTTATCTTTAAATCCTTGTGCTCCCTGGAGCCTGAGCCTGCCTTGTTTCAGCGTCTCTCTATGTTGGCAGGGATCCAAGGCCAAGGGCCACTGCTGATGGTCACTGGAGAATTAGTGAACCTCAGGTGTTAGGAAGCACCCACTGCACACACATCAGAAAATGAGGGTGGGAGGAGGGCTTTACCCCTGGCTCATGTCCATGTCACCTCTCTGTCCCTGACGGAGGAAAATGTCACTTCTGCACCGATCCACAGTCTTCATTAGCCTGACCACAGAGGGGGGCACACAACACACTGGCTTCATGAGAGGTGCCTTTATTACAAGCTGACGTGAGCAGTCAGGCACTCCTCAGCAGGTAACGCAACAGAAATAAAAGACGAGACAGTCCTGCGAACCCAGAGAGCAGCCGCCTGGGTCTGTGGCCACGCATGACTGTCTGCCCTGGCCTGTCTCCTGAGGTGCACTCCCTACAGAGTCTGGGCCAGAGTGCGGCTCCTGAGAACCTCAGTGCCCCTGTGTGCACCTTCTTGACCACACCCTACCATCCCCACACTCAGACACAGACAGGAAGGGAAGAGGGCACGGCTATTCCTGCTTTAAAGACATCTTATCGGAGATAGTGGGGATGGCGCCATCTAGTGGTTCATATCTCCCTTCAGAGGAGTCGGACACAGGAGTCTTTGGGTCAGTTTTGGCATGGGATTCCTCTGTGAAGGCTCCTCCCAGTTCGTCCTCCTTCAAGGTGGGCAGTGTATTTTCTGAGGAAGGCTCCCTGGTGGGTGTTTGGGTGTGTTGAAAGTTCTCAGTTGAGCATTAGTGGTTTAACTGTGTTCTTGAATGGCACTGGTCTCTCGTTGGGGGCTTGGGCAAAATGGGAAGTGCCTGGGGGGTTCTTCCCACTCCTGGCTGAGCTTTCATAGTGGACTTCTGGGGTCCACGGGCTTCTTACTGCTCGGGCCGGAGGCTTTTTAGGTAACTGTGAAGCTCCTTGAATCTCAGATTCTCCTTTTGGGAGGTTTTTGCTCTCAACATCTGTGGGATAGAAAAGACACAAATACGGATTCCTCAAAGGTCACTTCTCTCAAATCCCTACCAGAACTATATGGCATCTGAGCCATGGCTCAGTGCTAGCTCCTCTCCCTCTAGACTGTACAGAGTTTGTTATGATCCTACAGCTCAGCATGGGGGCAGGGCGTCGTAAGCCTCTAGCTTACCATGCAAGGCCACAGAAGGGGAGGACCAGTTTTTGCTCAGGGCTCGCGACTCATAACCTTTAGTTATAAATCTATTTAAATTAAAAATAAATACATCCTCCATTAGAATCACAACTCGTTTGTTTGTCTGTTTGTTTATCTGTTTAAGGCCAAGTCTCACTTTGTAGCCCAGGCAGGCTTGGAATTCTTTATGTAACCTATGCTGGTATTGAATTTATGGCAATCCTCCTACCTCATTGCTCAAGTATAGGGATTACAGGTGTAAGCCATCACGCTGGCTATAAGAGAAACATTTTTTTAAAAAATTGTTTGGTGATTCTTTTTTGGCTAAAATTTGGCATTTTATGTGAAAATTTATCTCATGATACAATTTTCTGTGTTGTATGTAACATAGTATTAAAAAACATAAAGAAGAGCTGGAGAGACAGTTTGGTGTTTATGAGCTCTATCTAGTTTTGCTTATAGAGGACCTGGGTTGGATTGCTATCACCCACAGAGCAGATCACAACTGTCCATGACTGCAGTTCCCAGAGATCCAACACCCTCTTCTGACCCACATGCTGTATTGAAAATACATGCATGCAAAACATATACATAAATCCAAAAAATTTTGAGGACACACAGATAAGAGAAGCTTTTCAGCGACAGGGCTCTGGCTTGCATTACCTGCGCCGTGCTTCTAAGTGTACGTCCCCAAAGTGTACATCACCAAAGTGTACGTCACCAAAGTGTGTGTCCCCAAAGTGTACATCCTCAAGTGTACGTCCCCAAGTGTACGTCCCCAAAGTGTACATCCCCAAAGTGTACATCCCCAAAGTGTACGTCCCCAAAGTGTACGTCCCCAAAGTGTACGTCACCAAAGTGTACGTCACCAAAGTGCGTGTCACCAAAGTAAGTGCCAGAAAAATAACACAGGCAGTAGAGACATATAATAAAGAAGCGAGGAGATTGAGAGTAAGGCCACCGAGGAGAAACAGGGAGTCCAGACAGTCTGTAAGAGCATGAGACCGTGTCCAAATCAAGGCGTTCACCCTGTGGGAGTGATGGTGCCAACACCCAGAAGATGAGTTTGCAAGACAGGAAGCTCAGGGCTTGGACGGGATTTCTGCCTGCCCATATTCAATCTGGAGAGAACAACAGCACACGTGGGTGCTGTTTTCAAGCCTCTGAGATATTTACATTCATGCATTTCACAAAATGCTAATAACATTATACTTTAAAAGTGAAACTCATCAAGAGTTTATCAGTGGAGGGCGATGTGAAACTACTAGGGAGAAGAGACCTCCACACTAATCCAGAATGAGGAAGGCCAGGAAGTGTGAGACATTTGGCCAGCAGTTCTCAAATTATCATCTATGGATTTTTGGAAGCCATGGGGACTTTTATAAGGGGGGGGGGCTCTTAAATCATCTTTCATAATAACACTACTGCTGTCTGTCATCTTTCTACATCTGCCTCGCATCCAGAGGCCACACCACAGGTGAGGCAAGAGACAGAGAATTTGGAAACAGATGTGAGAATTTTTGTCATTTTCTAGATGCTGAGATTTTGAGATATGTAGAACACCACTACATTCCTCTCCACACGCTTTTTCAAAAGCTGATGCATCACAAAAATCTTTCAAATTAGTTTGAAATAAATCTGTAAACACTTTATATTTACAACAATACGGTAAATAACAATAGATACACTAGGAAACGGGAAAACATGGTCGGCATCTGGAAGCATCGGGTAATAGAAAAGGATGCAGAGCTAACAGGTGAGAGAGCTAGCAAAAAAGAGAATAAATTGTGTTCATATTTTGTTGTTGTTGTTTTGAGACGGTGTCTCACATACCCAAGCTGACCCTGAATTCACTATGTAGTTGAGGGTGATCTTAAAGGCCTGATTCTGCCTCCTCCTCCCAGGTGCTGGGATTGCAGGTGTTCACCTCTACTGCTGGCCGTGTTCAGATATAAATGAAACTACATGAAGAAGGGAGGAAAGGGGAATATATGCACATATACACATATGCATGTATATGCATACACACACATGCCACCAAGAGGGCTCCGGAGGAAAAGCCACCTGCTGTCAAGCCTGATGACCTGAGTGTGAGTCTAGGGATACACATAGGGAAGGAGAAACACGAGTCTAGTGAGTGTCTCCTATGTGCCATGGCTTGCCACCACCAAAATAGAACGTGTGGATATCAAACACGCATTTGGAAACTTCAGTGGTTAGGATTCCCTAGTAAGATATTACAAGTAACAAGAATGTCAGGGCAGGGCTCCAGTGGTGCTTGAGATGGAATTCTACGATAGCTTCCAAGTTTCCCAACATTCGAGTGTCACAAGGCCTGTAACTACACAATAGGACACCCCCTTGATTCTGTGTATGCAAAGGCAGAAGGGGATTGCTCCTATGAGTACAACAGACTGAAGAGAATTCTCTCGTGTGTAAGGAAGTAAGCTCATGGGTCATGTAGCTAGAACCTACATGAATGTGGCCTCCAGGAGATCAGACACAAGATGACTGGAGTCCTGTAACGGTAAGGAACTAAATATGTACACTGTTTTAAGATTTGAGGTAACTTTTTACGTGCCGGGGCAGTGGTGGCGCACACCTTTAATCCAAGCACTCGGGAGGCAGAGGCAGTAGGAGTTTGAGACCAGCCTGGTCTGCAAAGCAAGTTCCAGGGCAACCAAGAATAAGGCTACACAGACAAACCCTGTCTCAAAAGATCAAGAGAAAAAAAGAAAAGAAAAGAAATTAATGCATATAGCATAGAATTTATTCTGAATAAAACAAATTTAAATAGGTTAAAAATAAAAATTAAGTCTCTAAAAATCTATGTAACTGGAATCAGAACCTGTGAAGAGGAGGGGAAACAGGTTTTTGAAGAAAATATAAAGACTGAAAATCTGCCCAATTTGATAAAAAACTGTACTGATAGTTATAAAATTTTCAGCAAACCCTACATAGGATACAAATCTGTATTTGCATGTGCGTCCTCCACACACAGATTAATTATAGTCTAATTTTCAAAAATCAATCACAAGAGGAACAATTTCAAAAACCAGTTAGACAAAAAGATAGGCATGTCACAGAGGACCAAATCCCGGAGCAGTTTTCTTAAGAGATGTCATGGAACTGAAGACAGAGGTAGCAGATGCTCTCTGAGGGTGGGGCAGGGGGCATCTGTCAGGTGACTGTGATGTAAGGTGTGGGCCCCTGACTGGTGACTCACATCAGGGATTGCAGTGTTCGGAAGGCAGAGTCGGGAGTATCAGGACATGGAGGCTATCCTGGGCTACAGAGTGAGACCTGTCTAAGAAGGGTGGGACACTCATTCCAGAATGATCTGGGCTGTGGTTTTGCCAATGTTCCGACTGTGCTCCGTCTTTGTTCCTTCTCTGACTTTAAATTTGGTCCCATATCCTACGGCTATGTCTTGGAGTTCCAATATGGCCTTTTATTCTATTTATTTTCTGTTTAGATCAGGCAAAATTAGTTTCTGTATAAGGCAACTATTAACTTCTTTAAGAACTGTGTAGATCTGGATAGCAGAGGTTGCAATAATGCCTTAGAAAAATTACCAAGTTTAACTTGAGCCCATCACATTGAAAAGCTGATAAGAAAATAAAGTGAGTGGAAAATAAATCTAAAGCAGTTGTTGTTTGTAATAGTTCAAATATCTGGTCAGAGGAAGGCAAGGAAGGAAAGGCTTGTTTTGGCTATTGCTGGGAGGAGAGGAGAAGAGAGTGAGGCACACCGAGACCACAGGGAGGAAGAGGAACAGGATGGTTGGTGATAGCCACCTGACCTTCCTGATTCTTTCCTTCCTTCTATTCCAGCTGGCCACCTCGCCCACGCTTAGGGTGGGTTTTCCCTCCTCACATAAACCTGTCTGGAAATGTTCTCATAGGCACATCCTGGTAGGCAGACACTGGGTGTGCTTCCTGGGTGATCCTAAAATCCAGTCCAATCGACAAGAACAATTACCCATCAAGTTCTCTTCAACTGTTCATGGTTTTTCTGGCACAAAGTATGTACCCAGTAATGTAACTCATGAGTGTACAAAGACATGCGCATAAACACCTCTTCTGGGAACTCCTAGGGATAGGTGCTTGGACGTCTGCAGTCTGCAGTGAAGACTCCTCCAGGACCTATTCCAGTCTATATGGTTCTGCCCTTGGTGTCTATAGGGAACTAGCACCGGGATCTTTAGGAAACCCACATCTCTTCCGTAAGACACATATAAACCCACTCACCTTCCATATACTTTACATCATCTTTAGATCTAGGGCCCAGATGATGTAAATGCTGTGTAAATAGCTACACTGTGTTGTTGAGGAAGTGCAGTCATGTGCCCTATAGGGACATTTCAGTCATCATGAATTGAACACATGATACTAGTCACACAAAGTCACAACAGATCTGAAAATTCTTGTTTAGTGACGCTGATGCCATCTTGAGTTAGAGCATTGTGTAGCCAGTACACGTTTATGGGGATGCCAGCTATATAACAGGTACAGTTGGAAATTTGTGGCCATGATAACATGTGACTGCATTGTTATGTTCATGTATTTTATTGTTATTTTCACATGCTACTTAAACCAGGCAGCTACATCTCATGTTGTCAAGTCTCTAGATGACCTACATCATTTTCATGTGATTTATTTAATATCACCCTGTTTCATTCATCATGGCCCAGGAGCAAACACACACACACACACACACACACACACACACACGAGGTTGTTATTAAATGCATCCTAAGATATTTGCATATTGATAAAATAAGCTAAGCAAGCTCTTTCTAGAAAGCACCTCATGCTGAAGTGATGAGCACTGAGGACAGGAACAAAGCTGTGTGTTCAGTAATCAGCACTCCTTACAGCTTGACTACATCAGTAACCAGCACAACTTACAGCCCAACTACATCAGTAACCAGCACACCCTACAGCCCGACTACATCAGTAACCAGCACACCCTACAGCCCGACTACATCAGTAACCAGCACACCCTACAGCCCGACTACATCAGTAACCAGCACACCCTACAGCCCAACTACATCAGTAACCAACATACCCTACAGCCCTACTACATCAGTAACCGGCACACCCTACACCCCAACTACATCAGTAACTGGCACACCCTACACCCCGACTACATCATTCACACCAGCAACAACTTCACTTTGTTCCCACTGGTGTTTGGCTGAGTCTGCAGATGGGAACTCAAGGACAAGGGGCCTGACTACATTTCCCTGCTTTTCCCTGGTCCCCAATGCTCAGTCCCCCTCAGCCCCGCCCTCTGCTCTCATCAGGGCAGAGATGAAGAGCAGGACCTGTCTTGCTGAGGCCATGGGGACAAAGGAAGGAATGTGCACGCCTTCTGATTTTACCTGCAGATGCGCTGGTAGTGTCTTTGAGCCATTTCTCTTTCTTAAGTTCTTTCACCCTAGAAGGAAGCAGAACACGCATCAGCTCACAGGCCTCTTTCAGAGAGCACCATCGAGGCAGTGCCCAGAAGAGACACTTTACCCCTCCAGACTCACTCTTGAGCGAGTGCCTGTGCTTCTTCCCCTTTAAAAGGTGAGCTGCCAATCAGAATGATGGATCAAAAGAGCCATGGTCTACCTAAGTTACATCTTTCTTCGGGGCTGTTAATTCTCTCACACATCTTAAAAGCACAACCCTGGGCTGCAGAGGTGACTCAGGGCTCAGCTCTTAGCACCGGCTGCTTTTCCAGAGGACCCAGTCTGATTATCAGCGCCTACTTGGAGGCTTGCAACCCATCTGTAACTACAGTTCCAGGGAACCTGACGCCGTCTTCTGGCTTCTGTGGGTATGAGGCACACACGCACAAACAGTAAACTATTAAAAAACAAACTAAATCAAACCCTGTATCATTTGTCCTGCAAGGATTCTTAAATGTCATTCTCAGGGCAGACATAAAAAGGAGAATGATCCAGAAAGAAAAAGCAATTTTTCTCAAGGTCCTCCCACAACTAAGATGTGAAGCCAGGGCTACAGCCCAGTGCCCCTCGTCTGTGAGTTCCTATGGGGGGCGGGGGTAGAGGCCCTTGTTCTGGACAGTTCCAATGCCTGTTCTTTCTCAACAGATCTCACAGAATTCATAGTGAATGCTGACTGAGCTCCAGGGAGGGAGGGAGGGAGCCGCAGGCAGGGTGAAATGAGAGGCTCGGCTTATAAACCCTCCTTGCCATGGAAAGTGTCAGAAGAAAATAACCTTTTCTCAGTTTTCTGTAGAACCCCTTTGTTACTTTTATTTAGAGGGCTTTCTTATTTAGAATTATGAAAAATATACTTACCAGTGATAATAAAATACAACGCCAATGATAATTGCAGAAGCAATGACCATGAAAAGCCACATGAACGTATAGTATCCTGGTGTCTGCAAAACATGGACAAAACCAAGCTCAAGAACTTGACGGTTGAAAGGTTTTCAGTCCCTTGCTCATCTGCTCGGGTTGAGGGCCTAGAGGAAGTGGGGACAGAGGAGATGACCTCCAGCTATTCCAACAGCCACCTGCACACATGCAGGGGATCTGCAAGGACTAGGATGTGCCAAGCCCTTCATCATCCTTCACTCTCAAGGCAGACATCTATAGAAGTCACAGAGAAGTCACACATCAAGTCTGTTCTGGACCCAGGACTCCAGTCCGTGTTATCTGACATCCTGGGTTCTGTTTCTGTAACGTGGTCTCCAGAATCTAGCTCACATCCATATTGTTTGGGAAGCCTTCAGCAATGCAGTCTTCTAAAGCTACCAACAGACCTAAGGGATCAGAAGCACCAGGTTCTGCACCCCCGGGTGATAGGGAAGCAACTAGTCTATGAGCCAGCATCTGGGCACCACTGTTCTGCCTCAACATCCTTCACAGAATGCTGGATTATATGTAACTCCCTCTGATGCACATACCTGCCTCTCCAGACTCTGCCAAGTCCAGCTCTTTGCCCCCACACTCTGGGGGCTCTGTCTCCCGCACTGATTCACACGAATTTCCTACTCCCTGGTTTGGTGCTTCCTCTCCTCATTGCTCCTGTACAGTGTTACCTGATGCTACGGAAGCTGATGCTTCTTAGCCTTTCTTAAACCCAATGCTTAACTTTCAAATGAGCAAAATTAAACTTTTCTTTTTAAAAAAGATTTATTTTATTCATACACATGCACGTGTATACATACAGGAATTTGCAGAATCCAGAGGGGACATTGAATCCCCTGGAACTGGACTTCAGGGCAGTTGTGAGCTGCCTGGCGTTGGTGCTGGGAACTAAACTTAGGTCCTTTGAAGAGCAGCAAGCTCTCTTAATGCTGACCCATCTCTCCAGATCCTAGACTGTTTGTTTTCCAGTGGGCAATGGCAGAGTGTCTCCATAGTCCCAGCTACTGGGGAAACTGAGGCAGGAGACTGGCTTGAGGATAGGATGAGTGGCACACCGAGACTCCCTTACAACAGCCTGTTTTCTGTCACATGCTGCTGAGTCCCATGCAGTCAAATGACTCAACGCAGACAAGAAACCCAGGCAGTAACGGGCTAGCCACAGCTCCCCCAACAGGCACTAAGTGGTTGGATTCAGCTATGGCTGCAAACCAGGTCTTCAGAGCCAACAAGCGCCACCAGGGGGCCAGGGTGGGGCAGCTGGATGCTGGCTTACCTATTTACCGTTGTATTTGAGACACAGTTTTCCCTATGTAGTCAAAGGGGTCCTGTCTTCTTCCCATAATATCCCTGTGACTGTTGTTTTTGCCGTGTGTGTGTGTGTGTGTGTGTGTGCGCGTGTATGCATGTGCATGAGTATGTGTGTGTATGAATGTGCTTGCACATGCTCAAGCCTACACCTCACCAGGACTCTCACATCATGAGAACATGGACCAAGACACCTTTGAGCTTCAGTGCCTTCATGGGTCTAATAACAATAGTGTTAAATTCAAGAGCTTAAATTGCATGCAAAGTGCACTGTGAAGATTCAGTTAACAAAGAACCCAGGAGACTTTTGGTGAAGAAGGAAGAAGGCACATCTCCGTCCTTCAGAGGCATCTCTATTCTGAAGTAGCTCAACAGGGAACTGCCAAGGGAGGCTACAAGGGGTGGGGGAGTCACATCACAATCACACCAGATTTAGAGAGGGATCCAGACACGCAGCTCACCATGAAGAAGAGTGGGTGACTGAGCTGGTTCAGGACCTGGATGTTGTCTGTGGTCACAGAGTTGATCCGGTTGCACCAGGCCAATGAGAAGAGCCAAGGCTCATTGACAATGTACATATTGATGTGGATTTTAGCTGCCTGATACCGTCTGGAACAAAAACACCCCACAGAGGATTTCAGCTCAGTTGTACTCTCAATAACCAAAGGGGAACAACCATGTTTGTGAAAAATCACCGGACAACAGCTGGCCCAAGGACAGCCTAGGATTCACTGTGACAGAATGGGCTCAGGGGCGGGCTGGCCTTCACCAGCTGATGCAGAGCACTGGTGGATGTAAAAAAAAAAAAAAATAGGAGACCCTTCTCAGAGTTACACATCTGCAAATACTACACTAGAGCCAGGGAGACCCTTCTCAGAGTTACACATCTGCAAACACTACACTAGAGCCAGGGAGACCCTTCTCAGAGTTACACATCTGCAAATACTACACTAGAGCCAGGGAGACCCTTCTCAGAGTTACACATCTGCAAACACTACACTAGAGCCAGGGAGACCCTTCTCAGAGTTACACATCTGCAAACACTACACTAGAGCCAGGGAGAAGAAATCGAGTATGTGAAGGACAGATTAGCAAAGTAAGGCCAGCTGTCTCTTTAGCATTTGAGTTCTCAGAAAACACACCACGTGCCTTCCTGGTGCTGCTAAGATCAAGTGTAAGTACATCCCCAAGTCCTTTTGAGCCCTGATCCAGAAGTCACATTGGAAAATACAAGCCTGCCATACCCTAACGTGGCAAGCTCTGTGCTTCAGAGCAGAGACTTAAGACAGTAACTACGCCTTTCGGCAGGACGTGCGGCCAGGTTCCTGCCTCTGAGGAAGTTCCACAGGTTGCCTAGAACTTTAGAAAGAAATTAATGGAAAAAACAGTAAAAAGTTACTTCTCTGTACTATTTGAAAGTGCGACTTGAAATTCAGTGTTCTAAATATGAACAAGGGATATAAAAACTATAGTTTTAAACATAACATCCTTAATAATTACTTCAAAGAAAACGAGCTATTCAGGGATGAATGTAAGAAGCACTAAGGGTATAATCCTGACAGCCATGAAACGCGGATGGAAGTGAGGAAGACGAGGCACAGGTGACGACTCACTGGAGCAGAGCCGCCAGCTGTTCCTAGCTCATCTGTAATGTCAGCCTGAGTCCTGGAGCAGGCCAGCAAAGGTTTGTCTGTGCCATTAGGTCAGCTGATCCTAACGCATATGCAAAGACGCAACTCTAGGAAAGTTAAGTCTTTGGGGCAGTATAGGAGGTGTGACAGAGTCTCACTCTACGGTGAATGATGGTCTCGAACTCACTGTGTAGTCCATGTGGACCCTGCCAGTTCTGTCTCCCATATGCTAAAGAAGACACACTTCAGTCTGGAGAAGAGTAAGGAAAAAGACATGCTTCACCTGATAATGAAGCTGCACATAACCATGCAGTCAAGACAGCATGATGCCAGAGTAAGAACAGACACGTAAGTCGGTGTCCTAAACAGAAACCCAGGAACAGACCTATGCAAATTTGCTCAAATAACCTGTGCCAAAGCTGTCAGACAGTGAGCGGAAGAGTGGATTTCCTGCCAGAGTCCCAAAGCACATTAAATTCTCAACCAAACCTCAGACTATGTATAAAAGTTAACTCAGGATGACCTGCAAGCTTGTGCACATAATGTAAAAATATAAACCTTACAGAAAACATAGAAGAACAGAATTCAGTCAGGTCTCGAGCTGAGCAAAGAGTGGGAACAGAGCTAAACGCTCACTTCCTCAATGGGAAAACTCAGAAGCTAGTCTTGTCAAAATAGAAGCACTGGATCTTTCGCTGCCGCTGTTCCCGCTGCTGCCGTTGAGTTGTGAG
The DNA here is from genome assembly GCA_963919715.1 of Microtus obscurus. NCBI lineage: Eukaryota > Metazoa > Chordata > Mammalia > Rodentia > Cricetidae > Microtus > Microtus obscurus. Next base: position 24,252,760 of record CAWTZC010002521.1, read on the forward strand.
GAGCTTCGCGGCCGTCCCCACTGGCCACCATGTCCGCCCAAGCGCAGATGCGAGCCCTGCTGGACCAGCTCATGGGCACGGCTCAGGACGGAGATGAAACCAGACAGAGGGTCAAGTTTACAGATGACCGTGTCTGCAAGAGTCACCTTTTGGATTGCTGCCCCCATGACATCCTTGCTGGGACGCGCATGGATTTAGGAGAATGTACCAAAATCCACGACTTGGCCCTCCGAGCAGATTATGAAATTGCAAGTAAAGAAAGAGACCTGTTTTTTGAATTAGATGCAATGGATCACTTAGAGTCCTTCATTGCAGAGTGTGATCGGAGAACTGAGCTTGCCAAGAAGAGGCTGGCAGAAACTCAGGAAGAGATCAGTGCAGAAGTTTCTGCAAAGGCAGAAAAAGTGCATGAGTTGAATGAAGAAATAGGAAAACTCCTTGCTAAAGCAGAGCAGTTAGGAGCTGAAGGAAACGTGGATGAATCTCAGAAGATCCTTATGGAAGTGGAGAAAGTTCGTGCAAAGAAAGAAGAAGCAGAGGAAGAATATAGAAATTCTATGCCTGCATCCAGTTTTCAGCAGCAAAAGCTTCGTGTCTGTGAGGTTTGTTCGGCTTATCTTGGTCTCCATGACAATGACCGTCGTCTAGCAGACCACTTCGGGGGCAAGTTACACTTGGGGTTCATTCAGATCCGAGAGAAGCTTGATCAGTTGAGGAAAACTGTGGCTGAAAAGCAGGAAAAGAGAAATCAGGATCGCTTGAGGAGAAGAGAGGAGAGAGAGCAAGAGGAGCGGCTGAGCAGGAGGTCTGGATCAAGAACCCGCGATCGCAAGAGGTCACGATCTCGGGATCGGCGACGGAGGCGATCTAGATCTACCTCCCGAGAGCGACGGAAGTTTTCCCGTTCCAGGTCTCGAGATAGACACCGGCGCCATCGCAGTCGTTCCCGGAGCCACAGCCGGGGCCACCGCCGGGCTTCCAGGGACCGGAGTACAAAATACAAGTAACTTCTCTGACTTCCTCAGTAGCTGCAGCCAGGAACAAGCCTTTTCTCTTTGTGTTCCCAAATCTGCTGGGGTCTGTCATGCTGGCCTTTTGGCCACTACATCTGGTAGGGACAAGGTTGGGTTTATGGGAAGACAGGCTCTGGGTGACTAGCAGGTACCCTGAGAGATAGAGAGCATCACCTAGTGCTTGGAGTAGTATAAGGCTGTTGAGCTCTCATGGCCCTCTGGGTAGCACTGCACTTGGCTGGGCTTTTTGTACTTTAACTTGGTAAAGAGCAGCTAAGGTTTTTGTCTTAAAAAGGTTCTGCTTACTTACCTCTCTTGTAATTTGGTTTTGTTTTGAGACCGGCCCTCACTTTGTAACCTAAGTTTGCTTGAACTCAAGATCCTCCTGCTTCAGCCTCCCAAGTGCTGAAATGAAATGTGTATACCACCATGCTTGACATATGTGGTTTTTCCATTCTACTCTTTTCCATTGTCTCTACATACTGCGTCATATTCCACATGCATAACTTTATTGTATTCCCATTTGCTTTGTTTCTGTTACACCAAAAACTTTCCTTATTAAAGTCTTTCTTTTATTTATTTAAAAAAAAATAGAAGCACTGTTCTTGTCTTGTGGAGACCTTGTGCCCTGTTAAGGAGATGCCACGAATAAGTCACAGACTAGGAGAATGTGTTCCCTTTCATAAAGACTTATTTTTATCTAATCATTTGTGTATGTGTGTGCCTGATATTTGTGTGCAGGGGCTCACGGGGTCCTGGAAAGGGTGTCAAGTCTCTGGAAGCTCCACTTCCGGGTGGTTCTGAGCTCCCAGCATAGGTGCTGGAAGCCCTGGGCCTTCTGGAAGAGCAGCAGTGCACATACACTCTCACCCACGGAGCCTCTCTCTAGTCACAGGAAAACATTTCCAAACCCTATGCAACAAAGGGTGAAAAGAATCCTCAAGATTCAATAATAAAGAGCAAGAATTTAAATGAAGAGGCCCATAAGCAAATCAACGCAATATCATTAGCCTTCAGAGAATATACTTTTAAACAGACTGATTTGCCTACATGCTTGTCAGAGTAGATAAGATTTAAGAAAGGATGTAGACACTCTGGATCGTGTTGTTAGCAAAAAATGTAAAATGGCACAGTCTTCCTGCAAAAGTCTGGCTGCTTCTTATACAACATTCAATCATTACACCCCAGAATTTGAAATCTTGGGTAGTTATCCCTGAGAAATAAAGACTTATATTTGCATAAAAGCCCAAATGCAAACAGGCGGAGATAACCAGGTGTCTTCTGGTAGTAACTGACTAGACAAACTTAGGCACACACACCATGAACACTATTTGGCAACAACAAAAATCAAATTATGGATAAATGAAACACAAGAGAATTATGATTGGTGAAAAATGAAAGCAATCCCCAAGGTCACATATAATATGAGTTTGTTCATTCCTGAAGGAACAGCACTATAGACAGTTGCTGGGTTAGGAATTTAGGGAAGGGAGGGAAGGGTGGAAGGACAGAGTGTGGCTGTGGACGACGGAAGCAAGAGCCTTGTGCTGACATTCCCGTCTCCACCATGCATTATTCAGTGTCCACAACAGGGAACGTGGCCACCAACAGATGAATAAAGTGCTGACCTACAATGGAATACTACTCAACTTTTGAAAAAAGAAATTCTTTTATCTGCCCCAATATAGATGAACCTGGAAAACACTATATTGCATAAAATAAGCCAGGCGTAGAAAGACAAATATTGTATGATCTCACTTAAATATGGAATCTTAGTCAACCTTACCAAAGGGCAGAGTGAAATGTATAACAATACCTGTGGAGAGGCTGGAAAGATGGCTCAGCTGGTAAGAGCATGGCCTGCTCTTCCGCAGGACCCTGGTTCAAATCCAGTACCCACATGGAGGATCACAACACCTGCAACCCCAGTTTGGGAGGATCTTATGCCCTCTTCTGGACTCTGTGAGTACTACACATATGTGATATACATTTACACAGGGACACACACACATAAAATAAAATAGATCTTTGAAATATGTATTAAGCGCTGAGAAATGAGAGTACAAAGAAGGAGTGTGCGGTAAATGTTTGTTGGCAAAAGAAAGGAGGGAGAAGCAACAATGAGGGAGCAGAAGATCCAAAGACGGCTAACCAAAGAAAGGAATCTTACGGCAAAAAGAGGACTTTAAGTAACTGTTCGGAAGATTATGTTAAGGTGTGTTATTCCTGTTTATGTTGCATTGGTTTAACTCTGTGAAGTTCTGATACTGTGCCTGTCTAGAACACCAGAGGGTCCAATGAAGATTTGAGCGGCCAGTAGTAAGGCAGGAGAAAGGGTAGGCGTGGCTGGCAGACAGAGAGAATATATAGTAGGAGAAATCTGGAGGAGAAAGAAACAGCCCGAGAAGGAGGAGGACATCAGGGGCCAGCCATCCAGCTACACAGAAATCCAAGGAGTAAGACTAAGATTTGCAGAAGTAAGAGAACAGGAAAATCCAAGAGGCAAAGGGTAGATGGGATAATAGAAGTTAAGTAAAAACTGGCAAGCTAAGGCTTGGCATTTGTAAGTAAGACTAAGCAAGCCTCTAGGTGATTCATTTGGGAGCTGGGTGATGGGCCCCCCTAAAGAGTCAAAATAGAAAAAACACCTACTATTACTACTACAGGTAACTTGGGTAGACGCGATATTCTGTAAATGTCAGAGCGGTCAAACACTTACCTCACCATCCGCCGGTAGAACAGCCCCTTATAGTCAACATTTACTATCGTCATGTTCTCTTTAGCAAGCTCCTCGAGGGTTCTTAAACGGCCCACATGCTGGAAACCAGGAGCCTTGAACCTGACATAGTCTCTGTCGTAACCTGGCAACCAAAATATCTGCAAGGAGAAACAGCCTGTCAACTGTCCCAGCACAAACGGCCCAGGGAGAATGGGCGAAGCCACTCCAGCATGGGGAGCAGTCTACAGGAAGCAGAGAAGGATTCTAGCCCTTGGTAAAGCAATTGAATTAGTTATCTCGTCTAATGAACTCTTACAAATGGGGACGGCTGCTGTGGAATTGAGTTTTCCCAGGACCTTCCCATCCTCCAGTTAAGGTCAAGGCCCCAAGCATGCAGAGAGATTCATACAAAAACATGGATTGCTAGGAATGGAGCTCAGTGGTAGGGCGCCTTCATAGCATGTGCAAGATCATGGGTTAGATCCTTTACAGAGAAAAAATGTTGGTAGAGATGAATACTGAAGAGCCCTCCCCAGTTGCTGATGTCAAAGCCATCCTCTAGAGGAGCTCCTTAGGATTCCTGGGACCAGGGCAGCTGCGGCTCATCTGTGGAAAGGGCTCCATTTGCAGAGACACATGACTGTTTAACTCAGAGCACTGCTGTATTCTGAGAAGTTAAGGGATTAAAAAAAAATAACTTTGCAATTAAAAAGACTGATTCTAAAAGAAAAAAAAAAAACAAACGAGCAAATCTCTACTCAACTAAGAACCACTGGTCTTTCTAGACCATTCTTTAAAGCTAAAGTCCTCAGAGTTGTATTGACATGAAGCCTCATAGGTCTGACGTGACCATGGGGCAGTCACACCAGAATTACTATATACACTATTATTTTTTGTGTGGTGCGAGGGACTGAGCACAAGGTCTTGTGCATGCAAGGCAAGGGCTCTGCTGGTAAGTTATAATCCCAGCCCTCTTTTTAAATTTTCAATTTTGAGGCAAGGTCTTGCTAAGTTGTATGGTTGGTTTTGAATTTATTCTCTAGTCCATACAAGCTTTAAACTTGCAGTCCTTCTTCCTCAACATTCTGAGCAGTTGTAATTATAGTGATGTATGGCTGGGTCTGATTTATACACATTATTCTTTTTTTCCTGCACATGTATGCATATGTAACATGCACGTACGAATGTTCACAAGTATGTGGATGGACATGTGTGCACATGCACATTTGTGTGCATACATGTAGGGGCCAAAAGTTGACACTAGGTATCTTCTCCCACTGTTTTCTACTTAATGTTTGGAGACAGGATCTCTCCCTGGACCTGGCGCTCACCAGTTCCAGCTGGTCTAGATAACAAGCTTGCCCTGCCCTGCCTCTGCCTCCTGAGGGCTGGAACTCCCTGGTGGCTGCCAGGACTGGACAGCTTTTACCTGGGTCCTGAAGATCCAAACTTCCGCCTCCATGCTTGTGTGCCAAGTGTGTCATGCACTGAGCCATCTCCTCAACTCCTGTGCCATTCTTTAACAATGCACTACTCCTCTGCTTGGTTCAGAATAGCAAACAGTCTCAATGTTTTCCCCCACTGGGTAATTTTAACTGGGTCACTCTCCGATGGCCCCCTGTTGCTGTATGGACAATTATCTCTATTTCCAAAGGACACACAATCCCTTACAGATCCCAGAGAAGAACTGCATGGCAGGTTGAATTCCGCTGCTATGCTCCAGACAGGCTGCCCTCCTCCCAAGCCCCACCACGGATGGGGAGAAAGACGTACCAAATGCTGCTCGATGTTGGAGTCAAGGATGACCTTGACCACTCTTCGAACGAACGAGTTTCTGAGAGGATGCTTCGGTGGAGGGCCGAAAAGATCAAATATTACAAACTTTTTTTTATTTTTTGCAAGTTCTAATAACTCAGCCAGCGATGGAATTGATTGGTTACTTGCTCTTCTTTTATCAGCCTCTGATAAAGGTTTCATGCCAAAAAATGGCTTATGCTAAGAATAAATGTATCAAAACAAAACAAAACATTGGCATTGGTCAAAAACACCCCCAGGTTTGCTGGTCTGTGGTTCTGCTCCATATTGCTCCACTACCACCTCACCCACTATGTCCTCTGACACACAAACTCTGAGATATAAGGGAAATAGAAGGGCATCTCTATTGGCGATTGTAGGGTTTGGAATGATACTCTAGACTTCTTATACATGTACCGATATTCTCCATGTTCTTAGCTTTCCTTTCTAGTCTTCCGTAACTCTCAGTATCCACCCCTTTTGACCATACCGCCTTACCACACTGGCTCTTGCTGTCACAACTGTGTGTAACGGAAACAACATGTGCTTTGGTTTCAGGGTTCATGGGATTTAATCCTAGCTATACCCCTCATTTGTTTATCATCCAACCTGCTAAAATCCTGCTCTCTGCCCGTCCAAAAGCTTCCTCCTTCATGAAGCTTTTCTAAAATATTCCTGAACTAAGGGCCATTGAGAGCAGGAAGTTCCGATGGCCCGTTATTGTGCGTCTATCAATGTATGTCGTGTTCTGACTTGATGTATTCACACACAACTTAGACCACAGTTTAAATCCTCACTCGGTATGCTACTTGCTGCTCATTATCTTTACAGTCAACCTTACTCGAGTTTTCAGGATGCTGGCATTATGTAGTCAGTTCTTTGCCAGTGTAGCACATAAATGGGCTCTAGCCAAGCTCTGGATAAAGTCCTCATTTCTTCCTGAAACCTCAGGAGTTGGCTTCCACTGCCCATCTTTCTCTTCTCATTCTTGTCTCCCAAGCTCCTACCAGAATCACCCATTAAGCAGCGTTCAAAGGCTTTTCTAGGCCAAACTAAAATTCCCCACAATCCTGCAAGCCAGTTCCAGTCACAGCAACAGACTCCACTTTTCAGTACCAACTTTCTGTATTACTTTTCTCATTGTTATACAAAATATCTAGCAATAAGCCATGGGAAGGAGGAAGGGTTTATTTTGGCTCACAGTTAGAGGGAACACAGTCCGTCACTGCAAGAAAGTCATGGCAGCAGAGCCTTGAGGCAGCTCGTCACACTGTGTCTGCAGTCAGGAAGCAGAGGGCATGAATGCCAGTGCTTAGCTGGCTTCCTCCTTTTTATTCAGTCCAGGGTCCCCTAGCCCGTGGAATGGTGCTGCTCACAGTTAATGTAGTTATTTCCAAATCAATTAATCTAATCTAGATGATCCCTCACAGGCATGCCCAAGATAACTTAATACAGGCTAACTTTAGATGATCCTCACAGACAAGGCCAGGAAGTTAATTTTAGGTAATTGTATATTTTGTCCAGTTAACAAACAATACTACCCTTGTTCAATATTCTTGACTTTTAGTAGCCCAAACTGTAAAACAGGAAAGTGATGTAGTAATGGATGTGTTTCTTAAGATTGTTTTTTTGAGCCAAGATCTTGCTATGTAGTTTAGACTGACTTCAAACATATAATACTCCTGCCTCAGTCCCCTGGCTGCTGAGATTATAGCTCTGTGATACCACAACCAGGCCTTAGGATATTTTGAAGGTTAAGCATGTCTCTGATAGACTTACTAGCAGACTGGATACACTGAAAAAGAATCTATGCACTTGAGGGTTGAATGAGATAAACTTCCACAACCAAGAGGCACCAAAGACTGAAGCCTATCAAATCATAACATCCAAGGATGAGGGGCTATCGCCAAGAAAGGTAAAGGTATCTACATCCCCATGTTATTAGGAGCATCATATGGGGTAGAAAAACATGAAATCAGCTGACCTTCATCAATGCTGGAACACTGTTGAGTCTGAACAGGTAGAGAAATCACGTCATCTGAGATAACATATACCACCTTGCAGGACACTGTGCTCAGTGAAATAAGCCTGGTACTGAATGACAGAGGCTAGCTTCGCTTATGTATGGAATCTAAGAAGGCTTTACTGATAAAGGCAGAAAGTAAGGTAGCGGCTGCTACGGAACTGGTGGTGGGTACTAGAGTGATGGGGAGATGTTAGTCAGTACACACAGTTCCATCTAGACAGAATAACTTCAAGACCTTTTCTGTGTGCTGACCATAGCTTAAAAACTTACCAATTCTTGAAATAATAATGCTAGAACATAATTTAAGCATTCTCATCACACGCAAAGTAGCATGTGCAGTAAGACACTGATTAATTAGTTTGACCTGTTGGGACTGGGCACGTAGCTCAGTGGTAGAGAACATGTCTAGCATACATAAGGCCCTAGCATTGATCTTCAGCACTGCAAAACAAGCAAGCAAACAAAAACATACACATCATAAGTATGCACAATTCATTTTTAGTTTTAGTGTATGTGTGGACATGTTTAGCTGTGTGGACATGTGTGCAGGTGTAGATGAGCGTGTGTGTGTGTGTGTGTGTGTGTGTGTGTGTGCATGCGGAGACCAGAGGTTGATTGATGCTGAGCATCTTCCTCCAATCTCTTTCCACCTTGGTTTTTGAGGCAGGATCTCTCATGGAACCTGGATTATGTTGACTTGGCTAGACTGCCTGGACAACAAGCCTCAGGGATCCTCTCGTCTCTGCCTCCCCAGTACTGGGACTGCAGGCATTCGCCACCATGCTTGGCTTTTTACCCGATGCTGGATGTACAAATTCAGGTCCCCATGCTTGCACTCCTAGAACTGTACAGACTGAGCTATCTCCCCAGCTCATTTTTTAATATGTGCTCTTTGTCAGCTAAAAAGTCAATAATAACAACAGGTTTGTGTTGCAGAATATTGCTTTAACAGGACAAAGATGTGTTACATTTGTTTATGGTGCATTTGTTTAACAACGTAAGGATGCATTTTTAATTATGAAAAGATGTGTTGCATTTGTTTCATCTGGCCTGCCCAAGGCATCTGATTAGTTTAATAAAGAGCTGAATGGCTAATAGCTAGGCAGAGAAAAGATAGGTGGGGCTGGTGGGCAGAGAGCATAAACAGGAAAGAGAAGGAAGAAGGAGAAGAGAACCAGGGAGAAAAAGAGGAACACACCTGGGGCAAGAAACCAGTCAGACATCAGAAGCAATGAAAGTAAGATATATAGAAGGAAAGAAAAGGCCTGGACGCAAAAGGTAGATAAAGAGAAGCAGGTTAATCTAAGTTAGAAGAGCTAGCCAGAAACGAACCTAAGCCAGGCAGAGCATCCATAATAAGAAGTCTCCATGTCATGATTTGGGAGCTGGGATTATACTGAGGCTATCAGTCAAACTGGAAACAACACCTTAGCAATACTGAGTCTTTAGATACACGAACACAATGTGTCTTCCACTGATCTACACCTTTGGATTCTTTCTTTTGTATTTATTCATAAATGAACACACACACGTGTGGCTTTTTTATATCTACACACAAACAGTGGATTTTTAGTGCCAGTATACTGCTAGTATTTCATTAACTTGAAATCCCCATTCTTCATTACAGGATTATAGCAACGCAAATGATGCTTGCCTATAGATTTTACATCCCACGGCCTTAGTAAGCTGATTAGTTCTGGGAACTTTCTAAAATGTATTATTTTGAACCCCGACACAGGGAATGGGGTTGTATGTAAATAGTTTGCTTTATTTATCAAATGCACTGCCCAGACTTCCCAGGGTGTGGCTGCTGGGAGTAGGGAGTGGGGGGGGGGGTACTTTTGTTTGTTGACATTTGGAGGCCATCATTCACACTCATGATGGGGAAGTGGTATTGGCTGAAGGTTTTCTGAAGTTATCTTCTACCCCTACTTCATTAGCAGGTTTTCATCGCAGGAACTGGTGGGGGGGGGGTAGCTTTGCCAATGAAGAGCTTGCTGCACAAGCCTGAGGATCCTAGGGCTTGGGAGGCACTGACGGGGGGGGGAGAGGGGGGTGCTCCCTGCAGCTCGCTGGACACTTCCAGGTTTCTCATTAGAAACCTTGTCTCGGATAAAGTGGAGATGTACCCAGTAGATACTTAGCACATATTTGTTGAATAGCAAGAATTGAAGAGTAAATGTTTCCTAGTCTGCTTCATGAAGACTGTGAGATATTCAAAATAGCTAGGGAAATGCTATGTGCAATGCAAACACACTATCAAAGACTATGAAATGCCCGGGTAGATTAAGCAGTAAAGGCTGAGTTTACAAGTTTATCATCAGCCTTCCTAGTAAAGGCTGACAGCATGGTCTGATCCACTGCATCCCCCAAGAGAATGTGAGCCCTGCTCTTAGACTAGCAGGGAAAGTGGGTACTCCAGGAGCAGCAGAGGAACCTGAACAGGGGAGGCTTGCACACAAGTCCACAGAGCCAGAGGATACGAGTCCTACCTGTATAAACCACTGGCCGGCATTCAGAGTCGACAGGAAAGTCCAGTTAAAGGTGGCAGTGTGGTTGAAAGCGGCCGAGGGCAGGACCTCTCTGATGTTGGTTGTTCTGCTCAGGTCATAGTCATGCATGAGAAAAGGCACCGCGTCATAGCTGTGGACAGAAGGGGAGAGGAGAAGAGGTGCAGAGGATAAACCCAGACACCATGGCATGAATGGTTCCCCAAAGCCCTTCAGGGCTCTCTCAGACCTCAGCAGGTGTCTAAGTGCCAGCATCTATGCAGATGTTGGCATTTCCCCACCCCGAATGACTCTGTCATGTGTATGTGTTCATATTGGTGGTGCTGAAAGAGCAGCTTCCTTACTCAGAAGATCCCTGATACCAGGAAAGCAGAAGGTACAGTAATGGCCTCAGGATAAGGTGGACAGGAGTGAGGGTAAGGCAGGGTCCTTGGGGCCATGAAGCACGCCTCCACATGGGCTTCCTGGGTTTCTCTGGACATTTTTTTCAGGATGGCAGCTGCTTCTCTAGACACTCTACATCGGATATTATCATAAAGCCAATTCCTGATTCCCCTACTTTCCAGTTGCTTTGTGGAAGCCCCAACTTTATGACTCTCTCCTCCTTTCTCATTAAAATAACCATCGAGAGAATATCTACAATGGTCACGAGGTAATAAGGGCTGGTAGTCTGTCATAACTATAAAACTGGACAAAATAAGGGGAGTAACTATTTAGTCAAAGGACAGTTGGGATTACAGTACTATAGCTCTGAGAAAATGGCATCAAATTAATTCATCTATACCATTACAAGAGCTTCCTTCCTGTAGTGAGTAGTAGAGTTTATACAAGAAGGGAGAACCCAAAGGGACCGAACTATCTGGCTGCAATGGGGAGAAAGAGATCAGATTAGGTAAAGAAGCGTTCAGGTTATTGGATAGAGTCCCATGGAGGACGGAGCTATGCAAAGGCAAACAAAACAGTTCCTGACCAAAGCGTACGGAGTCTACGACTAAGTGTCAGTCTACACACAAAAAACTCCCTGGAGCTGAACAAAAACAACTTTTGAGCGGGTGGCGCAGCTCAGTGGTAAGGGCATTCACTGCCCACTCTGACAGTCTGAGTTCAATCCCCACAACCTACTTGGAGGAAGGAGAAAACCAATTCCCACTAGCTGTCCTCTGACCCCCACACATGTACTGTGGCATGTGTGTGCCCATGCATATACATATATAAACACGCAAGTAAATAAATGCAATAAAAAATTTTAAGGAAAAACCTTTCAAGAAAAGAAAAATTATCAGAATCTCACAAGTTTCAGAACTCACGTGAGGTGTGACTTAGTCAATTCCATCCAGCAAGAGAGGAGAGACCTCAGCAAGTGCATGGGTATCCTTTAGAGACTCCAGAAGGCCATGTTTTAGAGATGAAGATGACTTAGAGCTAGAACAATGGACAGTCACTGAAGTGCCTCCAGAAGAGGGCTTATGACTAGTTAGAAACAGTTCATGGACCTGCTAGGAAAAAGTCCAACATTCTTCAAAGGAATCCAGCAAAGCATAGCCCCCATTCATGTGAAACTGCAGAGTCCAGCATACATTAAACCACACTGGAGGGGCTGGAGAGATGGCTCAGTGGTTAAGAGCATTGCCTGCTCTTCCAAAGGTCCTGAGTTCAATTCCCGGCAACCACATGGTGGCTCACAACCATCTGGAATGAGGTCTGGTGCCCTCTTCTGGCCTGCAGACATACACACAGACAGAATATTGTATACATAATAAATAAATATTTAAAAAAATAAATAAATAAACCACACTGGAGATGTAAAGACACAGGAAAACGTGAAATCCCTGACAGAGGCAGACACAGAATGAAAGGTGACAGGATCAGACAAAGGTGTTAAATGATACAGAGTAACATTATGAATTCTGAAAAACATGCAAAGGAAACATGAATATAAAACATGAACGTAGAGCCAACTCTGATGGCATGACAATCAGGGAGATCAGGAGGTTGAGGCAGGAGATGCCAAGTTTAAGGCCAACCTTGCCTACAGGCAACAGCGTTTGGTGTGTGTGTGTGCCGTGCACGCTCACACACACATGTATGTGTGCACATATGTGTGTGTGCACGCATGTGTGTGTGAGTGTGTGTGTGTAGGATATAAGGAAGAAATGGAGGTTCTGGTGATTAAAACTATAATAACAACTGAAAAGTCTGCTGGATGAAATTGACAACTGAGACTGGGGAGTGGCTCAGCTGGTGAAGCACTTGCTGTGCAAGCCTGAGAATCTGAGTTAAGGTCCCTGGCACCCACATAAACCCCTGGCTCAGCACACATGCGTAACTCTCGCACTAGGAGGTGGAGACAGGCAGACCCTGGGGGTTCCCTAGCCATCCAGTCTGATCTAGACAATGAAATTCAGGTTCCGCAAGAAAGCCCATATAAGGCAGGAATCTAGAAAGTGAGGGAGGAGGACATGCCGATGTCACCTTCTACTCTCCACGTATGGCACACGGGTGAACACTTGTACTACTACCACACGCATATGTAGGACAGATCTCCGAAGAGCAGTGAATGCCAAGGTGCAGCAACAGAGCGAAGCAAGGAGCCCAGGAGCTCTGGCCCAGCCAAGAGGGTGGTTGATCTTCAGCTCCAGTAACTGGGACAGCCCAGGCTACTCCTCTGTTAAATTGAATGCTCAATTTTCTGATTGCCTCACTGAATACATTCACAGTAGAAATGAAGCCTTCCTACTTCCTCAGTTGCCTAGATGTATAAATTCTACAGTGATGCACCCCACACACACCTCGCTGTTCCTGGACCTGCTCTGATCCAAGCATCCCTTTGTTTTCCTTTGAACCATTACTACACCCTGCTGCCCAACACCTTAATAATTCTTTCCAAAGCATATAAAAAAATAAACCAAAAAAACAAAAATGAAAACAACAATGGACTGGGGTGTGGCTCGGTGTCAAAGTGCTTTCCTGGCATGCATGAGCCCTGAGTTTGATTCCCATCATTATAAAAAGAAAAATAAACCAAGCTGGGGGCTGGAGAGAGGGCTCAGCAGTTAAGAGCACTGGCTGCTCTTCCAGAGAAGCCCGGTTCAATTCCCAGCTCACAACTGTGTGTTACTTCAGTTCCAAGATACCGTCATGCCAATACACATAAAATGAAGTTAGATAAATTATTTTTTTTACAAACCAAGCCGGACATAGTGATACACACCTGTAGGCGCAGCACTAAGGAGGTAGGGCAGACGGGGCAGAAGTTTACATCATCCTCAGCTACACAGTGAGTACAAAGCCATCTACACAAGATCTGGCTTCTCATAACAAAAGCCAACAAAACAAAGTAAAAACCAAGTACCGAGCTGGTGAGATGGCTCAGTAGCCAGTGGGACCTGTCACCAAATGTGACAGCCTGAGTCTGCTCTCTGGGACCCACACGACGGAAGGAAAGAACCAACTCCATCCTCCGATCTCTATACACACAGCATGGCACCCATACACAAGCAAGCAAACAATACTATAATAAAATTAGAAAACAAATACAAAGAAACAAATCAACAACAACAAAATCACAGACCCTCCAGCCTCTGACACCTATCCTGGCTGTCCATGACACATTCAGGGAGCTCTGTGGTTTGTGTTTGCTCATTCAGATGCCTTCTCTGGAGTGCCCCCATCTCTGGTCAGCAAATTTCCTTTAAGGTTGGGGCAAACGTAACGTTGAGTACACACAGATTTTGTCTTTCACAGAATAGGAGGCATCCTTCTCCTGCACGGAGACTCCAGGCCTTACTCTGTCACCTGCGACTGTGCCACACCTCCTATACTGGCTGGGAAGGAAGCACGCCTGTATCTCACCAGGTGGCATCTGCTGAACACTCAGAGGTAGCCTAGAATATCCCAGGTATCTAGGCAGACGTCTGGGGATCGCTAGTAAGCAAGTTCCTAAGCTAGTGCACGGGGTCAGGGGACAAGCACGGTTTGCAACGGGGATAGATGTAAGCCTGTGGTGAAGAACAGGGAGGTAAAGGGAGACGGGGCTCATATATGTGGCAGACATGAAAGAAAAAGCCTTCAAGGCTTGTTCTCTTTACCCCTTGGGCCTAGCTGGTCCTTCCTGTGACACCGGACAAGTCCCCTCTTGCCCCCGATCCCAGTCCCTATTCTCCTACCTTAAGTATACATCAGTCTCCAGGCCGGAGGCACCATGTTCCACGGCCTTCTCAAAGGACATCATGGTATTCTCTGGTGCCAGCTATGGAAGAAAGGAATATCAAGCCCTGTGCCTTAGAGTCTCTCCTCCCAACATTTCTCTTATGGCAGACATAGAGCTTGGGGATGGAAGGGCTTTAGAAGCAGACTGGCTCCTGGAGCTGTCTCTTCAAAGAGGCTGACTGTTCCCCTATACCCGGTCTTGGCTCCTGGAGCTGTCTCTTCAAAGAGGCTGACCATTCTCCTATACCCGGTCTTGGCTCCTGGAGCTGTCTCTTCAAAGAGGCTGACCATTCCCCTATACCCGGTCTTGGCTCCCAGAGCTGTCTCTTCAAAGAGGCCTGACTGTTGCCCTATACCCGGTCTTGGCTCCCAGAGCTGTCTCTTCAAAGAGGCCTGACTGTTGCCCTATACCCGGTCTTGGCTCCCGGAGCTGTCTCTTCAAAGAGGCTGACTGTTGCCCTATACCCGGTCTTGGCTCCCAGAGCTGTCTCTTCAAAGAGGCTGACTGTTGCCCTATACCCGGTCTTGGCTCCCAGAGCTGTCTCTTCAAAGAGGCTGATCAAAGAGGCTGACCATTCCCCTATACCCGGTCACACACTGGGCGCAGTGAAGGGAAGGTGACAGGAGATAAATGGACACAATTAACCCCGCATTCTCGTCATGTCAAGACCCTCCTTCCTCCCCGGGTCTCTGATGCTTCCGAGGCTCCCTTCTCCATCCCATGCCCCCCACACCTGCACCCACCCGTGCTCACTTTGCTCAGACCTACCATGGGTGCGCCTCTGTGTCCAAAGAAGGTAGGCTTAGGCCCTAAATTCTTCTTCTCCAGAATGCAGGGAGAATAAATCCCCAGCGGCATCAAGTAAAGAAACAAAAGAATGATAAAGAAAGGGAGTCCAGCAGCTACCTGTAGAGCTGAAAAGGTTGAGGGAGAAACATGGGTAAAAACGAAAGGCGGGGTGGAGACCCGTTCCAGACAGCTAGCTACCCCACAGCAGCAGCTGGTTCACTTTCTGTTTCTGTCGCGCCCTCCCTTTATGGGTTTAGATATAAATACCCAGAATTGTTCAGATACACGATTTGTTTACAATGCTGGGTATTGAATTCAGGCCCTATGTGTACAAGTGCTCAACCACTAACCTGCATTTCAGAAAAAGACATTATTAGGGCAATATTGCTGTAACTTGGAAGTAAAAACGGAAAAACTGTACAGAAGGTGGGTGGAGGAAGGGAGGGAAGGAGGGAAGAAGGTACAAGAAGAGCCTCTGGGAGGAGGAGCTTGGCTGGTTCTGAGACTGAAGACCATCCTGAGAGACCCTCTAGCTCAGGGCAGAGCAGTACAGGCGAAAAGGCGCTGACAGAAATGTGAGTTCAAGGCTGAGCTCCATCACTTCTGACTGTAACCGAGGACTTCATCCTCTTTCTGTAAACTGGTCTGTCTGGCAGCCGAGTTAACCTCACAGAGCTGTGACGACAGTGCTCACTCATACACGCTGACAAACACTAGCTTTGTTTTTATCCCTTCTTTCTCGTCTTCACCTACAGACCTCGCCCACCACCATCTCCCACACCACAGTCCATCCTTGATTCCATCCCAACACCTTCTGTTTTAGACCCCTGGGGATCCCACCCACTTGTACTACCTATGTGCTTCAGCAAATTGAGACCTCCAGGTCTAACCTTTCAACCTTGTGAATATATTACATGTCTCCAGGACTTCGTGCTCGTAACCTGCCATTCTGTATCTTCTTATTCTAACTAAAACAAAGAAAGTAGTTTATTAATGTTCCCTTTAAGCTCCTATCCGAGGAATATATTCTAAAATTTACTACATACACATGCATGCGCACACGCACACACGCACACACATGCACACATATGCGCGCACACACCAGCACCACTATGAAACAGCCCTTCACTAGCCTGCATACAAGCCAGGAAGCAAGTACCTTTCATTTGACCAGTGGTGGAAGAGAGATGTGGAAAGCAGACCCTACAGCTTTCACTCACAAAGCAGTTCAGCACACCGAGCTTACTGTCTTGTTTCCACAATACCACAAAAGAACAGAGAGCACACCAGCTTCAGAGGCAGTCATTCCTGCTTCTTTAAGTTCCTAGGTGTGGCAGGGCTCATGTGGGATTTCTCTGAGTTACCTGATGTAACCAAAGATCACTGGGCATAGTATTAACTGAAATCCGTGATGTCTGTGTATGAACAGGCTAAGTCTTACAGAAGCACTCAGGTCAAGGGAAAATCGAGATGTCCTCTGCTGTCCCCTCTGTCCCAGATAAATGGTGTTCACCAACAAAGGGGAAATGATGTTTTCCTAAGAGAATCTTTCTCAGAAGGAGGGCTTAGGCCTACAAATACTATGGTAGGCCACAGGAGTCGGAAACTGAGACCATGAAGAGCCTGCCTACATAACACACTAAAGAGCTTTCAAAGAGGCACAGCTCTGTCTCTGAGTGGAGGATACAAGCTGGGAAGATCAGGCAAGGTTCCACTTCACACAACATACCTTCCGATTCCAAGTGGGCCACACAGATGGCTAGGGGCCAGGAAAGAAGAATCATCACAGTTATGAGGCTCAGGTGCAGAAAGGGAGCAAAGATCTGGGGAAAAGCCAAGAGTCAGACTCGACACATCTGGACACCGTGATGAGCAGTTCAGGCTGGTGCTCACCTGCAGCGACAGCCCAGCTATCAGCCACTTGTCCGTCCAGTATTGGTTCAGAACATACAGTAAGAAGGAGCACAGCAGGATCACCAGGAAAATGAAGACCTGGGGAAACAAAGGCGCCAGATGTGGATCACAACTGTCCTGGGCATTGCATGCCCTTATTTAGGCCACCTCAGCGAGGGTGGTCCAATCAAGTCGCCTTCATTGTTCCCAAGTGTTTGCTGTGTAGCATGGCCGGAAGGCATCACACGATTGTGTGGCTTGATGCGACCACCAATCTCGCATCTCCACCCTCTGCCTTTCAGTTATTTCCATCCTTAGCCGGCTGCCCATTTCCAGCAGCAGGTCATTACCAACCTTTACCTCCTCTTTGACTATTTCTTTTAAAGGAAGTACAAGCCAAGATCTCAAATACATGAATGCAAAATTACTGGTCTATCAGAAAGCCAAATGAATCACAGCAGTTGGACTGCGGAATTTAACTCTTATCTAAACCCAAACTTTACAAATGATTTAAAAGGGCGCAAGCAATCATAAGGTGCAAATAAATTATTTCCCTTGGGAAAATCTAGCCATGTAAACACAGCTACTCATGAAAGGTCTTTCTTCCAGGCCCTCTGAGGTGTGTTTTGAGACGAGTGTATAGAAATGCTGCTTCACAGAAGGAGCCCTGTTGTGCGTGGCATGTCCTTATCCGTCACTCCATCCACTGTACAACTCCAGGGAGTCCTTCTGCTGCCGTGAGACCTGTGTGCTCCAGGCTGATTTAAGGTAAAAGCACCCAAGGTACATTAAGTCTAGCTTGCTAGAAAATTTCACAGAGACATCCCATTATTGCTAGCTCACTGTTACCTTAGGGTTTGTTTTTTAAGTAAGGAAGTCAAATTATAAGCATTATATGAGGGGTTTTGACTCATCACTGCAAGATGAAGTGCTCTCTGGGTACCCCTGGGTGATTAAGAGATTCTAGACCTGCTGCCAATCCTACCCCTTCTGGCTTATTCTGAAAAAGGGTAAGAGTCAACCTCCAAGCCCCCAAGAATCCTCCTTGCCAATAGAAACAGACTCCACAGGCCTTGTTTGCGCTGATTTGAAGGCCTAACCAAAGTAACTACCTTCCAAGGAAGGTCACCTCCTTCATCTCTTCTCATTGTCCACAGATTCATACTGCAATTAGATCCCAAAATAGTCCAGGACAAAAAAGTTGAGAAAAATGGCAAAAGTTTATTATTTGAACAAACAAAAAAAGTCCCACTGAAGATGTCTCGGAATTAAGTCTAAGGATCATGCTAGACAAGAAGGAAGCATAATTTTAAACGCCTCTAAGCTCCAAAGCTACAGAGAAACCCTGTCTCGAAAAACCAAAAAAAAAAAAAAAAAAAAAGAAGAAGCAGAAACAAGCAAACAAACAAAAAGCCCAGTCTTACTCCAGTGATATGAAACATATATCAGAGATTTTCATTTCAGAATACCAGAATCTAATATTAAACAATGTTTTGTTGTCTGAAACTGGTTCAACAGTCACTATATGTATCCAAAAGAGGTAGGTAGAATAAAAAGCTCACTGAAACCTAGGACTTAACTGGACACGAGCATTCTTCCTTAGAGGCTAACAAAATGACGTCCTGCTGATTGCGTATGGAAAGGCAGCTAGGATAAGTCTGTGGCTGGGATTTAACTGAGAGTTTAAGCCTCCTCTGTTTCTGACTAAAGATTTTACTGTCCTTAATGAAAGTGGGATGCCAACAATTTCTTTGTCAAAGATTTAGTGAGAGGGGGCTGATGGAATAATACGTTATTTCCATCTTCTGCTGATTAATTTATGAGAGTGTCCAGCATCTAAAATGGACGGCATTAGCAACGGGCCTCCCCCCCCCCGCTTTTTATATACATACTTTCCATGAACGAGCTCATGATTTTCAATTCTCATTTTTTTTTTTTTTTTTGGTTTTTCAAGACAGGGTTTCTCTGTGGTTTTGGAGCCTGTCCTGGAACTAGCTCTTGTAGACCAGGCTGGTCTCGAACTCACAGAGATCCGCCTGCCTCTGCCTCCCGAGTGCTGGGATTAAAGGCGTGCGCCACCACCGCCCGGCTCAATTCTCATTTATTTTAATAGTACTTAAGTTTACACTTCCATTTGAGTAAGAGGAGACTTAAGGAGACCACTGTAAAGACTTGACATGCTCCCAGTCCTGGAGAAACACTAGCACGATGTCGGCACCATACTCGAGGGAGTCTATAAAGAGGAGTGTGCCACTGGACCTGATCCAGCCCACGGCAGGACAAAGTCAGAGACTCCATGTTGCAAGGATGCTATTGGTTCACAGAGAGTGGAATGAGGGAACCAGTGATGAGCTTTCTGAGAGAAGCCAATTTGAAAATGAATTCAAACCAAGGAAAGGCCAATCAGACCTTAAAGGAGAAAGTAGGCACTGACCCAAGAAACATGTCATCAGGAAAGAGCCACTACCTCTCCACCATGACAGGCATAGGCAAGCGAGGCCCAAATAGAGGAAGCAGAACGCTTGGATCTGCGAGATCGGAGGCAGGGTTACTATGGAGAGCAGAGAGCAACAGTTCAATGGCTGAACTGGAACGCTGCTGTGATGAGAAGGGAAGGCGGAGTAAGACATCTGCCGGAGATGTCATAGGGACAGGGAAAAGGGGTGGGGGTGAGAGAAGGCGGGAATGTACTTATCTCAGTTAAAACTGCACAAGCAGGTCTGTCAGGGAGCAGTGAAAGAGGGCCAGCTACACGTATAGCACTGAGTGGTGGGAACCCCTGCCATTCTGTTTACGGCCTCCCGTGAGGGCTGAGCGGTGGGAACCCCTGCCACTCTGTGTAGGGCCTCCCATGAGGACTGAACGCTTACCTTATGACACGTATGCAGATATAGTTCAATCCTTTCCCAGAGTAAAAAAAAGCTGAGTAACTGCAAAGCAAAGAGGGCAAGGCGGTTATGTTACCTTTAACCGACTACGTCCTACCCCAGCAGTGCGGAGCTCAGGGCCTTCAGGATGGGCACCCCGTGCACTGCTGAGGCGACTTTTTATTTTCTCTTGCCGTGCTATTTCTCATCTCTTTAAGGCTCTTTCCCCCCATGCCACTGACCCTTGAGGCCAGTTTAAATGTCATTTCCGATCTGTAGCGTCCACCAGCACCCTAGGAGGGATTCATTCCCTCTCCTCTGGGAGCTCACAGCCATTACCACTGCTGCTTCCTTCCCTGTGATGGACTCATGCCTGGCATCACTTAGATTCACTTATAAGAAAAGAGAGTTTAAGAGTCAACTCTCCCATGGGTCACTTAAAAGCTCTTTCCAGAACTGGTGCTGATGTTGTGATTGTCATTAACATCGTATATGTTCAATACATTTCAAATCTAAGGCTAAACCCAGACAGTCATCAAGTCCATATGAGCACAGACACTGAAAGCTCACGTCCTCAGCCGCTAACATATTAATGTACAAAGCACTTACCTTTTACTACAATAATTTTGTGTATCTTTTATTTAGACATATAAAAATACATTTTATTAAATACTATCATTATCATTTGGAAATTAAAAAGCAGCCAAGGCTTAGAAGAGCTATGTGACTTGACCAAGATTACCGTGTAAGCACTCCAGAACTGACGCCAGGCCTCGTTCCGTCTCCACGCGTGTCCAAAAGAGGAAGGCTAGAGAGTCTGCTAAAGTCATGACTCCGCTGGACACTAACATTTTCACACTGGAAGCTAACAATCCCGTTTCTCACTGATTGTGCACAAACGCCATACAAATCAGTAGTCCAGAATTTAGCCCTGAGCACACACTACGCCTGCACCCTCCGCACTGAAAGGGGAGATTATCAGCAGGTCTCTCTACCTTCACATCACAGCTTCTGGGGTCATTTTCCCTAAAATGGAAACTCATGTTTACTACGTTATCTTACTTCACGTTCAAAAGCCGCCACAGGTGTACCTCCCAACACTATATTACTCCCTTCCTAACAAAGTATCAAATACACTTCTCTCTCACTCCTCTCTCACAGTGGGTTCCCTCAGCCCACAATGTGCCTCACACTTCAGCCCCCACCTTCAAATCCACTGTCTATTCGAGAGTCCACTCCAGTGCTGCTACTGTGTGTGTGTGTGCTTGCTGGTGTGGGTATGTGCATACACATGAGCACAAATGACCACATGTGCACACATCTGCACCAATTACACACACATGTTCACAGACCACTTTTATCTTGGGATAAAAGGTCTCTCACTGAACCGGAAGCTTATGGCTTCAGCTAAGCTACCTGGTCTGGAGCTTCAGGTAGTACCGGTCTCTGTGCTGAACCTCTGCAGCACTGGTTTGACTCTGGACACCTGAACTGATGTTTACACCGCAGACACTGTCCTGACTAAGCTGTCCCCCAGTCCTCCAGCGCTGCTCCTTCTAAGAAGTTTTATTTGATGATCTTTGCTGGCAGGGACATCTTCCCTCTTAGAGGCCCTGGCAAGCTGCATTCGGGCATCTATAATGATAATTACCAAGTTCCATGTGCAGTAGTGACTTTGTCTGTGATTCTAAACCCTGGATGAAGAAACAATCACAGCTCTATCGCACATCAGTCTGTGATGACTACTTTTCATGGTCATTTTGATTTGATTTAGGATCTCCATGGAAACACTTCTGCATGCGTCTATGAGAATTTCTACAGAAAGGTCTAACTTAGGAGGGAAGACTCTCTGAATGTGGCCAACAGCATCCCATGGGCTGAGGCCCCAAACTGAATAAAAAGGACAAAATGAGCGAAGGGTAAGCCATCTCTCTTGGCTTCCTGACTATGATTTGATGTAACCAGAGGCCTCATACACCGGGTCGCCTCTTCCTGCCGTTCCTCCTCTACCACAGAAGACTGCATCCTCTCAGGTTTAATCTGCCCATTGATAAGAAACGGAATGAGCACGTTGTCTCTATCAAGAGCTCTGCATCAAGACAGAAACTACACACTTTCATTTTATTGATTTCTACATAATCAGTACTCATTACAATATTTTCACAATAATGATCACATTTTTAGAAGAAAAATATTGCAATTGACAACATATTCAAGGGTTGGATTCTTGTATGCCAGAGAGGTCAGTGGGAACATGGGATTATGAAATCAAGGTAAGCAGCCAGTGTCCAGTTAGAGCTATCTTTCTGTTAGTCTCCATTCCCGTGGATCCTTCTCTTGCGTGGTGTCTGTCTTCAGGCACCGTGACTCCAGCATGTCATGCGACAGTGACAGGGTCATATGCGAATAACCCGCAAGTGAGCTAGGAGACTAGCGTTTGCAGAGCATAAGGCCCAGACTGTGGAGACTAGCGTTTGCAGAGGGTAAGGCCCAGACTGCGGAGACTAGCGTTTGCAGAGGGTAAGGCCCAGACTGTGGAGGAATGCTCTAGGTGTTTAAATGATAATGTTAGTGAGCTCATGGATAGAGTACGAAATGGGGGAATATAAAGAGGTGCTCTGTCACCCTCTCAAAGGACCAAATTGAGCAGACAAATCCTCTAAACAGCATAAATCTTTCAGCCATCCCTTGTAAATAAAACTGAAGCGGCCGATGTAAACTCCCAGCTCTACTAATATTGAAGACTCCAGATAGATACAACAGCACAGGAAGGAGCAACCTACGAGACTGCTCAAAAGTGAAAAACGAGAAGCATCACTCACCAAAAGCAAGGACGTGTAGGCAGTCAGGATCCCGGCTATACTCAACATAAAAATGGACCACAAGAACCAGCGTTTTGCCCCTAGATAAACAACCCTGAAAAATACGTTTCAATCCTTAAAATATAGCAGGGATCAGTAATAGCATCTACATTAAGGGTAGAGACAAGAGTAAACTAAATGGGGCATTAAAAAATGGAGGGGACGAGAGGAGAAGCACTCTGTGAGCAGATCTTATGAGTGCTTTGGGGATAGGTTTTTGTTTTTTTTTTTTTTTTTAATTTCTTACAATAGGCAACCAACAATGTCAATGTAGCCTCTATAAGTGGAGAGATGTTAAAAAGTTATATATAACATATATCCAAATTTATATCATCTTCAATAAACAATGTGATGTAGAAATTCTGCACTATCTAAAGAAAGGAAATCACCCCCGGAATTAATTACATCAACATCACCAGTCATTTCTTCCTTCCAAGCTCCTTGTCCAGGTACATGTCTACCTGTAGCATGATTAATAAAAACACAAGAGACAGATATTGGGGCTCAACCTGAAGACCAGAGAAGCAAAACAGCCAGCCACTGGTTCTTACTTCAACCTCAGTCTGAAAATGGTGATGCTGCCTCCAGGAAACCTCAGAATGAGACTGTGACTGAGAGCTGTCTCCTCCCATTTTATCTTCCTCTCTAGGGCTGGGATTAAAGTCATGCACCACTGGGATTAAAGTCATGCACCACTGGGATTAAAGTCATGCACCACTGGGATTAAAGGCATGCACCACCTGGTTTCTATGGCAAACTAGCATGGCTACTGGGACTAAAGGTGTGGGCCACCACTGCCTGGTCTGTAAGGCTGGCCAGTGCGGCTGTTTTATTCTCTCATCTTCAGGCAAGCTTTATTTATTAAAATAAGAATGAAATGCCACTACATATACATTCTTACATAACTGCACTCATAACCACCATATAAATTGCTCTCATCTGTATGAGAGCTACATCCCAATCATTCTGCTCTGAAAGTACCATCTGTGGGAAAACCACTAAAGACTTGTGAGGGGAGACAATGTTGTATTTGTCTAGGTTTTCTCTGTCAATGAAAAACTTTAAAGATATAAAATATAGGGCTGGAGAGATGGCTCAGAGGTTAAGAGCATTGCCTGCTCTTCCAAAGGTCCTGAGTTCAATTCCCAGCAACCACATGGTGGCTCACAACCATCTGTAATGGGGTCTGGTGCCCTCTTCTGGCCTGCAGGCGTACACACAGAAAGAATACTGTGCACATAATAAATAAATAAATATTTAAATAAAAAAATATATAGAGTGAGACTATAAACACATTAAAAATAATAAAGGAGGAGCTGGAGAGATGGTTTATTGGCTAAGAGTACTAATTGTTCTTTCTATAGGTCCTGAGTTCAACTTCAAGCAACCAGGTGGTAGCTCACAACCCTCTTTAGTGTGATCTGATGAATAAAATACATAAATCTTAAAAGAGGACTTCAAAATAATAAAGAAAATGCCACTTTTGTAGGGTTTATACGACACACCACGAAGGACCGGGCAGGCAGTCCTCAGTGAAGAGCCTGCAAGGGAAGGACACTCTGGGAAAGGGAGCCCTGGAAGGAGGGCGGGGTGGAGCGCAGTGCTAACACTGTCCACATATGAGCCCCAGGTCTGACAGACACCCTCAGAGGTTGGGTGGAAGTCAAAAGGGGACCCAATTAAGCTTCCAAAATAGATGAAATTGTGCCCAACAAAACACAATTAGTAGAACAATCAGGAAAGATTTTTTTAAATGTATCTATTTCAGTTTTCAGTCTTGAACCGTTTCTTTCACCTGTTTGCTTTTTCTTTTTTTTTTTTTTTTTTTTTTTTTTTTCGAGACAGGGTTTCTCTGTAGCTTTGGTGCCCGTCCCAGAACTAGCTCTTGTAGACCAGGCTGGCCTCGAACTCCCAGAGATCCGCCTACCTCTGCCTCCTGAGTGCTGGGATTAAAGGCGTGCGCCACCACCGCCAGGCCTTCTTGGTTTTCTTTAAGGGATTTGTTGATTTCTTTCAATTTTTTGTTTGTCTTTTCCTCCATTTCTTTGAGGGGACGTTTCATTTCCTCTTTAATGGCCTCAAACATTCTCCTAAAGTTATTTTTTAGATCGTTTTCTTCTGCTCGTCTGTATTAGGGTGCTGCTGTCACAGAGCCACTAGTTTTTGGTGGTGCCGAGTGGTGCTCTTTGTGGTGCCTTGTTGTCCACCTATCCTTTCCTTTGATTGGTGTAGTTGGGGCCGTGTCTCTGGTGCCAGTGGATCCAAGGCTCAGACGGTTGTTCTCCTAGTGGAGTCAGGGCAAGGGTTCCAATCACCCAGGAGGTTGCTCTGCATCCTCAGCATTCCTGGAGGTAGTTTGGTGCTCCCGGAAGTTGACCTGCAATCCCAGAGGTCATTGGGGCAAGCTCCCAAGGAGGTTGCTCACTCGGGTCTGCTCTCTCAGAAGTTGCTCAGTCTACCTGCTCCAGGTCGCTGGCTCGGGCCTGGTCCCACAGAGGTCCTAGTCTTTCTAAAATATTCTTTGTCTTCTTTCATTTTGTGAGAGTCAGGGGCACAGCTTGTCTGTGGCAGTCAGAAAGTAACCTTGTGAGTCGCTCCTCTCCTTATGTTGTGTAGGATTCAGGGATCAAATCTATGTTGTCAGCCCTGCTGAGCCGTCTTGCCTGCCCCAGTACGAGTCTTCTCAATTAACCCTAACAGCATTTTATATGCAGCCTCATCAAACGCCAGCCTTTCACCTTAAATCTTGTCCTCAAGAATATATACCCCACATACATACACAAACACACAAACACAGAGTTTTAAAAAATACATCTTTTTTAAGTAAAAGATTGTATCTTCTAGAACTGCTGTGGATATGTTCTGTGTAAAGGTTTCTTTAAAGAAACAGAACCACAGTGAGTGGCACAGAGTAAAATTTATCATAGGGGTCGTACTTCATACTTCCGGGAACATGAGGATCTGCATGAGGGGTCTTTGTCCCTGTATTTTGTGTCAGGCCTCACTTAAGTCACTGTTAGTCAGATGGGCAGTCAGGAAGAAACTAGAACTTAGAACAAACTAGAACTTCCACAGATGTACTGGAACCCATAAGAACAAACTCAAAGCCATGGCTGACTCACAACCTCGAGCTTTGATAGCAGGAGCAACCTAAAGAATCTTCACCACAAGTTGTAGAAAACCTCATACACTACTCAGACAAGCTGCAGAAAGTATGGTCAAAGGTAAGGGAGTTGCAGATCTCAGCGTTGCCCACGTCAACAAGGTATGCAGGTCAGTGCATATTAGCGACTCCAACCTTCAAAGTAGAGAAACAGGTGTTGTCTCAGCTCTGCCTTCCAAACCATGTATCAATTTCTCTTGAAACTGAAACTGTACAGTGAAGAAACTAAGGTTCAGCTTAAACAAGTTGACAAAAGAAAGTCTCTACTGGGATCAAACTGCAAAGGAAAGAAGCAAGACAAACTTACAGCAGAAAGAAAACCATACATGCACACCATCGGAAAACTACGGAAACCAAAGAAAGGGGAAACTCCTAAAAGTAGGCAGATTTTTCAAGGGCAGATTAGGTTCAGAAGGTCATGGGCACACAGCACGCTTCTCGACAAAAACCAAGCAAGGAGACAGCAGAGCAAGTGAATTATGGGGCTCAAAGAAAAACTGCAAATTAGAGTGCTAAGCCTGTCTAAGATCCCCTTCAAGGATAAAGATGAAATACAGCCATTTTAGCCAGGTGGTGGTGGCGCACGTCTTCAATCTCACTTCAATGGCACTCGGGAAGCTGAGGCAGGCAGATCTCTGTGAGTTCAAGGCCTACCTGGTCTACAGAGCTAGTACCAGGACAGGCTCCAAAGCTATAGAAAAACCCTGTCTTGAACAACCAAAAAATAAAAATAAAAAATAGTATAAACGTAATAATATAAGCACAGCAGAAAGCTGGGTTGTGACTGTCATTTGAAAGGTGAACATATATTTTCCAATTTTCTGCATTTAAAAATTATTTCTGTCTGTGCATTGTACAGATACGTACCCACAGGGGATGGGGGTAGAGGACAGCTCGCAGGAGTCAGTCCTCTGCCTCCATCACGTGAGTCCCGGAGATTGCACTCAGATCGTCAGGCTCTATGAGAAACACCTTTACCCTCTGAGCATCCCTCCAGCTTCTCCTTTACCCCCTGAGCATCGCTCCAGCTTCTCCTTTACCCTCTGAGCATCCCTCCAGCTTCTCCTTTACCCCCTGAGCATCGCTCCAGCTTCTCCTTTACCCTCTGAGCATCCCTCCAGCTTCTCCTTTACCCTCTGAGCATCCCTCCAGCTTCTCCTTTACCCTCTGAGCATCACTCCAGCTTCTCCTTTACCCCCTGAGCATCACTCCAGCTTCTCCTTTACCCCCTGAGCATCGCTCCAGCTTCTCCTTTACCCCCTGAGCATCGCTCCAGCTTCTCCTTTACCCTCTGAGCATCCCTCCAGCTTCTCCTTTACCCCCTGAGCATCGCTCCAGCTTCTCCTTTACCCTCTGAGCATCCCTCCAGCTTCTCCTTTACCCCCTGAGCATCCCTCCAGCTTCTCCTTTACCCTCTGAGCATCCCTCCAGCTTCTCCTTTACCCTCTGAGCATCACTCCAGCTTCTCCTTTACCCCCTGAGCATCACTCCAGCTTCTCCTTTACCCCCTGAGCATCGCTCCAGCTTCTCCTTTACCCCCTGAGCATCGCTCCAGCTTCTCCTTTACCCCCTGAGCATCGCTCCAGCTTCTCCTTTACCCCCTGAGCATCGCTCCAGCTTCTCCTTTACCCTCTGAGCATCGCTCCAGCTTCTCCTTTACCCTCTGAGCATCACTCCAGCCCTAATTTCTCCTTTTTTTCTACATTTAAGATAACCAACTAGATTCAACTTTTATACAGAGAAAAATAAACTGCATTTCATTAAGGAAAAGAAAGGAGCCTCACGCCTACACACGCCTTCTCCCGTAAACACTAAGTAGGAGGTAAGGCTTACAGCCATGCTACAGGTATCAGGCCAGAAAAGCCGAGATGTCTGAGAGGGGTCAGGGAGTCGCTTAGCCATGAAAGGGAGCTGAGAAGGAACACGTGTCCCTCTGCCCAGAGTTCCAAGGGACCCTAAAGACAAAGGACAGATGCAAAGGCTGCAGGACTGTGGGACATAAACCGTGAGGAGCAAGAGTATGGGCATCTGTCATCAAGCAAAGGGACTTCAGAGTAAAGAGAACAGAATCCTTACCTGAGGGCTGGGGTGTCAGAAGCACAGAGGAAGCTGGGAGCACCGTTTGGTCTGCAGTGTGACTGAGCACAGGTGGAAGGGAGGTGTAAGTTTGGGTGCTGAACGTTTGCTCAGTGCCCCAGCTGTGCAAAACCCACGTTTGTCCACCTGCTAAATCACCAGATCTTTCAGCCTGGGAGAACCCAAGTGGCTGTCCAGTGAAGGAGCCCATAAACCAAGAAAAGTACAGAAATGAACTCACCAGTCAAAGCTGTTGTACTCGTTAGAGGTTTCAACCCATACAAACAGGAAAATCACAGACAGGACGAATGCAACTACCAGGCACATATAAAAAAACTGTTCTTTCTGAAAAGACAAAGAAGCCTAACTTAGCACCATTGTCTATGTTACCTCAGTGATTCTTGTGCACAAAGGTCAGGATTGTTCTGGTGTTGGCCATTACCTTCCCTAGGCCAGAATAATCTGAGGTTTAAAAGATTGCGCACGTACACAGAAAGGGCATCTTCACAAGCTGAGGAGTCCTAATGGGCACTGGGGCAGCAAACCACTACCAGGAGTGGAGCTGGGTGATGGGCACAGGCATTGGCTCAGTCTTACACACACCTTTGAAAAGCATATTACCAGGCTGGAGGGGTGGCTCAGCAGTTAAGAGCACTGGCTACTCTTCCAGAGGTCCGGGGTTCAATTCCCAGCACCCACATGGTGGCTCACAAGCATCCATAATGATGCCCTCTTCTGGCGAGCAGGTGTGCATGCAGAGCACTCACTCATAAAATAAAAATTATAAAAAATAATAAACATGTTACCAAATAATGTCGCTGCGCTGCTCAACCCTCCCAGAGCTCCCTGTGCTACGACACCATCGCCATCCAAAGAGCCTTTCCAGCCCACAGGGTTGTCTGGGATTAGCCTCACCCACCCCACTGACTCCCACTTTAGCTGCTTCTGTAACACATCAAATGCCATCCCTACTCCAAAGCCAGGTGCTCAGCACGTCTGTCTGGAACGCATTTGCCCCAGAGCAAGGCTGAGTCCATCTCTTCATTTGCAGATGGACCAAAGGAGTTTCCACAGGTCTCTAACCACTCCCCCTCCCCAATTTCTAATATACACTTCTATTTTATCTTCAAAGATCTTACTACTATTTAAAAGCACTTTTCCTTTTATTATTTATTACATAACTTATCCCACTGGAATTTAGCTGCTGTAAGCCAGAGGAAGGCTTCAGCTGTCTTGACTACTGCGGCATACATATCTGATAAGCTTAATAACTTTCTGCTAAAAAAAAATCTGTTTCTATTCTTTTAATTGCTTGAAATTTTCAAGGGTTCTTCTCTGTTGATAGGATAAAGCTCATTTTTTTAGCCTAACGTAAAGATGTTATAATTTTATCTAAACTTTGTTTTCTAATCCTAGTTATTATTTATTCCTTCAAATGTCCCTAAATTCGGCACTGGAAATCAAACTCTCCTTAAACACAGCATTGTGCTTTTCTATCTTTAGATTTTTTGGTTAATTTCACATACACACACACATACACACTCACATACACATACACACACTCACACTAACACACTCACACTCACGCACTCATACATGCACACCCACACTCACACGTACACACACTCACACACATACACTCACACACACTCACACACACATACACACACGCTCACACTCACATACACACTCATACACACTCACACACACATACACACTAACACACACGCTCACACTCACACATACACACTCAAGCGCACACACTCACGCACACTCCGAACCCTCCTCTACGCATTTCCCTTCATCGCCTCCCAAAGCAGCGACCCTAAGAACCCTGCAGTAATAACATCAGTTTTATTATGCTCTGTGCAAAGTGCTTCCTACAGAGATCTCTCTTTTCCCACAACAGCTCCTGCCATGGGCTTTGTTGTTAATGTCTGCCTTATTCTAACAAGGGCTCTGACTCACAGAGATGCTAAGAGCCTTGCCTAAACCCTTACAACAATGGGTCACTAACTCAGGGCTGGTCAGTAGCAAAGCCATTAATTGAATCTGGTGGTCTTCCCCTTTGTGTTTTACTCCATCTGAGTAGAAAGGATACTTGAAAATTATTCAGGGCCTTTATCTAACTGGATTCTCTATCTACAGAGAGATGCTGGTATATCACATAACCAGCCCAAGTTATAGCTATAATTTCAGCCCATACATACTCCACAAAGTTCTGGTCCAGTGTTTTTACCACTGTACTAGACTGCCCTAAATGCTACCCTTTCAACGCAGCTTCCCTTTACATTTTACTCCAGATCCTTCATAGATCTCACCCCCGAGTAGTAATGAATCTGTCAAACCTTCCCATATCGGCCTTTACTGCTCCTGTCCCTGCCACCCGCACCTCCTACCTGGAGCACTGCACTGTCTTCCCTTTCCTGCACTGGCCCTTCTGATGCGTCCTCCACCACTCAAATAACCATTCCAAACACAGCCCAGGTCATAGCATCGAAGTATTCCCCCTCTGGTGATGGAGATCTAATCCAGGGCTGCACACGCACTAAGCATATGCTCCACCACTGAGTCACAGCCCAGCCCTCTTCAGGTATTCTTTACCTCCTGTATCCTGGGTAAGCTTTAAAACCATGCTACCTGACCTGTTTCCCTCGCCTTGGTTTCTCAGTGACTCCTCTATTCCCTTCTGCTCCACCTACCCCAGCAACCCCCACTCCCACAGAATCAGCTGACCTGAACTAGTCAGAGATTACTGACTCTGGACTGACAGCTGGGGAACCTGCATAGGACCAAACTAGGCCCCCCGAGTACAGGAGACAATGGTGGGCTTGGGCAGTATATGGGGCCAATGGCAGTGGGACCAGGATCTAACTCTAATGCGTGAACCGGCTCTGTAGAGCCCATTCTCTATGGAGAGAGACTTTGCTCAGCCTTGGCACAGGACTGGGGGGTGGGGGTGGGAAAGGCCTTGGTCCTGCCTCAATGAGGTGATGGGATAGACTTAGCTGAATTACCAGGGAAGGCCTTACCCTTTCTGAGGAGTGGATGGGCGGTGGGGTGGGGGTAAGGGAGGAGCAAGAGGAGAGGAGGGAGGGAGAACTGGGATTGGTATGTTAAAAAAAAGATATATATGATACATACATGAAAAAAAGATTTGAGCATTCTTGTACTCTCCTATGAACATCTAATTGCATCCAAGTCTTCAAAATTCAATGAATAAATATAAAAGTGGATGAAAAATGAACAAATGAATGACACATGGCTGTCATCCCAGAACTCAGAGGTCGAGACAGAGGATCAGGAATTCAAGGTTTGGCTCATTTATATAGAAGTTCAAGGTCAGTCTGGGCAATAAGAGATCCTGCTTTAAAACACTGGGGAGCAGGGAAGACAGCAACAAGAAACAAACAAAGGGGCTTTGGGTGTAGCGCAGCAGTACAGCTCTTGCTTAGCATGCAGGAGATCCTAAGTCTGAAGGAAAAGGGAGGATGAGGAAGACAGCATGTATGTTTTACTCTGGCTCTAGGCTTGCCGCAGTACTTTGACAGGAAGACCTTGGAGATCCCGGTGAGCACTGCAGTGGTTAGGACCCCGCACACCCACAGCTAAGGAAGCGAATCCAGCTCCTTCCCATCTCTATACCCAGACGCAGCAACAGGATCCAAGTTCAGTTTTCTCCCACTCTCTGTATTGCCAGTGGCAGCTGTAGCAGCCAGTCAGGAAGGTGATGCAGCATCTCCGGCTGAAGAAGCGCTCTATCCACAGATTGGGGTGCTCATCTGACTTTCCTGTCGTCTTGCTCCTAGACTCAGTTAGGGTGTCCTTATTCATGATTCACCCTTTGCTGGAAGGACAAATCAAACAATCAGAACCTAGTGCACTCCGGTGCATTGACTCTAGCCTGCCCTCTACTGACAGTCTATGAGCAACAGAGAAGAGAAGCCATTCACAACCAGGGGCAGAGGAACAGAAGCTGCCGCCAAGCTCTCTGACTGGCCTGCAGAAGCGCTTTCCCCCAGCCATTGTGCCTTCCTAGACACAGTTCTCTCACTTCTGAAGTGGGACCACATTCTATTCTAGTCAATTCAAAGGTGCACTATTCTCTGAAATAACCCAGATGCTAAAGGCATGGGTGAATATATGAAAAATGCCATCCTCGACCAATGTGTAATCCAGATCCAGCCCCCCTGCCCCCTTTCTTCCTTACTCTGTCTTCGGTGGAGTCACTAGGACTGTGATCAAAAGCTGCTCCGGGAGGAAGGGGTAGCTCCCACAGTGAGGCAGGAGACTGAGGCAGGAGCTGATGCAGACGCCATGGAGAAGCTCTGCTTTCATGGCTTGCTCAGCCTGCTTTCTTATAGAACCCAGGACCACCGGCCCAGGGATGGCACCACCCACAATGGACTGGACCCTCCCCCATCAACCACTAATTAAGAAAATGCCCTACAGGTTTGCCTATAGCCAGATGACTTTAGCTTGTGTTAACTTGACATAAAACTATACAGCACACTCTCGATGTGGGATCAGTCACAGTTAGCTATGCATGGTAGAAAATCAACAACAGTTGAAAAAATACATCTTTGCTTTCTGTCTTGTTTTATTGAGACATGGTTTCTCTGTGCAACCATGGCTGTTCTGGAACTCACTCTGTACACCAGACCGGCCTCAAACTCAGAGATTTACCTGCCTCTGCCTCCCAAGTGCTGGGACTAAAGGCATATGCTACCACTGCCCAGCTGAAAAATACACATTTTTTTTCCTTTGTGCCAACGACAACAGATTATACACCATGGTGGTGCACACCTGTAACCCAGCATCTTCTAGGTTGAGCAGAAAGAAGGGTTGGTTACAAGTTTGAAGTTGATGTGGACGGCATATTCAGATCATGTCACAAAAGATGAATTTGAAGAGAGAGAAATCGGGAGGGAGGGAGGGAGGGAGGGAGGGAGGGAGGGAGGGAGGGAAGGACTGTGGCTTCACAATGGCACTAAGAAGCTAGGCTCCTTCCACTTTGCTGTTCACCTTTCTCAGTACAGAGCTGCCTTCTCTGCTAAAATGGCTACTCAAGCTATAACTACCACCTCAAATTCCAACTAGCAGAAAACAGAAGAACAAAGGCGTGAATACAGCTTTCCTTTAAAGATTCTTAGAGATGGTAAAAAGGGGAGCAGGCAGATACTGAGGAAATAGTTACTAAATTTTCTCAGGGTAGTAAGATTTAGAGTGCTGTTCTTGGGCTGCATCGTGGCTCAGCAAGTAAAGGCAGCTGCCACCAAGCCTAACGACCTGAGTTTGACACCCAGTGTCCACATGATAGGAGAACGCCAACTCCACACATGTCTCCTGCCACTCCTGTGCTGTGGCACACTGTACACACACACAATACAAATAAAATGTATTTTAAAAAGTTAAGGAACGTTGTTCTCATACCAAAGAACTTTCAAGAAACACCAAATTCAAGTGGGGTGGGAGGGAACAACACAAATATTTAAAAACAAACAAGAACAGCCATGAGGAAAACAGATAATATGATATAATAATGATATTAGAGATGTTATAAAGTCATGAAAGATCTGCTGCTAGGCAACACCCTCGACTCTTGAAAAGCTCCAGCCATGTTCCGTTTGGTTTATGAATATCGCTCTGTGCCTGTACTGACGAATATCTAGGGGTCTAGCAATGTCTTGGTGATTAAGACTGCTTGCAGCTCTTTCAGAGAAAGAACACACACAGGGAAGGCTCACAACTACCTATACCTACAACTCCAGGAGACCTGACATCCTCTTCCGGTTTCTGAGGGTACCTACTCACATGCATACACACACACACACGAATAGACCTTTATAAGCAAAACAGACAAACAAGCAAAATCCCTAGTCTGATCTTTTAACTTGATCAAAACAGAGTAGCAAGAATTACAGTGACCCTTCCAGCTTAACTGACTAAAAGCTAAAGAAAATTAAAATAACAGTTTTCAAACATTGGAAAATAGTCAGTGATAATAAAGAATACCCAAGAGAGGGAAAACAATGGAAGTATTATTAATAACTCATTTATAATATGCATAGAGTTATGAGGTCAAAGCACCAAGAAAGAGAATTTAGGTAGCCTCCCAAAATTACGCAGATAAAAAGGATTTAGAGAGAAGAACGTGTTCAACTCCCCAGTCTACAGCTGAATGCTGATAACTTTCCCCGAAAGAATGAGGATGATTAAAAGCAACCCAACCAACCACCTGACCCTAGATGCATCAGTCCCAATGCAAAAACAAAGAAATACAAAAACCCCCAAAACAATGCTGTGAGCATTGCAGCTCAGATGCAAAGGTGTCCTGGCAGTCGGGAGACAAGGAATGCCACAAAGTCACTGTAGGCAGAGCAGGAATAGGTTTCCCCAGGCGGGGAGGGTGTCCCAGACAAGTTGTTACAGCTCCGCTCCGCTGGCGGAAACTTCCCCAGCCAAAGTGCTCTACAGTTCTGCTCGGTTCGTCTCCAGGGAAAACTGTTACAGGGGGACTCCTCGCTGGCAAAAATGTCACACTGCACTGCGGACCTTACTCAAGGGATTTGTTGGGAAGGAAGAATCCAGGAGGGTGAGGAGCAGCAGCAAACTGAACAGGGTTCCTTGGGAGTAGAGCGTTCTAGGTTGGCCTTTTGTGGTCTGACTCTGGAGCAAA
Organism: Microtus obscurus; assembly: GCA_963919715.1. Classification (NCBI taxonomy): domain Eukaryota; kingdom Metazoa; phylum Chordata; class Mammalia; order Rodentia; family Cricetidae; genus Microtus; species Microtus obscurus. The sequence goes on from CAWTZC010002521.1 coordinate 24,287,360, forward strand.
CTCGGGCATTGGTGGGTTTTCAAACCCTGGTCCTGGGGTCTAGTCAGGGGCAGGGTGTTTGTCCTTGGCGCTTTTCACCCTACAAGTGCAACTCCTCCAAAATGAACAATTCACAAAGCAATGGCCTCCAGTGAGAGTGAATTAGACAAAATCCCAGATAATTCAAAAGAATGATTGTAAGTATATCTAAAGAAAACAAAGAAGACACAGATTTCTGAACGAATTCCTAAAGAACATGAACAAGTGAATGAAGTAAGAAATTCAACAGAGGACGTGGAAATGGAACCCAACAGAGATATAGGAACACTGACGAGAAGCCAAGCTGCAGTAATGGGAGTGAGAAACCCACTGGCTGAACAACAGCTCCAGATGGGCCTGAGGACTGGCACAGTCAGGAAAAGCAGGCTCGGCAAGCAGGGCCTGGGGCCCGAGCGTGAAGCTTCAGCACCGTGTAAAAAGCTGGGCATGTGTGCTTGTAACGACAGCATTGGTGAGGACCTATCAAAAAAAGTGAGCTCCGAGCTCAGTAAGAGATCCCGTCCTAAAGCAGCAAAGGGGTAGAAGGTGTCTGGGGTCTCGCTCTGGCCCATGTGTGTGCACTGCACACAATACATAATGAAGGACCGGGGTATGGAGGCATGTGATGGTCCCCTTCGGTGAGGCATGTAAATTAAGGTTAGGAACCTTGGAATGAGGAAATGCTTTGTGTAACAATCAATAAATACACTTTTGTACAGCTGTTCTGGGTCCAGCCCAGTGCAAGCCCAGCTGGGTCTAGTTTAGTCCATCAGAAGAAGCTGGACCTTTTTGCTGACATAGAGATCTAAAAGAACATACAAATATAAAGAAGGTATCCATCAAGGGATAGAAAAGTCTTAGCCATGGATTCCTTTCAAAGCCTTGTGTTGCTGGAGGCTGCCCCGCCCCCCGCCCCCCCTCCATAGTGGTAAAACAGGAAGTAGAACATCAGAGCTTGAAGACAGTGAAGCGCAATTGGAGCGTCCAGACAGTGACAAAGACTACAACAGAACATCCATGGGACACTAGGAGAAAATCAATCTGTGAACGTGGACATAAAGAAGGACACTTTTCTGCTCAAAGCAGATGAAGCATTTTCATCAAAATCATGGCAGAAAATATCTGGGTACAGGAAGAATTTGGAACACCAAACAGACAATACCAGAGATGAACCTCCTCAAATTACAGTTGAAATACTACATAAACAGGACAAAGACAGCATCTGAAAGCTGCACTAGAGAAACACAAAGCTGCATCTGAGGTGTAGTCACCAAAACAGCAAACTTGTCCACAGTGACTTTTATCTGGCACCCTCTCCTGGCCTGTAGGCACACGCACATGCTGGCAGAACACTACATATATAAAATATAAATACGTCTTTAAAAAACAAGTCAAGAGGGCTCAGAAGGATGCATTTCAAGTTCTAAGAGACACCAACTGCGATTCAGATCAATTTAGCACCCAAACTGTAAGGTCTGAAGGGAAAACAAAACTTTTCATGATTGGGGGGGGAGCTAAAGCAATTCATGGCCATTAAGCGAGCTCTACAAAAGATACTTGGAGGAATCCTTCAAACCTACAAGAAAGATAAACACACCCACGAGGACACAAGAAATAACATTAGTATAGTTAAGCAAATGAGGAGCAGGAAGACATCAAACACTGCAAGACTACAGTCAATGAAGTAACAATCAATACACACATTCCAACAGTAAACTCTGAGTGTTAATGCCTCGATTCCCTACTCGGAAGATTCAAAAGCAGGATCCATCTATTCCCCGTCACTAAAAACAAGGGACTCCTGGGGTGAAGAACAGAAAAACCTGCTCCTGAGAAACGAGCAGCTCTCACCATCCTCATATTTGACAAAACAGATTTGAAATGAAAATTACTCAGAAGAGGTTAAAATTTTCACTGCGTAATTATTAACAGAACAATCCATTAAGAGGGCATTGCAATTTTAAACAGATGGTCACCAAACACAGGTGCACCCACTTTTAGACAACACATACTACGAGTTGTAAAGAACATTCATCTCAAACTCGATAATAGACAGTGACTTTATTAGCTGGCTCTTACCGATACAGATAATGTGACCAAAAATAGAGAAACATCTGAATTAAGTAACATCACGGACCTAACACTCTAGCTAAACTGCAGAGCGTTCTATCCAAACACTTCAGGATGCACTTTCTTCTTAGCAGCCCATTCTCTAAAATGGGTAATATAATAGATACAAATCAAATCATAACAAATATAGGAAAACACTAGGAGGATTGACAGAGTGCAAACTGTCGTCCTTCCAAAAGCAATATAATCAGTCATTGAAACCCCTCCCTCAAAATTCCAACACACTTATTCACAGAGACTCAGACAACAATCTTAAGACTCATATGGGAGCACATAAGATCCCATGTAAACAAAGCAACCTTGAGAAAGAAGAACCTTTCTCTTGACTTATTCTTCTAGTCAGGTCCTATACTGAATAGGAGTAGAGTGGACATCCTTGTCTCGCGGTGATCTCTCTGATTTCGAGTCATAGTACAGGTCATCCACAGTAATAAAAATAGCATAATGCAGACACAGAAACAGTCACATTGATCTACAGAATAGGACGCGGACCCAGTTATAAGCCCACACAGCTACAGTCGCATTGATCTACAGAATAGGACGCGGACCCAGTTATAAGCCCACACAGCTACAGCCAACTGGTTTCTGACAAAGATGCTAAAAACATACACTGAAAGAGCTTCTTCATAAACGGTGACGGCAAAGCTGAGTATCTACGTGTAGAAGGACAGAACTCAATACTGTTCTCTCACTCTGCAGAACTAACTCTAAATCTTAGCGTAAGACCCAAACTCTGAAACTGCTAAGAGAAAAAGTACAATTAGTAGATAGCCAAGCACCAGTGTTTCCTTTGTTGAAACAGAAAAGAAAAAGAGCTGGGGGTGTGATTCAGGGATAGAGCCCTTCCTCAGCATGTGAAAGACTAGCCACTTTATGCAACACACAAGCCCAGAAAGAAATAGAAATGGATCTTTAAAAGAGGTGGACTTGATTGGTGAAGAATTAGGGCCAAATGAGGCAGTCTACTCTACTAAAAGACCGACCCAATAAATATAAGACCAAAAAAAAAATTATTGGATACAAAAAAAGAACATGATGATGAAAAATAATTTTAAAATTGTTTTCAATTCACATGCACTTAATCACATAGTCTCCAAAGGAGGAATAAACATATCTACAGTTACGCTGTGTAGGAGACTTAACAAACCTATAAAGGACAAAATGAACAGACAAAAACAAAGCAAAACAAAATTGTACGTGGGCCAGCAAGATGGTACAGAGGGCGAAAGTTCTTGCCATGCAAGTGGATGATCTGAGTTCCCTCCTCGGAACCCATGGTGGAAGGAGGGAACCCTCAAAAGTTGCCCTCTGACCTCTACACGTGAGCCATAGCACATACGTACCTGTAATCACACAATCATGTGTGTATACACATATACACAGAAGAAAGAATTTCTTCAGACGTGTATCGACAAGATTACAACAAACTAGCCTTAATAACATTTATAGAACAAGATATTCAGCTAAGAACACAATTCATAAGAATTTCGGTTTTAACAATTTCAGGGATCACATGTACAGGGACAGAAGGGAGGATAGCTCAGCAATACAATATTCGTATATTTGTGAAGCCCTGGATTCGGTCCCCAGGACAGAAAAAAAATGAAGTTATCATCACGTAAGTGGCTTTAAAGAATTGCTGTCTTAAGAGCGTAGCTTTTTCTAGAGGCCAGATTTAGTATATTTTGCAGCTATAAAAAAAAAAAACAAATGCAAACACTCCATGCTAATACCAATGCTATCTATACACAACCCCGGGGAGGAGTCAGTGAGAACATACAGAGGCGGTAATGACGGCTGAGCCTTTCAGTGGATAAAAGGGTCGTCTGTCCCCTTTATCGAGGCCTTTGCAAAGGTGTGCACAATGGACAAGCCTTGATGCTCCTCGTCCTTGGGTTTGTCTGTGCAGCTCCACTCTGTGTCATCTCTTCACCTCACGCATCAAGAGAAGATTGTATCTTTAAAAAATCTTATTTCCAAATGGCCTGTGCCCCCAGATTGCTATCAGAATCCAAAATGTTTTGGTTTTGGTTTTTTAACAACAGAGAAATGTATCCGTGAATCCGTAAGAAACAGACAACTAGAATATTTTTACATTTGGGAATTAAAGACACTTATAAAGGATCACGAGTCAACACAAAATAATCACAATGGAAATGAGGAAATCGTGTGTGTGTATGTGTATGTGTGTGTGTGTGTGTGTTTATATCTCGGCGTGGCTAGTTGCAAATACTGGAAAACCTAATGGCAGATGTGAGCAATGGCTTTGTGGTGAGAGAATGGTGAACTGAACACCAAATAAGACAGCTTTTTTACTCAGAACCCTGGCCGCCAGCATTTCAACATGTCCACAGAGCCTTGAGTGTATGCACTAGTCAGGGTAGCTGAGTTCACACCAAACACTAATACTAAGCAGAGGATCGGTGAAGTTGTTTCCACCCTATAGGCCTCTTTGCTCACTCATGCCAACAGCCTGAAGAACGCTCCACTCAGATTCCTTACAGGTACTTCAAGATAAACATGTGTCAGGCTCAACCGTGAATCACCCTCCCCCCCCCAAATCTATTCCTCCCGAAGCCGGTCCGGTCCCTGTCTAAGGGACAGTTGCACTGAGCGTGGGCATGCCTCTTGCCACAACCAGAGGGATGAAGGAAGCGTTGGCAAGTGGCCCAGGGCTGGGATTCTCAGATGGGACACAACCCTGCGAGGACTTCGAGGTGGCATCCTGAGTGGCCAGCCTGGACCGCCTGGGCTGCAGAGTTCGGCCCCTGTCCCCTGACTCCTCCCTTGGAAAGTGGCCGGTAGGCTGGTCCCACTTGCTGGGCCACGTGAGTTTGGCTGAGAGCTGTAAACCTACGGTAACTTCCTGTTTGGGGATGTTTGGGAGTTCCACAGAAAGGGGCAAGCTACTTACGGTGACTTTCCAACGCCTCACGCTAATCTGTATTTCACACCTGGGAAGACAAGCAAGTGACTCTCAAGATGGAGGACCCGCAGGGCAAGCGGCTGACCTCAGGGCATAGGCGCGGGGGCGGGGCCACACGCCATGGGGCGGGGCCATTCGCCATGAGGGCGTGGTCGCGCTTGCACAGGGCTGCTGCCTGGGAAAACTTTAGGACCACGCCAGCCTTAGGACCAGGCCCTGTGGGTGGTTGTTTGTTGTTGGGTGATGCTTGGGGTTAGAATTTATTTCCTCGGGGCAGTATGTTTTAATTGCGTCTTTTAAGGGAAACACTCTCTGATTTATTATGATGTGTATAATAATAATCTTAGTTCTTATTGCTTGCTTAATTCATGGTGACTATATTTTGTAGCGAAATTATTCAGAGCGCCCCTTAATTCTCTTATTGGCCCCCTTAAAAGAAAATAAACAAACCTGTTTCAGATATGACACTGGGCCATTTTACCTTTGGGCTTATTTATTTAAGTATTAGGCTGTGCGTACGTGTGTGTGTGTGTGTGTGTGTGTGTGTGTGTGTGTGTGTGTGTCTACATGTATCAGAATGGTCAGAAACACTTGTAGATACAGAGACTAAAAATGGATCTCTGGTGTTTTCCTCTGTTACTCTGACTTTATTCCTTTAAGACAAGGTCTCTCGCTGCATTAGAAACACAGACTGCACCTTGGCTGTCCTCAATGGTGTGTTGCTGTATAGACTTCAAACTCTATAAACTGCAGATTAAATCCATTCTCTTTCCTTTCAGATTGGTTCCATCTCCCGTGGCTCTAAACGAGGTCTGAACCCAGTGTCGCATCCTTGGTACCCCCCTTTCCTTCGTAGTCTGGCACAGGGAGGAAATTTTGCTTAGCTTGCGGTAATACTTTAGTCCGCCTCTCTCCATTTCTTGTATTTCGAACTCCACTAGCCCCCCCAAATTCTCAGTGTGCATCCACCAGTTAAGAGATTATATTACTCACACTCCCTTAAGACTCCCAAGGAGCAGGCCATGCTGATCTTCTAACACTGACTAGGCTTAGCACGAACCCCTGAAGTTAAAGTTGAGCCTTCTTAACGTGGATTCTGTCCTTTTCCCCACCCTTTCCTCCCTCTTCCTCCATTCCCACTTCCGCTGTCTCCCAGCAACCCCAGGCGTCTTGAACTGATCTCCCTTTTCTTTCTCATTTAGTTCATGTTCATAACCATGAACTTAACTCTACAACCCAGCTAGACTGGGAGGGGAACGAGGAAACTGTGGACCCCGAAGAACTTCGGTGAAAGCAAAGATTGTGGAATATTTCGAGCAGATGGAATGGGGGCGTTGTCCTGAGCTATAGAGAGTACGGTCTGGTGGTTAAGATGCCTTCAAGTCAGAAATTAGAGTTGTCCACAGTTGACAATGGTGACCTTCCTGCTGGTCTTGATCCTGGGCCCAAAATGTCCATGACTTCCGCATTATTCATGCCTTCGTTCACCTCCCCAAAGTCCATATATTTGCCATCTAGTCCTTGTTGGTGGAGGTTCCTGTCCCGCCTGGTCCCGTAATAAACACACAGAAACTGTATCGTTTGCAATACTGTTTGGCCAATAGCTTAAGCGTATTTCTGGCTAACTCTTATATCCTAAACTAACCCATCTCCATTGATCTGTGCCTCACCACGAGTGTTCTTAGTTTCATGTCGATGTTAAGGTCTATCTACTTCAAACAGTTGGGGGACACAGTCACAAACATGGAAACACCAGCACACATTTAAACTTTTGCAGTGGTACATGCTCCCCTTGACTTAGAGACCCCTCAGCCAAATATGTCAGTCATTTTAAAACTGCTGCCACTTCTCCAAGTTCCTTGTGGTTTGAAGCTGAGTGCAGGAGTTCTCCAAACCAGCCGTGACTTCATTGTTGGAAGAGCAGTTCCGCTCCCTAGCTCTTGGACTAAGGTTGAATAAACAGTCAAGGCTGTCTTAAGTGGCATTTGTCTAAATCAACTCGAGAAAGGTGGCATGGAGCAAGGGATATGCTTGTGGGTGCATATGCCACCTGTCTTGTGCCAGCTTCTGATTTCTTTTTCTTGGCAGCCTGCTGGCCGAGACCTGGTGCCAGGCCCTACCCAACCATCCAGCAGTGATGTATCAAGCCCCAATCTTGGGCAACGCTTTTGTTAAGCACGCAGTGTTTCTGTTTGACAAGTCACCTGCTTTTGTTAAAAAAAATAAATAAATAAATACTTTTATTCCTTTCTTAATTTCCTTTATTGTGTGTGTGATTTGGAACACATGTCAGTAGGCTGCATAAATGTCTTTACCTGGTGAGCAGATTACTGACTCTGAATCTCCTTTTATTTTTTTATGTGTATGTCTGTGTGAGTGTATGTCACGTGTGTGTGTGCCTACGGAGGCCAAAAGACAGAGTCGGATCCTAGTGCTGGGAAGCAAAGTTAGGTTTTCTGCAAGAGCTCTTAACGGCTGAGCCATCTCCCCAGCTCCCACAATTTCCTTTTACCTGCAAGAACATTAAAATCAATCCTTTTGATTTTGCTTTGCTCCTGGCCTTGTGTCCTGGAACTTGCTTTGTAGACCAAGCTGGCCTTGAAGTCACAGAGATCCACCTGCTTCTGCCTCCTGACGGCTGGGATTAAAAGTGTGTGCACCACAAATGCCCTGCCATTCTTTGCTTTTAACACAACTGTAATAAAGAAACTTGAACTCCAAGTCTAAGAGACATGAGATATGAACGCTAGGTGTTATCACTTAGCAACTAAGCCAGGAAAAAGAGTTTCAGTTTTCTTCTTCTGCTTTAACAGTCTTGTCAAGCAGCTGTGACTAGACACAATTTATTATTTTGGTTTGGTTTTTGAGACAATATTAAAACGTAGCTCAAGCTGTTCTCCTGCATGTCTCTCAAGGGCTGGGACTACAGGCCTTTAATGCCACGCCTAGTCAAACACAAGTTTTGGCCAGTGTTTAAGTGATTGTTGATTTTATGATAAGAAACCAGCGTTGACCAAAATGCTAAAGTATAACTTAGACTCCCAGATATAGATTCTTATGTAAGGCTCTTATTTTAGTGCCAGTGAGAGTCAGAATTAGAACACAGCCTTCTGACAAACCAGGTCACTTCAAGCATTACAACATAGGACTGCAATTGCCATGTTCCAGGAATTGTACCCAATGTTATGCAAAAATTATTTTAGTTCCTCAGAAACTCAGAGGTAGATACTATTATTATACCTGCTTTACAGATCCAGAAGTTGAAGTTTAGGTGACTTAAGTAGTATACCCAAGGGCATATATATTGTGGGTGAGCCAGGATGAAACATACTCAATTAATTTTTTACATTATTGCTACTTGTTTCCTCTAGAGCAGGGGTTCTCAACCTGAGTCTAAGTTATAACTCCTAATAGTAGCAACAGTACAGTTATGAAGTAGCAATGAAAATCATTTCAAGGTTGGTGGTCACCACACCATGAGGACAGCAACTTAGGAAAGTTGAGAATCATTCTCTAGATTTCTCTCTCTAGGGTGGAGGTGAATTTCTATCAACCACCAGTGAGCCTGGGAGAGGGCTCCAAGCACTGTGTGAAACACAGCCCCAGACACCTTGACTGTGTCCTGAGGCCAGACAGCCGGAACAGGAAAATCAAGCCAGGGTATGCCTAGACTAGCAGGCCAACTGCTGCTGCATCCGATCTCCTCAGCTATCTCCTTCAACTTCAGGCTGAGTCTGTGGTCTTCTTAACTAAGCCAGAATATTGAACTCAGCACCCCCAGTTCTTAGGCTAGACCTATATATAACTGCAAAGCTCCTAAAAACAGCCTTGAGGGGGAGGGAGGAAAACCAACCTGGCAGGACGAACTGCTGTGGAATACATTTGTAGTTTATGAAAGTACAGACATATGATCTCACCCAAGCATGTCGTGGTTGCCACCAGAGAGGAGGCTGGAATGAGGGAACAGCAAGATGGAGACGGTCCTAGGGTCCTAGGCGTGCTCCGTTTCTTACATGGGCACCGAAGACGTGTGTTTACAATAATTCCTTCAACAATACACATTTTGTCGTGATTGTTTCGTTTTGGCCAAGTTCTTTAGTATATATCTAAACTAAAATGTTTTTAGAAAGAAAAGACAAATGGAAGTCTATGACCGCAAAGGGGTATCCTATCTGCAACTGACTTCCAAAGGGTTCATGAGGAATCAGTATTATTTCATTGGGGGGAGGGGGGCAGAAACATGAGAAGGGAAAAAGACACACTCCACGTAGCATACTTTCATTTCCTTTTATTGAAGGAAACAGAAACGTGTGCTGCTGAGGCAGGCGCACCTCCGAGCAGGACAAAGTCGTCAGCGGGGCTGACACGACAAGCCACAATGCTGGCCAAGCATCCTACCACAGTGGGAGAACCAAATCCACAAAGGAAGCGGGAGGTAGCAAATATCCCCAACACCCAGAGTAAGCATGTCCGTTTGCAGAGAGCTTGGTCATGCATTTAAAAAGAGGGTCCCTTTATCACTAGGAGCACAACATCTCAGATTTAGAGATCTTTTCTTTCAACTGAAATAGTGAAGCTACCAAACGATCTGAGTTTCGTCTTTCAGCTCCCTATCCCAGGTAGAAACTGAGGCTGAGACCTTGAAATAGCGCATGGGCCTAGCTGGACAGGTGCTGAAGCCCAGCCATGCGCTAAAAGTAGCTGCGCTGTCCCTCTGCTTTCTCGCACTGTCTCGCTCGACTTGTGCTCTAGGAAATCTCTCGATGCTATAAATAAGATTCATAACAGAATGCAGGCAGCGGCCTAGGGGATGCAGGGAATCAAAAGCTGCTACAGAGCTAAGACCACTTCACTAGAAATAGCACAGGGGACACTACTGCGCCAAGGTTCTCCCGAACAGCTGCTAGAAGCACACACGAAGAAAAACACGATAGCTCTCCCATGTCGGGGTCGGCTGCACCAATGTCACGGTTCACATCCCTGGCAGAACATCAGGCCCCACGGCATTTCCAAAGCTGTTACGGTTTTCCAATACAACGAGGTGTTTGGGCAATTTGGTCACAGAAAGAAGGCGCTAAAGAAATTTCGACTGATCGCAAATTGATAATGCTATCAAACCATAAATTTATACAGCCAAGAACTGATTGTGAGGGGTGAGGAATGGGATGGTTGAGATTTCTGTTTCGTAGAAACAGGTTTATTCAGGTAAACCCCTGCTCATAAGTCACCTCCCGCACGCCCACGAATTGGAAGGGAAGTCCTGTTTAGAAATGGCCATTGCTGGATTAGCCAGTCACCCAGCTGCAGTTCTCTTCAGTGCAACACACACGGTGTCCAAGGTCGAAGTCACGAGAGCACTAGATCAGGAAATGGGAGAAGCGAGGCAAAGGGGGGAGGACATGAGGGTCGGAGTTCCTGAAACGAGTTTTTTTTTCCTAGAAGGCTTGGCACGATGATGCTGGGGTGGACGTGGTTCAGTGGCTGTTCTTGGTGGCCTCCTTGGCTGCAGCAATCAGTGGGGTGAGGCTGGAGAGGGGCTTGGCAATCTTCAGAAACTGGTGCTAGGAGAAGAAAGAGCAGAGAGAGTCTGATTATTTACCATTCTCACTCAGCAGCCATTTGAAGACAGTAAGGACAGCCATGTCAGATCGTCCTCAAACTGAAGGAAGAAAACACATTTTACTCTCTCTCTGTGTGTGTGTGTGTGTGTGTGTGTGTGTGTGTGTGTGTGTGTACGTCAAAGGACAACTCTCAGGAATCAATTCTTTTCACAATTACAGGAACAGGGGAAGGGATCTCAGGTTGTCAGACTTGGCAGCAGGTACCAGGATACCCAGTAAGCTATCTCACTGACTAAGCATACAAGTTTACTTATAATAGTTAATGCCTGTAAAAACAAAAAAAAAAAACAAAAAAAAACCAAACAAACAAAAAAAAACTATACAGAATATTAACACAGTAATTGACACACTGAAAGCAAGATGAACCCACAGACCTCTTTTTTTGTTTTGTTTTGTTTTTATTTTGTGAGACAGGGTGGTCTCTGTGTAACAGCCCTGGCTGTCCTAGATTGTAATTTATAGATCACGCTGGCCTCAAACTCACAGTGATCTGCCCGCCTCTGCTGGGATCAAAAGCGTACATCACCTCGCCTGGCTGTATACCATAGACATTTTGAGTGAAAGAAGACAAAAGTTCATTTTGTATGATTTTGTTTGTTCCTAAGTAAAACTAAACTACTGCAATAACAGAGTAACTATAATTTCTGGGAAAGACACTGAAAGTTAGTCCTAACACGACAACCTTAGCCTTCAGCCAGGAATACAAGCATGCACCACATAGAACTCTTTGTCAAAGCCTTGATTCCAGCAAGGCTAAGTGTTCAGTAAGAATTTCAATAGTTTGGTCCTTTCCAAAATTACTTTCACTGAAACAGACTCTGAGTCATACTTCTATTTAAAAAGAGAAAATATCCTATGAAAATGTTATAGAAAACAATTCTTTATGTAACCACTTACCCAAAACGGTGGGTTGTTTATGTTTTGTTTTGTTTTCTACAATTATCTTGAGAATGTAGACTGTTTCTTCCATTTGATAATAAATATCAGAGCTACGTTTCCTTTTCTGAGCAAATGTGATGTTTATAATTATTGAACATTATCTGGCTCTTCTACTATGCTTATAATAACTTTAACTAGTATTATATATGTGTACAGACACACAGAGACGTATACATATACATTCATTGCTGGAAGTTGATTTAACTTATTGGGACAGATACAGGAGATATAGGGGAACTGAGAACAAGAATGATCTGGGCTGAAGCTTGAAGCTATGGCTCCCATACTGGGTTCTATACGTTTCTGTCTCATCCTATATATTTCTGTCTGTATGTATATTCTCACAGGAGAAACAGGTGTGAAAGTTCGTGACTGAGGATCCTGAAAAGTCTAGGTTGTGAATATTTACCAGATAACACTGATGTTAAGGAGCTACGGATGAAGTCCTATTTTTCTAAGTCTTCTGAAGAAAGAAAGCAGCGTCCTCCAATACTCAACTAGGAAGCCTCCATTAACTTCTCTCAACAAAATAAACTAGGTAAGCCCTATAAACCTTCCAGCTGACATGTTCTGAGTCTATAGAAGCAATGACCAAGAGCATATACACTTGAATATACATACATACTTGAATATACACTTGAGCATATACACCGCATACTAAAACATTGTATCTTCTGTTTGTCAACGGTATAATCACACAAAAGTTATTACATGTAAATTTCCTCACCTGCAAAAATGGGAATAACCAATCCTGTAACTCACAGGGTTGCCTGACAGAATGTACCTGCTGTACCAGGAAGAAACTCTAGAGGGTGCTTTCAAGGGCTACAATTGGGTACCTAATTAAGAATGTTTCCAATGACCACAGACTTAGCACAGAGTTGATACATTTCCCAAGGCCTATGGCTTCCAGCACACAAGTCACATGAAAGGCAAAAAGGACTCTACATTGTACTATGTGTTTAAGGAGCCTTTTAGTCCCAAGGGATCTAATGACTTATACTTGGCAGAACCCAGATCCCATACCTAACAGACCAGTGCTCTGAGCAGTAGCCTCAATCACAAACAGATGTTAGAAATGTAGGTAAGTAAACATCTCTATTCAACTCTATAAATATTTTCTGAGCACTGATTCTCAGTCAGATTGCATATAAGAAGAAGCCCGGATAGTTATAAAATGGAGTTTACAGTAGAGTGGTCAAGACAGAGACTACTACAGGGCGGGTGCTAAGGTCCTACTGTCTGCTCTGCAGGCCATGCTCTGGTCTAGCGACACCACAGTAATGGTTAACCTGCAGACATACACTATCACCTCCATAATGTGATACTTCCCAATAAATTCCCAGTTTGCAGTTCAGTAAAATGACCCAAGAAATAAGAAACTGTATTTTAAAAGATGCTAACTATGAATGATGTCACTTGCTAAAGGTAGTTTTTGAAACCATATGAACTAACTAAGCTGTGACCTCAGAATAAAAGTACTTTTTATAAACGGCTTGGTAAATTCAACTCTGTTTCACTACACCCTTACAGAGTCTCGCTCCACACAAACAGAATATCACTGCTACCATCTGAAGTCTGCAATGACAAGACTATAAAGACTCCAAAACTGTACTACCCCCAGACCAGCAGCTCTCAACCTGTGGGGCATGAGCCCCTTGGGGGTCGCATATCAGATACCATGTATATCAGATATTTACATTACAATTCACAACAGCAGCGAAATTACAGTTCTGAAGTAGCAACAAAACAATTTTATGGCTGGGGAATCACACACCATGAGGAACTGTATTAAAGGGTCACAGCGTCGGGAAGGTTGCGAACCACTGCCCAAGACACTGTTCCTTTGTATTGCTTAGTAAAATGTACAAAATTAGACTTCTCAGAGAGCTATTTCACAAGACCCAAACTTTGATAGGCTAATTCAGGCAAAACAAGATGTCTGAAAGACACAGGAAAAACTTCAAAGGAAGCTCAGAAAGTAGACATTGAGTTGAGCCTAGAAAATGTGTAAAGTTTAAACAGACTGAGGAAGAAACTAAGGGACAGCTTTGAGCAAAGGCCCAGGGGTGATGGTCAGAGAGCTAGAAGTACAAAGTGAGACAGCAGGAGGGCAGCCTACGAGAAGCAACCTCAAAGACGAAAACGAGACACAAAGGCTGGGCTGGCGCTTCTTCCCATCAGGCGTCTCGCTACAGAAGAACTGTTACCTGCAGCAGCTCTTTAGCTGAACCTCTCTTCTCCACATCCATCTCAAGACAGCGGTTCAGAAAGTCCCGGAAAATAGCGGACAGCTTCTCTGGGTTCTGAAGCTCTGGGGTGCCATTGGTGGCAATGAGGTACAAGGCCTGGCGATACAAATGAAGAACCATGTTGGTCTCACTGAAGCTCTCTCTCTCGCACCCAAGACATGTCTTCTCAAAGTACAGCCAGCTGCGGGATGCTCCAGGACAGGAAGATACTAAAGGATCAAGACTAACATCTCAAGGCCATGTGACCATGTATACGTAGCTAATATATAACTTCGTTGCTAATAAAACAATACTTCACATCCACAATAATAAAGAGTGCGTTTGGAAAGCACTCCGTACACTTCCGAGGTGTTACAAGCCCAAGGGTTTATTCTTTCTCTTGATTACAGATATAAACAGTTTATTAGTCACTCAGCATGGTAAGTTAAACAGCTCTTTAGGAGCTGACCCAAATCAGTGTTGACCCCTTCGGTGAACTCAAGTCACCCAAGAGGACTATAAAAAGGGCATGTTTGGTTAGACAGCAACTGTTCTTCTGCGGCTTCCCTGCCCCTGACATGAAGCCACTCTTGAAAAGGGAAGAAAAACATAGTAATGAGTTTTATAAGTACTCTTTGATTACAAGGCGCTCTCTCTCTCTCTCTCTCTCTCTCTCTCTCTCTCTCTCTCTCTCTCACGGCCATTTTCTCTTCGGCACTAACTCACCGCCATTAACAAGCCTGCAGCTTTCAGCCTGACCCTCTCAACTCTCCGCAAGATCTCGTTCCATTTCTCATATAAGAAGAGAAAAATATTTACAAATGCCATCTCAATTTCTCCTTTTCTGCTCTTATGGATTTGTTCAAGTTTGGTGTCTGTCCCTATCCCTCTATGAACAGGCCATGAAGGCCTTGCAGGAGCAAGTCCGTCGTCACTGGAGGCGGAACCTGCGGGCTTGCCTTACTTGTAGTTTGCTCTCCCTGGCTCGGGTGTGGTTCCAGACGGACGTTCTCAGTATCCTGCTCCTCTGCCATTCCTGCCACTCCCCCATCATGAACTCTCACCCCCTGGATCCGTGAGCACAGACAAACCCTTTTCTGTTCTAAGCGGCCTTGGTCACAGCGACAGCAAAGTTACTGAGGCAAAGGGGAATCGAGTTCCTCAGCAATTCGGGCTATTCCAATTCACCTCGTCAAGATGCTTTCAAGATGCTTTCCGAGTCTACTCCTCCCCTGCATCCCTACCAGGGCCATCCAAGCCACAACTCTCGTCTGAACCATTCTATCGGTCTCTCACGCATTTCTAAAGAAGCAACCAGCATGACTCACTGCCATCACAAACTGTACCCTGTTCTATTAGCTAGCGGAAAGCCCTTTCCAGTGCGATAAACCAAGCTCTCACATGGCCACAAGTCTTAGCGGCTGGCTCTCTCTTACCCCTGACTCTGGCTACCAGCCTACTTTCTTCTCACTCCTTTCAGGGAAATAGCCTCTTTGAACGTGGGGCTCAACAAGCAAAAAATCAAACCAAATTCTACCAAATTCTTTTTTTTTTTTTTTTTTTGGTTTTTCGAGACAGGGTTTCTCTGTGGCTTTGGAGCCTGTCCTGGAACTAGCTCTTCTAGACCACTCTGGTCTCGAACTCACAGAGATCCGCCTGCCTCTGCCTCTCGAGTGCTGGGATTAAAGGCGTGCGCCACCACCGCCCGGCACCAAACCAAATTCTTGATACTTGGAAAATCTTGCATAAAACTAAATCTTCTTCATGTTTCTGCTGAAATAATAAGAGAAAACTTCCCTCTTAGTAAAACCTTCCTCATCACGTTTTCAATCATTCTTATTCTACATTTTCAACAGCAGTTACCATCTGTTACTATATAATAATTTGGTATTATTATCAGAACAGTATCTTGTATATATTATCAGCCCTTATTTCTTCCCCTAACCATACAAGAGCTAAGATTGAGCTCTAAAAGTAAGCTATATCCCCAGACCCTTTTATATTTTATATTCGTTTGTATTTTAAGTTCAACAGCATCTAGTCTCTGGGCTTACACATGTGTGACATCTGTTTATTCAGTGTGTGCACATGTGTATGTGGCACATGAGGACCACACATGCATGTGTGGGGACAGAGGAAAAGCTGTAGTAACTGGTTCTCTCTCTTTTTACCGCTTAGGTCCCAGGGATTAAACTCACATTGTCAGGCTTGGCAGCAGGAACATTAATTCACTGAGTCAACTCAGACCCCTTGGTTTTGTTTTCTGAGACAAATTGGCCTCAAACTGGCATCTTATCTCAGTCTTGTGAGCCTAAGATTATAAGAATGTATTACTATGCCCAAGTATACAGAGAGAAGAGCCTGAATCCAACTTTCTGGGATTAGAGACAGAAGCACAAATACTTTGAAAGAAGATGGGAACACTCACTCTCAAAGGGTTTTCGTTGAGGTACGGGGGCTCCCCCTCAATCATTTCAATTGCCATGATACCCAGGGACCAGATGTCAACCTTGGGTCCATAGGCCTTGCGTGTCACAACTTCAGGTGCCATCCAGTATGGGGTTCCCACCATGGTGCTCCTCTTGCTCTGCTCTGGAGTTATCTGTGCACAGAATCCAAAGTCAGCTAGAAACAGGGAGAGGAGAGACACACTTAGGAGAGTCGTAAGAGCTGTACCTACACACGGCCACCAAGCTGGGCACTCTGCAATCCATCTCACCAAAGCAGGAGTCACTTAAGGGCTACCAGTCCCCTCCTCGTTCAACCATGAAGAGAAGCACGAGGAACACACAGAACAACATCTCTAGCCTCCTCTCGCCTTCTCAAACCAAATAGTCAAAGTCCAGCAGGACCATGTTGGCCTTAATTGCTTAGCCCTTTATACATAAAAAACGCTTACATACCTCGGAATCTTATAATTAATTAATCTCTTACCTTGTGGACATAAGTCACTGAATTAAGCCCCAACCACCAACACTGGGCTAGATCCCTACTTTCAGCTCCTCACTCTAGCCGTCTACCCCCTCAGGACTCAGTTTGCCGAGGTAACTGGCTTCACAACCTTTGTACAAAATGCTGTTCCTTCGCACGACACTGAAACTGTACATTTATTTAAACTTCGCACGACACCGAAACTGTACATTTATTTAAATTGGCCACACCCTTGACAGTGAAGGCTGTCTTCCCTGCACCTCTAAAAGGACTGCCGGGTAATAGACATTCAGCAAATGGCTCCCGAAGAAATAACTGAATGAGTGAGTTACATAAATCCATTACAGGTCTCTCGGGGACTGAGGATTCCTAGAAGGCTGGTAAATGTATTTATTTCAGATCCTATCCGAGAACCACAGAAGTCGGCATTGGGGGGAGGGGGTTGTTTTAATGTAAAAGAGTTGGAAAATAGTGAAAAGACACTGTATGATATTACAGAGGAATACAGATATCCCATAACACCTTATTAAAATAACAAGGTTTCTCTGGTGAATGTTGTAGCTACTGTTATTTAATTAGCCACCCGAGCCACTGCCCTACACATAGAGAAGCGTCATCCTTCCTGAGAGCCATACTCACTTAACTTGACGGAGCCGTCCATCCCCAGCAGAATGTTGTCACTCTTGATGTCTCTGTGAATGACTTGGTTCGAATGTAGGAACTCCAAAGCTTGTAGACACTGTTGCATTAGTGTGTGCAGAAGAAAGAAACATATAATTAGAAGACTAACGATAATCTAACCTCCTCATTGTAAGAAAAAGGAAGCAAGGCCTCCAGGAAGAAACGGACTTGCCCCGCATAGAGGCAGAGCCGGCTATATAACCACATCTTCTGTCTCCTAAGAAGTCTTTTAAAACTCTGTGGGGCAGGGTAGGGGAGGCTGAAGTGATGGCTCCGTGGCCTCCTTGGGTACCACGTACATGTGCATGTAACCCTCCACCCCAAACACACACACAATTTAAATTTTAATTTAAAACTGCATACTGCTTTTATCTTACAATTTTGCTTTAATCAGAAGTGTTCTATCAATACATTTCCACGTCTAGGAAAGGTGACGCACAGAAGTGACGTTCACAGACGATCTTACTTTGGGAAAGAAGTCTGTACTACTGGGCCACACTGAACTTGACATCCCAGTTCTATATTAGATAGATAGTTACAAATCATTCACAAATATAGATTTATTTTTTCAGTGCTGAGAAGTAAAACCATGGCCTCATAAATACCAAGTACACACTCTCTCACTTACCCACACTGCCAGCACAAATAGACTTTTATGGCTCAGGAATGATTACAACCAGTAAAAGATATGAGAAAGATCTTAAGAAAGAGGGGGGGGGAGAAGAAAAGGAAAAAAACAAACAAACAAAGCAAAACACCAGCTTCTTCAACATCCTGTTTACTCCCGTTAGCCTATCCTCTGCGGATAATGCTTCTCGTGGAAACCTGGAAAGCTGATGACAGCATCACAGGCCCCGAGACGTCTAACTGCAGTGAGGAAGAAGGAGAATATCTATTTATGCTTTTCCTTTTCCTGCTTCTTTTGTCTGGAGTTAGGACTGCTTATTGGTTTGCTTGAGACAGGGTCTCTTGTATCCCAAACTGGCCTGGAACTTGCCATGCAACCAAAGATGATCTCCCCGCCTCCACCTCCCCAGGGCTGGGATTACAGGCATATGTCACCACATCAGGCTTTCTGCCTGCAGTAAATTTATCCTATAACTTTGCTGGCTTGCCTCTACACGTCACTCAAATGCATATTCCAATCAAGGGAGAAACCTTCTCTGACTACCTATCTGAAAGATGCCACTACCTTCTTACCAGGAGTTATTTCCTCCGCCATACACAAAGCAGGGAGGCATGGAAAAAGTGGTTCAAATGTATGTCATTTGAATAGCTATAATTACAGATTCAAAGTATGAATGACTGTTTTAGTATAGACTTCCATGTTCAGAAGTCTTTTAGTATAGACTACCATGGTCAGAACAGTTAGCTTAAGAAAAAAAAAACGATTATAGAAATTATGAGATACAACCATAAGACATAAATGATAAATGCCAGAACTAACTTCTGTTTCCACAGAGCCCAGACTGAAGCCTCTTTTGGATGTGAACTCACATGGATGGTGATATAGAGGCCTTACCTCCCGGCACACAGCGGCTATCTGGCCCTCATCCATACAGGTTTCCGTCACCACATCCGTCAAAGAGCCTCCAGCCAGGTACTCCATGACAACCCAGAGCTCATCGCCCACAAGGTAACTGCAGGAAAGCGGATGCAGGGCGAGAAGGAACGGTTAGAACACAGGAAGCCATTGCAGGGGGTTTCAGAATCGAAGGGCGAGGGTACAAGGGAAAACATCTCAGGCAGCTCTGGAAGGGTTTAGGGTTTCTTACTCTGGGGAAAAAAAAAAATTTGGAGGACAGAATCATCAATTTTAAGACAGTTGGGAGATACACCTAGAAAAGACAAAACATACGTGATCTATGAAGTCCCAAACACTAAAACTAAGAACACAAGGCTAAAATGTAGAAATCACATTTCTCTGCAATACCAGAGGCTACCTCCTAAAACTAAAAATACCAGCATTATTCCCACACCTGTAAAAGCATACAGGCAACACGCACATATGTGAAAAGGAAGGGATTTGGAAGCCATATTACCATGAAAACGGAGAGCCACAGGGCCTCCTTGGGAGTTCTACTAGACCTGAGATCCAAAAGGCAAACTGGGTCTAGTTCAAGACCCTAGCCCCAGGGTCCAGAACAGTAGATACCATTATTTACCGAATAAATCCATGTAAAATATGCATGTTAAATATATATTATTAAATATATGTTAAGTGAAAGGGTTGTGTTAGGTCTTTAGGGGCTGTAAAATGAACACCAGGCTACCATGCTGACAATGACTTCTGAGTTTGAGGATTCTGGCTGTGGTGTGGTAGCCTGGACGTTATAAACTGACCCGAGTTAGAACTGAATCTGACTCAGAGATCAGGTCTCCCAGACCCATTACGTGATAAACAGAAAGGTAACTCAGCCCATCTGGCCGACACCTTCTTCCTACAGACACAAGAGGAGGCTGCTGACGTGTGTTAACCTGCCATGACATGCTGGAGAAAAGCACGTGTTTTCTTAAGGTGTGAGATTGATCCTGGGAATGGGTCTTACTTGGTAGAGGGGAGACCTGAAAGGTTTTAAGACTTATCTCAAACAAAGGTAAGACTCTAATTCTGTTCTGCTGTAATTTCTTCTGGGGATGCTGG
Organism: Microtus obscurus; assembly: GCA_963919715.1. Classification (NCBI taxonomy): domain Eukaryota; kingdom Metazoa; phylum Chordata; class Mammalia; order Rodentia; family Cricetidae; genus Microtus; species Microtus obscurus. The sequence goes on from CAWTZC010002521.1 coordinate 24,307,481, forward strand.
GAACCAAACACAGGGCCTCATATGTGCTGGTCAAGCATTCTATCACAGAGCTGCACCCCAACCCAACAGCCATGTTTGTCAGGTAATAAAGAATAAATGGGACAAGTTAAAAATGGCAGTGCATGCTTTAATCCAAGCAGTCTGGAGGCAGAAGCTGGTAAGCTAAATGTTCTGTATTCTCAGCTTAATGCTAGCTTATATGGGGGGGTAATAAATTTCAGTCAACCACAAACTTACTAGTAGCTAACAACAGGCATGGGAGGCACAAACAGATGCACTTTTATTGAGTTTAGAAAAACAAAGAGAACCATTTTTTCATGGTGGTCAGATTTCAAAACAACACCAGACTGGATTGAGCACCATGTTTTAAGAGTGTACAGACAACAAGGAGTTTTCAAGAAGGTGAGCGGGATGAAGAAATGCTTGGGATACAGAAGGAAATAAAGACATCAGGCAGGCGGGCTGAAGAGGCAGCCTTCCCTAAAGCAGAAGGCCCAGCTGTTAGACGCTGTGGGGCGGTGGGTTAACCATCACCCAGAAGGATTTTCTAGCAAAGAGCTCAGGACAGAAAATACTTAAACGGAAGCAGCTCCAAGTGCTGGCTTCATTTTCTTCTCTAACACAGCAGTCTTAAAGGCCTGAGACTTCTCACAGGACCCACCCACTCCATACCTGTCCAGGTAGTTCACAATATTTGGGTTTTTGTTTTCCCTCATGACCAGGATCTCATTAATAATCAGCTCTTTCTTCGGCTGCTGCTGAAGATTCATCTGTTTGATGGCAACCTGAAAGAACAGCACATTCGATGCGCACCAAGGGTCACACAGCGTTTACTAAGCACACATTCAGCGCCAGACCTTAAGTTCTAAGTTTATCATCTAAACAATGACGAGGAAGACATGGCCTTAGCCTTAAAGCAATTCATAAGTTATCAATGTTAAAGGGACTTCTCTCAGCTGGTAGCATTTAACACCAGCTCAAACACTGCTGGGGCGACTACAAACTTACTGAAATTTAAAAAAAGTCTTCATAAGCCACTGTGCTATTATGACATACATCAAAATTTGACACCTCAATTTTTAAAAAACACTTTAAAAAATCCCAACACCCACGAGGCTGAGATAGAATTGTACAAGGGTGACCAGCCTGGCTTCATAGTTTAACTGTCTAGACATGTACACACACATACATGTAAAAGGCACTTTGTCTCAATTTATCCTGCTAACACAGACTGGTCTACCGACCCCATACACACCGGTCTTCACATCTGAAAGCAAAATGGCTCTTGCTTGCCTAGATGCGTTCCTCGGCTCGACATTCAAGTTCCTCACCGTGACTTCCCACTGTACTACATGCTCCATGTTCTCCCTGCCTTCGCTGAAGCTCACCTCTCTCTGGAACAGACGTCTCACTTTTCTTTATTAATTAACCAATGAAAGCAACAGATAGATAGAAGACCCACCTACATCACTCACTCAGAAGCGTGGTACAATGGCAAAGGAAACTTCATTCTCAAACTGATTGTGTGTGTTTCCCCCTTTTAGGAAAGTCCTGTAAGATCATATTATTCCTGCCATTTTGTATGAATTTATGTATGTTTGTGTATGTGTGTACACACATGAATGTATCTAGACATTTCAGAGCTTAATTAAAAACTCAAAACCCCAGTGTCACGCACAGGGCTCAACAAATAAAGCTGGTGCTTAGAAAGAGAGAAGTTGGTAAGTTCTTTGTTTACACGAGTGCGTGTACACACAGACACAAACACACACACATTCTTAATCATTCATTAATCACTACGCCCCACAGGGTTACACTGTTTGTTAAATATTTTTCCCCTAGAGATAGTCACTCTTTTCCTTGCTCGGTAGACAAAAATATGACATCCAACAGAACCACTTTCTACAAGCAGTAGTAAGATTGAAGGATGCAGGCTGGAGACTGGCTCAGAGGTTAAGATGGCTGAAGACCTGGTTCAATTCCCAGCAGCCACATGGCAACTCTTAACTATCTAGATCTAGTTTCAAGTGAGCCGATGTCTTTTTCTGAGCTCCTTGGGCACCAGGTACACAGACATACATGCAGGGCAAACACCTATACACACAAAAATAAGTAAAAATTTTAAAAAAATGAAGATGCAAAGATTTTGAAGCCAAATATCACTTGAAGTCAATATATTCTTCTGAAGAGGCTCAGTTAATGATTAAGAATGAAAATAATTCTTATGGGCCATCAAAATGGATCAGTGGACCAAGTTTCTTGTAGTCAAACCTGGCAACCTAAGTTTGATTCCTGTGACCCACATGACAGAAGGAAAGAACAGACCCCTTCAAGCTCTCCTCTGACCTCCCCACGGCTATCATGGTCATGGGCATGCCGTCCCCTCTCCCACACACACACACTCACATTCTCTCTCTTACACACACACAAGAATAATAAAGATCTTTAAAAATGTTTATTTAAGCATCTGACCTCTTCCATTTCTAGCCCTGATGAACTGTTTGGAAACGGGTTTCCCAGCAGATCAGGCCTCAGGGCCCACAGCATCTCTCTGTAACGGCTGAGGAGTACCTTTTCCTACTGGCTGCAAAGGGACACATTAATCGGCTGTACATATTAAGTAAGCCTTTATGACGAGGACGGGGGGCCTTTAGAATCCCTTTGGCGCTCCTTAGGCTGCCCTGGAGGATGAGCAAGTGCTTGTGAACCTCCCTGTGGTCATCAGAGGCAGCAGCAAGGGGGAAGGCAAACAGAGGCTATAGGGCAGGATACCAAGAGCCCCTTATGCCACCTCTGCTGGGCTCGAGGGCTCTGCCTACAGGCCTTGACCTAATAAAACCCTGTCCATCCAGGACAGGCAATACCACTCCTATAAAAGAAGAAAACTGGACTTGACCTAAGAGATCTAAGCTTTAGGTGTGACAGTCAATTTCCGAATTTGACTAATCGCTAGTTTTATGAACCTAAATCTCTTTATAAATGTACTGAAAATAATAACTATGATTCTACTTTGATTTCTATTTTGAATCAAAATATATTTTGAGTACAGAAAAAATAGACTTGTCATTCACTTGTAAGTCAAAGATTTAAGTAATAAAGGCAGCCAGAAATGAATAGGATCAGCACGGTAGTCCCACATCTGATCAGCACCTGGCACAGAACAGCGAGAATGAGGACCATGCTTCCTGCTGTGCTTATCAAAGCCAAACCCAACAACCCTTCGAAGGAACACGCTGCATCTTCAGGTGCAGACCCAAAGCCAAGGCACGTAAGAAAACTGCCTATCATCATGATCGCAGCTCTCAGACCAGTACAATTCCTAAAGCACCTCCAATCGTTCTTGCTATTGAACACATTACCTTTAAAAATAAGCTTGAAAAGTGATTGATCTCTAACGGGAAGATTTCCCAGCACTCAGTGCTATCCATCTATATGGGTCGGACAGGAACTCCCCTCTTTGAGCTGGAGAACACCCTCATCATCATTCACAGAGACGAAGAGCTCACTCTGGCCTCACACAGATTTAGACTCCCCTGAGCAGGAAGCGAGGCCGTCCTGACCACACTGCGTTAGCCACGCTAATGGATTTGTTTCCATTCATAGCTTTTTCACCACAAGACAAGCGCACAGCAAAGTCAAGTTTCTCTTTCCTGTGGCCCCGCTCTCACACTGCCATCTCCAGGGCTTCAACCATCACCTGTCTGTCTTCCTTCAACGGTTACAAGGCCCAAGAGGCCAGGAACACGATAGGTGAAGTCCCTAACACCTACCCTTAGCTCTGCTGTGACGCTGCAGCCCAAAGCACACAAGACTTAACTCTGACTCTGATCATCTGGGCAGAAAAAGGTCAAACAGTTCACCCAAGCTAACAGAAATAACTTTAGGCAAGCACCCATGTCTTTAACTTCTCTACTGATTCTTTTATTTTATAATTTATTTTGATTTTATGTGCACTGGTGTTTTGCCTGTGTGTATATCTGTGAGGGTGTTGGATCCCCTGGAACTGGAGTTACAGACAGTTGTGAGCTGCCATGTGGGTGCTGAGAATTGAACCCAGGTCCTCGGGAAGAGCAGACAGTGCTCTTAACTGCTGAGCTATCTCTCTAGCCACCTCAATTAATTCTTAATTATAATAAGGATTTTAATTATTTTTTAAGATTTTTGTTTTGTTTTCGAGAGAGGGCTTCTCTGTTGTATATCCCTGGCTATCCTGGAACTCACTCTGTAGACCAGGCTGGCCTCAAACTCACAGAGATCCGCCTGCCTCTACATCCCTGAGTGCTGGGATTAAAGGCGTGTGCCACCACTGTTGAGCTAAGATCTCATTTTTAATTATGCATGTTATGTTTGTATCTGTGTGTGGGTTTGTGTACATGAGTGTAGTGCTTGCTGAGGCCAGAAGAGGGTGTTGGATCCCCTAGAGATGGAGGTGCAGGCCATTGCAAGTCACCCAACTGAGGGGCAAACAGCCAGTGTTCTTAACTGCTGAGCCATCTCTCCAGCTCCCATACTGGTGATCTTGAAAATTGACTCACTCTCACACAACATCAGTATTTGACTTTTACACTTCTAAAAAGTTAACAAGAAGCCAAGAAAATATGTGCTGTCCCTCAAGAGTACAAGATTTTGATGACCAGAATTTCAAAAACATACAAGTAGATCCGGGCAGCCTCTCTCAGAGAAACATAACTGAGAGAAGTTCTTCTCTCAGTTTCTGAGTTTCAATACTCCTTTAACTAAACATTTCTCCCAGGTGATACTAACTGCGACCCACCTGCCAGCATTCCTGTGCTGTAGCCAGCCAGGGGCAGTCTACAAGGAGCCTCCAATTACTTGTTATCCGCTTCATGGCTTCCTTTTGCTGATCTTGGGTCAGAGGGCTTTAGCAATAAGGCCAGTGTTCTCATGGCTTAATAAAATAAGGACCAAGAGGTACCTCCAAATAAATGAGGGCCCCAAAGTCCAGTAGGACCTGGAGCAGAACTGAAGTTACTAGATTAGAAGCTGACAGCCATGGGTTTAAATCTCTTCTACCTAGGCAGTTCAGTAAGATCTCAGGCAGTATCTACGTCCGCTATACTTACACCTCTGACTTTATTCTTTCTCCTTGTACAGTACTGCACACCTGGAAGCTGCCTTCACCTTCTACCGCTGAGTTAGACCAAGTCACTGCTAACTACTTCTCAGGTCTACATACTCCTATGACATCATCTTTCACAACAGTCTCCTGGCTTACACGGTCCATTCTTCCTCCTCTCACCTGCTCGCCACACTTGATCTTTGGAAGACTTTGCAAAAATTTTAAGTCTCATATTAGTCTACTATTTGAGCCTAGCACGGTACAGAAAGAAGCTAGAAATCTCCCATTGAGGAAAGAAAAGAAAGACAAGAAAAGGAAAGATGGATGGAAGGAAGGAAGGAAGGAAGGAAGGAAGGAAGGAAGGAAGGAAGGAAGGAAGGAAGGAAGGTGAAAAGAGGGGGGCAGGGAGTAAAGGAGGGAAGGGTAAGATTAACTCCACATTAAAACCAAACACCGCAGAAGCCCAACAGTTGGTGGTGAATACTCACCTCCTGTCCCGTGGCTACATCCATTGCAGTGTACACCGTGCCCGAAGCACTGAAGAAAAGATAAAGAAAGGGAGGAAAATAAACAGAGTGTTCAGCGATGCAGGATTTGTCTATGCAGCCTGACACACAACCTGGAAATACACTAACAAAAGCAGCGAAGGTAAAACCTCCTCTGCAACGCCCACTCTCCCATCTGAAAGGCAGTGTGTGGCCGTGAAGAAGGAAGGCCTCACCCAATCGAGAACTCCTACTGTTTGGTCTCAAGCGACGTCTGACTCTGAGCTTTACCTGTACACGTACGTAGGAGTTTAGTGAAGCAGTGGACAAGAGTTCAGACATTCATTTCCTACACCTGCTTGCCTCCGCTTCTCTGCTACCTTTGAGGACTCGCTTTCATTTCTTACACCTTCGACTGGGAGCGAGGGGTGGGAGACGGAGACCGAGGAGCGCGTCAGGATGAGGTGGGGAGATGGCTTATACATATTTATTAAAATCTGGACTTTCAGAGTACCCGTGTTCTCCTTACTGACCTGGATGCAGCTTACACTCACGTATTCACTTTTTGAAAATTCCCTGAGTAATATGCTTATGTGTGCTACCTTCTTTTAAATTTTACATTAAAAACTACAACTATGGCCTGTTTTGGTAGTGTCTGCCTGTAATCCTGTAACTCAGTAAGCCAAGGGAGGAAGAGGGGCAAGACCCTAAAAAAAGTGGTAGGGCAGAGCTAGCTGCAAGAATCAATATTCAGCTTTTAGATTCTATTCCACAGCTAATCTTTAAAAAGTATAACTGATTTTTAAAAACTATGAAAACTTGGTCAACCCACACTGAATAGCCTAAAATAGTCCCACAGCATCCTTCTCTTCCGCATTAAAGGATACTTTAAAATCACTTTTCAACCGTAAATGATCAAAAGAGTTTCATTTCCTACGGTTTAAATGAAATGCATTTTTAGTTTTTTTCAAAAATAAAACGATACTGCATGTACTTTTCCAAACATATGTACTTCTAGAAAATCTGAGATTATTTCCACCTCATCCTCAAAGTAAGACTCGCTCCAAAGCATGCAAATATGTAGGTATTTATTAGACACACTCAAAGAAAGAGATGGGGTAAGTGGAAGAGATGGGTGGAAATAATGCCATATAACACTATCTATAGGGAACAATTAAAACCTTCATCTTATGCCTAAAATCACGAATCCTATATATGTCTAGACAATTTGTGTTCTATACACACCATTATACATGCCATATGTCACGTATATATGGTGCAATTTGCAGACATTTTTAAATTCTGGTCTTTTATAAGATGTTCCCAGCAAATCCAGAAGTTATGCGTCCCACAAAAGTCAGGTTAATTCAAGAGGAAAAGACGGCTGGAAATGCCTGCAGCTGGAAACTCTGGTCCCCACAGCCTCACCACCGCTCCTTGGCAGCCGAGCCACAGGCATGTCAAGGGAAATTACACGATCTGGCTATCAACTGAGGTCTGGAAGGCTCCTTGGTAGCTATTCCTTTACTGCTGGCCAGCTTTGCCAGAGAGCTTTAGTCACAGAATGTGTGTCTATCTTCCTGGCCCTAGCCCTAGCCCTCTACACTCCTGCCAATTTATACCGCTCTTTAAAAAAAAAAAAAAAAAACTTAAATATTTACCTGTATAAGTATTTTGCCTACACGTACATCATTTGTGCACTGTGTGTGTGCCTGGTCCCTGGGAAGGCAGAAGTGTGAATGGGATTCTCTGCAACTGGAATTACGGATGTTTGTAAGGACCATGTGGGGGACAGGAGACTAACCACTGAGTTATCTCTCCAGCTACGATATAGACACCACCCTTAAAGGGCAAACACAGTCGCGTCTCAGAGACTAAACATTTGGGATTTTATCTTCCGTGTGTACAAAGTTTTAGAAAGCTACATGAGCAGACCAGGTAGGGCATGATTTCTATCACAGACACAAGACCAGACGGCTTAACAGTCTCCAGGTCTTAGAAAGGGAAGTAAACCTAAATTATAACAGTACCAAACCAACACATCCAACTGGTGGGCCACTGTTTAAATTATGGAATACAATGTTAACAAAAGTGCTTAATAAATATTTCATTCTTGCCTAGCCCTAGCAGACCTGTGAGATAAAGCAGAAAAACCTTTCATAGATGTTGTACAGCTATTTTTTTTATTGATTTTTTATTAAGCTCTACATTTTTCTCTGCTCCCCTCTGTCTCTCTCCTCCCCCTTCAACCCTCCCCCAAGATCCCCATGCTCCCAGTTTACTCAGGAGATCTTGTCTTTTTCTGTTTCCCATGTAGATTAGATCTATGTATGTCTCTCTTAGGGTCCTCATTGTTTGTCTAAGTTCTCTGGGATTGTGCTTTGGAGACTGGTTTTCTTTGCTTTATGTTTAAAACCCACCTATGAGTGAGAACATGTGATAATTGTCTCTCTGTGTCTGGGTTGTACATCTATTTTTTAAAAGGCATGTTTTAGAGAAGAAACGTCCTTAATCCACAATCCTCCAAATTTACAGATAAAGAAGCTCAAACCCAGAGGAATCCAACTAGCTGCAATTTGCCCATGAGCCCTTTTTGCTACATTCTTAAATAACTCAATTTAATTACCTAAAAACAAAAATGCTATCTTCACTATTGAGGCAAACAAAATAATTTCTTCTCAATATGCAAGCTATATTCTACCAGTTTGGACTCTAGTGGAAAAGACACTTGGATCAGGAAAAATGACATCTGCTCAGACAAAAGTTGATTTGAGGATCAAATTAAAACTCGATGTAAGTAACAGATATAGATTATAAAATGCTATGCAAAAGATCACCCATCCCCATATTTTACAACTCATTAACACATTTTCAGAAATTTGTTAGCCTAAGAAAATTAAGGCAAAAAATTTCAATTATTAACAATGCTTTGTTCTACTGAGAGCCTAGTATGAGCTGAACTTAATTTTTTCAGTTTCTTTTAAATTTCAAGGGGTTTTTTGGGCATATTCATAGAAACTCATTGTTTTCACTCTACATTTCATATAGAGGTACATTTACCTAAGTGTTTCTGCATTAAGTTTTAATTGTACAATCTGATTTTTAGGTTTGTATATGACCTATGTTCACTACTAAGCAGCATTCCCTCTTTCAAAGATCTTTTTTTTAAAAAACTGATGTTTTGCCATGGGTGCTGGATCCCCTGGAACTGGAGTTACAGACAGTTGTCAGCTGCCATGTGGTTGCTGGGAACTGAACCTGGGTCCTCTGGAAGAGCAGTGAGTGCTCTTAACCACTGAGCCATCTCTCCAGTCCCAACATTCCCTCGTTCTTTGTCCCACTTGACCTCCTTCCAGTCAAAGAGAGACTTCTACACTGTAATTCTTCTGCCTTTCTATCTCTGGCAGACTCGAGATCCTTGAGGACCGAGACTGCCAGATTCATAGCCAATTCACACGCCTCAACACACAACAAAAACTCAGCTAAGACGTGCTGAGTAATTCATTGCTGATAGGACAGAATACAGGTTGTAGAGATGAATGAACCTGGAGAGTAAAGTCATGAATTCTGTCATCCACCTAGGAAAAATAGGTCCCATCCCATTACTAGAAAGTCTACATATCTGAATCTTAAATTTCATATTAGTGATGGCAGGTCTCAGTACTAAGGCAAACAGAGCTAATATGGAAAATCATTTATAGTTCGGGAAGCTGGTTTCGTTTATGCTTAAAAAAACAGGTCTCATTTACTCTTGCTGCAGGGCTACTTCAGCATGGCCAGATCATAACACATCTCTCATAAAGTACAATTTTGCAAAATTTGGAAGTCATTCTAATGTAACAAATAGGTGAAAAAAAGTAAAAAAGAAGAACAAGGTTGATGAGAGACAAAAGAAAAAAACCCAAGTAAATTCATATAAGCCAGTACATACAATCTTAAGTCATTTCTCTGAGAAAACAGAACACCCTACTAACCCTTGTCCAATCTTCTCAAACCGTGTGTACTTCTTCTTAGGATCGCCCACACTCACTATGCTCCCTTTGAAAGAAACAGAAACCATCAATCATTTTGTTCCAGGTCAAGATTCACAAGAGATCCCATGATCCTCTTAAACCCCTAAGTTGACAAGTTTTACAGAACTGTGCCAAGTACCCCCAAAGCATCCAGACCATTAACTTCCCCCCAGTAAGTCCAAACCAGAAATTGTTTAGCCCCCGGCCCTTTTTGTTTTTGTTTGTTTGTTTTTTTGAGACAGGGTTTCTCTGTGTAACAGCCCTGGCTGTCCTGGAACTCTCTTTGTAGACCAGGCTGGTCTCGAACTCACAGAGATCCGTTTGGCTGTGCCTGAGTGCTGGGATTAAAGGCGTGTGCCACCATCACCTGGCTACAACCAAAAGTCTTGTATCTTTGATCGTGTTTATTCATAGTATTTTATTCCATTTCTAAACCTCTAAGAGCCACTCATTCACTTTAAATTAACTCATTAAACATTTACTCGTTTGTTTCGTTTACCAGACTCTATGCTGAGTGCTGGAAAGAAAGAGGAAGACGAGGTACACTTAACACAGTCGTTACTCTCCAGAGCACTGCTGTGATGAATGCTGAAAGCACAGGGGACAGAGAAGAGGGAGAGAAACAGGCTGGAAAGGTTTTAGAAAGGCACTACCCAGGCTGACTTTACTATGAGTACAACTCAGGGAGGTTAAGAAGGCCAAGAGAGCTCTGTAGCAGGGGACAGTTTAAATCAGAGGCACAGAAGCATGAGAGAGCCCACGGGTCTCACACCAGTATTCTGGAGGCAGAGAACTGCACCCACAGAGGGAAGATGCTTCCTCAAAGCCATACAGTAAACTGGCGCCAGAGCTAAGATTCAGAGTTTGGTTTCCCGGCTCTCAATCCAATTAGCTTTTCCACTGATACCTCAATCACTAGGATCTGGTACTTCTCACATACACTGTATGTACTTCAATTTGAAATAAATCAGTTAAAAGTGTCACTATTTAAAAGGTGTGAGGGGGTAAGGAGGCTCAAAGACAGCAGGAAACTGTCCAGGGCAGTCTGCTTTCTAGAACACATTGTATTTACTGTAAGGGGACCTTCTGAGTACACATGATTAAAGCTAGGAAGGCCCTAGCAAGGGCAACTCTTTTGTTTTTTGTTGTTGTTGTTGCTTCATTTTATTTTGTTTTGGTTTGGTTTTTGGAGACAGGGTTTCTCTCTGTAACAGCACTGGCTGTCCTGGAATTAGCTCTATAGATCAGGCTACTTTGAACTCACAGAGATCCGCCTGTCTCTACAAAGGTGCACAACCACCACCTAGTTCAAGGGCAACTCTTTTAAGACAGCGAACTAAACAAACAAACAAATAAAAAAGGTCAAACAAGAATTGTTAGAAGAAATAGAAATTGCTAAACTAAAACCAGAAACCTCAGCAATGTGAGCATAGAAGCTTGGTCAAACCAGTCATGTCAAATCCTTTTCCAATGATTCTTCCAAGAAAAGCAAAACAAAACAAAAACCCCTATACCTGACTGTAAGCGTCAATACACATCTGCCCTCAGCTGTCCCCTGTGCAGCCCTGTGATCCAGGGCCCGGTATTTAGAATCTTTGGGTCTTAAAAACCTTAACTTCAGAAATGAAGGTTATCATGGGTACCTTCACAGAGTTACTATAAAAAAACTTAAAAATTCAAGAAAGTATCTTTCTGCTTGTCATTGTAAACAGTACAGGTTCATAAACACTGGTTTCTCTTTCCTTCTTTTTCTACATCCACGATGGCGGAGCAGTCTTCTCCTTAGGAAGCCATCAACAAGAATGGTCTTTTCCACCAGGCAGAATCAATACCTCAATCTTTCTCCATGCAATACTCTAGACTATCCTCTAATAACAGCTACTTATCATGTCTATACCCCACGTTCTCTCCCTGTGTAAAGGCAGTGCACACCCAGAGCTGGGGATATACAGAAGGTCAAAGTTCAGATGGTGAGCAGTGGGCTCCATAGCTCTGGCGCTACACAGGGCCTACCAGGGACATGGCGCAAACCTAGGATCCACATCCTTACGGCAGCGTCCGACATCAACAACTGAGCAGCCACAGACCAAAGAAAGGATCAAAAAAGCTGTAACATGCTTACGTAGTTTCTCCAAGATCTCCTCGTCGGACATTTTAGGCTTCTTCTTCTGCTTCTCAGTATTCCGGGTCAAAGCATCTGGCGGAGCAGTGTTATTCTCAGTAGGTGATATGGGGGACGTAGCCACATCCCGAGTTGGAGTAACAGGAAGAGGTTCGATCACGGATCGTGTGTATACCTGCACAATCACCGGGAGATTTTTGACAAAACCAGCCTTTTGTTAGCATAGTAGACCCTCTTCTAGATGTTCCAATTAGAATATCCCCAGGAACCTCCCACTTCCCAGATCAGTCTTTCTTATACATCAAAACCTGTATTATTCCTCCTGTGAGACCCAGCCTATTGTCTTGGGTAAAATGGCCTGTATCACTTTCATAATACAAGAATGGTTAGTGGCGGCCTTAGTTAGACAACTCTCAGTAAAAGTCTGGAGAATCAGATCTTTCAACTAGACTGGCTTTCTGACCACTCCAGAAAAATGATTTCTCAATTTTTATTTTTGAACCTGTAGAGCAATTACACCCCAGGTATTTTAACCTTCTTTGCTTCTCTATCTATGGATCCTTGAGGAAAGATATCCTGTCTGTTCCCTCTATAACATTATCCTTAACTGGCTTCAGTGTGGTATATGTGTTACTGTGGAGTGTGACCTGGACTTGGATTTAATTATCCGCTTTCAAACCCTGGCTTTTGCTTGCTAAGTGTGGGTAGATCAATCTACCTCTCTATATCTCACCTGCTTCTTCTATAAATTAGGAACTATTTTTTCAGAGAAGAATGCTAAGAAAAGCAAATTTATCAATCTATTCTTTTATTCAATATTTACTGCCTTCTCTATGATCCCTGTGTCAAAAACTTTATCAGGTATTAAAAAGATAGATAACATACATAGATAGATGATCCGGAGAGACAGAGAGACAGAGAGAGAGAGAGAGAGAGAGAGAATGAGAATTACAGGTTTAGAGAGAAAAGTATTTTAAATAAATTTGCCTACAAACCACAAACAGGACACATCAATGAAAAATATTGACAGCTCACTGATTTAGAAGGCTATTTTCCTAAAGGTAAATCTGACCTACAGACAAGGAAATCCGACAATTCTCTCTGTAGGTTCTCAGGCTAAGAGGTAGGTCGTCTAATTGGATTTCCTCCACAGCATCTTCCATTAGTCATTCAATCAGCACAGAGCTTAAGCCCTAATGGTTCTTTCATTATGGAGTTCTCCTCATAATAAAAAGACAAGACAACATCAGTAGTGTTTCAGAGAACCATCTGACGGGCGAGCACTGCTCAGTGATACTAAATCAAATAAAAGGCAAACACATGAGTCTGCCAAGTGCGCGAGAGACGGAAGCTATTCTGAAATGCAGGAACCTCAGAGGAAGTTAAAGGAGAAATCACTACCAGCATCCGGCATCAGAATGCACTGCTAATGCCCAGCGTATTAATAGCACTAATGTATTTATAAACTCCCCTGGGTCTGTCAGCATCGTCAAAGACGCTGGAGGGGCTAAAGACTGCATATTTACCTTAAAAGAAAAAAGACTTTGGCAAGGTAATTTCCTGCCCCCAAAAGACTGGAAGAATTTATGTAATAAAATGCATCAATTCTCCATATCATCTCCCTGTCACATCTGCAAAGGCCAAGGGAGCAGCCGAGGTTAGACCAGCGTAAACGCAGCTGAGGTTAGACCAGCATAAGCACCAATTACCTAGGGGACTTTAGGTAACAAAGTAACAAATCCACTACTCTCTCTAATCATACAGGAAATACCTTCAAATCAGTGGTCTAGTTGGGTATCGCAGCACATGCCTGTAACCTTAGCAACTGGGTGAGTAAGGTAGGTGGAGCACGCTAAATCAAGGCCAGTCTGGACTACACAGTGAGCAGCTGTCTCAAAACAGGAGAGGAGAAACAAACGTAGTTCAGCGACTGCACCAGCTCTGAGGTCTATGGACCCCTACACTGGACTCGGAGCTGTAGGACCGCCATCCGCCTCTTATCTGAACGAACCATACATCCTTCCAGATTACCAGACTCACAGATTTTGTGTGTTCTGGGCGAGGAGCGATCACTGGAGGTGGGGTAGCATCGTCATCATCATCTTCATCTTCCGACACCGGCGGCACCGCGGGGGTCTCAGACACAGTCTTCACATTCTACACAGAAAAGACAAAATTATCTGGTCTGGAGGACAAAGAACTTCAGAAACCGGGTCTGCTAGTTTTCTAGAAGGAACTCAATTCTGCCCCCCCCTTACGAAAGCCTCATTGGCCTCAGAGTCTCCACTTCTGTGCGGTCATCAATATCCATGCACTATGGATGCTTCCCTTTCCCACCTAAAGCTGTGGAACTGTGGTCGGCTTACAGATCCCCTGCCTGCCTCCTACAATCAAATCCTTAGAACTTCAGTTTCTTCTTAGTTTATAGATTTCACTCTTGATAATGAGCAGAAAATAAACAGAAAGAAAAAAACAGTTTTGAATTTACTATACTTTATCATTGTAACCAGGGGTCTAAACAGCCACCCCTCCCAGTCTCCCTTCTTCCAAACGCCTGACCCTATTTTGACCCTCTCGCTTCCGCCCCCTGAATAAGACTACAGATATGCACCACCACACCTGGATAGTATGAATTCTACAAATAAGAGTCAGCCATAAAAATACCACAGAATCTTAAGAGTCAGATCCCAGACACAGATAACGTTTCAAGCTGAAAGAGATCGACAAGAACGTGTTTGCTAAATGAGCAAACCTCTAGGACCTCGTGTGTAAACTTCCCTCAAGTATCAGAAAGAACAAACCACAAACCAAATATGACCCGAATGTGCATTATTCTTGCAACCCTCTCCTTTGGCTCCTATTTCCCCAGGTTACCATCAGATTCTTCTCAAGGTCTAGGCAGACACATTCACTTTTGTGTGGCCTGTGCTCTGCCACAAAGCAAATGATGAGGAAGTATTTATGAAATGAGTAAATACATGAATGTCCAGGAGAATGGAATTTTTTTTAACTGACTCATTCTATTAACTCAATAGTAGGGAACAACTCATAATCTGTCTGTGCCACATTTTCTTAATCCATAACATAGAGATAGTAATTGTGCTTGATTATTTCATAAATGAAAAAGAAACAATGTGTATAAGCCAGTACAGAAATCAGTAATATGCCAGCATGATAAAATCACATCCTCAGTGTGCGACTAATAAGGAAATATGGAACAGGGAGTTCTGAGGAAATGCTCTCAACTGCGGGGAAATGTCCTTGACCGTCTGAGCGGTTCTAATTGTAGATACCAACCAGGCAGGTGTCATCCTCTAAGCCATATGGCATGAGCCACGGGGCTCTTCTACACCAACACCATGGCTGCTGCTTACCGCAGTCACCTTTAAAGACCTTCTGTGTCTTTCTCTGTTCCCTGACACAGTAAAGGGAAAAAAGCCTGGAGTACATGAGATTCAGGGATGCTAGTTCTTTCCTTCCTTCCTTCCTTCCTTCCTTCCTTCCTTCCTTCCTTCCTTCCTTCCTTCCTTTTGTTTTTGGTTTTTTAAGACAGAGTTTCTCTGTGTAGCCTTGGCTGCCCTGACAACTCACTCTGAATCTAGGCCGCCCTGGAACTGTTTTGTTTTCTGAGATAGGGTCTCACATCACCTAGGCCAATCCAATTACTATGTAGTCAAGGACAACCCTGAATCTCTGGTCCTCTTGCCTCCACCTCCCAAGTGCTGGGTTTACAGGCTGATTCCACAACCGGTTTCTAAAATGGTTCTTAGTGTGAGTCTTTAGGAAGGTTTGTTGTTCTGCCCAGGAAAGGAGGACAGCAGCACCGCCCTCCCAGGTACCTGTGAGGATTAATTACGCTGAGGATGAAGATATTAACACAGCGGCTGGCACAGAGCAGCCACTAAATAATAGATAACACCCTCTTCCTATAAAGCATGAAGGCGCTTGACCCACAGGCCACAGCTCCACTATGTTGGGCCCCTTCCTTCAATAATCCACTGATCAATAATTCATTGTCCGCAGACAGTGCAGTTGCAAACGCGCTCCCTGCCGTTTACACACAGCTCTTCCAGCTGACGCTGCGCAGCACCAATGGGAGGAATCGAACGTGTACGGCACTTAACCTTTCTCTGTCTCAGCTTTATCACCTATAAAGCGAGGGCTACAGTCTGCTTCACTACACCGCTGTGAACAACCAAGGAGATAATGAATAAGAAAGGACCCAAGACACTGCAAAGTACCAGGCTGGCTCGCCGCTCTTTCTGTAACTGCCAATGGGGTAAATGGCTCTGCTGCCAGCCAGGCTTGCCAGTGGCTCAGTCCTGGGCTCTATACTATCCTCCTCTTCAAAACCCTTTAAACTTTCGTTACCTTTTACAGAAAGCCAAACTCCTATTTGACTTGGCCTATTTTCCCATGCTTCCTCACCGCCAACTTCTCTTCCGGCACATTTTTATATTCCAGACATATCAAACTACGAGCAGTTCCCAGAATACACATACCTTCTGAACCTCTTTCCCCCACGCATATAATTTCCTATCTGAAATATCTTCATCTCTCCAATTCTTGCTCTAAATAACGAGATGTGTTCATTGACACATCCAACTTTTCATTCAATAAATGTTTAGCAAATGTCAGAACTTGCTGAGCACCAAAGACAAATCAATTCGTAAGACAGACATAGATCCTGACCTCATGATGTTTACAGCGCACTGAACTGTAAATGCATGTGCCTTCCTATCCTCTGTAAGACTGTCTGACGGCGCCACACAGGGCCTGACAAACAACAGGGGCTTCTGTAAACGTTTAATAAATCAATATGGCGTAAGTACCTTTCTTTTATTTTCTGGGGATGGAATCTACAGCCTCTCACATGACAAGCAAGGACTCTACCACTCACCTACGTACCCAGACAGCTTTTAACTTTTTGTTGGAGACAGAGTTTCTGTAAGTAGCTCAGGTAGGCCTTGAACTCATTCGACAGCCCAAAATGAACTCAAACTTTTAATTCTTCTGCCTTAGTCTGTGAAGGTGTGGCCACCAAGTCTGGCTATAAACAGTTTTCTATAAAAGGTAACACCCATATGAAGAATAATATTCTCTCTTTTTTTATTAATTATTTATTTATTATGTATACAATATTCTGTTTGTGTTTATGCCTTCAGGCCAGAAGAGGGCACCAGACCCCATTACAGATGGTTGTGAGCCACCATGTGGTTGCTGGGAATTGAACTCAGGACCTTTGGAAGAGCAGGCAATGCTCTTAACCTCTGAGCCATCTCTCCAGCCCCAGAATAATATTTTCTTATAAGACTCACAGCTAACTATTTATATGACCAAGTGTTATTCTTTATATGACAGAGATACCAGCATCTCATTTTTATTCATAACCGCCATGAAAAATGCAACTTTTAAAATGAGGGACATAGAGGGACTTTTTAAGGTCATCTAGGTACATATCCAAGTCAGTTCTCCAGTGATCCCTCCCACAATCCTTCACAGAACTTTATGAGAGCCCCAGAGGGGAGAACGCTGCTCTTAACTAAACAGAATCTGTGCCCTCTGGATGAGCAGGCCTTACTGATGAAAGAGCAGAGATTCCTTCCTAAACACATCCAGTCAAGGGAAAATGTATCATTCTCATTTGACTGTGGGAAAATGTGAGCCACAGAAAGACAAACTGGGTTTCCCAGTGTTCAGACCTACAAATGAAACCGCCTAAAAGCTACACCTCTGGCTTCAAGGTTAGAATTTCGACAACACCGGAAAGCTGGAAGAGAGACACTGTCCCGTAGAGACAACTCTGCCCACCATTCCAGCTCCTTCGCTGTGGGAAGAGATTAAAGCGCGGCACTGACCGAGGTAATGGTCTCCACGGTCGGCCCGGCCTCTACCACACTCTCTGACCTTACTTCCACACCCACTTAGGCCAGAATGGAAGAAACATGAACTTACCAAAGTGTTCGAGGAATTATAATCTTCAGCTGACTTGTCTGTAGAAAGAAGAGAGACAAAGGATTTAGTAAACAAGCAGAGTTAACCCTTTCCTGAGGGCTAAGGAAATGGGTCTGGGCAAGCACTTGCCAGCTCCAGAGGACGGTAATGGTGAGCAGAAGCCACGGTGGGCACATTATCCCTGTCAGCTCCGTTAGCCTCCACCATGGCTCTGGGTATTAATGCTATATTCACTTTAGCAGACTGGATAACTGAGAGACGTTTAATAATCTGCCCAGTGTACACAGGTTAAACTGATGATTCAACCTGAATTCTGATCTAATTCTATGTACCATGCTGTAACAGCACCCACATTGTGAGTTTTCAGTGGTCAAGGAAATGCCCGACATTGAGATAAAGGCAAGGAATCCATGCTGTGTTCCTGAGTCCCACAAGGAATCCATGCTGTGGTCCTGAGTCCCACAAGGAATCCATGCTGTGTTCCTGAGTCCCACAAGAGATTTTAGCAGAAAAGAAAAGAAGAAATTTACAGACTAGGAGTGTCTTTGATTTGCCTCTTTAAGTCCTAAGGATTTATTTGTCAGTTTATCACCAATGGGATCAGGAAAACATTCTACCAGATCTGACATAACTGTCATCAAGAACCCAGAAGAACATTCGAGATGCCAGTACTATATCGGATGAAACTGGCCCAGGAAGGTTCTTTGGTTCTACAGCAAATAAAGAATCCACGAAGTCAGAAGTGAAGCAATCTATGATACGTCTTAAAGCAAACCTTGTTCGCTGGAGACGGCTCGGCATTAAAAGTATTTCTGCTCCTGCAGACGGCCCAGGTTTGGTGCCCGGCACCCCAACTTTAACCCCAGTTCTAGGGGATCTGACCACCTCTTCTAGCCTCCCCAGGCACCACACATGAATACAGTGCACAAACATATAGCAAAACTTTAGCTATATATAAAATAAAAGCAGTAACAAAAGCCCTAAATGGCTAAGCTCTGGAGAAATCAATCAAAAGCATAATTTAAACATAATTAATTTGCTTCGTTTTTCAAAAAAAAAAAAAAAAAAAAACCAAACCCAAAATGGTATCAGCTTAGTCTACTTTCTCCCTAACATTAACTGTATGGAAAATGGAAAGTCACAGAAAACTTAACCAAAATAATAATAGGGACTAGAGAGTTGTGTGGATTATCGAGAGCAGTGTTGAGAGGCCTAAGGTAAAAACACACTTCCAAAGGCAATGTAGTGGTGCACGCCTTTAATCCCAGTACTCGGGAGGTCGAGGCAGGGGATTGATTCTCTCTGAGGTTGAGGACAGCCATGACTACATAATGAAACGCTGTTTCAAAAAAAGAAAAAAAAAGGAACTAAAATAAAAATAAGAAACATATCAGTTGCATCATAATGAGCAAGTTGTAATTTCTTTAAAGTTAATTAACTTCTTTGAGTGTGTAAAATGGGGGTAACAAACCTTTGCCCTGACAACCCCTGTACACCACATAAGAGTCATAGAAGATAAGCCACAGGAGAGCACATACAACTGTTATATAGTATAGCTTAATTAACAATATGGGAGAAGAGGAAACAGGAAAAAGGGATGGATCACATTAAAAATAATCTCTGTCAAATACAGAATTGTGCCTAGAGTTGGCCCTTGTCTTTAGCAATCAGAAAATCTTATATCCTCCAAGTGCACATAGACATGTCTATGTTAATACACAAAATAAAAATATGTACATGTATCTGTAGAGATACAATAACTATAATTTGAGTATGCATTCATAGATGACTGTATATGTAATTACTTGAATGTATATAGCTATGCACATATCCACTAGTAAGCACTTAAAGGGACTATAATTTCAACCATACACAAGTCCACAGGGGCAACGATCCACATACACACATACATGTGACTTCCTTTTATCTGCATACGGACATAGAAAACAGATTCCAATATGATATCTCTGTGATAAAGTTCTTAACCAGAAGTTCCAATTTCCTGACAACTAGGAAACTTGGCTACTTAGCAGCCTCACCCAGTTCCAGTTCCTCCTAGGAATCATCTAATCCTTCAGAGGAAGACAGCAGACCCAGTGGGCACAGAGGAAAGGAGGGAAAGGCTGCTGGGAAGATGCATGGCCTCTCCCGAGCGCTACCGTGGCAGCCTGAGCGGAGCTGCATCCCATCATCCGACCATCTGTACCCTCTGATACGAGCCAGATACTAGCTGGGGAAGTCGTCCTTCAAAGTCAGCTCATTCATCCTGACTCTCACCTTCTCCAACAATTCTGCTCTGAAGGAGGCTGCAGAAACCAAGAGCAACAGGCTAACAGTAAGTACGAGGCTAGGCCTGACGCTAACTTAGGCACACTGCAGCGGCCTTCTCTGTGTTTCCTATCTGCAAACAGTAAAAAATTGGTGTATATATGCTTCTTGATCTAATGTTCCATTTTTCCCCTTGTTTTTGTTGTGTTTTTCTGGTTTATTTATTTGTTTCTGAGACAAAGTCTCTCGTAGTCAAGGTTGGCCTTGAACTTACTACATAGCAAAGAATGACATTTAATTCCTAATCCTCCTGTATTACATCTACCTGGGATTACAAGATTAAACCACAATGCCTATCTTTGCTTTAACACTCTTAAGATGCTATAAAGAAAATAGCTTTGGGAGCTGGAGAGGTGACTCAGGGGTTAAGAGCACGTAACTGCTTTCCAGAGGTCCTGAGTTCAATTCCCAGCAACTACATGGTGGCTCACAACCACTGTAATAGGGTCTGACTGTCTCTTCTTGTGTGCATGAAGGCAGATCACACAAACTCATGAATAAACAAATCTTTCCAACAGAGAGAAGACAAGTTTCCAGAAATACAGCTTTTTATTATAAGTTAGTCTAGAAAAAGGAAACTACCTCTGCTATGGAAGGACATGCTTCAAATAAAATTATCAGAGACAAAGTAATTCAAAAGACAAGGGGCCAGGAGTGAGAAGACCTGAGTTCTAATCCCAATTCAACTACTAAAAACATTCTAAAAAAAAAAAATCCCTTCCACAGAAAGTACATATAAAGAACATTTATAATTACTACTGACCTGATTTTCATTCAAATGATAAAATTTAGTCACTCACGCAGGATCTGGTGGCTCATATCTGCAATCCTAGCACTCTGAAGGCTGATGCTCAAAGATTACCATGAGTTCTAAGCCTAAACCAGCCTGAGCTAGCTCAAAAGGAGTCTTTTAAAGGAGACTTAAAAGATACTTGCTAATGTCATTAAGTAACAATATCAGAAATAATGGCAATGACAACCAGAGGCCTTGAGTTCAAACAGGAGAACTCACGTAGTGGAAAGAGAGCCTCCTTCCATGTTCTCACCATGGCATGCACGCCCCCATCCCCCACAAAATGTTCTCACCATGGCATGCACGCCCCCATCCCCCACAAAATGTTCTCACCATGGCATGCACGCCCCCATCCCCCACAAAATGTTCTCACCATGGCATGCACGCCCCCATCCCCCACAAAATGTTCTCACCATGGCATGCACTCCCCCATCCCCCACAAAACGCATCATCTAAAAATAGCACAGGCAGCTTCAGGATGAAAACAAATAGGCTGTGGTGGTTTGGATTAGGTACGGCCCCGGCCCACAGGGAGAGGCACTATTGGGAGGTGTGACCTTGCTAAAGGAAGGCTTTCAGGTCTCCTAGGCCCAATGTAACAGTTTCCTTCTGCTACCTCTGAGGACTGAGAGAGATGTAGACTCACAGCCCCTTCCCCAGCACAGTGTCTGCCTGCACCCCACCATGTCGCACTGTGAATAAGGGACTAAAACTCTGAAACTTCAGCCAGCCTCAGTAAAATGTTTCTTCCTTTATAAGAGCTGCTGTGGTCATGGTGTCTCCTCGCTGCAACAGAACAGTAACTAGACAGAAGCCTTCGCCTCAGCCGCCATTTCCAAACCACCTTGGTGAGAGTGCCGCAGAACTCTCAGCACTTCCTTTTCTCTTGCTTACCAACAGGCTCCTGAGAGCGTCTCTTGCTGGGATTACCATGGACATCATCTTCTTACCTGTAAAACTCATGTACTTCTGACTATTGGAAGTCTTCTTAGAGTTATAGAATTCCAACACATCGAGAACAGCCTGTGGGTTTTTCTTCTGCTCCGACTTTGTGATATTTGATGTTTGAAGCAAGCGGGCCCACTGTTCGGGCATCCCCTAAAAGGAAGACATGAAAGGGTTTCAGGAATACACGGATGCAGAGGACCCTGGAAGAGTATCAGACCACACTTTGATGTCTGCTGGCGGATAAAAATGAGCCCGTTAGTTACCTCTTTCCCTGGTCCCTCAAAATTTACACAAGTTCCATTCATGTATCTTCCTTAAGAGGGCTACTCCATCACCAGCTTCATCTCTTTCAGAGCAGGAACCAAGTCTGATTACTCTGACATTTAGTGCCCCACCTAGAGTTTGCTATCATGGGACCTCTTACGAGAGATTCGTTTGGGTTGGTGACGTAGCTCAGTGGTAAAGACTTCGTACAGCACATGCAGGGCCTTGTTTTCAAACCCAAATGCCACAAACCAACCAAGAAAATTAAAAGAGAAAGAACCTAGAGCCCAAACTCTAGGACCAACACAAGGACTCACCGTAAACTCCCCTGTGACAGCATCAAAGCCAACATGAATTGTATGCTCAAAATCTGAGGGAAGGGAAATCTCTGGCCGCTCCTTCTCCTTCTTTTTATTTGCTACAAAAGAAAATGAAATAATAAAATAAAACAAAAAGAGGTACTATTCAGTTTCTAGGCTTATTTTAGCCTTTCAGCAGGTTCCCGTGAAGAGCGAGTTCTATCCAGTACGCATATATATTTACAGAGCCTCGAAGGCTAGAAAGGGAGGGAGTTAGATCTAGAGTCCACGTCATTGTTACCTCTTCCTCGCCATACTACATCGTTCCGGATCTTTGCTTTCTTACTCCATGATGAGGGGAAGGACAGGCGATCTCAGGGCCCGTCTAGCATCTCTAGTTCACAAGAGTTTACGTAACAAGGAAGATGAGTACTCTCAAGGCACTGTAGCTACACTGTCTCCCGAGAGGACACCCACAGCCTTTAACAGGCATTTCATATGTACTATCTCACGTGATCGTCACAAGCCTGTGAGCCAACCTTCATGTGTAGACTAGGAGACTGTGGCACAGACCTCCCTCGTCATTGTGCAAGTGAAATAAAAGTTCAGGCCCTTAGATTCTTCTCCTCTACCACTGCTGAAGAACTGCAAGTGGATTTGAGAAAATGCACTCAGATATAAAGAGAGATAACATCAAGAGCTTACCATGTATATATGCTACACACAGCTTTCCTTTATTGTTATTATATTACAAGCTAAACACTACTACCTGCTTCTAGATGAGAACACAGAGTGATCTGTCAACATAACTAGCAAGGGCTGGTATTTGAACCCAGGTCTGGTCCCAAAGATTGTTTTCTTCAGTAACTTCATAAGAACCCTGTCTACATGCCAGTTGCTAAGGGTTAGACTATTTATATACTTGGCAAGTTCCCTTCTAGAACAGCTGCTTTGAGAAGGAGAAGGCTAAGGGTTTACCATGATCCCCAGACGAGCAGTCGCTTATGACATAACTGCATCTGTCTGCTCAAAGCCAGAATGTACAGGACATGTGGCAAGGCTCTGGAAACACTTTCTGCTTCTAAATTCCTTCTAAGCTAATCCCTTAAAAGGTTTTAGAGAAATACAATTATATTGTTTTACTTAGGTTTAGACATGTTATGTTTATACATCTTTTTATGATTTATAAATGACTTCCATTGCATACTAATAAAGTAAATAACATCACAAACATGGATGTTATGTCCAGAAGAACTATGGTGGTAAAGACCCAGAGAAAGGGTAGCTTAGGGAACAAGTAGTTTCTAGAAAAGTGACAGAGAAAGGAACCATGTAACTCGTTGGGAGGGCAAGGTTAACTCTGAATTAGCTCTGCCTCTGCCACTCACTCTTCTCTGTCTGCAGCCTCTGAATCCACCTCACAAGTTCCCACCTTTCCTTCTACAGAGGCTGGAGAGGTGGGGTTTGTGGCCTTGGGCTATTGAACCCCCAGGAGCAGAGATTTTCTTTATCCACTGTTTTGCTCCTCAACCCAAAATCATAATAGGCCTAGTAAGAGATTACTGAAGTTGGTTGGCTTTTGGCAGATGGAAACCAGGGGGAAATCCTGAGCACACTGCTGACTCTCCCAAGCCTTTGCTTATTCTGTCTGCTTCTGGAATGTCCTTCCCTGCCTCTGCCTAGCTAATATCTACTAAATATAGCTATAAATATTGGATCCCTCTCCTCTGGAATTAAAAACAAAATAAGGGTGATTCCCACCACCGATTGTAAAGTCTAACACAGCAATGAGTATCAGACAGTACAATCTGGTAAGAAAAAAGAATGAAAAGAATAATAAGAAAAAAAAGGAAGAAACCCAGGACAATTTACTTTTTTTTTTTACTATTGTGTGAAACAATTAAAATATATGGTTTTATAAACTAAAGAACCTTAAAACCACGAGTGATCATTAATATTAGCAACTACTGATATAAGATTTCTCAATAAGATGATTAAGATAAAGAATTCAAATATGACTGAAGACAGAAAGGAGAAAGACCTACCTTGATTTCATGAAAGTAGAGACCTTAGGTTTGAGAAGCTAACATGAGAAAAGAGCTTGCATATTCAACCGTCCTCCTGTCTCTGGCTTTGTCCAGCCTGGGCTCAGCTTGGGGAAGGCAGCTGACTACAAAATTCCATGTTTTACCACAGATACTAAAGTTTTAGCGAGAGCTATTAGCCCTACTTTTAAATTATTTTTAAACAGCACCTCTCATTGGCTCGACTGAACTAATCTGAGCAAAGGCAGTAAAACATTCCAAACGTAGAGATCAACACTGCTGTCGTTCAGTGTTAAAATTAACTTCACTAACCTCTTCCCAGGCTCAGAGAATTTCACTTTGTTCATAAAAATGCAGTCAGAAAGAGATTCCAAACTAAATGCCAGAAGACTTCTTAGAATAAACCAAAGGCTCCAAATCCTAACCACAGGAACCAGGCTTCGCCACATGGAATTCTGCAACTCAGCAGCACCTACTGCAAGCCTTCAATTACAGCCTCTCCTTCCAGTCACTTACGCAGGCCGTCCAGCGCAATCTGAGGCCATCCTGGAGGTCAGCATTAGGTAATGCCCACAGACCCCGCCCACCGCCAGCTCTAATGGAAACCACCACTGTGATGGACCTCTTCCTTCTCGTCTCCCTTAGAGACACAACGCTACATCTCTAGAAATTCTGCCTCCGGCGTCTGGGTAGGAGCTGATATGTGTATTTCTGAGAAGCAGCATGCATGGGTCCAATACGCAGTGCCGAGAGCCACCAACACCAGCATGAGGCCACAGACGCTGTAGAAGACTCGGTTCTACTCATTCCCCTCCCTCTCCACCAATGGGACCTTTGTCATTGCTCACTGCTCTCGAAGCTGCTGCTTTCTAACTGGAAAGAGGTTGTGGGCAGTAGATATGGGTATCAACCAAAAGAAAGAATGAGATCTCATAAAAATAACCTCCTATCTGCATGGTTTTATAGTTTAGAAAACGCTTTTACATTCATGGCACAGTTGTACACAAGTGCTCACTGCTGATACAAGGTGAGCAAGAATCGCGTGACTCCCACTTTGCAGATGATTCTAAAATTACGGTATTTAAAAATAATAAATGACAGAGTTAATGTGGGGGGAAGACTTCGATACAGGTTACTGGGAGTTCATTTCCAGTTCTCTATGCAGCGTGTATCAATCTTCAAATACATATGAAGGCAGAGCCTGGTACAGACTAGCGCTGCCGTGTACCCTGCAGTTGAGAATAGATGGCTCGCTGAAGTAAGATTCCAAACGAAACGGAAGAAACTCGGCCATTTTTCATCCTGATGCACATTAACAATAGCCAACAAGGGTCTTAAAGCAGGAGTAAAACCACTGTGCTAAGGGAATCTAAAGAAAACCCAAAGCTAGAAAATACAGGCTTTGGGGTCGTCTTGCAAGAACTTCTTCTAACAGCTTTCAACCTACAAAAATGCAAACTACGAAGACTTATTTTCAGACCCAATTTGGCCTAGGGGTACTCAATCAGATTTGCGGAAGAACCTCCAGGTCTACAGCTCGCTCTGTCACCAATAAAAATAGCTCACAGTGGCCTGGTTTCTCGCTACCTACATAGTCAAGCCTGATCTACTGGCATCTTGCGAGATGTCATCTACATCAATACAGAGTTGCAGAGCTAAGAGACACTGGCTCTGGCCCTCTCATTGTTTAGATGGACACACAGACATCTACGGAGAAGTCACTGACACAAACCTGACATCCAGCTGCGAAGAAGCGAGATTATAACCCAGGTATCTAGATTCCTGGCACAAAGCTACTCCCTTCAGCTGTGATGATACATGAGGTGCCACTTCTACCCCCGTGTTTTAGATGGGAATCTTAGTTAAAAACAAATAAAGGGGGCTGGGTGACGGCCCAGTGGGTAAGCGTGTTGGCTATGTAAGAATGAGGATCTGAGCTAAAATCCCCAGCACCCATGTCAAAAACAAGGTTTGCCCATGTGTGTCTGGTAACCCCACATTGTGGAGGGGTTGGGGCAACAGAAACTGGATGGTTACTGGGGCTTGCTGACTGCCCGCCGGGCTCCAAGTTCAGTGAGAGACCCTTTCTCCAAGGGAGTAAGGTCGAATGTGACAGATTAGGATGTCCTCCTCTGATGAGACAGGTGCAAGAGCACACTCTCCACATGTGCACATACACCACACACAACATATGGACGCACATGCACGCACCAGCTCTACTGATGTGTGTAATAATTTACATACTAGTATAATTCACCTATAAAGCATAAAATCAGTGGCTTTTAGTCTTTTCAGAGCTGGACAAACACCACGACATCTCAGGCATTTTCATCATTCCAAAGAGAAATTCCGTATCTCTTAGCCATCACTCCCTTAATCCCATGTTTACCCATCCTGCATCCTTACGTAGCCACTACCATGGCTTTTATCCATGGACTTACATCTCTAGACAAGGGAACCACACACTACGTGACCACTGTGACTGAGTCTTTTCCCTAACAGGACCTTCAAGCACTCGTTAAGTGCAGTGAGGCTCAGGACTTCTTCATTAGATGGAGGCTTTATTTTACTTTTAATATTAGGCTGTTCCCACATTTGGGTATTATGAAAAATGAGGGTAAAGCATTACTTCTCTTTGGTGAAACTGCTGGGTAGTAACTTATCTTTATATTTGAACTTCTACAGAACCGCCAGAATCCTTTCCTTGAGGCTATTACCTTTACATTCCTACCAGCAATTATGAGGGTCAAACACCTCCGTATTCTCACCAACATTTGACATTATCCACCCATTTTACAGCCATCCTAGTGCATGTGGAGTGGGATTTCATGTGGTTTGAATTCGTTTTTCCCCCTGGAAATTAATGATAACTGAACATTAATTCATATGTTAAATTGTGATTTGTCTATCTTCTTTGTAGAGATGTCTGTTCAGATCCTTCGCCCAGTTTTAAGCTTGGTTATCTGATTTTTAGTTAAGTTGTAGTAATTCTTTCTGTATTTGCGATGCAAGTTCCTTATAAGACATGCAATTTCAGAAAGTCGTCTCTTGTCTGATTTCCTTGATGGCGGAGAATCAGGCACATCTGAATCTGAAGCTTATACTATTCACAGATGAAAACCACACAAGAAGGCAGCATTTTAGTGCCAAGCAAAGGCCACGAGGACACTGAAACTTTTATGTTCCCACTACTTTGTAATGACGTCAGTGACTTTTTCAGGTCCACGGTTAAGATTCTGATTATTCTACTTTCAAATTCTATTAATAAGAAGGTAATGGAGGGTGGGCAGGGTGTTTATGTCGGCGATCTCACCACTTGGGGGCCAAGGCAGGAGGATAGCAAGCATTTACAGCCCACAGAGTGAGATCTAGTCACAGGAAATGAGGTCGCCTAGGAAGTCTTACTCATAGTGAACTCACAGTGAGTCCTTCCTATCTCTGCTTTCTTTGCTCAGCCATTCCTTCCTGATACTAAATCCCCAATCTGAGTGTGGAAACAGAGATCTAGACAGAAAATAGCAATACGGGGATCAAAATATGCAAAGAAGGCATTCCAAGTGAAAGCAATCTGGGCAAAAGAAAACTCCAAGACATTTAAAAAGTGCTTAGGTTTTATAATTTCATAAACATTTTTTTAAATATTTATTTATTTATTTTGTATACAATATTCTGTCTGTGTGTATGGCCAGAAGAGGGCACCAGACCCCATTACAGATGGTTGTGAGCCACCATGTGGTTGCTGGGAATTGAACTCAGGACCTTTGGAAGAACAGACAGTGCTCTTAACCTCTGAGCCATCTCTCCAGCCCCCTCATAACATTTTTAAAAGTAAAAAAAAAAGAGATACATACATAGGTATGCCTTCAATTTGTCTGATAGCTAACAGGAACAAAATTATTCTTAGAATTCTGTTCAAATATAATTCTGAACAATGAGTCTAATTTTCATTTGGTTTTAGCCACTTTAGGAAGGCAAGACATGGAGAATAGTTAACACGAAAATAAAAGGTACGAAGGAGGATGAAGTCAGGGAAGGCCACCTTTCATTTAGATGATTAGGAGGGGGGAAGATGATCCGCTCTGGTTTGTATTCCTTCTTAAAGCACAAAAATTATGAAAACAAATTAAATACTGTACTTTTGTCTCCAGGTAAGATGGATCGGTAAAATCGGTCCTTCTTCTTCTTCTCCTCCGGGTTTGGGGGCAGAGGTTTGGAGCCGTGGTTCAGGGTCCCAGGGTCTTTGCTGCCTGCTCCGATCATGGTGCTGGTGTTTCTCATGGGAGGGGCTGGGGGCTTGTCCTGGACGTCTAGGCCGTTATTAGACATTGTCACCACCAGCAGCAGCAGCTACTAGAATCAAAAGGAATAACACAGTCACTCTTACTATTTTTTAGCACAAGGAAATACATATTTAAAATGTTCTAAAATTCAAATTATACATCCCTTCTGCTGCCAGCCATGAATATTACCAGCCTATGTAGTCGGTAACCCAGATGCACATCCCTACTGTGTGCCAAACACTGATAAAAGTGAAACTAAGATTTTACTTTTCTCTGCATTCTCACCTCAGAGCCTACAGAAGAAAGACAGACCCTGCACTGTAGTTGAAAAGCAGATGCAGGCCAGGTAAGAACTCAGTGGGAAACCCAGGAACACCAGATGCAGTGAAATCCCACGGCTTCTTTGGGTCCATTCATTCATCACAGATTAACTAGAACAGCGGTTCTCAGCCTTCCTAATGCTGCGACCCTTTAACACAGTTCCTCATACCGTGGTGACCCCCAATCATAAAAACATCTGATATGCGACCCACAGGTTGAGAACCCCTGAGCTAGCACCTAGCAGCATCCCACGGACTGAGTTTGCTGACGACATCTAATGCTTAGACAAGTTACTCTTTCCGTGTTCAGGTGAGACAACTGCCGACTGTCTGCGAAAACTTCTGTTCTTGGAGCTAGCTTTACCGAGACCAAACCAGACTCCTTCACTTACATTTTACCTAGCTCTCTTTCAGGTCAGGAAACATGAAGTACTTCTTGGTCCTTCACAAGGAAGTTACTGCCCTTCTGCCAGCTCTTCTGGGTCCCCCTCCAGATCCTATTCAATTCTAATATACAGTGTTCAAGGACGCAACCGTCCTGCCTAATGTACTAGCATTTCCCCGTGCTTCTGAAACACAGAATAAAACTTAAAAGAGGAAAATCCCCATTATATGCCAACAAGGGATTTTAATGAAAACAAGTATTACCTTAAAATATGTTCTAGTTCTTGACAACATATAGATATGAATGCGCCCAGAGTTCATATTGTCTCCTTATTAATGCATGCAATGGAAGAAATTGTATATTAAATCACAACTACTTATACTATAGTCTCTTTGGAGTTAGATACTACAGTGCTTTAGAAATTAAAAGCTCCGTGTTGGCCAGATTGGAATACCACTGCTTTGGAAATCAATTCTTTAAAATGCAATACATCTGCCATTCTAATAATTAAAAAGATTAGACACAGAGAGGACTCTGACAGAATGCTGTATTCGATAAAAGTAACAGTTTTTAATAAACTTATAAAATTTTATATTAGTCTTTTTAATATTCTCTAGTAAATGGAAAACCTCTGATTTCTTCCACCCTGATTTCTTCCTCAGTGGTTTCTCCAGGGGCCATCCACAGAAACATACTATTTCTTTTTTTTTTTTTTTTTGGTTTTTGAGACAGTGGTTTTGGAGCCTGTCCTGGAACTAGCTCTTGTAAACCAGGCTAGAAACATACTATTTCTTTATTTCAAACTCCTTCCGACACGCCAGAATAAAAGCCATGCTCTTCAGCGTCTTCAAGAGAGGCCTCCTCTTATGTGACCAGGCCCATGCACCAGCCTGGCCACCACTCACTCCTTTTAGTCCCTGGTACAGGCTAGCCATACCATCTTCTTTAATTTCTTTAAACACGCCATAATTTTCACACGTGTGTTACCTCACACGTGATGTTCCATCTGCCTATCTCCCTATCAAACAGTGAATTCACACATCCTTTGAAGATTGAGTTATTTCTTCTATGAACCTTTAGAAAGTTAGGAACCCGAAAAGCTAGGTGCCTCTTCTCTATGCCCCAAGGCAGTGATTTATTTCCAGGTTATCATATTCCCTTGTATTGTTATAATTATTACTGATATATCTTTCCAAAGAGCCATTTTGCTATCTTTGCAGACCAAAGGCTACAAAGTGTCTTGCCTTTTTAATGTACAGTAGATAACATGTTAATAGTTTACCAAAAAAAGGTATATGTACTGCCTTGAAAAGAATTTATTAGTACAGATGAAATTCAGCCCTTTATAGTAGGACATCGATTGAAACTAAGGCTATACACACAGTCTACATTCAATTTATGCCTCAGAAATCCCTGAACTTGACAAATTCTCTCTCTCTCTTCTTGTCTTTCTTTCTAGTGTTAGATTCTGGGAATTATCACCAAGCTACACTGCCTGCTAGCTCATCAAATATTGTTTTTTGTTTTGTTTCTTGAGACAGGGTCTCACTATGTTGTTCTGGCTGTCCTGGAACTCACTCTGTAGACCAGGCTAAACTCACAGATATCCACCTGCTTCTGCCTCCCGAGGGATGGGATTGAAGATGTGAGCCATCACACCTGGCCCTCACCAAATACTCTTTCACACGAAGGAAGGAGAGGGAAAAGGAGCAAGGAATGGGGGGATGTCTAGCTCTGTGCCAATGACAAGGAATGGGGGATGTCTAGCTCTGTGCCAATGACTTCTCTCTTCGTTAATCAAAATCTTATTTAATTTTTTAGAGTCAAACTCAACCGGATTTTTTAATTCATCTTGACCAAACTTTGGCAAACCAATTACCCCTTTCCCTTTTGAACAAACAATATCAAATCAAGTAAAGATACTTCTGTTTGCATAAACTATATGACTATCTGGGTCATTTTATTTCAGTTTAATTTATTTCTAGCTTCACTTCCCATATATGACTGCCGTTGTCTTCTCTTCCAGCTCTAACTCAGGTTCCTCAGCTCTTCCAAGAAGGCATCCAGCATCATAGTTGGCGATGCCCTCCTACTCCAGGCTGCCAGTTCCAAAATTATACTCCCACAGCTACCTACTGCCCAAAACAGGCTCTCCCTGGCCTCCAAGCCTTCAACCAGCAGCTGCATTTCACTCCCATTAGGCCCACAGGCCAGGATTATGCCAGGACAGCTTCACCAACCATCTTGATATGTATTTTTCTTCATTCTTGGTCATTTTATCATGTTTAAGAGAATTCTTGGTGGGTAGATTAATCTATTGGGATCTAATGTCTGAAACCTTGTACCACAAGATGACTGGGTCATGTATATTCCACCGGAAACCTTCAGCAGGAGGATATCTGTATCATCAAAGGGTAGCCTGGTCTATCTTTGTTGACCTCATCTAAAGAGTTCTCACGTAAGGTCTGTCTCTCATTCTGCACCGCAACCACCTGTCTGCACATCTGCCTCCCCTTCACCATCCTCAACTGGACTTGAGACTATGGACCCGTGAAGAAAAACGTTCCTATATTACATGGTTCCTATCTTACATGACTTTCAATCCCTCACTCCATTTTTGGCAAAGAATGAGTAACAAAAAAAATGGGGGGGGGGGTATTGGACATGTGAATGAACAAATATAAGAGCAAGTAAAATAAGCAAGAATAATTATCCCTTTCCATACTTGAGTACCATCTCTTAGGGATCTTCAGAAAACCTTCTGCCCCAGACAGAATTTTAAGTGGCTGAAGTAACCTTTCAAGACATTCAGACCTACCTCCTCAGAGCTAAACACTCCTAGTCCCTTCAAACTACAGTCACAGAAATGTGCTCTTGGCCATTGCCCTATGAGCCTCCCGGGGCTTGGGTTTCCTTTCCAGGTTCCCTGCAGCTCTCCAACCAGCCCTTCCCTACCCAGAAGTCTAATCTGTGTTTCCCATCACCTCCAGCACCCGGGAAGGGAAGCTGAGAAGATCCCGAGGGAAACCTGCTAGCTAGTCGGAAAGGTGAGCTCCAGTCTCAGTGATAAAGTAGAGAATGACCAAGGGAAAAACTCGAGGTTCATCTCTGGCTTCCACATGTGTATGTACTTGCATACATGTGTACTCACGCACAAGAACATGTATGCACACATGCATACACCTGTAATCCCAGCACAGAAACAGGAGAACTGAAAACTCGAGGCCAGACTATGTTACACAGCAAGACTCTATGACAAAGAAAGAGAGGACAAGAGGAAAGGAAGAAATATTAATTTAAAATATAATTTTTACAAAACTGGAGTAAAGCGGGTCACTGTAGGTCTGCTATGTTCCGCCTCACGTGCAGCCAGAACACGGCCATGGAGAAACTACAATGAGAAAAGAGGTGTCGCCAAAGGCGGGGACCAGCTGTACTCCACCTGCACTGAGGAACCCGGGGAGTCTTGAGTTCACAACATGGGACCTGGGGTTCAGGCCAGTCCTTAACATTCCCAAACAGAGTTGCTGAAACCCTGTGAAACCTTTTCCCTAGAGAACCAGCTGGCTTAATTACTTTTACATATAAGATTTCAACCATTATTGGAACAAGCATTTAAATAATCACTAGCATCAGATCGCACTTTATAAAATCTTGGAAACCAAGTTGGTAGGTTTCACTTTTCTCATTCTAGGCTCTGCTAGGTGCTAGGAATAGAACAGCAAATAAATCCAAACAATCAGTTTCAGGAATGTAGCCAGTTACCCCCCAACACACACATGGTGGGCATAAGAGGCAGGGACCTGAAAAAAGTTTGTGTGATCACTGGACCACACTGCCACCTCTATTAGTAAAGGGGAAAACTACATGTCTAATTTGCTTTAAATTAAAAACAACTTGATTCCATTTATTTATTATGTGGCCGCATGCTTACGCCCAGCAAGCATGGGGATGTCAGAAGGGGGTGTAGAGTCAGCTCTCTCTTTCGCCCTGTGGGTCCTGGGAATTAAACTCAGAACATCATCAGGCTGGATAGGGGCCTTTTCCCACTGAGCCATCCTACCTGTCCTCTGAGCAAACACTTTCTAGATAATCCCTCAGATCATGACTTAATAGAAGAGGAAGGGTGGTGGGATTGCTCAGTGGCAGAACAGCACGAGAGTGCTGAGTTCAATACCTAGCACTGTGGGGGGCGGGGAAGGAGAGAGGGTGAGGGGGGGGGGAGGGAGAAAGAGAGGGACAGAGGGAGAGAGAGATTGTTAGGAGTTTACGATAAATTAGTCAACAGAATGAAGGAGGGACAGGAAGAAGTAAAGTCTACCTCCCATCCTAACTACATTCTAACTCCGAACAACCCAGAGCAGCTGCAAACACTCACGGCCAGCCGCAGGCTGAGGAATACTGTATGCCCTTGGTGCCTGGTTATTAGAATCTGATCTTTAATTAAATCGTGCCAAGAGGTTTGCTTTGGCAGGAGCCTGGAATGCTGCAGCCTTGAATGTGCTGAGGGATGTCCTTCTCATGCGTCAAAGCACACTCCCACCATGCAGCCCTCAGCCAGCCGCCTGGCTCCGGCAGAGCAACAAGGCAGCAACTGCTGGGCTGCAGGGGAGAAAACTGTAGGTGGCTTCTGAGCTGCCATGAAAGCCGCTTTAATTCTGATCCTTAAAACACAGATAAGACTGCCGATTCCAGAGTTTGGAATTAAACACAGAAAAGCTTTTTAAAAGAAACAGTACCTCGAATGCTGAATGGCACAAAAGGGTGTCCAACAAACATCTGTTTCTTCTCTGTCTACTTTTCTATGTCACTCCCCAAACCCATCGATACACTTTCGTGTCCCCACCTTTACCTACACCGTCCTATCTGCCTAAGGCGTCTCAGTGAGTCTGCCTAGTCAACTCCTGCTCACTCAAGGTCCAACAGAACTCACTTCCTCTAAGAAACTTTAGAAGAAGCCTCTTACTTACCTCATCCCTCAAATTTTTTTTTTTTTTTTTTTTTTGGTTTTTCGAGACAGGGTTTCTCTGTGGCTTTGGAGCCTGTCCTGGAACTAGCTCTGTAGACCAGGCTGGTCTCGAACTCACAGAGATCCGCCTGCCTCTGCCTCCTGAGTGCTGGGATTAAAGGCGTGCGCCACCATCGCCCGGCTCATCCCTCAAATTTTAATTGCATTTTATACATACTTCTATGAAGCAATGTCAAAGTTTCATCTTTACCTCTTGGGGTCCCTCGGCAAGGAATAACTCAAGGGACAAAACTATAATTAATCCCCATGTCTCCACGGCCTCTACCCAGCAGAGACATGGAGAGCCCCAGGTAGCAGGCAACAGCTCACTTTCTAAGGCTTAGCGGAAAATATACAGAAACTGGAAGGTTCTGAAGGGTCAATCTGAAACCTATCAGGGTATATAATTGACCTAAGCTTACTAAACTAATTATTGGCAAGGGCATGACTAATTTCTTAATTATTTTGATTCTCTTTAAAGTATTATTTAGACACTAATTATAATTTGAGACAGGGCGCTACACTGAGAGGCTTCCCAAAGTTAAGAGGAACAGGAAAAGCAACAAAGATGTGGAAATGGAAGCGATTGGGAGTAAAAGACTTAAAATTCACTTAGTCTTGCCCTGTACTTATGTCCTTAGACACACACACATACACACACACACACACACACGCACACACACACCATCCTCACTTCTACCACCCCTCTTGATTCAAACCCTTCTACAATCTTTGTTGGAATTTCCCATTTGCAGTTGGCCAGCTCTCCTTTGCATGCTAGCCTTAAAAGAAACCCAAAGGGATTCCTCTAGATGCCACTGCAGCCACCCCCCAAACTGGAGGCTATCTGTGCTCTCACGCTCAACCCTGCAGACTTTATCCCTAGTTTTCAGGGTGATGTGCAAAGCATTCTGTGCCTCCGTCTGGAGAGACGACTGTGAGTCACCTCTGCCGGCTGCTACCACCGCTGTGCTCCTTACAGCTCATTTCCTAGTCACCCTCACTCAGCTCCTGAGTGTCTGCTTCTTCCTCCATCCTAAGTTCTCATCGCAACGGCCACAGGGAAGACCCTGCCAACACCACACCACTCTCTCACCTCGGGTCCAGCTGAGACAACACCCACAGGATCACACCCAGGGCCTGCCTGATCACCAAATACAAACCAATTCCAACATTATAAAGTGAATCACAGACCCTCTAAAACACAATAGCTAACGAGTTCAAGAATCTCCACTAAAATTACCAGTTCCTACAGCCATCACCTTGACTTGTCTCCTTGCCTGCTCTGTCTCTAGGGTAAAGGCACCTGCTGCCAAGCCTAACGACCTGAGTGTGATCCCTGGGATTCACTCTCTCCGATGTCTCCCGACAGCAGCAGCGCTGTGTGAGAACACTACAACCCTCCTGCATGACACTGTATGGTTCCCCACTCCTCTCTATGGGGAGAAGCTTATTTCTAATAAGAGAACAGAAGTCTCTGCAGGAAAACGCTAGCTTCCACCCCAAATGCTACATGCCTCCCTACTCACGCAACCACATTCTTCCTGCTTCCAGTTATGATGAAGTGATGACGTCATTCCTTCCCCCCAAACCGACTCTCTTTTCCATATTCTCTTTGTTTGCCTGACTTCTTCCCTAGAATGGCCTTTCAATTACACCAAGCTTTCCTTCTGTTTGATATGGCCAGTCACTTGGTATTCTGTTATTTAACAAATAATATCGTGCGCTTACAATGTCTTAGTACTACTCTAGTTGGGTAAAACAGAATTTCTATGTTCGTGGAAATCTTGCATCTAGTAACAGAGGCAGACAAGAAGCAAGCGATTCAATAAAACAGTGCGCACAGGTGCGTGGATGGGGCAGGGTTGACCAGGACAGACTTTGCTGAGGAAGAAACACTTAAGACCTGAATGGAATAGGATGACAAGGGCTGGCGAGATGGCCCAGAGGTTAAGAAATGGGAAGACAGGGCTGGAGAGATGGCTCAGTGGTTAAGAGCACTGGCTGCTCTTCCAGAAGACCTGAATTCAATTCCCAGAAACCACATGGTGGCTCACAACCCTCTACAATGAGATCTGGTGCCCTCTTCTGACATGCAGGCATACACGATGCAGAACACTGTATACATAATAAATAAATAAATAAAATCTTAAAAAAAAAGAAAGAAATGAGAAGACAGCCAGGTGGTCTTAACCGCTGAGCCATGAGGTACATGATTTTAACCCCAGAACTCCAGAGGCAGGTGGATCACTGAGTTCAAGGCCAGCCTGGTCTACAGGGTAGTTCCTGGACAGTTAGGGTGACACAGAGAAACTCTGTCTTTAAAAAAGAAAAGAAAGGAAGCAAGTAAGAAGGAAATGAGATGACAGATTTTAGTAACATCCAGAAGATGATCATTGTAAGCAGACAGAACCATAAATACAAATACAGATTATAGAACTATATATACTGGGCACCAGAACAACAAAAAGACCAACAAGATAAAAGTTTACTCAATAGGCAAAGAAAAAGTATGTCAAGAGACTAAGATTAAGTGACTAAGGCTAGAAATTCTGTGATAGAGTCAATGGCCTGGATTGTTCCCAGCCCTGGGTTTGATGGGGATGGAGGCAGAGAACAGAAAGATCAGCTACACAGTCAGACTGCACAGGGCCTCATAAGCCACAATAAGAACCTGGACTGCACAGCAACTGTGTTTTAAAGCAGTAACCTGATTCGTAATTTAGACAGACCACTCCAGCCAGAGTAGAACTGGCTTCAAAGGAGAATAAAGGCAAACCCATTAAGAAGTTACCAAACTCAAGGTAAGAACTCATGGTTACATATAAGACTAACAGCGGGCAGACAGAACTTCAGAGATCAATGTATCTTAAAGGTAGAGCCAAAGGGTTTAGGAACCCATAGAGCAGAGCTAAGAGAAAGGAAACGCAAAATCAGATCTAAGTAGTTATTTTTACCTGACCCAAGAAATACTGGAATAGCACACAAAACTCTACAGTACCCTTTGTGTGTACATATGCTCTCCTCTGACACCAACTCCTCTTCCAAACACCGCTCTGTCTCTGCCTGCCCTCAGGAGCACAGCTTCTCCAAAGCGGTATCTGTTCATGTGTATAGCACTGCCTCCACGACCTGCCCTTCCCGGCCACCTGGCATCCTTCCTATGTCACCAAAAGTAATCTTGTCAAGATCGCCGATCATCCCCATTTTGAAAAATCACAGGGTCGTGCTTCTGTCCCTCCCTGGCCCAGTTTCTCATTGGCAGTCAACCTCAGTTCTCCTTTAAACACTCTACTTTCTCGGATTCTCTCTGTCCATCTTCTTGCCTCCTCTTCTCCCGTACACTCTCCCTCCCGTAGCGGTCGCACATCTAAGACTCCAGACCCTCTACTCATACACAACACTGTCCCCAAGATGACCTCACCCAGCCCACAGGCACATGACACCCAAGTGTCACCTTTTAACCAAACAGCTCTGTTTGGCAGACAATTCCACCTACACTTCTGTGAAGCTGCAGGGCCCGGTGAGAGTGGCAGATGCCGCTGTCTCACAGACTACTAAACTTAACATGACCAAAAGGAACTCTCGGTTATCACAGCAGCTATCACAGAGTTTAATTATATTCATTTATTACTCATCTCCTTAATAAGCAGTAGCAACTAAATATGGTGTATTTATTAACACATACATAACAACTAGACAGACACTTAGCTGACTGTCAGAGGTACAGACTCTGACTCTGCCCTCAAAACGCACAGCCTAGTACAACAGCCACAAGCACCACCACTGAGTGCAGGGAGGTGCGGCATAAATCCAGAAGAGGCCCTACCGGCCAAGGAAGACTTTCTGAAGAGATGACTTCAGAGTTTATTTCTGTAGGATAAGAATAACTATTATCAACCGTGTAATTTTTATTTTAAAAAATTCATTTATTTTTATGTGCATTGGCCATTATTCTTTATAAAGTTACTTTTAAACTTTGTAATAAACTCTTCAGTGGTAATATAAATTACCTTTCATTTTATATATGAAACCTAGATTAACAAGTAAGTAACCAGAGATTTCTAAAATAAAGTCTGTTTACCGTAAAGAATCACTGAAAATACAGTCGTCTGTACTGGCCTCCCACCATCTCTCTGATCTGCATATAAAGTGTGATCGCCAGTTGGCTCCATTTGAGCAGGAGTTCAACTGTCAACCCTGAAAGCCTTTTCTGTCTAGTCCCTCTTTTTCTTGTGTTCACCAAGAATGAAACTCAAATTTTAGGCTACCCAGTGGCATCCTCAAGCTTCAGGGCTACAGCATCTGAGCATAAAATAAAATGGGCTCATCACTGTACAAAGTGTCTTCATGCACTCCCTGCTTCAATAGATCCTCACCAGCCCTACAGGGCGTGACGTCAGAGAAGTAAACACCTAGTCTATCTCGTGCCAGAAGCTGAATTTAAGATAAAGGGGGAGAAAGGGGAAGAAAGGAATCAAATAACCCAGAAAAAGTGCTCAGCAGTGAGTCACTTAAATGGTATGGAGCCAGAAATGAGCAGGGGCAAAGTCTTTTTCCTTCCAAGACACTGAGAATTTGTTTGGCCATGGCACAATAACCTACCACATGTAAATTTGTTTCCTGTCTCCGTAATATCTACACTCTAGTCCCAAAGACAGAAAAAACAAGAAAACTCTTCACACACAACAGGCACGTGTCACAAGATGACATGGTCAAAGCAAATTCATGTCACCATTAAAGAATAGTCTTCATCACTCATGAGGATCTACACCTTTTACCCCAACTGGAGGCAGACAATGAATCAATTCCCACTTTTTTTTTTTTTACTATAACATGGTATAGCTGACTGAGAAAATACTTCTCTTTAACACTACATCTATTTATTTATGCATGTCTGTGCTGGGGTAGTAGCGACTGTACGCCATGGCTCAGGAACTACACAGCTTATATGAGTTGGTTCTCTCCTTCCATCATATGGGACCTGGGAATAGAACTCAGGTCAGGCTTGGAAGCAAGCGCTCTTCTGGGCTAAACCATCTCACCAGCCAGAGGGAACAATAATGGACACCACACCGAAATCTTTTGTGTATATGTGTATAAACACACACACACACTCACACACAAACTGCATATTCTAGATAGTGTCAATGAAACAACAACCCTGTCATTTTCATCTCTGTGTCCCCTCTTACTCTCCTGCCTTAGGACACTGCCCAAGGGGAAAAAACTACAGAGCAAAAACAAACCACTTCAAAGACCCCTAAATCAGGAGAGAAAAGAATTTGGTCCTGTTACACACCCTATAATCTCTCCCTCCACAACCACCCTTACCCCCAAAGTAACCTCTATCTTGATGTCAAGACCACCTTCCTCTTCAAAAGAACACTCTCTTGCCCCCAAAACTCCACCTTCTGCTCTTCCCCCCCATTGTGCTATTCTCTCTCTCTCTCTCTCTCTCTCTCTCTCTCACACACACACACACACACAAAGATCAACCTCTGGGCTGCCAGCTGGTAACTGGCTCTCTCCCAACTCCTCATGGAAATGCGGACTTGGTAAAGTCTCTTATCTAGCTGGATTTGTACTGGTGCTCCAGCCTTCAAGCTCTTGACTTTCTCCTGTGCTTTTTCCCTACACTGGACACAAGGAAAAG
The DNA here is from genome assembly GCA_963919715.1 of Microtus obscurus. Taxonomy (NCBI): domain Eukaryota; kingdom Metazoa; phylum Chordata; class Mammalia; order Rodentia; family Cricetidae; genus Microtus; species Microtus obscurus. The sequence continues at coordinate 24,347,462 of CAWTZC010002521.1, forward strand.
GACGGATGGGGAATAAAACCAGGAAGAAGGATTGATTATTGGGAGGCACCAAAACACAGCCTGAGGGACGTGTAAGGAGGGAGCCTGGCACTGAAAGAAAACAGAGTGTAAGTGAAAAACAAGGAAACTAGATAGAATGTTTCAACCTCACGATCACCACAGCAAACCTACGACCACCAAGAAAGCAGTCAGAAATTCTAAAAGGAAAACAGAAGAGGCCTAACCAAGACAGGACCGGAAAAAAGAGATGACCACCACCACAACAACAACAAAAAACCAAACCAGAAACAATTGGTTACGGAGGGGAGGAGCCAGAGAAGTAGAAGGCATGAGGACAAGGACGGGAAGAAAGGAAGATGGTGGGGTAGGAAAACAGGTGAGGGACAAGCAAGGAAAAACGACCAGGAGGGGGAAGGAGAGGGAGGCCTGCCAGAGGAAATGCGTAGCATTTTTGAAACTGAGATGAGAAAAAAGGTCCAAAATAATCAAGGTACGCTAGTATTTGTATTTCCTGGTGCCAAACAACAGAGGAAGGAATTACAGTGATTAAGACATTATACAATCTCATGGTCTGTCATTTACTTAGCAGATCAATAGCAGGGCTCCAGAGAAGACAGCCTAGTTACAGCAATGGTCTGATCACCGAAGAACTGGCCAATTCAGAGAAAAATAGGAATATACTTTTACCTGCTTATTTTCAACCCCACCTCCCTACAGTCACCATACCTACATTTGCCCCCAACATGAGCATTTGCAGCCAGTCTGGCCCTGAAGTCACTGCTTCTAATCAGACCAGGAAAATGCTGGGTCCCTGTCCCTGTCTGGTTCACCTTTCCAGGGCAATCTGACAGGCTAGGAAAGCCGCAGTTTCTGACAAACAAGGAAACTGAGGCTGCCTCAACAGGAACAGCTCCAGGGTCTCCTATCTCCGCCGCTTCTCCCACCAGGGAACAGCACCTCTGGTCTCAGTAAGCGGGCAGCTAAACCAACAGGCCACCGAGCAGAAGCATGCTCACAAAGGAGAGGAGCCCCTGAGACACACAGTTCCCCAAAAATCCAGCTTCCCCTTCATAAACCTTCCCCAGCCAGATCTCTAATTCCAACACAGGCCTAGCCCTGAGTGGGCTTATGGCAAGGTTCCACCCTCAGGCCCTTCCCTCATTAAGAGTCCCTTAAGGTAAACGCGATATAATGTTCTTCCCACTCTGCCACGGAAGGCAGCAGGACACCCCCTCCACCTATCCTGCCTCAGCCTAGCTGTGCCAGGCCCAGAAATGACCAGCATTACCTGGCAGGGAGTGCGGGGCCCAGCATCTCTGATGATCCTGTGTATCTGTCGCAGAGCCGCACCTCTCCCCGCTCGGCAGTTGGGACAAAGCCCAGGCTGAACCAGCCCGACAGGCTGGATTCTGCTGTTCGCAGCAGCGCAGCCACCCAGCTTCGGAGCAGCAGCACACTCGGCCCCCTCGCAGGGCGGCAGCAAGACAGAGTGGCTCGGTGAAGGGGCGGGGAGGGAGGAACGGAGAGAGGGAGGGGAAGGGGGCGGGGAGAGCGCTGCCTCCTCCCCCTTCTTTCTGAAGAGGCGCTGGTGGGCGGGAATAGCAGCGTTCCCACCATTCTGGTTGTCTCTGCCGGTCTCCCAGCTCAGGCTCCAACAAGAGGTGTCAGGCAGGCTTTCTAGACCCGCCAGAGTCCTCCTGTGCCCAAAGATCAGGATGAAAACAGGAGGTCCTCTGCGCCTTAGTTTTGCAGCCAGGTACTGAGGGAGTCTGGGAGTCCTTCCTGGACCTTCTCAAATGGGAGTCAAGATTCATTCCGACTACAGTGGATGGGGAATGCATCTCTTACCCTGACTCTCTAAAACGCGTCCCCTAAAGATACTAGGTGGCCTTATACCCTCCTCTCCTTTGAACAACGCTCAGCAACACCTACCATTTCTTAAGGACATCTACTGCATGTGGCCCGGCACTTTACAAACCTTAATTCATGGGTGTCAGAACTGGGTCCTAGAAGAATATGCTCTCCAAATTTCTTAAGGACCTGCTAGATACCAGTCAGTATCTGAACTGCCACCTCCCAATAAAAGGTGCCTCCTAAAGACTAAAGTGATAAAAATCTACCTTCCCATTATTTCCCAGTGCTCCCCAGGGGACGGTATCTCTCACCCCACTCACCCAACTTATCTCTCACCCCACTCACCCAACTTATCCCTTTTCTCCAAAGTGTATGAGTGGAGACAAGTTATGCAGAAGATCTCTTCCAGGTCATAACTCATGAGTTTAAACGTTTTAAGTCATTTACTCTCTTTATGTGGTATGGGAGATGACACAAGAGTATCACAACATGCATGCAGAGGTCAGAGGAGAACGCATGGGAATCAATGCTCTTCACCATGCAGGTCCTCGGGACCAAACCTGGGTTGTCGGGCTTGGTGACACGTGCCTTGCCTCACTGAGCCACCTCACCTGCTCGGGAAAAACAGAACAACGAAAGTTGACAACTTAAAAAAATCCCTGGTCAATGGAAGGGAGTATGGACAAGAAGAGAGTGAACAGAGTCTTTTAGAGCTTCAGGCAACAGAGAGGAGACAGGACTAATTTATTCGGATGTCTAGGATGAAAAGAAATAACACATTCGAAGACACTGCCTGAAAGCAGGGCAGACAGAACTAACTCTTCCTCCTGTGCTATCTAGGTTCCACATGCACACCGTGACACATGCAACACACAGATGCACACGCACTGAAGACACGGCTCGGTGGCTCTCAGCACGTGTTACTCTGGCAGAGGATAGGTCCCCAGCACCTACATGGTGGCTCACCATCATCTCTAACTCCAGTTCCGGGAGATCTGACCCCACTCTCTGTTGTTGTTACATATTTTGTTAGTTTGTCTAATTTGGTTTAGTTCTGTAAAACAGTGTGCCAATCCAAGCTGCTTTGGAACTCGTTTATGGATCTTAGGAGGCCCCTGAACCCTGATAATTCTGTCTCAGCCTCCTAAATGCTGGAGATAGTTACGCAACCACAATGCAAGCTTAAAGTGGTTTTAAGATGGTCATTCACGGGCCAGAAGGTGGTGGTGCTTGCCTTTAATCTCAGCACTTGAATAAACTATGATAAATCCACACAATAGCATATGCAAAGAAGAAACTAACAAGCTACCAAGGGACATGGCAATACCTTACACGTAGGTTGCTAAGTGAAAGAAGCCATTCAGAAAAAGGGCTGCATGATTCCATCTACATGGTGTCTTGAAAAAGGCAACTACAAAAACAGTGAAAGTATGGAAAGAGAAACATATGAATCAGTAAAGCACGGGACGTTTCTAGAATAAAGAGTCTCACACCACTGTAATATAAATGCATGGCATTACATACATTTCATTTCAAAACGTAGAAAATGACTAATTCAAACTACAGATTTCAGTCAACAATAATGTATTCAATACTGGTTCAGTCAATTGTACTGGATCAATGAATGTTTGGCCCAATTTTTTAATAAATCTATAACTGCACTGAAAATGATCAGAAAAGAGAAAGCATTAAGGAAAAGCAAAGACACGGATAAGATGAGCTTTTTTTCAGCAAAGACTGACATAAAATGACTGGCAAAGTGCTGCAGTATCTAAATACTTCTCAGTTTCCATGCTGACCTGACTACAGACCGTGAACAGTGCCAGCTACACTTTGAGTGGTGGTGGTCTAGGGCAGCCTCCACTAAACACAGCTGTCTGCATAACCCAAGGAATTACTCTTAAATACAATCAGCTCGTCACAGTGCTGCTACTCTCCTTATACCTAGTACTTCTACTAAGAGCTACATGAAAGTGATAGCCATCGCGATGCCTTTGGACGGTGTGGAACTTAGGCAGCCCACAGCACCACGTCCATAAGATCAGCATCGCGCTAAGTCCCCTTCAGCCCATATGCTGCCGTTTCTTTGGGACTTAAAGTGCAGAATTTAACAGTCCTTCAACTCCAGGGCATCAATTCAGTCTGTAGTCGAGCACACTGGCTTTCCCTTCTAGACACGACCATCTGCAAATCTACAAAAATATTAATTATGCAGTTTTTTAAAAATATTTATTAAACGTTCATCATGAATTCTTTTTGTCTCTCTGAAGTACTGGGAAATGAACTCAAGGCTCTCAGACCCGATGCCAAACAAGCTTTTTTACCAAAGAAATACACCTCTATTCCTTCTCTTTATGTTTCTTCCTTTTTTCTGTCTTTTGTTTCTTGGGTGTTTTTGTTTGTTTGTTTGGTTGGCTTTTGAGACAGGGTTTCTCTGTTACAGGATGACACCAAGTTTCCCAGGCTATCTCTGAGCTCACTCTTTAGCTCAGGAAAGCCTTGAAACTGTGCTTCCCCTGCCTCAGCCTCCCCCACAGCTAGGATGACATGCCTAGACCACCAGGCCCAAGTCCATCAAGTGTTCTTGCATGCTCTAGATTTTAGAGATAAAAAATGGTGAAGAAATTACCTATATCTACAGGAAATCACCAACAGAGGTCAACATATATAGGATAACTGAAAAGTAATCCAGGTAACATCACACACCTGTTATCCCTGCAAACAAACAAACAATTTTGGAGGTGGAGGTAAGAGGATGTGTAATTCAAAGTTATCCTCAGCTACAAGCAAGTTAGGCCAGCCTGAGCTATATGAGACTGTATCTTCACAGAAAAGAAGAGAAGAGAGGGGAGGGGAGGGGAGGGGAGGGGAGGGGAGGGAGGGAGGGGAGGGGAGGGGAGAGGAAGAGGGCAAGACAGCCAGGCATGGTGGCATGGTAAGATACAACTTTAATCCCAGAACTCAGAAGACAGAAACAGGAGGATCTCTGGGTCTACATAGTGAGTTCCAGGCCAGCAAGGACTGCACATCTATAATGTGCACACAAAAACAACCACAAACACACAAATAGACTGAAAATTGGTATGCTAGACAACTAAATATGTAGAATGAAATAGAAGAAACAAAAATGTCTATCACATAGTACGGAAAGACCAAATTCAAGTATCTTCTGTTTAGCCTTCAATTGTGGAAAATCATCTGTCAAAAGCTCTGTTTTTATACCTAACCAGCACAGGCAATCCAACGTCACCATCGTCCCCCTTCACTCTGTCCCTTCTCACTTTCAGGACTGATATAAGAAACTTGGCTCCCTTCCCATAAAGACTAGGAGGAAAGGGGAAGTTATGTAATTACATTTTAATTTTTAAAAATAAGAAGAAATTAAAATACTTACTGACCCTTAAAAGAAACAACAACAACATTGGCTCTCTCTGATGCCACACCGACCTGCGGAACTAGGCACGCTGATGAGACACCTAGAGTTTGTTACTGAGGACTGACAACCGTTTAGATCAAAGAGGAGGAGACATGCCGCCAGGGGTGGAGGTGCGCCTACGATCTAGCACTCAGCCACAGGTGGGGGAATCGCTGGTCAACAGTACAGAGTGACCAGAGCGACATCGCGTCTCCACAGCAGTAACAAAGGAAGGGGAAAGCAGAACTGGATGGGGAGAAGGGAATTTAGAGATGAGGCTCTATGTTTGAAACACAAATTAAATCAACCAGATAACAGACGACTTACTGAAATCTACCTAACGTCCTCACATTTATGATATATCCCTTTGATTTACAAAGTAAATAATTGACAGGTTATAAACTGTGGACCTTGGACAGCAATGTTTTGTCTGTGAATTCTTAGACCTAACTGGGCCCTTTTAAGTCACACATCTGGCCTATTTAGGCATATAAGCATAGACCACCTGCTAACTCTGCTATAAAAGCAAATGAGCAATAATTCTAACTAGGAAACCTGGCTTTGTTTAGAAACTAAAACTTTTAATTTACCTGTGTATGTACTTAACTGGTGCCTATGATGACTGGAGTAGCTGCAGAATTTGAATTGGTTTTCTCTTACAACCACAAACAATTTTAAACACTGCTGGATGGAAATTATGCTCTTCTAATACCACAACTAAATGTACACGGAAGTCAGTCAACAACGGTGTATAAAATAACCATGTAATGTGCCGTTCTTTCTTGAAGTAATTGGACGGCAAGGCCTACTAAGGAGACTTTCTAAGATGAGATAGAGTATAAAATAAATAACGGTTTTCAAAATACTTGAGCTTTCAAAATAGTATGGAAACACAAGACCAAAAAATAAATCACACTACCAACTTTAAAGCTGTATTATAAAACTGTGCATGGGGGCACATGTCTATAATCCCAGCAATCAGAAAGCTATGTGGTAGCACATGACTGTAATCCCAATACATGGAGGCTGTGGAGGCAGGAGGACCATCAGGAACACCCTTGGCTATACAGTCAGTCTGGGATCAGACTCAGATTCAAAAATCTGTATCAATAAATAAAACAAGCAAGAAGAGACAAACGAAAACAGTAAAATCTATTTGACAGCAGTCAGTCACAAAGCCACATAAATTAAACTATATTTGCAACAAAGCCAAGAACTGAAAAGGGAAACACAAGCTTCATCTGGAGAAGTGAGTTCCTGGACAACCAGAGCTGCAACACAGGGAAACCCTGTCTTGAAAAGGAGAGAGAAAGGGAGAGAGAGAAAGAGGGAGGAAGAGAGGGAAGGAGGGAGGGAGGGAGGGAGGGAGGGAGGGAGGGAGGGAGGGAGGGAGGGAGGGCGAGCTACCGAAATAGTCATTCTGACTTACTAAGAGTCTTTGTTAATACTTTTTCTCAGCTCTTGGTTAAAAAGACACTTCATCTCTTCTTTTAATACGTAGTCTACCCCCAGCCCAGAAGTTTGGCGACTCTGGTAAAACACGGACACTATTAAGCATCACTGTGGAATGATACAGACCCCACCCCCCAGTGACACACCTCCTCCAACAAAGCCACACCTACTTCAAAAAGGCCACACCTTCAATAATGCCACTTCCTATGAATGGGGGAGGGGTCATTGTCATTCAAACCGCCACACAGGTTCTTGTTATGTAGCCTAAACTGATGTTAAACACTCAATCCTCCACTTCTCAGGTGCTGGGATTACAGGCATGCTCCTCCAGTTAGTCAACAGAGCACGCCCTTCACATTTAATTTTGATCTTTCACAAGTTGTATGTAACATGGTAGGTACATCTTGTGCTGTCCCAAGGCAACATAGGATCGCAAGAATAAGCAGCTGAGCCGGGCGGTGGTGGCGCACGCCTTTAATCCCAGCACTTGGGAGGCAGAGGCAGGCGGATCTCTGTGAGTTCGAGGCCAGCCTGGTCTACAAGAGCTAGTTCCAGGACAGGAACCAAAAGCTACGGAGAAACCCTGTCTCGAAAAATCAAAAAAAAAAAAAAAAAAAAAAAAAAAAAAAGAATAAGCAGCTGATACGATACAGCACACTGTGATGCTAAGCTATTATGTGCAATAGGTTTGATGCATTAAATGTACTTTGGGGGAGGGGTTCAAGACACGGTTTCTCTGTGTAACAGTTCTGGTTGTCCTAGAACTTGTTGTGGAGACCAGACAGGCCTCAAACTCACAGAGATCCACCTGCCTCTGCTTCCCAAATGCTGGGATGAAAGGTGTGCGCTGCCATCACCTGGCTAAATGTACTTTCAATTTACAATGCTTTCTATAGAGAATGGCTTTATGTGGAGCATCCTATAAAAAAAACCCCAGTACGTGGGAGGCAAAGGCAGGAGGAGCAAGCTCTCAAAGTCATCCTCGGCTACAGGAGTTTGCAAACTTCTCTACATGATGCCCTGCCTCAAAAAGCAAACAACAAAGACAAAGGGAAGAAGGAGAGAAGGAGCTCGCAGATGGCTACTGCTTAGAAAACCTGAGAACCTGAGCTCAGGATCCCCAGGACTCACGAGAGAGAGGATGGACGCAGTATCACGATACACATCTGTAATCCCAGCATGCACCAACAGGAAATGAGAGAGACAAGGGAATTCCCAGAAGCTCACTAACCAGCTAACTGGTCCTGTGCAACAGTAAAAGGAGAGACCATGTCTCAAAAGGAGAAATGAGGACTGACAGCAGAGGTTGTCCTCTGACCTCCACAGCATGCAACGTACATGCGCACACGTGTGCACACACGCAGCGCACACACATACACATGCGCGCGTGTGCACACACATACACACATGCACACACGCGCACACATATATATACACACACGCACACATACACGTGTGCACACACATACACAAACGTGCGCACATGCATGCACACGCACACATACATACACGCATGCACACACATATATACATGCACGCATGCACACACACGTGCACACACACACATAAACACAATTTGATGGCTCCATGGCAGCACACGCCCATCATTTTACACTGAAGAGCATCTATGCTCTCTCCCCAGCCTCCCCTAAGGTTTAATGTGATAATAGGACACAGTTACAGGCAGGAAGCTTTTTAAGAATTCAAAGGAGGGCTGGAGAGATGGCTCAGAGGTTAAGAGAATTGCCTGCTCTTCCAAAGGTCCTGAGTTCAATTCCCAGCAACCACATGGTGGCTCACAACCATCTGTAATGAGGTTTGGTGCCCTCTTCTGGCCTGCAGGCATACACACAGACAGAATATTGTATACATAATAAATAAATAAATACTTAAAAAAAAGAATTCAAAGGAAATGGTCACTTTTAACTGTAAAATAGGACATAGAAATAAATGGTGCTGGCTCCTCCTTTCCTCATTCTGCCTCTCCCTCGTCCTTCCTTCCTCAAATGTGACGTTCCAGTCCCCAGACTGTTAGTCAAGACCTCGCAGCACAAGGAAGGCCTAAGGCAAATGCTCCAAGTTAGTTGAGTGAAGAAAGACAAAACACCTGGTTCCCAAATGTTGGCGCATCTGCGCCCACGCCAGCCACCAGCCACCTCCTCCTTGAGTAGAGAAATCTAATTTTTACATTTCAGGTTGCTGTCAGGTTCCCTACTCCACACAGCTGGAAATGCTGCTGATATAAAGCAGCAGAACACAGAAAAATCACGAGAAAAGATTTCTCTAGTAGGAACACCGATTCCTTACTAACCACTGTCCCCTTACTTATCATGGTTATTACTGCTTGTAGCCAGTGGTCTCTAACATACGTGAAACCCTGTTTCTACCACTAGATTACAGAGGCTATGAATAGATATGAAAGCACTAATAAGCACACTTCATAAATTTTATATTCCCAATAAGTCCTTTAAACAAAACATTAAAAAAGTAAACATTAACACCTATTTTTAAAATGACTTTCATATAAATATGCATATAAAACACACAAACAACACATTACTCAGATAATAAAAATAAAACTGTAGCATACCACCAACATCCCATGCTAAAAGCCGCATTACAATTCAGGGCCATTTTGCTCTGATGAAACTGGCAGTCAAACACTCATTGTTTGATAAAAACAGTATTTGTTAAGAGACAAAATTACCTTGTTTCTGCAAGAGGTCAAACATTTTAGGATTGTAGGTTCTGTCATCTCTGTCTCGACCACGCAACTCTACTTCCTTAGCATAAAGATCACGGACAATGCATAAATGAACAACGTAGCTGTGATCCAATAGAACTTTTATTACAAACGAGGTAACATGTCAGACGTGTCCCAGAGGCAGCAGCCTAGGACTCTAAGGATTGGGCCTAGACGACTGAGTAGAAAATGAACTGACTAATACTGGGTGTCTCACAAGCTACGGAAATGAAGAGAGACAGGGCTGGAGGCTAAACTTCAGGACAAAGCACAAAGCTACACTGAAGCTCTAGTCCAAGGGAGAAACGGCTGCGCCACTGCAGCGCTCTGGATGTGAGAACCGGTATCACGGCTCCCTCTTCGCTATGACAGCCAGCACTAACGCCAGAAGAGCAACCTCGCCGGCCAGGCTTCCGCCCTCATCCTGGAGAAGACATTCAGCACAGGTTGCTTTCTCACTTAGGTCTCCAAGTTCTAATGTGTGGGATAGACATATTATATACATAAGACCTAGGTCACTTCCTGTGCTTCAGCGTAACCTCCTTCACACCATGAAACACACTCCCCGCCACTGTACACACACACACACACAGACACACACACACACACACACACACACACGCTCACACAGACACACACACATGCTCACACACACACCCCCAAAGTAGCCTTATTATCTTCGTTTACAAATGAGAAAAATGAGACACAGAAAGCTTAACACCTGACAAAGACTATAACCCTAGTAATACCACAACTTGGAAGAGAATCTGCTCCACCATCTTGTACAGATTTCTATGCTACTTCCCAATTACTGAAAGTAGGTTTTATTCCTCTTTAGGTTCAAATACCACCAGGAAGCCATCTTGAGTAAAGAACATATTCTTGAGTTAGCCATGTAGACAAAGATAAACACCTTGACTCCATTTCTGTGGAGACAGAAATTTCCTAACCTCAATTTTGAAATTATTTAAAAAAAAAAAAAACTTGCCTGGGAGGCCAGGCACAGAGGCGCACGCCTTTAATCCCAGCACTGGGGAGGCAGAGGCAGGCGGATCTCTTGAGTTTGAAGCCAGCCTTATTTACACAGTAAGTTCCAGGCCACCCAGGAGTGAGACCCTGTCTCAAAACAACAAGCAAAACAAAATAAATAAACAAACAAACAAAAGTAAAGTAAAGCTGTTAAACATAACTCAGATTAAGCTGTGGTAAAGAAGCAAAACACCTACTGGACTTAGGAGGTTGGCCTTGGTTAAAACCCTAACCCTAACACTCACTGCCTATATAATCATGACTTCTCACTGGACCTTAGCTGCTTTATCTGTAAAATAGGATATAATAGGGATATCTAGAGAATTGGGTTTAGCAAACAAACAAACATGAAAATACTTTATATATTGTTAAATTATCTGAGATATGTATTTTCCTGATAGGCATCCCTTGCCACTGCTATCAATACCAAAACCACCGAAACCAACAGGCAAAAGCATTTTTTCATATTTTAGTTAAGTAGGTTTGTGACTTTTCCCCATAAGCTAAAGGAACTGAGCAGCTCTCCAAATTCACTAATAAGGGAAAGACAACCCTCCCCACATGACACATGCCGATGAAAAAGGTTACCTAGATGTGGTGGTGTCTTTAATCCCAGCATTTGGAGGTAGAGGCAGGCAAATCTTTGTGAGTTAGAAGCCAGCCTGGTCAACAGGGCAAGTTCCAGACCAGCCAAGGGTACGCGGTGAATCTCTTTGTAAAGAGCCTTCTTCCCTATAAACTAACTTTCTATTTTGGCTGGTATGCCTTGACCACCGTGTCATCACTGAAATAGGAAGCAGTTGTCAAGAATAGTAGCTGTAGCATGACTTCCAGGTCTGGGCTGGCAGAGACAGCACAGCCTCCCTGGTCCTCCAGAGACATTTATTCAGTGGTCAGAGACTATACTAGAAGAACATTATGAGCAACCAAAATGGAAAAGAGACAAGAGCAGCTGCTTATCATTTCTGTTAAAGGAAAACTAAGGAACTTGATGAGCAAACAACACAAAATCATTTAGTTCTAGTCATGAGAAGAATACAAAAGGCAAGCAGTGTGTGGTTTACGGAGAATTCAGGGCCAGGCCCAAACTACTATCAAAATGCTACATAATCCTGACTACATCATCCTCCAATCACCTTCCTTCCCACGCACTTACTGACAATTCAGTACTCACAGAAGTAAGACCACTACTGAATGCAAAAGTCTATGTTCAACAAAACCTCCTCTACAGAATACTCAAGCTGGGTGTTAAAAAAATAATATACAGGTAAGGGACTTGGGGCAGTCCCTAACAACATACACTTGTAACAACATCAGCATCTATTAATTCATTTAACCTTTCCTTCCCTCCATTTTCTGACCTATAAAATGGCAGTAACATTTTATAACTCAAAATTATTAAGTGGATTAAACAAGCTACTATATTTAAGGCTGGCACATAGCGACTACAATAGGAGATCATATCAATATTAGCTTTTCTTCTACCTATCACTATAACTTATGTACAGAGAGAATGCTGAGTCTCAGCTGCAGTTGAGTTGCCCCCACAATGACATTCAGCAGCACCCAGACATTTACAATTAGGAGGACTTTGTGGGGTAAGAGGTGTGTTAGCGTCTAGTAGTACCAGAGCTGGAGAGACAGCTCATTGTGAAAAGAGCTTTCCACAAACACAAGAACCTAAATTCAGAGCCCCAGCACCCACATAAACGCCAGACAGTGGCACAAACCTGCAACCCCAGAACTGGGTAAACAGAGACGGAGAAACACCTGTGGCTTACTGTCTGTCTCTAGGATCAGTGAAAGGCCTTGTGTCAAAAAACAAGATGGGTCTGGCTGGAGAGATGGCTCAGCCACTGTGAGTACTTGTTGCTCTTGCAGAGGAGCCAGGTTCAACCACCAGCACCCACATGGTGGCTCACAATCATCCATAACCCCAGTCCAGAGGATTCAACAAGGACACACACACTTAGTAAACACACATTCAAGCACATAAGACACCATAAGTTTTTTTTTTTTCAATAAAAAGAGTGGAGAACAACGGAGGAAGACACCCCAAGTTGACTGCTGGCCTCCACGTACACAAGCAGTAAGAACCCCTATGCACACACAAGAATCCACCACATACACAGATATACACAGGCACACAATTTTATGTAAACGTTCAGTTATTAATAGGACTGTTCCACATCCAGTGGACAGAGAATTCTGCTGCCTGAAACAACTCCTGGGGTTGAGAAATAAATATAGATGAACCGAACTGTAAAACCCTGCACTCAGGAGGCAGAATCATGACTTCAAGGTCTATACACAAAACAAGTAAAACAGAAGTTCTACCTTCTGAACATCTCTGAACTGTATGAACACATAAACCTATCTTCTACACCTTATTAAATGGGAGTGAACACTTCAGAGCTGCATTTACTAAAACTCAGGTCAATGGAGAAGAGCTATTCTTTTCTCCCACATCCAGGCTATTGCTTTTTCCAGGAGCTAACACAAAGATATGTCTCAGACACCTTGCAAGTATTCTCTCCACCCTTCCTCTCTCCAACCTTCCACAGGTTTAAATCAAGATCTAGCTCCTTCATCAAAGGACAGCCACTAGTGACTTCTCTTCCTCACATTTTGGAGCTGGTCTGTGGGTCAGAAGAGCCTTCCTACTTACCTTGTCCAGGGGTCCCTTTCATACAAAGCTACACCTACTGCTACTCCTTCCCAAGGTTAGGCAGATATTTTGCTTGACAAGTTGAGCTTGGGTTGGACAATGTGAACTCATTTCCTTTCCCAGCTTACAGGAATGAACTGGGCTCAGGGAGGGGCCAAGGCAAGTCTTAACAGCTTACTTTGGACTTTCTCCCCAGGAAGTGGCTTTGAAGAGAAAAAAAGACTGTGGGTATCTTAGCAAGAGAAAACATGGAGAATGGGCTTCAGAGGTAGCCAACAGCTAACACCCACAGGTAGTTCTCACCGGTATTGTAAGGACGAATGCCCCTCTTCTTGGGGAGGGTATCGAGCAAGCGTTGATTATGCCAGCCTCTGTGTGACGCTGACCTCACTCGGTGTTCACAAGCAGCTTCTGAGGTATTATTCAATTTCCGAGATGAAGAAAATGAGGGCTAGGGAGGTCACCCAAGCAATAAGTGACAGCTGAAATTTATTCCTATGCCAGAAAGGTAAGCTGCTGTGATAATTATCGCATGTGCCAACCCGACTGGCCACGGGCTGCCCGGATTAAACATTATATTGTTAGTGGGTGTTACAAGATGACATTAACATTTGAATCAGTGGACTCAGCAGAGTGCCCTCTGCACTGTGGATTGGCATTGTCCGGTCCTTTTAAGGCCTGCATGGAACAAAAGAAAGAGGGAATTCACCCCTTTTGCTTCCTGTATGCCAGCCTTTCTGAACGCTGTGTCCTCTCTTCTTTCCGCCCTCAGAAGAGGATTTACATCATCGGCTGCTGCAATTCATAGGCCTTCAGACTCGGACTGATAAATGCCCAGTTTTACTAGGTTTCAAGCTTGAAAGTAGCATCCTACATTATAACTGCAAGAGCCAACACCTCGCAATAAAGATTTAAGAGAAAGCTCCCACTGACATATCTCTCAACTCTTTTCCTCAACTATTTACTGGAGGGGTATTTTGATTTTTCTGAGGCAGGTCTGGAGTTTACTATGTAGCTCAGACTGGCCTCAAACTCACCAAAATTCTCCTGTCTCAACTTCCTGAGTGTAGTGACATTTTATTTGTATTTTAATATGTAAAGCTTGTCTGAAGATCAGAGTGCAAAGCCAAGCCACTAGAGGCCAAGGAATGATGGCTCACACCTTTAATCCCAGGACTCTGGAGACAGAGACAGACGGAGTTCTGTGTGTTCAAGGCTACCCTGGGCTACACAAGATCAATCAAGAAGCAGATCCAGGTGGTGGGGGCTCACACCTTTAATCATAGTGTTAGGGAGACACACACTCAGCACTCCTCAGCACTAGGGAGGTGAAGACGGGAGTAAAATGGCTGGGCGGAGAGAGGAATATACAAGGGGAAGAGACAGGAACACACTGGAGTGTGGAGTCAGGTTTGGTGGAGACAGTGCAGGCTAGGCAGTCTGAGGATCGCCCCTTCGGTCTGAGCATTGGTAGAGGTAAAAAGTCTCTCTAGTGGCTTACTACTCTGCTTCTCTGATCTCCAGCTTTAACCCCTATATCTGACTCTGGGTTTTAATTAATTTAAGTCAACTAGAATTTGTCCTACACCTGAGTACTTGAGACCATACCTAGTGGAGTATTTTTCATTTATTTATAATAAAAACTTTTGGTTTCTCTGAGAACTTTTTGCTGTTGTTGTTGTTTCTGGAGACAGGGTTTCTTTGCGGAGACCTGGATGTACTGACCTCAGAATGAAAACCGGGACATGTGTTACGCTGGGAAAGGGGTTTTGCTTTTGTTTCTACTAGAGAAGAAAAGCTATAGAGACCATCAAAATTCATAAAGATTCAATTTCAACAAGAGACACCTCTTAATTAGAAGAGATAACAGTTCATCAAACATCATGGCCTTTTCATCTGAACTAACCTATAAAACTAACAAGTGCTTTTAATTTGATCAGATATAACTTGTCAAAAAAGACTCTCCCCAAAACTAGGGTTGGGGAGGGGTTTTGTTTTTGTCTTCAGGAGAATGAAAACATTCAGCCGAGGAGTCTGAAGATCACTGGACAAATGAGACATCTGAGGAAAAAGAACAAATCATCCAGAGAAAAAGTGTCTCAAGAAAAAGAGTAAATTGGCCTATTGGTATATTTCATTTCCAACAGGGCAAATAAAATTCCCTAAGTCTTCTCAAATGTCTGTTTCTGCTCTTCTCTACAGACATATAATGTCCTTTTTTGTAGTCCCAATACAATTAAAGATTAAAACTGGCTTTGGAGTTGGAGTGTGGCTCTCGCCTTCTCTAAACCCAAGCATGTTGTTAAAAGAAAAATTCAGAGTTTCGGTCTCATAGCAGGAGAGTCACCTAGTATGGGGCAGAAGGAAGACAAAAATCTAGGGACCAAGGTTATCAAAACTCTGTTTTCAAAAACTTGACTTCTCCCCTTACCTATTTTTGTCTCTATGGTACCTTTCTTTGAATACATGTCTACTGAAATTCAAACTTTCCATTTTGATATGAATAATGTCTAAATTTTCCATAGTGAGCAATACATTTTCTGACAGTAGAAGTTGGGGCCCCACAACAATGATCCCACCTGGCTCATATGATGCCATTTCAGCTGATAGCACCCTCTAAAGATGGGCTTTGGACTACAAACTGCTCAGGAAAATTTTCAGGTGGCTAGCTGAGATGATCCTGCTTAACAGACTTCTCTAGCCAGGACCTGAGACAGCCCTGCAGTTTCCCGTTACGCAGAGACTGGACAACAAATGATAAAGTTACCTCTCCCAGGACTTGACAATTAACCAAAAATTATTTCTTTTCAGAATCTCCTAGAGATGCTGTTGCCCTCAGACAGAAGAAAGTAAATTTAAGAATACAATATCCACATTCCCAAGAGGTGGGATGGATGGTGTTTGGTCATGCAATAGATCATGGACACTTGTCATTGTTTACAGGGTTAATTGCAAGTTATTATTGGTAATAGTGAGGGAAGAGCTAAACAAAGGAAAATAGATTCAAAGTTCTTGTTTTGAAAAGAAAAAAGGGGAATATAGATATGATAGGATAAAAGGGTAGATTGAATCTACTCTGAAAAGAAAAAAAGGGAGGATGCAGATATAAGATAAAAAAGTAGATTATTAGCTGGGCGGTGGTGGCGCACGCCTTTAATCCCAGCACTTGGGAGGCAGAGGCAGGCGGATCTCTGTGAGTTTGAGATCAGCCTGGTCTACAGAGCTAGTTCCAGGACAGGCTCCAAAGCCACAGAGAAACCCTGTCTCGAAAAAGCAAAAAAAAAAAAAAAAAAAAAGTAGATTATTGGATCTTCTAAAAAGCAACTATTAGTTTTAATGTTTTATATTGGACTGGACTTTTGTATATTGTATACAAATTTTGTATACTGAGATTAATTTGGTTAGAGCAAAGTGTACATAATTTCTAATCTTGTTCAAGGTACTGGGTCCTATATAACTCATTTAACAATGTGATGCAAATTTCTAGTCCTTGATAATTATTATTACTAACTATTTAGGATAATAAGGAAATGCAGGTTAGTAGTTAATCATCTAGTGTAATTGAACTTGTAGTGACATTAGGTATGTTACCAAGGTCAAACAAAAATGTATTTTAGACAGATCATTTTCAAACACTTCAGAGATCTACAGAATATGGCATTTAAGATGTTTTTGTTTGTTTGTTTGTTTGTTTTGCTTTTTTTTCGAGACAGGGTTTCTCTGTGGCTTTGGAGCCTGTCCTGGAACTAGCTCTGTAGACCAGGCTGGTCTAGAACTCACAGAGATCCACCTGGCTCTGCCTCCCGAGTGCTGGGATTAAAGGCGTGTGCCACCATCGCCCGGCGAAGATGTTTTAATAACCTAGGTTCTTCTTTTTCATGACTATGAGACATGTCTGCTCCTAGCAGCACCAATCTACTTCAGAGAAGATAATAGACATCAAAGAAACTCCACATGGAGTTTACTCTCTTTGTGGCAAAAGTAAGCCACTGGGCAAAAGAAAAAAATTGGAAAAGCAGGACACAGAAGAAAGCGACTGCCAAACATTGTCAACACAAGGAGGGACAGCCCTTCAGAACATCCTGCTGCACAGAAAAGTCTATAGGATATGCTAGGCCTGTAGGACAAAGATGGACGCGCTAACGTTGCAGAGGAACTCTGGGTGACTGTCCCGGCACCAGCTGTTTCTGTCATTCCTCACATTTTTTGGAAGTAGCTTGCTCACACTTCCTTCTTACTCAGTTAATATTATTTCCTTCTTGGGTCTCTGAGGGAGTTGGAGACTGGATGGTTATAGTTTTCCTTGTTTACCAGATGCAGAAAGAAAGTTATGATAGAAAGTAAATTAGGTACAAAAATTTGGACTCGTTACAAGATAGGATAGATATGGGGCATTTTATCTGAAGTTGTCAGATGCAAACAACTAGACATTGTTGGTGCACTTATTACTGCCTGTATATAATGTATATAGTAGTTGTACTAATTGTATATAGTTTTTCCTATATTATTTATAGCCTTTCTTTTTTATTTTATACAAAAAATGGGAAATATAGTGGTATTTTATTTGTATCTTAACAAATAAATATTGCCTGAAGACCAGAGGCAAAGCTACAGCCATTAGAGGCCAGGGAATGGTGACACACACCTTGGAGCCACGCCTCTCATCCCAGCACTAGAGGGAATATTACATGGGAGAGGAAAGGCTTAGGCTGCTTAGTCTGTGGTCGCCCAGCCTTGGACACCAGACACCAGCCTTGGACACCAGACACCAGCCTTGGACACCAGACACCCAGCCTTGGACACCAGACACCAGCCTTGGACACCAGACTTCTCTAGTGTCCCTGGATTTTTATTATCCATGCTACGGAGGTCAGAGGACAACTCAAGTCACTAGGCTTGGCAGCAAGCACCTGCTAAGCTGTTTTATCATCTAATACTGAACATCTTAAAGACACCAGTTATAGCTCAATAGTCTGAAACAATACAACACTGACCTCGAGAAATTCTCAGACTAAAAGAGACCAAAGAGGCACGAACAACAATAAAAATAACTACAATGGAGCTGGATGGAGCTAGCACGTCAAGAACTGTGTGCCTAGTATTCTGCTCCAATCCAACCCAGGTCTACTGCCCAGATCAAATGTCAAAATTCTTTAGTGCAGCACAGAGCCAATGCATGTGGTAATTCCTATAATGGGGCACACTTCCGTGAGGGACTGAAAAAACAAAGAGTAAGGGAACAAGGCGGGGAAGAACAAGTGACTGAGAAAAGTGAAGCTTTCTGACACATGTCTGGAAGCTGGAATTTCCCACGTTTTTGTAGAAGCTAGAACACAGTATTCTGTTCATGTCTAAAGCAGTCTATAAACTCTCTTGTGATCCATAAATGCTGTGGGTACGATTCTTAACCTTCCCTTCTAAAGTTGAAAAACAGCTTGATGTTTTTAGGATAAAATCTACCCCACATGGCGTTTTGTTTTGCTCTGTTCTGCTGTTTTGCGGTACCAGGACTTGAACCCCTTGAAACCTACACTGTGAGCCCCAACATAAGGTAAAGGCTGCACCAGTGCTCCTTGCCTCTCCTTTGCAGGGCTCTTTTCCTTAAGTTACAGGAAAAGAGTCAGGTGTATCTGCAGGGAAGAACCTAGACCCACATCGGAGAAAACATCTAAAGACCGTAGGAACATGTAAGATCCTCTAGCCAACAGCAGGCAGCCGCCGGCTTCTCAGGCTACACAGATGAACGACCCTCAAAACTGAAGTTAGGAACCTAGTATGGATGTTTAGTCGTGCCAGACGCCCATACTACTATAAACTACTCCATCTACTACTATAAACTAGCTCCATCGAGCTGCCTGCTGCCTCGACTAGATGAGTTTGAGCCATTCATTGCTTCTCTCAGAGCCTGAACAACTCCAAAGACAAACCACCTTTAGATCATTTAGAACTGTAAATGAATGTATCAGACAAGACTAAATTTCATCAAGTACTAATTTTGCTACTCTGGCATAAACTATTTTTAAATTTTTAATTAGTATCTATCCAAAAGTCTCAAAGATACATGAATGAAAACAGCAAATATTTTGCACCTGATAAGCAATGAATGTGGGATTAAGTGTAGTGTGGGGCCTCATTTTCACCTTTAGTCCTCCCAACAACCCCTAGTTACAAACGGAACAAACGGAGAAAGGTGCGAAGCCTTCCCAAAGCCGCACAGGTAAACAGAAGACACGGAATTTCTCCTAGCTCTACTGATTCCAAGTCCAATCCTTCTTTCACCAAACCATTTTTTTTTTTTTTTTTTTTTTTTGGTTTTTCGAGACAGGGTTTCTCTGTGGCTTTGGAGCCTGTCGTGGAACTAGCTCTTGTAGACCAGGCTGGTCTCGAACTCACAGAGATCCGCCTGCCTCTGCCTCCCGAGTGCTGGGATTAAAGGCATGCGCCACCACCGCCCAGCTACCAAACCATTATTTTCTAGGCTTCTATTCCAAACCAGAATGTTTACCTGGAAAGTAAGAAAACAGAATGGGGGAGCGGATAACAGCTTACCTTCCCTCAACTGTTTTCTACTGTAAGGGAAATAACAGTGAGCACTGGAGCCATAAACAATAACAGAGCTGGGGGCAGCGATGGCGCACGCCTTTCATCTCATTAATCCCGGGACTCGGGAGGTAGAGACAGGTGGATCTCTGGGTTCGAGGCCAGCCTGATCTATAGATCAAGTTCCAGGACAGCTAGGAACCCTGTCTCAACCCCACCCTACCCCACCCCACCCCCACCCCACCCCTCCAAAAAAAAGAAAAGAAAAAAGAGATACCCTAAACAGTTAAAAGCAAATGTCACCTGAAGTCCTCCCTCTTTTGCCCTCCCCTCCCCTGCTCCACCTGGAAGGCTTGATCTATGTATACCATACTTTCCGTCTTCCCAAGGAATGTCTTTATCCCTCAAGACCTAGGTTCCCTGAAGAAGCTATACCACTTTAGGGACAGGAGATATATCCATTAGCAACCAATGCCTATATCTGCAAGCACTATTTAAAATAAATAAATAAAAATTCTCAAAGAGGAAGAAAAATCTTGGTCTCTTAGGAGTCATTTAGGTGCAATATTCTGTTGCTTTTTGTTCAGAAATACAGAAAAGAGGGTATCCTCACAACCCTTAGGCCCCTTGTCCATGGCAACAAAAGCCAACCCCTTTCTTCTGAGTCTTTTAATCACTAGAGCAATCCACTTCCAAGCTTTTTTTTCAGTCTCAAAAGTTTATTTCCAATCAGATCTTAAAATAACCTCAACATTTAAATAAACAAAAGCAGAACTATTGTGTCTGAAATGGAGAAGGGTAAGTCCACTTCCTCAGCTTCTTCCCACTTCCCAAATTTACCCAGTAACCCGTGAGAGTTTACTTCAAAGCCCTGACTCTCCAGCTTAGTGTCCTGAAGTCAGAGGGTGACTGTAACTCGGAATCACACTGTGAATCAAAGCCAAAGGCAAACCCACACTGACTGCAAGGCTACTTAGTCTCCAGCTCCTCACACTTCTCCTTTAGGAAGACCAGGAGAAGATGAATGAAACAATTTTTAAAAAAAAAATACCAAGTACTGAAGAAAAGTACTGTTCCCTCGGTTAATGTTCTGTATAGTCAAAAAAGTTAAGATGCTCAGACTAGTGAGGATGATTTCACCAGAGAGCACCAAACAGCAAAGCAATCCCCGGTGCTCCCAACTCTCACTAGTGCCCTGCTGTTGCTGTTTGTAGAGACAGGCATAACTGTGGTATAACTAAGAAAGATCCTTCGTAGATAAATGAGACCCAGGAGGCTTCTGAAGGAGTCCCTGCTTCATGCATTGGCAAAAACCATCCCTTAAATAAAGACATATGGGAATTCTCCCCGTATTTACCAAGCCTGGAAAATGCAACAGAATTAGAGCTTGCTTAGAAAGGTTCACTTCTTTATAAATGTTGTAGCTAGCCTGGGTCATCAAAAGTAATCTTCACCCATCTTGAGAGGGCCGGCCTGTGAGTACAGCAATACAGCAAAGCCAGATAACAGGTACTACCAGGCTTCAGTCTTGGTCTCTTCTTTTTCGGGCCATTCTTCAGGACACCAGCTTCATTTACTCTCATGGAGAAGCTTTTGCAACTCTGGATACAAAACCAATTTCATCTTTCCTTTAACTTCTTTTGAAGTTTGCTTCTAATTCAAGTTGGCAGATCAAAAATAAATTTACCCATGTTCCCTCAAAGTCATGCTAAAATGGCAGTTTAAAATACACAGAAGGTATAAAGCCCAATGATGAAGATATCAGGCAGTAAGGTCTTCTATGGGGGTGTATTATTTGTGTTTTAATAAATAAAGCTTTCCTGCAGATCAGTGCAAAGAAGCCAGGCTTAGCCATAGAGGCCGGGAGGTGATGGTGCATGCCTTTAATCCCAGCACTAGAGAGGAATATAAGACAGGAGACAGGTATCAACTCAGTTTCAATCTGAGGATTCCTGGAGGCAGGATCGCCCATTTCCAGTCTGAGGTAGAGGTGGGAACTAGTGGCTGGCCGCTTTGCTTTTCTAATCATGAGGCTGAACCCCAATATCTGTCTCTGGGTTTTTATTTTGCATGCTACAGACTTCAGCAACCATTCAGAACACAGATAACAAGTGGAGGGGTTTTGACTCAAGAATAATTGAAAGTATAGTCTAGACTACTATCAGGTCTCTGGCTTGCAGTCTCTTCCTGCAGAGACGACGAGAATCGCTCCATTAAAACACATGAAGGAAAAGGCTTGGAAGGTAGAAATCATTTGTTCAAGCTCACATGGTTAACAAGAGTTTGAGCCCAGGTATTATTTTTATTACCTTGCTACACAATATCACTTAGTCCTCTTAGGAAACCTCAGACTGAATCAACAACCCGTGCCAAACACAAGCAGGCAGAGTCATGTCTCAAAGCTTATCTTTCTGCAAGCACGGTGCTTAATACCTGACTCTTTGGTGAGAACTGGCTGCTGGGATAAGAGCCCCATGTCCCAATTGTCTAATGCTTCTACAGCACTGAAAATGTAGGTTATTGGCACCTGGCTTTAAAAATTGAAAAATAAAAAAGCTTGGGGGCAAAACAGAAGTACGAACTGTTTCAAGTCAAAGCTGAGCTCGCCTACCTTGCCTTTGGTGGTGAGAAGCAGCTTTTCATCTTTTTAGGACGGAACACGCCTAAAGGTTGGTTGTGTTACATCTGCTAATCAGCACACAATCATTTTAAGATGCCAAATTATGGACTGCCTACAGTTCCAGTGAGGACATTATAAAGATTCCAAGGTAACTTCTTAATTTGGCAAAAAGTGTGTGCTGCACCAATATGCCCCCCATTCCAGCCTGCTCCCACCTGAACTCCTCTCTACCACTACATTAAAGAAAGCTACACACTCGGTTTCTGCATTTACGGTAGCAATGGGAAGAATGCTAGACTGGAAATCACAAGAAGAGTTCCAGGGGGCTGGAGAGATGGCTCAGTGGTTAAGAGCATTGCCTGCTCTTCCAAAGGTCCTGAGTTCAATTCCCGGCAACCACATGGTGGCTCACAACCATCTGTAATGAGGTCTGGTGCCCTCTTCTGGCCTGCAGACATGCACACAGACAGAATATTGTATACATAATAAATAAATAAATATTTAAAAAAAAAAAAAAAAAAAAAAAGAGTTCCAATCACAGTTCATGCATGGGGTCAGCAAATCCAGCTTATCAGTCACGACACTGTAAACCCCTTTCTCTCTCTGGGCTTCAACGACATCCTATGTAAAAGGGACATAATACTCATGTCACAGACCACTGTAAAGACCACATGGAAATATTTATTGGGCGCTTACAAGCAATAAGGCTCTCAGCACGTGGTTTCTCCTCATTATTGATCACCTGGCATACAGCTACCGCCAACCTTAGAAGGATTGATGGTTGTAAGAAAATGTTTAGGGACAGACAGGATATGAGAACCATTACCAGAGAATGGAGTATAAAATACACAGGACAATGAATGCTGTCACCTAAATGGAAATGTCCCTTCTGTTAGTGGAGAAACTAACCCAGGGAGCTCAAAAGAGAAGCTCTTATCTACGGTCAGGAACTTCGGCTTTCTCTTCCTCTTTGGGGACCAGGCTTGACTTGACGGGCTTTGGTGCAACCAGGTTTGAGGAAGGTGCTTCCACCACTTCCTGAGGCCTTACAAAACTCAACCTCAAAAGGGAACACAGGTCTACACAGAAACAGTTAAAAAGTAAAATAAATAAAATAGGTCAATAAAAAAAACAAAGTAGACAACAAACTTGAAAGGAAATAAGCAATGGGCTAAAGAGGCAAAGGAGCTGCAGAACATCTCAGTTACCATGGTAACGCAAGCAAGAGCATTATCTAATCATCTAAGTTCTCAAGGCCAAGGAGAACATCCATCTCATCGTTCATATAAGACCAACGAAAACCGGAAAGGGTGCTGAGCAGGGAAAGCCGAACCTGAAACAACAGGGCACTTCACAGTTCAGGTAGGCTCTTTTGCACCCTGAATTTTTAGAAGATTACTCAATGGAGAAGTAGTCTTTTTCCTAATGAAATTTTTTCTGTGAATAGTGGTGATGGTGGCGATGGTGGTAGTGCTGGCTATAAGGTACTTGCCAAACTACCCAAGGATCAACCCTGAAGCTACCCCCTCTCCTTTGAGACTGATCGTACTAAACTGCCCAGACTGGCTCGAAAGTCCCGAGATTTATCAGATTCTTTGCCTCAGCCGCCTGAGTAGGTGGGACTATAAGTATGCTTTACCTTGTCCAGCTAATTATTTGTGTGTGTGTGTGTGTGTACGTGTGTGTGTGCACGTGTGCGTGCCAGGGCAAGCATGGGCCACAGCCTGCATGGGAAGTCAGAGAACAACTTTTGGGTGTTAATTCTCTCTTCCACCTTGTTGAGATAAAGTTTCTCTTCTTTCTTTTACTAAGGTGTATACTCCATGCTAGTTGGCCCGTGAGTTCCCAGCTGACCCTCCTGTTTTTACCACCCATCTTGAAACAGGAGTGCTGGAATTACAGATGGTACCTATCTTCTTACATGAGATCCAGGATCCAGAAATGAACTCAGGTCATCAGGCTTAGTTGTATACAATTCTACCCACTGAGTCGTCTTCCTGACCCCAGCTAAGATTTTTATGCTAGCTATCATTGTAGATTTTCTGGAATAATGCTTTCCTTTCTGGTACCATAGTTTATACAGATAGATAGATGATGATGATAAACAGACAGACAGATGACAAGAAAATGCATCATCAAATGAGACTTAGGCAAGTCTGTGGGCTATTTTCTTGATTATTGATTGGTGTAGAAGGCTCACTATGAGCAGTGCCATCCTTGAACAAGTGGTCATTCGGGCAGTGGTGGTGAATGCCACACTCAGAAGAATCAGAAGAGGCAGAGGCAGGTGGATCTCTGAGTTTTAGGACAGCCAGGGTTACACAGAGAAAACCTGTCTTGAGAAAGAAAAGAAGAGGGAGGGAGGAGGGGAGGAAGGCAGTTTCGAGAGGGAGCAGCATAACCTCATTTTACAATTGAGGAAACCAGCAGAGGAAGTAATACCGACTCAGAGGCAAATGAGTAAGAGGCAGAGTGTGATGCGCCTGCAGGTGGATCTGCGCCTCCAGGTCTGTCCTCTTTCTGCTGTCTGTCACAGGTCCTTGTGTACCACGCCTAGAAGGAGTCCAACAGAAACAGACTCATCAAGGAGGCACGAGCGCCAAAACGTGGCCTTAACCCAAACTTCTAATAGAACAGGTAAATCAAGAGTTTTCCTTCTCTGAGCCCCAGTGTTTCATTCATAAAATTAATGTCTGGTTAGCGAGTCCCCAAAGTCTGGTGATCTAAGTTTTAATTAATCACAATATGTTTACAAGAAGCAGCTTATTGGGTTTCCTTTCCACAGAGTTACATTCTGAAAGGAGAATAACAAGTCATTTTACTACTACCACATGAAGTCACCCACTTCATCTCATGCCTTTTCTTCCTCCAAACACTTTAGATAAGCAAAGCTCTCATGCCTTCCAGTAATCCAATACTAGAATTTATTTCTCCCCCCCCCCTTTTTTTGAGGGGGAGTTTGGAGACAGGATTTCTCTGTAGCTTTGGAGCCTGGCCTGGAACTAGCTCTTGTAGACCGGGTTGGCCTCAAACTCAGAGATCCGCCTGCCTCTGCCTCCCGAATGCTGGGATTAAAGGCGTGCGCCACCACCGCCCAGCTGGAATATCTAATACCAAATATGTAAGGGTAGAATTTGCCCTCAGTCAGGGAGCAGGAACTTTTGTTCTCTCTGCTGGATTTACACTTCTGTCCACTAGCTGATTTCTCTTCCTAGGTGAAGACCTTAGCTCTGCTTCATTTACATCAGAAAGTTTGTAACCCAAGTCAAGGCATTTACATATAACTTTGGATAAAAAGTCATATAGTTAAGAAAAAATTGTGGGACAGAAAGATGGCTTAGTGGTTAAGTGCACTGGCTGCTCTTACAGAGGACTCAGGATCAACTCCCAGCACCCACAGGGTTGTTCATAACCATCTGTAACTCCCGTTCTAGAGGATCTGATACCTTTTTCTGGCCTCTGTGGACACCAGACAGACATGTCTGCCTACATACATACATATATACATACATACATACATACAGGCAAAATACCAATACACAGAATAAAATAATAAAAAAAGTGTTTAACCTCAGATGTAATTTTTTTCTGCCCAGAAATGTGAAAGGGGAAGTGGCAAGATACTTAAAATTTTGGGTAAATTCCTTCTGTTTTGGTTTCATTAAATATAAGTATGGAAGGAGCTAAATCAAGTCTAAATACCTTTCCTGTTTGTAACCTAGAAAATATTCCATCTCACAAAATGTGAAATATGTAAGTGATAAGAATTTGAAGGAAAGGGGATAGTGGCACAAATTAAAAAGGAATGGGGTATAATGCTAAGGTAGAAGATAAGACATGCATGGGGGCATCATCCTAATACACACTAGCTCTAAGAGCAGAAACCTCCATGTCCCTCGGACAACAGAATTAAACAATTCACATGACACCAAAGACTGCAGAGGCAGAACACATCCCCATATGGCTAAACCAGAGCTGGCGGGAGAATCTGATCAAGCGCCCGAGTCCTGAAATAATCACTGAAAATCAAGATATTATCTCAAAGGAAAGATGCTTGATCCCAGCTCCCAGAAGGCTAAGACAGGAGGGTGGTGAGTTTGAGGCCACTAGGCAATGCGGCGAGTGAGACCTTAACTCAAAAAAAAGAAGGAGGAGGAGGAGGGAGGAAGAGGAACAAGAAAGAGAAGAAGGAGAAGGAGGAGGAGGAAGAGGAGAAGAGGAAGAGGAGGAGGAGGAGGAGGAAGAGGAGGAAGAGGAGGAAGAGGAGGAGGAAGAGGAAGAAGAAGAAGAAGAAGAAGAAGAAGAAGAAGAAGAAGAAGAAGAAGAAGAAGAAGAAGAAGAAGAAGAAGAAGAAGAAGAAGAAGAAGCCGCCATCAGGATGGCTCAGTGGAGAAAGGTGCTTGCTGACGACCCTAATGAGGCGAGTCTGGTCCCTGGAGGAAGTGTGTGTTGTTCATTAAGTTCTCCCAACACCCTAATGGCCAAGTTCTGTTTATAGAAAGAGAGCTGAAAGCTGAATGAGAGAAAGAGCCCAGGATGAAAATCTAATCTCCCGCTGTTCCGCTGTCTCCTTCATCCTACAAGTCCTCAGACACACACTACCCACTATATTTCACAACCTTAGAAAGTACACACTCAGATCCCTTGTGAATTGGCTCCTTGTCCACATTACAGTTCTGAAACTCCACAGCATCTATCCTGCCTCCCTTCTCTTAAGTGAGTCCTCAGACTTAGCATCCTTCATCTGTAGCAAGCATATCATCAGCACCACCTGGAATTTAGGCCCCACATTTAGAGTTTTTTACTTAGGTCTGGGATGTGGTTCTAAACTTTGTATATTGCCAGTGTTATCATCTGGACACTCCAGAGGCAGGAGTGGGAGGAGTCAGAAGCAGGATGACCTGGAGCTTGGGCTCAGAGAGTCATCCTTGGCTTGGCTACACAGCAAGACTCCAAGGCCAGCCTGAGCAACGTAAGAGACCAAGTCTCAAAATACAAAAAGCAAGCACATTAAAAAAAAAAAAAAATTACTAGACGGCCACATTTTGAAAACCACACTACCCTGAGGGAAAGGTGACAGGTGCTGGTTATAAAACCAAACCAGGCCTATTAATCCCATTCTACTTGTCAGGGTTTACTTCCTGTTAAGCGATTAAGTTTAACCAATCAGAGACAGGCAAGTACAATTTGACTCTTTAGAAGATGAGGGGGCACTTTAAGAGGCTGAAGAGATGGCTCAGTAGTTAAGAGCGCTTGTTCTTACAGAGAGAGGCTCCTGGTTCAATTTCCAGCACCAGACCAAATTAGTAGCTAGATTGCAAGTATTCATAATCTCTCCCCCTCCCCTCCTGCGTTCTCTCTCTCTCTCTCTCTCTCTCTCTCTCTCTCTCTCTCTCTTTCTCTCTCTCTCTCCCTCTCTCTCTCTCCAGTTCACTACGTCAACATAGGGACAAAGGTAAGAAGCATGATATAAACATCTACATGATCTATGAAAAAATTAAGATTTTGTAGTAATAGAATTTCAAATTTGGCACTAGGAAAATGCACTAGTATCTGAATACTCTACAACCAATCTGTCAACTAGTTTCTCAAACCTATTTCAATCTCCTTCTAGGTACTACACAGTTTGGGAAATATAATTCGATTTCCTATACGCTCTACTTAGTATGATTTAGGTTTTGCCAAGAGAGAGTATCTACTCTCAAACTCAATAGCAACTTGGAAGTAGATTAGAGAAAGGATAAGGCTCGACACAGCGCATCCTTCTGTGGGAACAAACTGCAGCAGAGACAGCACAAGTCTAGCTCCAGCTCTCATAGCAACAGCCTCCATCAGAAACCTTCATCCTCGGGAGCTCAGTTCTTTAATGCAATCTGCAGAGTTTGTCCAAATGAATTCAACTTGGATGCTTTTTGTCAGATTTCCTTTGAGTGCTGACAAACTCAGGGCCTTGAGCACGCCAGACACGCAGTCTACCATCGAGTTGCATCCTTAGCCGTCACAAGGAGCCTTTAGCATCTCCCTTCATAACCTCCAATGAATCCATGCTGTTTAAGGTCGCTAAAACTGACTCTGCTTCTGCCTCTATTGATTCATACGGACTCGGTAAACAGCCCCACGTGAAAAATAACACACAACATATACTATATTCCCATAATGCCCAGCCCATATCTTTGCACTGACTCATTAGTGTCGTCCCTCATCAGCCAACCTACATAGAAAGAAGCTGATCCCAGAGAAGCAGCAGCAGGGAGACTTGGCAGAAGTGAGAGAGCATCAAAGAAATGACCAGAAATGACCAGTGTCCTTGTACAGGAGAGAGACAGGAAGGGTGAGTTCGGGGACAAAGAGCGACCTTCATAAAGGCAGTAAGGCACCCCATGCCATGAGAATTACACCAATAAAATTCACTTTCTAGAGTCTGGAATGATTCCACAGCCTATACTAGTTTTTGCTCAACAAAGTTGAATCCAAATGATTTTTATAACCTAATGTTAATATTTACTAAATCTTCAAAACTGTACAAAAATACCATACTATGAGCTATGGTGAAGATTCTTACAACAAAGATCACTGTCCCTTTGCTTTTTTGAGGGTTAGATTGTGGGGGTGTTGGGGTTTTTTTTGTTTTGTTTTGTTTTTGGTTTGTTTGTTTGCTTGCTTTTGAGATAGAGACTCAAGGAGCCCTAGCTGTCCTGGAACTCACTGTGTAGTTCAAGATGACTTTGAATTCCTGACCCCTCTCCTTCCTTCACCTCCAAAGCACTGGGATTACAGATGTGCACCCCACCGCACTCTTGAAGGCTCACAATGCAAAGGAAACAATGATCCATGAACGAGCAGACATAAGACAGTTCATTTTGTGTGCACGCATGTGTATGCAGGTACAGGTGACGGCACACACGTGGAAGTTTAAGGACAAGTCGCGGGTGCTGGCTCTCATGTGGATCCTGGGAGGGAACTCAAGTGGTGGGGTGGGCAGCCAAGTAGCCATTGAGCCTCCCTGCTAGCCCAAACCTTTTCAAAAACTACAAATTTATATATTAAAAAAAACTGTAAAGAAAAAAAACAACCAAGGACAATGTATCTAAACCTAGACATTATTTAGAAAATACTCCTTCAAAAAAATTCACAGACCCGGGCATGGTGGCACAAACCTTTAATCCCAGAACTCGGGAGACAGAGGCAGGTGGGATCTCTGAGTTCAAGGCCAGCCTGCTCTACATAGTGAATTCCAGGCCAACAAAGGATAAAATAAACCTTGTCTCAAAAAAATGGGGGGAGGGGAGAGAAAGAAAATATGTATTAAGCATCCATGATACACTAAAGATTGTACTATAAATGATAGGGATATATAGTTCCATTGGGAGGGGGCCAGCCTCGCAGGCACGAGGCCCTGGGTTTGACCCCAGAATCACTGAGCACAGTGCTACTTACCTGCAATCTCAGGTAACTTACTTGAAATTAAAAGTAGGAAGATCCTTGGCTTCACAGTGAGTTTAAGGACAGCCCAGGCTATATGATACTATTGTCTCAAAAAAATTATTTTTTAGGTGCTAAGAAAACTTCAGGGTAGCAAGAGAGAAGGTTCTGGATTTCACAAGGCTTGAATCCTAACTGAGGAACTAAGAGGCCAGGTTTCAAGCACAGAGCTAGCTATATGTTGTTTAAGCTCATCCCAGTTGCCTCTTTAACCTGGAGTGATGGCCAGCGTCTGCTGAGCGTTTGTTAAGTCTCAAAATCTGCTAGGTGTTATATAATTAGCGCTTCATGCAATCCTAATGCAAACCTATAAGCAGGTATGATCAGTACAATCTTAAATGTAAATAAACCAAAACTACGGAGTATAGCACTCCCATAACACACAGTCAGGTAATGGCAGCATCGCAGCCTACAGAGTTAGGAAGGGGCAGAAGCTTAACTGTTATACAACAGAGAGGGTAAAATTTAGATCGGACATCTCTGTTGACGTATGTGATAACGGAGTAAATTTGGCATAAGCCCGTCTTGGTTTTTTGTTTGTTGTGTTTTCTTGTCTTTCCTCTTAAATAAAATGAGGAGTCAAGACTCCCAGATCTAAACGGTGTGTTCAGCTTATGGTTTCTATGGTTTCCAACACAGTATGAAAAGGTTTTCAGGTGTCCATCTGCTGGGGAAAAGGCATTGTGAAGGCTGCTGCTACGGAGCTCCTGCCCACCGACTGGGACCGTGTAGGTCCGCGGCTTCATTAAGGGGCACATTAGCATCACATTAATTGGTAGAAACAGCTGTAGCACAAACCTCCAGCAGATAATAGGCCGAAGGCACAGAGAACAAAGGGAGATCAGGAAAGCAGTGATTGGCTGACCCGGCACTGCTAGGTCAGTCAAGGCATTTGGTCCTCTGCATCTCTAAGTTCTCCAGAGTGTGGACACCCAGGCAGCAGCCCAAAGCCTCTCATTTCCATCTCAATCTCCAAGAGGAATCACAATGAGACCAGGGCTACAAAGGCAGAGAACAGATTCTGAATATTAAAGCACACACCACACAGTAACAAAAGGAAGAGTAAGAGGTTTTCCACTAGGACCTAACAACGTTTGGCAGACAGAACCTGCTATACTCCTGCCACACACGCCCTAGACCACAGAATGCCAAATCCCTTCAGTTACTTCTCACTATGCTCTTCTCAGACATCACAGAAACACAACCAATAAAGGATGTCCCGGTCTCATCAGACACTAGAGGGGTTCTTGTTATCCAAGGATAACTAGGACTCAAAATAGTACTTAAATTTAACCAGAATTTCTAGTAAACCTCCCTCCCCTGCCAAAAAAGATGACAGAAAGGAAGGGAAGGAGGAAGGGAGGGAGGGAGGGAGGGAGGGAGGAAGGGAGGGAAGGAGGAAGGGAGGGAAGGAGGAAGGGAGGGAGAGAAGGAAGGAGTGAAAGAAAAAGAAATTGATGGAAAGAAAGGAGTTTAATAATCTATCAAAATAAATCAAAATCAATTTTTCATCGTCATTACTAATATTGTTTTAATTGTCACTAACAAAAATCGTAAAAAACATCTGTCGCTTTACATTTTAACTTCCAAATTATGTAGATACGATCAATTTGGTAAAAATATTCGGGACTTCATGAATTTTCCCCTAGGTTCTTCTCAATCCTTTGTTACTTATTTTAAGTTGGTGTCTTCTGAATCTCCTGTCGTTTCATTGCCCACATTAATCTTTCTTCCAGTTGTATTTAAACTTTTAGTTTAAACATACTAACTATACACAATCCCTTCAAATTTAAAGTGCTCTAACCTAATCTAATTCTCACCTGTCAGGGTTTCTGTGTGGCTCAAGCCATCTTCCAGAATTACTGTATCTCAACTTCCCAAAATTCTTCAATTCCATTTTAGAATCTGTCATATTATTAGATGTTAATATTGTGCCATTAAAAAAGTGGGGTACACACATCAGACAGAGGTCTGATCTCCAAAATATACAAAGAACTCAAGAAATTGGTCATCAAAAGAACAAATAATCCAATAAAAAAAAAAATGGAGTACAGACCTAAACAAAGAACTCTCCACAGAGGAATCTAAAATGGCTAAAAGACACTTAAGGAAATGTTCAATGTCCTTAGTAATCAAAGAAATGCAAATCAAAACAACTCTGAGATTCCATCTTACACCTGTAAGAATGACCAAGATCAAAAACACTGATGACAATTTATGCTGGAGAGGTTGTGGGGAAAAGGGAACACTTCTGCATTGCTGGTGGGAATGCAAACTGGTACAGCCCCTTTGGATATCGGTGTGATTATTTCTCAGAAAAGTAGGAACAACCTTCCTCAAGACCCAAGAATAGGGCTGGAGAGATGGCTCAGAGGTTAAGAGCATTACCTGCTCTTCCAAAGGTCCTGAGTTCAATTCCCAGCAACCACATGGTGGCTCACAACCATCTGTAAGGAGGTCTGGCGCCCTCTTCTGGCCTGCAGGCATACAGACAGATTATTGTATACATAATAAATAAATAAATAAATATTTAAAAAAAAAAAAAAAGACCCAAGAATACCACTTTTGGGTGTATAGCCAAAGGATGCTCAATCGTGCCACAAGGACATGTGCTCAACTATGTTCATAGCAGCATTATTTGTTATAACCAGAACCTGGAAACAACCTAAATGCCCCTCAACTGATGAATGGATAAGGAAGATGTGGTACATTTACACAATGGAGTACTACACAGCAGAAAAAAATGACATCTTGAAATTTGCGGGCAAATGGATGGATCTAGAAAACATCATACTGAGTAAAGTAACCCAAACCCTGAAAGACAATTATCACATGTACTCACTCATAAGTGCTTTTAGACATTAAAAAAAACAGCCTACCAAATCACAATCCCAGAGACCCTAGACAACAAAGAGGATTTTAAGAGAGACACATACATGGATGTACTCAAATGGGAAGTAGAAAAAGACAAGATCTCCTGAGTAAATTGGGAGGGTAGGTGTGATGGGAGAGGGTAGGAGGGGAGAGGAGACGAAGAGAAGGAAGTGGAGCAAAGTGTATAACACAATAAAAATTACAAATAAAAAGACAATTCGATCTTGTCTCAGCGGGGGGGGGGGGGGGAGCCCTTACTGACAAAAGGAATGAGAACAGAAAAAGATGCATGAATGCTGATTTTTTAAACAATTGAATTATTCCACATATTAACAATAATACTAAAACAGGCCTCCAACTTTTGGGCACAAGCAAAACTTCTGCCTCTTTCAAGTAGCTGGGACTATTATGTGCATATGTGCCGTAACACCCAACAAAGGAAGGTTATTTAAAATTACATTTTATTTACCTATTTTGCGTGTATGTATGTGTGTGTGTCTTCAGACTTGGCAGGAAGCATCTTTAAGTACAGAGTCATTTGGAGAGATGGCTCGGACGTTAAGAGCATTGCCTGCTCTTCCAAAGGTCCTGAGTTCAATTCCCACATTACAGATGGCTCACAATCATCTGTAATGAGGTCTGGTGCCCTCTTCTGGCCTGCAGGCATAGACACAGACAGAATACTATATACATAATAAATATTTTAAAAAAAGAAGGAACTTAACAAGAATAGCAAAGGTTGAAAGGTGCAATAATCTAAGAACAAAAAGGGAATTTCTACAGCTGTTAACATCCAGATAATTAACACAGAGAGAGACATCCAGGAGTCGTGAGCCTCTGGGTGAAAGAACGCACCAATAACAATGAAGTGGCACTCATTCAAAACAAAGTAAAATGCACTTAATCTGACCACGCTTCTGCAGACCTGACTCAGGGCTACCACTCTGGTCTAACACAAGCAAGGTCCTGGTTAAAGAAGGGGAGGAGAGGGAAGAGGGAGGAGGAAAAAGAGGGTAGAAGAGGAAAGGAGGAGAGGAGGAGAGGAGGAGAGGAGCGAGGAAGAGAGGAGAGGACGGAGCTGGGCTTCTAACCCCAGCTATGGATTTGTAGAAACAAAAGGGGGGGGGGGTAGAGAGAAGGCTGAACAGCGAAGAGCCCTGGCTGCTCTTCCAGAGGACCCAGGTTCAATTCCCAGCACCCACACGGAGGCTCATGATCATCTACAGCTCCAGTCCCAGATCTGATGCCTTCTTCTGGCCTCCTCTGGTACCAGATACTCAGATACATACATGCAAGCAAACTATGTACATAAAATTAAATTAAAATAGTTTTAAAAAATAAATAAATACATAGGCCCAAAGAAGCTATTTTAACAATAGGATACAAAATCTGAAGTGAATAACCCTACCAAATAATGTGGTGTCTTCAGCAAACAATCTGGAAGGATGGTGGAAGCGGTTGAGAAGTGCAGTGATTGATTTTGAATGAAAAATACCCCCTCCCCCCTCTTTGAATGCATGGTGCATGGTCCCCAGGCGGTGGGTGGTGCTGTCTGAGGACTCTTAGGAGGTGTGGCCTTTTTTTTGTTTTGGTTTGGTTTTTTTTGTTTTTCGAGACAGGGTTTCTCTGTGGTTTTGGAGCCTGTCCTGGAACTAGCTCTTGTAGACCAGGCTGGTCTCGAACTCACAGAGATCCGCCTGCCTCTGCCTCCCGAGTGCTGGGATTAAAGGCGTGCGCCACCACCGCCCGGCTGAGGTGTGGCCTTTTTAGAGGAAGTTTGTCACTAAAGCAGGCTTTGAGAGTTACAGGATTCTTGCTCTATCTGCTTCAAGCTTGCAGTTTTAGGGATGAGTTCTCAGCTTCTCTATCCTGCTATCATGCCTGCTGCTTCCGCTCCACCATGGGGACTCTAGCCCTCTGAACCACAAGCCCAGATAAACTTTCTCTATAATCTGCCATGCTCAGGGTGTTGTATTACAGCAAGAGAAAAGTAACTCTTTGGGATTTTTTTTTTGCTTTGGTTTGATTTTTTTTTTTTTGTGTGTGTGTGTGTGTGGTACTGCGGACTGAACTTGGCAGTCTACTTACGCTAAGCTCCCAGCCCCAGATCTGTTTTTTGTTTCCCTTTGTTTTGTTTTGTATATACATTGGTGTTTGGGCTGCATGTGTGTCCGTATGAGGGAGCTGGATCCACTGGAACTGCAGTTACAGGCAGTTGTGAGCTGCCACGTGGGTGCTGGGAATTGAACCTGGGTCCTCTGAAAGAGCAGCCAATGTTCTTTACCATCTGTTATTTTTAACAAGAAAGATAATAACATTAAACCGGGTGTGGTAGTACCTGGCTGTAACCCCAGCATTAAGATTGTAAGGTCAAATTAAAATACACAGATACCTTGCCAAAAGGAAAAAAAAAAGTACTTTAAAAGAAACAAACACCTTAATACTAATTGGAAAAAAAAACTTGCAATTTTTAAGCCCTGCCTTGGGAGGAAAGGCCTGGCCCTCAGAGTAATTACAACGAACCTGCAAGGTTCACAGCCAGCACTTGTGCAACCAAACAAAACCAAACTGCCAGCCAGAAGGTCATCATCCTACAAAGGCCTCGATAACCCGTTAATTCCTCAATGCAAATGGAGTAAAGAAATACCCAGAGTGGCAAGACAGTTGGAGGTGGCCTTGAAATTTTCACTTTTAGCCGTCGTCAAGAAAGCCTTCAGCACTTACTCAGGTCAGTGGTATTTGTACTAAACGGTCATCTATTCAGCAACCCCTATCACCTTTTAGACAAATATTCAAATAACCTTTTTTTAAGCTGTGTGAACATAGATTAAGAAGAAAGAATGAACTCCCAAGCATGGGAGGGGATCCAAAGGAGAAACACACAAGAACTCTTTTATGTTTGTTGAGCTGGAGAAAAATTAAGCTAATGTTCTTACTCAGGAAGTAACACGGGCTCCCGTGTCTGCTGGTTCCACTTTCATTCACTATGCACCAAATGCTATTACATGCTATTACATACCTACTACATGCTATTACATACCTACTACATGCCAGGTTCAAGCACAACATCCCTTAACAGAAAAGGAATTCTACTTTGTATTTCAAGAAATGTCAAGCACCTGCTAACTCCAGCACTTGAGGTGGAGGAGGTGGAGACAGAAGGACCGAGGAGTTCAAGGTCATCCGTGGCTACACAGCCAATTCAAGGTAGCCTAAACTCCACAAGACCCTGTTCCCAAAACAACCACCACAAGACAAAAACGACCTCATTCTCTTTTAAGTCGTCATGTTTTAAAGAGACAGAGTCTCTGGAGCTTGGGTTCCAGTAGGACAGACAGCCATTAATCAAATAAAACCACAGGACAGCAAATGGGTGTGGCTCTGTGAAAACAGACGACGCGAATACTAACGTGTCTAACAGTAAAATACTGAATACTAACGTGTCTAACGGTAAAATACTAACGCCTACAACTTATTTTGAAATGCTTCAAAATAACATGGATACGAATAGTTTGAGAGACAGACAGGCAAGCAAAAAAAACTGGAGGAGAATTAGCTGACAATATTCTAGCTTATTGCCGGGCGGTGGTGGCGCACGCCTTTAATCCCAGCACTCAGAAGGCAGAGGCAGGCGGATCTCTGTGAGTTCGAGCCCAGCCTGGTCTACAGAGCTAGTTCCAGGACAGGCTCCAAAGCCACAGAGCAACCCTGTCTCGAAAAACCAAAAAAAAAAAAAAAAAAAAAAAAAAAAAAAAAATTCTAGCTTATTGGAGCCTGGTTAGCAACTCCAATAGGGTAAGAAAATGCTTGGATATTAAGGAGAATTCTAAGAAACGCCCACAGATTATGAGCTAAAGGAACTATAAGCCGAGTGTGACAGCCCATGCCATAATCCCAGCACTTTAGAGATGAAAGGAGAAGATTGCGGATACATGAAACCCTGTCTCAAAATAAAGTAAAATATAAAATCATTTTTTTTATTTTTAAATCCAGTTCCAAGGTATCTGACACCCTCACACAGACATACATACATGCAAAACCTAAAAGTACATTAAACAAAAAAATAAAAGTTCCAACCAGAAACTCCCATCTAAGAGCCAAAGTCAGTCAAGCACGGTGTAGCTTACAAACTGCCCGTACCCGTGGTTCTCTCCTGACCCTTGAGCTCCGGAAAGGTGCAAACCACCTGAGCCCAAACGCTAGGTTGATCCGCTTCCAATCTCAGCTACGCCACAGACAGCCTCAGGCAATTCAATTAACCTCCGTTTTCTCTTCTATAAAACAGAGATAAAACAGCACCTGTCCTAACTAACCCAGAGAACTGTTCAAAGAGCAAAGTGAGGCCCTGTTACAGTGAAAGGACCTGTGTAGCCCACAGGAGGATTCCATCATCTGTCTTCTACACATACCGAACTCCTCGGGACTCAGCAGAAAAGCTTTTCAGTCTCCTGGCCCTCCTAACTGCTGTCTTTCGTCCTTCCCCTCCCCTTTCGGCAATCCCGCCCTAGGAACCTCTGCTTACTTCAGACCTCATCCGCGGGGTCACTTCCTTTAACACGGTGGCGTGCCAAGCCTCCCCCTTTCTAGTGGTGCAGATTCCCTTCCCATGTCACATGGCACCTGCACATAACTTAACCTGTCATTTCCGTCTCAATAGAACGTAACTGTCTACCTGCAGGTCCATCTTCTCCCAGACAACGCCAAAGCATAATGTGATTGGCAAATGAGTGGACTTCAAATAGCAATCAATCACTTATTGTTATGTAACAAGTACGTAAGATACTCACAGCAAATGTTGAGATATTGAGCAGATACTGGCAATCATGTTTGCATATTAGAATCATCTATAAACATTTAAAACAGTTAACTAAAAAAGGTATATTAGCACAACTAGTAGAGGCAAAGAATCAGAAATTCAAAGCTATCTCTGCTATACAGCTAGAGGCCACCATGGGCCATATTAGACCCCATCTTTTAAAACAAACATACACACACACACATACAAAGAGAGAGAGAGAGATATTAAAGTAAACTTAAGACAGACATCAGTGCTTTTATTAATATTGAAAAGTAATTCAAACATAATCAAAATTAAAAACTTTTACCTACACATAAATTACATTACTCTAAGACTTTACAGATCAAAATCTTGCAACCCATCTACACAAACATTAATTTAACTTTCACAACAACTATGTGAGTTAAGCGTTTCTTCTCTTTTCTTCATGAAGAACTAGATTTAAGTAAGTATCTAAGTTGCTTTTCTGGGTAACTTTATACCCAGTTCCTTCCCAGGAAAGCGACAAAGGTTGTGGTAACACACAAGAACTATGGAGGCAAAGGTTTAGATCAGGAAAACATAAACCTCAGCTCTGTGGGAAGCAGGGTGGGAACAAGCAGAGCGGAGCCTGAAGATCCAGTCTGCACAGACAGACCATCGAGGAAGGGGCAGACATTGGCATTATTGTTTATCGTAACAAAAGACTCTAAAGGCAGATTCTATAGAAAGACCCAACATCCCTGCCTCCCCCTTCTTGGACTTTTCCCAGCCTGAAAGGGAAAGGGAACTTGAGGGAGCTGGAAGCAGAAAGGAAGAAAGGAGAAAGCTCCACAACAGAAAGGGTTTCCCAAGGCTATATGTAAATTACTTAACCCTGACTCCAGAGTAAGAGCCAAGACATAATGGACTTGTATAACTTAAGACTTGGATCCATTTTAGAGGATTAATCGATACCACACAAAATCCTATTAATGAGGGGCTAGAGAGACTGCTCAGCGGTTAGAAAACTTGTAGAAAGACTTAACCTGAGTTAGGTTCCTAGCACCCACACAGGAGCTCACTGTAGGCTGGAACTCTACTTCTAGGGAATCAGAATCCCTCTGCCAGCCGTTTTCAGGCACCAGGCACAGCTGTGGTGCACACGCAGGCAAAACACTTACATGTGTTAAAAAAAAAAAAATTTAAAACAAAGAAAAACTACTTCAAAGCACTATGACTTGCCTTTAAAAAAAAATAGTAAATCATAGTAATGAGGAATTAAAAGAACCTCAAATTCTTCCTAGACTTATTACTTCAAGATCCTTGACAAGGAATAATTTGGTTGGTTGGTTTGTTCTGACAGGGTCTCTGGTCTCTGGTCACCAGGCTGACCTCAGACCCATTATATAGCCAAAGATGACCCTGACCTTCTGATCCTCTCACTCTAGAGTGCTGGAACTACAGGCACACGCCATCAAACCCGGCTCTCTGTGGTGCTGGGGATCAAGCCCAGGTTTTCGTATATGCTAGGCAAGTGTTCTATCAACCGAGCCACATGCCAGCCCACAGCGTAATCTAGAGAGTCATAAAACATGCATGACAGCAAAAACAGAAACATGAAAAGATATTTTTTAAAAAAAGAGGGGTTCTAAGAAGAGAAAGTTATTTTTGAGGAAAGGCTGAAAACAGGACAGTGCATAACGCAATAAATACACAAGGCAGGGCAAGAAATGCTATATTCAAGCTGCTAACAACTTTTTTCTAGTTGATAAAATTTATGCCATCATAAAATTTTCAGCAATATTTTTATATCTAGCTCAAACTGTGTTCTCTGGTTAGGATTTTCTTAAGATTAAGAAACTGAAATTAGGACAGGCGGTGATGGCACATGCCTTTAATCCCAGCACTTGGGAGGCAGAGGCAAGCAGATCTCCATGAGTTTGAAGAAAGCCTGGTCTATAGAGAGAGTTCCAGGACAGTCAAAGGTACACAGAGAAATCCTGTCTTGAGAAAAAAATTAAAAAATAAGCAAAAAACTGAAATTAGGAAGCAACCTAAAGGGATGTTTCTAGTGTCCCAGAGTCTAGATGGGCAGAGTTCCAAAGTCAATACATGTACTTAGAATCCCGAAGTGTGCTCCAAGCCAATACTCAGGCATTGGCTGAGATGTTTTCCAGCAAACCGACACTGTTCTATGATCTTTGGTCTCCTAACTCAAAAAATGGGAATACAGGGCTACTGTGAAACCAATGAAAACGACACCCAGGAAAAACCCTTTTCCCACAGAAATGATTAACTGCTCATGGCACAAATCAGTCCTTCAGCCTTCCTAATGCACAAAGAAGGGCAGGCTACACGAAGAAAATCTTATTCTCGCTCCAACAACAATATATTTATTTGTGAAATATTCCCATGCCCCCATGAATGAAAACTCAAGCAGCCTGGAAACAGGAAATAGTGCGTGGCTGCTAGGATCAGGTGGATATGGATGAGAACTGAGGCTTGTCACTTACATGCAGCCAGTCTTTGAACGACTTTCCTGTACCGCGACAAGCCTCTGCTTCTTCACCTCCAAGACACCAACATTATCATAAGTGATTATTCCGCGGGTTGGAAAAAACCCCACCTTCTACTTGCTGTAATTTAAAAATACTGGCCACCACTCCTAGCTTCAAAATGATTTTTGAAGTGTGTTTATTAAAATGACTCTTGCTTAACAACCTACCTGTAAATGGGGAGGGACCACAAAGGCAGCTTCCTCTCACCTTTACAATCAAATCCCTCTATTTGTCCATTCATTTCAATATTTCCTTAAGGGCTTGAGCTAACCCCTACATACAGGTGAATACCCACCCCAGAGAAGGGCTGGTACATACAGAGATGAGCCCAGTTACTGTTCCTAAGGTCAAGGATGAATCAACAAAGCCACTTCTCTGAAGGATGTTAGGCAAGGGGACGCCTGGACACGCTGGGTTAGGCTAATAAGAAACTGACAAATGCACTGGGCTGGAGAAGTGATTCGGTGCAGCGCTTTCCACGCAAGCACGAGGACTTGAATCTGGATCCCCAGCACCTGTGTCTCAAGCTGGGAGCCGGAATATACCGCTAAACCCTGCGGGGAGCCAGAGTAGACCGCTAATCCCAGCACTGGCTAGACAGTCAAGAGGATGCATGGGGGTTGCTGGCCAGCCAGTCTACCTGGCTGTGAGAGACCCACGTCTCAAAGAATACGGTGGAGAAGCAATTGAAGATGCTCAACAGACACAAATGCACACACATACCACATACACACAAGAAAACAACACATGCACACATATATATACACACACAAACAGAAAGTGAAAGAAATAAAACACTTCTAGAGTTTCATAAGGAAGTCATGGACTCAAGTAAGCCTTTATATGGCTTTAAACATCACTAGAAAAAGACAAAAACCACAGGCCATCTAGAAGAGACAGTTTCAAGTTCAGACCCAAAAGTCTGACTTGCAGAAGTCAGGTCTACAAAACCAAGCTGTAAATTCTCAAGAAAGAATCCTGGCCTAGGATATCTCAGCAGTTTTCAGGCCATGGCTAAAACAATATTCTAAGTTGGAAAGCTCTGGAGGCTTTTTTTTCTCTAGTAGAGAGACAGCAACGCCAGGAAAAGGCCTGTAGTGTCGCTCAAGAAACTGAGACAGGAAGGCTGGCGCACATTTATAGTCAATCTGGGCTACAAAGACCCTTGTTTCACAAAATACTAAAAAAACAAAAATAACAAAACAGGGAGGGGAGGAAGGTAGCTAACTAAGATGGCTAAAGGAAAAACGAACGCCCCAAAACAGTAAGATTCTTCTGGACTTGCAAATCGGAAAGGCTTGCTCTTCACTCCCGCTATTCTCTGACAAGACTGCAACGCAGCAGCTGGCTGTCAAGGGACTAAATCACAGCATTCACCCAACAAACGCCTGAGTGTCTGTGCTGCTGTGGTCAGTCACTCCTCGAGGCTCTGAGCGATGAACTTGAACAGAGAGACTTCCAGCCCTCAAGGGGCATTCACTCTGGTGGCAAGAGATCGATCGGAGGGAAGGGGTGTAAACGGAAGGGAACGGCAGGGTCCAAATACTGCAAGTAAGAAAAAGAGGGGGGGCGGACAACGGGACACAGAGGACATGGCGCTGGTTTGACCAAAACACAGATCTTTAAACTCTGTAGTGGTTTCTCAACCTTAATAAGCATCAGCATCATTTGGAGGGCCTAAGAAAGCAGGGATCTCTGGGCCCCAAGCCTGATCTTTTTATTTTGTAGGTTGGGATGAGACTCAACAATAAGCTGACAAATTCCCTGTTTGACACCGCTGGTCCAAGAGCCAGGCTTTTGTTCCATCCAGATTAGATGACCCAGCTCAGGAGCTCACAGGACTTCTTTCATCCATTCTCATATTCAAGCATTCGAGCACTTATTCATAGGCCCGGGAACAGTGCTAGGAGCTAAGTCTAAATATAACCTGACCTCAAATAATTCACAGAGATAGGCCGAATGGCATGGGCCTAGAACCCCAGCTACTCAGAAGCTAGAAGCAGAAAGGATTCCAAGTTCAAGGACTGCCTGAGCTATACACGGAGTTCAAAGGCCAGCCTGAGCAACTTGGGTAGGTCCTCTCTCAAATTAAAAAGTAGATCCCACGAGATGGGTCAACAGGTCAAAGAAGGAAAAAAAAAGTCCTTGTTTTAAAGAGCATGCCTG
Organism: Microtus obscurus; assembly: GCA_963919715.1. Taxonomy (NCBI): domain Eukaryota; kingdom Metazoa; phylum Chordata; class Mammalia; order Rodentia; family Cricetidae; genus Microtus; species Microtus obscurus. The sequence continues at coordinate 24,389,622 of CAWTZC010002521.1, forward strand.
ATGACCTTAAGTTCCACCCCTGAAACCCACTGTGAGGAGAGACTAAGCCAACTCCTGAAAGTTGTCCTCTGACTTCCATGAAACTCCCACTAACACTCACACAATAGCAATAGATAACATTTAAAAATATGTAGGGCTGGCAAGATGGTTCACCCAGAAAGGATGCTTGCCTCCAAGCTTGATTACCTGAGTTTGATCCCTAGGAAGAAGAGAACCGATTCTCCAAAGCTGCCCTCTGATCTTCATACAAGCCCTACGAGATTCACAAGCCGCTGGACCTAATGGTCTCCCAGCTAGGAAGCTAAGGAAGGAGAACCACAGGTTCACTGCCTGAGCTACAGAATGAGTCCAAGGCCGGTCCTGACTCAAAATTTTGAAATGTTCAATGTGATAAGGGTTGGGGATATAGCTGAGCAGTAGAACACTTGATCACAAGTACCACAGAAAGGAGGGGGGGGGGAGATAAAGGTGTGGACTCTCACTACGAGACTGATTACGGAAAGAGGACTTTACAGGAGCAGCTCACTCCAAAAGAAGACTAGGAGAAAAGAGGGACTAGCTCTCAGAGATCCAACAAAGAACTCCGTCCAGGCAATAAAGGTGTAGAAAGCAGCACTCCAGGCCAAGCGGCACACGGAAAAGAGACAAGAAAAAGGGGACGTAGGACACCATGCATGGCCTGGGCTCCAGAGGTTTCTTATTCCATCCTAAAGAGTCTGATCCTTCAACTGTGAAAAGAGAGGGAGGGGTGGAGTGTGGTGGGGGTAGGAAGCATTTCCATGACCAGTTTTGTTTTACAAAGACCTCCCTCAAGGTGCACAGCTTCCTGCAAACCTAGCACAAGGCGTCAAAGCAGGTTCTCAGAAAACCTACATTCAATTGGACTGGATAAGCTACGTGTCAAGGGCAGCTCTTATAGATGAGGGGCAGTCACTTTCCCTAAGGACTTGCTTTGACCAGGACAAGACTTGTAAGACAGGTCCAGCAACCTCAATTACTGCACACCATTCCCTGCTCGGCTAGAGTCCCCCAGAGGGCTTTCATTGTTTACATGTCTACCTCACCCACTAAACTTTGAGCTCTCAGACTTGTGAGCAAAGACAGACTGTATCCTGCACTTGAAATCCACACAGACCTTAAGACCTTACTTAGCAGGGCAGCCTGAAACATTGGAGCACTCCAGAGTCTAGGTTACCTAGGTTATTACTATGTTGGGTGAACAGATGAATAAATAAGCAAACTGATCAGGCCAAGCCATGAGTTCAAACAGAAGACTACGAAGAGGCTTCAGGGGAATGTGACTTCTCGTTGAGGTGGCTTGAGTTCGAGTATACATGATTTAGGATTTCCAAACAGAGCAAGCGCGTTAAAAATGCAGACACTGAAACCTCTGTGGGCCACTAGGAGCCCCAACGGGGACACGGGGACAACTATGTTCTACCAGGAAGGATGCCAGCAAAGACTGAGCAGTGAGGAGTATTCTTCGGTGGAATCCTGGAAGCGGAGTAGGTGATTGCTACCTAGCTGCTTGTTTCTGAAGATTCATAGCAAATCCCAGGAACTTGGAAGGCTGGAGGGGACCTGTTCAAGGTCACACAGGAAGGAGGTGATGCCGAAAGAGGTATCTAGACCCTTAAACATAGGGACAAAGTTTCCCTCAAGAAAGATCCTTAAAATAGAAGTACTAACATTACGATTAACCTTTCCTTTTACCTGTCGCAGTTCTGGGAGTATTGTAAAGGGTAGGGTAATTATCCAAGGGGTTTAACACAAGGAACTTAGGTTAAAAGATTTAATCACCCAATAATTGTCAAGTATTCTTCCAAAACACTCACAGTATTGTTTACCGTTAAAAGGTTGAATAATTCTGGAAAGGTTGGAATAATTCACGCCCTTTTGAAATGGGCGTGAAAAAAGACTAGGATTCTCATCCTCCTTTCCAAAAGTCTGTGCAGAACTTCCCAAGTTACGGGGTACTCCCGGCGTGGGGGAGGGGCGGCACAAGTCACTGACTTCCAGTCTTTATTTTTCAAGACGATGAACCCGCAAAGTGATTCCCAAACCAGGACCGACCCCAAAGACCCAAAACCGCCCTGCTTTACTAAACGTCTGCGTCACGGGTCCGTTCCAGCGTCCCAGGACCCCGAAGGGACCGGGACCTGTGGTCCCTCCCCCGCCAGAGCACGCCCTCGGGGTCCCCCAGGGTCCCGGCTGCGGGGACCCGCGGTCGCCTCTGAGCTGGCACCGGGGGCCTTTGTTGGCCCGAAGGGGAGCGGTCGGTCGGCCTCGCGGGGCGGCGCCCGCCTCTGCTCACCTGACGCCCCTGCCCCCGCGCCTTCCCCGACCCGCGCCCGCGCCCGGACGCCGCGATGAGGGGAGCACCGGGCGGGGGGGGGGAGTCTCTCACCTTCTGCACTCGCTCTGTCCTCCTCCTCCTCCTGGCGGCGGCCGCCGAGCCCGGGGAGAGCGCGGCGGGGTGCGCGGGCGGCCGCCCCGCGTTCTCCGGGTACCTCACGCCCGGGGTCCTAAGGCGGGCCGCTGCGGACCACGGGGAGCGGGGGGCGCGCCGGGATGGCGAGGGGGCGGGGTGCGTTCGCTGAGGGGGAGACTGGGGAGAGCGCGGGCTCTGAGCGGGGAGAGGCGACTGCGGGGAGCTGGCGATGGCGGAGGGGACCCCGTGCAGTCTACGGGCGGAGCGGGGCGGGATGGGATCGGTCAGCGGTGCGGGGCGCCCACCGCACGGCCGTACCTTTCGGCCCCCGTCGCAGCCCGGCTATTGTATGCAGCCCGGCTGGCCGCCGCCGCGCCCTGCAGCCCCGCCCCGGCCCCGCCTCCTTCAGATCGGTCACGCCCCCTCCTGCAGGACTCCGCCCCCCGCAGGTGGGAGGGGGCGGGAGCGCCTGTCCGACCCACGTGAACCGGACCAACCACGCCGGGGGAGGGGGGGAGGTGGAAGGCCCCGCGCCTGGATGACGTCATCAGCGCTTGACGCCAAAGGCCGAGGATCACCTGGCGGCCCCGTGACGTCATTGGGGAGGGGTGGAACGCGGGGAGACCCTCGGTTGCAAAGCACCAGCGCATCCTCTAGCTCGCCAAGATCTGAATGTGTGAAAGCTGTCGGGGCTCGGGCCACCTCCCAGCCGGACATCTACTCTTCTGTCTTGGGATTGGCGGTCTGAGCAACGTTAGGTGTCACATGCAAGGATGGTGGAAGAAATAGCGGAGACGGTCGAGCTAGACTGAATTCATGTGGGGGAAAAATAAAAGGCTCCTTTTCCGGCTCTCTCCCACCACCGAGGCTACTTTTGACGCAAATTTTTCTCCTGAGCTCAGATTCTCTATTTCTCACTCCTTGGGAAACAGCGTTCACTACTTGTCCTGCTGTGACTAGGATTCGGTACGTCCAAAACCGAGGCACTATAACTCTGAGCCGAACTCAAAGCCTTGTTTCACACCCCAGATGTTCAAGACTTTGAATCCAAGCTGGGCATGATGGCGCACGCCTGTAATCCCAGAACACGTGCGGCAGAGGCAAGCGGATCTCTGTGAGTTCGAGGCCAGCCTGGTCTAGAGAGCAAGTTCCAGAGCAGCCATAATTACACAGAGAAACCCTGCCTTGAAAAGACAAAAAAAAAAAAAAAAATTAAATTAAAAAAAAAACTTTGAATTTCCAAGCCTTCCAACTTCTTCATAGTAAATAACACTTGGCTATCCTAACTTGGCCTTGGCCTCTTTAAACTTTAGCTTTACAATAAACAACAACAACAATAATAATAGTAATAATATAATAGCTTCAATTTAGCCACCATTGTCCTTGAAAATAATGGGTATTTCTAGAGTCCTTTTCCCTTGCTGTGGTCAGCCAATGAACCACCAGATCACATTCTCAACATTTATTTCAAACTGTACTTCCGACTTGTAAAATCTGCAAAAAAAAAGTTTGTCAAGCCTTGCCCTTCTCTCTAGTCACTACCATCACTTGGGCAACAGAAGCAACCATTAGTCTCTCGAAATCTAACCCATTATGGTCTCTGGTCTCTCCTTCCCCTGTTTGAACAGTCTGGGAGACTTTATAGCTTTTAGGATAAAGTCCAAACTTTAACACGGCACATACAGGCTGGCTACTCATATCAGCCTTTCTGACTTCATCGTACGCTCTACCCTCGCTGCGGTCACGTCAGAACACTACCTACTGCCTTTTAACAGTCTTCTTCCTATTAAGGAGCCCTTCCTTCCTTATCTGACTGGACAACACCTATTCATTCTGCACCGTGAAACTCCAGGGTCACATTTGTTTAGGAATTTGACTATTATTTCTAAGGTTCCCTGAACTTAACAATATCAAAAGTTTTTCACATCTATTTTCTCCCTCTTACTCTCTGCCCCTTTCTTTCTTTCCTCTTTTCTTCCTTTTTCTTTCTTTCCTTCCTTCCTTCTTCCCTCCCTTCCTCCTTCCCTTCTTTCTGTTTTTCTCTCTTTCAGGATTCTTGAATGGCTGACCTAGAACTTGTGACCATCCACCTGCCTCAACCCCCCACTTGTGTGCACCACCTCGCCTGGCTCTTTTATCTCAAGTACAGGTGTAGTAACTGTAACTGTCTAGCTGACTCATCAGTTTCACAAATCCTATTCCTCTCTGTATCTTCCACACTTGGAGCGTGTTACGTATCATCAATTGATCTGTTAGAAATATATTTAATAGCCTGGGGGTGGCATAGGCCTTTAATCCTAGCATTCAAGAGGTGGGAGCAGGCAAATCGCTGAGATCCTGTGTCCCAAACAATGTATTTAATAAATGCTTACTGTAAAAAATAAATAAATAAATAAATAAATAAATAAATGCTTACTGTAAAAAATAAATAAATAAATAAATAAATAAATAAATGCTTACTGTGTGCTCCTGTTCTGAGCACCTCATTAACACTATCTCCCTAAAGAAACCTTCATACTGTTTCTCTTTGATGGGGAAACTGAGGCATAATATACTCTAAGATCACGAGCTGGAAAATCCATCCTAATCTACACTATCTCTGCATCTGCACAGCAGACAAACAGGATCTCTTCCAAACTGCTAATACTCTCTGCTTGGAATTCCCACCTTACTCTCTTCTGCCCTGGGACAGGCCCAAGGCAGCTTCTTTATTAATCAGTGGTATATAGAGGGAAATCCCACATCAGGGGTGCTTGCTAGAGGCAAACACACCCTAATGTGTCTACCCCAATTGTTAGATACCATTTGCTGTTTGGTGCCAAAGCAAATCATCAGGACATCTCTAGCAACCTTTTACATTGTGTTTCTCTGTTTGTTTTCCAGACTGGGTCTTCCTGTATAGCCCAGACCTAGCCCCAAAGTCAAGATCCTCAGCGCCCTGAGTGCATGGATTACAGGCATGGAACACACAACCGTTCATTCGGGACATCCCCTGCAACATGGTCTGCTCCCCCAGCTGCCAAAGACGATGGGCTTTGTTGTTTTTCAGTCTTCCGTGGAGATTCTCTGGATTTCACGTGACATCCTGAGTTGATACGCGAGTAATGACCTGAGCCTGAAATTTCTTCGAGACTCTCAAGATTGCTAACAAAACACAACCAACAACACAAAATGTGATGCAGCCCTTCTATCTCTCCAGTGCTAGAGCATTCTCTCCACAGGGCTGAGATTTCTCCATGGAAATCTGGGACCTACACAGGAGAACATTTTTAGATATTATAATGGTGTGTGGCCTATGGAGTGCCATACTGCTTGATAAAAATTCTATTATTTGGGCTGGAGAGGTGGCTCGGAGGCTAAGAGCACTGGCTGCTCTTCCAAAAGTCCTGAGTTCAATTCCCAGCAACCACATACATGGTGGCTCACAACCCTCTGTAATGAGATTTGGCGCCCTCTTCTGGCGTGCAGGCATACATGGAGGCAGAATGTTGTATACATAATAAATAAATCTTTTTTAAAAAATCTATTATTTAACATTTCATTTGTCTGAATGGGAAGGCTTTTGCGCTGGCTAGTTTTCCATCAACTTGATATAGCTGGAGTCATCTGAGAGGAGGAAATCTCAATTAAGAAAATGTCTCCAGAAGATCTGGCTGTAGGGAGGGCATTTTCTTAAATTAGTGATCCATTACAGGGTTGGAGGGGGGCTCAACAAGTCTGTTGTGGGTGGGGCCACCCCTGGGCAGGTGGTCCTGAGTTCTGTAAGAAAGCAGGCTGAGCAAGACAGGAAGAGCAAGGCAATAAGCAGCGTCCCTCCACAGCCTCTGCATCAGCTCCTGCTTCCAGGTTCCTGTGCTGTTTGAGTTCCTGCCCTGACTTCCTTCAGTGATGGAGTATGGAGTATGATGTAGAAGTGTAAGCTAAATAAGCCCTTTCCTCCCAACTTTCTTTGGGTTCTCGTTTCTCATCTTAGTACTAGGAACCCTAGCTAGGACAGCTTTAATTCTTCTTTATTCCTATAAGGACAAATGTTTAAAAAAAAAATTGAGCACCCCTGTCCTAGGGCTATGTCAGGACTTTTTAATGTTGTTTGAACATTTATTTTGTATGTATGTATATGAGCACATATGCCATAATTCGTGTGTGGACCAGAGGACAACATTCAGGAGTCAGTTCTCTCCTTCTGCCGTGTGGGTTCCATACACCAATTCAGGTCATCGGGCTTGGTGGCAAGCGTTGTTTACCCACCGTACCGTCTTGTCAATACCTGTGATGTGATTTAATGTCTTCCTTCCACTTATACTTCCAGTCTGACAGCAGACAAAGAGCCTTAACCCTCATGATGATGGAGTGTGACAGCTATCAACTGTGGGGACTCTTATTGCCATCTTACCAATGACTATTAAGTTCCAGAATTTCATCTGAAGAGTAGAGTCATTTTGGATACCAATTATCTAATCCTGAGTTTCAAAAAAAAAATTCAGAGTCTGCTATAAATACTTACATGTAACATAAACACAATGTTCACTTAGAAGCTGATCTGGAAAACAGGAGTGGTGTGGGAAAGCCAATGGGGAGTGTGTGGGAACCTTGAGAAAGGCAGGCTTCCAGGAAGAGACCCTGAAAGAGGAGCCTTATCTACTGCAAGAATTCTTCTTCTCCTAAAAGCTGCCCCCAGGCTGTCGATGCCCCTAGACTTAATGACTTTGATTGCAGGTCTATCCTACTAAACTGACATCAGAGTCTCTCCTCCTAATCCCCACCCCAGCCCCTGCAATCAGAGAGGTAAGGAAGGTGTGTGGTGGCCACTAGCTCAATGTCGCAGTGTACAGAGAGTTGCAACTTTCCAAGCCTGCAGCTGAAATCGGAGATGGACTCAGGGAATGTGATACAGGAAGGGTCTGCCTATAATGAAAACTTCGGTTTCATTATAGGTTCATCTTACAAACCAAGTTTAGTAGAAGATGCCAAACTTGTGCCCACTCCTATCTGGAAGACGTGTGGATTTTAATTACTCCATAATCACAACAGCTTGGGGTTAGCAACCTTTGCTATTAATTTATTGCAAGCAATATGTCATGTGACCGTATGTTCTTACCTTAATTTACATTCTTTTGATTGCTAAGCAGCTGTGCTTTTTGATGGCTGTTTAATTGGCTGTTTGACTGTCTGGATTTGAGATAGGATCTCACTATGCAGATCTGACTGGCCTAGAATTTGCTGTCTAAACCAGCCGGCCTTGAACTCACAGAGATTTACCTGCCTCCTCTGCCTCTCAAGTGCTGGGATCAAAGGTGTGCGCTACCACACCTATTTTTGGAAACTAGGCTCCAAGAAGCAGGTCAGACTGGACTCAGTTGAAGCTGACATTGAACTCCTGGTCTCCCTGCCTGCACCATGCCCAGCGGGGTAAAGAATCCGTTTCAATCTTCTGTTTAAATGGTTTTAGCTATTGGGATAGAACTTGCATAAAATGAAGCGCATGCATTTTAGGTGTTTTGCATCGCAGTGACAAATATCTATCTTCATAAACACTGACAAAGCCCATGTGACTCAGAAAGTTCAGTCTCCTAGCTCCCCACCCCCACCCCTGCAATCAATGATCGGTTTACTATTACCATGAGTTAGTTGGACTTGCTCTAAAAATTCATTCTGTAAATGCTTCTTTGCAACCAGTTCTTTCATAATATTTTTGCCATATCGGGGCTTGAACACAGGGCCTTGCACACTGTAGGCGAACACACTACCATGAACTACACACACTAGCCTTCATGGTTTTGAGATTATCCATGTCCTGCCAGTTATGCTTCCCTGTATACTACTGAATAGTATTCCATTCTATGTATTTATACAATACGTTTATCCACTTACGTATCAATAGACGGTTCAAATATTTGGCTCCATAAAAGCTATAACAAGCCAGGTGGTGGTGGCGCACACCTTTAGTCCCAACAGGGAGGCAGAGGCAGGCGGATCTCTGTGAGTTTGAGGCCAGCCTGGTCTACAGAGTGAGTTCCAGGACAGGAACCAAAGCTACAGAGAAACCCTGTCTCAAAAGCCAAACAAACAAAAAAAACCTATAATGATTCTTCAAGTACATATATTCAAGTCTTATATTTTATTGGGTAAACCCCTAAGAGTCGTATAGGTGTGTTGTAGGTCAAGCACCTACTTAACTTCATAAACTACGCTATTCTTCAGAAGCTGTAGAATTTAGTGTGCCTTTGGAAGATGCCTGCTTCTCTTTGAGCACTTCCTCGCTTTCTGGTCTGAGATACCCTAGGCATCTTCTACTTCCTTTGTTGGAGGTGCTGAAACTGCCATTTCTTGAAGAGGCTCCAACGCCTTTCGGTGAAGAATGGTTTGCTCCTCAAAGCCTGAGGTGAGAGCATTGTATTGGATACAGCTGTTCCCGGGTCTTCTCTGTGGACCACACACGGTCCGGCCACATGGCTCAGCTGGTAAGGGCACTCGCTGCCACGCCTGACAACCTGAGTTCAATCCTAGAACCCACGGGGAGAAGGAGAGAATCCAGTCCTGAAAGTTGTCCTCTGATTTCCACCCATATGCTGCAGTTAGTGTGCACGTGCTTGAGTGCACACCAGAGCAAATACGTAAATAAAATCATAGTTATTCTGGCCTTTAGGAAGGACGCTTTTGTGACTTCTGAGGCTGCAAGGAGATGATTTCAGCAACAACCTGAGGAAGCTCGCAACCCTTTGAAGACAGGTGCAGCTCACCGGACTCATGAAAAAGGATCCTACTGACGCCACCACCCAAGGCCTGACCCACAGAAACCGCCAGAGCAAATGCGTCTCGAGCGGTGTTTGTGATGATTTGTAAGTAAGAGAAGCTACACGGGAGCAGGAAGGGAAGGACGCTGGAGCTAAATTCTACTCCCTAATGGTGTCTTCCCTTTCTTCCTCCTTCCTCTTCCCATAAAGGCAGATGTGGGATCTGCAGCTGAGCAGCCGTCCTGAAACTATGAGGAAAAGGCCAAGGACATCGCCAAGATCTTCAGCCGAACGCGTCTGAGTCATCAACCCCAGGCCAGGCGCCACCTGCCTCCAGCTGTCCTGTGAAGGGAGAGCGGGGCAGGTTGGGTCTGTTTGGGTGTTTGTGAGCTGCGGTTTCTCAGGGCCCTCTTCCTTGTAGTCGGGTGCTGTTCTTCAGCGGTACAGCGTGTCCCGAGAGGTTCCAAAGTCGGCTTCGCCTGGTTCCGTTTTGACAGCTTTGTTCGCTGCGCCCCTAGAATGTGGCCAGCGCTCTGCTAGCTCTACCGTCCCCGGACTGTTAATGTTCACTCCAGGAAATGAAGTAAGAGGGTCCTAAGAAACAGGCCCCTCCCCTGGGGTTCCAATCGCGTCGCCCTCTGGCCCCCCACCCCGCATTTATTCCTAGACACGCTAAAGTACATGAGGAGAAAGCTGAGCAGGGCTGGGATTTTTCGGCTGATGCAGCTTGCCTGAGAGGCACTAAGGCGTCAACCCCAAGCAGCTCACTTGTTCGCCAGGCTGGACTTGTTTTGGTTTCTTGGCTCGTTCAGTGTTGAGGATGGATGGTTGTTTCTTTTACTTCTCCCCAGGAAAAGCCCCAGACCTGTGAAATGGTGTCACCACTGTGGAAAACTACAGAAATGCTTTTTTTCCCCAAAAATTAAAAATGAAGCCGTGGTGAAGCACACCTTTAATCCCAGCAGTCGGGAGGCAAAGGCAGGTGGATCTCTGTGAATTCGAGGCCAGCTTGGTCTACAGAGCTAGTTTCAGGACACAGAGATATACAGAGAAACACTGTTTTGGAGAAAACAAAAACAAAAATCAACATTAAAAAAACAGCTGAGGCTAGCTTGGGCTTGAAGAGATGGCTCGGGGCAAACAGTTCGCACGGCTCTTGCAGGAGGACTGAGTGCAGAGAATTCTCAGAACAGGCTGGTTCGCTAGACTAGAGCCAAAACCTCATGCTCCAGATTCAGCAAGAGACCCTGCCTCAAAATATAATGCACGGAACAATGCCCAAAGATACCCAGTGTCAACCTAGGCTTCAACACACACATGTACGCATGCACACACAAGTTCACATGTACCCTCATACACACGAACACACACACACACACACACATATACCAAAAAAAAAAAACTTTAAAAAATAATAGAGCCGGGGCGATGGTGGCGCACGCCTTTAATCCCAGCACTCGGGAGGCAGAGGCAGGCGGATCTCTGTGAGTTGGAGACCAGCCTGGTCTACAGAGCTAGTTCCAGGACAGGCTCCAAAGCCACAGAGAAACCCTGTCTCGAAAAACCAAAAAAAAAAAACTTTAAAAAATAATAGAATGTGGTGGTCCTCTACTTTAAATCCCGTTACTTGGGAGACTAAGGCAGCAGGATCAGTGTGAGTTTGAGGGTAGCCTGGGCTACATAGCATGTCCTAGAGCAGTGTGGACTACAATATTAGACCCTGTCTTCAAACAAAATTTTTAAATAAGATTAACATATGACCCAGGCATTCTACTTCTGGGAGCTGCAAGCAGAGTCTCGGGGTGACATTTGTGTGCCCATATTCACAGCAGGTCTCTCCTCGGTAACCCAAAGATATCAGTAGTGGTTTGCATGAGAATGACTCCCATTGGCTGCTATGCTTGAATTGGTGGTCCCCAGTCAGTAGAACTGTTTGGGAAGGTTTAGGAGGTATGGCCTTGTTGGAGGAGGTGTGTCACTTTGAAATTTCAAAGCCCATGCCAGGTCCAGTCTCTCTTTCTCTCTCTCTCTCTCTCTCTCCTCTCTCTCTCTCTCTCCCTCATTTGTGGATAAGATGTAAGCTCTAGCACTATGCCCACTTGCCTGCTGTTGTGGTCCCCTCTCTATGGTAATAGGCTCCCCCTCTGAAACTGTAAGCAAGCCCCCCCCCCATTAGATGCTTCTTTTATAAGTTGCCTTGGTCATGGTGTCTTTTCACAGAGGTACAACAGTAGCTAAGACAGTATCCATCCAACTTATCCACCTAAGTATCCTGCAAAGGACAGCTGAAGGAGCAACATGCACCATAGACACACTCCGGAATATTTATTACTCGGCCTTTTAAAAAGGAAGGGTGGCGAGACAGCTTTGTGGGGTAAAAGTGCTTGACCTCTGGCTGGGGATGTTTGATCCCCAGAACCCACATGGTGGAAGGAGAAATTCTTGGCTTCCAAGAGTTGTCTGACTTCTTCTAATGTGTGCTGTGGCATGTACAGCACCCCCCCCATACATGCAAAACAAATAAATAAATGTAATAAAAAGTTTTTTTTTTTTTCTTTTTCGAGACAGGGTTTCTCTGTGGTTTTGGAGCCTGTCCTGGAACTAGCTCTTGTAGACCAGACTGGTCTCGAACTCACAGAGATCCACCTGCCTCTGCCTCCCAAGTGCTGGGATTAAAGGCATGCGCCACCACCGCCCGGCAATAAAAAGTTTTAATAATTTTAAAGGAAGAAAACCTTACGCTACAATACGAATAAAAATGAAGGATAGCGGAATACATTTGTGGTATTTATTTATCTAACACCGTGTGTATGGTGGGGATGTGTGTGTCTTAGTGGCTTCTGTTAGGATCATGACCAAGGCAACTGATAAAAGAAAGTGTTTGCCTGAGCTTCCTGTTTCAGAAGGTCACGGTCCAACGTGGCAGAAATAGCCAAGAGCTCACATCTCGATAAACAAGTAGACAGTAGAGAGAACGCTTAGAGTGGCCTTGGCTTTTGAGACTTCAAAGCCAGCACACACACACACACACACACACACACACACACACACACACACACGCCATGACACACCTCCTCCTCCAGCAAGGCCACACCTCTCAATCCTTCCCAAACAATCTACCAACTGGGACTACGTATGCAAACCTATGAGCCTCTAAGAGTCATTCTCATCCGAACAACCACAATGCACACCGATGCCAGTGCTCATGAGAGCCAGGCACGACTCCTCCTGGAGCTGGAGCTACAGGCTATGAGTGAGATGCCTGACATGGGTTCTGGGAACCAAACTCGGGTCCCTCTGCCAGAGCAGTAAGCACCTGTAACCTCTGAGTCACCTTCCAGCCCCTGGCACACACGTGACCCTGGAGTTGATGGAAACACAGGATCCTGGTAGGCTTGTTAGTCACGTGAAGGGGGATACCTTAGGGACACCTCTGGCTTGTTCATCACTTAAAGAGGATACCTTAGGGACACCTCTGGCCGCCGCATGTACACACATGGTTATATGCAGCTGCACATGCTTGTACCCACGTGCACATATCACATGCTAAATAAATAAATAAGCTAAATGGCTTCTACAAGAGTGGAAAATAAAAGCATAAATTTTAAATTTAAACGTACACTCTGAAAATAGAAATAAAAACCGAATGGAAGGTTTGAACCCAGAGCCAGCTCCTGCAGCCTCTGAGGAGCCTTTCCACCAGGCAGGGTGGTGGTACCAGGTCTTCATCCCCTGTGCAGCTGAATAGGGGCTGGAACTGAAGCACAGAGAGGAGTAGCAGGCAACCCACAGAGCAACAATGCCAATGGTAATGGGGACCAATCCTCTTTGTTGTTGTTGTTGTTTTGTTTATCGAGACAGGGTTTCTCTGTGTAACCCTGTCTGTCCTGGAACTCACTCTGTAGTCCAGGCTGACCTCGAACTCACAGAGATCTGCCTGCCACTGCCTCCTGAGTGCTGGGACTACAGGATTTCACCACCACTGCCAGGTGGGACCAATCCTCTTTATGTGGTCTATATAGCCCGACTTTCCCTCCCCCCACTTAATTCCATGAGGGAACAGGCAAGGCAGGTGCTTGTTACACTTGAGGACACCAAGACCCAGGAAGATGCTGAGTCTCTCAAGTGTTGTACAAACTTTATTTGACCAGCAGCCGCAGCTGGGCCTAGGAGAACCGGAAAGAAGGTTGCAGTGAATCAGAGGCTCTGAGGCCCCGTGTGTCATCTCTGCTCTGTGATGTGTCCAAGTCAGCAGCTGCAAAAGCCAAGCCGCTCAGGAACTAACATGGGGAGAGCAAAACAGGACTCTCGTCTGCTTCCTCCTGGGCTCCGACTGAGTCCCCTGTCCCACGTTACGGTGGGCTTTCTGACTTTGAGTGCTCTGGCTTTCCACCAGAATATTTGATATTCGTCTTCATAGTGGCAAAGAGAGTTTGTTTTGTTTTGTTTTGTTTGATTGGGTTTTGAGACAAAGTCTCGCGTTGTAGCCTGGCTAGCCTTAAACCCTAGCTCTTCCTGTCACAGCAACCAAGTGCTGGGACGACAGATACATTAACATGCCCAGTGCTTTCATTTATTTCCTGCTATCTATGAGCAGGAATAATATTTGCATATATAAAAGAAACAAGAACGAGTTTCAGCGAGTAGCTGTGAATCCTGGCCCCATACTGCTCTCTGAAACATTGAGTTGGCATGTGTTGGCATGAGTTGGCATGTGTTGGCGTGACTTGGCATGTGTTGGTGTGAGTTGGCATGTGTTGGCTGAGTTGGCATGTGTTGGCATGACTTGGCATGTGTTGGCATAAGTTGGCATGTTCTACCACCATAGATACACACACTGAAAGAGATTTTAATTTTTAAATTATTTCTTGATTTTTATTTCACGTGCCCTGGTGTTTTGCCCACATATATGTCTGTATGAAGGTGTAAGATCCTCTGGAGTTACAGATGGTTGTGAAATGCCATATGGGTGCTGGGTCCTCTGGAAGAGAAGTTGGTGCTCTTAACTGCTGAGCCATAGCTCCAGTCCCGAGATTGGTCGATTTTTTAAAAGAAGTACAATAAAGGAAAAAAGAGTCAGGAGATGGGAAGAGAACCAGCCCCGTCCTGTGCTCTGGAGTCCCAGAGTCTAGAAGTGTTCAGCCTGCCTTGGCTCATCAAGACTGCTCAGCGGGCAAAGCTGCCTGCTCCCAAGCTCAACCTGAGTTTGATCCCCAGGACCCACAAGCCAGGAGAAAACGCCCTACTAAAAGCTGTCCTCTAATTTCCACGTGTGCACCATGGCACTCAGGTGTGTTTGCACACACGCTCTCACTCACAAGAGTAGATAAGTTAAAAAAAAAATAATAATCAGGGGCTGGAGAGATGGCTCAGAGGTTAAGAGCATTGCCTGCTCTTCCAAAGGTCCTGAGTTCAATTCCCAGCAACCACATGGTGGCTCACAACCATCTGTAATGGGGTCTAGTGCCCTCTTCTGGCCTTCAGACATACACACAGACAGAATATTGTATAAATAATAAATAAGTAAATAAATAAATATTTAAAAAAATAATAATCGTTCCTTTTGCCACACTGTTAAGTGAGAAGACCCTGTCTTAAAACAAAGAGAGAAGAGAAAAAAATGGAAGTGAAGGGAAGGGGAGGGAGGGGAGAGAAGGAGCGGAGGAGAGGGGATGAAAGGGGAGGGGAGGGCAGAGCTCAGATAAGGATGCCAAAGTATCTGGATCCAAGTCTTTCTAAACAGGTGCCTAGGTTTGTTGTTGTTGTTGTTTTTCCAGACTGACTTAAACTTCTTTGAAACTAGCAATCTGAGAGAGCCTTTAGTCATGCAATCCCCTTCTCCCCCCTCCCTTTCTCCCCTTCTCCCCTCTCCTCTCCTTCCCCCCTCCTTTCAGAAGCACTAAACCAAATCCCTGTTTTTGCTGCACACAAAGCAGCTCCCAGGCCTCTTGGTGTATATCTGCTGAATCCTTGGTCATTTCTCAGAATCGTCACAAAGACAGCTTTCCCCTGGTGACATACATTGGTGCCAGCCATTAGATAAGTGTTCAGGGCTGCAGAGATGGCTCAGCTGTTAAGAGCACTGACTGCTCTTCCAGAGGACCTGGGTTCAATTACCAGCAACCACATGGTGGCTCACAACCACCCCTAACTCCAGTTCCTGAGGATATAATACCCTATTCCAGCCTCTGAGGGTACCAGCCAAGTACCAAGTACCAGCCAAGTACCAAGTATATAGACATATATGTAGGCAAAACATTCATACACATAAAATAAAAATAAATAAATAAAATTTAAAGATTAAGTTTTCTTTACTTTGTCACCAAAATATTTACATAATAGAAAATGTAGTATACATAGGTACAGTTTCTTACCCACATGTTTTTTTTAGTTTTCAACTAACACGTATCTATGCCAAGTATATAGGTGGCTACCAATAATCTATATCAAGAATTTTCCTGTGCCATTAAAGACTTCCTAAATATCCATTCTTCTTAGCCAGCATAGAATATACAACCACAGAGTTTTGGAATGAACCTTAATTCATGAGCACTCAGTTGGCTCTTAAGTTTCATGAATAACAGCAGACACATCGTGCTGTCTCAATATCTCATCATTTCCTTAAGACTGATTCTCGGAAGGAGAATTCCTAAAGGAATTTCAGATTTTTACCATAATGAAAATCCAGGAAAAAAAGCCTGTGCGTCCCCTCTGACCACTTGAACAGCAGCTGACACACCTTCTGAGAGCAGAATCATACACTCTTCTATCTCTTCCCAGCGTCCCTCCTGGGCTGCCCTAACTGGCCTTTAGACTGACCAACAGTGGCCTTGCTCTGATGCGCAGGGACCAATCAACCCCTAAGCCCAGGGCCGAATGCTTACCGGGACTTTCTGAAAAGAGAGTACACCGAGTCACTTTAAAAGGGAGAGCCTCCAAGATATGAAATGCCGGGCTAATCACGGCCAAGTTTTCTTTTCAAAGCCCTTCTCTTGTGAACTTTCCTTTCACTTTTTTCACGAGCATGTGCACGTGAAAATGTTAACTGACTGGGAAAAACGGCGAGGTACGTTTCCCAGATTCGGTGTGGGGCCAGGGATTTGCTGGTTCCCGGAAACGCAGCTGTGAAAGTCCTGGCTCTGCCACACTGCCTTCAAATTCCTGGCTGGCTGAGAATGAGTCTGCTCCTGAGTCACCGAAGAGGGGATTATTGATTCCCTCTACTGAGGCCGATGGGTGTTATCTTCCAATCCGAAAAGTGGGTTCTAACACCAATTGCTGGGGACCACTGTCCAAGAGACATTGTTGACTCGTGGCCAGAATGTCTTAGCAGGCAGAGCAGACCAGAGATTAACCCGGCTGATTCAAAGTCACCACTCCATCTCAGAAGTGCCATGGTACCCACGGGAGACCCCTGTCCTGGAAGGGGCTGTGTAGAAAACAGGGAAGCCATTCTCAGACGCTCTGATCCCAGAACTCCTCTGCGCTACAAATCCTGGAGTGTCCATCAAGAGCCATTGTATTAAAAGTTCAAGCCAAAAAAGCTTTTACGTAGTTATTAGTTTTTTTTAAATCTCCTGCTACATCCTTTGTAATTACCAATAAGAATTAGATTGTGTATGTGTGTGCAAAGTAACTATATTCTCTAAACCAAAAGAAGGAAGAGGAACATAGCTAGCAGACTTGCTTGTGTTCTGAGGTCTTTTCGCTATCTGTACTGTGAACTTGCAATTGCGTGCTTACATCTGCCTCCACGCGTGGCCTGCTGCAAGTCTAATGAAAAAGAAAATGCAAGCTTTTATGTGTTACTGGGAAAGGAGGGAGTATCTTAACCACCTTTCTAGACAAGTGTAGGTATGATTTTAGCACTTTTGCTAAGACTTGACAAGGGGAGAAGGTTTTAGACCGTATTGTTTGGTTGGTTGGTCCGTTAGTGTTATTGGCGTTGTGAGAAGAACTTTCCAGGTGGCCTAGGCTGGCCCACAGCTCTCAGCCTTCCTGTCTCAGTCTTCCCACTGTTTGGGTGTTATACGGAGAGGTCCAATCGCCTGGCAGCTCAGACCCATAATAATCACACAGAAACTATATTATTTAAATCACTGCTTGGCCATTAGCTCTAGCTTCTTATTGGATAATTCTTACATCTTAATTTAACCCATTTCTATTAATGTGTGCGCCACCACGAGATCGTGGCCTACCAGCAAAGTTTCAGTGCGTCTGTCTCCCGTATTGGCTCAATGGCGTCTCTCTGGCTCCGCCTCCTCTCTCCCCGCCTAGCTCTGTTCTACCCTATCAGGCCCAGCCAGTTCCTTTATTAACCAATGGTATTCACAGCATATGGAGGGGAATCCTGCATTAGTTTGGTTACCAACTTGCCACATTGTAACCATTTCTGAGCGGACTTTCCAGTTGTACTGAGGTGAGCTCCGCAGTGCGTCTGCAGCAGAGCTGCTTCTGCTCCAGCTCAGTGTGTGGTAGCACCTGATGATGCCGTTCCCTTCCCTTTAAGGATGGATCTTGCTGCGTGCCTATCCCTGCCTATCCATTCATCTGTTGATGGGAGTTCTTCCATCAATGCTGAAATAAGTGGTGAGAAGAAATATGCAAAGTGCTTGATGGGGCCCGAGAGGTGGCTCAGCCGCCAAGAGCAAGGCTTTCTCAGAAGACCTGAGTTTGGTTCCCAGGACCCTGGACCAGCTGCTCACAACTGTCTGTAACTCCAGCTCTAGGGGATCTGATGCCCTCTCCTGGCTCTCAAGGGCATCTGCAATTATATATATTCCAGTATATACATATAATCCAATTATATATATCATCCCCATATCACATAATTTTTAAAAATACCAAATCTTGATAATAAAGTCCTGTAATTGAAGCCAACATGGTTCTGAGGGGACTGGCTTCTTTTTTTGGTTCCGTTTGTTATATTTTACAGAACCCGCTGTGACACACTTCTGCACCGGTGACATTCTGTCCCTTAATTTTCTAATAAGTAGACTCTAAGAGACGCAAGCACACTGGCGCAGCTGTGACTCAGCCGTACCCTGTGGCTGAGATCGGTGTAAATATTATCTTTCTAAATTCTGTTTCTGTGGCGACACTTTTGTGGGATGTTTGTAGCTACCAGGACAGTCGTCTTTTAACTAAACCTCACAACACTGAGTATAGTTCCTTTCCATATTACATGTTCTCCCGTGGCAAAAATAATAAAAAAATGTGAGTTCAGTTGTATGTGCACCAGTACACTGATGTCCCTATACGTGGAAATAAGGAGATGCCACCCACCAACCAGGAAGTGACATCCTGTAGCTGAAAGCAAATGCTCTAGAATTAGAACAATCCCTCGTATCCTCGCTGTGTGAGCGGAGGAGAGACGCTTCTGTTTCAGTTTCCTAATGTTTAAATAAAGAAGCCGGGCGGTGGTGGCGCACGCCTTTAATCCCAGCACTCGGGAGGCAGAGGCAGGCGGATCTCTGTGAGTTCGAGACCAGCCTGGTCTACAGAGCTAGTTCCAGGACAGGCTTCAAAGCCACAGAGAAACCCTGTCTTGAAAAAACCAAAAAAAAAAAGAAAAGAAAAAAAGAAAAGCCACTACCCACCATACACTGGGGCTTTAAAGACCCACTGAGGTAACCATACGCCTGGAACACAGTAAACGATCATTACCGCTTTCACCTTCCTGGTCTTCCTGGCAAATCTAAATGGCTTAATGGTTTCTCTGAGAGTCCAATAAATCCACAAATATCATTTCTTAGCACAACCTGACTAGCGCCCAAGACACACCTTTTTTAGAAAACCAGAATAGACACTTTTAAAAACTAGACAATTTTGTAGGCTTGCAACTTCTTAATTAAAAAAAAGATTTTTTATTATATTGTGTGTGTGTGTGTGTGCATGTGTGTGTGTGTGTATGCACACTTGTGTCATGGCATGCTTGTGAGGGTCAGAGGAGAAGCGGCAGGAGTTGCCTGGTACCAGCTGCTTTTACTAAGCCAGCCCGTAAGTTAATTCTTCCTCCCAAATCCAGATCTGGGACCTCTGGACCACACAGTGATTCTGCCTGCTTGCACCGAGCTCTACCCCCAGCCCCAAGAGTTAGCTCTGTTATTGTTGTTTTGAGGCCCCGTCTAGCTCTGTAGCCCTAGACTGGTGTGGGACACACCGCGTAGCCCAGGTTGGCCCTGAGCTCCTCCTCCTCCTGCCCTCCCCTCCTAAGCACTGGGGTGATAGACACATGCCACCAGGCCAGCCTCTCGTGGTATTCTGCTTTTAATTATTGTTAAGGAACTTCTTTAGTAGTTACACTATTAGAATTCCTACCCATGGCATACAAGGATTCCAAGACTACTATTTTCAACAGTTTTTTAAAATTATAATAAGCCGCCGGGCGGTGGTGGCACACGCCTTTAATCCCAGCACTCGGGAGGCAGAGGCAGGCGGATCTCTGTGAGTTCGAGACCAGCCTGGTCTACAAGAGCTAGTTCCAGGACAGGCTCCAAAACCACAGAGAAACCCTGTCTTGAAAAACCAAAAAAAAAAAAAAAAATTATAATAAGCCATTTCAGAAGTTAGGAAAGGATGGCCAGGCAGATGCTATTGTCAGCTGTTCTCCAGGCTCTTCAGAGAGGAGTGGCCTGGACACACCATGCTGAATTTTGGGGTCACCGGCACCTGAGACCGGGTAAGCTGTGTGCCAGGGAGGAAGGACAACAGAGCGCTATGACTCTGACACCTCCTGCCTCGCTGACTGGACCTGGAAGGGCAGCCTTCACGCGGCTGCATGGCCGTATTTTCCCATATACATTTCCGAAGTAAAATAGTTTCATCGTAGTCAATTAAGATCACTTTTGGTTTCCACTCAGAGGATCCTGCGTGGAGGATCGCACGGAAATGGCTACAGCTTTTCGAGCATGCTGCCAAGGGGAAGTTGAGTTGAGGATACCTTGAATTTTGATTGAGTTGGAGATTATTATAGATAAAGATATCTGTCTACATGATATAGAGCTGTTGTTTCCTTTTTTTCTTATCCTTCACTCGATAGCCCAGGTTGTCCCAGGACTCACTACTAGGTAGCCCCAGGCTGGCCTCAAACTCAATGATAATTCTGCCTAATCCTCTGAAGGGCTGGAGTTCCAGGCATAAGACACCAAGCCTGGCTGAGATGGATATATGGCTCAGAATAACTCTTACACGGAGTCACCACCAGCCATTCCAAATCCCCAATCTGTGGTCCCCAACCACATCCAGGACCGTCCACACTGCCCACTGTACCAACAGAACCAGCACCGACAAGACGGGGTTAAGCTGTTGGTACCGACTAATGTTCAATCCGGTGTATACTGCTGTGCCTATCACGACAGGAATGGGGCAATGGAGAATCAAAGGCCAACAAGGATGGAGTCTCGAGCTCATCTGTGGGGAATCCTTCCAATCCCTCCAGTCGTCAGATGTGTAAGATTAGAATGGGAGGAGCTGTAACTCACTGGAGGGTGGAAACACAGGCTCTCTAAGGTCAGAAGCATACTCAATAACACAGTATCCACCCAGTTTGATGGCCTTTTTGTTGCTTTTGTTTTAGAATTTTTTTTTAATTTATTATGTGTACAGTATTCTCAGTATTCTGTCTGCATGTATGCCTGCAGGCCAGAAGAGGGAACCAGATCTCATTACAGATGGTTGTGAGCCACCATGTGGTTGCTGGGAATTGAACTCAGGACCTTTGGAAGAACAGGCAGTGCTCTTAACCGCTGAGCCATCTCTCCAGCTCCCTGCTTTTGTTTTAGATGAGGTGTGTTTTCTTGTTTGTTAGCTTTTTTCCATAATGAACCGAGAGGGGAACAACCATGACTTTGGAAAACCTGAGAGCCAGGTGGAAAGTACGGTCCTAAACTGGGCATAGCATTCCCAGCTGCAGGCCTAGCCCTCGGGAGCCCGAGGCATGCATGTTGGCTGAGCTTGGGCTGTGTTGTGAGTTCCAAGCTGGCTACAGGTGAGATTCTGTCTCCAAAATGAAAAACAAAACGAAACAAAAAGACAGTCCTCGTTTGTTTTCTTTAAGCCTTTTCCTTTTTTAAGACAGGGTCTCATGTATCCTAGGCTAGCCTCCACCCACGACGTATAGCAGAGGATGGCCCTGAGCTTCTTTGTGATCCTCCTGCCTCTACGTCCCGGGGGCCACCACACCTGACTGACACAACACTGGGGACTGAACCCAGGAGAGGAACTCTACCACCTGAGCCACAGCCCACCCTAACCCTCTTTCTCCTGTTGGGACAGTTGGAACTGCTCAAAAGAAGGGTAAAACAATTAAATGCTGGGAAGGGGGTCACACAGGGGATATACCTGTTTCGCATGTTCACAACAAAGTCGGGGTTCACACACAACTCCAAAATTAAATGCACAATCCCTACAAACACATCCTAGTAACTCATCTCCTAAAGAGCTGCCTTGCCCTGGTCCTCGAAGCTGACCTACTCCCTGCCCACAAACAGAGCCTAGACAGGGTCAGTCCGGACCAACAGGCTCTTTTTCAACACGGAGGACCTAACCCCGTCTGGACCAGATGCTCTCCGCCAGTTTGGGGTGTCACCACTTGACTTTCCTGGAGCTCTGTCTCCTGTCTATCTCAAGAAGACAGCCTGATAAAATAAGTCCAGACAGACTTTCGCTGCTTCCAGGGACACAGACTGGTAGTCCGACCTTGTGTACCCGGGAGAGAAGGCAGGAAGGTTGAGTTCACACTACAACTCAATAGCTCACCCCTGTCATGAAGACATCATAAGAAGTGCTGTAGTTATTTGCCTCCAAATAATCTGCCCCTTTTTCAGAGGGCTGGGGGAACAGTAAGACAGAGTCTCAGGATGAAGACCAAGCTGGTTTCAGCTCTGGAACAACCCTGTTCTTAGCTCCTGCGTGCTAGGAGTTCAGATTTGCACCATCACCACACCTGGCTAAGATCCGTCTTTGTTTTGTTTTGTTTTACACAGCATCATGTGTGGCCCAAGCTGGCCTCCAACTAGAGGAAATTCTAGTCCTCTGCCTCTACCTCTTCGGTGTCAAGGTTCCAAGTGTGCCCCATGTACGCAGTGCTGGGAGTGAACTTAGGGCTTCCTGTCTCTGAGTATATACCAACTTAGATATAGCCCCAACCCCATTTAATTTTTTGCTTGTTTGTTTTGTTTTGTTTGAGACAGGGTTCCTCTGTGTAGCTTTGGAACCTATCCTGGAACTAGTTCTGGTAGACCAGATTGGAGATCTGCCTATCTCTGCCTTACAAGTGCTAGGATTAAAGGCCTGTGCCACCACCGCCCACCTAATTTTTAAAAATATTTATTTACTAGGAGAGGTCAGAGGACAACCGTGGGTAGCTGGTTTTCTCCCTCCACCAATGTCAGTTCTGGGGACTAACCTCAGGCAGCCAGACTTGGTACTCACTGAGCCATCACTGGTTCCCGACCCATCAGGGTTTAAGACGAATCTTCCGAGAATCTGCTTTGCCTGCTCCCTTGCAGTTTGTGGAGGTGAAGTTCAGAGGAAGCGGCTCTGTTTCTGGAGTTTTCCCGAGGTGTGCCCGCTGCCCTCCCAGGTCGCGCCTCCCCCACGCTCGCAGTTCAGAGAACACAGTCAGCACCCCGAGGAGCGCGAGTAAGGTGCGAAGATGTGACAAACATCAGCGCCACCTTTTTAATTAAAAAAAAAAAAAAAAAAACTGGGTCACAGATCTGAACAGCAGTGAAGCACAGCTGCTTTCAGCTTTTTTTTTTCTTCCCGACAACAAGGTCTAATTATAAGCTGCGAGAACAACTAAACCAGATCTGTGCGTGTGACCCCGTTACACAGCGTCATCTTCGGCACGTGGCTTTGACACGCACTGGACAGTGCCTAGTCAGAATGGAGGCCGTCACCAATTTAACTCAACAGAGTCCCACGTCCTTAATGTTCGCGGTTGGAGATATGCAGAACGCGGTAAAGGTGTCCGGCTACCAAGCCAACCCTAAGGCAAAGTCAGGTTGCCTCTGCCTGACCTCACTCCGGGCAAGGGTTAAGGGCTTCCTTCCTAGCACCGTGACTCCCGGAGGAGGCCTTGTCTCCTCACTTTCTGTTCTGAGGCTTTACAAGAGTTGATGCTGCTGCTCCCGGGAGCCAAAGAACTCATTTCAAACCAGATACCCATAAACCTTGGAATTCTGTGGGCCATGGACAGTCTCTCCGCGGCCGACAGCAGCGTGAAGGAAGGCTGGTCACTGAAGGGGTTCCCCTTTCTGGTTCCTGCTCCCTCCAAGCTACCCTCCTCCTCTCTCCCCACTTCCGCCGTTGTTGGTGCGTTCCGGTCCCCACTCTCTTTCCCCAGCCTATGGTTACCTAGTTGTTTCTGAGCAGGGAAGCCTGTAACTTTGCAGACCAAACTTTCTCCCTGGCTGCATTCCCAGTCTTTGTAGCTGGATGACTCATGTCTGTCAGTGTGGGCAGCAGTGAAGATTCGAGCTTCCGCTGAGGATGCAATCAACAGGCTTGGGGATTACAGTGGTACCACAACACACAGTGAGGAGGGAATGATGGCATGTTCTCCCCAAGAGTCCCCTTATTACAATCTAAGAAAATGAGAATTATCTCTGCTTTTCTGATGAGGAAGTTGACCCAGGACCACAAATGGCCAGTGTGTGGTAGAGCCATAATATGAACCCACTTGGAGGGACCCTCCCTAGACCCTGCTCCTTGTCTCCTCCAATCAGAACCTGCTTCTCTTGGAACTGTGTCTGTGGGCTCCTTTGAGCTTTAGGACAAATCATTTCATGGCTAAGGATAAGAAAGTTGGCCCGAAACAAGGCTCTGTGCCGGTGCCCTCAAGTGCCGAGGACGTTAATCAAACACTCACTGAGAATTTGGATGACACCATGGTTGTCAGTTTCTAAAGATGTCTTTAAAAGTTTCCGTTTGTGACCTGCCTAGGCTCACCTCAAAGTGAGGAGACAGTCGTGTGCTTCTCCGTGGCGTCTTGGGGCGCAGACTCTCCTTCATCTGTGTTCAAAGCCCCTAATTTAGGACCAACCGAGCCCATGGCAGTTGGTCCCGTTCATTAATCATCTCCGATAGCCTAGATAGCATTTGGTGGGGGCAGGATCTCACTCCATAGACCAGGCTGGCCTCCAGCTCACAGAAATGCATCCTCTGCCTCCCAAGTGCCAGGACCTCCATACCCAGTATGATAGCTTTTTTAGTTACAAGTTTTTTATATACTGGTTTATACAAGGCCATTTTCATGTACATATAGAATTAACTTTGAGCCTGTTTTTCCTGTACCCCCGTACTCTCCCCTTCTTTCTCCTCTCTTTTCCCACCTCCCCCTTCCACTCCCTCTTGGTTTCTCTGCAGATAGTTTTGCTTCAATGATTTCAAGTCAGTGTATATGTATGGCTTTATGAATCTATAAGGTCTAGGATCCATTGAGAGAAAATATACAACACTTGCCCTTCTGACACTGACTTAATTTGCTTAATTTGATTATCTCTACATTTTTCTACATAACTGTTCTTTATAACTGAAAAGTGTTCCATCGTGTCCATTTTCTCCACCCGTCCCTCCATTGCTGGGCACCCAAGCTGGCTCCGTAACTTAGCCACTGTGAGCAGAGTGGCAGAGACCAGTGATGCATGCACAGCTGTCTCCGCAATGTGCTGACTCAGACCCTCGGGTAAATATCCCGATACCGCTGGGTCACGTGGTCAATCTATTTTCAGCACTTTGAGGAACCTCCCTAGTGACTGGACTAGTTAACATTCCCGCCGGCAGTGGACAAGGTTTCCCTTTTGACAAACAGTGGTAGCCAGTGTGTGCTGGGGGGCAGGGAGGAAATCTCAGTGTAGCTTTATTTGCATTTCTCGTTGGCTCAGACGACCAGCACCTCACTTACTCATGACAATCCTGCAAGGAGGACCTTGTTGTTTCTGTTTCATGGATGCAGACTCTACGGCTCAAAGGGGCAAAGTCCCGTGTCACTGATGAGAAACCGAGCTGCTGTGTGAGTCGAGCTGATGGTTTCCAGAGATCACGCCTGAACTGGATCCTGGAGGATGCACTCGAAGGAGGAAAACATGATCACAGGTCTCATTTATCCGTGTGACATCATCAGTCCTAGCAACAGGCAGGGGATGGAGAGCCGGGGTGTAGTTGTTTTTTCACTCTTTGGGGGCACACCACCTCACTCCCAAATAAATACACAGACTCATTCTTACCTCTGAATGCCCCGTCTCAACTTGGCCTGTCTCTAGCCAGCTTTTCTAACTTAAATTATCCTGTTTCTCTTGAGCTACGTTCTGCCTCTGGGCTTTTTACCTTCTTTTATTCTCTATACCTCTCTTTCCTTCTTACTCCATGGCTGACTGTGGCTGGGCGGCTGGGCCCTGGCACCCTCCTCTCCTTCTCCTTTCCCCTCTCTCTTCCTTAGATTTCTCCTCCTATCTAGTCTCTCTGCCCACCAGCCCCGCCCATCTTTTCTCCTGCCTTGCTATTGACCATTCAGCTCTTTAGCAGACCAACCAGGTGTTTTAGGCAGGCAAAGTAACACAGCTTTACAGAGTTAAACAGATGCAACACAAAAGAAAGCAACACATCTTTGCATCAATAAACCAATATCCCACAGCATAAAGGAATATAATACATCTTAAAGTGATGTTCTATAACACAGGGCCTGCTTCCACCTAATTCAACAATGATATTTTTCTTTTTTTATTATGAATTGATCATTTATTTTTCCCAGCCTGATTACAATTTCCACTGCCTCCTCTTCTCCTAGTCCCTTCCCACCCCCACCCACTACTTCTTTCTCATCAGAAAAAAACACATAGCAGTCAGTCATGGCATACCAAGTGGCAGTGAGACTAGACACGGCCTCTGTTAAGGCTGGAGGAGGCAACCCAGTAAGAGGAAAGGGTCCCAGAGCAGGCGACGGAGTCAGAGACAGCCCATGCTCCCTCTCATCAGCAACTTTCTTAAAAGAAACTGAAATCTTTCTAAAGCATTCAACTCAGCTTTCGTAGAAATGATAGCTCGGCCTCTTTTTATTCGTATTTCCCGGTCGGATGCTATTTTTAATTGAATGTCACAGTGTAGGCCTGGAAAACAGTGGTTTGTTAACCAGCGCCATTGGCTCCTGGTGAGCACACAACTCAGCCCCAAGCTAACTTCCCAGTGCCTCATCTGCAAAATGATGTTGTACGGAAACAGGGACTATTTAAGGGGCTCAGAGAGCCCCCCAGCATGTCCAGAGTTGTTTTCCAGAAGGCATTGGGCCACTCAAAGAAACTAAGCTTCCCTGTTACACTAGCTAAGGTTCTCTGGAGGAACAGAATGTATGGAATGAATATATATACATATGGGATTTATAGAATGAACACACACATATCAGAATGGCTCACAGGCTGTGATCTAGCCAGTCCAACAGTGGCTGTCTACCTGTGGAAGTTTTAAGAATCTAGTATTTGTTCAGTTCATGAGTCTCAGCGGGTCCTCAGTGTATGCTAGAGTCCCAGAGAAGTGGGCTCTAATACCAGTGAAGGGATGGACTTGCCAGGGAACAAGCATCCTTCTACATCCTTCATATAAGCTGCCAACAGGTGTGGCCCGTTTTAACGGTGGATCTTCCCGCCTCCAAAGATCCAGACTGAAAGTGTGTCTTCCCACTTCAGATGGCTTAATTAAGGAAAAAAAATCCCTCACAGGTGTACCCAGTCACTCGGGTTTTAGTGGTTCCAGACATGGTAGTCAAGGTGACAACCAAGAACAGCCGTACTCCTGTATTATGGGGGGCTCACAGTTTCCAAGGTGTTTAGTGGTGTGTAGTGACCCATTCCAGGGGTCAGGCTGACCTGCCAGGCCCAGCAGCTCTGTCCTGTCTCTGCCACACTTCCGTCTTGCATCTTAAAAATCGATGCGTTTTATTACTGTGTGTGTGGGGGGGTGTGTGCGCGCGCGCGCGCGCGTGTAGGCGCGAGCGCGCATGGGGGCGCTCTCTCTCATGCGTGACGAAGAAGGGTTCCCACGCCACAGCAGGCGCGTGGGTGGGGCTGAGGGGAGAACTCGATGGGTTTTGATTCCCCTTCCACCTTTACAAGAGTGCCAAGGACCAAATTCAGATTTGGCCACACAGCTGCATCTACTTTATCCAGGGAGACATTTAAAGCCAATCCCAGTCCTCGCTTTGTTTCCTCCTTTGGCATTTCACACGCAGATATTCCTACATAACCACAGCCAACAAAATACTTAATAAAAGTAGCAATTCCTCCAGCCCATCTGATTCCTATCTTTTGCTTCCTGATATCTAAAGAAATCCCTTTCGTGGCCTTTTTGTTAAAATCGGGGTCTGAACGAGGGTTCTTGCTTGCGTTTTATGTCTTTTGAATTTCGTTTTTTTTTTTTTTTTTTTTTTTAAAAATATTTATTTATTTATTTATTATGTATACAATATTCTGTCTGTGTGTATGTCTGCAGGCCAGAAGAGGGCACCAGACCTCATTACAGATGGTTGTGAGCCACCATGTGGTTGCTGGGAATTGAACTCAGGACCTTTGGAAGAGCAGGCAATGCTCTTAACCACTGAGCCATCTCTCCAGCCCTTGAATTTCGTTTTTATTTATTTATCATGGGTGGGTGGGTGGGTGGGTGGGTGCGGGCGTGTGTGCTGAAAGTGTGTGTGTGTGTGTGTGTGTGTTGAAAGTGTGTGTGGATACATGAGTCACAGGGAGGTCAGAGGACAAAGTGTGAAATGAGTTCTCTCCTTCCACCTCGATGTGGGTGCAGGCGACTGACTCAGGCGAGGCATGTGTGGCAAGCACCTTTTCCTGACAGCCATGGCTCCAACCCTGTCTTTTGACTCTTAATATCTCGGGACAGTTTCCCCCGATCCCATTACATCTTTTTGTTTATGTGTTTCTTCTTAGGATGCTGACTTGCTGATGAAGCTAGTTCGGCTGTTTCACAGACCACCCCAGACTCTGGGTTTGTCTGTTTGTGCCCTTGAGCTGTTAAACCTCTGGGGCTGAGCCTGTCTCTCCATGGCTGCGCACGCACGCTCTGAGCGCTTTCTGGCTTTACTCTCTGGACTGTACGCGAGGCTGGCCAAAAGGAAAGACAGACAAGAGAATGAGTGATTCTCCAACAGCGCTGGCTGTGTTTGGGAAGAAGCTACGGTAGCAAAGAGCCTGTAGTGGGTTTCTAGGCTGGGGTAGTCAGAGCACAGAAGCGGGGAAGAGGGAAGGGACAGAAGGTTTCCTTTTCTGCGCGTCCAGATCGCCTGAGGGCCTAAAGAAATAGATGCAGCAAGGAAGCCTCTCACGATTTCCTGCACCTGGGACAGCCGGAACCCAGGGCAAGCCTTACATCATGAATGATGTCACCTTATTGATCTCATTTCCAACAGACAATGGAAGAATTTCTTCTTGCTCAGCCCTCCCCGTGGTCGGAACCAGAAGCTTTATCGTGGGACGACGGGGAGAGCCTCGAGGACAAAGGCCAGTTGTTGGCCTTTGTTGGCCTCCCCTGAGATGAGAGCGGCTCACAAAGCCATCTTTCTAAGGAGTCCGCCTAGGACCGATTGTACAGCGCGGGGCAGGTGCTCGCGCGTAAGAAAAGCCGGCCGGACTCGGTTGGCTTTCCCCCCCTCTTTTTAAACCAACTTTCTCCTGAATCTGCCCTCTCTAAAAGTCACCAGGACAACAGGAGGGGAAAGTGAGCTGCTCCAACCCCCTCCTTTCCTCGTCCACCTTTTCAGGGCGGCATCCTCTGGGATTTCTTTTGAGGGGGAGGCTTTTTTGCTTTATTCTTTCAGGATCCTGCCTCATAGAATCTTCACAAAGAAAACTGGGGCTCCCGTTTATCTCATCCAGCCCACCGCTGCTTCCAGCCATGACAACGCCATGCAGTGTTACTCTCCTCCAACTGGGGCAGCAGCAGAATGAAGCCTGACTTTCCCCACTGATCAAAGCAAATCAAGCCACAATTCAGTGCTTGTTGAGAAATCTGTGGTGCCAGAGAAGATGGTACCTCTCAGCACACAACCTAAAAACATACAGTCAAGAATACTGAAGCCTTAGTACAAATAAAATAAAATAAAAAAACAACAAAACAAAACATTCTCAAGTACATTGTAGAGGGACAGTAGAACCATCTGCAGGACTACCAGACTGTACTTGAACCCTCTGCAGCATTACCAGACTGTACTTGAACCCTCTGCAGCATTACCAGACGGTACTTGAACCCTCTGCAGCATTACCAGACGGTACTTGAACCCTCTGCAGCATTACCAGACAGTACTTGAACCCTCTGGCCTTTTCTGCCATTGGATTCTAGCTCAGATAAACACCTACAGCCAGGAGCAGATGCGTGTAAGTGAAATCCATAAAACCACGTCTACAGAGCACATGAGTGGACATAGAAAGAACCACACTGCAGTAGGAGGACCTGGCTCGGTTGGTAAAACCAGTTAAGTACTTGCCTTGAAACACACACACGCATGTGTGCGCACGCGAGCACACACACACACACACACACTGCAGCATAATATGGAAAGGAAATTTCAGTGCCGGAGAGATGGCTCAGCAGTTAAGAGCACTGGCTGCTCTTCTAGAGGACCTGGGTTCAATTCCCAGAACCCGTATGGCAGCTAACAACTGTAACTCCAAGATTTGACACCTTCACACAGACATACATGCAGGCAAAGCACCAATACACATTAAATAAATAGATAGACAGATAAAAATGAAAAAGGGAAATTTCAGAGCAACACATAAAATTCCATTTTACTTTAAAAATACACATTCTACGGATACATATGCCTGTGCATATTTAAACATTTAAAGAAGGCTGGACAGACAGAGGCTGAAGTTTTAATTTAAGCAGAAATCTTCCCCTAGAGAGAAGACTGGGGAGGTAGATTTCACCTCCGCTTCATAGACTTTGAAATTTCTTACATCTATTTTTTTTTTAAAATAATTTTTTTAGGATTTATTTATTCAGTGTTCTGCCTGCATGTATCCCTGCAGGCCAGAAGAGGGCACCAAATCTCAATTCAGATGGTTGTGAGCATATGTGGTTGCTGGGAATTGAACTCAGGACCTTTGGAAGAGCAGGCAAAGCTCTTAACCACTGAGCCATCTCTCCAGCCCCCTCTTACATCTATTTTTAAAAACCAACAGAGTACAAAGAAAATAACTGGGTTGCCGTGAGAGCGCACGCCTTTAATCCCAGCACTCGGGAGGCAGAGGCAGGCGGATCTCTGTGAGTTCGAGACCAGCCTGGTCTACAGAGCTAGTTCCAGGACAGGCTCCAAAGCCACAGAGAAACCCTGTCTCGAAAAACCAAAAAAAAAAAAAAAAAAAAAAAAAAAAAAAAAAAAAGAAGAATGTACAAGCGTCTCCTGTGTGCCAGGCGTGTGGTGTTCACGTGGACTCACCTGTTCCTTCAGTCTCCTGAAGCAGGTAGCCGGGCCGGTGCTTGTACCCCACGCTTGTTCTTCAGAAGCCAGTGACTTGCCCAAGGTAACGTGGTGTGTACGGAGCAGAGCTGGAAATGAAGCCAGATCTTGCTGATGGCAAAGCCCGTGATCTTCCCATTGGCCCACGGTCAGCCCTGCAGCCAGCCCTGGCTCCGCAGACAGCAGATGAGCCGGTGAACACAGTGTTTGCAATTAGGTTTATCTTGAAAGCTGCCGCTGCGGAAATTTTCGAACATATGCAGAAAGGGAAGGAACGATGTAATGAACCAATGATCATTTTAATGTTCTATTAGTGCTGTATTCTCCCACGGGGGCGGGGGGGGGCACTGAGTTTCCTCTGTCTTCCCTTTGCACCTGCCGCTCCGTGTAAGGATATCTTCCTGAACCTCAAGTATCAGCGCTGCGGCCAGCCAGCACGCCCCAAGGATCTCTGTTGTGATAAACCCCATGACAACTTGGGGAGGAAAGGCTGTAGTTCGGCTTCCGTGGTCCAATCACAGGCCATCATGAAAAGAAGTCTTGGTAGGAACCAGGAGGCGGGAACTGAAGCAGAGGTCATGGCTGGAGTGCTGCTTCCTGGCTTGCTCACTATGGCTTGTACAGCTTGCTTTCTGAAAGCGCCCGGGACCGCCTGCCCAGGATTGGCACCGCCCACTGTGAGCTGGACCCTCTTGCGGATCAATCCTCAAACAAGGCCATGACTTACAGGCTTGTCTACAGGGCTCTTGGTGGGGGCGCTTTCCCAACTGAGGCTCTCCGAGTGTGCTGCTAGCTTGTGTCACGTTGACAGATTGAGAACACGGGTGTTTGTAGGCTCACCTGGCTTGTCACCTGGGTGCCGGGAGCCAAACTCTGGTCCTGAGCAAGCCCTCTTAAGTGCTGAGTCACCTCTCCTGCTCTCCCACACGAATCTTACAGGAAATACTTTAAAGCAAACTCGAGATATGTCATTCATAAATATTTCAATCTCTGAAAGGTAAAAAACAACCCACATCTACAATGCCATAATTATTCATAATAACATAACGGAAATTCCCTAAAATTACCTAGTAACCAAACCATGTACACCTTTGTCAAAATATATTTATCATATTTGTTAGTATTTAAAATTCTCAAGCAGAGGTTCTCAACCTTTCTGATGCTGTAACCCTTTAATACAGTTCAAACCATGAAATTATTTTCATTGCTCCTTCATGACTGTAATTTTGCTGTTATGAATTATAATATAAATATATGATCTGGAGGGTATCTGATACATGACCCCAAAGGGAAAACAACTTGAGTTTTGTTTTGTTTTTTGTTTTTTTTTTTTGGATTTTTGAGACAGGGTTTCTCCGTAGTTTTTTCGGTTTCTGTCCGTCCTGGAACTAGCTCTTCTAGACCAGGCTGGCCTCGAACTTACAGAGATCCGCCTGCCTCTGCCTCCCGAGTGCTGGGATTAAAGGTGTGCGCCACCACCGCCCAGCCAACTTGAGTCTTTAAGTGCCCTCAAATCCCTGCTGACTTTTTCTTCAGGTCACTGATTTACTGACTCACGTTCTTGGGTATTTCCTCAAGCCTTTTCTCCTGGAGTAGAGAGGACTATCGACTGCTCAGCATGGTCTCAGGAAAGACATGGGGATCAGATCCTCTGGAATTGTGTTTACATATGGTTGTGGGCAACCATTGGGAGCTGGGAACCCAGGTCCTCCTCTGAACCATCTCCCCAGCCCTATTTATCTGTTCATTTAGTTTGTTAGTTATTTTGAGACAGGATCTCACAATGTAACTCTGGCGGGGCCTGAAATCCACTATCTAGACCAGGCTGTCCTCAAACTCACCTCCGGCCTCTTCTTTCCCAGCGCCAGCATTAAAGGCGCATGCCCTCACGTTCAACTCCTTTTATTTTTTAATTAGAGAAAGCAGATGTTGCTTAACAAAGTGTCCATGTTTATAACCTCGGAGAAAAGAAAGTCTCTTCCAACAGTGTACTCACAGACTGTCTCCAGGAGGTTGGGTTCTGTTGGGAAAGACCCCACCGGCCCACCCAACTCCACCTCGCACCTTTAGGTCTGAAACAGAGCTGGGCAGGGGTGCAGCGTGACTGACTTCCTCTCTGTTTTGATCCCCGCGGTGCACAATGTTTAGATCCCGAGGAAGGAGCCGGTGGACCGGACAGCCCAGCTCCCAGCACACCCGCAGCAACGAAGCTGTGGCAGCTCTGCCTGGTCCAGGCGCGACTCTAGGACCCAGAGGAAGTTACAAGGTAGCAGTGTCCCACACAATCAAGAACAGTGTTCTCAGGAAAGACGTGCGGGCAGCCGCGGTTCCCCAAACACAGGAGGCTCCTGACCACCGGCCTGCGGCTGGACAGAATGTTCCTGCGAGGGAAAAGCCTGGCTTTGTGTTGTACAGGGGAGGAAAATTCCTACTGCGGTTGGGAGCCTCTCGCTCGGAACAAGGGTCTCGACTGACACCTAGCGGCCGATTTGCGGAAGAGGGACTGATGCCATGAAAGCAAGCCCAGGGCTTTGGGTTCCCTTGTCATCTTCTGGACCCTCCAGGTTCCCCTCCGCAGGGCCATCCCGAGGCTGGAGCCTCACAAAACCCTAAATATTAGTGTCTTGACAGCAAAATCCCATCACTCTTGTAGCAGCTCCAAATGATAGAGACGCAGTTAGAGGAAGAGATCAAGTCACATAGAGGACAGTGTGGACGCCCCGTGGGTCAGAGTCTGCCTAACCTGTGTGAGCGAGGCCCTTGAAGGCAGAGTCAGTAAAGAGACCCCGGAAGGCCTGAGGCTGTGGGGGGCTTTGTTTGCTTTATTTTGCTTTAACTTCTAAAACTATTATTTCATTTTTTTTGAGTGTATATATGTTTTGACTACATACATGAATGTCTGTGTACACAGAAGAGGGCATCTGATCTCTTAAAACTGGAGTTACAGATGATTGTGAACGGCCATGTGGACGCTGGGAACCGAACCCAGATCTTCTGTAAGAGCAACCAGTGTTCTTGACTGCTGCGCTATCTCTCCAGTTCCTGTGTGTGTTAGAACTGAGCCCCAAGGCTCAGCGAATGCTGGCACCTCCTCTGTCCCTGAGTTATGAACTCACTCCCTAAAGCAGATGGAGACAGAACCTGGGTTTTCAGAGCCCAACAGCCTTCATCCAAACCTGCACAGACTTCTCTGCCTGGAACTCGGCCAGTCTCCTGGACTCTCTGAACAGCGGCTTCTGCCTCTTACCTCCTCTTTTGTCCTTCCTCTGTTTCGACAGGGGCCCCGCCTCCCATGAACGTTGTTGTACGGATTGGAGGTGATGTGTTCCTCGGTTTACTCAGGGTTTGGCACATAGTAAGCAGCGGAGTCGCAGCTTGTACTGCCGTGAGTTAGACATAGGAGGGACCGGCACAGAGGCACAGCTGGGAGCCAAGAGCGGCCCTAAGAGCCCAAGGCTCTGAGTCAGCCATCTTTGGTTTGAACTCCTAATCTCGTATCACCAGACAAGTCACTTCCACCCCAGAGCCTCTTGAAAATGTAGTCAGCATGCTGTTCTAGACTCCAGAGGAACATTAGTTTATCCTGCAGGCAGTAGATCCATCTGGGGGAGTCTAAAAGTTCCAATGACTGAAGGGAATTTAGCTCAGTGGGAGAGCAGGTGCCTGGCACACACTGAAAACCCCAAACCCAAAACTAATTATTATATCACACTCTGTGCTAAAGCGGAGCCGCTGGGACTGGGGCCACGGGGGCTAGGCTTTCTGGAGCTTCCTACACGATTCTAAAGCGCAAACAAGGCTGAGAACCAGTAGGCAGAGTACCCTCTAAAGGTTCTCAAAGGACAGAAGAAAAACAATAATTATCTGTAATTATTAGAGATGTAGCCAAGTGTTGCGTGAGAAGTGTCAGGCACCTCACCAGGAGCTCTGGGTGTGCTGTGTGACACTTCCAGTTAGCCTAGGGGTGGGCGTTAAGTGTGGGTGTATTTGTGTGTGCACGCCCATGGTAGTGTGTAGGGATCAGAGAGTGTGTACGGAGTCTGCTCTCTCTTTTCACCTGCTCGACGAGGGTTCAGGGGATCACGTTCAGGGGCCAGGCTTCGAGGCAAGTACCTTTCCACAGCGAGCCATCTCGCTGGCCCAGGGGTAGGGATTTTGTAGGAGATGGAAGGGACGTCTTCCTTGCCAGGTCTCTAAGCGTGGGAGCTCCCTATCTCGGGCCTCTGTGATGCCCACATGGAAAGTCAATTACCGTGCTCCATTTTGTGTCAGACTCAGATGACATTTGTGTTCTGTTTAGTCCTACTTGTTCAGGGTCAAATGTCAAGATCCTAAAACTTACAGGTGTGTGAAATATTCCTATGAACTTAGAGCAAAGTCTAATTCAGACCAGGTATTTCCAGATAAAATCCAGTTTCTATATATGGGCTATAACATACATTTTTATTAATTTTTCTGTTTTGCTTTTTTAAAAAAAGATTTATTTGTGTGTGTGTGTGTGTGTGTGTGTGTGTGTCTGAGTGCATGTAAGCACATGGGCCATAGGAGTCCAGAAGAGGGATTGGGTGCCCTGCAGCTGGTGTTACAGGCAATGTGAGATGCCCAGTGTGGGTGCTAGGAACCAAACTCTGGTCTTCTACAAGTGCAGCAAACGCTCTAATTGCTGAGCCATCTATCCGGCCTCTTTGGGCTTTCTTGAAGCAAGAGCTTGTTATATGTCACGGGTTGGCCTGGAATTCGTTATGTAGACCAGGCTGACCTGGCGGCGTTCCTTTGGCCTCTGCCTCCTGAGTGCTGGGGCTATATCAGCCTTCAGCTTTGTATCACCACGCCCAGCTTATTAAGTATGTTTACACGGAAAACAACAAAAAGCAAAAACTTGCCGGGCGGTGGTGGCGCACGCCTTTAATCCCAGCACTCGGGAGGCAGAGGCAGGAGGATCTCTGTGAGTTCAAGGCCAGCCTGGTCTACAAGAGCTAGTTCCAGGACAGGAACCAAAAAAGCTACGGAGAAACCCTGTCTCAAAAATTTTAAAAAAAAGCAAAACTTTGTGTGGCCACTGAAGGAATGAGTATAAGGTGCTGCCACCTTGTGGCAGAACGTGCCACACACACGCAGTCCTGCCTAAGGTTGGCAGGCGGTTCAGCCCCAGGAGCCTGCCTCTCTGCCTTGTTTCTGCGGCCTTTCTAGCCTCAGCACTGTTTTGTTTATCGAAACATAAAACAAAACAAATTGATGTCAGCAGCGTGAGAATGATAAGAGACCAAGAGCCAACATTACCGCCCTTCCCTTGTGTTTACTAACGGTGGATATGCCCGCTGTCAAGTTACTCTCTGAGGACTGAAATTTTACCTAAAAGTGTTTATATCTGTGTGAGAGCTGGAGAGATGGCTCAGAGGTCAAGAGCATTGGCTGCTCTTCCAGAGGTCCTGAGTTCAATTCCCAGTCACCACATGGTGGCTCACAACTATCTATAATGAGATCTGGTGTGTGTATATATAATAAATAAATATGTGTGTGTGTATAAGTGCACTAGTGCCACTGTGTGTGTGTGTGTGTAGGTTAAAGAACAATGTTTCTCTCCTTTTTCTCGTGGATTATGGGAATCTCCTTGGGTCACCAGCTTACCAGTTTTGAGGCATTTACCTCGAAACTGAGCCATCTTGTGAACCCTGGGGATTTTTTTCTTTGTTTGTTTTGTTTTAACGGGGACAATACTTATCTCGTGGTATTGTGTGGTGGTTTTTTTCTGTTTTTCTTTCTGAAATGCTGTGTGTCCCACCCAGGGCCTTATGCGTGTTGGGCGGATGTTTCACCACTGAGCTGCATCCCGCCCCTCATTGTGTTACTGCGAAGGTAAAAGACATGCGTGGTACTGGAAAATGGATAGCAAGTGATGGATGGGACAAGCGCTCCCCCTTGGTCCTGTACCCACACGAAGGTTTACAGCCATCCATAACTGCAGTTCTTGGGGATCTGATGCATACACGCAGGCGAGCATTCACATACATAAAATAAAAGTAAATATTTTAAAGAAAAGTATCAGTCTGTGTCTCACCGTGCTGGGCAGGTCGGTGTGCACGAGATACAGAGCCATTTGCGCTCGAAGTGTACCCAAATGGAGCTGGTGAAACGCGGTCACCCAGGGCCTGAAAGCCAATTTTACACAATGTGTGCTAACTCAGGCAGGGCGCAGCCTACTCTTGGAAGCCTACTTGGCTCTCATTGCTTAATTGAAACAATGTCCAAAGTCCATTTGATGACAATGTATGTGATGATCTTTAAACCCTAAAAAAGTCCAAAAGACAGATTTCCTACATGGGTCTTCCTAGCAAAAGTGACAGAGCAGGAAATGGATACATTCAGAGAACTAATCTCCAGGGGACGGGGAAAGGGTTCCACTCCCAGGGTTGGTTTTTTGTTTTTTTTTTTAAGATATGCATAGGAATTTATTAAGAAAGAGAGGGAGAGAGACAGGGAGGGGGGACAGAGAGAGAGAGAGAGAGAGAGAGAGAGAGAAAGAAAAAGAGAGGGGAAGACAGAGCCCAGGGTTGGTTTTAAAGTGACCTCTTCCAACAGCAGCGGCCAAGAAATGCCTTTTACTTACCTACATTCTTTTGCTCAGGCAAAAGGAAAGAGAAAGGCCTTCATTTCTCTACATGGTTTGTATTTTATGAAATAACCTTTTTTTTTTCTGTTGGAGCCACAGAATCTTAGCATTAACAGGAAATTCTCCTTCAAAGTTGAGGCAATCCTCCCGCCTCAGCCACCAGCATGGTAGGGTAACAGGTGTGGGCTAGAGTCTGGGAATTTTCATTAGGGTTATAAAACTGCGCATTGGGATTGGGAAGTAAATAGATCTGAACTGTGGAGAAGCTCACCTCCCCCCACCATACCCTACCCCGCTCAGCCCTGTGGACTGTGGATCTGTGGATGAAGGAGCCACGTGGGACAAGACTGAGGTAGGATGGTGCTCAGCCACGCAGAACCTCCTGCCAAAGCCAAGCATGGCAACCTTGCCTCTGCTCGGAGCACTGCTCAGTGCGAGGTCGGAGGACCGGAAGTTATCTTCCACTACTCACTGTGGGCCGCCCACGTCGGGGAGTTATCAGAGTGTGGTGTTGGCACGGACTCTTGGACTCAGGCTGTTAAAATAACAAGTTTCAATATCAAGACATCACTCACTAAGTACTTTTTGCTCCGTGCTAAGGAGGGGTCCTGTTGTTAGCCGTGGGGGTGGGGAAGGGCTCCTTTCCTGAGGTCTGCCTGCTTTGGCTGAGATTAAGGAGTGTGCTACCACACCGCAAACCCGGGATTCTTCAGTGCGGAGAAGAATCTCAGGGTGAGGAGATTTTGTTTGCGCACGAACAGCAGTAGAAAGACACTCAGGGGAAAGGACAGTAGGCAACCACGTGTGGGCGTGGACGTCTCGGGAACACGTGTGGGCGTGGACGTCTCGGGAATTGTAGTGAAGTGGCTGAGTCACGGCTGCGTGCTGACTGTAGAGGCTTTGGGGATTTCAGTGCTCAAAATGTAAGGAAGGGCCCCTTCCTTACACACACCCGTCCTTTTTAATGGCTACAGAGTGGTTCGGGAGACGGCTTGGATAGGATTGCAATCTGATGAGGTTAAATCCTGGGTCACAAAGTTTATGCAAGGGAGATATGTCTTTCACTAGGTAGATTTTCTCTTGAGATCACCAGAAAAGTGTAGGTTTACAGCTGGGAAAAGAGAAAGATTATATCAGCTTAGTCCTTAACTACTGAGCACCCATATTTTATTTCTTTGTATTTTATTTTATTTGTTTTTTCGAGACAGGGTTTCTTTGTAGCTTTGGAGCCTGTCCTGGAACTAGCTCTAGTAGACCAGGCTGGCTTCGAACTCACAGATGGAAATCTGGACTCTCAGTTGGTGCGGGACTTCCACTCCAGGCTAGCTCCCTTCCCACAGCCCCTTAAACTCCCTTCTTTCCATCCTGCCTGGGGGTGACCCAGGAAGATGACCTCTCCAAGGTCCTGCTCCGGGTTTCCCTCCCACGCTGGATGCCAACGCAAATAAGCAAAAAATGACTTCTAAGTATATTAATATTTCACGATGAAGATCACAGAGGCATTAATTTAGAGGACTTCAGGCCTGAGAACCCCTCCAACCCCCCACCCCGCAGGCAAGATGCTTCAGCAGGGGAAGGTGCTTCCTGAGGACCTGAATTTGGTCCCTGGGACCCACCTCGTGCAAGGAGAGCTAGAAAACTACTGCAGGTGGTTCTTGGGCCGCACAGGGGATGGGGCACAGTGCCCCCATAAACGGATTTATATATACATATACAAACAAAAATAATAATTCAATGCATGGGATTAAAAATAAAAAACGAGAACCAACATTCAAAGTCTGGACATAGCAGTGATAGCTCAATAATAGTGTAAATATAATTAAC
This sequence comes from Microtus obscurus, assembly GCA_963919715.1. Lineage (NCBI taxonomy): Eukaryota > Metazoa > Chordata > Mammalia > Rodentia > Cricetidae > Microtus > Microtus obscurus. The sequence continues at coordinate 24,428,687 of CAWTZC010002521.1, forward strand.
AATAATTGCACATGTGAAATGTGTATGTATATACACACACATATATATGTATATACACAACGTTTATACATACATGTGGTATACATACGTGTATATATTAAGTGTGCCATATATAATGTAATAATATATATTACATATATATGATATATATTGCACACTTACAAGAAGTTTTGGGGTAGGTGAAGAAAAGTCAAGGCTCCTACACCCTGTGGCACAGGTCAAACCTGGGTTCTCACGCCCGCTCCGAGTTGATTACAGCACCTCCTCGCTCCTCAACCTCAGTCTCTCTGTGAGTGGTGGTTTCAAAGATGACCTTCGGGGCTGCGCAGAGTTCAGTTTCCAGAGTGCGCCAAGTTCAAGCTGGCGACCTCAGGCCCGGCGCCGGGCAGAGCGGGCGCTGCCACTGGTGGCGCGGGGGTCGCCTGGAGCCCTGAGCTAGGACGCCGCGCGCGTGCGCAGTGGTCTCGGGCTCTGCTGACCGTTGTCCCCCTCCGCCGCTGCCCAGGGACGGCTCCCCCGCCGCCTCGCCTGCCTTCCCCCCCCCTCCCCGGCTCGGGTCACAGCTCCACAGCGCAGCCGGGGAGGGGAGGAGCCCTCCAGCGCAGAACCGGGGCTCTCGGCTCGGCCCGCCCAGAGGGGCGTGGGAGGGCGGGGCGGCGGACTTCGGACTCCAGCCCCCACGCTCGGCTTTCCCTGCCTCCCTCTGCTCTCCCCGGCCATCGGGGAGCCATGTCTGCGCTGCTGGGGCTCCGGCCCGAGGTGCAGGACACCTGCACCTCGCTGGGGCTGATGCTCTTGGTCGTGCTGTTCATGGGGCTGGCTCGCGTGATCGCTCGGAGACAGCGGCACAGGCCCACCGCCCACGCCTTCATCCTGGAGTTTCTAGCCACCTTCCAGCTCTGCTGCTGCACCCACGAGCTCCAACTGCTGAGTGAGCAGGAACCCGCGCACCCCACCTGGACGCTGACCCTCATCTACTTCTTTTCCTTGGTGCATGGCCTGACCCTGGTGGGCACAGCTAGCAACCCGTGCGGCGTGATGATGCAGATGATTCTGGGGGGTATGTCCCCGGAGTCGGGGGCCATGAGGTTGTTGGCTCAGTTGGTTAGCGCCCTGTGCAGCAGGTACTGCGTAAGCGCCCTGTGGAGCCTGAGTCTGACCAAATACCACTTCAACGAGAGGAGCTTAGCTTGCAAGAATCCCATCCACACGGACATGTCCAAAGCGATCATCACAGAGGCCATCTGCTCCTTCATTTTCCACAGCGCTCTACTGCACTTCCAGGAGGTTCGAGCCAAGCTTCGCATCCACCTGCTGGCTGCACTCATCACCTTTTTGGCCTATGCAGGTTTGTCCTTCCCACAAAACACTAGACTAGGCGTTACCGAACCCCCACGACCGGAGGTTCCAAGTTCTTTACCGATACTTTTGAGCCCCCTACTCCGATGTGATGGAATACTTGCAACTCTTCCCCGGGCCCCTTTTTGTTATTCTGACCACTTTGCAGCAAGTGCCTAGCGGTTGGCGCCAACATACAGATGGTCATTCAGTGCTGTTTTGAACACCCAGAGAAAGCAGACACTCCGGTGCCGAAACTAAGATGTCGTTAGATTACCGCCAAGGGCTTAGATAGCCTACAAGGGGCTGCTTTAATGTCAGAAAGGTAGCTTATCAGTTACGACTTTCATGCCAAGCTGGTATAGATTGCTTTTGACACCCTTACTGAGAAATGATCCCGGCTAAAGTTCCTTCCAGCTTGAAGTTGGTCAGGAGTTAAGAGTGGGAGCAGAAGTTCCGTATTGCATTTCCTACAGACACTTGCCGTATTTCCTTTTGGAGAGTTTACACGGGAATTTTTAAAGTAACCTAGCAAGAAAGGTGTGTTTCAAAATTAAATTGTGCTCAAACACGCTCTTTAAAAACAAATAAGTCTCAGCTAGGTGTGGTGGCACACTCCTTTAATCCCCAGCAGTCGGTAGCCAGAGGCCAGAAGGTAATGGTAAATTCAAGGCCAGACGGTAGTAAATACTGAAATCCTGTCTACAGAAAACAAAACAAAAACCAGAAAAAGATCTCCAGAAGTCCTATTTACTTATTTACATTGACAACCTCAGCTTTAATGATAAAATGTGCCTTAGTGGGTCACTTAAAAGAATGAAATTCTTTACTGGGATTTAGTGGAATTATAAAAATGTTCTAGAGGCATGAGTACACTGAAGGAGACTTATAGTAATAGTCTCTCTTCTCCCATTAAAGGTGGAGCCATGGGAAATGGAGCTCTTCCTAGCATTCGTCAGGCTCTGGGTTCAGGCCCTGGTGTGGCAAACAAAATTCCTTTAAACTGAGGAAAGTATATTTCAAGTGTGTGTTTGACTTCCTAGGGTGAGGTGAAAGACTACCCAATTTTCCCTTCTTTGAACCTAGTACTAGTTTCTTAGTAGACGCACATGGAAATCCACTGTGTGGGGGCACAGAAGAGGGCAGGTGCATATCTGAGGGCCGGTGCATCAGCTTCAGCTAAAGCAGAAGCATTGCTTTTCGTGAGCCGTGTTAGCCACAGTCTTGTATTTGCCAATGAAAGCAGCAAAGAGCCAGGCAGGTGATTCATGGTGGGTGTGAGGTCAGTCTCTAAAAACAAAAACAAAAACAAAAAAATTGAGATTTGTTTATAGTTATAAAAAAGAAAACCATTCATGACACCCAGATCTTTCTCATTCTGCCTCACTCCCCTGCCTCTGTTGACTGTTGTGGCGCTGGTGTTCTTGTATTTTTATGTTTTTAGTACCAAGTTATGATTCCATAAATATTATGCATACTATTAATTGTTCTGGGCTCAGAATGTAGTTCAAAGAAAAAATGCTGGCGTATGCACATGGCCCTGGTCTCACCCAGGGGTAAAGATGGCATTCCAAAGAGAAGCAGAGTGACACTTGAAGTCCTTCATACTCCAACGGCAAGCCAGTGGAGGACTAGAATGCCGTTTGGAGGGCTCTGAAACTCTGCCGGTTTCCTGAAATGTGACTACTCACCCAGGGGGTAAACCAATCATCAGAGGGTCTCAACAATCTGTGTTCAGATCACCGGTGGTGTAAAAATATGCCCACCTGGCGCAGAGATCCGCCTCTCACTGCCCTGGGAAGGAGCTCGGCAGTGGCGCGGGTTAAAGTTCTCCCCAGGTGATCCCATTACGAAACCACGGTTGTGAACGTCGCTCTGGAGTCCAGACCTGCCTTGGCCACCTCGGCAGCCGCTAGCTCCACGTGCCTGTGTAATGAAAGCGTGGGCACCGAAGGCAGCAGGCCCATCGCACATGCGCTCACCGCACTGCACTGTAGCTGGTGGCTACGGCATTGGACCGGGCTTGAGACTCCAGGGCTGGAACCAAACACACAGCTAACTAGCTACATCAATTCAGTCTATTACAGATGTGTTTTTCCACTGTCTTTCTACCAGTATAAGGGCGATAAGTCCCCCCAGGGTACCTGATACAGACCAGATCACTTTGCTAAAGATTCATGAGTCATCTTAATTCTTACGATCATCCATGGATGAGCACATCGCTATTGATTCCAGTGTGAGTAAAACAAGTGAAATGCCTTGCCTCGGGCTGCAGACCATCTAGGCTGGAACCACAGAACCACTGCTCACACGGCTGAGCGTCGGGGTAGCGCTCAGACCGCTATCGAGCTTCCCCAGGAGTTACAAAGGCGCGCGCGATCACGTACGGCTTGGGAATGAAGAGGGAATGAAGTTATGACGTAGCCATGTGGACGAACGTGACGTGAAGCCGTAGAAGCCAGGCACAAAAGGGCTAATACTGCGTGACTCTACTTCCAGGAAACACACAAAACAGGCAAATTCCAAGAGTAAGGTCCAAAAACTAGTTTAAACAAAGGTCCAAAATTTTCCATGACACTGGTCTAATTTTGTTGTTAAGAGGCCAGGTTGAGTTGGACTGTGTGCCCTTAGGTATTTGTGTCCTCAGTTTCCCCATCTTTAAGATGGATACTGCTATCTCAGCGGGTATGAGGAATTGCATTTCAAACTCTCAGCTTGCTCCTGGCATGAACGAGGAAAAGTGGCTTTTGTCCCTATTTCTCCGCCCTGCCATTTCCCACGGGTCTCCTGTATTGTGTGACCGTGTTTGCAGGATTCTAATCGACCTCATTTCCTTTAGCCAGCAGTGCGGCGTGAAGACCGCCCAGCACAGCCACCAGAGCCTGAGGAGAAATTCCCTCCCAGCTAGAATCCTGAGGCAGCGCAGAACAATCCACCCCCTCCGCCCCCAGGTGTGGGGTGCATACGTGAAGGACCAGGTGTGGGGTGCATACGTGAAGGACCCAGGTGATGCTGATGTTGAGTAGATGGTTTCATTTTGGGGCGAGATGAGCAAACCTGAGCTCACTCGTGCAGCTGCTTCTGTTTCGGCAGTAGCGGTATCAAAAGCCAAGAAGGCTTGCTCACATCTGGCCGCGGGTGCTTGTCATCTGGGGCACCCTGGTCCCCTCCACGGAGCCTCTCGTCCTCCAGCAGCCTAGACTACTAACAGGTGCAGAGCATTGTTCCAAGAAAGCAAAGAAGTGGGGGTCCAGACACCACAGCGACTCAGAATTCTGCATCCAGAACTCGGCCTGACCTCTGCTGCACTTTGTCAGTTCAAATCACAGAGCTGACCCCTACCTGAGGGACGCCATGGTCCTAGTCGCAGTTCCCACAGGCCCTGAGGGTTCGAGGACAGGGAAGGGACAGAGCTTCAGTTCCAAGACGTAAGAGATTTCATGATGTCGGACCTAACAGTCTTCATATGCCATGGCCCGCGGTACTGAGGCAAACAAGTGGTCGGTCAACAGCTCGGGGCATTTCTAATGACAAAGATCTGGATGTCTTTACGTTTCTGCCCATGGTGTTTAGTACAAAGGAGCCGAATTTACTCTGTTTCTGTGGAAACTGTAAAGAGCAGCTGCCAATCAAACAATTCTCTTGAACTTAGCACTAAGGGTCCCCAGATCTCATTAGGGCTGACATTCCAGGGTGGCTGTTGGAGAATGATTCTGATGTCCTCGGATGACACCCGTTATAGCTGCTGAGGCACCAGTCGCCTTTGTGCTGTCGCGGTTGGTGAATTTAGTCCACTGCTCAGTAGCCTCCTCTCAGCAGCGCCGTTCTTGGCCTGGGAAATCTCAGTAGTGAGTCCCAGGAAAGGCTCCCAATTCCCAGCTCCCCTTGACCCCATTCCATCAAGATAGCTAACATGCTACAGAGGCCCATGTCTGTCACAGTTCATGTGTGTGAAGAAACGTCCACTTGGAAGGGGCACGCCATGGGCACTAGCAAATACACCGCTACGGCTCTGCCTTCCTTCCCTTGTTGGCTATGAGTACATCAGGAGGCCATTGTGGCCAGGCTGGCTGCCACCACATCCAGGATCCACCTGTCTCCACCCCCAATGCTGCAGTTAGAGCACATGCAGCACCTACCCGTCTGGGGACTCGAACTCGGGTCTCCCTTCATACTCCTGCAACAAGCAGTCTGGCCCTCATTTCTTAATCCTTGTAACTGCTTTTTGTCTTTGAGTTCTGCCATTCAGTCACCTAAGCATGCTGCTGATGGGAAAACATGGATGCACTAGGAATGCTTCGGTCTATTTTACTTTTCGTTTTTCATGTAAAGGCACGTGTGTGCTCAGTGTGTGCTCAGGAGGGGCTGCGCCGTTTCCTCCATACACAGACACACGTGTGCTCAGTGTGTGCTCAGGAGGGGCTGCGCCGTTTCCTCCACACACAGACACGTGTGTGCTCAGGAGGGGCTGTGCCATTTCCCGTCTAACCACAGTCCCCTCTCACCCCTGTCACTCACAGGAGGGAGCCTCACCGGAGCGCTGTTTAACCCGGCTCTGGCGCTGTCTCTGCACTTCCCGTGCTTTGATGAATCCTTCTACCAGTTCTTTGTAGTATACTGGATTGCCCCTTCTCTAGGTAAGCATATTTTTATTTATTATAGGTTAGGGTATTAATAGATTAATTATGTGTGTGGGTGTCTTGCATGCGTGTGCACTGCTTGTGTGCCTAGTGCTCTCGGATCTCCTGGAACTGCAGTTAGCGGATGGGTGTGAGCTGTCATGTGGGTCCTGGGAATTTTTGTTTGTTTTTTGTTTTTTCGAGACAAGGTTTCTCTGTAGCTTTGGTGCCTGTCCTGGAACTAGCTCCTGTAGACCAGGCCGGCCTCGAACTCAAACCACCACCCGGCTAACCAATCGCTGTGAAGAGCAAACAGTGCTCTTAACTGCCAAGTCATCTTTCCAGCCTCCAAAGTTAAATATTTTAAAATATCGTATCTCAAAATATGACAATACATGAGCCAGGAATGGTGACACATGGCTTTAATCCCAGCACTCAGGAGGCAGAGGCAGGAGGATCTTTAAGTTAGAAAGTTTGAGGCTAGCCTGGTCTACAAAAGCAAGTTCCAGGACAGTCAGGGATGTTACACAGAGAAAACAAAACCAAACCACACAAGAATGTTATACTATCAATTTCTTCTTTTTTTTTAAAATATTTATTTATTTATTATGCATACAATATTCTGTCTGTGTGTATGTCTGCAGACCAGAAGAGGGCACCAGACCTCATTACAGATGGTTGTGAGCCACCATGTGGTTGCTGGGAATTGAACTCAGGACCTTTGGAAGAGCAGGCAATGTTCTTCACCACTGAGCCATCTCTCCAGCCCTGTTATACTATCAATTTCTGAAGCCAGAGAAGAGACAAAAAGAAAAACTTAGCGTGCTAGAAAAGCTTTTTTTTTTTTTTAAAGACTTCATTCATTCACTATGTATACAGTATTCTCAGTATTCTGTCTCAATGCATGCCTGCAGGCCAGAAGAGGGCACCAGACCCCATCACAGATGGTTGTGAGCCACCATGTGGCCGCTGGGAACCGAACCCAGAACCCTCGGAAGAGCAGGCAGCGCTCCCAACCACCGAGCCATCTCTCCAGCCCCCTAGAAAAGCATTTTTATTTCGTGCTGTGTCCCTGGAAGCTGCATGTGCAGGGGCATTCACCCGTGTGTGCATGTGGAGACTGACTCTCTATTCTTATGATAGAGAGCTCTCCCGTTCTAGCCAGACTGACCGGCCAGCGAGCTCAGTGTCTATCCATCTCTGTCCCCACTTCCAAGGCTGGGCTTACAGGGCACATGCTGCCACGCCCAACTTTTATGCAGGTACCTGGGATCCAAATTCAGGTCATGATCACACAACAAGCACTTACCCACCAAGCCAACGCCCCAGCTCCTGATGCTGTGTTTGGACAGACAGCTGCAGATATGGTTTAGCGCTTACCTACTTGAAGGGGACAATGAAAGGTTGTTACTTCCATTCAAAAATAATCCTTCAGTTGCACCTGGCATGCAGCCTGAAATTCTAGTGACTGCTGAGGCAGGAGGATTACAAGCATAAGGCCTGTTTGGGCTACAAAGCAAGTTCAAGTCCAGCTTGGACAACTTACTGAGACTGTCCCAAAATGCAATATGAAAACCAGGACAAGGTTATAGTGGTAGAGAACTTGCCCTGCATGCCCAGGTCCTTGGGTTCTAATCTAGGCCATAATAACTTTTTAGTAGCCAGAGACATGGTTCTGTTGATAGAGTGTTTGCCTGGCCCTGGGCTCAGCCCCAGCGCTGCATAAAGCTGGGGCTGGTGGTCAGGCCTGTAGCCCGGGATGGTGGTCACGCCTGGAGTCTCTACACCCAGGTGGAAGCAGGAGGAGCAGAAGTTCAAGGTCACTCTCAATTACACAGAGAGTTTGAGACCAGCCTGCACTACAAAACTTATCTCAAAAATGATAAAATCAATCTTTTTTTTTTTTTTTGCACTAAATACTTTTCCCCAAATTTGTGAGTTCCAAAGCAAATGTCATTTAATCATTTAGGTGGCCTTCCATATTTGTCAAAGAGCATCCTGTACAACAACACTGTGGTCCACGTAGCCTCACAATGACCCCTAAGTCCCATCCGCGTTACTGCAGTCGGGATCAGGAGCATCCTGTACAACACTGTCGTCAATGTAGCCTCACACTGACTCCTAAGTCCCATCCGCATTACTGCAGTCAGGATCAGGACGGGGACATGGCCCACGAAGTGCGTCCTTAGCATGCTCGAGGCTCTATCCATTGTATCAGAGAAACAAAAACTCTTTTAAAGAGGGATCAAGGAATGTACTATAAAGATAATACGCATTTTATATATTGCCAGTGTTTATGTTACCAGCATTTCTTCCTTTTACTTTGTCATCAGCTAAATAAAATAGGCAAAACACCTATACAATAAAAGTAATTTATAAAAAGTTAAAAAAGATTGAAGATTTGAGGTTGGAGGCGCTACTCAGTGGTCACAGCTTGTCTAGTGTATGCAAAGCCTGGATTGAAGACACAACATTGCAAAAATAACAAACACAAAAACGAAGCATTACTAATATGCAAGTAATTGTTTTAAACTATAAAGACTGAAGCACTGGTTTTAGGTATTTGCTTGGGACACATCTGTAAAACCCGCTATGATGGGCTCATGAAGCCAGGGCGAGAGCCTCACATACACACCCAGACACTCTGGGTCAATATCCCAAGGGAGCTATCCAGGTATTTCCTCCCTTGGAGTCCCACCTACTCTCCAGAGATATTTCTTTTCTTTAATCTATGCTTGCTCTACTTTAAAACAACAAAAACATCAAAATGAGAGCTCCTGCCTCCCAAGCCACCTTTGAGGCATGGAGAAAACTCGGCCACTTGGCGGGGGAACAAAGGACTTAAGCGCAGGGTTTCTCACCGGCCTGGAGTGAAGCAGAAATAGAGCGGGTACCACGGCTTCGTGCGCACCATTGTTGCCGGACAGAGAAGCACAGAAACGCGAGCACAATCTTAGTTTGTTCCCACACAGCCATGACCGCCTTCCCTACAGACTTTGGGTTTTGTCTTCCAGGTGTGCTGCTGATGATCCTGACATTCAGCTTTTTCCTTCCGTGGCTGCACAACAACCAAACGACGAACAAAAAGGAGTAACGACTCCCAAAGACTCAAACTCAGTCACCGGAGAGTCAGGGGGGTCTGACCCATGTGACCCCCTCTCAAACTCTGGCCGCAGTGGACTAGCCGCTGTCTCAAAGCCGTCCACAAAGGCGTTTTCACGACCTGCACTTAAAATTACTGTGAAAATGAGGTAGCCTGTCTTCCCCAGCCAAGCCTGTTCTTCTGAGTGATGTATTAAATGCTGCTAGAAAAGGCTCATTCATTAATCCTCTATAAATCCCCGGTGATTACTCACCGTGATAAAAAAAAAAACAAAACAAAAAAAAACAAATGAATACAAAGTTAAGTGGGGGAGGACCACTGGCTGTGCAGGACCAAAGAAATTCTGTACTGTCCCTCTGAATGACCTGGGCTCCAAGCTCAAGTGTCACATTTGGGGAGCGAGAGGAGGTGCTTTTCGGCCACATCTAAGTGACACCATCAGTGATGGCATCTCTTAATAGAAGAGTTGGTTTGACACAGGGTTTCACTTGTGGCCTGGCTGCCCTGCAGCTTCCGTCTGGACCAGGCTGGCCTCAAACGTGCACTGATCCTTTCGCCTCTGCCTCCTAAAGGAGATTACAGAGGTGTGCCGTCACAAACAGGGTTTGTTTTATTTTTGTTTGGGGGTGTGGGCTCACATGATGTAGCCCAGGTTGGCCTTGAACTCACCATCCCCTTGAGTGCTGGGATTATAGATTTATACTACCGCAACTGCCTCAGGTTTCCTAGCTTTTAAATATATTCTAAGCCTGAAACGGTTTCTCTTAAGTAGACGGTTTCAGCCAATTGTCTTAATAGGATGTGGTAAAACACCCCACAGCTGGGATTTGATCTCTTCACTTCTCAATTGCACTTGGCAGCTCCCTGGAGATGCAGGTGGGTTCTTGCTCTGTGGCTTTATTTCTGTAATGACGCACTGGCATGCTCAAATGACATTCCAACGACAAACCATGGGAACGAGTTGTTCACCTCCAGTTTACCTGCTCAGAAGCTAAGCCTAGAGGTGTGCTTTGTGCCCCTACCCTACAGTGAGGCAAATGTAACTCTACACGAACTTCTCAGCAACAAAAACTCCTTCCAGCCTGCAGAGACTGGAGGAAAAGGTTCTCAATATTAAATTCTTTTTATGAAAATTAGAAACTCAGTATTTTCCTTTCTTCTTTTTGTGTATGTGCATATGAGTGCATGTATGTGTATGCATATGTATGTGCAAGTACCCCAGGACGCCAGAACAGGATCTCCTGGAGCTGGAGTTACAGGTGGTTGTCAGCTGCCGTGTGGTTGTCAGGAATTGAACTCAGGACCTCTGGAAGAACAACCAGTGCTCTTAACCTGAGCCATCTCTCCAGCCCCAGCAAGTGCTCTTAACTGATGAGCCGTCTCTTCAGGCCTTTAGCGTTTCTTCATTGAAAGCCTTATTATGAAGTCCAATTTTTTTTTAATTTAAATTTCTATCTCATTATTTTGTGTGTAACATGTGTCAGTACACGCTATTGGCACGTGTTCGGAGAGCGGAACCCATCTTCACGATCTCCATGGATCTCCACTTCCATGTACTTCAGCTTCCTTCCATCTTCCCTGAGATCCTGGTGATGGAACCCAGGTCGCTAGGTCTGGGCTGCGATGCCTTTACCCCGCCGGGCCATCTTGCTGGCCTTGAAATCTAATTACAAAGATTCCAGGCCAGACAAGCTACACAAATTATTTGACCACACTACCGGTTTTATGGTGTGTGAGTGTGTGTGTGTGTGTGTGTGTGAGTGAGAGAGAGAGAGAGAGAGAGAGAGAGAGAGAGAGAGAGATCACCTGCTTGTAATTATGAGCATTCAGCTGGTAAGTTGCCAGGTAACAGCACTGTGTGGTGGGGAGCCTCCAGACAGTGGCTGGGGCAGTGTGTTACTAAGTCCAACACGGAAGCCAGTCAGGTAGAGAAGAAGCGTCATCATACACCAGTATGTATCATATCAGTGCTTTAAATGAGAGGTTTCAAAATTGTGACAGATAACTACATGCATATGCTCTCAAAGTCCTTCTCCAGGGACAGGCAAACTTCCTCCAGAAGTGTGCACCCCCTAAACCTGCCTCCAAATAAAATCTTTTCGAGAAAGTATCAAGGAGACGACATGATCGATAACGGCATAGCGTCAGGCAGCCGGTGGCCTGCTTTCACTGAAGTAGCCGTGAGGGCACGTTCTGTCAGGCCTGGCCCGTATCAGGCTACTTTCACATATATTTTTACAGGAAAACTCATAGTGCTGGCTTCTCTTCCAATTTGAGGCCTGCATGCCATCCTGGCAACACTACCAAACAATGACAGTTCCCCTTAAAACCACCTTGCCTTCAAAATTGACGCCGAGTTTCCTTTAGTTTCACTAACACACATGCTCCACGGCTTGACAGGGAAGGGGCTGCTACTCTGCAAAGGCCCAACCTCTGAACTGAACACCGAGTCTGTTTGTCCTGCGTTCCTCCGGGTGCCACTTCCTGCCCACTGGGCCCTGAGGTGGAACTTCCTGTCCTGCCGGCTGCTTGAGCTGATAGTGGTTTTATTCTGGGAAAGGTTTAGGAGGTGCGGCTTCTGGGGAAGTGTGTCACTGGAGGTGGGCTTCGAGAGTCATAACCTAGCCCTGTTCGGTGCTCTGCCGTGTATTTGTGGCTGGAGATGTGTTCCGTCAGCTTCCTGCTCCTGTCATGCTGGACTCTCACCCCCCTGAAACCATTAAGCCACAATAAACAACTCTTGCATGAAGAAAAAGTTGACGTCGCGTCTGTGTGAACATATGGCATGTGTGTGCAGGAACCTGTGGAGCCAGAAGGCAGTTCTGAGCTCGTTCCTGCCTCTTTGTAGAATGTTACTGTCTCGGTAACTGAAGCCCACAGAGGGATCCTCCCAACATCTTGGCCTCTGAGTTCCTTGGCTGTCTCTCCTTTTGATAGTGTGTCCTTTGCTCGACCTGAGTTCCACTTTAGCTACAAGCTTGGCATTGTCAGTAAAATCTAAGAGCTCAAATTCTAACTTCCAGTTCTAACACCTCTTCGCTCCCTCACTCTGGTGCCTCATCTCCAGTGACCTCAAGTACTCTTCTCTACTCATGGGCAATCCTGTCACTAACATGCCCCCCCCCCCATATCCTTAGCGCCCTTCCCCGGCTGTCATACTAACACATGCTAACAACTTAGTCACACGGAACTGTGCTTACTCTATGTACAACAGAGCACAACATCAACTCATTTTTCTACCTGCCATCCATACGCACAGCTGGACTTTTTTGTGGGGGGTCTGAGTGATGCTGAGGATGAACCCAGGTTGGACGCACGCCGGGTAAGTGCTCTGGCACTAAGCCATACCCTCAGGTCTCGGAGCTGGCTACATTGGGGTGGATTTACCACTACAATCTTGTTAGTTTTATGGAAATGGCTGCAGTCTCATGTCGAGCAGCTTAGCTCTCGGTACCACGGTGTACTTAGACTGTTTATTCAGAAGGATTATTCATCCAAATTCACGGTTCCTGTCCACATGACCCACACAAGCACTGCCCTCTCCTCACCTGGCGTTCTGGAAACCAGACACTAGTGCATTACAGCTGTTTACAGAGCAAAAGCAGGGACCAGCAGGTGCTATTTAAAAAACCACAGACTCCAGGACACTTAACTGTTTAGTGGGATTTTGTATTTCAAGTTTCAAGATGTGTTCTAATCGCTGGTGGGTTACAAGTTAGTGAGCGTCTCTCCTGGAAGTCAGTATTAGGGCTGGGATGCAGCTCGGCTGGAGGTGTCCGCCTAACACACAAGGGCCCTGAGTTGGACCCCTAGAACCACATTAAGATTCGGCCGTAGGAAGCAGAGGCGGGAGGATGAAAAGTTCAAGATCATCCTAAGCTACGTGGCAAACTGGAGCCCACTCTGGGAACCACAAACTCCGGCATCAAAGTAAATAAATAAATGAAGCCAGCACGAACCTTGCCAATAGGGAGCAGCTACTGAACTATGTTCTAGGCAGTATAGCAATGACCAATAATCTCTAAAGCAACCTCAAGCATTCCAAGCACTACCAATCACCCTGCATTTTTTTTTTTTTTTTGGTTTTTCGAGACAGGGTTTCTCTGTGGCTTTGGAGCCTATCCTGGAACTAGCTCTGTAGACCAGACTGGTCTCGAACTCACAGAGATCCGCCTGCCTCTGCCTCCCGAGTGCTGGGATTAAAGGCGTGCGCCACCATCGCCCGGCCTGCATTTTATTTTGTGTAGGCCCCTTATCATCTATCCCTCAAGATACTTCTCTTATCTGATTACACTGTCCAGACTAGCCTCAAACTACTGATCCTCCTGTCTCTACCTTCCAAGTGCTGGGGTTACATGCATGTACCACCATACCTAGCCTGACTTCTCATTTGAAATTATGAAATCCAACTAGACACTAGGTTGTGTGTATGGTTTTTACCTATATGTATGTTTGTGCACCAAGTGTATGCAGTACCTCTGAAGGCCTCAAGGGGGTGCTGGATGCCCTGGAAGAGCAGCCAGTGCACTTAGGTAAGGCATGTTTCTGAACGCATGTTTTTGTTTGTTTTAATGACAGACTTGAAAACAGAACTGCTAGCCCTACTTTTTTGAGACATTTCAATGAGTCAGACTTGGAATGAGAGAAGAATGTCTACAAGATCATGTAAGCAGGATAATTTGGGTACAAAAAATTAAGCTCAAAAATGAAAGAATAAACCTAATATAGAATCGGTAGATATTGGTTTGCTCACAATTACAAATTTATTTATTTTTCATTTTTGAAACGGGGTCTCAATATGTAGTCCCAACCTGGGACTATATAAACAAGGCTGGCCTTGAACTTGAAGAGATCCACCTGCCTCTGCCTCCTGAGGCAGGCTGAGTTTCATTTTTAAGTAGTCTGAGCTGACTGTTTCTCTCAAGGTTATGGATGTAACTGTCTAGCCTCAGAGAATGACACATCAGTCTTTGAAAGCATCATCCCTCCTTTGCAGGTGACAGAGTAGGTCTAGACGTCCCCTGCAGTAGCAAAACCACAGAACATACTATTCTTGAAGTTCAGTTCCAAGCAACATCACATAGCCCACAGCTACCTGTAACTCCAGGTCTAGGGGATCGTCACCCTCTTTCCTCCGTAAAAACCTATAATTACATGTACAGATGATATCCATACACATAATTGAAAGTAAAAATTAGCATGGTGGCACACGCCTTTAATTCTAGCACAAGAGGGCAGAGGCAGGCAAGGCAGATAGATCCCTGTGAGTCTCAGGCCAGCCTGGGCTATCCACTCAGACTGTCTCAAAAAATAAAAAAATAGTAATGCTGAGAACAGAGGAGGAAGAGCATAATGGCAGCCTCAGGTTTCCACGGACACAGGTGAGTGCAGAGGCCTCGAAAGCCAGAGCTGTCGGGTCCTACAGAGCTGGAGATACAGGTGTGAGCTGTCTGACGTGTGGGCTGGGAACAAGCTTGGATCCTCTGCCAGAGCAGTACAAGCTCCTAACTGCGGAGACTTCTCTAGCCCCCGAGTATCTCTGTGATACCTAGCTGGCCATGACCTCCCGAGTGCCAGGGCCCTCAGACATATTAACCAGGCCTAGTTCACAAAACGCTAGGAACTACACCCAGGGCTTCCTGCAGTTAGACCCGCACTCTACCCAGCATCACTTTACCATTTATTCACGTGTACGGCTGCATGTCTTCCCATGTGCATTCGAGTGCTCATGGAAGCAAAGAGGTGGTCAGATCCCCTGCAGTTGACGTTACAACAGCTGTGAGCTGCCCAATATAAATTGGAGGAACTCAACTCAGGACTTCTAAAGACCAGCAAACTCTGGGCCGGAGAGAGGGGTCAGCAGGTAAGAACGCTTGCTATTCTGGCAGAGGACCTAGGGTCAGTTCCCAAGTGTCTCTAACTCCAGGTCCACTGCACCAAGCCCCTCCGTGGGTGCCAGGCATGCATGGGATGCACTCATACACAGAGGCAAAACTCCTAAAGTAAAAATTTTTCTCATTAATGGTTAGTCAAGAACAAAAACACAAAGACATAGAAAACCTAGATTTATTTGTTACCTATTACAAAGACAAGACTCATGAAGAGTACTCTGCGGACTCCATTACAGACTACTTGTTCTGTTACAGAAAGTTAAGAGCGGACAGTCAAGGACCTCGCTGGGAGAACAGGACAGAGCCGACCGTGGAAGGAGAGGAACAGAAGCTGGACAGCAGTACTGTGTCCTGGCAAGGAATCGCTGGGGGTTCAAGAGGTGGCCTGGCGTAGCCTAAAGTAAAGGACCAATGCCTCTGTGGAAACGCTAGAGCCTGCCCCGTGAGGCCTGTACTTTCGTCTTAGGGACAGGAGTTCTTTTAGGCCCCAGATGTCTGAGATGTCTAAGCTTCAGCATCTTTCTGATCCAGTCTACACAGGGTGAGCTCTGTATTCACTACGCAGGCTTGCAGCTGACACGTGCACAGAGCAAAGCCAGGGACTGAGGTCTACCCAGGAGATGCCTAGCCACAGGAGGTCTGGGGGTGAATGAGAGCTACAGACACCGCTCAGTTAATTCACCTTTGTTGACAAAGGTCTTTTCGCTGGTGACATTTGCGGTCCCAGTATAGTCTGTCTTGAAAAGTGGGCTTTGGAGAGGAAGAAACCTTTCACCGGCCCACTCTGGAGTGGGAGAGGCACCAAGTTCCCGCCTACCGTTATGAGGGACTCTGAAAGACAAAAGGTTTATAATTAGTACTACTAACAGCCATTTTTTAGGTAGCCTAGTAGGGTTCCAGACTTTTTGTTTCTCAGGCCTTGTAATAACCCTTCCAGGAAGCTCTTATCACCCCACTTTATAAACGAGGAAACCAAGGAACGGTTATGTTCTGTATGCAGCGTGTGCATGGGTGGAGCTGTGTACCCCATCTCATGCACCGAGCCATGAGTTTTAAATTAGCAATGGTTACATAAACACCTTAGCCCTTGTTCAGGCTTTAAAAGCACTTATGATCTTAAATGATTAAAACTACATTGCTTGGAAATCAGGTCAACGACTCAGATGAGCATGAATAAAATTTGTGAATATATTATTTCTTTGACATTGAGCAGAGACAATAAAATGAGCAGAAAACAAACTAGACGCTCATTAGAAAATCTGTGGAAATTTTACAGTTATTTCACCATTACAAAGAATCTAAGAATCCAGTGTGGAACCATTAGTGATGTGCCAAGTCAGTCTCTCATGACAGCTGCAAACAGAATGAGAATCTCTCAACAGCCACTTTTTCAGAGAAAAATGGGAAAGCCAGATTGTACAAAAAAACCTGTCTTCCAGGACAATAATACACTTAGAAAAAGACAGCCACAGGCAGAACAAAAAATTATTAAGAATGTGATGAGGGGACTGGAGAGATGGCTCAGCAGTTAAGAGCACAGCCTGCTCTTCCAGTGGTCCCGAGTTCAATTCCCTGTATCCACATGAGGCTCATAACCACCTGCAATGAGATCTGGTGCCCCCTTGTGGTGTGCAGGCAGACATGCAGGCAGTGTCTGCACAGGAAAGGAAGGTGACAACACTGGGAGCAGGCAGTTCCTGGTTCTCCATAGAGCTGGGAACTACCTGAGCGCCAGTGACCGAGGCCACCGAGGGAAGAGAGGAGGATGCTGCTGAACGCAGACTGCATGGAAGCAGCAATGTTCAAGGAAGGAAAGTATTTATGGGGTGAGATATAAACCACAGAAGCACAGAATTTCTTTGAGTTGTTGCCCGCCCCACCCCCACTCGACAGAATTTCTCTGTGGAACAGTCCTGGAACTCACTGAGGTCGCCTGCCTCTGCCTCCCAAGTGCTGGGATTAAAAGCGAGCGCCACCATCGCCCAGCAAAGTTATTATTATTATTATTTTTGATAACCATACTAGAAGAATAGAAAGCCAATGTTAAAATTTACAGTTTCACAGCTACAATAATTGTTAACACTGAATTAAAATAACTTTATTTTTACGTGTATGTGTGTTTGCCTACATGGACGTGTATGCTGTGCCTGTGGGGCCTGTGGGGCAGAAGAGAGCGTCAGATCCTCCAGAACTGGACTTCACAGATGCCTGTGCAAGCGCTGCTAACCCATGAGACATCTCTGCAGTCAGAGATGAAGCTGGTTTCCAACATGAAACAAAACAAGTAACAGGGAACTGTCCCCGCCTCAGGGCTGAGGGGACTGAGTCCCAACCACAACAGGGAGAGATAACTAGACGACTGTTGGTAAGAGCGGAGCGTCAACGGCAATCACACACATGTTGTCTTGTCATGAAGATATGTGCTTTAATAAACATAAGGACCTGGAGGACACTGGCTGGGAAACGGCGGTATTTAGAAGGAAGGACAGAACAACAATTTTACCAAGAAAATCTTGTGATTCTAAGAAAGGGCTCTGCAGCTGCCAGTCCCTGACCTACAGTTACCTAACGAAGTCAGTCTAACACTCACACTGGGAAAGGGCAACACACGTCTCAGGGTTCGCAGAGCAGCAAATACTCGGGGACAAACTTGAGGCAGAGCTCACCAGAATGTGCTAGGAAACCAGTATGTCAAGCACGGAGGGCAGACAGGAAAACACCCAGGAAGTAATGGCCGGGACAATCTGCTCCCTACGGCTCCCAGAAAGAGGGACAGCAATACAAAATTATCATTAGCGATTAGGCTAATTCCTCCGTGAATGAAAAGCCGTGAGGTGTAACAAACCATGAACAGGGACCAACTAAGGCAAAGGGCAGAGGTGACTCACGAGCAGACCAGGACAGGCTCGGGTGTCAGGTCTGCACTAGCCAGCAGGGAGGTCTGTCTGCACAGACGCGACCATCGGTTGCTAATATCAGTCACGTCTCTGTCACACATGTACTACACCCCCAGGGCAGTGCTCGGCAGAGAATGAACCACACTACAGTGCTTACAATTTTCTCATTTCTCAGGGAAAAAACATGCAGTTTTCAGTAACTAGAGATGGGCGCCATGTTTCAAACTGTTACCTTACAGAGTTCACACAGACCTCTTAAATTATGAACTTTTCCCTGTGCTGTGACAAAGGAGAAGGAGCTACTCACTGTGCAGCAGCAGCAGTAGCATCCTCAGTGGTCCACATCTGCATCCTCAAACTGCCCAGCAACCGTGGGGGCGGCATCCACCTCCATGCCATCTGAACAGAAAAGAATTGTACTTCAGACAGGAAGCTCAACGAGGACGCCAGCGCCCTCTGCTGGCAAGAATTAACTTTTAAAAAACTGGATATGCTGGGCGATGGTGGCCCACGCCTTTAATCCCAGCACTCGGGAGGCAGAGGCAGGCGGATCTTTGTGAGTTCCAGACCAGCCTGGTCTACAGAGCTAGTTCCAGGACAGGCTCCAAAGCCGCAGAGAAACCCTGTCTCGAAAAACCAAAAAAAAAAAATTGGGCTGGGGAGATGGCTCAGAGGTTAACAGCACTGACTGTTCCTCCCGAGGTCCTGAGTTCAGTTCCCAGCAACCACATGGTGGCTCACAGCCATCTATAATGAGATCTGGTGTCCTCTTCTGGCATACAAACATACAAGGAAGGAATGTTGTATACATAATAAATAAATAAATCTTAAAAAAAATAAAAATAAATCTTAAAATAAAAAAAAAAGAAAAACCAAAAAAATAAAATAAAAAAATAAAAAACTGGATATGATGGTGCCTGCTTTAGTCCCACCACTGGAGAGGCAGAGTCAGACAGAACTGTGGGCTTGAGACCAGCCTGGTCTGTGTAGTTCCATGCCAGCCAGAGCTACACGTGAGACCCAATCTCAAAAAATAAAATTAAAATAAAACTGTGGCATTTTGTTTTGTTTCTGAAAGAGGGTCTCCTGTGGTTGAGGCTGCCCTCAGTTCCTCATGTGCTAGAATTGCAGGGACGCCCAGCACGCCAGGCTACCTCACACTCCACTCCACACTTTATACCTTGGAAACTAAACTACCCAAAAGAGACCAAAAGGAAAATGCTCCTGATCCCCTCTACTGGCTTCCAAGGACAGCAACCACAAGTGGTGCAGACATGCAGTCAAGTTAAAGTCAGTCCAAACAGTGAGCATATCAACACCTAAACACATACACACATGTATGTATTTGTATACATACAAATCCCAAAAATTCTAGGCAGGAGTCAATTTATATCTTTCCTTCCTTTTGTTCTTTTTAAATTTTCCCGGACAATGTTTTGCTATATAACCTAGGATGGCTCAAACTCAGTGTAGTCTAGGCTCACCTCCTGAGGATGTCTGCCTGGTAGGAGTTTTCAATGTGTGTGTGTGTGCCCCCACACATAAGTAAACATCAAGTCCAGGCGTGGCACATCGTCAGCTTGCAGTCAGAGGTACAGCACTGTCAATCCCTGGTAAACCCCTTCAGAGCCAACCGTGTAACGGAGGCTGGAAAATGACTCAGCCAACGAGCTAGTTGTGCAGACCTGATACCCGAGCTGGATCCTAGCATTCCTACAGTGCTACAGGTGGGCGTGGGGGGACAGACGGGAGAATCACCCCAAACTTAAAGGTCAAACACCTAGAGTATGCAGAACAGCAAAAGGAGGCTGCCCTTTGAGTGTAACACATGCACTGCCCATGTGCATCTTCCTCTCCCGCCACCAAATAAACAATTACTGAAAAAGCCGGAAAAAACTAGCCTCTCGCTGAAGACAGCACATCCATGGAGAAATCAAGCTGACACCAACCTGGAAGCATCTCTCTGGCTAGCTATCACAGTCCTAAAGGTGCTATCCACGGTAGCAGGGAAGATAGGCCAACTGGCGCGACCATGGCCTGAGTGTTATAGGAGACCACACTTTCTGACTGGATTTCTGACCTGTTCTACGAGATGAACTGGACCTAGAGCCTGTGGATGGGTAGGCGCAGGCCCTAGGGAGGCCCTACTATTCTGCTGCTAAAGGGACACAGTCTATTTTCTCCTCCCACCACACCTCCTCCAGAGGGCATCTTGCTGGCCCTAGACCATCTGTGCAGTTGATACAGCTGGGGAGACAGAGTGAACAGGACACAGAACAACAACAAAAACATTCCAGTTCTAGGAATTCTACATTTGCTTCCTATATTTTTAAGTTAACTGTGGCATTTCATTGACTTCCAGTTTCTAACAGAAAACTTTGTTTATGATTTCCCTTATAGCCACTTGCTTACCCGGAAGAGAATGATGAACTCACCTTCATAATCTCTTACGGAATCGTCTGTCCGCACTCCCGCCATATTGTACTGGCTGCTCACGGACTGGGAAAGCATCCCTTCTAACCGCTCCAGTGTGGCTTGCCCTTCTGCGGTTAAGTGAGACAGTCCTTCTTCATAGGTGTAAAACGTGGGGATGTCCCCCTGCCCTTGTTCTGAACAAACAGAAAGCTGTTAAGCTTTTACACAACAGTGAGAAAAGCAAAAGGGATAATCAATAACACATCTGCTCAAGATGGATAGGCTCCCAGAAAGACTTCCAAAATTTATTATTAGGCCACTGTTTAAAACAGGTTGAAGAAAAGAAAAACTGTCCCTGTGCCCTCTAGGATGAGAAACATTTAACAGGTAATAACTAGTGAGTCTTAGTGCACAGAGAATGGACTTGTCTAGGGTCTACAAGGAAAAGGTGGTGTTTCTAAAATCAGGGACTCCCTTCTTATTCCAAGGTGGGAACTTTACAAGCGAACACAAAATATTTTGATACTGAAGGGATTTTTGAATTAACTTATTTCTATTAAAACATATCTGAAATAAAAAAAAATTTAAAAAACACAAAAAGGACAAAACATAAAACCAAGTTTTAAAAAAAATCTCTAAGAAGTGAGCAGACACTTATGTTTGTGAAGAACGATCCCAGAAAAGCCTGGTCTCAGGCCAGCTATGGATTCCTAAGTAGGAAGACGTCAGATGCCCACACTGACCTGTGTGAGACCAGAGGGGAATGCAAACAGACCAGTTTGCGCCTCAGGCTACACGCACAGGAGGTAGTGAAAGCATCCTGGTCTGGGAAGGACGGGAAATATTTGTAGACAAAAGAATGGTTGGGGGGAGAATGACATTGTCCATAAGTATTTCAAGAGATGTGTTGAACAGAGAAAGGGATCAGCAGGACCACAGAGAAATGCCTGGCTTAGAGCACTAGGGGCTCTTGCAGGGAACTGGGGTTTGGTTCCCAGCACCCGGTTGGCAGTTCAAATCTCCAATTCTAGTTCCAGGGGTCCCAAATCCTTTTCTATCTAGCCTCTGAGGGCACCAAGCACACACGTGGTCCGCACATATAAAAACAATCTTAAAGAGATAATGAAGATTCTCGATGGGCAGAGTGGGCAGCCAACTCAGTCTGCAGTGTGCCCTTGATTGCGGCTTCTCATTTGTTTCTCAGCCACTCCCCAACCGAGTGCCAATGCACCCTTCCCGTTATTTACGACCATCCCACACTGGTTACTTTGTGGAGACAGAAAGATCTAAAATCTGGTGCCCTCAGCAAACAATAAAGGCACCAGGCCACCAACCGTGGGCTTCCACGTCGTACTCTTCTCCATCGTAGTCGTCAGAGTCTTCATCTTCCGGGTCTGGATGCAGGGCCTGGCATTCACACATCGCAGTGAACATGGCCTCCACTGCGCAAAGACATCAATCACGCCGTTACTGAGGTGTCCTTTCCCAGTGCACCACGGGGTTTTAGAACAAACACCAGTGCCAACCAATTGAAAAGCAGACAGAAGGTTTACTAGGGTAACAATATTTATAAAATCTGCAAAATTCAAATAAAAATTGATCACGGAAAGCGTACTGCCTATTACAAAGGAGACTGGGACAACGAACACATCACAAAGAGTTCAAGATATTACTAGGGTCTCTCCATAGGTGATTAGACTTAATAGGTCAAGCCAAGTGTGGTGGCACATGACTTCGATCCCAACTCTCAGGAGGCAGAAGTACAGAGATTTCTGTGAGTTTGAGGCCAGCCACATCTACATAGCAAGTTCTGGGACAGCTAAGACTAGAAAGAGAGATCCTGACAAGAAAAAAAGAAAGAAGCAGAGAGGGAGGGAGGGAAAGGCCAGAGTTGCTGGTCACACTGCTGACTAGGTTGAGGCTCCTGTCACACGACAGGTACTTCCCATCCGTTTCAGCATGCCCACCTCTGGAAGTCTTCCCACAGGTGACACTCAGTGAGCAGCATCCGCCAGTAACACTGACCAGAACCCTCCTTACCAGAGCAGAGCAGGCGCCATGCTGTCGGCAACACCACTATAGCCAGCACTTGTGACACTGTAAGTACCCACTCCCAGTGCCTATAAGGAGGCCATAGGATGGAGGCGACCATAACGAAGGTGAGAGGGGTGTGTCAATGGGTGGGGACACGGAGAGAAGATCAATATTACAGAACACTCACATGCAGACTTATCACTGGGCACAAATCTAAATTCAGTAATGGGTTCAACATCTTCATCACCGTCTTCCTCATCTTCATCAGAGAGAGAGTCTTTTGATTCTTCTATAAGAGGAATACAGATAATCTTTTTAGACATTGAAGTTTTTAAGGGTTGCCTTATGTGTATCTGCATAAGCTTATGTGCACAGCGTGCACCCAGGAGCCAGAAGAGGCCACCAGGATGCCCTGGAGCTGGTGTTAGAAGCATTCTGAGTCACCTGACATGGTTCCTTGGAAACCCAACTCTGGTCCTCTGAAAGAGCAGCGGGAGGTCTTAACTGCTGACCTATCTGTTGGTCTAGCTCAGGAATATAAACTTTTAAATATTTATTTGACATTTTAGGACACTGAAGCTAGATTCACTCACAGCAGTGCTGTGAAATATCTTGAAATATCTTGAATATATGCTTGAAATATCTGAGGAACAGATGCGCATATGTACATTAAAAAAATTAAGCTGGGTAGCGGTGAACTCGGGAGACAGGAGCAGGTGAACCTCTATAATTTCAAGGTCAGCTTGGTCTACAAATAGAGTTCCAGGACAGCCAAGGATGTTACACAGGGAAACCCTGTCTCGAAAAAAACAATTAATCAATTAATTAACCAATAGGCTAGGAAATGTATTAATATATTCAATTGTTACTGATGGCTACTTCAGAGTGGGAGAGGGCTCCAGGGCTGTGCTCAGCAGCAGGCACTGGTAACACACAGAGAACACAGCACTATTTAAGCGAGACGGTTTCAAGTTCACGAAAGCTAACTGACCAACAGATAAATGAACAGTTTGTAGATAAAAATGTTTAATGAGAATTAGCTGAAAATAATAGCTTCGTGGTAGAGAGGTCATTTTGCACAGCAGGTCCTGGGTTTAAGCCCTTCACTGGGAAAATGAACTGACAGTGTTACATATGTATCAACACAGAGACCTTTAAAAAGGACTGGATGAAAGAGCTAGCTGTAGAATATATAATACCATTTAATTAAAATCTTAAACATAAAACCGTTACATTTGTTGGAGGCACACAGACTTTCAGTTAAAGTTAAAAGCATATATAGGAGGGCTAGAGAATCGGCTCAGTGGTTAAGAGCACTTGATACTCTGGCAGAGAACCCAGGCTTGATTGCTGATGCCCAACAGCAGTTCACAAGGATCTGTAACTCCAGTACCAGGAGATCCACCTCCTCATTCCAGACCTTGACAGGCACCAGGCACACATATGATATACACAGATGCAGGCAAAAACACTCACGTACATAAAATTACAATAAACCAAAACGCAGTCAAAGTTAGGCGCCAACAGTGGCGACTCAGCAGCAGAGGCTTGCCTAGCATGTTCAAAGCCCTGGGCTCAACCCTTAGCTACGGCAAACAAGAAGAAACTTTTACATTTAAAGCAGCATTAAAATAACTTTATCATCTACACCGATGAAGAAAAAGGGGAACGACTGTTAACACGGTGAACCCACTTGCAGGGAGTGTCAGCTTTCCATCACCGTGACAACATACTGGGCCATCAATCAACAAGAAGGAGGACAACCTGGTGTGGCTCCTGCTGTCAGAGGCTGATGAAGAGGCTGACCGTGGTCAGCTGGCTGCACTGTTAGGGAGCTGAATCACGGCAGAGTGGGTGAGATGGAGCAGAGGTCTTCCCTCATGGCAGCAGGAAGCAGAGCATAGAAAAGAGAGAGCAGGGGAAGTGAGGGGGAGGGAGAGGCGAGGAGAGAGAGAATGCTTTCGTTCCATCTGGGCACCCAGCCTACCGACAGTGCTACCCACATCTGAGGCTGCTTACCCCCCTCCCCCCCCAGTTAAAGGTCTCTGGAAACACCATAACACCATCACAGATACACAGAAGTGTATGTTACTAATATCTTTGAGTTTTCTCCAACAGTAAGGTTGGCAAGGTAAACAAGGGGCATCCACTAATGCGGTAATTACTTAATGTGCTTTCAGGGTAGAATAGTATGCAAACATAGACAAGCAGAAATTAAATCAGAAGCGGCCATTAATAAGACCTTTAAGTAACAGATTTCAAAGTCTACTTCCCGTGCTGTTTTCAGTAGCACGTTGTTAAGTATACAAATCTTTAGCTACCAAGCAGACCAATGCACACACTGGAAAATTCTAAATCACTGGGTGGTCACCATCTCCAAACTTTGCTGATGCATTTGTAAAAACATGGTGCAATTACAGTTACAGTTCTATAATGAAGTACTGCATTGAAGAATTATAGTAACACATTCTGGTCTAACAATAGTTCAAAGTGCAGAGATGGAACCTAGATTCTAGATCTTCCCAGAAATAGCCACTGCCTTGGGGGCAGGGAGAATATATGCATATGAGGGGTGTGTGGCATGCTTGCTTGCACACAAGTGTAAGAAAGCCCTAAGTTGAATCTGGGCCTTTGCTCTCTACGTTTTTTCCTTTTGAGATAAGGCCCTGGGCTCACTGATCTAGGGAGAAGGGCTGGTCAGCAGACTTGTGGGATCTGCCTCTGTTCCCTCAGTTCTTATGTGGAGGCTGAAAACAAACACCCAGGTCCCCATGCTTACACAGTAAGCACCGAGCCCACTATTAACAATATCTTATAGTCTTGGGAACCTCCCCGAAGGTCACGAATAGAGAGGAATGCAGGGTCTGCTGGTAAGGCCAGGGGTATATTATATGTGAGGCGCTGCGCTGGGCTCCAATCTGATCACTAAGGTTCATCTGTAGCCTGTGGTGCTACTGGGAGTCAGGAGAATTCTTCAGGAGACCACGTGGAAAGTGAGATTTTTTTTTTTTTTAAATGAAACTGAGACTCATGAGAAAATGGCTGACCTGGCAAGTGAGGCACAGTTTACTTACTGGGGAGCTTTATCCTTTTATCCATTATTACTGAACCCCTACCCCTACCTCAGGAGACTTTTGCCAAACAAGTACCTTTGCTCAGTGCCAATGCTGACTCTCTCTGGGGCATTATATACCAATATTTACTTTGGTGTTTTGGTGGTAAAGCGTGAACTCAGGACTTCTCATATGCTATACACACATTATACTACTGAGTCACACCCTGACTCCAACACATCCGCATTTGGAACTGACTGACAGCGTTACTTTTAAAGTTTTGCATTTTAAACAACACCTAATTTTCTTACTTACTGCTAGGGCTGGGATCTTGAGTGATCTTAAAGACCCACATATTAAAGGTTTAGTCAGCAGCCTGTGGTGTTAGTGGGCGCTAAAGTCATCAGGAGGTGAAGACATGGAGAAACTTAGGTCACTGGAGGCTTATCTTAAAGGGGAGAACAGGGACTCCGGGTCTGCTTTCTGGTTGTCAAAATATGAACAAATCTTCTACTAATTACCTTAAAGTCCGCTCAACCACGTGTTCTTGCCATTATACGCTGTGCCAACACAGGTTAAAAGAAACAGGGCCAAATGTGTATTGGCTGAAATCTATGACTCATAAGCCAAAATAAGCCTTCCCCTTATTAAACTGATTATCTAAGTAAGGTCTTTTGTCATAGCAAGAGTATGCTGATCAAGTTATAAAAATCATAGCTGCATTTACTT
Organism: Microtus obscurus; assembly: GCA_963919715.1. NCBI lineage: Eukaryota > Metazoa > Chordata > Mammalia > Rodentia > Cricetidae > Microtus > Microtus obscurus. The sequence continues at coordinate 24,454,766 of CAWTZC010002521.1, forward strand.
AGTGTTATGGTTGGGCTCTAAAATGTTACAACAGCCATGTTTTGAACTCTTGCTGTCCAGAGGGCAGCACTAGGGCCGGGTCTTTGAAGAGTCTACCCACCCCTGGTTCTGATGCTACTCTGCCTACTTCCTGGTTCTCTGCCAAGTGCACAGCTGCTGCCTCACAGGCCTGCCGCTATGTGTTCTCCAACAAGGAGGACTGAAATACCTCTGAAACTGTGAGCCATAAACAAACAAACACACACCAAACTCCTTCTTTCCCTCTGTTGAGTGAGTCAACTGAGCTTCACACCTCGTTAGGAGATCATGCTGCACCCCAACATCGAACAACTTTTACATTCCCTTATCCTTTTTCAAACTTCCTATTTTCATCTATCTTTGAATTCTTTCCAAAAGCAAGAATTTGAAATCTTTTTTTTTTTAAATTTTAGTAAACTGGCATTTTTTTAATATTTATTTATTATGTATACAATATTCTGTCTGTGTGTATGCCTGCTGGCCAGAAGAGGGCACCAGACCCCATTACAGATGGTTGTGAGCCACCATGTGGTTGCTGGGAATTGAACTCATGACCTTTGGAAGAGCAGGCAATGCTCTTAACCACTGAGCCATCTCTCCAGCCCAAGAATTTGAAATCTTATAGAGAAAATATTTTTGGATAGCTAATCAGTCAATATCACTTAATAATGCATTGCTTGCCAGAGTTCTAAAAATCAGTAATTAGTGTTCACAACTAAATACAAATGATAAAATCAGGAACTAAAAGAAACCAATTTGAAGGTGTGAGGAACAAACTAATGGATTGTCTGTTACACAAGATTTCTGAGAAAAGCTACCCATTATCTTAACAACTTATTATATTTTCAAAAACAGTAAAACTTGGGAACCTTCCAACGTAGGGCTTCTGAACTGCGCCGCTACTGAAGTTTGCATAATTTTTGTTGCAGGGAATCTGGCATCTACCAGATGCCAGCAGCACCCCTCCTCCTCCAATTACAATTTCACCAACCAACGGCAGCACATAAAACTCTCCCCACCCGCCTGCTGAGAACCACTACTATAACAAAATAAAAGCGGTTCTGGGCCTAGAGAGATAGCTCAGTGTTAAGGGCCTTGTCGCCTGTGGTGGTTTGAATGAGAATGGGCCCCATAAGCTCATCTGTTTAAACACTTGGTCCTCACAGGGAGGAAAGAAATAGCTGGGAGGGACTAGAAGGTGTGGCCTTATTGGAGGAGGTGTGTCTTTGGTGATAGGCTCTAAGGTTTCAAAAGCCCCTGCCATTTCCAACAACCTCATGGTGGCTCATACCACGTAAAATGAGATCTGATGCCCTCGAGGAAGAGACCTGGTCAGTCGTCTCCATCAACTTAGACCATGAACCCCAACACGGGCGAGTTCAACAGCACCACCACACACAGGCTGCCCATGCAAGCTTCAGCGCTGTAAGGACATACACGCATTTTCATTCATTCTCTGCCTCTACTTGTGGTTTGGGATGTGAGCTCTCGGCTGCTCTTGCTGCTGTGCCTTTGCTCCACTATCGTAGACTCTAGCTCTCTGGCTTTAAGCCCAATTAAACAGTTTTTTTTTTTTTATTCTTTAGTTGCTAGTCATGGGTTTTGGCACAGCAACAGAAAAGTAGCCAATACTAGAAGGTCAGTTCCCGAAATGCATATTGTTTAGCTTAAAAACTTCCGGTAGGGGCTGGAGAGACGGCTCAGAGGTTAAGAGCATTGCCTGCTCTTCCAAAGGTCCTGAGTTCAGTTCCCAGCAACCTGGTGCCCTCTTCTGGCCTGAAGGCATACACACAGACAGAATATTGTATACATAATAAAAAAATAAATATTAAAAAAAAAAAACTTCCGGTAACTCCAGTTCCAAGGAATCCAGTGCCCTCTTCTGGTCTCTGCTGGCACCCACACACATGTAGCACACATTCACATAGACAAACACATAGTCTGTGACTCCAGTTCTAGGGTATCTTACACCCTCTTCTGGTCTCTGCTGGCACCCACACACATGTAGCACACATTCACATAGACAAACACATAGTCTGTGACTCCAGTTCTAGGGTATCTTACACCCTCTTCTGGTCTCTGCTGGCATCAGTCACACACACAGCACACAGATATTAATGCAGGCAATAATCTCCACCTGCATATTCATCTTTAAAATAAATGAATAAAACAATTCTATCTTAACTTTCTGGATAGACAAAATTACAGGTTCATATCTCTGAAGTACCTTTAGAAGGAGAAGGAATAAGAAGTTAAAACAAAAAAGTAAAAACATTCATATTAACTGAAGAATTCTAAGGGCAAATACAGAGAAAATAAAAGACAGATATATACACTAAACCAATAACCAATAAAACAATACAAGTGGTCAAATTACTTTAGGGTGATTAGTTTTGTTTTACACAATATTACCCAATGTAAGTCAATGGATTAACTTTGACATTATCATTAAAGGTTGCTTTTCAGACTGTTAAGACGGCACACCCCTAACGTGTCAGTATCTGGAAGGCTACAGGAGTTCAGGGCTAACCTGAACAACCTGCAAGACGTTATCTCAGAACGAACAAACAAACATACCCTCTAAAATACACTTTGCTATCAGAGGAGGCGCTGGGTTAAGTTCTATCATACATACCTCCAAATCTTGTATTCACCATAACATACAAGTGTTCTCGAGGGTAAGCATTCGGGTCCCTGGAGACCGCATGTAAACTAATGGTGGGGTATTCCAGTGAGAATCCTAGTCCAGAACCATCTAACCAAGACAGGCGGCTGAAAAACAGGGTTTAGGCAGATTAATTTTAAAAACTGAATCCTAACTTAATATCCCAAAACTTATAAAGGTTCAACCTACCTACTTTTATGCATAGAAAGCAATACAAGTTTGTTGACAATATTAGAAATATTCCTTAAAATAAAACTAAACAATAAGAAGAGAGAAAGAAAACTAGTTACGAGAACTAAATTTTCTTTCACGTTTTCTTTTCCTCTAGCTATAAATTCAAAAAGATTTGAGAGGTGATTTTTTCAAGTCATCTCTGTTTATTTTTCCTCTATGTGTACATGCATGTGGATACTGGTGGAGGCCAGGAGAGCGTCAGGACCCCTGGAGCTGGAGTGGGGGGGGGGGCTGTGAACCCTCCATGTGGGTGTTGGTAATCCAGTTCAGGAGCTCAGGTCCCCTGAAAGAGCAGCATGCGCTCCTAACGCTCTTGGTCCTTACTCGCGTCTCTTTTGTGCTATTCTTGCTTAGAATGTCTCCAGCTACCCTCTTTGCTGTGCAGATCTCTCTACCTAGTCAAGCCCCAAATAGATCCATGAGACCTCCTTCCTACAAGGACCTCGCCTGTTCCTACTCATCTTGTGCTTGGGAACGCAGAAGCACTAGTATGCTAACGAATCATGTTTGTAGTCTGTTACTTCCATCTCTTTATTTAACATGCTTCAAAACTGTTAACACATCCCTCCGTAGGTGGGCATGCACAGGAACTGGGGATAGATGATGGACACACAAAACAGACATGATTACAATCACAACTCAAAAAATTAATTACTACCTTAGTAGACAAGGTAAAAGTTCCCATGTATTACCAGCTTAACGAAAAAGCTAAGGGGCTGGAGACACCGCTCAGTGGGTGAAGAGCACTTCCAGAAGACCCAGGTTCCAGCTGCAGGCCTGACACACTCTCCTGGCCTCTGTGTGCACCAGGGATACAAGTGACACACAGACAAACATGTAGACAAGATACCATGAAAATAACACCTTAAAAAACAAACGGAAGAAAAAAAACCCAAAAAGCCACAAAATACTTTCTCCTTAAAAGGGCACAAGTAGGGGGCTGGAGAGATGGCTCAGTGGTTAAGAGCATTGCCTGCTCTTCCAAAGGTCCTGAGTTCAATTCCCAGCAACCACATGGTGGCTCACAACCATATGTAATGAGGTCTGGTGCCCTCTTCTGGCCTGCAGACATACACACAGACAGAACATTGTATACATAATAAATAAATATTTATGGGGGCTGGAGAGATGGCTCAGAGGTTAAGGACACTGACTGTTCTTCCAGAGGTCCTGAGTTCAATTCCCAGCAACCACATGGTGGCTCACAACCATCTAAAATGAGATCTGGTGCCCTCTTCTGGCCTGCAGGCATACATGGAGGCAGAACACTGTATTGTATAGGTAATAAATAAAATTAAAAAAATAAATAAATATTAAAAAAAAAAAAAGCCGGGCTGTGGTGGCGCACGCCTTTAATCCCAGCACTCGGGAGGCAGAGGCAGGTGGATCTCTGTGAGTTCGAGACCAGCCTGGTCTACAAGAGCTAGTTCCAGGACAGGCTCCAAAGCCACAGAGAAACCCTGTCTCGAAAAACCAAAAAAAAAAAAAAAAAAAAAAAAAGAAAGAAAAAAAGGCACAAGTATTTTATCAGTATAAGAAAGGAAACAATGACCAAAGCCACTATGTTGAATTCTGACAGGTAATGCCTAATTTTTCTTGGCAGCCTCTCTCCCACTATGAATTGTACAATCTTAGCAGAGAAGCAGGGAGAAGACCTTGGCAGGGGCAAAATCCCAAAGAAGCCACAAAAACATTTGCAGGGCTGAAAGGAAACAGGGAGTGACTACCAATGAGTACTGTTTTTTTTTTTTAAATTTTTTTTGGGGGGGGAACAACAAAAAAAGTTCTAAAATGAGTGCGGATATGAGTGTACAATAAACACCATCAACTTCTATGAATGAAATGAAAAAGTTGCATGCCATGTAAACCATGTCAAAATTGATACTTTAAAAGGGAATTTTTATACAACTAATATATACTAATAAAATTTTAAAACACAGAAGTTAGAGGGATGGAGACACCCCTCTACAGAACAGCAGAACACATACATATCCTGTATCCTCTCCCCCCCCCCCCCCCCCGGCCTCCCCATTCCCTCTTGTTTCCTGAGCAGGGCTTTGATGTTTAGCTCATGCTGACCTCAATTGCCCAGGTTGGCCGTGAACCTTCTACTCCCTGGGAGACAGGGTCTCTCTCTCTCTCTCTCTCTCTCTCTCTCTCTCTCTCTCTCTCTCTCTCTCTCTCTCTCTCTCTCGCCCTCGCTGTCTTAGACCTCACAGAGGTTGCATGCCTCTGCCTCTAGCGCTGGGATAAGGCCTGCTCCCCCCTGCTCAGCCACAGTCCTGAACTGTAGACCCTCCTCCTGCTCTGCCACACTCCAGGTGTGGGGATTACAAGCCTTTGCCCACACCAGCTTCACCTCACTTTCTCTACATCTCTGACCAGCTGACCATGGGTCACAGCTGTGATATGAGCTCCCTGGAGGCTGATGGAGCACACTGCTGCTAAGTGCAAGGCTAACCTGAGCCACTTGACAAATTCCAGGCCTCAAAATAAGGCAGTGAGTGACACACACCTTTAAACCTAGCATTTGGAGGGCAGAGGCAGGCAGATCTTTGTGAGTTCAAAGCCAGCTTGGTCTACATAGCAGGTCAGTCAGGGCTACATAATAAGGCCCCCGTCCAAAATAACAAAAACAAAACAAAGAAAAAACAAGAAAACCCAGACAATTAAATGAAAATAAATATCCGGAGCGCCAAGACCTCCTTTAGCAGGAACAACGACAGCAGAGTGTTCCAAACCATAGTTTAATAAAGGACACTAAAGTCTATGCCTCGAACTCAGCACCACCATGTAAACCATGTCCAACAGTATGGCCCACATGTATCACATCCTCACTAAGGCGTATGTCAGACTACTGTGGTAAATGCACAACTCTGTAAGCATACTGAGATCTGGGGGGAGGGGTCGCGCTTTGAGACAATGCTTCTCTGAATAGCCCTGGCTGTCCTAGAACTCACTCCGTAGACCAGGCCGGCCCATCCAGCTATACTATTTAATGGTATATTTAAAAATTAAAAGCAAGAAAAGATGCCATGTAGCACAAAGAATAAAACCCAGAGATATATATTGGGGTTCAACCTGAAGATCAGAAAAGCACAGCAATCAAGCCACTAGAGAGCTCTCACCCCTATGAAACCTTCAGGCTGAAGGAGGGAGTTCCTATCTCATCCCGCCCTATATTCCTCTCTAGTGCTGGGATTAAAGGCCTGCGCCACCACCGCCTGGCCTCTATGGCTGACTAGTGTGGTTGTTTTGCGTTCTGATCTTCAGACAAGCTTTATTTATTAAAACAGAAATGAAGTATCACTACAAGGAGGTTATTGAAAAGAATTCCACACATTAAGCTTACTTGGAAAAAATAAAGAGGGTTAAAGTGATACTAAATAGCAAAGTGATACAAGTTTGAGGAATTGCCAAGTGGTGGCGGGCACCTTTAATCCCAGCACTGGGGGAAGCAGAGGTGGGCAGATCTCTGTGAGTTCAAGGGTGGCCTGGTCTACAGAGTTTGAGGAATTATTTCATCCCCACTGCTTCCAAAGGAACAAACTTCTTATGTAACTGTCTGTGCGCTGCACGTACCTTCCACTCACAGCCATTCTCTTAATGTGGAATGACACACTGCTCACAGGCACCAGAAAAGCCCCGTCAAACTACGTTCCCTTTCTCACCTCCGAAATCTCCTGACAGGACTACAGTTTAGAATGGAGCATTCCAGATTTACCAGTCCAAAGTAATTTCAAATATTCAGAGCCATAAACCTTTACTAACTCCACCAGGCGGTGGAAAAGCTGGCATCCACACCAAATCAGTGCCTAGAACATTATGGCCTTTGGTTTAAAGGCTGAACTCATTCTCGAGCCCCTTAGGACACAACATGCTGTCTCAGTGCAGTGCTCCTATGGGCTCTGAGACGCTCACAGAGAAATGGATTTGGCACTTGAAAGAAATACTTATTTGACTTAATTTCTAATTCTGTTTTGTCTCTTCTCACATATTCTAGAAGAAAAGTACTCCAAAATCAAAATTAACTATGATCAGTCATAACAACAACAAAAAACCCAACCAAACCCAAATGTCATAAGTGCAAGGACTAGAACTCTAAGAGTAGTGAACACAGATTGAAAATGTTTTGTTAAGCTCAGATACTTATGAGTAAGGACAATCTGTGTCTTTTATTTCTGGTAAAGGGCTAAAAACAGCACTGGAAAGTAAAAGAGACCTTGAAGTTGTATTGGTTTAAAATTAATTTTGGAATGAGACACAAAAAAAAATTGTTTCTAAGTTCAAAGTACCTAATTTTATCTTAAGTACAAATCCCACCTATCTTAAATAACTTATTTTGAACCACTTGTGCCTTTTTATCTTCCTTATTGGGTTTAGAACTCAATTTCTTATAAACACTAAGCTGTGGGGTCTGGAGAGATCTGCTCAGGGGCACGCGTGGCTCTTTGCAGAGGACCACGATTTGACTCTCAGGATTCACGTGGTCGCTCACAACTCAAAACTCCAGAGCATCCAATGACCTCTTCTGACCTCAGTGGGCACTGGACATACATGTGGTGCGCACACATACATGCAGGCGAAGCACTCATACGCACGGAATAAAACAAAACTGAAAACAAAACAAACCCCTAACCTGAAAATGAGCTCAGGAGTCTGCATCTCTACAGACACACACAAGAAACCACTTCCTAAAGGCCAACCCAACACCATTTCTCTCTGGCTAACGTCCTAAACGCTTCCAAAAGGCCACACACAATACAGCCAACCAAGCTCACGAGCAAGCTCTTAGCTGCTTTAGCTGGGGCCGGGATCTTTCCACGTTCTCCTTCATTTCCTCCCATGGAGAACCACTGACAGTATTTACATACATGCCACGTATGCTGTGTAAGATACATACATGTCCCAGCACAAAGAACCTCATTTTCACCCTTCCTCCTAAGCATCCCAGTTCTATCAGAACACCGGCTGACACACACACTCACACACTCGCGCACCGTCGACACAGACGAAGTCACCAGTTGTCGTAATGCTAGGGGAACTGCCAGTAATTCAGTCTCACCATGACTAGGAAATGCCAGGTGAGGAAAAAAAGACAAAAGGGGATCAGACCAAGGAAGGGAGGGAAGAGGGCGCCTAGAGATGGGCAAGGCTTCCGGAAATGCAGTGTTTAATTTTTAACTCATATGCATCTGTCTCGTAGTTTTTGGACATTTCCAAAAATGTCTTAGAGAAACATTCAAAGTCTGCCAATAAAACCTTAAAATAATGTCATAAAATGAGATACACCTTCTGAACACGGCAACTGTATGGTTGCTCTTCCGTCTTCTCAGGTGCACACTAAAGTACTGACGTGTGCGGGCAGAAGGCGTGTACAGCTTAAGAAACAGGGCAAACTGTTAGCCACTAATGATTCTTCAGATAGATGTGTATGAGTGCTGTGCCTGCACGTATGCGCACGTGTGTCCCTGCTGCCCAGAGGTCAGAAGAGGGCGGCAGATGTCCTGGAACAGGAGTTAGGGATCATTGTGAGCCACCGTGTGGGTGCTGGGAACCAGAGTCCTCTGCAAGAGCAACAAATGCTCCTAAACCCTGAGCCATCTCTCCAGCCCTCAGGGATCTTTATAAGACATACAGGTATTAACAACACTTGTGCCTTTTCAGTAAGCGTTAAGCTTTCCAATATGCAGAATCATATACAAGCCCCTCTCCCCGCCAAGGAATTATAGAAAGATCATCAGGTGTGGTGAGGGAACACACCTTTAGTCCTAGCATTTAGGAGGCAGAGGCAGGAGAATCTCTGTGAGTTTAGGGTCAGCCAGGTCTACACAGAGATCTTGTTTCAAAAAAGCAAAAATAAACAAAGCCCCTTTTACATAGTGTGATGGCCATTCTTGGTTGTCATCTTGACTTCACCTGGAATTAACTAAATTCCAAAAATGGAGGAGGGCACACCAGTGAGAGAGGGTTTTTTTTTCTTAATTTGAAGTAGGACGATCCGCTTCTAATCTGGAACTTGGGGCAGGAAGACGAACACAGATCATTCCAGCATCTACTGAAGACCAGCTGAGAGATCCAGCCTTTTGAACTGAGCAACTTTGTCAGAAGAGCTGGACCACACCCTGTAAATCATCCTATAATAAATCCCCCTTCTCTCTCTCTCTCCTATATATGTCACTAATAAACTGACAGAAATAAGGGGCAGCCTGGATTTTCTGGTCAGGCCCAAAATTATAAGACGAGCTCTTAAAAGCAGAGGCTGTCCTCCGTGGACGACAACCGGAATATAGCAAAAAGGTAAACCCGAAGGTATGGAGGACAGAAAAGGGAGTGGAGAGGTGAGGAGGGGGAGTGTGTGTGTGTACGTGTTTCTTTAAGGGACACGTCTTCCTTACTGTCAGACTACAACGCGCTGCAGGTAGTCACATCAAAGTAGGATTCCTTCCAGGACTCGCTCATCCAGAGTCGGGTTCGGCAGGTTATGACCCCGCCCTGCGTGGGCCTCAAGATGCTTCTTTCCCCCACCCACATCTACAGCAGGAAAAAAAAAAAACCCAATGCTCATTAACCAAACGTCCTACACCCTAAGCGATCACTCCGAACCCACAGACCTTACGCAGGAAGAACCCCCAGCTCGCGAGACAACCAGGAGGCTAACGGAGGCTCTGCAAACTGCAAACTCCAGCCGTGAGCACGCGCCGGGCTCCGGCACACAGGCCGGTACACGGAATGGGTCGTGACGGAGCCAGGCGAGATCGGCAGCCGGGCCTCCCTCGCCGCCTCCACCCCTGCGGCGTTGCCCGACGCTGCCCGCAGCGGCCCCGAGGAGGAGCGAGGCCGGCGCCGCGGCCCGGGGACCCTACCTCTCGGCGATGTAGAGCGTGCCGGTGCCCAGCCCCTTCCCGTTCATCACCGCCTCGGTGTCGGGCTGCTGCAGCCGGAGCCCGTCCTCCGACGCGGGCGGCGGGAAGCTCTTGAGGAAGCTCATGGCGGGGCGGGTGGGAGCGCGGACTCGCACAGCCTGAGGAAGCCGAAGCCCGCGAGCCCGGAGCGCGAGCCCGGCGCGCGGGAGCTGGACCGGAAGCAGTAGTCGTCCCCGGGAAGGACAACCTCCTCCGCGCCGGTGACCATAGAGACGAGCCGGTCTAGGCGCCCAGGAGGTCCGCCGCGACCTGGCTGGCTTTTGTCACGTGGTACGGATCCCCTGTCTCCCCCCCCCCCCCCCCCCCCCCACCCCTCCGGCTCTTCGGAGGTTTGGAAGGAGCGAGTGTCGTCGCCGTGGTTCCATCTCCACCTCATCGCGGCGAGGCCTGAGAGCGGGCACGGGGCCGAGGAGGACGCCCGGGAGCTGGGGACCCACGCCCGCCCGGAGGTCCGCAGGCCGGGTGCACGGGTTTCCCGGCTCTCGCCTCCTCGGGTTGCACCGCCAAGCCCCAGACCTCCGTCTCGGTCCCCGCACGGCCCCAGGAGCACAAAGAGGTTACCATGACTGTCAAAAGACAGTGCCGACGGGGAAGGTAGCCTTCCATCTGCAACTCTGGGTCCCGGGGCGCTAGGGTCCCCAAAGAGCGAGCGGTGGAGCCTGACGGGCTCAGCGACTCAGCCCTGTGTACCGCACGGCTAAGCACTTTTATCTCTTCTTTTTGTGTGTTGTTTTTTGAGAAAGGGCTTCCCTATGCTGCCCAGGGTGATCTCCGATAGACACATAACCATAACAGGCAAGCATCACCGCACCTGCTCAACTCGGTTTTTTCCTTTATGATATGAACAAGTTTTCTATTACTGTCCCCGTTTGACACGAGACCTGAGGCATTAAACTCACTAGCTAGAGTTTGGTAATAAGAGACCGAGAGGACGGATGGAATTCAGTCGTCAGCCGATCTCTAAACTCCACTTGTTTTTTTGACCATTACATAATAGCTATGGGGTTAGGGCTGTTTAGGCTGGAGGACATAGCATGTAGGATGTGATAAGTTTTGTGTTTTTTTTTTTCCTATTTTTTCTTCTTGGTATCTTCTTAACGGGAGAGTCGAGAGTCTTTAGTTTGTGAGATTTTTTTTTTAAAGATTTATTCTATCTTTTAACACAAGTATGCGCGTACGCAGACGCCCACAGAACCCAGAAGAGGGCATTGGATCTCCTGGAGTTCCGGTTCCAGGCAGTTGTGGCCACTCTGCAGGGGTGCTGTGAACCCTCCTAAGTGGGACACTCTCGCAGGCTGACTTATCTCTCAAGTCCCAAGTGTTAAGATTTTAAATTTGGTTAGTTTGTTGGTGGTGAGACGAGGAGAGAGACACCACCGGACATGAACAAGGTGTTGCCCTGGTTTGGACGAGAACGTGGCTGTAAGGGTGGGGACGAGAGTCCAGCGCTCTCTGAAGGTTAAAACCCTTTGGCTATAGATTGAGAAAAAGGGTTTGTGAAGATGCACCCAAGAAGAGAGATAAAGTATCGTTTCTAAATTTCCAATTTCAAAAGTTGAGTAGGTGTAGGCTTATATCTCGAAGTCGGAGAATTCAGAAAGATGTTTTCAGGATAGGTTCCAAGAGTAGCAGACAGGAGGAATTCAGGCAGAGCACTAGCCTAGCATTCAAGCCCCAATCCTGGAAGAAAAAACCATATGAATCTAATTTGAGAAACAATTGATCTGAGATTTTTCCTAAGACGTTTATTGATGAAACCAATGTTTTGCTCAGAAATGGAATCCCCCTGTATGACAGAAGTGGCTAAAGCCACTATAGTGATTTCTTGTCAATTTGCCTTACTCATTTTTACATAGTGATAGCCCAATGGCAAAACGTTTCGTTCAAGATGACTGAAGAGATCACGGGACCTCAGCCTGACAAGGGACCCTGCAAGCGCTGGCTATAGCGCCAGGCAGAGGAGGTGTTTCATCGGAGGTGTCAAACAGATCAGCATCACCTACTGAAAACGGAAGGCTTGTAGATTTTGCTCCTCCTATACTGTGTAGCCCAGGCTAGCCTTCACCTTGTGGTCCACTGAGTGCTGTTGATGCAGGACCACTCTGACCTGGTAATTATTCCTGTTCTTTTATTCAGACTCCAGAATTTTGTTTTTTTGTTGTTTTTGTTTTTCAAGACAGGGTTTCTCTGTCACTTTGGAGCCTATCCTCCCAAGTGCTGGGATTAAAGGTGTGAGCCACCACCACCTGGCTCAGACTCCAGTAGTTTAATGTAAACCTCACCTGAAAACAATTGACAGGTCTATACGGATGACAGGGTTATATAAGGTCCTGTCTCTTGGTAAGAGAATTAAGTTTACAAACCCGTTGTTACGAGGTAAGAATTACTGTTAGATTCCAGTCATATGTCCTAATGAAGTTTTATCATCAAGTAGAATAAAATGTTTTGTTTGGAGAGGAGGGGAGCAAGTTGTCTTCTGTCGGCCGTATCTAACAGTTGTTTCTGACGATGGAATTCACTTGTCTCCACAAAGCCTGTGCGTTTCTTGGAATTTCTCTCAGAAACTAGTTTTACTTTTGTAAGAACTTCTAAATACAGTTTAAACACTGAAAATCAAGCAAAAACATTAGAAGACAGATTAAATGGCAACATACCCATTTTCAACCTTGAAGGAAGAATACTGCATAGGAATACGCGGAAGAGTTGAAACCAGAGTCAGAGGGAGTGGAGACGTGGAAGACCCAAAGGCAATAGGAAAGATACCAGGTAAAGGGACACACAGACAGGGGTTGCTGCAAAGTCTTCGTAGAGACAGGCTACAAAGGAAGATGGAGACTCTGGTCAAGTGGACAAGTACTGTAGGGTCTAGCCAGCTTCTCCCGTGGGATATGACCGTAGGCACTAGTGTTGTGTGCATAGGTCACATCCTTTAGTGTTTTTCCTCTCTGGTTGTCAATTAGACCTTCAGTAATCAGAGAATCAAAATTACATAAGCATTTACCTCACCCAGAAGGGTCCTAACAGCAAACAATTTCATTAAAATCATTTTATTATAATTCCACTTCTACTAAATGACCACCATTTAGTGAATAAAATCTTAGTTTCAAAAAAAAACCATCCTCGCCAGGCAATGGTGGCGCACGCCTTTAATCCCAACACTCGGGAGGCAGAGGCAGGCGTTTCTCTGTGAGTTCTAGGCCAGCCTGGTCTACAGACCAAGTTCCAGGACAGGCTCCAAAGCTACACAGAGAAACCTTGTCTCAGAAAAACAGAAAGAATAAAAAAATAAGGAAAAAAGGAAACCATCCTCTGGTCTCTTAATCTAAGATAACAGTTAACAGCTATGTTCTAGCCCGATGCTCAGTGTAGGGGACCTAATGCCCTCTTCTGACCTCCAAAGGCACGGTGAAGGCACATGGTACACGGACATACATGCAGACAAAGCACCCACACACATAAAATAAAAACATTAAAACAACAAAACAGAACCGTTTGGGCCATCAGGGCACTGCTACTTCTTAGCTGATTTGTTTAAAACTCTCAAAGTATAAATATAACTGACCATTTTCTTTCCAGCACCAGCGTTCTTTCCAGTTAGTGAAATCCTGATTCGCATTTTTACCTCAATTTTAATCCGTAGTTTAGGGTCAGATTTTTTTTAAATATTTATTTATTTATTATGTATACAATATTCTGTCTGTGTGTAGGGCATCAGACCCCATTACAGATGGTTGTGAGCCACCATGTGGTTGCTGGGAATTGAACTCAGGACCTTTGGAAGAGCAGGCAATGCTCTTAACCTCTGAGCCATCTCTCCAGCCCTAGGGTCAGAATTTTGAGTACTGATAAATTCTGCTAGTTTGCTGGCTAAAACAAAACTTCAGGTATTTAGATGAGACACACACACACCCTGCACCCCAGCCGGGAAAGGAACCGGAATCCTTTGCCCTGTGCTGCTGACTTCTTGGGTAGCTGCATTCCCAAGGATGGCAGAACAAAGCCCTGGCTTCTGGGATGTGTCTGTCAACGTTCCAGAGGCTAAGTGACAGAAACTGTGGGTGGTGCTGTCCCTTTGTATACCTAGCTGAAGAACAGCTGAAAAACTGTTTTGAGAGTTGATCTAATTCAGATCGGCTTTCTAGATCTCGGATACTAGTCTATTCCTGGGGGATACGGGCCATCTTAACCCTTTATGAGCCAGTTATTGAAAAGTCGAGCTTCCTAGAATGCCACAAAATTTAACATAAACTAAGTTTCAAACACAATGCTAAGTACATCAACTTATTTAAACTTTTTATTATGACAATTGACATATATTAAGTAAAAGAAATGACAAGTATTATAATAAAACATTTTGAAAAAAAAAAGTTACAGTTAGGCCAATAGCTGTAAAATGGCTTAGGCCTGGCTTAGTACACTGAGAATTTCGATCAGACTGTAAGGAGACATTCAGTATTTCATTAACAAAAATATTGGCCCCAGCCACAACATATTTTGGTTCTTACGTTGAATATTGTACTTAAACAGCTACACACTGCGGTTCTAGCGCTCCTGAAGCTCTGAGCTCTCAGGGTCTGCCGCACCTCTCAGACACAGGCTTTCCTAGATATCAGAATCGTGTTTCCAGTTTTCAGATTCCTGCCCTTGACTCACACCTGCAGGAGTGTGGGAGTGACTCCAGCTCTGCTCTGGCTAATGGTACGTTCCTGAGTACACCAGGAGCTAGTCTCATGCCAATCTTGGAGCTTCTGCCTCAGCTCTCTTGGGAAAAAAGCATTTTGAGAACCGCTCCAATTATTTTTATTTTATTCATAGGGAAAATAAAGTATTTTATGAAAGCACATCTGAAAATCCAAGACACGTTCTGATTGGATGCTTCCTGGAACTTAGTTACTGCTTTATAAAATGAAGCAAGATTCAAAAGTAAGACAATTTACAAACTCTTATCTCGAATGTGTACTCTTCACATTGAATTTCATAGTCCCTAAGTTTCCAAATGGGTGAAGAGAGCAAAGAAAATTATTTCCCAAATTAGTTGACAACAGGTGAAGGTTACTTAGAAATCATGACACATTGAGATGGGTTTAATTCCTTATAAGAATGGTTATGGGCCAGGAAGTGCTGGCGCACACCTTTATTTAATCCAAGCACTCGGGAGGCAGAGGCAGGCGGATCTCTGCGAGTCTGAGGTCAGCCTGGTCTACAGAGAGAGTTCCAGGGCAGAGTTCAAAGCTACAGAGAAACCCTGTCTTGAAAACAAACAAAAGTTAATGCTCTACAGGTAGTAAACTAGAATGGGAAAAGACGTGGCGGCAGCATGGTGGAACGTGCCACGACGACTGCCAGCGGAGTTAAGAGACCAAAATTACCAAATAAGGGGAACTGAAAAACTGAACGTGGTGTCCCTGCCAAGTCTCAGCAAGTTGGCTAGGTCTACGGAATGGTGAAACAGTTCTAGTTTTTCCTTCTTTCCTAGCCCTGCCCCCACTCCCACCTCCATCTCAACATAGTCCATCCCTTAAAGTGCACATGGAACCCCCTGGGAGTTTTAGGCAAGGAACCCACACACTACGATCAAGAACAAAACACACCAACGCCAACAATACCCTAGACAAGCAGCACGAAGCCATGCACGGAAAGAATGCCGCTGACCGCCTGATTTGGGGTGTTGCAGCTGTTGATTGCCTGATTTGGGGTGTTGCAGCTGTACGGATCCTGCAGAGCCACTCACATTAATGTAAACTGTGAGTGTTCGCGTGTACACAGGGGTGGCCGGGGTAACTCATGCAGTGGGATGGAGGCTTTGGAAGGTTTTACTCTCTTTTCAAGGGTTGTCCATACAGCAGTGCAGGACTGACATGCGCACCAACTCTGCTAAAGGGCAACAGAACGAAAAAGACCACGGCACAGGTGTTAAACAATTTGAGGTTTAATTACATAATGTTCCTGTAGATGTTCTAGCATAAACACAACTGTAAAAATCTACATCCTATTTTAGGGTATTTCCCACCTCCCGTCCCTTAAAAGCTGTACAGTTATAAAAAAATGTGACTCTCAAGCAAAATAAACTTTTTCTTCTTTTTTTGCAACGTACAAAATAAGTTAAATGATTTAGAAGATCTCGAGCCATTAAGTCCCACAATGACTGTGTTCTGACCGTCCACAAACACAACATGCAGCCCCCTGGCCCAAGACCAGGACGCAATAAATACACATCAACAAACCCCAAACACTTAAGTCAGACTCCTGAAACTGATGAAAGTCAAGAAAATAGAGTTAAACCAGCACGTTCTTAATGTAAATCGTCCAGTGTCAAAAAGAACAAGGCAGGCTATTCAGTCCTCTGCACATCTAGCTGTACCAGTTTGGCAGAAAAAGAAAACAAACCCACAAATATAGTTCCTTATTTTTTTTTTCCTCATTCAAAATGTCTAGAACTTAGTAAATCCCCATTCCTCTGGTAATTTGATATGTTCTTTCGCATATATTGTGTATAGGACATCTAAAACAGCATGATGAAAACACTTTGAACTGAAAAGAGCGCAGCGAATGTTCCAGAACAGTGTCTCCCCAGCAATGTGGCACACGTACGAAATGAAACGTGGCGGGGAGGTGTGGACATGGCCTGAGGGGCGGAAATGCCAAGGGAACCATTATAGGCAACGTGTGAGAGGGTTGGTGTGAACAGCAGGTGCTGTGCACACGAGCCGGTGCTTCCTGACCAGGTCCGCCTTATCTTGGCTTACGACGGTTACTTGGGGACAGGTTATACTCAGTGATATGCAGCCAGGTACCTAGCAAACGTTGGCACTCAAAGGTGTTAACTCATTTAAGTTGGATTGAAATATTTTGAAAATTAAGTGGAGACATAACAAAGTTTAAAAACCGAAGCTGGGTGGTGGTGGCACACGCCTTTAATCCCAGCACTCAGGAGGCAGAAGCAGGTGGCTCTCTGTGAGTCAGAGGTCAGCCTGGTCAACAGAGTGAGTTCCAGGACAGCCAGGGCTACACAGAGAAACCCTGTCTCAAAAAAAACAAAAAATAAAAATAAAATAAAACAAAAGCCACTGAAAGCAAATGTCTCTTCCTTCAGGATCGGGACAAACAGTGAGAACATACACCGGCAGTTAGCTTGCCACCTCCACGGTTTACAACGGGAATGGAGGATAAAACAGGAATGGATTTATTCTGAGAGTTCAATAATGGACCATATGAACACAGACAAGGACTATGTAGATTACAGCACACACGTGGTCTTGGCATTCTCTGACTCTCATGAGAACCAGAAATATATTCTGAGAATGCCAAACCAACAAGAAAAACTATTTCTCTAAACTTTCTATAACTGAATCATATTCATAATTTGTCACAACTATTTACCTTATATATTTTATAAGTAAGTTCATGATGAGTTCAGTATTCTAGTAGTCATCCAGGAAGTTGTGTGTATACACATTTCCCCTTAAGAAAACCCTTGGTTTGAACACCTGTTCTAAAGCGGGCACACTATCCTGGACAGAGAGCAGCGGCTTGGCTGGCAGCGGGCCGTGGAGTCACAGCATTAGCTGAATGTTAAGATTTGTTTTGTCTCCGGAGAGAACAGTTAGCAGTGACTAGCACCACTGCCTACGAATGAGGCTGACAGCAACTCCATCCTTCCCACTCTCAAATTAAACAAGTGTCCACGTTTTCCTTAGTACATGTATTCTGCCTAAATGTCTGTGATACAGGATAGGCCCTAGCCACTAGAAAGTGTGAAGAGAATAACATTGTTAGCAATCTTCCCCCCACAACAATGCCATCCATTAGTATCTGAAGTTCTTGGTTCTTTGGCAGATCACTTTTTAAAAAATAAGTTACCAGTAAACATAAATTCATTCTTAATGAAACTCTTCCTTATCCTCTGAATCTGCAACCTTGACAAGCTGGACAACGATGCCAAGGAAGCCTCACTGTGTTATGTGTTCTGTTGGAAACATCACTTTGCAGTAACAATAAACACCAACTTGCCATCACACCAGTACAGTCTGAGTCCTTTTCCTATGCTGTTTCAAATCTGGCGAGTCTTCAAACTTTATGGCAAAGTAACCCCTCTGAATACTACTGTATCTTCCCATGACGCCTATGCTGTAGACTAAGAGTCTGAGACAAGCTTAATGCTAATATTTCAAAAGGTACCAGGGAGTGACTGGTGTTACTAAAGGGGACATTCTACAGATCAGTTGAGAACCTGCATCTATCAAGGATTGAAGATAGTGACCTGACTTCCTTCTTGCCTTTCCATCCTCCAGTTCTCAATGGCTGTACTGGGATTTTTTTGATTACACATTTATTTTGACAGCAGCAACAGAAACCTCACTGCGAGCATCTTCCAAGTGAGTATTTCTGAGAGATAACAGACTCTGAGGGACAGAGTCTTAAACACTAAACACGGCAGGAGTTCTACCCAGCACGCATGAGGACCTGGATCCGATCTCCAACATGAATAGAAACAATAAAAAAGTCAAGCAGCAGAACTCTCTGGATACTAAGAATTAGTATGGATTAGCTGCCCGGATTACTACTGATAGCCAGTTGGTTAGTGAGAATCAGGTAGCACACAGTGGTTCTGAACCCGCCAATGGGACATTTGCTAAGTGGGAAACTCAGTCTTTACTGTGAAAATCACCGTGGGTTTTCCGTGACAGAAGTTACTTCACATTCCGCTCCTGCTGCATTAGCTACTCGTCTGCGGCTTCTAATCGTCTGCATAAATGGTGAGAACTGATAGGTGGATGCAAGAGCTGGTATGTGCAGAGCTGGAGACAGGCACAGGGAGAGCTGCTACACCAGGGTGGCTCTCTCTGGTGGCAGGGCTGAGACCTTCTGAGACTGGGGGAAAGGAACCACTTACCACGCTCAAGTAGGAGTTCTTCTGTCTGTTCTAGACAGTTAAGGGTTTACTTGGCTGGTTTTCAAACAATAGCTAAAAGCGAGTGTGGCTCCCTCTGGTCCTTTACTTCCTGCGAATGTCAGCCCACCTGTCCTCCCGGCACAAAACTGTTGCACGGTAAAAAGAACCACAGCTGGTCCTGTAGCAGCAGCTGCATCCTTGGGTTTCCTTTAAGCTGCTCTCATTGTTTCATTGTTATGCAAATACAAGTACATCACTAGAATCAAAGCAAAAATATTATCGGTCAAGTTCTCCGGAACTAAAGTGAAACAGAAATCCAGTAACGGAAAAGATAAAATCAACACTAAACTTTAAAGGCCAAGATTGAAGGGCAGTATCTGTCGAGGAACAGAAGGTAGGAGCACAAAGTTTCCAGAGAGGTCTTTATGATGCAAGTCTAATGGCAGCTCTTAGTGATGAAAAAGAAGTGGTCTACTGTACACTGGCTATCACATACAATGCTTAATCGGGAAAGAAGAACGACGTTCCCTGGGCCAGCAGCAGATACAGTCCATCTATTGCCGGCAACATTCAACACTGGAACAGAGAACCTGGATCCTGGGCAAAGGCACACACCGAAGCAATGGTGAAGGCTTCGGCCGTGCTAGGCGGGAAGAATCACAAATGCTACATCTATATGGGCTTAGGGCTGTACCCGAAACTAAGATCAGGTTCCCGTTTTAGTGCCAGCCATGACCCGTTAGCTCATCAGAAACCGCCGATTCCTGAAGCAAAGGGCGAATCCTTAGAGTGTGGAGAGGTTTGAACGGAAGCAAACCAGAGGCTCGCAGTTCTGTTGGTTGTGTGACTATCAATGGATTTTAATAGACGTACAGAATGGCCAAATGCCAGAACTACATTCAAGTCCTGCTAATGTATCCAGGCAGACAAATTCCAACACACACACATACATACACGCACACACACACACTCAAAACTAAAAACCTCCCAAAGGAACTGCTTTGTTTGTAGACTTCAATTTGAAGTAGATACTAAAGGGTAAGACAGACCAGTGAGAGTTCACCTGAAAATCCCTTCTGGGTCTTCAGATGTGCTAACAGACCACTGTCAGCTTAGCATCTCCACATAGGCTAGGTTTAGATGCTCATATTCAAATCACATCTCAGCTAGTTAACACCACATGGCCGGGAGAGCTAACACGACTACAGTGTACCCGCATGGTAGGAAAGCCCACACTCACTCTGCGCCAGCTCCCCACAGACTACTGTAACAGAAACTTAGGGTAAAGTGTTGTTAGAATGTACTTCCATGGTCTCTTCTTTATTAATGCGTGGTAACTCCAAGAGCAAACAAACTGATTTCACGAAGGCTACTACTAAGTGACGTATGTACGATGTTGTATCTACAATTCTCAAACTGCAACAGTAGACTGACCTTTAAACAGTTTGTTAATCACCATCTATGCCATGAGTGTTAAATATAATATATATTTAATATGAAAAGCTAGAGCACAGGTGCTTCTCCCGCCCTAGGTTCTGCTTTGGGCCCTCAGATTCGGAATGCATTCGTATCCACACTTTTCACAAAGTCAGGAGAGCTCAGGAAATATAAAGTCAAAAATATACAAATCTTTGTTGTTATTATAATAAGATTTTTTTCCCATGAATGAAATTACCAAGGACCATGAACTTGGAAAAAAGAAAATCAAAAGGAATTTACAGCAATTATTAATCTTCAAAGTTCAAAACTGGTCACTTCACAGAAAGACTTCAGGATTTGTTGAAATTTCTCTTGTAAAAAGTCGTTCTGTAGTAGCGTTTTCTAGGAAAATTAAACAGCTTTTACTAACTGGCCCGCTGGTGTGAGAGCTACCGTGGAATAAATTAGCACAAACATGTAAAGAAGTCTTATAACTGTTCACTGTTACAGACATAATCGACAAGGTCAGTCACTCGCAAAAGCTCATCTTCCTCCTCCTCTGGGGCCCCCACCTCCTGTCCACCACTTGTCCCATTGGGGGCTAGATTCGCACTGGCCGTGCCGCTGTCCTTGGGGGTCTGGGACTTTTCAGTTGGCTTGCTCATCAAGTTCTCAATGGCTTTGCCCGGGCTCTGTCCGTTGGTGGAAGGCAAGTCCACTAGGCTGTAGTCCAATGGGCTCCCTACTTTGCCCACGTTCTCAAAGTCCTCTTCCTCGTCGCTCTCTATCCGATAGGGCTTCTTGCTGCTCTCCTGCTCTGAGGGCGGGGCCCTGGGCTGGCTGTCATCTCCACGAGCATTGTCACAGCTCTCCTCGTCCGTCTCAATGCGGTGGAGCCGCTTGCGGGATGGTTTGCCTTCCTCTTCATCATCCTCATCTGCGTCTGAGTACTCATCCGTGCTTCGGCCCCGTTTCCGAACAGATCGCTTAGGCGCTTTCGTGACCTCATCATCTTCAGAGTTCTTGGTCATATAGCTCTCTAGAATAAACAATATTAAAGCTGTTGACACAACCATAAACACGCTTAAGCACGCCTATCTTTCCCACCATGCTCTGTAATAAACAGACTGATGGATATCCAACTCCCCCCACCCCTCCCCGCCAACTGCAACAATGCTCAATAAGATCTACTGTGGCCGGGCGGTGGTGGCACAAATGCCTTTAATCCCAGCACTCGGGAGGCAGAGGCAGGTGGTGGATCTCTGTAAATTCGAGGCCAGTCTGGTCTACAGCGTGAGTTCCAGGACAGGATCCAGAGCTACAGAGAAACCCTGTCTTAAAAGATCTACTGTTTATTGACTTCTCTGGGGAGCGGAAGAAGAGGGTCTGCCGGTCCTTGAGTTAGGCGAGGGTAAACTGACAGAACCGAGAACGTCCTCTCTTCCTAACTGAGGGTCGGGTAAACATGTGAGGAGGGAGGATTAACACCGTAGGAAGGCATGGCGGTGCGCACCTGTGATCCCCATCTCGGGAAGTAGAGGGGGTCATAGACGCAAGGGCATCCAGGTCATATGAAATCCTTCTCAAACACCAAAACCAAAGCAAATTACCAGGCATCACTGTACACCATACAGCTTTGAAGACACTAAACTCCTTCGGTATTGAGGGCCTTTAGGATCCAGCCCCAAGCCCACTTCAGGGTTCAGATGGCTGCTACAACCGAAAAGAAA
Source organism: Microtus obscurus (assembly GCA_963919715.1). Taxonomy (NCBI): domain Eukaryota; kingdom Metazoa; phylum Chordata; class Mammalia; order Rodentia; family Cricetidae; genus Microtus; species Microtus obscurus. The sequence goes on from CAWTZC010002521.1 coordinate 24,476,651, forward strand.
CTTCTTTGTTAGGGAACTGTGAGTGAACAAACTTTCTCACTCATGTCTGGTCCCAACACTTCTCTTTATTCTTCTGCCTCTATTCTAATTCTCCTCACCTACTTCTAATTCCTCCTAACTTCTCCTCTAGATTCCAAACTCTCCTCCCACAGGGTGCTTAGAGCGGTAATAAAAAATTACAAGAGTTATCTCTCATTGGTCAAAAGCACATTTCTAAGGTGAGCAGCTAAGGAGTCAAGCTATTTACCATGTAAACACAAGGGTTTCAAGGTTTCAGGACTAGGACTGGACTGGGGGTAAGGGGGGCACGGTGCCTAGTGACAAACTCTGAGACATAAATCAGTTGTTAGCACACTTGGCATGCTTTCCTTAGGGTGCTTTGTGTAGCAACCTCAGTGGACATCTGGGACTTTGACTTTACTCTGAGGTGGAAGTGAGCTAATTGTACAGTTAGCCTGAGCAAAAGGAACAAAACAGGCTTTTAAGTGTCTACAGCCCTCATGGGACAAACAGATCAAGTTATTGTAGCATGTCCTAGTATATATTCTATTTACCAAAACTGATTGCTAAACGAAAAGTCATCTTCCTGACCATCCACAGATATATGTGCCCGTAAGACTGAGATGTAATCATGAGATTACATACACATCGCATAACATTACACACGACAGGACAGGTACTGGGGAGACCAAGCTGCCTTAGAAAATGCGAGCCACAGTTTCCAGAGTCCATGGTCCTGCGGGATCAAACTCCATCAGCTCTGGTGGGTCGACATCTAAATTATCAATCGCCATATGTTGTATATTTACACGGACTCTGGCATTCTGGGAGACTGTGAATGTCTTACTGTGGTCTGTGCTTGCTTTGTGAGTCCTCCCACCCAGTCTCGTCCCTACACACACACCTACGAGCTGAGGAGGCTCTTGTTTTAAGCAACTGCTGAATTACAGATTAGTCAAATGCCTCTTCAACACGTACGCTTAGATATCTAAAACGGCCTCTTCAGTTCAATGCAAACAAAAGAACTCCCAAAGGCCTTACGGCAGTTTTGTTCTTTTTTTAAAATAAAATATTTATTTATTTATTTATTATGTATACAATATTCTGTCTGTATGCCTGAAGGCCAGAAGAGGGCACCAGACCTCTTTACAGATGGTTGTGAGCCACCATGTGGTTGCTGGGAACAGAACTCAGGACCTTTGGAAGAGCAGGCAATGCTCTTAACCACTGAGCCATCTCTCCAGCCCGGCAGTTTTGTTCTTAAAGCTGCTTAGTTCTTGATTTCTTTGAGTCCACCATCAAAACCTATCCTTGGAAAGCTGGAAGAGTGGCCCAGCAATCAAGACCTCTTGCTGTTCTTGCTGAGCATCCGGGTTTGGTTCCCAGCTCTAACTGACAACCACATGTAATTCCAGTTCCAGGGAATTTGACTCCATTTGGTGTCCACAGGCACTAGGCATGTATTTAGTATATATACACGTGCACACACACACAACACGCACACACACACAAAATAACGAAAAGTCAATCTTAAAAAACAGAACTATCCATAATTTGATACCTTTTCCTCCTTCAGCTGTGGACCTTGCTCCACCTAGCATCATCTCATCCCTGGACCAAAATTCCCCAAGCTACTGCCTTGTTCATCTTCTTCAATTTACTGATTCTCTACCAACTTAGAACCCACATTGAGATTGTATGACTCCACTGCTCAAAAAGTTCAAAATACTTCCCATCTCACACATAATATATCCCTAATCCATACAATGGACTATTCACGCAATATAGCAGATACTAGTCATGTGGCTCCTTTAAATTAATTAAAATTAAATAAAGGCCAGGTGGTGATGCATGCCTTGAATCCCAGCACTTGGGAGGCAGAGGCAGGCGGACCTCTTGTGAGTTAAAGGCCTTTTCTGTATACTGTAGTTCACAGGGTTACATACAACAGACCCCAGCGGAAATGCAGTGAAGTCCGGAAGGACGACAGTTAACAGGGTGTGAACATGCTTAGCTGCTCAGTGCACGAGAGGGGTGTGAACGTGCTTAGCTGCTCAGTGCACGAGAGGGATTTTAAAACAAAGCAAAAGCAACAACAAGGAGCAGAGTAAGGCAAAAAGCAAGTCAGAAGAACTAAATACAACGGAACCCATCAAAACTAGCATCCAGGGGCTGGAGAGATGGCTCAGCAGTTAAGAGCACCAGAAGATCTTCCAGGAATTGGACCTGAGTTCAGTTCCCAGCACCCACAGGGTGGCTCACAACCAAACATCTATAGTGGGATTTGACACCCTCTTCTGTCATGTAAGCATACATGAAACTACAGCACTCAAAGACACATAATACATGAATAAATAGGAATGACTTAAAAATGTAGCATTCTATCAAGAGTGGTTTATTTAAATTATAATTAATAAATGGGGTAAAAGTACTAGGATTTATTCCAATCACACTAGTGATTATATACATTAAAAAAAAAAAATCAGCCAGGCAGGAGGCACAAACCCTTAATCCCAGCACTCGGGAGGCAGAGGCAGGTGAATCTCTGGAGTTCCAGGCCAGCCTGGTCTACAGAGTGAGTTCAGGACACCTAGGGCTACACGGCGAAACCCTCCTGCTCACCTTCACTCTCTGAGCTGGAGAGCCTGCGCTTGTGGACACGCCTGATTTCTTTACCCCGTCGTATACTTTTCTGGGAACCGTCACTTTCTGAATCTTCTTTGTAGTTAATCTGTCTTTTCTGGTTCCTTCTTGATCGTCTTCGCCGGGTTTCTACAAAATCATCACTAAAGTCATCGCTAAAGTCACTTTCTGTTTAGAGGGGAGAAAAAGAAGGGAAACAAAGAAGAACAAAATTTAAATCCATTCGTAGTTTAACAGGTTCAGGCTATAAAAATCATAAAGTTAATTGAGCTCAGTTGTAAATATTTTTGTTGAATAAGTTTTACAAATTTTATTTCCTTTTCAATAAAAATTAATTTACCAAATATCACAAATGTACACTTGTGGATTTTCTCAGCCCAGGCTGGCCTCGAACTTCTGCTCCTCTTGGCACCACTTTCTGGGAACAGGGATTACAGGCGCACACCACCATAGCTCGGTCCCCAGCAGTGAGAAGGAGGAAAGCTGTAAACTCCTATTCTGTGACACTCCACATCGCACTCCGCTGACGACCAGTGAGTCAGAGTGTAAGCTGGCGTGCCTAGCCACAGCGGGACGTCTCCATGACACCCACCTCCCACAAGACTCAGAGACCATCACAGCAGAGAGATGGGAAGACTGTAGGAGACAGAGGTGGGGACGAGAGCCACACTGGTCTCTGGACAGGAAAAGGACAGTGCACTTATACTCAGAGCTAGGGATCTCTGCACACTATCAAGGCTAAACTTTCGAGCATGCAGGAGGAAAGGGCTCACGAGCTGAAGGACTCAAGAGGGACTGATGGCTTCTGGGGGAAACAATCACATCTGTGGTAAGGTGTGGCCCCAGATAGGCATGTTCCAATGGATGGTCTGAAACTCAAAAGTTCACTAGCAACACAGATTGGATTTGGTAGACTTAAAAAATAACTAAAAGAAAAAGGCATACCATATGGTTGGAAGAGGGGAGAGGGTGGGTCTGGGGCAGCTGGGGAGAAGTGAAAGAGTTAATATAATCAAAGTACATTTTATGTTTGTATTATGAAATTCTCAAAGGGAAAGAACACATTCAAAAATGTAATGGTTTAATCACAGCAAACATGTTTTTTAATATTTCTCTATTATCATTCCTCAGTTTGTAATTACCAAATTAGTTTTTGGATTGCATTGTTAGAATGTTTTGATTTTAAAAAATGCTGAATTTTTAAAATTTTTAAAAAAGACTGAATTCTAAATTGAGTTTTATAACAAAAATATTTAAATGACTTTTGGAGTGAATTAGAATAGAACTTCCAGTTTTTAAAACCAGCTCAAAGACACTTCCTCCCGTTTGCACTGAGAGGCAGCACTCTCAGCTGGCAGGGAAGATGTCTCTGATGCGCAGCATCAACCGGATCGAGACAGGCTTTCCTCACATAAAGCTAAGCACATCTCTTATCAACAGCATGCAAAATTAGGTTTCCAAAATAGATTTTATTAAACTTTCCCCCATTTATTTATTCTCTCTCTGTGTCTCTGTCTCTCCCTGTTCGTGCGTACATGTGGAAGTCAGAGGACAGCATAAGGGAATTGGCTCTTTCCTTCTGCCACAAGGGTCCTGGAGATCAAACACAAAGCTGTCAGGCTCAGGAATATGCACCTGACACTCACTGAACAATGTTTTTGGTCAGAAGTTTTTTTTTTAATTGTTTAACAACAGGGTCTCACTATGTACTCCTGGCTGGCCTGAAACTCGTTATACAGACCAGGCTGGCCTGAATGTACAATGATCTGCCTGCCTTGACCTCCTGAGAACTGGGATTATAGGCATGGTCCACCAAGTCCAAACCAAAAGAATTTTTGAAAATACATTTTTTAGTTTTGTTTTGTTTTTCAAGACAGGGTTTAGCTGTATAGTGATGGCTGTCCTAGAACTCGCTCTGTAGATCAGGCTAGCCTCAAACTCAGTGATCTGTCTGCCTCTGCATCCTGAGTTCTGGGATTAAAGATGTACACCACAACCACCTGGTTTAAAAATACATTTACTTGGGACTGGAGAGATAGATGACTCAGTGGTTTAAGGCACTGGCTGTTCTTCCAGAAAACCAGATTCAATTCATAGCACCCACACAGCAGCTCACAACTGTCTGTAACTCCAGTCCCAGGAGATTGGACAGCCTTTCACAGACACAACAATAAAGCAAAGAAAAATCACTAAAAAGAAAAATAGTTTTAAGATTTATTCAGTCAATGTTTGACTCACTTCATCTGTTTCACATACATAAGTACTAGAAGTTGAGTAAAGGCATCTCAGGAATAAAAGTTTTGCAAGCAGAATGTTTAAGAAGCCCTGGTGTGCTGGGTGGTGGTGGCACACGCCTTTAATCCCAGAACTCGGGAGGCAGAGACAGGTGGATCTCTGTGAGTTTGAGGCCAGCCTGGTCTCCAGAGTGCCAGGACAGGCCCCAAAGTATTCTCAAAAATACTTAGTACCAGAAGGATTTATCATTAACATTCTAAGAACTGATATGAAGATAACACATTAACTGACATGAATTTTCTCAGATGTGCTCTGGGTGAAAAAAAAAAAGTGACAAGCAAGTCATCAGAAAAGGACTCCAGCGTCTCCTCAGGAGGCCCCAGTCACAGCTAAGGACAATTCCAATGCCTCGTAAGTGCGGAAGTCACAGAGTAATGGAGCTGCTTGCTACAACAAAAGGCATTTTACCGGAGTCTCTACTGTTCTCCTCGGACTCCTCCTCCTCCTCTTCGTCATCGTCAGAGTACTTTTTCTTTGGGGTCTTTCTCCGCAAGCGCCTGCTCTGCCGCATTGGCCGAGACGGGTGCCGTCTCAGTCTGCGGCCACAGAAGTCCATGTCACTGTCCTCGTTAGATGGCGGATCTTCTTCGCTTTCATCTGGGTTTTCATCAGACACAACGAACTCATCCTGAGACCTGTGCAGGAAAACCCGGACAATGGTGCACTCAGGGCTTGTTTGTAAAGGCACAGCTAGAAGTGAAAACCAGTTTCCATAGTTCCAAACACAAGCTGTAATGAATCATGCAATAGTAAGTAATTTTAAAGGCACATTTGGAATATTATGTCAACTCCCATCTATAAAACAAATATCCTATCACTTACCGTTCTATCTTTGTAGAAGCTGTGAAGACCAACTGAGACTAAATTTCACACATAAACTTCTTTCACTGGCCTCTTTGGGGGCATCTTAAATCCAACACTACTTCCCAAGCCCCTCTTCGTCTATCTGTCAGCCTGATATACACATTTTCAATATAAAAATGCTGACTGCTTATGGGGAGGGACGGGTTACTTGTGCTGCACGCGGATGCCAGCCGACAACTTGTCCAGGTGCTGTCCTCCCAGTCTTAGATGGCTTCTAAGAACTGAAGTCAGTCTGGCAGGACTGGGTGCTCAGCTATCAGGTATTGAGAACCTTCGCCCATCAATAACCCAGACCAGATGCTTGGTATATATCCTGAATCTCCTTTCACCTCACACCTCAAATCTTGGGGTGTTTTTTTCTGTTTTTTTTTTTTTTTTTTTTTCATTTTTAGGACAGAGTTCAAATCTATATGCATGACAAAAGAAGAAAAACAGAAAGACCTCACTCCATAATCTCTCTTTTATGTTCTGGTTGTGGCTTCACCATAGCATTGTCTATTCTATCCCCATATTCTTTCTGCTCAGGAAGTTTCCTAACTTTTCCTCCACCTTGGGCAGGAGCTTCTCTGTTCAGGTTGCTTACTTCTCTCACCCTAAACTCTCTAAACACATGGGCCTGGTCAGAATATTCATCTTAACATATCTTCTTAAGTGAGGGTTCCCCAACCACTGCAGATGTACCCTAACTTTCCTCTATGATATAGGCAGTGCAGGGCACCTTTTCTGGGGTTTATACACTTCCTACTACATCTACGACGGAGCGAAAAGGAGAACCACTACAGTCCAGTTCGGACGCGCTCTGCAGAGAAGGCATTCTACCTAACACTGGATTAGCTGCCCCTTATAACCTCTACAGAGCACCAGAAGACAGTAACTACTTATAATTTCCCACATTTGATTAAAAACCACTGATGGACTGGGTAAGGGAAGGTAGTATAAAGAAAGACGTCAATAAATAAAACTTCAATAATAGTTAATCAAAGTTAGATACAATTTTAAATATTAAACAATCATAAACATAGCTTTAATTTTATTCTAAAATGAATCAATATCTTGATCAAATATCTTGAAAATGCAGACTGCCCATGTACACAAAGACTGAAAGCCACAACCTAGCACAGCCAAGGTTCTCAGGACCCGGCTCCGTGTCAGCTGGCACAGAGGGAACGGGACTTGGGGCTGGCACAGAGGGAACGGGACTTGGGGCCGGCCACATACCCGTCACTGATCTTGAATTCGTCCTCACTCTCTTCCTCATCGAGGTTGCTATCACTATCAAGATCATTAAGTCGCCGGCGTTTCTTCCTGCGGGCAGCAGCTGCTCTCTGAGGCCGTTTGTTCTCCTTTCGTTCTTCATCCAAAATGGTAGAGATGTCTTTCCCACGGTGACCTGTGATGGTGGAGATATCTTTTCCTCGGCCAACCCCTGAGAGAAGAGGTAACTGCATGTTTATCTGCTTTACTTCCCTTACAACTGTGCAGGCTGCTTACGTCAGCTGACAATGTCTACAGAAAGAATTAACACGCCCATCTTACTAAACACACATTCACAGTGCAGAAGGTCCTGATCTAGATTCTGATTTGATACATCACTTAGTGATGCCTCCCTCCCCCCTTTATTTCATTGCCTTTTGGTGGAGGGCTGTTAAAAAAAAAAAAAAAAAAACTCTCTGTGCAGCCCAGGTTGGTCTTGAAATTGTGATCCTTGTGCCTCGTCCCCCTGATCTGCAGATTTGTATCTGCTTACTTAGCCCAATACTCTTTATTGTATTGTCTGAGTGTTTTGCTCACATGTATGTGTGTGTAGTACATGCATGACTGGTACCTAAGGTCGGAAGAGAAATTTGAATTCCCTAGATTTAGAGTTAACATGGTTGTGAGTTACAAGTGGGCACTGGCACCTGACCTAGGCCCTCTGTAAGAACAAGGGTTTTTATCCTAGGGCCATCTGTTTAGACCCTCATACAGTTTGTCAGTTCTTGATTTCATTTTATATTTGTGTGTGTGTGTTCACACAATTCCAAGGCAGTGCTGGGATTAAAAGCACGAGCCACCAGTGCCTGGCACGACCATCTCTTAAGAAAGCAGCTCGGAGATTTCTGGTGCAGTCACAAAGCTGTGCAGCTGCTGTCACTCTCCTTACTCGGAAAAGAAGCCATAAACCTGTTAGCATTTGCTCAAGAATCTTCCTAAGTCAGGACAGAAAAAAATTGATAAAGATGTAAATAAAAGATCCAATTTTGGCCAGACTTGGTGGCGTACGCCTTTAATCTTAGCACTCGGGAGGCAAAGGCAGGCGGATCTCTGAGTTCGAGGCCAACCTGGGTTAGAGAGTTCCAGGACAGACCCTAAAGCTACAGAGATAGCCTGTCTCAAAAAAAAAAAAAAAAAAAAAAAAAAAACAAAAAAAAACAGTATCAACAAAAAGACACAAAACAAAAAAGACGCAATTCTGAAAGGCTATAATATCAGTTTCTTTATAAAAAAATCTGCTTATTAGCCGGGCGGTGGTGGCGCACGCCTTTAATCCCAGCACTGCCTTGGAATGTGTGAACACACACACACAAATATAAAATGAAATCAAGAAAGAACTGACAGAGAAACCCTGTCTCGAAACCACCCCCCCCCAAAATCTGCTTATTGATCCACTCTGAAATTTTCACAATAACAAGAGAAACCAGAAAGTTCTACATCAGAGCATTAGTACCTGGCTAAATAACACTTTAACAACCTTATGAGTTTTCTATAGTGCTATTCTAAAGACAATTGAGGCTGGTCATGGCGCAAGTCTTTAATCCCAGCACTCAGGAGACAGAGGCAGGAGGATCTCTGTAAACTAAAGACTGGTGTGGTCTACAGAGAGAGCTCCAGAACAACCAGGACTACAGAAAGCTACCCTTTATCAAACACAATAGAAACAAACAATCAAAAGAAACAAAGAAAGAGTAGAGAAGACAAATAAATGAGTAACTTTTGAGGCTTTGCTGTTGCAAAGACAATAGAAAAGCTTCTGGAGTATTCCTATTAGACCAGACATAAACTGAGTGACAAAGGAATTTAAAATTTTGTATTAGATCATTCAAAAATTAGTAATCAGTTCTGACGTAATGCACCAGCACCATGTCAGCAAATTACTTGAGTACATTCAGTGTTAGCACTGGGGACGGGTAATGCCGGGAGAAACACGTGAAGAAGAATACATGGGAAACACACCCCCTCCGTCAGCCTCCTTGATATCATCTTCTATAGCTTCATCAATCGCTTCATCGAACTCATCAAACCTAAAATGAACACAGTAATCAGATTGCAGACTGTATCTGTGTTGACTTCCAAAGACTACCTACCACAACATGGCCCTAAGAGTCTGTTGGTGTCCCCACCCAACTCTTATGTGACAGTCAATGGCATGGGTCACTCATGAGTATGATTAAACGGGAAGAAAAAAAAGAGAAACCAGGAGTGCCTTGGCTTCTTCTGCCACGAGAAGTTAAAACAAGAGAACGGCCCTATAGGTAAAGAAGCAGACATCAGATCTGTCCTAGAGAACAGCTACCACGAGAGCAGAGAGAAGGTGCCCAGGAAAAGTCAGAACCAGGTCCCCACAAACTCCCAGTCTGTCAGGACTGTGATCTCAGAACTGTGGATCATTCATGCTTTCTGAGAGCTATGCAGCTGGTGGCATTTCCACACAGGAGGGCACATCAGCATGTGCGGAAGGCAATCTACACTCACACTAGCTAGACAGCCAACACCACCACAGATAGTGAACTTTAGCTTTCTGTTATAAAGTCCTGAACTGTGCCATCTGTAAAACAAATGTCAAATAAATAACGATGGCCATGTGACAAAACTTCAGACACAGGAATTTTCCTTATGCATAGTGCTCATAAAATGCTTTGCTTCAATCATATAAACATAAAAGCCATTCCTGGGATACAGAACCTGATGTGATGTCCTTCTGTACATGTGTTGCTTTTACTGGTTAATACTAAAGAAGCTGCTTGGGCCTATGACAGGGCAGAATAAAGCAAAGTGGGAATTCCAAGCAGAGATAGAGGAAAGAGAAGGTGGAGCCGAGGAAACAGTCGCCCTGGAACCTTCCAGTAAACCATGAGCCTTGTGGTAAAGTACAAAATAATAGGAATTGATTAAGTTAAGATGTAAGAGTTAGTTAATAAAAAGCCTGTGCTAACAGGCCAAGCAGTGTTTTAATTGCTGTAATGTCTATGTTGTTCTGGGCAGCTGGGAAACAAACAGCTACAGGTGGGCGAGCTGAGCCTAAAGACTGACCTCTAATCACTTAAGTCCTGGTAAAGTAATCAGATGAAATCACTGTTCCATAAAGGCCAGGCATCATTACTATTGAAAATAACTATTGTTGTTGTAGAAATTCACATACGTGTGGCCAAAATTTACAACTAGATAAATGTACTTTTGCTTAAAGGACTATTTCCTCTGGTTTAAAGAAAAGGAACCAGAGATGATCCCTAAGATCGCTATATAAGAAAGCAGCAGCTTAGTTTAGGGCTTATGTGAGCATAGGATGAAGTGGCTTAGCCAGGCTAACAATATGGAAATGTGCTTGCGTGGGTGTGTTGTGTGTATGGACATATGACACACATCCCAGTTACAAACCAGCCACTCGTCTAACGGGAAAAAGCCGTGAGGATCAAGGACTCTAACAACTTTCTTCTATTTAATACCTGTAGCTTATACATTTCCTTGTTCTTGTTGATCTCCTTTCTAGTAAGTTTGCTTTGGATTTTTTTGCATCTTTTTTCTTTTCTTCTTGATCTTCAGAAAAATCTGGCTCCTTTAAAAATAAACATACAAAGATGTGACAGGAACGGTCCTGGGAACGAGCAGCTTTAATATTCTATCTAGGCAACACACATGGTCTAAAAACTATGAGATTATCTACCACAATGAATATAGATGGGAAACTAATACAAATTAAAACTACTGGTAGTCAAATAGGTGAGGTATTTATGTGTTGAAATTCTTACATTTCTCTGAGTTTACAACAGTTTGTTATTAAAATAACCAGAATGAAAATTTTCTACCAATTTAATGTTTTTTGGTTTTCTTCCACCCCAAAAAAGAATTCCTAGAACTTGCTCTGTAGAGCAGGCTGTCCTCAAACTCAGAGAGATCCTCCTGCCTCTGCCTCCCAAGTGCTGGGATTAAAGACTTGCACCACCAGTGCCCGGCCCAATTCAATCTTTTAACCAATAATTAAATTTGAAACACAGAAAACTTAAGAGTAGATATAGATGCTGAACTCATGGGATGATTTCATTTAGACTGAAGAACAACTTGGCAAGCTACTTAAAGCTGTGATTTAATCATGAACAGAAAACTTCATCTGGAAACCACTGGATGTTGTGGCTCACACATCTGATCCTAGCCTTCAAAACCAGCGTCTAAGAGGAAGAGGCGGTGGATCTGAGTCCCAGGCTAGCCAGGCTATAGACTCCATCTAAAATCAACAACAGTAACAGAACCACAACAAAGTCAAGTTGGAAACTATACTTCATGTACATTCGCTCATGAGGTATGCTGAATTATAGACTAACGAATGGAAATATGGTAGTTCTTCAAAGAAATAAAATTATAATAAAAATTAAAGGGGCTGGAGAGATGGCTCAGCGGTTAAGAACACTGCCTGCTCTTCCAAAGGTCCTGAGTTCAATTCCCAGCAACCACATGGTGGCTCACAACCATCTGTAATGAGATCTGGTGCCCTCTTCTGGCCTGTAGACAGAATACTGAGAATACTGTATACATAATAAATAAATAAAAAATTAAAGTTTCAATGGTACCAAATTAAAAGTAAAATATTCCCAAGCTATTCTTTAGCTATTTTGTGTACATACATTATAAAGCTAACCACAAATTGCTCCATTAACAAAAGAAACAATAGAACATTACCCCAAAGCAATGAGCTATAATTTGGTTTGAATATGATAATCATATTGAGTTATCTATTTATAAATAATAATTTGAGAAGTTACTTCTCCATGTGCTTTAATAGAACAGGCATGTTAAATATTAAAATGGCATATAACTGGGTTAAACTTTAGAAACTACAGAGCGTCTCCTCTAAAAACACTAAAAGTCCTGGACTGAACATGGCTCAGTGGGGAAGCCCTAGATGCTCTTCAGAGGATCCAGGCTAGAATCCTGGCACCCATAATTGGTTCACAGCCATTCCTAACTCCAGTTTCCAGAGGATTTGGCCCCTCTTCTGACCTCTGTGGGCACTAGGCATACATGAGGTCACAAACTACACAAGTAGGCAAAACAGTCACACACAAAATTCTGAAACTTACTTGTGGAGGAATGATGTTTTCAATACTGATACCAACATACACCAAGCGTTCTTTCCTTAAAACCAAAAACAACAAAGACGCAAAATAAGATTTGCTATAAATAAAACCAGTATGAAAATATCACTGTAAATAGTACTGATGAAAAGCACAAACTTTCTTACCTATATGAAGGCTGTACTTTTGAACTACAATAGACAAACTTCAAACTATGAGTTGACAACGTGGTTAGATATGGAAAGCTAACTCTGACTAAATCAAACAAATTAGATCTTTGCAAATTAGATGTCCTGGGAAATGTTCTGAGTGTAGTATACAATTATAAGTCTATGGTAATAGCTGGGCAGTAGTGGCGCACAGCTTTAATCCAAGCACATGGGAGGCAGAGGCAGGTGGATCTCTGTGAGTTTGAGGTCAGCCTGGTCTACAGAGTGAGTTCCCTGGACAGTCAGGGCACACAAGAAACCCTGTCTCATGAGGGGGGAAAAAGTCTACGGTAATAAACATTACTATAAAATAATGAGTATGGTTAAATTAAGCTAGAACTAATGGCCCAAGCAGTGATTTAATTAAAACAGTATCTGTGTGGTTATTTCTGGGCTGGGCGGCCTTATTACAACATTCTCTCTCTCATCCCATTGGTCTCTGTTGTCTGGTAGAAAGTGAGATTTATTTGAAATCTGAAAGAAGCGACCTCAACTGTTTTAGACTGCCCTCTAGGGACAGAATCAAACAGTATGTTTTACTATCAGTAATTAAATGATCCCCCAACAAAGATGATATGAGTAAATAATTCTGAGCAGGATCTTATAATTTTCCAGTGTTCGATGATAGTTTAGTACATTTCCTTCACAAGATGTGGGACAATGCTTTTCCACAGCAGACTCTGATAATCTACAAGGGGGCTGGCAAATTTGTGTATAAAAGGACACATAGTATTTCACGTGTGGGGAGTTACTGGATCTTACTGAGCTACTCAATTACACTGCTGTAGTGCCAAAGCAGCCTTAATAAGCAGACAAAAAGATGAGCAAAACTGTGTTCTAGTAAAGCCTATTTATGGGCTGGGCAGCCGGGAAATATCATGTGTTTTCGTACATCACGAAATGATTCTACAGCAATGTTTATACGAGCATGAAAACCATTCTGAGAAGGCAATGCAAAGCAGCAGCAGACCAGACTTGACTTGCTAACAGGCTGCCAGTCTTTGATTTAGATGGCTATGTTCATCTCAACTGCAACAATTTTACTGCCAAATTCCCAAGGAAAACATTAACACATATATCAATTTACCTTCGCTCAGCACGCTCTTTCTTCTTTAAAGCAACGTCCAAATCTTGCAACTGTTCTTCTAATTTTTCACACAGTAGTTTCTAAAGGAAAAATAAATATATATACATAATACATACACACACATGTATTATTTTGAACAACACAACCATACATCACATAAAATATTATTAATCTTAAGGCTTATTATTGTTATTTATTTATTTTATCTTTATTCATTGGTATGAAGGTGTCAGATTCCAAGGAATTGAAAATACATACAGTTGTGAGCTGTCACGTGGGTGCTGGGAATTGAACCAGGTTCCTCTGGAAGAACAGCCAACGCTTTTAACCGTTGAGGCGTCTCTCCAGCCCTTACTATTTTTATAAGTTTAATAATAGTAAGCCTTATGCGCTGAAAATGGCTACACTGAAAATGCTTTGTTTACAATGTGGTCAGGACCCACTTCACAGATACTGAGCACAGCGCTTCAATATGAAAGCATGCCGAACAAACACAGCTCCACAAAGAACAAAGCAAAGAGACACATGCTGTGCTGGTCTGCTTTCACTATCAAAAGAGCATTTCATCCATTCCTGCTCAGTACAAGATTATACTGACAAAGGCTAACAAAATAATTTTGAAAGAACTATATATGACAAAGCATAATGCCAATATAAAAATACACAAACAATGCTACATGGTAACTGGATCAAAACAGAGCATTAAAAAAAAAATCGCAGATTGAGCCATGCTAAGCAAGACAAAGTAACTTTACAGAAACGGCATAAAGACATTATGGTGAAAGCAAAATAAAGTTGGCCTTGTAAAACAAGTATACAACTGGTGCAGCAAACAAATCTACTGTTGTCTGGTTTTACAAGAAACTTTGTGAACACACAACAGACTGATGTATCTTCCAGTGCTGGCCACAAAGAGAGATACAGTAATGAAAAGTGAGAGTTTAAAAATGGGTAAACTACAGAAACATTCATTTCACTTTCATTCATACACACACACAAAGTTGGAGTTATTTATATTTATTATAAATTTGAGTAGAAATCAGATGGTTCTACAAAAGCCAGAAGTCTTATAGAAAGACAGAAAGCAAGCCTAAGATAAGAATATAAGGTAGAGACCCAAACAAAAGGCAGACACTAACAACTGCTTTCAACAGGAAGGCATTTATGATTGTTAAAAAGTATTAGTAATGTATTGAATATCAAACTGAGGCTGGAGACAGAATTAGGCGGGGTCGTACATGCTGGCAAGGAGGGCAGAACCATTCTCCATCAGGGATGACCATCAGAGGAGGACGGAGGCAGGCGGTGTGGTAGCCACTGTCACAGGAATCGCACAGAAGAATCTGAAATAAACCACAGCAATATCAACCAATCTGCATTTTGTTAAAATAATGGTCTTTTCCTCCCTCCCTCCCTCCCTCCCTCCCTCCCTCCCTCCCTCCCTCCCTTTTCTTTCAACAATCCTTGCTATATTAATGGCGCAGGTTGGGCCAGTACACATAGCACAGGATGGCCTCAAGCTCTCAGTGATAGATATCCTGTCTCAGCCGCAACAGTGCTGAGTTTGTACAGCCATGACACCATTCCTCATGAAGACTGACATTTTAGTACTTCTTAGTACACTACCATAAACGTTTGGTGTTTGCATAAAGACAGAGAATGAAATAAATGACACATAGGGGTGGAAAATGACTTTTTTTACATTGAGCTGGACTGGATGGTGGCGGCGCACGCCTTTAATCTCAACACTAGGGAGGCAGAGGCAGGTGGATCTGAGTCAAAGGCCAGCCTGGTCCATAAAGCAAGTTCAAAAACAGCCAGGACTACACATAGAAACCCTGTCACACAAAAACAGAAACAAAACAAAGCAAAAAGAATTTAAAAATTAAAAAGCATTCCCTCTGACAACCCAAGAAAATTTCATAATGTAGAAATCAGTGAAATACAGTAAGCCCTTTTTCTGAACTGGAATCAATTTTTAGTTTGCCATAAGGGTAATCTTACATTCTTTATAACAGAATTTTAAAGTTCAAGTATCATAAAGTATACTAGCATGAAGAGAATTATCAAGTATTTCTATATTAATGCATTTCAATTGCCTACACATAAGAACTACAGATCTTCTTTCTGTAAATGCAGCTAAGGAAGCGTCTGGCGCACAGGAAAGGACTTGAAGGGTCAGAGCCGTGCTGCTCATCCGGCTCAGACACTGACATCCCCACCAACTAGTTTACCTCTAGTGTCTAGACGGCAGTTATGTAACATACCACAGGCTACTGGTAATAATTTAACTAAAAAGTATCTCCTTGAAAGCATTTTTAGATTTATAGGTAGACTACAGAGATACTACAGCATCCTCAGATGCCTTTCCTTCAACTTTCCGAAAGGCTAAAACTCTTTTTTTCCCTGAGAGGCAGTCTTGATATAAACTGGCCTCAAACTTTCAATCCACCTGCTCCAGCCCCCAAATGTTAGAGGTTAGAGGTGTGTGCCAGCGTGACCAGTTGTTACAAAGCTAAAATCTTACCCATCTCTGCCAAAACTCAAACTGAGCACCAACACAGTAGGTCTCATAAGACCTTCGCCCAACAGCACTGTTGTTTTTCTGACCATGAATCCAAGATTATTCGAATGTACTGTACTTGACTACATTTCCCTACTCTCATTCTTGGGGACAACAGATGTGTGTGTGTGTGTGTGTGTGTGTGACCTTGACAGTCTGCAAAATAAACCAAACACTTCACAAACAATTCTGAATTTGGGTTTGTTTCCAAATGTTTACACTGGGGATCCATGTTTGAAAGAAGAACGTTCTGCTCGTTCTGTCACAGCAAGGTGTCTTAGTCGATGTTCTGCTGAGTGGAGAGACACCGCAACAAAGGTAACTCTTATAAAAAAGCACTTTAAAGATTCAGAGATTAGTCCATTATTACGGCAGAGAACACGGGAGCACACCAACAGTTAGGAGCTACCACATGGGGTCCTCTAGAAGAGCACTAAGTGTTCTTAACTGCTGATCCATTTCTTCAGCCCGTAAACTTAGCACGACTCCTTTTTCTTTCTACAGGGACTCATTATGTAGCCCTGGCTGTCCTGGAACTTAATCTGTAAACCAGGCTACCCTTAACCTCACAGAGATTTGCCTGCCTCTGCCTCCTGAATGCTGGGATTAAAGGTGTGGACCTCCACACCAGGTTTTATAGAGACCATTTTTATTCAAACCACCACACAAGGAATATATGATATCAATACAGATTATTACTGATGATATTAATATTGATAACTTAGTTAAAGAAGTAGCTATTTATTTTTCTACCTAGAAGTTACATTGTTTATTTTCCATATGTCTAACCTCAAAATAAACCCCACTGGACCCTCTGGCTAATGCCTGTAATCCTACTACTAGGAAAGAGAGGGCAGAAAAAAATAATCCACGAGTTGGGAAAGAAGTTTCAAGTGCATGCACGCAAATCACCATAACAACACATGAACAACAACAAACAGAATGAAGGATAAACAGATCCAGCTGATGCTCAAAGAAAGAGGCTAAGTTTTCTAGGGCTAGGAGGACCAGAAGATTTACGGATACAGTAGCTAGTAAATTTGTAAGTATTTTAAAGTAAGATAATCGAGTTATGTAAATCTCTCGCTCTCTCTGAGCTCTGCTTCCAAACAGTGATGTCTGTTGGGACTCTGCTTGTGAGCGTCTCCTTCTCAGACCTCCTAAGCTCCTGGAGTTCCTCCCACTACTCATTTGTCTACTCAATTATTCCCATCAGTATGAACTAAGAAACATTTCTTCTCCTTTGAATTGTAATTAAAATCTATTGTTTCATTTCTTGGAGCAGTTCTTGCTATGGATCCATGAGCTCTTTCTGTGTCCTTGGGGCCTGTCTATCAGATGCTGTTTGTAACTGTTAGTTCCTGGCAGGTACAGGGTGCTCTCGACACATCTTACACACTTCCCGCTGGATGAGAATTAATAAAATAAAGAAACTCTGGTTGCTTTATTCTAGATGAATTGAGAAACCAAGATCTGGGAAGTCTGAGTGCTTATTGCAGTGGCCTGCCACTAGTATCAAGTTCTCTCGGAGAAGAGCATACTAAGTAGTTAATAACTGCATATGTATGCACACACACACACGCCTGCATTTCTACCTATATTAAAATGAACTCACTACAATTCTTCCAACCCTAATCCAGCATCACAGGGTTCATTCCACCACTGGTCTTACTAAAGGAAGGGGACCTGGCTCCTATCGCTTATGCTCTCTATTTATTTGTTCAACTCAAGTATACATGTTCTTTCTGAAATTCTATCTCATTCCATGCAAGACAGAGTAAAGGCTGAAAAACTACCTTCTTCCTGCTCTGTAGAATACAGAGCCACCACTTGATCTCAACGTCTAAAATTAAGTACCAACTTACATCATTGGTGCACAGCGACTATAAGATCAGTAGCTTTGGCGTGTGTGGACTGAGGCAGGCACCAACCTCACTCATCACATATTTCTACAGAAAAATAACCTAAATTTCAAATTAAGACAATTAAAAATAAAACTGACAAATTCATTTACTTCTATAAGGAGACTTGCTTACACCACAACAAAGTCCCAAATCTCACTGAGCAACTATTACTACCTATGAATTTCCACCAGGCGGCCGGCACAACCCTGTCATCGGAGCACTTGGGAAGACTCTGAGAGTTCAAGGCCTGCTGGTCTATGAAGCAGGTTCTAGGACAGCTGGAGCTATTGCACAGAGAAACCCTATCTCAAAAAACAAAACAAAAATATAAACAAAAAAGGAATTTCCAAGTCTCAGGCAAAGATCCATTACTTTACCAAAAACAAAAACAAAACAAAACAAAAACAAAACAAAACAAAAAACAAAATCGGAAGAGTTGCAAGTTTGAGGAATCTACTGCCTTTCTGTTCACCAGGAACAGGACCATTTATCTTACGAATACAACAATGGATTGCTAGCCCTTCAATTTTGTTGTTCTTTTTGTTTTTTGAGACAGGGTTTCTCTGTGTAGCCCTGGCTGTCCTGGAACTCACTCTGTAGGCCAGGCCGGCCTCGAAATCACAGAGATCTGTCAGCCTCTCCCTCCCGAGTGTGTGCCACCACCGCCCAGCTACTGCTTCTAATTTTGATTTGGAATTATCTTCTAGTCTAGGACATACGAAACACAGCAGACTGTAGAGCTTCAGTTTCTAATGTCATTCTCTTGACAATAGCAAACAGAACTGGGCTCTCCCAGCTACTTATAATTAGATAAAGGAAAATCCTGTGGCTCTCTCTGCTGTCGCTTTCGCTTGCTGCACTTACTTCCTCACACTTACTTCTGTCCCCAGAGTTTCTTTACTTTTTAATCCATTTTGTTAAAATAAATATCAGTGAATGAATGAATGAACAAATGAACTAGGAAATGGTTCGGCAAACACCAGTCTAGCTGATTCTCTGAGTTAGAGGGCAGGAAAGAGATCTTCAAAAGAGATCAACAAACGTCCTCAACACAGAAGCCTTAACTTTCACAGCCCTGGTCATTATGGTAGCTGTGGTGGTCTGAAGGAGATGCTTGCTCTCCCCACTCCCCTCAACCCCAGTCTCAAGCACTTGACCTCTTTGTCCCCAGGTGGTAGCTGTTTGAAGATTAGAAAGTATGTTCCTGCCTTTCCAGCTTGGGCCCGGCAGAATGGCTCCCGCAAAGAACGGTGGAGAGAAGAAGAAGGGCCGTTCTGCCATCAACGAGGTGGTGACCCAGAATACACCATCAACATTCACAAGCGCATCCATGGCGTGGGCTTTAAGAAGCGTGCTCCTAGGGCACTCAAAGAAATCCGGAAATTTGCCATGAAGGAGATGGGGACTCCAGATGTGCGGATTGGTACCAGGCTCAATAAAGCCATCTGGGCCAAAGGGATAAGGAATGTTCCATATCGTATCCGGGTAAGTTTGTCCAGAAAACGTAATGAGGATGAGGACTCACCAAACAAACTCTACACATTGGTAACTTACATGCCTGTTACCACATTCAAAAATCTACAGACAGTCAATGTGGATGAGAACTAACCTACTGAATCTCAAATAAAGTTGGAAAACATCGAGAGAAAAAAAAAAAAAGAAAAGAAAGTATGTTCCTGGGAGCAGGCTGTGAGGTTTCAAAAAACTCAGGCTATCTGCAGGGTGCTCTCTGCCTCCTGCTTGTGGATCAAGCCGTGAGCTCGCAGCTGCAGCCCCAGCCTCCTATCGCCAGGCTCTCACGCGGCCGTCATTAACTCTAACCCTCTGAACCACAGCATAATCAAGCTTTCTTTGTTATGCTTCCTAGGCCACGGTGCTTTATCACAGGAATAGAAATGGAAGACAAGGGTTAACCTTAACTAGCAACTTAATGAGATCTGGGCTAGCCAGGGCTAACAGTGAGATCCTGTTTCAAAAAAACAAAACAAAATTCAAATCACAATCAAACCTAGAGGCAGTAGGTCCCTCCACATAGCCACAGCCCAGCCTTGAGCCGAGCTCACGAGTGCAGGTACATACGAGTTCTGGGTGGTTTGGGAGGCCGCATTTCTTGCAGGGCTCATCATCCTCTGGAAGGACGGCTTCCTCACTCTCCTTCCCCTCCTCCTCCGAGGCCGCAGAGGACTTCTCACTGTCAGAGCCGTCACTGTCATCATTGCTGGAGTATCTCCACCTGCCACGCGACCGGGAACCGGTCCAGCGGACTCGGCCTTTGGGTTTTACCTTACAGAAATCAAAAGATGACATAATTGGACATAAGAATTTTTTTCAGACTACATGTCCCTTGGAGAATATTTAGCTGATACAGAAAGAAAAGAATGAAAAATGTTATAGTCTTGTCATCAGATCTGTCTATTAATAAGTTCTAGTATGTTTCATTAATATTTTTCTGTATTTGGGAGATCTTAAAATGGGATTCTATTACATAATGACCATTATGTCTTATGGATATGCCAAAGGTAGCTATATAATCTTATTTCCACATCTGGGTGGTTGTTTCCCATCTTTACACTTTCACAATGCAGCCGCATAGATGTTAATGCACATCCATCTCTGGTTAGGATAAATTCCTTGAACAGGATTCTGGGTCAGAGGCCATGAACAGCTAAAGGCTCTATCACTAGCAGGAAGATATACTGACAGACTTATTTTTTTTAAAAAATAATTTAAACTCTAAAGGCTGGGCATGGTGGTACCCTTCTTTAATACCAGCACTTGGGAGGCAGAGGCAGAAGGATCTCTCTAAGTTTGATACCAGCCTGGACAATATAAAGGGAGTTTTATGATAGCCAAGGCTGTTACACAGAGAAACCCTGTCTTAAAAACCACAAAACAAAACAAACACTCACATAAACACACACACACACACACACAAACCTATAACCCTATATATCACAAACTAACTTTTGAAGCAGGTCAGGGCTGCATGTAAGGCCCGGATAAACACGCTCCGCCATTTATCGCCTACTTTCAGTCTTTCCTCCTACTTCACTGCTAGGCTACAGGTCTCTAGGAAAGAACACAGTAATTCCAACAAAAGAAAAAAGGTTTTCAAAAGAATTTAAAATTCCATATTTCAGGGAGCAAAGTATGACTGACAATGGATAATAACCTGGCCATTTAAATCTAAAAAGGAGCAGAAAACTCCCAGGGACTAAAGTCTGCTTAAAATTAAGAAGGTCTTAGAAAAGAAATTTTCTGCCTTTAAAACTGATGTTAAAATGGGAAAACTGGTATCAGGGGGTTCACTAACAGGGCTTCTGGAGGGCAGTGTTACAGTGACTATCAATTTGATAGTACACATGCCCGTTGACCCAGTAGTTCCAATTCTAGGAGTCTATTCTAAAGGAATACTCACTTCTGTCCAAAAGGATCTTCACTGCAGCATTGCCTGTAATAGTGAAAAATGGGAAACAACCTAAATGTCAATCAATAAGGGAGTGAGTAAATAAACTGAGGTATATCCATACTATGAAACACTATGTGGCCACTAGGAAATAGAGTAGACTGTAACTCCTGACATAGAATAGAGACATCACTGTGGAGTGGGAAACTCAGCACAACAAATAGGTGTGATCCAATTATTTTAAAAATTTTATGAATGTTCATAAACATACATGAGAACGCTTGGAAATAGGAAACAAAACAATGTACACCCCACTGTTACTAGATACTCTGCTGACTCAGGAGTAGTGGGACAGCTTAGAGTGAACCCACAGAACAAGAAGTCTAAGAGAGGACTACTAAAAGGCAAGGTTCAGGACTAGTTGTCTCAGAGTGGCTATTTCAACGCAAATCTATAAACAACTAGATACACATTAGTTTTCTAATTAAAATTGCGAACACAAGGCTCTTGAGATAGCACAGTAGAATGTCAGGCACACTGGCTGCAGACCTGCGTTTGGATGTGCAGAACCCACATGACAGTTGGCTCTGGCGCCCTGAGCTCAGAATGGAGACAGAGGGGCTGCTGAAGCTGCCGAGTGAGCCTAGTTGAACCCAAAGGGGGAGAGGGATGGAGGAAGCCACCCAGTGTTTACACACATGCGCCTTCACATGAACTCACACATACATCGCACACTTACATATGCAAAAAGAATATCTAACTGAAAACTTGGTAGCCAGTGAGATGGCTCAGTGGGGAAAGGCACTGTCAAGCCAGGTGGTCTAAATGTGACCCCTGTGAAGTGTGCAAGTTGAGAAGATTTTTGTAAGTTGCTCTCTGACCCCCACACGCAAACATCAAACAGAGGCTAATAAATAATAAAGTCTTTTGAAATTTTCTATCCTGAAAACTTGAAGTTTTACCTTGCTCACTTTAGAACTTGTATCCTTCTCGGCTTTTTTCAAGTGATCCTTCTTGTCTGTTCTCTGCAAAGCTGTTGGCTCATCTTCCACTCCATCTTCTCCTTCCCCTTTCTTCTTATCGGCTTTCTGATCTCTGATCTCGGCTACTTTCGCTGTGGGTCTAGATATTCTTGGAGACCTTCTTAAAGTACGCCCCATGCTTGTTTTCTCTTCTTCCTTCCCCACCTTCTCTTCCTTGTTTTCAGAGTCTACAATTTGTGGGGGACAATCTGGCTTCTTCTTCCGACTAGATATCCGAATTGTCAACTTGATGCCTTCCTTCTGCCTTTCAGAGGTGATCTCCGTGTTTTCTGAAGCAGTGCTGTCTCCTTCAGGAACTAACTTATATTTGAATTTGTTCTTTTGCGCAGAGCCCTTTGTCTCAGAGGCCTGGACATTGTCTAGACTAGCCGCTTCTACCTTCCTGGTCTCAGAAGTACCCTCCACGCCAGAGGCCTGGACGTTGTCCAGATTAGCCGCTTCTACCTTCCTGGACTCAGAATCCTCTTTTAGAATTTCTGGGCTTGAATTGTCAAGGGATTGACCTTCACTTGACCCTCTCTTTAGACATTCTTTTTTTTCTGAGGCCAGTTTCTCCTTGGGGCCAGTCATCTCGGGTGGGAGGGAAGTTTCAGCCACGTCACAAGGACCTGGCTTTTCTGATTCTCGAGGACTCCTCACAGCCTCTTCGGGTATTGGACTCAGCCTTTCTTTATCAGCAACAGTCTTTTTGGCCTTCTCCCCCTTTTCCGGGCATTCTATGCCTGGAGTATGGTACTCATTCTTACTTTTGGGGGCCTTCTCTTCGACTTTTGCCGTGCAGGATTCAGTGGCAGATGGTGCGGGTTTTAAAGAGAGATCGGTCGCTGTCTCTAAAGGCTCAAGAGGCATTTCCACGTTCGGAGGCGCAGACTCCTCTGACCTTCCTTTCTGACTGAGGCTCTCTACGGTAGATACAGAGCTATCTACACCATTTCCTGAAGGGACTTCTTTCTCAAGCTCACTTATCTGGGAGCTTGCTGGGACAGAATTGAAGCTCTCAGCACCATTTCCGTCCTTAGAGGGGATGCTAGAACCATCTTCCTTTGTCTCACAAAGCTGCGTCTCCATCTGTTCCGACTTAAGAGTTGGAGTTAGCTTGTCGTCGCTAATTTCCCCATTCACTAGCTGTTTCCCTTCGGGACTCAGAGCACTGGTGGTGGAGAGCCGTTTACAGGTCTCTTCCTCTTGCTTTATTTCATCTTTCAAAACTTCTTTTGTTGGAGTAGCTGACTTACACAAAGGTCTGTCAAAACCATCACTCAGCTTAATTTCACGTTTTTTGAGTGGTATCTTGGCTTGCTGGTCATTTCTAAGCTTCTCTGTTTCCTCAGAAGATTTCTCTGGGACGTCCTGAGAAGATCGGATGCTGCCACCAAAGTCTACTCGCTCGGGCTCCTGTGTGCCCGGTTTCTCCGAGCTGCTCTTGAGATCCCTGGAGTCCACTCTGCATTCCTTCGCTTCTACCTTAATGGGTTTGACATTTTCCTTGAAGGAATCACTTTCCTCCCTGATGATCTTTTTCCCCTCTGTTTCTGGCAGAGGTTTTTCGTGCTTTACAATGACGGGCAGTTTCGCGAGCTCTTTTCCGTCCTCCTTTTCTGTCTTCACAGCTGTCTCTTCTAAAACATTGGCCACAGAGCGCTTGATGGGATCTCCTGGCTGCCCATCACCTTTCATCTTTCCATTTTCCTTCGATTCCTCTAGAACCAGAAAAGAATTCACATGACCGGAAGTTCTGAGGTTAAAAACATCTTAGACAATTACAATACTTATTTCAATTTCAAGCTGAAGTCTTTTGTAATAGGATATTTTGAGTCACAATCTCTAGATATAAAATACAGACTCAGGTTTCTGCTTTCTACATTTAGCTTTGGTGTTCTTGAAGGAATGCAAATGTTTAAACAGTTCAAGTAATTTATTTCATCTCAAAGGCTATCTCAGAAAGATGAGACAGAAAAGCTTCATGAAATAGTCCCGAAAGGTCAATTTGTTTTTAATTAAGTGAGAAATGGTCTTGTGTGTGAGTCATTGAGTATTTCAGGTCATCAAAGCAATGAGCACTGTGGAGGGAAAATGAAAAGAAAAGAAGAAAATACCCATGAGCCTAATGGTCACAGGCAATCACTGACAATGGTTTCAGGTAGCTCCATCTGTTGTCTGTCCATCCATCTTATCAATCAATCTATCTATCTCTGCATATTTTCCACAAAAGTTGGGGTCATATTATCCTATTTTTGTCCCCGAAACATTAGCACTTTTCGCTGATGGTCTATGGGGACAGAACCCAGAGCACTGGGCAGGTCAGGCAAGTACGTCACTGCTGTCCTTATTCATACTTGCAAACCGTCTGCGTATCTGCAGCCATCTGTATGCATCATGTATACATATTATACAAGTGCAATATCACACAGAGGGTCTACAGAAGTGACCTAAGTAAGCTCTCAAGGTTGGCTGATATAATGACCATTTTACTGGCAAAATGTTCAAACTTTCAAGTGCAATTAACACCCATTCTACTTAAGCTGTAACTCTGTACTGCTCTATAAAGAATGATGTCCTGTGTTTATTACATGTTGCTAGATGTATGTTTTTTGCAGCACTTACTACTCAGAACCCTAATTATTTATCCACACATCTATTTGTTCAACTAGTCTAAGACTTAACTGTTTGGAGGCAGAATCATAGATTATTTACCTACAGGGCGCGCAAAACGCCTGCTGACCTAATTGAACAAACTAGGTCAGCAAAGGCAACAAACTGTAGCCTAAATGTAAAACTAACAAACGAACAGTAATAATTTAAAAGATACTTATTTCTTATTTTTAATTCCGTTTGTGTGTGCAAACATGGAAGGAGGGAAAGGCATCAAATCCCTCAAGCTGTAGTTATAAGCAGTCATGAGCTGCCTGGCCTAGATACCGGGAACAAAATTCAGGTCCGCTGCAAGAGCAGCGCCTGCTCCTACTCCCGAGTCACCTCTCGTGCCCACATCAATGCCCTTTTAAAAGTGTACGTGAACAAGTAAGAAAGTGAGAGCCATGCAAGGTCCGACAGATTTCAGAGGCTGTGCTCAAGTGTACTTACTAAAGAGACTACTGAAAGTAACAGAGAGCGCTATTAAAACATACAGGGCTATAGACCAACAATTCACAGTAGGTAAAATGTTCAAAATGCTGGAATAGCTCAGTCGGCAGCATGCACAGAGCCCCAGCACCACACACGTCAGGGATGCGGACAGAGGAGGATCACAAGTACAAGGTTATCCTCAGGTTTAGGTCATAGTGAAGTCAAGGTCAATACCCGTTTAAAGTAAAAATGAACTACCTGAACTATATAATTTATCAAAAAACGTGAAATTCAAAAGTAGCCTAGCTGCAGTGAAAGGCACTTGTGCATGAGGCTGTACCGACAGTGTAAAAGGGAAACCACCCAGCACCAAACTCTCTGCTTTACATCCACAACTTCCTTCTTGAAGGAAGAAACACATCGGAAAATGGCCAGAAGAGAATAGGATGTTAAGAACAAAAACAAGACATAAAACTCTTTATCACATAATTCCAATAAATGAATGCAATAGCAACCAGTCCAGAAATAAAGTAAACTAAAGACCAGAAAGAACTAACTCATAATAGCAACAGTGATTTTCCTTTTGGTTATGGGGTAATTACTAAATACCTAATTTATTTTAATATTTAAAAATAATAAAAACCTAATTTATTTTAGTATAACTATCAATTATTATTGTTTTGCTTTGTCCTCAGATTTTCTATAGTAACTATATAATATCCTTTACAATTAAGTTAGAAGGAACTTTATAGCCGGGCGGGACGAGACACGCAGAAAAGTCCTGTTGATTCTGTCTTAGTTTATTGCAGTGCACGATGCTGATCCTAGAATCTCGCCTATGCTCGGGTACTCCCCACTGCGCTCTACTTAGGTGCCATGAAAGAGCAGAGACCAGAACTCCAATATCCTGCTCCTCTGCTCCCTCCAGAGAGTCCTCTCCCATGAGCCGTTTCCTTTTTGCTAGGATGCACAACAGCAGCAGGTGCTGAGAAGTGCTTGGGAACGGCTGTCTGGAAGGAAGGAAAAACAGCATCTACACGCCTTGCCCTCCCATGCAGAACTCGGACAAGTGGGCCAGCACCACATGGGTTCTTAGCAAAAGGGCATCAATAGTTACAGTCAATACAGTACCAGCAATGTCCTCAAGGGGACGGCGAGCGTTCCTGTAGATCACTTCCCTACTCTGCTCTGAGCCCAACAGGGGAATTTTTGAATTGTACACTAGGAAAGGTCGGCAAGAGCTTGGCAGAGAAAAGTGATTGTGCACACATTCATTTGCACGTGTGCACACATTCATTTATTAATAAAATTAATAAAAAAACTTTACCAAAGTAATAATTTGCTTTGAATTTTAAACTACACAACTAATCATCCAGCATAAAGGCTCAGCAGGTAAGAACGTTGCTGTGCAGGTCTAATAACCCAAGTTCGAAACCCCCACAACTGTGTAAAGGTAGAGAGACAACTCCTCAGAGCTGTCCTTCGACCTCCATATTCACAAAGTGGCACCCCTGTCCTTCCCACAAGAATAAAAACCTTTACAATTGATTTTGTAAGCTTGTGTGGGGTTGGGTGGGGGATGCAGAAGGTGTGTGCACGTGAGCACCAGTGACCCAACATGGCTGCTGTGAATCTACCACGGGTCCTCTGGTAGAGCATCAAGTACTCCTAACTGCTGATCCAACTCTCCAGCCTCATAAATTAAAATGCTTTTTAAAGAAATCAAATTTAAAGCCTCCTACTCCTGTTAATTTTTATTTGGCAGCTGGGTATGGTGGCTCACACCTTTAATCCTAGCACTCGGAGGCAGAGACAAGTGGATCTCTGTGAGAGGCCATTGTGGTGGCTAGAGTGACTACCAGGACAGTCAGCGCTACACAGAAAAAAAAAATTCTACTTTGCTCCCATCCATAATTTTTGTGGCTTTTATTTTTTGTGAATGGGTGTTTTGTCTGCATATATATCCGTGGACCATGTGCATGCCCAGTGTCCTCAGGTTGGAATAGCACACTACATATCTCGGAACTAAAGTTACAGATGGCTGTTAGCCACTGTGTCCAGCCATCTCCTTTAACTTTTTTGAAAGAATGAGTCATATTTTTTTTCATTTATTATTATTATTATTTTTACTGTGTATTGGCGTAAAGATGTGAGCTGCTGTAATGTGGGTGCTGGGAACTGAACCAGGTCCTCTGGAAGAGCAGTCAGTGCTCTTAACCACTGAGCCATCTCTCCAGCCCCCTCAGGGATCTTTTTATTTTTTGAGACAAGGTCTCAGTATGTAGCCCCAGTTGGCCTCAATCCCCCTGCTGAGTGCCCAGACTAAAAGTGTGTGCCGCCCATGTCCAATCCCTTTGATTTTCTTATTGTGGTGGAAATAAACAAATACATGGAATGGACGGATGACCAAAGTGAACAACCAGAACTAATGCTTAAGAGCGAGCTGCTAAAAGAAGCAAAACAACAAACCCTCTAGAATACAAAGGTGTACTTCAAAATTATTACACCTTAACAAAGCAGCCCAAGTATCTGCTATCTGTGAAAACGCAGCAAACTAGTGAAACTACCAACAGAACTCAAAATCATAGACACAATGGTCAACTGAGCATGATAAGTAGAATTTCACTATAGAAATAGCACTTCACTATAAGGAAGCTTAACTGTCTGTTTTCAAGCAATGTTTCCTATATATAGGGATTTATTTTATGGATAGTTTCTCCAAATCATCAAAGAAAAGAAAAAACACACTGTAAAACACATGGAAGAACACACGACAGGGCACGCAAATTTTTTTCCCCAGCATTAACAATAAAAACACAACTAAAGTCGGGCAGTAGGGATGCACAATTTCATCCCAGCACTGAGGAAGCAGAGGTAGGTGGATCTCTGTGGGTTTGAGGCCAACCTGATATCCAGAGTGAGTTCCAGAGCGGCCAGAGCTACATAGTGAGACCCTATCTCAAGAAGAAAAGGAAAAGAAAATGAAAATAGTATGGCAAGCGTCCAAAAGTGAAGCAGTATTATCATCAGTCTCACTTGTGGGCATGTAGCGCATGTACAAGCTCAGAAGGATCTGTATTAGAATGTCCACAGCGGGGTCATTCACAACAGCCTCAAGGAGAAAGGACAAACAAAACGTGGGGCATACACAGTGAATTATTACTCATTCTTAAAGAGAGAGGAAACCATGACGCGTGTACTAGCGTGGACGCCTGAAGACAGCACATGAAGTGAAACAAGGGGACCAGTAATCAAATCCATAAAGACAGAAAGCAGAATCCAGGACTGCAGACAGAGAACACAGGGACGTAATGTTTAACGTGGTCAGACATCTAGTGAGGGAGGACCACGATGTCAATAAATGTAGGATCTGAATGCTCCAGACCCTATAAACCTAAAAATGATTAAAACTGTCAAGCCTCTGATACAGCTTTCCTCACTCTGACCAACAAGTTCAATAAACATCTTAGCATTCAGTTTGGTTCAGGCCAGCTCAGAACTCAGCACTTCCTGCCTCTGCCTCCCAAGTGTGTAGCGCACAGGTGAGCGGCACCACACCTATCAAGATTCTCAAATCAGCAAGACACCGCGTTAATGATTTGAACATATTTCATTTATATTTCTTAAATGTCCAAAAGAGCAAACATTTCTTCTTCTTCCTCTTTTGAAATAAAGTCTTTTACAGGATGGCTCTCAATTGGAAAAACTGAGGTAAAATTCGGGCGCACACAGCTTGGTGGAGGAGCAGAAAATAGAAGAAATTACAAAAGAAAGCAAAAGAAAACACACAAAAAAAACCTTGTTTAGGTGTTTCTTCCTCTTTTTTAGTCTCCTCATCCTCTAGAGTGGGACTTTCCCGGGAAGAGTCTTCCTGTTGGGTAGAAGTTTTCAATAGTACAGGATCAATTTGTGCTTTCAGGAGTGCAAGAGTCTCAGCCAACTCGTTTCGATTTCTAAACAAGGGAGAAAATAAAACAGCATAAAAATCTTTCTGAGTCTAGTGAATTGTGAACAACACCTACTGGACATTAAAATGAGGTGGGAAAACAACACAGTTAAGAACATCAAAGGCCCAGGAGCAGTCCTAACAAAACACAGACTCTAAAGCTAAGTATCTGGAAAAGAACATTCATTAAAATGTACTTTCATCACACGGAAATTACATTTTCCTTACTGAATAGAACGGCAACACACGACACTGGATGGAAACTACGACACTATAACATTAAATGAGTCAGAGTGCAGCCCCCTCTTACAGATTCTATAATCTTTAAGGAAGCAGTGTAAACCTTGCTCTTTTCACAATTCACTTTCTGTGTGGTATGTTGGGTTTTCTCCTTAGTCACCTTGCATGCCATCTTCTATATAGGTCCAGGGATTCATCTATCTCTGCCCTGTGCCCCATCCCCACACCAGTGGTGGGGTTACGGACACCGACCACTGGTCCAGCTCCTGCATGGATGCTGGGAATCTGAACTCCAGTCCTCACACATGGGCAGGAAGCATTCACCCACTCAGCCAACTCCCCAGACTCTGTATCATGCAAACCCTAGAAATATAATCTGTAGGTAACTTTACACAGTATTTTCAGTAATTTATCGTATTAAATACAGTGTGTATTGTGCCAGCAGGAAGTAAGGACATTACCATCTCTACCATGTGGGCAATCTACAGGTGTTAAACATCAACATTATACTTGTCTGAGTTTATATGCTACGGATAAATCATTATTTTCTTATACTCCAGTGACTGTTCAGGGACACGGGTGGCAGAAGAGGACTCCAGAGTGCCAATATCAGCCACTTAATAGCAACCCATGGCAGGTTTCAATCTCTACCTGTGGTGCTGCTCTGTGGCCAACAGAGCTGAAGGGATGGCTCAGCCATTACAGACCAAAAATGGTAAGAGACCTCTGCACAGTTTGTTCCCATCTGAACACATTTGAGCCAGGGCCCAATGTGCAGCTCACACAGACCTCGAGCTCTCAATCCTTCTGTGTCGCTGTCCCCAGTGCTAGCGTGTGCTGTCACATATGGCTGGGCTTTCTTTAAGGCGACGCAACTGAGGGATCCAGAAGTGAGTCCCTTCCTCAGTGATAAGAAGATACTCTGCTGGATGGCTGTCGAAATGTTCCCACAGGTACAAGTACTGGGGCCTGACTGACAGTTGGTGGGCATTTGGTTATGATCTAATCTCTGGGTTAATTTTTTCTTAAAGTCCTACTGCGATGGCATTACTGGGAGGTGGCAGGAAGCAGGCAGCTGGTCACTCAGAGTATGCAGTGGAGCACTGTGTAGCCTGCTCTGGTGCCTTCCTGTAGCCCCTCTCTGCATGCTGTCCAGAATGAGAGAAACGGCCTCTACTGTGGGACAATGGTCTGTACCTTGTCAATTGTATTTTAATAAAACGCTGATTGGCCAGTAGCCAGGCAGGAAGTAGAGGCGGGGCGATGAGAACAGGAGAACCCTGGGAAGAGGAAAGCTTATTCTGCAGTCGTGATCCAAACACAGAGCAAGCAAGATGTGAATGCCTTACCGAAAAAGGTACTGAGCTACGTGAATAACATAGACGAGAATAATGTGCTAATATAAGTTATAAGAGTTAATAAGAAACCTGACCTAATGGTTTCTAACTATTGTAGACCTCTGTGTGATTTCTTTGGGACTTAATGACTGCAGGAACCAGGCAGGATAGACACCTCAGACAACACTCTATGGCGTGTTCATACCACCATGATGCTCTCTTACCACAGGCCCAGAAACTGAGGAGGATGCCCACGAAAACATACGTTAACCCAATTCCTCCCAAAATTTCCCAAGTGCTGCTGAGATAATTCAGTGATGTGCTTGCCTTACAAGCATAAGGACTGAGTTCTGTTCCATCAATGTCAGTAGGTTTGGGTATGGTAGTACACACTTATAACCCTAGAGCAAGAGAGGAAATATGTGTGTCTTCCTGGGGCTTGCTGGTCAGAGAACCTAGCTCCAGGCTAGTGACAAATTCTTTTAAAAACGAAGGAGACAGCACTGGAGGATCAACAGCCGAGGGTGCTGTCCCCTGCCCTTCTATGCAAACACTCACTAAGCACCCACCAATGCAAATTCACACAGGCAAAGTTTCTTCCATGATCGTTTCATCTTAGAAATCTGATTTTTAAATGGATTTTCTTTTGTTATGAGTGCATATGGCTCTAAGCCCCCTACAATGTGCAAACATTTTTTTCTGCGGTTACTAACATCATATTCTTCACCACCATTGCCAATGTCACGGTGGTTCACAGTTTATTTCATCAGGGGCCAATGAATGAATAACTGGAAATTCAGTGTTGATGTTTAAAAAATTGTTATCTATTTCTTCCAGCTTACTATAAGAGCCTCACACTGTTTCCTGCTTGATTTGTCACGTGTAAGAAGGAAGCTCT
Organism: Microtus obscurus; assembly: GCA_963919715.1. Lineage (NCBI taxonomy): Eukaryota > Metazoa > Chordata > Mammalia > Rodentia > Cricetidae > Microtus > Microtus obscurus. The sequence goes on from CAWTZC010002521.1 coordinate 24,508,478, forward strand.
GATGGAGAGGAGCTGGAGCAGAATCCGTGGTTAAGAGCACTGGCTGCTCTTCCGGAGACCCAGTGAGATTCCCAACACACCCACACGATGGCTCACAACCACATGTAACTCTAGTTCCAGGAAATTTGATGCTTCCTATTGGCTTCTTTTCACACCAGGCACAAATGTGGTGCACAGACATATACGCAAGCAAAACACATCATATGCATGAGATAATTTGAGCACTTTCTCAAGGTATTTTCCTTGATAAGCAGAATCCCCATGCTGAGCATCACCACCACTCCATACAACTGGAGAGCAGAACCTGCACCAAGTCAGCACAAGGATGTCTTTAATTGCTGTGTTCCATGTGTTGTGACAGCATGGAAGTTATACAAAGTCTCTTCCTTCGTTACTTCTTGGCGACAGAGTCTCATGGATCCAGGTTGGCCTTAAACTCTATGAAGCCCAGGATATCCCTGAACTTCTAATCTTTCTGCCTCTATCTTTAAAGTGCTAGAATTTAAGGCATGGGTCATCATGCCCTGAGTTTGTTTACTAAACGCCTTTTGGCCAGGCAGTAGTGGCACATACTTGGTCTACAGAGCAAGTTCCAGGACAGCCAAAGAGAAACCCTGTTGAGAAAGGGAGAGAGGGAAAAGAAAAGAAAAAAGGAAGGAAGGAAGGAAGGAAAGAAGGAAGGAAGGAAAAAAGAAACCCCTTTTGAAGACATTCTGCACACTCATGATTCTGTTAGCTGCTGTTAATTGGCTTAAAAAGAAAAGTCCTATTCTTCAGCGAAGAACGAAACTATGAAGTTCCATTTAGAGGACAGGGCATGGCAAGAGGGGTGGGTTTGTGGAGAATTTCAACTAGAATAAGCAGAATAATTGTCAATGAATACTAAAATTTTGTGGTCATCATCTAGTCCAGGTTTGTCATATGAGCCTGAGCTACTGTAAAGAAAATTCTTTTTAAAACAAATGAGAAGAGATGTCTGTAGTAACCCTTGCCTTTTGTTTTTATTTTTTTTTCGAGACAGGGTTTCTCTGTAGCTTTAGAGCCTGTCCTGGAACTAGCTCTTGTAGACCAGGCTGGTCTCGAACTCACAGAGATCCGCCTGCCTCTGCCTCCCAAGTGCTGGGATTAAAGGCGTGCGCCACCACTGCCCGGCAGTAATACATTTTTAGGGAGAATGTGCTGGGTATCAAATCCAAGGCCTCCCCGTGAGGTAGGCAAGCACTCTACTAATCAGCCATTTACCTAGACCAAGCAATCTCCTGTCTTGAGACAGGGACTCTGTGCAGGGCCCTAGGGGTCCTTCCAATCACTGTGTAAATCAGACTGGTGTCAAACTCATAAAGATCTGCCTGTCTCTGCTGGGATTAAAGGTGTGTGCTACACCACACGTGGCCAAAGTGGTAACTTTTTGAAAAAAACTAAAATACATTTTCATATTTAATGTTCATAATATGAAAGACTTAGGAGACAAGACAGTTCACAACCTTTACCAACAGTAGCTCCAGTGAGTCACTAGCTGGTTAAAACATCACGTCACAAGCATCTCATTGACATTAAGAATCTGAGGAAGCCAGGTAGTGGCAGCACATGCCTTTAATCCTAGCACTAGGGAGGCAAAGGTAGGTAAATCTCTAAGAGTTCAAGGCCAGATGATCTACAGACTGAGGTCCAGGACAGCCACGGCAACACAGAAAAACCCTGTCTGAAAAAAACAAAAACTGAAGAAAACCGATGTTATCCAAAAGATACACTCTATACAACATATGAGACTTCACAGATGCATAGAACCCAGCTAGGAATCCTAGCGAAGCTACTCACTGCCCTCATATTCTGAATTTTTTAGTATGGTGCCCACCAAGTCTGTCTAATGAAGTAAAGAAGCCTATGTTCACCATGTGTTTAAACCTGGATTAGCAGACATCAGTAACTGCACTCAGTGTTTCTGAATGGTCCAAACATGTCTACATTTGTGTGGTCAGAGCTCCTGAACACAATGATTAATAACACGGGGGACTGGCGGCACATGCCTTCTTAATCTCATCACTCAGGAGGCGGCAGACAGTCCCAGTGAGTTCAAGGCTAGCCAACATCAATTTCATTCATTCATAAAGGCTAAAAACAACCTGCTACAACTTCACTCAACAAATCCCTACAGTCAACACGAGAAAACTGCTCAGGGATTCTTCATGGGCGCTCCTTCTGTACACAGACTGTAAACACATTCTTCCATGTTTACCAGAAATACAGACTAACACATGAAAAGGTAATTTTGGTTTAGTTTTGGGTTTTGATGTTTTGGTTCTGTGTGACTTCATATTCTTTTTCGAGACAAAGTCATAGCCCAGGCTGGCTTTAAATATACGGTGTAGCCAAGGATAACCCTGAATTTCTGACCCTCCAGTTTCCACCTAGGCTAATAAGAAAGTGTAAGTGTCCCCAGGTTTGTTTATGTAAGCGCTGAAGACTGAATGCGAGACTGAGTATCTGAAGAACTCAAGGAACTGCCACACCCCCAGCAGCTGGGCCTTGTTTTCTGAAGCCAGAAGCAACTAGAAATGAAGTTGGTTATGGTTGAAAAGGGGCGAGAAACACTACGAGAATTTTAACCATCTGCTGATAAGTACTTCTTTAACAAAGACACCAGTGTCATGTCTGGGGTTAGGAAGTTGAAGGAAGAGCAAGGGTCTGTGGTCCACTGTGTGCAGCACAAGCCTGAGGACCAGAGTTCAATCCCTAGAGAGAACAAACTCCCCAACGTTGTCCTCTGACCTCCACACGTAAGCTGTGGCACATGCATACACATACAATAATAAAGAAATTTACTTTTAACGTGACATATTCTTTTTTTTTAAAAAAGGGAAGAAAAGAGCAAATGTTCACAAACATGCAATATGGTCCCAGTGTAGTCTTTCATATAGTTCTCGTAACAGCTTGGAGGGAGGCAGCATTATCATAACATAAGGCTAGGAAGATGGTTCAGTGGGTAAAGTGCTTGCCAGGAAAAAATGAGGACCAGAGTTTTCACAGCCAGAATCCACAGAAATGCCTAGTGGGCATGGCATCCCTGAAGCAAGCTGGCTAGCCATACTAGCCATACTAGCCATACTGGAGAGCTCTGACTTCAACTGAGAGTCCAGCCTCAATGAACAAGGTAGAAGGCAATTGAGGAAGATTCTCAATTAATGTACACAGTGTGCTCACACACATGCAAGCACACATACAACATACATGCACACCAATACACAGAAGCATATGCAAAAATTAAATGAAGCACAGGAACATAACTGTTGGGAATATGCCTATATGTGGTAAAAGATGGATCCATAAATACACATATTAACTAAAATAACCACATCATGGACACACTGAACAGTGTGCATGAGAAATTGTTTTAACTGAACAGTAAACATGATTACTTTTCTGTGATATATTTCCCCCCCCCTTTTTCTTTGGATTTTCAAGACAAGGTTTCTTTGTCGTTTTTGGTGCCTGTCCTGGAAGGCAGGCCTCAAACCTCAAACTCACAGAAATCTGCCTTCCTCTGCCTTCCGAGTGCTGGGATTAGAGGCGTGTGCCACCACCGCCTGGCAATATATTTTTTGATATACAAAGCAGGAGAGAATATTTTTTCTGAGTATGCAACACTACTCTGGAGAACAGTACACCTTGCAGCACAACACATGAAGCCTACATTCAGAGAACAACAGTGAATGCATTATGTCTTAGGAGTTTGTCACTTACTTTCGTTGAGGAACCTAAAACAAAAGAACCGTGCAGTACCTGCTAATAACACCTGTGAATTCCCTCAATGCACACTTATTCTTTAGAATGAAAGCTGTACTTTACTAAGAAAATGAATGTTGTGAATGGATTAGTAATGACTAATGAAAACATGCTAAGAACAAAAACAGGGAAGGCTCACGTCCTGCAGCTCCTTACAGCCAGCAGTTAGGCATATATGAGCCTTCCCTACCTTATCAATCAGTAACATTTCTAAAATTACTAATGTGAAATATTGATAAATGATGAAACTGCAAGATAGAAAATTAAAAACACAAACATAATCTGCAAAGGTTCGACATCACTCACCTATTTAAAAAAACAAAAGACAAAACATTTCAAGATGTAAGATTTCAAATGAGAAATAAAAATGTAAGGCTATAGAACAAAAGCAAACACTCTTCAGAACTGCAAGAAAGAGACCGCAGATAAACTGTTCAGACTGAGATACTCAGAGAACTAAACAATGCTTTTCTTACATTCACAGCAAAGAATATTTTCTTCCATGCATATACTTTATTCATTAACATTCAGATTATAACATTTTGAGCAAAAGTATATGTCCTGATATGGAATGAGACGCTGTTTAAGTTCATTTGTCAATTCTCCTGAAGAAGAAGACCGCTCTGGACTCACAGATTACATCCCAATAGAGAAGAGGTAAAGATCCTGTACCTGACAATGCATTTCCAAGAAGAGCCGTCTTGATCATCTTGTTCTTCTATGTACATTCTGACATTGTGGTCTTGATCCAACTGGTACCAGTACATGAGGCCATCTTTGTCCCGCCCAATTGGCTGGAGACGCATAGTCTCAGCATCCTCCTCATTAATTATGTTCTTGAATTTAAGATTGTCATCAAACTGACACTCGCAGAGATACTGAAAAACAGTTAGACTGTAGTTTAAAATACCATACAAACACTTCTCCAACAAGCATCATGCACTTCCAGGAGTGGTCAGGGACACAGCAAGATCACACAGTTCATTTGTTCTTCACTACTCTTCCAGTTTCTTATGTAGAATCTGCTTAAAATAATCAACATAATAGGCAAATTTGAATGTAACATTTTAATTTTACACAAGAGTAGAGTTTTAACAATCACTTATATATAAATTATATTCCTAAAATGGTAAGTTTATGTGCACTAAAAGCTTCAATTATACCATTATATAACATTCTATTTAAATCTTAGCTCATTTTTTCAAGAATTAATATTATTGGTAAATAAAAATCATACATATACGGTTTATAGACAATGCAGAATGACTTGTTCAAGCATACTTTGTGAGGAGAGCTCTTATTTTCAGCTAGGTAATTACAATCACTTTCCAGTATCACCTTCAACACAGCTAATTGAGACTTTGTAAGTTCACCCCAAATCTCTGACTGCTACTCCACTGACCAGGGCTCACCATGGGTATATTCTGTGTTCTTTAAGGCTCTATGTTAAAATGAGAACATGGTATAATTTCTTCCTGAGCCTGGCTTACTAAATATAATAACCTCCTGATTTAAAAATGTTTTAAATTGTATTTTGACTTATTTTCTGTAGGTGTGTGGGAAGGCACCCATGTGCCATGCTTGCATGTAGAGGTCAGAAGACAAGTGTGAACAGGTTCTCACCTTCCACCATGTGGGTCCCAGGATGGAGCTCACGTCTTCAGACCTGAGCCACAGACCAGCACTTGTTTTCAGACTACAAAGCATCCCATTATGTTTATGTGCACCATGCATTTCGTATTCACTAAGGTTCACCGCTATTGTGATTACTGCTGCAGGGTACATGAGAACACGAGTATGGGTTTAGCGCTGGCTTCATTCCCACAGGACTCACACCCAGCAGGAGGGATGCTGAATCACTGTGTCATTCCACTTAAACATTTCTGAGCAAACTCTCACACGTTTTGTTTCTAGGAAGTATTTTTTAAAATCCTAATTTTTTTCCCCTTTACTCTGAAGGCTGCAGGAGAAGGCTGCTTGAGCTTGAGAATTTAAGACAAGTATTTACAAAATAGTAATCCAGGTTCAGACAAATAAAAACACAAATTTGGATACACCACAAATATAAGTGCTAAGTGGACAGGTGCTCAGAAGGTCTGCTCTATGCATCCTGTAGGCTTTTCAGTGAGCTAGAAGAGCAGTTAGCATTTCACAATACAGTGACAGCTATTCCTTCACCATGTCTTATCTCATACACATCTGGTGTGTATTAAGAATCACTTAGCCAGGCGGTAGTGCTGCACCCGCCTTTAATTCTGGCACTCAGGAGGCAGAGGCAGGCGAATTTCTGAGTTTGAGGTCAGCCTGGTTTACGGAGTGAGTTCCAGGACAGGCAGAATTATACGGAGAAACCCTGTCTCAAAAAAACAAAAAAAAAGGAACACAAACGAACAAAAAGAATTGCAAAAGCCCTTGAGGCCTCCTGAGTAAGGGTGCAACCGATACAGTGCTGTGGAGAGGCAGGCACGAAGGTCACTCACTCTCTCCCAGCAGCCGCGTCCCTCTACTGACCATGGCTTAGTAAGTGGGAAATAAAAAGAAACAGAAGAAAACTCAAGCATGAAAGCAACCCTATGCTGAGACTCAGATGACCCATTTTAACAATACTTTTGGTTACATGAAGGCTTTAACACAGTGGCATGCACTTAGTTATCTGGAAAGCAATGAGTACTTAAAATTTTATTAATGATTAATTATTTGTTATTATTATTATTGTTTATTTACCACAGTCTGTAGTATATAGTGATTGATGACGGCGACAACTGGAACAGTGAACCAAACACCCAAAGCAACTGCTTCCCTATTCTGATACTGTATCGCCAATCAGAAGTAATTAAAACTGGATACACTGTAAAGACAGTCCTTAAAAATAGTAAAGACAAGAACTGACTTTTATGTGTGAGGTGTGCATGTGCACCCTTTCCAAGTGTGTGTGTGTGTGTGTGTTCCCACACATGGAAGCCAGTGGCTAATGTGAAGTTGAATTCTTAGACTTTTATCCACTTTAGGCTCTGCGGGAGTACCATCAGTCCAGTTTGCCTCCCAAGGCTGGATTATAGGTAGGCTGATGCACCACCTGGCTTCTAAGTGGGTTCTGGGGATCTGAGTTTTGATCTCCATGCTTGTCAGGTAAGAACTTTATCTGCAAAGCTACCTCCCCAGCCCAGAATAGACACTGAAAATCAAGACTGTTCCTCTAAAAATAAAATGTCCACCCTACTGCCCACCTCCTGCCCTCTGTTAGGATATAAGAAATAGCCCAGGCTGGCCTCAAACTCAAGATCTTCCTGAATCAGCCTCCCAATTACTGAGACTACAACGTGTGCACTCACACTAAATTTCTTTTTCCTTCAAACTCTGTTCTTACCTGTGTTGATCCACTTATTTGTGGGTGCACTTGCGGACATGAGGGTGCGCATGTGAAGACAGAGTCACATCTCCTTCTGCCATGGGGTCCCAGGGATGCAAACTCGGGGTGTCAGACTTGGTGGAAGTACGTTTACTCATTGAACTGTCTTGCTTTTTTTACTTTGTAATTTAGGGTTAAAGTCAACTTTAAAACATAACTACCACAGAAAACGCATGCATTACCTTTAAGAGTGCTAGTTTGCACTCAACGCTCATCTCAAGGTAGCCTTTCTTCTCCATCTCCCATGCCCAGGTACTGTTAAACTCTTGGCATATCTGTAAGAGAAAATGAATAGCTTAATACATGAAAACAATTTTGGTTGCCATTTGTTATACTTTGATTTGGAATGCTCCCCAATAGCTCAGGTACTGAACGCTTATTAGTTGAGTAGGTAAGGGCTAGCTGTAGAAGCTGGTCACTCAAAGGCATACGGTCATCCCTGTTTCCCAGAGGATGAAAAAGACTGCTGCACCACACGCACCGACATGATGCTGTGTCTCACCGCAGGCCCAGAGACAGTGGGGCCAAGAGATCGTGCACCAAAACTTCTGAAACCAAGAGCCAAAATAAATCTGTCTTTATTTAGGTTGGTTTCCCTAGCCATTTTGTCATAGGTTCATCAAGTTGAATGGCAATAAATACTGGCTGTCTTCTATGATTATGTTGTATTCTTATTAATACACATATATAGAGGAAAGAGTTCAGAAATGACATGCCAATCCAATTCCAACCTATAATTCATACTGCTTAGAGTCACAGAAACATTTACTAATGCTATGCCTATAATAACTAAGACAGAACCTGGTGCTGAAGAGATGGCTCAGTGCTTAGGAACTCTTACTCCTCTTGCAGAGGCCCCCATTTCAGTTCCCAGCACCCACATGGTGGCTCACAAACATCTATAACTCCAGTCCCAAAGGATCTGAGGCCCTCTTTCAATCTCAGAGGGCACCAGACACACACACTGTACACATACATATATGCAGGCAAAACACTCATATGTATAAAAAATAAATAAATCTAAAAAGCAGCAACAATAACTTGAAAAAAATAATCTCTGCTGTTTTCTACCGTATTCAACAACTTTAAGTGTATTTTACGGGTATTTTTCCACATGAGAATAGTCATTTGATCATCTCTCTAAAGGCTGAATTTCTGTTAAGGCAAGAGTGGCAGTCTGTTTATCTCTAACACTAGAAGGAAGTTCACAACCAAGCCAGACTCTATAATTACAGTTAACAGAGCCTCTCTTCAAACCAGTGACCAGTGCAAACACGGCTGCTAGACATTTGAAGGCTTCAGTGATAGACTTGACCTTGGGAGGATCAGGATTCTTTTCCTACATAATTCAGAGCCACGTAAGGAACAGAAGAGGTGACACGGACACATTCCACTTGACAGTCAGTGTGGTCTGGGTGTGAGGTCACGTGTTGGGAGCAGTGAGACCCCAGATCCTGAATTTCTTGTAATCCCCTGATCTGAGTGCCTACAGCTGCTCTGAGCACGAGACCGTCAGGAGTTCCTGATGGCAGGAGAGTGGTTTCTGGTGGGTTTGGCTGGGGCGTGGCTATCTCTATATAATCTGCCCCTGAACACAATAAAGGGGGTATTCTTGGGGAATTCAAGAATGACCCGCGTCGCTGTCTCTCTGTCTGTGTGTGTCTATGTATTTTAACCTCCAGCCCCCTTGCCTGAAGCTCACCAGAGGGTGCCAGCACACAGAGCGCAGACACGGGGGCGCGGTGCAGGACGGTCACGCACATGATCTGCACAGAGGTTCAGGAGAGCCTTCACGACACAGAGACACCTGGTCTCACACAACACAGCTAGTGAAGTAAACTCTCTGCAATCATCACAGGAGAATTCTTGGTTTAGATTCATTCCTTAGAAGCTAGGAGAGATTCCTCTGAAGAATTCTAAGAGTGTGACTTCTCTGACCAAGTGGTTTTTATCCAGTCATTTGTTTTCAGCAATAAGAGGAGACTAGGAATAATAATGATCATAATCCTTTTTGTTTGGTTTGGTTTGTTTTTCGAGACAGGGCTTTTCTGTGTAGCCCTGGCTGTCCTGGAACTTACTCTGTAGGCCAGGCTAGCCTTGAACTCAGACAATGCCTGCCTCTGCCTCCCAAGTGCTCAACACCACACACAGCAATAGTATTGATCTTAGGAACTGTTAAGTGGACATAAAACAATTATGCAATTTATCGTTTTTACTGTTGTTTTATTTTTTGCAAATTAGGAAACAAGTAGTAAAAACAAAGCTCTGAACAATAGAACTAATAAGATGAGAAATTATTCTGGAGCCAGGACATTGGCTAAAACAGAGAGAAACACACAAGCAGACAACAGAAAAAGCTTTAGTAGCCCTCTTAATCCAGGAATAAGCTTAGGATGGACGTCCTAGAAGGGTTACCCTTTTCCAGCCTTCCCTAGTGCCATCTTTTACCAACTAAGATTACAGACGTGTGCCACCACACTTGAAAAAAGCAGCAACTTTATAAATGTTAAAAAAAAAAAATTCTAAAATGTTCGACTGGGTTGGGAAAGAAATGAGGCAAAGAAGCTGTATTTTGCCTAATAAGTTAGGAATATCGGCATTACTCTTAATTAACTGTTAAACATGTATTTCATGTACCAAGAGATCTGTGGATACAAAACTAGGTTCATTTACAAATTTACAGGTTTTTAAATTATTCCTTACCAAAACTAAGCCATGACCTTCTCTACACTGTTAGCACAGTAAATGTCCAGGAGGGCTGCAGTAACACGGGAGAGCCCCTAGTGGCACAGCTCACATTAGTGCAGGGCAGGAAAGATGAACTAAGAGGTGATCTCTGGGGACTGCGTGTGGAGCTCGGCCGACAGTGCCTGCACGAAGAGAACCTCCAGCGCTGCTAAACCAGATGGCAGCGCACACCTGCAATCCTAGCACTGGCAGGCTGGGGCGAGGGTCAGAGCTCAACAGCATCCTACAGGGCCAGTCTGAGGCCAGCCTGAAATACACAGATCTTGTCCTAAGCCAAGACAAACCAACTGATGACAAAAAAGAAATGGTCTCTGTACCAAGAAATCCAACTGATCAGTCAACCAAAGAACCAACCGACCGACAGTCTACAAAAATAAGAACACAGAAATAACAATACAGCCAATGGAGGAAGAGAAACCTAAAAAAATGTTTATTCAAGTAGTGACATTTGTGAACAGAAGGATTAGTGACATTTTACCCATCGAGAGAAGAGAGAGAGATCAAAGTGAACTGATGTACTGACCTATAGACACCCACACAAAAATGGCTTACATACACATACACACGTACACCTTAAGAATAAAACTACAAAAACCCCACATTTTTTCACTGGTCCTTTATATTCTTCGCTTACACCCCATTTCACTAATTTTTGCCCTGATTTTGATCACTTTTGTCTGTCTACTGATGGAGGGTTAGACTTACATAGAGGTTTAAAAGCACATAGCTTGATTCAAAGCTTGCCTCTCCCTACAGCAGGGAGACTTTGTGAACTCAATCACCTGTTCGACTTGTACTTGCAGATTCTTCTTCTGTAAATGGAGGTTTGGGGCAAATAAAAGATAAGGAATGTGCCAATCACATACTCGCTGTGCCTGCCATGCCTCCATTACATATATGCAAACCTGAAAAGAATTCTAGAAAGCCATAAGAAGAATCAATTAGAACACAAGCAGGAGTTAAAAGAGGTGGTTAAAAAGATATGCTAATAATCTTTAAAATGTAGGTAAATATTGTTTTCCAATACTAGCTTCAGTCATGAGGATGGAACATGTTTAAGATGTAAATACAGTTATTAATTATTGATTCATTTTAATTTCCCAATTTTATTTTCTGGGGATTAACCACACATTTAGCTAAACCACTTCTAATGTTATGTTCTACGTCCAGGATGATAGTGAATTTGGAATGTTATTAGCATGTATTAATATGATAATAGATTTCATTATGCTTTTATATATTTACATGATGCATTTCATAATGTCTACCATTTGTTTTATTCTATCTTATTTCCTACAAATGAGTGTGTTGTCTGCAGGAATACACACCGCCATGTGCCTGCAGTGCACGTAAAGACCAAACATAGCTCCAGACGCTCCAGACTGGAGCTGCAAGTTGTGAGCAATCATGTGGGCGCTGGGAACCAACCTTGGGTCCTCCCATCTCCCCAAACCCCTAAATGTATAACCTACTGCTTTAGGGGCTGTGTTCCACTGTCTTTACCGTAGTGTAGGTGATGCGTTGTGTTGTGGCCACATCGACCTCTCTGTAACCGGCTGCCATTCTCCTCCCATCCCTGTCAGTCCCCTCTCTCCCAGCTAGTCCTGCGTCTGAGAGTGATTTGTTTTTACAGATGATGTATTTACATTTAATGATTTGAGTGTCTGTGTGTGCATGAGTGTGTACATGCACCCATGCATGCATGCATGCACCACAGTATGCATCCTGAGACCAGAGGACAACTTTCAGAAGCCTAGTTCTCTGTGTCAAGTGGTCGGTCACAGCCTTGGTGATGAGATTCTGTCCCTTCTGAGCTCTTTCCAGCACCAAAAGTGAATATTTTGAAGCTAAGAGTCTTGCTAAATCTAGAGAAACCTGTTATATTAGATTTTATTTATTGTGGATGCTTATATACATATGTTAAGTTTATTTTATATATAACATGTTTTAAGATAAAATTTACCCTTTTAAACCTTTTCAACTATATATTCCACATTAATAAAATTTACTAATTTTATTCAGGATTTGAGCAGCCACTATTACTTTTTATTTTTAGACATTTCTTAGGGTGGAGAAATAGTGTAAGCTTTGAAAGCATGAAGCTATGTGTCCGGACCTCAGCACCCATGTAAAAAAAAGCCAGGGGTGCTCATAATCCCAGTGTTGGAGAGGCAGCCTGGCAGATTCCCAAGTTCACTGGTGACATGGCCTAGCTGAGTGACTCTAGGTTCAGTTAACAGACTACTTTAAAAAAATAATGTGGAGGGCTGGAGAGATGGCTCAGTGGTTAAGAGCATTGCCTGCTCTTCCAAAGGTCCTGAGTTCAATTCCCAGCAACCACATGGTGGCTCACAACCATCTGTAAAGAGATCTGGCGCCCTCTTCTGGGCTTCAGGTATACACACAGAATATTGCATACATAATAAATAAATTAATTAATTAATTAAAAAAAATAATGTGGAGAGTGCAAGTGAGGAACACATCTAACATAAACTTGACCCCCACATGAACGTACACACATGCAGGCATGAATTTCCAAGTGTGCGGACACACCCACACACCATTTCACAACTCAAATCCTTTCCCCTCACACGGCCTTGGGCAAGCTTATAATCCACTTTCAGACTACATAAATGTTCCTGCTCTAGAATGTCCATGTGATGAGATCACAGAACACTTGTCCCTGCTCCTCCTTCTCAGGTTTTCCTTTAGAATCCATCTCTAATGAATATCTTGTTTCCACCCGTAGACTCTAGTGAATAACACAGCAATAACCATCAGCATAAAAGTATCCGAGTCCCTGTACAAGTGAGGCTTCTAGGTCACACAGCAAACCGAATTTTAGATGTCCAAGGACACAAAAGATTCCCCTGAAGAAGGTGGAAGGGACTGAGTTGCCGCCTAACATTGTCATAGCCCTGCCTTAGAAATAGATACCTTAAGGTATAGAAGGTATTTTACTGCTGGCTTAAGACTGTTTTTTGCCAGGTATGGTGGTAACAACTTTAATCCCAGCCCTTGGGAGTATGCTAGATGCTCAAGGCTATGCTTGGCTATGCAGCGAATCTGAGACCAGCCTTGCCTACACAGAACCTGTCTCAAAACAAAGTCCTGACTAATGAAATTGAGCATCTTTCCAGAAGATGTACTTCCTGAACATCTTCTGTTGAAATGTCTCTTTGCAACTTTATCTATTTAATCTGGAGGGGGTGAGAGGGGAGACACTCCCATAAAGACAAAGCTGGCCGCACACACTTCTGTGACAAGGATAACCCTGAACTTCTGACTGCCCTGCCTCTGTGCGCCACCACATCTGGTTCACCCCGGGCTCCAACCCCGAGCCTCACACATTGCTAAGCATCACTCTAGCAACAGGGCTGCACCCTAAGTACCTGGGAGCAGATGGGAACCGTCGGTCTATCTCTGAAAGGGCATCTTTTCTCTGCTGAATTTTAGGAGTTGTGCGCCCCGCCCCCACCTTTGGAACTTTTTAAAGATTTATTTTACGTGATGACTGCTACTACATGCATGTATATACATCACATACATACCTAGTGTCAGTGAAGGTTGGAAGAGCATGTCAAATCCCCTAGAACTGGAATTGTAGGTGGCTGTAAGCCACCATTCGGTATGTACTTGGAATCAAGTCCAGTTTCTCCGCAAGAGCAACAAGTGCTCTTAATTGCTAAGCTACCTCCCCAGTTTATTTTATCCTCCCCCATTTCCCTATGTGTGTGTATATTTTATTACACAAATGTTTTTATGCATGTTTGCATGTATGTGAATATACATGTGGGTGGGACGCATACATGTGTGCTGAGCGTATGTCAAAGCCAGACTGAGGTTCTTGCTAGGAATCCTCCTTCACTAAGGCAGGGTCTCTCCATCGAGCCCAGAGCCTGCTGACAAGGCTAGCTCACTAGCTGCTGGACCTGGGGACTGTCTGTGGATTCTGGGGGCCCAAATTCAGATCTTCAAACTTTCTGGGTAAGTGCTTACTCACCGACCCATCTCCTCAGCCCTTAGGAGATCTTTTGTTTTTTAAATGTGGTGTTTTGCCTGCATATGTCTATATGAGAGCGTCAATTCTCTTGGAACTGGAGTTACAGACAACTGTGAGCTGCCTTGTGGGTACTAGAAATTGAACTCAGGTCCTCTGGAAAAGCAGCCAGTGCTTTTCACTGAGCCATCTCTCCCGCACTTTCTCTGTTACAGTCCTAGCTGTCCTAGAACTAGCTCTTGTAGACCAGGCTGGCCTCAAATTCACAGAGATCAGCCTGCCTCTGCCTCCCAAGAGCTGGAATTAAAGGCGTGTGCCACCAGCGCCCAGAATAGAAGTTCTTAATATATTCCCAAATAAACGTCCCAGATTTGCAAAGCACATAATTTGCAGCACAAAGAACCTCACTCTACAGGCCTTTCTCGCCTTCTTTATAAAGTTCTGACGCACAAATGTTTTTAATCTAGTCTAGTTATTTTTCCTTTTGTTGCCTATACTTTTAGTATCACACCTGAGATCACAAAGATTTCCCCTAAGAAACAGGGCGGTGGTGGCGCACGCCTTTAATCCCAGGAGGCAGAGGCAGGCGGATCTCTGTGAGTTCGAGACCAGCCTGGTCTACAAGAGCTAGTTCCAGGACAGGCTCCAAAACCACAGAGAAACAAACAAACAAACAAAAAAAGATTTCCCTTAAGAGTTTTACAGATTTAGGCCTTACATTATTGAACCATTCTGAGGTATGAAGTAGGATACATGTTCAATTTTGCAAATTGTAGTTTAAAAAATACTATTTAACGTAATCGATACAGTGAAAAGATATAAAACCACTACAGTAAACGAATGATCACTACACATACTGTGTTCTGCCATTCTCACTCAGCAGGAACCAAGCACTAAGAACGCTACTATGAACCCATCACTGAACCACCTTAGCTCGCACAGCATCACACAGAAAACTACGGAAGCACAGTGGAGCATTACTATATCCACAAGCATAAAGAATTTGGGCAAAATTCAAGTAAGTTTGTGAAGAAATAAATGCCACAAAAGGGGAAATTTTATTTAAAATTATGGTGCTGTTTCTTTTACGAGTTGTTGCTAATATTCATACAGACTTGCTGGGCTCCAACAATCTGACTACAGTATGCTGAGGGCATTCATACAGCTTCATTTAACAAGAATTAAATTTTACTTAGTGAGCAATTAACTTCTACACTTGGGAATTAAGAGAGCCAGCTGCTTTCTCATTATAAATCGGGTACTCTTGCCGATATTCATATGTGTAACACATAAACTACTCCCTACAAGCCCATGTGTTTGAACACTTGGTTCCCACCTAGTGTACTGTGTAGTTATGAAACCTTTGGACATTTTCTGTTTCTTGGTCCAGCTAGAAGACTAGCTGCAAACAAGGACTGAGCCACTTCTGCTACCACGCCTTCCTTAAAATCATGGACTTGAAACCCCTGAAAGTGTAAGCCAAAACTTCCCTTAACTTCTGGGTACAATCTCACAGTGATAAGAAAAGTAACTGCCACGATTACATTAACACAGAGCACGTGAGAAGGCTTTGCCCCGTGTGAGGACAGAGCACCCATGCTGTAGAACAGACGCGCCGAGCTCTCCTGGCTTTGCCATCCTCTGTGTTCCTCAGAGCACCACAGAAATTATGTATATGACTATATATATATATATATACATACATGTATATGACCTGGAAGGTGGCGCGCACTGAATGACACTCACTGCATGTACACCAGCACAGCACCAAGAGAAAGTTATCAAACACCAGCAGTCATCATTACATTATGGAAAAAATAGAATTCTAAAAAATTTTGGTGGTGTGAAAAAAAATTCCTGAAAAGAAGCTGTGTCTGGCTGTGAACAAAACTCCTGGGTGAAATCGGTGTCTGCAGAGACTGATGGACCAGCTGGGACTTTAGTGCTGAGGGGAGGTCAGAATTTGGTAGGTTCAGAGGCTAATTGCTTTATCCTGGGCTAGTTTTAGCTCTCTAGAGCAGTCACTCCTTGCCCACTTCTGTATCTGAACTAACACCTCGTGATAATAAATAAAAAATACTCCTAACTACTAACCTATCAGTACACTAACTTCTACCAATCCAAGAGGTAAAAACGGCATTAGATAGCATCTTAGGCCCGTAGAATAGCTCCTCCCGCCTCTCTGTCCTCACCTCTCTTGTGTACCCACCAACATAGTTTAAAGTTGCCTCAATGTATGTCTTTTTGGTTCTATGAAACCATAAAACCACTGGGAAACTGCTTCCACATTGGAACATGCAATCTGGGGAACCTAAACCTGTCTTCCTGAGCCACCATCACTCAGAGTGGCTCCAGAATAAACTGTCGCTTACTCTCTTTTGGGTAGGAGGAATGTAAAATGCTCTAGTCACTATGGAAAGCCATTTGGTAGTTCCTCAAAAAGGTAAACACGGACATCACTATATGACCCCTTCACTCCTAGGTATGAAACACACAAATGAAAATATATTTCCTATGAAATCGTGTGTACAAATTTTCATAGCAACGTTATCCCTCCAAAATGAGAGGAAACTTAAATGTTCAGAAACTGGTAGAGAAAGAAAGGTGGTAGCAAGCAAACACTGGATGGTACACGCAGTAAACACTAATATACACCACAGTGTGCACAGACTTAAGACTTCAGACCAACTCAAGCCAGACAGACACCGAGGCCAGGGGTTAGGGTTCCCTTTGTAAGAAATGTTCAGAACTGGAAATCTCGTGGAGACAGAAGGCGGAGCTGTGGTGACAAAGGCTGGGAGCTAAGAGGGTGTGCAGGGCAGGACTAGGACCACGGATGACAAACACTACGACTCTCTCTCTAGGGCTAGATATTTCGCAGAATTCAAGTGTGGCAGTGGTTTGATGATCATGGCGTTTACAAAAGAACAGTGAAGCATACACTGTAAATGGTGGAGTGTATCTTGTTATGTGAAGTGTATCTCAGTTTAACACTCCACAGAGAGTGTAAGATACAAACAAAAGCTAAGAGCAACAATCTTGTTTCACTCTGGAGAACACAGCTGTAAACATCTAATTTTCATCAAATATGACCAAATTATCAAACAATGAAAGATGCCTCTTATTAATTCACGATGGATGACAGCTTCCAGAGAATAAAAACAACAGGTGGGGGTGTGATGGGTGTGACTCAGTGATTGTACAGTTATCAGGTGCAAACCAGGCTGGTGCCCAGCGCAGGGGAGGGGAGGGCAGCAGGCAGTAATCAGGGAAAGAAGAGAGGACAGTCGAACAGTTGACATGTTCTGAGATTATTTAGATCAAGACCATATTTTTAAGCAAATTTATTTACAAAAACTGTCACTTTTATCTTCCATTTATTCTTTTGTTGTTGTTGTTGCTTTTTGAGACAAAGTCTCACTAAACAGCCCAGGCTTGCCTTCAACTCATAACCCTCATGCCTTGAACTCAACCTCCCCACTGCTAGGATTTCAACCATGCACCATCCTGTGGCTCCTGCGTTTATTCTGAGGGATAAACAAGGGGTTACTTCTTGTAGAAGAGCAGATCTCTTACATGTTTACTGATTTATTCTGTGTCAGGACAGCTATGCCCAGAACATGTGTAGAGGTGGATGTTGACCACCAGGCTTGCTGCCTAGTGCCTTAATCCAAATTAAATTATTTTCTCATTATCCTTTTGCATAAAAGCCTATAAAATAATTGACTTATTACCATCCGCATGGACTCCGAAGACAGCACAGACCACAGAAATCACATGACTTCAGGTGTGAGCACAGATCATGGACTTCAACATTGTTAAGACACTGAAAGCTTCCGTGATAAAATCTCCCCCAACCCTACCCACTACAGAGAGACAGACACACAGACAACTGTACCTCCAGTTCCAAGGGATTCAATGCCCTCTTCTAGCCTCCTTGGGAATCAGATATGACACACAGCCATACAGCCAGGCAAAATACCCATACACATTAGATAAGAAAATAATAGCAATAAATCTCAAAAAAATGAAAAGAAAAAGAAAAGAAAAAAGAAGATAGTCTCTTATTCAGGTACATATGTACATACAAACATATGTATATTTTTCAAGGTAAGGTTTCTCTTTGTACTGTTCTGAAACTTACTCTGTAGACCAACCAGGTTGGCCTCGAACTCAAAGATCTGCCTGGCTCTGCCTGTCCCAAGTGCTGAAATTAAAGGTGTGTACCACTGCCCCCTAGCTAGGATAGCTCTTTTAGTTTTGGTTGTGAGTCCAGGCTTTAACAGCTGGGATAGCTTCTTTTACAATCCCTCTCCCTGCTACTTTGAAGGCCTTGCCCTGGAAGGAGCAGGGCCACAGGAAAGTACAGGCACAGATACTACCTTCTTAGTCCAGTGGCATCTGTCATCCCTCGTCAAGGCTGTCTGGCTGAAATCACTAACAACCAAGGGCAACGGGAAGAGTTCCCTGGATGTATGAGAGAGAGCCCGGTGACAGAGAAATTTCTCTGTGGCTTGCCAAGTGAAAAGAATGTGAAGACCTCAGCCAAGCAGGAAGTCAGCAGGTCCTAGCAGATCAGCTAGTTTAAATTCTCCCTCACCATGTTTGTTTGTGAGGGTCTACCTTAAAAGTAAAACGTAACTAGATTAAATTCGTGGGTTTTCTTCTTTTTTGTGTAATTCTGGACAATGTATGTCAGACAGTGCAAGACATGAAACAAAAGCTGGACACCTCTCCAGCTACCAGGGATCAGGATCTTGTTGGTTCTACTCTCCACAAAGGAAAGGCAAGGGGGAGGGGGAGGAAAAGGCAAGGGGAAAACATTCCCACAGGGCTTCTTCACTGTGGGTTTCTCACCATATGACATGATTGCTGAGCCTCTCCACTGCATTCTCTCTTGGTACCTTACACAGGTAAGGCTGAGCTACTGGCAGTTCCTAACAGGCGCCTGCTCACTCTATACAATTGTCTTACAGTTGTTGAAAGAGACACTAAGAAGACATAACAAACAGTAACAGTAATGTGGTGATGCTGAGTCTAGGCTGAGGAGGCAAGGAAATGCCAGATGCTTAGTCTGTAAACAGAATTCTGATTTCATGATATCCCGTTACTTCAAAGAAAGAGACAGCTCTCAGCAATACATACGCACAGCACTACTACAAGAAAAACAGTACAGAGCAAAGAAAGGTCAGGTATGACCACAGGCCTGGCTGCTGCCAGCAAATGAGAACATACACAAGAAAACAGGGATTGTCTACGTGAAGAGAAGCAAGCATTCAAGACAAAGTCCAGAAGTAAGACAAATGTCCCACCAAAGCCCCGGTCAGCAAGTCCAAGGTGTCAATGAAAAGCTGGCTCTGCCATTTTTAGCCATGTGGACCTATACAAGTTTTTTAGATTCTCAAATCCAATTTCCTTATATACAAAACAGGGATAATCTGTGTTTCAAAGTTACAATCACACAAAAGAAAATTCAAAGTTTTCACCAGTGCACAGTGAATGTTCATTATAAAAACCACACAGTAGGAACCAGGTCTTCTGGCTCCTGTAATCTCAGCACCAGGCTTAGGCAGTGGACTCTGCCCTGAGCCTACACAGTGAGGCCCTGTCTCAGTGAAAACACAGAACAAAACAAAACACATACAATAGTTTCCATAATGAAGTTAATACCAAGTCCACAGAGGAAAATTCAAACAATGGCTTCTACAACAGTTAAGCTAAGGAACACCTTCCTGGGAAAATGCTCAAGGAGACAGAAATGCTCAAGCTGAGGCCAGTGTGCCAGAAGAATGCAAGAACTCTTAGGGGAAAGATGGCAGGTTCAAGAGACAGTAAATTTGTGAGAGGAAAAACTTCTGAATTGGAAAGGTATTATGGTATCCTTTCTGTGTATAGGAAATCCCTTTCGGGGATGGAGAAATGGCGCAGTGGGTCAGAGAGCTTGCTGTGCAGGACTGAGGAACTGAGTTCAGATCCCAAGCGTGGTCATACAAACCTGCAGCACTAGCATCTGCTGAGAACTGGGGAAGGGAGGAGGGGCACTGAACTGTATGAGTATGTGTTATAGACAGTAAGATGACGGGCATTGCTGCCCAGCCAGCTTAGCTGAAAATTCCAGGTTCAGTGAGAAACCCTGCCTCAAGGGGAGGAGGCAGAAGAATGTTAAAACTAGCTTATTCTGGCTTCCATTCAAGTACACAGAGATGAACATACATACCTGCACATGCACACGCGCGCGCACACACACACACACACACACACACACATCCCGTTTCACCAGTGAGGAGACGATACAACGGTTCAAGGATAGGGTGGTGGTCCAAAGTGAAAAGGGGGAGAATGTGAAGAATCAGACACGGGGTCGTAACTGCGTGAACTAAGCAGAACGAAGGGGCTATGGAAAGGAGACCAGAGAGACAGGAAGGAGCCTGATAAGAGTTGGCTGCTGCTGGAGTACAGGGGAACAGTGCCTACATTTTGCTTCAGGCTGAAAACGTTGTTGGTGACGTGAATAACATGGGTTCTACATGAACACATCATGAGTTCTACATAAATGCATCATTGGTTCTACAGGTGCAGCAGGTTTGGACAAGAATAAAGCTGGCTTGGGCTGGAGAGATGGCTCAGAGGTTAAGAGCATTGCCTGCTCTTCCAAAGGTCCTGAGTTCAATTCCCGGCAACCACATAGTGGTTCACAACCATCTGTAATGAGGTCTGGTGCCCTCTTCTGGCCTGCAAGCATAACGCACAAAGAATATTGTATACATAATAAATAAATAAATAAATATTAAAAAAAAAGAATAAAGCTGGCTTTTGATGTACTTAGTGACAACACTTGAGTGGGCCACTATTTTGAGACATGTTTGTTCTTTCCATATGCCTGACATCAGTTGGTCGGTGGTTTGCTAGCATTTTTATTCTATATTCTCTCTGGACCAGATACCACTCAATGCTCTGCAGAGAGCTAACAACAAACACGGTAAACGTCAATGCACACACAATCACTTAAACTATGTGGCTTGGCACCGGAGCTGATGTCAACTACAGATCATCCTCCACAGCATACCTGTCCTGTTCCAATCACACTTGATTTACAAAAACAGGTAGAATTTGGCTACAGTTTGCTAGTTCCTACTCTAGACTACCAATAGCACTTGTAATAATTCACAGAGAACAGTGGCTAAAAAGGAAAGGCTTAATATTATAACCTGAGCCAATACGAAACTTTAGCTGGGAGTTTCACATAGAGTAAACATACCACACTTAGTCTTTTGTTAACTTGACACTAGCCAGGGTCATCTCAGAAGATGGAACCCCAATTGAGGAAATGTCTCCCATCAAGCTGTGCCCTCTAGGCAAGACCATGGAGTATTTTCTTGATTAATGTTGATGTGAAATGGCCCAGCCCACTCCAGGTGATGCCACCCCTAGGCAATCAGTCTGAGTTGTGTAAGAACAGGCTGAGTAAGTCATGGAGAACAAGCCAGTGAGTAGCATCCTCCATGGCCTCTGCTTGAGTGAGTTCCTGCTTTGGCTTCCTTCAGTGATGGACTGATCAGTGGTGTGAGCAAAACAAACCCTTCCCTCCCCAGGCTGCTGACCAGAACTGAAAATTCTTAATTCAAAATAGCAAAAGGGGGGGGGGGGCGGAGCAATGGCTCAGAGGTTAAGAGCATTACCTGCACTTCCAAAGGTCCTGAGTTCAATTTCCAGCAACCACATGGTGGCTCACAACCATCTGTAATGAGGTCTGGTGCCCTCTTCTGGCCAGCAGGCATACACACAGACAGAATATTGTATACATAATAAATATATATTAAAAAAATAGCAAAAGGCCCTGAAAATCTTTAAAGGATTCTCAAATTTTTTCTATTGTTGTGATAAACACCATAACCAAGGCAACTTCTAGAAGGGATTATTTTGGGCTTAGATTTAGGCGGCTAGGGTTAATAGTAACAGGGCCTGCACAGTGGCAGACAGAGCAGCTGGAGCAGCAATGAAAACTCACATTGCAAACAGCAAAGAAGAAGCTAAGAGAGTGCACTGGAAACAACACAGTCTGCCCCCAGTGACATTATTACTCCCCCAGCAAGGCAACACCTCCTAAACCTACCCAAATAAAACTAGAGACCTAGAATTCAGACGCCCAAGAATACAGGGGACATTTCATTCAAACCACCACAGTGGCTCAGAGTGGTAGGTGAAAAGTATTCAGGATAAAAGGATAGTTAGCAGTCAGATACAGTGGCATACATCTTAAGTCATAACACTCATGAGGCCGAAGCACACTGATCTATTGTGAGGTTAAGGCCAGCCTGGTCTACATACACTATACAAGGTCACCCAGATCTACATAGTGATGCCTTGTCTCAAAAACAAACACATGATGCCGGAGAAATGGCTCAGCACTTAAGAGCACTAGCTGTTCTTCCAGAGGACCTGGGTTCCATTCCAAGCATCCACATGGCAGCTCACAACCATCTGTAACTCTAGTTCAGGGAAATCTGATGCCCTCTTCTGGCCTTTGAGAGCACCAGGAATGCACACGGTGCACAGACATGAGACAAAACACCAATACATGCAAAATAATTTAATTAATTACAAGTACAGATATATGTTAAATGCAACCACATAAAGAACTATGCAAGAGCAGGGCGGAGGTGGCACACACCTTTAATCCCAGCACTCGGGAGGCAGAGGCAGGTGGATCTTTGTGAGTCTGAGGCCAGCTTGCTCTACAGAGCGAATTCCAGGACAGGCTCCAAAGCTACAGAGAAACCCTGTCTCAAAAAACCAAACAAACAAAGTACTATACAAAAAATATACAACAGCACCAATACAAACGACCAATTCAAAAAATAGGCAAGGACAAACAAGTTAAAGACAGGCAAGAACACATGAAAAGAATATTCAACATACTAATTATTAGAGCAATACAAACATACTAGATTTCTATAAAATGAATAAGTATGCTGCTACAGAGAGTGATGATTAAGTCATCATAGAAGAGTCCAGCACATTCACAAGAAGTTAATACAGAATTATTACATGACACAGTACTTACATAACAAAATGAAATCACCTGTATACCCCCAAATCTGTACAAATGTTCAAACTGCAACTTTTGCCCACTTTCCAAAGTGGGCAAAAGATGGAAGCAAGCCAAATATCATAAGCCTATAAATGATTAAATAAAATGTGCCCTAACCGTAAAATGGAATATCATTAAGTATAAACAGAGTACCAGCACAGCCAAAAAATGCATGAACCTTGCAAACATCAAGCCAAGTGGAAGAGAACAGATGTAAGAACAGTGTGCTAAGACTCCACTTCAGAAAGAGTCAAGAACAAGCAAATTCTCCCAGCCAAATCAAATCAGTCCCCCTGCCAGGGGCTATGGTAGAAAGTAGAAGTCGTTTGGAGATACAAAGTCTCCTCAGGGATGAAAATGTTCTGGAACTACATAGTGGCCACCACATAGCACCATAAGCACAACAGCACTAGAAGAAAATACTTTAAAAAAAAAAAAAGGCTCCAAAGCCACAGAGAAACCCTGTCTCGAAAAACCAAAAAAAAAAAAAAAAAAAGAACAGCAAACACACCAGATTGTGAATCACCATGTGGTTGCTGGAAATTGAACTCAGGACCTCTGGAAGAGCAGCCAGTGCTCTTAACTGATGAGCCATCTCTCCAGTCTCAAGATTTTCTCTTTCAAAACAGGGACAAATTCAGGTTCTGTCTCTACCTTCTAGGTGATTTAAACAAAAATATTCGATTTGTTCGGGTTGATTTTACAGAATGAATGAGAGAAAATGTGGAAAGTGGAAGCGGTGGCAGGTGCCAAAAATCCCAGGACTGAGGTTACAGATGCAGAGGTGGGAGTTCAAATTCCAGGACTGAGGTTACAGATGCAGAGGTGGGAGTTCAAATCCCAGGACTAAGGTTACAGATGCAGAGGTGGGAGTTCAAATCCAGTTTATGTTGCACAGACTTCAGTTTTAAAAAACAACCACAAAACAAAACCTCAGCACACAAAAAAGATACAATTTTTAAAGCTAACTTTAGAAATTAAGACTGCTACACTGTAAGAGTTCTCTGTTGAGCTCAAGGCATGATAAAGCTGTCGTTTACCTGGGTGTGGTGAGGCAGGAGTATCTTAAATTCAAGGCTATCCAGAATGCCCCAGAGTTCTCCCCAAAAAACAATAGTAAATATGTAATGTTTCCCAACATGAACTTACAAAATAACCACTGCCAAAGAAAAACTTATATAATAACACAGAGCAGTCATATTCTGTAGCTCTAATAAATTGGTTTAAAAGCATATTACTAAATGCAAACATCAATTCATATTCAATGAGATAGTATTTCAGAGGCAGAGAAGGTAATTTGCACAGTTACCTTGATCAAGTATTTTTCCCATCTGTCTGCTGTAACGGATTTGCCAATCTTCCTCATCAACTTCAAATGGAGCTCCACCAATTCTTTTGGTACTTAAAATAAAAGGAAGGAAAAACTTCTGTTAGCCAACAAAATAAAATATTTGCAAACATTTAAGATTTTAAAAAACGGAAAAAAAAAACACAACACTTTCTCCAGTCCTGAATCTTTTCTTAAAACACAGAATGTTGCTGATTCTTTCATTAGCCCTGAATCCTTAGAAACCTAAACTAGAGGGGAAAGGACTAAATCCCAGTTGAGACCTAACAGGAAAGTCACATTTCAAACTGTCAGTAAGAATGAAACCAACTGTAAGCTACAGAGTAAGTCACAGCAGTTTAATGGTTACAGAAGCCCCACCCAGTGCTTGCTCCACAGGGTGGGGATGGGGAGGTGAGCGGGAGAGCAAAGTCAATGGCTCTGAACTTTCTGCTTCATTTTCCTGCGAACAGAAAACCACTAGAGATGTAGCATGGGGTAAAGTGCTTTGCCTAGCATGTAGGGGCACCAGGTTCAAGCTCCAGTAATACAGTAAGTAAATACCATCAAATAAAAGCACTTAACTAAACAACTAAAATTCCTTAGAGTCCCCCATGGAATACATTTGGATTCCAGAATTCCAGACCAAGATATAGATTGATACAGTGAGAAAAGAATTGAAGAATATACATCTCATATTGGTGGATTTTTATAAAGTAGTCTAATAGTGTTCAAACTTAATAAAAAAAAAAACTAAAAAACGTTCTTCAAGTATAACTCCTATCTGACCAGCTAAACTTCTCTGTAACATCCTAAAGATTCCTCTCCTGCTTGCCAGATCAAAAAAAAAAAAAAAAAAAAAGACGTATCTTCCACTCTCTAAATAGGACTAACCATCAGACAGCTTTAATCTCTTTAAGAGGAACTCTAACTTCTTAGACCTTCCTTGCTGGGTTTTGACTATTATTAAACTTCAAAAGACCGCTCTATCTTCCCTCAGGTTCTCCGTTCTTACTGCAAACAGCCAGAGTTCCTCTAAATATCCCTCAGGTATGATTTGATTGTTTTTAAATTATACTAATTAGACCAAAGGGAAATATAGAACAGATATGCCTGCCAAATTTTGTATTTCCCAAATCCAAAATGCCACTATTAACTTGAAGAAATTACAGGTACCCTACTAATTTTTTTCCATAATCAAATATATACACTAAGAAAATACAAAAGAAGAAGAAGAAAAAGAAGGAGGAGGAAGGAAAGAAGGAAGGAAGGAAAGAAGGAAGGAAGGAAGGAAGGAAGGAAGGAAGGAAGGAAGGAAGGAAGGAAGGAAGGAAGGAAGGAAGAGAAAAGGCTAGACCAAAAATGTTCTTTTGCAGCAAGACTTGTCTGAGCATTGTTACCCGCCCTTGTGGTGCCATGAGTATCTAAGACAGAAAGAATACCGGCAACACTCTCCAATGTATTTGATCTAAAGGTGTTGCCTACAAACGCTCAGAGTGGGAGGTGGTGTCCTAATCTTTACAGTCCTCCCTTCTCTGACTGCTAGCTTGAGACAGCTCGGAAGTGTAACATGTACTCATCTAACAACCCTAAGGGTCCTGCTGGGCTAGTCACAGATAACACAGACAATTACCCTAAAACCCGAAGTAGCGAGCCGAGGACGGAGTGGAGAATTCCAGACAGAAACAAGGTACACGTAAACAGCTAAACCAAAGAACAGAGAATGACTACAGACTCCAGACAGAGGCTCTACCAGGAAGACAGTCTCATGTTAAAGCAGGAGACTGCTCTGTATTTTAGAAATATCTTATGACTGAATTAGAGGAAATTAGATTTCAAAATGAAAGCTTTCATTTGCTTTAAGAGGTAGAGTACAGGGCAAAAATCTGAAGTTAACTCCAGAAAGCATCTGTGAAGGCCTGAATGTGAAGTGGCAGCAGACACAGCAGGGGGCAGAACTGAGAGCCCTTGTAGGAAATAAACTCAACAAAACGCATTCAAGCTTGATGGTGCAAAGTCAAGAAAGCCCAGCGAGGTATGAGCTTAGAAAACCCAAGAGGCCAAAAACAGTTCAAGGAAATCCAAAGAGGGTTCAATTCCCAGTCCTTCCAATCTATGTGGGTGGTCAGGTCCTTTAGCACGGAACCTTGACTTTCTAATCTGTATTAAAAGACTCTGGTAATCTCCTGGAATTTTGAAATGGCAAAATACTATATAAAATTAAAACAGTTTTGATGTATTTCTGTCGTGATACTGGAAACTAAGATCACCTTTAATGATTCCCAAACATTGAGAGCTCAGTTTACCCTGACTGACTTACACCTCAACCTGCCACCTTCTAACCCCAATTTACTGCACCGCAGGCCTGCTGCCATAGTCTGTCCTCCTCATCCTCTATCCTCACACCTTAGGGTTGCCCTTCGTCCCCTCTTAGTTCACACAGCGTGGTAAGGCCGCAGTTAGCAGCTGGCACTGTCTCCTCAGCTCCATAAGCACTACAAACTTCAGTTTATGTCCTGACGACTATTCCCAACCTAACTCCCAACCCCCTTTCTCTCCTCCTCCCCCACCTCCGGTTTTTCAAGACAGGGTTTCTCTGTGTAACAGCCCTGGCTGTGCTAGAACTTACTCTGTAGACCACGCTGGCCTCGAACTCACAGAGATCTGCCTGCCTCTGCCTCCTGAGAGCTGGGACTAAAGGCGTGCGGCACCACGGCCCAACTGCCAACCCCTTTCTCTTACAACTACACTGAAATCCTCAACAGAGATCACCTTGGTCTGACAAAGGGGGTGGCTCACTCCTGAAGGCAGGAGCAGGCAGATCTCTCTGGGTCTGAGGTCAGTCTGGTCTACAAAGTTCCAGAACAGTCAAGGCTACACAAAAACAAACAAACCAAAACGGGAACAAACCACTTTAGTCTGTTCGCTGCCACTAACCCTGCCCTAGCCCCTGCATGTGCACACCTTGTGGAAGCCTTCCAGTCCACTACCAATTCCTTATGTGAGTCGTACTCATCTTTCTTTCCCCCCCCCCCTTTTTTTTTTGGTTTGGTTTTTTGAGACAGGGTTTCTCTGTAGGTTTGGTGCCCGTCCCAGAACTAGCTCTTGTAGACCAGGCTGGCCTCGAACTCCCAGAGATCCGCCTGCCTCTGCCTCCCAAGTGCTGGGCGTACTCATCTTTCAATGACTGGGGAATGCAAGTCTCGGACTTTCCAATGCCAGTATGTCTTTTATTCTGAGACTGTCCAAACTGCCTGCACCAAGTGGTGACTCTGACACCAGTTTCTAAACATACCCCCCCCCCGACACTGCATCATAGAGAAGTCATGGAAGATTTTTTTTCTGTTGGCATTACTTTTAAAAGGCCAAAAATCAACACACAAGCCAGGCGATGGTGGCGCACGCCTTTAATCCCAGCACTCGGGAGGCAGAGGCAGGCAGATCTCTGTGAGTTCGAGACCAGTCTGGTCTACAGAGCTAGTTCCAGGACAGGCTCCAAAGCCACAGAGAAACCCTGTCTCGAAAAACCAAACCAAAAAAAAAAAAAAAAAAAAAAAATCAACACACAAAAGCATGGTTTTCATTCTGTTTACAAGTCTTGTTTATTTTGATATAACTGTATAAAAAGGTAAGTACTGAATTTATCAGGGTGCTGGCTCTTCTACGGGAAGCCACATGGAAGTGATCCTGCGGTGTGGAAGAGTGCAGCCTGACACATTACATTAAAATTCACAACGCATTCTTTAGTAACTATGGAGGGTGATTAGAATAAAAATGACCCCACAGGCTCACAGGGAGTGGCACTATGTGAAAAGAACAGGAGGTGTGGTCTAACTGGAGGAAGTGTCTCACTGTGGGTGGGCTTTGAGGCTTCAAAAACCCACTCCAAGTCCAGTTTCTCTCTTCCTGCTGCCTGTGGATTTGTACTTAGAACTCTCAACTGTCTCTCCTCCAGCACATCTGCCTGCAAGTATCCGTATCCCACCATGACGATGGACTAAACCTCCGAACTGTAAGCCAATCTCAGTTTTCCTTTATAGAGCTGTTCTGGTTGGTACCTCTTCAATAGAACACAGACTAAGATAGTAAGTAAATTTATTTAAGTTTTGGTTGCAAAGAGAACTGAAATGTGATGATCTTTAAGGGCACTGAATATATTAACAGATAAACAGGGAAACACTTCACAAGGAAAACCAAAGGGCTGGGAGATAGAAAGCTTAGCAGTACAGCCCATGCTTAGCTCTCTCTTTATCCTTAGCAGAACTGCCACATTGTGGTACTGCACACTCTAAAGCAGCTGCTTAACAGAGCACCTTAGAATGATGGCGTGTTCTGTACACGACATCCACTGAGACACATGAGAACACCGTAGAATGATGGACGGCGTGTTCTGTACACGACATCCACTCAGACACACGAGAACACCACAGAATGATGGATGGCGTGTTCTGTACATGACATCCACTCAGACACACGAGAACACCACAGAATGATGGATGGTGTGTTCTGTACATATGGCTAATGAAAGTGAGGAACTAAGCTATATTTTGACTTTGTATCTGTGTGTGTCTGTGTTGGAGTATGGACATGTGAGTGTAAATACACCGAGTCCAAAGGAGGTCACTGGAGCTTGAGTTACAGGCAGCTGAGAGCCAGCCACCATCGTTACTGAAAACTGAACTCCAGCCTTCTCTAGGAGCAGCAGCAAGAGCTCTTAATCTCTGAGCTACCTCTCCAGAGCCAGAACCAAGCTTTCTAGTTTGACTTATTCTATAAACTTAAGTATATTTATTTAGTGAGTGTGTGTGAAGGTCAGAGGACCACTTGCCAGAGTCAGTCCTGTCCTTCCACCACGTGGCTAATGGGAATCAAACTCAGGTCACCAGGCTTGGCAGCAAGTACCTTTCTTTACCTGCGGAGCCACTCTGCCAATACCAATTCTATTAATTCTTAATTTAGTTTAGTAGACACGAAGGTGTCTATTTTGTTTGGTTGGTTCGTTGGTTTTCTGAGACAGGGTCTGTTGGGGAATATTGATGTGTATTGCATCTTTTCATACCGCCTTTGTTAACGATTCAAATATGTGTTTGATTAAATAAAATGAACCTGCACGCAGGAGGATGAGTCAGCAAGTGGCTGAGAGGAACAGGAACCACATGCAACAGGGGGGACTGGAGAGAAGGATGCTGGGTAGTTTGGAAGATATCAGGAAAGGGAGAAGTTAGCTACTTGCTATACTGCCTCTCTGAGTAGCAGAATTCCACCTTAAACCTTGAACTGTGAGTTCTTTAGATTTAGATAGTTTACCTTAATAGCAAGGAACAGAATTCCTTCAGGCTGCAGCTCCTGCACAAAAGCCATTGCTTAAGGGCTATCACTGTAGCTAATAAACTTAACCACAAAGGACTCTTATGTCATGTGGCTGTGGCTGTCCTGAACTCATTATGTAGACCAGGCTGGCCTCCAATTCACAGAAATTAGCCTGCTTCTGCCTCTTCAGTCCTGGGATTAAAGACGTGTGCCACTATGCCTGGCTAAAAGTATCAATTATATTCTTAAATCACATGATCATTTTCTATAAACTGACCAGCTCTAATTTTACTCACTTGTCAACTACATTTTCCAAATAGTCCAAATTATTATCGGATCCCCTTTCTGTGAAAGATTCCAAGGCAGAAAGAAAAGGTCTGGGATGTACAGTCATAAAGACCCTGCCAGAGGACAAAGGTATGGAGCATTAGTGGCAGCAGACCAGACTGTGTAGCTGACCCAATTACCCAAAGGCAATTCACACTGATGTTTTTCTGTGCATCTTTATATCATAAACTCTAAATATTGCTGCTTCTGCAAGCCTAGTCTGTTACTTAAATTATGATTTTCTAATTTAAATTTTAAATTTAGTATACACTGGGGCTTTGCCTGCATGTATGTCTGTGTGAGGGTGTCAGAGTCCCTGGATCTGGAGTTTTGTGAGCTGCCTCGTGGGGGTTGGGAATTGGACCCAGATCCTTTGGAAGAGCCCGGTGCTCTTAACCACTAAGCCATCAGTTTAGCCTTTGGGATGGTATAAAGTTACAGCAGCTCATACTCTTCATCAATCCTTCAAAAATCTGTTATTTATGGGGGCTGGAGAGATGGCTCAGTGGTTAAGAGCATTGCCTGCTCTTCCAAAGGTCCTGAGTTCAATTCCCGGCAACCACATGGTAGCTCACAACCACCTGTAAAGAGGTCTGGTGCCCTCTTCTGGCCTGCAGGCATACAGACAGACAGAATATTGTATACATAATAAATATTTTAAAAAAATTTAAAAAAAAAAGAATTAAAAAAAAATCTGTTATTTACATTTCTTCTACACCTATGAGCAGAGATCGACTCAAGAGTTATAAAGACAGTTATTTTATCTTGGTCACAGGTGTCAGGACACTGATTTCAGACTCAGTGATTGGTTACAAGAAGCTTTATTTTCTGCCCAGCTGTTGTTGGGGAGCAGTTTTAGAATAATGAGACTGAAATTGAAATCGTCGTCACGTGCTCGTGTAACTTTCCTTCAAAGAGCTCTTCTAACCAATCATTTTCGTTTTCTGAAAAGCAAAGAAATGGCTCAAGACTGTGACCTATAACTCAGAGCACCTGGGAAAGCGCTGACGCCTGCGCTAGGCCTCGCATTCTTTTAGCTTGTTACCATGACTGGCGCTCAATCTTCTTTCAAAATAATCACAATAGGGACGTGGGACTAGGGATTTGGTTCAGTTGGCGGAGAATTTGACTAGCAATACACAAGATCCTGGGTTCAATACCCAGCACTGCAGGAAAACCAGGTGTGGGGGCGCTCATCTGTGACCCCAACACTCAAAACCATCCCTCAGATACTACCTCAAAAAAATAAAATAAAAACGACCACAATACCACTATTACAACCTAAAAGTTAATTAGTGAGTACCACAGAACTTCTACATAAATAAACTAAAGGGAACCCCGGGCTCAGGCACCGCAGAAGCTGTCAGCAGACACACCCCTCCCACTTGGTACTCAGGACTTTTAGGACAAGTATGTTCTGTGTCAGTCTGGAGACTGGCATTTATTTCTAAGTGCACACCTGGGAGCCAGGCCCCAGGCAGAAACTGACACAAGCTCCTTAACCTGTGGCTGGGACAAATCTGAGATACACCACAGTCCTGTAGTTCAAAGGAGACACTCAGCTGCAGGTGCCCACAGAAGGAACTCACTGGCTCTGCCTGACTCCGTCCTCCCTACCAGAATTTCCCATCAGCCACATGGCAAGTCATAACTGTCTATAATTCCCATTCCAAGGAATCTAATGTCACCTTCTGAGCTCAATGAGCACCAGGCTCAAACACAATACATAGACATGCACACTCATATACATAAAATGAATTAAAGAAAGCTGGGTGGGGGTGGTGCATGCCTTTAATCCCAGGGCTCAGGAGGGAGAGGCAAGCGGATCTCTTGAGTTTGAGGGAAGCACGGCCGACAGCAAGTTCCTCCAGGACAGGACAGGCTACACAAAAAAACATGTCTCAAAAGGAAAAGAAAGAAAAAGAAAAGAAAAAAGTAAAATAAATAATAATAAAATAATAATTAAAGAGAAAAATAATCAGCTGGGCGGTGGTGGCGCATGCCTTTAATCTCAGCACTCGGAGGCAGAGGCAGGCAGATTTTTGTGAGTTCAAGACTGGTCTACAAGTCAAGTTTTTAAAGTTTTATTACACAAGGCTGTTGAGTAAATACACCTGCTACCAACCCTGACGACCTGAGTTCAATTGCTGGGAAGGAGAAAACCAACTGCAACAGTCTCTGACCTCCACATGCATCATTGATGCCATGCGTGTGATGTGCACATGCGCGCACACACAGTCAACAGATAAATGTAATAAGTTATGTTGCAAACAACCTACTCATCCTTGCTCGTCTCACTGATGGACATAAACTGAGCTGCACTAATGGGAAGGAAGATGACTGCTGTGCTGGTGATGTAGCATCCGTCCCAGCAGCACAGGCACACGGGCACGTTCACAAAGACAACAACCAGCTCAAACTTCTACTCTGTACAAGAAAACATTCTTCTGGGTAACTTACGAAGACTAGGCCTCTTAAAAAAGCATAAAACAAATTTGCAGGTTACTTTTATTTATGAGTGAATGAATTCACGCAAGAGTACCAAAAATGTAAATAAACACTCACTGACTAACAAGGAACATGGTCCAGCAGCCTTGTTCTCAGGGTGCACTCTATCTAACACACATCCACTTTCTTACCCGTCCATTTACTCTGGACTCACAAAATCCAGCTCGTAGTTAAGGCTGCAGCGCAGCACAGTATGCTGTGGACCAGCTCGGTTCCCTCCTTGCAACTTTGCTTCTTTTTTTAATTCCTTCAGATGCCTCATGTTTCTGCATCCTTGAAAGCTAGTTCTATTTTAGAATTTCCTTTCTTGTGTCCCCAAGATCATCTTCCTGTCCCCTTTCTATAATCTAGATACTCTAATGTCACTGTCCGAGTGGCTTCATCAACAAAGTGCTCCTTGGACTTTGTGTAACAAGAGCTCAGAGCAAAGGGTGCTAGCTTTGTTTAGTGACTGGACCTCATCCTAGCTCTAGCGTGCACCGTACCTCACTCTCAGGGTTAGGCCACTTAATGCCCCTTAGGAAATAATTCTTTTACATCACTTTCAGGACAGTGTCCCTCCTAGTAGCCCAGAATGACCATCACAAATTCCAGAGATGAAATGTAGGGGCCTGTCTTCAGCACCTGGGACAGTGCTCACCAGTACAACACACCAACAGCAGGGTGGCTTTGCTGTTTCTTTTACTTTGCTGGACAAGGTACTACATAAATATCAATGTCGCTGGGCGGTGGTGGCGCACGCCTTTAATCCCAGCACTTGGGAGGCAGAGGCAGGCGGATCTCTGTGAGTTCGAGGCCAGCCTGGTCTACAAGAGCTAGTTCCAGGACAGGAACTACAGAGAAACCCTGTCTCGAAACACGCCCCCCTCCCCGCCAAAAAAAAAAAATCAATGTCACTGGCAATAACAGTCACCATGTCTAACTTAAGATAATATTAAAACAGTTACACCCAACGACTGTGCTATCAACGATCCTTTCTTTCTGACGAACTCACTTCTGGAATTAGAAGGTATTCCCACTTCGTATTCCTTTCCCAACATTCATGCGCCTTTCCTTTCTTGTGGTGTCAGGGATTGAATCCAGGGTCTTGCATGTGCATCTTTCTTTTTTTTTTTAATTTGTATCTTTCTGCATAAAGTTGAATACATGTACTTGGGCTTTGCAATCCTATCCACTCAGACAACCTCCATCTGTGATTTGATTTTAGTTATAACTTAAATATCATATGGGACTGGCTGGTGTTGGAGAATGTTTAGATCAGTGGTTCTCAACTTGTGGGTCACGACCCAACAAGGGTCACACATCAGATTCATAACAGTAATAAA
Source organism: Microtus obscurus (assembly GCA_963919715.1). NCBI lineage: Eukaryota > Metazoa > Chordata > Mammalia > Rodentia > Cricetidae > Microtus > Microtus obscurus. Next base: position 24,542,306 of record CAWTZC010002521.1, read on the forward strand.
ATTACAACAATGAAGTAGCAATAAAAATAATTTTATGATTGAGGTCATCACAACATGAGGAACTGTATTAAAGGGTCATAGCATCAGGAAGTTGAGAAGCACTAGTTTAGACCAAAGGTTAGTAAATTCCCTCATGCAAGGCAAAAGAAACTAACCCTTTTCATATAGTCTTTGAGCTCAAGACATTTTCACTTTTTATTTTTTTTTATATTTTTGAGACAGGGTTTCTCTGTGTAACTGCACTGGCTGTCCTGGAACTCACTCTGTAGACCAGCCTGGCCTCGAACTCACAGAGACCCACCTGCCCCTGCTTCCTGAGTGCTGGTATTAAAGGCACTTAATACCACCCAGCCTTTTTCACATTTTTAAAGAGTTAGATTTGGTGGAAAAGTGTTTATGGCAAATGATAATTACAGGAAATTCAAATTTAATTATCTACAGAGTTCTAGACATAACTGCATTCAGTACTTCTTGTACTGTCTGCAGCTACTTACACAACAGCAAAATAGTTTCAACACATCCTACTTTGATGACAAGACCTGAAAAAAGTTTTGCTAACACTAAATATATCTAATGCAGTTGCTGATAATTAAATCTACAATCCTACATTTTGCATAAATCCCAGCATGCCCTTCCTGTCTTTTACTACTAGACAAAAATTTATTCTGTATTAAATACTTTAAACTGTTCCCCCTTGTCTCTCTCACAGGACTGCAGACTGTGCAGGGCTCTGCACATGCTAACTGCTCTGTCCCACTGAGCTGCAACTTTAGTTGCTGGGAGCTGTACAATCAGGATCTTCAACTGCACACAGGGCCACTGAGGCATATTCTTATAGCCAGGTGGTGGCGCACGCCTTTAAGGAGACTGGTCTAGGCATTTTTCCCACCTAAGGATCTCCTGGAGAGCTGCAACAATGCCCAAAAGAAAGGCTACAAGTGATGCGAGTCAGGAGCCAAAGAGAAGATCAGCCCGACTGTCTGCTGCGCCTGTGCCCTTTACACCAGAGTTGAAACCTAAAAAAACATCAACTCAAAGGAAAATGAAGAACACGAATGTTGTAGCGGAAGAAAACAAGGATGCAGGTGCTGTAACAGTTCCTGAAAGCAAGCCCGAAGGTGTTCAGGAGGCGTGCAACATGGACAAGGCTGAAAATGGAGAAGCCAAAGTTGTGGAGGCACCCATTCAAAAGATGGAAGCGGAGGAAGTAAAAGAGATGAATGAAGATGCTGAAGAAGATGGAGGAGAAAAGAAAGAAGGAGTGGCGGCAGAAGGAAAAGATGATGAAAACATCCAAAATATAGAGAAAAAGGAAGATGAAGAAGAGGACAAAGATAAAGGTGAGGAGGTGAAAGACGAAAACAGGGACGGAGTCCCGGAAGAGAAACCAGAGGCAGCAGGAAGTGAGGATGCAGAAGAGGACAAAGATGATGGAGGCAAAGGAGGCAATGAAAAAGAAGACAGCAAAGAGGAAGAGGAAGATGACAAAGAGGAAGCTGAAGCCGAGGAAGAGGTTAAAGAACAGAGAGAGGAAAAAGAAGAGGAAGGTGCAAAATGCAAAGAGGAAAATGAGGGAGATGAACAGGAAGACCAGAGAGGGGAAGACGGAAAGGAGAAAGACGATGGGAAAGGGAGACAGGAGGAAGAAGGCAAAGACAAAGAGGCCGCAGGTGAAGGAAATGATGAAAGCAAGGTGGAGGCTGAACAAGAAGCTGAAAACAAAGATTTGAAACAAGATGGAGAAAAAGAGCCATCTCTGAGTATTGTCTAAAACTGCCCTATGTGATATAATTTGGTAGCATGTACCTTCCTGTTGTAATGTTAATAGAGATAAAACTTTACCAGATATTTTATAAGCAGTGCTTTTCTTTTAGCATCATTCAATCTTGGAACATCATCATACAGGTTATTAGTTGTGAAATACTTAACATGACACCTTTATACATTTTGTGCTTAGAGTAGTTAAAATATAAAATGTACACTTGCGACTTTGAGAATTTCACTGTGTGTAAGTTATATACTAAATCTTAGCATTTCGATTTCATTCTTATACGTGATAATTTTGCAGACTAGGAGAATTCCAAAAGAAAGAGTTTGTACAACTTTACTGTAGCTCTCTAGGTTGCTTTTATAAAGAAAGTCAACTCTTTTCAGCTAATGTTAAGAGTTAGAATTGCCATTACCAAATATAACTGTATTAGTAGCTTGGAAAGAATATAACATCTTAATTTTGTTTTTGGAGAAATCTGAACGTTTGTTTCAGGAGGGCAGTTTTGATTATATGCGTATGTACAAAGTTTTCCTGGATTTATCATAATAAAACATCTACAAACATAAAACTTAAACTGCAGAGAAAGAATCTACTATTTGCAGGTCTACCATTTCGTCAGTGCCAGGTCACCGCCTGATTCTATCCCTTACCTGTGAAGACGCTCCTCACTAGACATGGCTCACAGCAAACTCTCTAGCTTAATTTTTCTGAGTTCATTTTTTAAGAATATTTTGATGAGGGCTGGAGAGATGGCTCATTGTTTAAGAGCACTGACTGCTCTTCCAGAGGTCCTGAGTTCAATTCCCAGCAACCACATGGTGGTTCACAACCATCTATAATGAGACCTGGCGCCCCCTTCTGGCATGCAGGCACACATGGAAGGAATGCTATACACACCATAATAAATAAGTAAATTTATTCATGAATAGATTTCTATGTTGGCGGCCCCCAACTCAATATTTTTTAATTTTACTTTAATTTTACGTGCGTGAATGTTTTCCCTTATGTATGTCTGTGCATATCACATGCATGCCTGATGTCCATGGAAGCCCAAGAAGGCACTGGATCTTCTGGAGCAGAAGTTACAGACAGCTGTGAGTCCCCATGGGAGTGCTGGAAATCTAACCCTGCTCCTCTGGGAAGAGGAAGGAGGTAGAGGAAACAGGACCAGATGCTGAGGTCCTCTTCAGCTTTGCAGTGAGCGCCAAGCCAACCTGAGCTGCATGAGACTCTTCAAAGGTTAAATTACATTAAAAAAAAAAAAAGTTACTGAAAGGGATTTAAGACTTACTGTGAAAATGCATCAGGGAGAGAAAGTCTTCTGAGAAAAAAAAAATCAAGCATCTTACTGGTGTGTGTGTGACAAAACTGTGCAAAGTTCAATAGAGTGATCTGAAATGTGCAAAGAGGACAGTGAAAACTACTGGAAGAAAATATGCCTACAGCGTCTCCAGATGTGATGATATATATATATATACACACACAGCTGAAGTATGTACAACATAGAAAGACATAATCAAACAAGGATAAAGAATTTAAGTAACTTCAGGCAGTGGTGGCAAACATCTGTAGATCAAGACCAGCTTGGTCTACAGAACAAGTTCCGGGGTAGTAGCATCACCACCATGCCCCGTTTTTTTTTTTAAATATTTATTAATTATGTATATCATATTCTGTCTGCATGTATGCTGCAGGCCAGAAGACAGCACCAGATCTCATTACAGACAGTTGTGAGCCACCATGTGGTTACTAGGAATTGAACTCGGGACCTCTGGAAGAACAGTCAGTGCTCTTAACCTCTGAACCATCTCTCCAGCCCCATGCCCCGTTTTTGTGGTGCTGGGATGGAACCCAGGTGTGGTGCTTTGGATAAAATGCCCCCTCCCCACAGGTTTAGTCATCAGACAGTGTGACACTATTTGAAAGGATTGCAGGGATTAGGGGTGTGGCCTCATTGGAGGAAGTACCTCACTAGGAGTGGGCTTGGGGGTTTCAAAAGCCCATGCCAAGCCCAGTCTCTCTCTCTCCACCTATGCATCAGGAGGCAGCTCTGAGCTACTTCTCAAGCATCACGCAGCCATTTGCCACCACGCTCTCGGCCATGATGATAATGTATAAAGCCTCTGAAACTATAAGCAAGCCCCAGTTAATACTTTCCCTCATAAGAGTTGCCTTCATGGTGTCTCTTCAGTCTGAGCTACAGAGAGAAGTGTGCCTCACTCCAAAACAAACCAGGCATGCCTGCACAGGACTTTAATCCCAGCACTCTGGAAGTAGAGGCAAGGAGTTCTTTATGAGTTTGAGGCAAGTTCTCTATATAGCAAGCTCCAGGCCAGCCATTCACATAGTGAGACCCTGTCTCAAAACAAAACGATACGAGAGGCTGGAGAGAGCACGGTGGTTAAGAGTATGCTCACTGTTCTCTCAGAGTACCAGGTTTTGTTTCCATTTTTTCCTCTAACTCCAAGGTGCTGGGATTAAAAAAGAAGAAGAAAAAGAAAAAGTAATTCACAAAAGACCATGTCTGAAAACAGGAAAAAACATGCCTCCTAAAACTGACACCATGTGAAAATACATACCAACCACATTAGCAAAAGCTTTAAAGTTTGAAAACACAAACACTGGTTACATGGATAAAGGAAAACTCTCATGTAACCGGCAGTGTACAAATCATAAAATACTCTGAAGAGCGGCTGGGCATTCCACATCTTTTTCCAGCCTGACAACTTCACCCAGGAGCACAGCTGCTAGATAGAGTAACAGAACACACAGGTAGCTGTCCATTTTAAAGAGCTACACTGTTGTCACACTGTAAAGAGAAACCAGTGGCTGACACAGCACGGACCAAAGTGGTTTTATCTAAACAGTAACGCTGAGGCCAGTGAAGAGCACTGCGGGAAGAGGGGGTGCAGTGCAGAGTAAAGCAGGGTATGAGGACACGCAAGTACATGCCCAGTGTGGGCACACGGGAACCACACAACAGTGTCAGCGCACATGCGGGAACCACTCCAGCAATTTCAGTGTGAGCACACGGGAACCACTCCAGCAATCTCAGTGTCGTCTTTAGGAATGGAAGAAGGGACTCAGAATTGGAACAGTATGGAGGACTTCAAAGGAAGCTGTAACTACAATGTCCTCTTAGGGAGGCAGGTCTCTGTGAGTTCAAGGCCAGCCTGGTCTAGAGAGTGTGTTCCAGGAGAGCGAGCATGCACTTTTTGTTGGCAGTCATCATTTATAGTATGAGAGAGAGAGACAGAGAGAGAGAGATTTTTCTCCATAACTATGCTGATGACGTTTTCTCCGCTCTCTGACTGGGCCTCTTTTGGACAGTTTCCTCCATTGCCTGAAAATGACCCTGAAGCACGGGGTGAGGAATTTGATAATCAATCTAATCTTAAATTCTCTCCACTTTTTGATGAGGACTGAGAGGAGAGCCTACAAAAAAGCGAACTTTACACGCAACCTTGGCAAGCTAGGGCTCCATAGAGAAACAGATTTCATTTCCCAATTCCTCCCTGGACTCATGAGCTGGGCTTGGTATTTCCAGTGCAATTTCAGCAAAATCAAAATGTTTACCTAATTATGCACTAAGCAATCTACTTAGAACTCTAGGAGGAGAGATGGCATTGGACAGTCGGGACACCAGAGAGGAACTACAGCTATCTGAATCCAGAATAGCAGGCCTTTGTGTGCCATGTGGATCTCTCCCTGCCATAACTGCCTCCCACAGGGACTTCAGCACAAGGGCCATCAACTACTAACTGCTTGCCTTACCCTCCTTGCTCAATTAGTAAGTCAGGGGAGGACAATTATATGTCAACAATTATATGGGTTTGAGCCTTGCTGTCTACTTACCCTTAACTAGCAATCGGTTTAAGAGTGTTACAGAACTCTATGGATTTTCAAATTTCATTTGTAGATCAGTATGGAAGGAGAGGAAATCATTATCCGGCTGGTAAACTGTGGGATGTCCTCATACAAACTGAATTTGTGATTACCAAAGTTGTCCAACCTTCTCCCATTCCATGAATACATACGTATTTTACTGACGGCTCGTCTAACGGTACAGGAGGGATTTGTGGTTCAGATAGTCATCACTCTATTAACTCTCTCTCTTTCTTCAGCTCAACAGGTGCAACATCTATTACAGTTAGTTCATGAACCCTTCAACATTGGTTCAGAGTCTGCTTCTATTATAGGATCACTACCAGCAACAGACTCGCACTCACACGCACACTCTGACCTCCCTGGCTTTGCTGCAGAAGAAGCATTAACCTCCCCAATTTTTCACTTCTCCAGAAGAAACCTGGAAAGGGGAAGATGGATCCACGGAAACATGAAGGATCCTCTCTGACTCCTCCCTAGGCCATCGAGGACAATGGCAGAGAGAAAAGATCTGGAAGTCACCAGAAAGAGAGTAAAGCTCCAGCGACCGGGTAAAAGGAGATAGAAGTCAGGCCTGCATACCGGGGGCCAAGGGAGAAGTCACTCTGCTCTACTTGGCTCTGTGTTTGTGAATGAACCTTGGGACCACAGCAGACTCACTCACGCACCTGAAGAAGGAACTGCATTTAAGTTTTCTTCGGGACTTAAGTCACTTCCTATTTGTACAGGACATAACTTTTATATTCTTTTTCATTTTATTTTTCCCGAGACAGGGTTTCTCTGTAGCTTTGCAGCTGTCCTGGAACTCTGTCGACCAAGTTGGTCTCGCACCCACACAGACCCAGCCGTGGGAACTCCTTCAGCCAATAGCCTTTAAGATACTGGCCCACTTTGGCATGGTCTCATGTACTGTAAATGCAGACAAAAAGTGTGCACAGGTCTCTTGGCTGCTGGAGATTCAGTTCGAGTTCAAGTTCCAGCACATGCAGAGGACTGCAGATCGCTACTCTTTCTGTGAGTTTATACCCAGATAAATAAACCTTTGTTATACTCCATTCTGGACTATGGTGGAACTCTTTTTTAAAAAAAAAAAAAATTGATTGACCTATTATGTGTACAGTATTCTATCTGCATGTATACCTGCAGGCCAGAAGAGGGCACCAGACCTCATTACAGATGATTGTGAGCCACCACGTGGTTGCTGGGAATTGAACTCAGGACCTTTGGAAGAGTAGGCAGTGCTCTTAACTGCTGAGCCATCTCTCCAGCCCCAGGTGGAACTCTTTTGTATACCAACACCCACCTGTCTCTGCCTCCCGAGTGTTGGGAATAAAGGTGTGCGCCACCACCACCTGGCAACATTTATATTCTTATTAAAGTCAAATATGGGTTTCCATTCTACAAGATGCTGGAACTCCTGTTTTCGAGTTTCTTTTGCTGTGAAGAGACACCATGACCATGGCAACTCTTATAAAGAAAAACATTTCTTTGTTCCCAAGACAGGGTTTCTTGTCTGTGTAACAGCCCTAGATATCCTGGAACTAGCTCTTGTAGACCAGGCTGGCCTTGAACTCACAGAGATCCACCTGTCTCTGCCTACCCAGTGCTGGGATTAAGGGTGTAAGCCACCACTGCCCAGCTTATAAAGGAAGACATTTAATTGTGTCTTACAGTTCAGATTTTCAGTCCACTACCATCAGGGTGGGACATGGTAGCGTGCAGGCAGACATGGTGCTGGAAAGGAAGCTGAGAGTTCTTATATCTTGACTCACAGGCAACAGGAAGTGGTCTGAGTCACTGGGTGTGGCTTGAGCATATATGAGACCTCCAAGCCCACCTCCATCCACAGTGACACAGTTCCTCCAAGACTACACTTCCTAATAGTCCCTATGAGGCCATTTTCTTTCAAACTACAACTACTAATCATATGGGCTTCTTTTCAAGCTATTCTCTAGATTTTTCTGATTAATGTAATAAGGTAGCTTATAATGCTAGACATAATTTGGATCTCTGTTCTTGGTGTCAGAGTATAACACAATGCTTCCACGGGTCTAACATTATTCTTTTGGGGGGGGGACAGGGGGTGGAGACAGGGTTTCTCTGTAGCTTTGGAACCTATCCTGGAACTAGCTCTTGTAGACTAGGCTGGACTTGAACTCACAGAGATTGGCCTGCCTCTCCCGAGTGCTGGGATTAAAGGCGCGTATCACCAATGCCCGGCACATTATTCTTTATGCTTATAATTTCCTTGCTTACAGGATCCTCATGCACCACCAAATGACAGATTTATCTACAAAACTAGCCATGGTTACACGTGCTCATAACCTCCACACTGAACATGCAGGGACAAACGGATCTTAGGAATCCCAGTAAGCCAACTAATGGAAACGGCAGTGTAAGGTTATCTCAAAAAGTAAGTAAATAAAAGTGGAAACAGAAAGAAGCCACTCAATGCCCTCCTCGGCCTCAATGTGCACCACATCACACCAACACACACACACAAACTTAAAAAACATAGAGGCCAAAGAGATGGTTCACTGATTAAGAGCACTGGCTATTCTTCCAGAGAATCTGGGTTCAATTCTCCAGCATCCGTATGTCCACATGGCAGCGCACAACCAAGCGTCCTGGCAGATCCAACACCCTCTTCTGGTCTCCACAGGCACTACATGCACAGTACACAGATCTACAAAAGGAAAGGGTGATTGCATACAGGCTGATGGCTCTTTTCTTTAACTGTTTCTGCCCTTTAAGCTACTGCTATCCCAGTCAGTGACTGCAGCTCTGCAGCCGCAAAGGCCACAGCCCGAGGAGATTCTCTTTCCTCAGGCACTGCCTCTTTCAAAGCTACGACCAGAGTTTATCTGAGCCTCTGTCCCTCTAGAGAACTCAAGATTCAAAGGCTGAGGTAGAATTCTGCTCCCTGGGGAGGTTGAATAACAAGCAGCTCACCTAGCTCACCTCCTCCTGTCTCCCAAGAAGTGTCCCTCCTTTAAAACCCTTCTCCCCTGGCTCCTCCCTACAGCTTCCAGTCAGCTAGTTGCTGACTCAACCTCCTGACCACAGAATTTTATGAAATCAAACACATCTTTGCATCATTAAACAAAGGTTCCAGAGCATAAACAAAAGTAACATACCTTAAAATAATATTCTACAACCCCTGATAACCCCAGTTTGATCCCCTGATCCCCAAAAGTGGCAGCCAAGAACCCAGTCCCACAAGTTGTCCCATGTGCTCTACCCACCCACACAAGCAGAAAAGCACAGGGAGTCAGAATGAAAGGCGGAGGGGGGGCCTCAGTGAGGTCACATCCGTCCGCAGGGCAGAGACCCTGGGCATCTCCACATGACAGGTGAATACATAAGAGCGAGGACGACAAAAGATCCAAAATATGAGAAGATAGGGACGCGGTAAGGGACAGTTATCATGACATATCCAACCACACGATGAGTACATTAAAAAACAAGGAAAGATAAACCAGCTGATTAAAATCAACATTTGAGTTTGTTTATTTGGTTTTTCGAGACAGAGTTTCTCTGTAGCTTTGGAACCTATCCTGGAAATCACTCTGTAAACCAGGCTGGCCTCAAACTCACAGAGGTCTGCCTGCCTCTGTCTCCTGAGTGCTGGGATTAAAGGCATGCGCCACCACCCAGCAACAACCAACATTTGTAAGATAAAAATTTGGCTTGCAAATTACAGGCCTATATCACTCATGAACATCGATGCAAAAATTCTCAATAAAATACTGGCAAACCGAATCCAAGAACACATTAGAAAAATTATCCATTATGATCAAGTAGGCTTCATCCCAGAGATGCAGGGCTGGTTCAACATACGCAAATCTATCAATGTAATCCACCATATAAATAAACTGAAAGAAAAAACCATATGATCATTTCATTAGATGCCAAAAAAGCATTCGACAAAATTCAACACCCCTTTATGATAAAGGTCTTGGAGAGATTAGGGATACAAGGGTCATACCTAAATATAATAAAAGCTATTTACAACAAGCCAACAGCTAACATTAAATTAAACGGAGAAAAACTCAAAACCATCCCACTAAAATCAGGAACACGACAAGGATGTCCACTCTCTCCATACCTCTTCAATATAGTGCTTGAAGTTCTAGCAATAGCAATAAGACAACATCAGGGGATCAAGGGGATTCGTATCGGAAAGGAAGAACTTAAGCTTTCGTTATTTGCAGATGATATGATAGCATACATAAGACCCCAAAAACTCTACCAAAGAACTCCTACAGCTCATAAACACCTTTGGTAGTGTGGCAGTATACAAGATCAACTCCAAAAAAATAAGTTGCCTTCCTATACACTAAGGATAAGGAAGCAGAGAGGGAAATCAGACAAGCATCACCTTTCACGATAGCCACAAATAGCATAAAATATCTTGGGGTAACTCTGACCAAGGAAGTGAAAAATCTATTTGACAAGAACTTTAAGTCTTTGAAGAAAGAAATTGAAGAGGACACCAGAAAATGGAAGGATCTCCCTTGCTCTTGGATTGGGAGGATCAACATAGTAAAAATGGCAATTCTACCAAAAGCAATCTATAGATTCAAAAAATTGGCTTGCATTAGGAAAGTTATAGAATGTCTGACTCCAGAGTCCAGACAAAGTTAGGGCCACTCCACCTAACTCCTTACGGTGCTCAGCACTCTGTAATGGGAATAAAGAGGAACCCACACTGGTGGGGATGTGGCTCACTGGGGAAGTTCACCTCACAGGCACCAGGCCCTGACTTCCATCTCCAGCTCCACAATAAGCGAACAGCCTTTATTAGTTGATTTGTCACAGTTTTTTCTTTTTTTAAAAAAGACATTGCCGGGCGGTGGTGGCGCATGCCTTTAATCCCAGCACTTGGGAGGCAGAGACAGGCGGATCTCTGTGAGTTCAAGGCAGCCTGGTCTACAAGAGCTAGTTCCAGGACATCCAGGGCTACACAGAGAAATCCTGTCTCAAAAAACAAAACAAAAACAAAGACTTATTTAATTATTATGTAGTTTTCTGCCTGCATTTATGCCTTTAGGCCAGAAGAGGGCACCGGGGGGGCAAGATCTCATTATCGATGGCTGTAAGCCATATGGATGGTTGGTTGCTGGGAACTGAACTCAGGACCTCAGGAAGATCAGCCAGTGCTCTTAACAGCTGAACCACTTCTCCAGTTCCCAGTCACAGTTTTCCAATATGTTACAGTCTTACTATATTCCAAACTGCAAGGAAGGTCACAGCTGGAAAAGCCCAGCCTGCCATTTCTTTCCTGGAAGACTGTTAACATCCAAGCATGGAGGAAGTTACAGTTGCATTTGTAAAGCCAAATGAGGTTATCCAGCACAGAAGGAATAAAGTATCAAACCTAATTCTCTGCGATAACTCAACTTAGCAAAGGCCAAGGCTTCACAGCCAAGTCTCTCCACTCTCATTGTAGAACACACTAATGACCAAGCGCTCCACCCCATACATTAGCAAGCCACTACCTAGTATGCCTTCCCTCAACAAGCCCCAGCTTCTTTAACTGGAACTCAGGACCCACATGGGGTCATGGGACTGAATGTGGAGGCAGTGAAATACTTCTGAACACCCAATGACCAAAACTTAGTTCAAAAATGAAGCAGTGTCACGAATCTGAGATGTTTCTGGCAATCCTCATCCCATGCTACTTCCCCAGTAGATGCCTCAGGCCACAAACCCAAGAAACACAGCCTGGAACACCTGGGCTCAAATTCAAGACTACTGCATGTGGTGAACCACAGTGCTTTTACTACACATACAAAGTTTTCTGCTCTCCTAGAAGCATAATCATTTTGTTATGAAAAGTAGGGCCTTTGGGGCTGGAGAGATGGCTCAAAGGTTAAGAGCACTGGCTATTCTTCCAAAGTCCTGAATTCCCCAGCGACCACATAGCAGCTCACAATCATCTATAAGATCTGATGCCCTCTTCTGGTGAGCAGGCACGCATGCAGACAGAAAACTACACGAAACTATCAAATTAACATTGTTAAAATGTTTGAAAACTGAGGCCCCTTAATCCCAGCACTCGGAAGGCAGAGTCAGCTGAATTTAAGGCCAGCCAGATCTACATAACAAATTCTAGGCCAGTCACATCTGCACAGTGAGACTGTCTTTAAAAAGTAAGCAAACAGCGACTGGGGAGATGGATCAACAGTTAAGAGCACTGGCTGGTCTTCCAGAGGACTGGGGTTCAATTCCCAGCACCCACATGGCAGCTCACAACTGTCTGTAACTCCAGGTCCAGGGGATCTGACACCCTCGCAAAGACATACACACAGGCAAAACACCACCACACATAAATAAAAATTAATTAAAATGAAAAGCAACCAAGCAAACAAAAGCTGTTTGAGTTTCATTCTCTTTAAGAGCTGTTAAATGAATTGTTTTCGTTTTTTTTTCAAGATGGGGTGTGGCCTGGAACATGCTAAGTAGACCAGGCTGGGATTTGTGGCAATCCTCTATATCTCTGCCTCCCAAGTGCTGAGATTTCAGGCTGGCACCACCATACACTAACTAGTTAAACAAGCTTCGGCTTGGCATTAGGACAGAATCAATAACAGTTTCTCAAGTGGCCCTACGTAGCCTTTACTACTCCATGTCTAGTATTCTACACAGCAGTAGCCTCACATTGACGAAAATCAAATAAAGCCCATTCTACATAACTTTCTTTGCTACACAGCAGTTTTAGGGTTTACTCGCAATACCCTTTCTCACCTAAGAACAGCAACAGTTAACAACATAAACCTCCCCGAGACATGAAGAGCATGCTTCCAGACCAGATCTCCAGTCTTGGATGAGACCTGAAGGCCAGTTTTTTTTTTAATATTTATTTATTTATTTATTTGTTATGTATACAATATTCTGTCTGTGTGTATGTCTGCAGGCCAGAAGAGGGCACTAGACCTCATTACAGATGGTTGTGAGCCACCATGTGGTTGCCGGGAATTGAACTCAGGACCTTTGGAAGAGCAGGCAATGCTCTTAACCACTGAGCCATCTCTCCAGCCCTGGAGGCCAGTTTAATGGCAAGACTACAAATCTGCTCCCTTACTGACAGTTACTGGGCCACTTGGCTACCATCCAGCATTGCATTACAACAATTATGCACAAGTACAGAAGTAGCTGCAGCTATCTCCGAGCAAAAGGTCTCACCTTGTTAACAGAAAAGCTTCAGACCAATAACTGAGTATAAATTTAAACTAGCATTAAGGAAACATGCTGATATTCTGATATTTTCACTCACAGAACCTAGGCATTTAGTTTGTATTATATTGATTCTAAGTATGTATTAACCAGCAGAAATAAATACTCTTATACATTCCTTTCTTCATACTGGAATAGAAAATCAAGAACTGTTTTCCTGGGAAGGGTCCAGACAGTAAACACTTTGTTTTTCAGGCTCTACATCTGGGACGAGCACTCAGTTCTGCCACAGCGATCTGAAAGCAGTCACAGATGACGCGAACAAACAAACAGGCCGGTACAGTAATAAAACTTTATTTACAAAAACAGATGATGGACCAGATTCTGCCACAGACAGAGTCCACTAAACCACTGCAGAGTATGTTTGCATTTCCAATTACACGCACTAACCACAATATCATACCTAATGAAGTAAGACACAAAACTGCTCGATGGACGTGGTATCACTAACCAACAAGTCAACTACTTTCACCTGTCAATAGAAAGAATTCCTTTCTTGTATGCTAGGAATATAAGTGTTTAGTGAATAGTTTAGAGTTTATATTAGAGTTCAATCTAAAAAGAAGTTTTAGAGTAGAATATGGCCCTAGAAAAACTGGAAAGCTTTCACACCATAAACATTTATTAAACACTATTCCTCATCAGTCACAGGGTTAAGATGATAAACAAGAAGCCCCACCCCCCCACCCCTGTCAAGGAGCTTAGCCTCTCCAGCTAGACTAGGAGAAAAAGTACAATGAAGACTCTGATCACCTACAGAGGAAACCGGATAATCCCGAGGAGACAGAGGAGTACTGGATGCTCCCAGAGCAGACCTAACCAGCTCCGTGTGCAGTGAGCGGACAAGGAAACAAGGCTGGAGAGGGCTGTCAGCTCTAGAGCAGAGAGGAAGAAAAGGCATAAGCACACAGAAGAACTTTTCACGCCTTCAGGGACTTGGGTTACAGATGAGTGTGGCTGCCCACAAAGGGGACAAGGACAGCAGACTCAACAAGCATTGACAATAAACAACAAAGCATCCCGGCTGATATCTGGCCTTGGCCCTTGGTTTCTGATATTGGTAGTTAGAGTAGGTGATGGTAACATTTACTGCAATGGGAAATTTGTGATTAAAAACGTATAGGCACAGCTCAAGTTCCCTTTTGGGGAGCCTCTTCAGAAAACCACTGTTACTAAGCTTTGGTAATTAACAAAGAAATGTATGATTATTATAAAAATAAAATGCAAAAAATATAAAAAAGCAAGTGAGAGAATTATAATTCATTTTTGGGAAAATTGCAAAGATAAACAAGAACTTGGGATCTATAATGAATACAGATTCAACCTTCACTCTCAATGCTTGTTTTTGTTTCTAATTTTTTCAAGCAAGGTCTCATACAGCTCAGACTGAACGCAAACTCACTCTGCAACCAAAGCTGGCCTTGAATCCCTGATCTTCCTGCCTCTGCCTCCTGAGTGTATGCCACCCACATCATGGCTTCTGAATGTTTTCTTAATTTTACAATTCAAGTCAGCTCTGTGCAGTAGAAAGGCTGAAAGCTAGCCTGCTGCTGGAGGCCTGTGTCAAGGTCTGCCCTCATCCTCTCCTTTCCTGCCGTCAGTTCACTGCTGCTTCTACTTGGAGCACTTCCATCCCGTGTTCTCATATGAGAAAGGTCCCCTGAACAGAACAGAGGCTTTCCTAATGCATATTTTTTTAAAGATATATTTCTTTATTACGTATACAATATTCTGTCTCCATGTATGCCCGCATGCCAGAAGAGTGCGCCAGATCTCATTACAGATGATTGTGAGCCACCATGTGGGTACTGGGAATTGAACTCAGGTCCTCTGAAGAGCAGCCAGTGCTCTTAACCATTGAGCCATCTCTCCAGCCCCCTAATGCATATTTTTTATTGTGTTAATATACCTGGTATTATGGTTTGGATATAAGTACCACCCCTCACTGAGAGGTGACTGGATCATGAGAGCACTAATGGACTAAAGCATTAATGAATTCACAGCTGAACAAGCAGTCAGGAACTGGGACCCAAGGGAAAGTGGTTCACTTGGGGCGTGTCTTTGGAGAGGACTTCATGTTGGGTTTGTGCTACAGATCTCCCCCCCACCCTGTTCTTCCTGGCTGACAGGAAGAGAACAGCTTTGCTCACAAGCCCATTCCCTCATGAGGCCTGACCACCAACCAGCCCAGAACAACGAAGCCAGAGGACCATGGCTGAAACTTACAAACCATGAGCCAAAATCATCTCTCTGTCTTTTAAGTTGCTTACTCAGGTAACTTTGTCACAGTGATGGGAAGACTAGCATGCTTCTCTAGCCATGTCTGCCCCCTCCTCTGCCTCTTCATAAAATTGTGGTCCTAATCAACAGGACAGGATCGGGCAGATCACAAAAATATAGCGCAGAGGCAAAGCTGGGCCCACCCACTGGCCCACAAATAAGCGCTCGTTTTCAAAGTTGGAGGAGATCCTGAGTTCAATCCCCGGAACAGACCAGACAGGAGAACTGATTCCTACATGTTGCCCTCTGACCTCCATGAGTGCAGCTGTATTTGTATATACAGAGACACACATAAAATAAATTACTTGTTAAAGATTTAAGAAAATAAACACAAGCCACAAATTATTTTTTTAAAGTACCATTAGGTCAGGCAGTGATGATGCACGCCTTTAATCCCAGCACTCAGGAGGCAGAGGCAGGTGGATCTCTGAGTTAGAGGCCAGTCTGGCCTACAGAGTAAGTTCCAGAGAGAGAGAAACAAAAGAAAAAAATTACCCTTAAGACCTTATTTGAGAAGAGACCAAATTTACAAGGCATTTTAAAATCAGAATTTAAATTTATTTATTTTGGAGGCTAGAGATATGGGTCAGCAGTTACTCTTCCAGACAACCCAGGTTGAACTCCCAGCAGCCATATGGTGGCCCACAACCATCTATAATTCCGGGAGATCTGATGGTCTCTGCGGGCACTGCTTGCATATGGTACACACATACATACATTCAGGCAAAACACTCACACACATAAAATAAAAAATAAATAAAAGAGAACATTTTAAAAATTACTTAATTCTGAGAAATTTTTGAGACAAAAAGTATTTAAGATGCATAGAAAATAGGCTAGGCTGCCACTTGAAATCCATAAACACAAGCCGGGCAGTGGTGGCGCATGCCTTTAGTCCCAGCACTCGGGAGGCAGTGGCAAGTAGATCTCCCTGAGTTCGAAGTGTAGGCAAGCTGATCTTTAGCTTCCAGTCTGAGTCCCTCCCTTTTCTGTCTCTCTCCCAGAGAGGTAGCTGCTGCTGTGGCTCCCCCCCGCCAACCTGTTTCTCTTTCTCCCTCTCTCTCTGCCCTTCTCCCTTTTCCCCTCCATAACACATTAAATATAAAAATAAATATCCAACCTCACTCTGCATGGCGTGCCTATCAGTCTGTCTCGCCCGTGGCGTGGCTCCCTGCCTGGGACCAGCCACCTTCGGAGACCTGGAGACCTGAGGCGTGGTCTTGTGGCGTGCCCATCTGTCTGTCTCTCCTCGTGGGACTCGCTGCCCCATCGAGGTCTCTCACCCACCACAAGGCTCCCTACCCCTTTGCAACCCACTGCAAGTGGCCCACTGCAGCTACTTGGGGAACTGTGCTGTCCCTGCCTGGGACTGGCTGCTCTGGGGACCCGCTGCCTGCAGCAGCTACTAGGGACCTGCAGCATTTTAATTTTACTATAACACAAGGCCAGCCTGGTCTACAAGAGCTAGTTCCAGGACAGGCCCCAATGCTACAGAGAAACCCTGTCTAGAGAGAAAAAAATCCATAAGCACACAAAAGTACCTCCCACCGTGCACGCGCATGCGCACTCGCAAGCACACACACACACACACACACACTGAGCTGTAGAGTTGCTACTATAACTCAATTGGAGTCATATTGAGATTTCTGTAGCCTCGGCTATCCTGTAACAATCTTACGGCTTCATTGTTTATCTTCACTATTAAACTATAAGCTCACTAAATGCAAGTACATTAGTTGTGTGGCTTAATAACGCATTCCAAGAGTTTATATATGCACATAGTTAGCAATCAAGGACTACTTACTCAAAGAAATAACTAGTTTTTGTTTGTGTGTTTGTAGATAGGGTCTCTCTACTTAGCTTGGTCTGGCCTAAAACTCACTAAGCAGATGAGACTGGCCTTGAACTCGAGAGATCTGCCTGCCTCTGCCTCCTGGCAAGAAATAACTTCTTATATGAAGCTATTTTCTCAAGCTGTATTTGATAATATGTACGTTCTGACCTGGGTGGAAAACAGAAAGCCTCCTGGCATCATCTTTTATGGCATCTACATTATAGTAAAGTCAGAGATGAAAGACAATTATGTTAAAGCCCATACCCATAAAGCAGAGAGTAAAAATCTGTTCTCAAGTCTAGCAACACATATAAACACCTCCCCGAAGACATGGGTCAGAGGACATGCTCTTTCCGTTCAGTTACTCTTACTTTCCCACCACACACAGGGCTCACCAAAGTCGTGAGGGATGATTCTAGCTTACAGCGCATAGACTATGACCAAGACTCCACTCAATAAAATCCCAGAGGGAAAATGCTTTAGAGGACAGCATACAAACTCAGTTTAGCTTCTTATTAAATGAGAAAATCTTTTAAAATAGACCCCTTTTTAACATTTTTTGCTTTCTTTTATATCCTTATGCTATTTGCTAAAACTACTGTGCAACAGATGCTCAGTACGCACATTAACTAATGAAGTGAGTAACACATGAGACCTTGAGCCAGCGGTGGTGGTGCCTTTAATCCCAGTAATCCCAGCACTGGGAGGCTGAGGCAGGTGGATCTCTGTGAGTTTGAGGCCAGCCTGGTCTACAAGAGCAAGTTCCAGGACAGGCTCCAAAGTTACAGAGAAACCCTGTCTCAAAAAAAAAAAAAAAATTAGACCTTTCTTATTGGTGTGGCCAGAGGTGAACGTCATGTGTGTTCCTCTATAGGTCCCCACCGTATTTTTCGACAAGGTTTCTCACTGAAGCTGGAACTCACTGGGGCTATCCAACGAATCCCAGGGACACACCCATCACCCCGCCCCCTTTATCTCCACCAGCACTAGAGCTGTAGGTTTGCACCATACTCCTGGCTTTCATGTGGGTGTTCAGGGTATAAACTAAGGTCCTAGTGCCATGAGCTAGTTAGTCCCTTAGGATCCTGTTAATGTGTATGAGTGTTTCATCTACATGTATATCTGTGTATCGCGTGTATGCCTACTACCTGCAGAGACCAGAGAGGATGTCAGATTCCCTGAACTGTAGTTACAATGGTGAGGGTGCTAGGACTTGAACCTGGGTCTTTTGAAGAGCAGTCAGTGCTCTTAACTGCTGGGTCACCAGGACAGCCCCAAAAGACAGATATCAGTAAACTTCACAGTAAACATCTGAACAACTGGAAGACCGGAAAAGCAGGCCACTTTGCATTAAGAGTCTCACATTAGCAGAAAGTTCTTCTGTTGCAACTGCCTCCTGCCCTAGAACCACGCTAACAGCCTCCTCGCCACCTTTGTCACTACCAGCCACCTCAATCCCGTGACAAATAAAATGACACTGCACAGTCAGACACAAGACACCCAGGCTCAACAGAGCAGACCGCTAGGAGAAATAGTCTGGGAATTCTCAACCAACCCAGGTCTGTCTTCAGTAAAGCCACGGACTTGCCATTATAAACCCACGTGGTCCACTTCCTGAGATCTGCTTAAATTAAGAGGTGGTGGCTGGGCAGTACACATCTTTAATCCCAACACTTGGGAGACAGAGGCAGGCAGATCTCTATAAGTTCATGGCCAGCCTAGTTTACAGAGTGAATTCAGGACAGCCAAAACTACACAGAGAAACCCTGTCTCAAAACCCTTCCTCTCCCCTCAAAAAAACAGATGGTATCACTGGTTACAATGGCCATCTTCTCACCTCATTAAATGCATGCAAAAAAGGACTATCGCAGAATTTGATTAAGCACCAGAAATACAAAGTTAGAATTAAATATAAAAGACATACCCTTTTTAAAAAGATTTATTTATTATGTATGCAGTTTTCTGCCTGTGTGCCAGAAGAGGGCACCAGATCTCATTATAGATGGCTGTGAGTCACCAAGTGGGTGCCAGGAACTGAACTCAGGAGCTCTTGAGGAGCAGCCCACTGTGCTCTTACCCTCTGAGCCATCTCTCCAGCTCAAGACACATCCTTTCATACATGGCATACAATGACAAACGTGTCTGACTGCAGGCCTAGACTATATATGGAGCTTCAGCTAGGGGGTGACTTGGTGGCAGAGCATTTGCCCGCCATGCAGAAAGCCCCGGGTTAGAGCCCCAGCAAGAAAAGAGTAAAACAAGCAAAAAGCATGGCCACATTCTCAGAACTAGGGAGACTGAGGCAGGAGAATCACAAGTTCAATACCACTCTCAGCTATTTATAGAGCTCCAAGCCAGTCTAAGATACACAGAAATCTCAAATTAACCAAGCTACATAATGAGAGCATCTCAAAAATAAAAAATTCAATTTAATATCATGCAAAAAACACATGGCTACATTGTAACATTCAATATCATTATTAGATAAGTCACTTCTCAAACGACACCTGCACAAAGAATTATTACAAATAATTCTCACCAGACCGTAGCACACACCTTTAATCCCAGAACTTGGAAGACAGAGGCAGCCAAATCTCTGTGAATGAAGCCAGCCTGATCTATATAGTGAGTTCCAGGACAGGCTTCAAAGCTACACAGCGAAACCCTGCCTCTAAATAAATAAGTAAGTAAGTAAGTAAGAAAGTAAGTAAATAAATGCTAGCATTCCACAGTGAGAGCCCCCCGTTCCGGGACTAGGAGGTGGCCGTACATGAAGCGAGCTCCATCACCTGAACCCTCAGAAGGCAGGTGTAACATCTATAATCGGAGCCCTCCAATGACAACGTGGGAGGCCGAGACAGAAAAACTGTCCCAAAGCTCCACTCTATAACAGGCTGCACAGAGTCACAAACAAGAGAAAGCCTGTCTCAACTGTGAATTCATCATGGTTGATAATTTCCGTGGGCTTTCCAAACCACAGTCTGAGTAATACCAATGGTCAGGGGTATGTGCTTGAAATCTATCCCTGCGTCTAAGTTTCTCTTCCGTGTAAGATAAAGTGACAGTCATTGCTTCTTTCTAGACCCAAAGGGTAATGATAGTCTCTAGAGCAGATTCCCAAGCTTTTAGATTCATGGTACCCTTGGTGTCTCAGTAATCTCCTTGAAGCAGCCCTCTACCAAAAAATAAAATAAAATAACACCAGCTCCACTCATTAGATCCTTGGAAACCATTTGAAAAGGGAATCTCAGGACAGGAGAGATGACTCAGTGGGTAAGAGCATTCCTTGCTCTTGCAGAGAACCCGGGTTTGATTTCCAGCACTCACATGGTGGCTCCCAACCATCTATAACTCTAGTTCCAAGGGGCCTGACGCCTTCTTCCGACCTCCAAGTACTCCAGGCCCAAATGCATTCATGTGGAAACAGGTAGGCAAAACCCTCAAGACGCACACAATTCCCTTCTAAAAAAGAAAAATGAATCTAACAAAATTGAAATTTTTCATGGTTTTATTTTATCTTTAAGCAACCAGAATAACCTATGGAATCTTACTATGGGGCACAGGACAAACTTGTCATGGTTTGGAATTAGAATGGAGACTGGCTCTGTTTTCCGTTCCATGGCAGCTTTCTTGACTAAGGAACAAGGCACCCTAATCTGAAGCCACAGTACCAAATTAAAGCTTGCAAACGACTTTTTAGGAAAAAGGTCACAAAGCATCTAAACGGACAAATTGGTAAACTCTACTTCAATAAATGCTGCATTCAAGAACTGAGTTCAGTTCTTCCTTCCATATCCCAGCTGGGGGAGCAGAGGACTGGAAAAGACACATAAAACCATCCTCTAAGGCCTGGAAAAATGCCTCAGCGTTTAGGAGCACTGGCTGCTTTTCCAGAGGTCCTGTGTTCAATTCCCAGCAACCATGTGGTGGCTCACAACCCTCTGTAGTGGGATTTAGTGCCCTCTTCTGGCCCGCAGCATACATGCAGGCAGAACACTATACATAATAAATAAATCTTTATAAACACACACAGTCTAAGAGCCACTCAACACTATGAAAAAATAAAACTTATATAAATTAGAACTTTTTATTTACTGTGTGCATTTGTGTGCCAAACCACATGCAGATATTAGAGGACAGCTTGCAGTAAATCCTGAACTATCCCGGCCAGCCCAATTAGAACTTTTTAAATGGCACTAGAACTGTTTTTTTTTTTAAAGATTTATTTATTTATTTATTTATTTATTATGTAAACAACATTCTGCCTCGATGTATGCCCACACGCCAGAGGAGGGAGCCATATCTCAGTACAGATGGTTGTGAGCCACCATGTGGTTGCTGGGAATTGAACTCAGACCTCTGGAAGAGCAGCCAGTGCTCTTAATCTCTGAGCCATCTCTCCAGCCCTAGAACTGTTTTTTTAAAAAAAAAACTTAGACAAAGCAAAACTTGTTTGACTATATCACAGACACCGCGACGCACTCCCAACCTATCAAAAACTTAAGGCTAGTTACAAATGTAATATGCATCTTTTATCTGAAAAACATCTTTAGTGTGATTCGTAATACAGGAGTATTTGTAAGAGCCTGCTTCCTGAAAGGGTTTTCTGAAACACCTCATTTGGTCCTATGCCATTACCTTCGTCTACTAAAGAAACTGAGGTCCATATTACCGAAACAACTGCTCTACCGCCATACATTACATTGCTCAACACAAAAGCCCAGTCTTTCAGCTCTTACCAAACTCTTTCTCAAAAAAGACTGAGTCAATCTTATCCGCTTAACTATTGTAAGTTGTCTGAGACATCATCAAAATTCTGAAAATGTTTTTCCTGCACAGGAAAAACTTCCACCTTCAGAGAGACTTTTCATTTGCCATGTGTCTTGAACAGTGTGACATTAATTAACAATTATTCTTAGATTTTGACACACTCCATTATCAATCCTTAGCAACTATATCAATGGCAATGCTGTGGCTGAGGCAAATGATTCCTTAGTCCAACTTCTGTAGCGTTTTTGCTTAGCTGATGGCCCAAAGCTCAACACTATATATATCAAACCATCCTCTTCTAGTACTAATACAAAATAAGTACGCTGGTCAAAATTCAGGGGAACTCAGGCTTACCTGCTATTCAAACTGCAGTGGCACCCATGCCTGCCTCTTAACTTCGTCCAAATAAATTCTAAAAACAATTTACCATCAGTTTCCCTAAAATTCTCACATTTTTCTCTCTGACAAATAAATTACTATTATTTCTAAAGTATCCTAAAACTTAACTTAAGGTATCCTACTTCACAGTAACTATTTCTTTCAAAAAAGAATGTAAATATAATTTAATAACGAAATTAATACACCAGAAGCTTAATGATTAAAGAAATTCTGCAGAAAATCTTAATATGAAGTCCAATTTCATAGTTTTAAAAAATTAGCCATTTTTTAGCCAGAGAGAGTGTAAAAAATGCGAACCGGTGAAGAGAGATGTATGGGGCTCGGTGGCAAACGCCTTAATCCTAGCACATGGGAGGAGAGAGAGGCAGGAGGACTTTTAGGAGTTCCAGGCCAGCATGCTGTGCAGAGTTCCAAGGCAGACAAAGCAACACTGAGACGTTTCTCAGAAGAGACAGGTGAAGAGCAGCTTAAGAACCGCCTTAGGGTTAATCTTCGATAACATCGTACATTACGCATTTTCACTACAGGTTACTTTGAAGAACTTCATACTCGGGCCTTTCCCTAGCTATGTAAATCCATCATATCGGGAACTTCATTTTCATAGAGAACAGAAAATCGACTCTGCTTTCTTAGAAAGGTCATAGCTATCATATCTTGTAAAATACCCAGCCCACCCTGGTCATCTACACTCAGATCAAAAGAAAAGGAATGGGGGGGGGGGGCAGAGAAAGACCTATTTGGAAAACGTTTCTTCTGCCAAGGGCTGTACCCAGACAAAGGCAATGTTCGGAGTACACAAATAAGCCTTCTCCGAGGGAAATAAAGTGCTAGAAAAGGAGCGGCATGGATCAGGATTAAGGGGGGGGGGGGGAGGAGTATGAGCGCTCGGTGCGTGAGGGTTGCAAGCCGCAAGCACAGCGCTTGAGATGCTCCAGCAAAAGAACCAGCAGCAGGAAGTTTCAATGGGGCCGGGCAGAGCATGCGCCCTGCACCCGCGCGGTGGCCTTATGTGGAAGGAGCACCACTTGCGAACACCAATAATAGACCAGCGGCACCAGAGAGAGAAACATGAGCAACAAGCACCTTCTTCAACTGTTTCTCCTACCGTCTGCGCCCCTCCTCCAGCCTACAGACTAACCACCCCACCCCACCCTGCAAATGGAAGAGTGACTTCTTCTTCCCCTAAGCCCTGTTGCCGCGATAGGGGGGAAGGGAGAGAGAAAAGTGGGGAGATGCTTTTCTATTATTTTGGGGGAGGTGGTGAGGAGGAAAACTATGGAGGAGGAGAAATTAACCCTTGCCTCCCCAGAGTGGAGAAGCTGAGCCGACTTCATTTCCTCTCCCGATGAGGGACTGGGGGAGCCCCCTTCCCTGAGCGGAGAAGCCGATCTCCCTAAGGCCAGGAAGGAGTTTGGGGGTTTAGACCAGCCCTCCAGGGCACGGGAAGAGACGGGAACCGACTCTCTCGGGGGAGTTCCCACCACAGGGAGAGTGGAGTGTCCGCCGGCCCCCGCCCACTCAGGTGGAGTGAGCCGAGGGGGCGCCGGGAGAAGATGGGCCCGGCCTCCCCGGAGACAGTGGGGAGGATCGGAGGGAGGAGGGGGAGGAGAAAAGCGCAAGGCTGGCCGGAACCTGCTCTCCCCTTCCCCCGCCACCTAAGGGGATCAGAACTGGGGGGGCCCACACCGGCGCGGGGGACCCGGCCCCAGGGCGTCTGCCCGACACAATGATCCCTCCCGGGCCCCGGCCCCCACCGGGCCCGCGACGCCCCCACCTCCGTCCCCGTGGGGCACGGTGGCCCTAGAGGGGGGCCTCCGCCCCGCCTCCCCAGCACCCGGGACCCCCCTTCTCCCCGGGATCCGCGGAGCGGAGCCCGGTCCCTGGAGAAGGGGGAGCCGGTTGCAGAGCCCCGGGAGGTCTACGGAGAGGCAGAGCGCGCCAGGGCCGCTTCCCGCCGGGCGTTCGGGCCGATCGCTCACCTTCTCCGTGGCCGATGTCCGGCGGCGGCGCCTGCAGCACCCGCTCCAGCTCGGGGAAGGGCAGCTCGGGCAGGTCCAGCAGCGGCCCGTAGCGTTCCAGGAAGGAGCAGACGACGGCGAAGTTGGGGCACGAACCCGGGCAGCCCGGAGGAGCCATCGCCGCCGCCGCCGCCGCCGTCGCCATTTTGAACTGGAGGATGGAGGAGGAGGGGATGGGGGGGAGCGGCGGCGGCGGGAGGAGCTCGGGGGGAGCCGAGGGCCGGCAGGGCAGCCGTGCGGACGACAGGAGGCGCTCGCTCGCTCTCTCGAGTGGACGCCCCGGCGGCGGCGAGCGTCTCAGGCCCGGGCGCCGCGATCCCACAATACCACGCCGGCCCGGAGCAGTCGAGAAGCGCGTGCGCTAGGGGGGCCAGAGAGGCGCTCCGGGGCCTCCACTCTCCGCCCTCTTCCCGTCCCCGGCCCTCGCCGACTTCTTCTCCCCTCCCACTCCGGGGTCGCCGCGGCCTCGTGTGACAGGGGGAATGAAAACAAGGGGAGCGGGGCGGAGGGGCGGGCGGCGAGCCCTAGGGGCGGGACTCGCCGGGACGGCAGCCAATGAGCAGCGAGGGGCGGAGCGATCGGCTAGCCTCGCCCCAGGCCTGGGAGCTGAGCGGCGGGGAAGAGGGAAAGCGCCCGGTCTGGCGGACTCCGGGAGCCGCGCGGAAAGCAGCGGCGCTCCGTGAGTGATCTCCGGGATCCGGGGACGGAGGCGACCGGGAGAAGGAGGGGAAGTTGGACGGAGGGTAAAGAGAATGGCGGCTGGAAGTGCGATTGTGGGGAGAGGTTAGGGAAAGTGGAGGAAGGTGCGGTTGTGGCGGGGTGCGGGACCGTGGAGGAAAGCCTCTCGGGAAGGTCGCCGGGGGCTCTTGCCCTCTGCGGAGGGTTGTGTGACTGAGCTGTTCCTGGGGAGACGCTATACAGGTCTCCTCGCCCCAAGTAGGGCTTCCACAGACGGACCAAAGTACAGACAGCACCAAAGTCCAACTTGGTGAACCCATGAGTTTTATTTTTAGGGGAGTATGTATGGGTGAGAGTTTACGTACAGGAGCAGAAATGACTCAAAGACAGCTGCATCTGTAAGGCACACCACAGCGCGGGTGACAGCTCCCAAAAGCTGGGAACCCTGCACGGTGACAGCTCCCAAAAGCTGGGAACCCAGCATGGGTGACAGATCCTGAAAGCTGGGAGCCCAGCACGGGTGACAGCTCCCAACACCTGGAGCACCCTGCACAGTCTGCAGACAGCTCAGCAGGTTGGAGAGTAGTGTGGTTTCCCAGAGACTCTGCTCTGAACCCCTTCAGCTGATGGTTTCTGATTCTTCCAGGCAGCTGGTCTGATCCCAGAGTCTTCTGTGACGCCCAGCTTCCTTCAGTCTGAGAAGTGTCTCAGCTTTTATCGCTAACTCTGGCAGGGAGGGACCTGGTGAATCTGGCCGGTTTCAGGGACTTCCTGACGCGATTTTGAGTTGTTTTACTTTCCTGTTTAAAGAGCTTCCTTGCCTAGTGGCGACTCTTATACAATACTGAAGCGCACGAATCTCAACAGAGTCCCAGGGCTCACCAGCGGGGAATCATTAGTGAGGAAACACACACACACACACACACACACACACACACACACGACAGAATCTGAGAAACCAAGCTCTACTGGAGGAAAGACTCTGGGCTCGGCTCAGGCTCTGAGAGTGAGCTAGGACTCTACGTAGAGGACTGGGAGACCGTAGAACGGCAAGTTTGATAGGAAGTCGAGTTCCATTCCACTGAGGAGTAAGATGTAACATTCTCCCAGAAAGAATCCCAGTGCTGCTTGGAAAACAATGTATGTATGCTAGCAGTCGGAATTTTGGATTGAGGCACACCTGAGTCCTACTCCTAAATACTTTATAACCTTCTGAAGTTCCTCCATTACTTCAAACATCACTAAAGAGAAGTGATAGTATCTCCAGCATGGATAATTCCTAATAAAGTGGTTAGTGTAATTCCCTGCCACATTGTATGTACTTTAAAATACACTCACTCCTTTAATCCCAGCCAACAGTGAGCAGAAGCAGAAAGAAAGAGCTCTGAGTTGAGGCCAGATAGGGCTACGTAGTGAGAGTCTGTTTCAAATAAACAAATCTTTCTTGTTATCAAAAAAAGATGTTCCAGTAGGGCCGGTGGTGGCTCATGCCACCACTTGGGAGGCAAAGGCAGGCGAATCTCTGTGAGTTTGAGGCCAGCCTGGTCTACAGAGTAAGATCAAGGACAGGCGCCAAAATTACAGAGAAACCTTGACTCAAAAAAATAAAGAAAAGATGTTCCTATCATTTAAGTTGAATGCAGCTATATTTAGCCTACAATTTATTACTTTAAGCCAAAGTTCTAAAGGTATATTTAAAACTTATGTAATATCTACTACCTAAAGCTAATATAAAGCAACATATATTATGAATTATATAAAATAAGAAAATGAATGACTAAATATAGATTTCTTTTAATGGGCAGATTATTATGCCACTAACATGGAAAAGGGCTTCAGAGATAATCATTGAATTTTGTTATACATTTCCAGGTAAAAAGAGGGAAAAATCATACAGGTCTGTATCATTTTTATTATCAAAGAAACTTGTTTTGAAAGAGAAAAAATTTCTCTGAAAGAAAGTTATTACCTAAAATAATGATTCTTTTAAGATATCATTTGTGTGTGCAGACTTTTGTGCTACGTGCCTGCAGGTCAGAAGACAACTTCATGGAATCCCGTCTCTCCTTCCACCTTTTTTTTTTCTTGGTATTTTGAGACAGGATTTCTCTGTGTAACAGCCCTGGCTGTCCTGAAACTTCCTCTTGTAATCTAGGCTGGTCTCGAACTCACAGAGATACACCTGCCTCTGCCTCCCGAGTTTTGGGATTAAAGGTGTGTGCCACCACTGCCTAACTCCTTCCACCTTTAATGAGTTCGAGGCAGCCCAGTCTCCAGTGAGTTCCAGGACAGTCAAGACTACACAAAGAAACCTTGTCTTGAAAAATCCCAGAAAAGCGTAGGCTTTGATGCCGTCGTTTTCTTTACTATACTTAATTCACAGCCTTATCCAAAGGGGACTGACAACTAAGGCTGGGGCTTCTGCTTTTCTAATCCAGACTGGAATGAGGGCACAGCCCTTGGGCCTCTGAAAATTAGATCCATCCAAAGATAAGAGATGTCTTGCTACAAAGCAAAATTAAGGTCATGCTTTCACGAAGTCTGTTGTTGAAAAACAGTAAACAGCTCACGCCCACGATACTGTTGCTGTTTGGGGGCCTACACACTGATGTGGACCACAGAGTTGCTAACACGTTAGTGGCAGAGGAGCCCCTGCCCTGAGCCTCCTCCAAAGCACGCCTCTGCCCTCTGCCGTTCTTGTTGTCCAGTGCTGCTCCGGTGAGCTGCAGCAATAGGATATCAACACAGATACCAAGAGAACTTATCCCAGCACGCCACTTTCGTTTCTATGTAGTCTGTGTTTATGCTGCCTCATTCTTAAATATTTCTAATATGCCCCCAGCTGACAGCCGTAGATTCAAACTGTGATTCATGACTCATTGGCGTGTTTTCACCATCAATTTAGTGCGTCAAGATCAAAATTATACTAAAAATGAAAGAGAATTTTTAAAAAGAGAAATAATGCAGTCAGTCTAGGGGTCCTGAAGTGACACACACAGTCTAGGGTCCTGAAGTGACACACACAGTCTGGGGTCCTGAAGTGACACACACAGTCTGGGGTCCTGAAGTGACGCACACAGTCTAGGGTCCTGAAGTGACGCACACAGTCTAGGGTCCTGAAGTGACACAGTCTGGGGTCCTGAAGTGACACAGTCTAGGGTCCTGAAGTGACACACACAGTCTGGGGTCCTGAAGTGACACCGTCTAGGGCCTTGATCAGGTCATTTTTTCTCCCAGTTAAGGAATTACAAGGCAGGAAAAATCTGAAGTGCAACAGGTAGCAAGCAAGAGAGAAATGTAAGCACCACCGACAGAATCAGCAGCTGAAGAAAGACTTTGAGTGAGGTTTGGGAACACACACACAGCAGGCACAGAGAAGAAGAATGCCCCCAGAAAGCAGAACTCAGGAAGCTGAAAAAATGCAGTCTCTGTGTGTGCTGGGGAGGGGGGACAGGGCGAGGAGGAGGGTAAAGCCTCTGAAGAGCCTTCCTCCCTAATTTAGGATTGGTCAGTTTGTAGGAAGCTAGGATGGTTGACTGAGAACCATTGTGTGGCAGGTCCTGAGCAGGCCTTGAACTTGTTGGGCCAGTCCCTTAGCAGGGGGCCTGCTGTGAGAGGCAGAAGCCTACAGGTGCCTTTGTTCTAAGCTGTGGGACTTTTGTTCCAGTCAGAAAGGTGAGAAAGACTCTGGCCATCTTGTGAATTCGCCACCTTTGTTAACTAGCCATGGCCCCCTCCCCATCTGTCTGCCTACCAGGAGGTCCATCTCCTAGTCTCTCAACAGGATCCCAAAATACTAAGCATAAGTATTGTTTTGAAGAACCAGTCTGCCTCCATTTTAGGTTTAAAAGTCATCTTTCTTCTTTAAATGAGCATCTGTGTGTTGCCTCCATGTTTGTCTTTGTGAGGGTGCTGGATCCCCTGGAACTAGAGTTACAGAGTTGTGAGCTGCCATGTGGAAACTTGAACCTGGTGCCCTGGAGGAATCTTCAGTGCCCTGAAAACCCTGAGCCATCCCTCCAGCCCCCTTAAAAGCCATCTTATAGTAAAAACAAATTTGGCGCCGGGCGATGGTGGCGCACGCCTTTAATCCCAGCACTCGGGAGGCAGAGGCAGGCGGATCTCTGTGAGTTCGAGACCAGCCTGGTCTACAGAGCTAGTTCCAGGACAGGCTCCAAAGCCACAGAGAAACCCTGTCTCGAAAAACCAAAAAAAAAAAAAAAAAAAAAAAAAAAAACAAATTTGGCTCATTCCTGTTTATGACTAAGTCTGTTTCTCAAGGACCCGGCTATGCGCTACCTGTAACTTTAACTACAAATGGTTTTTGTTCCAGGAAACAGCAACCATGTTTTTGTGTCAAAGCGTTTTTATGACTGCCTGTTACTATTACTACCTTGATTCAACCACCTTGCAGTCATGCCTTTGTTTGAGCAGGTCCTTAGAACTAACTCTGCTTAGATTCTGCTCCTATAACCCATTCAGGATGCCCACCAAATTCCTCAACTGGAAATCTCCTACCCGGAGCTATAAAACCTTGTCTTCCTCATGTCCAGCCTCTTGAGCCCCATCTTAAGAGGAGGAAACCCATGTACGTGAATAAAAGACTTGTTGTTTTATTTATTATTAATTAAAGCAAAAGATCACTTTAATTAATTGTTTGTTTTAATTAATTTAGCCTTGATGATTTGGGTCAGTGTCTCCTCCCATCTTTGGAATTAACAACTTCACAATAATTATATACACAGTAACTAATGGAATTTATTCCAAGCATACAAAATTTGCTTTAACATACAAAAATCAGTCTCTATATTACATCATATTAACAGAATAAAGAAAAGGGGCCATTCATTTCAATGGATGCAGAAAAAAAAAAACAAAACTTTGGCCGGGTGTGGTGGTGCGTGTACACCTTTAGTCCCAGCTAAACTCAGGAGTCAGAGGCAGGCGGATCTCTGCGAGTTCAAAGCCAGCCAGGGCTACAGAGAGAAACCCTGCCTCAAAGAAACTAGAGTAGCAACTAAGGAAGAGCCAAGAAGCCCTCGTTCCTATTTCTATCAAACTGAATGGAAGGAGGAAGCCACTACCTCTTTAGTGCAGAGGAGATGGAATCGGGGCAGTTGATGGACTTGCAGAAGATGTCGGAGTATCCACAGTGTGGTGAGAAGATGTCTGGAGTATCCGGACAGTGTGGTGAGAAGATGTCTGGAGTATCCACAGTGTGGTGAGAAGATGTCTGGAGTATCCACAGTGTGGTGAGAAGATGTCTGGAGTATCCACAGTGTGGTGAGAAGATGGGCTGACGGACCAGGTCCCAGTCACCACCCTCTTCAAGCTGCTCAACCTCACAGAGTTAACCGTCCATACCCGAAAAAGGAAACTGTGGTCTGCCCCTTGCAGTATCCTGAAATTTGTTTGTTGTTCATGTTGATATCATTACATTAGGATATATTTTACACATTGGCTTTTGAGCCATGAGGAAGGATGTTTAAACATTAATTTCAAACCAGAAGGATTTCAAACATCTTTGTAATGTTTGCTACAATGTAAATGTAAAATGGAGACTGGAGAGATGGCTCAGTGGTTAAGAGCACTGGCTGCTCTTCCAAAGGTCCTGAGTTCAATTCCCAGCAACCACATGGTGGCTCACAACCATCTGTAAAGAGGTCTGGCGCCCTCCTCTGGCCTTCAGGCATACAGACAGAATATTGTATACATAATGAATAAATAAATAAATAAATATTTAAAAAAAAAATGGAGACTGGAGAGATGGCTCAGTGGTTAAGAGCACTGGCTGCTCTTCCAGAGGACCTGGTTTTGATTCCCAGCACCCACGTGGCAGCTCACATCGGCCTGTAACTCCAGTTCCAGGGGCTCTGACCCTTTTTGTGTTCTCTGTAGGCACCAAGCATGTTCATGGTGCACAGAAACGCATGCAGGCAAAACACCCATACACATAAAATTTAATAATAATAATAATGAGCATGGTGGTACAGACCTTTAATCCCAGAGTTCAGGACACAGAAGCAGGAGCATCTCTGCCAGTTCTAGGTCAGAGTGGTCTATATAGCAAGACTACATAGTGAGACCCAGTCTTAAAGAAGTGCAGAGAAGCTTCTGGCTTGGATCTAGAAAGCTGGCTGGGGATGGCTAGAGGATGGAGAGAGGACAATACCAAAGTGACCCAAAAAAGCTGGGGAGGTGGGCGGTGCTCCAGCAGCAGCAGCAGCAGCAACTACCTCAGCACTTCTGGACCTCGGAGGTGGTGGTTGTTATGTACAGCCTGGGGCGGGGTGGGGGTGGGGGGTCAGCTACTCTCTGTAGGAAACAGGAAGAAGGGAAAAGGATGCTACCATTGCTAGTACACACACTGATCAGTCGTCCGTCAACACTTGGAGAAGGAAGAAGACTTTGCCAATTTCCCAGGAGTCTGAGGCCTTGATCCCTGTAATGGCTGTACATTCAGAGTATCCCACACTCGGCTTCCTCCTTTCTCTACAGACAGGAAGGAGTTAAAGAGATGGTGCATCAGATAAGAGTGCCTACTGCTCTTGCGGAAGACCCGGGTTTGGTTCCCAGCAAGCAAAGTGTCTCACAACCATGTGAAACTCTAATTCCGAAGGCTCCAGTGCCCTCTACTGGCCGCTGTAGGCTCCTACATGCAGGTGGTGCAGTTTGCTCATGTAAGCCTATGTCCACACACATAAACAAAGATAAACCCCTTTTTTTTTATTTTGATTTTTAACAAAGGATAGGGAGCAGCACAGAAATGTGTGTGGCTATAGAAAGGGCCACCTGAGAGTGTAGCAAGGTGACCATTTGCAAGTCATAAAAAGGTCTCACCATGAACCAACCATGCTGGCATTTTTATCTTACATTCTGGCTTTCCAAAGTGAGAGAAGAAAGTTCTACCATTGAAGCCACCTGTGGCATTTTGTGTTAGAAGCCATAGCACACGTCTCAAGGCACAGATACAGGCATCCTCAGCTCACACCAGTTTACTATTTCCCATAATTCATCTTGCTGCTTCTCAAAAGTTTTCTTAGGGACAGGGGACAGCTAAGTGGATAGAGGCTGACCACCTGGATTCCATCCTGGGATCCCACGAGGTGGCCGGAGAGAAGCAGGTCTAACCTCTACATAAACACAATGTGACTTGCACACAGAGACCGTAAAAATAATAATAATAATTTTTTGACGGGTCTCACTGCGTGGCCCTGGGTGGCCTCAGTTAGCTGTCTCTGCTGACTGCCGAGGGCAAAGGTTACACCATCATGCTCAGTAGTTTTAGGTTTTAAAAAATTATCTTGTGTTTCTGAAAAAGGAACTACTTTGTTGGATTATTTAGTTATTTGTTGGTTGATTGATTGGTTGGATGAGACAGTAGCCCTGGCCTCCATTTAAATTAAATTTACAGCCAGGCGGTGGTGGCGCATGCCTTTAATCCCAGCACTCGGGAGGCAGAGGCAGGCGGATCTCTGTGAGTTCGAGACCAGCCTGGTCTACAGAGCTAGTTCCAGGACAGGCTCCAAAACCACAGAGAAACCCTGTCTCGAAAAAACAAACAAACAAAAAATTAAATTTACAGATGGCAGGTGATAATGGTTGGAAGTAAAGAACTTCCTTTGGGTGACCTGCCCATACTTAGCTTATCATGGCTGGCTCCCACAGTTGCACTTAGGTGCCTACAGAATGTGGATAGGGGACTTCCTGGGAGCTGGGAACTCAGTGGTGTGTATAAATAGGCACTTAGTAGTTTTAATTGTGGAGGGACAAGTAAATGTTTTATTTTCAAAAGCAAGGTGTTGAGCTTTTTTTCCACTTTAATTATTTTGTTTTGGTTTCCTTGTTGTTTTAAGTTTTTTTTAAAGATTTGTTTATTTTATGTATATGAGTGCCTTTATGCCAGAAGTAGGCATCAGATCCCACCATGTAGTTACTGGGAATAGAACTCAGGTCCTCCAGAAGAACAGCTAGTGTTCTTAACCTCTGAGCCATTGCCCCAGCCTTGGTTGTCTAGAACTCACTTCCTAGAGCAGGGTGGCCTTGAACTCTGCCTAGAACACCACCACACCTCACTAAATCTCCATTTCCAGACTTTATCCTGAGGGTTACCTCTGGAGTCTTTAGAATACTTGTCATCTCTGCTCTCTGTGCTTTCGTGATTCTGGATCCCAAGAATAATGTCTATGTCTTAGAGAAATGCTCAGTAACTGGGCAGTGGTGGCGCACACCTTTAATCTCAGCTCTCAGAAGACAGAGGCAGGTGGATCTCTGTAAGTTTGAGGCCAGCCTTGTCTACAGAGTGAGTTCCAGAACAGCCAGGGCTACACAGAGAAACCCTGTCCCAAAAAACGAGAGAGAGAGAGATAGAGAGAGAGAGAGGATTTACAATGGGGTGAGAATCTTGTTAGAGAAGGGTACCTCGTGTGGAGAATTGGGGCATCTATCTCTGGATTTTGGAGTGGTTTCAACGTTCCTTAGTGACTGACTTGGCACCTTTTTCTTTAACTTCAGATTGCAGCTCGGTTACTGATGGCTTCCCCTAAAATTGCTTCCCTCTCTTGGGGGCAAATGAAAGTGCAAGGCTCTACCTCAACCTACAAGGATTGCAAAGTATGGCCCGGAGGCAGTCGGGCTTGGGACTGGAGAGAAACAGGAACTGAGGTAAGATTCAGAACTGAGACTGGCTGATGCTCTAGGAGGTTGACCTGTAGGCTGCCGTGATAGACTGGCTGACCTCCAGGAGGTTGACCAGTAGGCTGCAGTGATAGACTGGCTGATACTCCACAAGGCTGACCAAGTAACTTCGGAACTCCTCTTCTCTGCCAAGAATGTTCATCACCGTTGAACTGCCCCTTTTGAAGTACATAATGCAAGGCTAAAAGCTGGTTGAGAATACCAGCTACTCTTCAGGAAGATCTGATTCGATTAGCGTTCTCACAGCAACTCACAACCATCTGTGACTCCAGCATCCGTGATGGTGTACAGACATACATGTAGGCAAAACCCCCACTCACACACACACAACAGACTACACAATGCAATGTAATGGACCCAAAATTCCACTCATATTCATGAACTTGTACAGTTGCTATTCTCAGAATCCTGGGATATATTTATTAACCCCCAAGAGAGCCCCTGCAACCATGAACAGCCAATGCCACTTTCTCTGTCTGCACATCCAGCTCCTGGAATGACTTTTTATTTGTTTGGGAATTCAGTCCTAAAGCAGCAAAACTGTAGGCCAGATCAGGCTACTGGCTTGGTGTTACAGGAGGGGCCGCTTGTTGGTTCCTGGCCACTTAGCCCCAAAATAATCACACAGAAACTCTTAATTAAATCACTGCTTGGCCCATTAGCTCTAGCTTCTTATTGGCTAACTCCTACATATTCACTTAACCCATCTCCATTAATCTGTGCACCACCACGAGGTTGTGGCCTAACAGCAAAGTTTCAGCATGTCTGTGTCTTTCTCCACCAGTGGCTCCATGGCTACTCTCTGACTCCTCCCTTCTTCCTCCCAGCACACAGCCTACCTTTCCCCACCTAGGTTTGTTCTTCCCTGCCATAGGCTCAAAGCAGTTCTTTATCCATTAACCAATAAGAGCAACACAGAGACAGAGAGACCTCCCACACCAGCTTGGTTGAGAGGAAAGAGACCTAGACACACATGTTGACGGGAGAGGTGGGCATCGGGACTTCCAGCTCCTTTCTGATGTGGTTTGCCCTCAGAACAAAGCTGTATGTGAGCCTTGGTGATCCAGTATTACAAGTGCAGAAGGGTTAGGCCAGTGCGGTTTGGGTCTGAATCTTATGCACTGCCCCACAGAATCCCCCATTCCTGGGCGTGCCAGCCATGGGCAAGCATGCAACAGAAGACCCTTTTCAACCCGTCTTGTTAGTGAGACGGTGGGAAGGTTGCTGACACTCAGGGCTCCCATAGCTGGAAGCAGGAGGGAGAGAGGCTAAGATCACTGTGGAGAACTGTGGTCAAGAGTTTCACCCGTACTGTGGCAGAAAAGGAGCCAGGGCCCTGGGAGAGTCAAGATAGGTGGAGAGGCTGTCACTCAGGCGAGGGACAATGAGAACACAACCCAGACAATATCTAGAGGGCATAGACTCCCACCATCCTTACCACAGTGCAGCCAGTGACTAGTACGCCTGTTGTCCATGCAAGCCTGTGATTGTGCAGAAGGAAATGGTTCTTTGAAAGTTTAATTTAGCCATGTTTCCTTTTCGGTTTAATCATAAAATTTCTGAGCCACAAAGGATGAAATCCTCTTGTCTGGCTGCTCTACTGGGTAGCAGTCAAGACACTGCTACGATTATTAGCTTTCCCCCAAGAAAAACCTGAGCTTCGCAGCCCTAGGCTGTGTGATAAAAGCCTCTTAATAGAGAACAGAATCATGCTCTGTGAGAGCCTCGGTTGCCTTGAGGACCTGGAAGCATACAGGAGCTGAGGGCAGGTGGAAAACAGCACCGCTCCAATTCCAGGTTCCCAGAGAAGCTGAGAGTAATTGCTGCCGCGCCTGGATCCACTGGCCCCTGCTGTTATCTTTCTTTTACTGCTCGGCGCACGACACTGTGGGCCTGCAGGTCAGCGCGGCTGAACCCATCAGTGCATTTCACTGACGCAGCAGCTCCGCTGGGCTCCCGCTAGCTCTAGTCTGACTGCCTAGGATCACAGTGTCGCCAGCTGACAACTTCGCTGCACTTCCAGCCCCCAGTGGTCCTGTTTCATGATCGCCGCTGCCCTGAAACAACGTGCGCCCCAAGAGTCGGGGGGGGGGGGGGGGGGGTCGTGGCTCTGTTCAAAAGAGTTCCTAGTCCTTGTTAAATGAAGTAACTGTCCAGGAATTTACATAAGTGCATTTATTTAAGGAAGGTGAAGTTCTCCAACCCTGGCCTGTAATTCTAGTAAATGTTCACTGTGGTCATAGCTCCAGGAAAAAAAAAAAAAAAACTAAATTTTTTTAAATCATGTTTATTAGTTTAGTTCTCGGTGGATCTGAGATTGATCAGAGAGTGTGGCCTGAGAAGAGCGTCTGATTAATTCTTTTATAGTCTTAATAAATAGTTGTGATCAATCACAGCACTCGGGAGGCAGAGGCAGGCAGATCTCTGTGAGTTCGAGGCCAGCCTGGTCTACAAGAGCTAGTTCCAGGACAGGCTCCAAAGATAAAGAGAAACCCTGTCTCAAAAAAACAAAACAAAAAAAGTTGTGATCATGTATGTCCCTTTTCCAGTTTGTCCTTAAAAATGTTCAGTATTGGGGCTGGAGAGATGGCTCAGTGGTTAAGAGCATTGCCTGCTCTTCCAAAGGTTCTGAGTTCAATTCCCAGCAACCACATTGTGGCTCACAACCATCTGTAATGAGGTCTGGTGCCCTCTTCTGGCCTGCAGACATACACACAGACAGAATATTGTATACATAATAAATGAATAATATTTAAAAAACGTTCAGTATTTAAACATTACAATCTGCGGCTGAAGAGAGGCCTCGGGAGTTGTCAGTGCTTGTTTCTCTTCGGGGACCTGGTTTACAATTGTCTGTGACCCCTTTCTGACCTCCAGACACTAGACATGCTCCTGGTACACAGATATTCATGTGGGCAAAACACACATAAAACCAAATCCATAAACATTTTAAAGTCTCAAATACTTTTTTTTAATTTTATTTTGTGTGTATAGGTGTTTTGCCTGCATGCATCTCTGTGCAACACTTGCATGCAGTGTCCAAAGGCGTTGGACCCTTGGACTGGAGTTACGGTTCTGAGCCACCATATATGCTGGAACTCCAAACTGGGTCCTCTGGAAAAGAACCAGTGTTCTGTTGTTGTTGTTTTTATTCATTTCACATACCAACCACAGTTCTCCCTCCCTCCCCTCCTTCCACTCCCTCCTCATCACCCTCCAAACCACACACACACACACACACACACACACACACACACACACACACACACACCTCATCCACTCCTCAGAAAGGGTAAGGCCTTCCATGGGGAGTCAACAAAGCCTGGCACATTCAGTCAAGGCAGGACCAAGCCCCTCCCCCCTGCATCCAGGCTGAGGAAGACATCCTGCCATATGGAGTGGGCTTCAAAAAGCCAGCTCATGCACCAGGGACAGTATTTTGGTTTTTTGAGGCAGGGCTTCTCTATGTAGCAGCCCTGGATGTCATGGAGCTTGTTGTGTTGACCAGGCTGAAAAAGTTTTTGTATGAACATGAATTTTCATTTCAAGATTTCTTTTTTTCACTTTGGTGGGGTTTAATTGAGAGAAAAGTCATAAAAAAAGGAGGGAGGGGATGGGGGAGACTGGCCTCTGGGAACAGGAGCTGTGGAAGTGTGGAAGAGGAGAGACAGAGACAGAGAGAGAGAGAGAGAGAGAGAGAGGTTGGGGAAAAGGCTCAGCAGTTAAGAGCACTGGCTGCTCTTGCAAAGGTACTGAGTTCAGTTCTCAGTAACCACATGGTAGGTCAAACCCGTTTGTAATGAGATCTGGTGCCCTCTTCTGGCCTGCAAGTAGACCTGC
Organism: Microtus obscurus; assembly: GCA_963919715.1. NCBI lineage: Eukaryota > Metazoa > Chordata > Mammalia > Rodentia > Cricetidae > Microtus > Microtus obscurus. Next base: position 24,579,717 of record CAWTZC010002521.1, read on the forward strand.
AGGCAGAACACTGTATAGCTATTTTAAATAAATCTTAAAAAAAAAAAAAATCCTGGAGCTGGGAGTGGAAGGAACCATAAAGAAACCCTGCCTCAAAAACAAGCAAGCAAATAAATAATAAAAATGGTAAGAACAGGGAAGTGCAAGCACCAAAGCCTTCATTCTCACTGCACAGAGAAGAAATCTGACCCGGGCGCAGAGGACCCAGGTGGCAGTGGTAGAGCTGGGATTTGAACTCAGACACACACTGCTTCTGCTCTACTGAAGGCTCTTTTCTGGACTCCAGTGCTGAGGAGCAGCAGCCTTGAAGGCCGAAAGGCTGAAACCTAATGACTAGATACAGCTAGTCCAGCAATTGCTCTAGAGAATCCTATTTTCCCCCACAGGAAAATCTTTTTTTTTCCCTCTTCCTCTCCTTCCTCCACTGGAGAGCTAAAAGGCTAAGAGAGGGGACAGAATAAAATATTTAAAATTGCTTCATTAAAATTGAAAAAACAAGGCTGAGCGATGGTGGCGCACGCCTTTAATCCCAGCACTTGGGAGGCAGAGGCAGGCGGATCTCTGTGAGTTTGAGACCAGCCTGGTCTACAGAGCTAGTTCCAGGACAGGCTCCAAAGCTACAGAGAAACCCTGTCTCGAAAAACCAAAAAGAAAAAAAAAATTGAAAAAACAAACCTAGAGTCTGTAATCACACCTCCTGTGTGTGCATTCTCCCGTGGCTCCTCTGAGACAGGCAGGTCTTTGCGCGTGCGAGCACACACACACACACACACACACACACACACACACACTCACTCTCTCTCGTTTGTTTGGGTTTTTGTTTTCTTCTTCTTCTTTTTGTTTTGTTTGTTTGTTTGTTTTGATTTACAAGAGCTGTCCTGGAACTAGCTCTTGTAGACCAGGCTGGCCTCGAACTCCCAGAGATCCACCTGCCTCTGCCTCCCGAGTGCTGGGATTAAAGGCATGCACCACCACCGCCTGGCCTTTTTGTTTTGTTTTTCGAGAAAGGTTTCTCTGTAGCTTTGGAGCCTGCCCTGGAACTCACTCTTGTAGACCAGGCTGGCCGCGAACTCACAGAGATTCACCTGTCTCTGCCTCTCGAGTGCTGGGATTAAAGGTGTGCATCACCACTGCCTGGCCAAAAAAAAAAAAAAATAATAATTCTATTGTGAAGAAAGATTGGTACCTCTGTTCTCTCCTCCATACCCAGCATTCCCCTGGAGTGCAGCCTGCAGACGTGAAGGAGGTCGCTGAGAAGGGCGTGCAAACCCTGGTGATCGGCAGAGGGATGAGTGAGGCCCTGAAGGTAGGTTCTGGTGTCCGCAACCTTCCTGAGGACAGACATTGTCTCTTGGACCGTAGCTTTACAGATACCTCCTTCACTGGAGTTCAGCTCCATGTCATGCCCTCTCGTTGCTGAGCAGTAAGAGACCGAGGATGCCTGAGACCGTGTACGCGACTCCACTTTGTCAGAAGGGGATTTCCAAGTCTGTGCCCAGCCCTGTGTTTTTTTGTTTTGGGTTTTTTGTTTGTTTGTTTTGATTTTTTTTTTTTCGAGACAGGGTTTCTCTGTGGTTTTGGAGCCTGTCCTGGAACTAGCTCTTGTAGACCAGGCTGGCCTGGAACTCACGGAGATCCTCCTGCCTCTGCCTCCTGTGTGCTGGGATGAAAGGCGTGCGCCACCGCTGCATGGCTTAGCCAGCTTTTCTTAACTTGAATCTACCTTTCGCCTCTGGGCTTTTATCTCTTTCTATTTCTGTATACCTTATTTTCACTCTTACGCCTCTGCTGGCTGTGTGGCTGACCCCTAGCCTCCTCTTCCCCTTGTTCCTGCTCCTCCTTCTCCTCCTCTCAGATTTATCCTCTCTGCCTGGCAGCCCCACCTATCCTTGCTCCTGCCTTGCTATTGACTGTTCTGCTCTTTATTAGACCAATCAGGTGCTTTGGACAGGCAAAGAACCACAGCTTCACAGAGTTAAACAAACAACCCATCTTTGCATCATTAAACAAATGTTCCACAACATCAATAAATGTAACGCATGTTAAAATAATAGCCTACAACCCTATCCCTGATTCATAAGCACAGAATTAAGAGAAAAGTACTGAGTTAGATTCCTTACTCAGAGTTACACTGCTGGAAAGGCTTCAATCCAGGGCTGAGTCAAAATGCCGTATCCCCCTTTCCTTTTCACCAGGGCTAAAGCATGGGTATGAGACCCTTTGAGCATGTGACTGTGGTCTGCTTTTCCCACCCTGGTATTGGGAGTGAACTCGGCCACACGCATGCACACACTCTGAACCACTGTGACTCCAGCTCCTCAGAGGCTTTTCTGAAGCTCACTGGGGCTCCCTGCCCCATGCTGGAGTGGTGACGCTCCGGTGACTGAGAAGTGACAGGTGCTCTGATTCTGCGAAGTACACTTGCCTTAGGACAGGAAAGAAGTCTCTGGGGCCCCTTTCCCCCTTCTTAGTCATCTCTCTCCCTTCTCTCCAGGTGCCACCATCCACCGTGGAGTACCTCGAGAAACAAGGCATTGATGTGCGGGTCCTCCAGACGGAGCAGGCGGTGAAGGAGTATAATGCCTTGGTTACCCAAGGGGTCAGAGTGGGAGGCGTCTTCCATTCCACCTGCTGATGGAGCCCATGGAGGGGAATAAATCACTAAGCAATGATGCCTTGCCTGTCTCTCTTACCGTTCTCCACTGCAGCCCCCACCATGCACTCTGAGCATGGGGTTATGTCTGGGGATGGATTGACAGAAGAGTAAGGCGGAGTTCCTGCCCTCCGGGTTGCTCAGATCAGAAAGCTTACTGAAATTCAGTAGTGCAGCCTGTTAGGTTCATACAGAAAAGGTTGGAAAAGTTCAGAGCATTAAAGATCTCATCACAGTTGATGCCTTGGAACCTTTATCCATAAAGCCAACTTTTGTTGGTGGGCTTGGGCAGGGTGGATTCAAGATGGAATCACTTACATGGCCATGCCTATGTAGAGTCCTGGAACTTGCTTTGTAGTTCTGCCTCTGCCTTGTGAGTGCTGGGATTAAAGGTGTGTGCCCAGTTTACAGTTTTTAATCTTAAAGATGTGTGGGAGAGCCAGGCAGGGCAATACACAATTGTAATCCAGCACTGCAGAGGTGGGGAGGGGAAAACCACAAATTCCAGACTAGCATGGTCTACTTAGCAGAAGCCCAGCAGGAGCACAAGGAGGGGAGCTGAGAAGGGATGACCTGGTGGAGAAGCAGCAGCTGCTGGTGATGGATGCCTCCAGCTAGGCATCCATAGATTACTGTTAGCCAGGCTGTGCAGCTAGGCATCTGTAGATTACTGTTAGCCAGGCTGTGCAGCTAGGCATCTGTATTAGCTGTTAGCCAGGCTGTGCAGCTAGGCATCCATAGATTACTGTTAGCCAGGCTGTGCAGCTAGGCATCTGTAGATTACTGTTAGCCAGGCTGTGCAGCTAGGCATCTGTATTAGCTGTTAGCCAGGCTGTGCAGCTAGGTGTCTGTATTAGCTGTTAGCCAGGCTGTGGATTAGAGAGCAATTTAAGGTGGACTTTATGAGAAAAAAACTAGAGTGAAGCAGAGATGCTGTCTTAACCTCACCCAGGAAGTAAGTGAGCAGGTCAGGTTAGCTCTACTCATGCGTCTTCATCTCTGTCAAGCAATCCTAGTGCCCCGGTCACTGCGAGTTCCTCACGGACTTGACAGCCCCTGCAGATCTGGGGAGGTCCTCCCTAGTGCCCTTGTCAGATGACTGACAGGACCTTACCACTATGTACCCTCGGCTTACAGCCCTGGGTAGGTATGAGGGATGTCTGGTAATGTAATTCCCGCCCCCAGTCTAAATTAAGATGGCTCCGGTGGGTACTGAGTCAGGTATGGTTGTAACTGCATCACAACCTGCATTGTCACTATGGAATTAATAAGAAATCATAAGGGGGTGGGGGAAGCAGTAAAAACTTCCTTGATTGGGGCTGGAGAGATGGCTCAGTGGTTAAGCGCACTGACTGCTTTTCCAAAGGTCCTGAGTTCAATTCCCAGCACCCATTTGGTGGCTCTCAACCATCTGTAATGAGATTTGATGCCCTCTTCTGGCCTGCAGGCAGACATGCAGGCAAAACACTGTATACATATTAAGTAAATAAATCTTTAAAAACAAAACTTCTGGGGCTGGAGAGATGGCTCAGTGGTTAAGAGCATTGCGTGCTCTTCCAAAGGTCCTGAGTTCAATTCCCGGCAACCACATGGTGGCTCTCAACCATCTGTAATGAGATTTGATGCCCTCTTCTGGCCTGCAGGCAGACATGCAGGCAAAACACTGTATACATATTAAGTAAATAAATCTTTAAAAACAAAACTTCTTTGACTGAGAAGTGTCTGGCAGTCGGGTCATTAGCCTTCATATAAAAGCTGCTAATAAATAATACCCACTTCCAATCCAGTCTGTATGGCCGGTCTGGATACAGAACATGGAAAGAAGCTGTTCTGTGGATTTATACTTAGTCCCCTCTATTAATCTTCTAAGTCTTTGATTCAGTTTGCAGGAAGCACAGCTCTCTTTTGTTCTAGCCTGAGCCCTGAGCGGTTCCTAAGACAAGAATCAGCCATGTGTCACGTGAACTCCCAATGTCTCTTCAGAAGCCTGGACTCAGGATTTGCTTTGAGGAGCTGAGCTAAAGACACACCACCACGATCGTCTCCCGTCAGTGAACGTGTGGAGGAAGATGTAAAACTAAAAGCTCTCGTATTTCCCCCGAACCAGACATTTCTGAGTGCAAGGTTGAGCCTACCTCATCAAATAATTGAATTCCTCAGCCACAGTGTCGGGATTTGCTCAATGTCTGTCTAAACTCCACCAGCACGGCAAACTCACAGATCCCAGTGCAGCCCACAATTCTCACAGCTTTGAAAAAGGCATCCTGCCACTAGGGCAAAACCCAGTATAAAACCTATAATGTATGTCCACCTCGTACACAAAGTCTATCTGGGGCTTTAAGAAAAGTGCACGACCTGGCCTGGACTCTGAGGAAACACTAGAAGCCTGTTTCCCAGCTGTAATGGAGAGAAGCTGGAAGGAAATTTGAACATTTTTAAGCTTCTGTTTGCACCCGTCTGTGAAATTGTGCCGACACCTGTGGAGGCCAGAAGACGCTTCGGCGTCATTGGAGCTGGAGCCACAGGTGTTTGAGTCACCCAAATAGTGGGATTCATACTCCTGCGGTTAAGTGTGCTGGGACAAGCAGCACACCGGACCAGAGCTACCTCTCCAGCCCCTGGTAGGAAGTTTTTAAAGGGAACCATATCCAGTGTATTATTCCATTAGATCTTCAAATGTTACACCGTAACGGGCTCAGTCAGCAGCCACGGGTCTTAACGCTTCATCTTCACCACCATCCAGCCGGTCATCAGCTCAGGGCCAGAGAGCTGTCGGCACACCCCTGAGATGGGGAACGTCCACTCCCTGGATGCTTCCCTCCCACCTCCGTAGCAGTTACTGCCTCTCAGAGCTGGACAGCATGGCCAGGCTACAAGTCCCAGGTGTGCAAGTTGGGAGCTATGGGACACAGGGCAAGTTAGGTAATTTCAGTTTTGATTGGGTTTTTAAGAATTTGATTAATATATAAGTGGGGTGAAGAGCAGGCACACACATGAAGAGGAACACGGAGGTCAGAACACAACCTGGAGAAGCAGGGCCTTTCCTTTTACAATTTGGGTCCCAAAGAACTCAAGACATTGTCCTGGTGGAAAGAGCCACCTCACTGGCCCGGTTTCTCTAAATTTTAATTATTTTGTTTGCCAAATGAAGGTAGGAGTAACTACTTTGTAGAACAGTTGGAAGTTAGTTCGTGTAAAGAGTTACAGCGCCGGGGCTGGAGAGATGGCTCAGCGGTTAAGAGCATTGCCTACTCTTCCAAAGGTCCTGAGTTCAATTCCCAGCAACCACATGGTGGCTTACACCTGTAATGAGGTCTGGTGCCCTCTTCTGGCTTTCAGGCATACACGCAGAAAGAATATTGTATACATAATAAATAAATAAATATTTACCAAAAAAAAAAAAGAGTTACAGCGCCAAGCACAACTGGAAAGTCGCGTGCTGGTAAGTTCCAGCTTCACCTCTTCGTGGTGCACTTTTGCTATTACTTGTCTAAACTCTCTACGTTCCAAATGTGATCAAGACAGGCTGTCGATGCAGGTACTGCCCGTGTCACCGAATCCATCTCATTCAATGACCCTTGCTTGACCTATGTCCTAGTTAGGGTTACTATTGCTGCAGTGAGCCGTGACCAAAAGCAACTTGGGGAGTGAAGGGTTTGTTTTATTTGGCTTACAGATCCCAAGTCACAGTCCACTGAGGAGAGGCACGGCAGGAACTCACATTGGGTGGGAACCTGGAAACAGGAGCTCATGGAGAGGTCATGGAGGCTTGCTCAACTTGCTCTTATGGAACCCAGGAATGTCCCTACCCACAGTGCACTGTGCCCTCCCCCCTCAGCCACTAAGAAATGCTCCGCAGGCTTTCTACAGCTCCATTTTCTCAGCTGAGGCTCCCTCCTCTGAGCTGACTCCAGCTTGTGTCTAGTGGACACAAAACTAGCCAGCACATGTGCTCATTTCGGCTTTACAAAACACCAGAGGGCTGGACAGCTGGAGGTTCTGCCATCGTGTGAAGTCTTTTTTTTTTTTTTTAATTTTCAAGATAGGGTTTCTCTGTGTGGCCCTGGCTGTCCTGGAACTCTGTGTAGACCAGGCTGCCTCTGCCTCCCAAGTGCTGGGATTAACACATACATGTGGAGGCCAGAGGTGATTTCAGTGTTCTCAATTGCTTCCCCCTCCCCCCCCCAAAAAACAAAACAACAACAACAACAAAAAAAAAAAAACCCATGTATTGGGAGCTGGGGCGATGGCTCAGTAATGAAGAGCCCTGGCTGCAGAGGACCTGGCTCACATGGACTCACAGTTGCTTTTAACTCCAGCTCCAGGGGACTGGAGAGCACCGGGCACACAGGTAGTGCACATATACCCTACAAATCCAATCTATTTCAAAATGTGTTTATCATCGTGTACGTGTATGGTTTGAGTGTGCCCACGCAGGTCCCACAATGTGTGTGTGGAGAGCAGAGGAGGCTGGCAGGAGTTGGCTCTCTTCTTTACTCCATCATTTCTTCCACACTGTACATAGTGTGTCGGCCCTTGAGCTTCTGGGTGATCCTGTCTCTGCCTGTCTTGCACTAGGAGGGCTAGGATTACAGATGTGAGCCACCATATCCAGGATCGAACTGAGATGTCAGGCTTGGGTTGCACTTTTATACTGTGAGCCACCTCAGTGTTTGTTATTTCCAAGACAGGGTGTTAGTATGTAACTCTCATGGGCCTTGAATTCAGTAATGTCAGGCTGTCCTTGAACGCTGAGACCCATCTGCTCAGGTGGGTCAGAGTGCTGGCATTTAAGGCTTACTATGCCATACCCACCCACCTTAGTTTTGAGACAGAATCTTCAGGGACCTTCCTGCCTAGGCTGCACCGCACAGTTACAAATGCACGCCACCACGCCCAGCTTTTATGGGGTGCTGAGAAACTCATGCTTGCACAGCTCATCATACCCCCCTCCAAAAGACCCCCACAGATCTTGTTTTTTTGAGACAAGGCCTCACTATATAGCTTTGGCTTTCCTAGAACTCACTATGTGCCCAGGCTGGTCTTGAACTCACAGAGATCTAACTTGCCTTTGCTTGCAGAGTGCTAGGATCACAGGTATGCACCACCATGCATGGCTGGGCCCCCAAAATTTGTTTTTGCTAAGTAACCCATTCCTATCATAATGCCCAATTCTAAGGCAAGGCTCACACAACTGATGGCAACACCCCTTCTGGGCCTGCTGCCAGCAATGCTGCCTTGTGGATGTGGTTCCCCATGTGCCCTTCAGGAGACACACAGTCCAGAGTACCTGTATACTTCCCCCGTAGCAGGACAGTAGAGCAGAACAGCTGGGGCCTCTGGAATCCTTTTAGATTCGAACGAATATAATTTTGACTATTAACGGTACAGTTTCCAAACCTTATGTGGATGGCACACGCACACAGCACAGGCCTGCTTCCCAGTCAGCCTCTCTGCAGCACCGAGGAATGTCCCTACCCACAGTGCACTGTGCCCTCTCCCTCAGTTTCCAAACCTTATGTGGATGGCACACGCACACAGCACAGGCCTGCTTCCCAGTCAGCCTCTCTGCAGCACCGACTTAGTCCACCTCACCTGGACTTTCCTGCAGCTCCAATGCAGCAAAGGTGCTGCCACACAGGACTTCCTTTCTTCCCACAGCACGGCCTGCTTTCCCCAAATATGGCCCTCATGCCTTTATTAAAGGTGAAGGGATTCCAAGGGCAATGCAGGCAAGATCGAGACTTCATCCAGGATGAAAATGACTTACTGTCCTGCTATTCTGTCCTTTCTTCGCCCGTCCATTGCCTGATCAGGAAGAAATAGATGTCCAAGGCCCTTCAGAACCTTTCAGTGGTGATACACAGCTGTTAAATGGCTTTGGAGTTGACTCTGGCAAAGAAATTGTTACTTCAAGAAACAAGACTATGCAGGCGGTGGTGGCGTACGCCTTTAATCCCAGCACTCGGGAGGCAGAGGCAGGCTAGATCTATGAGAGTTCGAGGCCAGCCTGGTCTACAAGAGCTAGTTCCAGGACAGGCACCAAAGCTACAGAGAAACCCTGTCTCGAAAAAACAAACAAACAAACAAAAAGAAACAAGACTATGGTTGGAAATGCCTGGAAAATCAGACCGTATGTCTCACATTTCAGAATTAACATGTGTTTTTACTGCTATGGGCTTTTTTTTAAGACTAGAAACTAGAACAGCTAGGTGTTTTCTCAACTTTATTATGGGAACAGAAGAGATAAACCAGAATATTTCTGTTATTAATGTAAAAACGATTGACCCTGTGTACGATACTGAAAGGGACTGTAAGGCTAGCATGTTCTTCATGCCTACACACTTCCAGGTGACGCACCAGGCTTCTGCTCACGGGTACCTAGAAAGGGCTCCTAGGCCATGGCTGTGAAAACTGGTTGGGGTCAGCGTCTTGCAGGCTTGGGCATTATGTAAACTTTCACGGGCTTACTGAAGGGGATGGTGCCCTCAATGCTGGTCTCCACCTGTGGTGACATCTCGACACCCTCCATCCATGGAGATTTTGGGATGCGTGCACCAGAGTTGTAGGCCAGCAGCAGCCGCACTTCCACCTGGCATGGTTCTGGAAAACAAAAACAAAACAAGAAATCCTCCACCACTCGGTAACGTCTAGGAATTCAAATGAAGCCGCAAATGAAGGGCCATCAAAGCCGGCTGCACGGCTGGGGACATGCACACCAAATGATGCGCCATCAAAGCCGGCTGCACGGCTGGGGACGTGCACACCAAATGGAGGTGGCCTACACCTTTAATCTCAGCACCCTGGAGGCAGAGGCAAGCAAATCTCTCTGTGAGTTTAAGGACAGCCTAGTCAACATAGTGAGTTACAGGACAACCAGAGCTACATAGTGAGATGCCATCTCAAAAAACAAAAGATGGGCTTTTCCTATGTCTGCATCCCTTTTTATCCTCAAACATGAAACCAGTTTTCTAGCTAAATCATTTGAGGCTGGCCCCGAGGCTGCAGTTGTAATGCCACTGCCTCCATGTGAGCTTCTGCCACTCAGAGCCACAGCTGCCGAGGGCACCAGAGATAAATCTGCAGGAGGCCACAGTGCTGGATACGCAGTCGGTGTTGTGACTGTGGTCTGTGTGCATCTTGGACCTGCCTTTTCTAGTAGAAAGGAAAGGTTCAAGGTAGAAACAGTTCCGGCAGAAAATTTGTTACCAGTGGAAAGGAACCTGTTTCGGGGATTTAAAACAGCAGAGTCCTTTTGATTCTTTCACACACTACACTGCAGATCGGCCGCCTGTCTGTGGCAGGCCTCCTGAGAGTAAACAAACCCCTCGTGAGTCATTGGCTGTTTCGGCTGAGTGACATGCAGTATAGGACATGCTCTAATTGAGCTTGAACGCACTGAGGGAAGAAGGCAGGGAGGCTTTGGAATAGAAACCCACTCTGTGCCAAGCACTAAACCCCAGGACTTCTTTTCTTGCCACACCATGAAAAAAAGAGTCACGATCTTGAAAAAAAGTCCAGGAGCTCAGATAGCTCTAAGTGGCTGCTCAGACCCACCCTGTGAGCAACTGAGATGAGTTTGGTCTTTTGCTAACCACATGGCTTCCACAGAGGAGAGGGAGAGACATTCAGAAGGACCTACTGGCAACTGCAAGGCACAGAACACAATCTCCTTGCATGTGCCCTACTTTGGTGTAAGGGTTAAAGATCAGCTTCCGGCTAAAAGTTCGGAGGGTAAGAATCAACCAGGACAAAGGCTCCAAGACTCCGAATGCCTCTCCAACTCTGTTTCTGGTCTCTCGGGGTCAGAGCAAAGACTACATTGCTCTCCTCCTGGGCCCACTGAGTTCAGCAGGAGTACTAAGTGCAGCCTCAGCTCCAGCCATGCAGCGTACACACCCACACCACAGGGCCTCTCAGTCATGAGTGTGGTCATGACATAAGCACTATGCCAATCCCAGACTTCCAGAACCATCTCCCACTCGGGGTGCAGCCAGGGCAAGCCCAGCATCAGCTCTGTCATCATGATTCCTGGTCTATCTCAGACAGCACCACAGCACTTCAAGGAGCCAAATCCTGGGCAAGTCGGGAGGGCAGAGAGCCATTCTGCCTTCCCTTATCAGCTTCTGATAGGAATGGCAATTCAAGCCAATGCCACCGAGAAGGGAGAAGAGAGAGAGAAAAAAGAGAGGCAATGGTGGAGAGGAGAAATGAAAGTCACCCGAGACAAGCCCTACAACGCATCCATTTTTCCTAGAAGAATGGCTCCCATCCTAAAGAAAAGGAGAAGTCAAGTAAGGTCGACAGAATCACACAGTAAAGGAAGGATCTGAATCCTCGACTCTGAGACTTAGTTCTCTACAAGTAAGGTCGACAGAATCTCACAGTAAAGGAGGATCTGAACCCCCGACACTGAGACCTAGCTCTCTACAAGGTAGCATCCTGACCTCCAAAGGAGCTATGCATTAGTTAGAGCAGGAAAGTTAGTCTCCTCGTGTGCAGCCCAGTCTATCCCCATAAGACTCGGCTCTACAGTCTCCATGTTTTCTAATGGAACCTTGTGCCTCATGCAAACAGCAAATCAGTCCAAACATATTAATGTCTGAGCTTATGACATCCTTCCGTAACGGAGATCCAGTTCACTCAGGGTAGCCCCCAGGACAGGGTTTCTCTGTAGCTCTCGCTGTCCGGGAACTCACTTTATAGACCAGGCTGGCCTCGAACTCACTGAGATCCGCCTGCCTCTGCCTCCATGCCTGGCTGGCACATGCCTTTAATCCCAGGGCTGCACGGTGACACTCTAAACAATCATAATGGGCAGATAGTGAGATCAGTGGGGAGATGCTCCCGCTCCCCCAGCCCGCTGACTCACCTGTCCAGGCAGTGTGGGAGAGGTACACCTGAGTGATGAGGCGGTGCCGGCCGGGGCCAGGGTTCCGAAAGTCTGCTGGCTTCGGGTGGATCATCTGAGCCTGGCCATCAGGGTACAAGACCTAAAGCATTACAGAAATGGGACCACAGAAGACACATGAGCCAAGAAAACAGATGTGAACCCCAAGTCAGCAGTAGAAAGGTGACCCTAGCCATCATAAAAATCTGCTTCTTAAGTGGGCAGTGGTGGTGCACTCGGGAGGCAGAGGCGAGGCCAGCCTGGTCTATAGAGTGAACTCCAGTACAGCCAGGGCAGCACAGTGAAGCCCTGTCTCAAAAATTTGACACACACACAAAAAAAAGGGTGGTGGTAGTGGTAGGCAATACTAGAAGCAGTGTGCAGTAAATATTTCTTAAAAAATATTTCTTGCCGGGCAGTGGTGGCGCACGCCTTTAATCCCAGCACTCGGGAAGCAGAGGCAGGCAGATCTCTGTGAGTTCGAGACCAGCCTGGTCTACAGAGCTAGTTTCAGGACAGGCTCCAAAACCACAGAGAAACCCTGTCTCAAAAAAAAAAAAAATTTCTTAAAAGGAACAATGTCGCAGCGCTGGAAGGACTTCCCTCCTCGGCTCTGAAGCAGTCTCCAGAGAGCACTCAAAGAAAGAGGGGGGTCTGTTTGCATCGTTAGCCAAATCTTCACATCTCTCCAAGGGACACAGAATTCTTCCCACAATAGCTTGAGGCCCTAGCTGCCTGTGCAGAGTCTATTACAGGACACAGGGACAAGCAGAAAGGAGGACGGACTGGACCAGCTCTGTGCACACAGAGAGGACCCGGAACATCCTTCCAACCACGAAATCCAGGGAAGTTTGTGTCCTGTCTGCTGGCTCAGATCTCTCATCTCTCTGAGCATCTTGGGCCCTCCCAAGGACTGACAGGTCTTGTTTATTTTTCTCTCCCTCTCTCTGCTGTGTTGGGTGTGTGGGGAGGGGATACTGCCGAGACCAGAACGCCCTCCACCTTGTTTTCAAGGCATTTCCCCCACCCCCGGGCAGCGTGCAGGAATGTGTGGCTATACCGAAATTTTTATGCTCCAGTGACTTTTAGCTTCTTGCTCACTAAGCCACCTTTGTGACTGTTTTGAGATCCAGTCTTGTTACGTAGCCTACACTAGCCTTAAACTTGTATACTGAAAGATTAGTCCGTAAAGTAGTGTTCAGAAGCAGGGTTTTGGGGAACTGACTGGATCATTAGGACTCTGACCTAACCAAGGGCTCAAACCCCTGAGAGATTTGTAATTTCATGTATTCTGGGGCGAGGCTGAGCCTGTCATGTCCCCAGCCCCTCCTCTATCCCAGCTTGCTCCATGTCACGAGCGGAACAGCTTTGTCCTCTATGTACTTCTCCCTGCTATGACGCTGTAGCCTCACCTGAGGCCTACAGGGATGGAGCCAGGCAACTGCAGACTGAAACCTTCGAAACCACGAGCTAAATCAACTCCTTCCATCTCAAGTTGCTTTTCTCAGGTATTTGGTCACAGCGAAGATAATTACAAGCTGTTTCTCTCTACTCGCTTCTAGGCTTTGCAGCCCCATCCTAGGGCAGAAGAAAGCTGTAGGGGCCCTAGGGTTTCTCCGTAGCTTTTGGTTCCTGTCCTGGAACTAGCTCTTGTAGACCAGGCTGGCTCAAACTCACAGAGATCCGCCTGCCTCTGCCTCCCGAGTGCTGGGATTAAAGGCGTGCGCCACCACCACAGGCTAAAACTCCGTTATCTTTAACAGCTCAGTGGGTTAACTTAAAAGAAGAGGAGAAGTTGGGAGGATAATGGAATAGGGCAATGCATCCATGTCTGAAATAACCAAAAAATGACTTCTAAAAGGGAAGGGACTACAGATAAGGCTCAGCTGGTGGAATGCTTGCCTGTTTTTATATGAATTATCATTTCATACATGACCCCAAACAGCATGTGCCCACAATACTGCCCTTGTGAGCAGAGATGGGAGGATGGGAGGTCAGCCTGGTCTAGAGATTCTGTAGTCAAAGTGCGTGGGTAAGGAAGAAGAAAGGAGTGGGACAAAGCAACTCTGCTGTCTAACAGCTGCCGGAAACATTCCTTCAGGAGTTTAAAAACCTGTGGCCCTTCTGAATTCCAGAACAACTTAAAAATGTATTTCCTCTTGCAGTGGCTAAAATACAGTAACTCAGACCGCCCTCTCCTTCTCTCATGACCTGCACCAACAAGTGCTCACTCTCCGCTTTTCCTCACCCTCTGCCGGTCCCCTTTCAGGCGGTACCCGTGTCAGCACCTTCAGCACAGTAAGCTTAACCGTGCCTGCTGAAGCACCAACGTCCACGGTAACTGCCAGCCCCTTGATCTGGCTCCCAGTGAAACTGAGCGCACCACACAGCCTATCCACAACCTCCGCACTCAGCACTGCACTGAAGCAAGCACGAATGCACAGACGGACGGCAGGAAGGACGGAGAGGAGGAAGCTGGGATTGTGGGCTCGGCTTTACCCCATCTCTATGTGATTCTAGCTTATCTCATGCTGGAAAAACGTGTTCTCCTCATCATTTCTTCCCTTCTATGAGTTTTGTCTGCCACCTGACCAACCAATAGAACTTGTTTATTACAACTGATACATTCAGCGTGTGTGTGTGTGTGTGTGTGTGTGTGTGTGTGTGTATGTGTGTAGAAGGGATTAAATATAAAGTCTGCATTATACAAATCTTTAGTAAATAAAACCTTCCTGGATTCTGAGGGCATTATATACATTTCATGCTGATGTCTGCTATTGCTATTTTCAGATGTAGAATCTGACGTTTAGAGTTTAATTTGCTCAAGAGCAGAGTTGGCTCCTGCCATGGCACCTCTTTTTGCCCCTTCTCAGTCTTGGTCCCTCAAGTAGATGACAAAAGAACCAAAGTTAAAGGTTTCAACACAGTGTCAGTGTAAACACCACGGAGCCCACACCCAACACACCTGGACCTTAACTGTGTTCTGAGGGTCTTGCACATGTTCCAGGGTTGCGTCCACATCCAAGGCTACCACCAACCCAGACGTAAACCGCAAAGGGTTGTCTGACTCGCCTGCGGGCTCGATGATGGTGGCCGAGGCTTTGTGGATCTGTAAACAAGAAAATATGCCCATTTTCAGGCCAGTGAGAAAGCTTATAGGGGTGGTCCCTGCTACCACAGTGGTACCCGAGTTTGATCCTCGGACCCACACAAATGCACATGTGCTGTGGCATCCCCGTCTTCCACCTATGAATACATGTAATCAGAGGAAGGACCCTAGCTCACTGCTCCCCTGGTCACAGAAGCTCACTGAACTAAGTGGCTTTAAGACTCAGGACAGATGGGCGAGGGCACGTGGACTCTGACCTGCTCCGGGAGCGGGAGATGGAGGAAGGTGCTCTGCCGCAGCATTGTCTGCAGAATTTTGATCACTTCCACAGGTTTAGACGCCATGAGTCGGGGCATAATATCAAGAAGTTTTTCCACAAAGCTGTCATGAAGTTGGGGCAAATCGGCAACGAAGCACCTGTGTGAACACACAGAAGCACTGACCACACACTCGTTCACCAGGCTAGCTAAGCCCACACTTCTGCCAGCCCTGAAGCAGGAAGAGGACTGAAATGGGAGGAGCTTTAGGATTGTGCCTGAAATTGACAGGGATAGTGATCAGCCTGCCGGGGCACCATGATCAGCCAAAGAGCCACAGCTGAGTCAATAATGCCCTGGCCTTGCAGGCGTGAGGACCTAAACCTAACCCCCAGAATCTGTAACAAAGACAGGAGCAGTAGCATGAACCTGTATCCCAGCACTGGGAAGGCAGAAGTAAGAAGATCCATGGGGCTTGTTGGCCAGCAGATCAAGCTCACTGGCAAACTCCAGGTTTAGTAAGTGCCCCTGCTTCAGTAAATAAGGTAGAAAGTGTTTGATGGAAACACTCGGAGCTGGAGAGATGGCTCAGAGGTTAAGAGCACTGCCTGCTCTTCCAGAGGTCCTGAGTTCAATTCCCAGCAACCACATGGTGACTCACAACCATCTGTAAGGAGATCTGGTGCCCTCTTCTGGCCTGCAGGATACATGCAGATAGAGCATTGTACGCATCATAAATCATTAAAAAACACTCTACATCAACATCTGGCACATATAAAACGTGTACACACACACACAGAAAATTGGTTTTTTGTTTAAGAGCCTGTTTCACTGGTATGGTGGTTAAGGTCTATAATCTCAGAATTTGGGGGATTCTGCCAAGGCAGGAGGATTATTGCGAGATCAAGGCCAGGCTGGGCTATAATTTGAGTAACCATGAGTGTCAGGCATACACCTGAGAGCTTTATGTGAGTGTATTTAATCATTACGCTATTATCATTCTTTTCATAGATTTGCTAATTAATTGGAAATGTTTTTACAGGAGGCTCCATCAAGTGCCAGGTACTACTCTAAGTCTGGGGATCGTGCTAATAATAACAAGCAAGAGGAACAGCTGAGTTTTTGTTGATCCATTTGTAGCACTGGGGATTGAGCCCTGGGCCTCACCCACCAAACTGTATCCCAGCCCCGGGGGTTTGTTATGATTTTGCTGTGGTTTGAGAGAGTGTCTCACTATAGCCCAGGGAAATGCAATCCTCCTGCCTTGGTCTTTCAGCTGCTGAGATTATAGAGTGTGTCCTCCATCAAGTGTGAAAGAACTTTGTTAAGATTTATTTTTGACAGATTATGGTGGCACACACCTTTAATCCTACCACTCAGGAGGCAGAAGCAGGCAGATATCTGTGTGTTTGAGGTCAGCCTGGTATACACAGTGTTCTGTAACAGCCACAGTTACATGGTGAAAGGGGGAAAAATTTGTTTTTATTCTAATATTTAAATTTTATTTTTTTTACATGTATGGGTGTTTTATCTGCTTGTATATCTGTGTATCATGTGTGTATTTGGTCCATTGAGGACAGAAGTAGGTGTCAGATCCCTTGGGACTGGAGTTATAGACTTTGTGATCATGTCTTAAGATGTGAGACCTAGGGTACAGCTCCAGCACTATGCTTGCCTACTGGCTACTATGCTCCCTGCCATGAAAAACCCAACTGTTCACATGAAACAAGCTCAGTCTCATTACTTTAACTCCATCAAGCCCTCTGATCATCTACCGCATGTTTTAAGAGTAGATCCAGACTATAGTAGATGGACCTGATACCCACTTTTTATTATTATTTATTTATTATGTATACAATGTTCTGTCTGCATGTATGCCTGCCCACCAGAAGAGGGCACCAGGTCTCATAGATGGTTGTGAGCCACCATGTGGTTGCTGGAATTGAACTCAGGACCTTTGGAAGAGCAGGCAGTGCTCTTAACCTCTGAGCCCTCTCTCTAGCCCCCGAGAAACATTTTAAAGTGACAAGAACCTGGGTTCCACTCCCCCAGAACCCAAGTAAAAAGGTAGGGAGCGGCAGTGACCCCTGTAACCCTAGTGTTGGGAAGGAGGCTCCTTGGAGCTTGCTGGCCACTGGCCTAGATAAACCAACGTCCTCCAGGTCCAGTGTGAGACTGTTGCAGAAAATAAGGTGGACTGTTGAAATTGGGGCGCCGGGGTTGCTGCGTCCCCAACACCCCGGCCGCCTGGCTAGCTTATGCCCGAAATAACAACACACAAACTGTATTCATTTAAACACTGCTTGGCCCACTAGCTCTAGCCTCTTACGGGTTAACTCTCGCACCTGGTCTAACCCATTTCTAATATTCTGTGTTAGCACCCCAAGGTGCACTTACCGGGGAGATTCTATCCTACGTCCATCTTGGGTCGGTCGGAGCTTCATCGCGAGCATGCCTCAGAGAGCCGAGCGATCCCCTCCAGCCTGCGAGAGAGGAGGCTGGCTTCTCTGAGCGGAGCTGCATGATTCTCTTAGCTCACTTCCTCTTCCTGTCAGCATACTATTCTGTTTACTCCACCCACCTATGTTCTAACCTATAGGACCAGCCAAGCAGTGTCTTTATTTTAGCCAATGAAATCAACAGATTGATAAACAGATTGATATATGACATTCCCAGATCAGTGGACAGTAACATCTGTTAAGCACACACCTAACATCAGCCCCTGGTTCCCCTATGCTTGAGCGTGCACACACACACACACACACACACACACACACGCACGCACGCACGCAAGCATGCATGCACATAATCAATCAATATTTTGCCCAAGCTGGTCTTGAAATAATAGGCTCAAGTGATTCTTCTGCCTTAGCATCCAGATCAGCTGGGATTACAGACGTGCCCTATGGTGCCCATCTTTTTTTTTTTTTTTTTTTTTTTCGAGACAGGGTTTCTCTGTGGTTTTGGAGCCTGTCCTGGAACTAGCTCTTGTAGACCAGGCTGGTCTCGAACTCACAGAGATCCGCCTGCCTCTGCTTCCCGAGTGCTGGGATTAAAGGCGTGCACCACCACCGCCCGGCCCTATGGTGCCCATCTTGAGACACATTTATTCCACACATTCATTCTGTTATTTTAGAAGATTCACATGTATTTTTAATTATGTGTGCATGTTTCTGTGTGTGGGTATGTGCACATGAATGCAGGGGCTGGCAGCAGCCAGAAGAGGGCATCAAAGCCCTGGAACTGGAGTTACAGGTAATTGTGAGGCACTCTGTATGGGTGCTGGGAACCAAACTCAATTTCACTGAAAGAACAGTAACTACTCTTAACCATTTCTCCAACTCCTACTTATTTCTTCTTCTCTCCATCTCTCTCCATTTCTCCATGGTCTCACTACGCAGCAATGGCTAGCATGGAACTTATTATGTTGACCAAGCTGGCCTCAAATCCCCATGCCTCTGTCTCCATGCTGGCATTAAAGGTATGTGTCAGTACACCTGGCTTGTTATTATTTACCTACGGAATTAAAGAACAACTTCCAATAATCCCAGCACTTGGGAGGTACAGGCAGGAGGATCAGGAGTTCAAGCCAGCTTTAGCTATACAACAAGTTCAAGGCCTGCCCAGACTACATGAGACCCTGTCTCAAAAAGGCAAAAGAACAATGCCAGGCACACTGGTACATATCAGCAATCCTACCATTCAGGAGGTGGGGCAGGAGGATCAGTAGTTCAAGACCAGTCCGGGCAACACAGTGAGATCCTATCTCAAACAAAAATATAAAAGGAATTAAAAGAACTATTTGTTGTTGTTTGTAGAGATTCATACTTGTTTTTTGTAGCTCAGCTAAGAGCTGAATCCAAATGGCCCTGATGTTTTTATTATTTATTACTTCGAAGCTCTAGACTCACAAAGTTTATACACCACTAAGGAAAACACTGACAACAGGTGATAGACAGCTCAGCAGCACGTAAAAGACGTGATCTCGTTTGGCATCTGTTAGGTTACTTTCTGCATAAACAAGATTAAGAAACCATCGTAAGAGTTACGAAATACTCACCTCTGAAAAAAATCCACTTCCTGTAAAAACTTTTCGCACATTCCAAATAAGGGGTCAACTCTGCAGGAAAAAAGGAAAGTGTAAAAAACCAGTCACTCCACGAATGAAGGAGTGAGGACAAGAACCCCGAAACCCAAGCACTGTAAGATGGACGAGCTCCTAGACAGCAAGAAAGGCAATGGTCTCTCTGAGGAACAAAAGGCCAGGAGTCGTTTCTGTGGCTAGAGAGGTCAGGCATGGGTCTGATCTGACCCATGCGTGAACTTCAGACTTCCTGAAAGTGAAAGAAGCAGACTGCACATCTCTTAGCTGACTTCCCTACATTTTACTCATCATTTGCCTTAAAAGAGCGGTGACTGTATCCACGGTGTCCTCAGAACACCTGTTCTGTCCAGTGTGCACCTGTCTTTCTGTCTATGTGTTGCTTTCATTGGTTGAATAAAGAAACTGCCTTGGCCTTTTGATAGGGCAGCACTTAGGTAGGCAGAGTACAGAACTGAATGCTGGGAAGGGCAGAGAGCCACCATGGAGCTGCCAGGTCAGACATGTTGAATCTTTCCCAGTGGTGACATACAGATTATTAGAAATGGGTCGAATCAAGATGTGAGAGTTAGCTAATAGGAAGCTAGAGCTAATGGGCCAGGCAGTGTTTAATTAATACAATTTCTGTGTGACTATTTCGGGTGTAAGCTAGCCAGGTGGGACCAAAGCAGGCCCTCTCCATACAACATGCACCTTATCCTCGTGTGGTTCCTGCAGTGACTATCAGCTGCACCTTACCCTCGCGTGGTCCGTGCAGTGACTATCAGTTGCAGGGCTTTGGCCTGGAGCCTCATGTGGTGTATGATCACCACCTGCTTATTCTCCACCCCGCTGTACATAAACTCCATTTTATAGGTTTCTTCCATGATCTGTAAGGAAAGACAATCAGTAAAAGATCACAGGAGAGAGAGGGTTGCACAAGCTTCCAACCCTAGCTGAGGAGCTACAGACAGCTGATGGCTTCTGAGGAAGGGTGTGGCTCCTGGCAGGCTAGCGACACTCTTGTGGGTGGCCCTAACCCTGGAGTATGGACAGAGCACAAACAAGACTCAACAGGTTATTTTTTTAAAAAAGGAGAAACAAAATCGGGTGGTAGAGAGGTGGGGATAGCTTTAGGAAAAGTTAGGAAGAGGAGTATGGATGAATATAAAAATACACTCTATGAAAGTATCAAAGAATTAAAAATATTAAAATAACCTCAAAATTGCCAGGCGTTGGTGGCGCACACCTTTAATCCCAGCACTTGCGATGCAGAGGCAGGTGGATCTTTGTGAATTTGAGGTCAGCCTGGTCTACAGAGCAAGCTCCAGGACAACAAAAGCCCCAGGGAAACCGATTTAAATAACAAAACAAAGCAAAAAACCAAAATCCCACCTCAAAATTATTTTACACGCACTTTAGAGAAAAGATCTACAACTGTTTTTATTAGATTTTAATATGTTTGAAACATGCAATAATATAAATGGCATCACATAAACTATGTGAGAGAGTGTGGGTTCTGTATATGAGTTCCAGGGCCTGAATTCAGGTCATCAGGCCTACATACTTCGACCTGCTGAGCCATGCCCCAGGCCCACAAACCGATATATTTGAACAATTTCAGAAATCATGCAATTCAGCTGCCACATTGTATAGAGGATGAAACTCCAAGAGACTCAGATAACTTGTTCATTTATCAGCCCGTAAGGTGGAGGAGACCTGAGACCCGAGCCCTGGTCCTCTGACTCTGGAGCCCAGCGCTGGGCAAAGTTACCGCACAACCCTTCACTAACTTCTATTAGACCTGGAAGTCAGACAGACGCCCGACTGAGGAGTCTCTATGTGCTTACCTGTTTTGCTGCTGCTGAGGCCAAATCACTCTGCTTTAGATATAGGGGGGCAGCCACATTCCACAGCTTCTCCTGCAAAGCCTACTCAGACAAAGAGAGAGACAGGCACAGAGGTCACAAAAGGGACACAGAATTGAGATCTGTGCTTTGATTGAGAATTTAGCATACTGTGGGTTTCCTCCCATTCCTTGCACTGTCTAAAAGCGAGTAAGCCTCGCCTACCTCGGAGTGTGCGACAGCTGGCACTCAGATGACTGGCAGGACAATCAGCTGCTGCACGCTGGGCCCTGGGGCCTTGCTCACAGAGTCACTGCATTAAAACGAGCAGCCTAAACTGTCCAGCTTCCAACTGAGATTCCAACTTGTGTATGGTGTCCTTTGACACACCCTACCACGATCCAATGTGTAAAACTCCCAGCAGGGCAGCTTTCCTAGAGCCTCCTCTCCCAGCTTCTCTCCAATCAGAGTGCTCACTGAGAGCCACAGGTGTCACTCCCCACCCCTCTCCATCACCTAACACAGGTTTGGGTACCAACTCCACCTATCTCGCTGTGGGTTTATTTCAGGGAGTTTCTTCTCCATCTTTTGATTTCCTGTTCTTTTCTTCAGAAAGGGTGACCTTACGGATGCAGCCCAGGCTGCCTCAAACTCATGATCTTCCTGTCTCAACTTCTCTAGTAGGCACCATCAAGCTCGGCTTCCAAGGACCTTCTGACAGCGCAATGAATGACTTCATAGAAACCAGACTAACCCTGTCTAAACAACGCAAGTCACACACATCATTTTCAATTTTCTAGTAGGCACGTTTATAACAGAAAACACACTGGCAAACTAAATTTTGGGGGTGTTTATTTCAACATGGTCTCATCCTATAGTCCAAGCTGGCCTTGAACTTGGCAACCTTCCTGCCTCAGACTCCTGAGTACTGGGATTGCAAGTATGAAATACTATGCCCAGCTCAGTAAAAATGTTTAAAATAAATATAGTCTACTTGGGCCAGGTGTGTAGCACACACCTTTAGTCCCAGCACACAGGAGGCAGAGACAGGTGGATCTCTGTGAGTTCAAGGCCATCCTGGCCAGCATAGAGAGATCCTGCCCCCCCCCCCCCAAAAAAAAAGAAAAAGAAAAGAAAAATTAAGAATATGTATAGAGTCTATTTAATTCAGTATACTGCCATTTTAACAAAAGTGGTACCTTTTTCTGTTTTGTTATTTTTGTTTTGTGTCTGTGCACCACACACACGCCTGGTGGCTTTAGAGGGCAGAAAAGGGCACTGGCTCTCCTGGAACTGGAGTTCTAGACAGTTGAGAGCAACCTGTGGGTACTGTGGGCACTAGGAACTGAACCTGGGTTTTCTGAGAAGAACAAGTGCTGGCACCATCGAGAGTAGAAGACAGGAGTGGTTATCAGTGGACCGAAGCCAGGACAGGTCCTGAAAGGCTCCGATGCAGGGCCCAGTTGGTATTCTCAATTCATATTCTAAAACCACAAGCTAGGGCCAACAAGCAAGACTTTACAGCAGTGTAGGCGGCAGTCAGCAGGTGGTTAAGGGCAATGACCAGTTACTTTAGCTATTTCTCTAGGTCATTTGGTTCCAGGTAGCAAGTAAAGACATGCTTGGCAGTGTAAGCAATGCTTTAAGTGAACTGCTAAATAAATCAATAACTCAGGACTAAATAACTGGTCCTTTCTACCCTATGCTACCTCAAGCTGGCTTCCCTTTCACACCTGCTATGTAAACTAAGTCTCAACAGTCCAGTGGGTACTTTGCACCAAGGCTTAGTGGCCACACCTATTTGGTAGCACCACACTGAACAGCAGTAGAAAACTGTTACTTCCAATTATTTCTCATGTGCAAGTTTCTACATAGGTGTGGTTGGAGCAGAATGCTTCTGTATTTTTTTTTTTTTTTGAGTACATAACATTACACTGTAAGTATTTTCCCGCCCACCACAGACCATGCGGCTGAGAATAGCCACAATTTATGAGCTCCTCCTGACTCAGGTTCCAGGCTGACAAGAGTGATCAGCACAATTGAGCAATGTCTTCTCGATCCCCTCTTTTGCTACTAACAAAAGTGGATTTTGTTTTCCTCTTTTCAATAAGACAGGGCCTCGCGCCAGCAACCTGTCCTTTATTCCCGTTCCCACTCTCCTGTCTCCAAGTGGCCCTCACGTGCGCCAGGCAGAGGAAACGTTCTGCTGCTCATCTCTATCGCCAGCCGCGTTTAGTCTGGAGGTAGTTTCACTAAGATGCCCAGGCTGGCAATGAGTCCTGCTGCTTTGGTCCCCCAAACGGGCAGATTACAGGTCTGTGCCAACAAAGGCCTGGGAGGTTGGCCCTTTTAAGAGAAATGAATTAGCCTTTCTACTTTGACAAACAAAATCAAAAGCAAGTTCAGAAAATAGCATGCCAGGTGGTGGTGCACACCTTCAAACCCTGCACTCGGGAGGCAGAGGCAGGCAGATCTTTGTGAGTTTGAGGTCAGCCTGATCTACAGAATTTCAGGACAGCCAGGGCTACACAGGGAAACCCTGTCTCAAACACCACCACTTCTCCTCCACCAAAAAAGAAAGAAAGTGTGGGGGCCAGCCATGATAAGCTAAGTAAGGACAGGTCACCCAAGGCAAGTTCTTATTTCCAACCGCTATCACATGCCAGAGTAGAACTCGGCCCTGGATAAATTTAATAAGAGGCCTGAGTCTCGGTAGTTTACCCTGAGGCAATACCTGGTGGCAGGACCTGACCACCGCCCAAGAACAGACCATTCAAAGGAAATACCTAGGGCTGGAGAGATGGCTCAGAGGTTAAGAGCAATGGCTGCTCTTCCGGAGGTCCTGAGTTCAATTCCCAGCAACCACATGGTGGCTCACAACGATCTATGAGATCTGGTGCCCTCTTCTGGCGGGCAGGCATACATGCAGACTAAATAAATAAATAAATATTTTTTTTTAAAAGAGGAAATGCCTAACATTCCAACCGCTGTAGATAGGATCACCTGCCAGTGCACATTCACCAGGACACCCCTAGACAAATGTCAGCCAATCAGAGGTCCTGAACCTCAGAAAACCCTCACCCCCATCTTTACTACTATAAAAACCCTATTCTAATTGAGCTCGGGGCTCTCCAGTTATTCCAATACGTTGGATATGGAGAGACCAAGTTCACAAACTTGACTAAAATAAAGGCTCTTCGCTTTTACATATGGGACTCAGTTTCCTTGGTTTTTGCGGGAACTTCGCGGATTTGGGCATAACAGAAAGAAAATAGTATGAAAGTTTAAATATGAGGCTAGTCCCACTAAATGAAACACTTAATGACCCTAGTATCCTTCTCTTTTGGAAACAGGGTTTTATAAGGCCCTGGCTGTTGTCCTGAAACTCCTAATCCTCCTGCTTCCAATTCCCATCGGTCCAAATGCTGGGACTACAGTGTTCCTGTTTATCCGGTGCTGAGATCAAGCCCGGGGCTTGGGAATGTTAAGCAGGTATTCTACCATCTAAGCTATATAGCCTTTGCTCCAATCTTCAGGATTTTAAACTTAAAATCTGCCCTAATTTGTTGTTGTTTGGTTTTTCAAGACAGGGTTTCTCTATGCAGACCAGGCTGGCCTCAGACTCAGAGTCCTGGGATTAAAGGCATGCAGCACCACATCTATTGTTCTAATTTGAGAACGATAAAAGAATCCTCCTAAAATTAAATTTCCCGTATGTGCTGGATAGTTTTATGTCAACTTGACACAAGCTAGAGTCACCTGAGAAGAGGGAGCCCTGATTGAGAAAATGCCTTCACAGGTATAGGCAAGGTTATAGGGCATTTTCTTTTTTCTTTTTGGTTTTGCTGTCTCTGCCTCCCTCTCTCTCTGTAGACCATGCTGGCCTCGAACTCAGAGATCCGCTGGCCTCTGCCTCCCGAGGGCTGGGATTAAAGACATGTGCCACCACTGCCCAGCTGCATTTTCTTACTATATGACAGAGGGCCCAGTCCATTGTGAGTAGTGCCATCCCTGGGCTGGTGGTCCTGGGTTCTATAAGAAAGCAGCTGAACAAGCCATGAAAGCAGAGCTTCTCTGTGGTCTCTACATCAGCTCCTGCCTCCAGGTTCCTGCCCTGTTTAGTTCCTGTCCTGACTTCCTTCAATGGTGAACAGTGATAACAAGATGGAAGTACAAGCCACACAAACCTTTTCCCCCTCAAGTTGCTTCTGGTCATGACGTTTCCTCACAGCAAGAGGAAGCCTGCCTAAGACACTGTGTGTGTTCACACTTATTTCAATAGAGACGTGATTTTCCCACTGCTGGATGGCTTCACAGAACAACAGTTTTTCAAAACACTTAGGGTCTCAAACACTGCTGACCATTCAAGTCCATTCTTCGCATCAGAATCCATAAACACTGAATCCAAGCAAACCTTAATAAGGAGCAGCTGACACTGAAGATAGGCAGCAGAGAAGTCGGCCACCCCTGCCAGTTCAGACTGAAGTTCTCCAAGTCTCTGCAGATCTCTATAGTAAAAACAAAGCCAGAACATAAACAACTCAGACACAACAAAACAGCAAGTCAGACAGAGCAGAGGGATAACAAGTAATGTGGAGATCATGTCACACTGTTTGACCACACAGCAGAAATTACCTATGCCCCAAAGCAGTGACTAAAGATCTATGACAGAAATACTAAGTATACTATGGTACACCAATAAAATATTTTACAGCTATTAAAAAACAAGTTGATAATGTTATGTGGTGGCTCACGCCTTTAATGCCAGCACTTGGGAGGCAGAGGCAGGCAGAGCTCTGTGAGTTTGAGGTCGGCTTGGTCCTAGGACGGCCAAGATAACAAAATAGAGAGACCCTGTCTCAAAAAAACAAAGCAAAACAAAAGTTGATAATAAAGTATTAAGACCCCAGCTCTGTAGGAACTGTACATGAGGAGAGGGCCAGAGAGACAGCTGAGGAGGTTACAAGGTACCTGTCACCAAGCCTGACTACCCGAGTTTGATCCCTAGGACCTACCTACATGGTGGAAGGATAGAACCAATTCCCAAAAGTTATTTTCTGACCACCCCATACACAAAAGTAAACTATTATCAGGAAAACAGCTTCAAAGTTCTATGGGTAAAAATACACAGGGGACAGCTGGTTCAGCGGGTAAAAGCTTTTTTTTTTCCGAGACAAGATTTCTTCGTAGCTTTTGGTTCCTTGGTTCCTGTCCTGGAACTAGCTCTTGTAGACCAGGCTGGCCTTGAACTCACAGAAATGCGCCTGCCTCTGCTTCCTGAGTGCTGGGATTAAAGGCGTGTGCCACCAACGCCCAGCTTGGGTAAAAGCTTTTGTTGCTCTTGCAGAGGATCCAAGTTTGGTTCTCAGCACCCACATGGTAGCTCACAATCATCCTCTTTTTTTCCCCACTAGGTAGGGTTTCTCTGTGTAGCCCTGGCTGTCCTGGAACTCACTCTGTGGACCAGGCTGGCCTCAAACTCACAGAGATCAGTCTGCCTCTGCCTCCCAAGTGCTGGGATTAAAGGTGTGTGCATAACCATCCTTAATTGTAGTTCCTGGAACCCAACAACCTCTTATAACCTCCAGAAAACAGCAGCACAAAAGTAGCACATATATTATATATATATATATATATGTGTATATATATATATATATATACACACACACACAGATATGCAAACAAGACACTCGCACATGAAAGATAAAATCTATAAACATTATGCATACATACTCAGCCATTCTCCACTTCATTACTAATTGACCTGATTTTGTTTTAGGGAAGACATCCTCGAACCCACTTCTAGGTAGTGAGTCAGATCCAATAAGTCATCTAGTACATCTCATCCTATGGAGGCCAGAGGTCAAGATGTCTTCCTCTGCCACACTCCCAGGAGCTCACCACTTGATGAGCCCCTGGGACCCTCCTGTCTGTGCTCTCAAAAGCTAGGGTTGGACAGGAGAGACGGCTCAGAGGTTAAGAGCATTGCTTGCTCTTCCAAAGGTCCTGAGTTCAATTCCCAGCAACCACATGGTGGCTCACAACCATCTGTAATGAGGTCTGGTGCCCTCTTCTGGCCTGCAGGCATACATGCAGACAGAATATTGTATACATAATAAATAAATATTAAAAAAAAAAAAACCAGTACCGTAGGAAAGCTGAAGGCTTGGATCACTTGAGAAGCTGTTTTGGACACAGCAGACTTTTGTGGCTGGACACAACTGTCCATTGATCCAGCCCCTCTCTTTAACCTCATGCAACCTCAATGGCAGCACCAGGATAATTGATGCTGCTTCCTAGAGGCCTTGCACAACCACGCACAGAGCAACTGATAGCCAGGACTGAAGAAATGAGTGTCCATGGATAACATCATCTCATGTGTTTGAGTGGCCTGGTCCATCCTGATGTCAGTCACACAAAACAAAAGACTCTGGGCTATCCGCATTAATGAAGCAGGATTCTGGTGGCCAGCAAGTCTCTGCAGTTCCCTTATCACAGAGACATTCAGAACCATTCTATTTCTGAAGCAATTACTGTCAGCAAGATTCTGCCCTGTTACTACTAGAAGAACACTGCCAGGCTGATCATGTGCTGATGCTAGTCTCCTGCCCTGCGGTGTAAACCGCTGCTCTCAGTGCAACCCAATCAGCCACGAGAAGCCTCACCTACAGAACAGGCAAAGTGGAAACTTGCTGGCCCCCGGCACAATGCTCTGTGTCCCGGGGTTTCCTCTGTGCACCTCTCTTGCCCACAAGCCTCAGGAAGCCGCAGTCTAGACGCCCATCAGAAGACGGGGTTCTCTAAGCGGATGGCACAAAGAGCACCTTCTGTGCACAGCTGTACTGCACTAGGCATTTCCTTATCGGAGTTAATCACTCCTCACTCCAGGAGCTGTAGCTAATCCGTTCCACTGAGCATAAAACCAAACACTAACATGATGTGGTCTGCCCAATGTCAGAGTTAAAAAATGTCAAAAAGAGGACACAAACCAGGCCTGTCTGAGTCTAAAACTCTCTTCTTTTGATCATTAACATATAATAAACCCTCCATTTATTTATTTGCTATTAATTTTTTAAATTTATGAAACATATCAAATACTAACGAGACAAAACAAACAAAAAACAGCTATAGTGAACCATATTTCTACAATGTGATCTGGCAGCGCAACAATGCTCCTCTCAGAACACACATTAGCAACCCCTGGTCCATAAAGCCAATAAACATTTAAAAAAGCCAGGCATGGTGGTGCACACCTTTAATGCCAGCACTCAGGAGATGGTTAGAGGTAGGCAGACCTCTATGAATTCAAGTCCAGGCTGATCTACACGGCAAGCTCTAATATCCAGGGCTACACAACAGAGATCTCATCTCAAAAACAAAATACTCTGGATATACAGATCAAATGTCTGTGGCTACACCTTCCTTTCAACCTCTTCTACGCTCTAAAAATCAAGGTTACAGTCGTTCTCTTTGTGATCTGAGCCTGTGCTTTGGATTTCACCTCTCCTTATGCTGGAGGTTTGAACTCCGGACAAACCGTTACCCAGATAGGAAGCTAGTTCGGGACTCCACGTCTGGTTAGTGATATTCTTCCCTCCCTCACCTGATTGACTTCAGGTCATCTCTTAGATCAGTGGTTCTCAACCTTCCTGATGCTGTGACCCTTTAATACAGTTCCTCATGGTGTGCTGACTCCAACCATAAAATGATTTCTGTAGCTACTTCATAACTGTACTTTTGTTACTGCTATGAATCGTAACGTAAATATCTGTGTTTTCTGATGGTCCTAGGCAAGCCCTGTGAAAAGGTCATTCAACCTCCAAAGGGGTCACGACCTATAGGTCGAGAACTGCTTCCCATTCAAAGAAGGCTTAGGTGAACCTTCCTTTCTTCTAGAGACCCTGCTTATCTACTATAGTAGCAAAGTACAATTCTGTATTTTCTATTTATCCAACTAACTCTCACGAAACTAAGAGCCCTCATAATAGGGACTATCTGTTTACCACTATGCCTCTTCTACTAACATAATACCTGGCAAAAGAAAATACAGGGTGTGCATGAATAAACCCCAGCTCTTTTATAGAAGTGCTGTCATGCTGAATGTAAATACACAGAGATCCTTCTGCCTTTACCTCCTGGGTACCGGGATTAAAGGTGTAGCCATTCTTCAACTCAACAGAAATAAGGGCTATAAAGCTCTGAGAAGCAGGGCCTGGTGAGATGGCTCAAGGGTTAAGGACACTGA
The DNA here is from genome assembly GCA_963919715.1 of Microtus obscurus. Taxonomy (NCBI): domain Eukaryota; kingdom Metazoa; phylum Chordata; class Mammalia; order Rodentia; family Cricetidae; genus Microtus; species Microtus obscurus. Next base: position 24,608,799 of record CAWTZC010002521.1, read on the forward strand.
CTGTACTTCCAGAGGACCTGAGTTTAATTCCCAATTCCCACATGGCAGCTCACACCCATCTATGGTTCCAGTTTCAGGTGACCCAACACCAATGCACATATAAATGAGTAATTAACTTTTTTAAACTAGTTTTTTTTAAAAGATTCATTCATTCATTCATTCATTCATTTATTTATTTATTTATTCAGTATCCTGCCTGTAGGCCAGAAGAGGGCACCAGATCTCATTATAGGTGGTTGTGAGCCACCATGTGGTTGCTGGGAATTGAACTTAGGACCTCTGGAAGATCAGTCAATGCTCTTAACCGCTGAGCCATCTCTCCAGCCCAATAATTAATTTTTTAAAAAGCTCTGAGAGCCGGACAGGCAGTGACGGCACACGCCTTTAATCCCAGCACTTGGGAGGCAGAAGCAGGTAGATGTCAGTGAGTTTGAGGCCAGTCTGGTCTACTCATGGGCACTGGTGACGTCACAGAATCCAGGAGATCAGGCCTTTATAAGTCATCATCTGTGCATCTAGACACAAAGCAGTAAACCACGTCTCTAAAACGACATCGCTCTGCTGAAGTCATCACTATTGTTTATAACAAGCATTTCCGAGTCCCTAGAAGGCACCCCAGACACAGTGGTGAAGACAAAGTAGTTATGCAAAACTCAATAAAATAAAATAAAATAAGATTTCCCTGCACTCGTACTGGACCATGTCCAAATTTCCACAGATACAAGAACTAGGCTGCAAGGGCAATGACTACGACAGGAAAGTTGTTTTACATCAACAGTAACAAAAACGTGGCCCTGGTTGACTATTCTGTATAAAAAGCCAATTAACACTTTTTAGCAACTATAAAAATAGTAATTTTTGAAGTTGAGTGTGTTGGTGCCTTTATTCCTAGCACTTGAGAGATGGAGACAGGAATCTCTGTGAGTTTGAGGCCAGCCTAGTTTACATAGTAAGTTCTAGGATAGCCAGGACTATGTAGAGAGACCCTGTCTCACGGAATCATCATTCTTTGAATGTACATACGCGTGCTTACATATGTGCACAGGTGTGTTCCAGGTGTCATCCACAGCACCATTCACCTCCTTTGAGACAGAGTCTGTCTTTGGCCTGGAGCTCACCAATTAGGTTAGACCTAGGGATCTGACTGTCCCTAGCTCATCAACACCCAGCACTGGTCTAAGGGTCTGGGCATTGAGTTCAGGCCCTTACCTCAGGGATCATCTGACCTAATCTCTACTTGACACAGGAAATCTTTCACGACTGCATAATCCTTGACACAAACTTGACAGTCAGACAAAGCTGGACTCAGACCCTGGCCCTGACACGTCTAGCAAACTGGGATGCCTGTGGAGCAGAGTGGGCTCACAGCTGCTTTCCCTCCCAAGTTCTCCAGAGAGTGCCCGGGGCTAGCCACAGCACTAGCGCAGTGGGCCGTCACTTAAAGATACAAGGGCTACTGCAGATGATGTGAGTTCAGTCCACAGGACCCAGAGTGGAAAAAGAACCAGCTCCTGCGTGCTAGCCTTTGATCTCCACATGTGGGATGGAGTACACACACACACATGAAAAACCACAAATAAATAAAAACACCAGATCACGAAGGGAACGCACCCCAGCAGGTGTTTACCGAGAACCTACTAACAGTCACAGCACAGCTAAAAACTAAATCGACTTGTTTTTATGCGTTCTGCATTTGCTTTAGTGCCAATAAAACAAAACTGTCAAGGACAAGCCCTAAATGCTTAATTAGATGGGAATGAGTCAGGAATCAGCTTATTTTCCTGGGCTCAGGGCCAGCAGCCTCCAAAACTAAACACTATCATGGAGAAGAGGAAACACAGCGCTGAGGCTCACTGCACACGAGCTGCCAAGAGCAGGGGAGCGTGGCTCCCATGCATGGCCGCCCAGTGTACAAAAGGGTTGGTCAGATATGGGTCACATGGTCTAGCAGAGCGTATCAGGTATTCCCCAGGACCTTCCTTTATTACCAGATACTAGTGCCATTATTACCCAGATACTAGTCACCTAGGACAAAAACTACTGATCCAGACTTGCCAACGCTAGATATAACCACATGACTTATTTTCCAGTCAACACAGAACACTAAAAGCACCTCTGGGGCCTACCTTTCAAAATAAGCGAAACAGAATGAAGCCCCTTTCTTGCCCTTTCTTTTCTCTCACAGGCAAAAGCAGACTAGAAAGAAGGAGAGTGGACTGTCAGGGAAGGGGAAGACAAGGAACAGAGGACAGACAGGAAAAGTGAGCCTGGATCCATGATGATCTCAGCCCTGCAGGCCTAAGGGAGGGTGAAACTCCTGCCTCGTCAAACCACTGCTTCTTTGCATTTCTGTTACTCATCTAACAAGAAAGAAAAGTTTAAAATACCTGCTTTTTAACTGTTTTTGTTTTTTTTCCTGAGACAGGATTTCTATGTAGCCCTGGCTGTCCTAGAACTCGCTATAAAGACCAGGCTGGCCTTGAACTCACAGAGATCTGCCTGGGTCTTCCTCCCAAGAGCTGGGATGAAAGGTGTAAGCTCTTTGTAACTTTTTCTATTTGCTCTACTCTTTGACTCATGAATAAAACATCACTAAAAAATAATAAACAAACAATTACAGGGGCTGGAGAGACGGCTCAGTGGTTAAGAGCATTGCCTGCTCTTCCAAAGGTCCTGAGTTCAATTCCCAGCAACCACATGGTGGCTCACAACCATCTGAAATGAGGTCTGGTGCCCTCTTCTGGTCTTCAGGCATACATGCAGAAAGAATATTGTATACATAATAAATAAATATTAAAAAAAAACAATTACAATCTAACCCAAGTATAAATAAAATCTCAAAACCACTCAGGAGTAAAGGCCAGCACTCAGAGAATCTGGATAACTAACAATGGAATTCAAAGCCATCAGGCTGAGAAGGACAGAAACGCTAGCTGTCAGAGGAAGCAGACAAGGATGGCTCACCTGATGGTGAACTCCAGCAGCTCCTGGGCCCCCTGCGGGTCTAGGTGCTGAACACTGTACACCCTGTCGAGGCTCTGCTGCAGGAACTGCTGGGAAGGGTCTTCATGGGGGGTGATGGCAGGAGAGACGGCTGATGACACCAGTTTTCTCCCTGGCAACTAAAAAAATAGTGGAACAGCAGTATCAGCAAATCCTGTGGTCGGCTTATGGGATGGCCACTCACTCACACACGCACGCGCGCACACAGACACGCAACAGAGGCCGAGAGGAAAGATGGAGGAAAAAAAGAAGGGGAAGAACACAAGACAAAAGACTAGGAAGGCAAGCACCAATATAAATGAGAATGCTAACCCAGCCTATCCAATACCATAGTAGGAAAAGAGAATTGTATCACATTTCTGTTGCTGAGCTCAGGAATAGTACTAAAAGTTAATCTGTGTGTTACATTTATTTTTAAGACTTGTGTTTCATTTCATGGGAGTGTGATGACTTATTCCCAAATCAGCTTATGAAGCATGTTGTAAAATGTTTTTATAGGAAGGTAATTGTAATTCCTGTTCTAATCGTTAGAAGTAGTAACTTCTAAGATTTAAGAAAGAGATGGAGGGCCAGTGAGAAGGCTCAGTAAGTAAAGAAACTGACCGTCAAGTTTCTTGAGGTCTTGAGTTTTTCCCTGACATGGCAGAAGAGAGGCAACTTCCAAAACGTCTTTTGACTACCCACATACAGAGACCCTAGGGAGAACTGATTCCCACTAACCACATGCATGCCCAGCATGTGTGTGCTCTGCACACACACACAAATTACATAATGTAAAAATAAATATTACAAGTTTACTCCAGTCTAAAATATATTTCTTTTCTTGCCTAACATTATGTAACTAATCCTTAATTGCATGCTCAGCACAGAGAGGAGGGAGTGAAGGAGGGAGCGGGGAAGGGGACACGGTTAGAGGATATGAACAGAGACGCACAGACACAGAAGTCCAGCGCAGCAGCACACGCCTATAACCCGAGTATAGGAAGACTGAGGGAAAAGGACCGCAAGTTTGCAGCGCAGGGGTGGCACTTGGGAGGCAGAGGCAGGCAGGTCTTTGTGAGTTCGAGGCCAGCCTGGTCTACAGAGTGAGTTCCAGGACAGATGGGACTATTACACAGAGAAATCCTGTCCTGAAAAAAAAAAAAAGGAAGAAAGAAAAGAAAAAAAAAGAGATTGCAAATTTGAGCTAAGCAACAGAGATCATCTCAAAAACTGTTTAAAGCACAGTAAGAAAGTCAAAGATAAAAAGAGAATGGTGGACGGATGAATTTTTGTAGACCATATAGTCTGCTATTTAACCACCACAAGGCACAGCAAATCAACAAAGCAGAATACTTTCAGCTTACCCTCAGGGCAGGAACAAGATGAGAGAGGCTGTCTCGCAGGTAGGCGTAGTGCCTGAAGGTGTGGTCTGAGAACAGTGCAGGCATCGTGGGGCAGGTTTTAGCAGCATTGAAGATAAGAACTAAAACTGCAATGTCTGGTGCACAGTGGGTTAAGTGAGTTTAGAAACCCATAGTCTGCTGCCTCAATTCCCACCGCCAAAGTTCCCATTAAGGTCACAATTTCCCAATAATCAAAACAATTTTTTTTTTTTTGGTTTTTCGAGACAGGGTTTCTCTGTGGCTTTGGAGCCTGTCCTGGAACTAGCTCTGTAGACCAGGCTGGTCTCGAACTCACAGAGATCCGCCTGCCTCTGCCTCCCGAGTGCTGGGATTAAAGGCGTGCGCCACCACCGCCCGGCTCAAAACAATTTTGATTTGCAGTTCAGGGCTGGAGGTACGACCCAGTAGGTAGAGTGCGTGCCTAACAGGCAAGAAGCCCTGGGTTCAATCCTCAGAACCACACAACGTACTGGGGTGTGCCTTCACTCAGGAGGTCGAGGCAGATGCCAGGCTCAAAGTGAGGCACATAATACCTGTCTAAGCAAATACACCAACCCCAAGAGATGGTGAAAGCAAGCAGATTTAGGGGAGGATGCAATGGTCCCCTTGTCCTCACTAGTTTCAGTGTGTCTTATGTTCCAATAAGGATCCCTAAAACTCATGGAGGATCTGGGTCTGCATATGAAGCAAAAGGAGCCTAGGGAGAGTGAGGATGTACTGGGGTAAAAACACTCCCATTACTAGAAAACAATCCAAGTCCACATCATGCTACACGAGGAAATCAAAACCCACTAAACTTGAACTACAAGCATAGTGAGCATGCAGCCTAGCTCAGAACAGCGCCTCCCTCGGGCCAAACGAAGCATGGCTCAAGACACAGCGGATTACACAGGCTGTGAGATCAGACGTGTAAGCTCTAGGGGCAGACCTGTACAGCCTCACGATATGGAAAGTCCTACATCACTTCACAGGTGTGTGCGTCAACAGCTGGAATAGATCTCATTCTTTTTATTTTATTTTTTTGGTTTTTCGAGACAGGGTTTCTCTGTGGTTTTGGAGCCTGTCCTGGAACTAGCTCTTGTAGACCAGGCTGGTCTCGAACTCACAAAGATCCGCCTGCCTCTGCCTCCCGAGTGCTGGGATTAAAGGCGTGCGCCACCACCGCCCGGCTAGATCTCATTCTTTTTAATAGGCAAATTGCCTTTAAAAAAAGATTTATGTATTTTTTTGTGCACTAAATTTGTTTTGCCTGCATGTATGTCTCTGCGAGGCTGCCAGATTCTCCATAACTGGAGTTACAACAAGAGTGAGCAGCATCTCTCCAGCCCCCAGATCTCAATTTTTTTGAGTTACTTTCAGTAACTCAGTTTCTTGGGGCTGGAGAGAAGGCTGAGCGGTTAAGAGCCCTGGCTGCTCTTCCAGGGACCCTGTTCAGTTCCCAGACCCACATGGCTGCTCTTGCCTCTCTGTAACTCTGGTTCCAGGGCTTCTGACACCCTCACACGGATCTACACAGGCAAAACACCAATGCACATAGAAATAAATAAAACTAAAAATGACAACAAAACTTAAATTTTTTCAAGGGTCAGTGGTGGCACACACCTGTTGTGGAGATCACCTTAACTATGTCAAGCTGCGTTACATCTTTTATGCTGCATCTGTTTAACGATGTAGGATGTGTGTTTAATTATGAAGAGTTCCATTTGTTTCACCTTGCCTGCATAAGGCACCTGATTGGTCTAATAAAAAGCTGAACGGTCAATAGCTAGGCAGGAGAGGTCAGGCAGGGCTGGCAGGCAGAGAGAATAAATGGGAGGAGAAATTGAGGCTTGGAGGAGGAACAAGCGAAGGAGGAGGAGAGAACGAGGGATAGGCCCAGGCAGAGGCCAAGCAGCCGCCAGGCAGCCATAGAGACAGCAGGAAAGTAAGGCAGACAGAAAGAGAGTAAGAAAGAGAAAAAGCCAGAGCCAAAAGGTAGATAAAGAGAAACAGGTTAATTTAAGTTAAAAGAATTAGCCAGAAACAAACCTAAGCCAGGCCGAGCATCCATAACTAATAAGTAGTCTCTGTGTCATGATTTGGGAGCTGCCTGGTGGCCCAAAAGAAAAAGCCTGGTACATACACCTTGAATCCCAGCACTCAAGAGGCAGAGGCAGACATATCTCTAAGTTTGATGAGGCCAGCCTGGTCTACAAATCAAATTCCAGGACAGCCAAGACTATATAGAGAAACTGTGTCTAGAAAAACTAAAAGAAATAAAGAAATAAAATAAAATAATAAAATCATCAACAACAAAGATAAAATTGTGTGGCAAATTAGTGATAAAATGTACAAAATATACAATGAATATGTGAAATGTGAGAAGGGGTAAATAAAAGGCTAAAATGCTTGTTGCTATTAAATGGCAAAGATGAAAGCAATGAAGGCTGAGAATGGCCACCTCTCTCTCTGGCACTACTAGTACAATTCAGATCTCTGCTACGACTGCAGGGCCCATCTGAGCCCAGCAAAGAGGATACACGCCGGGTCATCCATGTCTGGCTCAGCTGTGTCAAAAAACGGGTGGGTGCTCAAGAGCTCGGGCACCAAAGGAAGCACAAGGGTCGGATGCCGGCTCCCCAGGAACTTCAAGCACCTGAAAGGAACAGGAACGACATCAGCACATTAGCGAGTGTCTCATCCACATTCCACACTCTACAACTTCATGCACGTCACCAATCCCTCAGGAACTCAGCTGGTCATCTAGAAACGGCGTTTACAGAACAGAGGAGCTCAAATGCAGTTCCTCCAGCTTTCCTGTCAAGAAAACTGACTCCTCAGGCTGGAGAGATGGCTCAGTGGTTAAGAGCATTGCCTGCTCTTCCAAAGGTCCTGAGTTCAATTCCCAGCAACCACATGGTGGCTCACAACCATCTGGAATGAGGTCTGGTGCCCTCTTCTGGCCTGCAGACATATACACACAGACAGAATATTGTATACATAATAAATAAATAAATATTAAAAAAAAAAAAGAAAACTGACTCCTTATGGACCAGGGCAACGGTAAGATGCTAAGACAAAGACCATCCAGTTCCAGGGCTGTCCGCTATCGGCTCAACCCACCCATTTCCCAGCAGCTGGTCCGCTAACAGTCAAGCGACTCAGTTCTGGTCACTGGGGCAAGATGAGAAGTCTGCAGGAAGCTGTCAGTAATTACTTTCTAACCACACACAGAAGCACATGAGGGCATCTTTTTCTCTGGGTCTTCCGAGGCTGGCAACTGTGAGCGCATCCACCAGGACTCTCACCCTGACGAGATGGTCAGTCCTGAAGCTCACTCATCGTGGATTGCTACATAAAGATTAGATTTATTGTTTAAGATGTTTTGAGGGCTGGAGAGATGGCTCAGTGGTTAGGAGCATTGCCTGCTCTTCCAAAGGTCCTGAGTTCAATTCCCAGCAACCACATGGTGGCTCACAACCATCTGTAATGGGGTCTGGTGCCCTCTTCTGGCCTGCAGGCATACACAGAGACAGAATATTGTATACATAATAAATATTTAAAAAAAAAAAAAAAAAAAAAAAAAAAAAGATGTTTTGATCCAGGTTTTCTGGTTTTTGATTTTTAACTTGAAGTCAAAACAACAGAACTGATATCCTAGGGGATGTCCTGAAACCATGTAGCCTTGGGCAGGCTGTTCATAAAGCAGGGTTTAAGAGTGTCATGAGTAAGAACCCAGTTAAAAAAAAATAGCTATTACAGTGAAAGGGGCGGGCTTTTCCAAGCTGTGTAAAACTACACACGAGGCAACTGTGTGTTTTTATTTTTTTATAAGTTTTGGGTTAGACCTGCTAACAGTTTGGCTACACTGAATTACAAAGAGGGCTGAAGAGGTGGTAAAGAGCTTGGCGCATAGCCTGGACGGATGCCTTGAACACCCATGCAAACAATAACAAAACACAAAACTGAACAGTTAGTGCCTGTAATCCCAGCACTTAGCAGACTGAATCAGGCTGATCCCTGAGAGCTTGTTGGACAGAGAATCCAGGTAACAAGGTCCAGATTCTGTAAGATACCCTGTCACAAAAAAATAAAGTTAAGGGAGTCAGAGAGATGGCTCAATGGTTAAAAGTACTGGCTGCTCTTCCAGACAACTCAGGGTTTGAGTCCAGCACCCATAGGGCACCTTCCAGTTCCAGGAATTTTAAGGATCTCTTCTGGCCTCTAAGGGCACCAGCCATGCACGTTGTATGGAGACATACATACATACTGGCAAAACATCAATATATAGAATAATTTTAAAATTTTACATAAAGTGGAAGCAACACTGAGGAAGATACCCAACACTGACTTACACACACACACACACACACACACACACACACACACACACACACACACACACACACACGACAGGACTCAGAGACCAGGAGCGGATGGACTGGCAGAAGAAAGGAAACACCAGGACCAGGGCTGGTTAGAGCATCTCTTCTCTCAGAGGACCTGACTTTATCAGCACCCACAATGAAGCTTACAACCATCTGCAACTCTAGTTCCAGGAGATCTGACACTCTCTTCTGACACCAGGGGTACATGTGATATACACACATGTAGACAACACCCTCACATACATTAAAAAAAAAAAAGGCTTTAGGGACCATTTGTTTAAAAAAAAAAACAAGGCAAAACAAACAAAAAAAACAGAAAGTACTTTTTCAGCATCATATTTCTTCTTTTGTTTCTTTTGGAGTTTTAAGATAAGGTCTTTCTACACAGCCCTAGCTGTCCTGGAAGTAACTCTGTAGAACACACTGGCCTCGGACTCAGATCTGCCTGCCTCTGCCTCCCAAGTGCTGGGTATTAAAGGCATGAGTCACAAGTGCCAAGTCACAAATATTTTTTTATTTTTATATTTTACTTAAACTTTTGTTTCTGTTTGTTTCTGCTTTAATTTTTTTTTAAATGGTTTCATGTGCATGGGCTGTTCTGACTACATGTACGACCATGCACCACGAAGACCCCGGAGGCCACACGAGGGCACCAGACGCCCGAGGACTGGAGTGCAGACAGCTGTGAGCACCATGTGGGTGCTGGGAATAGAAGCCAAGTCCCAAGGAAGCACAAAGGGCTCTAAACTGCTAGGCCAGCTCTCCAGCCCCGACAAATCTTATTTAATACAAACATCTCCCAATGACAGCTTCCACCGTGCGGCCATCCTTCACTGTGGGTCCCGCACTTCCCAACAGAGCTGGGAGCCACCATGCATCCACCCCATGCTGAACTGAGCTTAATCGGGCTGCACAAACACAGGGAAACGGTAAACAGAAAAGCAGTCATCAGAACTGTGATCTACAGCCACTGAAATACAATTCAAGTTCAATCCCCAGAACCACGTGGTAGAAGAAGAGAATGACTCCCACAGCTGTCCCTTGACCCTCCCACACTCACCATGGCACACACACACACACAAACACAAAAATACAAACTGCAATTTTTAAAACGTGATCTAGAATGAGACACCACAGCCTGCATCTGCCAGGAGCTGAGGATGTGGCGGGATGGCAGACTGCCTGGCTACCACACGGCAAAGACAGGCTCTCTACCCTCTACCCGACACTGACATCAATAGAGGTCTGTGTGCACATACCTTCCAGCACCTTACTTAGTCCACGGGTAATCATTAAGAGTTTTCCTTTTCTTTTTGTTTTGTCAAATATGGTTTCTCTGTGTAGTTCTGATTGTCCTGAAACTTAGTCTGTAGACCAGGGTGGCCTAGAACACAGAGATCCACCGGCCTCTGCTGGTATTAAAGGCATGTGCTACCACAGCCAACTTAGCAGTTTTTCCTTTTTCTCCCAACTTCCAAAAAACTTTTATTTATTTGTTTGTTGTTAAATGTATATGAGTGCTCTATCTGCATGTTCAACTTTGTGCTAGAAGAGGGCACCACATCTCATTACAGATGGTTGTGAACCACCGTGTGGTTGCCGGGAATTGAACTCAGGACCTCAGGAAGAGCAACCAGTGGTCTTAACTGCAGAGCCACCTCGCCAGCTCAGTAGTTTTTCTTTTAACATGAATCCCCCCTCTTTTGGAATGACTTCATCAGATAAGTCCAGTGAAATATGTAAAACCCTGAAACATATATTTTATATTGCACATATACAGATATATATATATATATATATATATATATATATATATATATATATAGAGAGAAAGAGAGAGAGAGAGAGAGAGAGAGAGAGAGAGAGAGAGAAGTTAATAAACAGTATTAATAGTGTGGCTGAAGCCAGTGAAGCTAGTGGAGAAAAAACTGAAATTTTCTACTCATAGATCAAATAGAATTTTTTGTTTGTAGGTCAAGTGCCAGCTCTGTCTGAGCGCAATGCTGATGGCTGTAGTGCTGGACATGTGCAGACAGACAAGGGCAGTGTACGAGAAAAGAGAACCTCGGCGTCAGCTGATATTGGATATTCATTTTAGGAAGCAGATTTTTAAGAGTTCGGAAAAGTTAGCCAGGTGATGGTGGCACATGCCTTTAATCCCAGCACTCAGAAATTAGAGGCAGGTGGGAGTCTGAGGCAGAGTGAATTCCAGCACAGCCAGGATTACACAAAGAAACCTTGTCTTGAAAAACCAAATAAAAAAAAGATGAACCAAGCGTCTATCAGAGGTGAAATTGAGGGCCGCACCTAGTCATGTAAGCGGTACAGTTGGCTACCGACTCAGTAAATGAGGTAAGCGCCCTTACTTCCATATGGAGTCCCTGTCGGTAGGGTACTTGGTTAGGTTTTTTAGCAGCTCCACCAGGGCAAGATGAATGCCTTCCTTTGTTGAAACGTTGGTACAGCACAAGAGTTCGTGGAGGGCCTCTCTAATATCCCTGGACGAGTCCTTAAAAGAAAGGAAATAATTAACAATAGAGATTGCTAGCAAACTCAGGCTCCACCTACCTTCCCCTGTCTATAACTACCTTTCCACATAGGGTGTGCATTCGAAAAAATATTTAGAAATTTGCTAACTAAAATTCCAGGGAAAGACCTCATTTTATTGATCTAAGAAGGGGCCTTGCCTTCTTCTATTTTCTATCTTTTTGTTTGTTTGTTTGCTTGTTTATTTATGAGGCACGGTCTCACTCACTATGTAGTCTTGGTAGGTCTAGACCTTGTTATGTAGACCACGTTAACCTCGAATTATAGAGACCCAACTGCTTCAGCCTCCTCAGAGCTGGAACTAAAGGCATGCACTACCTCACCTGGCTTCTCCATGTTTTGAGGCAGGGTCTCATATAGTCCAGGTTCACCCTGAACTCTTGATCTTCCTGCCTCTTCTTCCTAAGTCCTGGGATTACAGCCTTGACCCACCATGCCCGGCCTTTTGCTCTTTAACCTTCCTTTTCCTCCCTGTCTGAAACCGTCCATGACAACTGTCATGCTGAATGTGGTCTCACACACCTGCAGTCCCAGCACTTGAGAGTCACAGGTAGATCATGACTTTGAGGGTGGCCTGAGACATTTAACAGAACCCATACTAAAGCAGGGGGAACAAATTTAAAAAAAGAAAGACCATTAGAATGAGGTGAATGTTTTATAATTAAAGGAACAAAAACCATAAAGGCATATAATATCATATATAAAACAGTGTGGACATCTGTGTGGCCATACGGACCAACAGATGAGCAGCAAGACTGCATGAGCTGCTCCCTCCCTCCAGCACACGTCACAGCTGTGCCATTCTCCGCAGGTCTAAATCTGCTCCTCTTCTGCCTCGAATGTTCTTCCACCGTGGACAAGTCTTGCAAAAATGGTGCCTAGTTCCTTCCTCTTTGAGTTCAACTTTAGATCCTTTTCCTGACTGCTGTATTCCCTAGCCCCAAAGAACCAAATTCCCCTGATACACTCTTACAGCATCTCACTCATGCTACAGACTAATTTCATTTCATTGTTGTGCCTTTGTGCTGCTGATTACTAAATCATAAGGTTCATGAGAGCAGGACCATGGCTTCCACTCACTGTTTTAACTCCCCTACAGCAGTGCTTGGCACACAACAGACAAAGTAAAGACTGAAGAGAGGGACTGAGGAGCTGACTCAGATTCGCCTGACTCTAAACACTGTCAACTTAACCATAAGATAACGTTTCCCAGATGAGTGAATCTCCACTGCTGACAGCAGGAAGCTGTACTGACGTCTTTCTTAAGCACTATATAATAGCCAGTTTTAGGGCTAACTTGTGCAGGTTTGTTTCTGGAAATACTTGCTATGCACTCACTATGACTACGTCACCAGGTGGAGCCCTGAAAAGAACATAACAAAAGGAATCACCTAGAGCCGGGCGGTGGTGGCGCACGCCTTTAATCCCAGCACTCGGGAGGCAGAGGCAGGCGGATCTCTGTGAGTTCAAGACCCTGGTCTACAAGCTAGTTCCAGGACAGGCTCCAAAACCACAGAGAAACCCTGTCTCGAAACCAAACAAAAAAAAAAAAAAGGAATCACCTAGAGACTCCTCTACAGAGTTAATGATCTCATCAAGGGAGATAAGACAGACAAACCTGCTAGACATGATAAACTAAGAAGACTAAAGGGGAGACACGTGGGACTGGTATTTAATTTGCATCAAATGATTGACAGGATGTAACAATGTATCTGCTATAAATTCCATAAGGCTTTAAGAATGAGGAAAGCCGGAAGAGAGGCAAGTCTATAGTCATCTTCTTTGCACAACAATTTCCCATAATGCTTAGAGTGAGAATCAGTGCGCACAAGCTGCTTGCCCCTACCTATCCACTTCACGACCTCTCCTTTCTCACCAGGTTCCACCAAGACTGAAATTCTTATTCTGTTGTCCCTTAGCTGTTCCAGGAGCAGTTCTCTGCCTCGGTCTGCACAGGAAAGGCTGCTCTGCCCTGTAAGGATCCTCTCCTCAGAAGCTTGAGTAACCAGATGATGTATCTTAAAACCCCCACACGTCTAGACTGCTTATCTTCTGCACAGATCTGTCACCACCTGAAATGTTCACCCCTTGAGACAGAAATTATGCTCCGTGAGAACGGGGATCTGCTTCTGACACCGTTCCAATCACTGACATGACAGTGAAAGTGCGGGAGCCGGGACCAGCAGAGTGAAGAATAGTTTGTAATCCTATCACTAAGGAGGCTGAAGGATGTCCTTGGGTTCAAGGTCAGCTAGGACACAGTGAGTTCTAATCAGTCTGGCTGTGTAAAGTAAGGCCTGGTCTCAAATAAACAAACAAACAAAAAACCCAAGAAACTAAAAAGAATAAAGGCCTCCGATGACAGGCAACACAAACAGCATAAATTTGCCTTCTTAGAATCACAAAGACATGGAGCTGGGTAGTGGTGGCGCACGCCTTTAATCCCAGCACTCAGGAGGCAGAGGCACGCCAGACTTCTCTGAGTTCCAGGCTAGCGTGGTCTACAGAGTGAGTTCCAGGACAGCCAGGGCTACACAGAGAAACCCTGTCTCGAAATACAACAACAAAAAGATCCAGGCACTTCAGAAAAATAACTCCAGACCATGAGTTCTACAGCCTGGGTATACCCAAAGCAACCATGTAACTGACTATGTGGCTTCAGACAAATTACTCTTTCTCTACAAAACTACAGATGCTCCCTGCCTCATCTACAGGTGCTCCCCTGCCTCATCTACAGGTGCTCCCCTGCCCAATCTACAGATGCTCCCCTGCCTCATCTACAAATGCTCCCCTGCTCGGTCTACAGATGCTCCCCTGCCCTCTCTTCAGGTCTTCAATTGTACACTACACTGCAGTGAACGTCTTTGAATTCCTGGTGTCATATTTTCCAGCCTCTGGATCTTTGGAGACCATCACACTGTTTTCCTTCTGCTTAGACAAGGGTACCACTTCCTCCTCAACAGTAAACACCTCCTACCCTTCCTCCTTAAAATGTCCTCGGTGCATTGTGCTTGGTCTCCTTGACTCAGCAGCTCAAGTTAGATGCTCTTTTTAGTCCCTTCCCTGGTCACAGGGATAATAAGCGTACTCAGATTTCCTGCTACTCTCCAGCCCCACTTTAGGAGTCGGGTATGAAGGCACAGCTTTGCCACCTGATATACTGACCAGTGCCCAACACAATCCCTGGTTTTAAAAGGGAATGGCCTCACAGGTATCTGACGAAGAAATGACAATAGAAACACCCACCTCTAATACGGCCAGGACGGTATCAAGCTGGTCTTCTCGGAGGGTGATATTGTTAGAGATTTTCCTCATGGTATGTATGGACTGCAGACGCACTTCCTCAATTTCGTCATTAAACATGTCAACTAGGAAGTCAAGGCACTTCTCAGCAAAGGAGGGTGAAGACTGAGCCAGCATGCAGAGAGCCTCCACAGCAGCAATGCGAACCTCTAACAAATGAACACAAATTGAACTGAACGTTATTCGAGAGCCAGAAAAACAGACTCCTCGCACGTGCATTTTTATTCTCTACTCGCCTCTCACCCTAGAGTCTCTCTGTGACATCTGCCCACAGGGTGTCGCCTTATCTCAGTGTTTCGACTACACGAAAACCACTCAAGTGTCAGGTGCAAGGTAACTGATGCTAGCTGCTACCATCTTAGAGCAAAGAATTGACAAAATGAATTTACTTGCCACAAAGTCAACGAGGAAAGATAAAACCCCAGGACCCACACCTGTAATCCCAGGCTAGCATCATTCTGTGTGTGGTTAAGGGACTTGCTGCTCCTATGTAGACAGGACTCAGCACAAACTATGTGGAGGGACCTTATGCATGTATTCTGCAAACTGAGCTACACCTTCACCTCTCTAACCGAACTGTTCTAAGGTTAGAATTACAAAAAGAGAGAGAAAAGGAAGACGGGACAGGGAGCAGGAAAGGGGTAGGAAAGGAGTTGAAGGGGGAGAAGCAGGAGGGAAGCTACATCTCACGGTGAAACACAACGGGAAAGAGAGGTGCAGAGGGCACTGCAGAAAACCTCAGGATCGTAATGCATATGTGGAACCAGAAAACCTTTAAAGGAATAACAGCTGGACAAGAGTGGCTATGCACACCTTTAATCCCAGGCTGATCTCTGTGAGCCAGGGCTATACACCGAGACTCCACTAGATAGACTGAGTGATGACAGATAGGTAGATGGTAGGTAGGTAGGTAGGTAGGTAGGTAGGTAGGTAGGTAGGTAGGTAGGACACAAAAATTTTCACAAAAGCAAAAGGAAGATAGAAGAAAGATTTTGTGGTCACAACTGAATTGAAATCCTGTTGTCTTACTGAGTAACTAAATATTATTATTAATAAGACTTTTATTAATAAGTACTTACTACAAATAGATCATGCATCATGCCAAGTGTTTTATGCACATGGAATCTAATTTAATTTCTATAGCTTGGAAAGAAGCTTATTATCATCACCATCCCCATTTTATAGGACGCTGACGTCTGAATTTAACCACTGCATCATACTGCTTGGCCTCAGCCTCTCCTTCATAGTAGGTTCATTACACAGTGATCAAAAGGCTAAATGAGGGAGGTGGTGGCGCACGCCTTTAACCCCAACACTCAGGAAACAGAAGCAGGAGGATCTCTGTGAGTTCGAGGCCAGGCTGGTCTATAAGAGCAAGTACTAGGACAGGCTCCGAAGCTACAGAGAAACCCTGTCTCGAAGGGAAAGGCTAAATGAAAAAATACACTTTATAAATTTTATCTGTGTGTAGAGGTGAAAGGACGGTAATGGAGTCAGCTCTCCTCCCACCTTTTATGCGGGCTCTGGAGCTCATGCTCAGGTCTCCAAGCTCGTGTGGGAAGCACCTGCACCTGCTGAGCCGTATGGCAGGACAGATGTCTCAGCCACGCTCGTCCTCTCCTACCCTGACACAAAGCAAAGCATGCGAGGACTGCTACGAGGACTACTGGTAATCAAAGCCGTACTTACCGTACATCTCATCTTCCAGCCCATGGACAAAGGCTCCACACGCTCCTGACTCTATCAAGTTCACAGCCCCTGTATCTATTTCTTCCTTGGGAGCATCATCTCCCCATTTCCTGCCGCTGGAAAACTCTCCTGAACTGTAGAGTTCCTTGGCACGCTCGTGTGCAGTGCGTTTCCTCTGTAGAAGATGACGATAATTACTACTTGCCAAGAACACCAAGGTGCACCTAAAGCCGAGAGAAAGTAGGCAACAAAACTGCTCTTGGAGAAACCAGACAGTTCAGAGCAGAGAAATGCAAACCCAACTTAAAATGAGACAAAAGTTCACAAGTCTGTAATAGTTTCCGGTAACCTAGACAAAATGTTGACTGGACAGGTGGTTGTGCTTACATTAGACATCAAAAAGGAGAGCCAGAGAGCCAGGCAAGAGCAGTGCCTCTTCAAACACTGTCTCCAGCAGTGTCTAAGGAGGAGAAAGTAAATCCTACCTCTTTTTGGTTTAACATAACCTTTACAAATTATTTTACAGAATGAAATTCATGATGTAGCTTGTAATTTGGTACTGTGATTTTGAATTAAAATATAATCTAGTAACCTATATTAATGCAGCAAATACATGGACTGCTAAATTAAATCAACACCACCCACCATATATCTACACTGATATCGATTATAGAAACCCAGTGTAAACAAAGAGTTCAAGTTACCCTTAGATCTGACATCAGCTTCTTGTCAAGAGTCTGCTCCAGGAAATGAGAACTGACTTGCTCCATAGAGCCCTGTAAAAAGAAAGAACCCAAAGCATATTCTAGCCATCACCTTAACATTCAAAGTTTACAAGGAAATGCATAGAGGTAACGTGATTCTTGCCAGTAAAGATGCCTATAGGTTCTAAATCATCAGGAATATACTGTAAAAAATATGAACAACAGTAATAGAAGCTACCTCTGACTTAGGTAGAAATTACTCTGTTCTACGTACTGTTCTGAAAGTTTTCTACATATCTCAACCCATTTAATCCTCAGTAGCACACTATGAAGTTAATGCCATTATTTTATGCATGGGGAAGGGGCATGCAAATATTAAGTAACTAACATCACAAATTCCAGAGCTGGAATATAAAGCTAAGTTCCAGGAACCCTTTGGTTTGGCCATCCTTCCTCATTGTCTTTTTCCATTTCTTCCTTCCTTCTTTTTGGTCAAGGTCTCATAGAGCCCAGGCTGGAACACACTATCTACTAGAGGCTGGTCTTAAACTCCTAATGCTCATGTTTCCACTTCCCAGCAGGCCTAACTTCCATTCCTTCTTATTCTATCCTTCCTATATACTTGGCAGTCACACTTTGGGAAACCAAAAAGACCTCTTTGAGGAGTTATGAATAATAATAATAACCCAATCTCTCTCGAATGGTCTTCAACTTTCCAATACAACCTATGTGTGGAATTTTTTTGTTTTACTATAATGAGGAATGGAAATTTTCATTTTTGTGCAGCACAGACAATTCTAACACCTAATTGTTTCATTTTAACCTCTTGAGGAACCTACTTTCTCCTCGAGCTTTATCCTATCACACATCTCACTAGCACTGGTAGGTTTTCTGTCTGGCCTATTAGCACGCATAACACAGTATTACTCGTTACCTCTGTCTTCTTCCCCTACTACTCTAGTCAATTCATACCCATCCCGTAACTCAACAAGCTCAGCTGCTTCCCTGAGCCATCTCTATAACCCTGCTTTAATGACTTTAAATCTACAACTCCAAATTAAGTAACTGTGTTTGTATTAAAAAGTGATTAATAATCCAATCTTGCTAACAACACTGGCAATTACAGTTGCTACTATCTATAACATTTCTAGACAACTAGGCTTTTAGTCATATATATTAGCATTCATAAATGTACATATTTACACATAGTTATGCCTCTTTCTTATATAGAAACACACCTTATTTGTTTATTCATTTATTTATTTTTGGTTTTTTGAGACAGGGCTTCTCTGTTTAGCCCTGATTGTCCTGGAACCCACTCTAGACCAGGCTGGCCTCAACAGAAAGATCTACCTGTCTCTGCCTCCTGAGTTCTGGGATTAAAGGTGTGTACCATCACCGCCCAGCTAGGAACACACACACACACACACAGGTATACTTTCTGTAGGCAATCTTTAACCCTTTTAAACTCTCAATCTGGTATTACATTTTTTATTTTATAGGCAAGAAAACTAAAATTTATGGGCTAATGAGATAGTTCACTGGGTAGGACATTTACCATCAAGTCTGTAGCCCTAAGTTCAGTCCCTGGCTCTACATGGTAAAGGACATTGAGTGTTCTTGATCTTGAGTGGAAAAGGTTTAGCTACCTTTCCTTTTCACATTTGTTTGTTCACTGACCCCGCCTCATGCCCAGAACTTTTGCAGGGAAGTGGGTATGGTAGTATCACAGTCCAGGCCTAGAGTGTGGATTGATGCTTGCTTTGTAAGTCCTATTTGCAAATAAACACAGTAATGAAGCGTACAGCATAAAAAAGGAGGGGGGGTAAGCTATTGGAGAAATTATGGGGTTTCTAAAAATACAACATATCTGACCCTATCTACAGTTTCTCAAAATGTCTGTAAAAATTAACAAACATTGTGTTCATTAAAGAAAGTGTAACTTGGGCTGCAGAGATAGCTCAGCAGTTAAGAGCACTGCCTGTTCTTCCAGAGGTCCTGAGTTCAGTTCCCAGCAACCACATGGTAGCTCACAGCCATCTGTAATAAGAGCTGGCATGCAAGCATACATGTAGACAGAATACTGCACACATTAATAAGTAAATAAGTCTGGAAAAAAAATAGAAAAAGAAACTGTAACTTACCAATAGCTTTGCTGCTTGAACACGAACTACCCAGGAGCCATCACTGACCATGTGGCAAATTTTCCCGAATGCATCATCAACTAAGCGAATTTCTTCATTAGAGGAAGGTATTGGAACAATACTAAATAAAAAAAGGGGGGGGGGACCACATATGACAAAACATGAGCTGCAGGCTCGGTGCTCTGCGGAGACCAGTGAAAACCATATGTAGGAAATCCTCGACTGAAGACACCACACACACAACGGCTTTCAGTTGCACTGCAAACTTTCAGTGCGTTCGGTTTTCAGATTCATGAAGAAACCAAGAACTTGGTGGGGGAAGGGTTACAGGTTGGTGGTAGAGTGCGTGCTAGCCCTCATTCAATCCCTAGTACCTACATAACACAGAACTATACGCCTGAATCCGAATAAAGCTAATTCTAGATAGACGTGTGTGCATGCTTGCATGTGCGTGCGTGTGTGTGTGTGTGTGTGTGTGTGTGTGAGAGAGAGAGAGAGAGAGAGAGAGAGACCCCAATAACTATAAATGGAACTCATTCCTATAGGTTTATCAATCCATTCCGGCTTTCCAATTCTGGTTAACAGTTTAATGCAAAGGAAATGACCACCCCTTTTTCTCCTATAGAAAATACCCTTCTATTAAATAGAATAAATATAAATCTCCATCTCGAGGAATCACTGTGAATAATTTCAGTGCTATGAAAATATTTTAAGCCAGAGCCAGTAGATGGCTCAGAAAGTAAGGGTGCTTGTTGCCACCTGACCGCCTGAGCTTCACCCCCAGAATCTCCATGGTGGAAGGAGAAATGATTCCTACACTGTGTCCTCTTCTGCTCTCCACATGCATGTGGCACACATGCCCACAAACATACATACCTGGTATCTTTTACAATGACATTTGGCCTAAATCAAACTACACCAAAATCTTATTCTCATTCTCTATCTATCTGCCTTTTTGTTTGTTTGTTTGTTTTGTTTTGTTTTTTTCGAGACAGGGTTTCTCTGTAGCTTTGGAGCCTGTCCTGGAACTAGCTCTTGTAGACCAGGCTGGCCTCGAACTCACCAAGATCTGCCTGCATCTGACTCCCGAGTGCTGGGATTAAAGGCGTGAGCCACCATCACCCAGCATATCTACCTATTTCAAAAAAAATGATAGAGAGGCACTTGAGAGTTCCTTCAGTTGCAGATGAGGATGCAGGGACCCAAAGGCATCTTTCACACAGTACACAGTGCATGGTAGTCTGCAGTCAAGGCCTGTGCCCGCCCCCTCTATTCCCACTTTTCTGCAGGTAGCTTTTGTGTGCTGACAAAGGCGGACTTGCACCTACTAACCTCTCGGGGTAGAGCTGACTGACAACCCAGATGAGCTGCACCGCAGCACTGCGCACCTGCTCGTAGTCATCAGACAGCAGCTTACAGGCCTGCAAAGGAGGAGTGCCCGTCAGTCTCTGTTCTCAGGGTAATTCCAAATACTTCCCAAGTGAAGACAGGATGGCAGGGTAAGGGTGCCAATCAAAGTACTTCAGAGTGCTTCTCATTTCTTAAACCCCCGCCTAACAAAGGAATCTTGGCATTCGTAATCTTCTCAGGTATAATATCACACCCCATGTGGAAAGCAGAACCACACAGAGGGACAGACATCTAGATAACATCCAACCAAGTGAAGTCAGAGTACTCAAGACCCATAGTACTACAACGACATTTACACATCAGTCCCAGAGATGTAGACAATTGTAATTTTCACAGAGATGAAGCCAGTGTAAGCTAACAAAACCTGAGCGTGGATTTAGCCTGCTGATCCCTAGACTCACTCAATTATCCTCCAGCAGAAACATCACATTCTAAGGCATCTGTTTAAGCTGTCAAACAGCCTGTCCACCACTCCATCACGCCTTTTTCCTGTTTATAATCCGATACTACACTCATGTGCCATCTGCTCATATGATCTGTGGTCTTAGTCACTCTCCAGAAACATTCCAGTTTACCACACTGGTGCCAGAACTGATGTGGACTATGGCCCAGCCAAAGAGAGATCAGGAAGTCTAAAACTTGCCCTAATTATTATTACTTTTTAGTACGTAATCGAACCCAGGACCTTGGGCATGCTAGGCAGGCTTTTTACCACGGAGTTACATCCCCAGCCCACTTTCCTTACTTCTAATCATACTTTCTCCATGTGTTTAGTATTCATGCACAGACAAGTCTTTTTACATGCATTAGCACTATTTAATTACAAATATATCCCATATTGCTCTCGAAAGTATGTTTTAGATATAGCTTCACAGCCACCCCAACAAATGTGGCCACTGATCACCCTCATGAGTGCAAATTCTGAGAAATGGTGCAAGACCACCCCCCCAACTTCATGACCCTCCTCCCCTTCCAGAAAGCCACCGATCACCTGAAAGTACCTGATTATAAATCGTCTGGTGTAGCTTCAGTCCTCTTTCATGGAGCTGCAGCTAGAGAATAAAAATGCAGTTGAAGTCTCCCCAGCATCTCCACACATTCCCAAGGGTATCACGTCAGATCAGACTAACAGAATAAGTACTCAACAAAGACATTTCCTACATAAACACTCAGACACTTAACTCCAACCCAAGGACAATCTCAAAAATGTTAGAGAAGCATAAAATCATGGTGAGAAAGAAAAGAGAGAAGGCCGGGCTTGCAGCTCAGCGGTAGAATACTTGCCTAGCATTTACAAAGTCCTGGGTCCAAGGAGAAAGAACCCCAGGGAACAAACGGTCACCACAACTTCCCTCGGATCCCATTGCCCTTTCTGAAGGGCCACCTAGGGGATGCCTACTGTCCATAAAACCAAGTCACACGCCTTCCTGCTGGAACCAGGAGAGCTGAAGGAGAGCTCCGACACAGATTCTATCTTCCTTCCTTCAGAGATAGAGATGAAGGGGCCCAAAGGAGCCAAAAGAAAAGCACACTTGGCATACGGGAACCTGTGTCTTCAGTTCTATAAGGAGTGCACTAGGGGATTTCAAAATATATCCAAAGTAGCATATGCCATAATCTTGAGATGAACCAGGTGTGAGGCTAAAGCAAGAGGACAGACCCAAGTTCAAGGCCAGTTAGGGCTACAAAGTCAGTCCCTACTGAGAGAGAGACAGAGAGAGAGAGAGAGAGAGAGAGAGAGAGAGAGAGAGAGAGCTGGGCAATGGTGGCTCACGCCTTTAATCCCAGCACTTGGGAGGCGGAGGTAGACAAGATCTACAGAGTGAGTTCCAGGACGGCCAGGGCTACATAGATTCACAGAGAAACCCCATCTGGAAAAAACAAAACAAAAAGAAAACAAAAAAACAAAGGAAATGGAACTGTCCCCGGTTACTTTTTTTTTTTTTTTTTATGTTTACCATGGCTTTTATAGCTGCTGTTCTGACACGTGGGTCCTGGTCACTAAAGTAGTCCCCGATAATCTTCTGGACATCTCTGGCAGTTAAGCCTTCAGCATCTTTTGTGACATTTTTCTCCAAAGAGCCAAGGTTGCCAAGTAACTGCAGGCACTTATTTCTTACACCATGGGATGTATCTGTCAGGTGCTACAAAAGGAGAGGAAGAGAAAGAACATGATTATGACATCTTGAAAAACAAACCAAACACTGGGAAAGCTCACTCCACCAGCCCTGGAGACCACTGCCGTCTCAGAGTTCTCACTGCTCTGTGGAGACCACTGCCGTCTCAGAGTTCTCACTGCTGTGTGACATTGCTTCGCCCAAGGATTCATCTTCTTCCCCCAAATGAAGCTTTCATTAAATTATTTATTATTTACACATGTAACTGGGAGGGATATGCACGTGTGGATGCAGGAGGATAACTCTTTTCCCTTTAAGGAGGCACTGAACTCAGGTTGTCTTCAGAAAACAAGAGGCTCCTTTGTTTTCTCCCCCTGCAGTTTGTTATTTCCAACAGCTGGCACTCTGCCTTGTACAAACCGCTACTTTAAAATCTCTCTACATTTTACTTACTATCAGGCTTTTTTGAGTCTCACTATGAAGACACAGCTGACCTGGAACTTATATACACCAGGGTAGTCTTGAACTCACAGAGATCTGCTGGCCTCTGCTTCCCAGGTGCAGGGATTAAAGGAGTGCACCACAACACCCAGCTCTAATACCAAATTATAATACAAATAAAAATGTAAAAACGTGGGGGTTGGAGAGATGGCCAAAACACTGCTGCTCTTCCAGATGTCCTAGGTTCAATTCCCAGCACCTATATGGTAGCTCAAAGCTGCCTATAACTCCAGTCCCAGGGAATACAGTACCTCTTCTAGACTCCACAGGCACAGGCATACATATAATACATAGATACGTGCAGACAAAATACTCCTGTACATAAAATACATAAGTAAAATTTTAAAAAATAACCAGTATATAATAGAATTATTTAAGAAAATTTAAATTTAAGAACTCTTTAAATTTACTTTTATTTTTACAAATTGTGTGTATGTATGTGTGTATATGCACGCGAGTGTGTGTGTGTGCATGCACATGTGAGTGAGGATGCCCAAAGAGTCCAGAAGAGGGTGTCATGAGGCTAGAGTTACATGTGGCTATAAGCTGCCCAACACAGGTGTTAAGCTCCTGTCCTTCACAAGAGTATCACTCACAAAACCCAATTTTAAAAACTTTTAACAGTCATAGAGAAATACGGAAAAAATCTTGAGTTTATGGCTCAGTGAACTCTCACAAACTGAATACAAGAACCAAATAAAGAAACGAACTATATGACCAAGTGTGGTGGCACACAACTTTAATCCCAGCACTCAGAAGGCAGAGACAGGTGGAGTTATGTGATCAGAGGCCAGCCTGGTCTACACAGCAAGTTCTAGGCCAGCCTGGGCTACAGAGCAAATTCTAGACCAGCCTGGTCTAAAGAGTGAGTTCTAGGCCAGCCTGGGCTACAGAGCGAGTTCTAGGCCAACCTGGTCTACACAGCAAATTCTAGACCAGCCTGGTCTAAAAAGTAAGTTATAGGCCAGCCTTGTCTACACAGCGAGTTCTAGGCCAGCCTGGGCTACAGAGCGCGTTCCAGGCCAGCAGGTCTCACTACAAAGTGAGGCCCTGGGGCTGGAGAGATGGCTCAGTGGTTAAGAGCACTGCCTGCTCTTCCAGAGGTCCTGAGTTCAATTCCCAGCAACCACATGGTGGCTCACAACCATCTGTAATGAGATTTGGTGCCCTCTTCTGGCCTGTAGACAGAATACCAAGAATACTGTATATGTATACATAATAAATAAATAAATCTTAAAAAAAAAAAAAAAACAAAGTGAGGCCCTGTAGAAGAATATGGGATCTTGTAAAGATGATACTGTCCTTGATGCTGTTGCTTCTCCTTAATCTTATGAATCACCATCATGCTTATGTGAGATGTCACATGTGAGCTTGGTGTGCGTGTCACAGCACGGATGCAGAAGCAAAAGGACAACTTCCAGGAGTCAGTGCTTTCCCCCTTCACGATGGGTTCTGAGGTCACAAGACAAGCACTTTACCCAACGAGCCACCTCTCTGGTCTAAAGATACTGCTAATACTGACATGATACCAAAAAGACAGCATCAGAACAGACGAGACTGCAGACTTTCCACAAGGCAAACGACTCAATGGCATTTAAAGAACAAAAACAAAATATCTTAGAGACTGAAAAAAATTCAAGACCATTCACATATAATATGTATATCTTTTGGATTCTAATAAAAAACAAAACCACCAAGGATATATTTAGTACAATTAATGCCATATTAATAAAAAACTGATATGATATTAAGGTACGGTTAATAGCTGTACCCTGAAAATACTCAAACATATTTATCAAATACTTTAACATGAAGTACTTGGAAGTACAACATGATGCTGAGAGTCATATTAAAATACTATAGCATATAACAAAAAATGAGAAGTGAATAGATGAAAAATATTACAAAATTAATTATGGAATATACAGTCAAAACTGCAAAGAACCTGGGTATTATGGCACATGCTTGTCATCTTAGCACTCAGAGTCTGGGATAGGAGGACTGCATAAGTGAGACCAGGCTAGACAACATAAGGAATACCAGGTCAGACAGGGACACATGGCAAGATGTGAGAGAGAGAGAGAGAGAGAGAGAGAGAGAGAGAGAGAGAGAGAGAAAGAGAGAGAGACAGAGTAACAGAAAGAGAGAGAGAGAGAGAAAGGGAAGAAAGAGAAAGGAAGGAAACAAGGAAACAAATTACCTACTTCCTTCAAGTCCAAAATGTTTAATTTTTTCCTCTGTGTGAAGTCACTGATTTAAAATAAGCACTACAGTTCCCCTTCCCCTTCACCTTCTTTCTTTTTTTTTTTTTTTTTTTTTTTTTTTTTTTTTTTGTTTTTCGAGACAGGGTTTCTCTGTGGCTTTGGAGCCTGTCCTGGAACTAGCTCTGTAGGCCAGGCTGGTCTCGAACTCACAGAGATCCGCCTGCCTCTGCCTCCCAAGTGCTGGGATTAAAGGCATGCACCACCATCACCCAGCTCACCTTCTTTCTTGTCCCCTGCCCATCCCACGTCTCTGTCACTGTCTCCTTCTCTCTCTGATGTGGCACAGAGTCTCTTCAGTACTAGGGCCAGGGTTTAGCTTGGCAGCAGAACACTTGGCTGGCTTTGCATGGCTGTGGGCTCAATCCTGTCCAGCACAGCCCATGCAAAGGTGGTGTCAGCTGTCACAGCCTGCGATACTGAAACAGGACAGTATCAGCTAAAGGACAGTGACAGCTGACAGGAGACAAATCTCCAGACGCTGATTCTCCACTAGAAGGAGAGAAGCCGATAAAAGGGCTAGCGCAGACACAGCACAGACGTATCTGAGTATCTCCCGTAACTCCCGTAAGTAACTACTATACAACAGTGTTGAGAAGTCAAAAGGACACACGCAAGCTTGAAGAGCTGCCCACTTAGTCAAATCGGAGAAATAAAGAGATTACATTCCACTGAGTAGAAATAATAAGTTCAAAACTGATGAAAACTGAAACTTTGGCATCAGAACACACAATTTCAAAGGGAAGAGAGTAACTTGACAGCGGAGAAGGCAGCCAGCAGAGAACTAGTGAACCAAAGCCAAAGTAAACATCATCAGCACTGAGCAATTAAAGCAATGTATCCCTAAGACTATGCAGTGATGACTGCTTCAGGGCTACGGCATTTTTGTGAAAGATAAGGCAGTTTTAATATAATCAAGAGAACTCATTAGGCAAATACAAATTCAAGGATGTTCTACAAAGTAATAGTTCCTAAGTTATCAAAATGTCAAAGTTATAAAATCAAGAAGATACTCAGGAATTATTCCAAACTCAAGATGACTATTAACATGTGAGAGTTAAAGGTACTCTGAACCTATCCTTTTTATTTCTTTGTTTTTCCTTTTTGAGACAGGGCTTCTCTCAGTAGCCTTGGCTGTCCTGGAACTTGCTCTATAGGCTAGGCTGTCCTTAAACTCACAGAGATCCACTCCCAGCATAAGCTACCACCACTTCCAGGCTTGATTTTTGAGACAGGGTTTCTCTGCGTAGCCCTGGCTGTACTGGAGCTTGCTCTCTAGAGTGCTTGATTCTTTCTCTAAGAGACATTTATGCATGCAAATCCCAGAGCCTGGAGCTTACACACTAGCAATACGCACAGTCAGTGCTGACTCTGAGGGCACTCCCAGGGTCTTCACAGAACACACACTCGAGTGTTCTAGATCAATACAGACGGTTAGTGCTGACTCTGGGGCACTCCCAGGGTCTTCACAGAACACACACTCGAGTGTTCTAGATCAATACGGACGGTTAGTGCTGACTCTGAGGCACTCCCAGTGTCTTCACAGTGTTCTAGATCAATGAGGCATCGTGTTGACGTTTTACTTTCAAATGGATCATCAGAAAAAAAAACCCAAGCTGGGTGGCGGTGGCACATACCTTTAATCCCAGCACTCGGGAGGCAGAGGCAGGCAGATCTCTGTGAGTTCGAGGCCAGCCTGGGCTACAAGAGTGAGTTCCAGGGCAGGCTCCAAAGCTACAGAGAAACACTGTCTCAAAAAAAAAAAAAAAAAAAAAAAAAAAAAAAAACCAAAGCAAAACAAAAAAAAAATTGGGAGGAGAGAACCAGCTCCACAAATTATTGACTTGACCTCTGTGCATGTCCCCCCCCACACAGAGAGAAATATTTTTGTAAATGTTAAACCCTACTCTTATGTCTCCACAAGGCCCCACATAGAAATGCTCAAAATATCCATGAAAATACGGCAGTGGAACAGAAGAGTAAAACCCAGATAATGACCATCAGTTTTTCAAAGTGACTTATTTATACTGAGCATAGAAGCTTCATTTTTCACAGCCAAACTGGTAACGCAATCACCCCTGGAAGGTGAGTCACACCCATTACCCACACCTCATCTGTCTGCAAGACACCTTAGCCGATCAAGGCCGCCAGGCAACAGTGGCACAGAACCGACATATTACTCCATCTTAGCACACTGAACCATACCTTCAGGCAGCAAACAGAATTCTATGATGACGTCCTTCCCGAAAGGTCGTCATCAAAGCCTGCCGAGCGGAGCTGGGGCAATGGCTAAGTGAATAAACTGACTGCCACACAAGCGCGGAGACCCGAGTTCCAATCCACCCTGTAGGGGCACCCGGTGAGCAGGGCACAGACAGGTGGGTCCGAGGGGCTCACAGGCCAGAAGAGACAACTCCAAGTAAAAGACCTTGTCTCAACAATAAAGTAGAGAGCAGCCAGGCAAGGACACCTGGGCGGGACCTCTCACTCACGGGCACACACCACACACAGGCAAATGCACCTCCCCAACCACACACACACACGTTAGGACACCCAGGTGCCAATTGCCTGTTGTGCACTCTGTCAGGTCACAAAGTGCCACCATTTCCACATTAACAGTGAATACCCAAACCACATCTTGAGTAACAGCAGTAGTCTATATCAAAAGTAAGGACAGGTTGGTGTGGTGGTCCACATCCTAATCCCAGCACTTGGAAGGCATAGGCAATGACACTCTGTGAGTTTGAGGCCAGCCTGGTCTACAGAGCAAGTTCTAGGACAGCCTGGGTGAGAAAAAATAAATAAATAAACTAAATCAATTTAAGACAACTTTCTAAATGATTCTCACAATCTACCCACATGATCCATCTTTCCGCTGCTTTAACCCAAGTTACTGTGATTTCTCACAAGAATCATTACAGTGGGGCCAGTAGGTTGGCTCAAAGGCTGTGGCAGCCAAGTTCAATACCAATCTCGAAAACAACAAAGTGGAAGGAGAAAGCCAATGCTTACAAGGTGTCCTCTGACTTCCAGTATGTGCCATGACTCTCCTGTCCCCCACCCAACACACACATAAACATGCTTGTTTTAAGGAATAACTACCGCACTTAGCTTTACTTCCCCCCAACACCAATGACTAAAGAGAGCAGCGTTCAGCCACTGAGTGTCCTTCCCTTCTCTGGAGACTACACCGGGCAGTGTTCACGGTCAATGAGAGCCCTAACCTTCTCGCTTCTAGCTCAGAGACTACACTGGCGGCGTTCACAGTCACCGAGAGTCCTTCCCTTCTCTGGAGACTACACCGGCGGTGTTCACAGTCACAGAGAGTCCTTCCCTTCTCACTCTGGAGACTACACCGGGCAGTGTTCACAGTCACTGAGAGTCCTTCCCTTCTCTGGCGACTACACCAGGCAGTGTTCACGGTCAATGAGAGCCCTACCCTTCTCACTCAGAGACTACACCGGCGGTGTTCACAAAGCTCCCACATGATCTTGGTTCAAGAACGAAGACCAGTATACTCTTACCTTGCAGGCCACATCCACTAAGCGCACCTGGGTAGCTTGATTGTCTGGTAGTTTACTGCCTATTGCAAGCAGAGTGTCTAACAGTTGAGCCAGGACTTGGTGAGACTCTAGGAAAGAGAAAAGGCTGGGTTACAAAACTCCCAGAGATCATTGCCAACACTAACTGATTTTGGGAGAAATGTTGATTCTTATTTATTTATTAAAATTTGTCACGTATATTCTACTACCTAATCTTTCATCCCTTCAACTAAAAGCTAAATATTCAAAGGAACCTGGTCTTGAAAATCTGAGACTTCCACAGGACTGGGCATAGTCCCGTGCACAAAGCAGGTCCTCCAAAAACATTTAGTATGTGATGAATTCAATAGCCTCCCACAAGGAACTAGGGCTTGGCTGGTGAATCAGAAAGGAAAACATCCCTGTGTCAAAACTCAAACAAACAAGGTACTCTGAGCTGGGTATGGAGGCACGACTTTAATTACAGCACTTGGGAGGCAGAGGCAGGCAGATCTCTGAGTTTGAAATCCTGTTTGGAAGAACAAAAACAAAAGAAAACAAACAAAAAAAAAGGTACATGAAGGGGCTGGGGATATAGCTTCAGTGATAGAGCTCTTGCCTAGCAAGCACAAGGCCATGGGTTCAATCCTCAGCTCTGGAAAAAAATGAGGGGTGGGGGTCATGTGAGAGAGACTTTACAACAAAACAACATGCCTCCCACGGCACCTACCCTGCCCTGGGTAGCTCTCTCTTCACGTTTTCAACTCTTCCCCTTGCCTGAGACAGGGTCTCATGGGGCAGCCGACTCCCAGTGAAGACAGAAGATGCAGAACTCCCGATCCTGCTGCCTCCGCCTCCTGCGCAGGAATACAGGGGTGCCATCTAGTACAACCTCCTGACTACCCAGAGGTGTCCTCCCAGTCTTCAGGGGATCCTAATAATCCTGAGTGTGACTCCGTCTAGAGTCTGTCCTGCTCCCCAAGAGAACTGCCCATCTCTTCTTCACTCTCTTTCCTACCACATGAACCAGAAACAGAAAAACACTTGAAGACAAAGACCATGCTTCAGACACCTCCACGGTCTCAAAATCTCAACAACTCATCATGTGCTCAATAAATACCCAGTCAAAGGCAAAGAGCCGAATTAAAAGTAACTCAGCTAACAAACAAACTCTATGTCAGTTTTCTCAACCAGATCATCCTCTTTCCGAGCAGGCCCTTCTGGAACGTCTTTACTTTGTATGCATGTCCTGATGGATTGGGTTCTGACAGTGAATATTACACAGATCTGATGCCGGCTGGACCAGAGGAATTGTTTCATAAGGAAAACGTGTGAAAGCAGAAGTAAAACTTGAGCAAACACACAAAGCACACACGTGTGCATGTCCTTCCGTCTTCAGAATGCAGTCCTCATCATGTTGGTGGCTATAAGGGATTTCAGGTAGTTCAGTGATCCTGCGCATGTCAGGAGTTTAGTTCTGCGGTGGACACTTGTCCACCACGTCAAGGCCCTCAGTTCAAACTGCTCAAGTGTGACACAAGCCACAGATACGAAAGGCAGTGTCAGGAAACAGAAGAGGCAAAGACATCCCCACTGCCACCAAACGGATTTATTTCCTTAGAAAGACAACTTTATATAACATCCATGAAAAGCTAACAAATCAAAAATCAAATCTAAAAAAAAAAAAAAAAAAAAAAAATCAAATCTAAATCTTGACTCCTGGGCTAGAAAGCGTGCTCCTAACACAGGGACTGAAACTCATTTCCCAACACCCACATCAGGCAGCTCACAGCTGCCTGTAATTTTGCTCCCAGGGAGCCAACTCCCATTTCTGGCCTCCAAGGGTTTCTCTGTATAGCTTTGGTGCCTGTCATGGAACTCACTCTGTAGACCAGGCTGGCCTTGAACTCACAGAGATCGGTGTGCCTCTGCCTCCCTAGTGCTGGGATTAAAGGTGTGCACCACAACCATCCAGCCAAGACCCTATCTTTTTTTTTTTTAAATATTTATTTATTTATTATGTATACAATATTCTGTCTGTCTGTATGCCTGCAGGCCAGAAGAGGGCACCAGACCCCATTACAGATGGTTGTGAGCCACCATGTGGTTGCTGGGAATTGAACTCAGGACCTTTGGAAAAGCAGACAATGCTCTTAACCTCTGAGCCATCTCTCCAGCCCAAGACCCTATCTTTAAAAAAAAAAAAAAAGTTTCTTTTAATAACAACCAACACAAAACTTGGTTGTAAATTCTTATGTACATAAAGAACTAGACTTCTGCTCTGACCACAGCCTTTAAATCACCACGTACTTTCATTCTGCAGGATGTTAATGGTGTCATCCATTATGCAGTCCGGAGAGAATCCTGCTGTCTTTGATAACAAGCCCAACAATGACGCAATTTTCAGTCTCACAGATGGATCATTTTCCTAGAAAAAAAAGCAACTGTCATTTGCTGCTCTGCTCTGAGCTATTGAACACACAGGACATGGGAAACGCACACCCAGAAGAAATTCACAGATCCAGATATTCTAGAGCTTCCCTTCTGAAAAGTAACTCATACAACTCAAGACATGTCCTCTATCACTGTGACACTCCGTACTGCAAGTGAAAATGCTTATGTCTTCCTAATGTTGCTAACTACTACAACTAAAAGAACGTGCACCTTTCATGGATGTCAGAGCGGCTTTCCCCATGGACAAGACAGGCACTAGACACCATCGCTGCTGGAACCACAGCTCGTGGAGTGTCATAGAGAGTGGGAGTGACAGGGGCTGGAAAGAAGGCTCTGCAGCTAAGAGCAATGGCTGCTCTTCCAGAGGTCCTGTGTTCAATTCCCAGCAACCACAAGGTGGCTCACAACCACCTGTAATGAGATCTGGTGCCCTCTTCTGGCCTGCAGCGTACATGCAGGCAGAACGCTGTATACATAAGAAATAGATTTTAAAAAAAAAGAGTGGTGGGAGTGACATCCACCACTGTGATCACTAGGAAAAACCCTTTATCACCAACGCTTGTGGATCACCAGATCCTGTTTAGAAGGTCAGGACAGGGGAGTGGAACTGATCAGCTGCAAAGGAAAAACAACAACGAGATGTCTAGTCAGCTTGACGAGCAGGGGGTCAGTCGCCAAGGTGGCTGTGGTTGGAAGTTTCTCTCCTTCCTTCACCACACTGTACAGTCAAGAGTGAGGTGCAACACCAGCACTGAAAAGAAGATAAATGAAGACATAAACTTGGGGGGGGGAGGTGCCTCATCAGTGTTGACATTAAGTCATCTTTCTATGCCAGTGACCAAAGTATTTAAACAGGGGTTGGAAGAAATCAAACTGCCATCCACATGTGATCACAACCACCCGACTCCTCACCTATATATTTGGGGTTGTGCTTTCCTTTTTTATTTCCCATTTATTTGTGTGTGCGCACATGTTATGTAGGTACAAGTGCACCACAGCACATGTGTGGTGGTCAGAAGACAACTTCTGAGTTGGTTCACTGCTTCCACCTCATTAAAGATGGGTGTCTCTTGTTTCTGTTGTGCTACACACTGCAAGCTAATGGGTCTACAAACTTCTGGATGGTTCTCTTGCTTCTGCCTCCATTTCTCCATAGGAGTGCTGGGATTACAGATGTGCCACAGCATCCAGCTTCTGTTTGTTTGGTTGGTTGTTTGGTTGTTTGGCTTGGTTTGGCTTTTTGAGACAGCGTTTCTCTATGCAATAGCCCTGGCTGTCCTGGAACTTGGTCTGTAGCCCAGAATGGCCTTGAACTCACCGAGAGCCACCTGCCTCTGCCTCTCACGTGCTGGGACAGGCTCCAAAAGCTACAGAGAAACCCTGTCTCAAAAAAACAAAAAGAGGGGCTGGAGAGATGGCTCAGTGGTTAAGAGCATTGCCTGCTCTTCCAGAGGTCCCGAGTTCGATTTCCGGCAACCACATGGTGGCTCACAACCATCTGTAATGATGTCTGGTACCCTCTTCTGGCCTACAGACACACACACAGACAGAATATTGTATATATAATAAACAAATAAATATAAAAAAATATATAAATAGGAGCTAGAGATGGCTAGGCAGTTAAGCGCAGCTGCGGCTCTTGCAGAGGACCTCTGACTACCAATGGTGGCTCCCTAGCAGTCATAACTCCAGTCCTGGGGGTCTGATGCCACCCTGCGCTGTTAAGAGGGCTACTACAGCAGATGTGAAGGCCTTAAATCAACAGGACAGTGGGATAATGGGCACACCACATTCCAGGGCTGAACACGGAAGAGACACAGCTGACACTAAGTCTTCCTTTGTGCAATCACTCCACTCTATGTAGAGTTCACTGTCCTCTGGGCAAGCTATCTGCATGCCTTTCTCCACTTAACTACCTTGCAAGCTTCTGCAGACTGCGCACCTCGCCTCATCTTGGCATCCACGGTGCCTCGCAGAGGAATACCTTCCTGCTTCTTGGCACTGTGAACCCACTCTGCAGGCAGGCACAGCCCAGCTCTGACAAGGACCCCACCAGCTGCTTACCTTATAATAATGCTCCAGGAGAATCCTGACTACCCCCTCCACGCTTTCGGCCTCCACGGGCTTCCTGGCAAACTGGAGGAGGTACTGCAGAGCGTCTGCTGGGGAGCTGGCTTTGCACAGGTCGATGTGGAGGGCGGCAGACTTGCTAGGCTTTGTCAGCCGGAGCTTCTTGGTGGCGATTTCCTCCTGCTGTTGCTGTAAGAAGGTAAAGAGAAGATGCGAAAACAGAGACCGCAAATTTAACTTGGGCTCGTCGGATGGAAATAATTTTTCCTCTCTAACACATGCGCTTAGCTAACAGAACATCAGAAACACAGCATCATAAGGCCAGTGAGATGGCTCAGTCGGTAAAAGTGCTTGCTACCAAGCCTGCCAGTGACCTGAGTTCCATCACCAGAACCCACTCTTATACACACACACACACAGTTGTACAAAAGAAGTAAATGTTTTAATAAAAAAAAAATGCTTAAGCGCTATAGTTCTTTAAGTCCTAACAAAATATGCAGGCAGAGAAAAATGTCATAATCACTAATTTTCTTTATTCTCTAACATATTATTTTAGGGCAGGTGGCAATCATCTCCCTCAAATTTGCTCTATCAGGAAAATTGTAGTCAGGAACATTATATGACATGAACAAAGCAGCTCTGAAATCACGAGAATTCTACTTCCTTGACGCTTTCTCCTCTCTATGAAGAGCATGCCAATAGGCTTTCAAGGGGTTCCGTGAGAAACGTAAATTACTCTGTTTGACTGTACATACATGTGATAAGCACTAGACACACACGGGTCCCCTCTTCCTCCTCATTTTCCTAACAAAGAAAGAAGCACCAAGAGCACAAAGATTTCACTTCCTCGCTCTGTGCTAACTGTGCACACAACACTCTAAAGTGAGTTTTCTGCCGGCTGTGTATGGACAGCTGCGACCTCGGCGCCTGGCAGGCAGAGGTGGGGGGCTCTGACACCAGATTTAGTTCTCAGAGTTACCTGGACTGCAGCTGGCTCAAAACCGAGGACTGACTTTTCTCTCAGGGGATATGTAAGGAGGGAAATAATCTCTGCTATGGTCAGTACTGTTTTAGGGAGCCAGGTCCCATTACTCCTGCCATCAGGGAACATGCTGGTGGGGACACACGTACACTGGCACCTCAGCAGCGACAGGTGACGAGAGCCAACAGGAGAGCACAACACAGCGGCATGGGAGCAGCAGCAGAAACTAACCTGAACCTTCAGTCAGGTCTTGAAGCAAAAACACAGGGCCACTCAGGATACAGCACACAAAGAAATGAAGAACAGCATACATTTTGTGTAAAACAGACATCTGCATGAGTTCAGAGATGTAGGGAAGAAAGCAGCGACACTATGTAACAACATAATTGCTTTGAATGCCTCTAACTTAAAAAAAAAAAAAAAAGCAACCAACCCTGCTAGGCTCCACCTACACTTTCCACAACAGAAAGGAACTGGGGCGGGGCTAGAGAGATGCTTGGTGGTTAGGAACACTGGCTGTCTGTCATTCGGTTCGGAGGACCCAAGTGCAGTTCCCAGCACCCGGGTCAGGTGGCTCACAAGTATGTTTAACTCCAGCTCCAGTGGTATGCAAACACATGGGACACGATCACACAGATAACACACAAATAAAAATAAACCATTAATGAAGATACGGGGAGAGGGAAGGGAGGAACACAGACCCAAAAATCCCAGAAAGGAAGCCATGGGTGCGGGAGCTCTGGAAAGCTGGACCCCCTGACCCAAAGTTCAGAACTAATTTCCCTCGAAGCTATCGCAAGAGGCTGCTGGGAATGTAGCTCAGTTTGTAGAGTAAGCCTAGAATGTTCGAGACCCTAGGTTCAATCCACAACCCTGCATAAACAGGAGTGGAGGCAGGCTTAGAAGCTAACAGTCAACCTCAGCTACACAGCAAGTCTGAGGCACCTGCCCTCTATAAGGACTTTGTCTTTAGTTGGTTGGTTTTTTGTTTTCCAAGAGAGATTTTCTGTGTAGCCCTGGCTGTCCTGGAACTTGCTCTGTAGACCAGGCTGGCCTCGAACTCAGAAATCTGCCTGCCTCTGCTTCCTGTGTGCTAGGATTAGAAGCGTGTGGCACCA
Organism: Microtus obscurus; assembly: GCA_963919715.1. NCBI lineage: Eukaryota > Metazoa > Chordata > Mammalia > Rodentia > Cricetidae > Microtus > Microtus obscurus. Next base: position 24,644,375 of record CAWTZC010002521.1, read on the forward strand.
CCACCTGGCCGAGACATGACTGAGGGCTAAGAGCACTTGTTCTCACTCTCCCAGCACCCACACGGTGCCCCACAAGAGTCTGTAACTCCAGTCTCTGGTTCCAGGAGTGCTGACACACTGTTCTGGCTCTCCCTTTACATGCTCCCAAGAGGCAGGTGCTCTGATACACATCGGACTTTGTAGCCAAAGACTTCCCACCATACATGGCACACCGAAATCACTAAGTATTTAAAAATAAAAATAAATAAAAAAAAAGCCGGACGGTGGTGGTGCACACCTTTAATCCCAGCACCCAGGTGGCGGATCTATGTGAGTTCGAGGCCAGCCTGGTGTACAGAGTGAGTTCCGGGACAGGCTCCAAAGCTACACAGAGAAACTCTGCCTCTGAAAACCAAATATAAAAATAAAAATAAATAAAAAAGAAAGAAAAAATATCTTAATGCTGCATCACATTTTATACATACATGTATAGATACAGAAATTTGAGATGCAGAGTGAAGATTCACCTCTTCTACAGACACGCTACAGAACACAGTGACTGTCCTGACAGGGCTTGGTCCACCTATCTTTCAAAAACTCCGACGGAGGACGACGAAGAGGCAATCCTGCGACTCTCGCCTGCTGTCTGGGGCCAGAATTCTACAGACCCCTTGGCTTATTTTCCCATTTGTCTCTGAAGCGAGGGAGCGAGAGTTAGGAGGATTCCGCCACCAGCTGAGGGCAGGAGGATGCAGACGGAACCCGATCTGGCACGACCGAGCGGTGAGAGATCAGAGTAAGGTAACCGAGAAGAGAGTTTGAAAAATTATTCGGCACTTTGTTTCTCCTAATAATCTTGGTGTTTGTGTATGGTTTTTGGTGTGCGTGAGACTTCTTTTTAAAGTGGGCTGGGAGTGTGATTCAGACGTAGAGTGATGCTTAGCACGCGTAGGACCCTGAATTCTATCCCCAGAACAAAAATAAATAAAGAAGCCGGGCGGTGGTGGCGCACGCCTTTAATCTCAGCACTCGGGAGGCAGAGGCAGGCGGATCTCTGTGAGTTCGAGACCAGCCTGGTCTACAGAGCTAGTTCCAGGACAGGCTCCAAAGCCACAGAGAAACCCTGTCTCGAAAAACCAAAAAAAAAGAAAGAAAGAAAAAAAGAAAGAAAGAAAGGAAGAAAGAAAGAAAGAAAAAAGAACAAAAAGAAAAAGTCAGACTACACGAGAGACCAGCGGCCTCGACCTCACACGCCCCCGACGCGCAGCGGGAACCGGACCGGGTCACGTGAGCCAGGACGCCCCGGTGGAAGCACAGCCTGGGGCGTGGACGACCTTCCCGCGCCGACGGCCAGCGCTTACCTGAACCACTTTCGTGAACTCCTCATACACTCGCTTTTTCAGGTGCGCCGCCATGGCTGCGCCGGGCCCTCTCAGCTTCCGTACTCTGGGCGAGCGCGCGCGGGGCGGGGGGGGTGGGGGAAGCCCTTCTGTCACCCCAAACTCCGCCGCGATCCCACAAGGCACTGCGGCTCCAGGATAGAGAGGCCGCTTCCTGAAGCTCTACTGCCCGGTCACCCGGCTGCCTTGGCTCCAGCGGAAACGGAAGTCCGGGCGCGTCCTGAAGGCGGGACCGAGTCAAAGGCTGAGGCGGGTGGTGCAGAGCTGGACGTCAAACCCTGGGCTGTGTCCTGGGAAACAAGAAAACCTGGAAACCACATAAAATATAGGCAAAAGCTTCCTGGAGAATTAGTGAAAGGTTTGAGATCATTTTCCTGAATGATACTACTATAAGACTAAAGAGTTAAGAATGCTGGGCTGGAGAGATGATTCAACGGATAAGAGCACTGGCTGCTTTCCTAGAGGATCTGAGTTCAATTCCCAGCACCCACATGGTGGCTCACAACCATCTGTAATGAGATATGGCGTCCTCTTCTGGCCTGCAGGCAGACATGCAGATAATAAATAAATTTAAAAATAAATAAATAAATAAAAGATTCAAGAATGCTGGGACCAAGCCTCTGTCGGACTGGTCAGTGTGCTGTGCTCCCCGTGTCTCTGGAGAAGAGCCAGCATTTCCTCTGATAGCTGTGGAGGAGTGGAAAGAATCTTGAGTCTGAGGAGGAAGCCAAACTCCCTCTGAGCCTCTGGTACAAATGTACCGATCATGCCTAACCTGACAAAAACATGCTTAAAATGGAATGAAAAGGTAGAGAAACAAAAACAGCCTGTAAACGAATGTATGTGGTACTGTCAAGTTTTACAACTTACAAAAAAAAGAAAGTTAATATGGGATATTTAGGGGAGGAAACAGGAGGTTAGTAAGTACAAGGACCCAAACACATCAAAGGTTCTCTCTCTCTCTCTCTCTCTCTCTCTCTCTCTCTCTCTCTCAATTTTGTTTTTGAGACAGGATTTTATTGTGTAGCCTTGGCTGTCGTGGAACTTGCTCTGTTGATGTGGGACTCCCCTCTACGCTATGTATACCATTGGTGAATAAAGAAACTGCCTTGAACTGTTGATTGGGTGGAACTTAGGTAGGCGGGGAAAACTAAACTGAATGCTTGGAGAAAGGAGGCAGAGTTAGAGAGAAACCATGTAGCTCCACTGGAGACAGACACTGGGACTTTAGCTGGTAAGCCACAGCCAAGTGGTGATACACACTCAGGAAACAGAGGCAGGTGGACCGATTTCTGTGAGTTTGAGGCGAGCCTGGTCTACAAGAGCTAGTTCCAGGACAGGCTCCAAAGCTACAGAGAAACCCTGTCTTCAAAAACCAAAAAGAAAAATTAAAAAAAAAAAGATTTATTTCTTATATATACAATGTTCTATCTGCATGTATGCTGCAGACCAGAAGAGGGCACCAGATCTCAATATTGATGGTTATGAGCCACCATGTGGTTACTGGGAATTGAACTCAGGACCTCTGGAAGAGCAGCCAGCGCTCTTAACTACTGAGCCATCTCTCCAGCCCCCCCCCCTTTTTAAGGGTACATTTTCCATAGAAAAAGATGATATCTCAGACTTCAGAGACAGCAGAGCATATGCTGTATCAAACGAAATAATTAGCAAACAGTTTCTTGAATAAATATTAGCTGTTCTTACTATTCCAATATTTGGCTATGCTCTCAAACCCAATTGCTAATAAATGTAAGACCACAGGCTAGATGGATTTGTCCCTGTACTCCCAACCACAGGGAGACTCTTAGTGGCTAGCCTGAGCTTTATAAGAAGTTTAAGGCAAGCATGTGCTAACCATAATTTTATGTGGAAAATTAACAAAACTGAAACTAAAAGTCGTGATTCAAGAAATGAATATAGTCAAAACACAATGACATGATTATGAAAATGCCATGCTGAAAACCATTTGTTTGCATGCCAAGCAAAACAAAGTGTGGTGCCCCAATCTGTAACCCCAGCCCCCAGGAGCTAGAGAACTCAAGGCCATCTCGGTATAGTGAATTCAAGGCCATCCTACGGATGGGAAACCAAACAACCTCAGGATAAAATTGGAAGGATACTGAGCTGAGCACATGCAGATTCGTGAAGCGTTCCATATTATTAAAGCAGCCTGAGGAAAAGATTTCGAAGGTTTCAGCTCCTCGAATTAGTGGCAAACACTAAATTAAATTAACAGTGAAATCCTTGTGTGTATGAGTGGTGTGTCCATGGATAGCTATAGAAGCCTAAGGTCAGTGTTGGGTATCTTCCTCAACCGGTTCCACCTCGCTTCTTTTTTTTTTTTTTTTTTTTTTTTGGTTTTTCGAGACAGGGTTTCTCTGTGGCTTTGGAGCCTGTCCTGGAACTAGCTCTGTAGACCAGGCTGGTCTCGAACTCACAGAGATCCGCCTGCCTCTGCCTCCCGAATGCTGGGATTAAAGGCGTGCACCACCATCGCCCGGCTTCCACCTCGCTTCTTGAGACAGCGTCTCTCACTGACCCCTGACCCTGATGCTGTTTTGGCTAGACTGACTCCGAATCCAGCAGTGACATCACAGGCGTGCTTCACCACACCGGTTCTGGGTACCAGATGTCTAAATCTAGGTCCTGGTCATTTGAAGGAAGGACACCCAAGGTTATTTTCTGGCCTCCACGTGTGTGTGTACACACACACAGCCGAGTAGAAGATACTAAGGAGATGGCCCAGTCAGTTATGTACCTACCGCACACTGGAACCCCTGAACTAATACAAGAGCCAGGCACAGAGGTGGGGATCCGTATCCTCAGCTCTAGGAAGTCAAAGACAAGCAGAACCCTAGTGCTTACGGGGCAGTTATAGGACAAATGTCACTCACATACCAAGCTTTAGCCACTAGAAACTGGCAATTGGAACTGCGGTGAACTGGAGTAAACTGTGAAGTAGCCTTTCTCTTCTCTTAGCTTTCCGTTCTGCCCTGACATGTCTCTGGGGAACGTCTCTAGAGCTTGTCATCTGATCTATGTCTTCAATTATCAGGCCATCCTTCACAGATTTATTGTTCTTTGTCTAAAAAGCATAAAAGCTCCATTTCTGGGAGCTGGAGAGATGGCTCAGTGGTTAAGAGCATTGCCTGCTCTTCCAAAGGTCCTGAGTTCAATTCCCAGCAACCACATGGTGGCTCACAACCATCTGTAATGGGGTCTGGTGCCCTCTTCTGGCCTTCAGGCATACACACAGACAGAATATTGTATACATAATAATTAAATAAATATTTTTTAAAAAAAGCTCCATTTCCTTAGACTTCACTCTGTGTGTGTGTGTGTGTGTTTACATGTGTGCTCTCTCAGCAAAGATCCTGCTGCTAGCTCTATGTGTAACCCTGTCAATGTGACTTTAAGACTTCTTCCATTAAAAGATAGGGTCATCCGGGTGGGGTGGCACACACCTTTAATCTCAGCACTCCAGAGACAGGGGTAAACAGATTTCTGTGAGAGTTCGAGACCAGTCTGGTTTATATAAGGAGTTTCTGGCCACTCAGTAAGACCCGGCTCACTGAAACAAAAGAAAAGAAAAGTAGACTAAATCTTCCCAGCCTTTGAATTCTGGTTGGCATTAAAAATTGCAGGCAGAACATAGCAGAAGTAACAATATAATAGATTTGATTTGAGCATTAACGCACACCTTTGGAGACAGACTTTGTTATACTGCCCAGAAACAACCATGCCTTCCCATCCATGGCAGAGAGTCATAGCACCCTGAAAGAACTCCAAGAAGGGAGGGTTGTGCTAGTTTTATTACCCCATTACAGAAAGTAAAACTGCTCCTGGCCTCTCAGCAGATCTGTAAACATCATCAAACAAAGCTGTCAGTGCCATTTGCTCAGAAATGCCGGCATGTCTCCCAACAGTTTGTTAGAGTTAGCAGAGCTGACTGATTGGCAGTAAAATAAGTCTGCCACCACAGAGCGCCTGTGGAATGGAGAGGTAGCTCTCTTGGTAGAATGGGTGGTTATCATGTGGGAAGCATTCTGTTCAATCCACATCATCCCCAAAGGAACCGGGTGTGGTGGCCCATGCCCAGAATACCAGCATTTGGGAGGAGGAACCAGGAGAATCAGGAGTTCAAGGTCGTCCTTAGCGACAGCAAGTTTGAGGTCAGCCTTGTTGCTAAAGAGTCCCCTGCAGGACTGGAGAGATGGCTCAGAGGTTAAGAGCATTGCCTGCTCTTCCAAAAGTCCTGAGTTCAATTCCCAATGTGGTTACATGGCACATGGTGGCTCACAACCATCAGTAATGAGGTCTGGTGCCCTCTTCTGGCTTTCAGGCATACATGCAGACAGAATATCGTATACATAATATATATATATATATATATATACATACATACATGTATATATATATATATATATATATATATATATATATATATATATATATATATATATATATATAAAAGAGTCCCCTGCAAAGTGATGTACTCTCAGGAGGTAAGCCTCAGTGTCCGCTGTGGGCAGGTTAGACACGTCAGCGGCAAGGTTGAAGTCCACACTGCAGAACCTAACCTCCAACCTGCCTTTGTGGCATTTTGCTCATCCATTACTTCCTAAAGCAAGCATGCAAGGAACTGGTCGAAGAGACCAACTGGATAGATCAAGGAGGCGTGGTCTTCCTGGATTCCTCCAGGAAGAGTGTCACTGGGCAGTTTTAGATGCCATGCACCATTCCCAGATCACTCTGTTTTTTGCTTGCGGTTCCAGGCGTGAGCTCAGCTGTCCCTGTCACTGCATATGCTGCCTCCTACCACAGCTCCGTGTCCCAATGGACTCTTATCCCTCTGGAACCAGAAGACTGTGGTTTTAGTGTAGGAACGGGAAAGCAACTAATAAGCCAGGAAATAAGTTTTCCTCTTTTATCCCCGAAAGGACTAAAGTGAGTTAGATGCTGTAGCTCATGCTTGTAATCTAAACTCAGGAACCAGACTTCTTGGGGCCTTAAGTTTTTGTTTGTTTGGTTTGGTTTGGTTTGGTTTTTGGTTTTTTTTTGTTTTGTTTTGGTTTTGTTTTGTTTTGTTTTGTTTTTTTTTTTTTATTTTCGAGACAGGGTTTCTCTGTAGCTTTTTGGTTCCTGTCCTGGAACTAGCTCTTGTAGACCAGGCTGGCCTCGAACTCACAGAGATCTGCCTGCCTCTGCCTCCCGAGTGCTGGGATTAAAGGCGTGCACCACCACCACCCGGTGGGGCCTTAAGTTTTTATGTGCCTTGCTGTTTCTTTAAAAGGCTGAGTTCTTATAAACTCGGAATTGATCCAGCCCAGCCCTATCGCAGCTCCAGGTTCAGACCTATCTGCCATTTGCTTGGACAAGTATTTTGTTTCTGATTTCAGATTTTGATCCAGGATCTCATTATTGAGCCAGAAGTTGCCTTGAGTATGGGATCCTCCTGCCTCAACCCCACAAGCTCTGGGATTGCAAGTATATGCCATGGTACTAGGCTAGAAAATGGCTTAAATTTTTTGTATTTGTTTGTTTGTGTGTGTGAAGGCCAAATGACAACCCTATTCTTGTGTGTGGGTGCCAGGGATGAAGCTTGGAGGCAAATTCTTTTTACTGTTGGGCCATCAGGCCAGCCCATTTGTGTCTGTGTGAGAGTTATGTACACGAGGGTGTAGTTGCCTGTGGAGGCCAGAAGAGGGCATTGGACCTCCCTGGAGCCTGCGTTATAAGCAGTTAAGCTGTAAATTACTGCACCAGGGTGTTCTTACCTACTGAACCATCTTTTCAACCCCATTTTGTTTCTTTTAACTGTGTATGTGAGTGTGTGTGGGCACCCACCTGGATGCATGTGTGCCACAGCATACCTATGGAGCTCAGAGGTTAATTCTTTTTTTTTTTTTTTTTTTTTTTGGTTTTTCGAGACAGGGTTTCTCTGTGGCTTTGGAGCCTGTCCTGGAACTAGCTCTGTAGACCAGGCTGGTCTCGAACTCACAGAGATCCACCTGCCTCTGCCTCCCAAGTGCTGGGATTAAAGGCGTGCGCCACCATTGCCCGGCCTCAGAGGTTAATTCTTAAAAGCCAGTTCTGTTATTTCACTGTGGGCTCTAGAGATCCAACTTAAGCCCTCAACTTGCACAACAAATGTATTTATGCACTGGTTTTTTGTTTGTTTATTTTTGTGGGGTTTTTTGCTTTGTTTTTGTTTGTTTTTCTTTTTTTTAAATATTTATTTATTTATTTATTGTGTATACAATATTCTGTCTGTGTGTATGTCTGCAGGCCAGAAGAGGGCACCAGACCTCATTACAGATGGTTGTGAGCCACCATGTGGTTGCTGGGAATTGAACTCAGGACCTTTGGAAGAACAGGCAACGCTCTTAACCACTGAGCCATCTCTCCAGCCCCCTTTTGTTTGTTTTTCGAGACAGGTTTTCTCGGTAGCTTTAGAGCCTGTCCTGGAACTAGCTCTTGTAGACCAGGCTGGCCTTGAACTCACAGAGATCCTCCTGCCTCTGCCTCCCCAGTACAGTCAAAAGCCACCACCGCCCGGCTTCTCTGTGTAGGTTTTGACTGTACTGGAACTTGTTCTGTAGACCCAGTTGGCCTCGAACTCACAGAGATCCGCCTGTCTCTGCCTCCAGAGTGCTGGGATTAAAGGCATGCGCCACCATTGCCCAGCTTGTTTTTGTGTTTTTTTTTCTTTGACACAGGGCTCTCTATTTTGGCTCTGGTTGCTTCGGAACTCCCTCAGTAGTCCAGGTTGACCTTGAACTCAAGAGATCCACCTGCCTCTGCCTACTTGCTGGGATTAAAGGTAAGGACCACCAAGCAAGGTCTACTGTGTTAAAAATACTGTTACAATCCACTGGAGGAAGTTACAGACACAAGGCCAGATCAGAGTCCTTTATTTAATCTGTGGCTGTTGTGACAGTCCTGCCAAAAAGAACTTTTGGCCCCTAACTTGAGCACTACAGGATTTATAAAGACAAAACACAATGACATCACACCAGGTGCAGGCTAGAGGAGTTTTTGCATCAGGGTTATTTCCCAGCAAGCAAGGAGGAACCCTTTGATCTGTTAAACATTTGATAAGCTTCGTTTCCCAGAAGACAGGAGAAACCCTACTTTATTCCAGCCAGCAGGATGAGGCTCCAGAGGGGAACAGGTGTGGAGTCAGGACAGTCTGACCTCTCCTGAGCTGTTCCGGTGGGGTCTCAATCTATATCCAAGGCTAGCTTTGAACTCATGGTGGTTAGTCTTCCTCAGCCTCCTGAGTACTGGAGCTACAGGCCCAGCTTTAGAACTTGGCTTGTGGTGGCACCTGGTTTCACAAGTTCCACCACAGCCACTAACAAACAGTCCCCACTCCTAGGGATCACCACCAAGTGAAGATGAATATCCAGAAGCATGTATACGGGTCCTTGCTCAGATGGTACCTCTGAGGGGACACCCTATACCCCTTGGCTCTAATGTCTTTCTCCAGGCAGTACACAAAGTCCTCCGTCCCAGGGCCTGCCTTCCAGGGCCCAAATTTGACGACGGGTGTCTTTTTGGCCTCCAGGATATGCAGCGGCTCCGCGCACTTGGCCTCCTCCTCCTCCGTGTGCACCACACACACCACCACCTTGGACGAGCGCATTGCCACGGCCTCTGCCCGAGCCAGGTGCAACAGGACCTCCAGGTTCTCCCTGTAGTTTGGCACTCCCAGCAAGAACTGCATGCGAGCCACCTGCTCACCGAAGATCTGGGGCATATCCTCCAAAACCTTCACCAAGAGATGGATCTGGTAGAACTTAGCCTCGTGGTAAACCTCAGGAATGTTCTCTGTGGGCACTTGCCCAGTGCGTAGGTAGTCCAGGATAGGCCCGAAGTAGGTGCCAGGACGATCAATGAAGAAGCGGCCGTGGGCATCCTTGTAGAATTTTGCTGATCGGGATAATATCTCGGAGAACTTTGAGCCTGGATGTTTCATCAGGGTGCCCATGGTGGTGGTGTAGAACTGTCCACCTACGTTCAGCTCCACAACCTGCAGACACAAACAGCGGCGTGAACCAACAGTCGAGGAGACACACTGCGACAACCTACCAGGGGAGGTGCTGTCTGCAGTGATAAAAGTGAAGGCTGCAGCCGGGCGGTGGTGGCGCACGCCTTTAATCCCAGCACTCGGGAGGCAGAGGCAGGCGGATCTCTGTGAGTTCGAGACCAGCCTGGTCTACAAGAGCTAGTTCTAGGACAGTCTCCAAAACCACAGAGAAACCCTGTCTCGAAAAACCAAAAAAAAAAAAAAAAAAAAAAAAAAGTGAAGGCTGCATTTCCAGCCTGAAGGTTCAAGTACAGGTCAGGGTGGGGGCCAGTGATGGGGACGGTCCTTCATTTTGAGGTAGGCATGGCCTCATTCTCAACCTGTCTGTTTCACAGCCTCTTAGGATTTAAGTACTGTCCTGGAATTAGGAGACCCCAAAACAAGCCAGCTGCTGGGGTGGGGAGCACTGAGTTACCAAGTCAACAAGTCCTACAGGGGCTATTTCAGCTGGGGGGGGGTGTGGCAGGAGAAGAAGGACCCAGATCATACAGCTGAGGAAAGGAAACTCAGAACGTCAGCCTCCCCTAGACTTCGAGGCCCCTTGGCAAGGCTGTTTGGTTAACCTTGAGATCACCTGACGAAGCAGGGAGTTCTCAAGGAGCTACAGACTAAACCTTGAATAAATCACTCTCCTGGCAGTTCCTATTCTGCAGACGCTCAGCTTCTAGGTCCTCTCGGTGCCCTCATTTTACAGATAAAGAAAACCCAGAGGAAAGATGCATAGACCAGGGAAGTGATGAAGTACAGCTAGGATCAAATGCCCACCAGACGGTCTAACTCACGTCAGGGTGGGTGTTCCAGCCCATGCCAAGTTCTGCCTCACTGAAGCCCATGTTAGCTCCCTGCCTGGGGAAGGAAGCTCACTCCTTACCTTAAGCCTTGACCTCTGTGAAAACGGAAGCAAGATGGACACAGAGAACTCAAATCTTTCCAACTCTCAAAGTCTAATCCACCCAGCCGCCTCAAAAGTCCTCTCCAGCCGGGCAGTGGTGGTGCTCACCTTTAATCCTAGCACTTGGGAAGCTAAGGCAGACGGATCTTGCTGAGTTCAAGTTCAGCCTGGTCCACAGAGTGAATTCCAGGACAGCCAGGACTACACAGTGAAATCCTGTTTCAAAAAACTAAAGCAATAACCCAAAGGAGTCCTTTCTGAAGCTAATTTACAGAAACCATTTTCCTAGCTAAGCTGTGGTAGCCCAAATGTCATTCAGCACTCAGGAGGCTCAGGAGTGTTTGTGCCGTGGCTATACAACAAGACCCCATTTCAAACAAAGCAAAACTAGTTTCCTACTCTACCACCCTGCGCGACACTGTTTAGTTTATCTTATAAGACCTCAGCCCTGTCCACAAGCTTCTTTATGCTGTGTCTTTAAAAAAAAAAAATATTTCTTTCTCCTCAAAGTTCCCAGCCTCTGTGCAAATCTTAGCTTCCTCTCTCATCCATACACACTGCCCAGTGTGCTCCTAGAACGATGAACTTCTTTTCACTCTCTGGAGGAAAGCCCCTCTTCATCTTTACTACCAATCCCCTTGCCAGTTCCTGGGTGGTTGGGAAAGCCTTGGTGAGTGGGTGGCAGAGACTTTGCCTCTGGGGGGAACCTGCTGGGTGTGGAGTCTGTGACAGCCATGGAGATGCAGGGAGGGACCTGGCTTATCGCTCACCCAGTTTGGTCAGAAGGGTCCCCCTACACCTTCCTGGGTCTACCCAGCATTCATACATTATCTGAGCCTCCCCTCCCCCCAGCTGAGTGAATGAGTGGCTCCACTCAGAGCCCCCAACATTGACCCCTCCTGCTGTTTCCCAGTTAGCTGAGTCAGAAGCCCAGCATAATATGGTTTTTCCTTGATCTTAGTCTCCCCTACACACTTACTCACCACTAAGTCCTGGCAGTCCTGTTGCTTTGCTAAGTTCTGTGTCCCTTACTAGGGCCTACGCCTGGATCAATTCTGCACACTCAAACCAGAGTTCCTTTTCTCTGAAGCAAACCTGAGTCTCCTGCACTAAACACTTGAATAGCTTGAGGTTTCCCAGGCTCTTTGCAATAGGCCTACTGCTTGGCCTCTAGCAAAGCAGAACAAAATCACCTACTGCAGCCCTCCCTCTATCCATGGCGGGTTGGGGTCCCAAGCCCTCAGGACTTCACTCTCTTACGGCTTGCTTTCTATCACTGAGTCTACCCATCTTTCTTTTCTTTCTCTTTTCAATCCTTTTTTTTTTTTTATTGGTTTTTCGAGACAGGGTTTCTCTGTAGTTTTGGTGCCTGTCCTGGAACTAGCTCTTGTAGACCAGGCTGGCCTCGAACTCCCAGAGATCTGCCTGCCTCTGCCTCCCGAGTGCTGGGATTAAAGGTGTGCGCCACCACCGCCCGGCTTGAGATGGCATTTCTGTGTAGTCCTGTTTATTCCAGAACTCACTCCTTGGACCAGACCAGGCTGACCTTGAACTCAGAGATCCACGCACTGCGTGCCTCTGCCTGGGATTAAAGGTTCCCCAGGGGCCTTCCAGAAGGGTGGTCTTATGACCCCAGAGTGACAAGTCATTCTAAGGTTACAGTAGCCTCTTCCTTGGGATCCCCTGTTTGCTCATCCTCCATTAGACTGGGAGGTTTGAAAGGGGAACGCTATTCCTCTCTGCCATACGAGTCACCAGCACCCACTAGCCAGGCTCAGCACACCAGAGACACTCAATGAATACCTGTTAGAGTAAAGGAAGTTCACCCTTGGCCCCGATCCGCAGCAAGACCTGGTATTCTGATAAACGCAGATCTTGCCCTACCTGGCATCAAGCTCAGTGCTGGCTCCCTGTAAGGCCCTTCTTGAGCAGGGACGATGGAACACCTTAGTGCTGAACCCCTTGACACTAGGCAGGTAGCTTTGAAAATAGCCAGCAATGACATAGTCATCACACTATTGAAAGGAGCTACTTTCCCTGCTTCTGGGTCTGCTCTCTCCCCTGACTCAGTCCTGCCGAGAATAAGAATTTTATTCTCTCAGCGTGTACCCAGACTTACTGTTAGGTGCTAAATGAGGCAGGCACCTTTAGAGGCTAACTTCTACACTAAATGGGGGAGGAGGGGTGTGGATGCCACCTACTTACCACATTCTCAAAGCTGTCTCTTCTTTAATTTCAACTAAAACTCTGGGGAAGTTCATTGAGTTTTCTGATTTATTTATTTATTTAAAAAATATTTATTTATTTATTATGTATACAATAGTCTGTCTGTGTGTATGCCTGCAAGCCAGAAGAGGGCACCAGACCTCATTACAGATGGTTGGGAGCCACCATGTGGTTGTTGGGAATTGAACTCAAGACCTTTGGAAGAGCAGGCAATGCTCTTAACAACTGAGCCATCTCTCCAGCCCCTCTGATTTATTTATTTATTTATTTTAGGCAACCACCCTAACAGAGTGAGTGTGTCCTAATAGAGTGAGCATGTCCTGACAGAGTTCACATTGGCCATCTCCCCTTTCCTTTGTTTTGTTGTTGTTTGGTTGGTTTGGTCTTTTGTTTGCTTGTTTTTGTGTTGTTGTTTAGTTTTTCTAGGCACGGTTTCCCCTGTGAGCCAGGCTGGCCTTGAACTCACAGAGACCCGCCTGCCTCTGCCTCCCGAGTGCTGGGATGAAAGGCTTGTGCCACCGCCACCACCACCTGGCTTGTTTTTTTGTTTTTAAAGACAGTCACCAAAAGCCTAAGCAGGATTGTGGGCATGTGCTGTGGAATTAAAGAATGATTCTCATTATTTCTTGTTCCTGTTTTGTTGGCAGTGCTGGGGACTGTGTCCTGATCCTCCCACTGAGCCACATCCTGAGCCTTTGAGTGTTTGATCTATGAACTAAAACTGAGTGTGTGCCGGGCGGTGGTGGCGCACGCCTTTATCCCAGCACTAGGGAGGCAGAGGCAGGCGGATCTCTGGGAGTTCGAGGCCAGCCTGGTCTACAAGAGCTAGTTCCGGGACGGGCACCAAAGCTACAGAGAAACTCTGTCTCGAAAAACCAAAAAAAAAAAAATAAAAAAAATTGAGTGTGTGCTTTCCTGTGTGGACATGTATAGACTTCTTCAATAAAATGCCCACCCTTCCTTCTTGGGGTCTAGCACTACTGTGAGAATAGCCCCAGTGTTATCTTCATTAAATTCAGTTACTCTTTCTCCCTTCTTCTCCTCCTGGCTTTGCACACAGCAAACGCCATTGTGCTCCCAAAGTCCTCTCACCCAGCCCATGAGAGAAGGCAAGTAAGCAGGGCACTCTTTGGGGCAGAGAAACAGTGCTGGAGCTGGCCAGGCTACTCCTATCAGGCAGAATAAAGGACTGAAGTACCCTTCCCTACCCCACCCCCGGACTATGCAGAGCCAGAGGTTTTCAGGGGTGACACACAGAGGAGCTAACACAGACTAAGTGAAGTAGCCGGGGAAGAAGAGAGCAAGTGAGAGAAGGCACAAAGCTTGGTGGAGCGGGAAGGGGGACCGCACAGGTATCAAAGGAGTTTACTGACCGGCGTAAGAAGATGCTCCCCGGGGTGGGGGTAGGGGGACTACTGGAGGGTGGGTGAACGAGCTAGGAAAGCATCCGGCGGGGGTTGGAGGTGGGGCGTTCAGGACGACGGGAGCAGCGGCTGAGCAGGGGTGCACTTACAATGTCCGGGTCAAAGCCCAAGATCCTGGACTCCTGGCTGCGTTCCTTGAGTTGGTTGGCGGGCAGAGACTCCTGGCTGAGCTCCTTGAGTTGGTTTGCCGGCAGGCTCATCCTGGTGGGAAAGGACAGCTCGCAATGACCACACAGCACCGCCTTGTGCTGATAACTTATGGGCGGGAAACACAGCCCTGCCACGTGTCGAAAACTTCCCAGCCAGAGAGGCTCGTGATTCCCCGCCCCTGAGAAACTCTTGTGCCTCCCAGTTGCCTCCTTTGTGAAACATCCGTAGTGCTTGCTTGTTTAGCTGGCCTAAAAGCGCTCTGTGGTGTTGAGCACCGACCCCACTGGGTCTTTGAACTGTCATCAACTTCAAGTAATCTATAATCTTTCAGGGAAGCGGTACTAGGAGACAATCCTGGGGCTCTCAAGGGTAAATGTCAGACCAGAGACTATGAAACGGTAAGTAAGAAGAAGAAACAAAATGCTGCCACTCAAGGCAAGCGCTGTGAAACTTACCTGTTCCATGCCTTAGTTCTGAGTGAGCAAAGTCTTCTCTAAAACATATTTACACTACGGGAGCCCAGTACGGTCATCAGCAGCGACAACAGCCAGATACTTAATTCAAATGAAACTAATTAGACGCTGCAATCATACACTTGGCAAAGGAAATAAAACCCAAGAGACTGGAGCGTGGTTCAGTGATAGCACACTGCTTAGCCTGTATAAAGTCTGGTTTGAGCCACAGCAAAACATACAATACACACACCCCACATAAAAGAGAGCTAGGAAAGTGGGAAGGAAGAAGAAAATGACACCCACCGTGTTCGTGCCCCGCCGTGTGTGTGTGTGTGTGTGTGTGTGTGTCCCATAAAAAGATAATAAAACCAATTTTCAAAGAATGTACACAGATAGCAAGGAGTACTCAAAGAAGCTCACTGTCCAAAACCACAACCACTAAAGGAAACAAAGTGTCCGTCATAGGAAACAAAAGTCAGAAGAAACAAGCCCGGGCCCCTCATGTACAGTGTGAATGGATTTAATGTCATGAGATATATGAAAGAGAGCATCTAAAACACGGATGCAGGAGTAGTACGTGGTAACATGTTGCCTAGCGTGCACCGGACCCCGTCCTAAACACACGTCTACGGAATCAAAACCACACCTAAACCCAAACGTGAGTAAAGAATAAGAAAATACAATGTTTTAAAAGACCAGGGAGAGCCAGGCGGTGGTGGCGCACGCCTTTAATCCCAGCACTCGGGAGGCAGAGGCAGGAGGATCTCTGTGAGTTCGAGACCAGCCTGGTCTACAAGAGCTAGTTCCAGGACAGGCTCCAAAACCACAGAGAAACCCTGTCTCGAAAAACCAAAAAAAAAAAAGACCAGGGAGATTTTTTGAGCCCAATAAAACCTCTAAAAATGCAACACTAAGGTAGCCGAAATAAACCCTTACAGCAGCTTAGGATTTAAACCAATGCAGTTCCCTTTAAGAGACAAGCCATGCCCACTCCCTCCCCTTATGGGAACTGTAAGAGCGAATGCCTGAGAAGTCTGGGAGGCAGGAAAAGGAGTGTTCAAACTTTGCTGGTTGGAATGTGAACTGCTGTAATCGTTAGACGTTAATATAACCGACTCTATGTAAAGACATGGAAAATTTTAAGAAACTTTGCTTGATCAGGAGTTGGTTAAGGCACTGGGTTCAAGATACTTTACAGCATCAATAGTTAGCTGGAAACAGGAACCTTTGCAAAAGTACAAACTATGGAAATGTCCCTAGCAGAAGTAGCCCACACCTTGGGTCTAGTGAACTGACCCTAAATGAACCTAGTTTGCAGTTCATAATGTCAACCCCAGATGATGAGGGGGATCTCCTCCCTACTGCGCTGAGTCTGGTGTTGTGGTAGAGTCCCCAGCCTGGCTGGAGAGTGCGCTGAGTAAACCCTGCTTTTGCTTTTTGGACTTGACTGGATTCCGGTGGTGGTCTCTCTGAGGGTTCTCAACTTGGGCACAACATCTAAAACAAAACAAAACAAAAAACCCACTTTTGGTTATCCACCCAACAGAAAAAAAAAGGCCCATTTTGTATGAATATATTTACCACTGATCTTTTTGTGTTAGCCAGATTAGCTACAGTTAGCAGCTGAGTAAACCTCAGTCTGTCTTTGCCCTGCAGTGCTGTGTGTCTATTGAGAAGATAGGGAGGGACTGGGGAGGCGGCTCAGCAGTTAAGAGTGCTTGTTGCTTTTTCAGAGAACTAGAGTTTGGTTCCCAGCAACCACATCAGGATGCTCACAACTACCTGTTAACTTCAGTTCCGGGGACTCTGATGCCCTCTTCTAGCAGGAGAGAGGGAACTTAATTGAAAAAAATGCCTCTATCAGATTGACCTGCAGGCAAGTCTGTGGGGGATTTTCTTTACTGAAGGTAAATGTGGAAGAACCCAGCCCACTATGGGTGATACCATCCCCAGGCGGGTGGTCCTGGGGCATATAAGAAAGCAAATTTGAGCAAGCCCAGCAGAGCAAGCCAATTAAGTTAAATGAATGTAAGCAGTGTTCCTCCGTGGCTTCTGTTTTAGTTCCCGTCTCCAGTTTTCTGCCTTGAGTTTCTGTGGTGGTGGCTTCCCTCAATAAACTGTGACTTGGGATAGATAAGCCAAATAAAACCTTTCTTCCCCAAGCTGCTTTTGATCATGGTCTTTACCGAAATAATAGAAACCAGTGTTAACTGCCGTTATCCAGCTGGTTGGGTGTAGGAATGGAGATATTTTTTTGTTGTTAAAATGTATCTTTGCATTGGCATTAGTTACAGTAAAAAAGGTGAAAAAAACGAAAAAGCAAGAAGTCAGCTTTTCAACGTGAGCAACCTAGAAAGGCTGACGAGAAGAGTGGTAGGGAAGCTCGGTCTTGATGGAGGACGATGTTCACTTGAGAGAGACCTGAATAGACTTTTCATTAGAATGTTGTACAAGAGAAGGAGAGACAAGGTATATATATAGTCCTGACTGTGCTGGGACTCACTATGTAGACTGCTTGCCCTTGTCTGGCCTCAAAGTCACAGAGATCCACCTGCCTCTGCCCCCTGGGTGCTGGGATCAAAGGTGTCCGCCACCATGCCCAGTTTGAACGCTGTGTCATATGTAACAAATATCTAGAAATATTCTGTGGGCAAGGAAATGAAGCGTGAAGAAATGAAATGAAGATCTTATAGATTTCCAGAGCCAAGTTTGAGCTCTGTGACTGTAATTCTGTTGCTAGACAGACATTAGGACGACCTTGGAATTGAGATGAGTAGCTTAAAGTAAAACGATCCCCCCCCACTATGGGTGCCACCATCCCCTAGGCAAGGGGTCCTCCACTGCATAAGATTGAGAAATCAGTTGGCCATTAGCCCAGATGGGCTCCTGTCTTTGTGACTTCCCCTCTATTAAGGACTGCAACCTGAACTGGGTGCCAGATAAACCCTTCCTCTTTTAGCTTGCCTTTGTCAGAGTTTTATCAAAACAAAAGTTACTGTGACAATGACTTTTCTCTCTCACTAGTCCTCTCTCTTGACCATGAAGAGTTAATTACTTTGTATCACAGTGCATTGATCCATTTTCTGTCACTATAGCCAACTTTCTGAAGTTAGGTGTTCTATAAAGAAAAGAGATTTGCCCCGTTGTTGGTGGTTTGGCACATGCCTTTAATCCCAGTACTTGGGAGGCAGAGGCAGGTGGATCTCTGTGAGTTTGAGGCCAGCCTGGGCTACAAGAGCTAGTTCCAGGACAGGCTCCAAAAAAAGAAAGAAAGAAAGAAAGGAAGAAAGGAAAGAAAAGAAAAGAAAAAAAAGGAAAGAAAAAAAGGTGGTGGCGCACGCCTTTAATCCCAGCACTTGGGAGGCAGAGGCAGGCGGATCTCTGTGAGTTTGAGACCAGCCTGGTCTACAAAAGCTAGTTCCAGGACAGGCTCCAAAGCCACAGAGAAACCCTGTCTCAAAAAAGAAAAAAAAGAAAAAAGAAAAAGGAAAAAAAGAGATTTATTCAGCTCACAGTTTTGGAGGACGCTAGATGAGAAATCCCTTTTGATTCATTCTCGGGTGAGGACTCCCCTGGCTGGGTCACATTATGGTGCATGACGCCAGGGGAACATGTGAGACGGGAGAGATCACACTTCACACACAAAACCCAGAGAGAGACCATGCAGAGGTCAGCAACGACCTCCGGCAGGGAGGTCCTAGCTTTTAAAGGTTCAGCCAACTGCTAACATTGCCACGTGAAGCCACGAATGCTCATACCACCCATATCCAATCCACAGTCACAGGCAAGGTATGCGCCTCCAGCAACATCCCTCGGCAAATATGGCCAAGCCGCGTAGACTCTTCCCTGATTTATACAGTCCACAGAGCACTTTGCTTTAAGCAGTTGGACTCCCAGAGGGATTAATGGCAGACTGGGATGATTCCCGCCGGGAGCCAGCGTTCGCAAGGACCTTCAACCCTGAGTGGAGGGCGCGACACTGAGTAACAGCTTTTAGCTCCATTTCCTGTCTCCCCCAACCCAGCTGTCTGCACTCCTTGCCTTTGTTCCTGCTGCCCCTTCTACTTTGAGTGTCCTTTGCCTAGAAAGCTCAGGGTGAGCTTTGAAATGAATTTAGCCCCCCCCCCCCGCCCCCGTCCCAACTTTTGTATTCATTAGCGCATTTAACCCTCACAGTTCAGATAAGGGACGGGCACCTCTGTTGCGGTGACCCTTCTCTCAGAGTCTGTAGCAAACAAGAGACCTGAGTGTTACCTCTGGCTTTGCCACTGGGTCTCAGTATTTTGGCAGTCCCTGTCCGTCTCTGTGTTTTGTTCTCTACCTGTATAACACGGTAGAGGTTGGGGCATTATCTGAAAGCGCGTCCTTGTAATCTCATCTTGGTTTGTGCTCTGGCCACAAAAGAATTCAAAATGCTGCATGCCCTTGTCTGTGACTGGGTCTTCTTTCCCTCTGGCCTAGTTCTGAGAACAAGCGAACAGCGCTGCTCCCTTCTGCCCTCCTCCCACCGACCCCAGCCCTTTGTTCTTCTTCCCGGGACAAAGCTGCCAGTCCCGATACTCCCCAAGCAGTTGGGCTTCATGCCAGCCAGTCAAGTGGCAGCTGGGGCTCAGATGAAAGGGCCCTCAGAAAGCTACCTGTGGCAAAATGCCCAGCCCAGGCTCGGCAGCTTTGAGCCCAGATGCCTCAAGAGGCATCGTGTCCACCACTCCCACACAAGGCTCTCTTTGTGAGCCCCACAGAGGGACACAACCCTGCCAACCCCCGGCTACCCGCTTCCCTTTCCTCTGTTCGATAATAGTTTGAGAAATAGCCCTTAGGGAGTGCTTCGGGCTTAGATCAGGTTGTCCTGCCCTTGTGCCTGGGAGTCTGGAACGTTTTACCCCATTTAATCTTCAGAACTGCGCAGGTAGCAAGTACTGTCTTTTTCCGTTTTCTGTTTTAGGCAGGGTCTGGCTTGTTATGTAACCCAATTAGTCTTGAATTTGCAAGTCTCCTTCCTCAGCCTTCTGGGTGCTTGGATTATACCGTGCACCACAGACCTGGCTGCCATTGAAATCCAGATTCATTTGCTATCCATTCTCTCTCTCTCTCTCTCTCTCTCTCTCTCTCTCTCTCTCTCTCTCTCTCTCTCTCTCTCTCTGTGTGTGTGTGTGTGTGTGTGTCTCTCTCTCCCCCCCCTCCTGTATCCCCCCCCCATCCTCCTCCCCTTCTCTCCCCTCTCCTTTTGCTATTCCTCCTCCTTATCCCCCTTCTTTTTGAGATAGGGTCTTTAGCCCTGGCTGGTCTTAAACTTTCCGATGCAGCTGAGGATGATCTTGAACTTCTGATCGTCCTGCCTCTTGGCTTATGAGGTATTGGGGTTCACACTCAGGCTTCTTACAAGATAAGCAAGCCCCCCACCCACCCCCTTTTTAAAACAGAGTCAATGTAGCCCCGGCTGTCCTGGAATATTCTATGTAGACCAGATTGGCCTTAAACTCACAGAGATTCACCTGCCTGCTTCCACCTCCTGGGTGCTGGGTACTAGGACGCTTTCTCCTTTCTTTCTTCTTTTTTACTTTTATTTATTTTTTTAAATATTTATTTATTTATTTATTCATTATGTATACAATATTCTGTCTGTATGTCTGCAGGCCAGAAGAGGGCACCAGATCTCATTACAGATGGTTGTGAGCCACCATGTGGTTGCCGGGGATTGAACTCAGGACCTTTGGAAGAGCAGGCAATGCTCTTAACCACTAAGCCATCTCTCCAGCCCTTACTTTTATTTTTTATTTACTTTTTTTGAGACAGAGTTTCACATAGCCCTGGCTGTCCTTGATCTCTTGTACCTCCTGCCTCCATCTCCTAAGTGCTGGGATTACAGGTGTGTGCTCTTACAGGTGTATCTCTATTTTAAAAGAAGAAGAGCACAGACACCCGAGTGTCTGCAGAGGCGACCTGAAGGACAGGGAAAACAGAGATGGCATGGGAAAAGAAAGGCGCCCCTCACTCTGGAGTCTGAAGTCTCACACCAGCAGGGAATCAAGAATCCAAGCACAACTAATAAAATGGTGTGAAATTTGCCTACACAATGCAAACGTTGCTTTTATACAGAGACATTTTAAATAATAGTGTTAAGGCCACAGTGGAGGGGCTGGAGAGATGGCTCAGCGGTTAAGAGCACTGCCTGCTCTTCCAAATGTCCTGAGTTCAATTCCCAGCAACCACAAGGTGGCTCACAACCATCTGTAATGAAATCTGGTGCCCTCTTCTGGCCTGCAGGCATACATGCAGACAGAATACTGAGAATACTGTACACATAATAAATAAATAAATCTTAAAAAAAAAAAAACCCGCAATGGACCATGCCTGAGTGTACATGACCTTCAGTTATGGCCTACGCCTTTTCCAGATACATAATTCCAAACACAGTTTTCTGAGACTCTTACAAGCAAGACTACAGTTTACAGCAGAATCATGTTTCAGCTTCTACTTGTAACCCACGGCTTTACCTTATCATTGTAAATCTAGCAGTCAGCTCAGAACATAACCTGTGATGTCCTTTAAAGATGGGCTAGTGGTGAGGCAAAGCAGTGAAGACTTCTGGGAGGTGAGGTCTCAAAAGGGAAGAGATGCTAAGTGGAAGAGCTGGGTGGGGGCACACAAGACTTGGGGTCCTGAGGCAGGAGGGAGGTGCTAAGTTCGGAGGAAGAGAAAGAGCAAGTGTGTGGTGAGAGATGAAGAAGTGTGTGCACTCTCTTTTGATCACCTTTGGCTGAGGCAGCCTCTGTCCAGAAAGGCCGTACGTGAACCCAAACCATGTAGGGTTCCTGTGAACCATCATCACATCAGAGGGTCCTCTATTCTCCCAGGAAAGCCCACCCACCCTGCCTGGGGATTTTTTTTACTTATAATCTTTTTTTTTTTTTTTTTTCGAGACAGGGTTTCTCTGTGGCTTTGGAGCCTGTCCTGGAACTAGCTCTTGTAGACCAGGCTGGTCTCGAACTCACAGAGATCTGCCTGCCTCTGCCTCCCGAGTGCTGGGATTAAAGGCGTGCGCCACCACCGCCCGGCTACTTATAATCTTAATATCCTTTTAGATCTGGGAAGTTCTGGGCTGGCAAGATGGCTCAGTGGGAAAAGGCACTTGCTGACAAGCCTGGCGAACTGAGTTCGAGCCCTCAAACCCAGTTAAGGCAGATAGAGAGAGTCAGGTCTATACCGCTGTCCTCTCACCTCTGAATATGCACGGTAGCGTTTGGTCACTCACTACCCCACAAATCTCTCTCTCATACACACACACCTATGGGACCTCACACTATTTGGTGATACCCCTACAGAATTTCTGGGAGGAATCTGGGGACCGTGTACTGTCAGTGCCCAGGTCTCTCTCTCTCTCTCTCTCTCTCTCTCTCTCTCTCTCTCTCACGCACGCACGCACACGCACGCACACCTATGGGACCTCACACTCTTTGGTGATACCCCTACAGAATATCTGGGAGGAATCTGGGGAGCGCGTACTGTCAGTGCCCAGGTACAGGCAGGCATCCACATAGGCTGCCATAGAAAGAACATCTGAGCATATTCTCCAAAGGCCCCAGATCTAGCGAGGTCCCCTCTGGAGAAGCGGGTCTTTGGGTAAGCGATGTAACTCAGTGATAGAGCGCCTGTTTAGCACGTACTAAAAGCTGGGCTCAGTCACCAGCACTAATGTCAATTAATAGCTCGGTCAGTTTAGCCTTGGCTAGAAAAACAGAACGTGGCTGGGAGGTCGGGGGTACTCCTGTGCCTGTGGGCCTGTTACACTTAAGAGCACCCTTGCCAGGGGAATTCAAGATGCCCGGAGTGTTACCCTTTGTTTCACGGGTGTTATCTTTTGTTTTATCTGTTTACACAGATTATCTTATTAGTCTTTGCAACAAATTCGTAAAGGAGCTTAAGAAAATAGCATTCCTGCTAATGATCCTAGCCGATTTTATACGTCATGAAGCAAGCCAATCAACGGAATGAGCTTTTGGAAAGAGTTTATTTGTGAGCAAGGCAGCCTGAGTGAGCACCTGAGGTGGGAGACCAGGACTCACTCCTGTCTTCCCGAGGGAGACATTCAGGGTATGGTTTTAGGATATCTGTGAAATAAACAAAGAGGTGAATTAAGGCATGGGGAAAGGTGAGATGTGGAGGTGAAGTCATCAGAGACCTGCATATTTGTAGTCAGTTTTCATTCCTGATCGTGGGATGCAAGCTCAGATGTGGTAGGTAGCCTTGGTTTGACTTAAGGTTGAGATTCAGCTTCTGGTTAAAAAAAGGTTTCCCATCACAGGTGAAGAACCAATGTTTTAAAAGCAACTTTCCAGTCCCTGTAGTTAGGTACCCGAGAGCTGCCATCACCATCACAATCCACAGTAACCTAGGCAACCGTCATCATCATGACCCACAGTAACCTAAGCAACTGTCATCATCATGACCCACAGTAACCTAGGCAACCGTCATCATCATGACCCACGGTAACCTAGGCAACCGTCATCATCATGACCACACACTGAAGGGATAGCAAAGCTGGTAGGAGATGGATGTGTAGGCTCAGCTGCCTGACCTCTACTACTAGAGATGTATGTTTGAGCTAGAACTCTTTATGTAGACCAGTCTCATCCTGGAGTCACAGAGATCCACCTGCCTCTTCCCCCCTGGGAAGAGCTGGGTTAAAGTGCTGGGGTTAAAGGTGTGTGTTCCATCACTACCCATAGTACTAGGGATTATTATTAATTTTTTTTTCTTTTTTTGGTTTTTCGAGACAGGGTTTCTATGTAGCTTTTAATCTCAGCTCTTGGGAGTTAGAGTCACCTCTGTGAGTTCAAGGCCAGCCTGGTCTACAGAGCAGGTTCCATTCCAGGACAGGCTCCAAAGGTGCAGCCTCAGAGATAGGAACTAAAAGGTACCAAAGATTGATTACTGTAAATGAGACAAAACCAGCTGTGCTTGTTGGCTGATAATTACCAAATTCAGGACTCAGTTCTAACATCTTAGAGATAAAAGCCTTTTCTTTCTTCTATTTTTTTTAAAATATTTATTTATTTAGCCTGCATGCCTGCGCGCACACACACCAGAAGAGGGCACCAGATCTCATTACAGATGGTTATGAGCTACCATGTGGCTGCTGGGAATTGAACTCAGGACCTGTAAGAGCAGCCAGTGCTCCTAACCTCTGAGCCATCTCTCCAGCCCTTTTTCTCCAATTTTTATTTTATGTGTACTACACTTTCTCTGCATGTATATCTATGCACAGCATGTGTGCCTGCTGCCTTTGGAGGCCAAAGAAGGCGTTGGAACTGGAGTTGCAGATGGTTGAGAGTCACCATGTGGGTACTGGGAATGACATCTGGGTCCTCTGGAAGAGCAATCAATGCCCTTATCTGCTGAGCCATCACAGCAGCCCAGTGTGCTTACTCTCCTGTCCTGGACAAAGGCCCCAGACTGTAAGGATGCACATTTGTAGTTGCGAGGCTTTTTTTTTTTTTTTGCAACTGACCAGCAGATCCCTGTAATCTGTTGTTGTGGTTTGAGTAAGAAACGTCCCCCATAGTCTCATTTAACAGCTGGTCCCCAGGGCGTGGGAAGCTACAGAACAGTTAAGACATGAAGCTTCTCTGAAGAATTCCACGAGGGACCGGCTTTGATAGTTTTTAGCCTCACTCCACTTCTGGTTCGCTCTGCTTCCTGTAGAGAGGTTGAGATGTGATCTCAGCTTCCTGCTCTGATCTCTCGACATCATGCCTTCTCCTCCTGGAGCACTCTGGAGCCATAGGCCAACATAAACATATATAAACAAAATAAACATATATAAGTTGTTTTTGGTGGTGGTATTTTATCAAGGCAACAGAAAAGTCTAACGATCCTACTGAACATTATTATTCAAGGGAATTGGATTATTATCTGTTATTATTGTGGGGGCCTTGTGGGCTGCAGAATATATGTGGGAATCAGAGGACAACCCATGGAGTCTGTTCTATCTGTCTTGACATGGGTTTCAGAAATCCAGCTCAGCAAACACAGTTCCCTGCTGAGCCATCTCTCCAGCTCTGAAATAGATTTTCACTGGGTGCTCACTTTATGTCAGTCCCTAGGAGGGTCCTTTATATACATGGCTTGGTTCCATCATCACAATTCTGTAAAGTAGAACTTTTAGCTACATATTATAAGAGATAAAACTGAGGCCTAAGCAGGTGAAGGGACTCACCAAGGCTAGAGCTCAGCGGTAAAGTACTTGTCCAGCACGCGTGTAACCCCGGGTTCTATTTCCAGCTCAGGGGTAAGCTCTTGTCCAGCATGTATGTAACCCTGGGCTCTATTCCCAGCTCAGGGGTAAGCTCTTGTCCAGCATATATGTAACCCTAGGCTCTATTCCCAGCACAAGAGCTGAAAATATTTACTTAGTGTTCCACAACTGGTTAAGCAGTGGAATTATGCCTGGAAACCCACATATCCCTGGCTCTACGTGTCTGTGATGGCTACTGTCAATTGTTAACACAATCCAGAATCACCGGAGAGCTGGGCTTCTGGACACACCACTGAAGGAGCTGCTCAATGACATTAAGAAGCAGAGCGTGAGGCCACTGTGGGTTTCAGTGTTCCCTGACTAGTCCTGAACTATATAAGGTGGTGTTTGAAAGCCAGCCCCTATACTATCACAAACGCTTCATTCTCCTGTCCCTCACTCAGGGTTGACCACGATACAAGAGGCAGGGCTGACCAATGGAAGTCCTGTGAATCATTCTTGAACAAACAGAAACCTGGAGAGCAAACAGTGTCCACTGTGGACACTCTTCTGTAGTCAGCCGCTCCCAGACCATCCCAAGCCAGGCCAAGCATCTATACTCTCCCCTGTTTGCTCTCAGTCTCTAGGTCTGAGTCCACCTGGTCTGTGACCTGTAAGGATTCTCAGCTCTCTTTTCAGGGCTATTTTATGAGCAACCTACTCACCAAGTTCCCAAGGGCTGGACCTAAACCCCAGATACTGGGCAAGGTGCTCCTAGGACTCCAAGTCCAACATGCAGGACAACTTACCAAATTCTGATGATTTAAAAAAAGGGGGGATTTCTACTAAGTCCCCAGACATGTACATAGCCCAAGCTGTAACCTGGGGGGTCTTTTCTTTCCTTCTCTGGCTCTCAGAACCTGCAATATCCTCTTTTAAAAGCCTAAACTTGTTGGGAGAAGTGAGACCCCAGATCCTGAATTTCTTGTAAACAACTTGTTTTCCCCTGATCTGAGTGCCTACAGCTGCTCTGAGCACGAGACCTTCAGGAGTTCCTGATGGCAGGAGAGTGGTTTCTGGTGGGTTTAGCTGGGGCGTGGCTATCTCTATATAATCTGCCCCTGAACACAATAAAGAGGGGCATTCTTGGGGAATTCAAGGATGACCCGTGTCGTTGTCTCTTTGTCTGTGTGTGTCTGTATTTTAACCTCCATCCCCCTTGCCGGAAGCTCCCAAACTGGGTGCCAGATCACCGAGCACCTGGAACCTGGGGCGGGGAGAAGGGTCTTTTCTTTCCTTCTCTGACTCTCAGAACCTGCAATGTCCTCTTTTAAAACCCTAAACTTGCTGGCACATCCCTGTAATCCTGGCACTTGGGAGACAGAGACAGCAGGGTCGGGAACTCCAGGTCCTCCTTGTCTTCTTGTCTTCTTAGTGAGTTCAAGGCCAGCTTGGGCTGTGTGAGACCCTATCTCAAAGAACCAGAATCATTGCCTGGTGCTGGAGGAACGGTTTAGTGGGTAAAACGCTTGCCTTGAAGCGTGAGGACCTAAGTTTGGATCCCCATAACCCATGTGAAGCTGGAGGTCTTGGTGGTGTGTCTATTAGTCCAGCACTCCTATGGAGAGATGGGAATTCCTAAGACACTTGCAGGCATACATAGCAGTGGGCGAAGAGACCGATTCAAACAAGATAGGGGTGAAGGTGTCACCAGACATGACACATTTGTACCCATATTCACACACATGAAGAGAAACATACACATAATATACACACATAGACACATTAATAATAATAATAAAACGGTTCATCATTGGTGGTGCACACCTTTAGTCCCAGTACTCAGGAGGCAGAGGCAGGTGGAGCTCTGTGAGCTCAAGGCCAGCCTGGTCTGCAGAGTGAGTGCCAGGACAGCAGGGCTACACAGAGAAACCCTGTCTCGAAAAAAACAAAAACAAAAACAAAAAAAAAAAAACAAAAACAAGCAAAAAATAAACTCTGCCTCTCAGGTGAGTTTCTGAGATGCTAAGCAATGCTGGGTTGCTTATTTTCAAGATAGTGTCTTGCTGTGTGGCCAAGGCCGAGCTCCAATTTGAAATCTTCCTGGCTCAAATGCTTAAATCCTCCTCTTAAATGCTAGGATTAAGAAAGAATTTCCAACAAATTCATCTGAATCTTTTTTTTTTAATTTTATTTATTATTTATACAGTATTCTGTCTGTGTGTCTGCCTGCAGGCCAGAAGAGGGCACCAGACCTCATTACAGATGGTTGTGAGCCACCATGTGGTTGCTGGGAATTGAACTCAGGACCTTCGGAAGAGCAGGCAATGCTCTTA
The DNA here is from genome assembly GCA_963919715.1 of Microtus obscurus. Taxonomy (NCBI): domain Eukaryota; kingdom Metazoa; phylum Chordata; class Mammalia; order Rodentia; family Cricetidae; genus Microtus; species Microtus obscurus. The sequence goes on from CAWTZC010002521.1 coordinate 24,671,566, forward strand.
ACCACTGAGCCATCTCTCCAGCCCGCAACAAATTCAGAAGTGGCCCTAAACATATTCTTCATATACATTTATGCAAAGTGACATTCTCAGCATCAACAGTTTAAAAAAAATCAAAATATCAGTCACCTGGAAACTGTTGACAGTGTTCTGTATCTTACAGTACAAACTTTAGCCATAATTTAATTTCTTGCATAAAGACAATGAAATCTGTTTCACTGATATGAAAATCTGTTTTTATCTTTAATGAGCAATAAAATTGTAACATGACAAATAATTGATTTAAAATAAATTTATTTGGGGGCTGGAGAGATGGCTCAGTGGTTAAGAGCATTGCCTGCTCTTCCAGAGGACCCAGGTTCAATTCCCAGCAACCACATGGTGGCTCACAACCATCTGTAAAGATGTCTGGCGCCCTCTTCTGGCCTTCAGGCATACAGACAGAATATTGTATACATAATAGATAAATAAATAAATATTAAAAAAATAATAAAAATAAATTTATTTGAGCAGGCAAGATGGCTCAGTAGATGAAGGAGCTTAGCTTTGAAACCGATGACCAGAGTTTAAGCCCGGAAGAGCTGTTTTCTCAAAGCTGTCCTGACCTCCACATGCATGTTATAACACACACATCCATAAACACACAAAATAAATACATTTGAAGGGTTACTTAAATAAATAATTATTTATGGTTAATAATTCTTTATGTTCAGTAATGGTAGTAACAAATGTTTTAATTCATATACCTATTTTATATCTTTGCACACCAAGGTCCTGTAAAAATTTCTTGGGCAGAAAGGGATTACAGGTAAAAAAAAAAAAAAGTTTAGGAAGCTGTGCCATTGAAACCTGTCTACAGGGGCTGGAGAGATGGCTCAGTGGCTAAGAGCACTGGCTGCTCTTCCAGAGGACCCAGGTTCAATTCCCAGCACCCACATGGCAGCTCACTGTCAAATAATCCAGGTGAGAAAGTCACAGACCTCCACAAATAGAGAACTGAATTAAAGTACTTTATTAGTTGGCAACAGAACAGGATTTTGTCCCTGAAAACTCTCAGCACCAAGGCTCAGGGGTGCAGCTTTCTTAAAGACAATAGCCAGAGTAATGTTACTGTTGGGTGAAGGCCGGAGAATCTTGTTCTTACTCTTCTTTCAGAGGGGACACTGCCACCTAGCTCCCAAATCAATCACACAGTTTTAGGTTGACTTGGTTCTTTTTTTTTTTCTTTTTTCTTTTTTTTTTTTTTTGGTTTTTCTTTCTTTTTTTTTAATATTTATTTATTATGTATACAATATTCTGTCTGTGTGTACATCTGCAGGCCAGAAGAGGGCACCAGACCTCTTTACAGATGGTTGTGAGCCACCATGTGGTTGCTGGGAATTGAACTCAGGACCTTTGGAAGAGCAGGCAATGCTCTTAACCACTGAGCCATCTCTCCAGCCCCCTTTTTTGGTTTTTCGAGACAGGGTTTCACTGTAGTTTTAGAGCCTGTCCTGGAACTTGCTCTGTAGACCAGGCTGGCCTCGAACTCACAGAGATCTGCCTGCCTCTGCCTCCCAAGTTCTGGGATTAAAGGCGTGCACCACCACTGTCTGGCATCTCCCTGTTTTCATGACCTCTATTTCTTTAATTGTTGTCACAAGAGCACATGTACACTATACACACACATATATATAGTGTTTTATATATATATAAACTTTTATATAGATAAACACATAAAAGTTATGTATATATATATAAATCTATATGTACATAAATAAATATATGTGTGTATATATTCCTAAATATATGAATACAATCTGCTTGGTTCATATAGTTATATATATGTGTGTGTTTTTGGGAGATGACCATTTGACTTGGTTAACCAATTTGGAGGCTCTTCCTTGAGTAAAACTAATTTTCCTGCTCTCATCACACCTTAGTAGTTAGCTTGTAGTTCTCAGTCTAGGATTGAGGCTCCACGACAGTGGTTCTCAGCCTTCCTGATGCTGCGACCCTTTAATATAGTTCCTCATGGTGTAGTGACCCCTCAACCATAAAATTATTTTCATTGCTACTTCAGAACTGTGATTTTGCTACTGTTATGGATCATAATGTAAATATCTGATATGCAGGCTATCTGATATGCAATTCCTATGACCCAAAGGACTCATGACCCACAAGTTGAGAACCACCGCCCCAGGAACCACCGCGTTCCTTGTTATCAAGTCCAGTGATGCCATCCCTGCTCAGATCATGTTTAGGCGGCCATGTTGCTAAGACTTCACTGGCGCAGCGTCTCCGACTCTTCTAGGAAGCACAGCCAACTTTCTGCTTCCCTGGCTCTTAACAGTTTTACCTGTTGGGTTGGAGCACGCTGTCATGTGTTCTGTGTCCTTAGATCTCGTGTGGTTTCTTGTCATGGTCCCTATCTGTTGCCAGGAGACGTTGTTTTGATGGGGGGAGAGAGCTATACTTATCTGAGAGCATCAGGACAAATATTTAGAATGTAGTTAGGCACTGTACTGGTTTCATAAAGTGGTAGGTGTCAGGCTCCCCTTGATCCACGAGTCTGGGGTGGTTAACTAGGTTTCCAGTAGCAGGCATGGTTTCCTCCTTGTTTTGTGGCCTTAAAACCCAATTTGAGAGCTGTGGCTACTGCTAAAGGACAGATGCCACTAATTTTACCCTCGGGAATATTGTTCCACACTGCTCATCGTAGGGTTAGTCACCATAGCTGGGGAGGGTCACTGCTTGCTCGAATGGAACCGTCATGAAGACATTTGTAAGCTGTTTTCTTGGAGAACGGCAACCCAAGATGCCCCAGAGGCAAAGCCCTGACCTGGCTCATAGCTGGTGACCCCCGCTGCTATGGAGACAGGCAGTTTTCTGGTGAATTCAATTACTGGACTTCACAGTGAGAGCAAAGAGCGGGAGTTGGCCTCCTGCCAGAGACTTGGAAAATTCACTCCACAGGGAAAGCACCGGGCTCCTAGGGAGGAACCAATCTGGATTTTAGATGATTAAAACAATTTACCAAGGGTGGAACGGAGCTGAAATTCAAGATGACTCTGAGCAGGGCGGGGAGATGGAAGTTAGTGACACCCTGTCACGGGTTTATCCTGTCAGAACATTTGAGTTATGCGGTTTTAAATACATACATACATACATACATACGGGTGCACGTTTATTTCCTCACCTTGTCATACGGGATTTCCCCATATCATGAAGGATCTTACTCTTTTCTTTTTCTTTATTTCTGTTTAGTCATCTGTTTACATATTTATGAAAGGGCCCTTACTATGTACCCTGGGCTGACTTCAAACTCCCACCCCTTCTGTCCCAGCCTTCCAAGAGCTGGGATTATCGGCATCTGCCTCAGCGCCTGGCACTGTACTGTTCTTGTCCTGCAAGTACATGAACAGAGGACTTACCAAACCTGTATCAACATTTTTTGGTTTTGATTTTTTGATGCAAGAGTTTCTCTTTGTAACCCTGTCTGTCCTGAAACTCCCTCTGTAGACCAGGCTGGCCTCAAACTCACAGTGATCTGCCTGCCTCTGCTTCCTGAGCACTTGGATTAAAGGGGTGTACCACTACCACCTGGCAGCACTTCTATTTTTATTGCTTTTAATTGTGTGCATGCATCTGTGGATGTCTTCAGGTGCCCACGGAGGGATCAGAACTCTGAGGAGCTAGGGTTACAGGCCTGTGTGAGCTGCTGGTGTGGGTGCTGGGGACTGAATCCCAGTCCTCTGTATGAGCAGGACACACTCTTGACCACTAAGACATTTCCCCAGAACTTTATTATCTCTATTGAGACAGGGTTTCTCTGTGTAGCCCTGGCTGTCCTGGAACTCTCTGTAGACCAGGCTGGCCTCAGACTCAGAGATCCACCTCTTTCTGCCTCCCGAGTGCTGGGATTAAAGATATGTACCACCACATCTGACCTCCTTATTTTTATTTGAAAAAAAAATATTGATTTGGGGCTAGAGAAATACATGATTAGTTCAGGAGCATACAGCACTCTTCCAGTGGTCCTGAGTTTGATTCCCAGCACCTTGATCAGAGATTCCCATCAGCTTACTACACCAATTCCTGGGGTGCGGGGCCTCTGGCCTCCTAGGTACATAACCCTCCTCACTATATATATATTTCTTGGGTGTTCATGTTTTTGCCTGCATGTATGTCCTTATGAGGATGTCAGATCCCCTGGACCTGGAATTACAGACAGCTGTGAGCTGCCATGTGGGCACTGGAATTTGAACCCGGGTCCTCTGGAAGAGCAGCCTGTGCTCTTAACTGCTGAGCCATCTCCCCAGGCCCACTAAATTTTAAAATAATAAAAATAAGTAAAATCCTTTAAACTAGAAACTTTATCTTTTGGTACACATATGTGGCGTGGGTGTGTGGGTGCGCATGCACCTACATGTGTGTTTGTGTGAGCATGAACTTGGAAGCCAGGTGTCCGTATCCCTCCGAATCTCACGTAGCTCAGGCTGGCCTTCAGTTCACTACAGAGCTGAGGATGACCTTCCAAAGTCCTGGCATTGCAGACATGTGCCACTGGGTGCCAGGGATTGAGCCCAGGTTTTCACACATGCTAGGCAAGCAAGCATTCTACCAATTGAGCTGAAAGGAAAAATAAAAAGGAATAAAAAGGAAGGACATGACGACTCCTAGGTATGGTGGAGAAGATTTACTGTAGATAAAAGGGAGAGATAGCCAGAGGCAGGGACATCTGGGAGAGTCCAGAGTGGACATGACCTGAGCCATGTGAGGGGATGGGGGAGGGGAGAGCCAGACCAAGGGACCAGGAGGGTGAGGGGTGGATGAAAAAGAACAGGTAATAAAAATGGTTGGATTATATAGGGAAGGGCAGCAGGGGGAAGGGTAAGGCCAGTGCTTGGGCTGGAGAAGTTTAGGGTGGGGGCAGGGTATGCCAGCCATACCCTGTGACAGGTAGGGGTTGAGGGATGCAGGGAGAACCTGGTGGTCAGCATCCATTTTGACAAGTTAATGGACACCCCAGCAAGCCATTTTTTCCAAGTCCGAGACCTAACATGAGCCCCAGCTCCAGCCCTGCACCAACACTGTACCTATACGGCTGTGTTACATGAATCTGTCTTAAATGGATGAAGCTACATTTCATTTCTCCCTATTTTCTCCCTTTCCTTGTAGCGTATGCAGCAACGCAATCAGCATTCCTTAAGTCTAAGTGCCTGTGCAGAGAGTGTGCACTTTTTTGAGGGCCTTATCCTGTTGCTAAATTACTAGGACTACTGCACGGTGGTGGCACACATCTTTAATTCCAGCACTCAGGAGGCAGAGGCAGGTGGATCTCTGTGAGTTCGAGGCCAGCCTGGTCTACAAGAGCTAGTTCCAGGACAGGCTCCAAAGCTACAGAGAAACCTTGTCTTTGGAAAAGAAACAAAAAAACAAAAAACCCAACAACAGGGCTGGAGAGGTGGCTCAGCAGTTAAGAGCATTGCTTGCAGCCGGGCGATGGTGGCGCACGCCTTTAATCCCAGCACTCGGGAGGCAGAGGCAGGCGGATCTCTGTGAGTTCGAGACCAGCCTGGTCTACAGAGCTAGTTCCAGGACAGGCTCCAAAGCCACAGAGAAACCCTGTCTCGAAAAACCAAAAAAAAAAAAAAAAAAAAAAGAGCATTGCCTGCTCTTCCAAAGGTCCTGAGTTCAATTCCCGGCAACCACATGGTGGCTCACAATCATCTGTAATGAGGTCTGGTGCCCTCTTCTGGCCTGCAGGAATATAGGCAGACAGAATATTGTATACATAATAAATAAATATAAAACAAAAAAACAAAAAAAAAAACCCTCAACAACAACAAAAGTGAGTTTATGGCCAGTCAAAGGCTACAAAGAGAAACTTTGTCTCAAAAGAAAAAAAGAGAAGAAAAAAATTCCTAGGACTGCTATGCCACCCTCTGGGGACACAGTGAGGACATCCCTGTTTCTGTTTTTGCCTCATGTTCTGGTACCACACAGACAATTGTTTTCACATCTGTTTATCTGGGCCAGAAGGATGGCTCAGTGGGTAAAGGTGCTGCCTTCAAGCCTCGCCGTCTGAGTTCAGGACCCAGAAGAACCGATCCCTACAAACTGACCCTCACAGGGATGCACTGCAAGCCAGGTTGGCTGACAGCCAGACCAACAGCCAAGCCAAAGCTTTCCCCACCTGTCTCTAGTGATTTGCTGGATCTGCTGCAGGAGCATTCTTGTGGAGGACTCCAACGTCCAGGCCCACAGTCCTCCCAGTGCCCACACTTCCTTTTTTCTGTTTTTTTCCTCTCTTTTCTGTTTTCTCTTTCTCCCTTTAATTTTTTGTTTTAATGATTTTGCTTGGTTTGTGTGTGTGTGGTGGGGGTTGTTTTCTGATTGTTTGGTTGTTTGTTTGTTTCTTGTGACAAGGTCTCACTGTGTAGCCCTGACTGGCCTGGAACTTGATATGCAGACCAGGCTGCCCTTGAATTCACAGAGATCCGCCTGCCTCTGCCTCTCAAATGTGGCATTAAGAATGTGTGGCACCAATCCCAGAGAACCTAGACAACGATGAGGACCTTAAGAGAGACATTCGTGGATCTAATCTACATGGGAAGTAGAAAGACAAGATCTCCTGAGTAAATTGGGAGCATGGGGACCTTGGGGGAAGATAGAAGGGGAGGGGAGATGTGGGGAGGGGAGCAGAGAAAAATGTATGGCTCAATAAAAATCAATAAAAAATGTGTGTCACCAGGACTGGCTTCCCCTACTGCTTTAACTCTGGTCTTTGCCCGGCAGGCTCTTTTCTCTGTGTGTCTGCCTCCCCCCAGCCCCTTCTTTGTCTCCTCCTTTCAATGTGTTCTCCCTTGGCTCCACCCTTCTTTCTTTTCCTTCCCTGCAGTTCCTTGTCCTCTCCTACCACTTCTGAGTCACTGTTTCTACAAGAGACCAGCCAGCCTGGGGAACTGGAAATTAAACGAAGGTGATCTTGCCTCTCCCAAGGCAGTGCTAACAGATTACAGAACGGAGAGCCAACCCAGCATGACGTAGGCAGTCTGAGCTTCCAGGAGTCAGTTTGCCTGGAGGCTTTGCCACCCTGGCTTTATCACACCGTGTTGATGACTCATGAGGCACAGGGCAGTAGGGAGCGGACTTTCTCCACCTGTGCGGGTTTAAGATTCCAAACAGTGCGGGTTTAAGATTCCAAACAGGGAGCCCAGCGGCACAGCAGGATCACCACGCTTCCTGCTGTGGGGCCTCAGGTCACAAAGCTGAAGTGAGAGTGTTTTGGGACCCAAACTCACCAGAGGGTCTGAGGTGGGGTCAGTCATCTTCATGCTAAGGCTGGGTGTGCCGCCCCATTTTAAATGCTCTGAAGCCCATTTCTGAGATGTTCTTCTTTCAAACCATCTCCAGGAGTCCTCTGTGGGCAGATAGGTGTTACGGCACTGTTTGTTTTACCCATAGGATGCTCTTGTACCTGTGTGTGTGCACGTGCGTGTGTGTATGTGTTTGCATGCGTGCACACACCTTAAATGATTACACAAATGATGTCTCCTATTTTTTGATGTCTCCTATTAAGAATAATATTCATCCATTAAAGGGAACGAGGTATTCATAGAAGCAAAGATGATTGATAACCAAGACTCATGAGAGGGAAGGATGGGGGATTATTGCTTAATCTATCCAGATGGGTGTTTTGTTTTGTTTTGTTTGGTTGAGATCAGAGTTCCCCATGTAGCCCATGTTGGTCTGAAAATCCTGGTCCTCCTACCTCTGCCTCCTGAGTGCGGTGATTACAGGTGTGTGACCCCAGGCCCAGCTCGGGTGCCGAGCTTCTGTTTGGGGATCGTTGTATGATATTTTGATGTCGTCAGCACACACACAGAGACATACACACTCACCACATGGCAAATTAGTGTGCAGACTAACATGAAAGATATTCAAGGTGAAGTGGAAACCGAAACCAAGGCTAAGAAGTACCGCGTAAATTATAAAAGTGTGTGAGTGTGTGAGTGTGTGACCACAGAAAGGACACATGTCACTTTCTTAGCAGTTATCAACGGATATGGGATTGACTGGGCAGGCAAGGAAGGGTAGCATCCTTAGTGCAGAAGCACCTGGTGGGGACAACCTGGATCAGCTAGAGGGCGTCAGGTGAGGGTCTTCCTGAAAGAGGAGACATTTTGGCTTCAAATGCCAAAAGATGGTCACCAATTGGAGAGGCAGAGATCTCAGAATGAGACCAGCTTTCCAGATGCCAGCTGGATTCCAGACCCCACGGAATATGGGAAGGTGCTTTCCTTAAACTTCTCTCTGTGGTGTTAGGAGACAGGCTGCTCCCTCTACTTTCTGGTTGGAAAGCCATTGTAGGAACAAGCCAGGGGACCCTTGACGGTTCTCCAAAGAAATTTCCCCTCTAAGTTCCTAAGGGAGCTCAGGTTTCTCTCTGAGGTCAGGGGGTGGATTTGAGGTGTTTTTTTTTTTTTTTTTTTTTTTTTTTTTTTTTAAATGAGTCCTGTGTCCTAGAGGCATGCTCTCCGCAGAGGCCCACAGCCCTGCGCGGCGGTGCCCTCTGTTGGCCGGAACCAGAGCGGCAGGCGCTCGCTCCTGCTGTGCCTGGCTAAGGACAAGCCTGGTGGTTAAACAACCGATAGCCAGGATGGACTCTTACAACTGCCGGAGCACCAGTTCCACAGTGGGGGAGGAAAGATCTTGTCAGAAAATATGGCTATTGGGAGTGAGGCTGGCTTTGAGGAGTTAAGATAAAAAAAAGGAACATTGGGAAAGCTACCTTGGAGTTCGGGAGAGAGCCACAGCCTTGCCAAATCCTGTGTGTATGTATAGCCTTTGAGCTTTTTCTTCGGGTGGTATTTCCACCTGGAATCAATCAGTCTCAATTGCTTTCTCTCCCTCTCTTCCCACCTCCCAACCCTTCCCCAACTCTGTTACAGAGCCTCACTAAATAGCCCAGGCGGTTCCTGAACTCGCGGCTTTCCTACCTCAGCCTCCAGAGTGCTGGAGGGCTAGGACAGCAGTACACACCATCACGTCTGGCTTTTTTCTAAGCAGTGTTAAAAGTAGCAGATATTTATGAATATCAACGTGCCCATTTCTTAGCATGATGCACAAGACCTAGCGAACATAAAGTAACTATACTATTTTCTCCCCACCCCACCAAGTGATAGCTATTTAAATTTGTGGTTTTCATAGTGTGGTAAGTTCCTCTCATTTGAAATGCTGGAAACAGCCCTATGCTGGTACTAAATAAAAGCTCTAGCACTGAATTATACTCTCCCCCTTTATTAAAGTAGTTATTTCTTTTTGTTTTATGTGCATGCGTGTTCTGCCTGTGTGAGCGTGGATGTGACATGTGTTTGCAGGCATGGAGCCCAGAGGAAGACATCAATCCCCTGTTAGCTGGAGTTAGTCACAGACGGCTGTGAGCTGCCATGTGGGGGCTGTGAACTGAACCTGGGTCCCGTGCAAAGGTAGTCAATACTCCTAACCACCGAGCTATCTCTCCAGTCCACCCCCCCTTTTATTGCCATAGGGTCTCACCACATGGCCCGGGCTGACCTCCACCAGGCAATCCTCCTGCCTCAGTTTCTCAAGTGCTGGGACTTGTGACACCAGACTAGCCCTATGTAAATTTTCATTTACTGCACATGTATATGCTTGTAGATAAGGTAAAGATGCACGAAATCAGAAAAATTATACATACATTCTTTATTATATATACTATGCCACAAATACAGCTCATGGTGTGCAATACATGTGTATATATATGATATGTAGTATAATAGTGTGTTTCTGTCTGTGCGTATGTGTGTGGGGATGTGTACACTATGTGGAGGGAAGGAAAGAAGGGAGGAGGAAGAAACTGTTTCTCCCTTAACATTCTGCGTATAAGATCACCCCCAACTTTTCTTCATTGCTAAATCCACATAGTGAGAAATTCTTCTGGAATCTTTTCCAAGCTCCCAGGATAAGCAAGTACCTATCTCCATCTGCCTGTGCTTTGGGGTTCATCCGTTTCTGCTGACCAGCACACTGGGTGGTGTGTTTGTCCGTCCTTCCCTGGCAGCCTCTGACTCCGAGCTTCCTGGGGTCTCGACTGTGAGTGTCTGGAAAGATGGAAGGACTTTTCTCCTACCACCTTCTATTTTTTTGGGGGGGAGGACCCTATTTTTTTATTGATATTTTTGAGCTCTACATTTTTCTCTGCTCACATCCCTGCCTCTCCCCTCTCCTACCACCTTCTACCAATGAACAAGCAGATGATTCTGAGTCAGGAAACATGTGGTGTGTGCGTATATGTGTGTGTGCATGCGGGCATGTGTATGTGTGTGCGAGTGTGTGCGTGTATGTGTGTGCGTGCGTGTATGAGTGCATGCGTACATGCGTGCGTGCGTGCACGCGTGCTCAGACTGGAACTTGGCATGGAGAGGAGGTCAGGTTAGTTCACTGCTGGCAGGGAATAAGGCCAGGAAGGCCAGTGAGGCCACGATAAGGCTTTGAACTTTAACCAGCAGGTGGTTCTCTAGCTGGACTTTGCTCCTTGCTCTGTAGAGGTGACCTGAGAGCTAACTAACGTAAGAGGATTGCAGCCACGCCAGCTTCTTCCTTCTCCTGTTTGCTGGCTTCAACGCAAAACTTCCCTTAAATTGACATCATAGGCTGTGAAATCAGAATCAGAAGGGATGAGAAGAATGGCAGGCATAACAATGACCCGGAAGGAGTCTGTCCCCTAACCCCTGGGACCAAGACAGCTTACAGGCCAAAAGAAGGAATTAAGATTCCTGGTCAGCAGGCTCTGAGACTGGGGGATCATCTGGGACTATCCAGGTGTGCCTGGTGTAAATAGGAAAGAAAGGGAGAGGGGGAGGGAAAGGAGGCGACAGAGCAGCGGGAGCGAGGCCTTGACGGCAGGACAGACGGACGGACGGACGAAAGAGCACAGCGGATTCTAGCGGCTGGGAAAGGGCCACCAAGTGAATCCTCCCCCAGCACCAGAAGGGTCTGCATCCCGGCTGACATCTTGATTTTAGGCCACTGAGATCCATTCTTGAACTTGGACCTCCAAGACTGTAATGTAACAAATTGACCTGTGTCCCTCTGAGACATTAGATTTAGGGTAATTTGTGACAGCAGAGATGTAAACTAACAGAGGAAGCCATGGGGGTTATTTTCAGAAAGGAGGAATGGGGTCCTCGCACCTCAAGACTGACTATGAAGGGCAGAATTGTGCAGGAATCTGGTCCCTGAAGCCCAGGCCCCAAAGGAAGAAGGCCAGAAGGATAGATAGGAATGCTCAAGGCCGGAAGTCTGAGAAGGCTCAGAAGAATGGCATCTATTGGCCAATCTTTGTTCCTGAGCTCCTGGATCCTTTGCTTTTTGTTTTTGTTTTTGTTTTTTGTTTGTTTTGTTTTGTTTTTCGAGGCAGGGTTTCTCCTCTGTGGCTTTGGAGCCTGTCCTGGAACTAACTCTGTAGACCAGGCTGGTCTCGAACTCACAGGCTGCCTCTGCCTCCCGAGTGCTGGGATTAAAGGCGTGTGCCACCATCGCCCGGCTCTTTGCTTTTTGAGACAGAATTAGGTTGTATAGCTCAGGCTGGCTTTGAACTCCAGATCCTCCTGCCTCTCTCTAACTCTCAAGTACTGGGAGGTGTGTGCCACCACCCCCCAGCAAGTTTACGGATCCTATCTTGTTCAAGGTCTCTTCCACCGCCAGCAATGACTCCTGCCAGCACTTGCCCAGAAAAGGCAAGGGCTCCCCATTCACTTCCTGGACAATGGCTAGGGTCCTAGCTTGGGGCCTGGCCCTGGGGTAAGACCAACAGTTCTCCTAAATACACACAACTCACGGAGAAAGGGATTGACCAAGGCAGAGAATGCAGGTAGGCTATTTGGGTACTGGGCTTCCCGGATGAGCTCTCTTTGGCCAGTATTTCACTCAGAGGAGCCCAGCAAAAGCCTGTGGAATGAAAATAACGGAAATAATAAATAAACAAACAAACAAACAAACGCCCACCTGGAACACAGGGGAGCCGGACGTCCAGGCTTTTCCTTCATCACCTGTCCTTGTGGAGCACTTGAGAGGTGGAGTCAGGAGACCCAATAATCCAAGGTCAGCCTTAGAACACAGGGAGTTCCAAGCAAGTGGGCTACACAAAACCTTGTTTAGATAAATATATAAGAGCTGGGCAGTGGTAGCTCAAGCCTTTAATCCCAGCACTCGGGAGGCAAAGGCAAGTGGATCTCTGTGAGTTTGAAGCCAGTCTGGTGTACAGAGCAAGTTTCAAGACAGCCAGGACTGTTACAAAGAGAAACCTAGTCTCGAAAATGAAAGAAAGAAAGAAAGAAAGAAAGGAAGGAAGGAAGGAAGGAAGAAAGAAAGAAAGAAAGAAAGAAAGAAAGAAAGAAAGAAAGAAAGAAAGAAAGAAAGGAAGGAAGGAAGGCATGCACAAATCAATATATACCATTCACCCTTTTGGTAAGCAAGAAAGGAAACAGGTCCTATACTGCAGGAGGGCAGGGGAAGAGGAAAGATCTGCATGTTGCCTCCCAAGGGCTCCCAGATAAGCATAAAACAGGGACAATAATTGTCTGGTGACAGGGTTTTAAAATATCAGAGCCTTTTAGATAGTGATAAACCTGGCAGATGAAGTTCTCCCAGCAGAGGAAGCAAAATGTGGCTACAAATAGAAATTGGGGTCTCAGCTTCCTCATCAGTAGATTTTAGGGGCCGTGTGGCCAGACCACCATACAGTCCTGCAACCGTAACAATTCCATGCTTGTGATGATGGAGCTGTGAGGGAGCACTCAGGAGGAGCACTCCTGCTCCACAGCCTCAGAAGCCCAGTGTGACCTGGGATCCTGGCCTGTGAGCCCATTGCATCAGCCATAGGAGGGACTGGTTTTTCCCAGAACTGGGGCGAGGGGGCGGGGTTGGATGGGGGAAGTTGGGAGTGGGGCTGGATAGGAAGGCCTGCCAGCTTCCGGGGTCCACGCTGGTCAGGACTTCATACAGTGCCTGACAGTCCGCTGTGAGTAGGCTCTCTGAGCTGCATAGACTCACATTACAGCCAGCGGTGGGAAGAACCTGGGGCTCCTGATGTGACTGAGGTCTCTAGGGAAGGGTCTCCGTCCCCTCTTCAATAAACAGTCCTTAGACACCTGATGTCTCCATAGCCAGAAGACCTTTTTTTTTTCAGCTTGAAAAATTGCCCCCTTTAGCCTAATTCTTCCGGTTTCTAGGCAGGAGGCTGAGACCTGCAGAGGCTCGTCATGTATGGAGCCAGTTGTCCCTTTAAGGAGTTTTTTGGGTGGTGGATAGCACGTGTTTCTTGGTCTGGGTGCATCCACTCTCCTTTTCCCAGGGATAACTAGTGTCTGGAATTAGGCTGGGCAGGGCCTGAGAAGCCACATGGCTGCTTTCTAAACATCGGAGGCTGCTGCCCTGCAGGTGACGTGAGCGACCCCGGTGTGTTACCTTGCGTCTCCCTGATGTACATCGCAAAGTAGACAGGGTGGTGATGCGGGCAGATTGCATATGTCATCATGACTCTCCCCCAGATCTCAACTGCCTAGCATGCTGTTAGACACACAGGAGGCTCTGGGCTTCTCTAGGGCTCAGAGACACTGTGTGGGTTAAGCCACTGAGGGCAGGAGCAGGGCAGATCACAGATAGAAGGCCTCTGACCTTGGGGGGTGTGTACCCACGTCAATGGAGGTCAAACTCAGGGCCTTATACTGTGCTGAGATGCCGTCTGCTACTAAGTTGTACCCTCAGGTCTGGACCGCTGGACTCTGGACCTCACCAGTCAGGACTGGAGGGAACTGTCAAGGAAAACATCTAGGAGGTGGGGGTAGATGGCTCAGTAGGAGGATGCATTGCCCAGGAAGATTCTGAGCCTTGATCTTAGCATGGTAGATGGTAGATGGGGAGGGGAGGAGAAAGAGAGAGATTCCTAGGGGCAGCCTGGGGCCCACAGACATTAGGTGACATTTTTAGCCTGGAAAGGCTGTCCCTCCCTTGGTCTGCAGTCACCACCTGGGCTGGGTGCCAGCTGAGGTTACTTGGGGTCTGGCAGCCTGGGTACCACTTGCTCATCTTGCCCTTGCTCCAGATTCACATGGTGTTCCTGGCCAGGCCCTTGACCCCAGCACCTCTGGTGCCAATTCAGTTGGTCCAGCTTGGAGCGCTCACGCCAGCCTCAGTTTCTCCATGTGGTTGTTGTCTTGGAAAGGAAGACTAGAGAAAGGTGTGTGTGTGTGTGTGTGTGTGTGTGTGAGAGGAGAGAGAGAGAGAGAGAGAGAGAGAGAGAGAGAGAGAGAGAGAGAGAGAAATCTTGGAACCCAGAAACCCAGAGTCTCACTGCTGCTAGGCAAGGGTTCTACTCTTTAGCACACGGCTGGGGAACTGAGCTAAAGATTGAGGACCAGGCCAGCTTCCATACTTCCCTCCTTCCTAAGGGTCTCCTGGCGGCCTCGGTCCAGCTGACTCAGATACGGCATCTGTGAGATCAGGAACACTGTACCGCTGAAGAGACCCTGTTTCCCCTTCCTAGCTCTTGTAGACCACGCTGGTCTTGAACTCACTTAGATCCGCCTGCCTCTGCCTCCCAAGTGCTGGGATTAAAGGCGTGCGCCACCACCGCCCGGCCTCTCTTCCGCCTGAATCCTGAATCCAGCCTTAGGACTACCGCGTGTCTCTGCGCGTGCGCACGTGTGTATGGGCGTAGGCCTGCGTGCAAAGCCAAAGCCCAACTCCGGGTGCCTTTCTTCAGGAGCCCTCCTGCCCTTTGAGAAAGAGGCTCTCTGGGACCTTGGGATCAGCAACTCAGCTTTCCAGCCCAGCAGCCCCAGGATTCTCCTGTTTTCATCTTCTCGCACTAACACACCCAGTTTTCTATGTGGGTTCTGGCGAGCAAACTCAGGTCCTCATGCCTGTGCTCCCAGCTCAGTCTGTCTTCTGACTTGACGCGTAGGCTGGTGACGTCTTATTCAGGGCTTTCTGGCTGACGACCCGGAGGCCGTCTTGGTTAGTCGTTTGCTGTCTGGGTGTTTCTGCAGACCCCTCTCCCCCGATCTTGTGGCTCCCGTGTGTCCGTGCGTACAGTTCATTTACTCACCCGATTGCCAGCCCACGTCCTCCTTTGCTGCTAATACACGAACCCAGAACTGTGTCTGGGAATAGGCCGGCCTCAGGTGGGATTCAAAAATGCACAGAGGGCAGAATACACCGGGAGGCGCACCGGGCAAGGGAGGCCACTCCTGTAATCACCGCACTCCGCAGGCAGAGACATGTGGATCTCTGAGTTTGAGGCCAGCCTGGTCTAGAGAGTGAGTTCCAGGACAGCCAAGGAGACACAGAAAAAACCTGTCTCAGAAAACCAAATCAAAATAAGAACAAAACTGAGGCGCTAGGACCAGGCGCTCGGGAGGAGCCCCTGCCCATGGATCTACGGTACGGAGGCACACAGTACAGACTCACCCTTGAGTTTTTTAACTGCAGCGGAAGAGGCCCAGGGATGACCTGGCCACTGGGTGAAAGAGGAAGGAGGCAGTCGTTCCAGAGGCTCCCAGGGCCCTTCTGGCCGTTCTCCATGCCACGCTGGAGACAGCTCTCCCAGGCCTGACCACAACAGAACACTCTGTTTGCCGGTCCTCCCTTGTGGCCCTGGGCTTGGGCACTAGGCAGAGGGTAATGCCCTCAGGGACCTGGATGTGGATTCAGAAGGGGTTACACAACCGGTACTGGAAAGTCTTTTCCTTTGGAGATTTCCAAACCGTTCAGTTTGCCGGTGCATGCCAGGGAGTCTTGCAGCACGGCAGCTGTGAGCAGCACCAGGGCCCTAGGGACGATGTCCTGCCTCATGACCTTAGGCTAGACCCATGATTAGCATCAACACAGGGAGAAATTCTCTCCAGAAAGTGTAAAAACACATGAATATAGGGATAGAATGAATCAATAAAACATTTGTTTTTTTTTTTCCTAGATAAGGTTTCTCTGTAGCTTTGGTGCCTGTCCTGGAACTAGCTCTTGTAGACCAGGCTGGTCTCAAACTCACAGAGGTCCACCTGCCTCTGCCTCCTGAGTGCTGGGATTAAAGGCGTGCGCCACCACCACCTGGCAATAAAACATTTCCTTAAAAGAGCACTTTTACTCTCACAGAGGACTTGGGTTCGAGTCCCAGCACCCACACAATGGCTCACAACTGTCTGTAATTCCAATTCTAGAGGTCAAATGCCCTCTTCTGGCCTCTGCAGGCACCAGGCACACCTGTGGTGGGCCAGGCATACAAACAGGCAAAGCACTCATACATATAAAATAAAATGTTTAGAAGTCAACCAACCAAAGACCTCATTTGCTTAATTCTGTCTATTTACTTATTATTTTTGTGGCGCTGTGATCAAATGCACAGCTCCTGCCTGTTATGGATTCTACCACTGAGCTACATCTCCTAACCCTGGATTAATTTTGATTTTAGTTTTGGTTTTTCTGAGGCAGCATTTTCCTTCGTAGCCTAGGTTGGCCTGGAACTCCCTATGTAACCCAGGCTGGCCTCAAACTGGTGGTGAGCCTACTGCCCCAGCCTCCTGAGTGTTGGCATTATTGGGTCAAGTCATGACAGATGGAAAATCCTTTAACTTCATTTTGAAAAACTGCTCTTTCCCAATTCAGTTTAGTCAACAGCTTGATGCCAAGTTTCTAACTACTGACTGATCTGGACTGTACTGGGCTAATGTGTCCTACAAAGCAGTTCTGCCACTGACAAGGGCTTGGTGGAAAATTACCGTAGAGAGGACTGTTAGGGTTATGCATGGCGACACCCACTACGACTGGGCTTCTGGGGCTGGTTTCAGAGCTCTTTGTCTTGCACCAAGCCGTCCCATTTCAGGATTTTGTTCCTGTTCTTTTCACAGCCAGTTTACCTGGACTGAAGAAGTGAGCTCTGCGCATTAGGAGGGGAGCAAGCGGCAAAGAGGCAGCTTGACTTCAGGTAACCTAAAAGAGCTATTGATTGCCTGCCCTCGAGTGTTAAGGCTGCCAAGGGGACAAAGCTTCCCTTAAGCTGGCTGGGCCAGCTGCTGAAGGAAGAGCTGGCCTCTCACTGAGGCGATCATGCAGACCCGAAATGACAAGCAGAAGGCTAGATGGATCACCTGATGTAGACACTGGGGACCAAACTCTGGGATTGGCTTAAACCAGGGCTGTGTTGCTCCAATGGTTGGGTTTTGGCATCCTGACAATCTGCTGACTGCTCAAAAGCCTGGAAATAGCACCGGGGCAGTCTGTTGCACTCCTTGGGAAAGAAAGCAGCCATGCAAGTGCTAACCAAACGCTACCCCAAGAACTGCCTGCTGACGGTCATGGACCGGTACTCGGCGGCGGTGCGGAACATGGAGCAGGTGGTGATGATCCCCAGCCTCCTGAGGGACGTGCAGCTGAGCGGGCACCGGGGTTCCGTCCGGGAGGGAGCTCCGGATCTCTACACCTACTTCACCATGCTCAAGACCATCTGCGTAGAGGTGGAGCACGGGCTGCTCCCGAGGGAGGAGTGGCAGGCCAAGGTGGCCAGCGGCGAGCCCAGCGACCCTGAGAATGAGGCCTCTGAGGCAGAGGAGGCTGACGAGGAGAGGCTTGCCGGGGAGCTGGACCTAGAAGCTCAGTTCTATCGGCACTTCTCCAGCCTCCATCACATCCTCACCCACCTCACCCGGAAAGCCCAGGAGGTGACAAGGAAGTACCAGGAAATGACGGGACAGGTCCTGTAGGCCTCCAGCTCTAAGGAAGGTAATGGTGGCCATGCCAGCAGGTTATAATCCATGCAGGGACACGAGGGAGGAGATGAACAGTGGTATAACTCAGTAGAAGGGGGCCAGGTGAGCGCTCACGTCAAGGGTATTGGGGTTATCAAGTGGGGGGACCCAGAACCGGCCTCCTCAGCATTGTCCCCCAGTATTGATAAGCAATGACTGTGAATTCCTACAGAGAACAGCCTATGTACATCTATGTAGGAAGTAGTCTATGAACACATCCCTCCTGAGTACGTGTGTGTGTGTGTGTGTGTGTGTGTGTGTGTGTGTGTGTATACATATGCCTATGCACACATCCCTCCTGAGTACATGGGCATCTGTGTGTGTGTGTTCACTGTGGATTTGTTAGTAAACACATGAATGTTTGTAGATTAGCACTTGAACAAGTCTATTCTCAAGGTTACCCCCACCCCAGAAAGGGTTTCTCTGTGTAGTCCTGGCTGTCCTGGAACTCGCTTTGTAGACCAGGCTGGCCTCGAACTCACAGAGATCTGTCTGCCTCTGCCTCCTGAGTGCTGGAACTAAAGCTGTGTGCCACCACGCCCAGCTTTCAAGGTCAACTTTTAAAAAAAGCTTTTAAATTATTTATTGTCTTTAAGTGTGTGTGTGTGTGCGCGCGCACACACATGACATGGCATACATGGGAAGGTCTGAGGACAACTTGCAGGGGTCAGTTCTCTCCTTCCACCATGTAGACTTGGTGGCAGGCACCTTCATCTGTTGGGCCATCTGGCTGGCCCTTTCATAAAATTACTATTATTCCTGTATGTGTACATGATGTGTGCTGTGAGCAAGTGTGCTCTAGTGTGTGTGGAAGTCAGAGGATCTTGTGGTTGAGTAAGTACTCCTTCCACTTTCCCAAAGCCACAACTACTTCTCCTCCTTCTCCTCTTCCTTTTTTCCCCCCCTGAGAGAGGGTTTCTATGAAGCCCTGGTTGTCCTGGAATTTGCTATGTAGACCAGGCTGGTCTGGAAACTCCAGATTCTCTCCTGCCTCAGAGTGTCTGAGCACCAGGATTAAAGTCATACCACACCATGCTCAACTTCAAAGTCAGCTTCTTTAAAAATCTGGTTATGGGGGCTGGAGGGACGGCTCAGTGGTTAAGAGCACTGACTGTTCTTCCAGAGGACCTGGGTTCCATCCACAAATGGCAGCTAACAACTGCCATTTGACGTGGGAGAGCTGAGTGACCATCTGAAGTCATGTAGGCAGGAAAGGGACAAGAGCCAGAGGAGACATGGTGTGCTCCTCGCGCTCAGAGTCAGAGGTAGAACTGGGAGTCCCAGACCAGATCCAAAAAGCCCAAACCTAGGATGGGTGGTGGTGGTGCACACCTTCAATCCCAGCACTCAGGAGGTAGAGGCAGGCAGATCTCTGACTTCAAGGCCAGCCTGATCTACAGAGTAGGTTCCAGAACAGCCAGGGCTACATAGAGAAACCCTGTCTAGAAAACTAAAAACAAAACCCCCAAATAAGCAAACAAAACCCCCAAACATCACCCAGCAAGCAAACAAACAAAAAGCAAGTCTGGCCCAACTTTGAGCTGAGGGTTCTTCCCAGAACCATTCTCTGTCACCCTGGAAAGCTAGGGACCTCAGGGATCAGACAGAAACTCTGCTCCGGGCACTTTCTCCACCTCAAACATGACCTGTTTCCTCAGGCCTCTCTCCCTATCCCCTTGAGTCTTCCTGGGCTGCCTTCCAAAGCCGCTCTTTGAACACAACTAGGCTGGAGCCTGGGGGAAGGGGCGGGCTGAGCCTCAATTCCTGCTCACCGAACAACACTGAAGGGCTGTGGGGCATTAGGGGCAATACTGTTTGTTTTTCCTCTGCACGTCAGCAGTAGTAAAGCAATGACTGGCAATTGAATAGTGTTTAAATCCCCTGCATATTAATTATTCAATGAATTATCATTACTTAAAAATTTTGCTACTATCGCATGTTTGGGGATTTAGCTCAGTCATTCAACACTTTGCCCAGCAAGCCGAAGACCCCGGGGGTTTGCTCTTCAGCCTCAGCCTGCCTCCTGGTGTGGGGGGGGATGTTTTATTATTGGGGTGTGTGTGTGTGTGTGTGTGTGTGTGTGTGAGCATGCGCACAAGCACAGGCAGGCTTCTGTGCCGGAGAACAACTTTTGGAAGTTGGCCTGTCCTTCCACCAAAGGTTCCAAAGTTCAAGGTCAGGCCATCCAGGATAGCTGCCAGTGCTCTTAGCTGCTAAACCATCTTGCTGGCCATATATTTTTATTACCTCTTATAGAAAGAAACTGGAGGTCTGTTAGGCACGGTGGTGCATGCCTATAATTCTAGCATGTGGGAGGTAGAGGCAGGAGGACCAGAAGTTCAAGGCCACCCTAGGCTACACAGCATGCTTGAGGTCAGCCTGTGCTACACAAGTCCCTGTCTCAAAAACCAAACCAAACCAGCCAAACAAACAAACAAACAAAAGTGCTGGAGGACTGAGAATTCGGTTTTCTGTTCTTTAGAGCAATAAAGCCTGCAGCCTATGGTGGGAATGGGAACTGGGGGCAATGGAGGGGTAGAAACTACATTCTCCAACTGACGGAACAGCTTTAAAATCTGGGCTCTTCTCTTAGCTCCACTATTGCCTGCTATGGTACCCTGGGCCTCTGTGGAGACTTGCTGCTTCTCGGCTTCTGCTAACAGGATGCAGAGGAGAAAATACAAGCAGCCCGGCTCTGGGCTTGTCTGCTAGCCCTTAATGCCTAAGGCTTGCAATGCTACCAGCTTTCTTTCTCTCTCCCCCTCCCTCCCTTCTTTCCTCCTTTTTTTTTTCTCTGTAGCTTTGGAGCCTGTCCTCGAACTAGCTCTTGTAGACCAGGTTGGCCTCTAACTCTTTATTCATGACCCCATAGGGAGTCATATAACTGATTTTATTTTTTATATTTATTTATTTATTTATTATGTATACAATATTCTGTCTGTATGTATGTCTGCAGGTCAGAAGAGGGCACCAGACCTCATTACATATGGTTGTGAGCCACCATGTGGTTGCTGGGAATTGAACTCAGGACCTTTGGAAGAGCAGACAATGCTCTTAACCACTGAGCCATCTCTCCAGCCTCCCCCCCCCCCCCGATTTTATTTTTTTTATTTATTTATGTTGAGACAGGGTTTCTCTGTGTCACTGCTCTGGCTGTCCTGGAACTTACTCTGTAGACTTGCCTCGAACTTACAGAGACACAGAGATCCACCTGCCTTGGTCTCCCAAATGCTGGGACTAACGGTGTGAGCCACCACCACCCAGCTTGATTACATTCTTTTTTCTTTTCTTTTCTTTGACATTTGGCTTTTGAAACATTTCCACTCTACAGATCAGTTTACCGGAGAGAGGGGGCTCTGATGAAGACTCAACGGCCCATCACCCTGAGACCAGAAAGGAAGACCTGGACCCAGCTGGACGTGAAGGGGACTTGTATTTCTGGGGTGCTTCCCCACCTCCAGCTGATGGCGTTTGTAGACTCAGTTGGAGGCTCACCTTTAAGACGTTTGTTATGATTCCTGGTCTTTCTTCCTTAGCAGTGTGAGGCGGTGACTGAGCTTCACAAGGCACGATCAGTATAAAGCAAAGGCATTAGCAATGCAACCTCTCGGATGTCATTTAGTGCCTGGTGTCACAAGTTATCTATCCCCCGGGGCCCACATTCCTTCACATATAGAGCAGGGACGCTGCACCTACCTCACAAGGAAACACGGAATCAAAAGCACCGGGCACGTGCCCATATCCTAACCGCCGGCGTTTCTCCTAACCTCCTTGGAGCACGTGCTGTCTGGAGCTCCCACTCCTCGCCCCTGGAAGAGGCTGAGGTAGTTGAGTGTGTGGGATGAGCTCCTCACCCTGCTGGATCTGATGAGGCTGAGCACAGGTGACCTATGAACCTATTTATTGCAGTAACAATTAAAAAGAAAAAAAAAAGATGGTGTGTTGGTGTCTTTTTTAAAAACATTTTCTGTAACTTTTAATTTTCACAAGTACACCATGAACACCAAATTCATCTGAAGCAATTTCTTATATTCGTACTGATACCTAATTTGAAATCAGGTACCCACCAGTTTTACTCACTTCTGAAACCTAATCTGATTAGATACAGGTCTGTAAAGAAAAAAGGGTTTGGACAGCATTTGGATTCGATGCCTGTAAAGAATTGTCTCTCTGAGCCAGGAGGTAGTAGCGCACGCCTTTAATCCCAGCACTCGGGAGGCAGAGGCAGAAGTCTCTGTGAGTTCCAGGGAAGCCCAAGCTATACAAGACCTTGTAGCAACAAAGACCTTCTGCCTGATACGTGTGGTCTTCTAGTGGCGATGCCCCAACCGACTATGGTAGCTACCGGCTGTCTTTTCCAGCGTGGCTTATCTAGGTGCAAATTCAGTCTGTTCCGTTGAATCTTCCCAAATCCCACTCTGTATTGTTACAGAGAGAGCTCAGAAATTCAAACCTGTTGTTCTCATTAAAAACATTTAAGGGGCCTGGCAAGATGGAGCAGTGGGGAAGGATGCCTGTCACCAAGCCTGAAGACCAGAGCTGGATCCCTGGAACTTATGTAAAGAGGGGATCGATTCCCACAAGTTGTCCAACACACCCACCATGGCATGAGCACACGCCCTAAATATAAAACACAAAACAAAACCCTTTGGTGACCCAAGAGTGACATCTTAATCCTAGTGTTTGGATGGACAAACTGAGGCAGGAGATCAAAGCACACAGTCCTCTGGGCTACATAGAAGTGAGGTCTCAGAAAATCCCAAACCTATTAAACACTCTGGTAACTTCCCAGGACTCACTAGGATCAAGTTGAAAGCTCTTTGTGTGGCACAAACCCCCCATAATCTCACTTATTTTGTACCCTCCTTGCACCAGAAGAGAAACTGGGGGATGTTGGTGAAGGTCAGACACTATCTCGGGCTTTTCAAAGCAAATTGTCTTTACTATTCAAGTTCACGGCTGTAGTATTCTAAGCAGCCACAAGCAATACATAAACAAACAAACATGGTTGCTTTCTAATAAAACTTTATCAATACTGGGGCTTCAGACATAGCTCAGTAGGTAGAGTTCTTGCTCAGCATACATGGCTTCAGTTCCCAACGCCGTATAAATTGGGTGCCATACAGAACATCCATAAATCCAGCACCGGGGAGGTAGAGACAGAAGGAACAGAAGTTTAAGGTCATCTTCGACTACATAGTGAGTTCAGAGTCATCCTGGACTAGAGACCTTGCTTCATAAAAACAACCCTCCCAGAGCTTTATCAGCAGTCAGCCAAATCTGATCCACCTGCTAGTTTTTTGTTTTATTTTTATTGTTTTATTTTTATTTTTTTTTTTGTATTGCTAGGACCAGCGCCTTGTAGCTGCTAGAAAGCATTCTACCGTAGATATACTCTACTGAGCTATATCCACAGCCTCTAAACTTAGAAATATTCCAACTGGGGGCTAACAGGCTGTTCCTCCAGAGGACCAGTGTTCGATTCCCACCACCCACACAGTGGCTCACAGCCATCTCTCACTCCAGCTCTAAGAGGATCCAGGGCCTTTGTCCAGACTGTGCATGCGCTGTGCACATACATAAATGTAGGCAAAACACCCTACACGTAAAATTAACAAATTAATTAATATGAAAAAGTAAGATCTGTGCTGATACTAATAAACTGTTTAAAACACATTTCACCTGGAGGGGGGCTAGAGATGGTTCTGCTCTTAAGATCATTAGGTTCAGTTCCTAGCACCCTCATGGCAGCTCACAACGGTCTGTAACTCCAGGTGAAGGGGATCTGCACCCTTTCCTGCCTCTGAAGGCACCCACTCTGTGCACAGACACACACGCAGACAAAACAACAAAATACATAAAAATAAATGAGTCTTTAAAAAAAAATTCCTTCATATGGGATGGTGAGATGGCTTAGGGGCTAAAGGTACTTGCTGCCAAGTCTAGAAACCTGAGTGTGATCCCTAGGACTCATGTGGGAGGAGAAAGGATTACTGAACGTTCTTTTCTGACCTTTGCATGCTCACAGAATACACAGGATAAATAAATGTACAATATTTAATGAAGACAGAATTTCCCTGTACTGACAGACACTCTCAAATAACCACCCAGAGTCTTAATATAAATGCTTAGCCAATAGCTCAGGCTTGTTACTAGATTTTTTTTAAGCTTAATAATAGATTTACTTTTAAAGATTTATTTATTATGTATACAGTATTCTCAGTATTCTGTCTGCATGTGTGCTTGCAGGCCAGAAGAGAGCAACAGATCTCATTACAGATGGTTGTAAACCACCATGTGGCTGCTGGGAATTGAACTCAGGACCTCTGGAAGAGCAGGCAGTGCTCTTAACCACTGAGCCATCTCTCCAGCCCCCAATAGATTTACTTTTAAAGGGTAAAACACTCAGACAATTTAAATACAAGTCCAACAGAACTGCAGTCAGTCAGTCTCGGAGTCCTCCCGATGAAGAAGGCTCTGAAACTTTATTCTTATACATCCTTCTTATCTGCAATGTAATCTACAATTTCTTGTGGACACATTACTTCTCTGCATCTACACCAGGAATTTCAAATCCAAATTCGCCTTCCCTGGCCATAATAACCTCCCCTTGGTCCAAACTGTCTAAGCCCAGGTCCTTCATAAAATGAGAATTTACTGAGAGCTTTTCTGGGTCAATCTTGTCATAAAGTTTCAAGACGGAGAGCACTCGGTCCTTAATTCTAACATCAAAGGGGTTACGTTACTGTAGTGCCGGCACAAGTCTGTGACCCTTCGAGGCAACTGTGTGAGGGCTGGAGTGGGCTGCAGAGTCCCGGACCTCCTCCAGGTTCCCACAGGGCAGAATGGCCAAGGCCAGTGTGGGGAGCGGGAGCGGCGGAAAGGCTGTGGGCAGGCAGCTGTTACTAGCTTTTACACTGTCAATTAACTAATATTTCTTACCTATGCTTTGCAACGTAGCTTGGTACCTTTTCTCAGTAGGACATGTGACTTCTGACTCTGCCCTTCTTCCTCCCAGCACTCAGCTTGGCTCTCCTGCCTAACCTTATGTTCACATGGTGCAAAGGAATATTCCACAACTTTAAGTCTTTCAAATCTCTTGAAAATGGGCAAGTACAAGGAGGTGGGTGATTCTTTTTTTTTTTTTTCAGTAACTCGGTCTCAGCTGGTGGGAAAAAACTGACTCCTGCAAGATGTCCTCTGAGGGTCCCACATGGCATGGCACATGCAAATGCCCCCCCCCCCACCACACAGAGAGAGTAATTAAAGGGGTATACTCCCATGACTAGCTAAAATGATTTTTTTTTTTTTTTTTTTTTTTTTTGGTTTTTCGAGACAGGGTTTCTCCGTGGCTTTGGAGCCTGTCCTGGAACTAGCTCTGTAGACCAGGCTGGTCTCGAACTCACAGAGATCTGCCTGCCTCTGCCTCCCGAGTGCTGGGATTAAAGGCGTGCGCCACCATCGCCCGGCCTAAAATGATTTTTTATAGTGACCCAGTTATCTTAAAACACAAAAACAAAAACCAAAAATTCAGTGGGGTGGAGGTGGCACACTTGTAATCCCAGCTCTTGGGAGGTAGAGACAGGCAGATCTCTGTGAGTTCGAGGCCAGCCTGATCTACAAAGAGAGTTCCAGGACAGCCAGCGTTGTTACACAGAGAAACTGTGTCTTGAAAAACCACTACTACCACCACCATTAAGAACAACAAACAATGATTCAAAGATGGGGAGGAGGAAATTGTAGGAGCCACCAGAACAGAGCCCACAGAAACAACCAAGCAGGGCTCATAGGGGCTCACAGACTGAAGTGGTAACCATAGAATATAGGTTATGAATTTTGGCTTGGTGTTTTTGGGTGACTCCTGACAGCCAAGTGGGGCCTGGTCTCATTGTACGTTGTTGTTCATTTGATGTCCAGATGTCCATGCTCAGTTAATGTTTCTGGGGAGCCTGTTTTTTTTTTTTTTTTTTTTTTTTGAGACAGGGTTTCTCTGTGTTAACTTTGGAGCCTGTCCTGGAACTCTCTCTGTAGACCAGACTGGTCTCAAACTCACAGAGATCCGCCTGCCTCTGCCTCCCGAGTGCTGAGATTAAAGGTGCACATCACCACTGCCCAGTCAAGGCCTGCTCTTATTTGGGAGATGAGGGTGGGAGAGAAGGGGTGGATCTAGGGGAGAGGGCAGGTGTGGGGGCTGGGAGGAGTTGAGGGAGGGGAAGCTGTGGTTGGGATGTATTTTTGTGAAAAAATAAATAAAAATTGAAACAAACAAGGATTCCGAAGTCAGGGTTAGAGCTGGCAAACACCTATCATTCTAGCACTTGGGAGGCTGAAGTGTGGCTTTGAGGCCAGCCTGACCTACACAGCAAGATTCTGTCCCACGATGAGTATGGTAGTATACACCTGAGACCTCCAAACTTAGGGGGTGAGGGCTGGTGGATCAGGGGTTCAGGTCATTCTCAGGCACATAGTAAGTTCAAGGTCAGCTGATCATAGCAGATCCAGCTCCAAAACAACCAACCAAACATTCATTTATTTATTTGAGGTTGTTTTGTTTTTTTTTTTTTGAAACAGGATCTCACAATGTAACCCTGGCTGACCTGGAACTTGCTATGTAGACCAGGCTGGCCAAAATCTCAAGGAGATCCACCTGCCTCTACCTCCCCAGTGTTGGGATTAAGGGTGTGTACCACCACATCCGGCTAAAGCATAAAAAACTTTAAAAAGGAACCTTGCTGGAGAGATGGCTCAGCAGTTGTGAGTGTGTACTGCTCTTGCCAGGGCAGCTCCAGCTCACAACCACTTCTATTAACTTCAGATCCAAGGCATGGACACCCTCTTCTGGCCGCCTTGGATACCCAAGTGTACAAACCTGCACACATACACACACACACACACACACACACACACACACACACGCGCACACACATACACAAACAGAAAGCAGCAAAAGAAAAGAGTGCTTATAATAACTATTTTAATTACACTGATTAACTTAAACGTCAACTGATATTACATAAAATTGGGAAACCACTCAGGCTGGGGTGAAGTGGAGCCTCTGCAGACCTCAGCGCACTGGATGGAACACCTCCTGAATCTCACCGTACGTCTTTCTCTCTGTGAAAAAAAGCACACCACAATTATTCTTAATTTATACTTAAAACAAATTCGACTTCTTGGGCTAGGGATGTGGCTCAGGAGTGGAGCACTTGCTGCGTGTGTATGAGGCCCCAGGCTTATTCCTCAGAATTTACAAAAGAAACAAAGGTTAGGGTCTGGAGAGACAGTGCAGCAGCTAGGAGCACAGGCTGGTCACTACTATCTGGTGGATGTGACGAGGTGGTGAGGGGCGTTCAGAACGGGTATGTTCTTATAAAAGACATTTCCTATGGACCCAAGGGAGTCTGGTCTACTACAGAATATGTGGAGTCCACACAACCAGACAGTACCTGAAGCCATTGACAGGAAAAAGACAAAGCAAACAAAGAGGTTTATATGAAATACCTTTCTCAGGAAAATCTTCTGGATGCAGTTTGATATACCCAAACATGTCACGGTCCTTCAGGGCACAAAAATACTCATGTCGTCTTAAAAGATAATAGCCAACAAAGTAAAAGGAAGTGACGTACAGAAGCTGGCGATGCAAGCCTGTAATTGACAGACCCCAAAGCAACAGTCAGAGCACACAATGGATTTCATTTTTATGTTGCACTCCAGGGAACGCGCCTCCTGCCCCACCCACCCCGCAGGGTCTCATGTGGCTCAGACTGGAACTCTGTTCACCAGTGTTGAGTACGCTGTAGCCTTTTTCCCACACCCAGACCTCGAAGCCCATCAATTCCACCTGGTAAACACTTCTCCAGGGAGCTTACCCCTCTCAGGCCGGAGCCCCCGGCTCTGATCCAGTGTTCACCTGGTCACCTCTGACCCCTCATCTGTGAAGCACATGCTCCAGCTACTGCAGTGCTCAGCAACTACATCATCACGCTATAGTCTCAGACAAAAACTTCTCCACAGTGGCTTCCCAGCTTGTGGGAGTCAAAGGATGTGCTGGTTTGAAAGAAAATGGTCCCCATTGGCCCACAGAATGTGGCACTATTTAGACTTGTGACCTTGTTGGAGCAGACGTGGTTTTGGGGGAGGAGGTGTGTCACTACGGGGTGAGTGGGCTCTGAGCTCTCAGACGGCTCAAGCCAGACCCCCCTTCCTGTTGCCTTCGATCCGGAGGCAGGACCTGCAGCTACCTCTCCGGCACCACTGTCTGCCTGAGCGCCACTGTGTTTCTCACCATGATGACAATGGACTAAACCTCTGGACTGCAAGCCAGCCTCACTTAGATGGTTTCCTTTATAAGAGTTAACTGTGGTCATGGTGTCTCTTCACAGTGACAGAAACCCTAAGGGCTGGAGAGATGACCCAGGAGTTAAAGGCACTAGCTCAGTTCCCCGCACCCACATGGCAGCTCGCAAGTGTCTGTGACTCCAGTTGAAGGGATCTGGCACCTTCACACATTTGTACATGTGGGTAAAACATCAATACACATAAAAAAAAAAATAAATCTAGCTGGGTGGTGGTGGTGCACGTCTTTAATCCCAGCACTTAGGAGGCAGAGACAGGCGGATCTCTGTGAGTTCAAGGCCAGCCTGGTCTACAGATCCAGTTCTAGGACTACACAAAGCAACCCAGTCTTGAAACAACAACAGAAGTACCTAGACTCTGCAGTTCCAGGCCCTAAGAATATCTTGTGGGGCTGGAGAAGCAGCTCAGCTGTTAAGAGCACTGATTGCTCTTCCAGAGGTCCTGAGTTTGGTTTCCAGCATTCACATGGTGGTTCACAAATGCCTTTAAATGCTGGGCGGTGGTGGCGCACACCTGTAATCCCAGCACTCGGGAGGCAGAGGCAGGCGGATCTCTGTGAGTTCGAGGCCTGGTCTACAAAGGGAGTTCCAGGACAGGCTCCAAAGCTACAGAGAAACCCTGTCTGGTAAAAACAAACAAACAAAAATGCCTGTAACTTGAGTTCCAGAGGATCCAGCACCCTCTCTTGAGCTGCACAGGCTATTGCATGCATGTGGTGCACATACATATATGCTTAGGCACACACACATATATGAAAATATTGTTTAAATGTATTTTTATTTATTTTATTGGGATTAAACGTTGCACCACCACTGCCAGGCTGGGTCCAGGTTCTGCTTCAAACAGCTACTAATTCCCCAAACTGGTTCTGAGCCAGGGTAAGCCAGTGCTTGGAGCTCTCCAATGTGCCGCTGGACTACACAGTGGCCCATACTTGGGAGAAGCCCTTATACATGTTTTAGATACTGAGGCCAGGCCTTTAGATACTCATGGCTTGGCCTTACTTCTCCAGCTTCCTTTCTCGCTCTAGTTTTCCTCCACAGTCGCTTTTCCTTTCTTTCATTTGATGAGACTAAACCTGGAAGTCATTGTGCTATTTGCATATGATACATTACCAATGTTAACCTAAAAAAATCAACAAACATTTAATTTTAAGAGACGTAATTACCAACTAACTTGAAGTGGTTATCAACAAGGTTTTCTGTTTGTTTGTTTGGTCGGTTTCAAGACAGGATTTCTCTGTGTAAGAGTCCTGGCTGTCCTGTCCTGGAACTCTCTCTGTATAGACCAGGCTGGCCTTGAACTCACAGAGATCCGCCAGCCTCTGCCTCCCGAGTGCTGGGATTAAAGGCGTGCGTCCCCACTGCACCCCCACTGCCCGGCTGACTTGCTTCTTAAGGGCAGTTAGTTCTTCACCCATCTATCTACTCAGTTGCCTGGCAGAGAGAACGTTTAGCCACTTCCTTCTCACTCAGCACCTTGTGTGTCACACACCTTATCTACAGGACTCACTGAGCTGCCGCAACAAACACACGAAGCTCCGTTATTCTCATTTGTTAGATGAGAAAACCCGTAGACTGACCACATGACCCACCGAAGGGACACAGACAGAAAACAATGGAATAAAAACACATAATCCCCAAGTGACAGGCTTAGATGAATGTGGTGTGTGTGTGAGAAAGAGAGATTGATTTCCCTAGCAGTACAAACAAACAAACAAAAAGATCACTTCCAAGAGAGATGGGATCCCACCAGTATTCGAGTACTTGTGGTCCTAGGAGGTCTTGGATGCGGACCTCCAAGCCTAACACAGAGATGACTAACTGGGATGATTCCTAGTGGCTGGGACCATTTCGTTAGCTTTCTTGTAACTGTGGTCCTTAGCTCCAACTGGTGGTTTATGCTGCCGACAAACCCGACTAAACGCGGCTCGTTCTCTTAATCTCACACACGAAGGAAGCAATCGAATGCACCTGCTTTCAGAAGTCCTTGCACCTCCTCCCCAGGCCTAGAGAGCTCTTTTAACTTTACCTGATATTCAAAGTTAAGTTCACAGTGAGGTGGATAAGGGCACTTGCTACCAAGCTTGAGAAGCCGAGTTCAAGCTCCAGGACTCACCCGGTAGCGGGAGAAAGCCAATTCTCTCAGGCTGTCATCTGCCCCCCACGTACCCACACACAAATAATACAACAAAGTTCAAAGACACCCAGAGTTAGTTTTTTTCTTTCTTTTTCTGTCTTTGGAATTCTACAGTTCTTAGCACCGCTATTCTGTCAGCTGCAATCAATCTTGACAGGAAGCCAGTGACATACTCTACAGAATAGAAGGCTTGTTAGTTTACTGACAGTCCCCTGTTCAGTAGGTGCTCCCAGAACAGCAGCAGCAGTAGCGTCTGGGAGTTTGCCCACATTAGCCCCTTCCCCAGACCTTCTGAATCAAACCAGTATTTTCACTGGATCCATTCTTCCGGGCTTCAAGTCTCTGAAGCTCAGGTTTTGAACACACACTAACACAAGCTCCGCCCCTTTGACTAGCCACGTGACCGTGGGCAAGGGGCTTTAACCGCTCTGAGGCTCCGGGTCCCCGTCAGTGGCACTAATTTCCCTAGTTTCTATTTTGTTTCTGACACCTACTGCTATCACGCCCATCCGAGTGACAGCAGCGCGAGCCCCGGAGTGCGCGACCGTGTAGTACGAACTAGAGCGCGAGCTAACGGTGGGATCTAGAGTTTCCTGCAGCGCCGCACTCGGTTTCTTTAGTTCGGTTCGGAGGAGCTCCGGAAGGCGCCAGGCCCGGGGAAGCAGGGATCCGGGGTGGGGTGGGGGGGACCATGGCAGGCGGCCCGCGCCTCTCCTCCGGGCGGCTCTCGTGTACGCAGCCCTCACCTGCTTTAAGCACAGGCCGCCTGTGCAGCGCGTTATTCAGCAGGCCGGAGCAGTAGCCCAGGAAGCCGGAGTAGATGAGGCGCGGGTCGTTCAGCTTGGGCGGGGGCAGGTTCCGGGCCTCATCCGGCAGGAATGTCAAGGGCTCGTGGCCCGGCCGACCGTTCATCATATTGATGCCGGTTCTACGTGAGGTCTGACCTCAAAGACTCCCGGCTCTGAGAGAAACCACGGCGCCCACCGCCGCGACCGGTACCGTTCTCCTTCGAGCTCCGGGCTGAAGGACAGAGCGGACGGCGGTGCAGCACCCAAAAGCTTCCCCCGCGCATGCAGTCGTAGGAGCAGCAGCACGCGAGGTTCCGGGCTACTAAGTGGCCCACGAGGCCAGAAGGCTCGCCCCAAGATAGGAGTGAGAGCTTGGGAAGCCAGATGGATCCAGTCCAGGGGTACAGTAGATGACCCAAAGTGGGCAAAGACTAGGAGATATCGATATTTATTTATTTTTGTCCAGTTCTCACATAGGAGAAATGTCCCCAGTTCTCCCTCACCTGTCCCTCCGCCCATAGTTCTTCAGTAAAGATTATCTTTGCATTCAACAATCAACACCCATAAGTGGTCGCGATGGATAGTTAATTTATTGAATTCCGTAAAAACTAGCTTTCTGGGGTTCATTTGCAGTTACACCCTCCAAAGTCTAAAATTAAGGTAAGGCCAGCAACAAAGTATTCAGCGAAGGCCCGGAGCGGATCATTTAAACTGTTCTTGAGATTCAGTTCCAGTGATAGTCTGCTAAATGATTCCCTCTGGCTCTTCAGGTCTATGTGCGTGGCTGAAGGGACAGTTCCCTTAAGGACTAAGGAGTGAAAGAAAGAAGGAAGCTCTAATATCCTGTCAGATGATTGCCCAGTCTCTGCTCACTTTCCTAGAATAAGGGCTGTTTCCTGATACTGAACTAAAATGTTTTTGTGTCCTGTCTATTCATTGGTGACATTCTGCATTTTATCCAGAAGACTGCTCACTAAACCACAGGTCAGTACAAATATATATGCATCAAAGACCTGAGTGCTAGCCTGCGGTGGTGGTGCACGCCTTTAATCCCAACAGGCAGATCTCTGGGAGTTCGAGGCCAGCATGGTCTACAAGTTTCAGGACAGCCAGAGCAGTTACACAGAGAAAGCGTCTAGAAAAACAGTATAACCGCCAAGCCATCTCTCCAGTCTCACACACAATACTGATAAAATTGTTAATGAACCAAGCCTGGAGTCGGTGTTCCCCTTGTGTACCAATACGGATCCTTTATCCATCAGAATCTCCCAGCACTCCCCCTTCCATCTGTAAGCCTACAGTGTACCTGGTAAACCTGTTGCAGAATACTCCTTTCCACTGTGTGAAGACATGTCACTATGGTTAATAAGGAGCGGAATGGCCAATAGCTAGGCAGGAAGAGGTCAGGTGGGGACAGAGAGGCCTCAGGGAAGAGGAAAGGCAGGGTTGCCAGCCAGACTCAGAAAGCAGCAGGAGCAGTAGAGAGAGGATAACGAGCCATGTGGCAAAACACCGATTAAAACAAATGGGTGAATTTAAGTTATAGGAGATAGTGGGACAAGCCTAAGCTAAGGCCAAGCTTTCATAATTAATAAGTCTCCATGTTGTTTTTGGGAGCTGACAATACAGAGAAAGACTTGCTACCACAGAGCTCTTTGGATAAGAGAAATAAATATAGCAGTGGGGCTGGAGGTGTAGCTCAGCTGATAAGAGGGCTTGCTTAGCATGGATAAGGCTGTGGGTTCGACTCCGAGCACCACATAAACAAGGTGTGACACCCGCACGGACTCAGGTTTTCTTTTCTTTGTGTGTTGTTTTCATTGTTTGAGACAGGTTCCCATTTCCCAAGATGGCTTCATACTTGCTATGTAGCTGAGGATGACTTTGAATTCCGAACCTTCCTGACTCTAACTCTCAAGTGTTGAGATTACAGTCACGTGCCACAACACTCAACTCTAAGTTATTTTATTTTTAAATTGTGTTTCTGGTGTGTGGAGGGGGAAGTCTGTGCACAGGCCTATACTGAGGCAGGAAGAGCATCAGATCCTCTGGAGCTGGGATGACAGGCGGTTGTGCTGCGATCTGAACCCTGGAAGAGCTGCATACACCCCTAACCGCTGCTAAGCCATCATTTTACTGCCTCCCTGGGCCCTGCCACACCACTAACACTTTCCTAAGGCCCAGAACTCACAGAGACCCACTTGCCTCTTCTGCCATGCCCAGCTTATTTTTTCTAAAATTACATTTTATTTTTGTGGATATGTGTAGGTGTGGATGTCAGAGGACAATTCATAAGAGTTTACCTCCTTCCATCCCAGGGATGGAACTCAGATCTTCACGCTTGGTGGCAAACACTCTTGCCCACTGAGCTACCCTGCTAGTGTGGAGCTTGCCCCGCTCAGGAAATCCCCACACGAGGTGGGCACTCTCATTCTGCATCCCATCACGTTCAGAGTGACAGTCTACAAATCGTAATTTAATTTACACTGGATCAAAATTAACTCATTGAACTTGATCATGCCAGCTAGGGCAGCACACACACATACATACACAAAACACAGAGGAGTTAAAGGTGGCATATGCCTTTAATCCCAGCACCAGGAGGCAGAGTTAGGGGCAACTCTGTGAGTTTGAGGCCAGCCTGGTTTACATAGTGAGTCCCAGGACAGCCAGGGACAGGCTTTGAGACAGGACCCTGCCTCAAAGAGAAACAGAATCACTTTTAGTTTTAGGTTTTTCTCAAATGGTTTGGTGGCTGGCAGAAATGTGTGTCACCATGCCTGTTTTTAAACTATATTTGTTTATTGTGTGTGTGTGTGGGGGGGTGTCACACGGCACACATAGAGGCCAGGGAAAAACTTCAGGAGTCATTTCTTGCCTCCCGTGAGTTCTGGGGACAGAACCTGAGTGACAGGGTTTGTGCCAGACACCTTTACCGTCATCTTGGTAATTCTTGTTTTGCTTTAGTCTGAAAACCTCATTATTAGCCAAGGGTGCCCTTTAACTCCTGATCCTCTGGCCTCTAACTGTTGGGAGCTGTTCCAAAAATCTAGACCCCTATGTGTGATTTGAGGAAAACAGGTAAACACACTCAAATATTACAGCTATGCACTAAGGGAGTAGAGAACACATAAACAGCAACTGATAATCATTTCAGAGATAAAGACACCATGGTAAAGAACGGTTAGATAATGTCCGATGGCTCGGTGAGTTAAGGTGCTTGCCACTACGTAATCAGAATTCAACCATAGAACCCACTCGGTCAAAGGGAAGGACCGACGCCCATGTTACCCCAGACTTCCACAGGTGGGTACCATGGTGTGCACACACTTACACATGAACACACAGAACGGGAGCTTGCTTTCCAAGCAGGCTGTATGACTCTTCTTTAATCACTGTGCTGTGCTAGCTTTAATGTTCACTCACACACCACCATGTGAGGCTGGGCCTGGACACAGTGCACGGGGGATGGGGGAGCTAGCATACGCTTTCCCTTCCCTCTGGCACAATCCCCACAGACAACAGACGGGATGACTGGACCACACCCCATGACGACACAGGCTGTGGGCTTTCTTGGGTCTGTAGTGGATAACGGGTAAATACCTGTGTCAGCTAGGGCGGGCTGAATTGGGATGGTAGGAAAACTGAGAACCAAGACAAAGTGTCTGTGAAGTAGTCTCAAGAAAAGGGAGAAAAGGGGACATATGGGTAGGGACAGCAGCTGCTCTTGGACCAAAGTTTGGTTCCCAGCTTCCAGACTGGTGTGGGAGGTTCTTCTGTCTGTTTGTTGCTTTTATTGGTTAATGAATAAAGAACTGCTTTGAGCCTATGGCAGGGAAGAACAGAACTAGGCGGGAAAGCTAGGCTGAATGCTGGGAGAAAGGAGGGTGGAGTCAGAGAGACGCCATGGAGCCACCGCCACACAACCTGTAATTCCAGTTCCAGGGGACTCAACACCCTCTTCTGGTGTTTCAACTCCAAACACACATGTGGGGCATACACACACACACAAAATAAAAATAAACAAATCTTAAAAAACAATAGTTGGGTGGTAGCGGTACACGCCATTAACCCCAATTCTTGGGAGGCAGAGGCAGGAGGATCTCTGAGAGTTTGAGGCCAGCCTGGTCTACAGAGGGAGTTCCAGGACAGGCTCTAAAGCTATACAAAAGAAAAAACAAAACCAAAACAACAAAAAAACTCCACTAAATGAAGGGAGAGGAGCCAAACCCACTCCAGTGTGTCCACAAGAGGAAGGTCATGCGGTAGGTATCCTTGTCTGAACTGCAGGGCTTGCTGTGAGAGAGTGAACAGAAGTCCTACGGTGGCCTGGAGGCTCAGTGGCCTCGCCAAAGCAGCACATTAAATGTCTCCTGGCTTGCTGAGTGTAATCGCTGTATCATCCCTAAGAACAACTCTCCTGGAACAAGGTGTACAGAACAGACACAATACACCATCTGCCCGTGTGTGTGCCAACAGGAAAATAAATGCAAGGGTTGGTAATGACCCAAAACATTTTGATATTTTATGTGTAAATATAAACCGGCATTTTATTTATATTTCCTTAGGTATAGAATCCGATCATATTGCATCCTAACGATGGTCAGAACAGCAATAGAATACTATGCTATTAGTCGCCTCATGGCTCCCCTTCAGTGGGCACAGCAGACCATTTTAACATAGGACAGCGAGAGCTTTCTCAAATGTGCTTTGCTGCTTAGAGAGGGCAAGTAGCTTCTCACCATGGAAACAATCGGGTTGCTAGGCAGGGCAAGGCCAAGTGTGGAAGAATGGTCCTTAAACAGATTACGAAATAAACAGACCCTGCTACTGGCAACTGCTTCAAATTCTGAGTAATATCCCATGAAGTAAGTGCTTGGCTTTCATCCAAAGGCGTCTTTCCTCATTGCTTCTTGGTTTTGCTGACAAAACAGCTGGTCAGCACCGAAACGTAGAGCCTGGCCCAGGCGTATGTGATGCCCACCGCGCAATACACTGAGGTCAGCAACAAAGGGATGAAGGGGTACTTCAGCTTCCAGGAGGTGAGAGGGAAGACCAGTTCACAGCAGACTTCCAGCGGCCCCAGGCCGAGGAGGTAGACAGTTTCCATCCAGTTAAGAAGAGGTTTTTCTTTCCTGAGGGAGAAGTCTGATTTTAGATGAGTCACATCTGGTCAGTGAACATCCCGCTAATGTCTCCCGCCCGCATCCTCCGTGAACAAGAGCCAGCGCTGAGGTCGGAGACCGCACTGATGCTTCACATGTCGGAAAAGCATTATCTTAGACACACTACCATCGCAACAGTTTAACCTACCACACCTACGCTGCTCACACAATATCAGTTCTGTAGAGGACATACAGTGTCTGGGCACTGACAGCAGAGTAAGAACACACACGGAACCAGGGATTCTAAATATTCTGGTAAAACACAAGTAACTCTTATACTTTTGGTTGTAAGCCTAGCTTTTAACTGCTGAGCCCTCTTCTTTAGCCCCCAAAAAATCATAGGAATCATAGTACATAGTTCAGAAGGTTAAAAATTCTGACCGCAGTTTTCTACTAACTCTTCACAGTGTGAGTATTTAGTTTTTCTGTTTGTATCTGCAGCTATGCCACCATATCCTTAAGAGCACCTCACATTCTAGGCTTTGGTTTTCAGATAAGGTTTTGAGCTAGGCAGACTTCTTCATGTAACCCCCAAACTAAGATAGGGCTAGGGAATCCGCCCCCTGCTTACAAAGTGCGTACAACAGCTCCATTACTGTTATGAAACAGTGATGGCTGTGGGGACCGCAGGCTGAAGCAAGGTGTCTTCAGAACTGCTTCTCGACCTTATTTTTAAAATTACTCATTTCACATGTATGAGTGTTTTCCATTTATGTATGTCTGTGCACTATGTGTCTGGTACCTGTGGAGGTGAGACCCCTGGGACTGGAGTCACAGAGGGTTTTGAGTCACTACATGGATGCCGGGAATCAAATGTGGATTCTCTAGAAGAGCAGCCATTGCTTCTGGGCATCGTGGTCTGGCTACACTGGCTGCCCAGCAGGCTTGGATGCTGTCTCCCACCTGCCCAGTGCTGAGACTGACCACAGGATCACATGTGCCTGTTTTCTGGGGGGCTGGGGATTTGAACTTCAGCCTTCCTGCTTACACTGAAAGCTTTACTATCTGAACCAGCACCCCAGTCTCAACTTGAAAATACATGTGAAATCCTCTTTGACCACTGAAGAGCAAACATCTCCCAGAAGGGAGTATGCCCTCGATGTGCTTGTACCTGAAGAGTGTCTGCAGAGAGGAGACGCTGTACACGGTGAACAGCAGCATGAGGAAGACTTTAATGGGGAGCTCTGTTAAAGACAAAATACAGACGTCAAGAGAGCACACGGACATTGCTGATGTTCTCTTCTCTTCAGACAGGGTCTCTACACAACCCAGCTGGCCCAGAGCTCTCTGTCGACCAGGCTGGCTTTGAACACACAGAGATCCACGTCCCTCTAATGCGTGAG
Source organism: Microtus obscurus (assembly GCA_963919715.1). Lineage (NCBI taxonomy): Eukaryota > Metazoa > Chordata > Mammalia > Rodentia > Cricetidae > Microtus > Microtus obscurus. The sequence continues at coordinate 24,709,164 of CAWTZC010002521.1, forward strand.
TGCTGGGATTAAAGGTGTGTGCCACCACACCTAGCTAACCATTTCTGAGACATCTAAATATACTTAAAACTAGGGGCAAACTGGAGGTTTTACTTAAGATGAAGAGCAAAAGTCTCTTCTTCCACAAGACTCCCCATATTAGGTTAGAGCGCACTGGCTTTAGGCCGGAATGGAAATGGCACGGCGACCAAAGGCACCTTCCCCAGCAGAAACTGCTTACCTGGGGCAGTGAAGAGCAGAGGGAAGAGGGAGTAGTGTCCCGTCGTGGTCAGAATCAGAAAAGTCGTCGCATCCCCTGCTTTCTCCACAGACAGAAGGCTGAAAGTAAAAGTTCTTACAGAAATTCCTTAACACAACTCGAAGTTGTGTGTTATCATTCTAAGGACTGGCTAAATTAAATACTGACAATCCCTTCATAAAGCGAACACTGATAATCCCCTACGAAATAAACATTGAGTCTGTTACAAGTCCAACTCAATTGAGATTTGACTATGTTTTTTAAAAAAGTTTTTCCTGGGGCTGAAGAGATGGCTCAGAGGTTAAGAGCATTGGCTGCTCTTTCAGAGGTCCTGAGTTCAATTCCCTGCAACCATATGGTGGCACACAACCATCTGTAATTTGATCAGGTTCCCTCTTCTGGCATGCAGACAGAATACTGTATACATAATAAATAAAATAAAATAAAATAAAAGTTTTTCCAAAGTTTTGTTTACTTCATGTGTATAAACACAGTATGTCTGTGTGCACACACATATGTCTGTGACTGTGCTGGCATGAGTGGTGCCTGCGGAGGTCAGAGGCATCGATCCCCTGGAAGTAGAATTACAGCTGTCAAGTGGGTACTGAGAACTGAGCCAGGTCCTCTGGAAGAGCAGTCAGAGCTCTTGAGTGCTGAGCCATCTCTCCAGCCCCAGGGTGTTGTGTAAACACACACACACACACACACACACACAAAACCTTGCTTTGCTGAGTGAATGAAGGATCGGCAGCTGCTCAGGGGAGAAAGACAGGGAAACTACTCACTTCCAAACCTACAGCCAATCTTAGATGATCCCTGGACCTGCGGTGTGAGTTCAGAACAGAGTCTGCGCTACCTTGTATGGAAGTTCTATGGCTCCAAAGATACGATACTGATCATAGTTTAAATGATTTCTCTTGATTTGAGAAAACTCTTAAATATAGAAAGAGGCAGATTCCACTCTCATCCATGTGCTGGATTTAATGAGGTGTCAAGCGGATATTGTTCCATTTATAGTACTGGTGCACACCTTTAATCCCAGCATTCAAGGGAATTTCTGAGTTTGAGGCCAGTCTGTTTCCACAGAGTGAGTTCCAGGACAGCCAGAACTATGCAGAGAAACTCTGTCTCAATAAACAGTAACAACAACAACAATAAGAAAAACAAAACAAGTGAGAAGAACACAAACTCAGCAGCGTAAGGGCAGGCTGAAGTCCTAGCAGCGACTTGCTAGCCCTGTGACTTGGTTTTTAAGACAGCATCTTGGTATACAGCTCAGAACGGCCTTGAACTCATGATCCTCTTGCCTCAGCCTCCTCAGCCTGGGGGACACAGGCAGGCGTCACCAGAATAGGTTCAGCTATGTGACTGGTAAGTCACACGCGCTCAGCTTCCTGGCTTCTGCAGATTCTAGCTGGGATTACATCACTTCATCCCAATTATCCTAAAGGTTGCCGAGCAGAAAATAAAGCCTGCAAAGCAATAAGCTGAGAAAGACCCAGCTCTGGAGAGTCTAGGTGGACACATGAGACGTTCTGTCATGCTCGGTCCTTTCGTGGACTAACGGCAGGGAACACCAGGGCTTTGTTCTTACTGATGTGGTGATGCCAAGGGTGACGGTCTTTACCACGCCACACTCCCACCCAACACCCAGACCTATCATGGTATTTGATCATCAAATATATAGAAATAATGAATGAATTTTGCATGTCTCAGAACCCTCACAGGTCTAAAGATCCATCACCCTGTCCCTCCCCACTGGACACGACGAGAAGAGCACACAGTTAAGACACTCGGAAACACAACTCTGAGCTGTCTGCCTACCTCATCGGGAGAATCGCCAGGAGTATGGCCTTTTCGTGGACGTGCCAGCCGAACATGAAGGAGCTCAAGGCACAGAGAACCAGGCACTGGAGAAAGCCTCGGGGCCCTTGCGGTTTACACCACAGACAGAAAACAGAGGGCTAGAAGCAACAGGCAGAGACAGGAGTTCAGTGTTACCGCAGCGCAAGGCGCAGACCAACACATCAGCAGGGCCAGGGGAGTTTCCAGCTCCCTGTGCAGTCCCCCACAGCTAGCGCTACAAAAGAAAATACAAGGCCACAGGGATCTGTATTTACTTCATCAAAATGACCCTTATACAAACTAGTAAATGGTAAGTTCTGGAATATAAAATTTAACAGCTTACTATCTGTATAATTAGCTAATGTCCACTGAACTTACTAGCTCAAACTACAAAAATTCATAGAAATTTTGGAGATAGTGCATTAAATTTTATCAGCTTTGTGAGCTGCAGTGAAATTTACAATAATAAAGCCATTGCTCTCTATACACACAGCTTACAAAGCTGAGGTTTCATGTTCTTGTTGGTTTGCCAGGTTTTTTATATTTTACTTATTTCTCTCTTTCTGGCACCATGTGTGTGTGCACACTTGCGTGGGGTAAGGGCACACGCACACAAAGCGGTCCGAGAAGGATGTCTGGTGCTGTGCACTCTACCGCTGTGTTATTCCTTTCAGACAGAGTCTCTCATCAAGCCTAGAGCTAGGTGGTGGTCAGCAATGCCAGCCATCTTCCTGTCTCTGTTCTCCACACTGCAGGGTTAAAACACGCACATGTGTGCAGCCGTGCCTGGCAGTTTTCATCATGGAAGCCGAGATCTGAGATCCTCATGTTTGCACGTCATGCTCTCACTCACTGAACCATTGCCCTAGCCAAGGCTGGGGTTTTAGAATTTTCTAAACATCAGCTAAAACCCGTGACTAAGGAGATTAGCAGAACTCAGAGACCCGTATATTAGAACTGTCACACGATTGCATGGGGGTCACATGTCTTGCCAGGAGATCTTGATCATTTAGAAACCACAATTAAAGCTAACGTGTACTACCCTTCCAACACTGTCACAAAGCTGGAGTCACCGAGCAGTGACAGGCGTGGGCAGAGGCTCTCACCGCAGCTGGCCCACAGCAGCTGTCTTTGACCCCAAGGAGCAATCTTCCTGCCTCCACCCTCAGAGAGCCGGAACCGCAGGCCTGTGCTGTTCCTCTCAATTCATTATCACCATCAAGACAAAACACCCTGTTTCCCAGACACGTTTGATCATTTAGCCAAGGATGAGAAAAACAAAACAAAGCTTGGATGTTTCTCCACAAAGATTTCCTCTTTCTCCACAGCGTGCTCCACGCCTCCTACTTGGGCTTTTCTTTTTCCTTGTGCCAGGACGGACAGATGGCTTAAACAGCCACTGGCAAGACTGCCTCACAGAGGCTTTTCTGGTAATCTTCCCTCGCTATGTTCAAAGTTACTGAGAACTGCTAGGAAATAATCCAGTCTGCAGGAATTCAGCCATGGAACTTATCCTGCAGATGGAAAAGCTGAAAGCGGAAATTCAGCCAGTACTGCGATAGGAGAAGCAGAGAAGCATCAACAAGTGGGTACCACATGCCAAGTTCTTACCAGTATGGCTATCAGTGTGCAGATGAGGGCTGCCAGAGGGGAAACTGAGGGAAGGACTGTGTGCTGGAACTGCTGAACCAAACCACTTGTCATTGAGGCCCTGGGGATCTGGTTGGGGTCAAGAAGTTTCAATTCCAAACCTAGAGAGTAAGCAGACATTCCACTTTAATCAACAGGACTCCCTATCTTATGAGTCCACTCCTTGAGTAATAATTGTAAAACGCTAATAAATCTGTGGCCGTTCACAGCTGGATTTCATGGTTCATGGGTGTAGGTCTAGCTGTGCTGCCTCCGGCACAGGCTTCTTTCTGGTTACAGACGATAATCTATGGCTATAGACTAAAATTGGAACAAGCCATTTGTGCAGCCTACAGGAACCTTGTGGGCAGGTGGCATTGGAACAGCAATCTTCTCTACCACTTAAGTGATGCAAGCTATTTAAAGAGCAAACCATGTCAGACCAAACTCAGCCTTTCACTTCCTGTAGCATGAAGTCCGTATTCCCACATATAGCAGCCTTTGGTGAGCTGTCACTGTCCCCTCTCCGGCCCATCTGCACTAATGTGGCTTAGTCACAATGGACTGTGAGTCCTGAGCATACTCTCCTCTGCTCACGCAACTCGAGTGACTCACCCACTCTGTCAAACTAACTAACTCAGTCATGCAAAGAGAACCCCTAAATCGAGAAGCAAGGCTGCTCTACGGTTCTCCAGCACTGTTTTTGTGTTTACTTTCTCTACTATACAATGTCCCTGAAATACAGAAGTGACTCGGAGTTCTTTCTATCCCCAAACACAGAAGGTCAATAATTACTTGTCAGATGAACCAAGCCTGGAACAACGATGCGAGCCCCACCCAAAATGAGCTCCAGAGAAAACAGTGCAGCCAAGACAGCCCGAGCACACACAGCCCTTTCTATGGCTGCCAAGAGCCAGCAATGCGGGGAGGCCACAGCCACCAGAAGTGTTACCTACGTACTCCTTTCCCTTCAGATTCTGGGTCTCTCTTTCCTTTTTGTTGTTTTGTTTTGAGACAAGTAGCTCAGTCTCAGTAGATCAGGCTAGTTTTGAACTCCTGATCCTCTTGCCTCTGCCCACCAAGTATAGGAATTACAGGTGACCCAGCCACCTCCTCTCTTTTTGGGACAGGATCTCATGTAGTCAACCCAATCAAGAACGACTCTGAGCTTCTGATCTTCCTGCCTCCACTGTCTGAAAGCTGGGGCTGCAGGTGTACCCCACTGCACATGGTTACACAATGCTGAAAGCTGGACTGCAGGTGTACCCCACTGAACCTGGTTTACACAATGCTGAAAGCTGGGGCTGCAGGTGTACCTCACTGCACGTGGTTACACAATGCTGAAAGCTGGGGCTGCAGGCATACCCCACTGCACCCGGTTTACGCAATGCTGAAATATGGGCTGCAGGTGTACCCCACTGCACCTGGATTACGCAATGCTGAAATATGGGCTGCAGGCGTACCCCACTGCACCCGGTTTACGCAATGCTGAAAGCTGGGGCTGCAGGCGTACCCCACTGCACCTGGATCACGCAATGCTGGTAGAACTAGGATTTGCACTCCACCAGTGAAGATAATTCCCGATTTTATCTTACTATTAATGGCTATTCCCCTAAATATCTGAACCCGACACTAATTTCCATGTAAGGCATCTTTGGGGTGCAGGTACACAGGTGGGGCACATTTCCTGGCTCAGGCAGGGTAATTAAGGCCTTGTACTGCACACTAAGCTGAACGGACAACAGCTTTTCAAAATACAAACGTCTGAAGTTACTTTGTAAGAACGCCAGTGTCAGTGACATTGGACTGATGAGTGAGGGAGGAAAACAAATTATAATTTCTAAAAATAAACAAGTAAACAAAGTATCAATTCCCTATAAATATGTAACTCCAGGTCCAGGGGGATCCAGCACCTCTAGCCTCTGTGGGTATCAGCACTCAAGTGTACACCCTCCCCCATATGATTAAAGGTAATTCTTAAAAAGTGCCCAAATGCTTAATCTACTCATTCAAGGAAAGCGTCTACAACTTCACTGCCACAAGGGACATTTGTAAGCAACGCAGTTCACTTCTTGCACGAAAGACTCGATCTCAAACAATTTGGCTCCACTCATCTTGTGCTGAAGTGCGGGGCTGGAGACCAAGTGATCCAGAACACACATCCAAACACAGCACGGGCGGGTGTTTCCACCTCCCGAGAGAACTACTCATAGTCTACGTGAGAAAGCTGGTACCATACCAATGACACACAGGGCTTTGTCCAAGGCATTGTACAAAGCCCAGAAGTTTGGAGCCCAGTAGGCATGGCAAAGGCCCCTCTTGAATGGAAAGAGTCGGGAAAAGACTTGTGGCAGCTGGTTCTGTTGAAAAGGAGAAATGAAACCAATTAAACAGCCATCAACTTTTTCCAAATTCTAAAACAGAGCAGGAAAACTGCCTGTGGCACATTGCATAGGAAGTTCAGCAGTCTGGGTTCCAATCTTTGTTTCTACAGGTGAATGATCTCAATCAATGATCTCTTTGCCTAACCTTCCCAAGTGGCCAGGAGAAGACACCTAAAACCTTCCTGCTAAAAACCATTCTTCCTGCTAGGAAGCACACGGAATTGACAAGGTACAGGGAGAGCACAGACTGTGCTCCAGCTAAGCCTGAAGTGGTAAAGAGCAGGGCACATTAGATATGGTTCTCCTCCCTTAATAGGAAGTAAAACATTGATTTCAGGGTATGCAGCAAGAGAGAAAAAAAGATATTTGGACATCTATTGCAGGTACTTTCCAGCGTTTACTGTCTACAAAGGATGATCTGAGAGGCCAGAAATATTAATGAGAATTAATTCCTGAGTGTAACCACAGTTCCATGCCACTTGAACATGACCAACATGTGTGGAGAGCACTTCCCTTCCCCTTGGTAGGAAGGTAAGAAAGGAGCTTTTACAATGGCTTCACCCCCCCCCCCACTCTACTGTTCCTTCTAAACAACAAAACCATGACTTACATTACTTTTTAAAAAGTGAAAATCAGAAATAAAATGTCTTACCAAGGCTAGGAAAGGGCCCAACGAAAGAGCAGAAACTAGGAAAACAATCAGTCCCAGGGAAAGTACACGGACAAAGCTGAAGCTGCCCCATCGGACACTGCCATCTACAGAAAAGGAGAGCTGCATTACCAGGAGCATGAAGAAGGGGTTTCCACACATAGCCCAAATGTCCTCCCACTTCAGCCTCCCTAGTACTGGGATTAGAGGTGATGCCACCATGCCCGGGGAATACACTGATCTCTCTGTGGATGGTGAAGGGTTATAGATCAGCACCCAGGAGACTCTATAACGCTCCATAACAGTGTAAGCTGCAAGGAAGAAAATAAGGATCTGGTTACCACTGCTCAGACTCGCCTGGTTTGCTCGCAGTGAAACAGTAAGATCGCAGCAGATAGACACCATAGGCTGGTGCTACGTAGAGGTAGATGTGCTTGAAATGCAGGAGGACGGCGAAGAGAAATGCCGCTTCCATATGCCTTTTCTAGGAGACAGACAGGGAAATGGCTTTAGATTCAAAGTGGATGAAATGCAGTATGTAAATCCTGCAGTGGACCCTGGAACAGAAGGAAGACATTAGCAGAAAAGTTAATGAAGTTCAGATACACCAACGCTGGCTTCTTAGCCTTGGTGAACGGTTGTTTGAGAAGGCAGCACCAGGAGGAAATGAGTGAGGGGCATTCGAGGACTCAAAACTAGGACTGAATGAATCCTATCTGTTGTGCTGTGAGAAAAACAATTGTTTCGTGTGTATGGCTTGTGCTGGGGATTGAATCCAGGCCTAGTGCATCCAGGCGTGCATTCTCCTGCTGAGCTACACCTTATCCTATTAAACAACAAACAAACAAACAAACAAGAACGAAACCTCCAGTGGTTACAGCACTTGCCTAGTGTGTGTGAGACCCTGAGTTTATCTCTAGTTTGGTCACACTATGACATTGAGCAGATGGGCCCTGACTGCCCAGCTCCAAAAGATCCACCTACCTCAGCCTTCTAAGCAGCTGGACTATAGAGTGTACCACCATGCCAGGCCAAGGGGAGTAAATGTGGTATTTATTTAATCTACAGGAGCAACGGTATCCTGGTTAAGAAAACAAAACTTCAGACAAGCCCCGGCTAATTCTAACATAGAAGTCTGAATTCCATTTAATTCCATTTACCTCATAGGAACTGGAGAAGAACCGAATACGGTAATGTTAAGGCCTGGCTGAGCCTTATGATTTTATTAGCTTTAAGATAGAAGCATGGGTCTTTTGATTTCAAATTCCCTTTTTCCATCACATTATTCTAACTATCTTACAAGCTTCTCATGAAAAAACACCACCATTAATTACTTCAACAGACAATGCTCCTGGAGATTCTACCAACAGAAACAGTTCAGTCAAACACTCTGATCCACACCTGCCACACTGTAATGAGTTTTTTAGGATATAATTTTCCCATCTATAAAATAAAGAAAACTTATCATCCTAAGAGCAGGTAGAATCTGTGGAAGTACCAATAAAAGTATCCATATGGTGAAATTCTGAATGGGGGGGGGGCAAATAATATCTATCACCCACTACAGCGTCACGTGTATAAGCTACAAACTGAAGGGGAAATCTCCTCAGGTTCTTCCGTGCTCACCTGAAATATCCGTGCGATGGATAGCAGCATGAGCCCAGACAGAAAGCCGTTGTACTGGAAATGAATATCTGGACGGACATCAAGGAAGATTCATAATGAACTGTGCTATGAAAAGGTGTGGAATTTGTGGATGCTTTCTTAATGAGTAAATTAAAAATAATAGTTTAACTGGTTCTCCAAATTAACTACTCGGGGACAAATTACTTTAATAACCAGAATCCAGTACATCTGGAGAAAGCAGTTTGTGGAGTTAAGTAGCCCAGACCTACACTGACTAATCCTCACTCCACAATTAACCTATCAAGTTTACGCTAGAAGAAAAAGCACACCAAGGATACGGTCTACAATCAGCAACCCAAAGTTCCACAACAGCAGCACGGACAGAATAAACTTGGGCTTCTCTGTAAGTTCTTTGCTTGTTTTCTTCCCGTCAATGCATTTGCAGCACCTACATGGACACACCAGGAGGGGAACAGAAACAACTTTCAGCTTCATCACAACATCGCAATACTTCCTTTCCGCCTTTTCTGACAAACTGTCCATGTTGTCCATGGTCGACCTCAGGGCTGCCCGCATCTTTTCCTTGGGTGTGCTGATCAGATACAAGTGTTCATTTAATAAAACTAAGCCAACAAATAGCAATCTAAGTCCTCAAAGTAAGGATTTTAAAAATGAGAGTGCACACACTAGCTCAGCCCTTACACGTGACAAGTGTGGTTCAAAGGTGTGGCTCTGTTGGCAGGGTGCTGGTCTGGCACACAGGTGGCCCTACACCAACCCTGAAGTCAGTAGTGTATGTCTGCATTCCAGCTCTGACGAGCAGAGGTAGTAAGAGGACATAATCAACAACATGGCAAATCTGAAGCCAACTTGAGACCTTCTCTCAATAAAATAAATAAATAAAAATAAATAACTCAGAGGCAGAGCACAGCTCTTGTGACATGCTAAGCAATGAAAAGCAAGACTCTGGCTGGGCTCATTTCCCAATGTGCATGTATGACCCATATATTTATTTATTTATTTATTTATTTATTTATTTATTTGCTTTTTCGAGACAGGGTTTCTCTGTGGTTTTGGAGCCTGTCCTGGAACTAGCTCTTGTAGACCAGGCTGGTCTCGAACTCACAGAGATCCGCCTGCCTCTGCCTCCCAAGTGCTGGGATTAAAGGCGTGCGCCACTACCGCCCGGCGACCCATATATTTATATACAGAGCAAAACACTCAGACCCTGTCTCAAAAATAGATAGAACACTACCGAGACAACTACAACGATGACAATATCCTTCGGGAGAGGCTGCTGTGCAGGCGTGGGGACTTGAACCAATATTAACAAAACAAAACCTGAGCTCAGGGCTTGTCATCCCGGCGTCAGGAGGCAGAGTAAGGGGATCTCTGGGGACTGTCATTCATTTTCTTCCTCTTCCTCCTCTCCCCTCCCCCTCCTCTTCCTCTTCTTTTTCCTCTACTTCTTCTTCTTCATTTTTATTTATTTACTTAGTTGAGACAGGGTCTCTCCCTGGCTTGGAACTTGCCAAGTAGGCTGGTCCAGACTGGTCACAAGCACCAAGGATCTCCTTGAATCCTCCACCTCCGTGATGGGATCACAAATGTGTGTTACCATGCCAGTCTTTTCCACGTGGTGCTTTGCTTGCTGTATGTGTGTGTAGAATGTGCATGCCTGATTCCCACAGGTCTGCCGAGGGCACTGGGTCCCTTGGATCTGAAGTCATAGACAGCTGTGAGCTGCCAGGAGGGTACTGGGGATCAAACCTGTGTCCTCCACAAGAGTAGCAAACGCTCTAGCCAACTGTGAGATAAAGAGTTGACTGAAACAACACTGGCCAAGCAGACTGTGGTGAAGCACAATGGGTGTGTGTGCATAAATGGTAGGTGCGTGTCCTACCAAACAGGGCAGGCCTTTGTGAGAGAACAGTTCAACAACGCTCACAGCATCTTCTCAAACCGCCACCCCAAACCCTAGCAGCTCCCCATTTCTCCACCACATCTCTAAGACACTCCCTGAAATTACCTTAAGCATTTTGGAGCTCAACTTGGGTTTTTGCTGTTTCAAGATGTGCTATTATATGAACAGGGCTGTGTTTCCTGAAAACCAGCGGCAATACAATTTCTCAATACTGTCCGCACGAACAAAAGCCCATGCAGCATGACGTCTGCCACTTACTCGTGAACAGCGTACACAAAGAGCGCATCTGCCAAGATGACGGAGAACCTCTGGAAGAGCAGTGTTCCTGAGCTGCAGTAGTTCAGGTTACGGACATTAAGCATCTCTTGATCAAAGAATTTGGCAATATGTGACAGGGCGTACTCAAACCATGCAAAAAAAGGGGGGTAATCCAAGGTCCACTCTGAAGTTGCCTGCGATTAAAAAAAAAGTCAAAAGTAAAACGCCCTAACTAACTAAACAAGGTGCATACTGAAATAAAGTTGCACTTCAAACACTCTAAACATGCAGAGTTGTTTGTATGTGAGGAGAATTGGAGAGCGACGAACACGATGCTCACCTCTAACCCCAGCACTGAGGAGCCTGAGGCGGGAGGACTTCAGACCAGCCTGGGATTCCTCGGCCATGCACTGGCCTAGACACCAATCACAACCCTCCTTCTCTGTATGCGCACTTAATTTCTTTTTTTAATTTTAAAAATATGTATGAGTCTTTTTCCTGCATGAATGTAGGTTCTCCGGGCAGGACTGGACTTACAGACAGTTGTGAGCCACCACGTAGGGGCTGGAACCCTGTTTCTCTGGGAGAATAAGGCTCTTAGCCAGAGCCCATTCTCCAGCTCCCTGTTACTCTTTCCACAGACAGGACAGGCTTCCTGGGCACTAACTGGTTCATCACTGGGACTCAAGGTGGTTCAAGGTGACTGAAAGGTAACTGTAACCAAGGTGAGACTCAGGACAAACGATTGCTCGCTCTCTGCTCATTTTCCTTTTTAAGTTCTTTTTTGAAGTCCTGGGTTGGATTTATGCAAGCATCATCATAGTTAGCCACGCTCCCGGTCCAGCCCTCCGCTTATATGAGCAAATGACAGACAACTGCTGTTCTGGAGAAGTCATGACTGGTTCACGCCCCTTAAGGTCTAAACATGGAAGCTTTAGGTCCCAGGTAAATCCCGAGGCGCTTGGGCTCTAATGCACCCACTCACTAACCTCCACACTTACAATGTAGTGAAGAATTCCTTCTAATTCAAGTTTCCGATGTAGGATGTGAGCAAAGTGACACTGAGCCAAGGAAAGAAAAGATGGACCTAGGGCAACGGGTAGTGGTGAGGTCATAGGAGGAAGTGAAAGCACCTACAGAGAACAAGAGAACTGAAGGGAAAAGGCCACGGACAGAGCCTGAGAGTACCAGCTTCTTAGGGCTGTGAATATAGGCATGTGTTGCCAAGCTAGTTTACACATAATCTTTTTGTTCTCCTTACTAATTCATTTATTTGTTTTTTTTTTTTTTTTTTTTTTTTTTTTTTTTTTTTTTGAGACAGGGCTTTTCTGTAGAGCCCTAGCTGTCCTAGAACTAGCACTATAGACCAAGCTGGCCTCGAACTTAAAGAGATTGCCTATCTCTGCCTCCCGAGTGCTGGGATTAGCTTGCTGTCACTGCCCGGCCCTGTTGTTTAATTTTTTTTTTTTTTTGAGACAGAGTTTCTCTGTAGCCCTGGCTGTCCTAGAACTCACTCTGTAGACCAGGTTAGCCTCAAACTCAAAGATCTGCCTGCCTCTGCCTCCCAGGTGCTGGGATTAAAGGCGTGCGCCACCACTGCCTGGCAGGGTACATATAATTTTAAAAGGTGAAAATGAAACTTACCTCATAGTACCACTGAGATATTGGCAGACTGTGAGTAATAGCAAGCCAGTTTCGGTGTACTTCAAAATCCGTGGAATGGCTACACAAGGCAAATACAGGCACAGTGTGAGACTGAAACAGCCATATCTCATTATATCCTATAAAATGACATGGCATGCACACATGCACTGAGCCCTAAACGGTCATCTCTCTTATGAAGAGGTCTCCCTGTGCTTTACTGGAGGATCTAGGGTTTGTGAAGGGGTCTCAGAGATATTCAAGGGCTGACAGAAAGCTTAAACTGGGCTCTCAGGCCAGTGCACAAAGTGACTTTCTCTTCCTCACAATCCAGAAAAAGCCTTACAAGGAGCTTCAAATGTCTAAAATCAATCTATATTATTTTGTGTGTAGGTACATGTGTGGAAGTCAGAGGACAATGTATGACAGTTGGTTCTCTTCTTCTACTGCATGTGTTGCGGATGGAACTCAGATCGTTAAACCTGCCACCAGGGGCCCTTTACCCTCTGAGCATCTCAAGAGCCCAAGGATTTGTTTTCAGACAGGGTGTCATTATACAGCCCTGGCTGGTCCTGAACTTGTTCCATAAGCCAGGCCTTGAATTTACATCAACCTTCCTGCCTCTGCTTTCAGAGCGCTGAGATTATAGATAGGAGCCACCATATCCAGCTCTTGCTTCACTGAGACCACGCTCTACCATGGGTTACACTTCCTGCCTTGGAAACTCTCTTGAACTAACACAAATAATACAGAGGTGGTTTTGTGTATCAACAGCCCTATTAGACAAAGTCTGGCCCCACAGTCCAGGCTGGCCTTATATTCTTTTCTATTTTTTGCATTTATTTATTTTGGGCACAGGGGAGGAGCAAGTTGTGGCCTGTGTGTGCACTCAAGTGTACACGAGTCTGTGTGTTTGTGTTCAAGTGTGTGTGCAAGGAGACAGCTTGAGAGTTTGTTCTCTCCTATCACAGGGGATCAGCTCAGGTTGTCAGGCTTACCCTGGCCTTGAGCTCTTGGTTTTCAGCCTTCACATCCCAAGTGTTGGAATTATTATGCACGTACCCAGCTTAAAGGTTCCTCTGTCTGCTAAAACTGTTATCATTCTACACCTGCTTTCAAATTGTGGAATGTTGTTCATATAACAGTATCCTTTATCACACCTAGAATTTATGTTGTTATTTTTGAGAAAGGGGTTTGCCATGTAGTCCAGGATGGCCTCCTGAGCTCTGGGATTAAAGACATGAGCTGCCACGCCTGGATTTAATTTTCATTATTTTCACATCATTTTAGTCAGGTTTGGAGATGAGATTAGCTTCGGTAACCAAAACCTTCAATCAAGTTGTGAGTTCCCCCATCTCTATTGTTTCTTTCTTGGCGCTCTGACTTAGTATAGTGCTTATTCTGAAAAATTGCATTGTGCACACATTACAGAGCAAAGTTAAAGAAACTAATAACGTTATGACATCACTTGAGAATAAAGTCGTGGGCTGGAGAGATGGCTCAGAAGCTAAGAAGACTTGTTGCTTTTACCCAGAACTCAAGTTCAGTTCCAACACCCACACTGGGATGCTCACAATATCCTGTAACTCCAACTCCCAACACCTTCTTCTTTTGCCCTCCCAGGGAGCCCGCACACATGGGGCATGCAAACACACACAAATAAATCTTTTTTTTTTAAAGGGGAACATATAATCTTACAGGACTATCCTTGTATATGTATATCATAGACAAAAACATTGTCGTCAAATGACGCATTTGTGTTCTTGGTACTGCAATGTCTGCCATGCTCGGACTCGTTAGCTTCACACCGTGGACACACAGATAAGTGGTGGTTCCTGAGCTTTTAGTTTTGACTGTACACTCATCTTTGACACAAATGTCTTCCACAGCCCGGTGTGATCTGACCACCGCGTATGTTTCCCCGTGTAGCTTTTCTTCCTTTCAGTTGTTAACTACACTGACAACTTTCTGGACTGAGAACCCGGAGCTGACCAGACACGGCTATACTTCCGCTCTCTGGTTAAGCATCAACCCGTGTGGCAAAGCCTTAAAAGGCGGAGAGAACACATGGCCTTTCCTCGTCCCGCCCAGGACATCCGCACAAGCCTCGCTCGCCCACCCTGCCGACCCAGCCCCTGCCTCTGTAGGTCCTTACTAGGTGGGGATGAGAAGGCATTTGAGGAGCGTCACCCCGAGAGCCAAAGCCGAGAACCAGTGGCCACTACGGGTGCCGAGAGCGGACGCCGCCATTCCTGGAACCCGTCACTTCCGGGACGCTGCGCATGCGGGTGAGGCTTTCGAGGCGGCAAGGACGAGCTCTGCGCATGCGCCGACTGCTCGGGGGACGCTCTCAGGCGGGCGCGCCGGAATTTAAACCTCCCGCCCGGTCTCCGCTGTCTCAAGAGTTAGCTGCACCTGCCCGGACCTCTGCGGTGACATTATTTATTCATTTTGATTGTTGTTAGTACGTACTTCTAGTCAAATAGTGGTTGTCTGCTTCCGGTCTTGATTTTTGGTTAGTTTGGGTTACACACGTGAAAAACAAACAAAAATAAAATAACAAAACAAAACAAAACCAGAGCTGCTCAAAGTGGTGGTAGTGGAGACAGCTGTGAGCTCAGAGTAAGAATGGCGAAGGCCTTTGGGGGCCGGAAGTTAAGTCCAGTTGTAGTATGCTCTGAGAGAGCTGAAAACCATTCTGATTCTAGCACCGCCAGGCTAAGCTCTCCGTGCAGCCCCTGCCCCAAACAGGAGGAGGCCAAAGTCGAGCACCTAGCGCATTGTCGTTGTGGTAGTTGGTAGTTAGTTCACAACACCTGCATTTTCCTGACCCTTCTTTTACATCTCTCCTGATGTTGGAGGTTGAATTCTCAGGGCTTTACGTTATTAGAGAGCTACATCCCCGCACTTAAATGCGTTTAAAATTTTTCCTTATTTTATGTATTTTGAGGCAGAAGCTCAATATGTTATACCCCAAGCAGCCTCAACCTCACTCTGGAGTCCAGGCCGTCCTTGAATTTTCAGTCCTGCCTTAGTTACCAAGTAAATGACATTCACAGGTTCTGGGGATTAGGACTTGGGTCTCTTTGGAGGGTGTTCTCTAGTTTACCACATACCTCGTACTTATTATAACCAAAACTGAATTCCTGATTTTTAGTATTATCCACATAGAGGAGGTCATCAAATATCCAGTTTGCAGCGCACGATGCCTGTCTGCGCTCTATGCGCTACCATACGGTTCGCGAGCTTCGGGCAAGGGGCTGGAGTTTGAAACACACAAACACACCCATACAGAGAGACAGAGACACGGACCTCTAGTCACTGGTAAGAAGCCCCCTATTCAATAGCGCCACGGAGGCTTCTATACCCAACAGTCAAGTGGGCCAACAGGTGAAAACCTTATCCTCTGATCCTCAAGGCCAAGGCAACACGTGCTTGTGAAGCAGAGCTGGTAAACAACTTTGACACAGCTTTCAGTAACTCAAATCAAAAGGAAAGTAAAGATCTCTAGCAGGGAAGAGCAGCTGGAGGCCAGGACTCCGAATGGTCCTAACACAGTTTCCCTCCCTCCCACACCTGTTCAGTTTGCTGTGACACTCACTATGAAATGATGGTGAGTGTCCTATTTGAGAGGGCTCTCTCTGTGTTACCCAGGCTAGTCTTAAACTCCTGGGCTTGAGTAATCTTCTTGCTGTTCTAGCAAACACACATCATCCTAATCCCCACCAGCAATCTCATGCTTCACTGTAGGGGTCTGGTTGGCCTCTGGGAAGCTTACTGTTACAATCTACCTGCTTGGATAAGAAATAATTTTAAAGAAGAGCTAGTTCCTGCTCCTTTTTGTTTCTGTGTTTTGAAACAGGGATATTACCTAGGTTAGTCTTGAACTCACCATCCTGAGCTTTAGTTACAGCCATGTGAGCCACCATCTCTCTCTCTCTCTCTCTCTCTCTCTCTCTCTCTCTCTCTCTCTCTCTCTTTCTCTTCTTCCTCCTCTCCCTCTCCTCCTCCTCTTTCTTCTCTTTCCCCTCCTCCTTCCTCTTCCTCTTTCATCTCCTCCTCTTCCTTCTCTTCCTCCTCCTTCTTCAAGGCAGGGTTTCACTATTAAGCCTCTGCTAGTCTAGAACTATCTGCTATCTGGAACTAACTTGTAGGTCAAGCTGGCCTCAAAGTTGCAACAACCATCCTACCTCTGCCTTTCAAGTGCTGGTTTTACAAGTGTTACTGCCCTAGCAGGCTAACTCCTGTGTTTTTTAAAGACATATTTATTTTTATTTTATATGTACAAATGTTTTGCCTAACTGTATGTATGTGCAACACATGTATGCACTGCCCACAGAGCCTACAAGAAGGTGTTGGGTCCTCTGGAAATGGAATCACAGGTAATTGTGAGCTGCTATGGACAAGCTGGGGACTAAACCTAGGTCCTCTGGAAGGGCAGCCAGTGCTGTTAACCACTAAGCCATCTCTCCAGCCCCCTGGCTTATGGTTTTTACTCAAGAACACCTGCATTTTCTTCTTTAATGTGGCTCACTGGTGGAGGGCTAGTCTAGCATGCAAGAGGTCCTGTGTTTGCTCCTCAGCACTGGGGGAAAGTCTTACCACTGTTTCTCTGTTCAGTCCTTGTGTTGAATAGCTTTATGTTAACTTGACACAAGCTACAGTCATCAGATAGGAGGGGACTTCAATTTAAAAAATGCCTCCATAGCCGGCAGTGGCACATGTCCTTATCCCCAGCACTCAGGAGTCAGAGGCAGGTGGATCTCTTCGAGTCCGAGGCTAGCCAAAGCTATACAAAAAAAACCCTGTCTCTAAAAACCAAAAAGAAAAAAAAAAAGAAAGAAAAGGCCTAAATAAGATAGATAGGATCATAGGGAAGTCTGTAGGGCATTTTCTTAGTGTTTGATGAGGGAGGTCCATTGTGGGTACGGCCATCCAGGAGCCAGTCAGTGGTCCTGGGTTCTATAAGAATGCAGCCTGAGTAAACCAAGCCAGTTAACAGCACCCCTCCATGGCCTCTGCAGCAGCTCCCCCAGATTTCTGTCCTGCCTGAGTTCCTGTCCTGAATTCTTCAATGATGGACTACAATGTGGAAGTGTAAGCTAGATAAACCCTTCCTCCCTAAGTTGTTTTGTTCATGGTGTTTTATCCTAACAGTAATAATGCTAACTAAGACAGTCCTCACGTAGGAAGATGTATGTGTCTTTCACCTCCTTAGCTAGGTCTTTGTTGTTTATTTTATTTTTTTTCAAATATTTATTTATTATGTATACAATATTCTGTCTGTGTGTATGCCTGCAGGACAGAAGAGGGCACCAGACTCCATTACAGATGGTTGTGAGCCACCATGTGGTTGCTGGGAATTGAACTCAGGACCTTTGGAAGAGCAGACAATGCTCTTAACCTCTGAGCCATCTCTCCAGCCCCTTTGTTGTTTATTTATTCCTTCTTTCCCTCGCTCCCTTCCTCCTCCTTCGACATTGATTGGATTTTGTCTGTCAAATTAATGTTATCCTTTTCAATAATATTAATTTTGTCAACTAGCTGTTCATTATTAGTCTGTAAAGACTGTAACATTTTTAAAGTGCCTCATTCTTGGCTCTGTTATCAAACCATTTTTTAACGATATAATATGAAAAACAAAACTAATTCTCAAAATCAAATAAATGGATGTATAAGGAAAAATCACAGAAGCCCTGCAGAATACCATCCATAGTATAAGCAGAAAGGTTATTAAATTCCTGAATGGTAATATTGTCTGTAATTGTATCACTTTTAAATTCATTTATTTACTTACCTTTGTTAGGAGAGTTCAGTAAATTGTTGTAGATGTAGTAATCTTTATTGGCCAGCAGGTGTCGCGGTTGCAGCTGCATGGTGGAAAGACGCAACCAGCCATGGCTCCACGCATTGGTGCCTGGTTAAATACTGACAAATATGCTTTGCTTGACAAATTTAAAGCAATTAAATCAATTCTGTGCACTGAACAAGGAGTCCAGAGTTTGCAAGCAGGGAACACAAACAGGAAGCTGTGCATGTCTCTGTGCAGCAGGGAAAATGGCAGGGGACCGGGGGCAGCATACACAAGCTGGGTATATTGCCAATTCGCCCCCACAGTGGCTCTGCTGTGACTGTGGCGGGTTTGGCAAAAAAGCCGCTTGGTGGGTGGAATCGAGCCAGGCAGGCGGAGGTGGGAGACCTGTTTTGTCCTATCCCCGTAGGTCTGGAGCTGGGATTCACATGGACACCAGATGAAGATGGAAGTTATAAATAAAGTAATCCCACACTAGCTCAGAATTGAGTATAATAAAGGGTTATTTATTTAGGGGTGGACTCACAGATCACAGTCCTCTGCATGAGCGGGGAATAGAAACGGAATCCAGAAGCTGGGGGAGAGAGAGAGAGCACATGCACTTTTTGTTGGCAGTCGGCATTTACAGTGTGAGACCACACCCAAGTGTGCTGGTATTTTAAAGGCTACTGGCTGAAGGAATTCCTACAGCAATCATCCTCATAAAGTCACATTTAAAATTGTTTTCTTGTGTTTCTTCTGGGTAGGATGATCAAGGCTGCCTGTTGTATGACAACTGGGTTCTAGTGTTACCATGTTGCTTTTGAGGTTGTTGAGTGAATTCTTGCATTGGTGCCTATCCACCTCTTCCTTCAGTTGGTGTCGGCAGTGTCTTTGCTTCCTGGTCCAACCCTTGCAGTGGCTGTCCGTGTCTTTGGGAACTGTTCTTGTCTGCTCTGTACTGTCGCTGTCTGTGTCTCAGAGAGCCATTGAGGTCTCTCTGGGCCCGCTCTCTTGGTCGGCTCTCTTGATCCACTTTGTGCAATCCCAGCCTATGCTTCAGAGTTCCTCTCTTGGTCCTCTCTGTGTAGTTGCAGCCTGTGTCTCAGAGTTCCTCTGAGGTCACGGGCAGTGTAGGAGAGTTTGGGGGTGGAGTGGGACTTGTAGCTTACAGGGTCCCATCGATGAGACGGGAGTGTTGAAGCAGCCTACCTGCAGGATACTTGCCTGCTGACTCACAGCATCAAGATTTACACTTGACCTTTTCTACAGTAACAGCTGTAACTTTTCATGTCAGGAAGCCAATGTGAAGGTTCTGATATTTGCCAAATGCATCTCCACCGATCTTTTCTCAGAAATTGGAGAACTAGCTGCAGGATGGGTCGAGGACATATTGAACCACTGTGAAATGGACTTGGGTTAAACATCCTTTTATCATTTGGCTCCTATAATCCGAATTCATCATCTAAAAGTGGTTGATAGTCCTTGTCACTTAGAGTTAAGGAGCCCATTCAATGATAACTAGAAGCACTAACAGCAAGCAGCTTTTGGCAGAGAGAGTGTGGGTGTTCAGAAGCAAATGTGCTGGCCTGTCTTTCTACAGACATCCTGGCTCTCCTTGGAGTGATTTCCTCGACTCTTGAGGGTTTTTCCTTCCCCTGATTGCCCTTCACAGCTCAGTATAGTTATTAAAAATGAGGACTGAAGATTTATCTAATTATTCTTTATCAATCAAAATTGGAAGTCAGATATTGGAGTAAAAACCTGAATGATCAGAGAAGAGGGGAAGCCACCAATCACTTCCTCCCTCTCCTATAAGGGGTCAAGATCCTCTAAGCCCTGCCTTACTACTTCCTCAGTCCTCCAAAAACTTTGTGGTTTATGTGGCTAGCTCTGCCCTTTGGTTTCAAAACAAACTTTGTAGTCAGAAAGCAATCAAAGTATCACACAGCTGATGACTGGTGTGTGTGTGTGTGTGTGTGTGTAGAGGATGGCTCAGTGGGTTGAGAGTCCTTTTTGCTCTGCAGAAGGCCCAGTTTTAAGTCTCAGCACCTAGCCGGAGGCTCACAATATCATAACTCCACTTCTAGGAGATCCAACACTTGCTGTTTACCTCCAAGAACACCAGACATATACATGAACCTGTGTGTGTGTGTGTGTACAAGGAATACACAGGGCATACACATGGACCCACCCATACATGTGCAGGGAATCCCTCATAAAATAAATAAATCTAAAAATATATTTAAAAAGGAAGACTTGCAATCCAGTTTGGGATCTCGGCTGGATAAGCAGTTGTCAGATGTTGGGCATGTGGTTTAGCCTCTTCGTAATTCTGTTTCTTTACAAATTGAAAAAAAAAAGTCAGTATGTATCTCACAGTATGGCTTTGTGTGCTGTGTTACTAGATGGGAATGTCCGGGACCCCCTGGCATAGAGTCCGCACCATGTAAGTGTTAGCTACTATTGCGGTTATTGTTTGGCCAGCTCCCTCACTCAGGATTCTTGCTAGCCTGGTGTGTTCTCAGAATCCTCAGCTGTTGCTCTGTTGCTTCATTCTCTAATCCCTCCTTTCTCCTCTTCATATCCAGAATGTAATTCTTCCTAGATCTCTGTTTAGCTTTCTGCTTCCAAGTTAGACAGCCACAGTTTTTGAAAACATGGTCATGTAAATGTTTACCCTGCCAGACATGGTGACTCATGACTGTAATCCTAGCACGTAGGAAGCTTGAGGCAGGAGGATTGCCACAAGCCCAAGGCACACCTAGGCTACATAGTGATTTCTAGACCAGCCTGGACTTCAGAGTCAAATCCTGTTTCAGAAAACCAAAAATAAAAAACCCAAACCAAGCAAAAATGTTACCCTTACTCTGTGCGCTGTGCTAAATGCTTTCTTTGTATGAATCAATTCAGTCTTGAACCTCAGAATCTCCTGTCTCCACCTCCCAAGTGCTAGAATTTAAGGCAGGTACCACCATGCCCACTTTATTTGGTGCCAGGGTCTAAACCCAGGGCTCCCAGAATGTTAGACAGGCATGCTATCAATGGGGCTATAGCCCCAGTTTTGTGTCTTAAATAAAATTATTTTTTACTCTTTCTCATTTATTTTCTTATTTTTATATCCTAACCAACGCTTCCCCTCTTTCTCTTCCCAGCCCCACCCCACCTCCCCCACGTGTCCCATTTCTTTCTCCTCCACGGTTTCCCTTCAGATACAGGCAGGCATTCTATGGCTATCAGTCAGCCATGGTATATAAAGTTGTAGTGAGACCAGGCAACCCCTCCTCCACCAAGGCTGGGTGAGGCAACCCACTAGGAGGAATGGGTCCCAACAGCAGGCAACAGAGTCAGAGACATCCCCCGCTCTCACTGCTAGGATTCCCGTATGAAGAGAAGGTTGCAGAGCTATAATAGACATGCAGAGGGCCTAGGCTGGTCCAGTGCAGGCTCCCCGAGATAGGATTTGGCTATGTAGTCTACAGTAGTCTTGAACTTACAGCCTCTCTGTCTGGGCCTTCCAAGTCCTGGCATTGCAGGTATGTACCATCATACCCAGATTTAATATGTTAATTAATAAATGACTTTAAATATTTGAGAGGCATGTGATATTTCCATACGTGAATGCACTGAAGAATGATGAAGAACAGCTACAACATTTTTGTAGTGAGAGTGTTTGAATTTTAATCTCTTAAATCTTCAAATACAATGTGTGTTATTGGATGGCCATGCTGCTAATAGATCTCCAGTGAGTATTCCTAACCTAGAGCTGTGCAATGGTGTTTCTCTATTCCTGTCTCGACTCTGCTTCCACTGATAGCTGTGCCATTTATTTCCCTGGCCTGCTACCTGTACGTTTAAGATATGGGGCCTTTTTATGTTGTCCAAGCTAAGATGGCCCTCCCACTCCAGCATCCAGTGGCTATGTGTGTACCACATCTAGAAAATGAGTGTAAAATAAGCCCAACTCGTTCCAGATGGTGGTTAGTGAAAGTTAATCTTCTTTGTTCAGACTTTTTTCTTGAGAAGTAATCATTGTTTGTTTCCTCATATTTACATGTTCTCTCTCTCTCTGTCTCTCTCTTTCTCTGTCTGTCTGTCTGTCTGTCTGTCTCTCTCTCTCTCTCTCTCTCACACACACACACACACACACACACACACACACACACACACACACACACACCCCAACCTGGGGTGGGCTGGGGATGTTCCCAGGCACTAAGATAAATTCAATTTTAAGATAAAAGTAAGTAATATCTTCACATTAATTAATGTGTGTGTGTGTGTGTGTGTGCACGTGCATGTCTATGCCGAGGTACATGTATGGTGGTCATCAGTCAGCCTGTGGGATTCAGTTTTCTCCTTCTACCCTGTGGGTTCTGAGGGTCACACTCAGATCATCACGTTTGTTGACGAACTCCCTTAGTGATTAAGCCATTTCACCTCCTCCAGTTAAAATTAAGCAGACAAATAAACAAATATACATGAAGAAGCCACTGAGGATGATACCCAGTGTCGACCTTTGGCCTCCACATCATGTATACACATTATGTATACACACATCATGTATATTCATGCATCATGTATACACACATGTTCACGTATGCACAGACAAGTGATAACTCCAATAGAGCAAGTATGTTTGTGCATGCATCACAATGTGCAGGGATATCTGTAAGGTAAATTCTGAAGTGTGAGTGTTGCGTCCAAGGGTCTGCACATCCGGAAAGTGGTGCCATTTGTCTCTCCTAGAGATTGCGCGAGTTTGCCGCTTGCCATAGTGACAGTGAGTGAGTGCTTGCTTCCCCAGTCACACTGACACTGGGATTTAACCTACTTGTTTTCCTTCAAACTACCAAGAAGAGCACATAAAACACCCCCATCATACGTCTTTTTTCTGGCTAAGAATGACAGATGTGTTTGGTTTTATCTTTCTGATAGTGGGGCTGCATCTCCTGTCCCGTCCTGTGGGTCATACTCTGAGGACTTGGGGCAGGTGACCTGACCACAGGACTCAACCAGAATAACTTCAGGCCGCCCAGGTAATTGAGAGCCAGGCTGGTGCCCGGCCTCATAATGGAGATGCAGGCAAGCCAAGTTCTATAATAGAGCACAGGGCCACTGCTGGGAAACCACAAATTGCTGACTCGCTCCAGCAAAGACTACTCAGAAGCCAAGTCCAGGAATTCTAAAAAGGCATCAAGATCCGGGGTGCGGGGGGGGGGGAAGCTTGCTTTTAGAAGAGAAGCCAGCAGCAAAGGCCTTGCTGGTGCTTCCTAGAGAGCCAGCGAGGAGCCATGGCCTTTTGCCACCCCTGATGACCCCAGGACAGTAAATGGCTGGAGCTAGAGTGGACCCCACACTCAGAGTCCTCCAGGAAGGAGCCTCCGACTGTCGAGACCTGAGTGTTCGCTTCCCATGGATAATTCAGGGCTTCACCTGGGCCAGATCCTGATTCAGGTTATAACCAGCTCTCTGAGTTGAGCATGTGATATACTTTAATGACCTGTCTATGTCTCAAATATCCTCTCTCCTTGCTTTAACTTTCCCAACCATAGATTGCTTGCTATAACACCTGTCTCAGAAGGTCAATGTAAGAGTCAATTGAATGATTATGTTCGTTTATTATTACCTGGCTATTTACAATGTCCTAATGAATTACTGTTATTAATATTATTAATACTACAAGAGGACCCAGGAAGGGAAATGAGGGGAAAAGTGTTTGGAGGAGGGACTGACTCTCTGAGCTAGATCTTGAAGAATCAAGATGATTCGACACCTTAGAATGAAGTTAATGTACAAAGGTATCTTATATGTTCCTGGGCCCAGCTAGTCCACAGTGCTGGGCCTTAGGGCAGACCAATGTAGGAAAGAGTCAGGGGTAAAAGCAGGTGTTATCCGCTGAGAAGCATGACCAGTAGGCCTGGCTTAAATGGCATCGACAAGGGCTCTGACGTTTGCGGTTACATTGAAGTGTAGGACTGGGCACAGCAGCAGTTTCTGTGCAGTAGAACCATTTCCCTCAATATCAGTCTCTTTGGAGAAGACGTGGGCTTTGGAATCTTTAGTATATCCTAGGGACAAGCTGTGTTCTTGGTTCTAGATTTCATACTCCCCCCGCCCTTGGTTTTTCGAGATGGGGTTTCTCTGTAGCTTTGGAGCCTGTCCTGGAACTAGCTCTTATAGACCAGGCTGGCCTTGAACTCACAGAATGCTGGGATTAAAGGCGTGCGCCACCACTGCCCAGCAAATTTCATACTCTTTGAAACCAGAGGAGCACGTGCTGGACATCTCCTGCGGAGCCTGGTGGGATCGCCATTGTCATCATCATCATATTATTTGTTACTGTTACTATTATTATTATCATCTGTGACAGGTCTCACTTTGTAGCCCAGGATAGGCTGGGAGTCATTACTGAAGCTCACAATGGTGGCCTCCTGCCTCAGTCCTTTGAATGCTGGAATTCTAATGAAACAGTCTGTGTCTCATATATCCTAATCTTGTATTGCAAGATGACACACACTTCCAGGGTCCACCACTAGCCCTCATTACCATGAAGCCATGGATTGGGATGTAGCTAGGTCCTGAGAGTGGAGTCTGCATGATGAGATTAGTGGGTTGGTAGTGTATGCAAACACAGAAGTGGGGCCTCACCAGATACCACACATCTGTCAACACTTGGATCTTAGGCTTCTCAGCTTTCAGAACGAAGAGAAATAAGCACAGTTCCCTAATCTGTGCTGTTTTTATGAGAGCAGCCCAAATTTACTAGGACAGATCTATTCTCTCCCACTGAAGAAAGCGTAGATGTAGCCATGGTCCAACGTGCCATGGTGTCGGCAACACAGGTTCCTCTTCACCATCCCGAGGATGCATCTCCGTAGTGTGGCCTCTGAATCCTGCCACACACCTGACATTTCAGGTAGCAGAAGGAAGGGGTGGGGATGAAGAGAGACATTTCCCAGAAAAGGTTGACATCCATCATCTGTGTATGTACATGTATGTATGTATGTATGTATGCGTTTATCTACTGATCTTGTGTGTGCGTGCATACGTAGATGCTATAGCACACGTGTGGAGATCAGAGGACAGCTAGCTGGAGTCAGTTCTTCCTGGGAACAGAACTCAAGTTCTCTTCTCTCAGGCTTGGCAGTCGATGCCTTCACCTGTTGAACCACCTCGAGAGCTCTATAGGTTCTTCAATCATACGACCATCGTTTACTCTAAGGAAGCAAGGGGATATGATGAATACACAGATGTATGCTTTTGGGGAGCGTGTGGTCAACCACCTGGTTACAATTTGGCCTAATACTGAAAGAAGTTAGGTCCCCGGGGAGTGGCTGTCATTTTCCTTGGTGGTGTTGCCTCTGGTAAGTTGCCCATATCCCAGGAAGTAAGCCCCATTCATGCTCATGCCAGCAACCATAGGTAAGCTTTAGTGGGTCCAAAACAATTAAAGGCAGCAAAGTAGGAGGGGCTTGTTGGGAAAGGAAGAGTTTCAATGGCGAGGTGGGGGGTGAGAGAGGCCGTGGGGAGATTCATGTATGAAATTGTCAAAGAGCAAAAATTTAAAAGGCAGGAAAAGTGTATCATGGTAGTATATCGGGTGTTATCCTTGAGGATGCATAAGTAAGGCCAGAAGGTAAGGTCACTTCCTTGTGGGCCTACGAGGCTTCCCTTGGGGGGAGGGTGATTATGTGTGGTGACCCCGAGAGTATAGGAGGGGACATCTGTGAAATATACGTCCAGGGGAGGCCAGTGGGAGGCGAGCTGTGTCTCTGGGCCTCTTCCTGGAGTTCTGGGCGATGGTGGACAGTGTTTCTGATGCACACATAGCACAGGGTGTCCTAGACTAAGGAGCCCTTCTCTGTGAGGATGGTCTAGAGCTGCCCAGACCCCTCAGCCTTCGGCACTGCTCTCCCATAGCTGTTGCAAGCTTGGTTTTGTTCTTCTATCAGGATCCTCGCCCTCCTGGAACGTCTCCCCTCAATCTCTGGCTCTACACACTCCCCTCTGCCCTCTGAGTTCAGTTCAGAGGTTACCCTCCTGACTCTGCCCAGCTCTCCAGCCGGGGAAGGGGGTGGCTCTTCTCTCTGCCTCGTTTTATTGACTGGTGACTCCCAACCCTGGTCTGGGACTTTCCTGAAACAGACCATTCATGAGGTTCAGGCCTCAGTCTCCTAGCACCCGGCACCACACTTGTTTATATCTTTGGATGGATTATGACCCCATTGCTTTCCATGCACAGAAACAATCCCAGAGAGGCAAAAGAAGCAGTCCAGATCACACAGCTAGTTAGAGAGTCAAGGCCAGGCCCTGGAATCCGACTCCTGCTGTCTTTCACCACCTCGTGGGCATGGGACGTTTGGGAAAGTCTGTGAGCATCTCTGGGCCTTTCTTAATTCATCTTGCATCTTATCCATCTTGGCATCTTATCCCCTAGAGGGCCGCTAGGAGAGGGTGGTGGGAGGATGAGTCTTGGCGGTCTTGTCTGGAGTCACCAGGCAACAGGGAGAAGAGATAGACCATCCAGAGATGTATTTTGCTGACCCAGTCCTCAAAAACATGAGAACAAAACACTGCAAACTCAAGCTGGCGATCGGGCCAGCAGGGCGCTGAGTCTACTTGGACGAAATGCACCAAACAGATTCACCGCCTCTTTCCTCTGGAGAGAAATTGTTTTCTGCTTCATCTGGATTTAAAGAAGAAAAAAAGCCGGGCAGTGGTGGCGCACGCCTTTAATCCCAGCACTCTGGAGGCAGAGGCAGGCAGATCTCTGTGAGTTCGAGACCAGCCTGGTCTACAGAGCTAGTTCCAGGACAGGCTCCAAAGCCACAGAGAAACCCTGTCTCGAAAAACCAAAAAAAAAAAAAAAAACCCATAAGACAGTCTCTGTGTAGCCCTGGCTGTTCTGGAACTCACTCTGTAGACCAGGCTGTCCTTGGACTCACAGGGATCCACCTGCCTCTGCCTCCCAAGTGCGGGTCTAAAGACGTGCACCACCACCGCCTGGCTAAACAATATCTAAAGTTAAAAAAAAACACGACTGATTTTATCAGGCTCTAGAGCATTAACAGAAGCTCCAGGGATGTCTTCTTTGGCTCTGCCTCACTACTCCTGGGTCCTGGGGTGCTTCCCAGCTTCACTCTGGGCTCGCAGGGCTTCTGTGACAAAGTAGTTAAGGCTGGGTGGCTTAAACAACAGCTGGCAATTTTCTGACTTTCCTGGAGTCTTGAAGCCCTCAAACAAGGCCTCTCTGTGTGGCTCACGGTTGGCCAGCTTCATGGCCCAGGTGTGTAGAGATAAGGCACCGTGAATTCAAAGGAAGTGACCCTCGACAGCCTAGGGAAACAGTGCACAGACTTACAGAGACTGTGTTCTAGCTCGCCCATGCCAGATTTCCCTTCATCAGCAATAACTCCAAGACACAAGTTTATTTTATGTTCTATCATAGAGGAATAGAAACTGACAATTGGACTACTAATTGCTACATTTTATTCTGACTTTACTGATGCTGGCATTTGAAAAAAAAATGTATTGGATTGACAAAAGATAATATATCCAGTTTTCTGGGTCTTGGCAGCAAGGCCCACCGGAGAGGGAGCAGGTTGGGTTATCTGGCTGGGGCCTAAGATTCTGCTGCTATTCCATATCAGGTTGAGCAGAGGAGACTGGTAAAGGGTCATGCTTACTGAGGACAATCACCGGCAGAACTATCCACATCCGTGGCCGGAAAAAGACATCAAAAACCACTGCTGATGCCCCACCTGAGTTTTAGTGGGCCCTGTGAAATGAACCTATGGCTTGTTTGGGTTCTTGTTTCAAAGCTATTACTCACTGAGCAAGGGGTTGAAAAGAGAGAGGCTTCCAAGTATGAAGAGGGCTTTGTACACAAACATGGGAGGAGGGAGTGGGTGCCGGGGGTTCCGGAGCCTTAGCTCCTCCTTCCCAGGCTGTGGACTAGGCCATTTCTCATGCATTGAGCGGTGGAATTTATTTACCCATTCAGCAAATGTGAACTGAGGGCCTCCCACGGCTGGGGGCAGTGTGCTGGGGTGCAGGGATAGTGGTGCCTCTGTTTCAAGAAAGCTCTGCCCTTTTTGGGGCGAAGGCGGCCACACGCCTGGCAGCATTTCTTCCTCTCGTTCTAGCGTCATTGAAGTAGATAAAAAGGTTTGTTTTTCCTTTTTCTTTTGAGGTCTGGCTGTGTGGCACAGACTGGCCTCATCTTGCCATCTTCCTCTCTCAGCCTCCTGGCTGCAGGCATTTTCATTTGTATTTGCGGCACACAGTCACCGAGAAACGGTACAAGTGCCGCTGGCTCGGGTGTGAGTGGAGCCGGGTCCAGACTCCCTCTCCTTGACTTCAAGCCAGCTCTCTGTCTTAAGTGGCCTGTCACAAGTTTGCTTTCAACATAATGTTTTTTTTTTAATTTTGTGCCAAAAATAGCCAACGAATATCACATTCTAGTCATCCCCAGTAGGTTCGCCTCTGTCATCAGTCAAATAAGATGAACCTGTTCTGCTGCTGGGAGGCATTCAGGGAGTCTACACTGGCTTTCTGTTAAGGAGGCAGGGGGCACCGGTTCCGGAAGACTGAGCCACACCCTCACAAAAGCCTCCTGACTATAGTTATGGCAGGGTTCAGGTGTGACCCGCCCCCTGTCACCTCCATTTTGCCTGGCCGCTTCTCCTCCCTAGTAGCACTTAGTGCAGTTTGGCGTTTCACCCTGGGAAATACGGTGGCGTAAAATGCAGTCATACGATGGCTCCATCAGCCTTGCAGCATCTTGGTTACAGGTACGAGCCACAGGATGAAAGGGTAACTGAGAACACAAGAGGCCAGTCCTCCTGCCTGACAGAGACCGAACGTGCATTGTCTGGGCTCTGCTGGCATGCTTCCATGGGCAAGCAGGTGATCTTCCCTTCCAGCTCTGGCTAGAAAAAGACTTTTCACTGGAAGAGCAGGCTCGTAATGTTGCAGTTTGCTGAGGAAGCTTTCAGGCTCAGGTCATTTGGAACAGCAGGGGAAAAGCCTGGATCCGAGTCCTGGCACTCGCAAGCCTGTTCTGTCCTTGGCCTCAGTTGACTGGACATAACCTTCAAGTGCGTCAGATCAATTTCCAGGACGGTTTTTGCCCCAACCTGGCCACTTAAATTAAATGCTATTTAATTAAATTTAATCCCAGCTAAGAGCATATTATGTGCAGGGCACCTACTTACAGGCAAGCCATTTCACCTCCGTGTGTACCTCAGTTTCCTCATCTATGAAGTAAAGCCCTTTTGGTGCAGCTTCTCTTGGGAAAGAGAAGTCAAGTCCTTTGTGGACTGTGAAGCGATTTATCCACCCAGGGGCATCGCTAAGCTTGCTGTCCTGTCTGTGAGGTCCATGCTACCTGCAGCCACCAAAGCACTGGCCACCATATCTGTTTACCTGCGGCTCTGTCTCAGCAGCCTTCCCAAGGATGGATGTGTGGACTTTATACTCATGGAGCCCATCTTTGGGACTGGCATATTGTTTAACAGAGCTTTCAAATGTCAGAGTTTGGATGGGAGAATATAATACACAGAATGATTTATAAATAATAGAAAAACATTTTTTTTGTGCCGAGGATAGAATCTAGGGCTTTATGCGTACTTCGTGTGTATTTGAGACAGTCCACGAATGGTAAAAATTGGTTTCTCAGTTTTGGAGGCTGCTAAGTCCAAGAACAAGGTACAAGTTCATTAAATACCTGTTGAGACACTACGAATTATTACATCAGTTTTCCATGGTGGTAAACAATATCTGCTGTAAGTTCTTTTTTTTTTTTTTTAAATATTTATTTATTTATTTTTTATGTATACAATATTCTGTGTGTATGCCTGAAGGCCAGAAGAGGGCACCAGACCTCTTTACAGATGGTTGTGAGCCACCATGCGGTTGCTGGGAATTGAACTCAGGACCTTTGGAAGAGCAGGCAATGCTCTTAACCACTGAGCCATCTCTCCAGCCCCTGCTGTAAGTTCTTATGAAGAGAGATTGTGAAAGAGGTTTTGTAGTCAGGAAGATAGCCTAGCGGTAGGGTGTTTGCCTAGCAAGTGCGAAGCCCTGGTTCAACCCTCAATAATAAAGTTTCTTTAGACCGGATGTGGTGGTACAGTTGCATAATCCTGGCACACAGGATGCTAAGGCAGGGGGATTGTCACTTGGAGACAAGCCGAGGCTTTTATTGAATTCGAGGTCAACTTGGGCTACATAGCAAGTTCTGGTCTCAAAGTTTCCTTTTCTGTGGGGCCTGTGGTGAGGGTACTGTATTAGGGGAGGAGTACATGTCAGAGCGGAGAGTCACACCCCAAGTCAGGAAGAAAGAGAAGATGGGGTGGTGGTTCCCAGAGGTTCTCAGAGAGTGGCATAGCCTTGTTGGAGGAAGGCAGTGGGCTTTGAGGTTTCAGATGCTCAAGCCAGGCCTAGTGGCTGTCTCTTCCTGCTGGCTGCAGATCCAGATGTAGATCTCTCGGCTCCCTCTCCGACACGGTGTCTGCCTGCATGCCGCCATGTTGCGCCATGATGATAATGGACTAAACCTTTAAACTGTAAGCCAACCCCAATTAAATGTGTTCCTTTTAAGAGCTGCCATGATCATGATGTCTCTTCACAGCAATAGATACTCTAAGATAGACAGACAGACAGACAGACAAATAGAGGGAGATAGATCCACAGTTATTTTCAGTGAGCTAAGGACCTCCCACCACTCATCTCTTAAAGCCTCCATCCTGGGAAGCTAGCCTTTAATTCATGCACCTTTGGGGAATTCATCATCCAAGGTATAGCTAGCTGCTCATTCCCTGCTCATACACGGCCATGTTTTCCCTGTGCTCTCAGGGTAGGAAGGGCAAGAGCGTCCTCTACAGTCCCCTTTCTAAGGCAGAGTGTGTGTGTGTGTGGGGGGGGGACTCACATAACAGAGAGACGGGTTTGGAGTACTCTAGGCTACCAGCTAACCCGAAAATGGTAGCCTCTAGCCCTGGGCACTGGGGGCAGGGCGAAGGTCAGATACACAAGGTTCAAACTCACTGCCCATGAGACTGGCAGACAGCACCACTTTCAGAGTTGTTTGGTCACCTTGGTTCAGGCGGGACCCGGGAGCTATGGGTGCGCAGTGATCCTCAGGGTGACTCTGTCACCAGGCTACCTCCGCTGCTTGGCCATGCTTCACTGACCCAGAGATTCTGAAGGAGACTGAGGGCACCCAGCTGTCTGGGCAGATGGAGCTGTTAAAAGTCCGATTCTTGGGACCTGGAAACCAGCCTGGTCTCTCCCTCTGATAGGTCTGTTGTCAGGGTTTTTTGTTTTGCTCTGGGAAATGATTACAGGGTCTCGTGTCCCTGCCAACCACTGCCACCAGCCCCGAGCCCCTGGACGCCCAGGCAGACACAGATGGTCAGTGTGGACTGCAGTCCAGGGAGGGAGGGGTGGCGCTCCGGCCACCAGCTGACCTTGGCTAACACCCCCTTCACAGAGCCTGTTGGGAATAATTCATGAAAGGAAGCTGGCACTGGGTAAATTCTAATAAATGCCGCGATTCAGGCCACACAGTGCCTAATAAAACACTGTGGAAATGGCCGAATCTGGGCCGCACCGAGGGTGTCAGGTGACAGAATGGTACCTTGGGAGGCAGCCGCTGCTGGCCTTCACTGGGGCAGGCCTCACACAGTGGTCATCCAGGTGCCTCAGAGTTCCCATGGGCACCTTTCCTGACCGTGTGCTGCACGTAAGGGAACAGTGAGCCGACAGGGCTGCCGCCTCAGCAGCGGTAGAGCTCAGCTGACCGCGGGTGAGCTCCCTCTGGGAGTGAGGGGCTCAGAACAGCCCACCCCTGCTCCTGCCCCACTCCCAAATCCTTGGCGATGGCTCCGCCCACACAGCTCCGGGCTCCTCCTCTCTTACCTTTGCTGGGTAGCTGGCTGACCTCACCTGTGAGCCTGTCCCCATCACTCCCCCAGGCAGCGGCCATGTGGGAGGTCCACCGACCCTCAGCACTCTCCTGCCGACCCTCAGTGCATGCCTGTCAATTCCATCAAGGGCTAACTCACTTTCCTCCACCCATAAGGCTAGGACACATTCCCGCGGCAGGTGTGCAACTGTTTCCAGGCTGGTTAGCTAACTGCCTACACCGCAGTCCCTGTAACTACTGAGAGACAGCAGCATCGGCTGAGCTGTGTTCCAGGACCGGCTGGAGTCCCTACCAACTCTTTCAAGGTACTTGGGGCATGGGTGTTAATCCAGTGAGGAAACAAATCAGAGGAACTCAGTCAGGGCCAGGGGTCTAACAGTAAGCAGTGGAGCTAGTTCAAGCCCGGGTCCATCTTATTTAAGACCAGAGGTGTCCCCCTTTGGAAGCAGACACAAAGTAACTGTCATGTACGGTTTATTCTCACATTCGTTATTTGTGTGCTCCTCACAACAGTCCTGTGAGGTAGGTAGGGTTATGTGTTACTCTACGCCCATTTCGCAGATGAAGAAATGGAGGTGGCTCAGTGAGGCGAGTGACCTGCAGAGTCACTAGTGTGTTAGTGGCTTCTCAGGCTCTGCCCTTGCTCTAAGGTCAAGCTGTTGAATTAGGAAGCACCAAACAGATGAAGAAAAAAAGGGGGGCAATGTTGATTTTGGAGGGTTTTTTACCCCTTGACTTATTTGACCACGATTACAGCTTCTGTTGTCCGGATTGTGTTCTCTGAAGAACTTTCTAGTACCACTGGTGCAGTGACTCCACAGCCACAGGGAGACTCCTGGCTCCCGCCGGCTTCGCTGAAGGCAGGGAAAGGCCTTTGTTGCCTCAGGACCAGGTTTTGTCTATAACTATGAAAATGCATCATGCACAAGGTGTAACCATGGAAACCCTTTGCTCTGTTCACCCCTGGATCCTGTTCCCGGCTTCCCTGGCTGTGTCTGGCGTGTGTCTCCAGCTGGGAAGATTCCGGGACTTGAAGCTGTAGTCACTGCAGGGATGACTCACAATGTGCGGCTCCTGTTGGGGAGTAGCAGTCTGGCGTTTCTAGCCCTTCATGTGTCCCCGGGAGGCCCACAGGTAGTTATGACGGGGAAGGCTGCTTTCTTAGGAGGAGTGGTAGGGGCTGGACACTCACTCTAGGGCACTCTGGTGGTACAAGAGCTGTACTCCCTGCCGAACACGTGTTCCCAAACCCCAGATCTCCCCAGTCAGCGGTCTTCTTCCAGCCAGACATGATCAGGAACATGCTGAGCCATGGCTGGTGGGGAAGGCTGATGAACTGGGGGCCATGAACGAGGATAGAAAGGAGCTAATTTTGCTAATGACAAATTGCAAAGGGAGGCTGAGTTCTTAGTAATGGCACTGTCAAAGTGTCTAGTCAAATCAAGCACGTACGTCTGTGTGAAGAGGAAGACCTAGTGGGACAGACTG
Source organism: Microtus obscurus (assembly GCA_963919715.1). NCBI lineage: Eukaryota > Metazoa > Chordata > Mammalia > Rodentia > Cricetidae > Microtus > Microtus obscurus. Next base: position 24,742,570 of record CAWTZC010002521.1, read on the forward strand.
TCAACACTGAAAGAGCGTCCTGATAACCAGCAGGGCTCAACCTTGGTAGGAGCTGCCCCGGGTAGTGGGCTTTCTGTCACCAGGGGTGTGCAAGCTGGCAAAGGTGATCCCTTGCAGGTACTCAAGGAGAGGCACTCGTCCCCAAATGTACTGGGGTGTCCTAGAGAAGGGGAAGAACTAAAAGCTTCTGGATTATTTTCCAACCCTGAGAGTTCATAATATATTGGTTTAAACTGTTGAGTGACGTTTCCAATTCACGGGAAAAGGGCTAGGAAAGTCAAGCAATAGGCAGGATCGTGACGGGTCTTTCATCATTCTGGCTCCCAAACTATCACATCTTTGCAGGGAAAGCAACCAGTTTCTGAAGCCAAGAACCCTTCATTCAGCCTCTTTGGGAGGGCCGTTCCCTCCAGCTGAAGCCTAGACAGGCATCCTCTAGGCCACAGCACAACTCAGCTTTCTCCCTGAGTGGAATCACAAAGGGTTCTGGGACCATACCGCATTCCGCACCACCTACACACACGGGCAAAGGTGTCCTGGTACCTGGACGCACCCCCCAGGGCAAAGAGCAGGTGTGACGGGAGTCGCTGCACACGTTACGTCCTAGGAAACGCAAAGGAGCCTCTGGTTCCCACCCTCCCCCTCGGCAGCCAGGGCTCTCTCTGGAGATGGGGAAGCGAGGCACTGACTGGGGTATGAGAACCCATGAGCCCACTGCTCCTCCTTTGTCCCAGCCAGAGGGTTCTGTGGGCGCCTCCTGTGTGCATCAGCTGACTTCTCACTTGTAAACTACCCACCGCCAGATCAACATGGCAAGAAGAGGTGGTGTCGTTTGGAGGACACGTGGATTCCCAAAGGTGGATTCCCGAAGGTGGACTTCATCGTGCGGGATCGAGCCCTGCTATGCAATTAATACAGGTTAGTGTAGGTCCCCGCCTCGTGCCTGGTGAGACCCTCCTCAAAGCCAGGCTGGCTCCTCCCCCGTGTGGAGGGGGTCTTTCTACCTGTACCGTATCAACCGGATGATCTTATTGTTCATGAAGTCCAGAGCATGCGGATGGGAAGAGTCGATGCAGAATCCATCGCTCAGGGCGATCTTCAGCACCTCTTCCACGAAGACCTGGAAGCTGTTGATTTGCTTGTTGGCGGGCACCACCCACAGCCTTTTGAGGTTCTGCTTGGTGTACTCTTCCTCTGGGAGGCCTTCCACATTGGCCACCCAGTCCAGAGTGAGATGGTTGGGGTCTTGCAAGTGGCTGGTGATGGAGGAGAGGTTGCCGTTGGAACAGTAGAAGAGCTTGGAGCCCAGGAGCTTGAGGAAGAGGCAAGAGGTACTGAAGATGTTGGCGTTGAACACCTCCATGCTGGAGGACGACAGGCTGTAGATCTGCGGCGCCTCCCGCACGGTGAAGTGGACCGTCTGCACGCGCTGCTTCAGGGTGATGTTGAGCATGGCGTTCTTCTCAGCCTTGGAGAGCTCCACCTCCTTCTCCTGCAGGGCCTCGATCAGGGGCTGGACCTGGTAGAAGTCAGCTTCCCTGCGGAGCAGGCCCATCTCCTGGAAGTCCTCTGGCAGGTCCAGGTGGGAGGTCCGCAGGAAGTTGAGGATATAGCGGAAGACTTTGCCATCACGGTCAATGAAGCAGTTGCCCTGGCTGTCCTTCTTGGTGGGTATCTTCCCGCTGAACATGGCGCCCAGCATGGAGTCGGGGAAGCTGGTCAACGTGGCCAGGGAGGTTGTGTAGAGCTTCCCCCCGACATTCAGTGTGATGGGGTCAGACATGGTAGGAGGCCAGGTGCCTGGAAACAGTTCTGGGTGTGTAAAATGAGAAATCCTAAATTAGTAAATTAAAATAAAAATTAATTATGATCTAAGCATATCTACATAGTCACACGCCTTAACTCCTAATTGCAGGTCAAGCCTCGCTGAGGGTGAAATGTATTAATGCCTGATGAATGGTTGATAACTACTGCATATTAGACTCACAAGGGAAGAAAAACGCACACATGTGCACGCGCGCGCGCACACTCACACACTCAGGCAGACACACATAAGAATTTTTAGAAAAGCCTCCTTGGTGATTTCAAAAGCTCAGTAAGGCTGGAGAGCCACTGGTCTGTGGACGAAAGGAACACATGCCTGGGCTAAAAGCTCCCTGAATTCTTTTATGAGTATTAATTTGCATACGTAACAGGCCTATCATCTTTGGACAAAGACGGTGCCATCAACCATCCCTGTGGACAAGGACATCTGGGCCAGGATTTATTCCTGGCTTAAAGAAGTGAGTGCTTTGGCAGGATTCAAACTCAAGGTCCTTTTTTTTTGAGAAAGAAAAATGTGTAAATGATTCAAGATCATTCTGTGCGGCCCTTAACAGATGCTTTGTGCTGGGCTTCGTATTCTCACCGCATCAGCGCTGATCTGAAATGAACTATTTTCCTCTTCCAATTCACAAATAATTGTGACTGGTGCCATCTCCACCTCTCTGCAGAGCTACCCTGATCACTGGCGTCCACATGACGGTCCTTTTTGGACCCCTCCCCCACACCAAGCCACTCGGTCCTCAGCCTGAAGCTGACTGCAGTGCTGCTCCTGAAGGCGGTCTCACCACTCCTTAAAAACACCCTTGGCTGGAGATGGCTCAGCAGACAGAGCATTCACTGCTCTTGCCGAGGACCGGGGATCAATTCTCAGCACCCACATGGCTGCCAACAACTACCTGTAACTCCCGTTCCAGAGGTTCTGAGCCCTCCTCTGGCCCCTGAGGGCACTGCATGCATGTGGTGCACAGACGTACATGGCAGGCAGAATATTCATATTCATACATATCAAATAAAAATAAGTAAAATGTTTTTGAAAGACGATAAAAACACCCCCACTGCCTCCCAGCCTCCAGCATTTAGAGCACTGGCCTCCTTTAACTGTAAGTCCTGAATCTTTTTAAGGTTCTTGAGAGAACGAGCTACACCCACTTGGCTTCTACAGGAAACGTAGAATGGATTCAGCAGTGCCACCCTGACAGTGGAGGTGGGGACACCGAGAGAAATAAGCCTCAGTATTGCCCTACAGAAGAACCTATGCTGGTGGGAGCGTGGGGGAGGACAGACCACAGGCAGTGAAGTGTGCTGAACAGACAGATTCATGAGGAACTGGCAGAGACGAATCCAGGCACGAGAAAGATCCTGTAAGCATACAGGTCCATGGGGGTGGGGTCAGCGGAGGCAGCACCCTTCTCTGTGTGGAGTGTATCTACACTGGGACCCCCTTTCTCTCCAGGGATGGGGCCAGGGTGGACAGAGATGCCCAGCTGCTTTGCCCATCAGTCCAGTGGGGGCATTTTGATACTGCAGACAAGCATTCGCCATCTGGAGTGTCTTTAGAGGAACCAGCCCACGGTGAAGTTACAAAACTCTTGGCAGAAATATGGAGCAGATGGACTGTGAGACACTAGGGAGATCCAACAGGGCTGGGTGGTAAGCGGCCGTGAAGGAAGGGGTGGTCAGCTTTGTCAGCAGCTGGGAAGGGTGCTTGGGGCACACAGCCGAGTCAGGCAGGGGGTGCATCTCCACAGTAGGCTTGCTTTATGTCTCTGTGACTACGTGTGTTCATTTTCACAGTACGCCTGCTTTATGTCTCTATATGTATGTTTGCTTGCGGCCACACTATGCTTTTATGTCTATCTGTGTATGTGTGTTTGCTTCCACAGTAGGCTTGTCTCATTTCTCTGTGTATGTGTGTGTGTGTTTTAAGATCTGTAAAACTTTTAACTCCAGATTACAATGGCTCTAGAAAGATACAAACACATGGGTAACCTCCATTTTGACCTCACTGTCATCTTGGGTAAGAGTACCCACATGTGCTATTAGTCTTGGATTTACTAAAATATTCCTTTTAATCTTCTTACATGTACTAGCATTGGTAAGCTGTAACTAACTGGATAAAATACATGCCTAAATTTAGCTTATATGTCTAGTTTAAATATAACAGGTAGTGGTGCCCAATTCTCAAGTGCCTTTACAGATCTGAGAGTATGGCATTTAACAAAAGAGCTTCTACCACAGAGACATGCCAGCTCCCAAGGCATCCTATAGCTCCTCCAAGAAGACGTGTGGTTACAAAAGACCTTCTGCCTTGAGGCCTGCCTTTGGGTATGGCAAAGCCACCCACACAGCAAAAAGCGGCCTTCCACCCCTTCAGCTTCCTGGATGCTACACTTGGGGGATCTGATTTCTCATCCTGCCAAGGCAGGCAGACTAAATCCTCCCCCACCACCATAGGAAAATCTTCAGGCCTCTTATACTCAGCAGCTACTGGCAAGCACTGCCTCTAAGGCTGGTGTTTTCCAAGGACTAAGGAGAGACTTGGGATTGCCTGTGTAGCTAAAAAAGCTGTCTCATTTCTGCTCATTTATCCCTCCCAGATCTGCTAATGGCATTTGATGACTTAAGGTACTGGTAGCTCATTGTCTCATTTGTTAAGTTTCCTGTTAAATACAGACAGGTGTACTTCTTTAAAAGGCTTCAGAGTCCAGGACTAACAGGTGTATCTTTTAAAATTCCCTTTAGTGTTCCTGTAAGAGAATGTCTTACAGATACCTACAGGTTCAAAAAAAAAAAAAAGTTTTGCTGCTTTATCAGGAAATCTGGTCTGGTAAAAACTAACAGTCTCCAGAGCCTATTTTAACCCTCCCCATTTTACAGGTCACTCCTGCTGTCTGGACCAAGAACAACTTACAAAGGGCCCTCCAGACAACGCCAAAACCTGCACCAGCTCCTGGGACTTCACCACTGGTACCTATCAACTAAAATCTGGTCTTCTCTGCTCTTGTGTCTCAGCTACTCACCCGAGCCTCTCCTCCACAACCAGGGCACTTCTCTGTCCCATTCTGTCTGGCAGTTAATGACTTCCCATGACTAGCCCATTCACAGGGCCAATAATAACAATATTTTCTCTCCTAGCCACCTGCTTTTTTGTCTCCCTCAAGGAACAGCTGCCTGAGCTCTCCAGGATGACAGCAAACCGGATGCGTCTCCAGCCACACCTCTTGCTGAGCGTGAGCCCACCAACTCCCAGCTCTCCCCCTCTCCCACGTTGTGCCATGCCCGTAAGAAGTAGCCAGACTTGGGTCTGCGCCCCTTTATCCAAAGAAAATCTGAAATGCTTGGTCAAAAGCATTACCTCAGCTCCCCAACACACCTTTATACAAAAAGTCTGGATTGTTAGTTAGGGGGCTTTACCCCAACCCCTGGTATCTATCCATTTATGGAATGTTGGGTGGAAAACTCCATTCCAAGCCCCCTCCCCTGGGAGTTGCCTCAATCCAAACTCCACCTCCGAGAAAGTCCACCAAACGGTGACCCCTCCCCAGGGAGGGTCAAGACTCCCACAGGCTATTTAGACTGCCCCCCAGAGAATGAACACGCGGTCTCCCCTTTTCCTCTCTGTGTTTTCCCAGGGGCCACCCAGGAGTATTGTCACCCATTAAACCTGGGTATCTTTTAATTTGGTCCGATGGGTATTAGTTGTGTTGGCGGAGAGGTTGGTTGTTTAAGAAAAAACTAACAGCGAGGAAATACTGGAGCAAAGTAAGACCGAAAGCCAGCTGGGCAAACTCCAAACTCTGCATCTCCACGTCTGATGTCAAAGCGCTCTCCACATCTCCAGCTCCAGACAGCTTTGTTGACTGCAGCACACTTCTCTGTCTTGGGCTGGTTCCACTTCCTGTTAGCAGCTCTCCTCGGCAGGTGTCCCATGGCTCTGGCATCTATAACACCTTGGGTTCTCCAAGCGGTCCAGGCTTCACCTTCACAGCTTCGTGCAGTGGCCTCTCCACTAGGCCTCCCAGGGATGCCCCTGACACACGGCTGCCTCGGTGGCTTTATCCCATAATTCCTTTCTTCTAGCCTTAATTTTTTTTTTTTTTTTTTCGAGACAGGGTTTCTCTGTAGCTTTGGTGCCTGTCCCGGAACTAGCTCTTTTAGACAAGGCTGGCCTCGAACTCCCAGAGATCCACCTGCCTTTGCCTCCCGAGTGCTGGGATTAAAGGCGTGCACCACCACCGCCTGGCTTCTATCCTTAATTCTAAAGCCAGAATCACACGCCTGAAGCTGCCAAGTTCTGCTGCGTGCTGGGGCTGGAACATGGCCCCCTCCTTCAAATCCATCTTCACCTGTTTTCTGTTTTACACTAAGTTTGGCTGTCTTTGAACTTGCTCTTTAGACCAGGCTGGCCTCAAACTCAGAGATCCGCCAGCTTCTGCCTCCTCAGTGCTGGGATTAAAGGTGTGTGCCCCACTACACCCTGCTCCCAAAATTTTTTTCAGTTTCTTTTCACAAATTGGAAACTTAGCTGGTGGGGTCTTGCCCTGAGGTCACCGTTCCCTTTATCTCCTTGAACACAGCATTTAGCTTTACTCCACTTCCTGGTACTCTTTTTTTCTTTAAAATTTACACTTTGTAATTTACCCTGCTCAGCTTGCTCCTTTTCATTATTAATTTTCATTAGAGTGACCACTAAAAACCACACAACAGCGTCTATACTAGACTGCTTTGAGATTTCCTCTGCCAATGGAATTAGTTCAAAATTCTTCACTTTAGCCTGAGGCAGACTTTTCAGACAAGGGCAAAAGACAGCTGCCTTCTTCACCAAAATATCACAAGAACGATCTGTAGGCAACACAGTAAAATTCTTCTCTGAAACCCCAGCAGTTCAAATGACCTTAGCGCCTCTGTCTTCCATGTTCCTACAAGCATGGCCCTTAAGCAGTCCTTAAAGCAGTCCACTGTTCATAATCCAAAGCACCGAAGTCCAAATTCCTCCAAACAAGCACATGGTCAGGCATATCACGGCACGACCTGACTCCTGCTTGCAACTTCTGTCTCAGGGTCTCCACTGCTGTGCATAGACACCATGACCATAGCAACTCTTATAAGGAAAACACTTCAGAGGTTCAGTCCATTATCATCTGGGGGAGTGTGGTGACCTGCAGGGAGGCATAGTGCTGGAGAACTAGCCAAGTGTCCTTGCAACAGGAAGTCAAACTGACAGTCACACTGAGGAAAGCTCGAGCAAAAGAGATCTCATAGCCTGCTCCCATGGTGACACACCTCCTCCAACAAGACCACACCTCCTAACAGTGCCTTGGGAGCAATTTTCTTTCAAACCACCAGACCCTCCATCTTTTCTACTGTCAGCTTTTAAGGCCTAAACTAGGAGCCAGTGCATCTATAAGGCTCTGCCCAAGTTTCCCATGTTCAGAGCTCTCCTCTCATTGTGCATGGTGGTTGATACTTTTAATTCTAGCACTCAGGGAGGCAGAGACAGGAGGATCTCTGTGAGTTCAAGGCCAGTCTGGTAGAGTAAGGTCCAGGCCACATAGGGCTCCTGTCTGAACTCCTGTCTGCACAAACAAACTGACTCTGTTCTGGGGGCTACAATCCCGCTCGGGAGGCGGAGGCAGGCAGATCTCTTTGAGTTCTGAGGTCAGCCTGGTCTACAGCGGGAGTAGCGGGACAGGCTCCAAAGTTACTGAGAAACCCTGTGAATCTGGACGTAAAGCTCTCAGCTCCAGGGCCAGGCCTGATTGTGTGCACACCATACTCCTTGCTATGATGATGAATGAACACTCCAAAACCGTGAGCAAGCCCCCAGTTAAACGCTTTCTTTGAGAGAAGTGTTGCAGCCAGACAGTGGTGGCGCACATCGTTAATCCCAGCACTCGGAGGCAGACACAGGTGGACCTCTGTGAGTTCAAGGCCAGCCTGGTCTAAGGGGTGAGTTCTAGGATGATAGCCGGGCTACACAGAGAAACCCTGTCTTGAAAAATCAAAAATAAATAAATAGTGTTGCCTTGGTCATGGCTCCCCTTCATAGCAGTAGAACAGGGACTAAGGTGGGGTAAGGTGAAGGTCAGTGAGTTCAGAAGGCCCTGAGTTCAGAAAGTGGTACTTTTTTTTCTCTTTTGGATTTATTTATTTTATGCATAAGAGTGTTCTATCTGCACATACACCTTTATTCCAGAAGAGGGTATAGGATCCCAGATCCCACTGAAGATGGTCATGAATCACCATGCAGCTGCTGGGGATCGAACTCAGGACCTCTGGAAGAGCAGCTAGTGCTCTTAACCACTGAGCCACCTCTCCAGCCCAGAAAGTGGTGCTTAAGGGTTGAGTCATACAGCTCAGGAGCATCTCCCAAATACGTGCAGTGTTTCCAAGCCTAACACTACAGACAGAGGAACTGGTAATGAGAGCCATAAGCAGCAGAGGCTTATGAAACCTCTTGAAGCATCTTGTTCAAACACCACTCGGTGACCTGCTTGGCGAGCCAGCAGCTGCCGCCTGTTGCTGGGCCTCACTTAACACTTGGCAACTCTTTACCCATTTTAATTAATTCCTTCCACGTTTGGTGGTGGAGTCAGGCAAGCATTCTGTCACTGAGCTCCATCCTCAGCATTCATATATTTTTATTTTTTTTTCTGTTTTGTTTTTTGAAGACAGGGTTTCTCTATACAGCCCTGGCTGTCTTGGAACTCATTCTGTAGACCAGGCTAGGCTGGCCGTTAACTCACAGAGATCTGCTTGCCTTTGCCTCCTGAGTGCTGGGATTAAAGGCCTGTGCCACCACTGCCTGGCTCACATTTTTGTATTGTGGGAGATAAAACCCCAGACCTTGGGAATGTAAGAGTCTCTACTCCCTGCTACATCCTCAGCCCTACTTTAATATGGAGTCTGTGGTGCTAAGTGATTCCCTCCAAGCCTTACAAGCACACCTTGAAGGGGTCCAGGACACACCACCCTCAACATGACATGACCAGAATACGCCGTGTCCCCTTAGACATATGGACTGTTTAGTTATTTTGAGAAAGTGCAGGCGTTGGAGCAGCTCTGGACAGATGTAGAAGGGGGGGCTGCAAGTGCACAGGAAACTCATTAGGACCGAGAAGGGAGCCACTCGGAGACGGCTGTGGTCACCTGAGACTTCCATCTGTATAAGAAGCTAACCCATATTCATTACACATTTCCTCCCCCCACTCTCCCATAATTCCCTACCACTGTCCGAAGTTCTCTAGTCCAGGATGCCGTATAAACTTAATCACAAATTCTAGGAGTCTCATCTCAGTGGACTCCCGAAGGTGCACACGCTGACCAAAATGGGCTTCCTCCTGTTCGTCTGCTTTAGCTGTCCTGGGCATCTAATGCCCGTTTTTCTTTCCTACAATACTCTCGTCCCCTCCAGTTTGTAGACGAGGGAAACTGAGGCTCAGAGAGGGTAGGTCGTATCTAGTCAGTGGAGGAGCTGAGATCTGAATCCAATCCTGAACCTCACACTTCTCCGTTTCCTCTATCACAGGATGAACGTATTCCCCGGTACGCAATGAAAGCAGAGACGCCCACGTCCTCAAGCTCTGTATATACCAGAGTGGAGTTCTGCCCACTGACGCCTGAGGACAGGGGACAAAGTCCCAGGATGACGAACAGCACCTGCACAATGCAGGTCCACTGAGCCTTTCCCCAGCAACCCAGGTCTTTCAAGGCCAGATTCGAAAGGTAAGCGAAGCAAACTGAATCAGGAAACAGAAGTTCCAAGCAACGGCCCTGTGTGTGAATAAATAGTTCTCATATGAAAGTTTGCCCAATCACTTAAAACACCGGAAAAACACAAAATAACAACAACAACAAAAGAAAATAAAAACAAAAACCCCAGCCTCACTCCCTCTCTGGGCCAATCACAGGCATCAAACCAGGAGAGGGTAGCACCCGTGACCCTTAAGGCACAGGTCGGGCCAGTGGGCCGGGGTGCCCCACCTGGCCCTGTGGGAAGGGGCAATTTCAGTCCAGGGCCCGAAAACCACCACCTACAACCTTGAACTAAGATCCCTGAGGTAGAAACAAAGGAAAGTACTGGTTGTAGGTGTGTCAGATATAGTGGCCTCTTTAAGATCGGAAGGGGGAAACTGAGGCTCAGGATATTAGGTAACTTGCCCAAAGCAGTGGCCGGCTGTGTGTGGAGGCTACTCCATTAGCAGGGTGTGCACTCTGCAGCCTTTGCCCTGTAGGTGTTTCCACATCGGCCACCTCAACTTGACTGAACTGTGACAGACTCAGAGCCATGGGAGGCGTTGTCCTCAAGATTAGGTCACTAAAAACGGCACAGTGGCAGCACGGTTATCATCCTGGTTGTGAAGGCAGCTACTTAAGACCACACCCCGAGAGGAGGCTGGGCCAGATTTTCAAAGGAGGGCTCCTGAGCCTGTGCCCTGGCCAATACCAGAAGCCACAGTACTTTATTAAGGACCAGAAACAGAATTTGAATAAGGCTTGCAATGCTTCTGAGAGGAAAACCAAGGACATTGATGAATTGATTGACTGTGGTGCTAGAGCTCAAACTAGGACCCTGTCGATGCTAGGCAACGCTCTACCAGTGAGATACTGAGCTCAAAACAGAAGATATTAAGGCTGTCCTCAAATGACAGAAAGGGCTGGAGATGTGATCAGTAGGACCAACTACTGTGACAACCAGAAGCCTACAGATAATAATCCCTCTCCTTCTGCTTAACTCATTCATTCATTCTAGAGCCTAGATGATATGTAATCCATGCACACTTGCACGGGTCTTTCTAGATATCCCAAACAATCATTCATTCACTCATTCATTCTAGAGCCTAGAAATGATATGTAATCTATGCACACTTGCACGGGTCTTTCTGGACGTCTCCGACAAGAGGAACCACGGGCTTCCTGGAGAAATGGATGGCTCCTGGATTTTTTAAGGGAAATTTCCAGGTAAGCCCGGAACTTCCTTTGCCAGATAACAAAGGACAAAGACTAATAAGCTCATGTCAGAAGAATACGAGAGCTGGTCGCAAGGACAGGTTTAGGATAATCTGAGTATCAAAAATAAAAACAGCAATAGATTTCAACACACTGAATTTTTTTTTCTTTTCTCACCACTATACTAACGAGGAAACACTGGATTTTTTTTAATGGGTCCACAATCTCACTGCGGAAAGAGAAAAACGGGTGAGGGGGCAACAGGGAGCGAGAAAGAAGGTGCACCAGGCAGGTGGGCGGGCCTGGTCCAGACTTCGTTCCTTTTCCTGTGGCTGTGATAAACTACCCTGACTGAAAGAATCCAAAGGAGGAGCAATGAGAGCCCTCGGCGGCCCAGTCCCTTCCTCCACTGTATAGGAAGGGAAAGGTCCCACCCACCGTTAAGATGGCTCTTATGGCTGGATGTCGTGGCAGATGTTTTTAATCCCAGCACTCGGGAGGCGGAGGCAGTCGGATCTCTGAGTTCGAGGCCAGCCTGGTCTAAAAGTGACCAGTACGGCTAAGGCTACATAGTGAGACCTTGTCTTGAAGAAACGGAAAAGCTGAGTCTTGTGGTAGTTGGAGTGAGAATGTCCGCAGTAGGCTCGGATGTTTGAATACTTGGCCTCCAGTTGGTGGTGGTGTTCCTCAAGTGGAAACGGATGAGGCGAAGCCTTTGCGGGATGCGAGAGTCGACTGAGTTTTGTCTGTGACGCACTAAGCACCGAGGATGGGCTCTTTATTTCTTAGTCACATGGAAAGAACGGTGCTGTGTCCATCCACGGGTCCACAGTTCAACCACACGCCCTGGGGTGGCCAGAGCTGGGAGGGGTCCCTGTCATCTCTGTGGTTCGCCCTGCGCCCCTTCACCTGACCCAGCACCCTACTCCTGGGCGCTGCAACCCGACCCTTCGACCCTTCGGGGATCAGACAGACAAGACGCCCCTGCTCATCTGCAGACCCCGCCCCTCTCCCCACCCACTCAAAGCTCCTCCCACAGAGCGCCCTTCCCCAGCCCCGTTCCCCCCCCACCCCAGCTCCGTCCACCCCACCACCCCAAACGCGCCCCTCCCCCGCGGCCAAGGGCGGGGCCACCCCACTTCACTGATGAGCCCATCGAGGCGGCAACAGATGACATTTCACGGCGGGACAGGTGCCCTGCGGGCCCCACTACGCGTCTGCTGGGTCCCGAGTTCCCCCTCACCCCCGGCGCACCGCACCCACCTCCAGCCCTCGCTCCGCAGCCTCCCCTCCAGCCAGCGCAGCTTCGCCAGGGGGCGGGCCGGGCGGGGGCAGGGGCGGGGCATCCCGGGCCGCGCGCTGGCCGCCGGGACTTGTAGTCCCCCTGATGGAGCCTCGCGACGCCGCGCGCCCCGGCCCGGACTCCACCTCCCAGGAAGCAACGCAGGGAGCCGGCTCGCGACTGGCCCGCCCCACCCACCCTCGGGCCAGCTGGCTTTAAAGGGGACGCGGCCCAAGTGGCCGCCCGCGGGGGTAGCCCCCTCTCTGGCTCCGCCCCGTTTCCCGCACCTCGCCCCTCCCCCTCTCCGCTCCATCCCGCAGCCCAGCCACCGCGCAGAAGAGTTTCACTGTCCGGGTCCATCTGGGGTTATGCGGAGCGGGGTGGGTGGAGTTGGACATCACGGTGGCAGCAGCATCCCTGAGGTCTGGGACCCCCCTGGAGGGGAGCGGAGGACCCGCCCTGACCTCGCCTGGCCCAGCCTAGTCCAGCCTGGCCCGAGCGCCCCGCCCAGGAGTGGGTTCTGAGGTAAGGCCTGCTGAAGTCCAGGAGGTAAGGGGGCACTGGGTGTGAGTGCTGGTGGCAGGGATGGGGGGCAGACAATGTCTGCACCCTGATGTTTCCAGGGCCCCATACTTACCTACACGGTTCTGAGAGCAGGAGAATGGGAGGTGGAAGGTCTAGGTTCTTCTGGGCCTTGCTGTGTGACCTTGGGCTAGTACTGCCCCTCTCTGAGCCCTAACCATCTTCATCTACTGAGTATAGAGGTGGGCCAGCTCCTGCCCCCTTCAGTACTGAGAGCACAAACGCCTAGTACCACGAAGCCTGGCAATCTTTTTGCGAAGAAACCCCAATCCCAGTCCGGGCTGGGCAGGGGTGCGATGGCAGAAGGAAGGGAGAGGAGGGGACCCCAACGAGAGTACAATCCAAGGATCCGGAGAGGCTGCCTGGTCGTCTTAGCTTCACGGAATATGCATCCCTTGACAACCCTTGCAGATTGGACAACCGAAGCGTAAACTCGTGTTCCCCCCCCTCCCAGAAAGTCTGGGTTGGGAGCGGGGGGCTGGGTTAGTCAGGGGTAGTTCTGGAGGCAGGGGTTGAGTGTGGCCAATCCCAGAGGTGGAACAATTCTCCCATCATCTTCCGTCTTCTCTCTCGTTCCTCTTCAGCAATAGGGCACTTGCTTGTCCCCAGCAAAACCCTTGCTCGGGGCCAGACAAGGCCTCCTAGGAGGAAGGATGCCCTCAGGGCTGCCTTGGTCAGGCACTAAGTTAAAAAGCGGACATTCTGCAGCTCAGAGACCCCAGGGTGCCCCCAGGAAGCCCTGGCACCCATGGAAGGAAGTCAGGGTGTGGGGTGTGAATGTGAGGGGTGGAGGGAAGGTGAATCCCCCCCATCCCTAGCACAGGGCAGGGACCTGCTGACCTTCCCTCCCCCTTTGGAGGCCTCTGGGAACAGCTGCCTTAGGGGCTAACCAGGAACAGGGTTTTTAATTCTGCTTCTCTGCCTTGCTTGTGTGGACCATTTCTGGAGTGGCTAGGGGCTCTTTCAGTCTTGTCTAGTGGCCTCTGTGGGGTATCTCACAGATGCTCAAGGGTTGTGGACCAGGCCCAGGCAGGGGAGGGGGCAGGAACTGCACTCAAGGTTAAGCCTGTCTCTGGAAGCTACTTTCCTGGTCACATCCTTGGATTTTATCTCGTGTTGCTGTCGCATGTCTCTCATCAATAGCTAGGCACACCTTCACGGCCACCTCTGTCCATCCTGGGCGCCGTGTACAGAATAGGATTGGATCTACTTCCTACAGCATCAGGTCCTAGCCAGGTGGGTGAGAGAGCATGCCGGAGTCAGACTGCAGAGAGTGAAGAAGCCAAGGCGGCCTTGGAGCCAGACCTCTGAGACTCGCTCTGTGGAGGGACAGGGAATGGCCTGCAAAGTGGGCATTGCAGGATGAGTCAGAACCGGCCAGGAGAGAAGAGGCGAGCCCTTTCCAATAGAGAGGACACCAGGAAAACAAAACACAAACCCTTCTCAAATTCCCATCTACGCCCTGTATCAGTGTTGTGTCTCCCAGACAGCCCCAGCGCCTGGCTTTCAAGTGTGGGTTTTGTCGGAAGGGGCTAGTGGCCTTGAGGTTCTGCGTAGCCAGGCAAGAAGGAACTTTTCAGAAATGAGATTCATCTGACGACATTGCTGGGAGAGTTGGGCCCAGAGAGAGGCTGAGGAGGTGATGAAGGCTGAGCTGATCATTAGGGGTCTCGGTCTCTGGACTCTTTCTCCCTCCCTCTCCACAGCCCCCCAGGTGGTGATAGAGAGGAACCAGGTCCGCCCAAGTGGAAGCAGGGAACTGTCAGCACACTGCCGAAAGGCCAGGGGTTATCCATGAAAAGGCCAGGGCCTCTGGGAGGGGCGTTGCTTCTCCCAGGCGGCCTGGAACATACGGACAAAATGTGCATGGGCACCCAGCTTGGAAGGCTGGCAGGGTGAGGACACAGCTCAGGGCCTGGGCAAGGCATCAGCCCTGGCTGGAAAAGGCCAAGGACTGAGTGGCCATGCAGCTTCCATTTGGGTCTCAGAGGCTGAGAGGTGAAGGAGTTGCTTCCTCCATAACCAAGACCACCATGGCGGCGGTGTCTGGCTAAATTAAAAACTGCGACCCTCCAGGACTTGTGCCTTTAGTGGAGGATGGATCAGATGAGGAGTGAGGTTTAGAAAACTCCTGTCCTGGTCCAGGCCAGGGAAACAGAGGAACTGATGTCGGGGGAGCGTGGAAACAGATGAACTGAGGGAATTCCTAGAGGCAGCTGGCAGTGCGTGTTCCCTCCACGACAGAGGGCCAATGAGAGACTCATGACTGCCCAGGCTACCATCTTTTCTTTTTTTCTTCTTCACACTGACCTAACTCTGGGAGTGGCAGACGCAGAACAGCTCTCGTTTTCCAGAGAGAAAGCTGAGGTGCTGGTTCTGAGGGGAAGCCTCTGCCCCATCCCTGATGCTCTAGCAAGGGAGGAAGGGCTGCTGCACTTGGTGTGGGACTGGCTGCACTCAGAGCTTGTGTGGACACGCCATCCCTGCTGGGTAACCCAGCCTGCACCTCCGAGAGAGGTGGCCTACAGCTCTTTCCGGGGGCGGGGGAACGCCAGCTGATTCTGTGCCCTGGAAACGTGTCTCCCCCTGCTCCCTGTGCCTGCCCTTCTTCTTTGGTCTGCGACTGGGAGTCAGATAAAGTCAAAACCTCCGAAGCTCTTTTGCATGAATGCATCCAGGATATCGCGGAGTGGGTTTACTGGTAACCATGGTGACAGCTGACCCAACTGCTTGCGTAGGAGTTGGAGCAGGTAGCAGGGGTGGTGCTTTGTGGAGAGGCCAAAGACTGAGGAAGGCTGGCTCCGGTGATTGGAACTTCGGGTGGTACTGGAGGATGGGGCTTCCAGCTGCCAAGTGCGGCCCACCCGAGGTAGTGTCAGGTAAACTGGCAGGGAATTGTGGGTGTTTGATTATTCGGTTTCTGTGGTTTAATCTAAGGCCATTTATCCCCATTTTTAAAATGAGAAAAGCAGTGTATATATATATATATATATATATATATATATATATATATTCCTTATTCAAGGTTACACAGTGCAGGTCTCCATTTCTACTTTGATTTTTTTAAAAAAAAAAATCGTTTTCTAGAACCTTCCCTGGCTCCAGAATTCCATTTGTGCCTGCCCTTTGCCCTCACCCTCTATACATGATGCCAGAGTCTCATTGATTAAGGTTCCTTCTCAGCAGTGTGCGTGCTGGGCTTTCTTGGCAGCCAGGGTTAAGAAGCACGACCTACCCACTAGTCTACTCGGCCTAGTGGATTGATGACAGCAACTGCCCAGGGTGACGTGGTGGGGGTGGGGGGGTGCCCTCCTGCTTTCTGTTAATTCTTCTTGTGGTGCTGGGGATCCAACCCTGGCATTCCCAGCCTCCAGGCTGGATCCCGCTTTGCACCGCCTGTTGCTGTCTCTAATGGCATCTGCTCCCACCACTTAAGGACCTGGATTTGGCTTCCAGAGCAGCGGGAATTGACGTCTCTCGAGAATTTCCTCAAGTCCAGCACCACGCTAAGGGCGTCTTGGTTCCTTTTCATAGCCCAGAGAGTGAGAGGTTCAAGGGGCTGAGTAATCTTTCTGGTAACCAGAACGCATGCCAGATAGACCTCTCTCAGAGTAAACGTGGAATCTCACCTACCATCCTCCCGCTGCCTAACTGAGGAGGCCCTGGACATTTGACTTCTTTTTCTAAGGTGAAATCATTATTTAAAGAGAGCAATGAGAGCCGGCACTGGTGGCTCACACCTGTAATCCATCACAGCCCTGAAGAGGCTGGGGGAGGACACCACGAGACTCAGGTCAGCCTCAGCTGCAAAGTAAAACCCCATCTAGAAGCAAAACATACAAGCAAAATGAAAACAGATAAGCAAACCCCAAAAAGCAGGCGTGGTAATTCATGCCTGCGATTTGAGCAATTGAGAGGTGGGAGTGCTTGCCTAGGGTATGTGAGGTCCTAGGTTCAATCCCAGCATTTTCAAACAAATGGACCTGCACAGTGAGATGCTAAGAGCACTTGGGCTAAAGGCCTTTTGATGCTGAGGCGGTGAGGCTAGCATTTGGGGGCCACTGACCTGGGCTACAGTGTACCCTACAGCCATGGAACCAAAGATTCTAACTTGGTGTGGCAGATGCCAGCCACTGAGACATAAGCTTGGTCCTTGTCCCAGGGAGCTTACACCCCGAGACAGACTTAAAAAAGGGGCCCCTGGAGAGAGACATGCAGTAATTAATGGTGGGCGCAGTTCACAGGCAGGACACAGAAGTGCGAGTCTCCATAGAGCCTGGTGTGTAGTTGGTTCCAGAACAGCTCAGGTTCTGAGTCAAGTGTTCTGACCCCTTGTCCAGAAAATGTCCGGCTGCCCTTACTCAGCTGCAGTGGGAAGCTTTGGTGGTTTTCATGGACTCAGCAAATGAGGCAGCTACTGTGGGTTTTGCCTAGGATAGGATTATGCAGAGAAAGGGCCCTGCCTTCTCTTAGGTGCCAGCTAGATAAGGGTGGGCCAGCGGTACCTGTGAATATCAGCCTGAGAGTCAGGAGCCAGACGGCTCAGTGTGCAGGGCGTTTATACCGCAGGGCAGTGAGGCCCTGATTTACCCAACACAAGCCTGCCACGTGCTAAGCCACCTGCTAGGTGCCCGGAGGCAGATACACAAACCTTGACTTTCCTGGTGGGGAGGCGGACACCTGCCAGGGGCCGTAGAGGAGCTGGGCAGGGTGTTCTGAGGTCTGAAGCAAGGAGGGAGGTCTGGTGAGGCTGCTCGGAGCGCCCGCTAAGTGTCTTGGTTACTTTTCTATCGCTGTGATAAATGCCACAACCAAGGCAACTTGTAAAAGAAAGTGTTTAATTTGGACTTGATGGTTTCAGAGGGTTCGAGTTCAAGATGGGTGAGCAAAGGCGTGGTAGCAGGAGCAGCTGAGAGCTCACATCTTGTTTGGTAAGCAGGAGGCAGAGAAAGCTAACTTCTGAACCCTAAAAGTCCACACCTCCCACTTCTCAAATAGGCCTTTCCGTGGGAACCAGGTACCCCACCGCGAGCCTGTTGGGGGCCCGTTCTCATTCAAAGCACCCAACAAGCGAGGAGAGGAGGGGGCGAATGCATGTGACCAGGACACGGTGGGCAAAGGGCAGAGGCTGAGGCTGGAGACGCAGGTAGGGCCCTGGGGTGAAGGGCTGTGGAGCCAGGCTGGGTGGGAGGGCCAGTGAAGGCCTTTGGGATGATAGGCTTCACCGTTGGCAGCTGGAGAGGGAACAGGCTTAGCCTAGAGTTTTCCAGGTGCACAAAAACACTCCAAGGGAGCGAGGGTTGCTTGCTGCTCCCTTCTAAGTGTAACAGTCAGGGTGGGGCGGTCACGGGGCAGAACTTGAAGCAGCTGGTCACTGCACGCTCAGGAAGGCGAGGGCAATGAGGGCTTGTGGTCCGGTCACTTTCTTCTCCCAGCCCAGAGGATGGTGGGTGGGTCTTTGATCTCAAATCAATCAAGATAACACCCCACAGGTGGCCAGAGGAAGAAATCCCTCTCTGGTGTGTCCAGAAGCAGGTCTTGCAGGTGATTCTAGGTCCTATCAAATTGATAATAAACGGAATCCACCGCGAGGGTGGTCTGGCAGGACCGGGAGTGGCTCTTGCGGAAAGGAAAAGCAGTTTGCCCGGTGTCTGATAGTGGTAGGGTCTTAGAGATGTGGTACAGCACTTAAGAAGTTTCCAAACTTCTCGGTGATCTGCGAAAAGGGTCTTGGGCGGAGCCTAGTCCCCGCCCCTCCCCATGAGGCTTTCCCAAGACTACTGCGTTTCTCAGGAGTGTCTGTAGTCACCAGAGAGGTGAGGAGAAGGTGCCTAGCAGCCAGAGCTGTTCCCAGGGGCTGGGCAGGTGCTAAAGATATTCGTGTGTGTGTGTGTGCCATTTTACAGGATAGGAAACCGTGGCCCTTCTCCTGGCGTCAGCACCCAGGGATCTGGACGGGGAGTGTGTCAGAGCGCCACCCTCTCTGCCCCCAGCCGCGTGTGGCCGTCATGGACAAGATCCTGGAGGCCGTGGTGACTTCGTCCTACCCCACGAGCGTGAAGCAAGGATTGGTGCGGCGAGTGCTGGAGGCGGCGCGGCAGCCCTTGGAGCGGGAGCAGTGCCTGGCGCTGCTGACCCTGGGCGCGCGCCTCTACGTGGGTGGCACGGACGAGCTGCTGCGCCGCGTGGGCTGCCAGCTGCTGCACGTGGCGGGGCGCCACCACCCAGAGGTCTTCGCCGAGTTTTTCAGCGCGCGCCGCGTGCTGCGCCTGTTGCAGGGCGGCGCGGGGCCCCCCGGGGCGCGCGCGCTGGCCTGCGTGCAGCTGGGGCTGCAGCTGCTGCCGGACGGGCCTGCGGCCGACGAGGTGTTCGCGCTGCTGCGGCGCGAGGTGCTGCGCACCGTGTGCGAGCGGCCCGGGCCCGCCATCTGCGCGCAGGTTGCCCGGCTGCTGGCGCGCCACCCGCGCTGCGTCCCCGACGGCGCGCACCGCCTGCTCTTCTGCCAGCAGCTGGTGCGGTGCCTTGGCCGCTTCCGCTGCCCGGCTGAGGGCGAGGAGGGCGCCGTGGAGTTCCTGGAGCAGGCCCAGCAGGTTAGCGGGCTCCTGGCGCAGCTTTGGCGCGCCCAGCCCGCCGCCATCCTGCCTTGCCTGAAGGAGCTGTTTGCTGTCATCTCCTGCACAGGTGCGTGTGCAGCCCGGGCTGGGGCGGGCACTCGGGCTGGATCTGGTGCGGGTTGCGCACGGCGGCGGACTGTGGCGCTCGGTTTTAGTTCGCAAATCTACCGCGGGCGTTTGCTGTGGGTATCATCGCGTGGTGCTGCTGGAAATGCGGGGAGCACACTATGTGGGGCAGAAGATGAGATTAGTTTGGGAGGGCAGAATGGTGGTGGGTCCTGGGCTTTAGGGTCAGGAAGGCTTAGTCTGGAGTTATTAGCGTCTGACAGTGGAGGAGCTTGCAGGCGATACTTAAACTCAGGCTCTTTTTTTAAATTTTTATTTCACGTGTATGCGTGTTCTGCCTGTGTGTATGTTTGTACACTGCGTGTGTGCCTGGTCCGCTGAGATCAGAATAGGGCACTGATCCCTGGAAGTTAAAGGTAGTTGTGAGCCACCGTGTGGATGCGGGGAACTGAACTCCGTCCTCTGCAAGAACATCAAGGGTTCTTAACCGTTGAGCCATTTCTCCAACCCCTGAACTCTTGACATCCAGTTGCCAGCCAGCAGTGGACCTTAGATTCTAGCGTGGATGACTGAGCTGAAGGCTGTGATTTTTTCTGACCTTAGGGCTGTCGTGTGGGGCAGGGGGCAGGGAGGAGAGAGCCAGGGCCAGCCTCTGCACCACGGCCAGTCTCCTGTACAACTGTACAAGAGTTTGGCATTAAATGTGCCGTCTCACCCCCCCCCCTTTGTGTAGCTGTGCCTGGAATGTCCTTTCCTCCTAAGGCTAGTTCCAGCCTGAACTCTTCCGCAGGGCGTCTCTGCGTTGTCTGGTTGTCAGCTTATGCCAGTGAAGGGTTTTGAATGATTGTGTTAAATGGAATCAGAGGCTTTGATGCTGTAGTGGGAGGGGAGGTGGCTCCATGTGCTATCTGCCTAAGTAGTGAGAGCAGGAGGGCACGGAGAGCTGAGGCTAGCCCTTTTCCAGAGGAAGAGCCGCCGTCCAGCGCCTTGGCCAGTGTGGTCCAGCACCTCCCGCTGGAGCTCATGGATGGTGTGGTCCGGAACCTCAGCAATGACGACAGCGTGACGGACTCCCAGATGCTGACTGCCATTAGCAGGTGGGTGCTGAGGTTAGTGGGTGCGGGTGGGCTTGTCCCCCCACTTCTCTCTGAAGCTCTTGACTGTGGATGGGGACGCAGGCTCTCCGTGGTCAGAGGCCAGGCTCATCTGTGGGTTCTACGGTCCTCCTCTGCTTGGCCTTGGGTTAGCTGTAAAGGACAAAGTCCTGCCCCAGTGATCCCACCAGACTGTGTGCTAGCGTGTGACTCTGAACCCTCGGCCTCAGTTTCCCTCTGTATGAAAAGCAGAGGTGCATGGTAGGATAGGAGGATAAAGATGGGGGCTGAGGGAGTGCCCCGGTAGTGAGGAGTGCTTGCCCCTGGGGACCTGAGTGCAAACACCCACCTCTGGCATGGCCGTGCACACAAGTGACTTCAGGATTGAGAAGGCAGAGATGGGCCGATCCTGGGGGTTCCATGACCAGTCAGCTTCAGGCTCCTGGGAAACCCTGAAGACCAGTAATAGAGCAGGGCACCTGCCGTCCGTTAGATTCTGTACTGTAGGCACACGCGCACGTGAAGGCACACGCATGAAGATACATGCACACATGGTGAAAGTAGTTTTTGGTGTACTTTATGAGTCTGGGAAAGATCAGAAACAGTTTGGGTGCTTTTCAGCTCACTGCATCGTTGTACGTTCCCCCTCACTTGAATGTTGTCACCCCGTGAGCTAGCTTACCCTGCCTGCCTTGTGACCTCTGACTAGGCGGCCTGTACTCCTCTCTTCAGGCCTTGGCCTGAGCAGCCCCACCGACCTGGCATGCCTCCCTCTGCTGTTCTTCCTATACCCATGCACAGGGCACCATCTCCATAGGGTTCTCCTGGGTTCCTTGTCTTTAGTGGGTGAGGGTGCAGGCAGGAGGGGCTTGGTCTTCCAGGCTTCTCAACTGTGTGGCTTCATTTCCCTTTCCTCAGCTCTAAACTGGTTATCCTTGGGCCCATCTGAGAATGTGTTGAAGATTAGGTCAAAGTGAGCCATCCTGAAGTGTAGTACAGCATCATGGGAACGTCCATCGGGGCCATGATTCTTCCTCACGATGGCACCATCAGCTCAGTGTCCAAGATCGGTGCTGGTTCCTGAGCACTGACCACATACCAGCCCGTGCTCAGTGTGGCACATGGTCCTGGGGGTGGGGGGACACTGCAGGCAGGGTCTAGCTGCTGCCCTCCTATGTGATAGTTCTCAGGAGGGGGGTTGTCTCGATTTGCAGCTGAAGTCAGGCTCAGAGGAGAAGTGGTTTGCCCTGGTCCCCAGCAGGAACTTGGTGGAGCCAGAGTTCTTAGCCCAGGCTGGAGCTCTTTGCCAGGATAGCCCGCAGTGCCTTCTCCCCCGCAGTCCGATACAGTGGGTGAAAGGGTCTGGCTTCCCTCTGGAGGACTGGGAGCCATTTCTGCTGGGTGTGGGGCTCGTTTGCATTTTCCAGGAGTGTCCCGTTTGTCGCTGTGTGGGTGTGAGTCAGGACTTTATGGTTAGTCCCTGGGCTTCCTTACTCTGGCTTCTGGGCCTCCCCTGTCCCCTCCCCTGTGTCACCGTCACCCCCCTCACCAGGATGATCGACTGGGTGTCCTGGCCCCTGGGGAAGAACATTGACAGGTGGATCATTGCGCTGCTGAAGGGCCTGGCTGCCGTGAAGAAGTTCAGCATCCTCATTGAAGTTTCGCTCGCCAAAATCGAGAAGGTTGGTGGCCCCTGTCCGACCCTGGGCTGGTGTCTTCTGGGCGCAGTGCAGGTGTGGGGTACAGGGTCTTGGGGTCACTGTGTGACGGGGCTAATTCGCTCCTCCTCTCTGGGCCTCAAATCATAGCTCCATTACCCCGACCGCTCATCGCTCGCCCAACCCTGGCTACCTGCTTCACCATGCATTGCTCTATCCAGCTCCGAGGCACGTCTGTCTGTGTTCTTGCGTTGTCAGCCTGTTGCTTCCACTCTACTGGGTCAGCTGTGGCCACGCTTGGCTTTGGCCTGGGTCTGGGGATCCCTGACACGAGCTCTTTTCCAGGTTTTCTCTAAGCTGCTGTACCCCATTGTTCGGGGGGCCGCCCTGTCTGTCCTCAAGTACATGCTCCTGACTTTCCAGCACTCCCACGAGGCCTTCCACCTGGTAAGCTGCGTTCTCCTCCACCTGAGTCCTAGCGTGGTTTTCTGCTGGGAGACGGGAGCTGGGACTTTTGAGGCCAAGCTCTGGGTCTTAGCACAGGAGGCTCAAGGCCCTTTTGTAGAGGTGGGAAGTGGAAGCCAGAGGATGTGTGACTCTCACGAGCACACTGTAGAGTAACAGGGCCTGGGTTGGTAACAGCTACAGTTCTTCCGGGTCAGGAGTCAGGAATTTGTTACAGGTGCTTGCTCTCCCAGCTCCCAGACAGGCCTGCCTTCTTGAGATTAAAGAAATGGTGTTGGGGGGCTGGAGAAATGGCTCAGCGGTTAAGAGCACTGACTGCTCTTCTAGAGGACCCGGGTTCAATTCCCAGCACCCACATGGCAGCTCACAACTGTCTGAAAATCCAGTTCCAGGGGATCTGACACCCTCACACCAATGCACATAAAATAAAGATAAATAAATCATAAAAAATTAAAATAAATAAATTGGTTGCCTTGGTCTTTAAAAAAAAAAGAAATGGTGTTGGGGGCTGGAGAGATGGCTCAGTGGTTAAGAGCATTGCTTGCTCTTCCAAAGGTCCTGAGTTCAATTCCCAGCTACCACATGGTGGCTCACAACCATCTGTAATGAGGTCTGGTGCCCTCTTCTGGCCTGCAGGCATACACACAGACAGAATATTGTATGTATACTATATAAATTGTTTTTTTTTTAAGAAGTGGTGTTGGGGAGAGGATCTGCAAGTCACAGCCCCCCCCCCAGTCATATAACACAAGTAGGTTATGCTCCTTAGCTCACTCAGGTGACTGACAGGCGGGGTGTGAGTGTCTGCTGTGGCCACAGGCTGCGTTGGGTAAGGCTGACCAGCTCATCCCCCAGCTGTGAGGAAGGAATTATTTATCTTTCTTTTGCAAGACTGAGGCAAGGAGTCTTAGAGCTTGTAAGGAAGATGACTTTGTGTGTGGCGCTCAGCTCTACATAGTGAAGGAGGACAATGGGTCCCATGAGTGCCCCCTCCATCCGCCGAGGCCCCCCTCCCTTGCAGTCGAGCCGCAGATGGGTAGCCTAGCACTCGCACTAACAGCCTTTTCTCTTGTAGCTTCTCCCTCACATTCCTCCCATAGTGGCCTCTCTAGTCAAGGAGGACTCGAACTCTGGGGCCAGCTGCCTGGAGCAGCTGGCAGAGCTGGTCCACTGCATGGTGTTTCGGTTCCCAGGCTTCCCCGACCTGTATGAGCCTGTCATGGAAGCCATCAAGGTGAGTGGACGGCCTTCTCGGAGGCTATACCATGGCTTGCGAGCAGCTTTCATTACCTGAACCCCTGCTGTTTCTTGTCACCTCTCTGGGTCTCAAAGACTGCCTTCGGTGAGCCTTCCCTGGGCTAGTGTCCACCTCACTTCCGTCCTCAGGTTTCGGCAGGGCCTCTCAGTGACTCCTGCAGTACCAGCATTGTGTGTCCCATGTCTCTGTGTTCCGAGCACTTCAGGGGTGACATAATAGGACTAGGCTGGTGTCCTGCCCTCAGCCAAGCTGTCTTCCTGGAGGAGCTTTTGGAGCCCATTGGGGTAACAGACCTGCTTATAGAAAGTCTAATCTAAGGACCATTGATACAGGGAGAGGGTGGCGGGGGTGGGTGGGCGAAGGCCTCTTTCAGAGGCTCTGATGTGATGCTCACTCCCACAGCAGACCCAATGCCCAGGACACTTCTCTACAGGACATCCGGGCATGTGTGTTCAGACAGAGACAGCTTTTCCGTGTGTGTGTCTGTGTGTCTATCTATATATTAAGAGGCCAGAAGAGGGCATTGGAATCCCCTAGAGCTGGAGACCAGTAGTTGGGAGTGGCCTCCTGCTGTGCACGTGGGAACTGATAACCCTTGCAAGAACAGCCCGTGCCTTTAACTGGTGAGCCATCTCTCCAGTCACATAGCAGACATCTTTTAAAGGACAGAGCTGATCTTGCAAGAGAATTGAGGGGAAACCTCCAGGGAGCCCCAAGGGAAGAGAAAGCTGCGTTCTCAGATGGTGAGGGGGGCGGGCAGAGGATAATGCCTTGGAGCCAGGGTAGGAGGATCAGTGACATGACCAACTTCAAGCACAGAGGGGCTTGAACTGGTGTCGAGAAGCCCCGATTAACCTCCACTATGGAGTGGTACTTTGAAGCCCCTCGAAAACCAACAAAAAGGCTTCCATGTTGATAAGAAGAATGGTCTAGGGGGAAAAAAAAATACATGTGGTCCAAAACAGAAATTGGAAAAACTTTTCTGGCTTGATGTAGACCCTAGACAAGAAAAAAAAAAAAAAGGAATTTGTAACCACTAGGTTTAGGGTTTGAAAGACAGGTCATTTGGTGGTTTTGTGGGTATTGTTATCTGTGTAGGCGTTGATTTTAAAAAGTATAAACTCACAATACCCAAGGGCTGTCTGGTAGACATAAAACAAGCCAGCAATATCAGGCTGTATTGTAGATGAGTTCATCTAGAAATTACTGTTGTAAAATCCTTCCCAGGAGCCAAAAGCTATGTCCGTTCGTCCCCCCCTCCCCACACCCCACTTCTCTCAAGACCCCAGTGACAAATGCAGGCACGAGTCTGCCAAAGTTCACTCCTGGGAACCAGCGACTTTATAGGCTTCTCTACAGAGCCTAGGAAAAGGGGCTTGACAAGGTGTGGGTGATTCTCCTGTAACTCCACCTGGAAAGCCTTTACCCAGCAGAGATGAGGCCTTCTCTGTGGCCATACAGGTATAGTCCTCCTCGAGTCTTCCCTAACCGGTGTACTCTAGCCTTTCCTTAAGGCCACATGCAGTTAAGGCAGAGGTGTCTACAACAGGTGGTGGGTGATGGGGAACTTCTGGAAAGCCTGCTGGAGTGGAGGAGAGCAGTTTGACCTTGACTATTAGGGTCTGGAAGGAAGACACTTCAGATATGTGTGGGGAAGGTGAGTCCAGTCTGGTAATAGTCAGTGGTTTGCAGGGGGGCTTAGAAAGGCCTTGAATCCAGGCAGAATCACTCTTCTTTGCTCAGTAGATCTGAGTTGCCCAGGCTGGCCTTGAACTTGTAGCCTTCCTTCAGCCACTACCCAAGTGGCTGGGATGACGGGCAGCTTTTTCTTTTCTGTTTAAAAAAAAAATGTCATCCGTGAGAGGTGACTGATGTAGCTGATAATTGATCCTGGGGAAGGATCAACAAGAATGTTAACCGTGTGGTCAAGGCTGGGTGGGGGCTCTGTGCTCAGCGGGAAGGATGTGGCGGCTCGTTTTATGTCAACCTGAAGCAAGTGTGGTGCTTTGAATAGGTAAGACCTGCGATGACTCGTGTTTGATGCTGGGCGCATAGGGTTCGGCACTCTTAGGAGGTGTGGCCTTGTTGGAGGAAGTGTGTCCCCTGTGAAGGAAGGCTTTGAGGTGTCACAGAGGCTCAAGCCACTCCCAGGTATAGCACTCGCTCCTGTAGGTGCCTGTGGATAGAGATGTAGAACTGTTACCTCTCCTGCGCCATATCTGCCTGGATACTGCCATGTTTCCCACCATGATGATAATGGATTAAACCTCTGAAACTGCAAACCAGCCCCAATTAAATGTTTTCCTTTATAAGAGTCGCCCTGGTCACGATGTCTCCTTACAGCAGTAGACACCCAAATTAAGACGCCACGGTAGAGTCATCAGAGAGGAGAGAGCCTCCTAGAGAGAATGTCTTCAGAAGATCCCGTTGTAGACAAGCCTGTAGGCGTTTTCTTAATTAGTGGTTGATGTGGGAGGTCCAGCCCCTTGTGGGTGGGGCCATCCTGGGAAGGTGGGAGAGTGGTTCTGGGTTCTATGAGAAAACAGGCTGAGCAAGCCAGTTACCAGCACCCCTCCATGGCCTCTGCATCAGCTCCTGCCTCCAGTGTCTCGCCCTGCCTTAGTAGCTGTGCTGACCTCCTTCAGTGGATGTGGAAGTGTGAGCCGAGTGTGCCCTTTCCTTCCCAAGCTGCTGTGGTCATGGTGTCATCACAGCAGCGAGAACCCTGAAAGGGCAGAAATTGGTGCCAGGATCGTGGGGCCTTGCTGTGACAGACCTGATCATGTTTTTAGGGGGACTGCGGAAGGACTTTTGGAACTTTGGTCAAGAAAAGTATTAAGGGCTCAATGAACTCTTCTGTGGGAACAGGAAAGAAAACTAGAAATGGCAATAGGAATGCCAACAGCGGAGCCTGGCTTGTGAAGGTCCAGAGGGAAGATTGAGAGTGGCTGCATGATTCTCCGGGCCATTGAATATTTGCCACTTTGAATTCAGATTCTGTGACATTATCAGTGATTGAGGTGAAGTCTGGGAAGTGTTTCCTGAGAGTCAGCACACGAAAGCTGTGTGCCAGAGGTGGCCAACGTTGTACCCACCCTGGCAGCTGAACTTGGTCGTGTAAGGGTCCCCCAGGTGGTACTGGTTTTGAAGGCATTAAGGGGGTCGTGGGAGAGCAGCTGAGGCTTGACGCTGAGAGGCCAGGAGAGGCCGCTCATGAAGGAAGGTGTTCCTTCAGGAGCAGTTAAAAGCCCAGGATAGAAGGGGTCATGCAGAGAATGCGGGGCTCGGTGCCAGGAAGAGCGCCCGGGAGACACGGGTGAAAGCGAGGCCCAGTTGCCGCAGAGATTCCGGCATTCTGGAGGTGCCAGTGTCTGGCTTGGGTGACCACCAGGAAGAGCACCAATGGTGGAGTGGGGCTAGCTGGCGCCTGGGAAGATAATCCGTTTGCTGCAGAGGGAGGAACCAGAGACTGGCCCAAGCCCTTTGGGAGGAGTCTGGAAGATTGAGTGGATCCCAGACCGTGGATGTTAGAGTTTACATAGTTGGAGTTTGGTTTTGATTTGATTGTAAATGTGCCCTGGTTCTTCCCTCTTGAAATAAGAAAGTATTTAACTAATTTTTGATTTCATAGGATCCCACAGTTGAAAGAGTTTAGATTTTAAAAGAGGCTTTGGATTTTTTTTAAGAGAATTTTTAAAGTGGTTGAATTTGTAAGACTGTGGGACTTGTAAGTTAGAGAGTATCTTACAGTGTGATGTTAAAATTTGGGAAGGCACACGAAAGGAAAAGTTGTGGCTTAGTGGATGTGTTTGTGTCAAGTTGACAAAGCCAGTTACGCTGGCTCGTTTTACGTCAACTTGACCCAAACTGGAGTAGTTAGCAAGGGGGTAACCTCAATTGAGAAGATGCCCCAGGTCTGGCTGTAGGCATTCTCTTAGCGATTGATGTGGGAAGGTCCAGCCCATCGGGGGTGGGGCCATCCCTGGGTTGGTGGTCCTGGGTTCTGTAAGAAAGCAGATTGAGCAAGCCAGTAAGGAGCATCCCTCCATGGCCTCTGCATCAGCTCCTGCCCCGGGTTCCTGCCCTGTTTGAGCTCCCGTGCTGAGTCCCCTCAGTGATGGAGTATGATGTGGAGGTGTGAGCCAGCTAACCTCTCCTTCCTGAAATTACTCCTGGTCTTGGTGCTTCACCACAGTAATGGACCTAATGGGGCAGGTGACTAGTTAGAGGAAGTGTTAGGAATGCCTTGATATCTACTCTAGAGCAGCGTGCTGTGCTCAGATGCCTGCCTCTGATGTCACTAGAACTGGTGTCAGACAGCCTCTGAGTGTGACCAAAGATAGCCTGGGGAAGCATGCTGAGCCCTGGGCCTGTGACAAAGGACTACCTCAGAGCCCTCGGACCTTTCACCGCTGTTGCGGGACCAGTGCCGGGCGTGACTGATCTGCCTGGAAGCTGGCTCTGTAGTCTCACACTGGGAGGCAGAGTGGGGTCATCACTGTGACCCCATAAGTGCTAGACCCATGGAGGGAAGGGTGTCTTCTTGGCAGCTGAAGACACCGAGGCACCTGGAGGTCAGCAGACTGAATCAGGGGCTTGCTAAGCACTCTCACCTGCTGTGGCGAGAGTTGGGGCTGGGACTGAAGTCTCAACACCACTAGATCTGGCTAGCGGCCAGTGCCATCGTGGCTTAGAGTGTCACCCCTGGGCTCTGCCCACAGCAAATGTGTTAGTCGCCTAGTGTTTATGGGACTACACAGTCCTTTGCTCTCCTGAATCCTAGTTTTCCATCTCTGAGTTGGGGATTGCTCCTTCACACAGCACCTGAAAGATGGCATAGAAGGCCCACACGTCAGAATGAGACCCTGCGGGAGCTGTAAGCAGGGGCTGTGCAAACACCTTTCCAGATGCCTCTGAGTGTGTGCTTGGGAGGGAGCGGTGGAGTGGGCTCTGCAGCTACCATTGGTGTCTGCTGTTCTTCCCCAGGACCTCCACATTCCCAATGAGGACCGAATCAAGCAGCTGCTGGGGCAGGACGCCTGGACCTCACAGAAGAGTGAGCTTGCTGGCTTCTATCCCCGGCTCATGGCCAAGTCAGACACGGGCAAGATTGGTTTAATCAACCTGGGCAACACATGCTACGTGAACAGTGTCCTTCAGGCCTTGTTCATGGCTTCCGAGTAGGTGCTCTTCTGCTTTGCTCGGTCCCTCCCTCCCTCCCTCCCTCGACAGGTTCTTACTCTGTAGCCTAGGAAAGCCCACCTCAGCCTCCTGAGTGTTGGTATTGTGGGTGCAGCTGCCACATCTCCTCTTCTGCCATTAAGAAAGCGCAGTGTCCGTCACCCAATCACCCCGTGGCTCCTGGTACACCTTGTGGCTTGCTTGCCATATTGGGCACCAGATGAAGATGGATGCTTAAAAGAAATCCCACACTGGCTCAGAATTGAGAATAATAGAGGGTTATTTATTAAGGAGTAGACTCATAAGTCACAAGTCTTCTGCTGGAGCGGGGAACAGCAACTGAATCCCCGAAATCCTGCAGTCAGAAAAGAGGCCGGATGCTTGTTTTACATGGGTATAAATAGTATAAGGGGCCATGCCCAAGTGGGCGGGTAACTTAAAGGCTACTGGCTGTAGGATTTCCTACAGCACCCTCAGGGCTCCATCAGGGCTCCGGGAAGAAGAGCTCTTTCTGGCGTGCCTCTGACCATCAGTCAGTTTTCTCTAAGCTGGGCGCCACTGTCCTCACTGCCTGCTGGGGTGAACTTTGTGTTCTGCTTCCTGCAATACCCACACGATGACTGCTGTAAAATACAGCAAAAGGATTTGCTGGGAAAACCCCTTGACTGTGTGAGGTCTTGTGATGTTAAGTTGCTACAGCCCTCTGTGCTGCTGTCTGAGACCCTCCATGGAGCAGAGTGCCGAGTGCTGCAGGCTGGGTGGTGGCTCTGAATGGAGCAATGTGGGACGGACCTGCTGCAAAGGAAGGCAGTGTGCTTCAGGGACAGTGGGTCTCAGGACACCCTGAACCCCACAGGCTCCATGCAGTGTTCTCTTGTGCCAAGGAAACCCTCTTTTAGAACCTGCCTGGTTTGAGGGCAGAGGCTTACTTAACTCAGTGTGGCTTTGGGCCAGGATCCTGAGCAGGGGCCGCAAGAATGGGTTGAGGGCTGAGGTTGAGTCGTTATCGTGTAAGTGTGCCAGTGCTTGGGGCGATGCTATACCCTCTGGGACGCCAGTGTGCCCACCTTCGAAAGCTGGCATGTTTGAGTCCTGGAATCACGGGGTTTGTCAGAGCTGGAAGAGAGGGCAGGGGTCACCTTGTGGTCCTGTTTGTTGTGTCCCAAGGCCATTACAGAATTCATGGCCCCAGCCACACCCGACCAAGCTGTTCACCATCTACTTCCTGGTCTCTGGCCTCATCTGGAGCAAATGCCAGAGGCTCTGGGCGGCCAGGATAGGGAGTAGTGGCTCCCTAGGGCTTCGGCTTAACCCTGGGCTCCTGTTTCTCTCGAAGCTTTCGACACTGCGTGCTCCGCCTGACTGAGAACAACTCGCAGCCCCTGATGACCAAACTGCAGTGGCTGTTTGCCTTCCTGGAGCATAGTCAGGTGTGTGCTGGGTGTGGGTTTGGGCGCGGTGGGGAGGGGAGGCAGTGCCCGGTCCTGCTGACACTGTTCATGACTCCAGGACTTGCCTGTGCCTGACTAGAAGCTCCCATTGTGTGGATTGAGCTGCTGAGCCCCAGCCCTTGCTGGCGCCAGTTCATAGCCAAACTTCCAGGCCCGTTCAGTGTCCTGATGCAGGTGGAGCCTCTTCCAGACTGTGCAACACCAGCCCCCCTGCAAGAGTTCAGTCCTTGCACTAACGCACTCTCGTCTGCTGACTGTGAACACCTCGGTTACCTGGGTCTCTGACCCGAGTATAGAACCCAAAGCCTGAGGCCAGGAATACGGGAGAGCCTCTCTCTGGTGCTGGAAAGGGGAGAACAGGCTGGGTGGGGGTTGATGGCTCACGGGAGGGGGCGCAAGACCTTGGGAAGGTGTCATGGAGGAGGCCTCTTGTACCCTGGGGACTCATTTTGGCAAAGCGGGGGATTGGGCAGAGAAAATGATGAACAAAGGCCAGGAGAGACTTATGTGGTCTGTGAGGGCATAGCAGATTACTAGAGAGTTATCACCAAAATGATGACGCCCACTCCTGGACCTGTGGAATGGGATGTGGGTCAGGACCATCTGGGAAGGGGAGGGTAGGGGGCTGACGTATTTGGAACATCATCTTGATAGATTTCAGGGGCTGCCTGTTGCTAGGCATGGCTTGATCTTCTGACCCCACCTTTCACCTGTCCTAGAGGCCAGCCATCTCTCCTGAGAACTTCCTCTCCGCATCCTGGACACCCTGGTTCAGCCCTGGAACCCAGCAGGACTGTTCGGAATATCTGAAGTACCTGCTGGATCGGTAAGAATCGCGGTGTGGGTCCTGAGAACACTTGGGGTGGCAGCTCGTCCCTCTGAGTGGGGTTGGATCTTCTTTGCTCTTCTGACGGACAGAGACGGTGTGGACCGTAGGTGTCCAAGGATGCTGAAGTGTGTGTGAAGCCCGGGGGGGGGGGGGGGAGGCTGTCAGTGTGTGCATGAGTATCCAGTGTGCTGCATGAGCGTGCTAACCCTTATCACACAGCTCTGGGGCCACCTTTATGTAGGCGTGTGCTAGGTGAGAGTGTCAACACAGAGGACAGGGATGGGATTTGTTTTGGAAGGCCCTTCATGTGTCTGAAGTATGGCGGGCAGTATGCTGGAGGCGGGCCTGTGTGTCAGTGTGTGCACCCCGCCTGTCGGCCTGTGCACCCTGCCTGTCGGTGTATACACCATACCTCTCTGCTTGTTCCAGGCTTCACGAAGAGGAGAAAACCGGAACTAGGATCTGCCAGAAGCTCAAGCAGTGCAGCTTGCCCTCCCCACCGGACGAACTCCCTAGCTCCCATGTGACATCTGTGGAGAAAATGTTTGGAGGCAAGATCGTGACTCGGATATGCTGTCTGCAGTGCCTCAATGTTTCCTCTCGGGAGGAGGCCTTCACAGACCTCTCTCTGGCCTTCCCTCCTCCCGAGCGATGTCGTCACCGCCGCCTGGGCTCGGTGATACTTCCCACAGAGGATGTGCAAACCCAGGAGATGGCACTGACTCCCAGAACCGTGGCAACACAGAGGCAGAGGAAGCACTGTGTCACGGGGGATGCTCCCTGCTTGGGGCTAGACATAGAAGGGCTGAGCATCGCAGACACTGGGCAGGAGGAGAAGGTGGAGAGGGAGCAGGCCGGGAAGGAGAAGGAGGCCTCAGAGGAGGAAGAGGAGGAGGAAGGAGCAAGGGAAGAGGAGAAAGAGCAGGGGGAAGAGAAGGAGAAAGAGAAAAAGGAAGCCGAAAAGGAGAAGGAAGCCGAGAACGGCAAGGAGAAGGAAGCGGACAGCTTGGGTCCAGGGACCCACAGGGATGCCGCCGTCCCACCCAGGGAGCAGGTCTGTGGCCCTGAGGGTTCCCGCTCGGTACTGGACCTGGTCAACTACTTCCTGTCCCCGGAGAAGCTGACAGCGGAGAACCGTTACTACTGTGAGTCATGCGCCTCCCTCCAGGATGCGGAGAAGGTGGTGGAGCTGAGCCAAGGTCCGCGCTACCTCATTCTTACGCTACTGCGCTTCTCCTTTGACCTGCGCACCATGCGGCGCCGCAAGATCCTGGACGATGTCGCCATCCCCCTCTTGCTGCGCCTGCCGCTGGCCGGGGGTCAGGGCCAGGCCTACGACCTCTGTAGTGTGGTGGTGCACTCCGGGGTGTCCTCAGAGAGTGGCCACTACTACTGCTATGCCCGGGAGGGCGCTGCCCGGCCGAGCCCAGTCCTGGGGTCCACGGACAGGCCTGAGCCTGAGAACCAGTGGTACCTGTTCAACGACACCCGGGTGTCTTTCTCGTCCTTTGAGTCCGTCAGCAACGTCACCTCCTTTTTCCCCAAGGACACCGCCTACGTGCTCTTCTACCGCCAGCGGCCCAAGGAGGGGCTCGAGGCCGAGCCCAGCTCTCCCCGAGTTCGAGCAGAGCCCACCCTCCACAAGGACCTGATGGAGGCCATCTCCAAAGACAACGTCCTCTACCTGCAGGTGAGTCTTCTGCTGAGGGTCAGTAGAGCTCCGGACATCCGATGCCACGCTTGGGTGAGGACCTGGCCCGGCGCAGCCACCCACATAGGCCAGCTTCTTCTTCCGAGTCATCCTTAGTTTTAATCCATCCGCTCACTCGGCGCTTAGTGGGGGATATGTTGGCGGCTGGAACGGCACACCCCTTAACATCAGGAGTGGACCCTGAATAACAGCACAGATTGATGCTCCGGAGTGGGACTAATGGGCAGGGACTGCCTCTGGGGCTCCTGGAGGGGCCACTTCAGTGGCCTTCATGTCCCAGTGTTCTCCTTTGTCACTGCCTCAGGCTCCCTTATCAGAGTCCAGAGCCATGGGGCAGCCACACCCGAGCTCTGTGGGTCCTGCACCTAGCGTTGGTGTTTCCTGTGAGGACCGGGAGGGCATGGGACACCAGCCTGCTTCTACGTTTGCTAGGCCCTGCAGCGGAGATGCGGCTTGGTGAAGTCTGAGAGAGGCTGATCTTATTTTAGCAGGAAAGGACCTGCTCATGAGCAGAAGATGGACCTCACACCCCAGGAGAGGCAGCGAGGGGCAGTTGGAGGGGTTTTCTCGAGGTCCCAGGCAGGCACTCAGCTGGTTGTTACCTAGCGGTCATTGGGAGGAGAGTGTAGAGTCTGAATCTTAGACCTGAAGTTCTCCATCCTGCTCCTCTACAGGGGCCAGTCTGGGAGGGGGGAGAGGGGCCCCGGAGCTGCTGACAGTGTTGTGCTCCGCCTACTTCCTGTCCTCATCTGTTTCCAGGAGCAGGAGAAGGAGGCCCGGAGCAGAGCTGCTTATATCTCTACACTCCCTGCCCCTCCACACTGGGGTCGGGGCTTTGATGAAGACAAAGATGAAGATGAAGGCTCTCCAGGGGGCTGCAACCCTGCAGGTGGCAATGGTGACTTCCACAGACTGGTCTTCTAGTTCCCGCCTGCGGGGGTGTCGCAGTCAACCTCAAGAGTGGGCCAGGTGGGGCTCAGGGCCCAGGCAGAGCACTCTGCCGTCTGGGGTCTTAGGGAGCTGCGGAGGCAAGCCCAAGGTGAAGCAGGTCCTTTCGAGGGCAAGGAGGACGGAGAGGGACCATCTGGGGTGTCAGCCTACAGCTGAGGGTCACAGAGAGGCTGAAACCCAAAGCCCCTTGGGCAGCATCCTGTTAAGAGGTTCCCGTCGGAGCAGCCTGGATGAGCCCACTCTGGGCTTTGCCTCCCTGCAGGCCCAGGCAGCTCAGGAGCCAGGATGGCATCCCTTTGGTGTCCAGCATCCGGTAGCCCTTCCTTCTATTCTGGTTCCTTCACCCAGTTCTTCCTTGGTAGGAGAAAAAGCACAGCTCAAGTCAAGCCCTTGCACCAAGAAAGGGGGGACTGTGTTCCCTCTGCCCTGCCCTCTTGTTTCTTCAAGGGGGTCCCTAAAACGAGGTCTGTGGGTGCCTACACCCGCCGTGTGTTTGAGGCATTAGTGGAAGGCAGCATAGCACAGGATTGGAGGTAAGAGCCTTACCTGTCCCCCATCCCCCAGGCAAGCCACTGGGAGAGCCCCGTCCCTCCCCTCCCCAGCCTGCCTCAGTGCCTGCGATGCTGCCAGTGCATCGCCGTCTAGTTAAGGTCCCGGGTCCTCACCCTACTGAAGACATTAGTCTGTCGAAAGCCATTGTCGTTTGAAGGAGCTAGCTGGCTTGGCTCCTCTGCTAGAATGTGCGGGCTGGGTAGGTATGAACTGTGTGATCCACACAACCTCATTGTGCCCCGAGACTACTATAGCCCTTCTCAGTGGAGGAGAAACCTGTGTTCTTAATAGGAATAAAACTCGCTTCTCTGGAGCCTGTGCAGGTTGCTGTTCTTCCAGCTTGAGCTGTGGCGTCTGCTATCCTCTGGGATGCTCGCTTGTGTCTAAGCAGTTTTGACAGAAACTTGCCCCCCCCCCCATAGGTAAGATGAGGATGTGCCCATGACCTTGGGACTTTAGATGTAGCAAGGAGGTGCTTGGTGCTAAGGTCTTGGAGGCTCCCGAGCTGGTAGCCTCCTGGGGCAGAGAGAGCAAGGGGGTAGCTGGGGGTGCTTCACGGGATAACTTGGAGCAGACTGGTTTGCCGGGTAAACACAGAAACCCAACAATGACTTTTCAGATTCTGAGAATTCTGAGCCACTGCCTTCCTCTATCCCTTCTCTGAGGAGGTCATAGCCTGTGCTCTGGCTAGACGAGGTGTGGGCTGGGGTGAACTGGGAAGCAGGTCTCCCGATACTCCAGAATCAACAGCTCTTTTTAAAAAGATTTTATTTTTTTTTTATTGTATGAATGTGTGTCCGAGTGTCTGTGTACCATGTCTGTGAGGAGGCCAGTAGAGGGCACCAGCTCCCCTGGAACTGAAGGTACAGGTTGTTGGGAGCCACCTGAGGTGGGAGTTGGGAACCAAACGGCCGAGCCATCTCTCCAGTCCCAATATCCAGCTCTTTCCTCGGGTTCCCGTCACAGTCTTGAAGCCGAAGAGGGACATGGGCAGCTGTGAGTACAGGGAGGGTCTGTGACCGGCCTGCACCCCAAGTCCCCTTCCATGCTTACTCGTCCTCTTAGGAACAAAGTGGCTCAGAGGTCATGATGGGGCTGTGACAGGGCTTTCATGGGCTGTGGTGGAGGTTTTGGTCCAAATGCCGGACTCCCGAGCTGTTGGGGAAACTGGTCGTCCTGTCCCTGCTTCAGCTTCTGGAGTGCTGGATTACAGATGTGCACAACCATTAATGCCAGATGCTGGTCTGAGAAAAGAGGGTCCGTCCCTGTCCCTGTCCTGGAAAAGTGCCCAGCCATTGGCACGGAACAGAGTTGGGCACACCGGCTCCTGGGCCTGTTTGTCAGAGGTGTGGCCGTACGACAGCTTGGGTCTCAAGGCTGCCCAGGATGGGACAAGAGTAAGTTTCCGCGCCCTGAAGGCGATCTCCAGCGGCCCACTCTGAGTGGCACTCCTAAAGGACTTCATTGTCCTGAAAGGACCCGCCAGCCCCAGGCCTGTGCCATCTGTTGTCACCGCCGCAAAAACACAACTCACTTGAACACACTTCCCGCCCCACCCCCAGACCTCACACGATAAATACATGTTACAATTTTTTTTTTGAAAACAGAATAAATTAATAACTTAAGTGATTAGGCACCAACAATGATTTGAAAAATTAAATGTCGATCTTAATGGGAACAAGAGACAAATGTAAGACTAGGCTTGCTTCTACTTCATTTTCTCTTCCCCACAAACACTGACAGTCCTGTGTGAAAGGGTTCTAAGTTTCAAGACACAAGTAGCCAATAGGTTACACAAGAACACACATCACCAGATACCACGACAGCACAGATCACCACCAGGCGCTCCTGTCAAGTCTGGCTCCTGCCGGGTCCGGGGCCCAAATATGGCAGGTCCCACAAAGATGGCCCTCTAAGGTTAGCCTGCTTCTCCACACTTCACAGCCAGAGGCCCGAATGGAGAGAAGGAGCGATCTCTCAGCCTTCAAAACTCGCTGTAGGGAGGGGAGGGGACCATGACCACTGGAAGATGGAGGGTCCAAAGGCAGACTGGACCCAAACCCACGTTCCAGAAGCTTCAAATGGTTGTGCTTCGGTTCTGGAAATGGGGCTGATCTTCATGGAGTCAAATACAGCTAGGGGAGGGGTGGAGTTATGGAGCTAATCTTCTGTGTGCTGCCCCTCCCCAGTGACCCAGGCCTTCAGAGGATCCCCCCGGGTTCTCTTTACAGCCACAGAGCATCAGCTGTGACCACCCCATGTCAGACTGGCAAGTCTCAAGGAGATGCCATCTCCTTCCTTCACAGAGGGCGGAGCTGGAAGAGGCCCTGCAGGACAGGACAGGTACTTGTGGGATCTATGCTAAGAGGTGATGAGTGGTTTTGATCTCAGTCCTTGACAGCCACCAGGAGAGGTGAACTTTGACCCATGGGTAGGCCAAAGGATTTTTTTTTTTTTTAATGGAATTGGCTTTTTCCTATTCGGGGGTTGGAGGATGGGTTGGTAGGTATATTAGACATGGTTAGGAGTTGGAACCAGAGCAAGACTAACTAGACTTGGACACCGGATTCCGTCTTGATAAGTGGTAGCCAGTTCCACACTCAGCTCAGAACACGCACTCCGGGGTGGCTGCTGAGGCCAGGGATACCTGGACCTGCTGTGAGCTCCAGCAGTACCAGCCAGAGCTTGGTCACATGGGAGCCCCATTGTAGAGTCTTAAAGGGTGCCATGAGAATTGGGGAAAGCCAGTACCCTGTAACTCTGTTCAGAGCAACCAACCGCAGCCCCCTTACTCAAGGGGACAGCACACACCTCTGTGACTGGCTTCACACCTTCAAACACCTTCTGTTCTCTTCTGTCTTCTCCGGGACCCAGCCACACCTACCTTTCTGTAAGGCTCACTCTGCTCTCTCCCGGACGTCTCCCTCCCCATCCTCTGTACTTTTAAATTGCTAGTCATTTTCTTACTGATTGTGACCTTGTTAGGTTTCATCTGTAGCACAGGGCTTGTTAGCCATTCCTAAATGACCCATCCTCGTGGGAGAAGAGGGCTGTTACTGAGGGGGGAGGTAAGGTGTGCCCTGGTTTTAGAGGACAGTGGTCTGTTCATCAGGGACAGAATGAAATGCTGGTTTGCCCCGTTTGCTCAGAATTTCTTGAAGACCTGGTCAACAGCTTTCCACACGAACACATTCAGATCTCCCTGCCGTATCTTAGGAGCCTTAGGGAATGTCTGCTTCTCGTCCCTCTGATACCGTGGGAGGACAGGGATACTCTCAACCATCCCTGCAGAGAAGGGAGCTGAGAAGATCTGGCCGGGCCCTTGGTCAGAGGTGTCTCCTTTGGGCACAAGCCATGACCCAGATCCTCGTGTGGTCCCTAGATTTGATTAAGTGTAGCTCCTTCCCATCCTGCTTCCCGCTGCACTCCTGTAGGTGGCCTTGGGCTCACCATCAGGCCCTTGGGACACGCCTGCCTCCCCAGCTCCTCAGCCACCTCTGCACCCTCCTACCTCCTAGAAACCTGCTTTATGTGCCATCGCTGCCACAGTGTCCCTGTGTTGCTCTGTGCCTACCACACCCCGTTCCAGGGTTCCCCTGCCTCACCCCTACTTTCTTTCCCACTCTGTCCCGCCGTTCCATCAGGGCCAGGGAAGAACACTGCCTGTCCCAGAGTGGTAGAGTCCTTTAGCCCCGGGGTTTGTCACCTCAAGCCCTGTTCTTTGTTCCTGGTTGCCTGTCATTGTGTTTTCCTTCCTCCTGTCCTTCATCCTTAGCCTCTCCCAGTCTACAGCAGCGGTGTAGAGAACCTGGTCCTGGGTTCCACCCTGCAGGTGATCAGCTACCCTTCTGTGCCCGGGAACCTAATTTCTTTGTCACTCAAGGTGACTTCTGACCTTCATTATTCTTCCTGTGGCATCTTGTCTTTCCCTTGCCCCAAACAGCAAGATCTGAAAGCCCACGTCTACTTTAGTCTGTTGGTCCTCGGCTCCCTGGTTAGCATCCTCGAGGGATGGAGAAGCGGCCCTGAGGTAGAGGGTAGAGAGCGGTGAGCAGACAGGAGACATGAGCCTGGCTCAGAGCCTCAGCCCTCCCTCTGAGTCCAAGCAGCAGACAAATGGGTCCAAAGCAGGAGACTATTTTTTTTCTTTTCTTTTCTTTTTTCTTTTTTTTTTTTTGGCAACAGCTCCTAACTAAGGTGGCGGAGGCACAGCTAGTAGTAATGACAGAAGTCACGGGTGGACCCCAAGTGGCAGAGGCAGTGTCTCCATCAGGCCCTTGCCTCCAAGGGGGACGGGTCAGGGTCCCTGACTTTGAGTGCTTTAAAGGCTGGAAGTGGCACAGAGGAGAGGAGGTGTGGGAAGGGACGGAGAAGGAGGTGGCAAAGGCCAGCACTGAGCAGCCGCCTTGTGGCATCACAGCTTGGCACCCTTGGACGGCTCTGAGGACTGCCGTACATCTGTCCACTCCTGCATGGTGTTCTGCAGGGCCTGCGTCTTCTCCTTGTCCACTTGGACGTAGTCTACCTTCTCGTCCGAGGTGACAGATGAGGTGGATGGCTGAGGGGACAAAAGGGACGGACTACGGTTACCCATCAGGCTGGCACTGTGAGCGGCCTCAAGGTCTTGTCTGCGCACAATGTGGACTTCACAGGGCAATCTCACGTTGGAGGCACGAGGCCTGCTGGCACCTGCTGCCCAGGTTTCAGGGTAACTCCACCCACCGCACCTGGGCCCAGCCGCTGGTTCAGGCCTTGGCGAATACCTCCATCCATCTTCCTTTGAAAGGAAAGGGCTGTGTTCCCACAAAAAGGGATAAGCGCCGGGCCTTAGAGCCCTCACAACATGCTGAGGGCAACTGTTGAAGGGGGCTTCCTCCTTGCTGTCTGGGCTGAAAGCAGCTATTGGCGAGGCTTTCCTGGGCCCTGCAGTCCCTTCCAAGGGCGCTGTGTCTTCTCCATCACGGCTCTCGGCCTCATCCAGACAGGTTTTTAAAGGGTAGGGAGACAGGACCTCCATGTCTTGGATTGTTCCCTGAGCACTCTGTGTGGATGTATCCCACAGTAAGGAAATGGGCAGACTAAGGGGACTGGTGCCCTGCACCCCCAGTTAAGGTGCCATGAGTCATAGGAAATGTCCCTGGCATGGGTCTCCTAATCCCCAGCTTCCAGTTACCTTGCGGTGAGGGCTCGGGGAGCCAGGCTGGAAGTCCAGGGCTAGGTAATCCACACTGCCGGTGCTCTTCTTCGGAGCCGGGCTGTTGGTGCCGCTGGGAACAGGGGATGCCGACACTGGGTTTTGCTGGGAGAGGAAAACTGGGTAAGCTCAACAGCCAAAACCGTCACCTTGAAAACATCAGGGCAAGAGCTCCCGAGTCTACGGAGCCGTGCATGGTGACTTTTCATAGTCTCATTTAAGTCTTTGTGGCAGTCTGGGAGGTGGCTATCACTACTGTTGAAATCACTAAAGGCTAAAAACCTAGATTCAGGAAGGACAGCAAGACAACCACAGTGCCACAGCTGGTGTGGGATGAGAGCCAGGGATTTTTTTTTTAAAGAATGATTTATTTTTCTTTTTGTGCACTGATATTTTTTGCCTGCATGTATGTCTGTGTGAGGGTGTTGGATCCCTTGGACTTAGAGTTAGTTACCTTGACCATCTCTCCAGCCCCCAGGGATGTTCTCTGACTACCCATGTACCTGGCCGCCTCTCTTTAGAGAGAGTCGGGGCGATGCTTAGGTACTGCCTTCCCCGGAAGGCCAGCCTCAGTTTGCAGGTCCCCGATACTGGTGATGCAGAGTTTCCTGTCACATCCGGCCACAAGCAGCAGGCACCCTCTGCTCTTCTCCACAGGGACCTGAGCAAGGTCCGACCAGCAGTAAGAAGTGACAGTCCCATTTTAATGACTGATCTGTCCTGAATCTCCGCAGCCTCGGAGCTGTGCCCTTTTCAGGAACCTCAGAGAGGGACCGTCGTATCATGCCGTGTGTATGTGTCTGTCTGTCTCTTTACTACTGCCACCACCACGGGGACTTATATACCTGCATGTCTCTCCAAGGGCACCAACCATGCTATCACCTGAATTACAGTAGTGAGAAGCAGGCCACTGAGGGTTTTTAAGAGATCTCCCTGGGGACAAAACTGCATCTTCCTTAAGGTGGATAATGACCCCTTGTTTGACATTCATACATCCAGGAAGGGTCTGCAGGGGGAGGCTAAGGCCATCCCGTGCTGCAAGGCGGCCATGTCCTGAGCAGTAAGAACTGGGAGGCGGGGCAGGGAGCGCCTGAGGACTCACCATAGGGACGTAGTTCTCCTCGCTGTCTCCCGAGTCTGTGCTGGTGATGCTTTGTGTGGAGATGGGGCGGCAGTACTGGGAGGAGCTGGAGTTGAAGGAGTGGCTGCAGGGCAGAGAACAGAGTGAACCCCAAGAGTCGCACTTCTTACCTAGACCTGGGCTGCCAGAGCGCTAAGATAGGGAAACTTAAAGCCATTTCTCCTTCATAGATGAGGAAAACAACTCCTAACAGAGCGAGACAGGTTAATAAAGCAGAAGATGATTGGCATCAGGAAGACCCACCCTAAAGAGGCTGGGGCTGGATGGAACCAAAGCAGCAGCAGGACAGGCTTGCTTTCTGGCTGCCACGCCCTTCTCCTTAATAGGTTTCTGCCTTGCCACAGGCCTCAGACGAGCCAGGTGACCACAGATTGTTCACGCCACGTTTTGTGAGAAAGACCAGAAACTGAAGAAAACCCCTGCCCTGGTACAGCATTAGCATCAAAACCCGGGTGTCCTGACCGCCCTGTAGCTATCACTCAGTACTGACACCAAGCTCCTGCTTCTACGGACACTTACTTGATCCTGGACCAAGACTTGGTGACAGGTGACTTGAAGGGGAGCTCATCGATGACAGCATTGTTTCTCAGGTCAAGGGGCGTTGGCTTTGCTACGGTAGCAACAGAGTTCAGGGATGAGTGACTGCTGAGTGGACACGCTTTGCATAACACAAGCACAGTTACGAAGGCCACCAGTTTTATGCAAGGGATTTGGTTTCAGGACTCCGTGGCTATCACAGTCCAGATACTCAAGTCCATATCTTCACATTCTCTGCAGCTCGAGTCCTTTCTATTGTATCTATCGTAGGTAGACTCTCAGAATCTAGAATGGACTCGTGGATTTGACAACAGATTCTCCCCAGGTTTGTGACATTGTATAAAATCAAAGTGTATCCAGAACAGAGACAGTCACAGTGACAGCTACTGTTGATTTTAGACAGTTACAAAGATCACACTGAAGAAAAGTAAGCGGCACAATAAACCTCAGCGTCCAAGTAGGCTAGACCCATGGGCAGCATCTCTGCCCAACTTCCTCCTCTTCCCTTTGAGTCCCTGCTGCTCAGCTAGGGCCAGCAGAAATCTAGTTTGGACATTTTCCTGATCTCCATGCCAGTCATGGGCCCGCTGCTACGGCACACCTGTGGTAGATCATGTGACACACCCTAGATGCTTTCCTTTGATCCTTTGAAACAAATCCCAAGTCTGAGTCTATTATCTGCACACAGCCACACCCACTACGTCCAGTAGATGCCTAGTCTCTTTAAGACACAGAATGGGGGAAAGAGTAGGCTCACCTTTCCGGTCGGGCTTGAGGTTGCGATTGACGGGGGTGGCTGGATCTCACTTCCTCGGCTGGGGCCTCGATGGATAGGAAGGGCACTGGATGGGTAGCCAAGTGGGTCAAAGTGATGGGGACCTGGGCTCATGGGGATGTAGACACTTTGGGAATTGTCCCCTGCTCGTTCCATAGCCAGCAGGGTAGAAGAACCTGGGTTCATGGGCACGTAGTTGTCATCAGAGCTGGTGCTGTCTGATCTACCCACGATAGTCTTCCCTGGCTGAAAAAAAAAAAAAAACAGGAAAAGACCTGCTTGTAAGTAGTGAAAAGAAGGTGAGACTGTACAAGCTGAGCTGTTCCAGTTTGTTGGTTGGCTACCTGTTGAAGCTACACTGGAGACCTTGCGAAGACCAAATACGGAGAGTGGGAACTGAGGTGAGCTGAGCTCTGCAAGCTACTTCTTGCCTTCATGACCTCTTAGGAGCCATCTATAATTTCTGATAAGATTTAAGTACAAAACTCTGTGGCTACTCAAGCCTATGGCTCGTGGCTAGGAATATTCAAGTTACAGACGCCTAGCTAGTTCAGGCCAGAAATAGCTCAGGATTCACCACAGGTAAGTCAGTGTAGACTCTGGCCAGCACTCAGTGGACCTG
The DNA here is from genome assembly GCA_963919715.1 of Microtus obscurus. Classification (NCBI taxonomy): domain Eukaryota; kingdom Metazoa; phylum Chordata; class Mammalia; order Rodentia; family Cricetidae; genus Microtus; species Microtus obscurus. The sequence goes on from CAWTZC010002521.1 coordinate 24,785,306, forward strand.
GGCTCATCCTGGACACATAGGTCACAACAGGTTGCAGGTAGAGCAGTCCCCAGACCTGTGTACACAGTGCAGCAGCCCTAACGACAGCCATCCTCCAACTCTCACCCCATCATGCGACAGAGCACATCTGCCCGCACTGATCTTCCTCCCTGGCTTTGCAGCGGGTTAAGCCCTGATCGGCTTGCTTCCAACCTGGACAGGTTTGGTCAACCCATTCCAGAGGCAGCCTGGGATCCTCACGGAAGCTGCCATCACTTCTGCTATGTCCCTACTCGACTTGCCAGCAGGCGAGCAGGGCTGTCGCCTCAGAGGAAGGACCCTCTACTTTGGCACGTGCTCGCTCCATTGCATTCCAGGTGTGTCTCAGGATCAGATGAGGGTACCATTCTCATTTGCCAGTAGACACCTCCCTAGGATGTTTGACAAGTAGGCAGATCCTGAGGGAATTGCCACCGTTCTTTGGGTGGTGTGCTTTTCGTTACATGGGGTGGCTGCTTCTCTACCCTGACTGACCCAAGGGGCCCTGATCAAATTCCACCCCCCCCCCCAGGAAAGGGTGAACATGATTACTCACAGATTCGGCAGACCAGCTGGCGCTCTCCCCACTTCGGGTTGGGTACTCATAGGTCTCACAGGAAGAAGCTGGGAGGGAGGAAGGAAGATGGTTATACTCACACTGTCCCCCATGTTGACTCCCCTGTCTCTGTCCAGTGTGGCCATTCTCTTGATGTTCCCAGAGGTGCTGCTGGGCCTTCGAGGTACAGGGTGTTGCTTGCCACGCACCCCTCTTGCTCTCAGATCTGTTGCAGAGAGGGCCTCCTGACTTCAGCCCTGGGTTCTCCTACTTCCTTCACCTCTGGGAATATGTTAGTAACGGCACTGAGACTAACTACATGTTTTCTTTTCCCAGCGAGTGGGGTCTGAAAGGCAGGGGCACACGTATGTGTGATACAGCTCCACAGTACAGGGTGACTGCTCAGATAGCCCGACCAACTGCCGAGCTCTAAAGTGCCGCTGTACAAACTCTAGAGAGAGCTCACTGAACAGAGGGCATATGCAGCATTAGAATTCACCTGGGACAAGCGAGGATAGAACTTAGGGGTTCAGGTCAAAGTTCAGACTGCAACCAGAGCTGTTGGTATAGCATGGAAATACCCTGAAGGTAATTTCATAGTATTTTCTGTGAGTCCACATAGGTTTGTTAGTCCTTTAAATTTGTTTTTACATTTTTGACCTAGTTTTAAATAGTTTTATCTGAGCCTCCAAAATATCTCTAAGACAGAGTCTGCTTCCCTTCTTCCAAGGTGGGGGTCACGTGGTCAGCTGGGCAGAGGATCAACTGCTAAGGGGACCGCATGGATGCTGCCTCAGGTTGAGGTTGACCCTTAGGTTGAGCTTGGCTTAGGGGTGACCAAGGGTTCGCCATACACGGAGAACGCCTTGGCCACCTCCCCGGCCCTCTGGTCTCAGCCAGGGATTGCACTGACCTCGGTGGAGTCGGCTGTTGTCCATTGCGGGGAGGGTATTGCGCCTGGGGATGGTAGCAGCTACGGATCTGCTATTTTCGCCGATGGGAGGTCTTTGCTGAGGGCTGCCCCACCGAGGTGTTTCTGACTGACTTGGCTTGGGGGGCCGGGGTGGGGGAGCTATGGCTGAGTCACCAGGAGTGGCTACCGTCATGGTGTTGTGGTTCTTGTCCAGTGTGAATGTTCTAGGAATCTGGTAGGCTGAGAGGGGAGTGGTGGGAACATCCATATTGTCCACTAGGAGGTCTCCAAACTCCCGGCACAGGGTGTTGCTGGGTGTCTTGAAGGTGTACACATCTTCATCTGTCTCGGACCCTGTGAGGCTGCCCTTGGTGTGGCTGTGTGAAGCCAGGCTACGGGGGAGGTCATAAGTACTGTCTTTGAATTCTGTGTTGTGTCGGCTTGGCTTGGGGAGGCTGTAGAAGCCATGGACTTGACCGCTGACTCCGTTGATACAGTGTCCATTGCCCTGGGCAATTTTTTGCACGGCCGTATCACTCTTCTGCCGGGTGCCCTGAGAGAAGCTGGCACTCCTAAAAGAGGGAAAAGGGGCAGTGAGAAGGGAGCAGGGGATGCTCTGAGCATGTTCAGCTGGTTGGCGTGGGAATCCTGAGGCGTCAGACGGATCTGAGGTTGACCTAGTTCCTACCACGTATTAACGTGTGACCTTGAGACTCTTCTTTTGGCATCCACAACACAGTGATTAAAACCATACTATGAAGATTATTTAGGAAGTCAGCACTGGTATCTAGCATGTATATGCTCCAGCAATGTTAATCTTTGCGAACCTCCTGACTACTGTGACAGTCCTTGGCAGGGAACAGGGTCATTCTTGCGCCCCAGAGATACAGCTAAACCAGTCGTTTGAATGACCACAGAACACAGACAAGGACAAAAGCGAGGAGACAGTGGCAGGTTGTGGGAGACAGCAAGTCATTTACTCTCTAAAAATACATTGGTAAAATGGGTTCTATTTGGGAGCTCTATTCAGGATAGAAACTGGTATTGTTTTTATTATTTTAAATGATGGTTGAGGAAAATAAAGGAACGGTGAAGAGGGCATTTATGTCAGGCCCTGGCATTGCTACTGCCACACCCTGTGACCATCCATCATCAAGACGTTCTCCCTGATGTCACCGAGGAGGTCTTGGTGACGTCTGAGGATCCACCTGGATCAGAGGCTCTGAGCCTCCCGTTTCACAAGAGTGTGGCTAAACTGGGTTCTGCATAAGTGCTTTGAAGGGTGAGGTTTGAACAGCAGGGAGCTTTTCTCTCTCTCTCTGATGATCTTTCCGAAGATGTCATCTTGGTTGGGGTGGGGGAGAAAAGGGATCAATCCCATCAGCGGTAATTCTCAGTGTTTTGTGGACCAGAGGTTGCTTAGGAACCTAGTAACCCGCCCTGGGAGCTCTTATCAGGATGAGGTGCAGGAACACCCTCAGACCTGTGCATTCTCAAAGGTCATTGGTGGGTCATTTGATTTCCCTTAGCTCTGCTGCTGCGGACTAGTGACAGGTGTGGTCACCAGGTGGTGGTAGAAAGAATAAAGACAAAGAAAAAGCAGGTGTGTGGGCCAGGTCTCTTTCTCTCTCCTCTCCCTCTCATGTCTCCGCTCTCTCTCTTCTTTTTTCTCCTCTCGTCTCCTCTCCACTCTCTCTCTGTTTCTTCTCTTCTCTCCTCTCTCCCTCCTCTCCTCTCCCAGCTCTCTCCTCCCTCTCACGTCTCCTCTCTATATCTCTTCTCCCTCCCCTCTCTCTCTTCTCTCCTCTATCTTCCCTCCTCTCTCTTCTTCTCTCGTCTCCTCTCTTCTTTCCTCTCTTCTCCCTCTCCCCTCTCTCTCCTTTTTTCTCCACTCTATCTTCCCTTCTCTCTCCTCTCTTCTCCTCTCTCTCCTGTCTCTTCTCTCCTCTCCCTCTCACCTCTCCTCTCCTCTCTCTCTCTCTCCTCACTCTTCTTCTCTTCCCCCACGTGCGTTTCTCCCATTCCAGTTGATTCCAAACACATAACCAAGCCAGGAGCTAGGGCCCAGGACAGCTGAGCACCAGCGCTGAGGTAGAAGAATGGACAGCAGGTACAGAGTGTGTTCACATTGTCTTGTTACTACTGTCTTTGGATTTCCAGCCCTCTGCCAGATGTCCTCATTTGATTTGTTTATCTGACAAACACTGGCTGCTGTCCTCCTTCCTGTCTAGGCCAGACAATGGATCCAGGGATGCCACCTGCTTGTGCTTGGAAACCACTCTAGTCCAGTCTGAGTCTGCCTGGTGGTGGCGCTGCCGCCGCCAAGTGCCAGGAAGCCTTTCTCCCAGGCAGTCCAGCTTGTGACACAGCTTGGCACGTTTAAGGACCTACATGCTGCTCGGGCTGGAGGAAGCATGCAGAAGGTAAGGCAGACAGGCACCGCGTGCTCTCACTCGTATGGAATCCAAATCATTTATCGCACAGAAGCAGGATCGCCACCATTATACACAATAAAGTCACGCAATGGCAGCTGTCAGTGTAAAAGGTTCAGTTTGGTTCAGCTCTATAAAAATCTGGTAGTCCAGAGAGACTTCCAGCATTGGTAGAGCATCACAGGCATCCTGTAGTCATAACGGGCACATTCCAGAATGGACTGGTCCCCTTCCTGCCTTGACTCTCCGGTCTTGGGAAGCCAGAATCGAGGGGTTACCCATCCTGATCTATCAGGATTTTATGCCATCCAGGATCCTCTGGTCACTTGCATCCTGCTGATAGCTTCCTAGACTAACCTTCTTCTTCTGTCATCAGTACAGCCTCAGTGACTTAGGGCTGCACCCCAGCCTTTAGGTTTATTTTTGTCTTATGCTCTAGAGTGTCCTCACCAAATTTACTATAGACACTAGACCCTCACTGCCCCTGCCTCCCAAGTGCTGGGGTTATAGCAAGTACCGCCATGCCCTGCTGACCTTTTCTTTTTTTGGTCTACCATATTGAAATCTTCATTCCTTCATGATTTTACCCCTGCCCAAGACAGGGCTTTTCTGTGTAGCCTTGGTTTTCCTGGCACTAGTTCTGTAGATCAGGCAGGCCTAGAATTCACTGAGATCCCCCTGCCTCCCCCTGCTGGAATTAAAGGCGTGTGCCATCCAGCTTAGTTTTTTTTTTTTTTCAATTTTTATTTCTTAGAGTGCTGAAGATTAAACCAGGGCCTTGTAATGTTAGGCGGATAGTCCACTCTGAGCTACGCTCCTGGCCAAAACCTTTCTCTTTAGACACCAGTAAGTTATATTCCAGGTTTCCTCAGCCTCAGAATCCTCCTCTGTAGTTCACAGAACTACTCCCTCGTTTCCAAACACGGCCCCTTGCCTATACTGCAGCCCTGGCCTCGTGACTCTCGGGAATGGTGTCTAACATAACAGAATCATTCCCTTTACAAAAGCAGAGTTGGTTCCCAGCTCCCATTTCCTTCTGCTGCTTCCACAGCCCTGGAACTTGCTTTGTAGATAAGGCTCTACTCTAGTTAGCTTTTCAAAAGCCCAATTCTTTACTGATCTCCTGTGGCTTTTCTCTTTTAGTCTATATTACAGGCCTGGTGTGAAATGACTCCATAGGTTTTTGTCTTTCATATTCGGTCCCCAAAAGGTGATTCTATTTTGGAAGAGTATGGGTTCTACCAGGAGGAATTAAGTGGGGAGGGGGCAGACCTTGAGTGTCGTAAAATGGGCTAGCTTCCTGATCCACTGGGATGCAAATAACAAGTTACACCATCTGCTTCCGCAGCTGAGGACAGAGCTGCCCAATGCCATGCCTTCCCTGCCGTCACAGACTATAGCCTTAGAACTTTTCTAGAGCTTTGGGATTTTACAGTTTACGTTTAAGACATCGTCCATAATTGTGAGTTGCACTCCTAGAGGCACAGTGTGGCATGGTTTATGCTCTCAGTGGAACTGGGATTCCTAAAACGCCCCTCAGAGTTTCTGCACTGCTCCTGAAGCTCACCGTTAACCCCTCTAGTACACACTTGTAGAAACCATTGATCACAACATTTAGAGCCCTTTAAGACTATCTCCCAAATCTATGTATATTTTAGTCTGTTCCTATATTCCTATTTTTCTTAGCGATGGGTCCACATTTTTACAGCTCCTTCTCCCCAAGTCTAGGCCTTTATAACCACCACAACAGGTAACTCCCACAGCACAGGTGTGGAGGTCAGAGAACAACCACTGCAAGCTGGTTCCCCCCTGCCACCTTGTGGGATCTGGGGACTGAAATCACAAAGTCAGGCCTATGTGCAAGTGACTCTACCCACTGACCCATCTTGCTGCTTCTTTGCCTTAGTTTTAAAAACGGGAATTATGCCTTACTAAATTAATTCAGGAACATGATTTGTAATCTGGATATGGTGGCAACTGAGAACTTATTTTGGCAAAGCTCTGCACTTGTTTCTTCTGACAGTGAGAATAGGTATAGCTCTGTGCCGAGAATGTGTCCCAGAATGTTCTAAGATGATGGATAGATACATTTCTGTTCCTGCTTTCTAGTAGGAGTCACATGGCACCTGAGGTATAGCTGGCTTTGACTATGTCACCGTGGCAGGCAGGATAAGATACCTCTTATGTTGTCTACTAGGGTGTCTCTAGAGAGTTAAACTGAAGAGGGAGGACTCAGCCCCAAACCTGTGCTTAAGGAGAACCTTTCCCTGGGATGGGATGGGATCCTGGAGTGAATCGAACAGAGAGAGAAGGCTGAGTGTCAGTGTTTATCTCTGCGTCCTGATTTGGATGCAGTCAAACCAGCTGTCCCATGCTCCTGTCAGAGCATGACCATGTGAGCCAGAACAGACCCTTCCTCCTCTAAAAGTAACAATTGCAGACATAACAGAGCAATTGAATTTTAAAATTTCTCTCACTTAGCTAATGTAAGGTTACACGGACATGTCTGAGCGGTAGTTGCTATCAGGAACAGCACCACCCTAGAGCAGAGAAACAAGGAGTTGCCCATTAGTGTTTACCAGCTGAGCTCTTAAAGCCAGCAAGAAATTTGATTGTTACATTGTTACATTGTAGTATTGTTACATTGTAGTTCTGAAGCTTTATTCCCCAATGGTTTCTCTGTGTAGCCCTGGCTGTCCCAGACCTCACTCTGTAGACCGGGCTGTCCTTGAACTCACAACTATCCTGCCTCTGCTCCTGTGAGCTGGGATTGAAGGTGGGTGCCACCATCACCCTGATTCCTTAATGCTTCTTATACCCAAATCATTGCTAATAATAAGATAATTATGTTTCACTTCTTTGTCTTTAAAGCTGAAACCCAGGGACTGAGGAGTAACAGGACCTGAGTGACCACGAATTCCCCTGTTGTCTCCTACCTCGTGTTCTCCGTCCTCCGGCTGATGCACTGGTGTAGGTAGAGATACTCCTGAGGCGCACTGGTGGACAAGGCTGGCTGGATGTGGCTCGACACGGGGGGCTCAAACGTGAACAGAGTGGGTTGGCTGGAGTGGGAAGGGGCGGAGGACTTCCTTTCTCGGAGCAGGTGCTGGCTGGAGCTGCTGAACTCAGCTGGAGAGGAGCGGGGACCGTGGCCGACTGAAGAAAGGTTTCTCAGGGAGTCTGTGGAAAGAAGAGCGAGCTCTGTGAGTGAAAGAAGGAAGGGAGCCGGGCGGTGGTGGCGCACGTCTTTGACCCAGCACTTGGGAGGCAGATCCGCATCTCTGTGAGTTCGAGGCCAGCCTTGTCTACAGAGCTACACAGAGAAACCCTGTCCCCCAAACAACCACCAAAACCTGAAGAAACAAATGAAGTAAACAAGTCAAGGCTTCTAGGATGGAGTCATGTAAGGCATGGCGGGTTCCTGCTGTTACCATCCCCTGGAAGCTTCTGGCTCTGCTGAAGGACACATTGCTTACCTAAGACTCACTGACTCAGTCCAGAATCTTTGCCTTTCTGCAATGAAGCACAAACTCATCCCAGCTGCCCTTCAGACTAGACCCTGCTCGTCTGGGTGCTCTTCCGTTTCTCTCCAAGGACAACTTGGTTCTCTGTTCCCTACTTTTCTTGTCCACTGGTCCTTCTTTGTTTCTTCTTATCTCAAACTCTCCTCTGTTAGATTGGGAAGGAAGTGAGGTACTTGAGGACAGAAAAAGGCTTAGAGTACTACAACCTGAGCTCAGAGCCTTATTCATGGGCTGGTTCTTTAAGCTTGGCCCTTGTTTCCTAGTCTGACCTACTTCCTCCTCTCTCTCCACACACAAGCAAAGCAGATGGAAGCATCCTCGGCCTCTGAGCATAGTGGCTTTTCTTCTGTGATTCTTCGCTTTCCTTACACTGCTCCTTCGTCCTGGGTTTTATCTCTACACTCCTAGCAAACTGATATGAAGACCTCAAGATCCCATGCAGATGCTACATTCCCACAAAGCCTTCTTGAACACTTTTTTTTTCTTTCTGGGTGCTGACAGGTTCCAGGGCACACTCCCTTCAGATCTCTGGTCACTGAGCTCTCTTGCTCTTGGTTTCTGAGAAGTGTGTCACAGTGAGGTTATTGCTTATACAGTCCCAGCATTTACCTACATCAACCGTTCTTAGTCCATGGTTATATAAGAAAAACCTTTGCTATTTAAAAATTCCAACAGTAAAACTCATGTTCTTAAGAAATACGGAATAAAGGTATAAATGCGCTCAGGTGACGTGCTAGCTAGGGAGGACCATTTTGGGGATGATGGCTTTCTAAGTTATCCAGATCCTATCGGAGGAGACAGGTTCTTTGGCTACTCTCTCTTCTGACCTATTTCAAGCTGCACTGTCTGCATGGCCCAGGGCAGGGTCATTGATGCATTAGTGCTAATCACTCTCTGGTCACCCCCCATACAGTCAGGGCAGAGGAGAGAAAGCCAGTGAGCCTCTAGGGAAAACTGCTCCACAAGAGCCGTATTGATCTCCAAAATGAATTCCTATAACAGGTCTCCTAGTGACCTGGATGATGTTAACAGAATCAATGCATCTGTTACTCCATTAGGTTTGTGGAATGAACTCTTTAATGGTGGATGAGAGAGGGTTTATACCAGGCACAGAGTAGTCATGGCACGGGGGAGGAACACAGCTGTTCTGCTGAGAAGACACAGGGGAGGGATAAGAAGAAGCCCTCCGATAAGGTTCTACACTCTCAGTTGACTATCTGGCTTCCTCTTGCTCTGTCTACATCTGCATTCCTCACGACCTAGTTCTAGACCGTCCTGTGACGGATGGCAGCCCTCACACTTCATCTCCAGCCTGGGTCGTCCTGGCTCCCTCCTGTACACCCCCTACCTGCTGGGCTCTTCCTTCGTATGTCCTGTCAGCTGCTTGAGATGAGCAACCTAAGCCAGTCTCCTCCCAGTGCTTCCTGTCTCAGGGAAACACACCAACACCTTCTCCATCAGTCAGTCAGCCAAGCCATCAGCTTATCTGTGACTCTGCCCTGCGTCCCCGCCACCGTGTCAGCCTGGCACTGCCCCATTCAGCGATGGTGGCTTCTCCTTACAATGCCTACAGAGCTCTGTCTCTCTGAATAGTATTTTCTTGTTTATTTGTTCAACTGTATTTCTTACTGATGCTTCTTGTACTCCAGAGTATTTCCAGGAACATACCAGTCTCCCCCTCGTCACTGGGCTCCTTCTGCATTAGACTGAAACTCAGTGAAGCCAGAGATTGCAACCCTTTCCTAACAGCCTTGGGTCATGCCTCCCGAATCACGAGACTTAATATTTGTTGGCCAAACAAATAAGACACAAAAGATAATAAAGCGCTACGTCTTCAGTAACAGTTACTGATTTCTCATTGCCTTCGGAATAAAGGTGCCTCGGTGTGACAATGAAGGGTATTTTGTAATAACCTGTATACTTTATCTTGTCGCCCAGTGCCTCCCTCAGTCCTGCAGTGCACAAATGGAACAATCATCTTTGCCCCACAGCCCTCTGCCTTCAGCGCAGACTGGAGCCAGTGTGGGACTCAGTGTATTCATTTGCCTCTCAGAGTCACAGGGACCTGGAAGACATCAACAAGCTTTCTTACCTCGATTTACTTATCTTACTCATTTAATTATGTTTGTGTTGGGGGCTGGATATGTATCCACCACAGAGGATCTCTACATAGTGAGATAGAAACAGAACAGAACACCGATAAAACATCTCTGAATTATGTGGCTATCTCCTGGGAGCTGGCTTTCCTTCTACTGTGTGGATGCAGGGCTGGGGTGGGGTGGAGTGGTGGAATCAGGTTGTCAGACTTGGCATCAGGTGCCTTGACCTGCTCAACCTTGTCACAGGCCTGGGACAGTCTTGACAGTGGGGTATACATAATCTCACAAGCATGTTCCAATTGTTTCTGTATCTGTAACTGTAACTGCCTGGGTGCATTCAATACATACAAATAAAATTAAAGGTTTTCCCTAGCACACAAATCCAGATGTGTCTGTTCCTTGTGGTGAAGATCTGTACTTTATGCGTTAATAAGATGAAGCGGGAGCTGGGATGAGCTGGGCCCTCTATGAGACCACAGGCATTTCTATGTAGCTCTAGTCTGTAGATCTAGACAAGCTCTGTTAAAGCTGGCTCACACCAACCCTGCAACTTCAAAAGAGTTCTGCCCGGCCTGACATTGTAGTTCATACCTGTTCATACCCTTTGGAGCTCTGAGCAGAGAAAGTACGCAAGTCTGAGGGAAGCCTGCACTACATGAGTTTCAGTGAGATCCTGTCTTCAATACAAAACAAAGCATCAATAAGAGATCTCTGCCCTGGGGTTGGGGAGATGGCTCAGGGGTTAAGAGCACTTGCTGTCCTAGTCGAGGACTGGGATTTGGCTCACAACTGTCTCTGGCTTCAGTTCCAGGGGATCTGACACCTTTGCCTGGTCTCCTTGGGCATCAGGTGCTCTCAGTGTGCACATAAATTTGTCCCCATATGTCCCCAACTATATTCTAAATATTTGTCCCTTTATACTCATGGATAAGTATAGTCCTGATCCCTCATCAAGGAAATTACTCTTTGCCATAGATGGAGACTATCATAGAAAACCACAGCCAATCAGAATGCAGAATTGTGGAGCCTGGTTTCAAGGGCTAGAAATACAATACAAATTCTGCACCCAAGGCTTAGGGATCACTGCAGAAGAGGGGGTGGAGAGATTGTAAGAGCCAAAGGAACAGGGAGTTTGTCGCGAAATCTCCTAGGGATGTCGGAATCTACATTTATTAAGTCTCAACAACATGATTGTCTAAACAGGAGCTGAACAAGAAAAACAATAAGCATGCTAACATGGATAGGGTGTGGGCAGAGCCAGGAAGGCTTCAAACCTACACAAAGAACCACAGGGAACTGAGGAATGCTGGAGCCGGAGAAGTCTTCCACAGGGAAGAGCACACCAATTGGTTATCCAATACCAAATGGCCTTTGAAAACATAAAGGCGTCATCCAGACTGAGAAGGTTGTATTTATGTATTTAGGAATCAAGATAAATAGATATGCAACAACAATGAAAAAAAGACAACATGGATTTGAAAGAGAGCAAGGAGGATGACATGGGGGGAATTTGAAGGAAGAAAAAAGAAGGGAGAGATGACAGAACTATGTTATAATCTCAAAAAGAAGACAACAAAGCATGCACGTGCACGCACACGTGCATACACACACACACCAACATCCAACAACATACCAACACCCCTATAACATGACCTCAAAAAAAAAAATCAAATGAAACCCAAGTTTCATATAAGGTCTTGCTTGCTTTAGGAATAATAATAATAATTAATAAAAGCTGAATTCAGCTTACTGGAATAAGGTGTCCTCATTCTGGACACAGAAGGCCCAGTATCCCTGGAGCCCTTTACACACGGAAAGCAGTCTGTGCACCATCCAGGGTGTGCTGGGGGATGCTGCCCTCACTTTCCCCGTTGGCTACAGGCAGTGTATCAACCAGCTTGGGCTCTGTGCTGCTCTGCTTTGTTCCTTTTAGGCAGCAATGGTCTTCAGAGATTGGAGTGTGTTTTACATGCGTGTTCTAGATAGGGCTTAGTAGTGCTATGACATGACTCTATAAGCACTCAGGGTCCTAGACTATAATAAAAAAATTCAAAATTAGGGGCTGGAGAGATGGCTCAGAGGTTAAGAGCACCGGCTGCTCTAATAGAGGTCCTAAGTTCAATTCCCAACATCCACATAGTGGCTCACAACCATCTGTAATGAGATCTGGTGCCCTCTTCTGGTGTGTGGGCAAACATGCAAGGAGAGCACTGGGTTGTAGGAGAAAGGCTAGCCTCTTAGCCCCAGAATAATAATCACACAGAAACTGTATCAATTAAATCACTGCTTGGCCCATTAGCTCTAGCTTCTTATTGGCTAACTCTTACACCTTAATTTAACTCATCTCCACTAATCTGTGCATCACCATGAGGTTGTGGCCTACCAGTAAAGTTTCAACATGTCTGTCTCTGGCAGTGGCCCCATGTCGTCTCCCTGACTCAGCTCTTCTTTCTCCCAGCATTCAGTTTAGTTTTTCCTGCCTACTTTTGTTTTGCCCTGCTCTGCTATAGGCTCAACTCAAAGCAGTTCTTTTTTAATCAGCGGTTTTCACAGCATACAGAGGGGAATCCCACATCACCGGGTACATAATCTTTTTTTTTTTTTAATCAAAATTATATCCAAATACTTGACAGCACAAACTCTCCATGGGATGAGATATCTAACAGAAAAGGATGCATCAAGTAAACAACTGAGAGGTTGGATTCCTTTTGTAACTGTGCCTCTGCTTTGCTATTTAGCTCTTAGCAAGTAGGCTGCTTGCCTTTGATGGACCTTACCCACCTCAGCTGTGGAAAGTTACAAGTACCACACACCCTACCACTAAGTATTGAGGGTTGCCAAAAGGATAGAGAATTGAAACACACACACCCCAAATGTCATACATGCATGTTTCTGACAGCGCTATTGAAATCACCCACAATGGAGCTGGAGAGACGGCTCAGTGGTTAAGACCATGGACTGCTCTCGCAGAGGATCCTAGCGCCAACACTGTGACTCAAACCACCTGTAACTCCAGTTCCAGGGGCTCCAGCCATCTTCTAACCCTCACAGGCACACACAGTGCACACATTTACATGTCACGTAAGAATAAGTAAAAGGTAAGGAGAAACAGCCCAAACTGCCCACTGACTAATGAGTGGCTAAATAAGACGCAGCAGTCCCCAAAGTGGAGTCACAGACGTACGCATGAGTGAAATACTGACGCGCAGCGTTCTGACGAACTCTCAGGACTTTGTAAAGGAAGCCAGTTAGAAGAGATGGAGACCATACAGTGTAACTTCTGTGCATGGTTTGGAAACCCAGACAAATCCCCAGACAGAGAAAGCAGGCGCAATGAATGCTTAAGACTGAGCAGAGGGTGGGGATGGGGCAGTCAAAAGGGAGTGTGACCGCTAAGGATTATGAGGTTACTTGGGAACAATGAAATATTTAAAAATTAAGACTGCGGAGAGGGCTGCACATCCATATAAACACACTAAAACCTGCTGGACTGTATATGTGATAGGCGAATTTAATGGTATGTGAAATAAATCTCATTAAAGATTTAGACATAGAGTTTGATAATTTCCCAACAAGCTAAATATACCTATCCCCTCCAAAAAGACCCAGTAGTCTCACATGTATGTATATGTCCTAGATAAATAAAAAATTTTGTCTGTAAAATGAACTTATACAGAAATATGTTCAGGGCCAGTGAGACAGCTCAGTGTGTATGCTGGCTACCTGAGTTTCATAGCCAGGATCAAACTTTACCTATCGCCGTAACCCAAAATATCAGTTACTAGATTGTCATGATGATTGAATAACTTGCATGCTTCAGATGGGTTATAAAAGACCATCCGTGTCTGGGCACAGCGATACATACCCTGGGATCCCTGGGTTCAAGGTCATGCTTTACTAGGCAGTGAGCTTGAGGCCAGTCTGGGAAACACAGTGAGACTGTGTCTCAAACATCAGAACAAAACAAGAAAACACCAAACAAACCACACACACACATACAAATCCCTAGCAAACTATTAAGTGTGGACAGAGATCAATAGCATCTAATCATGTGTTCCTGCCAGGCACAGAAGCTCGTGTCTAACACACACACACACATACAAATCCCTAGCAAACTATTAAGTGTGGACAGAGATCAATAGCATCTAATCATATGTTCCTGCCAGGCATAGAAGCTCGTGTCTACATTCCCAGCATTTGGGAGACTGAGGCAGGAAAAACGACTGTGAAGTCAAGGCTAGCCTGGGTTATGTAGTGGATTCTAGGTTGGCCAAGAATACATAATGAGACCCTGTCTCAGAAAAAGGTGGGGAGGAAGTCACAGTGGCACACCTGTAACCCAGACATTAAGGAGGTAGAGGCAGAAACATCATGATGTGTTTGATGTCGCCCTGATTTACACAGCAAGTCCCAGGCCGGCCAGGATTGCATACTGAGACCCTGCCTCAAGACACAAGGTTCATCCGACCTTTATTTTTTCCTTATTTCCTTTCTGAAGTGAACACTGAGCATGTGGCAGACACCAGTCCTCACGAAAGTGGTACATACTTGACTAAGAGACCCTGCCCCTTTTCCATTTTCGTCATCCCGTGCCCCCTCCTTTACTCCCCTTCACCCCGTAATTACAGCAGGGCAGTACGACTTGGAGACCCGAGTGAGCTGGAAAATCCTTTCCAGACGGTGACCTTCATGTCTGGACAGCAGTCAGTTCACTCAGACCCCAAGTCTGGTTCCGCAGGCATCAGACTGAGGCCACGCCCAGTTTGGAGCTGGGAGGATAACGCCTGGCCTACAATCCCCATGCTATGTGGCTGTTGTTGTCAGAGTCGAGGTCAGAGTGTGAAGCAGACCATGCACAGATATAAAACGTTTGCAACGTTTGTTTTTATTGCTTGGAACCTTTGGAGAGAAGAAACTGTGGCACAGATAAAGGAAAAACGTGAGAGGACCTAAGTCTGGGATGTTTTCGGTATGAGATGGACATGCTGTAGTGGTGATGTGTCCTGGGTCGCTAGGAAGGTCAGCTACAAGGAAAGAAGGGAGGTTTCCAGACTCCTGGCCTGGCTTCTATCTCTAAGTCTAGACTAAAGATAACGGCTGCAAATGTCTGGGTCGGTTTGTTTTCTTTTAAGCAGGGTTTTATTTTTTCCTTTTCTTCCTGGCTTCTTTTTACGGCTCTACAGAATCACTCCCCTTCCTTTCCACAACCACCCCTGGGAAGGCTGCCCAGCATGCAAGTACTCCTCCCACCGCCCTGCAAAACTGCACAGTGCAGGACCGCTCAGAGGGTGTCAGGGGAGGAGCTCTGCCCAGGCCGGGCCAGCCATCAACAGGCTGGTGATAACGGAGGCAGGAAAGGAGACCTGGCAGGGGTTTCTGGAAAAGATGACTGGCCGTATAACGACTGGTTCCCTTATCTGAATGCCCTTGTTATCTCTATTCCTTCTCTCCAAACAATCTGCATCCCTAAGAGTCTCAGTGGGTCTCAGAATCCAGACCCAGGGAGACCAAAACACTGGAGACGAGGCTGGACCCAAAGCCTGTCTCTGTTAACTCTGAGCTCCGTGGCTTGGGCGTGGAAGGAGTCGAGATCATCTTGTAGGAAGCATTTGGCACATCCCTTCTTACTGGGAGACTTCAAGAGGGCCAAGAGGGATGAGCTGGATGTATGGATGGCAGCTACCCTAGATGCTCCATGGGGAACTACTGAGAACAGAGAGCCAACAGCATCTACAAATGAAAACTACCATTTACCCAGCACTTACTAAGTACGCCTCATCACCCTGTGAGGATGAGCTCTTCCCGCTTCCTGCAAGGACATGGGTTTGGTTCTCAGCACCACACTGGGCAGCCTACAATGGTGCATAATTCCAGTGCCAGGGTGATTTAACACCTCTGCCTCTTCAAGTACTTGTAGTCATGTTCCTACACACATGTGCCCAAGCCACGGAGCTCAGAAAGTTCAATGAAGGAACAAACGTCTCCAAACCTTTTCTCTGTATCACTGAAATTATAAAGCTAATAATTTCCAAGCAGCAGGATCCAAGTCCTAAAATCTAAACTCTGAAATCACTTTGCTTTTGCTCTGGACAAAACATTCAATGTCGTTATATGAGGCCTCACATCCGTCACGGCCATGCTAAATGCTGAGGAGTCTCCGCAGAGTTCTCTGAGAGGAAGAGGCACTAGAATGTTTGCTTCATTGTGTTTTCAGTGCTGAGGATCAAACCCAGGGCCTGATACACGCACTACTGATCAGCAGCACCACCCAGTCAATAAAAAGCAATAATTTAATTCTTGATAAACCGTTTTTTTTTTTTATTTTATTTTAAGAAGCGGGTTGGTAGAGGGGAGCTTCTAAAGGTCTGGCAAGAGGTAACAGTTGATGGAAGAGTTTTAAAGACAGAACGGTAGAGGACCCCAAGAGCGGATGTTCCTCTAATAAAGCTCACTAGAAAAACAAATGGGTCAAGAGGGAAGGGCGAGGCTGGGTCGACAGTTCTAGGCCATTTGATCTCAAAACCACAAGCTCGAAATTATTGACAAAGGCATAGTTCTCATAGTCTTTCCGTACATACCATAACTAGGGAGAAATTGCTAACCATAAGGACAGACAGACAAAAAGGCTCCAATGAACAGACAACCTTATCCGGTGGCAACAGCAGATTCCCTGGAGCCCAGTTCATTTACCACTGTTCGTTCTCCCCAAAGCTTTCATCCACCGTTCAAGGAACGGTGGCCCAGGGAAGGGAAACTGCTGGCTCAAGGCTCTACGGTGAGATCAGACATGAACCGTGGAGCTGGAGTTCAAATCTCTTGGTCTATGAACGAGGCGGTATTGTCTAGAGCATGGGAATCTATAAGGAGTCTTGAGATCTGACCACCAGAATGCTGGCTGGCTGGGGGGTTGTTTTGTTCTGGGTTTATAATGTTTTACAGTAAGTAAACATCTGTTAGATCAAACTTAAAGACCACTATAAATAATTCTCCAAGTTCAAAAATATGTCTTCTAGTGTCTACAGTCGTCATAAAGCAGAGGAAGTTGAAAGAGGTGGCGGAGACGGCGTGAGAGCCCGGGAGACCTTCCCCTGAGTGCCGCTCTCTCACCCCCTCCGCGGAAGAATCCGAGAAAGAACATCTCAGCGCTCGGGGCAGCCAAGTCAGAACATCCTGACCTTGGCGCATATGATCCTGAGGTATGTATTAGCGGAAATTGATTCTGGGGAATGCACAGAGGAAAGGCAGAGAGTGGCTGTAGCTTTGCGCTGTGGCTCTTGGTTACTTGTCCTTAGAGGACTCTTTGCCCCAGAATAGCCCCCTTAGAGACACAAATGCCTTCCATCAGGCCTCTAGCCGGGATCAATCATGCCTTAGTTTCGCCTCGGATTTTAGTTGGGAATTCACAAACCTGCCACATAAAACAAGACTACAAGTCAGGATCCCGATCACTGTTTCTCTAACGATGCTTCGCACAGTGTTCCAGGCCTAGCAAAAGCCTGGGTTTCGATAAGAAATCCGTTCAGTCAGAATTTTTCCCTCCCTGGCATCAGCAGAATGAATGAGCGGCCCCAGGTTCCAAATTCTCTCGGGCTGGAAGAAGCTGTACCCACGGTGTGACGTTTGCTGGGCTGTGTATGCTTCTGGCTTTGGACAATGAGTCTGTATTTAGCCAGGTGCTGTCTAGCTCTGCTGTCATCTTACCAAGCACACCCACCTTTCTCCTCTTCCTTTCTTGGGAACTTGGGCTGGTTAGGGGTCCCTGTTGAAAGGTAGTCCCCTCAAAGTGTTCGCTCATACTTGAAATAAAGCTGGTTTGGGGGGTAGGGCGGGGAGAAAGTGCTGGGCGTGGAACCCAAGGCCACACATGTTTGCAACCACTGGAATGAAACACTCTTGTCATTGTGTATGAGTCATGAGCAGCCGCCATAGGGACTACACGAGCAATCTCAGGCCAGTCTCAAGGGGTGGATCTTGTCTTTGATTCACGAGCTCCTGCCACAGAAGCAAAGTGCTCATCTATATTCACGGGAGTACTCCAATCCTCCTCCTAAGGAACCCTGGGAACCCATTAGCATTCCCGGGGGGATCAGTCCATCCAGTGGGTACCAAAGTTCAGATTTTAGGGATGCATTTGAACCTTGAAAACTTTCCATGAAAATATATATAAAAAACATTAACAATAAATACTTAAAGCTAACCAGCTTTGTCAGGTGGAGATTTTGCTCCCTTCTCAGCGACTCTCACTAAGACGGCACTGGTGTAAACTCCAGAACTGTGGGAGCCCACTGAGAATCATTCGCCGTGGGATTAATTGAACAATAGCTTAAACTGATCAGTTTGGATGCGATGCTGGGAGTCTAAGAGCTCTAGCTTCCCCTAAGGAACAAGGAGGCACACAAAAGCATCTGAAGGGAAACACTGGCTTCAGGAGAGGCACTGTGATGTTGGGGAAGGAACTTGAGATTTGGAGCCTGGATCCTGGTGTACTTGCAGGGAAACTGAGTGAGGCTAAAAGCCCTTGGTTTGCAGTTTGTAAAGGCTGCTAAACTTTTCCAGGAAGAAACACCCATGCTCCCAGGGAACTCCTGCAACTCATAAACACTTTCAGTAATGTAGCAGGATACAGGATTAACAACAACAACAAAATCAGTAGTCCTCCTTTACACAGATGATAAATGGGCTGAGTAAGAAATCAGAGAAACATCACCCTTCCCAATAGCCACAAATAGCATAAAATATCTCAGAGTAACTCTAGCCAAACCAGTGAAAGACCTGTATGAAAAGAACTTTAAATCTTTGAAGAAAAAATTAAAGAAGACACCAGAAAATGGAAAGATTTCCCATGCTCTTAGGTAGGTAGAACTAACATAGTAAAAATGGCAATCTTACCAAAAACAATCTACAGATTCAATGCAATGCCCAGCAAAATTCTTCACAAACCTCAAAAGAATAATACTCAATTTCATATGGAAAAGCAAAAACCCCAGGATAGCCAGAACAATTCTGTACAATAAAGGAACTTCTGGAGACATCACCATCACTGACTTCAAACTCTACTACAGAGCTACAGCAATGAAAACAGCCTGGTATTGGCATAAAAACAGACAGGAGGACCAATGGAACCAAATCAAAGACCCAGATATCAATCTACACACCTATGAACACCTGATTTTTGACAAAGAAGCAAAACATATAAAATGGAGAAAAGGAAGCATATTCAACAATGGTGCTGGCATAACTGGATATCCACATGTAGAATAATGAAAATAGACCCACATTTATTACCATGCACAAAACTCAAGTGCAAATGGGTCAAAGACCTCAACATAAAGCCAGTCACACTGAACCTCATAGAAGAGAAAGTGGGAAGTATACTTGAACGCATTGGCACAGGAGATCACTTCCTAAGTATAACCCTAGTAACACAGACACTGAAAGAAACAATTAATAAATGGGACCTCCTGAAACTGAAAAGCTTCTGTAAAGCAAAGGACACGGTCAACAAGACAAAATAGCAGCCTACAGAATGGGAAAAGATCTTCATTAACCCCACATCAGATAGAGGGCTGATCTCCAAAATATACAAAGAACTCAAGAAATTGGACACCAAAAGATCACATAATCCAATAAAAAAATGGAGTACAGACCTAAACAGAGAGCTCTCAACAGAGGAATCTAAAATGGCTGAAATACATTTAAGGAAATGTTCAACATCCTTAGTCATCAGAGAAATGCAAATCAAAACAACTCTGAGATTTCATCTTACACCTGTAAGTTAAACCTGTAAGAATGGCCAAGATCAGAAACACTGATAACAACTCATGCTGGAGAGGATGTGGGACAAAGGGAACATTCCTGCATTGTTGGTGGGAGTGCAAGCTGGTACAGTCACTTTGGAAATCAGTGATTTCTCAGAAAATTAGGAAACAACCTACTTCAAGACCCAACAATACCACTTTTGGGTATATACCCAAAGGAGGCTCAATCGTACCACAAGGACTTGTGCTCAACTGTGTTCACAGCAGCATTGTTCGTCATAGCCAGAACCGGGAAACAACCTAAATGCCCCTTGACTGGAGAATGGATAAGGAAAATTTAGTACATTTACACAATGGAGTACTACACAGCAGAAAAAAATCTTAAATTTTGCAGGAAAATGAATGGAGCTACCTATTTTGAGTGAGGTAACCCAGACCCAGAAAGATAAATATGATATGTACTCACTCATAAGTGGCTTTTAGACATAAAGCAAACAAAATCAACCTACAAATCTCAGTCCCAGCCTCTTATGAATAACATTAGAATTTCTTTTTAAAAATGTATATATTGCCTGCATGTATGTATATGCACCACATGCATGTCTGGAGATCAGAACAGGGTGTCAGAACCCCTGGAACTGGAGTTATAGATGGGTGTGAGCTGCCATGTGGGTGCTGGGAATTGAACTCAGGACCTCCGGAAGAGCAGCCAGTGCTCTTGACTACTGAACCATCTCTCCAGCCCTAAAGTTTAAATTTTTCATGCTTCTTTCCTATTTCAACAATGCATTTCTGAAACAACATTTGGAAATGAGTTAGAAGTTTTAAAACAAAGTAGATTAAACGACAGTTTTCAAAGTTATAGCCCAACACTGCAGCTAAATAATTTTTTTTGGGGGGGGGTTTTCGAGACAGGGTTTCTCTGTGGCTTTGGAGCCTGTCCTGGCACTAGCTCTGTAGACCAGGCTGGTCTCGAACTCACAGAGATCTGCCTGCCTCTGCCTCCCGAGTGCTGGGATTAAAGGTGTGCGCCACCATGGCCCGGCTGCAGCTAAATAATTTGAGAACTGTATCAAAATATCTATCTCTAATAGTGGCCACATGGTGCATAATATTGAAGCTAAATACAAAAACATAATTTAAAGA
This sequence comes from Microtus obscurus, assembly GCA_963919715.1. Classification (NCBI taxonomy): domain Eukaryota; kingdom Metazoa; phylum Chordata; class Mammalia; order Rodentia; family Cricetidae; genus Microtus; species Microtus obscurus. Next base: position 24,805,752 of record CAWTZC010002521.1, read on the forward strand.
ATTAAATTTTAATTTGTTCAACTGATAGTATGTAACCTTGCTAATAAGGATGCAGAGCCATCAAGAAGGGTCCAAGCCAAGCACTTGAAAAGCTGAGGCAGTCAATCTGAGCTCAAGACTAGCCTCTGGTACATGTTTCTCAAACCCAAACTATGAAAAGGTTCACAAAGGAAGTGTGGCTGAGAGAATTAAAAAGCAGGTTCTCCATGGCAGAGGCTGGATGAGTAAACAGAACAGAAACAGAGGCAGCACTTAACACTGTGGGCTGCAGTGGTCAAGAGGAAGAGGAAACAGGTTCAGGGGAAGCAGAAGCAGATTTTCTTCAGAAATTCAGGTAGACACCACTGGAAACCCAGACACCTTCCAGTGGGCAGCGAGGCTTTGGGCAATGACTTAATGTCTGGGAAGACACTGCTCTATGAGAACGACATTAAAAACAGGACAGGTTCATCCTAGGTTAGACTGAAGAGTGCAGGGCTCATCCTAACTGGAGCAGAGGGACAGCCCAGGGGATGGAGGCTCCCCCAGAGCACGGATGTCATGCTGGAGTGGTGTGTGCACACTGAACTTGATGGTGCAGTCAGAGGTCTGGGCATGACTGCAGAAGCCGAGGTGGGGACCGGGTCCTTGTGACACTTAGTGGGGCCCACTAAAGCACTGTTTCCAAATGGTCCCATCCTATTGAAGAGTTAGAGCACAGCCTGCTTTTCCTCTCTGTGCTTTTAGAAATGGACATTTAAAAATGGGTCTGCCGCTTTATGTGTTTATTTGCTGGTTTTGATTTCTTAATAATTTCTTGCTCTTTTTGTATTTATTTTGGTTTTACAGCCTGACCACAGTTTCACTTCCTTCGTCTCCTGCAAGGGTCCCCCCCCCACCCCTTTCCACTCTTCCATCTCTCTTCGGAAAAAGCAGCCTCTCATGGATATCAATCAGCCATGGGATATCAAGTTGCCCCCCCCTTTTTTTTTTTATTGAGACAGGGTTGGTTTCTCTGTGTAACAGCTCTGGCTGTCCTGGAACTCACTCTGTAGACCAGGCTGTCCTTGAACTCACAGAGATCTGATCTGCCTGCCTCTGCCTCCTGAGTGCTGGGATTAAAGGTGTGCACTACCACTGCCCAGCTGGGGTGCCATTTTTTACTGGCTATGGGGAAAGCACCATCTAGTAGGACTGTGATTTTACGTGTACACGAGAGAGCGTGTTGCACGTGTGTATGCACAGAGAGGCTCTGGGTAAAGAAGCCCGACAGTCTGGCCACGCTTGGTTTCATAAAATCAACTCTTTCTCTTGGTGTTTTCCATTTTGTTGCTGACTGATAAAAAGTTTCGTAGCTTATTCCTGATCTAAAGGTCAGAGCTTTCGGGTCTCTGCCACAGGCAGTATTTTCATACCGTGTTTTAGCCTTTGCAGGGGAGCGAGGGAGAAGAATGCCCAGGTCCTGCTTCACTTGTAGCCTTTGACCTTCTCTGCTGAAACCTTCACATCGATCCTATTCTCCCTTTTCAGGTATTGTGTTCCGTGCAGGATTTGATTAAAAAGCAATGCTTAAAATAGTGCTTTAAATGACTTCTAGTTTATTGTTGAAGGCTACAAGATCTGTGCATGGAATCAATAACAAAACTGAAATCTCCTGGTGTAGATCCTGGAGATGTGACCACACAATAGGCCCTGTGGTATCCGGAACCCTCAGAATAACTATCTATAACTGGATGTTTAACTAGCCTCAAGATTGTCAACGATTCAAGAAGACACAAATGCCACTTACCACTAGATACAAAAATCTAGTTCTATCTCTGGTCCAAAATGAAAGTTAGACAGAACTTTGGAATCTGACAATTCAACCATCATTACTGCCGTCCTTCACTTGGGAGAATCACAAGTTCTCTATGAATAGCAACAAGGGGGTGTGGGAGCAGGGAATCTCAAGTTATAGTTGGGAGCTATCCAAAGCTGCTGGGGTGGGAATTTGGGACCAGACTGCTGCTACCTCTCAGTCTGTGGGTTTTGGCAGGTAACACTAGACTTAATCTATGCTGGCTGCTAGGGGGTGAGGGGGAGCGTCTCGTATAAATAGACAGAGCAGGAAGAAGGATCAAGGTTTTGAATGGAGAAAGGGGTCATGTTTTTCCCAGTCACCTTTTCCTCCTCCAGAGTCTGAACTTCCTTGAAGGTCAGGCCTGGGGCCTGTTCCAGGACAATGCAGTAAGTTCTGTGAAGATTTGTGGAGTTTATATTCAACTCAAGACCTGTTTTTGGGGGTGACTAGACCCAGTTGTAAACAAAAAACTAAGCCACAGACTTACAAAGGAGATGTGCTACTCTAGAAGGACTTAGAATAACAGTTTCCAGAAGAGATGCAGGGATCCCAGACCAGGATGAAAACTGGTCTGGATGTTTATTTTCCTCATTGTCTCAGTGGAAAAAAAAAATGGGTGGGTAATTGAGACAGCAGCCTCCACCTCTGGGCTGGGGCCTGGGTCAGTCCCCACCCTGTTCTTCGCTTTGCTCCTCAGCAGCTGGTTGCAGTCTGGGAGATGCTGTCTCTCACCTCCCACACTGGCTCTCAGTTTCCAGAAGGGTCCCAAGAGAAGCTGGGAGTCTGAGCTCAGAGAAACAAAACAGAAAAGAGAAGGTCTCCCAGGGATGAGGGAAGGAAGACTTCTTCTCTCCCCACCCTATTCCACGCCCAGCTCGCCACACTCCCACCCACATTTAGCACCGGGTGGCGGGGGAGGACACGGTAGTCAGAGACATTTGTGGGGACAGCGGCTCTCCCAGGGTTCTCTGCTGCCCAGCAGGAACAGGGGCTCTAGAGAGGGGCAAGCTGTTTGAAGACCCCCAGTTTGAAGACATTTGTCTGCAGGATGCTATTTTCCCAAATCATTTGTATGAGTTTTGTGACCCCGGATGGAATCTAAGACTTGAAATACCCTGCTGGGTAGTTGGGAAACTCAAGGATTACTAGAGGTTTAAATATTTATAAAACATTTCTGGGGACAGTCTCATCAATTTTATAGTAGAGAAAGGCTGGAGGAGGAGATAAAAAGCAGCTGAAACTCTGGGGATTTCATCCCCAGAATTAGGCTAACGACTGCCACAGAACTCCTGCCAAGGAGTAAAGAAGAGAAAAGCCAATCCCGTGGAGAGGATATGGAGGAGCTTTGGCTTTATTTCAAAATCTTTACCAGTTACAAAATGGGGCTTTGGTGACCTAAACTCCCCTAGCTCAAATTCATTCATAGTGGCTTGCTGGCTACTCAGACAGAGAACGTTGGTCTGCTAATTTAGCTGTCAGAGGCTGTTAATGTGTAACAGCGCTGCACAGGCAGAGTCATCCGCTCCCAGTGATTTAGAAACGCCCTGCTGCTCCTCCTTCTGGCTGGCTACTTTGTAACTTAGAAGCGGCTTTGCTAGACCTGTCTGTGAAGAGATTAGAAATGAGAAGGAATTAGCAAACACAGCCTGAGGATGCCTCAAAGCCCTGGAGCTCAACCCCAGCACCCCTACTTTCAAGACCAGGCTGCTCAATGATGCTAAAGCTCCCTGTCCCCGCTTGTGCAATCAGAATAGCGCTGGTTGCCCCCCCCCCCCCCCACTTCACTTAGTTTCAAGTGAGACTACAGAAGGGCTTGCTGAGAGGAATGTGCTCTAAAAATGGTAGATACTAAGTCACACTGTTTATCTTGCTCTATAGATAGAGAAAACATCTTACTTGACATCTTCGTCCTCACTGTATGAAAAGCAGCACTTGGCAGCTACTGTCCCTACTGTTTCCTGTGTCATCTGGGGTAACCCTTCCCAACAACCCTGGGAGGCTTCATTTCCATTTTCCAGATGATAAAACCTTAAGAGGTGAAGTTAAGTATTTGACGTCAAACAGCAAATACACTGAAGCCCTGGGTTCCAGCCAGACTCTGTAGTGGCTCTGTGGGTCCTGGACAGCAACTGGGGAGGGAGGGAGGGAGGAAGGGAGGAAGGGAGGGGACACAGGACTCAAAGGGGTGAGGGCTTTCTTTCCTAACACTGGCGGATTTCTCAGCAAATGAATAATTCATCCAAGCTTTCTGCTGAACGCTGGTTCTTTTTGTCTGTGGTACATCTGGTCAGGGACAGCTGCCCACGAATGGCCACCAGCGTGAGGACCCAGCCGAGTCTACTAGTAAACAAAGCTCAGAGTGGTTATCTGCTTCCTTATGTGAAGTTTTGAAGGTAATTTTGATTCATAGAGGGAAGGGGATTTTAATTTTGTATATACACACAAAACGAAAATGGACCCTACATGCAATGTGAAATCTTTCTGGCATGTATTCTTTTCTTCCTGGAGTATTCTCCTGGGTCTTCTTTTGGGAGGCGCTCTTTGTCGGGCCTATGTGAAAACTCAGACTCAGCTCCACTGCTGGTCCGGCTTGATCACTCAGGCTCTACGCTAGACGTTTTTGGCTGGAGAATGTGAGGAACTGCAGGGTAGCAGTAGAAATAAGAATCTGGGGGTGGCACGAAAGTTGAAGAAAGAAAAGGACAGACTCCATCTGCTAGAGAAGCTCTTCCAGATGAACGAGAAAACCAGAAGCGCTCAGTGGATCCCATTACAGCCCTTGAGGGAAGGGGGCAGACAAAGGAAAAGGGGTGTCTGCCCGAAGAAGGCACCCACGCAGAGGGATTTGTACAGGGTCAGGCAGCAAGCAGGTGACCCCGCGTGGGGTACAGTGTGCCCAGTCCTGGGGACCACGCAGAGGGAGCGCAGCCAGAGATCTGCGGTTTGCCTGACAGCTCACAGAGAAGCAGAAATACTCTCAAGAAGGAGACGAGGTTGGGGCTCAGGCAACCCTTGCTCACCCAGTCCCAGAGAGAGGATCGGAACCAGACATCCTTCCCTCAGCCTACAGGTGCGCCGATGAAATCGGTCGCTGGACTGAAGCCCTGGAAGTCATTACAGAGATTATGGGAATGATTTGAGGTACAAGGAGTGACACCTGAGCCAGCTGTGGGACCGGCATGGCGGGGTCAGCAGGGCCTGCAATCTTACACAACGCCAATGGGGGAAAAGCTGTCTAGTTCTACCAGATACTCCTATTCCAGGAGTTCAGGAGCAAAGAGACGGACTATCCTTTATAATGTGGAGTCAACCCTAGCTTAAACGCGAATCCTGGATGGGTCACTTTCTAGCTGTGTGACTGTGGGTCGAGATTATTACTACCTAAAAAGATAACTGTTAATTTTTAGTAGGGATTTATTTAAAGTCTCTATGTTCAGAGCATCCGTGGCAGCAAATATTTCATTTTATGGCGGCTGAACGGGAGGTTGAGGCAGCTCAGGGTGCTCTATACCTAAGGTGGGTGTTGATGCCAGGACACAGGTCCCAGCAGGAGAGCAGGGACTGCCACTGGTTGGGCAGCTCACTGCACTGAGCCCAGGTCTGGAGTGGGTAGGCAGAAAGAGTCTTTAAGTGCTGTCGATCTGAAAGCGCTACCCGGTAAGGAGAAATTACACACCGTCCTTATTTGTACACAGAGGTGGATGTGGTAGCGCACAGCTGTCATCCGACCACTTGGGAGGCTGAGGCAGGAAGGGCCGTGAGTTCAAGGCTACCCTGGTTTACAAAGCAAGATCACACGAGAGGAAGATGGGAAAAGAGGGAAGGAAATAGGAAGGTGGGGGTAGAGGGAGGAAAAATGAAAGGAAGCATGAGGGAGAAAGAGAGGTAGGCAGGGAGGGGAACAGGAGAAAGGAAGACAACAGAAACAAAGAGATTGAATGATACAGGGTCGATCACATTAGATGAAGTTATGCCACTAGGGTGATATTGCTTCCCCCTGAGAACCATAGTTTATTTGACAAAGACTTAGCACCAAGCATAAGAAACCTTGGGTCAAATTGTTGGTTGGGGGACTCCAGAAACTTATAAAACAATATAGGTGATTGCCATTGTCCTTGTCTCCCTCCCAGAATTTGAAGACAAACCCTTATTTCTGAAGACTCCATATGCTTTACAGATAGAATTTAGGAGAATTGAGCCAGAGCCGACCTGGCAGCCTCCTGCCCAAGGACTGGCTTTTATAGTACCAGAAGGTGCTATGCAAGCTGCCAAGGGGAAATAATCAATAGTTGTGGCAGTTTGAACGTAATTGTAATTGACCCCCATAAGCTCATAGGGAGGGGCACTATTGGGAGGTGTGGCTTGTCGGAGTAGGTGTGGCCTTGTTGGAGGGAGTGTGTCTCCGTGGGGGCGGGCTTTGAGGTTCCTTATGCTCCCTGTCACCATGACAATGGACTGAACTCTTGAAGCTTAAGTCAGCACTTCAATGAAATGTTTTCCTGTATGAGAGTGGCTATGGTTTGTATACAGGAACGATACTGATTTTTTTTTGAGTTAATTATATACAAATGATAAACAGGCCGAGAGCGAAATCAGAGAATCAACACCCTTTACAATAGCCTCAAATAATAGAAAATATCTTGTGGTAACTCTAACCAAGTAAGTAGAAGAGCTGTATGACAAGAACTTCCGTTCTTTGAAGAAAGAAATTGAAGAGGACAGCAGAAGATGGAAAGATGTCCTATGCTCATCAATAGACGGGTTAACACAGTAAAAATGGCCATTTTATCAAAAGCAATTTACAGATTCAATATAATTCTCATTAAAATCCCAGTGCAATTCTTCACAGACCCTGAAAGAACAATAGTCTACTTCATATGGAAAAGCAAAATCCCCAGGATAGCTAAAACAATCCTGGACAATGAAACAACTTCTTGATGCATCACCACCCCTGATTTCAAACTCTACTACAGAGCTATGGTAATAAAAACGAGATAGTATTGGTAGAAACACAGACAGGTGGGTCAATGTCATCGAATCAAAGACCCAGATGTAAATTCACACATACCTACGAACACCTGATTTTTGACAAAGAAGCCAAAATTAAGCCAAATAGAAAAAAAGAAAACATCTTCAACAAATGGTGCTGGTCTAACTGGATGTCGGCATGTACAGGGACTGGGAGGAGAGAAGGGAGGGAAAACTGCCGCCGGGATGTAAAATAAATAAACAAGTTTATCTGTCTGTCTGTCATTTATTTAAAGAAGAAAAAAAAAAAAGACTTGCCATAGTCATAATGTCTCTTCACATCAACAGAAACCCTGACTAAGACAGTTGTCCCATCCAGATATGATAGGTAAGGTATCCCCAAAGGTTCAATGGTGGCACTTACCTTCTGAGGGCAATTCACAGCTAAGTGTTATGTCTAATTGGACAGAAAGCCCCCTCACTGAGAGTGAATTCATGCTTAGTGCTGTGAACCTAGTCAACGACGAATGGCTGGTGAGGCCGCAGAACCCAGAGACCTTAACGTGGCCACTTTCCCAACTACAGTCTGAACTGCATTCTAAGTACTCATCCTCTTGCTCACAGAATTTCTTTTCGTGGTAAACAGAGCCCACTGTAGAAAACTATGAGAACACTGACTGGGGTACCCACCCCCCAGGAGATACATCCCTCACCCTCTACCTTCCCACAGATCCGTGGTCCCCTTTGCTTTCATTACCGTTACGTGTGCACGTGCAAACACAAGCACAGCCTGCTGAGCCCGTTTGCTTTGCTCATACCTGTATATTCTAGGGCTGACCACTTCATATTAGATAACCAACCAGGGAGCTCATCTCCGGGGAAGACCGATTCTTCCTGCGGTCATTATTTACCCACGGTTTTCACTTAGGGTTGGGGCCTCGTGAGAGTTCCTCATCCACGCTGGCAGGTCCACCACGCGTTATCACTATGCAGGTCTTGTTTAGGTGACCGTATGCCTGAGGTTTCAGGGGTGCAGCTTTCCTGACATAAGAAGATACTATCTTGAAGCAGATTTCTGGTTTCTGGCTCTTGCCTTTTTTCTACCCCACTTCTTCTGTGATGTTCCCTGAGCCTTGGGTATGTGGATTGTTTCTTGAGGCAGAACTTGTTTTGAGGATGCATGCGTGTGTGCGTGTGCATGCGTGTGTATGTGCATGTGTGTGCGCTGTGTGTGCACGTGTGTGTATGCATGTGTGCGTGTGTGTGCATGTGCACGTGTGTGTGTGTATGTGTGTGTGTGAATTTCCCTCCCCTGACGCTGCCATTTCATAGGTCCACACTAGCTTAGTGAGCTGTGAGCTTCCAGAAGACTCTCCTCTCCCTGGGTCTTACTTCCCATAGCTGTGCTTTGAATACAGACGCTCACTGCCACATCCAGCTTGGCTTCTGAGGATTGAACTCAGGTCATCGGGGTTGACTCATTGAGCTTTGTCCCTGGCCTTGCTTTGATGTTTGAGACAGGTCTAGCTCTTGTCACCCAAGCTGGCCTCAAACTCATGTTATCTTCTTACCTTAATTTTTTGAGTGCTCAGATTAAAGATATGAGCTACCATGCCCAAATAAGTTTTGTTTTTGTTTGTTTTTTTGAGACAAGATTTCACTGTAGTTTTAGAGCCTGTCCTGGAACTAGCTCTTGTAGACCAGGCTGGCCTTGATCTCACAGAGATCCACCTTCGTCTGCCTCCGGAGTGCTGGGATTAAAGGCCACCACCGCCGGGCCCAAATGTTTTTTCCCTCTGTGTGCGTATGCCTGTGCATATGCAAATGGATGAGTCCGTCACACATGTGGAGACCAGCGCTGGCTGTTAGGTGTCTTCTCTAGTGCCTCTCTACCTTATTTTCTGAGATAGGGCCTCTCACGGGTTTAGCTAGGCTGGTTAGCGAGCAAGCTTCAGGGACCTGCCTCTCTCTCTGCAGCACTTCTGCTACACCATCTCCTTATGTGGATACAGTGAACTCACTTATGCTTGCGCAGAACTTACTGACCAACTATCTTCTGATCTCCCCAGACCCTTGGTGTTTGTTCCGTGAGCTGTTTCCCAGTTTTCTGAACAAGGACCTCACTAACTGTGCCCTGGACTGTAACTACCTAACAACACCTTTCTAACTTCTGCCTTTTATTCCCATTCTTCCAAATTATAAATCAGCCCAAGCCACAGTGAGATCCTCAGCATTATCTCCACGTTTCTCTGAGAGGACCTGGCGTGGTATTCCACATTCAGTTATTTGGTATGAGCAATTACTGTTTTTGATAACAGTGCATGTTTTAGCGCCCACTGCAGACAGGTGTTTGGTATTTAGACATTTAAGTCGTTAACATTTCAAATTACATGGTAATGGTTTGGAGCTATACAATAAACTAGCAAAATGTTCATTACCTGCCAGTTCAGTGATGTAAACATAACCTCACATCTTCTTGAATGGGCGACAGTACATGAAGGGATAGAACTGTCTTCTGTGATTTATGAGTAATAAGCCTAAATTATCACCTGTGTATCATTTAAAGAATAGGTTATCATGTGAGTCTTTACTTGCGCTCACATGAAGAATCAGAACCTCTATAGATTATTTTTAGATCTGTGTAAACTGCATTCATTTTGTAGAAAAAACCCAAAGGGCTTGTGCTTAGTTTCCAGAACCATCAAGAGTGACAATAAACTAATAATTCCTGTTAGTATGGATGCTCCAGGGAGTTGGAGGTCAGGGCACACTTTCGTGAGCTAGTTATTTTTGCCGCGAGTCTCCGAGGCAGAGCTCAGGTTGTCAGTCTCGTGCAGCAGACACTTCTGCCCAGCTGTCTCGCCAGCCCAGTGAATTGCTTCTGACAAGAGATGCGTTCTGTCCTGCTGTCCTAGAGTGCAAGTCATTCAAGTTGATCTGGGTCGGTCTCCTTTTATATTTTGCTACCGAGGCAACTGTACCTTTTAATGCTAAGACTATTACGTACATGAAGACGCTCACTGCATTTTATTAAGGGACTGTGACTACGGATGCTGCTATAGTAGACATAAAACCTTTGTAATTTAAGAGCCACAGTTATGACTTGCAAATGTGAGATGCTAGTAAGTCCTAAAATCAGTGGGAAGATTTAAAGAAGAAAAGATATTTACATGTCAATAACTAAAGTAGAGGACCACAGAAGTGATACTCAGTGCTCACCGTTGGCTGCTGTATGTATGTGTATGCTGCACACCCCTCCCGCACATAAAACATAGACAAATCGAGGTACTTTTTAAGAAGGGGCTCTCAAAGCTGAAACATAAACTCAGCCCTTCGTTCTCTTATCTGTCCTCAAATGGATACAAAGGAACACAAGACTATGTATCAATAACCACAAAGGATGCCTAAGAAGCAAGCAAACTGTAAAGTGCTCTGAAAGAGATGGACTATAGCAGACAGAAACGGTCCAGAGTGCGATCAAAGGGAGCTCTTCCCTGGCACGGCTGACGGGTGGAAAGACACAGCGCGCTAAACCGGGATAGGGGAAACGGATCAGGGCTGACAGACGGTAGAAGCATCGGAACACCTGAAATATCGTTAGCCCCATCATGACCCTGACCTTTCTGGATTCCCCGTCGGATCATTATTAGAACCCGGAGGTCCCTCTGTATGAGGCCAACTCTGTTCCACTCTCCCCATTTGTAAACAACTTGTACCAAAAACAAAGCCTTAACCAGAGCGGGCTCTCCTGGCTGGAGGGACCGGGGTCTCAGCAGCGTCCCCTTGGAAAGGGCTGTGTTTGCGCTCATACCTGTGCTCTCCTCGGCCTGGTTGAAGCCGCAGATCTGGCAGATGCTCTGGACCCACTTATTCATGTCGGCCTCCGTCTCGGCCACCAGGTAGAAGGTGCGCTCGCTGGTCTTGATGTCGAACACGAAGCTATCCTGCAGCTCTTTCTTGTTGAACGTCAGGCCCGCATCCACCTGCTCGCAGAAGTTCAGGTTGATGATCCGCAGGGGTTTCTTGGAGTGCTCGTTCTTGTAGTATTCCAGAACATCTGGGTCGCCACTCATCCGGCCGCTCCGCAGTATAAACCAGCGCTTCTTCCAGGCCTAAATCACCAGAGCCGCGGAAAGAATAGGGAGAAAATGCCATGTTATTTCAAAGCTTTTATCAGGTCCTGGCATATCACAGATTGAGGATGGGTATGACGGGAGGGTAAGGCCTGGAGGGAAAACTCAGGTCATCATAGGAGGACCCACCAGATTGCTCAGTGGATAAAGGTACCTGCCACCACACTGAATGACCTGATCAATCCCTAAAACCTACGCGGGATGAACGTTATCATCTGACCTCCACATGTGCATCACGGTGTTTGTGTTCCACCAGATAAATATGTAATTGAGATTACCATATAAAGGAAGCCAGTTGACAGAGGAAGACAGGGACTTCTGGCCATTGGCTCCATGGAACAAAACAAGAGCATTCCCCGCAAAACAAACCCCCAAGACTCAAGCTCTCTGAAAGAGGAAGAAGGAAAGTGCTGTAGGTCACCTAGAAAGAATCCAGGCTGTCAAAGTCAGAGGACCTGGGGCCTGTGCTGGCTCCCTAACCACTCCATTCTCAGTGTGGCCTCTATCACTAACCTGTGTCCCTAAGTCCAGTTCTTTATTCTGGGACATAAGAACCTGGCAGTCTCAGCAGGCTGTGACAAAGAACAAACCCCAAACAACCAGAAGCCAAATACAGCTGCAGAACTTCAGGTCGAGTGTGAGTTCTTCTGCAGACACATTGTAAGATTCTCCAGCTAAGTTACTTATTTCTTTGGATCTTTCCTTATTTATGAAATGAGAATTGTAACCACCACTAAGACCATTTACCCTATTTATTTATTTGGTTGTGAGCCTAGCCTTTAACGGTTGAACCATCTCTCCAGTCCAAGAGGGTTATTTTTAAATACAAATGAGCTCATAGTGGTATAAATGTCAATAATTTATAATCACGATCACCATCACGATTCTTTCAACCTCCAGGAAGCTGAACCAATTCTACAATACTTCACACACACCTTTCATCCTTGTCCTCAATTATTTTTCAGTGTTCAATCCTCCCAAACTTGCTTCTTTCTCCATTTCTTTTTTTTTTCCTTGACAAAACCGCAACCTCCAGCTAAGTCTAATGTCCTACCTCTTCTGCCTGTTCTCACTTGATGACAGGCAGGGGGGGGCGAAGTAAGAGAGCTCATTGCAGACCGGCTTTCCCGGGCCTTCCCACGGGCCACTCACAATGCCCAACAATGCTGGTGGCCTGGCCAAGGACGTCCTTGTGCTCTTTGGCAATAAACCCTGATCTCTTTATACCTCCAAAACCTCTACCCCTTTCTCATTTTCAGAGAAAATACAATCCAAAGAGATCTGGTGCCACCTTAACCGATGCACCTGCCTCCACAGGCACGTTCTGTGGTACTGGAGAATGCAATCAGTTCCCCTGATAATTTACAGCAGCCTTCTTCCCTAGGCACAGGCTCCCTCACTCCCCTGGAACATCGCTTCAGTAACTGTGCCCTCCCTAGAGTAGCCGCTTCATTCTTCCCTGCTAGAACCATTTCTGCCACCTCAGAAGGCAGGTAAAAGGTGTCTTGATTCTATGTTCGTCTCTGACTATGGCTCAGCTTTTCAATTCTTCAGTTAAGCTGCAAGCAGTTTCTGTAGTGCTATGTTTACTTGTTCTGTCTCCTCCTATATGACGGCACTTTCATCAGGCTGCTCCCCGCTGCACCTCTGGAATAACGCATCAAAGGCCTGAAGATCTCGGTGATGCCAACTTGCATCTTATTGTGATCTCTCAGGAACCTGTTACAGTGGTCTGTAATCGACACACCTTCCCTATCTCACCCCCACTGACAAACTTTCTTCAGTGGGCTCTGGCGTCCACATTCAACTGTCCACTTGGTATTGCTTTTCCAGATCCCACCGCTGGTTTTTCTTTTTCCTGTTCTCTAAGCCCTAGAGTGTTCCAAAGCTCAGTTCTCAGTTGGCCTGCTTCTACGCCCACCTCTGGTTCAAGGCCATCTACTTGCTGCCGTTTCCCAGTGTCAGCCCCAGCACAGCCCCAGAGGAGGAGTCTGAGCCCTATACCAGTTTCTCCATTATCGAGTATTCAAACTAATATGTTAAAAACTCAACCCCCAGCCAGGCACAGTGGCTCACGCTTGCCGTCTCAGCATTTGGCTAAGATGGGACGGCTGTCAGTTTGAGGTCAGCCGGAGTTACGTGGTATACAAACGAGACTCTGCCACAGCTTCTATCTACCTCCAGAATTTGACCTTCTAATATCCCTCAGACTCCTTCTTTCCTACCACCTTTCCCATCTTAGTTGTGGCTGTAACATCCTTCCCGTGTCAAAGTCAACCACACTCACACTCCACATTCAATCTATCAACCACAAAAAATTATTACTACTCTTAACTGTGATTTTGCTACTGTTATGAATCGTAATATAAATATCCCATGTGCAGGACATCGGATACGTGACCCTGGGAATGGCTCATCAACCCCTAGGTTGAGAACCACCATGCTTGATACTAATGATACAGCAAGAACTTTGGATCCCAAATTGTTAATACCTTGGACTTTGGAATTTCTTTCTCCAAATCTGAATTTCAGTTAAACAACTGAAATGTTCTTATTTACTTTAAGTCTTTTGAGGCCACTAGGCGTGGTGTGGCCACCGGGTACTTGGCACGGTGTAAACACATGGGAACTCAGCAAAGATGTACTGGCATTTTTTTCATTCAATGAGAATATTCATTTATTCATTCTAAGAGGTTTAATTTAAAAAAATAAGTTTTAAAAACAGAAAATAAGGCGAGCAAGAGGATTACAGAAGAGAGAACAAAATGAAAGCGTATATAGATTACGATGTGAGCTCCTTAGCTCTGCCCTTCCATTCTGAGCAGAGTACATGATAAATATTTATGAAGGGGTTTGGGAGCGCTAGCCAAAAATCCCATGACCCAGATACAAAAAAATTACTCTCGGAAACAGACACATAATGCAGAGACAATATAGGACACGAGTCCTGAACATGATGTTAAAAGAAAGTTTCCCAGGTCCGTTCTCATATGCACAAAATCTTGAAAAAAAAATTAAAGTGGATTATGGATCTGAGTGCAATTCAATAACCCAAAGAGCCAGGTAACTAAGTGCGGCTTCTTATGAGGAGGTGGAGCTGATCGGAAACTAACAAATATAAACACCACACAGAAAGGCTAAAACTGAAAGCAAGGTTCTATCAGTGCAGAATAGAATACTCATTCATTTAAAAAACTTAGAAAATAAGAATATAGTTAAACTTGTAGAATGTGATAAGTTGCTTTAAAAAGACCAATATCTAAGATTATAGGTTATAGTGGATTCTGAAAGACCGACAAAGTTGGAAGCAAGACAAAGGCAATCACTTCCAACACCATGCTGGAAGTTCCAGCCATGCAACAAAGCAGGAAACACATATAAGAAACATACGGACCAGGAAAACAGGACAAAGACAAAGACAAAAGATAAGGAAAAAAACTGTCCTGTTTTCAGATGACGTGATTATTTATGCTGAAAACCCAAAAATAACTGCAAAAGACTTCCTAGAACATGGTGGTCACAGGATATAAGACAAGTAAAAAAAATCCATTTGCTTCTAGTCTATTTATTCTGTAGTCTAGCAGTGAATTTGTTGGAATAGGCAATGAAAATATACATTGGAGCTGGGTGGGAAGCTCAGTGCTAAGCGTGAATAAGGCCCCGAGTTCAGCCCTCAGCACCGAAAACAAGGAAAAAGAGAAAAAGAAAACACACAGGATCATTTATAGGCACCATTTTAAAAATGAAAAGTATAAATCTAACAAATCATTGTGCATGCTGGACATAAATGTTACGAACCATATAGTGTTGAGAAAATTAGTCAAAGTAGTCCTAGATGTTTGCAGATATACCATGTTCACAGACTAGAAGAATCAACACAGTACATCTTCTAATATATATATATGTGTGTGTGTGTGTGTGTGTGTTTACCACAATAATTATAATTATTATAATAAAAATCTCAGTGAAAAGATTTGTTGATGTAGACCAGTTTATTCTGTAGTATAATATATGGAAAGAAAAAAGGATGAAAATGGGTAAAACAATTTTTGAAAAGAAGATTATAATGGATAGAATCAGGGCACCATATTAAATTTTTTATGTATTTTATGAGTGTTTATAATTCTGTGTAACAGGTGTGTTTGTGTGCGTGGAACCCTTGGAGGCCAGAAAAAGGCAATGGGCACTGGGCACCCTGGCACTGAGGTCGTGGATGGTGGTAAACTGCCACGTTGATGCTGGGAATTGAGGCAGGGTTCTCTGAAAGCGCAGCCAGTACTCTGAACCATTAAAGTCATGTCCAGCCCCAGTGCACGTATTTCAAGTGTTCTAAACGTTTGTTAGTCTCGAGCAATCAAGTCTATGTGTGCTGGAGGAAAGTGACAAACATACAGAGAACTGAGAACTAGATCCAAGTGATATACTCACTAATCTTTATGTATTCCTATGATTGCATTTATTTAGGGGGTGGGCATGTGTACCACAATGCAATGGAGAGGCCAGAGGACGACTTGCAGGAGCCGATTCTCTCCTTCTACCACGTAGGGCCTGGAGATGAAATTTGGGTTGCCAGGTTTGTCAGCAAACATCTTTACACACTGAAACATCTTGCTGCCTCCCATCGATTTTTTGATAAAGGGGCCAAGGAATGGAAGACAGACAGCCTTTTCAACAAACGGTGCTGGAGAAACTGGGTATCCACGTAGAAAGGGCCCAGGGAAGGAGTCGGGTACAAGCCTGTAACATCTACTACTCAGGAGGCTGAAGCAGTAGGATTATGAGTTCTGGGCCAAGTTGGCCCACACACAGAGACCTCGTATGGAAAACAAACAGGCTAACAAAACAGTAACAAAAGATGAATCATGGATTTGAAAGCAAAATGTCAAAGCGATAAAATATTTAAAGAGTAAACAAAGAGCTGGATGGCTCAGCAGTGAGGAGGGCTTGTCACTTTCCCAGAGGACAGGACTTAGGTTCTCAGCACACAGTTCCTGGAACTCCAGCTCTAGGGGATCTGACCCCGCCCCTCTGGGGACTTAGTGCACATGTGCATGGACAGACAGACTCCTCTCCAAATAAAAAATAAATGTTTTTTCAAAAGGTAAATAGGTGGAAATTTTTGTCTTATGATGAATCAACAAGTTTGTTTGTTTGTTTGTTTTTAAGTAGTCAGTGAGAACAAAGATGAGTTTTATTCTGTGCTATGTGGGATAAAGAGGAGACGCAAGACACAACGATCCTTTTAAGTGACCTAAAATATTTATAAAGTTCCAGGAAGATAAGACATTGATGTATAGCCCTCGGAGAAGAAGCAGGGTTTTAAGCGTATCATAAAGAGAGACACAATATCCTAGCAGAACCCTGAAAAAGGAACTCAGACTTCTAGGGACAGAAGCAGAGAGGGAGGAAAAGGGAGGGAGGAAGAGGGGAGAGAAATGGATGACTATAAACACGAGGGAGCTCGTAAAGCACGGAGAGACGCTTTGCTTTGAAAAGATTGCACGGTACAAACAAGGCCTGAGCGCGGGCAAAGATAAGACAGGTTTGGAAAATTCCGTGAGTCTCGGCTGCGGCTGCGGGAAGGAGGAAAGCAGAGCTGGGAGGTCTCGCAAGGCCTTCAGAGCCACCCTAGGAAGCTTTATGTTTATCGGTGTTGGGAGTCACCGCAAAGTGCACAGCAGCAAGGAATGTTAAATCGTGCTGTGCACCTGCTTGTTAAATTGCTAAATAGTGGTCATCTAGCAATGAGGAAGGTGAGCCAGAGAAAGAAAAATAAATACGAGGCAAAAAGAACAAAAGGTAAAAAACCCAACAACAACAAACCCAATCTATTTAGGAAGTCATTGCTACAGCTTTCTATGGTCAGAGAAAATGGCAGCCTACACGAGGATAAAGTGATGTCAGAACATTAGCTTGGGCAACACAGTTGAGACCTCTCCTCAAACAAACAAACAAACAAAAACAAAACAAAACACCAAAGCAGAAAAACCAAACTCAAAAAACACCCAAAGGAATACATGAAATAAATAAACAAGAGTAGTGATAATCAAAGCAGAGGAGTCAGAGCTTAAAGAAGTAGACAGACAGATACAACAAAGTTAGAATTTGTGTCCAGCATCAAGTAGCTATCACCGTTTGCTCTGATGAAACAGAAGTGACTCTTTTCCTTTTGTACCCAAATCGAGTCAGGAAACAAAGCATTTCACAATGACCCAGACCACAGGGACACAGATGTGGGCACAGACGACCTGGACGTTGCTCCACTTCTGTTGCCCAGCGCGGGGATGGTGTGTGTGTGGTGTGTGTGTGTGTGTGGGGTGTGTGTGTGTGTGTGTGTGTGTGTGTGTGGTGTGTGTCAGGTCATGTGGTCCTCTCTGTCCTTTGGGTCTTGTCTGTAACTGTGTAGAAAAAAGTCATGACTTCCTCCTACCGCTCTTTGGCAACCAGAAAATTAAAATAGACCCCAACTGGGACTTAGGGTGACTAAATCACATTTTAGGTATTCTACTGGTGACAGACTTAAAAAATCCTCGTCTATCAGCCTCCAGTGAGATTCTGTGGCATCGCAAATGAGTGTAGTGAGTACAAAGATTGCTCTACATATGGAACAAGAACTCGATTGGTTTTAGGTTATTCCACACGCTAAAGCTGAACTGGACTACTTCCTACGGGGGAGTTAGTTCTCTTTTGATTTCAGGAGGAACTTCCTAAAGACCCTTTTAGCTTCAGTCCTAAAAGCTAAAAGTACTTCTTTTTAAAAAAAATAATTTATTTTACATCCCAGATGAAGTTCCCCACCGTCTTTTCCTTCCAGTCCCTCTCCCACCTCCTCTCTACAAACCTGCCTGCCCCACCCCTCCTCCTCCATTTCTATTCAGAAAATGGCAGACCTCCCATGAGTATCAACAAAACATGGCATATCAAGTTGCAGGAAGACTAAGAACCTCCTCTTGTATTAAGGCTGGGCAAGGCAACCCATTATGAGGAACAGGGTTCCAACAGAGAGCCAGAGCCAGCCCTGTTTTGACTGTTAGGAGTCCCACAAGACCAAGCTAAGCAACTGTCAAATATGCAGAGTGCCTAGGTCAGTCCCATGCAGGCTCCCTGGTTGTTGGTTCAGTCTCTGTGAGCCCCCGTGAGCCCAGGTTAGTTGGTTCTGTGTGAGTTTTATTGTGTTGCCCTTGACCCCACTGGCTCCTGCTATCCTTCCTCCCCATCTTCTGCAGGATTCCCTGAACTCCGCCTAGTGTTTGCCTATGTTTGTCTGTGTCTGTTCCCATCAGTTGCTGGAGGAAGCCTCTCTGATGACAGTTAGGCTAGGCACCAATCTGGTCACAGGAGACTGTCAGTTCAGGCTGCCTCTACAACTCCAGACTCTCCTGTTCGGTTTGAAGTACTATACCAAAGAAAATAGAACTCTTTTTGAAGTACTAAGGATTTTCTTAGACCCTCTATGTAAACTAAAAAATGTTTAATACTGGAAATTCTGAAAAAGGGACAGCCTGGAGTAGTGATCGGCCAAGTTCCCCGGAAAGGGCAGACAGCAAACACTTTAAGGCACACGGTCTTCATTACAATTCCTCAGATCTGCCATAGCGTGAACACAGCAGTTTACGAGCAAATGGATCTTCGGGAGATACTATTCCTAAAGAGTGGTGCAGGGCTCTTTGCTGAGCCCCAGATTAAGGTAAAGTAGAAGGGATAGTAGAAGGTGTTCTCAGAGAACGTGCTTAACACATGGACGAGAGGCCGGAGTCTCTTCCAACTGGACAGCCTCTCACGGTGTTCGCTAAGACAATCTGATATCACAGTACCTTATTTAACCAGACTACTCAGATTCTTGGAAGCAAGAGATGTGTTCTTCTGAATAGCCAAGCTAGGCAGGACCTTCTATCACTTTCTTCCCTGGCAGTTGGAAATACTTCTAGAACTCCACAATCTTCTGCTGTGCCTTAGGTACTGCACCACAGATAACAGAACTCTTCTTTGCTGGCTAAAATGTTCTCAGTGCCTACAATCATCTTTCTCCAGATCCTGTGGCTGGAGCTGTAGAATGGGCAAGGCATTTCTTGGAAGAGAGTTTTGCATAACTTCTAGAAATGGGTGTGTCCTTTTAACTTCCCTCTTTCCGATGAAGGTGAAACCAAAAACTGCCAAGAAGCCAGGAGGTGCCTGTCAAGTGAGGAGTATAGTCCATCGAAACCTAACAGAGACGATCACTTATCAATATATCACTCTATTAGATAGAACACAAAATACTTTATCTTTAAAAATCTCCTTGCTTTTTTAAACAAAAAAATCTCCATAGCTAACTCTAAATCTACCTCCACCCTGCAGACTTTCAAGTAATGGCAGGGTTGGAATTCTGCTTTAAGCAATCGTAGGCACTTGATCAGACTGATGAGTACGATTATATCCTAATTTATTTTAGTGTAAAGCACACCAGGCTAGCCTCCTGTCCTGGTATGCCGAGTATAAGCAGGGACAGAGTAGATTCCTGGAGGAGTTCTTCCAGAGAGCAGAGGCTCTGGAGTTAATGTGCTTCTAGGAATCTTTCAACTACTGGGACGTCATACTCTGAGGGACTCAAAGGAAGCATTTCCTGAGCTCCTGCAACATGCTGTGTGCTTTCTGACCCTTATCAGATTTAATTCTTAAACCAAGGAGGGAAGATAATTCTACCTCCCTGTTCACAGATTGGGTGAGGGGAGCTCAGAGACTCTACAACTTGCAAACATCACAGCCTCAGATCTTCTTCTCCCAGAGGTTTAGTGAGAGCCCAGAAAAGAGCTGGAGGAGATCGAGACAAACTCCTGATAAAATCTGAGAAACACGGCCATAGAGTTCATGGGGAATATTCAAGTCATAGCTAACTGATGATGGCAGAAGACAGCAGCACCACCAGAATTCAGGCGTTAGCTCTCGGCGTGAAGTTAACTTGCGATGTGAGCCCCCACGAGAAGGCAGAACAGTTACCTGCTCCTGACTTACTTCTTATAAACGCTCGCTCAGCCTCCAGACGAACACAGAATTAGCTGTATCTAATCACAAGACTGTTACGTTGAGGTCAGGGCTCTCTTTATCTCAGCATTGAGCACGGTACTTAGGACTCATAGTGTACCAGATAACAGCAATAGTCACATTGAAGGAGCAGGAGGAAAGAGTATCTGCTTTTCTGTTGGCAAAACAGGAAAAGCGAATGAAGCCGACCACCCGCCAGAGCAACACCACACCTCTCCTGGGTGAGGTGGCACCGCACACACAGCAGACACACAATGGGCATCCAGGCAGACTCGTGCTTTATATCTGAAACTACACCAGTTACAGATTGTAGTGGGCAGAGCCTAAACCAGGGGAAGAACTTCCAGCGAACCACAGCGGTTAGTTCAGCAATCAGCACACAAGCAAGATCCAACTCCGGCACCATTTTCTATGTTAATTCAAGCTCTCTATCATTGCACAGGGGCCTGTGATGATTTGGTTCTGAAATGCAGAGATTGCTATTTGCCACCGAGGGATAGTTAACCCAGAGAGAGCAAGAGTTCTAAGATGAATCCTGTCCAGGTGTGGTAAAGAAGTGGGAACAGGACAATCAGAAGTCGGTTAGTCCAAGCTCCGTGGGGACGACGGCGAAGACAGGAGTGGGGTAGTGCGACAGAAACGTGAGCCCTAAATCAAATTTGCTTTTGAGCCAGGTCTCTCCTCGGGTCTGTGGGCTTAGATCGCTAGATGCTCATTTAAACCTTTCTCATGGATTTCCTCTTATCTACAGAAGCCTTCCTCTTCCACTGAGCCCTACTCTGCCTTGGGAGAGACAGGGAAACTAACAGCAGAGATGATATTTGGGCTGGATCGTAAAGGATGAAACATTCCACCAGCTGAAGGAAGAAAAATATTACAGGGGAAATATTCAAGCAAGGAGAACGAGTCAGATTGACTCGATTCTTGAGGAAGTTATGGTTAATAAGGTCAGTGCGATGAACTGTGGCTGCTGAATAATTTTCCTAGGGGGCAGAGTATTAGGATTCTGTGAGCCTGTACTTATGTTGCATGTTGGTTTTTGAGGCAGGGTTTCACTATGAAGCCTTGGTTGTCCTGGAACTACATCTGTAGACCAGGCTAGCCTGGCATTCAGAGATCCGCCTGCCTCTGCCTCCCACAAGCTGGGATTAAAGGCGTGTGCCAGTATGCCCAATTCTAGTCACCTTTTTAAACACAACTCTAGTGACCTTTTTAAAAGATTAATCTTATTTTCAGTGTTTCTGTTCATAGACGCTTTACTTATTTAATATAGATATTATTGACTTATTAGCACAAAACTCAGGGTCAACAGCATGAAAAAAGCTTATTGGACATAATTCTTTTCTCAGTTAAACATACCCAGTCTTCTTTGCTTAGACACACATGACATAACACCTCGGCATTGGAAGCACTCACTAGGACCACTAACAGAAAACATGAGAATTACACACACCTACAGTTGTGAAGGGTAACTCTGGCCTGTAGCCACTGAATGGAAGTATGCTTGAACCACTGCTGGAGAAATAATGGCAGTTTGGACCAGGACAGTGGCAAAATGAAGATAACAAAGCATAGATTTCAGAGACGGCAATGCCTGGCAGTGAGCTGAATATGAGGGATACAGAAGAATACGGAAAACTCCACGGTTTCTAGCTTAAACAACACCTGACATTTCTAGCGTAATCAGCTCGGTGGGCTACGTCATGACTTTCACATGGGAAGAAAATCCCAGCTATCTTTCTGAGACAAGACCATTATAATGCATTCTATCCACTTCTGCCCCGACCACGTCAAAGACAAAGGGTCCATGTGCATTTGACACGTTTGACATCTGGGAAACCAGAGAGCCTTCTTCAGTAATTACATTGCCTTCTAGGAGACTGATTCTTCAAAGACCAGGTTAACCTTCCTGCAGAGGACTCGGAATCACCTCTCCCATTGACAAAGAAACACAGAAGAAACCAGAGAGCCTTCTTCAGTAGTTACACTGCCTTCTAGGAGATTGATTCTTGAAAGGCCAGGTTAAGCTTCCTGCAGAGGACTCGGAATCACCTCTCCCATTGACAAAGAAACACAGAAGCTGTTGCCAGTCATTTGAGTTTTAGCAATGGAGGTCATTCTGTTGAGGGACAGCACTGTCATGTCCTTGAGTGACCTGATTTAAGTCATGTTTTAAAAACTGAATTAAGCAAAGGTTAGTATGAAAAACTAAGCAAAGTTAAGTGAAAGGCAGACAAATAATGCTCGCAAATACAGCTAGCTAGTTCCCTTGGGAACAGAGACTTCTTGCATCAAACCCCCATCCCCAGATGAGACTCCGTATTTTCTTAAGTACTATCTGTGTTCTAGCCTTGCCATTATCCTTCCATGAGCCTCAGCCCTCGGAAGAGCGCCGGGGACTCCTTTCACAGGACTGCCAAATGCTTCCTCGGGTTCTTTTCTGCCTTCCCTCGCTGTCTGTAAACATTCTAGACAATAGGCCAAACAGAAGCTTTGGGAAGGCAAGCCCTGCAATTTCGAGTTTTGGGATGATCTCTGTCAGAATCCTATTGCCCTTCCAGGAGTCTACTCAAATGCCCTTTCTTATTCTCGGAGGAAAGGTGGGAACTCAGCCTTTCCTTCCCCGTATGCTAACACACATGGAGTGCTTGGTTCCGATGACTTCTCAGAATACCAGCTCTTATTTGCATTTTAAAAATTGCTTTATGTCAGAGACAACAGGGGGAATAGCTTCATCATTTTACAGATCACAGACCAGAAAATAGTAGCGACCTGCATGGATGTGCACGGTGGAGCGGAGTCAAGAACTCAAGTCTCCTCTAGCCAGACCATAAATCATTGTGCTTTTATTGAGGTTGGAGGGGAGAGGGAAGGAGGAAGAGAGAGAGAGAGAGAGACAGAGACAGAGAGAGAGACAGACAGAGAGAGAGAGAGAGAGGCGCCACACATTCCCCAGTCATCTTAAGAAAGAAGCCAAGCTCCACGCCTCCACCCAACATCGATCAGCTATCAGCTATCGGGCCCCACGACCTTGCCAATTCGAGCAATTCGAGAAGAAACTCCTTTAACTTTTTGTTCAGATGAGACCATTTTATCCTCTGGTTGTTTCTTTGGAGAACTCAAATTCACACAACCTAAATATGGGGAGGATATCGCTGTGAATGTAACAGTACCCTAAGGGAGCATACAGAGAATTTAGTTTTAGGGTGAGGTTAATCATAAGACACAAATAGATTTCCAATTGTGATATTTATGTACTTACTATCTAAGACTTGTAAATTAGTCAAGGGAATGAGGTGCAAACCTCAATTACGATGTTGAACAGAATTTAAACAAATTTACAGTAACATTTGACTGTGCAACAAAAAAATCAATTTTCTAAGTTTTGAAATGAAACATAGGATAAAGCATAAGTAGACAACATTCTTCTACAGATACTGAGTATCTGTAATGCTAAGTGCGTAAAAAAACAAAAAACAAAACTTGAGTTCAACTTCTACTTACTATCTATCTAGTCTCAAATCTGGTTGGCCAGGCACAATAAACAACTTGTTATTCTAATATGAAACATCTTGTGAAGGTTAAGAAGGAGAAACCAGAAAAAAATATTAAAAGTATAGAAATAAGTTTTAAAAATCAAAAACTAAAAACAACCAGCCAACCAAACAAACAAGCAAACAAACCAAAGGGTCTCATGAGACGGCTCAGTTGATAAAGGGACTTGCTAACCAAGACTGATGAGTTGAGCTTGATACTGGGACCCACACAGCAGGAAATAATCGATTTCCTGTACATTGTCCTATGACCTTTGCAGGCACGTGTGCGTGTGTGTGTGCATGTCCGTGTGTGTGTGTGTGTGTGTGTAAAATAAATGAAATACAAAATAAAATACCTAAGGGGAGAATGGGCTCCAAGAATTGTGGAAGACAGAGACCCAACTCTTCTACCTTGAGGGTGGAGACAAGGACACGCCAAAATGAAAGAGTGGAAGAAACCCTAAAATGCAAGCCCATGGAGCACAGAAACGTGTGGCGTCTGCGGAAGTGGCAAGTTCTTTCATGCGTTACAGGGAAGGACGTGACAGACATTGTAGCCACGAGGTAACCATAAAGTACAGTCGCCGAGTGCCACATCAAGAAATGTGAACTTAGCACCTTCTTGACTTGGTTTTAAAGAGTGAACGAAGCTGCTCACAAAAGAGACAGGGAATATAAAATTAAAAAAAAAACAGGAAGTAGAGAAAAGGAATTAAGAATGAGAACGTGACATTTTAAACATAGCTCAAAAACAAAATTAACAGTATTGCTCAAAAATATACACTTACGATAAAACTATAAATAAAGCCAGGCAGGTGAAGCCAAGCAGGCGATCACAAAGGTCATGGTAACTGATGGCAGAAGAGTGTCGGTATGGTAGAAATTAACCAAGAAGGGACACACAGAGTTTTCCGGCTGCTAGTGACAGGCAGGGGGTCTTTCCTTTACGGCATAGTATATTTTATGCACTCTTTGTGTGTATATTATATTTCATAATAAAAAGTTGAGGACATAACTGAAAATATCATGGAGACTAGAAGACATTGGGAACAGTTGAAAAATGAAGAAAGGTCACGACAGTATTGGACAAGGGGATGTCACTTCAGTAAAGTAAAGGAAGGATTTGAGGATTATTTAGGAATTAGGTCCTAGTAACCCATTAGAAAAGGAATCTGAGGGGAAGAGGCACTGCAAGCAACTGGGAGCTTGGAACACTAAAACGATAAATGGGAAAAATATTAAAAGTAGCAGACTTGTAATTTTAGAAGAAATTACTATCTGATCCACATGCCATACAATGTCTAATCGTGGGGGAGTGAAACGGCTCAGGTGGTAAGAACACTCGCTGCCTAGACTGAATTCCATCCCCAGAGACCACATGGTAGAAGGAACAGAGCAACTCCATGTTGTCTTCTAACCACGTGCCCGACCCCCTACACATACATACACACAGTAACTTAATAAACAAACAAACAACAGTTTATATACCTCTGTCTTTTAGCACACTTTTAAGGGTGTGAAGCCATCACCCCTATCAAATTCCACAATATCTTTTCTCAAGATGGATCTAGTTCCAACTTAAAGAGTCAAGGTGTCAGGACATAGTGGTCTTCAAAGAGCAGAAGCACTGTCCAGGATGACTGGAACTGTGCACTCTGTGTGATGGTACCTGGAGCTCTGTAGGCACCATTGCTCAGGGGACAGGTATACGAACAAAACCTGTATGGAATAATAGTCTCCCATAACAAAGTGTTGTCACCTGGCTCCCTCAAACGTCAGTGGAGCCCATTTCTCCTCAAAGAAATGGAAAAGGCTGAGATCCTATTATTTCTGCAAGTGCAACAACCAAAATGGAATTTATGATCTCTTAACCAGAACCAGGCCCGTGCTCAAAAAATGTGTGGTTAAAAATAGCTTAGAGAACAGCAGATTTAAATTAGCTCGCATTGAAAAGGGGGTATTAATAGAAACTTAAGCTATTTATAGCAGTGGATCTCAGTCAGCTATGGAAGCTGGTGGCCTGAAGCCTGCAGCTCTCTGCCTCCGCGGCCTTGGCATCTATGCTGTACGTCGGAGCTGCAGCTTCAAAGATGCGGGAAGGGCAAAGGCTGTGCCCATTGGTACAAACCTGGGCCCCATATAAGCCAGCAGAAAGAGGACCCACAGGGCTATGTCCTACAGCTTAAGAATAAGTGTTAGGGAGCTCTCTACATAAGACGTGTGCATCCTAATCTTTTTCCCCTCTCTCCAGTTACTTTTGTATGGAATTCTACCATTGATCATTGCTTCAATTTTATCATGAATACTAAAGTTGATAATTTATTTCCAGTGTTTATTATAAGTGATACTCTATGAAGCATGTACAATGGTAGGAGGCTGTTCTCAGATAAAAAGGGCTTCATTCTTGTTGGGGAAATAAAACCCTGAACACAACCAAAGAAAAGAAGCATTCACCTATTAACAATTGAAAGCAGTTTTGGCGCTAATTCGGTGCGACAGAATTGTCTAAACTTGGGCTTTTTCATGGATCTAAGCCTGTTTCTCCAATTATTACACAAAGATCTTAGGAGGGCAATTGTGAGAGTCGGGTAATGGAAATGAAAGGGTGTTTTATTTCTTTGCCTATATGGAGACTATTAATTTTCCAATACAACTTGTTATAGAAGAAGAAAAAATGTATCTAATATAGGAACGCTTCAACAAAGTGGGCAGCACTTGAACTAGGCTTCAAATTTGTGCTTAGGGCAGTAAACCTATCACATCACCGAGCGACCGGGCCAGGCATGACGCACTAGTGTGTTGCCTAATGAGCCGCTTCAACACCACCTTCCTATGTTTGCTGATTCTTCCCATAAATACCTAAGATGCAGGATGTTTGCCAGAGGGGCTATAGACCCTCAAGCCTGTGCCCGTGTGCCTCATGGAGGGCAGTCTTTTAGGAGGGAGCAGCCCCCTAAATAGGAGTCAACCAGCAGCTCAACCAGGTTGAGTCAGGCAGAGGCAGGAGCTCTGCAATGGAAGGTCCAGAGAGAGGAGGCGTGGGAGAGATCTCTTGGCGATTTTACCAAAAGAATAATGCTGTCCAGTATGGGATTTATTGATAGAAAAATCCAGCGTCAGTGCCTTGCTGCCATGACTGAGACTAGTGATTTCCCCATTAGCTTTAGACCTGGAAACAGTTTTGGGAAGAGGGAATTATATCATAAAACACAACGTCACATAAGACACCCTGAGCTGAGAACAAAGCAGGATGGGTGCCTGTTGGTATTCATAGAAAACTCTAGGTCAGCCTGACCTGGGAGAAAAACCCAAGATACATCATTTCCACATAGCTCTTCAACAGGAAGGCACTGATGGAAAAGCAGGAGGGAGTTTTTTGAGATCCCTAAGCTGTGGGGTCTTTGCCTTGGCAGTATCCATGGACACCCAACATCTATAATAGTTAATTTAATAATATCACTTTATAATATTTGCTTGTTTCATCTTCACAGTACATGACTAGCCACCATTGTCCCACTTGAATAGCAGATTATATAAAGTTATCAGAAGTCACAGTCGTGACTTCTTTACCTTCTTACAAGGTCTTTGCTGACTAAGATCCATCTCTGACCAATGGAGGCCTGCCTCAGACAGACCACACGTCTCTCAGAGATTACTGCAACTTTCTGGCCTGGAATCCCTATTACAGACGGAGGAGTTGGAAACAATAAATGTTTACACTGATAAATAGTATTATGTCAATTTTTGATCTAAGCACCATTTTTGGGTTTAGTCTGTAATCTGTCATTTATTGCATGATCCTCGACACCTTGCAAATTCTTTGGTGTAAAGGTCATGGAAAAGTAGTATATGCCCTGTTTATTCTAAAAGGTTATGCTAAGAATCAGATATGTGTACCTTGATATATAGGTTTTAGAATTATTGTGGAATTTTATTTCACCCTTTCCCCTTTTAAATTCTCCAAATGGTTTGGGTGAATGCAGATGTGAGGTAGACGGTGTCACCTACAATAATAAAGCACGTGACTCATTGAATCAGAATCCTGGGCTGTTGCTATAAAAATAACGGCCAGGTCTGCTTTACATGTCTGTCTCATGTCAAGAGCCCCGTGTGATGCTGACCAGATTCAGATGTCAAGCGAACGGTCCCTTTACTTCCCTTCCTGGCTTGGTGCTTGTGTGAGTGGCTGAAATATGACACTCCTGGCAGGAGACAAAGGCACAACCCTGCTAGAGACAGAATGCAGGATTCCATGGCATTCCCTTATCTGAGGATCACTGGGGATCATGAGCCCTACAACCGTCCAGCAATGCAGTTTCCCCACGCCCCGAATAGGCTGACTCATTTTACTCAGGGTACGCCGTGGAGCCCTGCCAAATGCAAGCCGCGGAACATGTGCCAGGCTTTTCTGGGAGCCAGATCATTACTGCCATAGTCATTACAGCAAACAACAACAAAAGCCTCTAGGTGCAAATTATCACACATAATAAACTTAATTTAAGAAACACTGAAGAGATCTTTAGCTGCATTTTAATTTACGCGGCACCGTTTATCGCACAAGTGCCCCGGGGCCACGCAAAGTGAAAATAAGACATCGGTGGTGCAGGAGAGTGTACCGTTCTAAACCCACCTACCTGCCGCCCTGCCCCCCAAAGTGACGAGGAACACGGCGAAGACCGTAAAGAACTCTGGCCCACCATACCGTGAAGTTCTAAATCCCGTTTCTACCTGGATCAGTAGTTATGGTTTAGATCTGAAATATCCCCCCAAAGTTCATGTGTTGAAGGCTGGCTCAGTGTAGCAGCGTTAAAAAAAAAAAAATAGTGCCTGTTGGGAGGTGAATAGATCCTAAGGGTTTTCAGAGCTTAACAAGCTGCTCAAAGGCAGTAGAGACTTCAGGAGGTGGGATAGTTGGAGGGGGCAGGTCACTAAGGATCTGTACCTGAAGGGTGGCATTTTCCCTCCACTCTCTCTTCTCTCCCCTTAGCTTCCTGGCCACCAGGATGTGAGCAGTTCTGCTCGACCACACAGGCCACACACGTTGTAATGTCCTGTCTCGCCACAAGGTCCAGAGTCAGAACATGCCAGAGATGAAAGCAAAGGATTTATTCTGGCTCACAGTTTCAGAGATTTTAGTCCATGATCACTGTTGACTCTAAGTAGATCGAGTCCAGTGTGATTCATCTGCAGAAGGACTAAGCTGGGAGGGTGCTGTTCGAAAGGACCATTCGGGCTTAGGCTGGCCTCACGTGAGGCACTTGACGTAGGGGTCACACATAAAGCAGGCTTAGTCAATAATACCACAACAATCCTTGCCAGGTGTTCTCCCCAAATGCCCAGAAAGTGTTCCGATGGCGACAGAAAGATGACAGGTGAGGGTAACTCTCAGCATCAGAGACCCTCCGTGGTGGGTCCGTCCTATAACACATTCTCCCGTGTTGGCTTTAACACTCTTGGCCCTTAGGAAGCGAGGACCGTTACCTTTATTTTACAGATGAACTAATTTGGTTGATGAAGTGGGTAAACATTTTACCTAAAGTACCCCACTTGGATCTCAGGTTAGCCAGGTGGCCTTGGGCAAATCCCTCAGTTTTCCTGGGCTACAGATTCCTGATCCTAAAGCGAAGATAAACAAAGCTTCTCTCTTCGCTCAAATAATGTTGTCAGGGACAACATGCTACACAGAAAATTAAAATATCAGGTGCTGATTAAAATACTGTGTCTTATTCCAACTTCATTGCAGTTGCTGGTAAGTAGAGACCACACAATATCTTTTCTAATTCCTAAAATTAAGACTATATTATGTATGCTGATGGAAAAATTATTATTATTTTTTTTTTTTTTTGGTTTTTTCGAGACAGGGTTTCTCTGTGGCTTTGGAGCCTGTCCTGCTGATGGAAAAATTATTTAGCCATCTTTTGACCCATTAATGGCATGCTCACTTCTGTACCAGGTGACACGTGTGAGCTTGTGTGCCGACCGTGAGATCTTAGACAGGAAGGAATCCATGAAAGCTGTGGCAGTTAAATGAGCACTTATGAGGCGTCCGGTCACAAGAGTGGAAAGTAACACAGCAGCGCTGGGGGGTGAGCACAGATAAACCCCAGACAACAGGCTCAGGACAGACAGCAGAGTGATGAGTGGCAGAGAGACCATGTTGGCAGGGGTGCAGATACGGGTAGATTAAAGGATGCAGACGTCTGTTGCCATAGCTCAGAAACAACAGAAAGGAGACCCATGATGGTAAGGCGGTCAGGCTTGCGCAGACACAGGCGGGGTAGGGCGCAGACTCTGGAAGGTTGGGGTAGGGCGCAAACTCTGGAAGGTTGGCTCCTATGCACCGTGGACCTCGAGCGGCGTGTTGAAGGAGTGTCTTTTGACCAACTCTGAATGCCTCAGATCCAGGGCCGTCACCCAAAGGGAGGGAACTGGCACAGCAGTTAATCTGTCTCAGCTGCGTGCTTCTCCCTTCTCCAGGAATAATGGGAGGAACACTGGTGAAGGGAGCATCTGGCGGCAGCGAGGATCCATTCCTCCCTGGGCTGGGGCCGCTGGCTCATTCTTGGAAATCATAAACAATCGAGAATGGAGAATCATTCTTTTCATCCCTTCTCACTGCATTATCCCAGCGACCCAGTCCCCTAACAATGGCACGGTTTGTGCTATGCCTTCCCTCCATCCCTCTCCTCTCTACCCCGCACAACGGAGATGCTGTGCACCAGGGGCCACAGAAGCTGTCATCCCTTGTAGCTTCTGACAGTCTCCACAGGTCAGGAGGCTCCTTCCGAAGGGGCTGTAGGCACGTAAGACGGGGAAAGGTCTAGGAAGGATTATTTTTCTCTCCAACCGGCAACAGATTTTAATGACTTCCAGGGAGGAAAGTGAGATTTAAAAAGTTATCCTCAAATGTTTCCATAGTTGAAAGATTGTATAGGGTCAAAATTTCATTTCTAGACATAATTGCTAGAAATAATGGTCTTTTTCATTTTAATCCCTGGATGTAACTAGTTTAATTCAAATTCATCAATTTGACGATGAGCCAGATTGTCTTCCCTTGCCTTAATGAAAACCGCTTGCTAAATTTTCAAGATTTTTTGCAACCCGGAGGACTTCAAAATGATAGTGTGCAACCAGCCACGGTGGGAATATTGACGCCATGGATGTTAGTAAATGCTTCAAAATAGAGGCTACTACGACTCTTTCCCCTGATAACCCACTGCTAAATAAATACTGGCACACTTCTGTCCGATAGCCGTAGAGATGAAAAGGGGTGGCTCCTGTCCTGGCAAGTTCTACCTATTGGTTCTAGCTGTGACGAAGAAAGGTTGTTGAGTAGGGTTCGGAGACATCGTGTGCGGTTATCATTAATAACACACCAGAAGATGTTTATGACATTGTGCACATGATTCCAATACTTAGAAGCTAAGATGGAGGAATCAAAGTTTAAGGCCAGCATGGGCAACTAAGCGAGACTCTGTCTCAAAATAACAACACAAAAACCAAAATCTTCCCAGAAGAAGGGAGGAGGGGAAAGTGTCTTCACTTAATCCACGTCCATATTCCCTAACATACCCTAATTTACAGATGAAATAAAAGCCCCACAGAAGGAAAGTACCTTCCCCGAAGCCAGAGTTGTGGGGCTCAGGCTGAAGTAGTCGGTGATCCTGAAGCTAGGAGAGCACACAGACCAGGGAGTTGATCCTCTCCTTGATGTGGCTGCATCCCTGTGAGCAGCATTTAACAGCATCAAAGAATACAGCTAAAGGAATACAAAGGCAGCGCAGAGCAGACGGGGTAAGCCCTTGGCTCTTGGCTTACCATGTTTCTGTCTATTCTCTGATAGGCCTGCCTCCTGGCTACAGAAACCACCACCAACCTGAGGTGTGACACTTCTAAGAATCTTACACAACTCGGCAACACCCTGACAGCTATTACATGGTAAATGATTAAATTACAAGATATAGAGATTATACTGTCAGGGTGATTTCATCAGAAAAAACATGATGTTAATGATAACCACCAATAACAATTCAGACACAGTGAAAATCCGACAACGTTTATTAGAAATATACCACCCTAAAGCATGTTTTGTTCAGGTAACATTTCTTTCCTTAAACATTTTTGCTAAAAAGAAAACCAGCCTACAAACCACAATCCCAGAGAACCTAGACAACAATGAGGACCCTAAGAGAGACATACATGGATCTAATCTATATTGGAAGTAGAAAAAGACAAGATCTCCTGAGTAAATTGGGAGCATGGGGACCTTGTGGAAGGTTGAAGGGGGGAGGGGAGAGGCAGGGAGGGGAGCAGAGAAAAATATAGAGCGCAATAAAAATCTTTTTTTTTTTTTTTGCTAACGTAAAAAAGTCAGGGTGTGGGAGTTGTACGCACATGTTCCTGCCTGGAGGTCCAAAGGCAGCTTCCAGGAGCCAGTTCTCTCCTACTCTGTAGGACTCCCAGGAACCAGATCCAGGTTGTCAAGTTTGGCGGCCACTGAGCCCACTAGTCAGCCTGATTTTTTCTTTTTTTTAATTAATTTCTTTCTTTTTTTTTTTTTTTAAATCTTTTCTCATTCCCTTCCTTCCTCCCACTCCCCCCACCTTTCTCCCCATCCCATCTCCCTCCTGGGAGAGGGTAAGACTTCCCATGTTCTAGAACATATGAGTGTGTGTGTGTGTGTGTGTGTGTGTGTGTGTGTGTGTGTGTTGGGGGGGCACCCATTAGCATGTGCAGGCCAGAAGAGGGCGCTAGACTTGGAGCTACAGATGGCTGTGAGCCACTCGATGTTGAGTGCTGGGAATTCAACTCGGGTCCCCTGGAAGAAGAACAGCTGTTGTTATATAGAGGTCCCACTATGGTATCCAAAGTTGTCGCCAAACTGCTGGAAAGTAGCCCTTTCTGCCTTCGCCTCCTGAATAACTGAGACCACTGGAGCGGGCTACCATTCTAACTTAAATACGGCTTGTTTTATAAAGACACAGTCTCACGTAGCAGAGGACAACACCTTACTTTCGATCTTTCTGCCATTACTTCTGGAGTGCTGAGATTATAGGCATATACCATGCTAGCTAACTTATGAGGTACCAGGAACCTAACCTTGCGGGCCAGAAAAATGTACCATCAACCGAGCCACATACCCACTCCTAAGCACTGTTTTACGAGAGAAAATTGTTTAAAAATCAGCAGTAGAAGGTGGTAGAGAGGAGATGGCCTAGCAGTTAAAAGTATGTATTGTTCTTGCAAAGATCCTGAGTCCAGGTCCTAGCGCCATGGCCGGCAGCTCACAACTGCCTGTAATTGTCACCACCCCAGCCACCACACACACAAAATTAAAAAATGAAAAAATAAATCTTTAAAAAATAAATCAATGGAAATAGGCAACAGGATGCAGGAACACATGCTTGCAGTCCCAGAACTGAGGAGGATGAGACCAAGATTGTAGATTCAAGGTTAGCCTAGAGTATATAGTGAGATCTTGTCTCCAAAGCCACCCAAAAGAAAATAAAAAGTTGTATATAGGATGGTAAAGATTAACAAGTTTCCCCCACCTTTACCCCAGCATTCTGTTCTGTTTTGTAGAGATAATCACTGCCATCAGCTTCCTGTGTCTCTTTTTGAGATATCTGATGTGCATAACGAAATAGATATCATGTTCCCCACTATCTATTACATGTTTCTTGTTTTGTTTCCATTTAAATAATGTCTTGGAGGTTATTCAGTAACAGTATCCAAAGAACGTATTTGTTACTTTTGTGGAAGACAGAGTGCTAGAGCTTCGCTGTCACAGGAATGTCTCACCTCAAGTTGTATCACAGCTTGATACCAGAAGTCAACATCATTCAAGCCAGACGCTCAAGAGAGCTCTCACTGACAGACTTGGCGTGTAGCTGGGGATGATCTTGAACTTCTAGTTTTCCTGCCTTTTGTGCTCAAGTGCTGGGATTTCTAGAAGTGAGCCACCAGCCTTAGTTTAAGAGGATTTGTTTTAACGCTTACATGGATTTCCTTCAAGAAGGAAACGATATTTAAAGATCATGTCAATAAGAGGAATAAAAACAAGCACATCACATATGTGCGAAAGAAGAGCAAGTCATACAAACTACAGTCATGAAAGCATTGTGAAGGGCTTTCCTGTAGGAATAACCAACTTAAAGTTACCTCTAGCCTATGATGTGGTGTTGTGTGTGTATGTGACTGTGTGTGTGCACCTGAGTGTGTACATAGAGGTGTCTTCTTCAACAGATCCCCAGTCTCCATCCCCTTTTACAGACAGGTTTACCCCTGAACTCGGAGCTTGCTGATTTTGCTTAGTTAGGGTTTCTACTGAAGAGACACCATCATGACCATGGCAACTCTTATAAAGAAAAGCATTTAATTGGGGATGGCTTACGGTGCAGGGGTTTAGTCCATTATCATGAAGGCGGCTGGCATGTAAGCAGACATGGTGACGGAGAAGGAGCCAAGAGTTCTACATCTTGATCCACAGGTAGCAGAAGGAGTCTGTGTCTACATGAGGTGTAGCTTGAGCAAAGGAAACCTCAAAGCCTTCCCCACAGCTAAGCACTTCCTCCAATAAGGCCACGCCTATTCCAACAAGGCCACACCCCCTAATAGTGTCACTCCCTGAGTTTATGGGGGTCAAACTACCATACATATCATTCATTTGTGTTCTTGACCATCTTTATCTTAGCATTTATTGATTTTTAAGATTTATTTACTTTTATGAATGTGAGCGGTTGGTCAACATGTACCACCTGTATCTGTATACCACATGCTTGCCTGGTGCCCAAAAAAACCAGAGAAGGCACTGACTCCTCAGAACTGGAGTTACAGGCAGTTGTGAGCCACCCTGTGGGTGCTGGGAGCAGAGAACAGTCCGTCATATTGCTTCTTGAAATTTTTTGGAAGTAAAATGGGCCAATATGCATTATAGACTAGCTCACTTACCTTGTACTCTGCTCTCCTTTTAGTGAAAAATTCTGGAAAACTAATCCAGGTGTGACGGTGTATGCCTGTAATCCAAGAGTTTGGGAGACGGAGGTATGAGGACCAGGAGGTCAAGTCCAGCTTCTTCTATGCAGTTAGTTCAAAGCCAGCCTGGGCTACATGAAATATTTAAAAAAAAAACCTATTTCACATCTATCTATGGTGCTTATGAACTATGACAATGGCAATCCTGGCAAGGTATGCCGAAAGCTGCAATCCTGGCACACATACCTTGGTGGTGATCAACAGCTGTCTAATTGGCCTACTCGACTACAGGGAAATCATGACTGGTACCAGAAACCCAGCCAACTTCCTGGGGTTAGTGAGATCGTGGATAATCTACTACCACAACAACTTTTTACTAGGCCAGGATAATCTCAAATCATATTAATAGAGAAAATACCATGGAAGGGGGACATCTCGACGGTCCCATCTATAGAGGAAGAACTGATGGTAACTGAAGATGCTGAGAGAAGCAGAATCAGCCTCTCCCAGGGATGAGCCCCTTAACTTGTTAGTCAATACAAATTGGTCAATCCTGAAACAATATACACACAAGCCACATTTAATGGACTCAGGTGTGTGTGTGTGTGTGTGTGTGTGTGCGCGCGCGCGCGTGTGTGTGTGTGTGTGTGCGCGCGCGCGCGCGCGTGCAGGGGTGTGTGTACGTCTATAATAATAAGAATCAAAGAAGAAGAAGCCATCAATTTGGGATGGAGTAGGAGGATAGGAAGGGTTGGAAGGAGAAAGGGACTATAAAGCAAAATAAATAAATTAAATAAAGCAAATAAATAAATAAGTGAAATAAAGAAAAGTGATATATTTTAATTTAAAATCTAAAATAACAATATAAAACTGATATCTGAGGCCTCACAATTGTTACAGAGAAGGCCAGTATTCCAACCTTATTTCTCATCTAAATTGTTCATTCTTAAGGGATAAAAAAGTCAGAATTTCAGTTCAAGAAACAGTGCATAGCATATTTCTTTAAGCTTTTGTACATGTATGTACTGTGTGTTAAGCATATTTACCCTCAGACACCCATCTTCTTTTTCCACCCCCTCTCCAAGAGTTCTCTTTGCTCACCTTAAAAGTTTACTCTCATGTCATATTAATATACATAATTTTATGTATCTCCACAAAAATCTAGAAACTACAGTGAGAGAACATGTCTTTCTAAGATGGATTTAATTCACTTAATATTATTTTCAGCTGCATTCGTTTCCCTGAAAATAACATGGATTAATTTTTCTCCATGGCTGGAAAAGTTTCTTTGTGCATATATACCACACTCTAACTACCCATTGCTTTGTCACTAGATGCCTAGGTTGGCTCCATAATTTAGCTCTTGTGAATAGCGTTGCAATGACCCCTGTGTTAAGTATCTTTGTGATATGTTGACTTGGGTAAATATGTCACAGTGGGACAGCTGGATCCTGTGGCAGATCGATCTCCTTGTTTGCAAATCTCCACTCTGATTTCCATAATGGCTGGGCTAGTTTGCGTTCTCACCAGCCGTGTATACAGCTCCCTGGGCATCAAAGCACATTTAAATATCATGCCAACATAAGGAGCTGCTGTGCTAGCCACAGGAAACCTCTCTTCTACATGTAAAGACTCAAGGTAAGAAGGGAGTGTCCGTGCAGTTCTAAAGAGACTTTGGGGTTCGAGGGTACGCTAAAGCAGACTGGACTCACAATGGACAAAGAGTTGGGGGCAGTGGCAAAGAGGGAAATCTAGTGGCTGCCACCACAGCGTCCTTACTGAGACAGCTCTGTATCTCCACACCATTGTTCACGGCTCCTAGGACACCATCCGGACCTCATAAATGAAAGTGTCCATTGGGAAGTGGAAAACACATACACACACATGCCCCCTTCCACACACAAAAGCACGTTTGTGTCAGGGAGCCTCAGAGGCTGACACACACTGAGGACCCGCCTCTCCCTCCCGTCTAGAAAGGCAGCTTTTCTGCTGTTCCACAAAGGAGAGAGGCTGTGGCAGAGAAGAGAACAGGCCTTCTCCAAAACTGC
Source organism: Microtus obscurus (assembly GCA_963919715.1). NCBI lineage: Eukaryota > Metazoa > Chordata > Mammalia > Rodentia > Cricetidae > Microtus > Microtus obscurus. The sequence continues at coordinate 24,842,251 of CAWTZC010002521.1, forward strand.
TGACTTGATTCATCCCCAAACTGACACAATGTGGAGAGGAAAACTTCAGGAAATGGGTAGATTATGTCCAAGAAAAGATTTCCTGCAAGCAGTTAACAGGAAGCTAACATGAAAAGCAGTACTAAAAATACACAGGCGATTGGAAACCAGCAGCAAGGGCCTGACATTTCAAGAAGCGGCTCAGGAAGTCACCAGGCTTCCCTGCACTCTCCTCTCAAGAGGTCAACTTAACATGGCTTACTCACCTAGAAGAAGCTGACTGGGGGCCCCGAGTGTGGTTTAAACTTCACCTGAGGCTTTATCAACCCTTGACATGTTTTAGGCTACTTATGGGAGTCATTACAGCCCAGAGTGAAGATTAAGAGTCTCAGTTCTCACACATGAAGAGAGGCATGAACCAGAAGAACAAACAGTGCCAAGGCCACCTGAATGTGGGCTCTGAACCAGTGAGCCTCACCTCTGAAGCAGCTAAGACCTCAGTCAATGGAAAACAGGCACAGAAGGGACAGTGAAAGGCAGAATACCTATCTGCACTCAGAGGTCTGTGTATAGGGAAACTAAACTGTGACATCAGTAGGCCAAAGAGGAGCTCTTAAAAGTGGTTATTTGTAAATCTTGAGAAAGAACCTTTGCGTGGGTGATTAGAGCAGATGCTTGACGGAGCACAAATTTAAAGACAGTTGGTTTTCAGAGCTCTTCCTCTTCTTATACCTACAAAGTCCAAAATTTTTGCTAAGTGTTTACTGAACTCCAATATCTGTAATTTCTCTACAACACCGAACACAATTTAAAAAGGAAGACAGAAAGGGGGGCAATGCTGGACTTCATTTCAGAGTTGGCCAGAACTGTGGAGCACTCAGCTGTCCTCAGCACCCACCTACCGGCTCACCCAGGCGAAAGGCACAATTCCAGACCTCGTATTTGCAGTTTGTAAAGCTGGAAGTTCTGGTTCCCAGGCACGGAGGGAAAGTTTACTGCTAACTATCCTGCAAACACACAGATACATTATGGCAAGTCCTTCTTCCAAAATTAAAATGAATAATTTGAGAGCGAAGATCTTTCCGTGGTATATTTTTTTATGTCCGAATAGTAGCCAGATGTGACGGGTACTGGCAAACAAAATGTAGGTGGTCCCGTGTGATAGAGTCTAGCGAGGACACAAAGCTTTCACAGTGGGTGATCTCTCTCTTGCTGGACACTTTGTTGCTCTTTGCTCACTTCTTGGCAGCGTCCGAAGCATCTGAGCGCTCCTTCTTCCCTAAAGGCTTCTTCCAAATCAGTCTTCACACCGACCTTTTAACATCTACAGCCCCTGAGATTTCACCCTCCCGTCTTACTCCCCACACTCTGGGTGGTTTAGAGTGTGCCCTCCTGGCACTTAAATTCCACGCTGCACTTTAGAACCTGGTGGGCAAGCATGAGTCAAGCTAACATCCTCGCCTTAATTTGTCAGAGCGGAAGGTTGATTCCCTGGTACCCAAAGCCCTGAAAAATCGCTTTTCGATATAAATAATAGAATTTTGTATTTTGTCTATGAATATTAGGGTTTCTATTGCTGTGATAAAAAACCATGACCAAAAGTAACTTGGGGGGGGGTGGTATTTCAGCTTATAGCTTCTCCATTCATAGAAGTCATGGCAGGAACTGATACAGAGGCCATGGAGGAGTGCTACTTACCGTCTTGATCACCTTGGCTTGCTCAGGACCACCAGCCCAAGGATAGCACTGCCCACAGTGAGCAGGGTCCTTTCACATCAATTATCAATCAAGAAGATGAACCACAGATCAATTTGGTGGGGATGTTTTCTCAATTGAGGTTCTCTCTCCCAAAATGACTCTGATTTGGGCCCAGCTGACATAAAACTAGTCAGCACAAAGTCTATGTGTTACTTATTTTAAATCTTGGAAATATGAATACCACAATTGGCATTTCATTTGATAAATTTAAACAGCAAAACATCATCAAACAGTGAAAAATCAACAAGAATAAAAAGTATGAGAAAATTAAGTGGCCAAATGTTTAATGGCAATCTTAGTGTACAAGCAAATAGATAATAAAAGCCAAATTAACTGGATTAATGATGAGACTGATACATATTGAAACATAATAGCAACTATTTTCTATTTTTATTACTTATTTATTTACAGGGTTTGTTTGTTTGTTTATTACAGGAATTCTATGTGTAGTCCTGGTTGCTCTGGAACTATGTAGACTAGGCTGGCCTCAAACTCAGAGATCTCCCTGCTTCTGCTTTCTGAGTAACGGGGTTAAAGGTGTGTACCACCATGCCTGGCTTCTTCTGTTTTTAAAAACTCGAGGTCACAGAAGAAAGAGGAAAAATCACGGGATTCAACTGTTCAGAAATATGGTTATGATTTCTGATATCTCTACTTCACGGTGGAATTTGGATGATTAGACTTAGGAAGGAACAGGGCAGAGAAAATCTGGGCTGGTCCCACTAGTTTCTTTTACAAAATGACTATTCTAAACATTCACCTAATGTTCCAAGATCCCGAACACAGTCTATTCTCACCATCTGGTCTGGTCTCAGGGAAGGACTATATAAACATTTATAACTCAGTGTAGATTCAGTCAATGGGTTTAATGCCCTCCCCCAATATGAGCTGACATCTGAGTCTCCAGAAAGAACCAGAACAGGCAGAGTCTGCAGACGGCACAAGAGACACAACTTTGTATGGGGTTTTCTGCAGCAGGCTCAGAGTTGGCAGCGAAGTCAGTCAGTAAGATCTAGTTCAGAAGCCCTGAAATACAATAAAAACGGGGAATACAATTTATCTTCTCCCTTAAGGTGTCAACGCAGAAGTTGGAAAAAGAACGGCAGCCATGAGCAGAAGAAATTCCTCACTGATAACAGAAACATCATTTCAGTTACACCCCACCTTTACTCTAGGCGTCATTCCAACTAAGAGTAAGAAGCAGAAATATTCTGTCAAATGTCGTAGGGAATTCCTACATTCTCTAAGCTACGGATCCTACAGTCAAGGTTCTTCAAACCTACCCAAGAAGACATGTGCTTTTTAAAAATAGAAACCAGGAAATAAACAGTGTATGTCAGGAGTTCAGTTGAATGAGCAATTGCTGTGGTTCTGGGTGGTCTAAGAAAGCTGTGTAAGCAACGGACCTGGGACCAGGCCAGTCAACACGAAGGCTTTGCTATTCTTCGTGGGCGACCTTTCTTCTTTAGAGCCATCATCAAGGAACTGTTAAACATACGATAACAACAATAACTACCAACAAACTACTTGCATGGGTAAATAAAAATACTTCATGAAGTACAAAATGTTAAATATGGTATCACTTCACTTTTCTAGAGAACACAATGTGGGGGGGGGGGGAAGTGCCTGTCTCCCTTACCATCATGAAAGCATCTAACATCAACTGGGCATTGACGCTGAGTCTGAGCTGTTGGCTGGATAACATAACACCATACAACCCTCTTCTACTTTGCTTTCATCGTAGGGTCTAGAGAGGCAGAATATTTACTTTCCTGTTCTCTCTGTTAAAACGTCACTGTCCTGGCTAATGAGTCACTAGCACAGATCTCCTAGGGGAAATGTTTGGATTTCTTCGTACCATGAGACTGAAAACTGGTACCCTGGATGGGAGGACGGATTAGGTGTCCTCGATTAAAGCTTGTAACCCTAAGAGAGCAACTGCTTGTTACAGAATTTCTATGTGAAAAGAACGAGCTATTTGTTGAAACCACTGTCAATCAGCCTTTCTGTTCCATAAACTGAAGATATTCTTGAAATAAATGCTTATCATGTGTTTATTCGGGGTTTATAAAGTAAGGAGGAGGCAGAAACAGATCTCACGCCCATGGCTGACAGATCCAAAGCCCCGACTTAACTGCTGCATTAACAAGTAGTTACTGCGTGCACTGACTACCAAGGCTGCCTCTGGCTGGCCAGGCTATGAGTGCCTTGACTAGTTATCTGACGACATCATCCTAGGTACATTATAATAGCATCACAAACAACAGCACTGAACTCAACTTATTATTTATAGTCATCTCCTGATTCTTTCCTTGATTGATGACCTTCTTTTCAACGCATTTGAATGAATTTCACATTTGAATACATTTGAATTCCACATTTGAATTTTCAATATTTGTCGACAGGACGTTTTCCTTTTTTGTACCAATTTGGAGATTAACGACTGTCACACACGAGACCAAGTCCTGCTCTTATTGTCTATTAAGGTAGACAAGAGCCAAGTCGAAAGACCAAGCATCTGATAACACACCGACAGACAAACAGCGGACTATTTCTAGATGGTCACTTATGCTTACGATAGAGCAAAATGGAAGGCTGGTTGGAACTATTTCACAGCGGAAACCACGCTGATCTGATTGTGGCAGGCACCAGCTGGTGGCAGTTGTGGGGTTGCTCAGGGCTCACTCTCCAGGGAAATGTGTTCCTCTGTGATCAGGACCGGCCATTACATAGGAGGCTCAGTAGGGCTGCCTCTGGCTGTCATCGGAAACTTGGCATCGAATCTTTATGTGGACCCCTAAGAGCAGACAGCCCTTACGCGATGCTGATAGGTCATCTCCCTCAGTCAATTAGCTAATTGCCTGAAATCACCCCTCATAGATCAAGAAAAACTGCCTTCTAAATGAACTCGGTTCATTCAGAAAGCAAAAGCCTTTTAGTACCCTTTTGACAACCTTATTCAGCCCTGAAGCCCCTGTGGCTGCACTGGTTACAGTGAACAAATCCCTCTGACTTTACAGTGCACTTTAAAAAAGAGGATTTTTTTTTTTAAAATGTAGCTTCCTGGATACACCAGGTGTGAATGGTAAATAAAAGAGCAAGCGGCTCCGCTGTCCGTCTTTGGCTGCTCCCTTCGAAGCTCGTCAAGCCGAGGTCATTCCTGCTGCTTTCTCTTTCGCTGAACAAACTGGGTCTTGCTGGAAACACCTTTAGCACGACTGTCCCATTGAATCCAACACAGAGCTGATCCTAATAACTCAGGATGCCTAGGAGATGGGGGTGGGGAGGGGAGTACCCCCCCCCCCCCCGTGTAAGCAGTGAGCGCCCCATTTCTGTAGCTAATATTGAAAACTGTTTTATCCCAGGCTTTTTCAGTTCCAGGCCAGCTGGCCTTGGTGAGTTCCCGATAGAACATCCCCATTGTCTCAGTGTGTGGGTGCACCCCTCGCGGTCCTGAGTTCCTTGCTCGTGCTCTCTCTCCTTCTGCTCCTGATTTGGACCTTAAGATTTCTGTCCGGTGCTCCAGTGTGGGTCTCTGTCTCTGTCTCCTTTCATCGCCTGATGAAGTTAGAACCCTTTCTTTAAAGGTCTCACGTCCCACGAAAAATGCACACGTGGAGGGAATACTGTATCTTACACATCTGGAAACACTGGAAGTGCTTTATCGAGGGGTGATGTAATCGCTAAATAAAGGTCAGATAGGATTTTAATAAGCAGACACTGAGGAAAGACCGCATGAAAGTCTCCAGGAAGGGGAAAAGGGTACTCGTCACATGACAGACACCACTCTAAGTGCGCCTACATAAGTCCACACCTACCCCTTACCATCAGTGACTCTGGAAAAGACAAGCGTTGTGAGTATTTTCTCAAGGCCTTTAACGGGTGTAAAACATTTACCCCAGTTCACAGAATAAAGGAGAGAGGAAGCTAGGCTTTCGGTTCAAGTCTGAATTCAAATTCTCTCTCTTCCTGTTGCGCTGGTGAGCGTGAGCATGGAAGCAGGGAAGGACAAAGCTGACTGTGGGTGAGAATGTATGTGGTACGCTTTAAGGATCTGTTCTGTGGAGCTCCATGAGACAGATCTCAACGGTGACACGAGGTATAACCAGCAAAGCTGGTGTTGTGTTTGCCCGCGTGAATCAAAACTGGAATAAAGTTATACCTTTTAAGAAGCAAGCATCAGGGGCAGGGTGGTGGTGGCACACGTCTTTAATCCCAGCCCTTGGGAGGCAGAGGCAGGTGGATCTCTGTGAGTTCCAGGCCAGCCTGGTCTACAGAGTGAGTTCCAGGACAGGCTCCACAAAGAAACCCTACCCCTCCAAAAGTAACCATCATCAATCCGTCCTGGAGCTGATGACCCCAGGTGAGGACTATTCCAGTTGTTTCTTTTATCACATCTACTTGACGGCATAAATAGCAGAGTCTCCACACTTAGACCCCAGTGTATCCATTTCCAGTGCAACCTTATTCCAGGAGATGACCTGAATGCTTCTTGCCTTACCTACATGTAAGGCTATGTTGATTCTTCAATTGAATCACATGGTCATTCTCCATTTACCAACTCTAGCCCCTTTCTTCCCTTTCTACAGTTCCTCAGTTCAGACCTAGCACACAACGGTTAGAGTCTACTGGAAGAAGGACACATGCCAGGTGTTCGATAGGTATTTGTCACATAAAGAAACGGAGCGCATGCTGTGTCAGAAGAAGAGGAGAGGCAACGGTGCACGCGTGTAAAGATGGCAGACGCACACTGGAGCCTCCAGTGTGCCTGAGGCCACCTTAGATACCACACATGGAAACCTGACTTCATTTTCTAGGCAACGAGAAAGACAGTTTCTGGATGCTGGGTACTGAGTAAGGAAAGGTGAGCCCTAGCAAACAAGGTTGTGAGAGGATAAGGGGTTTCCAAAAAGCAAAGAGGGCAGGAGAGACGGAAAACAGAATCCTCGGATTTCTCCCACCAAACACTTCGGCTTTGTCTGACGACACCAAAGGTCTTTCTCATCTTTTTCTTTCATCTGCGCTTAGTGCTACTCCTCTCTCTATGGATCGTCTAACTTCAAGCACTGCTCAACATTGCTGGTTCAAGTTGTCGTCTGGCTGGAGCAGCACAATGTCAAAGAGCCCTAGACCCCTAAAGTGGCTTAGAAAACACTTCCTTCACCATTTCCACTCCCGGCCTTGGCAAAGGGAGAAAAGGGTCAGGTGTTCTTGCTCCTGAAGAATTTCTCTGACAAATTCCGGCTAGACCAAAAACGAAGGAAAGGATTTCTTTCCGCTTTCTCTAGTGATGCTCTTAAAAACAGAGATTAGGGCTGGAGAGATGGCTCAGTGGTTAAGAGCATTGCCTGCTCTTCCAAAGATCCTGAGTTCAATTCCCAGCAACCACATGGTGGCTCACAACCATCTGTAATGAGGTCTGGTGCCCTCTTCTGGCCTGCAGACATACACACAGACAGAATATTGTATACATAATAAATAAATAAATAAATAAATATTAAAAAAAAAACAAAAAAAAACAGAGATTAACTACCTTCATCTGGCACATCCAAATAACTCTACTCAGGGAAGCTAATTACAAGTTTCCTGGTCTTTGTTGATTGCTCTAGGGAATGCTCTCAGGTGACATGCACTGACCATCTTGGGGGTTGACACCATCTTGGGGGACACTTAGGCTCATCCTCACGCCTCCAGGCAACTCCCCAACTGTGTGAAAATTATGCTCATCCTTCAAGCCCCGCCTTAAATGACGCCTCAGCTGACTCACTGCCGTTGATTTTGTAAGTAGGATGCAAGCCTCCCCTCATCGAATCTTTCCAATATTGTGCTTATGTCTCTTAGCACAGATCATAAAAGGATGGTAGGACAACTTCTCACCTCCTATTCTATTCCATTCAGAAACAAAATCATCTTGAGGCCAGGGTTTCTGTCATTGGATATTTCCCATCATTTTTAAAGTAGCCCACCTAGTCTGTTCAATCAGAGGGTCTCAAGCCGTCACTGATACGAACTATTGACAATGATGCCTTGGTCAAGTTCTTCGGGGCATCATCATCCTAATCTTAAAAACGAGAAAATGAAAGTTCAGCCCTGCCCAGTGATTCAGAAAAGAGGTTCTGCTTTCCAAACAGAAGTTGATTAATGGTGTCCATTAATGGGTTCAGGTGTGAAGCGTGGGCTCCTTGGGTCACTGTCCCTTTCTCTTATTGAGCAGTCCACAGACAACAGACCAGTCTCTGGGGCAGGGAGTATAGAGGAGCAGCCTGTCAATATTTATATCGAAAGCCGTGAGGAAATAGGGTTGGTTAGTTCTTGTCGGCCAATCCTCAGAAACCACATCACGGTGAGAACCAGCTCCTCAGAGTTGTTCTCTGGTCTGTGCACACTCAGTGCACACACATGAACGAAATTTAAAGAGAAGTCAATACGATTTAATAAATCTATTTCTAGAAATATATTTTATCATCTGTTTATTCTAAGATTCTAAGTCTTCTAAATACATGATGTATTTTATACTTATGGCATACATCAGTTCAGATGAGCCAGTTTTCAAATACTCAGGAGATACACATGGCTAGAGACAACAACACTGGACAGAGAAGAATTACAGAACAAGGAAAGCATGATTGGAAGAGGGCCGGAAAAGAAGGTGATTCCTAGAAAGAACTGATCTCCTCATTTTACTTCTTGGAGTCCAGATACTCTGTACACTGTTATGGAAGGGGCCAAATTTCAGGTATAAATGGAAGTCTGAAAAGACAAACCTAACTAATGGTTCAATAATACTCACCTTACCTAAGAATGCCTTGGTGACATGATGAAAGTCACAATGCAGTCAGTAAATTACCCTCAAAATTTATAGTAAGTATTTCTAAGTTTATAACGTTAAGAGAAATGAACTGAACCCAATAGTGAAGATATTAGGAAAGCTTCTGCCAGGGTGAAGCATGGTGAAGCAGTTTGTTTACCGAGCATCCAGCAGGCATTTGGCACTGTGCCAGGCATTTAAATCTAGCAAAATTGATAAAGTAGTACTATAATGTCAGCACAGATGGAGAAATAGGCTCAGGAGGCTTAAGGACCCTTAAAACTTCACCCAGATGGAAATGGCAGATTTTGATTTGGTGATGGTCCTGGAGTTAGAAGAGATCTCTTCGAAGACAGTAATAATATTTCCTCCACTGCTTAGAGCCTCCTCACCCGCCGCCCCCCCCCCCCCCCAGCCTAGGACAAGAAGGAAGGTCATCTCTAGATAGGAGTGGGCTATCCCCTCACGTATGGGGTTTCTGTCGTCTTTTTCAAAGGGGTCTTGAAGAGCTGTAAGTGGGGTACACCTCTGCCTTGTGGACAAAGGAGAATTCTCTTCCTTGGCTCTAGCATCTGCTGGTATTTTGCTAATTCTTAGCTTCTCCAAGATTCCCCACCCACTGATTTCCCAGAGTCAAAAGCCAAAATATCTTGGCTGAAAGGGTGATGGATCACAGATGACAGAGGTTCAAGAAAAAAAGTCTGTAATGTGTTTCTCTTTTAAAGGCCAAAACCCATCACACACTTCTCATTCTCATTCTCTTTGCGTTCCGTCTTGAGAAACATTCTCTTGTCTGTGTTTTCATTCATCACGGTGGGAAAAGGCAAACAGGCCATGCTGAAAGCTTCAACAAATTTGCTGTCTTCCGATTTTGGACCAGCTGGCGTCCATCTCCACTGAAACAAGGCCAAGTATCAAGGAGAATATGGATGGAGCTGCTGACAGCGTACCCCCAAAGGAGTCCTCAGGGGAAGGGGCTCTAAGGGAGACCAACACTGGAGACCAGACGGCGATGGGACTCTGGGGTTTCCTTTCCTCTTGCCCATGACTCCTTTAACCTCACAACGCATGCATACTGGTTTTCAAAGAAACCTGCTTTTCAGCTTTTTAAAAAAGGCCTCCATTTCCAACCAAATATAACTTCCCCAGGTCCTCACGTTCTCAAGTCCTTCCTGTACGAAAGCTGCCCTGCCGCCTGTTTCTTCCTCAGCAGCCAAGCTTCGCTTTCCCAATTCTGTATTATAAAAATAGCCAGCTTCGCACTGTCTCGTTATAAATTATAATACCAAGTAAAAAATTGAAGTATGTACAAGCATCCTCTGAATCCTGTCTTCATCTGAGTGTTATTGAGAGGCAGGGATAAAGCCCATTAAAAGCAAATTGTGGTATTTTGGGTGGGTCCTCATCTTGGGTATTTCCATTCCTGATTTAGCCTGAGCTACGATCTTACTAAAGTTCCTTAGCTCCCCTTTCTCATGCACAAAGAACTTACCATAGGGTTATCGGCTTTTGTGCTCACCTGACTAAAGCCTCCTCCCCAGAGCGTACCAGTCGTTTCTGGTAAGCGACTTTGGAGAATAAAAATTCCTTTGACATTTTCAACAAGGATGTGAGAGGCAGACACACAGGAGCGGGGGGGGGGGGGGGACTGAAGCACACCCCTCAAGTCACCTCTGCCCTGCAAGGATGGGGAGGAGAGCTGCAGAAGAAAGGAGGCTGCGGGGTTTGGGCAGCAAACAGCTGGGTGCTCTATCCAGCTGTTGGCTAGACAACTGTCAGCTCAAGAACAGGAAGTCAGGATTCCGTCTAAAGAAGGAGAGGATTAAACTCTGTCTCATTTGTTACAGTTTCTTCATGGTCCCTTTGAGCTCAAGGCCAGTGTTGGAAAGGTTCTTGGAGATCATTTGTCGGGTTATGTCTTTCTCTATCTCCCTTTGTTCCTTCTTTCTGACCCCCACTTGGAGCCCTCTCCCTGTTTCTGTATCCTATGTTTTGCCTAGAACTATGAGCTGTAAGTCCAAGCTGTCTGGCCAGAAGGGGACACAGGCCTTGCTGCCTCCCCCCCCCTTCCAGTGCGCACCTTTAATCCCAGCACTTGGGAGGCAGAGGCAGGTGAATCTCTGTGAGTTTGAGGCCAGCCTGGGCTACAGAACAAGCTGTAGGCCAGCCAGAGCTCCACATTAAGACCATGTCTCAAAACAAAACAAAGTTTGGGTTTTGGTCTTGATTCTGCTAATTCTTAGTCTTAGGCTTACAGTACCATAGAGTCTCTGGATAGAACCTAGATGGCCGTGTCTTTACGTGTGATTCCACAGACTCAAGTAGATGTGCCTAACTTCCTATAGATTCTCTTCTGAGGATATCAACAACTTCCAACATTTCATTTGCCATTTCCCTATGGAAGATCCTCACATTAGACCTTTTCTTAGCAGAGTGATCTAAAGTACATTGGGAAGGAACGGGGATGCTGACAAGCAGATAGGGTCTGGAAGTCTAGGACCAGAATCCAGCTGCTTGGTCTGAAAATTCGGGACCAGATTTCCAGCTCTCCGAGGACCGGCAAGAGAAAAGAATAACAGACCAAAATAGAAAATGATCATGGAATCAATATATAAGCAGTTGCACCTTGTCAGGGACTTGGCTAAAAGGAAGCAAATAAGAAAGCTTTTTAGAAATTGGGGGCTCCAACAGAAAGTGATCAGCCTTAAGACTTATTGATTCCCCGAGGCCTAGACCAGGTTCTTAAATCCCACACTCTCTCGCCCTAGCGGAACTGCTTTAGAGAATTCTCTGTAAGGTAGAAAGGCAGAGCCCTGCAGGGGTCACGGCACACTGTATCTAGGTTCCAACTTGCACAATGAAGCAAGTCAGTTGCCGAATGACAACCCAGGCAGATGCCCCTGTGTTTGGATCGCTCACTGAGAGACCCGAAGCCATTTTCCTTCCAGCAATAGAATGCAGGTATAAAGCCAGGCATGGTGGTATGTTTCTACGAATGCACCACTTGGGAAGTAGCAGGAAGATCAGGAGATCAAGGGGCGCCTCAGCTATATAGTGAGCTAGAGGCTAGCCTGAGCCATGTTGAGACCCTGCCTCAAAAAAAAAAAAAGTTACAGATTTGTTCTTTTCTTCTAAGGGAAAGTAGACCCTTCTTGTTACAGGAGTTGAATCCCAACTGGTCTAAAGCAATTGTGCATGTCCTTTTCCCCTCAGCTGGGACTGATCTAAAGAGGGACATGTTACCTAGTGATAGCCAATAACATTAAATAAAAATAAAAAAGAGAAGGAAAAGAGTCTTAAAACTAAACATAAGGGATTTTCTGGAGGACAGAAAGTATCTAATTTTCCTAGCAACAATGCTTGAGCCACAAAATAACGATAAACAAAACCCCGAAACTTGTTACCTTTTAGTCTATGAAACGTGTCAACGCCCTTAGGATTTAAATCACTACTGGTCAGATTTTGTTAACCACATCAGAGTTTTCCTGACTTGCTGAATTGCTTAGTAATTTGTAAAACCATGGGCCTTAAATCCTGTATATAATCTGTATATCCATGTATTATTTGGTCTTTAAGTTTTGAGAGGCCCACAAATTCAGATCAAGAGTCTTCAAGCTGGGCATGTTGGTGCATGTCTTCAATCCTGGTAATTGGGAGGCAGAGGCAGGCAGATCTCTGAGTTTGAGGCTAGCCTGGTCTACTTAGTGAGTTCCAGGATAGCCAGAGCTACATAGTGAGAGCTATATAGTTGCAGAAACAACAACAAAAGAGTCTTTACTTAATACCAGTGTCTCTCAGTGTGTGGTACCCGGACTATCAGTGTGAATATCACTCGAAGTCTAGGTCACTGGCCAGATATCGCACCAAATGAATTAGAAACATCAGGAACGGGGCACAGACAGCAATCGGTATTTTATCAAGTCCTCCGGCTGAACTGATTCACCCTAAAGTTTAGAGAATATTGCTCTGAACCCAGGTGTATTCAACTGGACGTTTTACAGTGGTGGCATGTCTTTATTTGAGATATCTAATAAAGTTATAGGTGAACATAAATGTCCCCACTGCTCTTGGAGAGCAGCTAAGTGCAACTGAGAAAGGGGATTTTTAATAAGCGTCCATGGTCAGTGGCCTATATATTAGAGAGCCCCGGTCTGAGTTAAATAAGGAATCTTACATAATCAAACAGCTCTTGAAAGAGAACTAGAAAACATTGGTGCGCAACTGAATCTCTACAGCGGGTGGTAAAACATACAGGGAATCTCCCATTCCTGGAATTTACGGCTTAGCCCGAGACCCTGCATGTCTGATACGTTCCTCTGACCTGGGTGTTTCTCATCTCAGGGAAACACTGGAATAAGTAAAAATTGTTCACATTCTTCTATAGACTGTGCCTCGGACCCAGCAGGTGCTTGATATTACCAAAGGGACATGGCTGCTCTCTAACAAGAGAAACAGCTCAGAAGGCCGGCTGTGTTCCAGAGACCATTAATCATGATTGCCAGGTAGCAGGAGCCATGCTTCTGAAGAAGTTTACAGAAGTGATTTGCACAAGGTACCCCCACGTATTCCTTTTATTTCCTGATTCTAATCATGCCAGTGGAGGTAGGTGTGTGGTTTTGTTGAAAACCAAAATATCCAAGCGTGTGAAGATTTGACACATTCTAGAATAAAGTCAGGAAAGACAGCTGGACTGGTGATCAGGCTGGGGGCTACGCCTTCTTGAATAACACCACAGAGGAAAACATCTTTGCCAGAGACTGGGTCTGGCCAGCAACACAGCTTTCAAGTATTAATGAGAAAGGCAAAAATCAAGGACAAACACACAAGGGACTTTTCTGAAGGTCAAAAAGGCAATAATAAATGCCAAGCCCAGAAAAGCTTTTAAATCTGACCTTTTCCTCTGCTGCAGCCATTCTCCTTCCAGCGTCTTCAATCTAATAGACTGAAGAGGGCTCTTAGCAGAGGACGGGGCTAGCCTCTCCCTTAATGCTGCCTCTCCAGCACTGCTCAAGCAGGAGCGCTATTACTGGTAATTACATCATTAGACCGTAATGGACCACATGGGCTGCGAGGGAACGAGCCCAGCGCCCAGCGGCTCTTCAGTTGAGGAGAGGCGAAAAGGACTCCCCGTCCACGCTTCCATTTTTATTAACCCTCCCAGTTCCGGTTTATTTTTAAAGATAAAATGTCCTTGGGCGATTTCACAATCACAGAATAGAGAGCACAGAAGCGGAGCTCTGTTGAAAATCAGGAGTGAACTTAATACTTCGGTGTAAGGGCGGTTCCCCTAGCTCACCTTTGCGGTGATCATGTGACAGTATGGACATAGTTTCTTCATCTACGAGGAGCAGAAGCCATGCAGTACACAGACCCTAGAACATCACTGGGAGCCGCTGAGCCTGGACCCAGTGAGCTCAGGAGCTTGCCCCGCCCACTCTCAGCCCTGCCATTCTATTAAGCAAAAAGACTCCAACAGGAGAGACCAGGGAAGGGAAACAGGAAGACTGACTCTGTATGGATTCTTGCCTCTGCTCCACCCATACATTAACATCAGATCGTCGTCAGCAGCATCCTCAACATCTTCAAAAGCCCAAGCCCGGGACATGCAGAGTACCCACAGAAGTCTCCTCCAATAGACAGAGTCACAGGGAGGCTAGTTTCAAACGCTTCTGTAGGGCACTCCAAGGTAGGTGGGAAATCAGCACAAATGGCACACGAACAACACCAAACACAAAACAGAGTTGTTTTTTCTATCGTTTTAAAAAGGTTTTCTTATATGGAAGGGGAAATCACCTAACAGAGCTCAAAGAAAGAATCAAAACATACAAAGCTACACACCAACTGTCCCATATCTCAGAACCTGAGATAGATCTCAGAATCAAAACATACAAAGCTACACACCAACTGTCCCATATCTCAGAACCTGAGATAGATCTCAGAATCAAAACATACAAAGCTACACACCAACTGTCCCATATCTCAGAACCTGAGATAGATCTCAGAATCTTCCTTTTCTAGTGCAAAGAAAATCAATTTAACAAACCAAGTGAAACAGTCCCCAGAATTAACTTCTAAAATACTATTACATAAGGTATCTGTAGAGAACAAAATTAAATGAAGGCAAGCGGAAACGACCCCAAAGCCATCTGACAATGGATGGAGTGGATGGATGAGCACAAATGAAAATAATGTCCCATGTATCACGTTCTCGCTTTCTCTCTCGTGTTATCATGCCACCAGAGGAGATGAACTTCTGACGCAAAGCACAGCATGAGTGAATATGAAAATATGCAAAGCGAGACAAGCCAAGCCACAAGAGCAGAAATGCTGCAGGGCTGCACTAATACAGCAAACTTAGCGTAGTCAGAGTCTGAGAAGAGGGAAGACTGGGAACCAAGGTTGGAGGCCAATGCTGCAATGTGTCGTTATTGTTTAGAGGGTGCAGAATTTCAGTTTCCCAAGATGAGAAGTCCTGAGAGTGGATGGTAGCACCGCTGGCTCAACACAGGGAACGTTCACACCACCGGACTGTTTGTGTGAAAATGTTCAGGGTGGTATAGACTATGGATATTTTGCCACAGTAAAAAGACTTGGAGAGTAAGCACTAAAATTATCTTCTGCACCGAGGCTTCCTAAGAGACATCCTAAGATGGTCCACAGGAGCTGGGGCTAGTGGCACACACACATAATCCTGTTACTCAAGAGCCTAAGGCCAGGGACATTGCAAATTCAAGGCCAGCCAGTGTGACTTTGGGACTCTCAAAGTTTAAAAGAAGATTTAAAGAGACTGGAACTAGAGCTCGGTCATAGGATACTTGCCAAGCACTGAGGATGTCCTAGGTTCAGTTTTCAGCGAGGGATGGGGGTGGGGGAGAGAAGAGGAGAAAGAGGAGGAGGAAAAGAAGATCAAGAAATAAATTATAAGGGTGGAGAGTGGGCTTGATGGTTAAGAGCACTTGCTGCTCTTGCAGAGGACCTGGTTAGATTCCCAGCATCCACAGGGCAGCTCTCAGCCATCTGTATGTTTGGTTCCAGAGGATCCAGTGCCCTCTTCTGGTCTATGTGGGCACCAGACACATAAGTAGTATGTATACATGTACGAAGCAAAAACATTCACACATTAAATAAAAATAAACAAATATTTTTAAAGTATATTAAACTTTTAGAGAAGTGAATGGCAGAATAAGAGGATTTAAAATTTAACTAATCTTAGAACTTAATTTCAAGATTAAAAGAAGAGGATAGAGAAAGACATTATTCGGTGCCTTCAAATAGGGCTTTTTCAGAGTCACTGGGAGAACAGAAAATTCAACAGTCTCAAGAAGAATAAACAGAACTCAAATCACACATTGCTATAAAGTTGGCGAATTAAAGGCAAAAAAGATATTGAAACAAAATAACAGGTCACCAGGGAAAGAATGGCAGCTAGACAGCTGGCAGACTCCATAGTAGTGACAAAATCTAGAGACTGCAGGGCATCTTCAGAATGGGGAAAATGGATTTCAATGTTTATAGCCAATGAAACTCCTTCAGTATGGAAATAAAACAGGGATGAGTGTGGCTAGGTGACAGAATGCATATACAGTACATAGGGGGTCCTGGGTTCCGTGTTCCTTCTCCCCCTCCCCCGTGTGTGTGTGTGTGTGTGTGTGTGTGTGTGTGTGTGTGTGTGTGTGTAAGATCCTGGAAGGAGGCACAATAGACAGGAAAACAGACAAAGATTCACAGAGAAGACACAGAAAGAAGAGGAAATGCGTATCTGGGGACAGAGACTGGAATGTCACAGCAGCCAGCAGCTGGAGGTGATTTGTTCCTAGAGCCCATAGGGTGGCTGAGCCCTATGTCACCTCGAGCTTGGAGCTTAGACTTCTGTAACTGTGAGAGAACAAATTCTCACTGTCTGAAGCCAAGATATTTATGGCAACCTGTTACAACAACTATGGGAAATTAGAACAGAAATTAATTACTTTACTCAAATTAAAATATATATATATACTCATATATATATATAAGTATATAGTAAGGTACTCATTTTTTTTCCTCTGTGGTGGTTTGAATAATGTATGTCTCCCATACTCTCAGGCATCTGAATACTTGGTCCCAAACTGACTGAGCTGTTTGGGAAGTTTAGGATGTGTGGCCTTGTTGGAAACCAGATATCACGGGAGGTGGGTTTTGAGAGTTTCTAAAGAGTCCTGCCATTTTGGGTTAGCTCCCTCTGCTTTGTGCTTTTGGTTCCAGATGTGAGCTTCTGGCTTCTGCTCCATTGTCATGCCGACAGCGGCTACTGCCTCTCTCTGCCACCATGGACTCTGACCCTCTGCAACTGTAAACCCAGATCAACTCTTCCTCCTACAGCTTGCTTTGAACATGGTGTTTCATCACAGCACAAGAACATAATTAACATACTCCCCAAGAGAAATTGTTAATTTTGCACATATTAAAATTAGAAGGCAATTTTAAAGTTGATATAGAAAAATCATAAATTAGGGAGACCACTGCAGCCATAAGACTACACCTTGAAGTATTATTAATAAAAACAAAGTAGATTTCCATATGCATGGATCAACCAATGGAATTTAATATTTAATTAACTCTGTAAATGGTTACTAATGCATCAATGTTTAGATTATTACAGACGTAGGATCTCAGATCCATGGGTAAAGGATTTGAGATGACATTTAAATTTAAATGTAGTGCAGAATAAAAATGGCTGGAAAGATCTGGGTAGGCTGGTCCACACCTGAGATCATAACATTTGGGTCTAAGGGAGCGGGGAGAACAGAGCTCTAGGCTGCTGGGTAATGTGGGAGAGAGGGAGGAAGGGAAGGAGAGATAAAGATACACAGAATGCAGAGGGGCACATTCATTAAAAAGATCATTAGAGCCTGGTAGTGGTGGCGCACACCTTTAATCCCAGCACTCGGGAGGCAGAGGCAGGCGGATCTCTGTGAGTCTGAGACGAGCCTGGGCTACAGATCGAGTTCCAGGACAGCTATAGAGATTTGCATTGGTATGGATCTTGGTCTATTGATACAAATCTAAGGTCAATCTTGTTATATGTATATTTATGCTCTTGATTAAGGTATTGTGTTTGTGCAGCTCATTTAAAAATGTAATGGATAATTAAGAAATACAGGTTAACAGACATCTGTAATAGTCAAGCTTGTAGTCATATTAGCATTTAAAATCTTTTAATAACTTAGGACTTTTCATGACAATGAGACACATCTGCTCCTGGCAGCACCAATTACTTCAAGAGGAAGATGAGCATTAAAGAACCTCCATAAGGAGTTTATTAGCCATTTGGGCAAGAAACTGCTCTTGCCTGGACTGTCTTGAAATACAAACAAAAAAAACCATTATAGTGGTTATAAAATTTACAAATCTTGTATGGTAAAACACACATGTACACACAAATACACATAATCTGCAAATCCCTATAGATTTGCATATTGATAACAAATTGCAAACTGTTAATAATCACATATTTTATCATAATTCCTGTTATGAAAGATGTATTTCTTATATAAAGAGTACCTACTATCAATGAGACCATCAAACCTGTGAAAAATGACCAAAGGTTCATACATAGTGAAAAGACAAGCAGCCGACTTACAGTGCAAACAAAAAGCTCTCCTCTCTGAAATACTGTTTTGCTAGTAGACAGGCAAAAATCCAGAAATTCAATAATATTGGCAAGACTGTGGAAAAACAGATTTTTTTTTGCCAGAATGAGTCCTATTATCTCTTTGGAGGGCAAGATGGCAACGTAACATAAAACCAAACAGAATTATAATTGTGTATATACTGTCTCAGCAGGCAATTTTTATATATACATCTATATTTATATATATGTAAACACACACATACACACTCTTTAATCATGTAATTCCTTCCTAGAAATTAACCTTAGAGAAAGCATATATATATATAAAATGACATGCACATAATTACAGTTTGATTTTTAGTTTTTTTTTTTAAAGTAAGAAGCAAACACTGTAAATGTCTATAAATTTAAGTGGGATGGGCACCCTGGCACGGGCTCACATTCCCTGTTACTCAGTAGGCTATGGCTTCAGAATTTCTTGAGTCCAGGATTTCTGAACGATTCTTTCAGGGCTGGGAAGAGAAATAGATAGATGCTGAGATTTAGTTATGACTCCACTAGTGTCTGTAATAACACTCAAATATTGAAATGAAAGGTATGGGGAAGGAAAATCTTAACATATTAATACATACTGACTATTCAGATGTGTTAAGTAGATAAGTATAAATAAAGTTGTGCTTTGTGGTATCACAAAAATAAGTTAATTAGAATATGTATATATTTGTATTTACAGTTATGATCTGTATTAGAACATAGAGGTTAATACAGACTATATAAATTTGTTTATCCAAAGGATTAGAATAGAGCAGATTGAGGTAGAAGGGTCAAAGGGAGTAATTTCTTAAGTAGTTTATGTTTAAGCCATGTGCTTGTATTTTCTATTGAAATTTTAGAAATTAGTAAGCCTTTTCTCAGCTGTCAGGCTGCAATAACAATGCTAAGATTTTTTTTTTTTAAAGAACAAAGTGGTTTAGTTTTTACAGTCCTTGAGGCAGGTAAAGCCCAAGGCCAAGGGGCTGACATCTGGCAAAGGTCTCCTTGATGCATCCTCCAAGGGAAGGCAGGGCAAGATGAGCGGAACAAGCCAAGAGGAGCTCAGCACACACATGTAACAAACATACTCTCATGGTAACATTGATCCGTCCACGGAGGCAGGGCACTCATGTCTCAGTCCCCTCTTTGAAGTCCCCACTTGCCAACACTGTTACATGAGGAACCAAGTTCCCACCACAGGGAACTTTGGGATACACTTTCGAATCATAACAAATGTGCTCAATCAAATGCCTAGGAAAACTATTAAAGTACACAGAATACAATGTCCAAACTAGTAGAGGAACAAAAACAGAGAGAAAGGCAAAATATTCAGAACAAAGATTAAAAGAAGAAATAGAAAATTCAAGTCGATAGAAGGCCTAACAGTATATGGTTTAGATAAGTCTACATATCCTCCTAATCACAACAAATATAAATCAGTTAGACTGTCTTAACCATAATAAATGGGAACTACGTGAATTCACAAGTTAAAAGAGAGCCTCAGACTAAATAAAAACACAGTAGGTACCTGTCAAAATTTAACAGTCCAGGAAGGTTGAAAGTCAAGAGGTGGAAAAACTTACAAGCAACGTATTTCTCTAAGACAATACTGCTATAATGTGTGAACAGTCAGCAAAAGCGATAATGCTAAAAGGCAAGGAGATTTATTTTCAAAGACAGAAGGTTAAAAGTCCAACCAGATATATTATTTTAAAAGTTTGTGCACTTAAAAAGCACACCCACAATATATATTACAGCAATAACTTCTGTCTCCGCAAGTGGAAACCAACAGCCCTATTATCATCACTGGAGACAGCAAGAAACCTCTTAGTATTTGATAGAACAAGGGTGAGACTTCTCTTCTGTCCTCCAATTAACCTTTCTTAGAACTGTTCCGTCATCACGTCAGGAAAAAAAAAAAAAGATCTGCTTCTACATTCCTGAGAAAATTTATCAAGATGGAAAGACGTGCTTCCTGTCTGGTTCCGATGACTAATATTCAAAAACAGAAATGGGAACTTACACACTGGCTGCATAAACAACCAGGCAGCTACATGTGAACATGTTCCCTGTATCAGCAGCCCTGTGTGCTTACGGTTCCACTTCCGAATGTTCTCAGAAGATGACAGTGCTTTCTCATAGGTGTGTGTACCTATCCCCACACCAACCACAATGCCTGACACACAGCAAGGGTTCATCAAGCGTTTGTTGGCTAGTTCCTCAGGTACTTTTTAAAGATGTTCGTGCCAGAACTTCTGAAGTGCCTGTTTTGTCCTAGATGTCAAGTACTGAGAACACACAGATAAATAACGGTGTTTGCTCCCCAGGAGTTTATAATCTAGGAGTAAAACAGAAAGGTTTTTAGAGTAGGAGAAAATAAGAACCCCCGGCCCCCAAGCAAAGAACTAGACAACACAACCTATCAATGGACCAGTAGGTAAAGCGCCCAGAGAAGGATTGAACGTCTGAAGGGCATCTTCTAAAGTAGATGATATATTTTATAAGCACCTGATGCCCGAATCAGGACTGTATTAAAGAAAAAGCCTTTAAGTTAGCCCTGAGAAGCAAATGTTTGATAAAATCCACAGGGGAAATGCTAGGTGATGAGAAAGGATAAGGATATAAGGCTTAGGAGGAAACGTAAGTGCTCAAAGTCAAACGGCGTGGGCATAGAACACAGCCCACCCTCTAAGACTTTTTCCTCCTAGAACTCTCTCTGCTCCAGTATTGACTCTGTCTAGCTCAGAGCTATTGACTACAAATGAACCAAATGATATTTAAATTGAAGCCCGGGATTTAGAAACATATGGAATTCTAAAGTTTATTTGTTAGACAGGCTCTCTTTATGTAGCCCTGGCTGTCCTGGAACTCACTGTAGACCAAGCTGGCTTTGAACTCAGATCCACCTGCCTCTGCCTCCAGGCACTGGGATTAAAGGAGTGTTCTACTACGTCCAGCCTGAACTCCCAAGTTTTATGAATATCCTCTCTGGAAACAACGCATGCCACTTTTAAATATACTTCATTTCTTAGTTGATACAGCAGCAGCAAAGGGCTATTGAGGGAAAACTAACTCCTTCTGGTCAAGAGGATGAAATCTCTGACCTGGGTGGAGACCTGATACTTCAAGGTGCCCAAAATACAAATGAATTATTCCATAATTAACACAGTTGGAGTAGCTAATCACCTGGCTAAGGGGAGATAGACAACTCATGGAAAGGCCAGATCACTTGGCCCATCCTGAAGAGATAGGCAGAATAACTGTCCCTTTAATGAGATACTGTACTCTTCCTTCCCAGGATTATTGCTGCCCAGTGCAGTCTCCTACGGAGAGCAGACATGCACTCCTGAGTTATGACCTTTCTCTTCTTTCTACCTCTTTCCTAAGCAGCTTTCCCTGGCACTTTGAATGTCATGCTTTCTCTAAAGCCACTCCCCATCACGTGGCTGTCTGCACCACACGGCTGACTCTCATGAAGGATTAACGCCAGCAGCACAGGTTTTCTCCTTCTCTTCTCTGCATAGCTGCTTGGTACCTGCTTACGGCTGTCCTGTCCTGGGCTTTTTCTTTAAAAGTCTGATAAAATTGTCCTTTTTGAATAAACATGGGCTTTGCTTGACTACCAAGCTTTTGCTGACTTTTCTTTACTAGACAGAGAAAAGGAACCCAACCCCGCACCCTCTATGGCATCAGAAGGACAGTAACAACTTACTCCCGTTGCCTTCACTACTCAGTAACTGCTCTCAAGCCCCTCTGTGTAAAATGCTCACTGTGTGACAGTCATAATCAGCTAGAATTTCAACTCTAGGTCTTTTCTTTTAGTAAATTTACTTATTTAGTGCGTATGAATATTTTGCATGAATGTATGTCTGTGTGTATTTCTAATTCCTGAGGAGACCAGGAGAGGGCATCAGATCCCCTGGGACTGGAGTTGCAGATGGTGAGTAAGCTGATATAGGGGTGCTGGGAGCCAAACCTGGGTTAAGGCCAGTGCTCTTAACCACTGAGCTGTCTCTCCAGTTCCTCCAGGTCCTTTCTTAGTTCAGAAAAAGACCACACACATACACTGAACAATCATAATAGCGCAAACAGACATGACGCTAGGTTTGATCGAGTGCTCTGTAATTAAGCTTTCAAAAGCATGAGAATTTCATCAAAATTTCCCAGAGAGCCTTTCCCAAACTACGTATCCACAACAGAGCTAGTGAGCAGCTCTCGCGACTCAACAGGGACAAAGTGGGGTTTGGACACAGGAATGTTGGAAAAGCTTACCAGGTGGGGCCTAGCAAAGGCCTAGACTCGGACAAGAAGGAAATCTGAACTGTACAGATGGCCTTTACTTGTAGTCAGTGAGCCAGAGAGGAGCAGAGGAGAGACTAGAAACCAGCTCATCTGATTTCCAGACCATTTCAGGAAGTTCCTACCATGGGGGCGGGGTGGGGGGGTGAAGTCTTTTCTATCAGTGTTCCTTCTTTCACGCTGACCCTTTTATTTTAAATCAGAAATTCCCCCAAGGGACCTTGGCATACTGAATGCCAATTAGATTTCCTCCACCTGCTCTGGGATTTAGAGGGCAGGGCTAATTCAGTGCCCTCCTAGGCTGACAAAGCCACGGGCATTCCTGGTATGCAGGGGTTGGTCTCCAATCTTTTTTTTTTTTCATTTTTTTTTTTTTAAAGTCTGGAGCAATTAAAGGCTCCTGTTCAAGGCCTTAAGGAGGAAGCGGAGAGAGGAGTGGTATTTGTAGGTCCAAAAGAAATGGAAGTGCGGCCTCAGATCAGATTGATTGTTGTTGCAGAGCTGGGTGGGAACAAGGAAATTCTGGGAGGCGGCACTGGAATCCGGGTGAGGCAAACAAACTAAATATTACTCAGGATTCTCACTCCCCGAAGGAATGCCATTGTCCTCCTGATCGAAGGGACGAGGACTTGGACAGCAAAAAAGAAAAGCCCCATCCAAAAATAACTCGTCATAAAAACGTTTCCCTTTCTCTTCTTGCTTTCATATATACAAGTCCAAGCTGCCCAGCCAAGAACGGTGAGCATTCTGTACTCCAACCATGCTCTGTATGGGTAGCACTCGTCTGAGGAAGTTCAGCATGGACCTTCCATCAGGGGCACTGGCCTGCTTTCTCTATACTTGGTTTTCTCATTGCAGCCTTCAGAGTTGACTGCGAGATCCAACGGACAATAACTAAACAAATGGATAAGCCACAGCATGGTGCAGAGTTTCAACCCAACTGCAAACACAAACTCAATCCGATTCAGTCACCGAGTCTCTAGTAGAGTGCCTACACACAGCTGGCAGGGAATGTAACATCAATGTGAGCTCGCAGACACGGTTCTAACTAATGTGGCAACTGTGGCCTAGTTCGGGAGATAAGATTGAAAAATAATATAACAAGCACTGAAATAGGGTGTGTGCAAAATTTAGGAGGAGGCACCAATTACTCTGCTTCTGAAAAGTAAGGGTAGGGATTGTTAATAAGATTCCACAGCCCTGATGGAGAGAAAACATGGTTGGAGTGTGGATACAAGGAAAATATGATTGAGGGAACAACCCAGTGAGCATCCCATGATCTCCTACCATGACATAAAGATTTACATTTTCAGTCAGGCGGTGGTCCACGCCTTTAATCCCAGCACTCAGGAGGCAGAGGCAGGAGAATCTCTGTGAGGCCAGCCTGGTCTACAAGAGCAAGTTCTAGGACAGTTTACAAAGCTACAGAGAAACCCTATCTCAAAAACACCAAAAATAAAATAAAAAGATTTACATTTCCTTGCCTTCACGTTCAATTTTTTAAGATTTATTTTATGTGTATGTGTATCTTGTCTACATGAATATATGTGTACTATGATTGTGTTTGGTTTCCATGGAGGCCAGGAGAGGTGATTGGATCCCACTGGGGTTACGGATGGTTGTGAGCTACAATGTTGGTGTTGGTAACAGAATCCAGGTCCTCTGGAAGAGTAGCAAGTACTCTTTGCTGTCGAGCCTTCTTGACTTTTAAGTTTCCCTCAAGAGAAATCGTTCAAGAGAGATTTCAGCATCTCTTATGCACACAAACCATTACAAAGCAGACCCTAGAGGGATGGTGAGATGGCTCGTGGGTAACAGTGCTTGCTGCACAAGAGTAAAAACCAGAGTCCAGACCTAACTTAGTACCCACATAAAGGCTGGGTGTGTTTCTGTAACCCCAGCACTAGAGGGCAGAGGCAAGTGGATCCCAATCTGGTGGGAGGTATGGGGTGTTTGATGGCCAGCCAATCTAGCCATAAGGACAAGCTACAGGTGCAGCGAGAGACCCTGGCTCAAAAAACACAAGGGAGCCCATACCTGACAAGGGCCATTCTCTCTCTCTCTCTCTCTCTCTCTCTCTCTCTCTCTCTCTTCACACACACACACACACACACACACAGAGAGAGAGAGAGAAGAAAACATAATATCATACACAAAACAAACAAACAAACAGGTCCCTGAACCCAATAAATTTGCCGTCTAGTAACTGAGACAGTCACATATGAAAAGTGTGACAGGCAGATGTTTGCTAGGTCTAGGTGCCTCTGCAGTGTGTGTTGCATGTTTGAGTCTCCCAGAAAAAGCATAACATTTCCTTCCTTTCCCTTTCCGTTTTTTCCTTCCTTCCTTCCTTTCCATCATTTTCTTTCTGATAATGATCAAGACATGCTGATCTTTCTCACTGGCTCCCTAACACACCTCCCCTGAGTTCTGCTATGCTGCTGCTTACTGACCTCCCTTGGTAAACATGGCAAGCTAACTCGAAAGGCAGGACACTTTCTCTTTCTCCTCTCCATGCTTCCTCTCCCCCATAGTGGCTGCCAAGATTCACAGCTTTCCTGCCCTCTTATTTTTCTCTCAAACTTTTCATTGTTCACAAGCTCAAGAAAGAGACAGATACAGAGACAAACGCTCCTAAGTCATATTAGCCTCTGGGAGTAAAGGAGAACCCAATCCTCTTCTCTGAAAGGATCAAAGTTGAAAAGTTCTACCTCATCCCCATATTTTAAACCAGGAGTTACAAATTCTTGCTTTTCACCACCACTATCTCCAACACCACCTCCCCCACCACCACCACCTCCACCATCTCCATCACCACCTCCACCACCTCGACCACCACCTCCCCCACCACCATCTCCAACACCACCTCCACCACCTCGACCACCACCTCCATACATCTACTACATGCCAGAAGATACTCTGGTCATGAGGAAAAGAAATGAACACAATGAAGAAAAGACAGAAAGTCTTGCTTTAAGAGACATACATTCTAGGTTCTACAGGTATACATATAGAAGAGATGAGAGGGAGGGAGGGAGGAGGGAGAGAAGGAAGTCAAGCCAACAGGAAAGCATAAGTTATGGCCAAAATAGACAGCTGCAACCCAATGTCAGCTAACTGCTGCTATGCAAAAATTTGCAGCCAATGTTGTCAGATCTGGAAGCTAGAAATTTTATGCAAATACCTCAGTTTTTAATACTTGACAATGAACGAAAACTCCAAGCAAAAGTACTTCATGGGTAGAATTCTGGCTAAAAACGTCTGTTTAGGAAATGTTGGAAAACATTTCATGACATTGGTTTAGACACTGTCACGAAAGGTCCGTGGTAAACACAGTGTTGCTATACAAGAAGTTCTCCTAGACTTGAGGAGGCACCACTTTCTTTGTTTTGGTTTTGGTTTTTTTGAGACAGGGTTGTCTGTGTAGCCCTGGCTGTCCTGGAACTCATTTTGTAGGCCACACTAACCTTGAACTCACCAAGATCCTCCTGCTTCAGCTTATTGTTATGATTTAGACCTGATTTAAAGTTCACATATTGAGAAACTTAATCCCCAAATTTGTAGGTTGATGGTATTTGAAAGTGAGCTGTTGTTGTTTTAAGCAATTAGAGTTAAGTGAAGTCATAAGTGCTGGGATTAAAGGCCTGCGTTACCACCACCCGGTCAAGAAGACACTACTTCTCGTAGAGGTAGATTGGATAAGCATCAAGCAGCCAAGCACATTTAGCCTGAGCCTCCTATAAAACATATCTCAGAGCATTTCCGGTTCTTAATTCCTTATTAATTTTTTTTTTTTTCATTTCTTATTGTTCTTGTGGCTCACCGTGGTGCTACGTCTTGCTTAGAGACTGCCTTGCTAAGAATGAAAAATTTAGTTTGCTCAACCAGAAAGTCTACACACAGCAACGCGAGCACAGCAGAACTGTCTTGCTGGTTTGCCTGGCTGTGCTACAGGCTAGTATTGTTCATTAGTATGATTAATTGTCATCTGCTCTGTCATAGGCTTGCTATCTGGAAAGTTTCTGAGGGTTCTGTCACCTCAAGTTCTCAACAAAGGGACATTTTCCAAATTATTTTGAGCAAAAAAATTTCCTACAACTAAATCATGTCTGCCTCAAAGTCACTGAAATACAGTACTGACAATTAAGAAGCAAACTATAATTGAAAATAAAGTTCCACAGATTGTTATACAGTTACAATAAAAATATTGTAACAAAATTTGAAACAAAGTATACTCTAAAAAGCAAGAGTTTCACTAGCTAGTATAACAAGAAAAGAAAAATGAACTCTAATTCTACCTCTCCTACCTCTCCTAGATACTGAAAGGGTGGGCTTTCAGTATCTATATAACGGTACAACATAATCCAAAGCTTAAGAACAGGGGACAAAAAAATAATTGTATAGGTTTAAATCTCCAAACTCAGACCCTTAGCAAACTCTTCCGATGTAGGTCAATCATAGTGTCAGGAAAATTCCTCACCCTGTGAGGTCTCTAGAGGGGTGTGTTAGTCACAAAAGTTCACTGATTAGAAGCTTAGCCATACTCTTTCCAAAATAAGGTTCAATGGCTTTTAACTGAGTTAGTTCATTGTTTAGAAACTGAATGTAAGTCAGAGCTTCCGCTACATTGGAGTCCTGACTTAGGGCAGCAAACCCTTAATTTATAAGGTAATGGGTGAGAGTGCACACCTGTGATCCCATTACTTGGGAGGTGGAGCAAAGAAGATCAGGAGTTCAAGGTTATCTTTAGTTAAACTGTGAGTTCAAGACCAACCTGGACCTACATGATAGACTCTGCTTGAAAAAACTCCTAAGTAAAGGGATCCACTTGAGGTCATCCTCAACTACATGTCAAGTGACAGGCCACGTGGAATACGTGAGACTGTGTCAAAGACAAAATACATAAAATCTAATGGAGGAGCAGCGCAGAACGGACCTCTGACCAGCAATGTGGCCTATGGCTTCTTTTGGTTACCAAACCCTAGGATGTGAAACTTGCGTCTCTATCATATTTTCTGTTTCTATTTTACTCTGATAGAGAAGTCATATCAGGGCAATCGTTTTGTCTGAGTTTTACCTTGGTTAAGAGCCTTTCAATCTAGAAAACAGTTATATGTGACACTTGCTAGTATCTATATAAAATATTTCAAAGCAAGACACGACATATTTCCAGCTGATTACAGAAACACAAAGGCATTTATAAGGACATTTAAAAAGCAATTCAGCATTTAAAAATAGTAAAGAAAACATTGTAAATGCTTATTGCTGTGATTTATGGTTCAAAGTTCAAGGGCTGGAAAAACTTAACCCCCAAACTTGTATGTTTATGGTACTGGAAAGTGAGATTCTTCTGAGGAAATTAGAGATAAGTGCAGGAATGAGGGTGGGGACCCCACAACGAGAATAGTGGTTTTATGACACTCTCTCCCACCACTCTGGATGTCTCTTACCATTTAATGATACAACAAAGCTTTTGCCATGTGCAGCCACGTGACCTTGGCTGTCCCAGTCTCTAGAACTATAACAGATAAATTTACTTTCCTCAAGAGTTTAACAGTGTATGCGCTGTGTTACAGAAACACTAAAATCACACCAAGACACTTGCTAACTGAATAATACTAAATCAAATTATTCACATATTACTATAGATATATGGGGGGGGACCCTTATAAACAAAGCCCCGTAGGAGTGATGGGGACATTGTTAGTGGACCGTTATTTCTAGCTGAGATGTGGGAGAGGCAAACGATCCCCTCACAGGGTCGCACATCAGAGAGCCTGCAGGTCAGATGTTTGTATCTCCATTGCTAACTGACAAAACCAGTTATGAAGCAGCAACAAAATAATTTTATGGGTGGGGGTCCCTGCAGCATGAGGAACTGTGTAAAGGGTCGCAGGCAGCATCAGGAAGGTTTTCTGAATGCAATATGAACTTCCAATAATCCCCGGGAGACAGCTTGTCATGTGATCACTAGAGTCACTCAAGGGGCTCTTGAGACTTCAATTTGAGACAGGGTTTCACTTTGTAGTGCTGGCTGGCCTGGAGGTCATTACGTAGACCAGATAGGCTATGGACAATCCTGTCTAAAAGCCTCTCAAGGGCTAGGAATACAGGTTTGAGCCACCGTATTTGTCCTCATGAGACAGACGACTTAGACATAGTCTGACAACCATTCCCCCCCCCCCAATAAATGTGGATGTGAGTGTTGCCGGGTATCAAAGATTCTGAAGACAGTTTTGTATGTCAATCCCAGTAACAACTGGTCAAGTGACATAAACTCTGAAACATTAATAAAGAACTTTGAACATAGAGGGGAATAACGCTATATTTTATAGCACTGCCTTAGGGACAGAAATTAAACAATAAAAGCTATAAACCGACAACAATAATCTAAGCACTTAGGAAGCTCGGGCAGGAGAATCAGTGAGAGTTAAAGGCCGGTCTGGGTTACATAATGGGACCCTGCTTCAAACACAAACAAGAACTGGCAGGGGTCTGACAGGCCTGGCCCTGCCTCTCAGTATCCCATCCATGGTGTAGGGCACTAACTCAACTCTGACGGGAAAAGCAGAGACGGAGAGGATTTCTGCTGTGAGTCAAAGGCACCTGCTTCCTAACCCCCCCCCCGTCTCATTTTCCCCCATCTAGAACATTTTCACTGGCCATCAGCTCTGTGCTCAAAAGTCCATCCTCTGTGATACGCCATGTGATTTCACATTACCCTATGCGACGAAAATTTTTATTGATTCTAGGTTTTTGAGACAGGGTCTCATGTAGCTAAGGTGGGCCTCAAACTAACTATACAGATGAAGATGGCCCTGAACCCCTCCTCGTCTGTCTTCTCACAGGCACCAGGATTCAAAACCGCTCTTCCCTCTGTCCTGTTCTTATTCCCTTCTCCTTCCTCTTTTTCTTTCTCCTTCCTTCCGGTCACCAAACTTGGCTAACTTTGTCTGTCTGTCTGTCTGTCTGTCTGTCTGTCTGTCTATCTATCTATCTATCTATCTATCTATCTATCTATCTATCTATCTATCTATCATCTATGTATCTATCAATTATGTATCTATCATCTATCTATCTATCTATCTATCTATCTGTCTATCTATCAATTATGTTTCTATCTATCATCTATCTATCTATCTATCTATCTATCTATCTATCTATCATCTATCTATTATGTTTCTATTTATTATCTATCTATCTACTATCTATCTATCTATCTATCTATCTATCTATCTATCTATCTATCTATCTATCAATTATGTTTCTATCTATCATCTATCTATCATCTATGTATCTATCAATTATGTTTCTATCATCTATCTATCATCTATCTATCTATCTATCTATCTATCTATCTATCTATCTATCTATCTATCTATCTATCTATCCATGTGTGCATGTTTGTGTGTGTCTGTGTATGTGTCTCTCTGTGTGTGTAAGTGGCTGCATATTCTTATGTAAGTATATATATAGGAGCCAGAGACTGACTTCCAGGGTAGTGTTTCTTCAGTCAATTTTCTACTTTATTTTTGAGATGGGGTATCTCACTGAACCTGGAGCTCAATGATTTGGCTACATTGTCTGGCCAGAGCGCTCCACGAATCCAGCTACTCTCCCTCCTCAACACTGGGGTCGCGTGTTTGAGGTGCCGCCCTTGGACTTTTCTGTAGGTTCTGGGAATCTGAACTCAGAACATCATACTTACACGGCAAGCACTTCACCAACTGAGCCATCTCTCTGCCCCCTGACTAACTCTTTATTATGGAAATACTATGTATCTTCTTGATTTTTATACTTTTACACTTTTCAATCCATCAGACAAAAGTAGAGTCCTGGAAGTGAACAAGAATCACTCCAGTGGACGAAACTTTAAAAAAATAAATCATCCCGAGTATGGTAACCTGGACCCAGAAAGTCAAACACAGTATGATCTGACTTGTAAGTGGGTGTTAGCTGTAAAGTCAAGGAAAATCAGTTCACAGACTTAGAAAGGGCTTAAGGGGAGACACAAGGACCTCCCCGGGAAAGAGAAATACAAAGATTTTGAGGGTTGACTGGGGGGGGGGGGGCTGGGAACAGAGGGAATCCACGGGGGGAGGGGGGGGCAGGGATAGAAAAAAAATAATCATTGTACCTTAGAAGTCAGGGTTGAAAAACAGGTGGAACTGTTAATACGAATTACTTATATATAAATAATAACTACATACAATTATGAGGTGAATTCGCTTTCTCTGTTATTACTTTTAAGATCTACTTGGTTTTGTTTTATAAGTACTTCGCCTGCATGCATATATGTGTACTACATGTGTGCCTGCCTGGTGCTCACAGATGTCAGAAGAGGGTTGATTTCCCGGAAGTGGAGTTACAGACGGTTGTGAGCTGTCAGGTAGGTGCTGGGAACTAAACTCGCGTCCTCTGAAACAGCAAGATCTCTTAACCACTGAGCCATCTCTCCAGCTCCACTTCCTCAGTCATGCACACATATAAAGAGCCAGCTCTAAAGTCAGGGGATTACAATGCCTCTTAGTAATTAAATAAGAAGCCACAAAAGAGCCAGGTTCTAAATGTAAAGCTAAAAATCCTTGGCTGTGTTAAAGGGACTTAGGGGAAAGTTCCCAAAATGTAGGCAAATACTAAATACGTATCAAATACTTATTAGACTGCCTGGCCCTGGTACTGGGTTGATATAGCAATTATTATTGACCACTCTTTTCATTTTTAGCTCCTGTGTGGTTAGATATCATATATATATATACATATATACATATGTATATATACATATATATGTATATACATACACATATATATGTATATATATATGGCAGAATTCACTTTATTGTATTACTCAAATTTAGGAAGAAATATAATAACTCCTCTGAAGCAGAATCTTTGCTTTTCTTTAAATTCTTAATTGCTCTAGCATTGCTGAGACGTGCTGTGTGGTTGGGATGGACAAGGGCTTGTGAAGAAACAAACCAGTCCCTCCGGCTCTCGTCTGAAGGCCTGAGACTTCTGCATTGAAAAGAATTCACGTCCCAGCTAACCTTCCAGGAGATTCACTTTCAGTAGGGAAGTGATAACCAGAAGATTTGCCCGAACCTACATCATAGTATTACACACGAGAAACAGACTAACTGGCCGCATCTTCCAATAAACGACTTAAGACATCAAGTCAGTAGGTTTATTTTTGTGCTCCCAAAATACCACTTCCTCAATAAACGTTTCCCATGCCGTTGACGGCCTCCTCAACAACTCTCAGAGAAAAAGAAGAACTTTAAAACACCCAGGCTAGAGCTGGAGAGATGGCTCCTGGGTGAAACTGCTCGCTGGACAAGCATGAAGACCGGTGTTGGGGTCCCTGGCGCCCAAAATGAGAACCTGAGCACAGTGGGGCTCAATGGCAGTTTAGGCACCTAGGACGGTGGAGGCAGGAACATCCAGGGTCAGTGAACAACTCCATCTCAGAATGCGAGGTAGAGAGCAACTGAAGACATCTGGTGCTGGCCTCTGACACACACACACACACACACACACACACACACACACACACACACACACACACACACACACACACTCACAAACCAGGGCCTAGCATACATATAATCTTGTATTTATCCCAGGTTGCTATGCCTTATCTGGAATCATTATAAATATAAAATTGTATCTAAGGCTTCACTGATATAGGGGATATTTCTAGTTTTAATTCTGGTACTGCCTACACAGGCAAGTTGTTGTGCCTATGTGTCTGTGTACACAAATGTGAATATGTGTGTGTGTGTGTGTGTGCATAGGCCAGACAACAACCTAAGGTGTTAATTGCACTGTCTACCATTTTAGTTTTTGTTTTTTTGAGACAGGGTTTCTTACTGGTCTTGAATGAGCACCAAGGCTAAGCTGGCTGGCAGTGAGTCCTAGGAATCCCCCATCTCTGCTTCCTCAGTGCTAGGATTACAGGTATACATGTCTGCTCCTTCCTTCCTTCCTTTTCTATCTTTGATGGCTCTTTGGGATTTGACTCAAGTCTTCAAACTTGTGTGACAGGTACTTAGTATATCCTCAGCACTGATCATCAATTTCATGGTTTAATGATTCACCCAAATGTTCGTTGAATGTTTATTATGTAGCAGGCAATACACTAAATGCTAAAAAAAAAAAATACAGAAGTGAATAAGACTTCCCCCATCCTAAAGGTTCCGCGTTGTGGAATATGATTTTCAGGTGTGTGATTTTTGTTTACGCTGCATTTGTTTAACTCTGTGAAGCTGTGTTACCCTGCCTGTCTAAGACACCTGATGGTCCTAATAAAGAGATGAACGGCCCATGGCGAGGCAAGAGCAAGGATAGGCAGGGCTGGCAGGCAGAGAGGATAAATAAATAGAAGGAGAAATCTGGGAGGCTATGGAGGAGCAAAGAAAACCAGGAGAGGATGACATCAGGGGCCAGCCACCCAACGACACAGCCAAGCCATGGAGAAAGAAGTAAAGAAAGGTATACAGAAACAGAGAAAGATAAAAGCCCAGAAGCAAAAGGCAGTTGGGATAACTCAAGTTAAGAAAAAACTGGCAAGAAACAAGCCAAGCTAAGGCCGGGCATTCATAATTAAGAATAAGCCATTGTGTGTGACTTGTACGGGAGCTGTGTGTTGGGCCCCTCAAAAAACCAAACGAGCAAGACATCACACAATGTGTCTGATATTCTTTAGGACTCAGAAAGAATAAAGCGTGAGAGCCGCCACAGTGAAGGGCTACACACAGTTCTGAAAAGTACAAAGGTGAGGCCCGTATTCTCGCCAGCAGGTGGGTATATACACCAGAGACCTAAGAGTGAAGAGAACCTGCTAGGAAGTTATTAATCCTAAGCACAAAATAAGGCAGAGGCTGGGAAGGAAACAAATATCAGAATTAGTTACTTCCAATCGCTGCTGACAACATCGAGTTTACTCAAATAACATGAAGGTTTGGGGTGGGCAGGGAGTGAGACAGGGCTGCATATTGTCCAGATTGCCCTCACACCTTACATAGTAGGGCCTTAAGCTCCTGATACCCTTGCCCTTGTAAGTGCTGGAGTTAGACACATGTATCATCATACCTAGATTAAATATTCTTTTAATTGTATAATGTAATGAAAACTTTCAACAGAAGGAAGACTATAAACGGTATATTTTCCAATATTTAGGTAACTGAGTTAAGCTACTGCTGCTACAGAATAGTCTCCGTCTGTTTCATGAGACTTTTAAAAGCAAAATCTACAGCCATTCACTTTCATCTTGAAATAGTTTTCTTCATCGAAGTATTCATTGTCAAACGCCTAATATGAAAAACAGTTTATATCAGTATATGGTTACATTGCCAACAGGTCTATAATCAGACCAGAAGTTACCAAAGAGCTTAACATTTAGTGAGATAGTCTCCAATACGCCATTGATGCAGAAGCAAACACCTTGAGATCTGTCAACTACAAATGAGGCTTGGATCCTAACATCAGGTTCTAATCCGGACTGAGCAAGAAGAAAGAATAAGAAGGGCGCAGAACTGGAGCGCCCCATAAAAATTGTGATGGCTAGTCTTGGTTGTCAATTTGACTGTATCTGGAATGAACCAAAACCCACACTGCCAGGTTTACCCATAAGGGACTTTTCTTGATTGGACCATTCGTAGTGGGAAGACCCGCCTCTCATCTAGACCACGCCTTCTTGCCGGTAGTCTACACAAGGGACAGGGAAGAAGGAAGCCCTTTCCCTTTGCCTGTTGCCCTCTCTCTTACTGCCCAGTTCAGTCCTTCACCGGTACTGGAGCTGACTACTTCAGGATTCTGGTGTATGTCAAAGACCACCTGAGCTATCCAGCCTTGTAGACCAAACAGCTATTGACTTATTGGCCTTTCTGTTGGGAGACAGCTATGGTTGGAAGAGTGGGACCGCTGACTGTAAGCCACTCTATTAAATTCCATGTGTGTGTTCATTCCATTAGCTCTGCTTCTCACAGAGAACCCTGGCCGGCACACTCACCAAGCTTACCCAGTGACAGACCTCCCACTTCCGTCGTACCTTACCAGCTGGTGTATCACAGAGAACGCTCAGGTTCTCCAGAGGAGCCTCTGCCAACCATGAAATTCAGCCGCGGTGTCCCAGCTCCTTACCAGGGAAACCACATTCCAAGTCGTTCAGAAGCTACATCCCCAGAGCCCGAATCTCCTACAAACAACTTGTTTTCCTGTGCTTGCAGCTGCTCTTAGTTTGAGACAGGGGAGTGGTTTCTGGTGGGCTTGCCCCTGAGAATTGGGGCGTGGCCATTGGTCAGGGAAGACCCTATGTAAGCTGCGTGTGTTTCAATCTCCAGCCCCTTGCCCAGCTCGTGAACTGTCCCATAGTGCAGGTGGTAGTATCGTAGTATACATAGTACAGGCACTACAGAACCGTAGTACACGTAGTAGCACAAACGCTACATGTATGTAGTGATATTTCATTTATATTTTAATAATTAAAGCTTGCCTCAAATCAGAACACAAAACAGCCACACCAGTCAGCCATGCAGGCCAGGCAGTGGCGGCACATGCCCTTAATCCCAGCAGCCACACTAGTTAGCCATAGAGGCCGGGCAGAGGTGGTGCATGCCTTTAATCCCAGCACTAGAGAGGAATATAAGGCAGGATCAGACAGGAACTCCCTCTTTCAATCTGAAGATTTCATAGGGGTGAGAGCTCTCTAGTGGCTTGGCTGCTGTGCTTCTCTGATCTTCAGGTTGAACCCCACTATCTGTCTCGGGGTTTTTATTAATTGTCTCCATATGTAAGGATAATAAGGTGATACAGATGGGAACTGTACATGTATACACAGGAAAGGAAGGCTGGAAAAACCTCTCCCTCAGTGCTGTTCATTTCAGGTCACGATTAGCTTATTTCTGCCTCAGATCACGGTGAGGTGGGTTTGTTCCTCCGCGAGCTAAGCACGTAGATCCCAGGCATGAACTGAAGCAGCGGAATAATGCGTCCTTCAGCAGAGGTCCACCTGTTTTGCATTAAGCTGAGAAGGGCGTTACGATGGATACCAGCGACACCCCCATAGAGGCAGCTGATGCACTTGCTGTGCACTAGACACTGCTCTCAGAATTTCAGACTGACGCATCCAGACTCACAATAGGCCTGATGAGCTAAGTTCTCTCACAAGCCTCACGTTAAAGATGAGTGAACCGAGACACAGGACGCGCTGCCTCAGTAAGCAATGGGGATCGGAGCCAGAAATCCCACGTGTGCTACGACAGCACTGAAACCGAAGGCCGTGCTCAGAAACGTGTCCTCCAGCTCTAGCACATTCACAGCTCTATGGCTTTTCATCTGTCTTTGAGATTATTGTAATGGCGTTCGTGTCTTCCTCTCCTCTCCTCTCTCCAAATACCTCTCCTTGCTCTCTTTCAAATTCATGGTCTTTAAAAATTTTTTTTTTCAATTTTATTTTTACTTATTTTATTTAAAAAGTACTTCTTTTTAAATTTTTGTTTTATAACTTTTTTTTTTGCAATACCAGGGAGTGAACCAGAGGCCTTGTTTATGACAAACAAGCGTTCTAGCAGTGAGCTAATCCCCATCCTAGTATTCTTGTTTAGAAAACCACCGTGGGATGGAACAAGAGTGACGTAAGAGCGGAAAGCCTATAATTTAATTTATTTCTATCAATTAACGTGCATGGTATATGTGTGTGTACCTGCCCATGTGTTTGTATGACTGTTTTTATGTTATATGTGTGTGTGCATACATGCAGGTGCCCAAAGAGACCAGAAGAGGGTGTTAGAGCCTCCGAAGCTGGAGTTCCAGGCAGCTGTGAGCTGGAGCCAGTTCTCTGGAAGAGCAGCAAGTACTCTTCACTGCGGACCCGCCTTTCCAGCCCTCTGCATCTTCTGTGTCTAGGTCAGTTGGTCACTGAGCTCCGGAATCTTCCTGTTCCTGTCTTGCTGGCATTGTGATAATAAGTACAAACAAGTCTTCACATCTGAGTGGCAAGCACTTTTGACTGGCTCATCTACCCTATCTTCATCTTAAGTTCTTTAAAATTTTTAAATCTCATTTTTATCATATGTGTGGATGTTTGGCTTACATGTATGTCTTGGCACCACATGCATGCGGCACCCTCAGAAGCCAGGACAGGATGTCAGATCTCCTGGAACTGGGGTTAGAGCTGCTTGTGAGTTGCCATGCAGGCTCTGGAAATTGAACACAGGGCCCCCAAAAGAGGAGCCAGTGCTTCTGACTCCTGAGTCATTTCTCCAAGGCCTCATTTCAAATTCTAGCCAGGGTCTGGGATTCGGGAGAGGTGGTGGAGCAGGCCATGCTCACTTTATTTTGTATAACACAGTACAGAAATGTCTAATAAGCTTTGGAGATAAGTGGACCCAGAGTGTCAGGTTTTATCGTTGTATGACTTGGGGAGAAGTTCCTTAATCTGAGCTTCTTTCTGGGTGGATGAATGAGTGCATTATCTACCCTATAGGATAATAATAATAATAATAATAATAGTATAATAAATGAATATGATAAAACAGTGCATGGAACTTACTTACTACATAAAAACACACAATAATATACTTTATTCTCCCCTACTTTTTAAAGATAAAAGGAATGAACAAACTTAGGACAAACAGCCAAACTATGGACACATGCTTTATCACTAGCAATGAACGATACCATTTCCCACGGGGAAGCTAAGCTACTCAGTGTGCCATACAAACAGGACACACCCATCAGGACGATCAGGTGGGAGACACGCGGCCCTGGGCTGAGCAGCACGGCTCTCCAGCCCCGGGCCACACGGATTAGCCAAGAGGTAAAAGTATAACCTAGGTTATTCCAAGGCCTTTCCATTTAGAGTTCTAAGAACAGAGGCCTCACAAGAGTCTCAGACAGAGGATGGATAACTGGGGGAAGGAGCATGAGCTGACTGCAAATTTCTTTCCTATCATTGGGA
Source organism: Microtus obscurus (assembly GCA_963919715.1). Lineage (NCBI taxonomy): Eukaryota > Metazoa > Chordata > Mammalia > Rodentia > Cricetidae > Microtus > Microtus obscurus. The sequence goes on from CAWTZC010002521.1 coordinate 24,879,697, forward strand.
GAAAGCTGCTCTACAGGGGAGAAGCAAACCAGCTGTAGCCAAACAGTCAGGAGGAGCTCTGGAAGCCCCAAATACTACCGCAAGTCCAAGGCCATCAGAGTTGCTCCGGAATCTGAAACACTTCTTCCAGTTTTACGAGCTTTCTTATGACCACTCAAATACATTTCTGTTTTTTTCTTAATTTTGTCTGAGTTGAATTTTGTCATTGTGTAATTAAAAACAACACTTAAAACCCAGATTTATATTTTACGCGAGGCTTTCTGTAAGGTGCTTTATAATCAAGATCCCATGCAGTCTTCACAGCATGTCAATGGGAAGACAGGCACTGCTGTGTATCACAATGATGTGAGCTTCTCTGTAAGCCCAAAGTCAGGACGGCCACTCCTTATATTAACCAATCTGGTGGCAGAATGAAGAATCCCACCAAGGAAAATACATTCACCCTGCTCCTGCTAGGGGCACAATTAGTTAAATAGTTACGGAGGCCTGGGGATGGAATGTACTGTCTAGCCACACGGAGACACAGGGTAGATGAAGCCAGTTTCTTAGGAAGCACACGGACAGCTACCCAGCTACCGAGGATTAAAAGGGATGGTGTCGGGGGGAAGCCATCAGTAAGTGCTCACTACATATTCAACAAGGAAAATCAGAATGAATGGTTTTTTCAGACTGTTTAGATTTCTGAATCATCCGATCAATAGCTCCTGCTGTTCATATCACTTCCTGCTGTAAGCTAGCCCGTCTTTAGTCTAATTTAAGACCATTGTTCTCCAGAGAGGAGGCATCTCCGCAGGGATGTCAGCTACTTATCACTGGCTCTCCAGGCACTCAGTCCCAGCACCAAACTCAAGGGCTGATGTTGTAAGAGCAAGAGAGCTACAGATACTTTCTAGAAACTGAAACCATGAAGATCTAATTAAAAGCGAGTCCCCCTTCGACTTAATTGAAACTAAATGTCCTTGCTGCCTCCTTGCCTTGGCTTCCTCCTTACTACGGGTAAGCACAAGGTCACAGGAGAAGAATGCAGAGCTCGCTAGGAGAGGGTTCTGACCACCAACACAAATGGTTTCTCTTCGGTTGGACTGTTAAGGAGGGGGAGTATGGGGGGAGTGAGTTTTCTTCTTTTAAATAGAAATGTCCATTATTCTCCAGTTGTTGAGGGAACGGGATAGTCGAGATGGAGGAAGGACAGAGATGGAGAGTAAGGAAAGAGACACTTTGATTGAGGGAGCCATTATGGGGCTAGCAAGAAACCACAAGGATGATCCCAGCTAAGACCCTAAGCAATAGTGGAGAGGTACCCGAACTGGCCTTGCCCTGTAGTCAGACTGATGAATATCTTAAATGTTACCATAGACCCTTCATCCAGCAACTCATGGAAACAGAGGCAGAGACCCGCAGCAGAGCACTGGACTGAGCTCCCAAAGTTCAGCTGAGGAGTGGGAGGAGTGAGAATATGAGCAAAGAGGTCAAGACCATGATGGGGACACCCACAGAAACAGTCTACCTGAGCTAATGGGAGCTCACCGACTTCAGCCAGACAGGGAAGGAACCAGCATAGAACCAAACTAGATCCCTGGAACGTGGGTGTCAGTGGTATGGCTGGGGCAGACTGTGGGGCCATTAGCAGTGGCACTAGGATTTATCCCTACTGTGTGTACTGGCTTTATTGGGAACCCATTCTCTTTGGATGGATACCTTGCTCAGCCCAGATATAGTAGGGAGGGCCTTGGACCGTCCTCAAAGCAATGTGATTTACCCTCTCTGAGGATGGGGTGGGGTGGGTGTGGGGAAAGGTGGTGGTGGAGAGAATGGGAGGAGGGGAAGGAGTAGGAACTGGGGTTAGTATGTAAAAAGAAAAAAAGATAGTTTGTTTTCTTTTTTAAAAAAATAAAATAGAAAAGAAAGAAATTCCCATTGCTGCAATGAGGGTGATATCATTGTCCAGCACTGGGTTGGGACACAGCAGACTTTGGTTTGTCCACTGATGAGTTGCTCATTCCCTTCAGAGCAGTGACGGATGACCTCTCATCTTGAATAAGACCAGTCTTTCTATGAGTATCCTGTCCTGGCTTTTATAAATAAGGGATCCGTAACCTACCTCATTTGAGTGACAAGGAGATTAAATAGGAACTGGCAAGGTTGCTCAGTGGTAAGGGCACTTGTCACCAAATCTGATGACCTGAGTCAACCCCGAACATCCACATGGTAGGAAGGAGAGAACTGATTCCTCCAGACTGTCTGCTACACACACACACACACACACACACACACACGGGGAGGGGGGTAGGGAGGGAGAAGGAGAAGGGGAAATAAATAAAACGTGAAACAAACTTTAAAAAGACTGAACACAGTGGCTGTGATTTGCATGTATCTCACCTGAACACCCGCGATGATTATCCATTGTGCAATTGTGGACTATAGCACCTATCTGAGTGGTTTCCAGGTTTGAAATATTATAAACAACAGTGGTAGTCCAGCTGTAATTAGAAGCCCCTTTAGACTCATCCAAAATAAAGTCTATTTCCCTAAACATGCAAAGCACTGAAAGATACTCTTCCCCAAACTCTAATAAATTCCCTGAAAGTTTGGGAATCGAAAATACATTTGTGTCTACGAATATTACAGATCTCTAATAGGGTCAACTCTGAGAACAATTTTGATCTCACAGAATTAAACACACCATATGACTGAGAAATTCTACTTTTAGGCATATGGCCAAGAGAGCTAAAAATACATCCATTCAAAAACTAACACATGAATGGTCCCAGTGGCATTATTCATAATAGGCAAGGAGTAAAAGCAATACAAGTGCTTATCAACTGATGAGAATTCACAAATAAAGCATGATATACAGATCAATATATAATAGGATATCACTCAGTCTCAGAAGGGATCACCTTGAGCCCAGGAGTTTGAGGTCAGCCTGAACATAAATGGGGAAGTGGGCTAAAAAGCTGAAGTTTGTCCATTTCTCCCTTCTGAATCTTTCCAGTCACCGCCGTTACATTTAACGAGACTTTCCTGCTGTAATATTTTTCCCCTCGCAAGGCAAACCCATGTCATCACTGTCACGTACAGACAGGCATTTTAGCTATTTGTTAACTCAGACTTGCTTGGTTGTTTTCAGGATGGTCTCAGCCCTTTTCTCCTCCCATCACACACTCAACAGCTACAGAGTAGGCAGCTTTCGAGGCACGCTACACATGGACAACATACACACCACACGTAAGGACAGAAAAGCGCAGGACTTTCTGGCATAAATCTCAGCAAGCACAGCCCCAGTTCATAGAACACTTAGAGATGGAAGCTCATACAGAGAAGGAAGTGCTTAGTATCTTTCTCCTTGGCTTAAAAGGCAGTGGGAAAACCTCTGACACATTAGTGCCCACGGCAGCAAGCTGTAAACAGTGCTATTAGTCAAGTCCACCTTAACGGCCACCGTGGGTAGCTTCATAAAAAGATTCATTTTGGGAAAACCAGGACCCCTGTACCTCCTTTTTTTTCTCTGTGTGAAGGTTTTTAATCAGGGGGTAGGCAGCAAAGTCATGTGGACTTCTGAACAACACATATCCTAAGTCTTATCTCTTATAGGCTCTGATTTACTTAGGATAATAGTAAATCAATATTTACATTTTCCTTAAAATTTTTATAGCTGGATATAGTGGTGTGATGTGGGAGGTCCCTCTGTGTGCTGTGATTACCATTAATGAATAAAGAAACTGCTTTGGACCTATGGCAGGGCAGAACTTAGGTAGGCAGGGAAAGCTAGGCTGAATGCTGGGAGAAAGAAGGGTGGAGTCAGAGAGAAGCCAGGCGGGACAGATGCTGGGAACTTTAGCTGGTAAGCCATAGCCATGTGGCGATACACAGATTAATAGAAATGGGTTAAATTAATGTAAGAGTTAGTCGATAAGAAGCTAGAGCTAATGGGCCAAGCAGTGATTTAATTAATACAGTTTCTGTGCGATTATTTTGGGTCTAAGCTAGCTGGGTGGCCAGGAACCAACAAGCGGCCTCCTTACTACAGTTGTTAGGTTAGGTGATAAGAACCTTTACCTATGTGTGCATGTATGTGTATGCACACATGTGTGTGAACAATTTTTGAGACTGTATGCACACATGTGTGTGAACAATTTTTGAGACTGTCACTATGTAGCCCTGGCTGGCCTGCAACTCACTATGTAGACAAGCCTGGTCTCAAAGGCACAGAGATCTGACTGTCTCTGCCTCCTGAAGACTGGGGTTAAAAACACCCACATTACAGCTGGCTCCAGGGTTTATACTTTTTAACTTCATCAAGTCGTTTGGAAATCGTGTTAGAAATCTTTATAAAGAACGAGATGGGGACCTGGGTTTTGTCTCAGTTTTCATGTAAATCATCCAAGCATCCGTTTAACAATCAGGTCAAACTTGTCTCCAGCTTTAAATCAGAAAACCAATTGTGTGTCTTTAGGAAAGAGGACAAAGCGTTCTTTAAGCGCTCTTCTGAGTCCCCCTACAACTTCCTACCTGCTTTCTGAGCTCCTGCATGGGGAATGTGGTTTGATGGAAGGAAGTTTGTTTTATTCTTGACACAGCTTAAGTCACCTTACTCTGAACTGTGATAGAACGGAGAACTGTTAAGACAGTTTTGAAAAGACTTCTTGACTTGGGTCTTTGTGTCAAGATAGCTTCTCTGCATTTTCTCAAGTGTCTCCCTGCTTGCAGGCAGGCTTGAGGTAGAAAAAGGTATATGATCTAAAAGCCCTAGTCAGAAAGAAGGAGAGGATGGAGAGAAGCCTGACCCTTCTATCTCTGTGGAGGAATGAAAAGAACAGAGCCATAAAATCAAAGACTAGAGAGATGGGCAGCAGTTAAGAGCACGTGCTGCCCTTCCAGAGGACCCACGTTTTGCTCCCATGTCAGGTGCCTCACACTGCCTGGAACTGCAGCCCCATGAGATTGAATGTCCTCTTTAGGTCTCTGGAGGTACCCACATGTGTGGTGTGCATGCATACGTACCCATAAAAAGCAGAGCTCACAAATTAGGCCAGCAACATGATTCAAAAGGTAAAGGCATTTGCTGCCAAGCCAGATAATGGGTCTAATCCTTGGAACCCACATGGTGGGGAGAGAGAACTGAGTCCTGGAAGTTGGTCTCTGACACCCAACTGCACACCACAGCATGTGCATGGCCTACCACCAATATAAAATAAATAAAATTTGGACATCTAAAAATAAGTAAATATCATAAATTCTTTCTATTTTATCTATCAAGAAGTTTCAAATCTGTGTTCCTTTTTCTTGAATCGAAAGGGAAATGTGAGTCTCTCGATCAATAAATGGCAAAAGGAACACACGACTTCTCAGGCTCCATAAAGTGAAGTCCTGACCATAAAGATGCTTGCCCCTGCAGCTCTGAGCCACCGTGTAAAGAAGTCCACGTTCTCTGAGTGTTTTTGAGGATGTCCAGGCTGCACGTAAAGATATGCACACGTGTGTGAAAGTGCTGGGTGGTGTTTCTGAGTCACTGCAGGCCTGGTGACAGGTGAGTGAAGACACTTCAGGATGGCTCCAGCTTCGAGCCATTAAGTTATTTCAAGCCACCCGCTCTCGCGCTTAGGCCCTGGATGCTGGCACGCACAAGTAAGTTCTCGCTCTGCTGTCTGAATTCCCAAGACCACAGAATCCACGTGCAAAAATGAAAAGGCTGTTTTATGCCACTGAAACATGCTTAGGTTTCAAATCTGTTTTAGCGTGACCAAAGTTTTATGATTAAGTGACTAGAACTAAGAGGTTAACCGGCAGAACTAAGAGGAAAAAAAATATGTAACTATTTCCTTCTTCCTAGTCTGTAATATGGAAATAATGGTAACTTTAGTTGGTTAGTTTAACAGCTGTAGGCCAAAGCAAGGCAAATGTGAATGCTTTTCTTCAGAACAGACAAAAATCTCCCTTTTCCATGAACCTCATGCTGAGCCCACACGACTTTCTGGCCATGCTGGATGATTCAAAATCCACCACTGAAAATTTCCGTGTCCACCTCTGGCTACTCTAGCGTTTCTGCAGATGAGAAGGGTAGATCTGTTTCATTCTTTCCCCGGTTCTTCTGCTGTCTCTCGCTGTGCAGAAGGTGCACAGTCTCTGACGTTTCTTCCCCGTGCCCTTCTAGACTCTAGTTGTTCGGATATGAGGTACGGCTACGAGGGTAAGGGGCAAAGACTTTCTCGGCAGCTAGCTGCCTTGGAGTCTCCTGAACAGAGCTCCTCATTGCCTAACCAGCATTGCCTAAATGTGTATTTGGAGAATGAGTTTCTTCACTGTGCAGTCTGCAGACCTAAAGAATAGCATTCAGCTCTAATGTTCTCTGTCGGGCCATTTTCTGCCATCCTCGACTGCCGTCCTAAGCCCTCTTGGATGGAAAATTGGCAAATTTCCATGAGACCACTAGACCAATCAGACTTCTGTCTATACCAGTGGTCGGGTGACAGCATCCCTGCCCCTAGTGACTCCATTTCCCTTCTGTCTGGACTGGAGCATATTGCATATTCACCAGGAACTGGCCCTCCCCTTTTTTTCTTTTCTTTCCCCTTAACACCTGTAATTGGTTTGTCTCAACCCGCTAGATCAAAGGGTCCACAATTTCTTCCCACTCTCTTGTGGGTTGTGGCAAAGGTCGATGTACAGGAGCACATGTCATGACTGGGTTAGAAGATCTCACACGATCACTTCTTTGAGTCTCAGGACTATGTCAGCCCTGCTTACCGACTGCTCTCCTTAGCTGGTGGAATCTTACCTCTGCTTTCTGCTGTGCATGCTCTTTACCATATGCGGTGTAACTGAGAGAATTCTGCTTGGATTCCCTCACACAATTACTTTATAGGCTGCTGTGATGCTGAATATATTGTCAGGAATAGTTTAAACACTGTACATTGTCACAGTTATTACAGTGAAAAAATACATGGTTCTTCAGTTCTAGGACACTTAGATATTTAACTATTTATTTATTATGTGGCTTATTTGCCTTTTGATTAAGGTCTAATATGTTTGTCTGTTTGTTTTGCTGGCAAACTGAACCCAGGGCTTCACTCATGCTAAGCACATGTTCGACTTACACCTCTCAGATCTTAGCTAGTTTAAATGATATGATACTTTAAAACAAAGATTTCTATGGTTAGGATGAATTCCTATAAATTAAATTTCTAATTCACAGGGTGGAGTTAGTCATAAGGCTTTTGGATGCACTGTAACAAATAGAATTTCAGAAAGGATAGGTAGAATTTGGGTTTCCATGATCTCTCTTGGATACTAGACATAATTTTTAAAAAAATACTTGACAATTCTGTTTAGATTTCTTTGATTGCTACTGACTGAATATATTCATGTATTATCAACTCATACTTTTAAAGGAATTGCTTGTTTAAATGTTAGATACTCTGTGATATGAATGACGTAGCTAGGAAGTGACTTTGGGTGCTGTAGAAAACTTGAAATAACATTAAGCTAGACATGATAGCACAAACTTATGACCCCAGCATTTAGATGGTTGATGCAAGGGGTATCAGGAGATCAAAGCCATCCTCATACACTTACCAAGTTTAAAACTATCTGGAATGCATCTGGTCCTGTCTCAAAAAGAGAAAAGAAAGCTAACTTGAGTACAGAATCGCCTGCATTTCAGTAGGAACGAGTGAGAGATCCGACCAGATGTGCCTATGAATTTAGCGGTTCTCTCTCAAGGGCTTTCAGTTATGATTCTGGAGACTTACCTCATGCGACATTTGATTGTGATTCATTGTGGGGGCCCATCTCAAATGTCACCCACTTCTGATATTTTCCCCTGGAGGAGCTACTCCCTCCCACCAGACCTGGCATCCCTGTGTGCAGCTCTTTGGATACTACAAGAAAGCTGTGTTTCAGATGTCTTCCCCTTTGCACAGACTCCCCAGGACAGACTTGCTTCCTTTCTGCCCAGTCAGAATAGGAAATTAAAGTTCAGAAAGGGGAAAAAATGTACTCAATCCCACACAACAATGGGAGGGAGGCTTGGACTCCGATCCAGGACTAGCTTCAGAGACCATGCTTTTTTACACATCTGTCATTAGCGTCTGAAAATTCACTTGAATTTTTTCATGCAGTCATGAAGAATAGTAAAAATCATATTTGCTGAAAATAGATTATCATGCTGAGTGAGAAAGTCAGATGCAGAAAAACAATGCCACTTTTCACTAAGGGTCTTAGAACTTTTTATAGAGACATCATGCTTCTATGTTTATGTCATGAAAGCATAAGAAAGATTATAGGAGGAAGGAGACAAGTTGGGACTCAGAGAGAGGGAGGGGGGGACTAAAATGACGGAAAAGGGATAGAATGAGCATGGTAAATGGATACGACATACTTGAAAGGAGTTGTCTGTCCGAGGCCAAACACTGCATGAAAACTGTATGCCAACGAGTGCTTTTGGGTCATCTCAAGAGTGATTTTAAAAATATAGCTGGGCGGTGGTGGCGCCCACCTTTAATCCCAGCACTCACTTGGGAGGCAGAGGCAGGCAGATCTCTGTGAGTTCGAGGCCAGCCTGGTCTACAAGAGCTGGCTTCAGAAGAGGCTCCAAAGCTACAGAGAAACCCTGTCTCGAGAATTATATATATACACACATATGCACACACACACACTAAGACTCAAGGGTCTGAATGATCATCTTAGTGGCAAATGTTGCTTCTTGCTAGCTACTACAGCATTTTAGAACTTAATACATAGTGCTAAGTTTCTCCCTTTTCATACAATAATAACCTAGGAAGAAAGTACAGAAGAGACAGTATGCAATTAATATGACTATTGCAATTAAAAGCCAGTGTGTTTGCTGCAGAAATCAACATTTCACTGGACTTCAAACCTAAGGTCATGTGGAGAAGAAATGTGGGAACAGAAGACAGACTACGGGAAGAAGTGTCATACCATCCATCTAGATCCAGGCAAACATCTGCATTTACACAGAGTTCATAATGAATCAGTGAATACCAAGGGCATGAAATGCTGCTGCACCGTGAACTCTCAGTCGCTGTGAATGCCTGTGCAAGACTGAGCCAGTCAGCACAGCATGGAGGAGGAAGGTTTACAGGCCCCATCCTTAACCAAAGAAGTATGGGCAGATGATGCTTTCTGGGGACAGGAAAGTCAGCATTCTTAAAGGTGCTATCCCTAGTAGGCCCACCACACCCCAGTGAATGGCCTCACACCCAGGAGTGTAGTGGATAGCTTAGCTGCACTCCATGGCTTATTTTTTAAAAAGACAAAAGAGGACAAGCAGTTCAAGGGATTAGGGAGGTAGAGATAAGATGGGAAGTAAATATAATCAAAATAATTAAATTGTCAAAGAATTAATAAAAATACACGTCTTTAAAGGAGCATGAAATGGATAAAAATTCATTACATATACTTGAGAAGCTCCATATTAATGTTGCTCTACTTATATGGTCATTTAAAAAGCAGTGGCTTACTGGGTATGGTGGTGAACACCTTTAGTGACAGGATTAAATATTATAAAATATAACAAATATTACACAGCACTCAGGAGACAGAGCCAGTGGATCTCTATGAGTCTGAGGCTAGCCTAGACTACATAGTGAGTTCCAGGCTAGCCGAGGCTATACAACCCTTTCTGAAACAAACAAGCAAGCTATGCCTTAGGAGACTATTTTCTGACACAATATTTTTAATATACAAACTTAAGGTAATACACAGGGTGAACAGTCTTCCAGAGTTTATAAATGACACAAATATATAAATACAGAAAAAATAGACAAAAGAAATACATTTAAATATTGTGTATCCTTTGTTGCAAGTCCCACTAATATTGTTACTTTGTTGCACATTCCACTACCATGATTACTTTGTTGCCAGTCCCTCTAAAACTGTTACTTTGTTGCAAGCCCCACCAATATTGTTACTTTGCTGTGGGTCCTGCCAATATGGTTACTTTATTGCAAGTCCCGCCTCTATGGTTACTTTGTTGGGGGTCCCACTACTATGATTACTTCGTTGCAGGTCCCACGGCTATGGTTACTTTGTTAAGGGTCCCACTACTATGGTTGCTTTGTTGTGGGTCCTGCTAATACTGTTACTTTGTTGCAGGTCCCGCTACTATGGTTACTTTGCTGTTATCTATTTTTATAACTACATTATAAAAGTAAAATTTAAGGGTCACTAAAAATTCTATTTTTGTTTTTATGTGTTGTTAAGTATATATTAATTATACAGAAAATGTATCTCACTACAATACATGTTTGGAATGTATTTTGATCATATTTACTACCCTTGTTATCCTCTCTTGTCCCTCTCCCATTCCGGTTGCTCTCCTTCCTTTTTCCAAGTAGACCCCCCCTTTTACTTCCGTGTGTGTGTGTGTGTGTGTGTGTGTGTGTGTGTCCATCCGTCCTAGTGAATTTTATTAGAGTTGGTTACAGCAGCAATGGTGAAACTAGGAACATGGGCATCTTACTAGTAGCTACACTGTTGAAGAAAATGTTTCCTCCTCCTCCTCTAGCAACCCTTAACTGCCTATAGATCCTCAGATAGGAGTGAAGGCCTTGTGAGCCCCTCCTGTTCAATTTTGAGATTGTATCTTACTATGTTGCCCAGGTTTCACCTCAGTCTGCCACATAAGGGGACTAGAAGGCATATGCCACCATGTATGGCATGAAAAAAAGACTAGTTTTTGCGGGACAGTGGTGGCACACACCTTTAATCCCAGCACTCTGGAGGCAGAGGCATGTGGATTTTTGTGAGTTTGAGGCCAGCCTGGTCTACAGAGCAAGTTCCAGGACAGGTTCCAAAGCTACAGAGAAACCCTGTCTCAAAAAAGCAAGCAAGCAAACAAACAAACAAAAAACCAACTAATTTTTAATGTTTCATTCTTCTGTAAAAGTTTCCAGAACCTGTGGCTGAAACAGTCTTGCTTTCAACTCCATTCTTGTTCTAGTCATTTCCTTTAAAAACAACATAATTAATTAATTAATTGCCTTATATAAGCAGGAGGAGGACCTATGCAAGCCACAGCACATGTGTGAAGAGCAACCTGGCGAGTCCGTTCTTTCCTTCCACATGTAGGTTCTGAGATCAAACCCAAGTCAGCAGGCTTGGTAGCAAATGCTCTTTACCCACTGAGCATCTTTACCCACTCTTTACCCATCTCGCCAGTCCCCTCTGGTTCTTTCTTATTCAAGGAAATGCCACCAACCCTAATGTAATGTTTGTTCAAAACTTTAAAGAATAAAGAACCGGGCTGTGCAAACTACCAGAACTCCAACTGACACATTCTTTTAAGACAGACTAAGGAACGATGCTGATTTTCTTTCCAAGAAATCTCCCATGGGAACTGTAGTTATAGCATGCTATATATATAACAATGGTTAACAGCTCAGTGGAATTCTTAGAAGAGTGCCACCTCTATGACATACAGATTACATATGCTAGTAAATAACTGGAAGCAACATAAATGTCCAAGTGGGAAACAGATATGTAATATACGGCATCTTCACTAAGATGATAACCTTAAGATTTATAGACACTTCTAGGATTTTTTTTTTTTTTTTTTTTTGGTTTTTCGAGACAGGGTTTCTCTGTGGTTTTGGAACCTGTCCTGGAACTAGCTCTTGTAGACCAGGATGGTCTCGAACTCACAGAGATCCGCCTGCCTCTGCCTCCCGAGTGCTGGGATTAAAGGCGTGCGCCACCACCGCCCGGCTAGGATTTAAAAGAAGACCACATGTCTTCTGATCTCAGAAGATAAGCAGGGGATGGGCCTGGGTAGTCCTTGGATGAGAGGCCCCCTGGGAATACCAGGTGTTATAAGTTCAAAAAAAAAAAAAAAAAAAAGAAAAGAAAAAAGGAAAAGTAAAGGAATAGATGAAACAAATGTGATGTCTTGATAATATGGGACACGATATGAATCTTTATTTCACAATTTGCTTTATTTTTCTATATAATCAAGATTTCAATAGTTAAAACTGGACAACTATTGTGGAGAAGTAAATGCACCTATTCATAATTACAGCGTATGGGGGAGAAACAGAATATGAAATGCAAGCTTATCGATAGCTTGTTCCATGTGAAAACCAACTGTGCAACCAACCTGATGAGGAAATTCTTTCCATAGTGAGTTTCTATATAGCATTTTTCATAAAAGGAAGCAGAATACTTTAAGGAACTGCATAATTCCATATCTGGATCAAGATATGTATAAAATAAACCCGGAAGACCTTGCCATACCATATCACAAAGAAATCATTAGACTACCAGTATGATATCAGAAGTCAATGTGAATAGGCTACCACAGGCTAAGGACAGTACAATCTGAACTTCGAACACAAAGTAATAGGTCCAAATATGTTGAATATATTTAAGCATGTGATTTCATATGGAAGTGGAAATTTTGAATGGTATTATTTATAGAGCAATAAAAAATAAAAAAAAATACTGAGAACCAGATTATAGTGCATGCCCGTAGTCCCATTTACTCAGGAGGCTGGGGTGGGAAGAATTTGACTTTATGCTAAGTTCAAGATCAGCCTGGCTAACACATATAGGTACTATCTCAAAAATGCCACAATTGATCTGTTTGAAGGGTATTGTGGGGCCAATTCACAGTTCCTTATATGTCCCATGCATGTGTGTACAAGAGCTCACGGAGGCAAAGGACGAGTTCAGGCGTCACTCCTCAGGATCCGTCTGCCTGTGGTGAATCACAGGGAACCTGGGGCTCACACAGGCTCACATAGGCCAGGGAGCCCAAAAGCTCTTCCTCTTTCTACCTTCCTTGCACTGGGAATATAAGCATGTGCTGTCACACCTGGCTTTGTGTGGGTTCTGGGATTGAACTCAGACCCTCCCTTTTTGATGGAAAAGTGCTTTATTAACTAAAGTGTCTCCCCAGTCCCTGACCCCCACTATTCCAACAACTTGTCAGTCGGTAAAAGCAGAAATCCAGAGTACAGTAGTTCTAATACATTGATCACAATGACTGTAACCGTCTTGGAGCTGTTGTCTAATGAATGGCACCATGCCACACCACACCTATACCCTGTGTAAAACGAGACGTTGTCTGGGAAGTGCAAAAGGAAACTGCCAGCCCAGCGTCAGAATGCTGGAGTTTAAAATGTATTTTAGAAGCAAGTCCAGCAAAGGCTCACTTTGGAGACACTTGGAGAGGATCTCTGAGCTGAGTTTGAAGGATTACTTCAAGGGGCAGTTTGAATGAGAAATGTCTCCCATAAACTCGGATGTCTGAACACTTAGTTCCCAGTTCGTGTGTGCTGTTTGAGGAGGATGTGGAGCCTTTAGGAGGTAGTGCCTTGTGGGACACTGGGGGTTAGCTTCCAGTTCACCGTTTCCTGGTGTGTGGATGAAATGCTATTAGCATGGACTCAAACACTCTGGAACTATAAACCAAAATAAACTCTTTCTTTCCTAAGTTACTTTTAGTTACAATATTTTACCAGAGCGACGACGAAAGCAAACACACTGCTCCCTAGAAGGTTTCGTCATTTCAGACCCGTGTCAAATGTGTGTCCCAGACTCTCACGCGTAGCTCCACACTCCCAGCACACAGACCCGTGTCAAATGTGTGTCCCAGACTCTCACGCGTAGCTCCACACTCCCAGCACACAGACATTTCTCAAAGTCAGGGCTTTGGGCAACTCACTGTGATTTAATTTCCATCCCTCGAAACTGGAAGACCCTTGAGACGGTCCTCGCAGGCAAATCTAACTCCTCAGCACTCAACTCTAGCTTCGGAATCCCACTTTATGCCACCACAACGCTAATCTGGCCCCACAGTGAAATGGACGCGAAGATGCCCGTTGGCATGTTCAGATTCCCCATGAAAGGTTCAGTAAGTATAAGTCTGCACCACCCCATTCTGCTACCTCCTCTGCCACTAAATACTTCCACACAGCTCTGGGTTAGGCAAAACTTGAGTTTTCTTTTCCACGTTATCCTGGTCAATCTCAAACTCAGTGGAGTAAGAAGCATCATTCCAGCCAGGCAGTGGTGGCACACACGCCCTTCATCCCAGCACTCGGGAGGCAGAGGCAGGTGGATCTCTCTGAGTTTGAGACCAGCCTGATCTACAAGAGCAAGTTCCAGGACAGGCTCCAAAGCTACACAGAGAAACCAAACCGAACCAAAGCATTATCCCAGTTTTACAGGTAATAAAGTAGGAAGCAGGGAAGGAAATAATCCACTTAAGAACCCAAACACCGAGGCAGGTCTTCTGAAGATAAACACTGTCAACTCTCACTGACTGACATCTCACAGAGAAAAAGGGGCCAGCTGTGAGGCAAACACTTGCTGGGCAAGAGGGATGCTCCACCAGTCAACGCCACCCTACCATCCAAGGCCTTCTGGAGAACATCGTCTTTCGGGTTTCCTCTATGGACTTGACTCCTCCATTCTGGGTGGATTTACTATTTCCTAATCTCATATTTGTAGCCTCCGTTATCCTGCACACGGTACTCCTTTTCATCCCCAACACTTCTGAGTCTAAGTCAGGTTGATTCCCTCCGGTCTCAAAACTCCTGTCATCGTCTATACCTAGAGCTCGCGCCTTTCCATGGTGTGTGTCCCGGATCGTCTCTACCCATATAAGGGCAGCATTCGGCTTCTCGTGCGTATTTCTATCTCCCTAGTCTTCGGGTTCTTTGAAGGCAGGGTTAGGCACTGGTTTACTCCTTTAGGAAGGGAAAGAATGTGATATATTCTCCAGTCATGGTTGTCAGAGTTAATCTGGAAGCTGGCAAAGGCCTGCTTTACACTTCTGCACATTTTGCTTAGCACCCGGCTATCGTATCCCACTACTCCCTTCGATCTAAAGACCAGCCGGAGATAGAAAGCAATGCCAGAGGTGCTGCATTTGGGAAAGGAGCAGATGTGTTTTAAACTTCGTGTAAATTCACTGCCTCTGGTGCTCAGACACTGACGAGTTAAGGCTATGGAGAGCCCATTCTGTCTTTTCTCTTTCCTTAGAAATAACAGCAATAAAAACAAAACAAAACAACAACAACAACAAAAAAAAAAACACTAGCAGCATTCCTAACCCCTACCAACAGATTTTTAAAATTAAATTTTGTTAATATTTTACGTGTATAAGTGTTTTGTCTTCATGTATGTTTGTGTGCCGTGTATATGACCTGGTGCCCAGAGAGGCCAGAAGAGGGTATCAGATCCTTTGGAACTGGAATTACAGATGGTTGTGAATCACCATGTGGTCCCTGGGAACTGAACACAGCCATCTTTCCAAGCCCCCAGAAGTTTGTTTTGTGTGTGTGTGTGTGTGTGTTTGGGTTTTTTCGAGACAGGGTTTCTCTGTGGTTTTGGAGCCTGTCCTGGAACTCGCTCTTGTAGACCAGGCTGGACTCGAACTCACAGAGATCCGCCTGCCTCTGCCTCCCAAGTGCTGGGATTAAAGGCGTGCACCACCACCGCCCGGCCTGTTTTGTTTTTTTTAAGTTGTGATAAAGTTCACAAAATACAAAATATAAAATCAGCCATCGTGGCCGTTTTTAGGTGGCTAAGGAGGTAAGCAAACTATCCCGAGCTGGCATTAATGGCATTCACATTGCCGTGTTGCCATTACGACCATCCTTACTCAGGACTTTCAACCTGTATCACTCAAACTCTGAATCCACCGCACAATAGTTCCTTACAGTCTCTCCTCAGACCTTCCAAATCACCATTCTTTCCATCACTGATCTAGATAAGTAATGAAAATAGTCATATAATATTTGTCCTTTGTGAGTAGCTTATTTATCATATCATCATCAAAGTTCATCTATTTTGTAACATGTCTATGTGTCAACATTTTTAACATTATTATTCTTTTTTCTTTCTTTAAATTTTTTTCAAGACAGGGTTTATTTATGTAGCATGGCTGTCCTGGAACTCACTCAGTAGACCAGGCAGACCTTGAACTCACAGAAATCCACCTGCCTCTACTCCTGAGTGCTGGGATTAAAGGCATGCACCACCACCACGCAGCAAGATTATTCTTTTGTGTGCAAAAATAACATTTTTTTTATCCATTCATTCACTGATGAACATGTGGATTGCTTCTCCATGAGGAAATAGGATATGACGCTAGAGACAACGGCTCAGGGGATTGAAGGGCAACACGGACTACATAGTATATACAAGACTATCCCGGTGGGGGGAAGGGGAGGGAAAAGGAAGGCGGGGGAGGAGGCAGAAATTTTTAATAAAAAAAAAAAGAAAAAAAAAGACTATCCTGGGCTACATGAGCTCCTATTGCTAAGATGAAATACACTAACACTGGGGGCCTGGAGAGATGAGTTGGCCGTTAAGAGCATCTGCTGCTCTTTCAGAGGAGCTAGGTTCTGTTTCCAGTTCTCACAGTAGGTTACAGCCATCTAGAACTCCAAGTTCCAGAGTATCCAACGCCCACTTAATGGCCTCCACAGGCACCAGGACACACACGACACCCATACAAACATGCGTGCAAAACTCTTACACAAGTAAAGCTCAGGAGAATGGACTGAGTTAAAGTAATATTTTTGTTGTATTTTGGAGACAGAGTCTTGCTGTGTGGCCCTAGGCTGACCTCAAACTCTCCATGTAACACTGGCTATCAAACTCATAACCCTCCTAATTATCCCTTCAAGCGCTAGCAGTACACACGTGTCCCACCACACCTGGTCCAACTGGCATTGTAGACTACCTCATGATAGCAGAATAAACATTTCAAGTAGCCAAGGAACATTAAGGAAGAAAAATCATGTCTTGGGCCATAAAGTAAAACTCAACAAACTTAAAATGATTGTTATTATACAGAATGTATTTTATTTCCACCATAGAGCCAAAATAGGAATTGGGAACAGAAAAATAACAAGAAAACCTACAAACATTTGGAAACTAAACAACATACATCCAAGTAATCCATGAGTCAAAGAAAGTCTCAAGAGAAATAAAAGACATTGAACTAAATGAAAAACGAAAATACAAATTATTAAAAATTTTAGAATAAGCTAATACAACCCTCAAAGGGGACTTATGGCACTAAATGCATATAATAGTACTAGAAGAAAAGCCTCAAATCGGTAATTTAAGTGCCCACTTTAAAAAAAAAAACTAGAAAAGCAATATTCCTCAAAGATAGAAAAATAGAAAAATGTTATAATAGAGAACAGAATAATAGATAAAGTCTGCAAAATAACAGCTGGTCCTTTAAATTATCAATAAGGTAGGCATGGTGGCACCCTTTAACCCTGGCCCATGAGGGGTTGATCAGGCTCCAGTGCCAGACCACACATCCAAGATGGTATGGATGACACAAATTAGACTCGATGGGCGAGGGGTGAGGATGGGACCAGCTGGGTGGGCGGGGCAGGGGCTGGGTCTGAGCCAAAGTTAGCTGGGAGAGGGTAAACTGGGACATCTGACTGGATTTGTGCGGACGGCTATACCCTGATCGATTTTCTTTGTGACGAGAAGACGAGGTCACCAGCAAACACTGAAGGCTGGGTCAGCGGACTAACCCAAAGCCAGGAACACACATATTTAATAATGATAATAAAAGAAGAACAGACAGTTACTGTTTGTTCCCGCAGCTGGTCATTACAACCAATACAACTTTCTTCAAATAAACCACCAGGGGGCAACGCTGTGACCAATCTTCTTTTCCCTCAAATCTCGCCATACTGTGAAATTATAATAGCCTGTAACGTACTGTGTGCCGTAAATTTTCCCTCCACAAAATCCTGTTTAATATTTAAATACATGTACCCATGTGTTCTCATGTGTACCCATGTGTCCTCATGCATGTGTTCTCATGCACGGGGACGAAGCTCCTTGTCCACTTCTCCGTGTAATCCCATGATGCACCCTGGGTAACACACAGCATGTTCCTTCTTTTCCCCACCCATCCAATTTCTTTAGGACACACAACAAATACTCTCTAGCTTAGTGCTTCTCGACCTCTTAACCCTGCGACCCTTTAACACGGCTCCTCGTCTTGGGGTGACCCCCCAGTCATAAAATTATTTCATTGCTACTTCATAACTTGTGATTTTGCTACTGTTATGAATCATCATGTAAATATCTGGTACGCGGGCTATCCGACATGCGGCCCCTGTGAAAGGTGCAGCGACCCACATGTTGAGAAACGCTGCTCTAGATCATTTGTTCTTGCTTATGGCTAATCAATTAGAAAATCCAACGAGGAAAAAGAAATCCCAAAACAAAACCCTGTGGCCGGATGTGGTGTCATATGCCTTCAATACCAGCACGTGAGAGAACCAGGAGATTACCGACTTCAAGGCTAGCCTGGGCTACACAGTGAGTTTGAGGCCAATGTGAGGGTTAGACCCTATCACAAACAACACAACACGTCACATTCCGGCAACAGAACTTCTTCTGTATTTTTCCCTATTGCCTACCTTTTCCTACAAATTGGGTTTCAAAATAGCCTTCAGCTGTCATGTAGTTAATAAGCCACTTTCTCCTTCATCTCTGATGCTTGATGCACCCTTAAAATGAAGACATGTCAATCTACAATAACCACGTGACTGTTACAGCTATTTAGGGGTGATGCATGTAGCGACTTGGCTGGAAAATATCTCTAAGTTTGAGTCTAATTAATTTGAGCTTCTAAGAAACCAAGAACAGAGCTGTAACTCAAAACAGTGGGCAGAGATTTTAAAAGAAAATGTAAGGGCTGGGGATTCCGTGATAGCCCATTTGCCCAGAACCGGCAAGACCTTGAGTTCATAGGGAAGCCCTTTAGTTCCCACCCTAGTATGAGGACGTGGGTGCAGAAGTCAACTGTTTGCTCCTGAAACTTGGTGGATGTAAAGGAGGCTGTGCTCAGGAAGCCTGGGTTAGTTAGGTCGCTAGTTTGAAGCAGGACTGGACTGCTCCAACTGGAGAGGCTTCCAGTCACACAAGCTGTGGCTCCAGTCAGATGCTTTAGGGGCTGGAACCACAGGGAATGTGTGAAGGGGGCGGGGAGGGGGGGTGGCTGAGGTCATCAGAGGACCCAAGAGCACTAAGGAGTTTAAATGGGTAAAACCCGAGTTTGACATAAGCCTCCAAACTTGGCTATTTTGAGCTAAAATTGTTCTAAAAAACACTCATGAGCTAGGTCATAAAGAGAATCTAGCGGGAAGGGTTGATGTAGCCAGGAGTCAAAGAGCAACAGTATCAACTTTTTTGCAAGCTGTTTCAAAAACAAAGTTTCAAAGACTTCTAAAGTAGTAGTATTTTTTTTTTTTTTCAGTTCAAGGATGACCTGAACTTCTAATCCTTCTTCCTTCTCCTTGGCATTCCAGACCTGGTCACCCAGCCCTGTTTTAGGCAGTGCTGGGCTAAAATCCAGACATCTTGTATGCTAGGCAAGCATCCTACCAACAATGTTACATTCCCTTCTAATTAGAAAACTGCATTTTTTAAACAGGACACTATCCCACTGGCTGGTCATGTAGTTTGGACTGGCCTTTAGCTGACTGTGCATCTAAGGATGGTTTTGAACTCTTGATACTCCTGCCTCTGCTTTCCAAGGGTTGGGATTACAGGCATGACCAACCACACCCCTTAAGTAAAAAAAAAATTCCCCCTAATTTTTAAATTATTGGGTATGTGAGTGCGTATACACACCACAGCATGAGCATGGAGGTCAGAACTCTTCTTCCATCTTAATGTGGTTTCCAGGGGATCAAATTTCAGTCACCAGGCTTGAGGGACAAGCACTTTTACCCACTGGGCCATCCTTGCCCTGTTCACTCAAGCACTAGCTTGAGTGTTGTTTGTTGGGTTTGAGGATGGGGGAGCTGGGTTGTGTGTATTCGAAAGAGAGACAGGATCTCATGTACCTTAAGCTGGCCTAGAATGCTAAAACTATGCTGGTTTTGAACCTGTGATCTTCCTGTCTCTGTCTCCTGAATGCAAGCGCTGAAATTACAGGCCTGGGTTATAGCAACAGGCAAGGCAAAACAAAACAAAATCCTCTCCTAATATCTAAATTATTTTACTCACATTAAACCCCCCAAAATGAACCTTAAACATTAAACACCTCTACAGTACTATATGTCAAATCTTTGTTCATGTTCAAAAGTCACGCACCAAATCCTTAGATTTCCCCCATCCACCCCCGCACGAATGACCTAAGTCAGAGCCTGATTTCATTGACACAGTTGCACTCCCCAACAACAACACTTCCTTTGAAAAACAGAATGTCACTTCCTCAGTCCAGAGGCCAGAAGTCCCTTGATTCTGATCTGGGGAGCAGAGACAGGAAACTCTGGTAAGCTTCTGTCCCCCATGGCCAGCCGCTAGCGCAGCTGACAGAGGGCAGGGTCTGTTGGGAGCTCCCTTGATGCAGTGCAGCTGGGAGCAACCGCTCACTTCCAGGCTGTGGGAGTGATTTCTCGGAGTCCAGCACTCCCAGCCAGCGTAACAAGGACGTTTCTTGGCAAGCGAAGAGGGAGAAGATGGGAGAACCTGCACTCCTTTAACGGACTTTCCGTTTCTGAACTCCCAGGACTACCCCACTCTCAGATCCTGGCACCACTTCGTTCTCTGACCTCGCTAAGCAAGGAGGGGGTACACCCCCCAGATGTCAGCTTCTCACCTAGAGGGACAGCTTGTCCCAGCAATTTCAGTAAACACTGTCAGTGAGCACCACCTAGCAATTCAGAACCATGATCTCGCCAGACCCCAGACACCGTGGGCTGCACGACACAAAACTCCGGCCAGTTATACCGGACCAAATTGCAGTGTCACCCCCGTGGGGCGGACGACCGCGCGCGGGGGGTGAGGGGATCTGGGGTGGGGTGGGGGCTGTGAGAGACGTACGGAATAATGAGAAAGAAGGGGGACAAACAAATGAGTCACTTAAGACGAGCGCTGCACATGCCGCTGACGCTGCCGGTGATGCAGCGGCGGCGGACTGGGAGGAAGCCGGCAGCCACCGGGGAGGGGCGGGCCGAGAAAGGGACCGAGAGAGGGGCGCGGTGCCTCGCCCTTTGTGGGCCCGGGAGCCTACCCTCCCTCTCGGGGCGACTCGGCCCCCTCGGCCCCGGGCGGGCGTCAACTCTCCGGGTCGCCCAGAACGTTCGCTCCAAACTTCGTCCCGGCGCGGAGTTCCCGGGGTTGGCGGGCGACGAGCAGCGGCTGCCGCCGAGCCGCAGCCCCGACCTGCGCCCCGCCCCTCGGCGGCGCACCTGGGACAGGTGTACGACGGCGCCCCACTCGCGCCCCGCCGCTCCTGCCCTCCGAGGCCGCGGGGCCCCGGCCTGGCTCGGCGCCCCCACCTCCGGGGCCGCGGACGCCCCCCGCCCGCCCGTCCACCCGCTCGCCCCGCCGCGCCCGCTCGCCTCACTCACATAGCGCCTCAACTTCTTCTCGGGAGGCGATTTCCTCAGCCAGCCGGTGCACACCACGTCGTCGCCGCCGCCGCTCATGGTCGCCGGCCGAGTGGAGCCCGCCGCCGGCTCGCGCGCGGACAAGGGCGCGGGCTGCTGGGTCAGCCGGCTGCCGGTGCGCAGCTCGCGGGGGAGGGGAGGGGCCGGGCAGCCCCGGGCGAGGACGAGGCGGCGCTGAGCGCGGGCCCGGCTGCCTGCGCGTGCTCGATCCACCCCCCTCCCACCGCGCGCGCTCGATCCCCCCACTCCACCCCACCGCGCGCGCGCACACACAGACAAGGCCAGCCCCACCAGGGCGCCTCGGCAGGCGGCCGCTCGCCACGCCCACAGCCCCGCAGGGTCCCCGAGGTCAGCCGGCGCAGAGGCCAACTCCCCAGGCTTCGGACCCTGCAGGCCTGCAGGCCTGGAGGCCAGGAGAGCTGTCGCCAGCCGGTGCGTCCTCAGGATCTTGGCTGGGCTATTTTTTTTGTTTTGTTTTGTTTTTTCCCAAGCCTAGAGCTGCAGGCGGGGTGCTGAAGAGCAGCTGCCTGGTGCTGTTGGCGGAGCTAGGGCGAGGGACGGATAGAGCTGCCCACCCGAGATGGAACATCGAACCCCCACCCTCAGTCCCCACCCCTAGGGTCGTGTGGGAAAGAGTTCCAAGGACTGCTCCGGTTTCCTGTCCATTCCCACAGTTTCAGGTTTCAGTATGTCCGATGCTGGCTGAGATGAGTGTCCTGCTTTCCTGAGAATTAACTCTCCCAGCTCTAGATCAGGGAAGGAGGCAGACCTACTGTGTGCTGGGGGCTTTTGCATTCATTGTTCACAGTGATGGTCTCCACGAACCTACCAATTCAGCAGGCAGTAATTATACCCATTTCACGGATAGCCTGAAGTCCCGCAGCTGGGACAATGCAGTCCTTTCTAATCCAGGTGTGTTGGGAGGTGAGGAGGGGGTCGTCTCACCTGTTTTTTCTGAGTGCTGGATTGCTGTAAAGCCTGCAGATCACACGTGGGGGAGGGGGAGGGGGGGGACGATGGGACGGGACCTTATTGGTAGGAAACAAAGTCCAGCTGGCTCTCTCCCATATTGCCTCTGGAAAAACCGAACCCAGTAAAAGGAAACGGTAAGAGTTGCAGAAAGGGGGAAGCAAAAATTAGTCAATGGACGTCATAATGAGTTGAAGAGCAGGGCGGTGTAGGAGAATAAGAAGCTGCGATAAAAGAAAAAAAAAACTTGCAGGGTTTCCACTCACCCACTTAGGCAACGAGATCTCTCGAGTATAAATGTGACTGTAACGACCTCCTCCTCACTGCTTTGTGTTGAGAAGGCTAAGACTAAGTACAAGGAAGCAGGCACCTCAGCGGTGCTCCAGGGGGAAGGCGGAGGGAAAGGGGCGCCCAAACCAGAACTCTGCTAAGAGGTCCTTTTTAACTCACCAAGCACCCTTACAAAGGGTATTAAGAGGTGGCTCTCCTCTAGCTTCTCTGGGAAGTTGCTTAGTAACCGGCATTATCAATGGGGACTTGGACTGTTGACAGGTGAGTTGGAGGAGCAGAATCTCACAATGCCTCGGCCTGACTTTAGTTTCCAGATACTTTGTTCATTTCTTTGCAGTTCAGTGCAGCTGAGCGAGCTGTTTTAGACAGCTGGACATTCTTTAGTAGATTTTGATTGGATTGGAGAATCTTCAACCATTTCAGTTTGTGAAAACCCCTCCCTACTATGTGCTTTTCTAGGTACCCTGGGAGGTGAAAAGACCCCTCCCCTTGCCCTCATTTTTCACTGACCTTGAAGTAGCCAGTGTGCTGCCGGATAGAATGTAAAACCAGAACACTTGGGCTCTATCTAGGACCATATCGTCCTTGACTTTTTAAATTAGGGATTCTTAAGCCACCAGTAGAATTATGGTCATCTTCAACTTCTGACTCCCAGGACCTTAAACTCTTTGTGAGACATAAATATCAAAATACTTAGTCTGCCAAATCAATCCGGAGGCAGTGACTCCCAGTCAAAATAAAGCAGCCCTGACTCCATTCACTTCTGAGTCGTGGTGTCAAGTCTCCAGGATTGCAGCCTGAGAAAATCTGTGAGGATTGCCTGCCTAGGGGTTTGTGATGAACGTCAAGCAGAAATATGCCCTATCCTTTCCTAGGAATGTAGGAATACTTATCTGAGAATTACAGGATTCAAGACGCGAGCTGGGAGACCCTTCAGCTGCTAGTTTTGGGTTGCTTTTGTTTAACAAAGACCCACATGGAAACAAGCAGAAGTCTGGTGTTTGGCGATCAGAGACAGGAAGGGTCTTGAAAGGCAACAGTTACAGAGTATGGGTTTTGGGAAGTCTTCTAAGCACCCTGATCCTTCTTCCCCAAAGCTTAGAGCAAGGGGCCCTGCTTAGTGCTCTGGCTTTCCTGCCCTAACTTTGACCTTCCCTTTCTTATCACTGACTGCCCAGGATGAGCTGCACACAGCAAGCAGGACGGTTGTGTGCGCGGGTCCCCGGCTCTGTGTTCAGTCACAGAAGCATGTTCTGCATGGAACAGACATCGGATAAAACGCTCCTGTCTGGACCTTTTCTAAGTGCTCTCCGTTCTCTGTTCTGTCCCCTGCCCTCCCCATCTCCCTGGGGAAAAAATGGAAAGCAAATTATGTGATTTATTTACATGAAGGTGGGCGCCATCTATCGGAAATAACTGGAGTGGCAGCCGTCCCCTAAGCCGTCTAGGGACATGCTTGACTAGTTTGTAATTTAGGCAATTTTGATTAAAGATCCACTGGTATTTCCTAAGCGGAATTAATAGCCGGCCCCAAGAGTTCTTTGGGACATTAATCCTATATTCTCATTAAGTTCCCAGGAAATGACCACTTTAGGGGAGGTTACCCTGTAGAGATTAAAGACATGCACTCTTTGGGGGCCCGGGAGAGGGAAATCCAGACACTACCCATGCCTTGTTTCCTCTCTCCTCCACAAAGCCTGGGCTCTAAGGGTGAAGTGTGGCTTTGAATGTTATTGGTGGCAGCCTGAATTCGTGCCTGTCTCAGAGTTGAGGGTTTGTGGCCAAGAGCAGGTGCATGGCTGGCGGAAGGATCCCAGGAATGGGTTGGGAGAGCTGGAGAGAGCTGCCCACAATGGCACACCAGGCCGGAGTGATTAATGCCCTTCTCTTCGGCCTTGACGTCAGTGACTGGCCTGCTAGTCGGGTTGGACGTTTGTGTCCTAGACCGTCTGCCTTTTCTCCCCTTCAATTTAAATGACAGGTTAATTTCAGAGTGGAGCGCTGCTGTGACCCGATGAGCTATCTCAGCTGGTGACTTTCAGGACACTTACCTCTGGGGGATATTGTGTGCTCCTGGGTGCTTTGAACCAATTTTATTACCCTCATTAAATTACCCTCTTACTTACCCAAAGCTGAGGATGGTGGACTTGGGGTGTGACTAAGCCGGAATTGGACTTCCTCTCTGTTGATGAGTTGTTTGATAAACTTCTTTGAAATGTTCAAGCTAGTCCAGTTTTCCTGATCCACCTTGATCAATAACCAGAACCAACCAAGCATGGTGGCACAGGCCTTTAATCCAAGCACTCTGAGAGGCAGAGGCAGGTGGATCTCTGTGAGTTCGAGGCCAGCCTGGTCAACACAGTGAGTTTCAGGGCATCCAGGGCTACGTAGTGTGCCCATTCCAAAACGAAACAATGGACCAGTGCTACGTGTTCTGCGACAGCTTAGCCTCCCAAGATGTGGCAGCCAAACAGTGGTGGAGGTGACAAAGTAACTAGTCATTAGTTGAAAATCTACTCCCTGGCAACCTCAGCCAGCTACAGCCAATACCTGTAGCTAAACCGGTCCTCATACACTAATAAAGAGACATTTAGTAGTGAAAAGCTGAGAGAGGAAATTTACCCAACGTGGCCATATTGAGAAATTAGAAGTATCACTGACCCGTGCCCCAACCCCAAGTTTATCCTGTGGGGAGCACCGGCTTAGATTTAAATAGAGGACAAGAGACATACATAACTAAGCATTTCTGGTCAAGGTGTGGTCCTCTCACCGACCGATCATCCTCCTAGCACCAGTCTCTCCTGGAAGTTGCTCCCCTACATTGTCTGAACTGTACAGGATCTCTTCCTAGGAGGCAAGTCCCTCCTCTGGCTAGCACAGGGTTGCAGCCTTTTTCTTCCTCCAGCATGCAAACTCTGGAGAAGGTCGTGTGTGTGTGCACGCACATGAGTGTGCTCTTCATTTTTTTAGTAGTCTAATAGCTGGAGGGAGACACGTCGGTGTTTCTTTAGCTACTCTTTCTCTGGCCTTGGTGGTGAAAGCAAAGTCTGTTACGCAGATCCTGCTGCAAATCCAGTGGTCACGGTCTCCCAAGAAATACTGAGCGCAGTAGCCAATGAACGGCGCCTAACCTGCTCCAAAGAGAAGAAGCTCAAAGTAGACCCTGAATACGTGCCAAGACCCATTTTCCGTGAGCTGACCTCTTTCTTTATTGCAAATACTTAGCCAGTGCTGTGAATTCCTTGAGGGCAGGAGTAAATCTTAATTTTTTTTAGGTCAGATAGACAATATGTGGTCACTCTGTATTTGTTGTGAGATCAAAAGAGTTCGCCCTTAAAAGGATGAGGAGTAGGACTGTGGATTACTGGAACACCCAGAATACCAGAGAAGGATCGTCCTACCACAGCCACTGGCCCAGCTGGACAGGCCGAGCAGATCCAGGGGACCCTGAAGTTGCCTCCCTGAAGACGGCTATAGAGCGGGGAGTGTAGTTTCGGGCTGAGAGCTTGCCTAGCTAGCAGCTAGAACTTTGGGGGATTTCAAAATCCATGGTTCCTCTGACCTTTTGATTTCTACCCACAGGCTCAAGAGCACTACATCTGTTAACCTTTAGTTTCCAAATCCAGCCACTAGGGTAGAAGCCGGGTATCTTCCTCTCTGGGACAAAGTGCTGAAACTTTCTGGTTATCCTGACTCCGGCTTTCCTGATCACAGTCCTGCAGGTCTAGAACTAAGCTTCCGTCCCCAGACAACACTAGAAAAGCAGGAGAAATTGCATCCTGTTTCAAAGTGATTTCATTGAGCTTGTGCAGAAATTCTTCTGGCAGGTATGATGGTTTATGATTCTTGTGATCCCAGCACTCAAGAAGCCAAGGGAGAAAGGTTGCCATGGGTTGGAGGCCTAACCTATGCAGAAACCTAGGCTTGCCTGGACCATGGTTCTCCGCCCACCTCTGGCTACTTGCCGCTGCACCCCAAGTGGCACAGCATACTATGTGGGTCTGTAGCTTGGAGATCTGATCTTTGTTTTTGTGGGGGATCCAAAGGCCTCAGGTATTTCTTCCCAGGTCCCAAACCTTGGAGTTGTTGACTGTGTGTGTGGGAGTGTGTGTGTGTTTTGCCTGCATGTATATAGGTGAACCACAAGTGCCTGGTGCCCACGGAGAAGAGAAGAGGGTAGTGGATCCCCTGGAACCAGAGTAATAGATGGTTTTGAGCCACCATGAGGGGTCTAGGGACTAAGTTCTCGTCCTCTGAAAAAGCAGTAAGTACTCTTAACTTCTGAACAATCTCTCCAGCCCCCCCCCCCCCCTTTTAAGACAGAGTCTCTTTTCCATGATGGTGGCAGCCATCAGGTGAGCCAAGATGGGTGCGTCCAAATACATCATCTAGGAGCTACAGAAGAAGCAGTTCGACATAGTGCACTTCCTTCTGTGGGTCTGCCCTCGCAACCCTCCCACTCCCTGTTCCTGCAGGGTTACCAGCCCCACATGTCCAGATCAGGTGCACAGGCTAGGATATAAGACCAAATGAGGTAATGTCATATATAGGATTTGCACTCCTGTGGTGGCTGCAAATGCTTAGTTCTAAGGGTGCAACTTATGGCAAGCCTGTCCATCATGATGTTACCTGGCTTGTTGGCTAGAGTCACCGGTCTGTTGCAGGACACAGAGCTGGATGTTTTGAGGGTGCTGAAGTTGGGTTCATGAAATTCTACATACAAATTCTTGTAGGATATCCTCATCAGTTCATTTCATAAAGCCATTAGAAGGAACCCTGGCACCCAGCGGATCACCAAAGCAGTGGAGATGCGTGGGCCGACCTCCGTGGACTGCAAGAGCCATGGCCTTGGGAAAGTGCTGCAAGTTCCCCCACACTCTTGCAGCTTGGAGAAGGTGCAATACTCTCCAGCTCCACCATTACAGGGGTCTTACTATGCAGCCCTGGATGGCGTGGTGCTATGTATTAAAGTCTCGAATTCCTGAGAGATCTGCTTGCAACTGCTGAGATAGAAGGGATGCACCACACCTGGCTTGCAGGTCAAGCTTTTTCGTAAACACAAGAGTCTCTGATCCACTTTTCTGTTTAAGATAGCTCTCACTAGGCAGCTGTATCAGTCACTGTGCAACATTGTAACCACACGACTGATAATGCACCTTCAGAGAAATGCCCCTTCACCTTCAAAACCCTGGCCCTGGTGACCTGCTTTTGTCAGCTGGGCCCCACCTCTTAAAGGTTCCTCAGCCTTCCAAATGCCATCATCAGCAGGTCAGCAGGCGGCAGGGGAATAAGCATTCAGAACCAGAGCCTGTAAGGGACACTTGTAATCCAAACCACAGCAGTAGCCCAGGAGGAGCTGGTTTTTTTAACTTTTAAAAGAGTATTTATTTTCATATTTTATATGTATGACTGCTTCCCTCCCCCTCTTCGAGACAAGGTTTCTCTGTGTAGCTTTGGGACCTGTCCTGGCACTAGCCTTGTAGACCAGACTGGCCTCGAACTCACAGAGATCCACCTGCCTCTGCCTCCTGAGTGCTGAGATTAAAGGCACGCACCATCATTGCCCAGCTATGACTGTTTTTCCTTCCTTCCTTCTTCTTTTTTTTTTTTTTTTTTTTCGAGACAGGGGTTTCTCTGTAGCTTTGGAGCCTGTCCTGGAACAAGCTCTTGTAGACCAGGCTGGCCTCGAACTTCACAGAGATCCGCCTGCCTCTGCCTCCCAAGTGCTGGGATTAAAGGCGTGCGCCACCATTGCCCAACTGCGACTGTTTTCTTGAATGAGTACATGTGCACAGGAGCCTACAGAGCCCAGAAGATGGTGTCGGACCCCTGGAAATGGAGTTGCAGGCTTTTGTAAGCCACCACGTGGGTGCCGGGAAGCCGACCTCAAGGAAAGCAAGTGCTCTCATCTGAACTCTCTCTCCAGCGCCCTCTTCATCTACTTAAGCACTGCTGGATTCTTTTCCGTAGCAGCCACACCTACCTGCAATGTATGAGCAGGATTCCAACCTGCCCACATCTCCTCCAATGCTTATAATCCATTTTTTTTTTTTTTTTTGGTTTTTCGAGACAGGGTTTCTCTGTGGCTTTGGAGCCTGTCCTGGAACTAGCTCTGTAGACCAGGCTGGTCTCGAACTCACAGAGATCCGCCTGCCTCTGCCTCCCGAGTGCTGGGATTAAAGGCGTGCGCCACCACCGCCCGGCCTTATAATCCATTTTTACGACAATTTAAATCTTATTTAACAACTGACCTATAAGAAACCTTACGACTGAGCAGCCCATTCTCACCACCTGGCATGAGCCAGCTCGAGCGCCCCAGCACACACGGCCTAAGAGAATCCATCTTTCTCTAGCCAGTTCTGGAGTGGACAGGAGCACACACAACAGATTTGACTTTCCTTCTTACGCTACTTTTCCCCTTACAGAAAATTGTACAAAAGGTCTTGGTTCCTTTCTCTTTGGGAATGGAGATGATTTCTAACTGCTGGACAATCACCAGGGTTGCAGCTCCCACCACGTGCTGGAGCAAGGGCAGGGTGTTTTCCCTCACACATTTGTATTGTGGAACAAAAATAAACCGAAACCCATCTTCCTGACACCCAGATGTACCTTCTGGATGAGCGCGCGCCCTCGAGCAGTTGCTGCAACAGGGTAAACATCTGTGGTCTGTTTCAACATAATTTGATGCAATCAGGGTTAATTTTGGTGATGTAGTAACCCTGAAGACTTTTTTTTTTTTTAAAACTGGATTACTGTTGGGTCCACAATCATGTGGCATTACATTTAGTGGCTGAGACAAAAGCCAGAATGAAAACAGCTTCCGGCTCAGCCCCCTTCTAAATGACAGCTCCCCTGGGATGAGAAGTTACAAAGCACATTAAACAAAATTGACTAAAAAAGGAAAGCAGCTGAAGTCGGAGGACAGGGAGGCACTTCCAGGGTCCAGCGCATCTCAGGAGAGCTGGACATTCGTTTGCTTTATTTTCCTAGAGTGGTGAGAATTAGGTTGGCAGCAACTGTAATTTAATATTTTCATAATATTCTGGGGGGAACAAACCTCAAAATTCTCCTCTGCAATTTCTTTGATCCAATCAATGAACATAGCAGGTAACAATTTCTGCTTCTCACACACGTTTTAAAAGATGTTTGAGGTGTCTTGCTCTGAAACCTACCAGGGTTGAAAGAGTGTGATGACCGGGCATGGCGGCACGTCTTTAACCCTGGCACCCAGTAGGCAGAGGCAGGTGGGTTTCTGTGAGTTCCAGGTCAAGGCAACATGTCAAGACCTGTCTGATGACAATAAATGTGCGTACAAAGCCCACAACATTTGACATTGTTTCTGCAGATTGAGGTCTTCCTCCTGTTTTTGTACATCTGTTCATCCTCGCTCATGACAAGGTCAATGGCGTATCCGGGGCTGGTCTGAGTCTCTTCCATTTTAGTTTAGACTGGCTCAATACCAGTAAGGCCTATGACAAAAGGAACTTATTATATAGTTCCCGAAGGCAGAATCTTTAAAGAGAGACGTTCTGGGAGGCTGTACACCACGCTGGTCCTTAGACCTCTTTAATCCAGTGCATAGATTGTCCACTTCCTCCCTAAGTCGGCCTCACATACATGTTCTGTTCTTGGTAGTGTTCGTGTGTGTGTGTGCGTGTGTTTGTGCGCCCCTGTGTAAGTACTGTGGATACAGGGCAGCAATGGTTTGTCCAGAAAGAGATCCAGGGAAGGCCCAGCACTGATGGTGCAGGAGACCGATGGCTGTTTCTGATAAACGCCCGCATGTAAACATGTATGGATAAGGGAGTTTACTACGTGACTTACTCCGTCACACTGTAGCTTCCGTGACACTTTGCTTTTCCCCTCTTTCTCTCTAATTTTTATTTTGGGGTGGGGAGGGAGATGGGTGGGATCAGGAGGCATGATGCGAAAGACACAAAGAATAAAAACAAAAAAAGAGAGCCAGGTATGGTGGCTCTTTAATCTCAGCATGGGAGAGGTGGTAGCAGGTGGCTCTCTGTGAATTCAAGGCCAATCTGGTCTATACAATAAGTTCTGGGTCAGCAGAACCACATACTGATACCGAGAGCCTGTCTCAATTTTATAAAAAAGTAAATTATATCTAAGGAACAAGTTGATGGCCCAAGAAAGGAGAGTAAATTGAGCTAGCGACACAGCAAGAACTGGCCAGACAGGTCTGATCTGTGTGTGTCGCTGAGCACTGTCATTTCTGACTCTTGAGGCACTTCGCCTGGCAGCTCCAAAATTTGTGTTTCTGGTTTGAAGAATTGATCCATGCTCCTTTGTGTTCCCAGATGTATTTCTCAAGAGAAAATGAGACAGGGCCATTCTGGGTCAGGTGTCTGTTCAGCAAAGGTTTCAAGAGTGCTTGCTAGGAACCCATTGGCTAACAGGAGGAGGTGGGGGGGGGGCAAAGGAAGAGGATTTTGATGTGTTTAGAGACATAGTCTTGATGTGTTCCTCTTGCTGGGTTGTTACTGTATAGCCCAGGCTAGCCTTGAGATGTTTTCCTCTTGCTGGACTGTTACTATATAGCCCAGGCTAGCCTTGAGATGTTTTCCTCTTGCTGGACTGTTACTATATAGCCCAGGCTAGCCTTGAGATGTTTTCCTCTTGCTGGACTGTTACTATATAGCCCAGGCTAGCCTTGAGATCATGGCAATCCTGTGCTTTACCAACACCATGGCCGAATTAAAATGTTGTCTTTTTATTTCTTTTGTAATGCTGGAGTTTGAACATGATACCTTGAGCGTGCTAGGAACTTATGGAGCTACATCCCAGGCTTGAAGGAGAGGTTGTTACAAAATAGATATTCTAAAGAAAATAAACAAAAGTCCACATTTTTTTTTTTGAGACAGGGTCTTCTGTAGCCTGCCTCTACCTTCTGAGTGCTTCTGGGATTGGGATTATAGACATGTACCACCTTGTCTGGTTTTATAGGGTCCTGGGGGCTCAAATAAGAGCAGCCACTCTGCAACTGAGCTACATCCCCACTCCCCATTCCTGCTCCCTACCCCTGCCCTGCTCTGTGCCTGCCCCCCCTCCCTCCAGAGTCTTGTTATATAGGCTGTCTTCAAACTTGTGGTTAATCCTCCTGGCTCAGGCTTCTGAATATTGGGATTATAAGAATGCACCACCTCAGGCCTGGAAAATGTAATAAAAAGCAATTCATTTTTCAGTGTGTATCTAGTTATCATCTAAACCTCTAAAACACTTAGAAAAGCACGTGCTTCTTTCAAATATAAAATATTATGCTTATATCCAAATACACACTATTTAGGAATGGTTATGGGAATACTCTCTGTAAGGATTTGCTGAGAAACTACCACCTCAAGTGTGGCAGCAGAACAGCAAGATGAACAAAGACGAGTTTCTGAGAACTTCAGATCCTTCTGGGGAAACAAAGAGGTGGGCAGACCTCTGCAGCAGCACCTGGGCAATGTTCAGGTGAAACCAGGAATTACTAAGTCTGTGGGAACTGAAGACACACCAACCTACATTTCAGCTTCTTTCAGGCCCTCAACATGGACAGGCAGAGAAGCCAACAGATATCTGTTGAGTTAGAGATGATTTAAGTAGTTACTGCTTCAAACTGAAGGCAAGAAGCTTGTCCAGAATGAGCGAAAGCTTGGAGAAAATCAGAAGCTGAAAAATCTCAGAACCTTGGCCCTATCCCTCTGAGGTGACTCTGAAATTTTTTCAGCTAAAGTTTTTAGTGGAATGCCACATGCATGGCACACCGTCAGGCCCTGGGGACAGGACGGCGAAGCAGGACAGATCCGTTCTTGAGAGGTCACCTGCCAAGTAACCGTAGTTCAAGAAGCAATGCCAGGAGAGATGTAGAAATCACCGTAAGAAAGACAGATCCTGAGGACAGACTATTAGGTGAACCTCCAGATTTTTGCCCGTTTTGAGAGAGCAGCTCACTGTGAATCTCAGGTCACCCTCAAATGAGCCATTCTCTCGCCTCAGCCTCCTGAGTGCTGGGAATTTAAGCGCAGACCACCAGATTTGGCCCATTGCTTTTTAACAACAGTCTTTGTCTGTTTGTTTGCTTTTAAAGTAAGAGAGCTTCATGTAGTCCAGGCTGGACGTGAACACATACGTAGCTGAAGATTCTTCTGTATCTACCTCTGAAATGCTGTAATTATAGGAATGTCCCACTATACCAGGTTTGTGCAGTGTTGGCAACCAACCCAGAGTCAAGTATGCTGGGCCAGGACTCTGCCCACTGAGCAATACTCCCCCTCTCCCCCCAGGGTCAAGTATGCTGGGCCAGTACTCTACCCACTGAGCAACACTCAATAAAAGTTCATGGAACTGCGCTGAGCGTAGGCAGACTTTAAAGGAAAAGCCCACACAGCACCACGGCCCTGAAATAACTGATTCTCTCTTTTATGTACACAGCATTTACCATGGATCAAAACTGAACTGTTCAAAATTTTCAACATATTTTCTCATAACCTTACTAGGTATAAAACTTCATTTGAAATGAATAAAATATAATATATATGAAATACATATACATATTAGTTAATATAGGCATGCTTTTATTTTTAATTTTGAAAGAATTTCTGTTAGGGACCTTCCATTTGGGTAGTGCTTTCAACTTATGAAACCCTGCCATATAATCTCACAGCTCTCCCGACATTATAGGAGCTTTACTCTTATTTTGTAGGTGGCTTATAAACTCAGAGATGAAATAACTTGCTGAGTGTAACACAACCAAATAAATGAAACAAAATAGCACTTCACTAGGTTTCCACTATCAGGGGGATACTCTTCAAGTAACCAACATCCGTCCATCTGGGAGAGCATCGGTAGTTCCCAACCAGGCTCTTCCATCTTTCTGGGTACATTTTAGGATGATCCAAAGAAGCAGACAGGGAAAACAGACTCAGTTAACAAAGTGAGGCTGGCTAGAGATGGACATCCATCGCCCGAGTGCTTGGCTAGCATGAAAGGAAGCCTGGATCTGATTTCCAGTACCACACAAACCTGGCATGGTATGCAAACCTCTAATCCTAGCACTTAGGCGGGGAGGTAGGAGGATTAGGAGTACCAGGCCAGCCTGGGCTACATAAGACCCTGTCGGGAAGGAAGGAATCAAAGGTGAAGTAAAGCCTAGTGGTCCAGCCCTGTAATCTCAGCTTGTGGGAGGGTGAAGGAAGAGGACCTACAGGCTTGAGGCTAGCCTAGGCTGCATACTGTGACCCTGTATCCATTATCCATCCTGAGGTTAACTGAGGTGTAGCTAAAATAAATGGCTTGACCTAGTGTCCTCTGTCCCATTTTCAGTTCCTTCACTAGAATGTATTTAAGCTCAATCATGTTTTTCTTTTTTCCTTCTTCAATTTTAATTCCCCTTTCCCTCTGTAGAACAGGGAAATTAGAGGCCAAAGGTGTCTTTTACAACATGTTGGGGTTTAAGATGCAATGTTCTTTGATTACTAGGAAGTTCTGGTTTTAGTGTCTTTGGAGGCTGGGTGCTTTACCTGTAGTCTGTCTCTCTCTCTCCCCCAAGCTATCTTTTATTTAACCAAATAAATTTCAAGACCACTCCGACACAAGAGAGCAAGGTTTATGCTATACTGCTTTGTGAATTAAGAAAATAAGACATATCAAAACATTCTAGAAACTGTAAAGCAATGTCCAAATGACAGTCCTAACACTAACAACAACCACACAGACTTAAGGCTTTAGGAAAAGGTTACTGAAGAGCCTACGTGATTTAGGAAGCACCTGGCAGCTTTTTTTTTCTTTTTATAAAGTCACAAGAAACTACTCCACATGGTAACAAAAGCTGTGAATTCACGAGACTCCGAATAGAACTCTAAATAAGAGCTCATTGGAGCCACAACTGGTAAGAGGATCCAGGGTTCCTGACTTCCACAGGAGGTCCAGCTTCCAGAAGATGAATGGAAGACATTGGAAATATAAAGGGAAGCTTCTGACAGAGCCTGTCTGAGAAGGACACAGACAAACAGCTCCTTGCTGACCTCTTACAGATACACAGTCTCTGGGATGGGTCAGACAATGAGAGCATAGATCTGGAATGTGTTACTCAAGCAATTACCTTCTCCTCAGATCGAAAAACACGACTACTACCACCAGCCAAGAGGACAGTAAAAGGGAAATTCCAAACCTTGAAATGACAATAGGAACCATTGATAAAGAATATATATGGTGGCGCACACCTTTGATCCCAGTACCCAGGAGACAGAGGCAGGTGGATCTCTATGAGTCTGAGGCCAGCCTGGTCTACACAGTGAGTTCCAGGACAGTCAGGGCTACACAGAGAAACCCTGTCTTGAAAAACAAACAAACATAAAACAAAAAATCCCAACAACAACAAAACCTCTAAAGGATACATACTCTTGAACTGCTGGGGTTATCATTTGGAGGTGATACTTGAAAACGTTGGGGAAATACACGTACTTCTTGTTATGTGTCCTTTCCAGGGATTATAACCTCCATGAAGTGCCACTTCTGCTTCGTCCACAGCTGCGCAGCACCGGGCACAGGAGTGACATTCCAAAGCAGCTCAGACAGTATTCTACTTCACAAGTGGCTTTTCTTCTCTAATCCCAGCTAGAGCCGGTCTTATGAACATCCTAATTATCCCTCTCAAACTTTCCTAAACTTAGTATGCAAGCCCAGGGCTTACGGTTCCAGGGAAGCAGACTGGAGTGGGGTTAGCAATCATTCTGATTAACAGACTCAGCCATGGAATGAGTATCTTTTAGAGAAAGAAGCAGATGGTCCAGGTACAGAGGTGCTCTTTGCATTAGCAGGCCGGTCCTGCCAACCTCTTAGGGGTGTTCTGACCCTTAGTGTCTCAAGTTCAGTCTTTTCAGCTGTTTTGGATTAGGTTACAAAAAGGAACATAAACAAACTGGTTAGGAGCTAATCCAAGAGAGGGGCACCACTGTGGTACACCTCCAAGGTCAAGGCCGGTCTGCTCTGTATAGTAAGTCCTGGGAGGCCAGGGCTACACAGAGAGACCCTGTCACCCCCAATCTCCATAAGAGAATAAACCTAAGAGGGGCTGGAGAGATGGCTCAGTGGTTAAGAGCACTGCCTGCTCTTCCAGAGGATCCGGGTTCTAGTTCCAGCACCCACACAGCAGCTCACAATCTCTAACTCCAAACCCCAGGGCATCTCATGTCCCCTGTTGGCCGCGGTCAGCACCAGGCAGGCAACTGGGGCACACACATACATACAGACAAACAACCATATATCTACAAGTAAATTAAAAAGACAATCTGAGAGAGCTAGCTAATGAAACTCTTAAAATTAGTTATTTTAGGTATGCATATCCTTTTATAATTATTTGCTACACATAAATTCTGAGCACACAACCAGTAACAGACCCGTGCAGATGAAGCCCGGTGAGGACTGAAGCAGAGAACAAGTCGTTTTCGGAACGGTGAGACGCTGTTATCCCCCCTCATGCTGTGGATCAAACCCTGAGCCCAAAGCATGCGATATGGGTGCTCTAGGCCTGAGCCACACTTCTGGTACAAGCATGCTCTTCAACACACACACAAATACAAGTATACTCAGTCACTGCGGCAACTCTCACAAAAATGATCCAGGTCACACAAACCAGCAGCTTTGTCCAAGTACTGGAACGGGAGCTCCCAAACTGGCTCTTGTCCCTTCTTCCAAGGTCACGCCACATTCGAGAATGACCTATTTCTGTCCCCATCTTGGATTAAAGGAGACCGTTCTTCCCAATTTCAAGTTAGTAAACTGGGATCCCAGCACTCAGGAGGCAGAGGCTGGAGGATCTCTGTGAGTTCGAGGCCAGTCTGGTCTACATAACGAATACCAGGCCAGCAGGGAGTTCATACGTTACACCCTGTCCTCACCCCAAAAATGTACCCTCTTAGGTACATTTTTATTGACTATTACAGTATTTTAAATAGCTAATATAAATGAACTAGATTGGTGACTAAGGCCAATACACCTTTAATCCCAGCACTTGGGAGGCAGAGGCAGGTGGATCTCTGTGAGTTCGAGGCCAGCCTGGTCTCCAGGACAGGCTCCAAATCTACAGAGAAACACTGCCTCGAAAAACCAAACCAAACCAAAAAAAAAAAAAAAAAAGAATGGTGACCGAAGAGTTTAAAGGATTAAGGTTATCTCCTTAACTTTTATAACTAAGATTGACAGTTATTAAATTGATGTCTTTTCCCTGCCTGATGAGGAAAGTTTCAAACCAGATGAGCAACTTCAGCAATCAGTTCAGACCCTGAAAGGAATGTTTTCTTTCACAGAGTTGGGTAAAGCACGGAGAATAGGTGGACATTTATTGCAGCTGAGATGGCAGGGGTGGAAGACCCAACATTGTCTTATTTTTGGCCACTAGTTGTTTTAAAAAAATACAAAGGGAAGTGAGCTACTGATAAAAGCCAGAGCAAGGTGAAACATTACCATTCTGTCCTGGAGTCCAGGAGGAACTCTGAGGCCTAATCTTCAGCGTCTCCCCTCTTCTTGTTGAGATGTCTCCAGGCCCAAGTCACTCTCCTGCGCCAGCTCCTCCAGCAGCCGGACAACAGGCCCAGCTACTTTTTTCCCCTCTTAACTGAGGTAACAGACTCGGAAGTCCAGTTGTTCTGAGGATTTCTTCTTGGGAGAGTTTACTACAGTCTGCGAAAAGCCTTTGGCCTTTAAGAAAATCAAGGCCATTTCTGGTTTCCATACATTATACCTCGTAGCACAAGAGCTGCGCACTGGAATCCACGCCTCTAAAATATACACCCCGTCTTCTATTCGTATATTCAAGGGCAGAGTTTTTACAAGTCTTTTTCCTTTCGGCTACAGAAGGCACGAATGAGTAAATCTTGGAAAAGGGATAACATCTTTGATGTTGTCAACTCCTAGGATGCATTGTAAGTAGCGTTCAAATCCCATCCCAAAGCCTCCATGCGGCACAGATCCAAACTGGCGAAGGTCCAGGTACCTGTTTTTAAAAACAGAGAATCATGATTTTGAGACACTGTATGAGGTCAAGGTTATGACAGGAATTTTGTATTTTACAGCCATGTGTTGTGGATGTCACTGCTGTAGATGGCACACACCCATCTTTTCATTCCACCGAGACGGCAGGGAGAGCTAGCTATCCTAGGGTTCCAAACCAGCGGCAGTGGATTCTGCTGTGCAGGGCAGGCGTTGGTCATGTGACCTTTTCTCTAGTTACTGATGCATCGTTCCTGTACAGAAATCTTGCCTCATATACTAGCTCTCTTTTTTCTTTCCACTTCCCAACTCAACGATGTGTTTTTACTATCTTACATTATACTAGTTTTTTCCCCCCCTGAGACGGGGTTTCTCTGTGTAGCCTTGGCTGTCCTGGACCTCGCTCTGTAGACCAGGCTGGCCTCAAACTCACAGAGCTCTGCCTGCCTCTGCTCCCAGAGGATATCAGCAGCATCTAAGAGTCGGGTGATTAGAGGAATAGTGAACACAAGGATGGGAACGTTACTTTGATATAAGTGGTAAACATAGCTTTACTGTTTTCACAGACTGGAAGAGAGTAAACAGTTCTCCGGCCTCACGTTCAGTTCTTAGCATTGCTCACAGAGGCAGGGGAATACGAGGAACAGTCTTCCCCACATAACACTCAGAATGCACGCAGAACAGGGGCCACATCCTTACCACCGGTAGGCTTCCGTAAGTCCTGATCTGTAAAGAAGAAAACAAGAAAAAGAATCGAGACGTCAATAAAACAGTTGTGCATACAGGGACCTTCGCAAGAAAACACAGTGAGGCCTGTGCCCTCCAATCATACACAATGGAAGTGAGGAGGTGAGGCTTCCTATTAGAGAGGAGTCTATTAATAACAAGGCAATCAACACTGACAGCAAGCAATGAAGCAATAAAATCTACAGACAGAGAACAGGACCGACATGTGCTTACTCTCTATATAAAATACAGACAGGCTGAACCAGGAAGGGCTGAACACACTCTCTGTCCTGCACAAGTCCTCCTTTAGCTGTCTGAATAACTGTTCTAATTTCCTTTCTGAGATATGAATTCACAGATTACATAAAAAATATTTTGGAGATAGAAAGAAAGAAATTTTATTTCTAATTGAACTCCTGTATGAACAGCAGAAACACTGCTCACTCAAGGAGCCTGGGGGCAGGCAGACAATGCGCACTTGAACACGAAGTTCATTCCGTAACATTTAAACCAACAGTGGGATTCTGAGGTTGCCTTCCTAACACTTATGTATAATCTAGCTCTTGTCTAGAGGAATACGGGTAACACTTTAGGTGCTTAGTGGTTACGGCAATTACCCTTAGCCCTTTCCAAAGGCAGCAGAATCACATCTGAAAGGACAAGGACCTTCAAAGTTCTAACTTTCTAAGGACAAAAACACGAGCTACAGCCACAGACAGATCTGAGAGACAGAGGAGCACACATTTACTTCACTGCAAAGAAAAGTCTGGAGAGTATCCGAAGTCAGACATGGTTTCCTGGAGGGAGACGAACTGAAGAATTCGAATCGACTAATCTTTCAACAGATACGGTTTCCTGCCACGTGTCATTTCTGTTACGCTAAAAATTTTTTAGAGAAATCTCAAATTCTTTCACAATGTCGCCAGGACTGTCTCCCGGTGAGTGGCAGCAGGTGAGGTCTAGCCAATAACGGCCGCCTTCCACACCTCTTACTTCCTTTCTTCTGGAGCCCAATCCAACGCAGCAGCTAAGAGGAGTTGGATGGCAAGACCAAGTCACTCAAGGGACTTACAGGTTGGGATCTTGGAAAAGCATCCACTTCCAAAGCATGTCTACATTAGGAAAAGGTGGCCTGAAAAATGGCTAATTTAGCAAGATATTTTCAAAATGCTTTTTCCAAGTGTGACAAAGCCCAGAAAAATCAAAACCAAAACCAAGTAAGATAAAAACAAAAAATGAAAAATAAAAGGAGAAAAAATATTCAATGTCTGATACAGCAAAAGTGGAAACCATAGAAAACGGGTTTGTAACCATGGTCAGTTTAGGAAGTCATTGTGGTTTTCTGGCAGATAATGCATACAGAAGTGATAGTTCACTTAGAAATATGATTTCTTACTTTCTGTCTCCAAAATATTTTTATGTAATCTATGAATCCATTTTACAGATCTCAGAAAGTAAATTAAAACCAAGTTATTCAAGCAGCTGAAGGAGGACTTGTGCCTGAGACTTACAAATGCTAGCTCAGCATCTCTCCATCTTCAGCCGTTCCTAGTTCAGCTGTTGTAAAAAGTGCACAGGCAACAGAAAACGAAGGAGGTGCTTTAAAGGGCCTGGGAATTTCTCTTGCTTTTATTGCTTTTTTTTGGTTTTTCGAGACAGGGTTTCGCTGTGGCTTTGGAGCCTGTCCTGGAACTAGTTCTTGTAGATCAGGCTGGTCTCAAACTCACAGAGATCCGCCTGCCTCTGCCTCCCGAGTGCTGGGATTAAAGGCGTGCGCCACCACTGCCCGGCTTTTTTTTTTTAATTTTAAGACAGGGCCTTAATATTATGTAATTGTGTCTGACCAATACCTGGCCAGTCGCTGCTCGAGGACGTGGTACCGTTCCTCCCTGAGGCTTCCTCCAAAGAGCTCCCCAACTCCAGGAACCAGAAGATCCACAGCGGCGACCTACAGAAGAAACCAAGCAACCGATCATGAATATCACTGTACTTCCCTGTGACTCCAGCACTTGAGTTTTCAAACACATGAACCGTTTTCTTAAGACAGTTTTAAAATTGGCTGTTTGACAGCTTATTAGAATCTCATTTGGGGGAATATGTCTTAAATCAGCTGGATAACCAGTTCTCAACCTGTGGGTCATGACACCACAGGGGTCATATATCATATCCTTCATATCAGACATTTACATTATGATTCATAACAGTAGCAAAATAATGATTATGAAATAGCAACAAAATGACTTTATGATTGAGGGGTCAGCACACCATGGGGAGCTGTATTAAAGGGGTACAGGGTCAGGAAGGCTGAGGACCACTGAGCTAGAGCATAGCATCAGAAGCTGCAAGTTTTGAAAACTCCCTTTGGAAAAGATCTGTTTCTTTTAATTATGTGGCTAAAAGCGTATTTACTTGTTCCTGTTTCTAAGCTTCATCCTGACTGCGCTGACCAGCAAAGGGATGGCCAGGAGCACCTAGTGCTATGCTGGGTTAGTCTTTTTTCTTAGGAATTTATCAAATCACAGGCAAAATTCAGCCCATGACCTTCAATTTTGAACATCCCCTATATTAACAATCATTCTACTTTATTTATTTATTTATTTTTGCTTTTTCGAGACAGGGTTTCTCTGTGGTTTTGGAGCCCGTTCTGGAACTAGCTCTTGTAGACCAGGCTGGTCTCGAACTCACAGAGATCCGACTGCCTCTGCTTCCCAAGTGCTGGGATTAAAGGCGTACGCCACCACCGCTCATCATTTCTACTTTAAAGAAAAAAAAGGAGTTGGGCAATGGTGGCGCACGCCTTTAATCCCAGCACTCGGGAGGCAGAGGCAGGCGGATCTCTGTGAATTTGAGACCAGCCTGGTCTACAAGAGCTAGTTCCAGGACAGGCTCCAAAACCACAGGGAAACCCTGTTTCGAAAAACCAAAAAAAAAAAAAAAAAAAAAAAAGGACCAGAACGCATAGCACTGGTGTAGATCTGGTGGTATAATAAGGGATTAGAAACTGGAGCTAAGCATCTCATTAAAGCCTCAGGTAAGACCCTAAGCAATGGAGGAGAGTGTGCCTGAACTGGCCTTGCCCTGTAATCAGATTGATAAATATCTCAAACGTCATCATAGAACCTACATCCAGCAGAAGTGGAGATCCACAGCCGGGCACTGGGCCGAGCTCCCACAGTCCAGTTAAAGAGAGTAGGGAGCAATAATATGAGCAAAGGGGTCAAGACCACGATGGGGACACCCACAGAAAAACCTGACCTGAGCTAGTGGGAGCTCACTGACTCCGGACTGACAGCGGGGGAACCTGAATATCAGGACCAAACTAGGCCCAATGAATGTGTGTGACAGTTGTGTGGCTGGGGCAGTCTGTGGGGCCACTGGCAGTGGGATCAGGATTTATCCCTAGTGCTTGAACTGGCATCTTGGAGCACAGTCTTTCTGGAGGGATATCTTGCTCAGCCTAGATATAGATATAAGGGGGAGGGCCTTGGTCCTGCCTCAAAGTGAAGTGTCGGACTTTGCTGACTCCCCATGGGAAGCCTTGCCCTCTCTGAGAAGTGGATGGGGGGGAGGTGGAAGGTGGGAGCGTGGGAACTGAGACTGGTATGTAAAATGAATAGAAAATGTTTTATAAATAAATATGTTTCACTTAAAAATTTGCCAGTTGTAGAGAGAAGTGTCTCAATTCAAAGACGACCAAGTTTGAACCTTTTTGTATGAATCTGCAGCCTTGACATTTTAGTAGATGAAAGACTTCAGTTCTGCCCTCTAACCCTCTGCTAGGGGAGTACCCGAGGCTATATCACGTTTAACCCCCTGCTAGGGGGGTACCCGAGGTTCTGCCCTCTAACCCTCTGCTAGGGGGGTACCCGAGGTTCTGCCCTCTAACCCTCTGCTAGGGGGTACCCGAGGCTGTACCACGTTCTCTGGCACATTTCCCTAACTCTCTGAGCATCTTTCGGCCCAGAATGCTCCTGGCCCATCTTCTACTGGGTGTGAGTGTGCATTCTGCTTACGTCACACAGCTGTAGCACACACTGTCTGGAAACAGTCCGCATTGGTATTCAAGCCAAGCGAACCCTGGCTTCTATTTATGATGTTCCCTTCTGACTCTGACTCTTGATCCCAATCAATGTACTCAAAATAAGGCTTAGGTTTCCAATTAAAAAGCAGGATAAACGGGAACAAAGCCTTTGATAGGCGACTTTCTTCTGCTACTTCTGTTACCCCCGACCTCAGAGAAGGGAAAAACCTCTGATGCCAGAGGCAGGGGATGCAGATGGGCCAGTGGGGGCAACACTGAAAACTGTACTCTTGTGTTAATCCTGAGTCAATCTCATTGCTTGTGCTTGCTAAATGGACAATGTTTTATAGCTTACAAAGATACTAATGGTTTCAAAAGAACTGTAATTCTCACCCTGTCTCAAAATACATTCCCATTCCCTCAGGGCCAAGGTAATTACCACTTTTCTTTCTTCTTTGGGAGTTCTAAACTCCCAGCCAGTCAGCAGAGATCAGCTGGGAGCCACACAGACACACAAGCTATCCAGTTCTTCCTCTCGGAGAAAGGAAACCATTTCTGTAGACACCACCTTAGGATTAAAGTCTGACTCTGTGGGAATCACACGTGACTCACCCTTAGTTCTCCGCCTTCCT
Source organism: Microtus obscurus (assembly GCA_963919715.1). Taxonomy (NCBI): domain Eukaryota; kingdom Metazoa; phylum Chordata; class Mammalia; order Rodentia; family Cricetidae; genus Microtus; species Microtus obscurus. Next base: position 24,922,734 of record CAWTZC010002521.1, read on the forward strand.
GTTCAATTCCCTCACCACGTCCCATCAGGAGTTCTTGAGAACAGGTGTGCGTGCGTGTGTGTGCGTGTGTGTTTGTGTGTGTGTGTACATGCATGTGTGTATGTGTGTGCGCACGCACACACGTGCATTGTGAAGCTCAGAGAATAACGAAGCTGGGGTTTGTTCTTCCTCCCACTCAGGCTCTCAGGCTGTGGCAAGGACCTTTACCCGCTGAGCCATCTCGGTGGGACCTCTAACATCTCCGCAGAGCTCAGTTTGCAGAGATGACTCAACAGTTTTAGAGATGTCAGTTCTGCCTTTCTTCAAGTCCTGCCTGTGCCCTCTTGGTTATCATCCCTGCAGAGAATTACGTTTTTCTTGACTATGATCACACAGGCTGAAGCTGTTATTCTGAGATCCCTGTAAACAGCACCACACAGCACAGAGTTCTGGGGCTTGGCTCCTCTCACTGATAACTGTCTTTGTGGAACTCATCATGCTGACATTGCCGCCGTCACCGTCTGCTGGTCTGATGTACAAGCTGTCATGATGGAGCTCCTTAGTCTCAGCCAAAAAGATTCATGAACTACCTCTCGATTAGACTTCTATTCTCATGTTACACCCTTTATACAAGGTCCAGTAGTACTATAGGAGATCGAGTATGATCTGTGTCTCCCAAGGGCCTGAATGAAGATTTGATCCACAGATGCTACCAAAAGGGCACTGGATCCCCTAGGACTGGAGTTATAGACACTTATGAGTTGTTGGGAATTGAACATGGGTCCTTTGAGAGAGCAGCCAGTGCTCTTAACCACTGAGCCATCTACCTAGTCCAGCTAGCTTTCTTAAACAGTCTAGGATCTCTTGCTTAGAGATGGTACTGTATAGTGGACTGGGCTTGCCTATATCAATTCAAGTCAAGAAATGCCCTATAGACATGCCTAAAGGCCAAACTGATGGAAGCAATCTCCTCATGGAGACTTCCCCCAGATAACCGGGAGCTATGAAGTTGACATTTAATGCTAACTTGGAGAACTCCCTTGCATAGACTGCTGTAAACCTACTCCACACCTGTAATTAGTCCACCGAAAGAATTACAGTGTTTATTCATGTAATTCATGCCCCAAGGTTTGTGCATTTACTATCCAAGGTTTTTTAGGAGTAGAAACAGGTACTTTTTACAGGTTAGAAACAAAAGAAAACTAACAAAAGACCACCTACATTGCTAATAGAAATGCTATTTGTTTTTTTGAGTCAGGGTTTCTGAGTCCTAGAACTAGCTTTGTAGACCAGGCTGGCCTCGAACTCAGAGATCTGCCTGCCTCTGCCTCCCAAATGCTGGGATTAAAGGTGTGCACCACCACTGCCTGATTTATGTAAATATCTTAATTAATGATGTTCCCATAAATATGGAAGCACACCAAAGTCTCATACAGGGCTGCTACAGTCTGCGGCCTCATCAAAGAAGCCTCCTAGAATTTACAAAGGCAAAAAGGAAATATGAGACAGAACTGCCTTTTAAGGACTCAGTTACAGCCTAACCGCTCGCAGGAACACTGAACACTGCGGTATCTTTTCACAGGTTAGAAGGACGAAGGGCAACGTCAGACTCACTAGCTGCCTGCTAGTTCAGGAGCGCGTCCCACTTCCCACTCGTGACCAATCCTCAGACCCAGAGAGTGATCTCAGTTCCCCACAGACCCTGCTGCGGACTGTGACTTTGTTTATGCTGCAATTGTTTAGTTATGAAAGGATGTGTTGCTGTTTCACCTTGCCTGCTTAAGACACACAATTGGTCTAACGAAAGGCTGAATGGCCAATAGCTAGGCAGGAGAGGTACAGGTGGAGCTAGCAGGCAGAGGGAATAACAGAAGGAGAGAAAAGGACAGGGGAGAAAATGAGGGAGATGACTGGCTCAAGGCCACTCAGTAGGGAACCGCCAGCAAGCCAGCGGGACATGGAGTAGGACATACAGAATGAAAGAAAAGTAAAAAGCCCTGAGGCAAAACACAGATGAAGAGAAATAATATAATTTATATAAGTTAAGTTATAAGAGATAGTGGGACAAGCATAAGCTCAGGCCAAGCATTCATAACAAATAAGTCTCTGCATCATGTTTGGGGCCTGGTGGTCTGAGGAAGCCTGCTAGAGAACGCTGACATAACTCTTTGAAAGACCTAAACTGGAACTGTTCAGATGGGTCGGTTCTTAACTCCCAAGAACCAAGAACAACCATAAATATGCACTGTTTAAATTAAAATTCAGAGGTTCAGTGGCTTGTCTATGATCACGTTTGTCTTGTTGAGACAGCATCTGACTATGTATATGTAGCTCTGGCTGTTCTGGAACTCACCCTGTAGGGAGTGCGGCCTTGAACTATAGATGTCCACCTAGCTCTGTCTCCCTGGTGCCGGGATTAAAGGTATGCACCGGCACACTCCGCTCAGACACATCAATTAGAGCACACAGAGCTGTAGCTTAAACCCAAGCGTATATAATTCTGGGCTCTTATATTTCCTTTTTATCATTTCCATCATTCAGGAGCTTTACGGTAAAAGTTCATATCCACCCCTCCCCGCTCCCCCTTCCCTAACAAATCAAGTTACCATGGCTTTATGTTCGCCCTGTGTCTAAATCTTTGGAGGTCTCCATCCGTCCAATCACCTATCCCTACACAGCACAGATACTTGCTATGTCCTTGGCCTTAAGCTAGGCACAGAGGGTGTCCCGCTGCAGGAAAGAGATCTGCCGGTGCTCTAGACAAAGGAGAGTCACCGATGACATAGTTACCCATGTGAGTAGAACATTACAATTGTGTTAAGTCAATATGGATTAAGAATTAGCAGCTTGTAATGAAGAGTCTGGCAACATACGCTCATCGGTAAAAATGGCTCTGACTGTTTTGGGGTAACTGATCACTTTCTCCCTGGGTTTAAGGTCTGCTCCACAGGAAAGGACTCGATATAAACCGGCCAAGGACTTGTAGCTGAGGAGCTGGAGGAACTGCTCCTATGACGCTGATGAAGGGATAAAACCGTCTCCTGAGTATTAAGCTTGATAACCAGAGATAAGTGAGGCCTTTAGCCCTCACCAGAGAAGCTTCTTCTGCAGAGGACAGGGGATGATACAGGTGCTCATGAGTGGTCAAAGTGCAGAGATCAAGCGTCTCTGGAGCGCTCAGCCTGAGCAGGACAAGTCAGACACACTCGGGCACCGCCATGGAGGAGGGGGGAAGTAGGTGAGAGTTGAGGATGGGGAGACTGCTGTGAAATGTCTCCTGGGTGTGACAGCCTCCCAACACAGGTGGGGGAGGGCTCAGGAAGCTCCACCCACACCTGACACATGATTGGCAGCAAGGGTTGTTGGGGGGGGGGCAGATATTTTTCCCCTAGGAGTGTCACCTCTGAAAATATATGTATTGTATTTTCATTATATATATATATATATATATATATATATATATATATTTACATTAAACTAAAAAAAATAACACTAGCTCTGAAATTTAAAAGATGTCTCTAACTATATGGGTTAGAGAAGGTTCCTAGGAGAAATAGATAATCTGGGGAACAAGCAAAATCACTTAGGCGGGAAGATTGTTGGAGAATAAAGCATGCATCGGGCAATAGGTTAGGAGGAGAGGTGCAATGGCAGACGGGCGGCAGGTGTGGCGTGGCAGGTATGGCTGTGACAGAGGACAGGCAGAGTCCACAGGGACGTGCAATGGCAGACGGGCGGCGGGTGTGCTGTACAGAGGACAGGCGGACGGGCGGGGGTGTGCCTCGAGTAGACTTCTTCAAATGAAATTTCTGAGTTATCTGAGAATAAACGATAAGCTATTGGACATATGAAGTCACCTGTCAAAGGAAAGAAGATGCAAGATTTAGACTTAAGGAATTCCAAAACCAGTCTGTACAGGAGACTAATTAGAGTAACCAGTGGAAAAGGGAGAGGAAGACATGATACCACGAAGCCAAGGGGTAAGAGGGTTCTGAGCACAAGAAGCTGACAGCGCTGAATCATGCAGACAGATCCATTCAAAGACTTCTGAAAAAGACTTCTCAAAGACTGTGGGCTTAATACGTGGAGATCACCACTGAACCAACAGGGGCTGATGCAGCAATGACAGGAGAAGAAAAATGTCAGGGGTAAAGACCAAGGGGCAGGAAACTTGGTTGATGCAAAAAGTGAAAAACATAAATAAATGAAGGACAATCTTGAGGCAGAGTTTAGCCTGAGAAAGTTACATTTGGTCTACGAAAAATAAACACATTGCTATGCACTTACCATTTCTTTTTTTTTTTAAATATTTATTTATTATGTATACAATATTCTGTCTGTGTGTATGCCTGCAGTCCAGAAGAGGGCACCAGACCTCACTACAGAAGGTTGTGAGCCATCATGTGGTTGCTGGGAATTGAACTCAGGACCTTTGGAAGAGCAGGCAGTGCTCTTAACCTCTGAGCCATCTCTCCAGCCCCACTTACCATTTCTTTATGTGTTATGCAGAGTCAGGTAAGACGGCTCAGTACAGCAGGGTAACCCGAGTAAATCTTTACCCAGAAGGTAGAATGTAATACCCAAAAAAGTACATTTCTGGACATGACATGGAAGAGCACACAGCGCAGCCGTGCGGTAGGGACAGTAGAGCTCAGTTATTGTTGTGTGACGGTTTTCATTTGTAAACAGAGAACACAAGTTTCTTGGCAAACAGCTCTAGGATTCAGACAGGATGGCAGAATGTGTCTAATACCGTCTTATTAGAGAAACAGAAAACTTCCAGACAGGTGTGTACGTATTCCTAGAGTGGCGGTGTCTGGTTTATTGGTAGGGTATAATCTTCATTTTCTACATGAGGTAAGATATGGGATAGCAAAATTTAGGTTTTTGACCTATTCTGAGATAAATATATTTGTCTCATAGACTTATAACAAATGATATTGCACATACAGTGATTCGGGAAATTCGTAAGTCAACAGTATATTCTTAGAGCTCAGCGTGTGAGTAGAACGAGAAGAGAGAAAGTAAATCAGGAGTAAAATCAATTAGAAATAGAGCATAAAGAAGAACGGAGGTTAAAGGGGGCCGAACAGATCAGAGAACCGATAGAGGCAGCTAGGGAAGACAGATGAGGCCTGCGACAGGCAGTCAGCTAAGAGCTCCTCCATCCCTCCATGGCCTTCCCTTGCAGGTTCTATATATAGCGCAGACAAAAGAACGCTAAGCTGACCGTTCTTCTGCCTTATCATGCCAGTGGCATTATCTGAGGTCCAGCAAGCTTCTCTCCCAGGAGCCTCCTCATCAATACTGAACTTGACATTGGCCCAGTGTTATTCAGTGTTCTAGCCCACTTCCTGAGTGCAGTTATCCAAACAACAGCAAAAGAAAGCCGCTTGCATTTGGCTCCGCTAAAGGGAGAACCCCCTGTGAGAAGAATGAGAAGTATGTTTACAGAACACCAAGTTCTGTGGGAAGACTGGGTACAGTCTGGAACACTATCGGGGGATAGCTTTCGATAGCCGCGCTTACTTAAGGCTCTTCTTACCGTATGCTGAGGGCCATCTCCGTTATCCCGCATGTAGAAAGGCTTGAGTGCAGACGGGTAGTTAACGACGAAGACTGGTGTGCCGCCGCAGTGTCTCACCAGGTACTTCTCGTGTTCCGTGTGCAGATCCTCACCCCACTGTGTGAGACACAGGACACAGGATGACACATGCACACACACAACCCGTCCCTGGGGCTGGACGATGTGTGCAGCTGTCTGCCAAGGCCACAGCTGACTAAACGAAAGGGAGAGACTCGCTAAGAAGAGCGGTCAAAGGCCTGGGAAGATGAAAGCCGAACCCAGCAGACAAACACTATTGTTTCTGGGCCCCATCTCAGGGGACAGCGTTCAGTAAGTGCGGCACAGGCAGGAAAACAAAATACTTTCCAAAGGGATAAAACGGATGCAGAATTATGGTTTTTATTAATATTGCTTAAAGTTTCTCCCCTCGTTACTGTTCCTAAGTCTCAGGAAATTAAAGGACGGGTGGTAGTATTTCTAACACTAAGCCTGTCTTCAGCAAGACGGCTTTTCTCGGTGAATTTCTATTTTAAAGAAAGAGCCAATTCATATATGAGTATGCAATAATACTATTCGGTCTATTTATTTAGTAAACACTGCTGTGACCATGAAATTCCAAGGGCCAATATTAAATGTTGGATACGGTAGTAAGAAAGAAAAAAAAGGGTATCACTCTTGACTTCGTGAAGCTTGATACCAAAAAAGAAATTACACAATTAGTTATTATAAAACCAACAAGTGCTGGTTGGTGGTGCCCACCTAAAATGCCAGCACCCATAATCCCAGCGGCAAGATCAGCAGTTCAAGGTCATCCTCGTGACCCAGGAAACTGGAGACAAGCAGGACTGCTGAGATCCTTCCTCAAGAACTAAAGCAACGGCTACAAAGCAGCTGAAGCTACTGCTGAAACTGAGGCACATCTAACAACTGGAGAAGGAACCAGGAGACAGGCCGTTCAAAGACAAAGGTCGCACACCATGTTACTTACTGTTCCCATGTTTACCAGTACCCCCACAACTCCACACAGACACTTTAAACAGGATGCTTAATTAGGGGAAACTATTTTAAATTCATTTTCTGAAGTGTAATTTCTCCTTCTTAATAGATTGGCCTATATGTAATAGTTATACATAAACAAAAATTACAAAATTGTCCTTGATTTCATAATGATAAGTGAAAAACATTACAACTCTCCAACCAAGGATATTTATTTGTTTTATTGGCTTTTTCCTGTGAAGTTAGTATGAGTTTGTGCTCAGTCTGAATTCTTAGATGTTTGATCAGCTACAGAAAGCACAGGGTCCCCTCAACTACAGACGGACAAGAGGCACAAGTCTGCACTAAATGAGCATACAGATGGCTTAACTGGAAGACAAAGCTGAATAAACATGTCACTAACAGAGAAAGGAAATAGTACCAATCAAAACATCTACTGGCAATTAAAAAAAGCAATATATATGAGTTACATTATATGTAATAAAGGAATGTGGATGGAGAAAAATGAAAAAATAAGAAAACACTACTCAGTTGGGCAGTGGTGGGCACACCTTTAATTCTAGCAAGTAGGAGGCAAAGGCAGGGAAATCTCTGAGTTCAAGGCCAGTCTGGTCTAAGAAGTGAGACTCTAGAAGCTGGAAAGACCCGGACAGATGTCAGGCAGACTCAAGAGACCACAGATGACCGGGTGGTGGTGCGCACGCCTTTAATCCCAGCACTCGGGAGGCAGAGGCAGGCGGATCTCTGTGAGTTCGAGACCAGCCTGGTCTACAAGAGCTAGTTCCAGGACAGGCTCCAAAACCACAGAGAAACCCTGTCTCAAAAAAAACAAAAAAGAATCACTATTACACCTTAAATTACATATTGGCACTCACACATTGACACTGGGAGATTTCAGTGCCCTACTCTTGACAGTAGACAAGTTATCTAGACAAAAACAGAGAAACACCAGCGCTAACTGACATTATATGCTAAATAGACGTAACAGACATTTACAGAACAGTTCACCCAAATGCAAAACCATGTACCTTCTTCTCTGCACCTCATGGAACTTTCTCCAAAACTGACCACATACTCAGAAACAAAGCAAGTCTCTACATGTACAAGAAAATTGAAAACAACGCCTTACATCCTAGCTAAACACCATAGATTAAAGATGGGATACCAACAAGAACAGAAACAATGGAAAGCTTACAAACTCGTGGAGACTGAATAACTCTTGACTGAAAGAACAAGGGGTCTAGAAAGAAATTAAAAGTTTTCTAGAACTGAATTAAAATGAATACATGGGACATAATGTTCTAAGGAGGCAAGCTCACAGTGCTAAGACCTATATAAAAAAGTTGGAGAAGAACAGGCGCTGATCTGTGAGTATAGCAGAATGACAGAAGTCTGTTTAGTTTCTTTTTGTTGTTGTTGTTGTTGCTTTTTCGAGACAGGGTTTCTCTGTGGCTTTGGAGCCTGTCCTGGAACTAGCTCTGTAGACCAGGCTGGTCTCGAACTCACAGAGATCCGCCTGCCTCTGCCTCCCGAGTGCTGGGATTAAAGGCGTGCGCCACCATCGCCCGGCTTGTTTAGTTTCTTATAGAGACCAGCAATACTCGGATTCACCCTATGTCCCTGGACTATCTAGTCTCAGGGTTTTGGTAACCCAAGCAGTGTTGGGCATGGGTTTCATCTCACACAGTTAAATCTCATAGTAGTAAATTAATCTCAGAGATAACTTATCTCAGAGGTCACACAACAGTAACTTAACAGCACATCTCAAAGCTCTAGAACAACAACAACAAAAAAAGAAATCAGACACAAAAACATAGCAAGAAATAATCAAACTCAGGGTTGTAATCAAGGAAATAGAAACAAACAAAAATAATACAAAGAATCAATGAAACAAAGAGGCAGCTCTTTGAGAAAATAAGGAAAACTGACAAACCCTTATCCAAATTAACTAAAAGGCAGAGAAGGAATATCCAGATTAACAAAATTAGAAATGAAAAGAGGGACAGAACACGAGACACTGAGGAAATCCAGAGAATACGAAGGATATACTTAAAGCTCTCTACCAAACTGGAAATCTGAAAGAAATGGATAATTCTCTTGATACTTACCAAAGTTAAATAACGAGCAGAAAAGCAATGTAAAAATACTTATAACCCAGTGAAACAGAGCAGCCATTAAAATATTCCCAACCAAAAGAGCCCAGGGCCAGATGGCTTTAGTGCAGAATCCAACCAGGCTTTCAAAGAACACTAATGCTAATACTTCTTAAGTTATTCCAAAAAATAAAAACAGACTTTCCTGAGTTCTAGGCTAGCTTGGTCTACATACCGAGTTCCTGGTCAGCCAGAGCAACACAGTGAGACTCGACTCAAAATGACTTACTCTCGAGCATGGCTAACAGAGACTCACAAAGCCTATGCACAGATCCACAAATATTTACGTTACCGAGAATAAAGTTATTTAGTGAAGCCAAAGACAACAGGGAAACACACTCACACATGCGCGCGCACACACATGCACACACACTCACACACACTCCATATAATACCTTGGGTGTAAAGGTGAAGTTCTGGGATGCTTGCTTTAGGATCTCAACTGCCTCCGTGTAAGAAATGCTGGGAAAACAAAGCAGAAGTGGAGAAAGGTTAGCACAGCGGGACTACTCTATACCAGGCCATTTTAGACTAGAAAAAGTTCCAATATAATCGGTGAGGTCATAAATGAGCACTAAGTCATTGGAGATCTAGGCTGATCTGTCCCAGGAGTACGTGGTCTGCGTGAAGAGAAGCAGCTGCTCAGTAACTCCACTCGGGCCCAGCATGTAAGGTGCATGAAGTCATGTCAGAATGCGGTTTCTCAACATCCGTGCTCCAACAATACTCTACTAAAAGGTAGGAAATACCGAGGCTCCGAGAACAAAAGATTTTTCTAGAAGCTGTCACTTATTCATCGGGCGAAGAAATATGCCACAGCTACTAGATGCTAAGTGTTATTCTCAGTGCTGGAGACACTATAGACAAAAATAGAGCCCCTGCCTTCTTGGAGCCAAGGTGTGTGTGTGTGTGTGTGTGTGTGTGTGTGTGTGTGTGTGTGTGTGTGTGTACAAAGGTAAGCGGATAGCAGTGCCCAGTAGCCATTATAAAGAAACACAGAAGGGGTGTGTCTGGGTACCACTGCAGACAACATATTCAGGGACAGGGAAGGCCCACTGGGTTGGTGACATTTGTATAGAAACCTGCATCAGAAAATGAAAAAAATGAACCATATAAACAACTTGGTGGAATACTCTAGACAAAAATATACCAAGAACGGGGTCTTCAGTGAGGAACAGTGTGTCTCTCTGAAGGAACAGAAAGGTCAGGGTGCCTTGAGAATCTGGAATAAGGGAAAAGGGCCCAGGAAAGGCAGTAAGAATGGCAGTCTGATCACGAGCAGTTCTTCAACCTCGGCAGAAGTCTTGGTCACATGTTCTAAGCATTCGGAGACCGCTGAAAACTAGCACTGGTTTCCCCCGTAAGGAACTCTCCTGCCTAACATGGAAAAACACGACTGCATGTGTACGGACACCTAGCCGCTGGGACGGGAGGACTGCGGAGCCCAGGAGGACAAGGCTAGTCTAGCTACAAAGGGAGCTGAAGATGGTGGGAGAGCAGGAGGAAGGAAAGGAAGAAAAGAAGGGAGAAAAGGGGAGAGGCAAGGAAAGACAAAAGCACATGCGTCTCCCATCCTGCTCCACAGTCACATGTGTATGTATGTATATCGCACGTGTGCCTGGTGTCTATCGAGGCCACAGGGTGTTTGAGCCTCTGGAACTGTACAGGTTATGAGCCACCGTGTGGGTGCTCAGAATCGGAGCAGAGTCCTTTGCAAGAACAGCGAGTGCTCTGGACTACCGAGAAATCTTCCCAGCACCTCCTGTATCTGTACTGCATTTGTGGTTACTACTTTCTTGTGCATTCTTTCAGAAGATTATAAATAAATATGTATTTACAATATCTATTTTAGTAAATATCAGAACATATATCATAACACTCTCCTTTAACTCAACATTGTATGTTACAGATCTTTGCATTGTGATGAAGAACTTGTTTTAGTAGACAAGGTCTCATGTAGCTCTGGCCAGCTTCGAATACACTATGTAGCTGAGGGTGACCCCGAATTCCTGATCCTCCTGCCTCTACTTCCTGAGCACTGGGAAAACAAACATGTGCCACCACACATAGCTGTATGTGATGCTGAGGACTGAACATGCAGTCTTCACGCGTGACAGAGACACTCTCCACTAGCTGAGCTACAGCCACAGTCAAAGAACTTCAGCTTCTGAATTAAACGTAACATGCCAATTATGTATGCACCTATTTACTTTACTCACCAACAGCTTTTCAGATGTTTCTACACATCCCTGTCCAATGCAAATGACAATAATTCTTACATACTGATTTTACACGTGAGAACGGATTATTGGATCAAAACTTGTAACTTTTTATGTTTCTGAAGCATACTGCCAAATTTACTGGCCTCCCTTTCAAAAGGCCATAAAAGTGTCCACATACCAACAGCATATGAACACACCAGTAGCATGTGAACATGCCAGTTTCCTTACAAATTATCGGGAAAAAAATACTACAACAGTATTCTGGATGATTAAAAAAAAAATCCACAAAATTCTCTGGAGGACTCTGAGCTCAACCTACCAAGCACAAACTTAGGCTCTGAATTTTGGACCTACATGAACTAACTAGAAAACGACTTTATGATGCAAGTACAGCCAGGCATGTTCTGAGTGACAGACTTTGCTGAATGCCCACTCTGTGTATTGCGGGGGCAATAATAACGTGAAAGTTGAACTGCGTCTGCAGAAGGAAAGCTGAAGCTTAGTGTGAACAGGAGCGACTGTCCAGAGACCTCTCCCGTAAAGTACGAAGCTGATCTGTTGGCTCAGCCAGCACTCCCGATGCCTAAGATGGTATCTAATACTTGCATTTTCATGTGTCCCATCAGAACAAAAGATAACGGGTGCTGAGTCCTTCGGACTCGACTCTTTAGTAATCCCAATTGCTTCAACGTCATGAGAACGCACGGTTAATCTTTGCAATGTTGTAAGAACATTCAGACACTATCGTCTATGTAAGATATTTTGTCTGAAGCTCTGACCTTAGACAGCTGTTCCAGTCCATCAGTTACTTTGAATGATCTTCCAGCTCTGAGAATATTAAGAAGCGATGGTTCTCATACAGCTGTTATGCTACTGTTTCATATGAAGAAATAATGACTCCACTATTTCTTCTAGGGATAACGATCTTCTCCATCCCTCCCTCCACTCCCTCTTAATTTAAAGTATCGCTTTCAAGCTCAGATTACAGCTCTGACATGAGATATCCTTAATGGGCTTCTCAAAGTCTCTCTACTCAGTATGTGTCTTGATATGCATAGAGAATATTTCTTGGCCTTTCCAGAACGTTTCCAAAGTGCTTTGGGGGGGGGGGGGGGGGGGAGTCATGGTGATTTACTTGTGTTTGGGGTTCTAATTAAACTATCTCCTATATTCACCATGGTATTGTGTATTATATGTAAATAGTATGCCATTTTATATAGGGTCTCAACCATTCAGACTTTAGTATATATGGGATCCAGGGATACCAAGAAATTACTGTACGAGGTATGAATTTCAGTAATACAGATCATAATTACTATAATCATCTATCTTATAGGATCCATTTATTAACAATACATGGACTATCAACTATGACTTAAGTATAATAGCAATAAAAGAGAATTAGAATATGGGTCTTTCCTCAAATCTGGTTTGATAAACACAGAGATAATTAAACAAAAACTGTAACTCAATGTGATACAATGGTCAAATAGAGCAAAGCCCAGGAAAACTGTGATTTCTACTTACATTAGGAAGTTGTTTTTCAGCATATGTTCTAGTCTGTCCTTGAGAAGACAAAAAAAAATTTAAATGCAATTATATTCATGCTATATAAAGTAAAGAGTGATGAAGCTGGCCTTGTTCACAAACGTGTTACCTTCTGGCCAGGAGCTATGAACCTGTGACACAGTGCGACGTCTTCGGGACAGTTTTCGAGAACCATCTCCGTGGTGGCCTTGAAGAGTTCTTCCATCACCTAGGAGCACAGAGGCAGAATGAAAACCCTCGGGGCTCAGGGCCTGAGAGACCATCCTTCCGCGTCCAGCAACTACAATCCATTACGCCTGTTAATCCCTGAACGTACTACAGCAATTTGGATCAATACTGGCACTGAAATGGGCTGTCACATGCACAGCTATCACTGACTGATGTCTCTTTACTCATTGATAAACTCACTTACAGAATTGAGACCATCACAATACCTCCCTCGTTGGTTTGTTGTGAGAAATATGAAATATTCTGTGTATTAGCTTAGGACCTGGATCTAATATGTTATTAGATTTGGTTGAGAGAGAACTTTTTGCCTAGCTGTGCCAGTCAATGGTAAATGAAAGGAAACTCAAAAATTTGAGAAGCAACAACACATATCTAAACAGTAACTGTATGTATTTCTGTATGTTAAAATATAAAAATATAGATTAGTATATGAGGATTAATTCTACCATGATATCCCTGGAAGACTCACGGGAGACATGTTTCCCTTAGAAGGAAACAGTAACTAGAATGGAAAATATTTCCCAAATTATTTATTTGTTTGTTTACTAAGTTTATTTCTTGGAGACTAGTTCTCACTGTATAGCCCTGGCTGGTCTAGAACTCACTATGCAGATCAGGCTGGCCTCAAGCTCACAGAGAGTACTGGGATTATTAGTGTGCCACCACACTCAGCCAGAAGTTGCAGCTTCAAAGTCTGTAAGCAGCAATGATGACGAATTTGGGGAGTAGAATCCAAAAATAAAATAAGGGTAAAGAAAAAGGTGGAGGAAATAGATAAAACCAATCCAAAATTTTCCAAGGGCTTTGCAATCTGAGGACAGGAGAGATATTTAGCTATTGTAAAGATGTAACCACTGATATAAATAGGGCTGGGTATATAGCTTAGTGGGGAGTGCTGCCTGGCTCCCTGGTACTGCATCAACCAGGAGATGGGGCAGTGTGGTAGCAATACTTCTAGAATCCTAGCCCTCGGGAGGTGGGGGCAGAACCAAGACTTCAAGATCACTCTAGGACATTTTTAGATTCCTGTTTCAAAAAACCAAAAGCCGGAAAGCACCACACAGAGATTGTTCAAATTCTAAAAGGGAAAGAAGGGGAGAACAACGCAATGGAGACAGGAGTGGAGTCTGGGGACTGGAAAAGGAACAGCGGTGGTTAAAGGGCCTGCACTTCCAGCTGGAGTTACCTTCCAGCACAACAGTGAGACAAAGACACACCAGGGTCTGGATGACTTACAAGGTCATACCCTCAAGTATGCAACACAGCCCACACATAGTAGGAGGGCAAAGAACAGCGGCCTGGGTGGTCCTTTGTTCTGTGGAAGAACACAAGACCTGACCACCTGGGTTGTTAAGTTGCTGTCTGATGAGCAGTAAATTTAACCTGAAGATGGAAACCTCTGCTTCCTTCCCTAGAGTCTGACTTTCAGACTGACTTCTATGAGTACTTCTGATAAAACCAGAAACTATGGTGAAGGGTGAGTACAAGACGTTTCAGAAGTTTACTGAAGTGGTCATTGGTAATTAATTACTCATAATTCATGAAGGAAAAATTCGTTCTTTTATAACATTCCAAGTCAAAACTTGGAATGCACCGAATAGGACAGAAGAAACGACGTATGCCACCACATCCTATGAACTCTAGATACTTTTATTTATTTATTTATTTATTTTTTGAGATTTTATTTTTAGGGTAATTCTTGCTTTGTCTTTTTGAAGAAGTGTTACTTTGCAGGTCAGGCTAGATGTCTTATAGATATCTATTTCCTCAAAAGGAAGAAAAAGAGGAGGACAAGATTACTTTTTTCTGCCTTTAGGATTTATATTCTAATTGGCCAAGTCATTCAACAATATATGCTGAGTTTCACTGTTGAGTAACTAGCAAATCTGCCGCCAAAACCTAAATATTCTCTTTGAATATTTGAGTTTATTATTATACTTAGCTGTGTGGGTGTCAGCAGGCATGCACCACGGCGCGGGGCCAGCTCCGAGGACACCTTCCACAAGCTGGTTCTCTTTAGCGTGGGTTCCCAGGACTGAACTCAGGTCATCAGGATTACACCGCCAAGGGCTCTTATCTACTCTGAGCCATCTTACTGGCTCTTAAACCTCATTCTCACCCAGTTTCAGTTGTTACTGGCTCCATGAGTCAGCACTGACACACAATTAGTCAGAGGTCTTCTTGTGCAATTACACAAGAGAACGCTTACCCGAGTGTTCCTTCTCTTTTGAGACAGGGTCTTCCTATGTAGTCCTGGCTGCCCTGCTTTCTATGTAGACTAGGATGCCCTCAAACTCACCGAGCTCTGCTTGCCTCTGCTTTCCAAGAGAGGGATTAAAGGTGCTCACAATCGTATCCTCTGAACCATGTATACTTTATTTTTGAGATTTTTATGGTAATTTTTGTTTTATCTTTTTTTAACCAGCCTCACTTTGTAGTTCAGGCTTGCCTGGATCTCGCAATCTTCCTGACTCTGCCTTCCAAGTCAAGGATTGGAGATGTGTGCCGGCATCTTAAACCGGCAAATTAATGATCACCAAAGAGAAAACCTTTTTTTCCATGTATGATATTGTTAAGAGAGAGAAAAGACAAGCCACCAAAATCAGGAGAAATATTTGCAACTTATGTATCTGAAAAAGGAATTTATATTTGAAGATAAAGAAACTTCAAAACTCAACAACAAAGGGTCAGCTGTCAAAGTTCACACCTTCCCAGCACTCAGGAGGTGAAAGGGTCAGAGCTCTGAGCTCAAGGCCAGTCAGGGCTACATATTGATGCCCTGTCTCAAAAAACTAAAACGGATCAAAGCTCAACAATAAGAAAACAAACAACTTGACCAAAGACTAGAAAGTGATGGCTAATAGGCAGAGGAAAAGATGTTTATCATAGAGAGCCTCAAGAGATTGGGGAAATACAAAATAAAACCACAGTATGATGCTGATACACAGCTAATAGATTCAGATATTCATTCATTCTCTGTGTGACCATGTGCGTGTGTGTGTGTGTGTGTGTGTGGTCTCTCTCACAGACTCACGTACACAAACACATCTCTGACTAAGTACTGGTGATGAGCAGACAAACTGACTTTTGCATATTCCCTGTAGGAATGCAGAACAGTGGAGTCACTTTGGACACCAGACAGGTTCTTGATGAAACCTCACTCCTGGGATCTCACCCAAGAGAGACGAAAGCGATGATCACACAGAACCTGCACCTTTCCCCCCCCATTTCTTTCAAAGCCTGAACTCTATCAAATGTTCTCCAATATGAATGGTAAACCATGAGGTGCATCTGTATCAGGGAGGATCTGACACACAGTATGCTGAGCGGCAGGAGACAGAGTCAGGAACACAGTACTTCACTAAAGTTCACAGGGCACTCTGCAAAGGGCAGATTACTTAAGAAAGACAGGGAAGGCCAGCAGTTAACAGTGGGAGGGGTTGGGAAGGAAGGCTGCAGCAAGCTGGAGTTGTTTCGTAATGCCAGAATTGTTCTGTATTTTGACTGTAGTCATAGTAACAGAGGTGGACACATGCCTTAAAACTTAAAGTTCAGATGAGTATGATGCTAATAAAACAGACATAAATCAACACTGTCACAGGAATCCACTGCGTGCTTCTCAGAGTGTCAGCGGGGTTGCCTCTGCTCCCAGACCCACTTCACCTAAAGCCACTGGACACAAAACTGCTCATCTCTCCGGTACCGTCTGGCCTTGTCTAGTGCTCCCAGACTATTGTGAAAACAATAGGAAATATCACCAGCAAGAGTTTCTTAGGTAGTAGTGCTCTGGATAAAATGACCACCGTTCTGGTTCCCGTTATTCTGGGACATTTATCATTAGTGCTTAAAATTCACTAGCGGCTAGGTGTGGTGGCGCATGTCTTTAATCCCAGCACTCAGGAGGAAGAGGCAGGAGGATCTCTGGGAGTTCGAAGCCAGCCTGGCCTACAAAGTAAGTTCCAGAACAGCCAGGGTAGTTACAGAGAGAATCTGTTTTCAAAAACAAAAAAAAAAACCAAAAAACAAATGTATCGGCTAAAATATCTATAAACAATCACAGCAATAGCTAATAAATGAATGAGAGAAAAACAGAATGGAATGATGATACAGTTCAAATATGTTTTAAATTTTATTATATTCTTTTAAAGATTTGTTTTTACTTTAGCTGTATGGGTGTTCTGTTTGTATGCTTGACTGCACACACGAGCATGCCTGAGGCCTAGGGAAGCCAGAAGGCATCAGATCCTCTGGAAATGGAGATAAAGATGGTTGTGAGCTCCCATGCTGGTGCTGGGAATCAAACCCAGGTCCTTCGGAGGAGTAGCCATTGTTCTTAACCACAGAGCCTTCTCCTGCCCCATCGTGACATTTTGTTTTGTGCAACTATGGTAGCTGTGTGGAGGTCAGTGGGAATACGGCCTCGTCTCCCACCATGTGGGGCCCAGGGATCAAACAACTACGGGCTTAGCAGCAAGTGCCTTCACCTCTGTGTGAAAATCTGGAACTGAATTCCACTTACATTTCCTAAAGTGGTGTTTACATATCCATTTCTCAATGTTCTTATGAAAGAAACTTGAGGAAATAAAGGTATTTTGCAATCCTATCATGTGTCAAATAATTTGCATGTCATTTTCATAACCCTTCCCTTTGGCGTGCATGCTGAGGCAATGGAAATGCAGATATGGGGAGGTCTGGGAGTGGCTCCTTTCATTACGAAGAGAAGAGAAAACACTGGGTGGTGGGCTCAAATAGAGCTCCTGAGGACGGCACACCGTCTTTTAAGGCTCAGAGTGCAACCCCACAAGCAGCAGCAGCAGCCTTACTCCAGAGGCACTATTAACTAGATAATTCTTCTGGGGAAGAGAATTAATTCTGTGAGTGATGGGATGTTGAATGGCATCTCTGTCTTTAGCCATTACATCCCGGAGTAATTACCCTATCACCACCTGCAGGGATACACAGCAAGGTCCCCTGGGCGAAGCTGATCTAAAGAAGTTAGTGGAAGGCAGTACAGCGCGTGGCCAAGTACGCGGCCTGGCAGCGTGAACTGCTTATGGACTCTTCAGGAACTGTCAGCCCAAAGGCTACACCTTGCTCAGGGCTGTCTCTTTGAGGCTAACTAACAGTGAGAAATACCTAGTAAATAGGAGGACGCACAAAAGCCCATCCCCCTGCTCTCCTAAGGGAAAGTTATTTCTAGCTCTTAACTTCCTCATAGAAAAGGTAGCGGTCTCTCTAAATGTACCACAGTTCAACATTACCCCCTACTCAAAGCTTTTCCAACCCTTTCCTCACAGACACGGTTCTCATGGCTGGGGCAGACTGCGGGGATTTATTACTGCTTGTATTGGCTTCCTGGAGCCCATTCTCTTTGCTGGGGTACCTTATGCTGTGGGATAACACTCTTGATCCCTGTAAAGATTTGTCACTCGTATTGGTTTAATAAAACGCTGACTGGCCAGAAGCCAGGCAGAAAGTATAGGTGGGGTGACCAGACTAGGAGAATTCTGGGAAGAGGAAAGGCTCAGTTTGCAGTGGCTCCCCTGATACAGAGGAAGAAAGATGAGAATGCCTCACTGAGTAAGGTACCACGCCATGTGGCTAAACATAGACAAAAATTATGGGTTAGTTTAAGTTGTAAGAGTTAGTTAATAAACCTGAGCTAATAGCCAAACAGTTTATAATTAATAAAATCCTGTGTGTGTCTTTGGGACTGAACGGCTGCAGGACCAGGTAGGACAGAAACTCTGTCTAAAATCTTGCTCAACCTAGATATAGTGAGGAGGGCCTTGGTCCTGCCACAAAGCAATGTACTAGACTTTGGTGACTTCTCATGGGAAGCCTTACCCTCCATGAGAAGTGCATGGGGGGAGGAAGAGGGAGAGGGAGGAGAGGGGGCAGTGAGAACTGATTTTGGTATGTTAGATGATAAAAGAGGCTTTTTTTTTAAATAAATAAATTAATTTAAAAACATTAAAAAAAACAGAAAAAAGAAAAAGAAACAAAACAAAACAAAAACCCTCTAACTGCGGTTGCTGGAGAGATGGCTCAGCAGTTGAGAACACGTGCCATTCTTGCCTGGGTTTGACTCTTGGTACCCACACGGTAGCTCACAACTGTTTACAACTGTTCAGGAGCTCTGACACCTATTCTGGTTTCTGCAGTACCAGGCACACTTCTTCGTGTGGTGCATATACATACGTACAGGTAAAACATTCATACATACAAAATAAATAAATCTTCAACACCAAACCCTGAGTTAGAGAGATGGCTCAGCTGTTATTACTGAGAACCCAGGTTCAGTTCTCAGCACCCATGATGGGTTGGCTTACAACTGCCTGTGACTTGAGATCCAGGGGACCCACGGCACTGTCCTGTCTGAACAGTCATCCTCATATTCTCCTCTCCTTTCTCTCTCTCTCTCTCTCTTGCAGATGATTAAAAGAGAAAAGAACTGCTAGTTCGTGGTGGTGCACACCTTTAATCCCAGCACTCGGGAGGCAGAGGGAGACAGATCTCTGTGAGTTCGAGGCCAGCCTAGGCTATAGAGTGAGTTCCAGGACAGGCTCCAAAGCTACAGAGAAACCTTGTCTCGAAAAACCAAAAAGAAAAGAAAAAGAACTCCGCTGGCAATAAATCTGTTAAAGAGTTGACTAGAAAAAAAAGGGGTCATATAAGGTCATGACCCCGCCCTATCTGTACTGCCTATGCTTTAGGAGTATAAGATATACACTGAATAGAAAGTAAAGCTACTAGGAATTACTAAATCAAACAGTAAACTAAGAGTAATCAAATATCATTGATAAAGAATTTAAAATAGTAAGTTAATTATTTATGCTAAGTATCACTCAGACACACCCAGACTCACACACACATACACCACTTGCCCAATTCTCAACTGCTGTGATGTAAGAATTAAGGTATATTAAATAGATCACTATTTTCTCCACCCTATAAATCTGTATAACGCAGAAGCACTGTAATGTCAGAGATTTCTGAAAACGACAAACTGTATACCTACCTGCATGAGATCCTGAAGGCTGTCAATAAAAGCAATCTCTGCTTCAACCATATAAAATTCAGCCAGGTGTCTCCGGCTCTGAGAATTCTCGGCTCGGAATGTTGGGCCAAAGGTAAATACTTGGGCAAAAGCTCTGCAATTCAAGATTAAGAACATAAAAATAGAGCACACATGATAATTTGTAAGTATTTAAAATACCCTTAGCGCTTAAGAAAACATGTTTTGCATCTATGCTGTGCCCACAAACCCACATACATTATCTGCTCCATTTCTCTAATGAGGGATAATAATAGTTTCATTAAAAATGTTACATTTATAGAAACCATTTTATCCCAGAGGAATCTGCAACTGCTTTAGAAACTCTATGGTTTTCTAAATATAGAAATGTAACCACTTCTGGGTGCACTCGACTGTGGCTGCCTTAAAATCAGCAACTCCGTGTGACGGCCATCAAGAACAAGGTGACAAAAACACAGCAATCAAAGACACAGCTCAAGGAACAGAACTGAGTCGGTAACAATGAAAAGCAGAATTTCATGTGGATACGGTGTGCTCAACTTAGTTTTTAAATATATAAAGATAGGATGTCATGAAAATGTAACACCCCCTGGTAGACATTTTTTTTTTTTTTTTTTGGTTTTTCGAGACAGGTTTCTCTGTAGTTTTGGAGCCTGTCCTGGAACTAGCTCTTGTAGACCAGGCTGGTCTCGAACTCACAGAGATCCGCCTGCCTCTGCCTCCCGAGTGCTGGGATTAAAGGCGTGCGCCACCACCGCCCGGCTAGACATAGGTTTTTAAATGAAAATTTCAGTAGCAGGCATGGGAAGCCTCCCTTTAAGCTGGTGACCTAGGAGGCCCCAGGGGGCCCCCAGACAACACAGGTTATTGCCATTGCTCTTGGCTGCCATCAAATCAGACTGTAAGACCTTACTGTCAAAGGCACAGCACACCTTATCTGAAGAACACAGCAAAACCAAGCCATGGGGGTGGGGGGAGGAGACATCAGTGGACCCTGAACTTTACAATACTGATCTGCAGGGCAAGATGTGACTGACCACTGGTTCAGTAGTGGTGTGGGGGTCATGGGGGAACCAACTGCTTTCTGACTGACTTCAGGTCTGCTCCACAGAGTGAATTTATGCTTGATATTGTAAACCTGGCCAACAGTTTGGAAGGGCATAGGCCTTAAGGAGGAATCTACTATTGTTTTGTTAAAGGTTTGTGTTTTTAAATTATCTCATAAATATTTATGTTTATACCTATTGATTAGTACGCTATTTTCAACCTCTGCCTCCCTCCCTTCGGACTTTTGGGATTAAAGGCATGTGCCACCACCGTCAGCACAAATACATTTTCTGACTGGTGTTTGCTTCCCGCCGTCCTGTGATTCCAAACTACTAAGAGTCCTCAAAGTCAAATCTGATATGTCAGTCAAATTTAAAAACCTTCAATGACTATCACCAAACGAATAAAATTCAAACTCCTATTCTCTCCTCATGAAGCTTTTCCAGCAGCTCTCTGAAGACATTCTCCTTACCTAGCATGTTCTGGGCCTATGTCTCTGCACAGAATATCCTTCTTCTTCTCTGGACACAAACTCTCACCCAACCTTCAAAATCTGCCCTAAATATCATTTCATTCTTGAAATTTTATCACCCTGCCCCCAACTCATTATCCCTCCTGTATGTTACTGTAACACTTTATCCATATATTATTATATAAAATGCTTCACTTTGATACGCAATTAGGTTTTTAAATATCCACTCCCCCGCAGAAAACTATAAATTTTTCCAGAACAGGAGTCATGTTTTATTCATGTCTGCGTCTGCAGTGCCTGGTTAACACAGGTGTTCACATGAATGAGCACTAATGATGATGACAGGCTCCCTCGGCATCAACCGGGGAGGCAAAGAGAAGACACTCACATACTTTCTTAGGCTGCGTCTTAGCATCTACAGTGGATGCTGAGATAGTATTCAAATGGGTCAAATGATTCTGATCTGTTCAGAGCATAAATCTGAACAGTACAGGCTGAGTTTCCAGTTTAGGGCTATGCTCTCCCACAAGGGCTGCCAAAAGTATCTACTTTTTAAAAATGGTAATTTTGTATGCCTCACAAGGATACACTGTATAAACATAAATGTTAGCATTCAAGTGTATCTTACACAGCGGAGCTAAAATTTACTTTGGAAGTTCTGAAATATAAGGAAAGATTTGTTACTTAAAAGTATATGTTATTTCTATTAAAGAATTAGGTACAAACAAAACTGGTTTTTAATCAGAACCCCAAATTTACGTTATAAGACCAACTGCCTCTCCTGTGGCAATTCTATAAAGGATGCTATGGGATACGCAGCAATAGTTGTTTAGTTATTCATGTATAAGGGCTTATACATCCTAGGTTGGTCTCAAACTCCTTACATAGCTGAGGATAACTTTTAACTTCTGATTGTCCAGCCTCTACCACCCCGGTGCTGGGATAATGGTAACGGCATGCACCACCAGGTCCAGTTAATACAGTGCTCAGAGTTCTGTGCTTGATGGACACAGATTCTACAAACTGAACTGTATGCCCGGCCTTAGAATTTTTAATTGGAATAAAAATCAGGTTCTGACAAAGATGGTCAAGATTTAAGTTAACACTCTAAGCCAGAAACGTGACAATAACACTCTGAATTAATAGAAAGATAAAATATGTTAGAAGGTATATGGGGGGGGACCCTAATTCAGCATCCAACTTTTAGGTAGTTTAAGCCATAATATGATGGCCACACTACATGGGCACCCAATGTTCTATAAAATAGTGACATTAACTAGTAATGGTAGAGGCCACCATTAGAGAGTGATCTTCATGGGTTAGGAATTAAAAGAACCTTACAGTTAACTCTTTGGAGTTGGCTCATTTGTATATACAGATGTACATGTATATATTATTGCTTGTTTATACATATATACATATATCATTGCTTGTTTATCTATATGTATATGTTTATGTATTACTATTTATATATATGCACATGTATTACTGCTTGTTTATATATACACATTGCATTATTGCTTGCTTATATATACATATATCTTGTTAGTATGTGTACATATATATGTATTATTGCTTGTTTTTATGTATATATACATGTATATATTATTGCTTGTTTATATACGTACATGTATATATATTACTGCTTGTTTATATGCACATATACATGTATTATTGCTTGTTTATATGCATGTATACATGTATTATTGCTTGTTTATACATATGCACATGTACATATATATTACTGCTTGCTTATAAGTATATATGTACTATTGCTTATTTATATATGTATTATTGCTTGTTCATACATATATACATGTATTATTGCTTGTTTATACATATGTATATGTACATGTATATGTATTACTGCTTGTCTTCCAGAACAAGAAACTGAATGAAGTTCACAAGGTTAAGAAGCTTTCCCCTAAGTCTCAGAGTCACAGTCTGATGGGTGGTGGGGTTGCACTCAGGTTCAGATATACAGTTCACTACAGGTCCAGATATACAGTCAGTTACACTACAGGTCCAGATATACAGTTACACTACAGGTTCAGATATACAGTTACACTACAGGTCCAGATATACAGTTACACTACAGGTCCAGATATACAGTTACACTACAGGTACAGATATTCTGTTCCACTACAGTCTGACAATGATAATAAAAACTCTGCTACTCAATAAACATTTATCAGCTCAGACAATTAGACAAGAAAAATGTATAGTACGTTCTCCCTTGTCAAAGACAGCTCGGTTAAGTAGCAGCTGTACCGCCTCTATGAGCAGCTTGTGTCAGAAGCAGAGCTGATGTTGTCATTCATGAGCAAGAATAACACATTACCAGTTATCACTGTAGTAAGTGAGTCAGCCGTGGCCTTCAGACTCTCACAGGAGGGGAGGCTTGGTATGGCTCTGTAGTGTGTTTTGCAATAACTTTGTTTCTGGATCTACATGAAAGCATTCATTTTAATTTATTCCATTCCCCCCTTTTATCTTGAGCCTTCCACAGTCACGAAGCCTTTTGCAGCAAGGCTTAAACACAGCTTTTTGGCCTTTTGGTGAGAACAAATGTAGCAAAGCTTAAACCAACCAACATTTAAAATAAAAGCAGAGAACAAGGCTGTTCCTAAAATAAGCCACGGAATCAGGTGAAAGGTCGGCCCTGCTGCAAGAGGGGACCAGCAGAAAACATCCAGCCCTAAAAACCATTTCTGTGCCAAATTATGGAGAGATGAGAGCTATATAAGGAAAGTCATGAGCTTCGAGTAGATCTTAAGATAACAAAAGTACATTCAATACACATCAATCAAGATAGCCACAAAAATGGCTTTTTGGGGAAAAAGTGCAATTACAGAGAAGGCTCTACAAAGGCACCCCCCCAGCTTTCTGAAGCCCCAAGCTGCTAAGCAGATTAACAATAAAATGGTCACTGAATGTGTGACCATTTATTCTTTTTGAAGAACGAAGCTCCACAGCTAGAGAAAATACAGGACTTTCTGTTCTTTAGCCTGAGACTTAATCACCGTGACGGGGCAATAGTCGGTCAGCACCCAGGTACTCCCCCAGCCTCCGTGTCACCCTGCACTCACTGTACAGGCGAGGTCTTTCCTCCATCACTCAGGAAGGGCCTGATCTCACCCGTCTGGTTGTATTTGGTGGACAAAGTGACCGTCAGCTCCTTAATGCCTGCCTGTCAACCCAGCAACTGTGGAAGTCAAGGCAAGAAAGTACAAAATCAAGGTCTGCCTGAGCGACGGAGCAAGTGTAAGGGCAGCCAGGACCACTTACTGAGCCGAAAGTAAAAAGTTAAAAACAGGCACAAGGACCAAAGTTAACTTAGAGCAATGCAAAAACATAGTCTGTTACTATCTCGTGCCCAATGCATTATTAATACTGTAATGCATTTGCCACTCATGACTGACACGTGTAGGAGGTATAAAAGGTGACCTCATCATCTCCATATGCCACAGGCTTTCTGGAATTCAGGTCCTTCTGTGGCATCACTGCCAAAGCTTTACAGGCAAGTGAGATGGCTGTGTGGGTGGAGGGGCGAGCCTGAATTTAACCCCCAGGATCCACATGGTAGAAGAGAGCCAACACCCGTAACCTGTCCTCTGAACTCCACATGTGTGCACATGCACGTGTGTGTACGCGTGTGCGTACATGTATGTGCCTGCATGTGCACAGAAACAGACACAAACACGATAAACAAATGTAATAAAAAGATTCATTTTAACTCGTCTTTAATATTTTACTTGGAATTGAATTTGAGACCCAAGCAAAATTTAATTTTATACAAGAAACTGCTGGCGACAACAGTAGAAGGGCTCCAGTGCTCGCTACTCCTCCCTGACACGGGTTGAAAAGGACATCCCAGCAACGGGCACATGAGGCACTTTAGGCTGTGTGAAAGCTAAGAGCCTGACGCACACTACAAGCAAAAGCAGGCCGGTGCAGGGTGACTGGCAGGGGTGAGGTCAAGGAGGCAGCAGCAGCTGGGACATTAAGAGCCTTCCCTGCACGCCATGATAAAGGATAATGGCCTCCATTTCCTGAAATAACTCACTGTGCTCTCTTCGGCTTTCTCCTACTCTGTCTCTTCTTTTCACAGGCCACTTATTCTGCCTGTTTATTAGATACTAACATTCACGGTGTGCACTCACTCATAAGTGGATATTAGCTGTAAGATAAAGGATAATCATGCTCCAATCCATAGGTCCAGAGAGGCTAGGTAACAAGGCGGGTTCACAGGCAGATGGGTCTCCCTGGGAAGGGGCAACAGGAGAGACTTCACACACACATACATTGTCCCTGTGCAATTATTTTAAAAGTTTAAATTTGTGACTATACAATATTTAGATACCTAAAGGAGTCAGAATGAACAAGCTAATGCAGAAAATAAAAGTGATAAAATTATAATAAAAGTACCAGCATCAGAGCCCAAAGGACCACCAGGCCACCACCACTGAGTCCATGAGCTTCCAACTCTCCCTTCTCCCCATTGTCCATTTAATCCAGCAAATCAGGTACTGATATCTATAGAGTCACCCGAGGCTAGAGAAAGCTCCGAACAGGGAATGACTTCAGGCACACAGGGTGTCAAACAGATCTTCCTTGTTCCACATACAGCTACTTACATGTAGTGACAATTAAATAAAATTAACAGAAATTTAGTTCTTTGAAATACGGCAATCTCACCAGTCAACCTTAAAGTGCAAACCACAACCATGGCTAGTGGCGTCCACACTGGACAACACAGCACAGAAGAGTCTATCACCGCGGTAAGTCTGTCTAGCATCGGAACGGACTGTTGAAACCTCAGCACAGCCAGAAGATGACCAACTACTGAGGAAAAACTTCTCAACTTGCTCCAGGGTCTAGCCAGAGCTGGTTATTGTCTCCCGCAGGCAGCCCTGGTCTTCCATGCCGACCTTTGGCTCTTCCCCTCTCTCACAGTGACTGTTTTACAGAGCACAGTGTCAGAACGGCTTTCCCTCAGAAAGGTATTGGTGGAACCCAAGGATTATTTAGTAAAGCATGCTTGCAGCTTTTGCTAACTTTCAAATACAAGTGTTTTTTAAAACTGTACAAACCATGAACCACCTTGTCCACGTCGCTGAAGATGACAGAGGACCCATGACTCTCCAAAGAGCCTGGCTGTCTGGTTGGGAACACGCAAAACAGACACAGATAAAAATGACCCGGAGTTCAGGTTTTTTTTTCCACTGAACTTTCCTAGTGTCCTGAAGTACAACAAGGAGCAATGCCCTGAATAATTATACCGCTGAAAAAGCTAAGCAAAATTAATAAATAAGTGTCCCAGAAATGGGGTGGTGGTGGCACCCACCTTTAACCCCAGGACTCAGGAATCAAGGCAGGCAGACTTCTGTGAGTTTGAGGCCAGCCTGGTCTACAGAGCTAGTTCTAGGATAGCCAAGGCTACACCCTGCTTCAAAAAACAAGCAAGCAAATAAAATGTTTCATAAAAAAAAAAAAATTAGTCTTGGGCTGGAGAGATGGCTCAGAGGTTAAGAGCACTGCCTGCTCTTCCAAAGGTCCTGAGTTCAATTCCCAGCAACCACATGGTGGCTCACAACCATCTGTAATGGGGTTCGGTGCCCTCTTCCGGCCTGCAGGCATACAGACAGAATATTGTACACATAATAAATAAATAAATATTAAAAAAAATTAGTCTCAACAAAGGAATTTTCAAGAACATCAAAAACATTTCTATCATAATTCTAATCATAATTGGCAGGTGCTAACCCTGCCTTTTATACGTGAAATACGGATCACTAGGGGTTTGCATACGCTCCAAACTGTAGAGATTTAACCCCACATCTGCTTCTCTATTCTAGTCACCTGTCTCAAATGGTAAAACATTGTGTTTTCTTCCTTCCTTCTTTTTTTTTAGGACACAATATATCACGGGAGACAGACAGAGCAGGTGGCGATGTCAAGAGAAATGCAAACAAAATTAACCAATATCTGTGGTTAATAATCTTGTTATTAGGTTTCGTTCATGAGACAGAAGAAAAGAAATGAACAAGATTCTTCATTAGCGTCTTTAAAGGAGTAAAGATGAAGTCCTCACTGTCCTGGTCTTAAAGACTCCTTTTATCTGCATGTATGTGCACCACACTGGACCTGGTGCCCAGAGCTCAGAGGGCACTGGGATCCTCAGGAGCTGGAACTACAGAGCCACCATGTGGGTGCTGGGAACTGACTGGGGTCCTCTATGGTAACAGCAGATGCTCTCAGCCCCCGAACCACTTCTCTAGCTCCAGTTTCTTGCATTTTTACTAGGGCTCACCACGCCCTCAGTGAAATAATTCCCTTAAAAGAGATATAATACTAGTGAAGACAGATGTTTAATGTATTCATAGTCATCTGCTTTAGGATGACCGTAAATCCTGGTTTGGACAGAACCTGCTTTGCACAACTGACCTGGAATGAACTGTGGCTGGCCGCGCGACAGAGACCAGTTATGTCAGACAGCTGGCTGCGCGAAAGAGACCAGTTACGTCAGACAGCTGGCTGTGCGAAAGAGACCAGTTACGTCAGACAGCTGGTTGGCGGGTTTCTAAAGCTGTTTAGATCTCGACCTGCCCCATCCCTCCTTCAGTCTGTCCGTGTAGGTTTCAGTTAAATAACATATACAGAAGCAATTTAATTATTTCAGTAATTCATCAAGACTGTGCAGAAAAAGTAAGTTTTGAGTTTTAAGGAAACATACCAAAAGTTTCAAATTAAGATAAAAATTCATATTTATTACATGGTAATATTATATATATATATATATCAGTTAAACTGTTTCAGTATATCAACAGATAGTATTTCAAGATTTTTTAATTTTTAATTTTACTTTTAATTTCTTTTTTTTTCTTTTGGTTTTTCAAGACAGGGTTTCTCTGTATCTTTGGAGCCTGCCCTAGAACTCACAGGCTGGCCTTGAACTCACAGAGATCCGTCTGTCTCTGTTTCTGCATCACCACCACCTAGCATATTCCAAGATTTTAAAAGATTTATTTTTTTTATATTTATTTATTTATTTGTTATGTATACAATGGTCTATCTGTGTGTATGCCTGCAGACCAGAAGAGGGCACCAGACCTTATTACAGATGGTTGTGAGCCACCATGTGGTTGCTGGGAATTGAACTCAGGACCTTTGGAAGAGCAGGCAATGCTCTTAACCACTGAGCCATCTCTCCAGCTCTAAAAGATTTATTTTTATTTCTTTTCTTTTTCCTTCCTTCCTTCCTCCCTCCTTCCTTCCCTTCCTTTATTTTTCAAGACAGGGTCTCTGTGTAGGCCTGGCTATCCTGAAACTCACTCTGTAGACCAAGCTTGTCTTGAACTCACAGTGATCTGCTTGCCTCTGCCTCCCAAGTGCTGGGATTAAAGGTGTGTACCACCACCCAGCTATTTTTATTTTTTAATTATATACACATGTGTGTCCATGTGTGTGTATGAGAGCTAGTATCCACAGAGGCCAGCAGTACTGGATCTCCCTAGAGCTGGAGTCACAGGCCACTATAGGCCACTGGGAGGAATGCTGGGAATCACACCTGGGTTCTCTTTATGAGCAGTACATGCTCTTCACTGCTAAATCATATCTCTGACCTCATATTCCAAGGTCCCCCTCCACCCTGGCTATCCTGGAACTAGCTCACAGTGACTCACCTGCCTCTCTATGAGTGCTGGGATTAAAGGCATATCTCTTTTCTGTCTGGCAAAGTTTTTAAATGTATTTTATGGCAGATTTTCCAAGATTTTAGCTACTATTTTCTTCTGTAGTCAGAGACTGCACGTTCGTTTCCCGGATGCCCAGACCCAAATAATCACACAAAACTATATTAATTACAGCATTAATTAATTAATTAGTCAATGACTCAGGTATAGTTCTCGCTAGCCCTTACAGTTTAAATTTACCCATTTCTATTAATCTCTCACTAATGGACAGGTCTGCCAGACAGAAAATTAACACAGAAATAAGGGAACTAACAGATGTTAAGACTCAGTTGGGCCGGGCGGTGGTGGCGCACGCCTTTAATCCCAGCACTCGGGAGGCAGAGGCAGGCGGATCTCTGTGAGTTTGAGACCAGCCTGGTCTATAAGAGCTAGTTCCAGGACAGGCTCCAAAGCCAGAGAAACCCTGTCTCGAAAAAAAAAAAAAAAAAAAAAAAGACTCAGTTGGACTTAACAGACAAAAGAATATACCTTCTTCTGAGCACCTCATGGAACCTTCTCCAAAGTTGACCTCAATAGATTAAAAAAAAAATTGTAATAAAATAAATATTATCAGATCACCATGGGTAAAGTTAGAATTCAACAATAATACAAACTACAGAAAGCCTACAAACTCATGGAAACTGAACAATTCTCATCTGAATTACCACCGTGTCAAGGAAAAAATAAAGAAATAAATTAAAGATTTCCTAGATTTTAATGAATTTAATGAAAATCAGAGGAGTATGTCGAATTACATACCAATTTGTACATTTTGTCCTCTACAGAAACAAATAATTTCTTTCATTTGTGAGATAACACCAGAAGTTAGAGTTTATTGGTCTATTGGTCTGTAGGACACCAAGTAGTCTGTAATAATACAGAATTCTAATTGGCCAGTTGTTAAAACTATCTATGGCTGGGTGGTGGTGGTGCATGCCTTTGATCCCAGCACTTGGGAGGGAGAGGCTGGCAGATCTTTAAGTTCAAGGCCAGCTTGGTCTACCTAGTGAGTTTCAGGACAGCCAGAGGTACACAGAGAAACCCTGTCTCACCCCCCTACCCCCACAAAAGAAGAAAAGACAGAAAGAAGTTAGAGAACCACAGACAGGAGACTCAGGAAGAACTCTAAAGAGCTTGTTGTCGGATCTTTTCTTTAAGAAAGGGAGTAGAAGTTGGGCCCAGAGGAATACACAGACTTTCCAGAGGTCTGACAGTGGTAGAAATTTACTCAATTTAACATAAAACCCTTGCTTGTATATTCACAGTCCCGTGTGTTAACTTCCCTTTTTAAAATTACCTGCTGGTGGTTGGGAGAGAGGGCTCAGTGGGTAGAAGTGCTTGCTGCTCTTACAGAGGACCTAAGTTCAGTTCCCAGGGGCAGCTCACAATTGCCTGCAGCTCCAGTTCTATGGGACCCCATGCCCTCTTCTGGACACAGACACACAGGAATGCATTAAATACTGAGCAAAACTGGTGCCTACTTTATTTTGTTTCTCGAGACAGGGTTTCTCTGTGTAGCTTTGGAACTTGTCCTGGAACTTACTCTGTAAACCAGGCTGGCCTCACACTCACGGAGATCCTTCCTGCCTCTGCCTCCAGAGAGCTGAGATTAAAGGAGTGCACCACCACCGTCCAGATTACGTTTTTTTTGGGGGGGGGGGTTGTTTGTTTTTCCTCCAAGTGAAATGAGCTAGTATCTAATTTAGGCATAAACTGTGAGCATGGTCATTTATATTGAAATTTAGATTACACGGTTAGGATTTAAGCAATAATAAGGAATACAAAAAAATTACAACTTCGCATTTTACCATTAAACTTCTTATTAATAAACAGAAGTCTAAATGTGATGTTACTCGGAAAGCATTTGGAGATTTCCTTTCCTTTCCTTTTTTTTTTTTTTTTTTTGGTTTTTCGAGACAGGTTTCTCTGTGGCTTTGGAGCCTGTCCTGGAACTAGCTCTGTAGACCAGGCTGGTCTCGAACTCACAGGGATCCGCCTGCCTCTGCCTCCCGAGTGCTGGGATTAAAGGCGTGCGCCACCATCGCCCGGCTCTTTCCTTTCCTTTTTATATTTATTGATTTGTTTTATGTGTATGTGCTTGGCCTGCATGTGTGTACATGTACTGTGTACACGCTTGGTACTCTCAGAGGTCAGAAGAGGATGTCTGACCCCCTGGAATTCAACACGCAGTTGGGAGCCACCACGTGGGTGGTGGGAACCAAACCCAGGTCCTCTTCAAGACAACAAGTACTCTTACCTACTGAGCCATCTCTCTAGCTCCTCTCTTGGACATTTTTCAAACTGTCCATCAAATCTACTTTTGTTACACTAATGATAGAAGAATTTCAGCTTTTATGTTTGAGCACACTGTTTCCCTTGGCCCCCAATCACAATCAGCATACACAAGAAAAAAAAATAAAATAAAATTCTGTACCCTGACATCACTTCTAGGTGAAGCTGTCCCGAGACAGTTAAGAAAGCAGGAACATTGAAGAAATTCTCCTCAGGCACCTTCATTTTGCTTGAAGGCTGTAAATAAAAAACACAAGCCATGAAAATCAATTATGCATCTTGGTTGCTTTTTCCCAACCACACATGATCCACAGCTGAAAACAACATTGCAGTCAAGCCTGTGCAAGGACTACATGTACCTATGCAGGCACTGACAGCAAAGGAGCTTAACAAGTAATTTCAGAACACAGTAACCCTTTCACAGGGGCTGCTTAAAACCACAGGAAAACACAGAACAGATACCTACATAATGATTCGAAACAATAGCAAAATTACAGTTGTAAAGTAGCAACCAAAATAATTTTGTGGCTGGGGGTTCACCACAACATGAGGAACTATATTGGGGGGGTCAATTCTATAAGCACATATGGAGAATGGACTCATGCAATCATTCATAAGGTGGGGCAGCCCACATCCGTTTCCAGCTACCCAAGGCTGAGGCGAGAGGATGCTGCATACCCATGAGTTTAAGGGACCTGGGAAATAAAGCAAAGTCTGGCCGCAAGGGTGAAAAAAAAACAAACAAACCCAAAACAAAACAGCAATTCTGAATCTCCAAGTTCAAAAACAGTATCTGCAGCACAGGAAATCAGCAGTGCCAGTGGCAGGGAGACGGCGTGTGGCTAAGACAGAAAGGACTTGCACTGGGTCCCAGAAGCAACATCAGACAGCCCGATCAGACGAAGTTACAACCATCTGTAACGTCCGCTTCCATGGATCCCATGCCTTCTGGCCTCTGTGGGCATCAGACGCACACGTGCATATATCCACATAGATCTACGCACACACACATTAATGAAAAATAAAAACAAATCTTTAAAATTAGTAAGTGATTAATGGGCAAAAATAAAGCCTCTCTCCTGCCAAGAAAACAAGAAAGAAAATAATCTGCTGTAAATAGGAAAGTAGATTTACAGAAAAACGCATGGTTAAATGGCTAAGATAGATGTGCGGAGGTTCTCAAACTGAGCAAGAAATTTAAAAAAGCAAATTACAAATAAGGCATGCTAAGAAAACTTGACAAACATCAGACTGCTAAAAATAACAAAGTTATATTAAGTTAAAATATATTATTAAAAAGTTATATCAAGTACAGGTGAAAATTCAGTGACATACACACACACACACACACACACGCACGCGCACACACGCACACTCAAAGTGCAAAGGCCAGTTTGATCATTAGCACTTCAACAAAACAACTCACACAACAAAGCTCAGGATGCGCACTGTGGGGAATTTGGGACTATGTATATGTACCCTTCCACCCCAGATATGTTCAAACTGTGAACAGTCAAATATTTTCTGATCTGATGCTTGTTCCAAATTGGGGAATTCGTGCCTGTATTGTAAACCTAGTAAAAGCCCATGGCTGGGGAGTTCATAGACCAAGCAGCGAACCCACGACTGTTGTTCTACTAAGTGCACGTTCTACAACTACCTTCTAAATATTTATTTTTTCCCTTTTATTGAAACTAGATTTTTTTTCCTCACGTAATATATTCTGATTACAGTTTCCCCTCCCTCTACTCCTCCCAGTCCCTCCCCACCTCCTCACCCACCTGGATCAGCTCCCTTTCTGTCTCATTAGAAAACAAACAGGGTTCTAAGGGAAAATAACAATTAAAAAATGGAATAAAATAAAACACAAACTAACATATTGGAATTGGGCAAAATAAACAGAAGAAAAAAAACAAGAGAAGGCACAAGAAACAGCGGCCCACTCATTCGCACTCGGGGATCCCATAAAAACACTAAACTGGAAGCCATAATTCAGTGGTTCTCAACCTCCCTAACGCTGCAACACTCATGCTGTGGTGACCCCCAACCACAAAATTACTTTCATTGCTACTTCATAACTGTAATTTTGCTACTGTTATGGATCCTAATGTAAATATGTGATATGTAACCCCGTGACAAGGCCATTTGATCCCCACAGGGGTTGCACCCCACTGGCTGAGAACCAAGGTCATAACATGCTGCAGGAACTGGTGCAGACCCATGCAGGCCTTACACATGCAGCCTCAGTCTCTGTGAGTTCACATGAGCTTTGCATGTTGACTGAAAGGGCCCTGTTCTCCTGGTGTCCCCCATCCTCTCTGTATATACTCTGTCTCCTCTTCTTCAGGGCTCCCTGAGCTGAGGAGAGGGATCTGATGAAGACAGCCTACTTGCAGCTGATTGTTCCAAGGACATAACTCTCTGTGTGTACTTTCTGACCATGGGTCTTAGTCTGTGCGTCCATGAGCTGCAGGAGGAAGTTCCTCTGATGCTGATGACTGACCTGTGAGTAGGGCAGACCGTCATTAGGAGTCATTTTATTGCTACCTTGTTTGTACTTTTTTTTTAGACCAGTAGATTTTAGTTTCACCCTAGGTCCCCTTGGTCTATCTGGTTTGCCTGCACGTGTATATGTGCACTGTGTGTGTGCCTGTGCCCTTGGAGGCCAGATAAGCGACTGAGTCCCTGGAACTGGAGTAAAGGATGGTGGGGAGCTGTTATGTGGTGCTGGGAACTGAACCTAGGTCCTGTGCAAGAGCTTAAAGCGCTCTCAGCGCCTGAGTCATCTCCTAGCCCCTCCATACTAATCTGATCGAAGAATTTTATTCTTTGTCTTGATGTTTAGTTACTCAGGCATTTTTACTCACTGTATTCCGTATGGAGATTTTCTTCCTGTTCTTGCCATTGCAGACTGGACTTGTGTACTGCCTCAATTACAGGCACTTTTGCACAGGACCAGGTCCCACGTCAATTCAGGGTTCTACTGAAGGAACATTGTTACAGGGTGTGCTAGGTACCAGGCTAAATGCTGGACACATTGGTGAGACAGAGACAAGGTCCCCAAGGAAGCCTTTTTTTTTTTTTTAATTTTATGTGTTAACTCAACCAAGCAGAATGTTCGTAATACAGAATTTTCAATTCAGGGCTGGGGTGGAGGTGGGGTGCAGAGTGTGACAATCTGAGCTCAATTCCTGGAACCCACACGGTGAAAGGAAAAGTGACTCCTGTGAGCACACACATAACAGACAGGCAGGCAGATAAATGTCAAAACAAACAAACAAAGACCCTTAAGACCCTTAAGTAGCATTTTTTGAAAGTGAGTGTGTCTGGATACTGACGAAATCCTTACTGAGTCACCCAGTGGTATGCTGTCTCCAAGGAACTGAAACCTCTCCCCGGGCTCTGGCTTCTGCAGGTATACTAAGGAATTCTGGGTCACAGACTGCTGCTCATTTTCCTAGCCCACGGTGGGAGTGGATGAGGCGTGTGATCCACAGAAAATGAGTCACGGCAGGATGCCGGTCACACACCCTGAAAAGCCCATCAAGATCATCGCGAGCCTACGGCAAAGGTCAAAATCCAGAACACTGACAGCACTGAGCGCTGGGGAAGACGGGAAATGGCAGACGCTCGGTGACCATTGATGGGAAGGCAAAACAGTACAGCTACTTCGTTTGTAACACACCTAATTTCTTAAAAAACAAACATACACCATGAATCAGTGCCTGTCTGTGTCCCTTTGTATTTATCCAAAAGAGCTGAAAACTTATGTCCATATTGAAAAGAAAATTGTATAGGGATGTTTACAGCAGCGTTACTCATAGCTGCCAAAACTGGGAAGCAACTGAGACATCTTTTAGAAGGTGAATAAAGCCGGGCGGTGGTGGTGCACGCCTTTAATCTCAGCACTAGGGAGGCAGAAGCAGGAGGATCTCTATGAGTTCGAGGAGAGTCTGGGCTATAAGAGCTAGTTTCAGGACAGGCACCAAAGCTACAGAGAAACCCTGTCTTGAAAAACATACATACATACATACATACATAAATTAGAAAAAAAAGCAGGTGAATAAGCCGCTGTACACTCAGAGAACAGAACGCTCTTCAGTAATCAGTCCCAGATAGTATGAACTTTAACCCACTTCTAAAGTAAAAGAAGGCCATCTAAAAAGACTTGTTTGGCTGTTTCAACTAAGTCACACACCTCACAGCTACGTTTTAGTCAACAAAGGACTTCGTGGGCAATGGTAGTCCCCCGAGGCTGTAACTGGCTGGGCATGGTAGCTCACGTCTATAACCCCAGCTAAGGAAGCTAAGAAGTATGACTGTTGGGCCAATCTTGGCTATGGAGTGAGTGCTCAGAGAGCCCAAACTACGAGAGACTTGTCTTGTTTACTTTCTATTCCTGTGCTAAGATACCATGACCAAGCAGCTTACAGAAGGATCGCTGTTTTAGTGGCTTAGAGCCCTTGACCATCATGTCAGGGAGCATGGCAGAAGGAATAGCCTGGAATAGCAGGTGGGGGAAGGGAGGCACAGGCAAGCCTGCCAGTGAACAAGCTAATTCAGAATGCTGTGGGCTTTTGAAACCTCAAAGCCCACCCCCAGTGACACACATACACCTGGAACCATGGAGCCCAACAGTGAAAGACCTTCGATAGTGGGGAAGAAAATTCATGATAGATTTTTTTATATGGAAATCTGATAAAAACAAAAACCCAAACAACAAGAAACCAAAGATACCAGGCAAGTCACAGGTGAATTTCAGGAAAGACCAGCTCAAGAAGAGCCTCAGGCAGGTCTTTCAGGACAGATCCCGAAGTGGGCACTATCACAGGAGATGCCTCAAGACCTTCCTACTGGACTACAATAATGTTTTCTAGAATAAAAAGTTATTAACCTGTAGGAACGGTTAGCCCTGTATCAAAGTCAAAGTATTTCATGAGGGAACCTTTCTCCACAATATCTCAGGCTCCTCTGTCCTTTACTCACAGGAACGGTCAACCGCGCGGTTCAGGCATCAGCCACCTAATTAATATCGACTGCTTTTTAATCCACTTTACAGACTGAGTGCCAGTGTAAGACTTTATGTGGACAAGACCTTTGGGCAAAAATATATAAAACTAACACAACAAAGGATTTTTAAAAAGTTCTTCCCACGCTATTCTGTGGCCCAACCAACCTTTCCCAGTCATATAAAAGTTATTGGAGCGATACGGTTTAACTTAGCCTTTATCACATACAACAGGAAAAACAAAAGAACTTCGCGAGTTTATTCTGCCACTAGAAGCTAAAAAATAGTGTACAAAGAGACAGGAAACCAAGAATAACCAAACATTTTAAAATGTGTACAATCAGTGTTCTGGGCCGGGCGATGGTGGCGCACGCCTTTAATCCCAGCACTCGGGAGGCAGAGGCAGGCGGATCTCTGTGAGTTCGAGACCAGCCTGGTCTACAGAGCTAGTTCCAGGACAGGCTCCAAAGCCACAGAGAAACCCTGTCTCGAAAAACCAAAAAAAAAAAAAAAAAAACCAAAAAAAAAAAAATCAGTGTTCTGTTTCTTTTTTTAAAAAAATCAAGGTGTACAGTCCTCTGCTTCTTTAAGGATTTCCAAGAAAATATGAAACAAATATTTTGAACTACCTCCCAGTTATCTGTTCTCACAGCAGAGCAAATATAGCTGAGTGGTTTCCGTCTCGAGGGAATGAAATAGAAAAACCCACACAAGTCAGCTGTCTCCTTGTAAGCTGTGCGGTGGGGAGAGCGAGCGGAGCACTGGAGAGGGAGCGCAGTGAGCCAGCACTGGAGAGGGAGTGCAGTGAGCCAGCACTGGAGAGGGAGTGCAGTGAGCCAGCACTGGAGAGGGAGTGCAGTGAGCCAGCACTGGAGAGGGAGTGCAGTGAGCCAGCACTGGAGAGGGAGTGCAGTGAGCCAGCACTGGAGAGGGAGTGCAGTGAGCCAGCACTGGAGAGGGAGTGCAGTGAGTGGGTACTAGAGAGGGAGTGCAGTGAGCCTGCACTGGAAAGAACACAGTCAGTGATGAGTGTTTACTTAACCTCTGCAGCCAACCAAGGACTCCCGTGCCATCCTCACACTTGCTTCTGTTACTCA
Source organism: Microtus obscurus (assembly GCA_963919715.1). NCBI lineage: Eukaryota > Metazoa > Chordata > Mammalia > Rodentia > Cricetidae > Microtus > Microtus obscurus. The sequence continues at coordinate 24,960,114 of CAWTZC010002521.1, forward strand.
GAATCCCAGGATGGAAAAGAGGAGAATAAAATGGGTAAATAAGAAGCATGCCACAGAAACCTGAAAGGCCTAAAAAGTCAAGACTGCATCCTGCTGCCACACTTATTTCAATCTGCAACGTCAAGTATGGTATGGTATTGAAACACATTCCAAAGTATAGACTTCTCCCCCATCTCCACCTGTGTGGTGCATTGATGTCTGTGTGTGTGTGTGTGTGTGTGTGTGTGTGCTGTGCATGTGTGCAGGTCAGAGGCTGACACTGTGCCTTCCTCAATCACCTCCCCACCTTAGTTTTTGAGACAGGTGTCTTAGTGTACTGGAGCTCACTGCGTGGCGAGCTGGAGCCCAGGAAGTCCTCAGGATCTCCCTGCCTTTATTAGCGCCTGCATTCGGGGTACAGGTACATTGGCACACTCAGTTTTTACATGGGTGCTGAGGATCTGAACTCAGGCCTTTATGCCTGTGCAGCAAGCGACTTACCAACTACTCCATCTCCCCAGCACCAAATTCTGATTGCATAAAACAAAAGGACAAACTTTGCTATCCAGTCTCCAGGGATTTGCAGTTTGGTAATGGGGAACGTTCGTTTCCTATCAAACCTTGTCTTGAACATTGGCTGCTAGAACTGCTAAAGCAATTGTCCTAACAAGTCCTCAGAGTGCACTGCGGAAATAAATCCCGGGAACCAGGAGCAGCACAAACTGCATGGCACTCTGTAGGGCGTGAATTAACAGGACCTGTCACTACCTCCCCACTCCCAGCGCGTCCAGTGTTGCTGCACGCTTTTCAGCTGCTGCAGATGTGTATCCTGGTACACACTGAACTTCTAGAGAAAAAATAATCTTCCTTCAAAAGAAGTTCTATCTGCGTTCCAGCGTGCCCAGCTCTGAGAAAGGGCCCATCCTAGCAGCTGTTTGTTGCATAGGAAAGGAAGTTGTGAGTTCCCACTGTTTGCAAACTCTCTTTCCTGCTGAGCATCTGAGAAATAACAAGAATAAAAGAAATAAGGACCTGTCACCCTTAAGGTTAGATAGGCTGGGGATTAAAAAAAAAGCTGCTTTTTAAAATTTTAACTTTATTTTATGTGCATTGGTGTAAAGGTGTCAGCTTCCAGGGAGCTGAAGCTACAGGCAGTAGTGAGCTGCCATGTGGGTGCTGGGAATTAAACCGGGGTTCTCTGGAAGAGCAGTCAGTGCTCTTAACCATTGAGCCATCTCTCCAGCACCCTCCCCCCCCCTTTTAAAGAGGGGGAAACAATGTGAATGCGGAAAAAAGAAAAAGGAAAGGACATGTCTGCTCCTAGGTGTGTGGAGGAGAAAATTTATTATGTTACAGGTGTGCGGGGAGAGCACAGCCAGAGGCAGGGACAGATGTGCGGGGGGAGAGCACAGCCAGAGGCAGGGACATCTGGAGAGCCCAGTGGACACGACTTGGAGCCATGGGGGTGTGCAGAGACAGGAGAGCCAGACCAAGAGGCAAGGAGGGTAAAGGGTAGATGAGAAAGACCAGGTAACCAAATGGTTGATTACATAGGGAAGGCCAGCCCTTTGGTTAATTACATAGGGAAGGCCAGCCCAGCCCCTGGGCTGGAGAAGTTTAGAGCAGGGACTGAAGGATGCAGGAAGAGCCTGGCGGCCAGCGGCCAGAACCTCAGCCATTTGTCCCAGGTTGGAAATCCAACAAAATGTCAAACAACGAAGCACAGGCTGAAGCCATGGATGGTCACGCTGCATTCCACACTAACCAGGGCAGTGCCAAATGCACTTCAGAAATAAATAATGGCAAATTATCAATCATAATGCAAGATATATGTCTTTTCCACATGTCATTCCTGTAAGTGTAGAGATTTGAGTAAGAGCAGTCGTGCATAGGCTTATTCGAACACTCTGCCCCCAGTTTGAGGCGCTATTTGGGAAGGCTATGGAACTTTTGGAAGTACACCCCCTCCCCCACTTCTTGTGTGTGGATGAAACCATGAACAACCAGCTCCTGCCACCGTGCCACGCCTTCCCCTCCATGATGGATGCCATCCCTCTGGAAATGGAAGCTAAAGCAAACCCTTTCTTCAAGTTGCATCTTCTAAAGCAATACAGAGGTAACTAATACAGCGCTACAGTTCCATTCACTTGTTGAAAAACAAACGAGAATATAGCAGTCCTCACTGAATACTGGCATACTCTGGTATACTGGCATATTCTACTGGTAATGGTGAAACTCCACCAGTACAGAGTAACTCAAATGTGCTAAGGTGCGTGTGATAATATTCTGGAACAGACAGCAGCCCGGGATGCATGAAACCGTGTCTTAAAATTACACATTAAAAAAAAAATGTTTCTTTGTGCTCTGGTCAGAACGAGATTAACTACACACAGGTGTAGGATCACATTTCAAATACAGGAGAGCAAAGTCTACGTCTGTAATAAACTTTATTGTGGGTCTTTCTTCCTAGATCTGTCCTAGGGAAAAGTCTGTCCCTTCTTGAGCGATTGTGGGAAACTCTTTCAATCCACTCCTTGGTGAAACTGGTAAATATTATTAAAAGAAATAATAAAGCAACCATTAAGGTTTCTCTGGAAACAGTTTCAAGAATGTGTAGCAAACAAAGAAAGATCTATTTAAAAACAATATACCGGGCCGGGCGGTGGTGGCGCACGCCTTTAATCCCAGCACTCGGGAGGCAGAGGCAGGCGGATCTCTGTGAGTTCGAGACCAGCCTGGTCTACAGAGCTAGTTCCAGGACAGGCTCCAAAGCCACAGAGAAACCCTGTCTCGAAAAACCAAAAATAAATAAATAAATAAATAAAAACAATATACCAAAAATTAGTATGAGGAGCCTATAGTGTTTATATTAGAGATCACGCCCGTTCACCTCTCTTCACAGCTTAGAATGGCAGAAACTCTAGCTAGACTGGAGGGTCTAACCTTCCTAATGCTGAGACCCTTTAATACAGTTTCTCATGTTGTGATAACCCCCAACTTTAAAATTATTTCATTGCTACTTTATAATTATAATTTTGCTACCATTTGTAATGTAAATACCTGATCTGATACTGTGGTCCGGTCCACAGTTTGAGAACCACTGTTTGCCTTGTGGGTTCCACCCAGGTGGAATGTGGACTCCAGGCCAGGTGAGGCAAACCCAGGACACCTGGAGCTCCCCCCCCCCCTCCCTGGACTCCCTGTCTGAACGAGGAAGCTATTCAGGGTCATCTTTGTTTCTGCCTCTAGCACCAGAGCCCCACCCGGCTCCAAGATCTTGTCTCTGCAGAGAAGCAGGTCAGATAGCACCAGTCCAGATCTGTCCCCAAAGGCGCTGCTGTGCAACAGTGTAAGGGAAAGTTCACGCAAAAGCGTGGTCTCCTCTCCGCAAGGGCAGTGATTGCAGCAAGAGGCAACCAGAGACTGGCAGATTCACTGAGGATAAGGCTAAACGGTAGATCTGTTAGCGTGCTGGGAAGCTGGGGAAGCTGGCTGGGAACAGTCCTTCAGAGGTCAGAACAAATTTACATGCTGGCCATGAGAAAGATCCTCATATAGGAGCCTGAATTTGATTGAATTATTTTGAGATGCAATTTATAAATTTATAGCCCACGACTTGGTTAAAAATAATGAAGCAATGAGCCTGTGGTCAGGGGAAGAGGCAACCAAAGACAGCCCTGCCCAAGTTAGCAAGTGCCAAGTCTGTATCCTGTGCACATATTCAAGCTGTACCCCCAAGGTACAGTAGGCCTTCCTGCTGCTGGGGCGGGACATCTCTAGGATATGTAAAAGAACCCCTACAACTCAACTGACTACCAAATGACAAACACACACAATTTTAAAATGTATTTAAAATGCTTCTATATACAAATATTCAATACACGTGAGAAAAGCCACTCACTATCCTTAATAATTAAGACAATGCAAATTAAATCCACAATGAGACAGCACTCCACACCCCAGGAGAACTATAACCAAAGAGACTGAACATAGAACACGTATGGAAGGAGAGTGGAACTGGAGCCCTCTTCACAGAGCTGGTGCCTACAGAACAGTACAGCCACCTTGGAAAGAAAACACTGCAACAGGGTTTGAAATGTTGACTAGAAAGTTACCAAATCTGAGAGATATGTAATGTTCATCCCCACAAAAGACTTGCACTAATCCTCTTTATTATTACTCATACTTCCCACAGAATAGAAAGTAAGAGAATTCATCAAATGACAGAGGGATAAACATACCGTGGGACACCGCGCACTGGAGGACGTACTGGATATAGAAACCTAAGTACCACTCCATGGGACACCACGCACTGGAGGACGTACTGGATACAGAAACCTAAGGACCGCTCCATGGGACACCGCGCACTGGAGGACGTACTGGATACAGAAACCTAAGGACCGCTCCATGGGACACCGCGCACTGGAGGACGTACTGGATATAGAAACCTAAGGACCGCTCCATGGGACACCGCGCACTGGAGGACGTACTGGATATAGAAATCTAAGGACTGCTCCATGGGACACCGCGCACTGGAGGACGTACTGGATATAGAAATCTAAGGACTGCTCCATGGGACACCGCGCACTGGAGGACGTACTGGATACAGAAACCTAAGGACCGCTCCATGCTACAACATGGATGAACCTCACACGCCACAACAAATAGACTAAGTTTTATGAGTTCACGGAAAACGCAAATCTGAACAAAGTAGAGTAGATGAGAAAGGCTGCTGAGCAGCTCTGGGTTTGTTTCTGAGGAGATAAAGACGTCCTCATACGAAAACACGGTAACCAACTGGAAAACTCAGCTGAGACACTAAACACTGCAACTATTTTTTTTTGTTGTTTTTTTTCGAGACAGGGTTTCTCTGTGGTTTTGGAGCCTGTCCTGGAACTAGCTCTTGTAGACCAGGCTGGTCTCGAACTCACAAAGATCCGCCTGCCTCTGCCTCCCGTGTGCTGGGATTAAAGGCGTGCGCCACCACCGCCCGGCCACTGCAACTATTTTTAAGTCAACAAGTTTGATGGTATGTGAAGCATGTCTAAAAAGTGCTCTTACTTTGTTTGAGACAGGTCTCATGTGGCTCAGTCTGTCTTCAAACTTGCTATATTGTGAGGATGACTTTAAACTCTGATTCTCCTGCCTCCATCCAAACTGAGCCCAAAACTCTGTGTTTGCTAAACAAGAATTCTCCAACTCAGCTGCATTCCCAGTCACAATAAAGCATTTAAACACACACACCATTTAAAAACAACACACATGCACGCACACACACACACACACACACCCTGCTCTTTTTCCTCATCCCTCAAGCTATCCATCTCTACCCTATGTAATTCATCGATAGGCACCTTCTCCTGTGTTTACTTGGAGTCAAAAGCCCTCACTCTGTTCACTTCTAAGTCTTCTTGTCCTGTTCCTTCCCCCGAATGCCTTCCTGAGGCAGCTGAGTCACGCGGTCATCTAAGAACTTCCTTAAGATTTATTTTTCATTTACATGTGTCTGAAGCGTATGCACGCCACCTGCATGCAGACAACCACAAAGGCCAGAAACGGGAGCTGGAGTTATGGGCAGTTGTGAGCTACCATGTGGGTACTGGAGCTGAGCCTGGATCTTCTGCAAGATGCCCAAGGACTCTCTTTAGACCCTGGAGCTTCTTCTATCTTCTCAGTCAATACTGGCCTAATTTTGCCAGAGATTCCCTATCACCTATAGTCGGTAACACCGTGACCTCAACTGTAGAAACACCACAGTTTCACCTCGTTCTCTGATCTACTTTTAGGATGCCACAGCCCCAAATTCATACCTTAATCTCTTTTATCTTTTCAGAGACAAAGCACAGATGCTTCTGGAGTTACGGTGGGACTGCATCCTGGTAAGTCCCTCATCAACTGAAAATATTAAATACTGAAAACACTTGAAAGTTATGGCTTAGCGACATACCACACTGAAGTGTTGGTGTACCTCGAGGAGCACGGAGCTGACTGTAGCTGTGGCTCATTCATCACTGCCCTAGCAGCACGAGAAAACATTCCTGTCACATACAATTAGCCCAGAAAAAAGACGAAATTTCAGAACACGATTTCTGGGCTGAGGGTTCACCGGTAGAGTGCTTCTCTTTAGCGTGTTCAGGGCTTGGGTTTAATTCCCAGCAAGGAAAAACCAAAGTTACATTTCGGTTAAACGCTTATTACTTTTTGCAGCTGAAACATTCCAAACAGATTCATCCTAAATGGGGACCATCCCCGGATGCTCCAGCATTGTGAAGATCAAATACGGTTTTGAATTCAGTTGGGACCAAACAGGAAGAAGATACAAACAAATAGTATAAAATAAATATCAAGGATGAATAAAGAAGCATGCTCCTTCCTTCATCGCTTCCTGCCAACGCACTAGTGCCCGGGCCAGAACCTCAACTGCATCATCAGCTCTTCTGCGATATTTAGCACAGCATCTTGAACACAGATGGCATCCAATGTGTGCGGAATAGCAAATGAATGCCTTGAACACAGCTTCTTACATATGTATGTTGCTGTCCCCAAATCTTAACAAACACGCAGTCTTAAAACTTTCGTACAGGCAATAGAGAAGACAGAAGAAATAAACTACAGCAGTGGGGCAGGCACCCACTTCTCCACGAGGACCGGGGTACATATTCTTACTTTGATTGCCCTCAAACCAGGGTGTACTATGTATTATTATCTTTAAATGCTTAGGAATACTTCAATATTGTCAAGGGCAGTGGGGCCGGGGTATAAAGGGCACTCATTAAAAAAAGCAAGAAATGAGTTCGAGACCAGCCTGGTCTACAGAGCTAGTTCCAGGACAGGCTCCAAAGCCACGGAGAAACCCTGTCTGGAAAAAAAAAAAAGGCAAGAATTTAAATAGCAAACTCCACTCCTTTTTTTAAAGTAGACGCCAAGATTTGCACCATGAGCTTGCTGCTTTCTTTGAATTCATACATACAGATGCTAACTCTTCCATTTCAAATGTTCAACAAGTCTTTTTTTTTTTTTTCAAGTACTGGCATTACAGAAACACTATACCTCCCTTGACTCTCAAGTCATTTTTATTTTGCTTTTTCCAAAAAAGCTAATTATAGCCGGGTGGTGGTGGCGCATGCATTTAATCCCAGCACTCAAGAGGCAGGGGCAGGTGGCGAGTTCGAGGCCAGCTTGGTCTTCATAGGGAGTTCATAGGGAGTATGGTCAGAGCTACACAGAGAAACCCTGTCTCAAAAACAAACAAACAAATCAACAACAACAAACCAGAAAGTTAATTATCATCAAGATTTCTTCACCTTTTGTATGAAGGAAATCATTTGATTCTTATTTTTAATAATGACGTCAACAGGTGAAGATGGTGTCTTACAGTGACCTCTCTGATAACGTTAAAGAGGAAGAGCTGCTAGGAGTCAGAAAGCACAGATCTTGTCAGTTGGCAGAATCAAACAAACGTACAATAAAGCATCTTTTGGGCATAAAAAAGTCAGTAAATAAACACCAGGAACACAAATGTGATGCAACGACACACAGTTCTCCGTGTCCGTCCCCACTAAGTCATCATGTGTGACAGCTAAGCCGGCAGATGCATGGCTCTCAACCGCCCACGTGTGAGAAGCTGGTGAGGATTCCACTTCTTGACTGTATTTGGGACCGGGTCTTGTTATGCCCGAAGTACAATGCTCCTGCTTTAGTCATCGAGTGCTGGAATTACATGAATGTAGACACAAGCATGGCCTCTTCTGATAATGTATCATGATTTCTACCTGAAGTGTGGGCAGGCTCACTCAGAACTCGGGGCTGGAGAGAGGGGGCTCAGAGGTTAAGAGCGCTTACGGCTCTTGCAGAGAAGGCAGGTTTAGCTGACAGCACCTACATGAGAGCTCACGCGGATCTGTAAGTCCAGTTCCGGTATCTGGAGCTCTTGTTTGGCGCTCATAGCTATCAGGCATGCAGGAGGTACACACACATACATGAAGGCAACACTCATACACGTGAGATAAAAATAAAACGTTCAAAAATAAACTAAAGATCTTCACATCTTAAACAGAACAATGAGACAAGAGGGGGAAAAAAAGCAAAAGAAGATCTAAATAAGAAGAGGCCAAAGCATCCTTATCTGCAGATGACATGATTCTATACATCACAACTGTATTAGTTACTTTCATTGCTGTGATAAAACACTATGACCAAAAACATGATTTATGGGAGAAAGAGTTTATTCGGCTCATGATTGCAGAGGCGGAGAATCCACTGTGACGAGAAAGCACGACAGTGTGAGGAGGAAGTGAGAGATGACAGCTTTTCCCACAGCACAGAGAAAGCTCTCTCTCCCAAAGCCCGCCCCCAGTGACATACTTCCTCCAGCAGGGCCTCACCTCCCATACTTCTCCAGATAGTCCCGCCCTCTGGGGAGGAAGCACTCAAACGCCACATTTGGGGGACATTTCTCATTTTAATCACCACAAAGATCCTAATGACCACCAGACAACTCTTGGATATGGTAAACACTCTCAGACAAGTGGCAGGCTACAAAACTAAGATACAGAAACCTGAAGCCTTCCTATATATATCAATGACAAACATTGAAAACTAAATCAGGGAAACAATGTTGCTCACAATTGCCTTAAAATGCAAAAACCCTTGGAGTAAACCTAAGGAAATTAAAGATGACAATGAAGACTTACACACCAGAAGGTAGAAAGATTCCCACATTCATTGATTGGAAGAAGTAACATTGTGAAAATGGCTATTTTACCAAAATCAATCTATAGAACCAATGAAATTCTCAGAAAAATCCCAATGCCATTATACTAAAATAGATAAAATACTCTTGAGATTCCTAAAGAAGCACAAAAGATGCCAGACAGCCAAGCAAGCCTGAACAGAGAGAAAGACGGCTGGTTACAGACGTGTCTGCTGTGCAGTATGGGGTCTGAGTCTGGTATACAGAGAGAGAAAGAGGGCTGGTTACCGACGTGTCTGCTGTGCAGTATGGGGTTCTGAGTCTGGTATACAGAGAGAGAAAGACGGCTGGTTACAGACGTGTCTGCTGTGCAGTATGGGGTTCTGAGTCTGGTATACAGAGAGAGAAAGACGGCTGGTTACCGACGTATCTGCTGTGTAGTATGGGGTTCTGAGTCTGGTATACAGAGAGAGAAAGATGGCTGGTTACAGACGTGTCTGCTGTGCAGTATGGGGTTCTGAGTCTGGTATACAGAGAGAGAAAGACGGCTGGGTACAGACGTGTCTGCTGTGCAGTATGGGGTTCTGAGTCTGGTATACAGAGAGAGAAAGACGGCTGGTTACAGACGTGTCTGCTGTGCAGTATGGGGTTCTGAGTCTGGTATACAGAGAGAGAAAGACGGCTGGTTACAGACGTGTCTGCTGTGCAGTATGGGGTCTGAGTCTGGTATCCAGAACCTACATACAAGCGAGGGGCAGTGCACATATCTGCACCCTCAGCACTGGAAGGGCGCTAGTGGGCAGGTGGATTCCTGGAACTCACTGGCTAGCTGGAAGCCTAGTCAAATCGATGAGCTCCAGGCTTAGCAAGAGACCTTGTCTGAAAAAAAATCAAACAGAAAGAGATGGAAGAAGAGACCTGATGCTGACCTCTGGCCTCCACATGCACACACGTGAACCTGAACGTTCACGTGAATACTCCCACACAACTATGTACACGGAGTGTACCTCTACATACACGAATGCTGTTACAAGTATCACTCACCTTACGTAATTTCAAGTTATGTTTTAGAGCCATGGTATTAACTAATAATATCAGCACAGAACTGGCAAAGGATAGATACACAGATCAATGGAATAAAATAGAGAATTTAGATATTAAGCCTTCACAACTACTACCATTTGCTTTTTAACAAAGATGGCCAACAAAATTATCCACTGGAAAAAATACAGCTTCTTTGACATACGGTACCAGGAACATTGGATATCCACATGCAGAATGATGGACCTGAATATCCTGTATAAAAATCTACTCCAAATGGACAGGAGACCCTCATGTAAAATGGAAAGTCTGAAACTGTTAAGAGAAATAAGTACAGAAAACACTTCAAGATGCAGGCATAGGCCAGGACTTTCTAGTAGCTCAGGAAATTATGCTAACATCTGACAAGGGAGAGCTCATGAAATCTGAAAGCTTCTGTACAGCCAAAGATACAACTGTGTGAAGATTCTCCGTGGAATGGGAGAAAGGCCTTGCTATCTACGCGTCCAATAGAAGATTAATACCTAGAACACACAAAGAACTAAACAACACAAAGTACCAAGAATCAACCCAACTGTCTTAGTCAGTGTTCTAGCTGTGAAGAGACACCGTGACCACGGCAACTCTTATAAAAGAAAGAATTTTTTAGTCCGTTATCTTCACGGCGGTGAGCATGGTGTCACGCAGGCAGACATGGTACTGGAGAAGTAGCTGAGAGTTCTACATCTGGTGTGCCAGCAGCACAAGAGAGAGACATGGCCTGGCTCGGACCCTAGAAACTTCAAAGCCCAGTCCCAGTGACACACTTCCTGTAACAAGGCCACACTTCCTGACCCTTCAAACAGCGCCATTCCCTCCTAACCAAGCACTCAAATTTATGAGCTGGGGGAGGGGAGAGGGCACCCTCATTCAAACCCACTGCACCAATTGATAAGAGGTCTAATGAGACCAACAGACAAGACGGTTCTGAAAAGGTGAGGCAAAAATGGCCAAGAAGCACATGAAACCCAAGTTCATCCTTGCTAGCCTGGTAATTCAGATTAAAACTACACTGAGATTCCACCTCCCCTGTCAGAATGGCAGTCCCTAAGAAGCAACAAGCCATGCTGTGGAGGATGAGGACAAAAGAGAACCTTCACACCCTGCTGTTTACAGTGTGAACTGGTCTGGCCACGAAGGAAATCCCTACAAAAGTTCCTCAAAAACATCAAAACCGAATCTACCACATAACCTAAATATATCATTCCTAGGTATTTACCCGAGAGACCTCAAGTCAGCCTCGGGGAAATGTCTGCACGCTGCTGTTTATTGCAACATTACTCTCAACGGCCGAGTAGCAGAACCATCAAACGTGGCATATATGCCCAGTGCAAGTTCGTTAAGACAGACTGCATGTAACCCAGGCTAATTCTGAACTTGCCATGCAGCTGAAGGTCACCAAGACTTCTGATCCTACAGCTTCCACCTCCCAGTGCTGGAAGTACGAACAGCACCCAGTGCTGGAAGTACGAACAGCACCACACCCTGACTGAGATGCTGGGAACTGAACCCAACTGAGGCTCTGGCGAGCATCCTAGCAAGTGAGCTAATTTCCCAGCCCATGAAGAACAAAGATGCCATTTGCAGAAAAAAATGGATGCAAGCAAAGCTTTCATGATAAGTCTACCTAAGAAAGACAAATATCACATTTGCTCTCGTTATTGGTTTCCGGATTTTATATAAAAGCATAAAATCAGGTATGTATATGTGACTGGAAAGCAGAAGCAGAACCATGCAACGGAACACAAGGGACAATGGGGGAGCAGAGGAGGAGAGGGTAGGGGAGTGTGTCGGGGAAATACACTCAAAAGTAAACTATAGATCGAGAGACAACAAAGCGTCTCAGGGAGACGTCCTAGGAAAATCTACTTTACAAATCTGGTTTCTTTACATGCACACTTTCCTATTTTGTTTAACCATTAATTTTTTGATTAGCATACACAGAAATGGGTGTGACTGTGACATTTCATAGATCCATATTATTATACTTTGTTCTTATTTACAGCCCTTCTCTTCCCTGCCATTCCCCAGCCCTGCTTTCCTCCTCCAAAGTCTTCCTTCTGATTTCACTGACATATATGCTCCATGAAAAAGTAAACAGAACGCTAAATTAAAATTCATCCCTTCTAGTTACAGTAGAATCATGGGGCTGGATCAGCGGGAAATGGAAGTGATCAGAGCAGTGTGAATGTTTTTCAAGGATTACTATTGACAACTTCAGGCGCCAGCCATGGTCTTCAGTCCACACACGCATTATTAAATTTCAAGCAAATCCTCAGAGGAAAGTGTTAGGCAGCAATAAGGGGGATACAGCTTACCTCCACTTGGAAAAGCTCTCCAGCACCCTCACAGTCGTTGGACGTGATGACCGGGGTGTGAATGTGCACGAAGCCATTGTCCTGGAAGAGAGGAAAACTTACTAGGTTTGCACGTGAAGCAATTCCGAGAAGGCCTGCTACATTCTACTATTAAAACAGACGTTTGTTTGTGGGTGTTTGGGAGGGGTTTGCTATGTCCTAGGCCAACCTTGAATTCCTGATCCTCCTGTCTCAGCCTCCATACATCATTGCACCTGGCCAGCTGAATGTTTTATCATGCATAGAAGCATACAAAATGTTAAATATGGAACAGACTTATATTATCTTGTCTAACTACTTCATTTAAAAAATAAGCAGACCCTGTCCCAGAGAGTTCATGAATTTCCAAGTTAGACAACTCATCAGCAGCTGAGCCGGGGATGGAACAGAAGCCCTTACTCTCCTTACTCTCTCTCTCTCTCTGTCTAACACTATTTCTTTGGCCCACGTCCCTAGTATACTGAGGAAGGTCCAAGGAGCACACATTCACCCTGGCTAGTGTGGGGTGATGCTGCCCACACTGCTCACGGAACGCTAAGTGAACAATACGAAGTTATCTTGAAATGAAACCTTGGCAGAAACGAACCATCAAAAAGGAGAAAACAGAGGCGGATAAACAGGAACTAAAGAAGGAAATGGGAAGAGGGAGACTTCTCTGTCCGCCGGCAACCGCACGATGCGCTGCACATGACACAGGCAGTGAGTGTACTTCCTTTGCCTGAAGAGTACTCTGAGCAGCAGCAAGCCCGTCCATCACTGAGGCGCCAACGGCAGTCCTTCCGATCAGAAGTCTGCAACTTTTCCATTAGTGAACCACAAAAGCTGCTGCCAGCAGGATTGAAATAACCCATCAGCTTCAAGATTATGCTTCTTTCATTTTGACTATGCATGTAGGCAAAAGGTTAGGTTCACAATAGATGTGGCAGGACAGGAGTGCAGGTAGCTGAAAGTGAATTTATAGCACACAGGCAGAAAGCTATATACTTAATGCAGAATCTCAGCCTTGAAACAATACGATAAATTCATACATTTGCATCCCTGCTAGGTTCTGCCTATCACTGGTAGACTATAAAAACATCTTTAGGCATAATCAGAGGGCGACCTTCCAAGTATGACCCTCTCTGAATTCAAGCGGTCTGACCACAAAAGAAATTATTTAATCAACAAAACTAGATAAGGACTGGTTAAACAGTCAAACTACAAATTATGACTCCCAGAGACTATTCCAATATGCACCTAATCTGAAAGCAGCAGGCCGAGAGGGGCTGCACATGGCACGTTACGAAGGACCAATGAGATCAGTCAATATCGTTACTGCATAAAACTTACTTCGTATGAGCTAAGAATTCTGGACATGAATCATTTATTCCACATGAATGCAGGCAGTAAAGCACGAGCACAGTAAACAAAGAAGGGAAGTGAAAAATCCAAAGGAAACGAGGGTGGAAAGAAGAAACATGACGACAGTGGCCAGCCCTGGGTCTGGTGCAGGACCGCCTGCAACAGCACTGCTGATGGGAGGGAAATAATAGACTTCAGAAACAAAATCAAAACATCAACTCTGCCAAGAGGCCATCGGCTTTTTAAATTTGAATGCTGCTATCAAAGCTTATCAAAGTCCAACATCAAAGGCTGAAAGGAGAACACATGAAGGAAGAACAAAAAAGGCAGAGTAGAAAGTCTGGAAAAAAAAAATCACGGTGGGAGAGGAAGACACGGAAGAGACTACGGCAGTGTCTGCTTCCCTGAGCTACTACTGAGGCCATCCCATAGCAAAAGGACCCCTAGGAAGAGATGGGACAGCCGGAGAAAGGCCTAAAATGAGCAAACGTTTCACTGGTTTCAGAAACCTCACCGACCACCCCCGGATACTGATGCGCATTTCAGAACCAGGTACGTTACAAGGTTCTTAGTGCCCCAAGTGTAGCCCACATACCAACCCCCACTGTAGAAGACTAACAGGACCACATTTTTCTTTACACAAAACTAAAGTAGCTGCTATTATTTAATCCTCATCAACCAAGGCAGAAACGAGAGAGGAATTCCAATCACTGGCAACAAGAGTGACAGGAAGAGGGAACGAGAAAGCCTGTGACTAACACCCTGTTTTATACTGCTAGCAGCTGCAGACTGGGCCAGAGACGACCATGTTCTGCTGCAAGCTCTGGAGGCACCGTCAGAGGGGGACACCCCTGAAACTCAGAGAGATAGTCTTGTCTGTTGTGGACTTGAGGAGGACGAGGAAATACCATATTCCATTCTAGATAAACCCAGAGAACCTTCAGCTGTGTGAGGAACTTGGCTCTTCTAAAGGGTTTATCCTTGAGGAGTCTGAGCTGAGGTTTAAAACACAGCAAGAGTAATCTATGAGCAAATCAAGTTACGCTCACTGTGATTGTGTAAGTACGTAAAATCCATGCTTTAATTTTCACTTTTAAAGCTAGAGTCTCATGTAACCCAGGCTTGTCTCAAACTTGCTAATGTAGTGGAAGATGACAAGAACTCCTGACTTTCCTGTCTCCAGCTCATGAATGGATTTCAGGCATACACTCCACCACGCCCTGCTTACTCTACCAATAGAGCTACAGCCCGATCCACTACCAAAAGTAATTTTTTATATTCAAACCAAAAGATAGCGCTACGCTGTCATAATACCCTAGCTTAAAATACTACCCAAATCCCATCTTTACCATATTAATAAATGTTTCATAGGTCTGGAATTTATGAAAATTTGAACATCTTTTAAGGATCCTACAGTAATAAACTGAAGAAACAATAGCAAATACTAGGTAATATGTAACTGTTAATCGTAAGTGCAACAATAGACTTTTTGTTGATTCTTGAGACACAGTCTTACAATGTAGTCCCGACTGAAGTGGAAATCAATAACTCTAACTTATGGCAATCCTCCTGCATCCGACTCCGGAGGTCTGGGATTAGTCATGAACCACCACACTCTGGTTCTAGTAACAATCCCAATTTTCACATACACAAGAAGACACCACAGAATGAAACATGGACTATATATATATAATTATTATATTGGCTTTTTGAGACAGGGTTTCTCCATAGCTTTTGGAGCCTGTCCTGGAACTGGCACCTGTAGACCAGGTTGTTCTCGAACTCACAGAAATCCACCTGCCTCTGCCTCCCGAGTGCTGGGATTAAAGGCATATGCCACCATTGCCCAACAGGCATTATATTTTTAAATATGATTAAAAATTTAAAAGAGGCTGGAGAGATGGTTCAGCGTTAAGAGCATGCTGATTCTTCCAGAGGACCTGGATTCGAGTCACAGCACCTACACGGTGGTTCACAATTACCTATTAATTCCAGTTCCCAGGGATCTGAAGCCCTCTCTGGTGTACACTGGCCCCGGAATGCATGTGTGGCCCAGACATACCTCCATGCAAAACACCCATACACATAAAGGATGTGTTTTAAAAAACTAAAAAGTAAATCTGTACTTTTTAAAAAGTATCTTTATTTTATAACCACTGCATTAATGCTAAAATTATTATCAAATGCATAAATGTTTATAATTTTACTTCATCTTGATTATTTTCTTATTTCAGGTTTTATCCTTTGCTTTATATTTAAATTGTTTTCTTTTTTTTGGCTTTATTTATTTATTTATTTATTTAAGATTTCTGTCTCTTCTCCACCGCAGCCTCCCATTTCCCTCCCCCTCCCCCAGTCAAGTCCCCCTCCCTCTTCAGCCCAAAGAGCTATCAGGGTTCCCTGCCCTGTGGGAAGTCCATGGACCACCCACCTCCATCCAGGTCTAGTAAGGTGAGCATCCAAACTGCCTAGGCTCCCACAAAGCCAATACGTGCAGTAGGATCAAAAACCCATTGCCATTGTTCTTGAGATCTCAGTAGTCCTCATTGTCTCTATGTTTTTTCCCAAGACGGTTTTATCCCAGGCTTTTTCAAACCCAGGTCAGCTGGCCTTGGTGAGTTCCCTAAATTGTTTTCATATTTGTAAAAGTTTGAAATAAATACATAAATGGAGGTAAAATTTACTTGTCAAAGGATTGGCAATACCACCATCTAGTGGCCAAAACGTATAAAACTATTTCAGAATAAAAGCAGGTTGAACCACACTGAACCTCATAGAAGAGAAAGTGAAAAGTACACTTAAACACATTGGCACAGGAGACCACTTTCTAAATATAACCCCAACAACACTGACACTGAGAGAAACAATTAATAAATGGGACCTCCTGAAACTGAGAAGCTTCTGTAAAGCAAATGACATGCTCAACAAGACAAAAGAGCAGCCTACAGAATGGGAAAAGATCTTCACCAACCCTGAAAATTAGGATACAATCCACGTCAGGTCCCAGTAATACGACTTTTGGGTATATACCCAAAGGAATCTCAATCATACCACAAGGACATGTGCTCAACTATGTTCATAGCAGTATTTTTTGTCATAGCTAGAACCTGGAAACAACCTACATGCCCCTCAACAGAGGAATGGATAAAGAAAATGTGGTACATTTACACAATGGAGTACTACTCAGCGGTAAAAAAAAATCTCTTGAAATCTGCAGGCAAATGGGTGGATTTAAGAAAAAAACCATACTGAGTGAGGTAACCCAGGCACAGAAAGACAAATATAATATGTACACTCATAAGTGACTTTTAGACATAAAGCAAAGAAAAAACAGCCTACAATTCACAATCCCAGAGAACCTAGACAACAAAGAGGCCCCTAAGAGAGACATACATGGTTCTACATAAGAAGGAGAAAAAAACCAAGTTCTCCAGAGTAAACTGGGAGCATGGGGGCCATGGGTGAGGGTAGAAGGGGCTGGGGAGGAAAAGAGGGGAGAGGAGAAAAATGTATAGCTCAATAAAATCAATATTAAAAAAATAAAAAAAATTTAAAAAGAGAAAAGAATTAAAGCAGGTTCCTTTTCTCTGTTGAAAGTCAGGAAGGAAACAAACCAAACCTTTTCTTTTTAGCTCTAAAGAGAATCTGTATCTGTGTGTCAAGTACTACTAAAAATTCTTCATATGAAAGAAATCTGTGGGATCACAGGTAAATGGACTCTTTCAAACTATAATGAGATAAAACTGCATACAATTATTTATTTTTCTTGTTTAATCAAAGCTACGTGCCTTCAATCTACGATGCTCTTGGGTGGTCTTTCAGAAAAGCAGACCTTTCCAAAAGTCATACCGTCTCCCGGTGACGAGAACAGGCTGAAAGAAACCACCTGCATTCAGGCGCACTCAGGAGACCGGCATTGCACTGCTTCTGTGCAGTAGCGCAGGCTCAAGTAGTGACGTGGGAAAACAGCATGGGCCTTATCTGCTGAATCACAGCTGGCCTTTAGTGGCCTCCCACTGACGACCAAAATACGGAAGCAGAGATTAGATTTACCCTCTTATCTGAACAAGCACAAAACAAACAGTAAAAACTGGACAACCATATGAAACCGTGAACCAAGGCCATGGGCGACCTGTGGGTTATGAGAAACAAGCACGGTGAGACAGTGAGGTCCTTCTGGACACAGCGTAGGAAGGAGGAAGGAAGGTGGGGCCCAGGAGACTCCACTAGTCATGGCCGGAATAGCAGGCAGGCGAGGAGAGGAGACTAGAGCCTAAAGCAGCAGGTTCAGGTACATTAGTGACTAGTGCATGAAAAGAGAAACTGCCCAAGGCTGAGGATGGAACAATACAAAGAGGCTAGAGGAGACAGGGACCAGTGTTTGCATGCTGGCGAGAGACTGAGAAATCTTACAAGTCATGAGGTACT
This sequence comes from Microtus obscurus, assembly GCA_963919715.1. Lineage (NCBI taxonomy): Eukaryota > Metazoa > Chordata > Mammalia > Rodentia > Cricetidae > Microtus > Microtus obscurus. The sequence continues at coordinate 24,977,991 of CAWTZC010002521.1, forward strand.
AGGCAGACACGCAGGGAGGCTTTGCCTAGACCATTAGGAGTAATGATCACTACCCTGAGCACTGTTCCAGACATGACAAGCAAAAACTGTTGAGGAACAATCTTTCTGTACACTGTAAAGATTATCACTCTGATTGGTGTAATAAAAAGTGGAACGGCCAATAGCTAAGCAGGATTTTCAGCGCAGAGAGAACAAGGAGAAGACACAGTGACAACCTTAAACAATCTGGACTTCATCTGCCACACAAGGACTTGGGAGGCTCGGGCAAGAAGAGCTTGAGTTTGCAGCCGCCTGGGCTACGTGTCACTTCAAGAGAAGCCTGTTTAGTAAGACTTCGTGCTCAGTGGCTAAGAGCACTGCCTGCTCTTCCAGAGGACCCAGGGTTTGATTCCCGGCACCCACATGTGGCTCACAGCTGTCTGCAACTCCAATCCCAGGGTCATCTGACACGCTCTTCTGGCTTCCATAGGCACCAGGCATGCACACAGTGTACTTACATACGTGCATGCAAAACACCCATACACAGAGAGATAAAAGTCTATCAACCTGCAATTCTATCTCCACAGAAAGTAACTTAAAAACTGAAAGTGACCTAAGAGATATTACATACGCACTTTCAGGATTGTACATGCATTGACTACCTTCATGCGGTGACGCTTTCAGGGGTACAGTCATGTGAAACTCATCAGACCACACACTTTCAATCTGCACAGTGTGCTATGCAAGCTACTCCTCCATAACACTATTAAGTCACACACAAGAAAAAGACAAAAGGGAAAAGATAGATTAAGATAGACAGACATGTCTGAGACATCTAATTCCTTATAAAATAAAAAATGTTTACAACAATAAGATCTTTCAGGAAAATGCTTCAGGCTGACAATGATTCAAATTGTACATTAAAACACACACACATATATGTGTACATACACGCGCACTCACACACGCATGTACAAGGGTGCACTTGTACACATGATGTGCACACGCACACACACATGCACGCACGCTCACACATACCACACACACACACACACACACACACACACACGGAAGCAGAGCACCTTACCTTAAAGTAGGAATGAATAGCAGCCGTGGCTTCACTGCGGACCCGCAGTATGGAACCCAGAGTGTTCGTCCTACACCGCAGGTGAGGATACTGTCTCAGGTAATCCAGGGGATGCCGCTCCTTGTATTTTATAGGGAACGCCTGCCAAAAGTACAGGGGACGTTTCAAAGGGAAAAAAGCTACCAAACAAACAACAAAAGTCATTTATGAACCAGTTTCCAGAGTATTTCTTAAAACAGTAGTGTTCTGGGGGCAAAACTAAGATGTCTTGCCGGGCGATGGTGGCGCACGCCTTTAATCCCAGCACTTGGGAGGCAGAGACAGGCGGATCTCTGTGAGTTCGAGACCAGCCTGGTCTACAGAGCTAGTTCCAGGACAGAGCTAGTTCCAGGGTTTTTGAGAAACCCTGTCTCAAAAAAACAAAAAAAAGAAAAAAAAAAAAGAAACCTAAGATGTCTTCCCTCTTTATTAATAAAAACAAAAACAAGTAAAAAAAACCCAAAAACTATTAATTACATGTATTTTCATGTGCACACAAACACACCATCTGCACACATATGCATGCACACACATACGCAGGCATTCACGCACACACCACACACACACATGCACGTGCACACACATGCACACACACACACACAGCACACCATTCAGAGATAAGAGCACAACTTGGAATTGGTTCTCTCCTTCCACCACGCATGTTCCAGGAATAAAACTGGGGTCATCAAGCTTGGAGATCAGCACCTTCATTCATTGAGCCAGACCTTCTTTATTTCTTAACAGAATGGATTGTAAACCAATTCCTTCTACCAGGTAAACCAGAGTTAAGGGGATGCCAGCTTCACTACTTAGTAGCTAAATTACTTAAAGCCATAGAGACTCGCCTGTTATTTACCAAGTTTCTATCCATTCGCGATCAGTTTCTTACAACTAGAGAGGTTAGCATGTAACTGTTCAAATAATCCGCTTGGGTACATGAGTTCAAAACATCACAGACATAAACGGCTTTTCCTAACATCACACACACACAGGTGGTATTTAGCTCTCCCCAATGTCGTGAAGCCACAAGCACAATCAATTAGGGTTGCTTATTGCGTATCAACTATTGTTGGTATCGAACAGCATGAGGGAGACACAACAACTTTCTTTCATTTAGCACAGAAGTTTTGGAAAACATTAAAGTATGGCTCCAACTGGAAACATCTCTGGCCTGGCCACACTCATGTCAGACATTGAGAAGACACACCTCTTTACAAACAGAACCTGAATTTTCAGTGAAAAGATAGCAGCAGAGTTTAAAAAGGACAGCACGGGTGGACTGCTTCTAGACTCCGCTCTTCTTTACGTCCTGGGTAAATATTTCTTTTTATGTTGTACGGAAACAAGTACCGTATTTACTAAAGGCAAACTGTGGCCCCATTAGTAGAGAGTCAGGATTCTCTCACGTCTGTAAACGTTAAGTAACACTTAGAGGGGGCTAGGGATGTACCACTTACCCAAATCAGGGTGTGGGGTATGATTCTCAGCAGCACTAGGGAAGGGGGTGGGGGATACCATCCATTTACATGCTGGAGGTCTTAGATTTGGGATCAGGAACGAGAGGAGTTTAAAATAAATAACACTAAACAAAAGTATAAAAACAACAGAAGCCGAGGGACAATGATTTTGCTCATTAAATATTTAAAATTATAGCAAAAACAAGATTTCAAATGCTAGAAGATAAACTTCAGACCTGACAGGTCCACAGAAATGCACAGTTATATTAATACATGGCTCCCGGAGGTTGAAGGAATTGTTATAGTGCTACTTCACACAAGGCTCAGCGGTCTGTTCAGTGATCAGGGAAGTTACAAATGAAACTGTTCTAAGTACCATCTTCTCCATAAACATAAACAAAAAGTCCCCCAGATTATCAGTAAACATACCTTGGCTTCACAACTTCCAATAACATCAATTTTTTCTGCTTTCAGTTCCACGTTCTGCCTTTTGGATAGACTTTTGACCAGCTGCCCTTGGACTTGCACGGAACTCCCAAAAGTCAATTCTCTACAGTAACAAAAAACTACGATCAGAAAAGATACCACATATCACCTACATTTCAATCAAAATCTTACTGAAGTATAATGCCAAAAATATTTATCTATAGTTAAGTTAAATCATCTGCAGATGCTCTCTTGTACCAGGACTCTAAAAATAAATTCTGTGTTAAAATGGGAATGAGTCGATGATGTGGGATTACCATTAATGACTAAAGAAACTTCTCTGGATCAATAGCAGGACAGAACTTAGGTAGGCGGGGAAGACGGAACTGAATGTTGGAAGAAGGGCAGAGTCAGCAAGATGCCGTGGAGCTGTCGGGACAGATGCTGTGAACTTTACGAACTTTACCCAGTAAGCCACAGCCACATGGTGATGTACAGATGAATAGAAATGGGTTAAATTAATATATGAATTAGCCAATAAGACCTCCAGAGAGGTTACAAAAGGGCATTAGTTTTAACATCTGATGAATGAGACCGCAAAAGTTCCTTCCATTTATTCAATAATTATTGGCTATTTTCTAGCATCATGACAGAAGCTCAGGAAAGACACTGAATACATCGTTCCTGACCTCAAAAGAGCTAAGAGTCAAAGGAGTCAAATAAGAATAGGTTAATTTCCAAACAATGGTATCCATGCTATGACAGATGGGCACAGGGTACCATTGGCACAGAGAAACACTTGTCACAGTCCTGGGACACAGAGGTCAGCTGATGTTAAACCACAACCACAAATGAGACAGTATCTCTTTGTATCTCTTTCAGCAGAGGGGCCAACATGTGTGAGGTCTGGAAGACAGCAGGTTAGGGGAGGTGCAGGCAGTTTTAAAATGACTGGAGGAAAAACACAGGTGGAAGATATCAGCACGGGAAGACGTCAGAACTCAAAGGCTCTTGATTCCAAGTTTATTTGGATTTTTCCTCGGAGCTATCTTTCACAGATTTGCTCAGAAAGAAGATCATTCAGGTGGCAAAGGAAACACTCGGCTAGGGAAGCAGAGAACACTAGAAAAGGAAAAAAAAAATTGAGGAACTCTCTAAAGAACAAGGAAAAATATACATATATGAAAAAATCAAACTCGCCTGCTGTCAAAGCTTGAATCGGCAACAACCTGAAGGCTTTCCAGAGAGGATCCATCATTGACGTGCAGGAACAGAACTTCCTTTTGGGACCTCACAGAGCGGACCCATCCCTGCAAAGAAGGATTCTTCAACCTAAGCTTGAAAACCGAACACTTCTACATTTTCATTACACATTCAAAAAAGATTAAATGAGAGAAGAACGATGTCCATCATCTTGCCTCGGCACGCCAAATGCAGAGCATGGCCTGCTTTGGGCTGACCTGGATGTGCAGACGGTTTTATACATGACCCTTATCACAGTGAGATACATATTTCATGGGCCACCTTTGTTAACAGAGCTCCTCATTTTAAATGGATGCATTTCACTAAGGTGATGGGCCTAAGTAGGATAAACAGGGTCCTTAATATTGGCTTCCCAAAGCCATTCCTCACGCCTCAATTACAAAAAAAAAAAAAAAAAAAGAAAAAAAAATTCTCAAGTTGGTGCCTTTCTCCTGCCAAATTCTCAGAGAGATCACTAGACTAGAAATACCATATGGGATTTTGTTCTACTGACAAACTATCATTAAAAAAAAGTTACTTAAAAAAGTCTCATGAAGCTAAATATAATAGCATACACCTATGATCCCACTACTTGGGAAGTTAAGGCAGGAGGATCCTGAGTTTGAGGCCAACTTCAACTATGTAGCTAGTTTATATATATATATGAAATGTCACAAAGAAACCTATTTCTCTTTGATTCTTATGGGCTTTTATTAGGCTAAAAATTATGTGTGTGTCTGTATATACCATGTGTGCAGGGGTGCCAGGAGAAGGTGTTAAATCTCCTAGAACTGGAGTTTCACGCAGTTATGAACAGTCTGATGTGGGTACTGGGAATCAAACCGCTTTCCTCTGGAAGAGCAATACATACTCTTAAGCACTGAGCCATCTCTGCAGCCCCAGAAAATTAGTTCTTTGTACGTTAACCAATACATTTGAAAAAATTGGAACTATCAAAAACAGCCTCTTAAGCATTTTCCAAATGTGATCTTTGCCACAGCAAAGACTGGGTATTATCTGCTCTGCAGCAGGAACAGAAACTAACGCCGAACAAGTAAAAATACATGATAAAAAGAGAGTCTCGTTAGGAACACATAGCCACACATCAATTCCAAAGACAGTCTTACCTTAAAGGACAGGTACATGCTAGCACAAATGCTTACTAACTCAAGAGGCTTACTAACATAGTAACAGTTACATACCCAACTTGAGTTTAACCAGCTATTAGTTAACAGGGAACAACGTTTCCAAAGAAGCTCAAAGATACACTTGACCTTTGATCCGCTTTCTCGGGAGCTGAACTTACAGGTGGTTGTGAGTCTCCTGAAAGGTTCTGCCAATGAACTCAGCTGCTCTGGGAAAAAACTCTGGTTCTCCAGAAGGGTGACAAGCACTCATAACTGCTAAGCCGTCTCTCCAACTCACGTTTTAAGTCAGAGAATATCCACTACCTACTGAACATGTATTATGTTAAAAAGACATTTCCCTCTTTCATATACTGCCTCATCTCCTTATTATAAAAGTCCTGATGATTATCATACCTCTTTTACAAACAAGCAAACGGTGGCTCCAGGATGTTAAAGACTTATTGAAAGTCACGCCGCTGATGAACTATTTTTGAATCTACACCTACGTAACTAGGAAGTGCTTGATCTTTGGCCAAAGCTGCTCAGCATGAAGTGTAAACCACGTCGGCTTCACGGGCAAGGCAATCCACCTCATTCATTCTCAGCCCATGGTCAAACGGCAAACACGTTTAATGTGCTCCTGTCCTAAACTAACTCTTTGTATTATGCTAACCGATCCTTACAATAGCTAAGTGAAGGGACTATTACCATTTGTGAAATGAGCAGACTTAGGGACAAAATGTCAAAGATAATCCAGGTCCCAACTACCAGGGAGTACACTTGGAACTCAAATACAGCTCTTATTCTGAAGTTCACATTCTTATCCTCAAGCTTTCCTGGAATGCTACGGTCTCCCCATCTTCTGCCTGGGAACACATCCTGCTGCTATTTCCCAGTCACCAGTTACTGTACCTGGGGTCACCATCCTCTAGGACACCCCGTATGTGGGTGACATCTTCTCGACCCCCACAGGGCTCAGGAACTCCCTCCCTGTTTCCTTGGAGCTCTTTATTTACACCGCTAGTAATCACTGCACTGCTGTAAACTAGGGCTAACAAAAACATCATGTGAGCTACATAATAAAAAAAAAAAAATAGAGCCAGAGAGATGACTCCAAGGTTAAGAACACTTCCTGCTCTTGTAGAGGACCCAAGTTTGGTTCATAGTATCATCTGAGGAAGCTTACAGTTGCTTGTAACTCCAGCTCCGGGGGATCTGACACCTCTATGGCTCTCCACCGGTACTCCTACATACATGGCATAAAAATACGCATGTACACATGTATTTATGTACATATACATGAATACAAACTAAATCTCTAAAGACTTGTCCTACATTAAAAGCAAAAATAGGTAATGAGTAACATGTTATTTAAGCAATTATGCTCCAAATGCCATTTACATGTAATCAATATAAAGGTATATTCAGATTGTTTTTATATTTCTTTACTCTTCAACGTTATTATGTATTTTACACGTACAACACATTGCCATGCACTTGGACCCTATTTCAAGTGCTCTGTGGCTGGCAGTTTCTTTATTATACGGCTAAGCACTGAAGGGAAAGAAAAGCCTGTTGCTTGGCCAGTAGGTTCAGTTCGTTTTTGAATCTTCTTTGGATCATTACACAAAAGACATCATTAATGCATGTCAAATTAATCGTTGAATAAATACAGCAAATGGCTTTGATAACTTTGATTTGGATCATGGAACAAGTATAAAACCAAAATAAATGAAAGGAGAAACAGCTTGGTCACACTGGTCAACATCAAAAATATTAAGAGAGACCAATCGGTGTGTTTTAGCAAGTCAAGAACTGCTGAACCCCCAGGTTTATTCTGTCCCTTTGAGGAACTCAGCAAAGTTGCTGCAGATGCTATCAGGAGAAATAACAGCAGCTAACATTGACCCAGAGGCCTCTGGTCTAAATAGCCTGTACCCATTATCATGTTTAATTTTCAGAACCCTCCGAAATAGAGACCAGTATTATCTCCGTTTTCATAAGAGGAAACTGAGGCTGGGGGCACTGTAGTGGCATGCCCATAACTAACAAGGTACTTAGACAAGGCAACTGCAGCCCTGAGTTAGTCGGACTACAACATCCCACTCTTTCTCCTCGTGTATTACTTCCGTGGAAGCTTCGGATTGAGTCACGGTCGCTAAAAGATGAAGCATGGGTTCCCATGTGTAAGGACCACACGAAGCTGTGACTCTGAACAGCTATGAGCGTAGCCCAAGACAAACGGTAAATTTTGAGAGCTTTTTAACTGGGGGTGGAGTGGGGTGGTTTGTTTGTTTGTTTTTGTAACTGGGTGGCTCAATTATGAACTTGGTAGGTGACAACATTGCGTTGCAATGAAGATGGTTGACACACTTGAAACTAGTGTTTCCTACCAGCCAGGTGAACAGGAAAACGGGAAGACAGGATTCTGCTCTCAAACAACCAGGCCAAGACATCCCTGACTATTACAAGATAAAGGTGGAAAAGGGGGGCGTGTTCGCTTAAACTTTTCTGCCCGACAGACAAGTTTACAGGCAGCGCCTCGGTGTCAGACAAACTCTTTGTCGCACTCCTAATCGACAGAAGGACTTGCAAACGGTCACAGGACGGTCGCCGAGAAGTGTGGCCACTGGCGATGCCTTCATTTCCGACTCTGCTCTGCCCACGCTGGGTCCGAGAGGACCGCACAGAGTGAAGCTAGTGGCCGGGCCCAGCAAGCTCCAGCAGCCGCCTTCCCACACACCCACCTGCACCGTGACGCGCTCCCCACTCGCGTCCTGCACCCCGAGGGCGTCCCGCACGCGCAGTCTCACAGACGCGCGGGGCCTGGGGCAAGAAACGGAGGAGCAGAGGCGCAGGGCGCCCAGGAGGCGCCGGGCCCCGAGCATGCCGTGGCCGGGACGGCCGGTCCGCCGGAGCAGCCCTCTTCACCCGCGCAGGTCAGGCGCTCGCGTGGCTCTTCTTCCCCAGCCCTGGGCCGTCCCTGCAGGCCCTCTCCTCGGCGTCCTGCTCCCGGAAGCCCGGAAGGTGCAACTAACGTGGAGCACGGTGCTGATGGCGCGCTGGAGCGCCGGGGATACCCGAGAACGCAACCAGAGTAAAAGCACGCTGCACGGGGCTACGTCACCCCGCGCGCCCTTACGTCATCACGCTAGGTGTGGTCTGAGGCTGGGCATGCGCGATTGTGTTCTGGAGCTGGCACGCCCACCGTGGGGCAAGAGCCGAGGTGGGCGGGTGCTTGCTGAAGTCACGGTTGTGTGGTATCAGCTGTCATAACACACCCTTGCTGAGAAAGAAGAGACTCAAGCGTTGCCTGTCAGAATCTTCAAGTCTTTCCCTTCTTTTGCTTGCTTTTGTTTGGCCTGAAAACCAGGACCTTTTCATATATTCGGCTGCATTTTAGGTCTACGCAAAAATTAAAATTTGCATAACTCAGCAAAAACGCGTGATAATGCCTAGTTAAACAGTAAGAGGTCAAGGTAAAGGCGAATGACAGTTCCCACGGATGTTAAGCCGGTTTTACCGATAACAGGAACGGGTCATCCAACCAGCTTAATACATGTGTCAGATTTAAACCCAGAACCTCTGGGGTTAAATGCTCTAAACTATCCGGCTATACGGTGTTTTGTGGTGGAAGATAAAATCGTAGTCTTGTCCATCGAGGAGCGCATGATCTAAAGATGATGCTGATGATGACGGGGGGGGGGAGAGAGACAGAGAGACATAGAGAGAGACAGAGACAGGGAGATCATTACTGTGTAAACCAGCAAGCACACACATAATTATGTGTGTGGCAAGTGGATTGGCAAAGAGATAATTTGGCTGAGTTTTGAGGAAGGTTAGAATTTTGCCAAAAGAGAATGTCAGAAGCTGCTGGGAGGGCGAATGGCCTTGAAAGAATTGTAAAATTCGTCCCTAGACAGACTTGAAAATATCTCCAGAAAAAGTACTTTGGGGGCACTTCTAGAACCTCGAGAAAGGGAAAAAAAGAAATTTGTAGCCTTCCATATTATGGAAATGTATCTTTTATCTTAAAGTATAAATTTACATTATATATCCCTGTCTCCAAAATAAAGCAAAACCAGCAGCCAGTAGTTGTGGGCTGTTTGTACACTGTGTGAAGGTATATTGCTGATTGGTTTAATAAGGAGCTGAATGGCTCATAGCTAGGCAGGAGGTGTAGGCAGAGGGAGGAAGTAGGAGGAGATAATAAAGGTGCAGAGGAGACGCTGACAGATGTGGAGAGAGTTGGACATGCAGAACGAAAGAAAGGTGGAAAGCCACAGGGTAAGACGTAGATTAATAAAAGCTGGTTGATTTAAGTCATAAGAGCTAGTGGAACAAGACCAAGCTAAGGCTGAGCTATCATAATTAATAAGAAGTATCTGTGTCATCTTTGGGGGGAGCTGGCTGGTGGGACAGACAGAGACCCCTGACAACCAGCAAGCTCATTTTCTCTTCACGTCAGTTTTCTGTCTCACCTTTCCTCTTCCTCTTCACTACGCTGGATTTTAAGAACTGTAGTCTGAGACTCAGGGAGACAGTCTTCCTCTACTCAAGCCAGAGGAATTAGAAATTCCCTTAGTTAAAACACTCTGAGCAAAGGACCCTTGTTCAGTATCTCAAGGAAAAGGGAACCCAGTGGGTGAAATGGAAAACTAGCAGTGGTTAATCAAGCGCACAGCAAAAGGTGATCCTTCCCTGCCTGCCCCGTGCTGAAATCCAGCCTCTTCCTGTATCTGTTCCTGCATCAAATCCTATCGTCTTCTAGCCTGATTTGTCTTCAGTGTTTGGATTCATACTGCATCTTTAGATGCATCCCTTTCCAGGTAGTAGCAAGAGTATTGTCCCATGTTAGCCGTGATGATGGGTAGACTGTGACAGAATGGCTCTTCTAGGCCAAGAACACTTCTTGTATTAACTCCATCATCACCATAGCCCTTGCCCACCCCGAGGTTAGAAGGAATGAAAGATTAGAGGGCTTTTGTACCAGACACCAACTTACTTAGCCGTCCTGTTCCAGCCCGTGCTCTGACTCATTGTGTTACTCTAGAGATTGAACTCCCGTGAATTGTTCTCCTGCAACATAAGACGTGTTATCATAGCCTGTCTACTAGATCTTCTCTGATCCCGGAAGTTCACCGAAGTGTCCCATCTGAGAAGCAGAAATGAAATGGCAGTGTTAACCTCTGAGACTTGGGGTCTGTTCAGTGAATGCTGCCAACACTATTCTGGAGCTTTCGGAACTTTTTTTTTTTTTTTTTACTTAATAAAATGTACGGGTGTTTTGCCTGCATGTATATCTGTATACCACATGTGTACCTAGTGTCCCCAGAAACTGGAATAGGGTATTTTATCTCCTGAAACTGTAAGGCTTAGCTCTATGACCCATGATGGAACTTTCAGGAAGTCACTCGAACTCTCAATTTGGAGGGTTGGAGATGAAAGAAGGAGGGTGTTGGGGTGGGTACTCTCAGTGACTCACCAAGCTGTGCTTGGGTTGACTCTCTGCTTTGTTCATGGTACCCAATCTGAGGCGAGTGTCCCCACAGAAAGCAGGACATACCTGTGGCCAATTTGAAAGCATTAATTATAAACTCAGAGTCCCCAATAATGGGCTGCATAAGAAACGGAAGTTACTGAGGCCTTGTGCGTGGTGCGATTTAACTGAGATTTGAATTCCCCGCTTCCCTCTCCCCCAGTCTTCTGTTGTCTTGTGTGGGTCTGAATCTGTGCCTGCTAGAAGACTGTCGAACGTGTCTGTGTGCATGCCTAGCAAAGGGCTTTGTTCCATGTTTACTGTCGAATGTGTCTGTGTGTGTGCCTAGCAAAGGGCTTTGTTCCGTGTTTACTGAAAGGCACAGGAAGTATCATATGGAGAAGGAATGAAGGCTGCGAAGTTTTTAAATTCAGTTTTACAAGGGATTAAGTCACTGACTCCAACTGACCCCACTAACCCAGACAACAAACAATATTACAAACATTATTGTTTATCAAGCAGTGTATGTTGTGTCCATTATTTCTAGTGGATGCTCACTTTATAAGGCCAATTTCATCCCATTTGCTGTTTTCGGCAAGTGATTATTATGACATAACTCATGGGTCAGGGCCATGGGAGAGCCCATAACTGAAGATTACAGCTGTGCATTAACTTGGGTTGGAAAGCTGATTACATAAGAAATATAAAGCAAATAAGGTTGGTTGTTATACTGTTCTCTTAAGGTCATGTTAAGCACACAGGTTGAGCACACAGTACGATAACAATCATAAGTGACCTTAAGGTTTATTATTAACCTTGGCTGTGAGGTTCAGCAAAATCTTACGATGTAAGGGATATAGTTATCTTTTTTTCTGTGTAGCCCTGGGCTGTCCTGGAACTCACTCTGTAGAATAGGCTGGCCTCCAACTCTGCTTCCCAAGTGCTGGGACTAAAGATGTGCATATTATCCTAAAGCATCGTCACATGTAATACTACAGATAAGGAAACCCATAACTGGAATAGACAGACTGCTGCTAATTCTGATTTTGTTCAGTGAGTCCTAGACACTTATTAATTAGCTGACTAACCCGCGAAACCTGCGTTTCCTGAATTGGAGGTGGACGTGGATCATAATGTCTACTGCAAATAGGTCAGTGTGTGAAGCTGATCAATTTTATGCCTTCTTATTTGGGGGTAAATTGTAAAATAATTGCCTGGGTTTTCACTGTTGAGGTCGAAAGGGGGTTTAAAATGCTTTTATTATTCCATGAATAAAAGAAAAATGCATAAAACATAAATGCGCAGTTAGGGACTATTTATAAAAATGAAACTTGTGTCAACACGATGTGGGTCAAGGTCAAGAGCCTTGCCAAGAATTCCAGCTACCTCACCTTTCCCATACAGCTTTCCTGCCCACGGGGGCCGCTAATTATGGAAACTTTTTTGCTTCTAAATTTTCTTTATAGTTTAATAATCTAAGTATATGCAGCCTAAACATTATATTTTCCCTACATTTGAACTCATGCAAATAGAATCTTGCAGAATGGATTGCTCCGTGTGTGACTTGTTCGCTCAGCATTGTTTCTGTGAGGCCCAGCTGTACCATTGCCTCGAGCTACGCTAGTTTCCCCCATTCATCTTCAATTTTGTTCTCTTTAATTTTAGGTCGACCTGTGGTCAGCCACAGTCCAAATATGTTAAACAGAAAATTGCAGAAACGCTTCGAAGGCTTTAAATAGGATACCATTCTGAGGAACACCACGAACTCTCACATAGTCTGCGCCCTCGCACATGGGGTATCTCTTTGTTCTGTATGTCCATCCTGGCATATACGCCATCTGTCTGCTAGTCCACTTGGTGGCTATTTCACTTACCGAGCTAAAAGTCACAGTAGAAGGCTGGGAAGATGACTCGACAGGTGATGTGCTTGGCATACAAGCTTCAAGTCCAAAGTCTGGATCCCCAGAACCCACGCAAAATCCATGTAAATGTGGCAACCAGCCTGGAGGAATCCCCAAAGCAAGCTGGCTAACCAGACTAGCCAGAGTAGAAAGCTCTTGGTTTAAAAGTGAGAGACCCTACCTCAAAATATAAGACAACGAGTGACTGAGAAAGACATATGTACACATGTCCATGTATACATGTGAACATACATACACACATGCATACATACCATATACATATGCAAAAAAGAATCCATGATATATATGAGGTTTGAGATGCTATTTGGCTTCGGGAATTCCCTGGGGTCCTAGAAGACACCCTGAGGAAAGAGAGCAGTACTAAAGCTTGCGCGTACTTCTTCATGATGACTTTCATCTCATTTAGTCAATGTAACTGCATGAGTCCATTTTCGGTTATTTGAACAAACCAATAAACAAACGACCCATGATCCTGAGTAATGTCTGCTGAAAAGAGGTCTATTTATCTCATAGTCAGGGAGGCTGTAACCCCACGGTCAAGTGAGTCTGTCTGTTCCAACTCTGGGGAGATCTTTGATTACGCCACACCACGGTGGGTGGCATCACTGTGGGATGTGTGAGGATGAGAGGCTGCATGGCGCCTTAGGAAGCCAGAGAGAGTTCGGGGCCCGTGGTTGATTTTTGTCATTGGTGCCACATGGTCAACGGTAGTCTATACGCCGAGCTTCAAGGAAGAAGCTTAGAGTTTGAAATTCCTCTGTTCATTGTTCAAGGCTGGTTCTGGCTATTTGCAAATATTTTTGAGCATGATGAACCTCAAGCTTCAGACTAGAAAAGAATATGTCACTTTAGAGAATGAGCTCACTTCATTAAAGCAGAGTTAACACCTTCTCATAGCACCCTTCCTCACCTAACCATCACCCACTAGGACCCATCCTCTCATGCCTCCAGCTCGTGAACCCTTGAGGGACAACCCACCCCTATGCCATAGCAATAACTAGATTTTTGTATCCATTTTTATGAATGGACATTTAGTTTGCTTCTCCATCATAGATCTTCAGAGTAAGATTGCTTGTTACAAATGTTTTGGTATATATAACTCACTATACATGTGCATCAGTTAACCTGAGAGTGATATCTAAGAGTGAAACTACTATGGTATAGGATTTTAAATCTTTGTCTGTGATTTCCAGCCGGGCAATGGTGGAGCACGCCTTTAATCCTAGCACTTGGGAGGCAGAGGCAGGAGGATCTCTGTGAGTTCGAGGCCAGCCTGGTCTACAAGAGTGAGTTCCAGGACAGGCTCCAAAAGCTGTGGAGAAACCCTGTCTCGAAAAACAAAAAACAAAAACAAACAAACAAAAAAAGAAACAGCTTTTTCCAAATGTCACCTTCCAAACTTTGTCTCTTGACGTATCAGTGTGTGTGTGTTTGTGTGTGTGTGTGGGGGTTCTACACATATTAGGTAAAGGTTCTACCACTGAGATACATTCCCAACCTCATTCTCAGACTTAAAAATAAATTACGTGCATATGTGTGTGCCTGCTTGTCTATACACACACATCGTGTGTGCGGAGTCCCTAGAGGCCTGATGACAATGTTCGTTCCTCTGGAATTGGAGTTACAGGTGGTTGTGAGGATATGGGTGTTAGGGTGTCAGGTACCAAACCTCGGCCTTTCGAAAGAGCAGCAAGCGCTCTTAACTTCTGAGCCACCTCTCTGACCTCTGTCAGACTTTTTGATGAATCTGTGTCAGTAAAGGCGGAGACCCAGTTCTTACTTATTCCTTCCTAGCACTTTAAGTTTAAATCTGCATTCCCATGATCTTTGTTCTTGCATCCATTTCCGTGTTTATTTTTGCTGAACACTCTTGGATGAAGTAACTAAGTATTTTGCCCATTTTCTATTGAGCGGTTTCATTTAGTCTTGCTGGTTTTCTTATTAGAGCTGTGCAGATCTAAGGTGTGTCTTTGGATATATGAACTGCCTCAGTTCAATGAAGGGCAAGCATCTTCAACAGTGTGGCTTGCCTTTCCAAGGGCAAGCTGTGCCATGGGGGCTGGGGGGGGGGGGGGGTAGCCAGCCTCGACGTGAATCTTATCCCTTACTTTGGAAATAATATCCAGTTCTTAAGCAATATTATTAAGATTCTTTACACTTTTCCTGAAAACGTAAGACCAACATCTTTTGTTGTTTTACCTGTCGTTCTTTGAAAGTAGTTTTTTTTTTTTAATGAAATGCCTATTTCCTTATGTTCTTGTGTTCCTTGTTGTATGGCTGACGCTTGTCTCTATGATGATCTTCTTGGAGCAGCCTGCGAAGCTTGGGATATTGCTGTGCCTTGTTCAAAGCTGGTTCTGGCTGTTTGCAAATATTTTTTGTGCATGATTAACTTCTAAAACTTCAAACCAGAAAAATAATATAATTCAGAGAAGTAAAATTGTACACAGCAGATAACAAAATCTGAGCTGATCCTCTCGTGTTCGTATTTTCCTTTGAATTGTGCAGAACTTCAAAGGTTGTGAGTAGCTTTTGAAAATATGTCTCACCGCATACGCAGATCTGTAATGAGAACCCCGTCGTGTCTTGGAAGTCTTTTATACCTGCATTTTGCAGTTTTTTTCCATTGATAAGGTGAAATTGAAAAGAAAGGACAATTTTTTTTTCCCCAAAATTGCCCAAAATATGAACAAAAAAGATATGCTTCAGAAAGAGTATGTCCTACACATGTTCATAATGTTGTAGGGATTAATGCTTTATTAGTGACTTATTTTCTCGAATCAGGCACCCAGGTGTTGTCCAGAGGTTCGGAAGACCGTTCCCAGTTCTCCATTCTTGGGATGACTTCTCCCTGCTGACTGTAGGGTCTGTGAACTCTTGGGAAAGGCCTCGTCCCCTAGGGAAGTTCCCTTATTACCCTGAGGATTGCTGCTCGCGTGGTGTCTGCTCAACTCTAGTTACATAATGTGAATAATGAAGTCTCTGGTTCTAAATCTGAGGAAGTGCTGCGCTTAGGTTGGAGAACTTGGAAGCATGGTCTTCCTAGAACCCAGGCTGTCAGCACTCACCCTTGGTATACATGGAGCAGATAATTGTGTGAGCCTGGAGAGATGGCTTAGTGGTTAAGATCCTTTGTGTTCTTGCAGAGGACCCGGGTTCAATTCCCAGCACCCACACTGGGCCTTGCAAGCCTCTGTAATTCCAATCATTGGCTATCTGATGCCCTTTTCAGGCCTCTGCAGACCCTGAATGCACGTGGAACAATGAATTCAGGCAAACACTCATACACACAAAATTTTAAAACATTTTCAAATCTCAAAAAACTTGAACTTACTGTGAGGCTGGAGAGATGGCTCGGTTACTCGGTTAGTAGCAGTTACTGCCCTTTAAGAGGACCTGGGTTCAGTTACCAGCATCCACAACAAGTAGCTTGACACTGCTTTTAAATCGAGTTCGAGGGGATCTGATGCCTCCTGGCCTCCACAGGCTCCTACATACAGGCGCTCATACATACACATGAAAAGAAAAGTTAGTAAATCTTTAAAAAATTAACTCATCTGAGAAAAATTACCTTTATGCCCTTTTAGAAGGAGGAGGAGGAGAAGGAGGAGGAGGAGGAGGAGGAGGAGGAGGAGGAGGAGGAGGAGGAAGAGGAGGAGGAGGACAACAGCATGTTACAGAGAACGCCCCAAGAAACCGCTGAGCGCTGTGTTGCTGCCTGCTCATTGTGTCTTCCTATCAATTGGTTTGAGCATTCCATTTCAGGAGATACATGGAATGCTTTACTTATTGTGTAAGGTCTCTGAGTATCTTAATTATTATGCCTTCAAGATGGTTATCCATTGTCAAATTATCGGCACATTGCCATGTACAGCTAGGACCTGGGTTTCTCAGAATTTTTTTTTTCTGTATAGAGTTCCATATTAGAGCTTTCCAACTCATGACATCTAAAAGCAGATGGTATTTTAAGGGGTGCCCCCGTTTGGCTATGGAACTTTATCATTTGGGAACTCTGCAGGCTGGTCTGCCTTGTTGGTCCACTCGGCAAACATATGGGCGAAACATACAAGGTGAAAAAAAAAAACTTGGTATTCGCCGGGCGGTGGTGGCGCACGCCTTTAATCCCAGCACTTGGGAGGCAGAGGCAGGCGGATCTCTGTGAGTTCGAGACCAGCCTGGTCTACAGAGCTAGTTCCAGGACAGGCTCCAAAGCCACAGAGAAACCCTGTCTCGAAAAAAAAAAAAAAAAAAACTTGGTATTCTTGAAAATTCAGAAGGAAACCAACACACACACAGTAATGTTTGACAAGAGTTTCCTAAAACCAATGAAAGACATTGAACTGCAGATTCAAGAGTCTACAAACCCCAGGGAGGGTAAACATGAAGGGTAGCCCATCTAGCATACAGCGAAGCCACTGACAACCAAATAAAATGAGAAAATATTTACAACTATTTATTATTTCAAATAAACTAAGACTGCTGCTCTTACAGAGGATCCTGGTTCAATTTCCAATATTCTCATTGGACGTTTCAGAGGTGCCTACTAATTCCAGCTCTAAGGGATCCAATGCCCTCTCTGGCCTTACACACACACACACAC
The DNA here is from genome assembly GCA_963919715.1 of Microtus obscurus. Lineage (NCBI taxonomy): Eukaryota > Metazoa > Chordata > Mammalia > Rodentia > Cricetidae > Microtus > Microtus obscurus. Next base: position 24,995,349 of record CAWTZC010002521.1, read on the forward strand.
ACACACACACACACACACACACTCTAAAAGAACAAACGAGCAACATATTTGTATGTGTTGTGTATATGAGCACTTGTGTGCCAATGCCCATGCAGGCCAGAAAAGGGCGCTGGGTGCCCTGAGCTGGAGCCATCTGATAGGGGTTTGGGGAATATCTAATGTAGGTACTGGGACCTGAACTCCAGCTCTCTGCAAGAGCAATAGCACTGCTGGCCATGAAGCCACACTGAGAGCTCCTGAAACTGCAAAAATGTTCTACTAAAATCTAGAAAAGGCTCCTTTACAACATTCCGGGCAATGGATTTTGTTTCTGTTTTTGTTTCAACATTGATAGAAAACACAGGCAGCAGAGGCAAATGCAGACAAATGGAGTTCTCCCGAGTTAAAAGCGTCTCCATAGCAAATGATCAAAGCACAGAGTAGACCATTTGAAACCCTTATATTTAGTAAGCTGAAATGGGTAAGATGCTCAATTCAGTAATCAGAAAACAACCTGACTTATATGTGCAAAAAACTGGAATAGACAGTTTTTCCTGAAGAAGACATAGAAGTGGTTGAATATGTTAAGCTTAGCTAACTAACTAACTAACTAACCAACGCCTGACATCAGTAAACATTGGGGCATGAATGAGAATAAAAGCCTTGATGAACAATCACTTTATATATGCTAAAATGGCTTTTATTGGCAAGGCAAAAATTAGAAAGATTGTTAAGGCTGTAGAAAAAAAGGATACTGGCAAGTTAATGATGGGATTATAAATTATTATGGCTGTTCTGGAAGGTAGTCCCTACCAAAAAATTAAAAATTGTGAATTACCAGATGTTTCAAAAAGTTTGCTGTGGTTGTACATCCAAAGGAGCATTGCCTGCTTTCCCAGACGACCTGGGTTGGAGTCTCAGCATCCACCCTTGACTCACAGCCCTCTGTAACTCTAGTTCAGGAGATTCAACACCCTCTTCTGATTTCCACAAGACCTGGCTCACACATGGTATGCAGACATACACTCAGGCAAAATACTCCTAAGCTAAAATAATTTTAAAAAGTAATAATGTATTGTATCCATAGAAATTGCCGAGACATTTTCAACTCAGAAGATAAACATGAGGTGATACGTTAATTGTCTTGATTTAGTCATTCTGCAACATAAATATTCATCAACCATTATGTTATTAATATATGCAGTTGTTAGTTTAAAATGTAATTAAAATAAATTCTGAGAGGAAAAAATGGAATGTATAACGAGTATTCTTAACTTTCAAGAGCCACAGAGACAGTCTATGGGCTGGGGTAGCCTACTGACCCAGCAAAGGGAACCAAGATTCCTTGCATGGGCTTCTTAGGTACTTACTATGTCCACAAGTATAAGCATGTATTCAAATTTGTTTTCAAGTGCCTACTTGAAAACATGCAGGCATTGCTGTAGGCTTTGAGAGAGAGAGAGAGAGAGAGAGAGAGAGAGAGAGAGAGAGTCATTAAATATTCTGGAAATTCCCGTAGATTCCACCTCTTGCCCCAATGAATAGGTGTCTGTCTGGCTTAGGAGCCATGCAGAACTAGTGAAAATAAGGAGGTGTATTCCGATCATGGAGCGATCCCTGCTCTAGTGTTTATTGGGTTTCCAAGTTTGTTCATGAGAGATCGATGAGTCTTCTTATAAATTACTCCTTTTCCCTTTTTAAATTTTTTGAAAAATGTACATTGTTTAAAATATGGAGTTACACAGTTGAAAGAGTTCCCATACCCCTTACTTAGTTTTGTGTTTTAATGATTTCTGTCTTCATATGTGTATAAATGCATGCTAGAATATTTATTAGAATATATGTATAGAATACATATGTGTCAATGAATAGTTTTTTCCTGATCTATTTGTGAGCTTCATGTATTATGCTCCTTCGTTTCCAAATTCTGTCTATTTTTTAAGAGTTGTGACTTTCTCTTGAGAGCTTGTTTGGAGGTCCTAGGAGGAGCGGACAACTTGTACCCTGTGGTGGTTTGAATGAGAATGTCTCCATAGTCTCAGAGAGTTGGATACTTTGTCTTGAGTTGGTGGTAATGTTCAGGTAGATTTAGGCGGTGTGGCCTTGCCAGGGGAAATAAGCCACTGGCGGTAAACTTCGAGGTTTCAAAGCCACAAGACATTCTGTTCACTCCCTTGGTTTCCTGCTTAGAGTTTTAAGATGTGCGTTCTCAGCGTTCAGGTCCAGCCACTGTGCCTCCAACTCCCCGTTATGGGCCGATGTCCCTGGGATCACGAACCCAAATGAACCCTATCTTCTACATGCTGCTTTGGCCATTTTGTTTGATCCCAGCGGTAGAAAGGTAACTATTACATATACCGTTCACCCTTATCATCCTCTGTGGGGGACATCTAAGGGACACACATGCAGTGGCGAGAGAGAAAGAGAATGCTTGCCCAGTTCAGCTGGATCAGCTCTGGTGATGGGTGGGTGATAGACGTTGCAGCCAGACTGCCCTTATATTTTTGTGTTGTAATAGGGAGCGGCGTGGCTGTGCCCCTGTACCCGGCCGCCCGCATGGCCCAGCCTAAGCCCTGAAATAATTACACGAAAACTGTTTTCTTTTAATCACTGTCTGGCCCATTATTGGCTAGCTCTTACATATCGACCTAACCCATTTCTGATAATCTGTGTAGCACCCCAAGGTGTGCTTACCGGGGAGATTCTAGCCTGCATCTGCAGGGACTGGGAACATCATGGCGACTCCTGACTCAGCTTCTCTTTCCCAGAATCCTCTTCTGTCTACTCCACCCACCTAAGGGTTGGCCTATCAATGGGCTCAGGCAGTTTCTTTATTTTAACCAATGAAATCAACAGATTGATATAGGACACTCCCACATCATTTTTGGGACTTCCTTTTAAATAATTCCAATTCAATGAAAAAATTTAGAAAATTTAATATTAATACTATTTTATGATACACATTCTATTTTTCAAACTGTACCAATTATTCCAATAATATCCTTTATATAAATTTCTCCTTGACCTAAGATCTAAACCTACATTATCCATTTAATTTCTATGGCTGTTTTTTTTTTTTAAATATTTATTTATTTATTATGTATACAATATTCTGTCTGTATGCCTGAAGGCCAGAAGAGGGTGCCAGATCTCTTTACAGATGGTTGTGAGCCACCATGTGGTTGCTGGGAATTGAACTCAGGACCTTTGGAAGAGCAGGCAATGCTCTTAACCACTGAGCCATCTCTCCAGCCCCCTATGGCTGTTTTTCCTAGTTAGTTAGAGCTTATTTCTGTTGCTTATAATGGAAGAATTTAATGATATAGAATCTGTTGTTTATGACCACAGATCCAACATAATTTATCACCCAGTGTTAACCAATACTTCCTTGTAGGCACAAAAGTCTGCTTTAGAGATCAAGCTCATTTTCAAATTTAGTTTACTTATTTCTATTTTTACATATATAGATGTATATTATATAGCCATATGTGTAACATATATATGAATATATATTAAGAAATTTATTCAGGATGACACTGCACATTCTTGGTCTGTGATTTAAATCCAAGCCTACTTTATCCCAAACCCCTGGCTTATTTCACTGGCGGCTTGGAGATATTAGGAAACTGTAATCCCTCAGGCATCTTCCATGCTGGTTTTTTTTTTTTATAGACAAGTAATTGGAATAGATGACAGCAAATTTTAAACAGAAAAGTATGTACAAGGTGGAGGTGGAACTTGATCAATAAATTCATATCAAGAAATATGGTCAGGGCTTCAACAGCAAAGGGAGAAGATAAAATCAGCTTTCTCCCCTGGTGAAACCGAGTGTTTATAGATTGTCTGTCTACTGTCCGAAGTGTGATTAATATCAACGCTGACCAGCCGACCTCCGCCATCTGCGCTGACGGTTACGCGTTGAGTTAGCTAACACTGCTAACGTTGACATCTGCTAATGTGACATTACCTCTGGAATGTGAGGGACTCGAGCAGTTCCTGCGTGATTTCAGTGTTTAACTGGCCATCCTGACTAATGTTGACATTATCCAGTCCTGACATTTAGCTGTAACGTATCGCAAAGATCCTATCTGTAAACGTGCATAAAAATCTGCCTTCTCTGGTTTGATAGTTTTAAAATAGTGGCATGATAGAAGGAGTGCTGAAGGCAAAGTGGTCTGATCCCCTCAAGCCGTCTAGAGCTCTCTCTCTCTCTCTCTTTTTGCCTCTCTCTCTCTGTCTCTGTCTCTCCCCCTCTGTCTTTCTCTGTCTGTCTCTGCCTCTGTCTCTCTTTCTCTCTCTCTCAAAGTCAAATAAAAAGTAAGCATTCGGCAGGAGAAAGCAGAGCTTTAGACCCAGAGCAAACATTACCTGCCGTTTTATGGTTTTAGTTCTGAATCTGGTGACAAAGAGGAAATACGTGAAGGTGAGGAGCTTCATGGACTGGGCGTCTAGGAAGCAGTTGGAGGAAATTATTATGAATAGCCCAAGGGAAGCAAGAAGATGCTGACAAACCAATGGGCCCTCTGCTCGGCCAGAAGCCTGAGAAGAAAGGTAAGAGTGGTTGCCATGGTGGACATCGGACAGCCATCAGAGTTGTCTGGCTCACAACTTAGATTGCATTAGCCAGAATTCCTACTTAATTCCTACCTGAATTTTCATAAACCAGAAGACTCTAAGAAAAAACTTAAATCTGAATCATAAAAAGAGGCTCATGGCCCCCAATCGGTTCTCAAACTTGAGACTTCTAGAACCCCATGGATGAAGGGAAGACTGGGTACCCTTAAGAAAGATACTACTAAACATTTGTGTGATTAGTATTTCATCAGGCTTCGTCCCAGCGTACACACAGCCTTCTCCCTGAGTGACTAGACTGAGGGAGCAGATAGCAGAACCCTTGGATACTACAGCACGATGTCTCTGAATCCCAAACATCACTGTGGTCCGCAGAGAAAGGGCTACGGCAATTATGGGGCTTTACATACACTGAGCAACTGACAGGCTCTCCACACTGGCTTTCTAACCTTGGCGAGGAACAGAACTCACTGGCCTAGTTGAGTTGCCCCTTCCTAGGAAAATGACAGCTCCCCCCAACCCCCCGCAAGACAGTGCTTTATCCCAGGAAGATCAGCAGAGTTCAGTGTCAGCATCAAGGGTCTCAACGGTTTGGGGGTGGTGTCCCCCATTCCCTTCCCATTCCAATGATCTAATCTGCCTGTTCAGGACACAGAACCGAGAGAACAAGAGGAAATTGTCCCCAAGTGTAAACAGGTGACATTTCTAACAGCAGGTGCTATCTCAGGTGTGGCTTCATCAAATAAATTAGCACAGCAATTGATATTAGCAAATCCAATTTCCTGTTTGTTTTTTTTTTTCTGCTAATGAAAACTTCAGGAGGCAGTTTTCCTTCAGCTGGCACAGCTAGCGATACACCTTCAACAGTCCCTCCCTAAGAATGTACCAATTTCCTAGCCCTGTGTCATATATTAGTATGCAGAGGTCACCAGCTCCTCTCCCTTCTTCAGAACGCCACACTGGTCCCGCCATTCTATCTCTTTACGACTGGACAGGAAGTAGAAAGAACTTCAGGCTTATTGGTTAAGATATGTGTCTGAATATGGAGAAAGTTTTGACAAAAATTCAGGGCTTTGGGACCAGAGACATGGCTCAGTGGTTAAGAACATTTCTTGCTCTTGCAGAGGACCTGGGTTTGGTCCCCAGCACCCACGTGATGTTTCACAACCATCTGTAACTCCAGTTCCAGGGAATCTGATGTCCTCCTCTGACCTCTTTGGGCACTGTTCACACACACACATGCACACACATTTATATGCAGGTAAAACACCCATGTACATAAAATGAAAGTAAATTTTTAAAAATCCAGGGATCTTGGTGAAATTTCTAATGCTCCTTTGATGTGGGGGAAGATATCTTTCCTGGGATGCAGGGTAAGATGATGCATATGATTTCTCTCAGAGTTATAAAAAAGATACACTACATAATAGGCTCCATGGGGCACCAACATGCCATCCACCCTGAGCTGTCTGTCATAAACCAAGTATTAGTTGCACCATGAAGGCAGAAAGCGGGGTGTACCCAGCAGTATCAAATGGAGGTGGCACACGTGACTAGGCTTGCGTTGACTCCACAGGCTAAGTTACACGAAGAAGTCACCCACACGCTCACAGTTTCTATTGCTGCTACAAGACCTTCTTACCCCCAGTTGTTCCTATGGCCTCAGGGGTTGTTCCCTCCAATTCTTTGACAGACAGAGAAAGAAAATTCAGGCCTGATTTACGGCTATTTTCTTGTTTCCCCAAGACACACAAGCATCTCAGTGACTGTGTGATATCCCTCTTTGTGGGGACCATCAGGAAGGATGTCCATGAAAGAAAAGCCCCCGACTGCCTAGAACTTCACAGCATGTCTGACATGGTGTGACTTTTGCATGGAATGACCAGACATGAGACTCTATAGAGAGCTGTAGGCTGTGGTTGATGGTTTGGTTGGATGGTCAGAGACTTGGGAGGGACATGATTGGAAATTTGGTGACAGGGGAGTTAAGGATTAGGCATGCATATAGACCTTTCCTCATGGAATCTGTTCTAGTTTCATTTCTGTCGCTGGGGTAAAATACCCTGGCTGTATGAAACTTGGGAGAGAAGGGGGTTGTTATTGCTCCTAAATTTTTATTTATTTTTCAATAGTATATTTTGATCATATGTTGTCTTCTTTTTCAGCTCTTCCCAGATCCTGTCCACTTCCTTAACCACCCAACTTCAAGACCTTTCTCTAAAAGAAAAAACAAAATCCAAGGAAAAACAACAACAAAAAACTAACCAACCAAACAAAAGCAAAATAAAAAAAGACAAATTGAAAGAAAATCAGTAAGAAAAACCCAAACAAACAAACCAAAAACCCAACCAAATCAGACGAACAACTCAAACAAACGCAAACAGAAAGTGCACACACAGTCATGAACTCCTTCAACTCCTGGCATGGGTCCTTAATTGTAGTATATTATTTTTCCCTACTATTACAGTGGAATATTGCTAATATTCCTCTGAGGACTTTTGTATGTCTATTTATGAGGGATTTGGTTTATAGTTTTCTTTTTGTGATATCCGTGTTTTATTTTGCTATCCAGGTAATATTGGTTTAGAGAGTGAGCTAGGAAGTACTCCATCCTCTTTTGTTGTCTGAGATAGGTTTTTATTCATCAAAGTGAACAGCTACTTTGTAGCTTAGACTGGCTTGGATATTAGTATATAGACCAGGTTGGCTTAAAGTGTGTGATTATATACGTCCCACTATGCATGGCCATTTCTCCTTCTGTGAGACAGTCTTGCTATACAACCTAAATCGGTTTCAAACTGGAGATCTCCCTGCCTGAGCTTCCCAAGTGCATTGACTCCACGCATGTGCCATGACATCCAACAACTCATTCCTTCTATTAACGTAAAGGTTTAAAGAATCCAGTAGTGACAATACCCAAACCTGGATATGTCTTCTCTACAAACTTCATTAAAACCGCGAATTCAATTCAAATACTATAATACTATCCAAATGAGCCACTTTATCTTGGGTGAGTTTGGGTCATGGTTTGTGGTGTCCAAACAATGGGTCTATCTCACGGAAGTTGTAGGGCTTGTGCGTATAAAGTTGTTCGTAATGTTCTCTAATTATTCTCTGAATATTTTTGTTGAATCTGTGGTCATGGTCCTCATTTCATTCCTTGTACTGATGTCTTCTCCCTCTCTTTGCTTATTAAATTCTATCCATATTTTTAGGGTATGGTTTCATTGATGTTCAGGGCCTTGTTTGTCCGTTTAATCCATCTCTTCATCATCTCCTCTCCGCTCGCCTTAAGTTTCTTCTGCCCTTACTCTCCACTTCCTTAGGGTGGAAGGCTTACACTGACGTGAGCCCATACTCTGCTTCAGATACAGTAAGCTTGCGGGATTTTATTCCGTGAGTCGGGTAATGGAATTGTGTGGTGACTGTCCCACATGTTTCGGGAAAGGACAGGCATCGAGCACAGAGTGGGTCAGATCTGGCTGGTTGACGACGGTTGGCAGAGCGTTGAGTCAATCCACTCTAGTTGGTTGATGGTGGGCAGGGCATTGGGTCTAGCAGGTCTAGCTGGTTGGTGATGATTGACAAGCACCGAGTTGATCACATCTGGCTGGTTGGCGGTTGGCAGTGCTGTTTGACAGCCTCGCTGATTTTCTGCTCGTGAATTCTACCGCTGACTAACAAAGCTACACATGTTGATGTCGCCAATTACAACTGTGGATCTGTCTCTGTCTTCTTTCATTTCTGTCAGGTTTTTCCTTGTGCATTCTGAACCCGCTTTCAATGCATGCACAATTAAGTACATTATGTCTTCTTGGTGGATTGACTCTTTTATCATGGTAATTCGTGCCTGGCTTTGAAGTCGGCTTTGTTTGATGTCTGTGCAGTCACGCCGGCTCGCTTTTGATTACTGTTTTCGTGATATATCTTCTCCCATCATTTCACTTTTAACCTATGCGTATCGGTGGGTTCGAAGCGACTACTTCACAAGGCATAGTTTGGGTCCTATCTTTTTCCGTAAAGCTTGCTAACATCTCTTTTATTTTGATGTGCTTACACCAGCTTGTGTCTGAAATAATCACTGATATATTTATGTTTGGGCTTTTTACTAGTAGTATTTTTCTCTTTGTTTTCTTGATTTCTTTTGGATTTTTTTTTTGAGCTGTTAAGAGTTCATCATGCTTTCACCGTGTCTTTGTTGGTCGTTGCCTCAGGACTTGACACAGATGTCTTTCCTGCTTTGCTCAGAAACAATACCTTGTTATTTCTAGAGCAATGTACAAATATGCTACGCAGGTCCCTTCTGTCCTTTTACTGAACATCCATCCCTCAGTGCTGACCCTTCTACTCTCAACGGAGAACCTTCAAGAACTTAAACATAATTCATTATGTTTACCGAAACGACGACCGCTTCTGCTGTCCCTCTTTGATTCCTGAGGTTGCCAAGTTTCTTCCTAGACTCATGTCCACCGTCTGAAGAACCTCCCTCAGCAGCTCTGGGAGAGCAGGCGCCCAGGAGAAATCCCTTAGCTCACTTTGTCTGAGAATTTTAACTTTATCCTCTTCCCTGGAGGTTCTTTTCATGACACTCAGAGTCATGAGCTCTCCTTGCTGTCCCTTCAGCACTTAGAAATGTCGGATGTCCTGACACAGTCATTGGAGTCGCCGTTCCCTGTCAGCCATGCACTGTTTTCCTGTGTGTACCTATTCATGTGTGGCCGGAGTAAGCTGAGGAGGAAAGAAAGGGCTTGTTTGGCTTATATGTCTACATCACTGAAGGAGGTCAGAACAGCCACTCAAGCAGGGCACGACCCTGGAGGAGGAGCTGACGCAGAAGTCATGGGGGACTGCTGCTCACTGGCTTGCTCCACACGGTTTGCTCAGCCTGCTTTCACCACCAGAATGGCCCCACTCATAATGGGCTGGGCCCTCTCCCATCTATCACTGATTAAGAAAACGCCCTAGAGCCCAATCCTACGGAGGCATTTTCCAAATCAAGGCTCCCTCCTCTCAGATGACTCTAGCTTGTGTTGACACAAAACTAGCCACATACCCTACATCGGACTGTGTATCTGTGGGCCTCTGAAGTCAAGTCTGGCCCTTCTAGAAGGTCCCTTTACCATTCCTTTCACACAGAATAGTCCGTTCTCTTGGACACTCGCCTCTGGATACTCAGGTTCTTCTGAGCAGAGGCCGTGGGATCTCCAATAGAGAAAAAGAAGTATGCTCAGTGCCAACTCAGTGAGACTCCAGGCTCATGTCCAGATCCCCAATCTGCCTGCTTAGATATGCTTCCAGAGTGTGCGTGACTCTGCTCTGTACATCCTATCAAGTTCTACTGCTGCTCCCTTCCTGGTAGCAGAGCCTGAAGGTTCTTCCGAGAGCAACTGCATTGCACCATGTTCAGTTGCTATCCCTGGGAGGCCCGCCCTCTTCCGAAGGGAAACAGAGGGGTGGATCTGGCGGAGTGGTGGGGGCAATGGACTAGAAGGAGAGGAGGGAGGGGAAACTGCAGTGAGGCTGTCCTATACGAACGAAGACTAAATAAAAAAGAAGAAAAGATAATAGATAAACAGCATCCAACATAAGGGGAAATTACAGAATAGGCTTCTGAAATAGAACAGGTAGGAGGGAGGCGAAGTAACCGTCTCCATGGTCTGCATGGGATGACTCTATGAGTCAGGCTTAGCGCTGCCTGGCAAATGGGAGATGAAAATTATTACTACATCAAGCCAACTCTCAGAGTCCCATCTCAGCCTCCTCGTTTGTAAAGCATTGGCGACATCTCCTTTTTAAAGCTGCGTAAGGATCTGAGGATTCCATCTTAGATGTGCCGAAAGACAGGATGCCACCAGTACCTAGTGTAATGCACACATCCACCACTAGATGGCAGATCAGGCCAGTCTATGTGGAGCCCGGGAGCCATGAGATGCAGGACTTGTTTCTGTATTAAGAACTGCCTGATGACCCGTGGCAGCCAGCCTGCTTCCCTCTCCCTAGGTAGGCTGCGTGAAGCTAAGAGTTAGAGTTGGTAAGGTCTTTAAGCATAACAAGTTTGTTTAGAATTCACCTGCCAGGCAGAGGTAGTCCTTAGAGACAGCTGGACCAGTGTTCAAGCATCTCCTGACTTAGCTGTGTCTGGATCTTGCGTCTGGTCACCAGAGTCCCAGGGCATTGCACCCCATCACGCATCACCTGTGTCCAAGTCTGGTCTGGCTCAGGTCTTTTCCTCCCCAGACTAGAGGCAAACTACAGTTGACATCAGGTGCCTTCCAGGGAACGTTTACTAAGCGACGAAGTAAACACACCATGGTTATTCCGTTCGCTTTTGCTAGCAGCCTCCCAGTCAGGTAGCCCAGCTAACAACAGCATGGTAACCCCTAGAACTGGATTGCCTAGGCTCATATCTTAGTTGTTTCATCTGCTAGCTGTGTGCCTTTCCCAATACGTTTCCATTTCTCTGCTTGAAGACTGGGGATACCGATGGCACTTCTCTGAGTACCCTGTGGCCAGGGTTAAACGAGCAGATGTACTTAGGGTGCTGAGAAAATGCCCGGCGTGTCATAGGTGCCCTGACCATGTTGGCTGCGTTCTGAAACTTGCCTTACCCCGAGGAAGACTAAAGGTGATTGCATCCAGAGAAGATCTGCCAAGGGCCTGGCACGCTTGCCTGCCACTGGCAGCAGCATCTCAGGAAGAGAAGTTCTTCTTCCTCTTCCTCACCACTGTCATTGATAGTTTGAGGTCCCCAAGCTACGTGAGTCAGGGACTCTGCATTGTGTACCTTCTTCCAGCCCCAGGCTCAGCAGTGGCTTCTGTAGGTGACGGCATGAGTGTGTTGGGGACGGCATGTTTACCACAGAGGGAGTATTGTCACCTTGGCTCAAGGGTCAGAAAACACCAAGGTGAAAGAGGAAGAGACCCCAATGCCTGTTTTTCTCTATTTCCTTACTAAAGACTATTGTGCTTTTGAGACAGCTTCTGAGAGTCATTGTTCAGATGCAAGTGGAGCCTAGGGCTACAAGGAGTTCATCTTGCTTGTTTTAAAAACTATGCATGTTAAAAAAAAACTATGCGTGTATGCATGCGTGTGTGTGTGTGTGTGTGTGTGTGTGTGTATATATATATTCATTTGATTGTGTGTATGTGGGCATGGCGTTTAAGGGACAGTTTTCAGTACTGAGTTCTCTCCTCCCATCATGTGGATCCTGAGGCTGGTACTCAAGTCACCAGGCTTTGCAGCAAGGACCTTTAGTAGCTGAGAAATCTTGAAGGCTTGAGTCCTATATTTTGTTATGGGAAGCCATGTCCTGCCTGATCACACATTAGAAAGGATTTCTCTTCTCTTCCTAGGTCAGAGGCATACAGAAAGCTAAGGGAGAGAATTGGAGAAGCCATTTAGGTCAACGTGTACATGGCTGGCTGTCAGTCGTCTGAAGGTCTCCTGAACACCGGGAAGTGAAGGAACTGGACAGGAGCCTGGTGTCAGCCGGCTTTTCCACAAAGTGTGAGAGATGACCACTAGGTGGTGCTATGGGCGTGAAGAGACGGTGAATGTAAATATTAGCCTGTCAGCAGGAGAGCTGGCAAACATCACCAAGAGAGGATCAGAGACCTCATCTAAATACATTCCAGCCATCTAGTGAGACGAGGGGTGGGGATGGGGTTTGGCTTCGGAAACAAGCAGGGGAAGACACTAGGAGAGAGGGGGGAGGTCGAGAGGATGTGGTTGCCTGTTTTCTATTCACCTCTTCTATTCCACTCTCAGGTCCCTCGACGGCCTCACTCGTGAGATTATGTCTCCCAGCATGCATTGGTACCTTTGCTCCACCGCGCCATTGGCCTGAGATGCCCCCCCTGGCGTTCTGAGCAGTGTGCTACTTTGCACGGCTTTTTCTTTAAGCGATACAAGAACTACCAAGTACCAAGAGGTCTGTGTCACTGCCTCTCACGTAGATGTAAGTAAGATCTGGGGCTCAGAGTGATTAAATGACCCACCAAAGACCAGCTCCTGCCGCCAGGGGCCCCCCTTTACACCCATCTGACTCACAGTGGAGGGTCTTCACCATGGATGTCGCCTGCCCCTCTGCGGTGCAGTCCCCATCCAGCCTGGGTGGGAGGAAGGAAGGGGCCTCCAGCTTGACGCTTCATTTCCCGAGTCCTTGGTGTGACCCTGAGGCCAGCGGGAGTGGTGTGACATTTCTGGCCTAGAAGGATAGTGGTTTGAATTTTCATAAGGTTTGCCATGTACGCCAGGGAGCAGGGCTTACTAGATAACCTCTTCTTCCCAACCCGCTTTCATCCCCGACTTTCATCCCTGCACACAGTTTAAGTGTGAGGGTGAACGGCAGAAGGACCCATGAACCGCCATGGGAACTCCGCGAGATCGCAAAGATGAACGCAGGGGAAACACACTCATGGCTAAAGGAGTTTTCACCTTTCTAAGTTGCACTAAGTGATGATAATCACGTCTCAGCTGAACATGCACCTGTTCGTTTGTAGGGTGCAGTGTCCCCGTGGCAGGCCTGTGTCTGGTGGTGGACAGGGCTAGGTGTCTTTGAAACCACTGAACGTGGAAACCAGGACAGGACACGGCCTGTGTGGCGAATGGGCTCTACCTGAGATGAGAGGGGTTTCTGTAGTAACCTCATCTTTCAGTAAGGTCGCTTCGGATTTTCTGTGCCCCTCTGGAAATCTCTGACCATGGTAGGCAGGACCTGCTAGGGACTCCAGAATTATGGTGGGGTTGTCCAGCCCTCCCGGTAACCGCCGCCGTCTCCCAACAAAGGCCACCGCACACCTTTAAACACAAAATAGTCTTTTATTTGTCAACGAAGGCTACACGGGATCACTTCTGGTTTTCTTTTTTTATGCTTTCCCCCCCCCTTTTTCTAGAAGGTATCTACATCTGCATTTATTTACAGCCTTGTTGGTATTTACACAGTCAAGAATACAGTGTTAGAAACACAAAAGTGTTGAGAAAAAAAACTTCTCAAAATTAGTTCCAGATCTCAGGAAAACATTTCCACATGGTAAGGCCAGAGTCTCCAGTGTCAGTCATCCAGAGGCAGCTTGCCAGAGCTGCGGGTTCAGAGGTCCTCGGAACAACGGGCACGTTTAGAACAGTGGGGTTCTGGTGGTGAGTGGATCAGAGCTGCCGGGGACCCCCAGACATCTGCGGGTCTGTTTCTGCTGGGATAGCCGAGCCTGCCCATGGGCAGTTATCCCTCAAACGTCTGCCCTTAGGATCAATCACATTTTTCTTAGGGACCAGGAAGTAGCCCAGTCTTGTGCCTTTGGCATTCCCCAGAGGGTAAGAAACACAACACAGGGCCCCGCCAGGGCCTCCCAAATGTAAGACGAGGTTCCCCACCCCAAGCCTTCCTGCCTTTGATCTTCCACAACACCGAGACACCTCAGAGCGCACCACTGTTCAGGGCAGTCAAGTACACAAGGCTGGTTTTTGAGAATGAAAAGGTTGGAGAGGTTAAAGTTTCTCTCTGTCACCTGAGCAATGAGTCTTTAAAATGAGTTTGCTGTTTGGGGAAGGCGAAATAAAAAGGCCTTGCACGGCAGAGTGCTCCCCCCCCCCACATCCTTCACCTCCCACAAAATAGAGACAATGGTTTGGACCTAGCTGGGGATGACATGCCTTACATGGAGGGCTTTTAGTCCTGATGAGGATCCCAGGAGAAAAGAGAGGCTGGGTCTTTCGGGGACCTCCCATCCCCAGGATTGGGAGCCACCTCTTAGGCTGGGTGGTCGCTGTGAAGGATGAAGAGAATTCTCATCTTTGTGTAATGGGTGATCAAGTCCCAAAGCCCAGCAACCTGCTGAAATCCAGCAAGCTCATCTTCCCGGGTACGAAACCTAGTGTCACTGCTCTCACCAGAAATGCCAGGGCTGCAAATGGCAAAGCTACCCGTATTCTAAGACGTCACATTGCAAACCTTGCCTGTAAAGGCAGCGGCTGAGAAGTCACAGCTGAAAGGCTCCTTCTTCTTCCCTTGCTCTGTGCCTAGAAAGCCCTGCCCAGGTAACTCAGCTCTCTTAGGCTTCTCCGTCATCCAAGCCCCGCCCAATGCCCTCTCTGTTTTCTGCATGCACTTGTCCAGTCTCCATCTCCACTAGCTTCCTAGGGTGTCTGTCAGACCTCGTACCCCTCAGGAGAGTCAGACACCAGCGTGGACCTTGGGCTGATTCTCCACCAGCGATTCTGAGCCAAGTGTCAGAGGCTAAGGTGTGGTTTACCACGGAGTCAATATTGCCCCTGTACCCTCCAGGGACGCTTGTCTGGGAGATGGTTGTAAGGGGGGGGGGAGTGGATCTTGGGGTATAGAAGACAAAATTGGGGATTGAGAAAGTCTTGGTTAAGGTCATGGAGGAGGGACTGAGGCTGGTAGTTATGGAGGGTAGACGAGGCACAGACTACTTGAAACAGATCTTAGAGGTTCAGAAGCTACCACCTTTAGAATCGCAAGTGTGGACCAGAGAGGAAGACCTGGTCACTCTATCAAGTAGACAGATGTAGTTGGTGCCCAAAAGACAGGTGCTGTCTAGGAAGACATTTAATACTCAGAACCTTCGACATAGGCGAAAGGAGCTGCGGCATAGGCCTCCAAACACACCTGGGAGGTGGAATCCAACTTAAAGGGGCCCAGGCCAGAGTGCCCAGCATAAGGTAGAGGCGTGTGTTTGTCAAGCCTGCTGCTGAATTAATTCCTTTGTAGCTCAGGATGGCTTGCTTGTTTCCCCTGTAGAAGCTAGGTACTCTTTCTGGGATGGAACCCAGGAAGAATACTGGGTCATTCCTTTGTTTAGTTTTTAAAAAGAACACCCAGTGATTCATCGTGTTTACTGCTCTTCTTTGAGGGAGGAAGGTAGTGGGGGAGGAAGACAGGCTGGATAGGTACAAGGAGATGGTTCCCTTGGGTCACGTGCTGTCTCTGGCTTACAAGTCAATGTCCCCAGCGGATCTCAGCCAGTGTCAGGCAGCCAGTCTGAGATAGATCAATCAGGCCAACTCACAGGACAGCTCTGCCCAAAGGACCCTTACAGCAAAAGTACATTTTGAGAGGCGTTAAGTCTTTTGGATACAAAAAGAATTGTGGTTTTTCAGGTCAAACTATTTTCTCTCCCATCCAAGAACGGCCATACCAGTCCCCATTAGCAGCTCACGCTGGGTACAGTGGACCTGAGGGGGCATCGGATCTCACCTGGCAGAGCTCTCATCCAGAGGTAATGAGCAACCAGTGGACGAAGAGGACTGTGACACACTGTGGCGACCAGTGGACAGGGCAGGCCATGACATACTGTGGTCACCAATGGACAGAGCGGGCCATGACACACTGTGGCAGCAGTGTGGCTTTTTTTTTTTTTAATCAGGAAGAGCACTTAGCGAAACACATCCTCTAATCCCAGTGGGACAAGGTAAGGCGAGATCTCCCCTCCTGGAGAAGCTTTGGGTGCCTCCCTCTGCCAGGCAGAACCCAGACTCCACATGGCTCCAATTCTCATGCAGTAAGAGACCTTCTCGGTTTCATTAACTCATGTCATGTTTCTGAAGACTCCATAAGGCTATAAAGGTGCCATGAGCTTATCAGTCCAACAAGGTTTCCACGGGGAATAGCTTAGACTCAGAATTCATTTTCCACACTTAATGTAAATGTAACCCATAAAAGTCCCATTTTCTAAGAAGCCCAGCTCAAAAGGAAGCATTTGGCTCCCTCTCTCTCCTGCCCCCATCTCCCAGAGCCTCCTGTGAGTGCTAATGACCATGGGATCCAGACAGTCAGACCACAAAAGGAATTCTCCAGCGAGCTCATACCTCCCCTGGCCTGCTGGCTGCTGCCTCCCTCTGGGCAGCCCCTCAACACTGGCTGTGCCTGTGCCTAGCCTCCTCAAGATGACATGTGCTAGCTATGTGCAGAAGTCTCCACGGGAACAATGCTAGCCTGGCCTTTGGGATCCGCGGGAACCAGCTGCTTTGGCACCACCATCCCTGATCCCAGTGGGGCTGCAGGACACCGACAGGCCATACCAAACAAGCTCTTTCCTCTTTTTTAAAACCAAAACCAAAACCAATCCTGGTTGGGGTTCTCTAGTGAAGAAACTCTGCAGAAGGGGTTTCCTGAAATCCAGGCTCTGGGACTCTGGAGTCTCTGGGGAATAGAGGGGAGGCAGAAGAGAGGCCAGGAGCCAGCTAGAAGGATCCCTGGCTCATGCCTTTGCTGACTCCTTTCTTTGGCTGACTTTGCATTTCCTATGCATCTTTCCAGGATCAAAGGCCACCGGGCATCTCTTGCCACATTCCTGATTCTCAGTGGCAGCAGCTGAGCACTGGAAGGGACAGGGCTTCCTTGCCTTCCCTGGACTTTGAGAGCTTGCTGCGTGGTGCTGGTTCTCACGTCTGACTTTGGGAGAGAGGAGGAAGATGAGCGAGGGGCATCGTGGAAGGTCAACCACTCACCGACATCCTGGTGCTCTCGTCTCTCAGGAAGATGGGGCTCACAGCCCCAGGATATTATATCACCAGACTGGGGAGAGAACCTAGGAGACACCTTCTCTATTTTGTTATGGGGGTGAGGGTGGCACTGACAGCTACACTAGAGACTTGCAAAAGGGAGAGTGGGGGTGTTCATTTAGCATCAAAATACAATGCTGGGGTGGGAGTCTGGGGTGGCCTGGCAAGGTGCTGGCTGAACGACACCATGGACCTTCCCAGAGCATGATGTGGGCCCTCAGGAGACACAAAGCATGGTGGAGAGAAGCTCACCACTTTCTGTGGGAGCCTAACAAAGTTCCTGAGGTCCCACAAGCACGTTCCTCTCTGCACCCCTCACTCCCACCCAACTCCAGTAAAAGAAGAAAGGGTTACACATGAGACAAGTTAGCACAGACACTCGTGTCTCACATCACACTGGGTACCTAGGGATGGGCAAGGACACACCCAAGGCGAGGTATACCCCAAAGAGAGGAGAAATGTACCCCAAACAACAGGGAAAATTCCTCAGGGAAAAGGGGAACAAAAGACAATCGAGTCATCATTGTGGTCACACTACAGGAAAAATAACTTCCATTCTTTGCAAAAAAAAATGTGTGAAGGCCAAATTTGTGTTTTTCTTTAAAAAAAAAAAGATGTTGCATGAATTAACAATGCAACCATTATCTTTCTGTTTTGTTTTCTGCACTTGTTTAAAAAAAAGTTTTTGTTTTTTTGTTAAGTACAACACAGTCAGGTATACGGACACAGAAGGATAGCTGTCTTTGGCAAGAAGTCCGGGCCTTGGCCCTCTCTGTCACCTTCGGCCCATCTCGCTCTGTCTCATGAAGTGGATATTGTTGGCGCTGTCCGACAGTTCTGGGTACTGCTCGACGGAGGTGACAAAGAAGCCATCATAGCCTTGCACCCGCCCTGTGTTCAGCACCTGCTGCCTCTCCCCCTCTGTCCAGGCCCGCAGGCCTTCCTCCCCTTCCCGCAGTCTTTGCTGCTCCCGGGCCCAAGCCTGGCGTACAGCTCTCTGCCTGGCCAGCTCCAGCACCCGCGCCTTCTCCTCATCCACGGTTGTCCCGTAGCGGGTGTTCAGGCACAGTGCCCTGTATTGCAGCTGGATGTCAGTGTAGCGTCTAGTCCTGCCACTGAGCATGGTGTTGATCTGGGACACCGTGACGTTGACCCCGTTCTCCAGGGTTCGCCGCCCCCCACTGAGGCCCAGGATGGCCAGGTCGCCTTCTGAAGGTCCTGGTTTCACAAAGTAGTGGGTGTCCACCCCGTCAATGGTGAAATGAAGGTTCTCTAGATAGTGGGCATTGTTCAAGATGGCCGCAATCCTCCGCCCATCCTCATTGGCCACGCTGATGATGTCTGTGGTCACGCGGCCATCTTTCAAGGCAAACTTGACCCCCTTGCCAAAGATGGAACCATTGGAGGCAAACTTCTTTGTCTCTGGGGCCTGCTGGCAGCTGGTGATGGTGGAGCCATAAAGCTGGTCAAAGCGTTCTAAGGTAACGAAGGCCTTGAGTTGCTTCTGGACTTCACATTGTACCCCAAGGATAGACTGATGGGGCAGGGTCATGAAAAAGAGAGAGGAAGAGAGTAAGATAAGAGGAAAATCAAACTCCTGAGAGCACCAAGAATCAGGGCAAACAGTTATATGGAACCTCCAGGTAGTTTGTTGCATCTGTCTTGATGGTGCTGATCATCAGGATACCCAGCCATCCTTCATCCATTCATTCCCACACCCTTCTATTCTGGTCCAGTTCAGAAGAAGCTGCTCTGGCCAGGTCCCTTTCTGGGCAATGAAGATACAAAATGAACTGGACTTCACTGTTGCCCTCAGAGAACTCACTGTTTCATGGGCACAGATGGACATGACAACAATGTTGCGACCACATGTAATGAATGACTGGTGATTTAGAAGACATAATAGCTAATAGATACAGTAATAGTTCTGATCTTCAGGCTCAAGTTTACCATTCAACACCCTGCTTGAGCCCTCTAGTAGATACTCTTATTGTTTCAAGGTCACTTTTTTTTGAGACAGAGTAGGGGAGTCAAGGGCAGCTGCAGTGAGAAGCAATCAAGGCTCAGAAGATGCTCAAGCTAATGATGGAGAAGAGAGGAAGAAGGGAGGAGGGTTCCAAGGGGAGGGCCAAGCCTGAGTTAGGACTTGAAGAACGTGGAGGGTGATGTTAGCGGAGGGATGACAAGAAAGACACTATGTTAGGACAACTAGAAATTCTCTCAGGCCTCTCACTTTGTTCTATTGCTCTGCACCTCCACTGTCCAAATATTTGAGGGACAGTCTCTGTCCCATAGTGCCTCCTCAAGTGTCTCTGCATGTGGCTATGTGGGGTCAGGTTGGACCCTGCTGTCCTGGGATACCATCTCAAGGAGCTCAATGAAGCTGTGCTCAGGGCTTCAGGGCTTTATCAGCAACCCAGGGCACCGGCTTTCGAAACAGCCCCATCAGCCTCCCGTTGAAATTAAGTCCTCTTTATAATTAATAGAACCCTGTCTGTGAACAATTATTTCCTAGAGTTTCACAAAAGCCAGAGTGCTCAACAACAAAGATCTTCAATGCTTGCCAAGGGCAGAAATCAATAATTCATTGACAGGCAAGGTTGGCAAACAGGCAGTCAGACAGGGACTCTGGGGAGCACAGAAGGAACCTGGCGGGGGAGGAAGCGCTGTGTGGCTGGAATCAGCCTTGGGGACAGCAGATGCTGGGACATCTGCACGCAGGGGCTGGGGTAGTAAGGTCTGGTACAGGCTAGGGCAGAAAGAGGAGGGCTCTGTGGCCAGACAGACAGACACAGGTTCATGTCATCTTCTATCATTCCCCAGCTGAACATCCTTGGGTAAGCTTTCTCTGAGCCTAGCCTCCTTATTTATAAAATGGGCTCTTTCCATGGGTCAGTTATGGTACCACAGAAGCACTGACAGTGTGCTAGCCTGTATGCTGGGCACTAATTGAGACGCGTAACTTAACCTGCTGTGTTTCATCATCTAGAAAAGGAGTAAGAAAGAAAAGGACAGTTGGACAGAGCAAACCACTTGATCAGACTCATCCACAGGTCTGGGAGGCGGCAACTAAGATGAGCCTAAAGGAATTAGTCTAGAACAAGAAACAGGAACATGGTACTGGTGGGCTGGCTCAGTTAGCAGAGCTGACCCCACACACATGAGGACCTCGGTAGAGAGCTGAGGATGGAGGCGGACATACATCTGTAGCCCCGGCGCTCAGGGGATAGAGACAGGGAGATCATGGTTCTTTTGGTCAGCTTGTCTGAATCCGTGAGCTTCAGATTCAGCAAGGGACACACAAAAACACAATCTTTCTGTCCAAAAGGTGACTGTATGTATACACACACACACACACACACACACCATGTGTGCCAAGGTAGGGGAAGCAGGAGACAGAGGAAAAGGGGAGGGGTTGGAGGGGAGACCAGGAAATTTTCAAAGCCCAGGACCATGCTCTGTGGTATTGCTGCTTCTCCCCAGAGTTTTCTGTCCCTGGACTCGCATCCCCTAGAAGACTTGGCCTACCTGCTGATCTACCCCTGCATTCCATGGGTTGCAGTACAGAGCCAGGCACAGACTCTGTTCCTGGTACAGGATTTATGAACGGAGGCCGAGTTTGGGACAAGCAATGCATGATGTGAGAAGCAGGCAAGATGGGACTGTTGTAAAAGATCTTCCCAGCCTTATAATCCCAAGCCTTTGAAATCTGGTCATAAAAGGAAGATTTTCTCTCTCTCTCTCTCTCTCTCTCTCTCTCTCTCTCTCTCTCTCTCCTAGAGCCTAGTCATGTCAGACAGGTGACCCAAAGTGGACAAATCTGGGTTTGAATCATCTCATGCATTAAACCTGGACAATGAGGAGAATAACAGCATGGTGCATTTGTGAGCATCACTCAGTGCAGGTGCAGCAGGTGCTTAGAAAACACCACATCTGCATTCAGCCCTCTCGCCTAGCGCTTCTGCCTGCACGGTGGACAAAGGCTTATTATTTTTTACGGCACTCTGAACTTGGTGGCTCACACAAAACTCCCTTTATGCAGCTTGTGGTGTCCATGAGCTGCTACAACTGGGTCCCTGGGGCCTGCTTAGCCACGGATTTGCTGTTTTCTGAAAGCTGTCCGGCAGGAACCATGAGGTTGCTACCTCAGTTTCCATCCTGCCCGGAATGGCCTGAGGTGTGGCTGTCATGTGGGGCGTTACCTTGCTGTTGTCCCATTCCTGAGTTTTCATCTGTGTGTGCACGAGCTCGTAGGACGGCTCCATGGCATCGGTGTCTGGTTTGGGATAGCCAGGTATCACGTTGTGTAGCTGGAATCCAAAGGTGAGCAGCCAGCTGTTGACATCTGGGTGGAGAGAAGCAGAAATAAGCCTCGTGAGCGAGCGTGAGTGGAAAGTGGCTTGTTACAGAGCTGACTGCCACACACACTGGAAAATGATGTCCTAGTCGTAAAAGCAAATGTACGGCTGGTTCCCTCACGCCCCCCCCCCAGTCATCCCTTTCCCAGGCTTGTGCCTATAATTGTCCTCCGACAGGTAGATCCAGGAGAGAGGAAACCTAGGCAGAACCCACACTCCAGGTAGCTCTTTCCCTCTCTCACGCTCATCTGCTCACCCAGAGGTAGCTGCAGACCGATGGAAACATTCGTGTAAGAAAAAAGCTGCCCCTTCTCTACCCACCCTCTTTGTAGCCATTAGAACCTCGGGGCCATCACGCCTGCAGGCATGAGGCTGGTTAGTGAGAGGATCCAAGAGCTCTCCTGCGAGCTACCTGTCTTATTTCTGACAGCACTAGGAAGTCTCTCAACCTCCCAGGGCCTCAGCCTGCTAGTCTCTAAGCTGATTAATCATATTCCTTGGAGTTGCGAGTTATTGATAAGGTATTTCGGTGAGCACTGGGCTCACTGAAGAATGGACTCAGAAACCTGTGATCCCAGGTTGGGGTATACTTCAGCTGGTAGAGTGCTTGCCTAGCCTGCATGAAGTCCTGGGTTCAGTCTCCAGCACTACATAAATTGGTGCCCGTCATTCCTGCGCCCAGGAGGTGGAGGCGGGAGGAACAGAAGTTGAAGGCCATCCTTGGCTACATAGTGAGTTTGTGGCTAGCCTGGGCTACATGAGATCTATTTCAAAACAAAGCAAAGCAAAACCAAAGATGACAACAAAAATCCATCCAACTAACCAACCAAATAAAGAACTGCAAAAGCCATGCATGACCTTAGATGGGGGTTGAGGCAGGCTATCATGTGGCAGAAGGCCCACGGTGCTGGCAGATGCTATGTCATCATAGAACCTCCCCTTGAACACTTATGACCCCAAAGGGAGATGAGGCCTGGGCCCATAGATCTCTTAAATATGATAAAAATCAGACATGATGAAGGCATGTCATTGAAGCCGAACGAGAAAACCATGGCTTGTCTGGCATCCTTTGGAGGTGGAGGTTGTACTCCAGGCAAAGATGGCTGCACAAGGCAAGGTGCCTGAGAGGGGTTAGTGAGGACGAAGCAGAGAGGAGTTCATAAAGGCTGAGGAAGGACCAGAAACGACAGAGCCTGGGGTGGCAGGAGGGAGGTGATCTGAGCCTTGCTGCAGGTAGTCTGTGTTGCAATGCAGCTCAGCCTTCTTCGGGAGGGGGCAGCTGAAGACGCTAAAGCTCTCTTCGGAGGGATTCAGAATCCAAACGGACATGGGGAGAGGTGGACAGGGTTTTGTGGCCAGCTCCAGAGCCAGGTGCTCTTGTTTTCTTTCCAGTGGAGACATATCTCTGTTGAGAGGTTTAGGGATGAGCCCGCCAAGGAGGAAGTGATAGTCCCCACCCACCGCAGCCGCTGAGTGGGAGCGACCTGTGGGGGTCAACAGGCAAGTATGTTCTTGCAACTTTGTTGCAACCTGTGTTTCTCTCCTGCTTAAGCACCTCACATCTGTTTTTGCCTTTTCTGTTGTTTTCAGTTGTCCCAGGCCCATTAAACCCAGGTTTAAGTTCCCCCTTTAGCCTTGCTATGCAGGTCACAGAAGGGTTTCTTAGTGTACAAACAATGAACTTGGAGAGCTTACTTTACTTCTCAGAGACTTCTCCCGGGTCTGCATACTGAAGCAAGAATGGTTTTTACTAAGTCTTAGTGGAAAATAAGGATATCACTTGGAGGTAGCTGTTGTATAGCAGGAGCCTAAAATGTTGGGTTTAATTCACAGTCTCCAGATCAGGTACTCCCTCACAGAGGGCTTTCTGCCTTTGTCTATCCCAAGACCCCCATTTTCTTATTTGCAACAGGGGGCTTGGATGACTTCTCTATGGCCCTTTCCTCATTGAGTTTCCAGAAGTCTCTCATTCTATGAGTCTCAGCAGATGGATCTTCGGGAAATTAAAACTAGCAGAACACGGGGAAAGAACACCTCACAAAGCTGTCTTGCTCTAGGCTGAGATTGTGCGTTGGGATTTGTGGTTGCGAGGGACCCTTCTATCCAGAATAGTGCACATTCCCTGGGAAGCAGGGGATGCAGGAGAGGGCTGGGCTTTAATTAGGAGTGATGGAAGACAGATCTATTTATTCGGTAGCTTTCCTACCAGGCTTTTCTGAAGCACTGGGAATTGCACTCTGACGACCTGAGGGGTAGGCGTCTCCTTTCCATTGAAAAGCTCTGCTTTACCTGTCAGTCCCAGAAGTCACTGCTGCCAGGAGGGAGGGATATAAGGCCAGCGATCTGAATCCCTTTCGCGTGGGCGTGACTTTCGTCCTTCACAGAATGTATTTGAATTCAAAGAAGGCTAAGCATTTGAATGAAGGCCGACCTCAGAGTTCCAAGGCTGGCCTCCCCACAAATTTGCGTCTTTGCTGGAGGGGAAAGTTAATTTACCTGTCCTTAACTTCCTCACCCCAGGGGTTTCGGGAAAGACTTGTCCTGATGACTTGTGAGATACACCTGTGGTGGGCATTTTAGGGTTGCCTCCCCAAGATCTAGCTCTACCTTCTTTCTCTGTTGGGAGGGAGAGGGGAGCAGGCACTGATGGAGCAGTAGACTGTGTGATCCAGGACGAGCCCATCTGCTCATTCTGTCCTCAACCCCAAAGCACTCCATTGTCACATGACCCAGTAAGGTCACATGACCTTACTAGACTATACCCGAGTGTTGGGGTTAAGGTGTGTGCCACCACCGCTTGGCTGAGATATTGGGGTTTTTTGGTAAAACAATTTAGAAAAGTTATAGGTAGGTATAATAAAGAGCTCTTCTCACTACAGAACCTCATAACCTCCACAAACTGAAGTATATTAGGAAAAGAACGTGGTCCTGTCAACTCTGTTTGATGCTGGATCCATTATTTCCAGAGTAGTTTCCAAACTAGTGTTTCTTTAAATAGACTTTGGGAACCAATGCCACTAGGGGCAGTCAGTGTCTCCCGCCACCCCACACCTGCTCTTTACCAGAGGAACGGGGTAGGTCCTGACCTGGGGGTACCCCAGCCCTCACCTGTCATGAAGCACTTGATGTCCTGAGAGTTGCTGATGGGGTTGTTGTTCTTGAACATGTAGAGGTGAAAAGGCACGATGCTGCTGCTACTCAGGCGCTTCCAGAGGTCATGGTCTGGGCTTGTCCAGCGTCCGGCCAGCACATCATAATCCCGCCGGCCCATGTGGACGAGCTTGGTGAGTGGGTCGTAGAGGCCGCCGTGGTAGCCGATGATGATCTGGAAGTTGGGGTTTGTGTCCATGTAGATCTCCCCGTAGGCTGTGTAGAGGATCTGCTTAATCATCAGGCCGGTTCCACTGAAGACCGCGAGAGGGGTCCCGATGTTGTCGCAGGCGATGTAAAACTCGTCGCCGCTGCTCAGCTCCATGGCAAAGAGGTGTCCTTGCAGGTCGTAGTAGAGGGACGTGATCTCGGAGCTGGAGTGGTTGTAGAGGTGGGTGACCTTGGTGGGGTTGGTCAGGTCAGCGTAGAAGAACTGCAGGTGATGACTGTGGCTGCTCTTGCTGGACACGCGCCGCCCCAGGCCATCGTAGCGGTACCTGACACTCCAGCCACTGGCCCGGTTGTAGGCTTTGATGAGCAGGCCCGCCGAATTGTATTCGAAGACATCCCCACCTCGCTGCCTCAGGAAGCCATCCTCGTCCACCTTGTACTGCACATCACCCAGCCTCGTGATACGGTCACGGAGGTCGTACCGTAGCGGCGTGAGCCGGGCGCTGTTCCCGGGGCTCAGCAGGTGCAGGTTCCCATTGAGGTCGTAGCTGTAGCGCCAGAGAGGCTTGTCGTTGATGGAGACTGTCTGCAGCTGGCCATCGGCATCGTACTCATACGAGTAACGGGTGGTGTTGGCGTAGGGTCCCACCTTCAGCTCCTTCTTCACTACCCGCCCCATGTTGTCGTACTGGACGGTCATCCAGTACATGAGGGACCGGAAGATCTCGTACTGTACTTCCTTCATCCTGCCATAAGCATCGAAATGCTTGGTGTGGGTCATGACGGCTGTGGTGATGATCTGGTTGATGTCATAGTAGATGACACCAAACTTCCCAAACTGTTCCGTCTTCCCTGACACATCATCATAGCGGTAGAGATCAATGGGCAGTGGGGTCTCGTTGATCACGGCCTGCATGCTGGTCACGCGGAAGCTGTTGTCGTAGTTGTAATCGAAACGGGCGTTGACCATGCCTTCCTCTGTGAACCGGAAGATCTGGCGGTCGATGAGGGGCCCGATCTGACGGTAGCGGATCGTGCAGGTAAAGCCCTCGCTCTGGAGGTTGACGGTCTTCAGCATGCCCGCCGTTTCGTCGTAGGTGAAGCTCACCTTGGTGGTGTCATACAGAGTCTCGGCCAGCTTCGACAGCTTGCCGTACTTGTAGATCACCCTGCGGCCAGTGCCCAGGTAGAAGGTGTGCAGCAGGTGCCCGTCCTCGGTGAAGTCCTGAATGACGGAGGCGTTGCCTTCCGGGGGCTGGTAGATGTTTCTGTAGTAGCCCACCGAGCGGATGGTTTCCAGTGTCTGCCTGGCTACGTTGGGCATGGTCACGGAAGAGAGGCGGTCATTCTTGTCAAATTCGAAGATGTACTGCCTCTGGCTGTGGAGGTGAAGCACCATGGACTGGGGGGAGAAGACGGTCAGAGATGAAGGGGGTAATGGAAGGAATGGCAACCCAAGTACCCGCAACATAGAGGTAAGGAATGAGAGCGAGCAAAGTGGTGGCTCTGCGCTGTGCCCAAGCAGAGTCTTCTTGCATGTGTACCGTGGGATGCTGCCAGCAGTTAGAGAGGCACCGTGGCCGGGCTTTCGTTCAGCCTTTGGCCTTGCAGGGTCTACACAGGCCATTTGCTTTCCTCTTGTGAGCAAGTAGTCTGCTTTTTTGTCTGGTATGGATCAGATCACTTCTGCATGCCATGGGGTGCGAGACCGCAATACTCTGCCCTGCAGTATTTGTAACCGCCTTCCCTGACCCAGACTTTCTGACCTCAGTCTTTCTATCCAAGGGAGAAGGAACATTGCAACACAGCCTGATGGTCTAAGCCTTTGCCTGCTAAGCAACTTCTGAGGCTTCCCTGAGCCTGTAACAAGGTAACAAGTCTACATCTAACTATCAAATCCACCAGCTGGGTGGTGGCAGCGGATGCCTTCAGTCCCAACACTCGGGAGGCAGATCCAGCCTGGTCTATAGACAGAGTTCCAGGAAAACCAGGGCTACACAGAGAAACCCTGTCTTGAAAGAAAAATATAAAACAAAACAAGTCCCCTCCCCCAAATAAACCAAACGGAAAACCTATCATTCCCTCTTCCCTATATGAGATCAACTTCTGAATTTAGGTAATTTAAAAATTTACCCAAACACATGTAGAATTTATGTCATGTTTTTATTCCTAGTCTCTGGGGGAAGTGAATCCTGACCCAAAGTGGAAGGGATCTGCTAGGCCCGCACCCAGGATTAGCAGCAGGGGATTGAGTTTGCTGTGCCTCTGAGGTGACCTCCAGGCTTGGATATCCAGGATGAGGCTGCACACTGTGTGATGGTTCTGGAAGCAGGAACCGGTCCTGTGTGAGCATCCTCCTGAGCCACTCTAGGAAGGTCCTACCTTATCATCCAATATGGTGGGCGGGCCTCCTGTTCTCCATCAGCACGACTTCTGTGTTTTCCTGGCTTAGGATCTTTTCCTCACTGCACTAAACCCGTTTTCCATCCAGAAACCTCCTGGGACCCCCTTTCCCCTTAGAAAATGCACATCTCCCCTTTTGGAAACCTCAACAGTCAGATTCATTCCTCTGAGGTCATCAGGCAAGGCTTGGTAAACTGGGGTACCTAGAAAAGGGGTGATGCTGGCACAGAGGCAGATGTGCACACAGGCAATGAGGAAAGCAGGTGCCCTAGAGAATGCCTTCAGCTGCTCAGCAGGCCAAGACAGGAGGATCCGTTGAGGAGCCCAGGAGTTCAAGCGCACCTTGGGTAGCGTAGTGGTACCATCATAAAAAATAAAGCCGCAATGACCAGCCTTCTATGTGGCAAGGCCACGGAAGGAGGGAGGCGGACACCCACCTTCTCTAAGTATGTGTAACTCCACATCTTCCCATCTGCAAAGATCCGGGATGTGATGCGCCCTGCCTGATCGTATTCCATCCTCTCAGACATGATGCCCCTTTGGATTCCGGCAATGTGACCCCCAGGGGAGTAGGTCACATTAACCCCATTCAGCCTGCTGCTAGGCGACCAGAGGCTCGGCCTCCCTGCCTGGTCGTACAGGATCCGGAGGGTGAACTTGCGGTGGTCATCGTAGATCTTCTCTGTGCGCGTGACACGGTCAAAGTCCAGAGACAGGAGGTTTCGGTTGTGAACCTGGGAAAGGGACAAGAAAGAGAGGGGCTCTGGGTGTGGGCATGGACGACGTGGCCCTGAGGGCCAACAACCGTGTCGAGTTCCTGAGAAGAGAAGGCAGCACGGCGGGTTGTGGGCATCAAACCTCACTCTGCCATCTGTGAGCTCTTTGAGGCTTCCTTATCTGCACAACAGGAAAAAAAATGTACTTCTTGGCCTCTTGTAGGAATAAAGACAACATGGGTGATGAGCATACAGCATCTGTAGCTGTAGAAGACACGTGATCTTATCGTGTGATACATTAATGGGAACTTATTTAAAAGAAGAAGAAGGGGAGGAGGAGGAAGTCAGATCCTTCTTAGCTCCTAAAATCGGAACTGCCAAGTGAACCCAGTAAATCAACACCTGATCTGTCTGCTATGAGCCAGACACTGTGCTGTGTTGGATTCCGAGGTCACCGAGCGCAGGGAAGCTGCAGATCTGTGGACTTTACTCTCGCAGGTGCAGTAGATACTTGAAGGCTTTCTGAGCAAGTCCTGGCATTCCCGGGGGCCTCTACTTGCTATGATTTGGTTCTCTCCTGTCTTTGCCCAGAGTCAAGGCATCTGTTTCTCCTCAGAGGTGGCTGGGAGGCAGGGGCATTCAAACCTCCTGTGGTTTTCCTCATAGTTCCTTATAGTTGGAACTAGTTCTAACTCTGTTAGAGGACTTTGCTTTTGCCTCCAGGGTCAGGAGCCCCAGGGTAGTCTCCCTGGGGTCTGTGAGGCTGCCACCAGCTCAGCTTCCTTTGTGAGTCTGAAGTATAGACTTCCATAGAGGAAGCTGCACATTGGAACTCTGTATGTGTTTTTGTGTGAGAGCTGGGATACACAGGAACCTGGAACATTCTATTTAGGCTAGGCTGGCTGCCCAGTGAACCCCAGGGGCCTATCTTCTCTGCCTTCCCAGCGTCAGGATTACAAACGGTACCACCATGTCTGTCCCCAAATGTTTAACAGGTTCTTCAAAGCTAAGGTTTACTGGTGGGGCTAGGGAGGGGTGCTGGCCCAACAGGGCACAGGGGGCACCTTTGCTGTCTCTTCTACCTGTCATTTAGTAAGTCTGACAAGCAGGAAGACCTAAGAGGCACAGGTTATTAGGTCACATGATGTAAAATGCATGAGTGGCTTGAGGAAGTCAAAGGTCATTTTGGGATCTGTGCATTTAGAAGAGGGTTTGGGTGTAGGCAAGGGTCAGGGTTAAAGTTGGAATTCCAACCTCGAGGAGGAGACCAGCTTTCCTGTGTGACCTTGCCCAAGTACCTTTACTTCTCTGAGTCTCCTGCTAGACTCCAGACTATGAATAAGCACCCGTGGACAAGTAGGTGCATAGAAGGCGCTGGATAAATGGCTATAATTATTTCCACTAAATGACAGCACGTGACCATGGTTAGTCCTAGAGGAAGGAGAGATATGTGTGTGTCTTCCCCCAGTCTCCCCGTACAAATGTCAAGGCCCCGAAAATCAGGATTTATAATGATGCCGCGGAGACGGGATGTAGCTGTGAATGGCCTGGTTATAATAAGCTTGCCTTCCCTAGGGTAATCAAACACAATTGCAGAAGCAAAAACCGTGTGGCAGACAATTCCCGTGAAAAATCAGAGGCGCCAGAAGCCCATCCCGTGTTCTTTGCAGAGAGGGTACAGGAGAAGAGGGGGCCACACTGCCAACAGCGGTGGGCACATTTAAAAAGCATGTTTTGGGAGGTTCTTTTATACTCTCAGGGTTGGTGCCACGTAGACAGCCTCCCCCATACCCGAGGACGCTAGTGGAGAAGGGGATCTGTACCTCTGTGACAAAATTAATAAAACCGAGTTGAACAGTTCATGGGGGGAAGCACCTTGTGTTTCCTGTGCTTGGCAGCGGCGGCAATGAGATTATTTTACATCTTTCTTTATTAAAAAAAAAACCTCCCAGCTGTATAAAAAATGAGCCCCATTATGGAGAGGTACACCCGGCTAACATTCTCATTCCACACACCGCCACTGTGGGTGGCCATTTATTTTGGGAGGCAGCAGAGACGTGGCCACCGGACTAGAGTATCATCTATCTCTGGCTGGGAGAGAGACCAATTAAAAGCCTGGGAAACTTCTGGTCCTGTTCACACGGTAGAGAGACACTCCTAAGAGCCCTAATCACTGCCCTTTCCTGAGCACCTGGGATCTGCAGCCCTGGGCTAGCTAGGTACCTTGAATGCACAAACTTCCCACAGCTGCTGAGGATGTTTAGGCTCAGAGCAGTTGCTGGAGGCTACACAAGAGGCCCAGCGGGAATCCAACCTAGGTCAAACTTCCCCTTTGGCTCTCAGAGGTGCATTGAAGGGCTCTTGAGAAAGCAGATGAGGGTTTAGTGAGACCACAGATGGTGTTGGGGAACAAAGACAGCCAGGAACTAGTAGGGGGCAGGTTTCCACATTAGCTAGCTAGCCCTTGAGGGTGCAAAGGAAACCTGGCTTTTGTGGCTCTGGGTTTTGCTATTGGATAAGTCACTCCACCGTTGCTGCTTCTGACATGGGTCTCTTTCCCAGGATCTACAACACCTAATCACATGAGTCTGAAACAATCACTTGTTTTCTGGACTTTGCCCCACGTTGAAGATGGGAAGGTCTTAGCTTTCTTGGTTTTTGGAATCGAGAGTCCACTGTTGCTGTGTGGATGTTTCTGTGGTTCACTGCAGCTCAGCAGCTGTCTCCTGAGCACCTGTGTTCAACGAGGTGCTGGGCAGAGAGCCAGGTCCAGGTCACCAGCTGTCCCTTTGTACAGCCCTTGTCTTCTGCTTTGTACTGTGCATTGCTGCGCAATCTGCTGGGTAAACACTCAACCACTGACCCAAAGCCCCAGGCTCCCTTAGCCCTGGTCTCCTCTTTGTTCCCATGCTAAGGACCCAGCAGACAAGTGCTCAGCCATTGAGTTCCTGCATTGATGCTCTTTGCCCTTTAACCCTTTACTTTTTGAAATGGGGGGTGGGTGGTGGGTGGGCAGTAACAACATCCTAGCAATAACGACATAAGCTGCAGAAGTTACTGATCCCTGATGTATGCTGTGCCAAGCCCTCTGTGAGACACTGTGCATGTCACTTCTGATCCTTGGAACAGCATGTAAAATAGGTTTTATCTCCCAGGGACTGACACTGGAGCTCTAAGATGACTGACGTACCCACATTCAGTCCACGGAAGAAAATAAGCTGGAAACTCAATGTAGGCTCAACCACAAAGTCAGCCATGTTCCCGAACCCATCAAAACCAAAAAGGATGGCCCACAGTCCTTCGTTACGTGTGGTTCATGGTCTCAGCTCTCCCTGTGGCAGATGAGGAAACTAAGGTTTTGGGGAGAGTCTTAAAAATGGAATCTGCTTCTCTGAACCCCACCCCCCCCACTCACCAGATTGGTGCCTGCAAAATTATGCTCACCCGCAGACGGCGCCCGAAGACTGTGACCTGCCCGCGAGCCTGCTCCTTGCGCTGCCGCCATTCCACCAGGTTGAGGCCATTGTCGATGGGCAGTGTGACGTTCCTCTTGCCCACAGTGGGGTTGACAGTGCCAGCCAGCAGGTGTGGCTCGGTCTGCAGGGCCACTTCCATGCCGTTGGCTAGCAGTAGCCGCAGGGAGCCATCAGCCCCGATGTAGTAGCTGTTCCGGACTTGGTCTGAAGGAGAGGAGAGCAAAGACACTTAAGATGAGGGAAGACAGAGGCTGGGATGGGGGTCTAAATGTGCCCCCCTGCAACTATAGAAGCAATGCATCACCACTGAGAAAAACTAGGAAGATATATGGAGACTATGCATAAGCCCACTACTCAAAACCATTGGAAATATTTTGTATATCTGTAGAATTTACAATATTTCCTAATGCATTTACAGAGTCAAATAGTTACTGTGGAATTTTCCATCAACCAATGCCTTATATCATGCCATTAAATATTTTTAATAAATATTTTTCATAATAACTACAGTCTTCCATTAAATGGCAATACAATTTATTTAATAATACCAGATAGAAGTTTAATTTGTTTTAGCTTGCTTTTTTTGTTGTTGTTGTTTTCTTTTTTGGTTTTTGGAGACCGATTTCTCTGTGATGGGCTTTGGAGCCCATCCTGGAACTTACTCTATAGACCAGGCTGGCCTTGAACTCACAGAGATCCGCCTGCCTCTGCCTCCCGAGTGCTGGGATTAACCACCCAGCTTGTTTCAGTTTTTCCAACTACTAATAAAACTGTAAGAAAATATATCATCAATTATCACTAAGTGAAAGAAGTCTGACACAAGCAGTCATATATCTTTTTTAGCTGAGAAGTCTTCAAAATATGATAGGTAGCTTTATTGTTATTCTATGTGCTTGCTGAGTATTCGGTGGATTAAATTAGGTATGTCCCAGGCTATGTTAAACCATAAAAACATCGTGCTGGGGATTACAGCAAGACGAATCTTTGGTTAAGATATTTGCTGCTCTTGCAGAGGACTTGGGTTCAATTCCCAGCATCCACACAGCAGCTCACAACTGTCTGTAGTTCCAGTTCCAGGGGACCTATCTGGAACTATTTTGGCTCTCCTATTTTGGCTCCCATGGGCACCGGACACAAATGTGTTGCACTTTTATACCTGCAGGCAAAATGCCCATACACATGGAACAAAATAAATCTGTCTTTTTAAAAAGATAGTTTTCACGGGAAGCCCTTGCTGAGTCTCCCCGCTAAGGTGACATCCACTCAGGCCTTCCTTCTCTCTTCCCCACTCCGTCTTTCCACGCGGTCCCGCTCACAGGGATCCTGCAGTCGGCCTCAGTGTTGCTATGCATCGTTCACCGACAATCTGTATTTTGCTTCTGTCTGAAGAGTGGGAAAGCCTGTGTCAATTTATCTCGTAAAGCGTCTCCTCGCTGAATGCACATGCGTCCATTACGGCTGACTCTGGATGGACCAGCGTGCGGGGAGGCCCAGCCCACACGCGGTCCTGGTTAATGTGGGCTGTGCTGGCCCAAGGCTGCCACTCATTAGCAGCTCCTTCTCATTATTTCTCGTAGTTCAGACCTGAGATGAGAGCGAAACAGATTTCTGACAAGGAGAGGCTCCTGAGATGGCGGCCAGGCCGAGCACCCGAGTC
Source organism: Microtus obscurus (assembly GCA_963919715.1). NCBI lineage: Eukaryota > Metazoa > Chordata > Mammalia > Rodentia > Cricetidae > Microtus > Microtus obscurus. Next base: position 25,028,354 of record CAWTZC010002521.1, read on the forward strand.
TGGGACACAGAACAGAAGGGCAACCTGCAGGGGTGCCGGGCAGAAAATAGGTACCGCGCGTCCCTGTATTCTAGGGTGTGCTTTTCCTTTTTATGTTCCGATGTTTCTGGAGTTGGGGTTCTAGGCATGTATGCTGGACATTGTATTTTGATTCACCCCCACCGGAAAAGCTGGGATTAAATGGTGGGACTTTTTTAGCCTGAGAAATGTGGCACTTTCGAATTTTAAAAAGTTGCCTAGCCATAAAAATCTTATTAAAGTAGACTTAGCAGTGTAAAGTGTGCAGACGTAACAGTTCTTGAGGGAAGAAACTCGCCAGAAGGCCCCAATCTTAACAATCATTGTCTTTGCTGTCCTAGTTCGGGCAGGGTTCTTACTGGATGGGGTCTGGCACCTTCTCTTGGCAATAACTCTGCCATAGCACACACCCTGTGATGTGGTCCAACTCCTCATTAAAAGAAAGGAATTCCTGGGCATGATCTCTCTTTCTTTAATGGCTGCTATTTTTCATCCAGCTTTTTGAAAGGCAGAAACTATGTGTGGTAACTAAACCAGTAATGAAAACAGAAACGTTTGCCTCCTTGTGGTAAATCCAACGGCTTGCCAGTTACTGAGTTAATCCAGCAAGTGTCTTCTGAGCAGTAACCTGTGCCTGGCCCATGCTGGTCTTTTTACAAACTCTGTCTGCCATGTATCTAGGCAACTCTGTGAGGCAGATCTTATAATGCAGCTCCATTTCCAAGATCAAGAAACTGAGGCTCGGGGAAGAAGAGTTGACCCCCCCTCCAGTTCATGGCAACGGGAACGCACATTGTGCAGCGGGCACAGGTGCCTCAGGTTCACTCAGGGACTCCACGCTACCCAGAACTCATTCACCATGCCTTTTTTCCCCCGAAGAAGAAACGTGAGCACTGTGGCACTCAGGTAGCAGAGACGGAGCTAGAACTGAACCTCGGACACCCAGTGCAAAGCTCCTTTTGCTATTGGATGTCGAGGCTTTGGGAGTGCATTGAGCCAGGGGAGGAAGGGAAAGGGCAGCCGGGGCTTTCCTAAGTGATGCTGAATTTTCTTAAATCCAACCAAGTTTCAGTGCATGGGGGTTCCTACTTCCCTTGGGAACAGTCTAGGTAGAGTAGGGAATTCACAGCAAGACTCTCTCACTGTCATTGACCTGAAGCTGACATCACAAGCCATATTTGGGACGGTCTGACGGATGCATGGAAGGAAGGGTCTCTTTCCCTCGGAGTGAGTCCTGGAGGAGGCACAGACCTCTTCTGGGCTTCTGGGAGGGTCTCTCCGCGCCACAGTTAGGTGTGATTACTTGTGTCCTCTGCCTCCCTTGCACTAGCGTGAGGGGAAAAATCTGGGAGCCATTACAAGAGCAGAGGAGGCGGCCAAAGGATTCTCTCCCCTTTGTTCTGAAGATAACAGGACAGGACAATGGGCAATCGCCCCCGCCCCCAAGTTTCTGCCTGTCGTGTTTGGCAAATGAGGAGGCAGAATGGAGACAAACCAAGAGGGAGTCTTGGTCTTGGTCTTCATCTCTGGGACTTAGAGGCCTCAGGCCCCGATGACTTACCTTGCAACAGGGTGTAGAAGGCACCCGAGGCAGACAGGTTGGTGGTTATGGTGACGTCATCCTTGCTGGAGGTCTCTACCTGCACATGCACGGAGCTGTCTGTGTCGCTCCGGAAACTGCTCACCTGGCCAGTTGGAAAGGTCACGTTGGTCAGGCGACCAAAGGTGTCATACCTAGAGACCAAAGGGTTGGCACTTAGTGACAGGCAGAGGATGGGACGTGTCATGGTTGACCTCAGCTGTCACACTGACCCTAACTTAGAGTCACCTGGGAAGAGTGACTCTACATCAATAAAAAGACTGTCTTGATCAGACTGGCCTGTGACCACGCCTATGGGAGTGTTTTCTTAAGTGCTAATGGGGCTAGGAGGCCCCAGTCCTCTGTGGGTGGCACCATTCCCTAGGCAGATAGGCATGAGCTGCATAAGAAAGCTCTCTGTGCTAGGCAGAGGGACCCAGCCAGGAAGAAGCATCCCTCAGTGGGCTCTGCTTGAGCTCTTACCTCCAGGTTCCTGCCCTGGCTGCCTTCAGGGATGGGCTGTGACGTGGATATGTAAAACCAATCAAACCTGTCTCTCTTCCGTGTTAGTGTTGAACACCCGTTGTTGTGATTATCAGAGCAGAATGTGTGCGAGCTGTGCTCAGGCTGTGGCTTCGCACGGTCTGCCCTTTCTTCCTGGTCAGATCTACTCCCCAGTCTCCAACTTCTCCTTGTCCAGGGCTTGGCGGGGGGGGGGGTGTTTCCTAGGTGCGACCTCCCCTGCTGCTATCCAGCAGGAAAAGACATCACTTATCTGAATCTTTCTTTCCTGAGCCCATGTGGCCGAAAGGATAGCCTTGCCTGTCTGCAGCCAGCATGGAAAGGCCTTGCTTCCTGCTAGAGTGTTTGGGGGAGGCTGGGGTACGGGTCGGCTCCCTCCTGGGACCGTGACTGAGGGCTGCAGGTCAAGACAGCTCTGTGGAGTCATATGGTCTGGATCCTGTCATCTGCCACTGCTGTGATGCAGGGGCACTGGCTCTCAGTTCATCCCTGCCTCAGCATCATTTGGGAAAGTCAGAAACGGTTGGAAAGTAACAAATAAATGAATACAGTGGGCATGGGGAGAAGAGACCATGGTTCATTCACACACTGCCTCCTGCAGGACTTGGCAGACCTGGGCACACAGTAGGTGCACGGTAAACTTCTGCTGGAAGCATAGATCTAGAGGCAACCACTCTCATTAAGTGGTTCTTCAGCCCTCTCCCCAGGCTTCTCCCCAGAGTGTTCATCTCCAAACAGAAGGCGGCTTTGTAGCAGGCAGACAATAGCAATTATTATGGAAGGTAGATTGTAATGCATAATTAAATCGAGCCAGAGGAAGATACAATGAAAAGGCCCTGTGCCTTCAAGATCTGGTTTTCATTTTACACGCCACAGCCCAAACCCAGTAATTTCCACTCTTCACATATTCCATTAGACGTACTGAATGTCTTAATTAAATGAACATCAAATGGAACAGCCAATTTATAAATTTTGGTCTCCTAGTCATTAATTTCAGTGTCTCCAAGAGCTTGAGAAATGCCAATGGATCAAGAAATGGATTCCCCGGCCTCTTGATCAATACCTGCGATTATCCTATCCGAGTATTCTACTTTTCACATTGTGGGGAGAACTGGATGGAGCTCCCCATGATCCAGGCCCTGAGCCCTCTGCCCTGTGGGCTGCCTCTGCAGGACCCCATGGACCTTTCCCAGCTGGCCAACCACATCTTCTTTGGAGGGGTGTCTCTGCCCGAGGCTATAGCTTCAGTGACTTGTCCTATGCCCCCCTTAGCCTGGAGGCTGGTAATGGCCGTTCATTCTTCTTAGTGCCTGTGGGTCTCAGCCCCTTGTTGTGATCCCTTATCCTTACCTGTCCCTCTAGATTTCTTCATCCAAACACAGTTTTGGAATCACGTCTCAGTGGTCAGGTATTAGTTTTGCTTTTCTTTTTGCATTCCTGTCTTTTAGTTTGCAGGGTTTCTGGTGAGAATTTGCTGCGATTGTTTTTTTTTTTTATCATTTTCCCCCCTCCTATAAAATATCCCATCTTACCCCCGTCTTTAGGCTGTTTTCAGAAAATTCCCCTTTCTCTACGTTTCAATAGTTTGAATGTGATATGCTTAGAAGTTTCCGCCTGTGTATGTGTGTGTGTGTGCATGCGTATTTGGCCTGGCACTCTCTGAGCGTCTTTGGACGGTGGCCTGCTATTAATTATCAGTCATTATTCGCTCAAGCATTTCTTCTGCCTATTCTCTCTTCTCTCGACTTCTATGACATGCACATTTGGCCATTTGATATTCTCTCCTGGTTCCCGAACACCCCGCTCCGTGGGTTTATCTTTTCTTCTTTGTGTGTCCGTCTGGGTAATTTCTATTGACCCAACTGTGTCACGCTGTCATCAAGAGCCCTGGGCCCATCAGAGGCATCCTTCATCTCTGTGGCCGTGGTTCTCAGTTTTAGCATTTCCATTTGATTCTTTTTTCCCACATCTCCGCTGAAACCGTCCATCTGATCTTGCCCCGCGGCCCACCTTTTCCATTAGAGCTGTTAATGTAATTACAGTTGTTTTAAATTCCCTGAAAGGGGTTTTCAACATTGCTGTCATAGCTGGATGTGGGGGTCTGATGGCTACGGTTTTTTTTTTTTTTTTTTTTGCTTTTTGCTTTCTCTCGCCTCTTTGCACTGTCAGTTGGAAAACGTGACATCTTGTGTAACACAGCGGAGACAGAGGTGAGTGTGGGGGTGTGAGGTCATAGCTTTAGGAACAGGGCTGGCTTCCAAGTTCACCGTATGGTTAACCTTGGTGCATCGCAGGCACCAACTTCTCAGCAGTACCTTGATTGAGAAACTGCTTTGCCAGAGCTCTTATTTACTCTTTTTCTCCGCCTCTAAGTCACTGCCCCTTCAGCCTTGAGTTCTTCCTATGTACTGCCTTAGAGGGGTGTCTCCTTCCGTGTGCTGGCTTGCTCCCTATCCTCTCCTCTACTGTACTCTGCCTCTTGCTTTGGCTTCGAGATTTCAGGCAGTTGTGGGTGGATTCTCTATCGTTCTGACAGGGCTTCCGGGAAGGTGCCCGAGCTGTTCCGCGCTCCTGGACTGGAGACCTAGCTCCACCCTTCTCTGGGCAGCGGTTATTCCATCCTCCTTTTCTTTGTCTCTCATTGAGCTGAGTGGATTTTCACCAGTGTCTGAGGAGGATGTGAGGGTGCCCTTTCCCCTTGCTCCTTACTGGGGATAGGGTGAGAAAGGCATGGGTGGAGTGGGCTGGTACTATGATTCCCCTTAGCAGCTGCTGGGCCCCTCGATCATGTCAATTGTGAGAGAGGCTTCCTTAAGATTTTCTGTATGTGTGCATGCATGCATGCATGCGTGTGTGTGTGTGTGTGTGTGTGTGTGCGCGCGCGCACATATATATGTAGAAACCCCTGTTGTAGTTTGTAGGGGTCAGGAGGATCATGAAGAGGACATGCACTTCCCACATTAATTTCTGCAGCTCTGGCTGAACTTCTACTCCAGTGTTTGGCCATGTCTACCCAGGCAAGCCAGAGCACAGAAGTGGTCCTTTTCTGTGGGTTGAGTTCTTGGATTTGGGCCAGTTCCTTGCCCTGAGACCCCCGGGAAGGAATTTGAAGAAAACACATATATTTGTCTCTTGTCGGGCTGATTTTCATTGTAAAGTTGGGAAGGATGCTCTTTTTAGCTCTCATATCTCTCAGGCGCAGACTGAAAGCCAAGTATTTTATTTGAACTGTGTGAATTGAATTCTGCGTCCCGCCAGGTGCACCGATAAATGCCGGAGCCAGGATCTGCATCTAGTATTCTCGCGGCAGCGTGTGTGCCTTCTTTATCTCCCTACCCCTCCTGAGTCAACATTTCATTCATAAAATATTTACTAAGCACCTATGAGGTGGCAAAGCCCTAAACTTGAAGCAGAAATGAATTTAAAGAATTAGTAAGGAGCCCACATATTTATTGCTGATGTAATAACAGGAGCTGTTATGGGCACTGTGGGAGGCTGGAGCCACTTCCTCCTACGGGATATGGGAGAGTTTGTGGCTTACTCCCACCCAGAGAGTCAACTTTGGAACTAGCCTCATTCTATCAGCTTCCTTGCTTGCTTCTCTTCTGGAGACAGGGTCTCACTATGTAGCACAGCTCTGGCTTGGAACTCACTATGCATGTAGCCCAGGCTGCCTCAGCTTCATGAATGCCAGGAGATGCAGAGCTGCAGGAGGAACGCCCACTATGCTCTGGCTTTATACCGACTGCATGACTCGAAGCTTATCATGCACTTTCTTTGAGCCTGGTGTGTTCATAGGTGAAAGGAACATGCGGATGGTAATTCTTACTGACTGGGGAGACCCTTGTCAATGCATTTCTGTGTCAGGCCCAGGGGCTTACAAACCCGAGGTGCTGTACAGATATTGGGGGAAAGGGTCTGACACACAGGAGTGATGTGTTCGCATTCAGTTTGGGATCTGAGGGAGGGAGTGACCTTGGGAACTAATTGTGTGAACAGATTTGCTCTGACAAAGAAACCCCTGTATTGGCTAAATAATGTATAAGGGGTTTCTACCAGGCAATGGGGGAAATTAAATTATTTAGTGTATTTCCATTTCAATGAGCTAATCAAGATAATTGCTATTTTCCTGGATCTTTGTCCTTTTTTTTGCAATTAACAAGGCCCCTGTTTGGAGAAAGGAATTTAGCTGGTGAACTTTGTACATGCGGCTATGACATTTTTTTTAGTATAAATTACATTTAAAAATCAATTATAGCCCCCTCCCAACACTGGGTCCACTGTAGTGCTCTCGCTCTGTTACAGCCTGCAAACGAGTCTCCCTCAGTCTCTGCCTTTGTAAAGGAGAAAATACTACCTGTCGCCCCCGCTGCCACGAGGATTAGCTCAATGACTCTGTTTCTAGCACAGAGCTGATGTTCGACAAGACCAAGTTCTCTGCCAGCTCCCGCGGCCTGTCTAATGCTGACATATTCAGCAGGCTCAGTTGTCTCAAACATGACAAAGAAGAGAAACTTTAAAAAAAAAAATCTCATATTGAAAAAGAGATGTTACAAGACCCATTCATTAAAACAGCACATCCGTCGTCTACATGTATGTGAGATGAATAATTTGCCTGGGACTGTAGTGAGCTGCACTTCTGCCTCTCTGGCCGCGCTGCTTTGAGATGCCTATCTTGTATGGAGAGGAGGAAGCAGGTACTTGAAGTGAACACCGTATTACACCCGAAAGCAGAGTACAAACGCATCACTGCGGTGAGGAGGGAGACCGTCAGAGCACACCCATTGCTTACAGAAGCCCATAAACAAATGGTCAAAATCATTTGGTTCATTTAGGGGTGAAGGGCTCCGTGTCCCCACTCCTGGAAGTTAATTCTGTAGCACAGCATGACCTACAACTGTTATCATTCCTTGACGACCTTGACTTCCTAAAAGAAAGGCCAGGCAATGTTTATATGTTTGAGAAGGGAGAGTGTAATGAATGCCCTAAGTTCATCCAAAATTAAAAAAAAAAAATGGAACCTCAATTATGTAGAAAATTCATTCATTTGGGGCGTTCCCTTTATTCTCACCTTCCTGTTTATATGAAGATATTAACACTTGAAGTAGTTTTGGTTGACATCATGTTGCTGTGGTCTACTGTATCCATTTTACAGGTATGGAAAGTGACACCTAGTGAGATTAAGGCTGTGGTAGAGCTGGGATTGAAGGCCACGTCTATGAGTCCAAACCATTTCCCTTTTAGGATAAATCACCCAGAGCACGACCGTGCAGAACCAACCATCACCAGTAAGGGTCTTCAGTCCCAATCTGAATTAAAAGGAAATCCATAAAAAGTACATTCCCCCAAATCATTCATCTTCAGTCTTACAGTGCATCCCATAGAACACAGCCCCGTCTTGATACTTACTCGTAAAACGTGGTCCACCCGTTTTCATTGCTCTTGGTCGCCAAGAGGCCAGAGTTGCCATGGTACGTCATCATAGCCAGCTCGTGTCCTTGCGTGGTCACGCTTCTGAGTGCACTGTTGGTGCCCATGGTCACCCAGTAGACCTGGCCATCTGGGACTACGAGCCAGAGGGGCATCCCGGTAGAATCCCGGCGGACGTTCACCATGTTGCCGTTGTTGTCGGTGATGTGTGTGATGTCACCGTCTCCTGTGTAGGTGAAGTTGTACAGGTAGTCTCCCGTCGGCAGGCTCTGGGTGTACAGATGTTTGCCGCTGGTGTCAAAGAGGTACAGCTCCTGGTCGATGGGGGAGGACAGCTCGTACATGTTCTGGGTGTTGAGGAAAGGCTTGTTCTTCCGGATGAATCGGATCCGGATGTTTCCAAGGTCAGCCACGTAGAGCTCCCCATCGGCACACACAGCCAAGGAAGAGGGGGTGTTCAGCTTGGCATCCTTGGCGTAGCCATCGTCTCCAGAGAAGCAATCACAGTTGGCGTCATTTTTACAGTCACAGCCGCTGGGGGCACCGGCGACTAAGGAGATCTCACCACTTGTGGTGACCTGCCTGATGCGGTTGATCTTTTTCTCATCCGTCTCGGCGATGTACAGGACTCCGTTGTGCGAGACAGCTAAAGCCGTGGCTGACTCCAGGGTGGCGTGGATGGCTACCTTGCTCAGCAGGAAGTGGTCGATGCCAGGGACCTGGCAGTGCATGGGCCTCCCGGCGACAATGCGCACCTGGTGGTTTTCGGAGATTTGCAGGACCACGTTGTTGTCGAGGACGTAGAGGGAGTTGTCCATTGGGTTGATGGCTAAGTCTGTGGGCCACTCCAGGCGAACCTGACAGTGAAGACACAGACACTCAAATGATTCCAGGACGCTCACTAATCATCACCCCAAAACTCCCAATAACTCACTATTGTGTATCAAGGGCCTTTATATACAGTTTGTCCCAGCTGGATAACCGAAGAAGGGGACCGCAGCCTCGAGATGGGACTCTGGAGTCAGACAGGCTTAGTTCTGAACCTAGACCCATCCACTCATGACCTTTGGCAGGTTACTTTGCTTTCCTTAGCTTCAAAATTTATATTGGGAGAATAGGGTGACAACTGTACCTCCTGACACACAGTAAGTGCTCAGACTGGAATAATGAATAATGGATGCAGGAGGGAGAGGAAGATGGGAGTCTGGAGGCTGACGTGGGAGTTGCTTGGGGGGTTTCAAAAGATCTCCATGAGATGCTGACATGGCTCACGCATGAAGGTGACTAACACAAAGTTAGGCTTGGGGGATGTAAAGCCAAACTATCCATGCCTGTCTGACACAGGATTCTAGACTAGTTTTTGATTTTGGCCCCCTATTCATGCTATCGACCAAGATTGTAGGAAATGTTCTGAGCAGTCAGATCAGTCGAGTCCTTGGTGTAGCTGGCCTGCTCACTGGGGTTGGTTGTTTAAAAGTGACTTCCTAGGTGATTATTTCTTGAGTTGGGAATCATATGTAGGTTCTTCTCTTAAAGGGAAATAATCAGACCAGCAGTGTCGGTTGGCACCTCCTTGCAGCTGGTCAGAAATGCAGAGTGACAAACTTGCCCACACCTACTGAATCTGAACCCATCCCTGGGGACCGAGTTCACACTGGAGCTCAGCAAAGCCTGATTGACATGGGGGAGGGGGTGTCTCTAGGACTTCAGAGAGCAGGTCCTATAGAAGGGATTAATGAGACTTGTAGTGGGATGTAGGCTCAGAGCCTGGAGACTCACACTGAGTCATTCTCCCCCCCCCCCCCCCCCCCGCTGGAAAAGTGGCTGGAGTCACGGTGAACCTTCGAGTGGGTGCCTAGGTGATTACAGCCATCAGGGTTTGGGGTGAGCAGTTTTACTCCAAGGACCATTGCATGTATCACACTGGGAAGGGATGGCCGAGGGAAGCCCTTGGCCAATAATGTCCCCAAGAGGCCCAGCCACACTGCATGTATTCTGGAAATATTGACCACTACTTCTTGCAGCTGGCTTTCCAGCTCTATCTGAAGACCCATCACCTTGAAATTCCTGGGCTTCCTGCAAACCCTTGACATTTGGTCTGATTCGGGGCTTATTCAAACAATGTGAAGAATGTAATTAGAAAGTCTCTCTTCTAGGAATTTTCTCTTGCATGCTATAGTGTTTATATTGGTTTCTTCTTTTTTTTCTTTTTTAAGACAGGGTTTCTCTGTGTAGCTTTGGAGCCTGTCCTCGAACTATCTCTTATAGATCAAGCTGGTCTGAACTTACAGAGATCTGCCTGCCTCTGCCTCCCGAGGCGTGTGCTACCATCACCCAATTTTTTTTTTTTTTAAATCATGGCCATTTTAATAATGGCAACAAAACAAAACAACAAAAACCCCAAACCAAACAGAACCAACTCAGGCGCCCAAAAAACAAGAAGTAGCTAAATAATGATAGCACATTTACTTGGCTTGTAATTTAGAAACCTGTGAATAATCTTTTCCCATGATGCTGTAGGTCAATGGTTCTCAGCCTTCCTAGTACTGCAACCCTTCGGTGTAGTTCTTTATGCTGTGCTGATCCCCTCGACCATAGAATTACTTTGTTGCTACTTCATAACTTCATGTTGCTACTGTTAGGAATTGAAATGAGGATATCTGACATGAGGATATTTGATGTGTGACCTCGAAGGGGTCGCAGCCCACAGGGTGAGCGGCACTGCTCTCTCTAGGTGGTTATGGCATGACGTGGGGGAAGTGTTTGCTACCTGCTAAATAGAGCAGACTATAGAGCTTCAGGAATAGATGGAAACCAGCTAGGGGAAATTCAGAAGTAACTTTACAAACAGGAGGTAAAAAGCTCGAAGGAAACATACCAACATATTAAGCATTCTGGGATCAAGGATGATGCCAGGATTCTTTATACTTTAATGTTTTAAAAAGTTGCTACAGTGTCTATGTGGTGTTGGCAAATGTAAAACAACAATACCAAAATAAAAACCAAAAAAACAACCAAGCAAACAACAATAAAACCTCTAAACCAGTTTGTGAGTTTGCCTCTCTCTGTCCCCTCAGCTTAGAGTGCTTCTCAGGATGGGTCAAAATAGTGCTAAGCTCGTGTATCCTAAAGCCTCTTGTTCCTCACCGGCCCCAGCCCCTGTCTGCAGAGCAGAAGAGCTACAGACCCAGCAGAGCAACTACCCCCGCCCCCATCCAGTGCTCTCTGGGGCATGGTCCTGCCAGCTTTCGGCTACATCAAGAACACACAGTTTGCTTTAAAGTGACAGGAGACTTTTCAATTTCCTAAAACCCATTCCTTGTCAACACTGGCCGCTAAATATTTTATGCCCTCTGGTCCTGTGGCACCTTGGGGACTTCCTTGCAGAGACCTTTCTGCCTGTCGTTATGATGAAAAGATGGCGCCCTGATGGGTGGGGGGATGGGAAGGAGTAGAGGCGGGGGGGGGGGGGGGGCAGAAGAAAGGAACAGGCAAGCAGAGCAGTTTAGCATTTTCTGCTTGTTGTTTATGTGACCGTGTGCCTGGGAAAGGGGATCCCTGCTCTCAGCTGCTCTGGGCTCTGATGGACTGACTGGACTGCTGGCTTGACGTCTCTCCACCAGACCCCATGTGTTCCCCTCTCTCCTCTGGCTAATGATAATGCCGTCAGAGCTTCAATCCCTCTCACCAAAATGTTAGGCCTGAACCTCAGAGCTCCTGTGACCTTCAGGAGCCTATGTTCAAGGGACCTGGGGTGGAGGGGGCTCCCTTTCCCAGCTGTCCCGGGCACTCTGCATCTCCATCAAGATGTTCCGAGACCACTGCTTTGCCACGGAGCGATGAGCGTATGCAAATGTGTTGTCATAGGAATAACTCGGTAAATGTCTACAAACGGCGGCGCGCAGGGCAGGAGGGATGGCGCAGGGCACCTCACTTCCTGTTCACCTCCACAATCACTAATGGGTCAGGTCACCTCACTCAAGTTTCTGAGACCCCGAACTTCTTTCCCCATATCAGAGCAATCAACATTATCCAGAGGAGCAAATGAGAACATAGACAGGGAAGTTCTTTATAGAGTTTCGTGGAACTAATATTTACATCCTATTACCAGCTGGAGGCCCTGTGCAAGGCAATTATGTTCACGATCTCATTAGAAAGATGCCTTGATGAAACCCAGGGCATGGCTCTGTTTATAAAGGCATTTCCTTTCGCTCAGCCTCAGTTTCCCTCATTCTACCCCAGGGACGATGGTGGCAAATAAATAAGAAAAGAGAAGTTGTATTTAGCTCATTTCCAGCAGAGTGAGTACCCGGCACATGGTAAATTCTCACTTTGTCTCTGCTGTATGGAGTGGTGGTTCTACCTGGGGAGCTGAGAACCAGCCTCCAGGGCTGTGGCGTCTGCTTGTCTACCGCATGCCCTCCTGCAGTGTGTCTCCTCCCACATTCCATGCCTATCTGCCCTGTAGGCTTTGGTCATGGTTTCTGTGGCTTTCCTTCTTGGTCCCCACAGGAAAGCCAGCTAGCTGGGTGTTGTCACTAGAGGGGTCCCTGAAAACAAATGCAGCCCCCCATATGTGTGTGTAAAAACAGATGCCCGTGTTAAGAAAAAAAAAATCCAGTTCTTACATTCAGACAAAGGCAGCAAGGACCAGGAGTAGAGATTTTACTCCGTGATTTCTCAGGATGTGGCTTTTGTGTTTTTCTCCCCTTCAACATGCCAGCTGCCTTCCAGAGCCTTTGGTGTGAGTGCCGGGCAGCGCCTGTATCTAAACCTAAACAACCTTCCAGTGTGTGGATTGAAAATGTCTGGGCACCCTGTGCTGGCTGGTTGAGGGCCCATTTAGAGAGGCGAAAATACTTGTCTGCACATCCTTAGGTTTTGGCGGCTTCCTCCTGGGTAATTCTAGCTTGCTCACAGACTGGAGAGAGAAACTCTCGAGCCAGCAGGGCGAAGCCTGCCAAATTGCAAAGACAGTGGCAGGGAACAGATTCTGCTCTGGAAGGCATCATCGTGGAAGCTGGCACACGGGACAGTGCACCAGCACTGGGCTGGGAGAGGATGTGGGAGCTGGCACTGCCAACGGTGTGGTCACGGGGCTTGGAGAAGGCGTTCAGAGATGGGTGTTAGTAACAGAGGGAGGCACAGCAAGCCAGGCTGGGAGAAGGCCCCCGACAGCTTCTTTATATTCTCTAGTCTCTGATAATGTTAGCAGGACGGTTGCTCACCAATTGAACTCAAACCAAGCTCTCATCCAGGGCCTGGCAGTAAAGGACCTGGCCCTTGCCAAGTCATCAGAGAATATACTGGATGGCCAGTCACCGCTGGGGTTCCTCATGTCTACCTTCTGAGGCCCAAATCCCTATAGTATGAGGTTCTTCTCTCAGTGGCTCTAGGCCATTCTTCCTATCTCAGCTCCCTCCAAAGTGCCCTCTGCTTTGGCATTCAAGCCTCCAATGTTTTTGAGGGTCTCATGTATCTCAGGCTGACTTTGAACGTAAGCTAGAAATGAGCTTGAACTTTGGTTCTCCAGCCTTCACGTCTCAGAAGTGGGATTACAGGAGTGTGCCACCATATGTAACTTACATGGACCTAGGGATTGAACTCGGGGCCTTGTGAATGCCAAGCAAGCAATAGTCTATCAACTGAGCTGCATCCCCAGATCTCCATTGTCCTTTGACCACACGAGGCCTGGTAACACCTTTGCATATGCCATCTCTTTTCTTCCTTTCTTTCTTTCTTTCTTTCTTTCTTTCTTTCTTTCTTTCTTCCTTCCTTCCTTCCTTCCTTCCTTCCTTCCTTCCTTCCTTCCTTCCTTTCTCTCTTTCTCTCTTTCTCTCTTTCTCTCTTTCTTTCTCTTTCTGTCATCCTGCAAACCCCTGGTCCAAACCTGGTACCCATGCCCCCTCTTTACTGAAAGTGGATGCTACGATACTTTTCAATCATTACATCTCAAGTGATGAGCATTGTTGATCCCATGCCGTGCTGATATCAATCACTTCAGTACATGGTTGGGAGAAATGAGGTTCAAAAGATCTCACAAACTCATACATGCACCAGAGCTTGGGGTAGCTAGGGATCTGTTGAGTGGTACAGCTAGGGTTCAGCCAGCTATCCAACAAATACGGGCTGGGCTCTGACGGTACACCGGGCACCTTGGTTAAGTAGAGGAGACGGCAGGCTGAATTCCTGTCCTCGTGCAGCTTATGGTGCAGAAAATAAACAGGTGTCTGTACATGGTGTCAAAGAGGATGTTCAGGGCTATGAATTTAGGTCCATCCTGGTCTGCTGGCCCTGGAAGGGTTCTATCACTGTCCTCTGAGTCCCGAATCCAGCCACATACTTGTTAGACCTAATGGTGGACTCTCAGGGCAGTTAGGCTGGCGTAGTTTCTTCCTTGTCTTTGAACTCTGGGAACTCAATACAGGCCCTGAACCAAGTGAGAGCCATTCAAAGGCAAAAGGAGTTGTCATCTGGCTGGCTGGGTGACAGATGACAGGAAGGACACACGGCACACAGGGTCCCGCACATAAAGTCGTCTCACCTGAGATATATCCATGACGGAGTCACAGCTGAGAGGCCTGGCGGAGGTGAGGTCATTGGAGCCCAGCAAGGTGGAGATGATCCCGTTTTGATCGACGCGTCGGATCATTGTGCCATCCACGAAGTAAATGAGCCCGAACTTGTCCACTGTAATTCCTAGGGTGGAGAAGGCCAGGCAGGGGATCAGCACTGGAGATGAGACGGAGCCGTGCAGTAGACAGCTTTGGGATCCGGCATCTTCTCCCGTCCAGCTCTCTGTCCCTCTGCAAGGGTCTCGTACATGGAGGTCAGCACCAGAGCACTGAGCTACACCCCGATCCCTCCAGCTCCCTTTTGTTATTTACCATGTCGTTTACCACTTATGTTTGTTTACTTTTAAATTTTAAGAAAAAGAATCTAAAATTGTTATTATTTCTTTCAGACAAAACCTCATATAGCCCAGGCTGGCCTTGAGTTCCAGATATTGAGAAGATGGAACTTTGGAACTCCTGTCTCTACCTTCCAAGACTGCTGGGATTATATATCATGACCAGTGTTATGCAGGGCTGGGGCTTGAACCTAGGGCTCTGTGTGCGTCAGGCAAGCTCTCTATCAACTGAGCTACATCCCCGGCTCCTCCAGCCCCCTTCTACAGGTGAACAGGGTGCAGGGATGGTGTCAAGGCTTTGAGTGTCCCATGAGTGAGGGGTTAAAATCTAGTGTCCCAGACCTCATGCTCTGGCTTCCTGCTTTGCTGCCACAAGAGAAGTTTCTTCGTTCACTTGGCTACCAACAGAAACGTCGAGGAAGAAGTTTGCCAGCCTCACTGGGAATTATTTAAATGAACCTCTTTCTGAAGTCCTGCAAACACAGTCATGGATCTCATGTGTGTGTGTGTGTGTCCAGGCTGTCACTCAGCACCCTCCCTTTGACCTGACCACCCTTCCCAGGTCTCTGTGACCAAGTTACTGGAGCGCCTGGCATCTGTTTTCTTACTTGTTAGATCAAAGGGCTGTTTGCAGCCCGCATTTCTACCTTAGGCCTGCCTGAGAACTTATCAGGAGTCTGTGGCACCCCAGCAGGCTGTTTGAGAAGATCTCACGTGAGGTTTGCGTTCCCGAAGGGCACCCTGGGTGATGGTAGCGGTGGTACAAAACCATCAGAAGGTCACTCAGGAGTTGGCTCCTTCTGGCCAGGGACTCATTTCATAGTCACCTGGAGAGCTTCTACTTGGCCTCACATCTGGCGATACTGCTCAGGAGATGGCAGGGACAAGGGCTCATGTGTGCATCCAAAGTTCCTGGGTGGCATCTGTCACCCATGTAGGCAGTGAGGGGAGATGGGTTTTGAAATGGAGACACAGGACTGGGTCAGAACCACATGCAGTACCGTGGGAAATGACAGACCCAGGAGGGCCGTGGTGACTTAAAGGGTGATCGGGTCACTTGATTGGCTCTGTTTCCTTTTGGCCCATGTGAGGAGGGGTTAGAGGAGGCCTTGGGAGAGGGCAGGGTGAGCGCTGAGGCTCCTGATTTTGTGATTTCCCTCCTGGCTCTTGGGTCTCCTCATGGCTGTATGAGATGACAGCTTCTGATTGGGCAGGCCAGGGAGAGACCTCAGTTGGTAAAGTGAAGGCCTTCTAGTACCGGAACCCAAGCCCCATGGCCCTAGTGAGCCATCCCTGTATTCCTCTTTACACACAGAGAGACACACAGAGATACATACCACACAATACACACACACACTGACACACCACACAGATACATGCAGACATAGACACACAGACACACAGATTCACACATATGTACACAATGACACACCACACAGATACATTCAGACAAAGACACGCAGATACACAGATTCACACATATGCACACACAGACACACCACACACACACATACACACAGATTCATATACACACACACTGACACACCACACATACATATACACAGATTCATACACACACACACACACACACACACACACACACACACAGAGTTGGGGGCACAACTGACTTGGAATTGCTAGTTCTCAATATTCATCAGTGACCATTGTGACTGAAAACTAGCAGCCAATACTGTGTGTTCCAGGCCCTAGGTGGGCTCTCAGGTCCTTGTGTCTCTTCCAGGCCAGCAGGACAGGTTAAGGCCTGCAGGGGTATCTGAGTGATGGCCAGAATGCTCATCCCATCCCTCTGTAAAGGTCTGGGAGGCTGGAAGAGGACTTGACATCCATGTGCAGGCAGCTTCAGGGCTGGAAGCCTTTGTTGTGGTCCTGCCTAGAATGGCAATTAATTTCCTTCCTTCGGCAGCGGGGCATGAGTTTGCCTGTCTGCCCGGCTATGCCCCATCTCTCCCTTCCCTCTGCTAGGACTGATGAGCGCTCCATGAACAATTGGGTTTCTTGTTTACGAAGTTGGCCACGCAGGCTAATAGAAGTGATCTGTCCCCTGATTAATTACTTCATATTTTTCTCCTTTTGTTGTGCTAAATAGATGGACATCTTTCCTCCTCCCTGTTGCGATGTGACTGCGGATTGCTGCGTCCCTGTCACTCCTATCTGGCCTAATTACAGGCTTTCGGGCAATGGTGCCGCCACTCCATCTGGGTGGGTGAGGGAGGGGACCGCAGGCGTTCAGAACAACGGAGAAACGCCAGGAGAGGAGAAAAACCTCTCAGCAAGAAACCGTTTTAATTTGGAGAGACTAGGGTGCTGCGTCTGACAGGTGCCATGGGGATCATTTGGCCCAACCTGCTTATTTACAAACCGGGAAACTGAGGTTGGAAAGGGTAGAAGCCTCTGCTGAGAGCCGTCGAGTATCAGAGAAGAATCTCGTGCAAACCTGGGCCTGTTCTCTATTGCTTACTCCTTCCTATGGAGTCTCAACTAAGAAGGAATTTAACCCTTGGCGACACAATACTTCCCCTGCAGCTATCACCTTACTATTCTATTAGTTAGGGAGACAACCTGTCATGATGCTATCCCGGTGCATCTGCGTGATTACATAACACACTATAATGGCAGTAATGGGGATCTCCTCTGCTGTTATGTTTCCTGTGCATCTAGCTGTCCCTAGTAGACATTTGTATTCCTGACATTTAAGTTGGATTATGACCTTGTAATACAGAGGAGGCAAATGAGGTTCAGAGAGGTTCAACAACTTGCCCGACATCACAGAGTTAGTTACTGGATGGCAAAGCCTGAATTTGCATACATGAGTTTTCTGAACTCTACTGCTTTGATTTGAAACCTGGTGCTCCTTAACAATGTAACCATTTCTAACAGTTTTACAGGCAGCATGTGAAATGTATCAACTCTGACCCTCAGAACAGTCTTAGGAGGTAGGTACAGAGGGTATTATTATCCTCATTTTATTAAGTGGGCCTGAGGTTTAGAGGCTGGAAGTTTCTGGCTATCTGGTTTGCAACATCTTAAATGCTCTTCTGGAGGATGCTCGCTGGCAATGATGGCGTCTCTCCTGTCAGGCCTCCTGAGTCTCCAGGCATACAGGTCTCTCGGCTTAGAACACCAAACATAGCCCTTCCTTTTTACATCTCAGGGCCCGTGTCTCCTCGCTCCTATCAGAGTACTTCCCATCCAAGATTCATTTATTCTGCTCCAGTGAGCTTTGCTATGTCTTAGGAAGCTCTGTGCACTTGGTAAATGCTTGAGGAATGGAGAATTAGGGACTGAGTCTACCGTCCATACAAGGAAGGCACAGGACCTTGCCTTTGTGTGGCAGTAACTGAGAAAGCCTGCAAGGGACGGGGCATCGGTTTGTAAGAACCTTACACGGCCGCGAAAAATGAGTAGCCAGGAGGCTGCTTACTGTCCCGGAGAAGTCACATTGTGTCGTTTAGACAAAAGCAGCCTACTGGACAGTGTGCTTGATGTGGTTTCATCTTGTTTGACTGCACTGACTAGTGTGCACAGACATTCAGAAAAAAAAGATGATCACAGCCGGGCGGTGGTGGCGCACGCCTTTAATCCCAGCACTTGGGAGGCAGAGGCAGGTGGATCTCTGTGAGTTCGAGACCAGCCTGGTCTACAAGAGCTAGTTCCAGGAGAGGCTCCAAAACCACAGAGAAACCCTGTCTCGAAAAAAAAAAAAAAAAAAAAAAGATGAGCACAGACAGGCATTGTTAACCGGGGTGGATTCCAGCAGGGAACTGTGGAATTACCACAGATCCCCTGTGCACTCTCTGAGGCCTCTAGCTGATGATTGCCTATTATATACATAATATATATTATATAATCTATTTATACATTTATATTATATAATATATAATTGTAACATTATATATTATATAACATACATATTTTACTAAATATATATTTACACACACACACACACACACACATATTCAACACCAAACAAATGGTATGGCTTTAAATGCGAGGCCTTACCCCTAGGATTAGTGAGCGTGGCTTCTGTGGCCTTCCCGCCATCTCCGCAGCGAGTGTCATCAAAGGGGAGACACTGGTCCCCAGTCCCTGCCACCACCTCAGAGTTCTTGACTAGGTCCTTCACCACTGTGGTGGACTTGATCCTGAAGACCCGCCGGCTGTTGGTGTCAGATAGGAAGACGGCCCCGCTCATGGGGTCTGTAGCCAGGTAGTATTTGTGTGCTGGGCTGTGGCTGCAAGAGAAGGCAGGGCTAGGGTGAGCGCTTTTCTTCTCTCCATCCTTAGCTAGAAATGTACAACACAACTATGGCCGTAGCACCCTGAGTGTGCCAGACCTCATTTGACCTCAGAAACTAAAAAGGGTTGGGCCCGCTTAGTACTTGGATGGCGGATCTACGACATGAACCCCAACCAATTTGATTCTAGGAAAGATGCTCTTATGAGGACGCTGTCTTTATTGCTGGTCACCTGAGAGCTCCGCCTAATGATCCCCCTCCCCTCTTCAGTTACTAATGCAAAATCTCTGTCTGGCCTGGGGACGCAGATCAGTCGGTAAAGTGCTTGCCTGGCAAGTACCAGGACTTGAGTTCAGTACCCAGAACCCATGTTAGAAAACAATAATCCAGTGGTGGGAACATGTCCTAGTAATCACGGTGTTTAGGAGGCAGACACAGGTGACTCCTGGGCTCAGTGGCCAACTAGCCTGCACTCCTTGGTGAGCTCCAGGCCACTGAGAGACTGACAACAAAGAGAAGGTTCTATGGTGCCTGAGAAGCACCACCCAAGCTTGTCCTTTGCTTTCTACATGCATGTACACATATCTGATGCCTACCTGCACATGCATGTACCCTCACACCATGCATACATGCATACATGCATACATATGCCAAAAACCCCATCATGCCTCTTGGTGGCTAATGCCTCTATCAAATGCTGAGCTCATGCTTTCTTTTCTTCTTTTCTTTTATGTGTATTTGTGATTTGCCTACATAGATGTATGCCAACCATGTGTGTGCAGTGTCCACAGAAGCCAGAAGAGGGCATCAGATCCCCTGGAATGCGAGTCACAGACTGCTGTGAACTGCCATATGGAAGGTGAAAATTGAACCCAGTACTCTGGAAGTGCAGCAGGTATTCTTAATAACTGAGCCATCCCTCTAGTCTCGGCATGTTTCCTTAAAAAGATTATCAATGAAGTTTTTCCTAGGAGACGGCTAATTCAAGATAGGAACATGCAGGTGGGTGGCTTTAAACAACAACCCAAGAATTTTAAACAAGCCTTTCTCTCAAGATTTTTTATTTGTTTTTTTTTTTTTTCTCTGTAGCTTTGGAGCCTGTCCCAGAACTAGCTCTTGTAGACCAGGCTGGCCTCGAACTCACAGAGATCCGCCTGCCTCTACCTCCCGAGTGCTGGGATTAAAGACGTGTGCCACCACTGCCGGGCTTCTCTCTAAGATTTTTACAGCGGTTTCCAGTTCCATCTTGGGACCAACAGGTAAGATGCTGGCTAGACCTGCCTTCTGCCAGTGTCCACCCCATTTCCTGTTGTTCCCCATGATGGACTTAATCGGGAGCCCAGGTGTCTTCCCCACTGCTGTCAGCCATAAATGAGATGCAGAATCAGTTTCTAATCTGCAGGGAACTTCAGGAGAAAGAAAGAGAGC
This sequence comes from Microtus obscurus, assembly GCA_963919715.1. Taxonomy (NCBI): domain Eukaryota; kingdom Metazoa; phylum Chordata; class Mammalia; order Rodentia; family Cricetidae; genus Microtus; species Microtus obscurus. The sequence continues at coordinate 25,048,497 of CAWTZC010002521.1, forward strand.
AGGTGTGGTGCTGATGGGTGTCCTGTTTCTGGAAGAAAGTCACAAAAACTGGACTCTGGTAACAGGAAAGTCAGACCATGCAGACACAAAGGGAACACGGCATCCTAGACAGAAGCCGGGGGAAGTGTTCAGGGTACGAAGCCAGCTCAGTCTCCATTTCGAGGTGGGCTCTGAAACTTGGGTGTGTCATGCGGCCCTTGGACCTCCCGCTTCCTTAAGCTAGAAGAGGGAAGCGTTAGTGCTTGCTTTCAAACTGGGAACATTCTTATGAAACCACGCGTGTCAAATGTGAAGTGACACACAGCACACGGGAGATGACTTAGGCTTCTCCCACAGGCCTAAATCCTGCTGCTCACTAGCCCTGATTACAGCTTCCTTCAAGCCTAGTGTGCATGGGTTCTGGGCTCGCCACGGGGAGTGCACTGTGATGTCAGCTTTCAGCTCTTTTGTGTAGTCTAACTACTCACTGGTCCCTCAAGCTACATCTCAATATTGTACATTTATCAAGCAGAGAGATTAATCCCAGGTCCTTTGGGAAAACTTTTCATTTCACACACTGGCTCTCTTACCGTTTTCTTCCCGAGTTCCACTAATAAGACATGCTGTTCTGGGTGGCATTTCTTCTCCAGCCCCTACTACTCTGCCATTGTCTCTCTGTGAATGAGGGCAGCATCCTCTTCCTGCCCAGGTCTTCTTTAGTTGACCCACATCCCACCAGGTCATTACCTCGTCTCACCGTGCATGACTCTCCTCCCATGTATCAGAGGAAGCACGGGTCTCCAAACCTGATGCGCCTCAGGCTTCTCTCTCAGACTTCCCGTCCTAGGAACACCCACAGCAGGCCCCCCAGTGTGTCTGACCCTGCCTGCACCCACTCTTCCTCCCTGTTCCCCTTTGCCACTTACTCTCCAGGTGCCCACTCAGGGACCTTTCCTGGCAAACTTCCCTGGCTGTTTTCTCGTGTGCCCTAGGGTTCACGCTAGTTAATATCTCACACGAAACACGAGGCCATGACTATTTATATGTCTTCCATTCTACCCATCAAAGGGGAAATCCTCTTCCGCAGGCCCAGTGCTCAACACGCAGCTTCCCAGCCCCCCGGAGCAGCTTGTGACATGGCCATGTGCGGCTTATTTAGGTGGGGTTTGCATTGAAATCACTTCTCTTTCCTTTTACTTCCCGTGGGGTTGGTGAAATAGCCCAGACATCCTGTTTATCTTGAGATGTCCCCCCGGGACTTAGAAGGTGGCACAGAATTAATCTTCCCAGACAACCCTGATCCTGGCTTAATAAAAACGCAGTGACCTTAGATCCTGCTTTGTCACGCTTGGAGCATCCTGGGCTCCCAGCTTCCCTGTGACAGCCAGGAGGCAGGGGGACTATTTCATTTCTGTGTGCATCACTCTTGATAAACGGCTACTATCTACCTTGGCAGGAAGAGGACCCCGAGGGAGGCTGGTGGAGGCCCTGTCCACTTAGATTAGCCCCTTGAGTTTCCAGCTCACATGGCCCTGCAGTCCTGGAGAAGTGTCACCTGTGCGGAGCTTCTCAAATGGGTGAATTCCGGGAGAAGGCGGCCTTGGCAGCATTATTCCAGAGTCTTTAAAAGCTATGGTTGCATTATTTATGCTTATCTGGTGGACAGCATAGAAGAAAATGCTTGCTCTGGATGGAGACGGTGAAGGTTTAACTGGGGCAAGTCAATGCAATGTTGTGTCTCCTTCAGCTGTCCAATGGTCAGGTCTCTGCTCTGCCCACACACTGGCCTTTAGAGACATGCATACATACATGCATGCATATATACACACGTACATACACACAGCCACACATACACAGACACACAGGCGCACACACATAGACACACACATATAGACAGACAGACAGACACACACACGAGGGTTGTTTGTTTTGAGGCAGGGGCTCATTTATCCCAGGCTAAACATCAAACTCATCATATAAATAAAGATATCCTTGAACTCAGCATCAAATTCGCCATGTAGCTGAGGCTATCCCTGAACTCGGGATTGTCCTGCCCTGCCTCCCAAATGCTAGGATTATAGCTGTGTACCACCAAACTGGCTGTATTTGGTGCTGGGGTTAAAACCCAGGGCTTTGTGTGAGCCTTGTTAAACCACTCTGGATGCAGCCCTGAAAGAAACCAGTTTGTTTTATCACCAGTAGACAGACGTGAGTGCTTGAGCCAGATAGGCAAAGGTTCAAACCCTGACGTTTGCTTGGGTAGACTGCATTTCCACTTAGACTCTGTGTTTGTATCTGAGAAATGGGGGTGATCAATCCACTTCCAAGGACTATTGGAAGTACATGAAGAATATAAGTCTCCCCATATTATGTCTGTTATGAGAAAAACTGAGATGGTTAATAAATCGTGGCTGTTTGTTTTTGTCTTTGAGACGGGGTCATATATTTCGGGGGACCTAGAACCCACTGTGTAGCCAAGAACGGTCTTAAACTTCTGGTCCTTCTTCCGTCTCCCAAGGGCTGGGATTAGAGGCCTAGATCGCCATGCTAGTTTCTGTGAGGCTAGGGATCAAACCCAGGAATTAAAAAAATACTAACCAAGTGCTCTACTATCTAAGTTATGTCCCCAGACCCAAATGGCAGCTTTTAAGAAAATCTCTGGTAACATTGAGAAGATTCTAGAATATTTGTGTTGGTACATAATAGAGAAGCTACATCTTTTTGACATAAAACTATCCTGTCGATTTATTTTCCACGACAGTTAGGGGCTCCTTTGTGTTAGTACTCTATGTGTAGCTTGGTTTGAGGGAGATTATATTTATGCTTACTTCTAAGAACAGACTTCCGACAGTTCTCCTGACTCTGGGGAAGAAACCATGGAAGAGATAAGGATGCTCATTTCCTGAACAGATCCACAGCACAGATGCTGAGGGGGCTATGGCTACTGGGAATGCCCACGACAGCAGGGAGCATGATGCTAAAAGACAGAGAAAAGTCTATCCTTGCAGTACACACACACAGCGGCCAAGGTTCCCTCGGAGCCAAATGCTGCTACTGGGAGAAACAGAAGCAGCGATAAAGAAGATAAACTTCTAAAACTTCTTTAATCTATCCAATTTCCAGTAGAGAAAACCGGAGTGATGTTTCATTTGTATTTTAATAAATGAAGCTTGCCTGAAATTCAGAGAGTAAAACAGTTGCACTGACCAGCCTTACAGACCAGGCAGTGGTAGCACACACCTTTAATCCCAGTAGCCACACTAGTTTGGCATAGAAACTGGGCAGTAGTGGTGCACACCTTTAATCCCAGCCCTAGAGAGAAATATAAAACAGGAGGAGACAGCCCTCAGACACAGTCTCATTCTGAGATTCCTAGAGGTGGGATCGCCATTTCAGACTGAAGTAGAGGTAAGAGCAAGTGGCTGACTGTTTTGCTTTTCTGACCTTCACGTTGAACCCCAATTTCTGTCTCCGGGTTTTTATTAATCGAGCTACAGGGGTCACGGAGGCTCAGAGAGAAGAAGGGATTTGCTAATAGTGAGATACTAGTCCAAAAAAAAAAATCACAGTTGGAACCCAGGTTTATTATCTTAGGAAAGTGGCTGGCAATGGGCCAGCCCCCTTTCCATTCTGGTTCCACTGTAGTTCACTATGGAGACAGATTTTTCTCACCTGAGAAAACAACAGGTAGAAAGAAGACAGGCCTTGTTTTTGACCCCGTATCATGGCTATATCAAAAGATCACTGAAGGAGCTGGAGAGACGGCTCAGCAGTTAAGAATACTTTCTGCTTTCCTAGAGGACCCAGGTGCAGTTCACAGCACCCACATGGCAGCTCACATCTGTCTGTAACTCTGGGATTCAACACCCTTGCACAGACATGCATATAGGCAAAATAGCAATGCACATTCATAAAAAAAAATCACTGAACGTCAGAAGTACGCACGCCCATACATATATGTGTGCGGGATACATCCACACACAGAGACAATCACAACTTTTCTAACTGATAGGTGATGTGAACAGAAATCAGAAAGGCTGGCTGATCAGCGAATGTCACACAGCACAAGGCTTCTCAGCTGAGTCTGCTAGTACCACAGGCATGTCCCAGAGAGATGTCAGCATGGATTGAATGGTTCAATGCTAAATGCCGGGTTTTAACATAAGATACACATGAAGGGTACCTCTGCAATATAGAAACTGAGAGGACAGACCTATGAGCAGTTCAGTGTCATCCATTCGAAGCTCACTGGGCATTGGCTTCAGTGTGAACACAGGTTACCTCTGCACTGGAAAGGGTGCATTTCCCACTGCTGACAGTGTGAACCAGGAAAGAGCTATGTCTCCACGGTTACTCTGGCTACCATGACTTAAGGAGTTTAAGGTCTGACCACGGTTGTTGTTCTTAGCTTTTACTTTTGGTCCTGATTTCTGCTGAATTTATCTTCTTATATGTGTCCTTGGATGTAAAAGGACTAATTTCCTTTACGGGGAAAGACGGCGACATCTTATCATCATGATTATCTTAATTATGGTAAATTGTGGTATGCTAATTACAAAGCCAGTGTATAGAGACTGTAACAGTTATTAAGATCACTAGTAACATTTTTCCATAGTAATTTCTGGAACTTCTTTCTGGGCCTGAAAATGCTGACTAATTTGAAGAGATCCTTTTTTGTTCCCTAGAATAATTTTTAATAACCATAAGATAAAAATAATGGGAGATGAAGCAATTACTTCAGGGTCATATTACTGGGAAACGTCACTAACCTTGCCGGTAAGCTGGCTATAATCACAGATGTCGACCTCACAGGGTGGCTCAGATATAAGATGGTATCCATGTGCATTGTCTAACTCTATGCTATGTAGTAAATAATCTATACATATGAATTATTACTTAAAATAATATATGCACATCCATCCCTACTCACATATAGTTATATAGAGAGGTAAATTTAATAATGACTGGTACTTCAGGCTTTGTCTCATCATTCCCCAAAGAGCCTTCTTTTATCCCAACCTAGGACCATCTTATGCACCATCAGAGTCATTTGTAGACAACTGAGAGTCTCCCCTGAGGCTGCGTAAAACATAGCTCTGTCTGCTCATGGTCAGCAATCAAATCTACACATGGACACAGTTCTGTGTGAGGACTGTCCTCTGCATGAAGTCACTGTGATGTCCTGCCTGGAAGAGCCTCTGGAAGGGGTCGCTGGCATTGCCAGTGCCCTGACTCTGCAGTCTAGAATCTGTCTGTTTTCATAGTCTACCCCTCCATAAGATGGTCTTGGTACTTCCCACCACGGTCATTGAACTCAATAGAGGATATGCTATTCTAAGGACTCATCAGGCTGTGGCTCTCAAGTTCTTCCCCGTTTCTCCAGTGTGTCACATCCACAGACTACGGGGACCTCACTTTGCCACAGGTCAAAGGAGTTCAGATCTTCGCCCTCCTATCCCACCACAATTAGTGAGGTGTTGTGTGGTTGCAACTGATTATCCCCTATCAGCTTCTAACCACACAGGGCTCCTTTGCCCTTGAGCCGTCTGGGATTGACAAGCAGGGCTTACCATACAGCATGCAACAGCAAGACAGGGGAGAGGCAGGAAATTCTCCACTGTTTGGCTTACCTATGTCTGAAATCTTTATTTCTGACAGAAGACAGGAGAGCAGGGAATAGAAGAGAGAAGGAGGTGTTAGCAGCAGGGTTAGACGCATTATTAGCGGCTGAAAACTTGACAGCAACGCTACTGTACAACATGGTAATAAATAAAGACTTAGCCATGACACTGATACATTTTATATTGGATACTCTGTCAGTGAGATCACTTACAAACAGCTACACAGCTCAGAAGGGCCCCAGCTCCACCTGCACCCTACTGCTGGCTTTGGGAAGAACATAGGCCGGTTACAGGGGCTCAGACCACATAGGAGCAGTGGGTTCTCTTCCCTGGACAGACATACACCCACAGATACACAGGCTTGCTGCTCCAGGTCTGGAAGGTGTGTTTTTCCTATGAAAGCTTTAGAAACTTGGTGAGCCTACTCAGAATATAGCATGGGGTTGGAGAATGAGTTCAGTTAGGTAGGGGGTGAACCAGAGAAAAGGGGCCATCAGGGAAAGACGGGAGGAAGATGCTTGGATAACCCCATACTGAGTTTCCTTTCCTAAGCTCACTTATTCCTTCTTTCCCCTCTTGCAGTCTCACGTGATTCTCAACAGTGGTGGTGGTGGGGGAGGGAAAACAGGTGGTCTTGTTTGGAGGATATGAAAACGGAAGGCCTCCTTTTACATGTGAGCTTCGGAATGAGATTCATTCGGCAGAGAAGAGCTTTATAAGACGGGACACTTCACACTGTGCCGGGTGACCACTCTTCAGTGGGGCAGGGTTGGGTAGTGGTCTCCTAGGCTTGGGTGTACCATTTTAGATGGATACACACTTTAAATCCCCTGTGTCTGCTTTTCGTTAACTGCCAAAGGGTGATAATGGTTTGTACTTTCCAGAGCTCTTGCACTGGTGACCAGTGGGACGCCATCTGCCCGTCCGTACTCTTTGGAGGACGCCATTTCCATCCCAAGCATGCCTTGGTCATGTGGTTCCAAACCAGGATAGAGGTGGATTTTTTTTTTTGCCCCAAAATAGCTGTAAAAACAAACTTCCTGCAAATTTCTTTTGGAATTGAGAGTGGGGCTCCCCTGTCTCTGGAGTGTGGCTTCTCTCTAATGGTAGAGCCCACCCTGGAGCAGGGCTTTGGTTCCAAAGAGACCTAGTTTATGGATGTTGTGGGATATTTGATCATGCTGTGAACCCTGAGTTTGCATTTGTGTTAAATTAAATAAAGTCAACCTTAGTTTAGAGACAGCAACTAGTTGACTGGAATTACCATAGAGAATCTGGAGGAACCAGGAATACGGATAGAGAGATACATAGGAAAGAGTAGGGCGGGGCCATGGAGTTTTGACCTTTTTGGTTTGGGGTAAGCGGAGAGGTTCTTCTCTTCCTGGGTCTCTGGCCCAAAAGGAAGGCCAGCTGGTTGCTTCCCAGTCCCTCTGATCTAGCAGGCTTTCACCCCCACATCTGACCTACAAGTCCTTGTTGGCAAACAGAACAACAGAGACTTAGTTTAAACCTGAACATCTCGGCCAGGGCCAAGCTGAGGCAGCGGAGCCAGAAGTCCCTGCAGGCTGTGGCCTGGGTGGCCAGTAGGGCACTGACTGTGGAGGGCCATAGGGCCACAGATGGTAATTAAAATATGAGCAGACTCCTGTGTAGCTGCTAAGCCGACAGAAAGGTATCATAGGGACTTCGGAAAAACGCAAAGTCAAGCTGTCTCCAGCTGGACATAGGGTCTCAGCGCTCCATCACTCGTGGTCAGGGCTGAGAGTCTGGGGGCTCTGCTGCCCCTAAGGAGCAGACAGACCCAGCCTGCTTCAGCCCCGGGCCTCATTTCACCTCAGCCCTGGTTGGACAGAGCTAACCTCTTCTGAGGAACACTAAGGGACTGGGACCAAATGTGCTGACATTTGCTTACTGTGTGTCCTTGGTCCTTAGAAGAAGACTCTTGTAGCCCATTCTATCAGGTAAGCGCAGAAAGAGGGTACAGTGGCTTCAAGGGGACTAACTTTCGGCTGTCAGCAGCCTTCCATGCCATCTGGATGTGAAGGACAACTCACTGTATCTTTATCTCAGAGCACGGGAGGCAGTGCCCGATGGAGCTGGGAGGTGAAAAGCCGCCATAGCCCGTAGGTGTGGTTCTGTCATGGCCTCCTTCTCTGGTCCCCACAGGGAAGGCTGTTGGGCCTCATGATGGCAAGGGACACTGCTAGGAATCCCAGGGGAGGAATCCCCTTCCATACCTCATCTCCAGGATGTTGGTGACGTTTCCAGAAGGGAAGATCCTGCGGATGTAATTGAAGTCTCCCACATAGAGACTCCCGTCAGAGCCGCAGGCGAGGGCCACGGGGGCCAGGAGCTTGTTGCCGTCAGCAAGCCCATTGCAGCTGGGGCAGGAGATGCTCCTCCTGCGCCCATTGCCCATGACGCTGCCGATGACCGGCGGCTGCTGGGACACGAACTGGTTCTCTCCGTTCCCTTTGTGTAGGATGCCTGGGATGAGGAAAGGGGGCCAGCGTCAGTGAGGGGCCAGGGACTGGGTCCCTCTTCCTTGGGTTGGTCGATGTTATTGTGACTTCTGCAAAGTATAGGAGGGAGGCCTTGTCCAGGCTTGTCTTACCATAGTGAAACCCAGGGGAAGCTGAGAGGCTCCACGGTTTACCTACCAGATTCTCACCTTAGGCCTATGAGGCTGTACTGTTACCATTGCCGTGATGGATGGAACAGACCAGTAATTTAGCCAAGGCCCCACGGACAAGAAGTGGGCAGGCCCAGAATCTCTCTCTCTCTCTCTCTCTCTTTCTCTCTGTGTGTGTGTGTGTGTGAGTGTGCATGCACATGCATGAGTACATGTTTAGATGTGTGCAGGTGTATGCAGTTGCACTTGGAGACCACAGGACAAATTCTGTCACCCTTCCTCGGGTGCTACCCTCCTGGTAATTTTGGTGTAGGGCCTCTCATGTCCTGGAACTTGCCAAGTAGACCAGGCAGGTGAGGGATCCCCAGTGAGCCCGTCTCCTCCTCTCTAGGGTTTGAATGGCAAGCATATCCTATCATGCCTGGCATTTTAAAAGATAGACTTTCTGTATATGAGTGTTTAGCCTACACGTATGTATGTGTACCACATGTGTGCCTGGTGCCTGAAGAAGCCAGAAGAGGGCATTGGGTTTCCCGGAACTGAAGTTACAGGTGGCTGTGAGCCAGTGTGTGGGCACTGGGAATTAAACCCAGGCCCTCTACAAAAGCATGTGCCCCTAATGGCTGAGCCACCTTTCCAGTGCCCAGCCTTCTTCTGGCATTTTTTTTTTTTACTTGGGTTCTGGGGATGGAACTCAGGTCCCCGTGCTTGCAAGACCAACACTTTCTTGACTGAGAGCTATCTCTGCAGCCCCAGAATGCAGCTCTTGACCATTCTGAGCAATGCATCTCTCAGGCTTCATCCACATCTGTGTACCGCACTTTCTCAGGTACACAGGCTTGCTTTTCTGACCATTCTGAGCAATGCATCTCTCAGGCTCCATCCACATCCGTGTACCACACTTTCTCAGGTGCACAGGCTTGCTTTTCTGACCATTCTGAGAATGCATCTCTCTCAGGCTCCACCCACATCCGTGTACCGCGCTTTCTCAGGTGCACAGGCTTGCTTTTCTGACCATTCTGAGAATGCATCTCTCTCAGGCTCCACCCACATCCGTGTACCGCGCTTTCTCAGGTGCACAGGCTTGCTTTTCTGACCATTCTGAGAATGCATCTCTCTCAGGCTCCACCCACATCCGTGTACCGCGCTTTCTCAGGTGCACAGGCTTGCTTTTCTGACCATTCTGAGAATGCATCTCTCTCAGGCTCCACCCACATCCGTGTACCGCGCTTTCTCAGGTGCACAGGCTTGCTTTTCTGACCATTCTGAGAATGCATCTCTCTCAGGCTCCACCCACATCCGTGTACCGCGCTTTCTCAGGTGCACAGGCTTGCTTTTCTGACCATTCTGAGAATGCATCTCTCTCAGGCTCCACCCACATCCGTGTACCGCGCTTTCTCAGGTACACAGGCTTGCTTTTCTCTTTCCACAAGTGTAGAGATTATGTCTCTGTCATTTCTGCATCCCCAGGGTTTACCACAGAATCCAACACAACGTGAATACCAATAAATGTTTATAGAAATAAAGGAGGGAAAAGCAGACTCTGCTCACCAACACGGACCCAGGGTTTTGCCTGGTTTTTAGTTGACAGGCAGATCCTATACCTTGTAGAGATCTCCAGGGTCTTCACAACTCATCGTGCCCCAGAGCCTCAGTTTCCCCAACCAACCAAGGGAAAGGACTGACTTCCACGCCTGTCTTCTTCCTCGCGCATCCACACTGTCTCTTGATTCTTAGCCATCCTTTATCATCGCTGTATTACCAGGGCCTCTGGGTTGGACCCTGCCTGTGCTGCACCTGTATCCACGCCATGGTGTCTGACTGGGGCTGGGGTCACACAGGTCACAGGAATCTCCTTTCACTGTGTCCTTTATTGGATGGGTTAAATTGTACATAGTCTATCCCATTGCTTTTCCAAGTGCAAATTTGTGCCTTTTTAGGATTTTAGGAAATCCTAAAAACCTAGCCACACCTAGTTTTTGGCTTGTCCTATCTTCATACACACACAATGTACTTTAACCCATCGGCTTCTCAATTGCCTTCTCTTTTCCCCAGTAACCTTGATCCTCACTTTGTTCCTAAACAGATATGCATCTTTTTACATCTTGTAAGAAAGAAAGAAAAAAAAAACTAGCTTTGTCACATGAGAAAAGCAAGGTATTTGAAACTAGTCTATTTTCCTTAATACTATTATCTTCGGTCCTATCCATTTCTCCATAAATAATGTAATTTTATTCTTTGTTGTGGCTAAGTAAGACTCCGTTAGCTGAGACACATTTTCTTTAGTTATTCATCTATTGAGGGACTGGTTCCATGATGTGGCTATTGTGAACAGTATGGCAGTAACCGTGATACTTAGGGATCTCGATGCTGGGGTGAATTACATTCTTTGGGGGTATCTACCCATTTGGTTGTTCTGATTTTAGCTGTTTGAGGGCCTTCCATACTGATTTCTGTAGTGGTAGTAATCACTTACATTCCTGCCAGCAGTGTATAGAGGTTCCCTTTCCTGTGTCCTCTCTACTATTGTTATTTTCTTTTCTCCATTTTATTTAAAGTTTTTAAAATGTAAGCATGTGCTGGATGTTGACTATATTCCCCCTCCTGCTACGCACCCCGCCCCTGCCTGCCAGGTTGATCTTCTGGATGTTGGCCACTCTGGTTGGGGTGAGATGGACTTTGACTGTGTTTGGATTTTCATGTGCTGATGGCCACGGATGTTACCAGCTCTTTCTCATATCCGTTGGCCGTTTGAGTTTCTCCTCTGAAACCGTTCTGTTCACCACAGCTTCGTGGTGATCCTGGGTCAGTTCTGAACTCCCTGCTCTGCCCCGTGATTCTGTTTACCTGTTTCTCTACCAGCATACAACACAGCTCGGGATTCTCATTCTCTGACTTCATTGCGTGTCAAGTTCCTTCCCTTTGCTCTTATTTTAAAGACCCAGAGGGATGTGAATGTCTTTTATTCTACATTCTGATTTAGTTTTTCAAGTTCTCCCTCTTAGACGTGCCATGGAACCGACAAGCATTCCCTCTACTTTTAGAAGAGGCAGGAGATAGGTAACGTAGTTACCATAGGTACTGTGGCGCCTGTCAGTTCCTCAAGGACACGTGTGACTGACATCTACTCTGGATCAAGCCTCAAGTTCTAATTTTCTGACCCTGGGTTCCAGTTGCTTGTGCCTGAGCCTGGGAAGTTCTTCCTTTGCTCTCACTCTCGGCTCACATTACAATGGCCCTTCTCTGCAAGTTTTCTTGCTCTGAACTCAGTGCCTTGACTCCTGCCCTGCCCTCTTGGAGGATCTACTCCGTGACACTCTGGGATGCTGCCCAGGCCTCCTCCCTCTGTTGCTGCTTTGATGGCAACGAAGTGCTTCTCCCATGCCTTGCTGGCATTGCTAACAACCTTCCGCAGGATCACCTTGGCGCCCACGTTATTCACTGTATGCCTTGTCTTAGGCTCCGTGGGCTAGCGGAGAAGGTGCCACCTCAGCTCAAGGACTCCCATGGTTCCACTCACCGCTCTGGATGTTCAGGGCGTGGTGCTTATCCAGGCTCCAGCCCCCCAGCTTGGAGGCATCGATCTCATAGCCCTGCAACACTGCCGTCCTTTTCTCCCACAGGATCAGATCTGGGCAGGATTCATATTCGTAACCCACGGAAACTGCAGGGACACAAGAGGAAAGGGCACGAGTGAGCAGAGCCTCCGCCCTGACCCTCAGGCCGACAGGCAAGGCCTCTGATTGTCTTTCATGGAAGAGGAACGAGAAGGATCATGCTTTGACTTGGGCAATAGAACCATGTGGGATTACCAACACAGTGACGCTGGTCCTTAAAACCAATTTTTAAAGAAGAACAATCACACAGTATTAAGAAGAGTTAAATGGGCCACATGCCTGCAAAGGACCCAAGTGAACTGATTCTGGGGAAACAATCCTTTAAAATATTTTGTATACGCTGTGGTGCTGTTCATACGTGTGTGAGTGTATATGCATGTGTAGGCATGTATACACGCGTGTGGAGACCACTTGGCTTTTACGTGCATTTCGAGGAGCCAAACTATATTTACCATGGTTACATTCCAAGTGTTTTTACTGTGGGTGCCATCTTCTCAGCCCGGAAGTCATGTTTAATAAGGAAAGTACCCCATTAACTCGTCAGTGCGCTCTCATTTGTGGCAGTGGATAATTGAAGCTAACACGGTGTTTCATCAGGTGAGACTCTAATCACGCCCAGGCCAGGGACATTACTCATCCCCTGGACATCATGGTGGATGAAGACCACAGATGTCATAGGAAACGCTTAAAGGGACGTACTCAGTGGATAAGGCTGACTGTTTTCGGTCATCTGTGATTTAAAAAAAATCACTAGTTCCCTAAGCTTGGCTTCCGTGGAGGCCCAGGCAGCGGCCTTGGGAGAGCATCAGGGGAGATGGGCAAACCATCTCCTCTGAGTAGCTCCTCTGAGAGGGCACTATTTTCCAGCTGCCAACATCTGAACATGTGACTGAGATAAGAATGAACCGCTGGTCGGCCTCTGAAGGCTGTTCACAGCTGTTCACAGCCGCCCTGGGAGACGGCGCTCCACCTGCAGCAACAGGAGAGTGGGCTAGAAGATGTCCCCAAGCCTATGGCCATGATGGTCTCAGCAAATGAACCACCACACTGGAATCTCATGGCATGGACCTTTTGAAACTTCCCAGTGGGCTCTAAATCTGCTCATCTTAGTGGAGAAGGCTACAGGGCCTGGTTTTTATTTTTGTAGATGACAGAAGGGCCTGAGAACAGTGAGGTGTGGCGTTTCTGCTCCTGGTGAGCCCTGGCATACAGGGATACAAATCTTAGCGCAGAGCTGGATGAATCTAGCTTTCTTCCATCTATCTTTGCATCCTTGGGATGTCACCTCAGCATCCCTGAAAGGACATGGCTGTGAGGATTTGTTGTAACACTAGCGTGTGTCACAGCACACCCATGGAGCATGAGTTCCAGAGGTCCTCTTGTTTTCTTCCTGCCTTCCACCACTTCCTGCCACTCCTTCTCCCGTCCCTCCCTCCTTCCCTTTCTCAGAACAACTTCCAGTTTCCTAACCGCTATTGCTATCTGAAGACAAGTGAAAGAGGATCGGGATCAAGGTGAAGGAATTTGCTGGGCTATTGCTCCTCAGACATCTTGTTGGGCATCATGACTACTGACTGCCCATCGCTGAAGCTCCTGGGAGCCTGCTCTAACCCAGAAGCAGGAAGGGTGGTCACCCTGCCAGGCACAAGATCCTGGTGAGGCAGCCAACTTTGGTTTCAACCCTAAAGACAGTAGTAAGAACAGTTACCAGAGGTGACCTCTCTGCTGGGAGACAAAAATCATGAGGCCAGCTGGGCATGGTGTTGCACACCTACGATCCTAGCACCAGGCCATGCTGAATCAGGAAGCTGGTGAGTGCAAGGCCGGTCTGTGTGACACGGGAAATCTGAGGTCACTCAGGGTTACGGAGGGAGGCCCTGTCTCAACCAGTCAAAACAACCATGAGGCCGAAAACCAAGCTTTGACTTTAGCTCTTATAACTGAAAACATGGCAGCAGCCCAACCTTAGCACTTCTATTTTCATTTTAGATTTTGGCGGGACGGCTGCGGGGTGGCCAGATAACATATATATATTCTACTTTTCTGGCACAAGGTGTACTTTAGCCCGACACACACCACCAGAGTGCTTCCTGAGGACCGTTCTGATTCTAACTACATTTCATGCTTGGGTTTTGCACACCCAGGTCTTCCAATGTTCATCTAGGTTATAGATGGTGACTGAGGTCTTACAGCCCCATTAAGCCTTAGGTGGTTTTGACCTGAAAAGAGGAAGGAGGGAAGAAGGGAGCATCCATGAAGGAAGCCATTTCTCTGGTTCTGCTCTGTCTCTGCCGACGTGTGGAACCCGTATCGCAGATACTTAGGGGAGGCTTACCGAAGGCTTCTGACAGCCCGAACACCTTCTGGTTGTAGACATCTGTCTTGTCCCAGATGAAGTAATAGGACAGGTCAGGGGCTGCAGCGAACCACTTCCGGAAGAGGCGGCCCTCAACTGCCACCATGAGGTGGACCTTCATAAGGTTGAAGGGGATGGTGGGGTGTGTGAGGCTGATCCTCAGGACAGACTTGTAGCCAGGCGTGCGGCTGCTCAGATAGCTCAGCCTCATCTTGCAGCCCGCAATGGTGATTTCCTCTTGCAGGGCCTACAGCACAGACAGAGCACAGCAGGAGTGTCACTGAAGGTCATGGGGGGAGGGGAAGTGACATCAAATACCTTGTGGACTTTGGGTGTTCATGGGGCACAGGAGGAAGCGGAAGGGAAGGAGGTGAGGAGGAGAAGGGAGAATAGTAGGCAGAAGATAAGGAGAGGTGAGGAAAGGAGGAATAGCCCAGGTCTCCATGGTCAGTTCCTGCACGGTGTACCTGCATTAACAAACTCGCCTCCATGAGCCTTGGGCTCCTCCCCTGTGTAACATGAATGAAGGTATTTTATTGCGGCCATGGGTTACTCAGCAACGCACACATCCAATTCATGAGCTATGTCAGTAGGGAAAACACAAGAATCTGGGAATCCGCTCTTCCTCACTGGGTCACCACTGGTAAGGCCACACATGCAAAGTGCCTGGCCCATCAATGCCCTCAGGCAGGACAGTGGTATGGCTGGTACCTATAGTACACAGAGCAGGGGTGCCATGAAGGCACTGACCTAAACAGCAGCCTGAGCCTGGTAGACTGTTTCTGTCTGAAGTGTTCTTAAAGCGAGATATAGTTTCAATGTGTCCTTTCCAGGAAGGTCAACAGAGAGCACACAGGGCTGAACAAACACACCATCAGGCAGCGCTTGAGAGCCTGGTGAGACCCTGGTCCAGTGTCCCAGTTCGTCTCCAGAGGGCTCGGGTTGACCACATGGAGTTTCCGTGCACACTGGCTCCCAACTCCAAGGAAGGCAGCAGGCTCAGACTGAAGGTGGACACAGTCAGCAGATTCCAGACGATCACCCACAAGGCAAACGCAGGGGACTGTCATCAGCTCGATGCTCTGGGCTCTTTCTCAAGAAGGGAACATTAAATCAACTGAGCCTAACACGTCCATTTCAGGGGCGAGGGCTATATTTACCCTGTGTTTACAGAGGAACTTGGCCTTTTTCATCCTGTTTATTCCATAGAAGGGTGGAGACATTTTGTCTACGCTACTTTCTTGAACACAGGAAATGCTATAGATTGGGATTAATCCACCGCTGTCTTCCCAGGCCACAGTTTATAGTTCCAGGAGAGGTAGGCTACATACCCGGGTGAGCCACGGGCAGCACTTGAGTGCTGGCCTGATGCTCTCATAAATATTTTTCTTCATTAATGTGCCCACCGCAGTTTCCACCTCCCAGCACTTGTGAGGACTAATGGGCAATGGGGCTGGGAAAACAGAGAGTTCGTTTTTATGTGTTTTGCGGCACTGACCATAAGCAAGGGTTGTGCCCCAGCCGAACCTGTAGGCACCTGGCTCAGGGAGCACTGTAAGGAAGGGGCGACCTTGAACCTCATTTGTTCCACAGTCACCGCTCCTGGGAAAAGATGTCTGGCTGGAACTGAGCCGGGGTTGAGTAACAAATTACTTCTCTCCAGCAAGTCCTGTCTCTGCTGACAAGCATTGCATACAAAAGGTCAGCCTGGCCATTGAGACGGGAGACAGGCGCTGCATCCCTGAGAAGGAGTGAGCTTTCTGCCCAGAGCACAGTGAGGATTCAGGAATGGTTGCTTCCTTGCTGGGGACCGGCCCTGGAGGCTGCTCGACAGGGCATACTCAGTGAGATGGGTTTGCTCACCCAGACATGAAACACACACATGCGTGCACGGGTGCGTGTGTATAAATGCTCTATTGCACCACCACCAGGGCGATTCGTCAACATGCACTTTGCTGAAGGTCTCGTTAGGCAGGCAGGTGGTGACCTGGGCCTCTCTGGGCTTCTACGTTGCCATTTCCCCTCCTCCTTGGACCTTCTTTTCTGCCTGAAGACATCAGACTGGGGACGGCAGAGGAGATCCAACCCGGGGGTGATGGAGGAGATTCAACTCAGCATGGTTTTGCTTGGCAAAGAATTGATCTTCATTTTCATCAGATTAAAATACATTTTTCTCAATTACTTCCCTTTAATGATAATTAGGTAAAACATTTGCGTGTGCAGATCCGATCCAAAGCAAACCTTAATTGACACGGAGGCAGCATGTGTTAAATAATCTTACTAATAATAAGAGCCAAAACGTATCGAGCACTTAGTAGGTGTCAGACGTTGCGCTAAGTAACCCATGTTCCATTTTTCTTATTTACTCTTTATTAAAATGCTTATTAGTTGGGATCCCATGGCTTAGTCCTGTGTGTAGAAACTGGGTTGTTATACTTTTAGCGGAAATACCAAGACAAGTGAGACTCTGAAAGCTGAGGATGAGTAAGGTGACCAGGATGGCAGAGTAGAAAGAACCAAGGAGTTAGTGTGCCAGGCAGATTGTAGGCAGGCGTGTAAAATGGCCCTCATGATCTGATGCCATGTCCACTATGGGGTTTGGCCTTTGGGATCTCGCCCAAGCCTGTAGGGGGACTTTCTTGGTTTCCATTGTCTCTGGGATTGTCCTCTGTCCCCAAATAAAATAAAAGAATGGCCTGATATCGTCAAGAAGCCCGAGTACCTGGATTTCTGGGACAATGGGACCTTTCTCAGCACAGGAACTTGCGAAGGACGTCAGGGGGGATGGAGACACCACGGGGTTGGGGCGGGCGAAGTTGCTCAGGTCACAGCTGGGAATCTCGTTCTCCTCGTGCCTCATGACGATGGTTTCCATGACAAAGAAGCGGTCCCAGGGCAGCCAGAGGGTATGCTCTTGCGTGATGAAGGGTGCCCGTTCGAATCTTAGGATGATGGAGATGCCGCCGTTCGTGACCAGGTCAAAGCTGCAGGCAGAGGACAGCAGCAGTGGGAAGGGGAAGAAGAAGAGAATGGTGAGATTGTGAAGGTGAGATCACAGGAAGGGACCGAGTCCTTGGTCGAGGGCCACTCTAATGTTCAGAGACTGGACTGCAGCCACAACTAGCGACAGCGACTCCGGAAACCGCTAGCCGTTGCTGTAAAATGATTGGCGGGGGATGGGGGTAGTTACAGACACCAAAGCACAGTAACAGGGGCTGCTTAGCAGGACCCAGGGCATCTGGGGAGCCCCTGCGTCAGAGCTCCTGGTGCTATCACTGTGAAGAGCCAGAGCCCACTAAGGAGCCAGCAGAATGTGATTCAGCAGGTGCTACCTGGGCACTGGGAGCCCTGAATCCAGTCCTTACCGCCATGAATTCCAGAGTGGCCACGAGTAAATCTGCCAGCCTCTTCAGTTTTCCCATCTATAAAAGCCCAAACTTTCGTGTGGATTATTTCTGTGTGCATGTGAGCAAATGTGTGTGTGTGTGTGTGTGTGTGTAGGCACATGTACTGTTTGTGTATGGACATGTATGGAGATCACAGGCTGATATGAGTGTCTTCTTCAATTGCTTCTGTACATGATTGTTATTGTTATTTGAGACAGTTCACTCTCTCTTTTAAAATTAATTGTTTTTTTAGACAGGTTCTGACTATGGTCCTGGCTGTCCTGGAGCTCACTATTAGACTAGGCTGGCCTTGAACTCAGAGATTCTCCAGGAGTGTACCCACAGTTTGGGGAAAACACTCACGGGCTGACATTCTTGTCACAGAACTTCGCCAGAATGTTTTAAAATTCCAAACAGAAATTTGGCCAGACTTACAAACTCTGTTCAAGAGAGGCGGCCTGGAGGAAGGGAGGGAAGAAGGGAGGGAGGGAGAGACAAACATGAAAAGACTTATCTTCAAGGCTGTGAGCAGGCCAGGAGATGAGTGCAATGGGCTGAGGCCAGGCGTGCTCATCTGGCAGGGGAACCCTGCGGAAGATGCGAATGCTGACCTGGCCCCGGAGGGAAGGCCTGCTTCTCAAATGGAGCCTGTCTCTCTCTGGTCCAAGCTGCACTGCTTACGTTACAGGTGAGTTAGACCATCTTCCAGGCCTCAGTTTCCCTATCTGTAAATAATCACTTGCCAGGGTTACTAATCAGCTAGATGGGTGATGGGTGGACAAGCCCAGGGTCCCTTGTATTGCCTGGGTCTCACTCAGCACAGCCCATGTTTCAAGTCTCCCCTTGTTAGGAGCGCTCTTAGTTCTAGTTGACTTATAGTTTCCACCTTTTAGGGTAATTTCTCTGTTACTATTTTCTGTGTATGAGCTCCTGCGTGTGCATGTGCGTATGTGTGCATGTGTGTGCATGTGTGCACGTGCATTCATGTGTGTATGCGTGCATGTATGTATGTGTGCATGCATGCATGTGTGCACGCACATGTATGTATGTGCATGAAGTGGGTGGGGAACTGGTGAGCACGTCATGGTGCTGCCTGGAAATGGAAGATTACACAGGCGACTCAGACGCCGCATAGGCCTTCAGTGCATTTCCATCCATTCTCTCCCCCGACCATCTTTAGCCTCATGGCTTCTCCTGTGTATGGGGGAAGGGAAACTGAGTCACAGAAGAGAGGAGTGGAGTGGGCCAGATGTTCCCTGCTCACATACAAGAGGGAGTTTCAGACACTATGGGAACAAGTGGTAGCTTTTCCATACGTTATGGTGTCTATGTTGGAAAGAGCATGCTAGCCCGACAATGCAGCAAGGACTGATTTGAAATGCCACGTTCTGGCTGTGTCACCATGTGGGAGGCTGATGCAGGAGCTGTTCCTCTGAGCACTTAATGCCCTCATGAAGCAGTCAGTGCATATAATCAGCATAGCACAAACAGAGGGCCAAAGAATGGGTGGGTGCTAAGGTCACCGCATGTGGGATTACTATGGCATGTTTCATGGATCCAGTCTAAGCAAGCCTAGAGGTACCTCCTGACTGACAGTCAGCTCTTTCATGTGGTGGGTGTCATGGCAAAAAGAGCAGTCTGGAGAAGCTCCATTTTCGATGACTGTTCCCCTGTGGGTGGGAGCGTTCTAAGAATATCCATGGCCGAGGATACCCACAGCTGCCATTTCTGTGCTATCCAAAACCCGAAGACCAGACGGAGTGAACAGGGGGAGCTCCTTCCTGCCCTGGTGGGTGGCTGCTGAGGGCCTTCCGAGCAGGAACTGTGCAGCGGGGGGGGGGGGGGGGCAGTGGCCTGGCTTGGTCAGTTTGCTTTTCCAGCTGGGCCCTTCCCACTGCCACGGAAGAGGGGAGGCTCTCCACACCCTGCTTGCCAAGCTGTCTTAGAGGCACAAACGGATGAGACCTGCCTCATTATCACCCCGGCTGGGACATGCTCACATCTGATATTGGATTAAAGAGGCGCTAAAATCAATCCGGCTGGAGCATAATTTCCAAGGCAGAGTGAAGAAGCAACCTTATGGGCCCACGCTCAGCCAGATGGACTGACACCACCGGGCTCATTAAAAATAGAGGACTTATCACCACCAACGGGCTAAATATTCCACTTCCCTTCTTTTTTTTCTAAAATATTTGTACTATTATCTCCTTGTTACTCAATAGTTCATCATAATTTGTAGTCGTAACATCCACTATTGATTGACTTTCTCTGTGTCACGCTAGTGAATCCTAGTGTGTGGCAAGAAGTCGTGACTTTTTAAACGCATACTATGTGCTAGGTGATCCCCATCCATTTACTATCTTAGTACAGCCTATGAGGTTGAGAACGTTAGAATCAGGCTACAGATGAAGAAGCCGAGGGTGGGGCAGCAGTATTTGTGCAGGCAGACGCCAGTCACTGGGGGAGATCCAGGCCATCATGTAAACCCTAGCTTTACTTCGTACTGTTGATGAAGTAAACCACTTCAGAGGAAATGCAAAGGCCAGGATTTGCTGTCACCAAGGTGGCTTCTGTTGAAGCAACTCCTAGGCGGTTGAAAGGAAGAATGTCACAGTATTCCTATGAGGGGCCACTGAGAAGAATATGGATAAGCTTCCCTGAGTTTATTTGAGAGCCTCGTGAGAAGAAAGTGCTTAGCTCACAGCCAAAGGGACACAGGTCCCAGTAAGACCATAGGCTGTAGAACTGGGTGGGAGAAGGCAGGCTGTCTGACCCTCTGTCCACATAACCAATCCAGGGGCAGCCATGTTGGGAGACCACAGGCCCCAACTCCCTGACCCACAAAAGGTCTCCTACCTGCCATCTTGCCTGCTGATTGTGTACCCAAAGAGAGGGTTATTGATGAAACTTATGTTCACGCCAACCAGCGGGGTCCCATCTGATGTCATCACTTGTCCACGGATGACACATGCATGCCTGTGGGAGGAGGAGAAGGAACAGCATGAAGTGCCTCTCATGGTCAGCAGGGAAAACTCTGTTATAGCCAAAAGGCTGGTCACTTAGACACACCTTACATCCAGGAGCCCCAGGTGTTCACTTCCAATAATAATCTGTCACCTCTCAAGGGATGAAAGTATCCTTGAGAGAATCACTCTGGGGAAATATTTTCAAGTATCATACTCCAGTGTTATTTTTCTAAAGCCATGATTCACGTAAGGGGAGAAAGCTGATCCCAGGGAACAACACAGTATAGTTATGATGGGAACCACAGAGTCAGGTGCCCTAGGTTCAAATCCCAGCTCTGCTATTTCCTAGATCTCTGAACTTGTGCAAGCATTTGACAGTTCTTTAAGCCTCATTTTTGTTTGTCTTTTTCTGCTTTTCATCTTGGAACCGAGAAGGTGACATTACTGAAAGTGAGGATACAAGAAAGAGATCAGGATGGAGGGGTGTACTTCCTTCCACCTGACATTCGAAAGAGAAGGACAAATGATGGCATCTCCTTGGGGTGTCTCCTTGGGAGCCTGTCCCCACTCCCAGACCCACCCCCTCCCCCAACTCCCACTTGTTCCCTGTACTTTAGACAACAAACCACGCACTTTCCCGCATTTGCCGGGAGAAAGTTGTGTGATGCCTCCCAAGCTGCCTAAAATGTCATTTCTGCAGGCACTCCAACATCCTCATTCCATTTCTGCAGGCACCCCAACATCCTCATCCCATTTCTGCAGGCACCCAACATCCTCACCCCATTTCTGCAGGCACCCTAACATCCTTATCCCATTTCTGCAGGCACCCCAACATCCTCGTCCTATTTCTGCAGGCACCCCAACATCTTCATTCCATTTCTGCAGGCACCCCCAACATCCTCATCCCTCAACACCCACTTCAAAGGACATCTCTTCTCTAAAGCCTTTCTTGACGTTCCTGCTCAGAACTCACATCTTACTCCCTCTAACACTCAGACAGACACCTCAGTACCTTGCCTACTTCATATCTCTCTCCTCTCCACCTGGATCTCAGGCTGCTTGAGGGTATGACGAGGCTTTCTCTATAGTGCAGTGCCTGGACCATAACTAGCAAGTACTCAGTCACAGTAAAAAAACCAAACCAAACCAACAAAAACAACAACGGAGGATTGAGCAAAAAAAAAAAAAAAAAAAAAAACAAACAAAAAAAAAAAACAATTTGCCATCATCTAGAATGATGGTCTGCACGTATTTCAGAAATCGAATTATTTTATAGATAACATTTACTAAGGACCTCAAAGTAGGAAACAAACCAAAAGAAGACCTGCCCTAGATGCAATGGTGACAGAATCTCTCCTTCCCTTGGCACACTATGGACACAGCCATTGCTGACACTGTGGTCACAGCCATTGCTGACACACAATGTCACAGTCATTGATGGCACACTATGGACACGGCCATTGATGACACACTATACACACGGCCATTGATGACACACTGTGGTCACAGCCACTGATGACACACTGTGGTCACAGCCATTGATGATACACTATGGACATGGCCACTGATGACACACTGTGGTCACGGCCATTGCTGACACACAATGTCACAGTCATTGATGACACACTATGGACACGGCCACTGATGACACACTGTGGTCATGGCCACTGATGACACACTGTGGTCACGGCCATTGCTGACACACAATGTCACAGTCATTGATGACACACTATGGACACGGCCACTGATGACACACTATGGACATGGCCACTGATGACACACTGTGGTCATGGCCACTGATGACACACTGTGGTCACGGCCATTGCTGACACACAATGTCACAGTCATTAATGACACACAATGTCACAGTCATTGATGACACACTATGGACACGGCCACTGATGACACACTGTGGTCATGGCCACTGATGACACACTATGCACACGGCCATAAATGCTCACATTTTCTCACTCCCCGGCCTCAGCAACCCTTTTGCTCCTGGCCTACAGAAGAGCTACTGATAAGGCCTGTGGGCATTCATGAGAAAAAAAAACTCAAACTCTATCCCATCTTTATTAGACACCCAAATCCTTACTTCCCTCAAGTGAGAAGCTTTTCTCTGTTTGATGAGAAAAGCAATTAACACCAGGCTTGCAAGCAGCTGGTCTCACTAGTGTCAGCTTGTCCTTTCTGAAGGCAACAACACCTACCCACAATGCACTACAAGCCTCACCCCTCCCACCCCACCCCACCTCACCTCACCTCACCTCACCTCACCTCACCTCACCTCACCTCACTCTGCAGTCTGACTGGTGCTAATTCAGTCAGAGCTTTCCTTCCGAGGCCTTTGGTCTAAATGCAATTACATGGCAAGTCAGTTAAGCAGGCGAGGCTCAGCGAAGACCTGCAGTCCTGTTCGGATGGTCTCTCAAAGTATTTATGTGAAATTATCTTTCTGCTAATGGGAGGTATTTATTCCATCAATTGAATTCAGCTGGTACTGAGAGAGGCTTTCTTCAGTGGAGGACAATTGAATTTTGTTTCGCTGGAACTTTGCCCTTCCAGTGAGTTACTAACAGATCTCAGCGCCTGGTCCTGGCTACTCTCCAGCCTCCTGACATGCATAGCACCTTTGGATTCTGCCTGGACGGTAACCACCGTCATGGGGCTTCCCTGGCTACACCCTGCACCCCTCCAACCCATGTGCCTGCAGACTGGCATCCTCTGATTGTTCTCTCTTTGGGGGAATTTCCTGGTCGTTGGGAAACATTAAATCATCAGCATTTGGCTATCGTTTAGTCCCCATCCGGCAAACCAGAGCAGATGTAACGCTAGCGCAGGCTAAGGGGACTGCTTTGGATTCTGGAGACGATTAAGTTGACACGCCTAGCCCCTCCAGGCCACTGAGGCCTCGTGGCAGAAGACAGGCGTTTGGCTTAGAAACCAGGTCCTAGAGTAAAACACTTCCATTCTCTTTCTCTTTAACGGCGGCTTTCAGTTGTCGAGAAAGCCCTCTTTAACGCTAAGATGTCCCCGAGCCCCAAAGGAGATGTGGAAAGTCACTTTGTGGAGGCCTCTGTATGTGTTTCACGCTATGTGCTTTTGTCTAAGGAGGTTTGAGAAGAGCTAGGTTTCCCAACAATTGCTCCCTTTATGCAGTTACTCGGTGGATACAACCAGCGGGGCATTGGTAGATGTTTAAGGACACATGAGAGCGTGAAGGGGACAGAGAAGAGGAGAGTGAGAGGCGCAGTTGTCAAGAGTGGTATTTGCGGGGCTCAAGGTGGCTCAGAGGTTAAGAGCACTGACTGCTCTTCCAGAGGTCCTGAGTTCAATTCCCAGCAACCACATGGTGGCTCACAACCATCTGTAATGAGATCTGGTGCCCTCTTCTGGCCAGCAAGCATACAGACAGACAGAACACTGTATACATAATAAATAAATAAATCTTAAAAAAAAAAAAAAGAGTGGTATTTGCCCATTCCTGTGGTGTAAACGCTCCCATCGTGGCTGCATTCAAGCTGCCAACATGATGTCACAGAGTTGGGGAGAAATGCACAGTGGTAAACTATTATGGGGTATTCCTAGCTCATGATGCCATTAGTCTCAAATAAGCTCAAAAGCAATGATAATTATAAAATCCAATCAAATCCTTAGGAAGTGATAAGCCTCGAGTATGTATAACCCTTTGATATAATTCTAGTTTAGGCTTTTTAATTTAAACTGAAAATTTTGTTTTATGAGTGTTTCGCTGGTATGTATGTCTGTACACAATGTCCATGACTGGTGCCCATGGAGGTCAGAAGAAAATATAGGATCCCTTGAAACTAGAGTGATAGACTGTTGTGGGTACTAGGAATTAAACCTGGGTCCTCTGGAAGAGCTGCCATATCTCCAACGCGGTACAGTTTAATTTTTAATAACAGCAATTTAGCAACCAGCTTACCAAATTCCTAAACATTTAATAACTGGTTCTCTCAGTTCTAGCTGCTTGTTTGTTTTTGTTTTGCTTTGTTTTTATAGACAAGGTTTCTCTGCATAGTCCTGGCTTTCCTGGAACTTACTCTGTAGACCAGACTGGCCTCAAACTCAGAGATCTATCTGCTACTTCCTCCCAAACAGAAGAAGGAAATGTTCAGTGCAGGGAGAGGATCCACAACTTTTCTCCCCTATTCAAAGGAAATAGCTGGTATTCAGGGCATGGGAAAAGACGTAGGCCATCACCACCAGGCTAATAATCAGTTCTCATGAGCCCAAATGAGTTGGCGTTTACACTCTCCTGGGACACTGACCTCATGCTGAAGGTAAGGCTTGGTGTTGTGGGTGGGGCTAAGATACAATTGCTGCTTCTTTGATTTTAAAAGTCTACCTTGGCAAGAAACCACCTATCAGAGGTGAGGATCATTGCCACTCTGGATTTCCCAGCTGGCTCATATCAAGCCTGTGCTAATTAGTTTTCTTTTCTTATTCTTCTTTCAATTGGATATGAACTGGAGTCATTATGGAAGATAGAACCTCAACTGAAAAAAAATGATTCCATCAGATTGGCCTATAGGCAAGTCTATGTGGGCATTTTCATGATTAATGACCGATGTGACAGGGCCCAGATCACCGCGGGCAGTGCCACTCCTGGGAAGGTGGTTCCTTGGCTCTATAAGCAAGCAGGTTGAGCAACTCATGGGGAGCAAGCCAGTAAGCGGCACCCCTCTATGACCTCTGTATCAGTTCCTGCCTCCAAGTTCCTGCCTTGAGTTCCTGTCCTCAAACCTTTCAAGGTAGACGATGACAGGCCCACGTAAACCAAATACACACTCTCCTCCTCAAGTTGCCTTTGGTTGTGACATTTTATAACAGAAATCGAAAGCAAGCCAGGACAACATCTCTTATTTCCTCCTGGGTCACTTGCTTGGGATGGTGGAGGTGAGAGGTCTTATTTTCTAGTCATCCTTTGAGTCTCTTGCACCGTCACCACTTCGGTAAGGCTGTCACCGAGTCTTCTTGGTACAATTAATCACCCTTTCCTCTGAGCTCCTCTACGCCTTCTGATTATCTCCCCAAGACGCTGATGATCCCATGACTACACCATTCACGTTCACGAGGCTGTCTCACGTGTCGGGGGCTGTGACTCACTTCCACTAGGTACGGCAAGCACGGGGGGCAGATTCCTGCTCGTGAGGTGAATAACGACCAAGAACTTGAAACTCAGAAAGAAAACATTTGCTCAAGGTCACCTAGAGACTAACTCGATTGGCTTAGTTCTCCCTTCCGAATCCTGACTGTGACCGCGGTTTCTATACGACACAGTCACAAAAGTCCCAGCTCTCCCCTATGAGCCAGGCAGGCACTGTGCTTGGTGCTAGAGTTACTGAGGTATAAGAATCCCAGGTCCTGGTGACTTGCTGGCGCTCACAAAAAGCCATTTTGAAATGCCCTGGCGTGTTTGTCCCTGTTATCAGAGTGTCAACACATGGAATCAGCATATGCCAGGCAGCTGGGACACAAAACAAGCAATTAGGCTGGGTGAACCCTGCCAGGAGGAGTGCTCCTGCCAGGCCAGCAGGACTGGTGTCACAATACTGGCATTGGCCCAGCTACACACTCAGAGCCTGAACAAGGTGCCCTTGCTGGTGGCAATGAGATCTGCCCGATGGCTTCGTGAGACCAGAGGCCAGGCCTGGGACTGAGAGAAGAATCTGCCTGAGAGACAACAGACGGATTGTTACCCAGCCCTCCATCAGACAGAATAAAAAAAGCAGCCTTGACTGTCACTCAAGGGAAAAGAGAAGAAAGAACTATGGTCGGGCAGTCACGGCTTCTTGTTCTGATCTGGTAACGGGCTGGCTCTGGAGAGCCACGCACCTCTGAACCCCTATCCTTTCAACAGCTAAGTGCCCTGGAGCCCTGCCCCCCCCATATGGTGTAAAACAGGATTCAACGTGTGTTTAGGAGTTAGAGATTTTGTTTTCCCAAAGAGTTCTTAATAATTTTTACCTGGTGCTGGGCGACCCGGTTCAAGTGGCCTTCGGAACAGAGAATTTCAGAATCTTCCTGGGCTCCTAACAGTGCTCACCCCTGCCTCTGAGCTGTCCTCCCTGTCCTTCGCTGAGCCTGCTCCCTGGAAAGCTGCCCGCTCATCTTTCAGACTCAGTCAGAGCATTGACCAAGCAGAGGCCACCTTTCCTGCCCCTCTGGGCTACTTCTGTAGAACATGAGTCATGTGATTAAGATGATCTTATCTCTAAAACGGATTAAATTCCACGTAGATGGGATCAGCCACGTTTCCCCGCACACTCCGTCGTTCCCAGCGCTGGGCCTGGCTGATGCTCACTTTCAGTAGGACAAGGGAAACATCTTCCGAGAGGCTCTCTTAGAATTTGAAGGCGTGGCATGGCATAAGCTCTTAAAGCTTTACGGAATCAAGAGGTGAGCTGCTTCTCTTGCTGAAGGCGAGGGTGGTGTTGGAGAACCTGGGGCCACTTGACCTTGATGGGGATGTGTTTAGGGACCCCGGGCTGAAAACACGGTAGCTTCTTCCTATGGTGGGGATCCCTGCCCCTCGATGTGTCACTTGGCTTCTGCCTGTACCCCTTGTTTGAAAGACTTAAAATGCCAGGAATGTGCTAGATGTTAGGTTTACTGTTTGAGGCATAGTCTACAAACAGACGGAGGAAATGTTCAGTGCAGGGAGAGAATCTGCAACTTTTTCCCCCCTTATTCAAAGGAAATAGCTGGTATTCAGGGCATGGGAAAAATCACTAGGGATCTAGGTAGCAAATACTAACTGTGTGCATCGCCTGCCTTCCCGTGTTTGCTGCTCCGTGCTGCTACTGGCTATGTAAATCAACACACTGCATAAGGCACTTTAAGTGGATTTATATGCCTGACTTGTACAAACCCTTACACTGTCTTCTGTGAGCTCCCGCTGACTGAATGGGATTTTTCCAGTACCAGCCGCAATTTATCCACAGTCTGTGAGAGATGTGTCTACAGTCATACTGCTTTTAAAGGCTCTGAGCCGGCGCTCTGTAGCGTGAAGCCTCTTGGTGTGTTGTGCTATGCTGTGTGGCATCCGCGAGCCTGTTAGAGCCAGCTGGAGATGTCGAGTGTAACAGCATCTTGCTGTAGAGATTTCTGAACTGGAGACGCTGAACTTGGAACCCACCAGATTCAGCACAGAACAGACGCCTCTACCATTCACAAGCCTACGACCTTAACCCCCTGATTCAGTTTCTTTGTGCCTCGGGTTTTCAGGTTCTAAACCAAGGGCCATCAATGGACTCCCTCTGCAGTATGGCAGAGTTGGAGGTGGGGACTTAAGCACATCATTGCTTATAGACAGTATTCCTAGCAAGGCCTGGCACAGCACACTATAGCAGCCGGGCATCTGTGTATTTTATCTCACTGAACCTCACAGTACAGAGCACGTCTCCTTTGTCCAAGGTCACCAGTCTCAACTGCCCAAGAACTTGATCTAGGTCCCCTCTCCCTGTGCACTAAGTCGTCTCTGCATCACCATGGCCTCCTCTGCTAATGCTTCCTGTGATGGACAAGGAGGAACCCGCTGAAGCTGCAAGGCAAACAGAGATGGTAATTCCTTTTGAAATCAATGAAGGGCTGATCAAGTGGCCGAGGAGGAGTTCTTAGCTGCTCATTAGGATGACGTGAGACGCTGCTGCCTGCATCCTCGATGGAATCCACCCTGTTGCTTTATCATCATAAACATTCATTTCGACGTGGGGAGGGAGTTTTAAAAACCAACATGAATAATATATTGCGGCTGGCGTTTGGGAGGAAGCGGGAGCTTTATCTTTTTCCATCTTCCAGTAGGTAGTTTGTCACTGTCTCTCTTCACCCCCCCTTTGGTAACTGATGGGGTAGCCTGTCAGCTCAGTTTGTTTTGAAGGATCAGGAGTGTAATTCAATAATAAATTCACTCCGAGCCCAGCTGTCAGGAAGTTGGTGTTTATTTGAGTTCATTAGGAGATCCCCATGGCTCAGCCTCTTGGAGGATCTTGGTGGCTGTCTGAGGCCTGGGCCGGAGGTGAGGGCAGGAGTGTGGGATGTCCATCTGTAACTCGGGGGCACCCACACTTGGGTGTTGTCTATGCTTGGCAGTGGACTGGTCGAAAGGTGACCATTTCTTTTTTCCCCATTACCTTTGCCTTCTTTAGACTCCCATATTTAAAATTTCTGAAAACTTTGGGTTCTGCTTGAGGGTGTAAAAGAAATTCTGAAGGCTTAGGAGGTATGATGGTTACTTCCCCTCTGTTTAGAGCTGGCTTTGAGTCGTGAGTCAAACACAATGCTTTAAGTCGGTTTGTGGATCTTTCTGGGTCCCTGCCCTGACGCCCCCTTTCTGGTCTGCATCTACCATGCATGTCCTTCTCCCACGGGATCTCCACACTTACCATTCTCATTTACTCATTTACTTGACTGCCATCTTGATTTCAAGTGTTGGAACATGCCTCCTGAATAATGTCACTGTGGTTATCTTCCAGCACCGCTAAAATCCTCTATTTTCTGGTTACCCTGGAGACTCATACTCTTCTCCATATTGTTTTCTCAATCTACCATGCATTTCTAATCCTGTGCAACTGAAACCCACAGGAAGCAATACAGCTTCCCTACAGCATACACACACACACACACACACACAAATACATGCATGCACACACATTTCACATACCCTCACATGTCCACATGCTTTCATGTACACAGGTTCACATATTTATATGCTCTTACTTACACCCCTTACATGTGAGGTTCCCCCCATCCACGCCATTTCCTGTCACCCCCTGTCCATGCCATGTCCTGCCACCCCCGTCCACGCTGTGTCCTGTCACTCCCTGTCCACGCCGTGTCCTGCCACCCCCGTCCACGCCGTGTCCTGTCACTCCCTGTCCACGCCATGTCCTGTCACCTCCCCCCTGTCCACGCCGTGTCCTGTCACTCCCTGTCCACACCATGTCCTGTCACCTCCCCCCCGTCCACGCCATGTCCTGTCACCCCCGTCCACGCCATGTCCTGTCACCTTCCATCCACACCATGTCCTCTCAGTCCCATCCACGCCATGTCTTGTCACTCCCTGTCCACGCCATGTCCTGCCATCCCCGTCCACGCCATGTCCTGTCACCCCCGTCCACGCTATGTCCTGTCAGTCCCGTCCACGCCGTGTCCTGTCAGTCCCTGTTCATGCTGTGTCCTATCACACACTCCCCCCCCCCCGTCCACCTATCTGCTGAGTGAGTGGGCTGACAACCGCCAAGGCTTGTCAAAGTCATACCATGTCTCAGACCTAGACAGGGTTCTTGAATGTATTCTCAGCCTCTACACAAATAGCATTGGGTGTTATTTGCTGGCGCATCCCCTTGTAACCAGTAACTGCTCATGGAGGTGATATCTACCCTACATCCATTAGGTGCCTGGCTCAGTCCATAACCAGGAGGCACTCAGGGGACATGCTCCTGCTGGCATGGAGCAGGCTGGCATGAACAGGGCACTCCCTAAGTGAATCCTTTATTTTAATCTTTTATTAAGGCTGTTATGAAATATTTATTATATTTCATGCATGCATGCATGGCTTGTGGTAAAGCCAGGAAGGCAACACTGAGCCTTCCCCATAACCCTAACACCACCGTCTCAGATGAGAGGAAAGAAAGCAACAGTTTGAGCTGGGAAACTGACTCTACTTCATTCCAATTGCACAAAGAAGGGTTTTTACTACTAGGCCCATTTGAAACCATGGAGTAGGCACCTGACACCTGACAGTGTTTCTGACTGGTCACCAGGCTTATTTGACAGAGGGATGTTTGGGGGGGGGGGACCCGTGGTGATGGATGGCTATTTTTTCTGAATCTAGATCAGCTTGGAGCAGGGGCCTACTGGATCAGGTAAAGGTCAGAAGAGGGATTTCATACTAACATTTTGGAACCTTCTATTATCGACTCATTTGTAAAACAAATACCATCTTCCAGGCCCTTCCTGACATGTCATGGGTTCGCATAGATAAATAGTCACTGCCTTCCAAGTGTCTGTAATTTAACTGAAGGCAACAGATGTGTAAGCAAGGACGTGGGAGCTGTCTTCTCTAGCTTCTGCTCCTCACCTCCAATGTGCTGTCTGGCAGATGGCTGAACCCTGCTGGACCCCGAATCCTCTGTCTAAAACCAAGTAAAATGTGTCTATCTGCCCCCCTTCCCTCTCCTCTTCCTTTTCCCTCTGCATTTCTCATTCTTCAAGGCAATTTATGTGCATACACATTCCTTGAGCAACTACTGAGTTCTAATGAGTGAGATGCAGGATTGGCCTGGAGAACACAGATTCGAGGGGCGGCAGCTGCTGGCATGTCTCATTTTCTCGAGCCCCTCATCAGAGCCATGCACACAGGGGTGGCAAAGCCAGGAGCTGCAGGGGGCCTTAGCTTTGGCTCTTCTCCTAGCACAGGTTTCTCAAGTCCACGCAAGCCGTGCCGAGAACCCAGGGCAGGTCCCACAGCGTATCGTAGTACTTAAGCAGCAGGCTCAGCACGTCCTGAGGAGGACACCCGGGGGACATGTTCCTGCTGGCACGGAGCAGCCTGGCATGAATATGGTACTCCCTAACAGAACAGCTACAGGCAACTGACAAACCGTAGCTCTAATCGGATGCCATATGGGCCAGTCATGAAAGGCTGAACAAGCACCATTTTCCTTGGTAGGAATATTATTTATATCTGCACTTGATTAAAAGAACTCACGCCGGGGGAAGGCCTACGAGCCTACATACAAAATCACACAATTGAATAACAGCATCTTCCTAGGAACAAAAGCAGCAGCTCTGGCCAAGAAATGTCATTCCCCCCCTCACTCTTGCTGCTCCTCGCTCTAGCATGCGACTGGATGTTTGCACATGGAAAAGCTGCTCTACCTGCTCTGGGCTGTGTTTAAGAATGTGCCCTCTAATGTATCTGCCTGAGTGCTGTACACGTGTGCACATGGAAAAGCCGCTGTACCTGCTCTGGGCTGTGTTTAAGACTGTGCCCTCTAATGTATTCGCCTGAGTGGTATACACGCGTGCACATGACGCTGGGGGTAAGGTTGGGTCTTCGATGCTCTCCACTTTATTCTTCTAGGCAGGGCCCTCCCACTGAACTTGGAGTTTAACATTTCATACTTCCTCCTGGCTGTGTGACTCTATTGTATCTTTACCCTTTCTCAGCTCAAGAATGACTTCAGACTGCCGGCAGACACTTCCCCCTGGATGTGTGACTATGTTGTATCTTTTCTTTACCCTTTCTCTGCTCAAGGTGAGGCCACCACTTTTCTCCTACCCCCAGTCTGGCTTTTAGATCCTCATCCTGGTGACGTCACCACTATCCATCCCGGCATCCACAGACAGGAAGCCCCTCAGCCTCACACCCATCTCTAGCCAAGCCCCGCTGGTTCCTCATTCCCATGGTCTCATCACTTCTCATCACTTAGGGTAGGGACCCTTTGGCCCAGGAATCATTTTCAGTGACTGCAGGATTCGCCGTGTTGACTCAGAGTTCAGCATGCATGAAGCATTACTGTATTAGAAGACATTCCAGAGAAATGATTATCTTTACTTCTGGAAACTGTGCTGGTTTAATGTCCTGACCAGAGTGGAGAACACGGGGTCATCTTTTGCTGGCTCCCAGATCCTGCCATACCTCCTGCTTTTGTGTGAACTCTTCTTCCTCCTCTGAACTTCCCCTCTTTCACCAGCCTGGCTAACTGCCTCTCATCTTTAAGACTTGTTTCTCATCAGGCAGTGGTGGTGTGCACCTTTAATCTCAGGATGCAGAAGGCAGAGGCAGGTGGATCTCTGTGAGTTCGAGGCCAGCCTAGTCTATGGGGTGTGTTCTAGGACAGTCAGGGCTAGAGAAACCCTGTCAAAAAAAAAAAACAAAAGAAAAAGTCTTGTTTCCCCTACTCATCCCGAGCACACCTCCTCTGTGTCCCTTAGGACCCTTGCCACACATTTTTGGCCAAGTATATCATAACTATATTTATTTTATAGCCCAGTTGACAGTAAGTAACCAATAGGCAGACAGTATATCCTACCCATTGTTGTCACCCTAGCCTGGTCCTGACACAGACAAGGTCTCAGTGAGAAAATGTTCCGTGGGTGACACAATTATTAAAGGAAGAATGTGTGAGTACGTGGCCTGGGAAGATGCGTGGACACGTGATCTGGGGGAAGACTGCATGGACATGTGGCCTGGGAAGATGTATGGACACGTGACCTGGGGAACAATGTGTGGACACGTGGCCTGGGGAAGACCGAGTGGACACGTGGCCTAGGGTGCAGCAATGGCCTCTGCCTCCAGGTTAGTAAAGCCTTCTATCAGCTCTGAGGACAAACAGTGTCAAAGCCCTTCAGCTCAGACCATGGGATCAGAAAGAGCTGACTGCAAAGTGGATATTGATCCAAGATTCCTCTCAGAC
Source organism: Microtus obscurus (assembly GCA_963919715.1). NCBI lineage: Eukaryota > Metazoa > Chordata > Mammalia > Rodentia > Cricetidae > Microtus > Microtus obscurus. The sequence continues at coordinate 25,081,500 of CAWTZC010002521.1, forward strand.
CTTTGATTTTCACTCACCCCATCTGTCACCCAGTGGGAAAGGCGCAGCTTTGCTCGAAAGCCCTTGGGCAGCAGTGTTGTGGTGGGAGTGCTGGAGGCTTGCTGGAGGCTGGGTCTTTGCCTCTCTTGCAAACACATTTGAGCCTCTGGCCCGCCCACCCCCTCAGCCTCCTCACACCAGACATCAGTCTCCCTACAAGAACTGCTGCTGGGGCTGAGCCCCATGGACTTACCCTCCATCAAAGGGGTTCTCCCCGGGGATGACGTGTGTGCTGTCCCTGCCCACAAGGAACTTGACGCGGTCGTAGAAGGATTGCAGGTTCTGCTGGGGTACGGGGGCCTGGGTCTCTTGGATGATGTCCAGAGGATCGGGGGAGCCCAGGCACAGCGGGTTGACGTGACAAAGGGGCTGGAGGCAGCAGTCGGGGTCCATGCAGTCTACCAAGCCATCTGCAGGGGCGACAGAGCATGTGCAGAACATTATATAGCTACGTTCAATCAGCTGTGTTTGCCTATCTGTCCCTCATTGCCAAACTTCAGATGCAGACAGAACCCAGGGCTTTTCAGAGCTCAAGAAGATCCAGGTGCTTCAGATGCCTCTGGCCCCAGACATTCTGTCTCATAGGTGATACAGCTAGGTAAGCATATGGTGTGTACACTGTTTGTCCTCTTCTAAGGAGACAGCAGTGAGGGTTTTAGAGAAAGCTCAGAGGAGAGAGAATGCATGGCCATCAGAGATGCGAAGCCAAAATGCTGGTGTTTGGGGGGGAAATAGCAAGGATGAGGCTGCGGTGTGGGTTGAGGGCAGCTGTGCTGGACCGTTTAGTCCATGTTAGTGACCTGGAAATTTGCCCTCATGCCATAGGTACCCTCAAAAGCTTGCAACAGAGGGTGATTTCATCCAAGGCACACTGCTAAAACTCACAGATGGAAGGGCAGGGTGCTGAGGTTGCACAGACGGGAAATGGAGCAGCTTAGGTGACAGCGGCACTGATGGAGAATGCGCAGTCGTTTTTGAGGGACCTACAGGGTGAAATCTAAAACCTGGTGACTCCCTGGCTCTGGTGTAAGGAAGAAGAAAGGATGCTCAGGCCCTGTAACTGTGGCAGCTTCCTCAGCTGTGGAATCAGTGGCCTGGGGCACGGTCCTCAGCCCTGCAGAGGCCCGCATCTGCCTTCTGTGAGTTGTGACTTGCAGGGAGTTGTCCTGACCACATGGATGGGTAGCTTCAGGACCCCTAAACTATTACGGCTCACGCTACTTCCCAAATGCAAAGAAAGAGATTAGCCTAGGCTACACAGTTCGGGCTTTATTATTGTAAGGAACTTTTATAGTTCCCAACTAACAGTTTAGGATGGGTAACTGCTCCAGAGATCAGAAGATGGGCTAGGAAGACCCCAGAGTCACATCTTGGATGTTACAAGCAGAGGTGACCTGTGTACTGCCTGGGTTCACATCCTGGCTTCACAGCTTCTGAGCTGTGTGACACTGGAAAACTTTCCAACCATCCTGGTCCCAGCGGTGCTTTGGTTATCTCTGCTGTACCCCTAGCACTCAGCAGACGCGCTTTGAAATGGCTATTAAATGAACAACAACAAACCAAATAAACAGTCAACAAATGACACAGCAGATATCATGAGATGCTAGTCTGTAAAAGCCAGGACATGATCTCTTCAATCAACCGTATTCAGTGGTTGCTATGATGGTAGGATCATGAGCCATGGAGCCTGAAGTTCATGTCCCAGGACTGCCTCTAAGACTGACCCCAGACAACTGGCAAGTCCAATCTCTCCGAATACCGTGTTCTCACCAACAGTACCCGAGAAATGCTGGCACAGCCAGCTCACCTCCGTTTCCCTAGGATTTATAGTATAGACTGCACCTGTAGGGCACGGCATGCCCCCTGGCTCTCCTCTGGTTCCCTCGTTCTCGCTGGCTGAGTCACTTCAGGCCTACCTTCTATGGTGTGTTCAACAGCTGAATGAACAGTACTCGGGGAACTTAACTTTAGTTAAATGGCCAATCCCAGTTTCTCATGCCCCCTTAAGTAAATTAGGGACAACCATCCCTGGTAATATTCCATTTGTTGTTGTTTTTTCCATTTCCCCCCGTTTTCTGTACAGTACCCAAGTGCCCGTGGCCTCCTGGCAGGGAGCACAGTGACAGAGTCTGGATTCCAGAGCTAGAGGACGGGATCAGCTGTCAGCTGTGACTCCTGGGATCAGATGTCAGCTGTGACTCTTCCCACTGTGTGCCCTTAGGCAAGTCTGTTAAACTATCTGGTCTCAGATTCCTATACTTTTCTCACTTTTTAAAATTACTACAGTTTCTTCAGGTGTGTGTGTGTGCGTGTGTAAAAGCATGGGCCATAGTGTACATGTAGAGCTAAGGGGACAACCTTGGGAGTCTTTCCTTACACTCTTTCAGTCCCAAGGATCAAGCCCGGGTTTGAGTTGGTGACAGACCCTTCACACACTGAGGCCTTTATTTAGCCAGCTTCCCATGTTCTTACGCAGATAATAAGAGGGTCATTAAGTTTCCTTTCAACAATGACCCATGTAGCACTACATCCCCAAATTCAACCCAGTACTGGGTACACAGTAGGTGCTTAATAAAGGTAGATCCTGAACCTAAAACATGGTTGACTGAAATGAAGGATTACCTACCTGTACCTCACTCCAGTATTATTGTGGGTGGTAACCTTAGCTTGTCTTCTAGCTTCTGGGTCCCAGGGCCTAGCAAAGCAGCCACCCTCTCCTGCCAATGGCGGTTTTCATTGCACCCTTTTTGGCTGCCCCCGTCAGACATTGCTTAAACACATAATTACAGCCCAAGCAGAGGGTTATTTGCATTCTGCTATTGATGTGAGTGTGACAGCTCCAGCGGCCACATCCATAACTCTGCAGAGACGCTCCATTATTCAATCCCAGTGAGCAGGGACGGTGACCATTAAATCAGCCGGCACAATTGAAGGGCCGTGAAAAGTCATGGCTAATTTGAAATTTTATTAGCTCTTGCCTGCTCCTGTTTACCACCAAAGTAGTCCCTGGAAGCCAGTCTTTTACCTTTCCATAAACACTCTGCCATGCGGCGCCTGGGAGGGGTGCCTACTCTCCAGCCCTGAGGAAGGTGACCCGGGAGTGAGGGTGCTTCTCACCGTGTTAGGTTGGTGGAGAGGACATATGACAGGGACGTCAGGCCCTGCACTGTGCTAAACACTTTATAAGGACTAAGGGCCTTAGTGTTGACCCATCCCGCAAGGGAGCCACAGTTCAGAGAGATGGAACCACATCTTAGGTGTGGTAAAGTTGACAGCTGTAGAGGTAGTTCCTAAAGAAGTTGAGGGGGGATCTGAACTCCGTTCTTTCTGACACACGGAATGTTCTCTGAGTCATCCTGGAGAGACTCATGGGAATAGTTTTGTAAATAAAGAATGGGAATTTGGGAGTCTTACTGAAATGATGCCCTGTTATGCCAGGCTCAGCACGTAAGACAATTTCTCTCCAGCCAGATGGCTACCGGAGTTGTGGGACCCTGTGCAAGTCTTAATGTCTCCAGCCTCGGTTTCTTTAGCCATGCATCATGACAGACAAAGGGTGACGCTTCCTTCTTTAGACTCATGGATCCGTCCACATCGGCTGTACGTGTATGAGGCTTCCTTTGTAGCCTGGCTGTCTCCAATCCCAGGACTCAGCACGCGTGCTCTGCAGTGAACCATATGCCATTCCTTAGGCATTTTATTTAGGATTGAATCTTGCATACGTTCTGGAAAGTTCTCCTATAAACTGAGAATGCTCCTTTCTTCATTTCTCTCTGGCCCTTTCTTTGGGATACTAATAAAAGTTTAAAGGGGCCCGGCTCCTATTTCACGCCTCTCAGCCCCTGCATTTCTTTCCTTTTATTTGTGCCCCATCCTGATAAATTTCCTCAGACTTCCATTCTACTTCCCTTATCTGCCCTTCATTTGTGTCTGGTCTGCTATTTAATTGGTCCCCTGGGTCGTTAACTTAAATGACCATATTTTAAGACTGTAGATAGTCTCTTTGGGACTTTTAAAAATCTGCCAACCCCCCCCCCCCCGTAGTATCTTGTTCCATCCTTATGGTTTTACACACCAGCTATCTCTGTAGCCATGTAAAAGTTTATTTATGGTATAGTCTCTCTTGCATTACGTTCTTGTAGTCATCCTCTTGCATGCTATCGCTGTTAACCCCAGCCTGTAGTCAGCCATTCCCGCCTGTTCTAGAGGTCTCGCTGGGGATCTCACGTGGTTGGTGAACTCTCCAGCATGATTTCTGGTACTGCTGCCTGCCACGCCAGAGTACCACTCACGCAGGACTGCTTTCTGGGTGGATCTTCTAGCTTGGCGTTAGTACTCTGGTTTGCAAGATTATGGTAGGGCCTTTCTGCTGTGAGTTTTGTCTCTCACGGGCGTCTCTTCTGTGCCCTAGCTCCGTGCCACCCGCTCTGCTCTAGCAGGCACCTGCTTCACATCTAGCCTCCGAGGGCTCCAGTTTTCCGTGTGGTGGCAGCAGCGATGCCCCACTGTGAGCACACCCTGCCATTGTCAGCGTGGTGCCGCGGCTTCTGGGCCTGCTGCCCGGGCTTCAGCTTCACTTTGTTCCTGCCTTCCAGGGCTCCCTGCTCCCCATTTCTCCTCCATCTTGTGGGCAGTAGGGTGCTATGATGACCTGCCTGGATCATATATTTGCTGAAAATACACGTCCCGGCAAAATCTCTGAGCCTTTTCCTCCACCTGTTAAATGGATCACTGTGAAGCCTACTTCACAGAGATGCCATGGGACTCATGGAGGGAGGCGGTGAGAGGTTCCCATGTAAGGACCCAGCCAGGGACAGTGACTGGTGGCTTCTGACAGGCACTTCCCTTTGGTGAGTATCCTGGCAACCAGTTGCCATTCCATCAAGCCCTGGTCTCTTCCTCTGCACACATTCCAGGCAGGATTCTGGGTGCAGTGTGACCCCAGAGGTCTGAGCTGGATAAAGCCAGCCGGGGTGACACATGTAAATTAGGTTATTGGAGCTCTCAGGGCCCTTTGGAAAGGAGACACCACATAAACTGCACCCTCACCAGAGACCTCGGGACTGAGGAATTGCTCACTGGGTGCCTGGTGATTGATGCCAGGCCAGAATTCTGCCTGCCTGCACCTTGGTAAACCAGTGTTTCCTCCTCGCACATCTGACAAATATTTGCTGAGCAGCAAATGTGGGCAACTCCTCCACTGTCATATTTAAATGAGACACATGCTTTGAAATGAATGCGGGGGGGGGGACCCACAAACTTCACTCTCAAAGATGCATTATATAAGCCCCAGCATTTGTGCAAAACCTTTGTGTTCAGAACTGGCACTGGCAGCCTGTAACACTGTGGACTCTGCTCCACAGTGTGTGTGTATTCATATATGTGTATGTGTCTGTATGTATATATATGTGTATCCATGTGTATGAATGTATGTGTGTATAAACATATGTGTATATATATGTATATGCATTAATGATTGATTCTGTAAGGCTCCCACATTTAACAGGTGGATCGGTTTGGCCAGCCTATCTAGGGTGGGGGCTATGACAGAAACCATACAGGTGTGCAGACAACAGCCAGATGAGGTTGGCTGATGTAAGCCAGCAGAGAGTAAGGGACTCATCCCAGACTTAACAACCATTAGGGTAAGGAAAGCCGGGACAGCCACGGGGAAGCCGCTTATTATTAGCAATCCTTGTCTTCAAGCTTTCTCTCTTCCAGGACACAGCCCACCCTGAGCTGAGGTGGGCCCTCGCTCTGGGCATCTCCACCACCCCCTGAGCTCCCCTTCTCCCCCATGAGAGGGCTGAGCCTCGCAGGATCATTCATGCATGTGTTCCTTTACACGGTGAGCACGGTGCCTACACGGGCAAGGTGCTGTGCTATGCAGGGGAGATGCGGAAATAAGCAAGTCAGTTCCCGTCCCTATGGGACAGCAGGGAGGGGAACCAGAACACCCAAAGCATGGCTGGAAAGAGATGTGGGCAGACTGTAGGCCATAGACCGGTCTTACAGCAGGCTGTGGGCAGCCCCTGGGGCAGGCCCTGGGGAAGGAGGGGAGGGTACCCCTCCCCTTTCTGCACACATCCCAGAGAAGTTTTTGTCACTTGCTATAATGAATTCCGTGCCTTCTTTCTAAAGGGCTTGTGAAATCTTTATCTGCTCCTTGGAACACGAGATTTTTTAAAGGTCAATTCCTCTCTTGTCTCCTATCACGAGAAATGTGGTTTAGAGATGGTCTGGAGGGTGACCAGATTCTAGGGCTTTGTGTGAGCGCCCCATGCCCACAGCGGGAGATGGGTGGAGCGGGTGATGGAAGGACAGGGAGATTTCTTTGTTTGCAGTTCTTTTGAAATTTCTCCTTCTGGGCTGCGTCTGTCAATTGGGGTGTTGCCATCCGCAGTTGTCTTTCGTGGGCCATGGAAGATGTTTTGATACCTTGAAGCTGCTTTGAGAAGTGTCATCTAAAGGGATCTGGCTGTTTAAATTCCAGTGGAGTTTTTGTTCCAGCATCTTCTTTACAGACAGGGCTCCTGTCTAGTCTAGCTCTCCTGCTGTGTGCGGCTGGGTAACTTCTTCCAGTTCTCTGAGACTCCGTGTCCTTGTATGTAAATCTCTCTGCCGCCTACAGGTTTGTCGGGGGAGCTTTGAAAACCAGGCAGAGGTGGACCTTTTATTCTATGAATATGCAATGTTTGGGATAGATTTTTTTTTGTTGGTTTTTTTTTTTTTTTTTTTTTTGGTTTTTCGAAACAGGGTTTCTCTGTGGTTTTGGAGCCTGTCCTGGAACTAGCTCTTGTAGACCAGGCTGGTCTCGAACTCACAGAGATCCGCCTGCCTCTGCCTCCCGAGTGCTGGGATTAAAGGCGTGCGCCACCACCGCCTGGCTGGGATAGATTTTTTTAAGACCAGATCTTACTGGGTAACCCATGAGCTTTTGATCCTCTTGCCAGGGTCTCCCAAGTCTTAGAATTATTGGTGGGAATCACCACACCCAGCTTGGAATATGAATTTTAATAAAAAATAAAAAACCAGTCAAAATCCGCCAATATATACAAAATATACTAAACCTTTCTGTGAAAAAGGTAGTCTAAAACTTCACAGGGAGTAGTGTTCCGATGGAAATCAATTGTATATTGAGTTCTCTCATGCTCTAGAAGGCTCCATGGCATATTTCAAAGTGTCTTCAGGCCTGGGTAGACACTCCCCGCATTTCAAGGAGGACGAGAGTCTCTAAGAGGAGGAGGCATGCTCTAGATGCACAAGGCTACATGGGGCATCTCAGCTGGATCCTGGAGTCCTAGTCTGGGCCCAGCTATTGGCTGTCTGTGTGACCATGAGACGCATGACGTCACCTCTCTCTGTCTCTCTGTCTCTCTCTGTCTCTCTCTCTCTCTCTCTGGTTTCCTGTTTCCTTGTCTACATTATGCAGGGGTGGAGAAGGAAGGACATGGAGTTCCTTCTAGCCCTGCTACTCAACATTAAACTCTGCTAATCTCCTCCAAGCCCCCAAGTCATTTTGGCCACTCAGGGAGCCTGTTGCACTTTCTCTCGACCCTGAATTGCTTTCTGGCCTTGCGCTGTGTCCCCTGTCTGGGCTGGCATGGAGGTGCTCCTCTCATTCTGCTTCCAAGAGATTCAGTCATTTAGATGACAATTTTCTTCCGCATGACTGTGAGCTTCCTGAGGGAGACCGGGCCATGCTCACTGGTCCTTAGATCCTCTTAGAAAAGAGTGTGCTGCTGGACTGAGCGGCCAAGGCCCAGATGAAGAGCAGAAGGAGGGAGAACATGAGCAAGGAAGTCAGGACCGCGAGGGGTGCGTCCACCCACGGAGACGGTGTGACTGATCTATTGGGAGCTCACCAAGGCCAGCTGGACTGGGACTGATGGAGCATGTGATCAAACCAGACTCTCTGAATGTGGCTGACAATGAGGGCGGACTGAGAAGCCAATGATAATGGCACTGGGTTTTGATTCTACTGCATATACTAGCTTTTTGGGAGGCCAGTCTGTTTGGATGCCACCTTCCTAGACCTGGATGGAGGGGGGGAGAGCCTTGGACTTCCCACAGGGCAGGGCACCCTGACTTCTCTTAGGACTGGAGAGGGAGGGGGAGGAAGAGTGGGGGGAGTGGGAGGGAAATGGGAGGATGGGAGGAGGTGGAAATTTTTAATAAATAAATAAATTTAAAAGAAAAGAGTGTGCTGCCTTGCCAACGGCAAGACCCAAGACACGGATGTTCCACGGAAGGGAAAATTGTGGATTGCTAGATATGGCCTACGTGTGTGCTCCCTGCATGGTGACCCTGCCTTTCCTTCTACCAGACTGTCTCTGCTTGTGCAAGGCCAAGAGACAGAAAGCCAGTGAGGGTTATGTCTGTCCCTTTGGAATCTGTAGTTTATTTCATCCACACCATCTTACAAATCCGGGACCTTCTGGGGCTTCCTCCGGACTCTCTCAATGGATAGAAAGGCCAGTCTACCAAAGCGAGGCATCTCCTTGCTTCACAGTGGAGAATCAAATGCCCAAGGCTTGTCCTCCCGAGACGGTTGAATTTCCAGTTGTGATGGAGGTCTTCCTGGGGAAGCCATGGCTCGCTTCCCTCTGAGGTGGTTGATAATACCAGCTGAATGGCTGGATGCTTTTCTGGGACAGCAGGAACCCACGGTCTCACGGCTACCTCCATTTCCTCTCTCTGAATCCGACACATTGCAAGGGCAGAGACTCTCGGTTTTACTTCTGAAGCCCTGAAAGTTGGGGCTTGACAAGGTGCAGATGCTCAGCGAACATTCATGGAGCAAATGAAGGCCCTCACAGCGCAGCTTCTGTGTGCCGCGGAGGACATACAAACTCATTTTGCTCTATAATATGCTTCAAACAATGTATGAGGTATGTTCTCCCGCAACTGGGGATTTCCTGGTTGTTCTTTTTTGTTTTGTGCTGGCTCATTGCTCGGAGCAACTGGAGAAGGCTTCATTTCCCTAGGGTCTGGATTGTTTCCTATAACATGGGGTTCGGGGCTACTGTGGGCACAGGTTCTCTGGGAAAACTGGGCATTTCAGTGTTGGCTGTCTCTGAAGCATGGCAACCAGGGTGTCTACTCTGGTGTTCTTGTGTATGTGTGTGTGTGTGTAGGGGGACTATATGTTTTCTGAACATTGCAAAGACCTTCCTTAGCTGTCCAGCTGTTCCACAGCTGTGTGAAAGCTTGGACCAAGATCCTGGACTCTGGGAGAGGGAATGATTTCCCAGTATGGCTTCTCTCCTTTTTCCTAATTTCCCATGAATGTTATTGTTTATCACTGGCCTTGCAGCCACACAGGCAAGATGCAGCGGGATACTGAGGGCATCGTACAGACAACAGAAGCTGATCTCTTTCCCACAGACAGAGTCAGAGTGCTCTTTCTCTTACTTGAAGACAAGGAGGCTCGATACCCTTCCTCACTTTGCCCTGCCTTTCTCTATGTGATCTCTTGAGAACAAACACCCCTCCCCCCACATAAAACTCCTTCCTGCTCTGATATCACCTTCCTGATAAATGTTTTCCCAGTCCCACAACTAATACATAACCCTGCAATTTCACTTAGAACAATCCATGAACACTCAACCTTGGTGCTTCCTCCTTCCTCTGAGATCCTGGAGGATGGACAGGACCTTTCGCATCTCCGTGCCTCCTGTAAGACACGGTCCTCCAAAAGAGATGCTGCCTGCTTGGGCAACTGAATAATGATGATCTCCTTATGTTTCAGCTAGATTAAGGGACATAGCAACACGATGGGATTCCAGGCAGCCACACATCTCTGCTCAAAAGCCATCAAGGCCCAAACCCTATGGGCGCCTTGCTTCTAATTCTTCTCATAGCTGTCGTCTGGGGTTATCTGAATGACTGCAGTCTGGATGTGGGCAAGGGAAAGACAGTCAGACAAACATCAAGGCTCTAAAACAACACTTTTAGGATTCCAGAGCCAACTGACCAGTTGAATTATAGTGACCACAATATTACACATTTGGCCTTTTGATCTTCATGGGGTTTGAGATTGTAGAACGCTGTAGACAGGAAATTTCCAGAAGGGAGGATGCCAAGTTTCTAGTTCTCCAGTTTCTAACATTGTGCAGAACACAGGGAAGTCTCTCAGTTTAAATCAAAGAGAGCTGCCTAAGTGTGTCAGCTGCCAGCATTAGAAAGAGAAATTTTTTTTTTGTTTTTGTGTCTGTCTTCTTTATTTTTTCCAGTAACTCCCTGTGGTTGGTAGAAGCAGGTTCTACCACGTGGGAATGTGGAGTATATTATGGAGAATATTACACCATAAAGAGAAATGGAAGCTAATTTATGGCTAATATAAGGATTTGAATAACCTTGATGGGCAAACTGCCTCGTGGTGTGGGAAGTCCTACTGTATATGTGTTGCTTTTATTAGTTAATGAGTAAAGAAGCTGCTTTGGCCTGTGATAGGGCAGAGTAGAGCCAGGTGGGAAACTCAAATTGAATGCTGGGAGAAAGAAGGAGAAGTCAGTGAGACGCCATGTAGCCGCCAGAGGAGACAGACATGCCCAGGAACTTTACATGTAAATCACAAGCTTCATGGTAAAATATAAAATAATAGAAATGGGTTGGTTAATTTCAGATATAAGAGCTAGCTAGCAATATGCTCAAGTGATTGGCCAAGAAGTGTTTTAATTAATACAGTTTTGTATGATTATTTTGGGTCTGAGCAGCTGGAAACGAACGAGTAGCCTGTTAACAGCCTCATTTTATATTTGGGGAGAGTAAGGTTCAGAGACACCCAGTACCCAGGTGGGGTTAAGATCCAAGTTTTAATTAAAATGGGTTTTCACCCTGAGTTAATATTCTATAAGGCTAACCCCTCTTCCCTTGGGTTTTGGCTGTCCAACACTTGGGGAAAAAAGCAAAGGCAGACGTTATTACAAACCTATATGGATGAGAGAGTGTGAATGGAAAGTGTGCCTTGATGTTCCTGAGAGGGTCACCTTCAAAATCAGGGGCAACACCTTAATCCAGGTGAGTGAACCCCCTTCCCTGGAGGAACATCCTTCACAGTGTCCGGGATACAAAAGAGGGCTGCTTCTGCAAACCCAGACCAGGTAACGATTCCACCACAAGGATAACTGAGGATGCTTCTCCTTGCCTTCTCTCCATTGGCCAATAGATGCCAACTAATTTCATTTATAGTCACTCATTAAAATGAGTCAAACTATACTAACAATAGAACCCATTCCTCAGGCCACCCACACAGTCTTCTGTGTCCCGAAGTCCCTCACTGTGTATTAGGATGCTGGTTCCCTGCTAACCCAGCAGTGTCCCCTCTTGTCTCTCTGTCTCCTAACCCTGGAGCGGGCTGGGGTTGATGGACACCAGATTCCTACCTCCATCGTTGTCTTTGCTGTCCCCACAGGCGGTTTCCATGGACGTGTCACATCCGGCTCCTCTCCAGCCCAGCTGGCACACACAGTGCCACCCATTCAGGTCCAGGGTACATCTGCCATTTCCATTGCACAAGCCAGGACAGCCCTCTGTAAGACAAAGCCGGGAGTCAAGGGCTGGGGCCCCATGGCAACCGTTACCCCTGCACTCTGCACTCATGCTGTACCAGCTGTTTATACTGCTTTCACATCTGTCCGTCTCAGCAGCTGGGGAGGCAGGTACCACAATGACTCTCCACTTTACAGAGAAGACAGTAGAGACTCGGAGAAGTAAGGACTCTTATGGAGGGATCCAGAACCCTCAGCATCTCCACCCCCCCCCCCATTACACAAGTGATCATGATTTGGAGCTGTAGTCAGTGATCAAGCCTGCCAGAGCCTGACTAGGGAGGTCTTCCACCCATCCTCAATCCTGGGCTTGGTCGTCTTGTCTCTTGGCCTTTAACTCACAGAGAATCCCCTGCCTCTGCCTCCTGGGTGCTGGGATTGAAGGTGTTCTGTAACACTTGGCCTAGAGATGTGCTTTTCTCCCCTAGTTCTTGTAACTAGGTCAACTTCAGTGGGCCTTAGGCTTTTCATATTGGCTCTCCTTTTCTCCTAGACAACAGTTTTTGCTTCGAGAATGAGGGCTTGGGTCTTTCTATTACCATTGTGTTTATGCTATGCTTTGGAAAGGGCTTTATACCAGGGGAGCCCAGGAGACTGTCACGACATAGACGAACTCCTGCTGGTCTCAAGTACAAAGAAAGAGCCAAGCAGTGCTAGCTGCTCAGCTGTGTATCTACACACCCGTCCCTTGTTAAGCATCTTATTTGGGCTAGCTACAGGCACAGAGATGAAAAATACCTAGTTGTATTCTTGAGAAGCAGGCATCCTACCAAAGTGCCTAGACGGAGACCTGAACTATACAGCGGGAACTAGGAGCAGCTGTGGCCATCTGAGAAGACGTGGGTGACCTAATAAAAAGAACAGGACACTGCTTGGAGCCCATTTCTTCTGCTCTGACCCCATGAGGTGGGGACTTTTAGTAATCGTCAAGTAGGCTTACAGGATTTTGATTACTGCCCTTTCAAGCCTGGTTTGTGGCTCAGAAGGTAAAAGCTATTGACGTGCAAGACCTGAATTTGAGTCTAGGAACCTAAGGCAGAAAGAGAAAACTGATTCCTAAAGATCGTCCTCTGACCTCCACACCTGCATCATGTTATGTACAAGTCGAGTCCCACAGGCTTTTGTGGTGTGAGAGAGACACACACACATTTCAAAAAGGAAGAAACTCATGTTTAAGAAAACATTAGGTTTCATGGCTCACTTTAGCTCCTATTCTTTCATCTGAATTCTTTTCATTTCTATTCTTTCTCTGCGTCCTTATTTTCATGATGGCCAGCTCTCTTCTCTGAGTACTATCAACTCAAACTATTCTGTTCATGACATCTCTACTTCCTCTCCTCTGCTCCAGCCTCCAGGGAAGGAATGAGTTATACTAGCTTACTGTGATGAGCATCAACACCTGCCCATTTGGCTGTAAACTGAACATTCTGCCACGAAACCACAAAACCATGGAAAATGAACCTATTACCACTATTGGTTGTTGTTTTCATTTTTTTTTCTTTCTCTTTTTTCCTCCCTTCCTCCCTCCCTCCCTCCTTCCCTCCCTCCCTTCCTTCCTCCCTTCTTTCTTTTTGAGACAGGGTCCCACGTAGCCCACACTGACTTCACACTTGCTATGCAGTTGCAGATGGCCCTGAACTTGTGACCATCCCGATTCTGCCTCCCAAGTGCTGGGATTACAGGTATGCACTACCACGTCTGCTCATGCATGCGGCGGTGGCGATTAAAGCCCAGGTTTCACGAACGCTGAGTGAGCACTCCGTCTGCTGGGCTCCGTGACTCATTATTTTTAAAGGACAACAAACCTGGCACATATAAACACTCAGGGAGGCGCTGATAGATCAGAACCTGAGACTAGTGTTTCAAGGATGTAAAAATGCATATTAAAACTAGCATGCAAAGATTAAATACCATTATGGCTCAAGGGCTTTGGATAGTTGACTCTGATTCTAACAAAAACTGGAAGTTCACTTCCTCTTGAAATGGTCGATGCAGACACCAACCAGTCAATGCAACCACGTCCTTTCCACGCAAGAAAGAAACACTGGTTACGTGTGGGGAATGCAGTGGGGATCACAAGAAGGTTTAGTAGAGGACGTAGAGCATGTGGGAGGCTAGCCTCAAAACTGGCCAAGAAGAAAAGCTGTAAACCTGGGCGCTAGGAGTGGGTGACATGCGGGTGACTGGTCTGTGTTCTGACTAAGCCGCCATGATCAGTCATCCAGAGTGATCTCAGCAAGCAGAGCCTCTCCTGTCTTTCAGTTTGTCTCAAGTTTTCGTCCGTCTACCCAGGGACTGATTTTAATTAAACAACTCTTCCTGGGGTTAATCTTAGAGGAAGGAGGTGAAAGCTTTAAAAATATTAGGATACTCTTTTATTTTGCCCATGATACAGCATCTCATAAGATGCAGAAAGGACCTTTTGTGAGCACGAGCTTAGAAGCCACACCAAAGGCCAGCTCTATGACTGTGGCCAGGGGATCCAGCCATGTTATTAAATTTTTTTGAACCCCAATATTCTTAATTATAACATAGGGGAATTAGGAGGGCTCAACATAATAAGGTATCTGTTATAATCACTCGGTTCTGGCACTGTAGTCCCAAAGCAGGCACAGGCTACCCGTGAGTCATGAGCACAACGTGTTCTAATAAACTTGATTAACAAAAATCTGTGACGAGGTAGACTCGGTCTGTGGGCTATGTATTTAGGTAGATGCCTCAGGACAGCGAGGACAGTGACAGCTGCCATGTACTCGGGGGCTGCCATGGCTGGCCCCTGGGCTAGGTGCTTTGCACAGATTATTCCTCAAAGGGGAGACTTTGGGGCTGGAGAAATGGCTCAGTGCGTAAAACACTTGCGGTGTAGATGTGAGGTCCTGGGTTTGGATCCCTAGAATCCACACTGAGACAGATATGGTAATCTCACTGTATCTACTTAGAGCTGGGCGGTTGAGACAGGAGAAACCCCAGGTTCTCAAGGGCCAGCTAGCTTGGTGCATACTGTGATGAGCAAGAGACTCTGTTCCAAATAAGATAGACGGTGAGGACCAACACCTGAGGCTATCCTCCGGCCTCTGCAAGCATGCTGTAGCTTGTATGCACCCACATTCATCCACAAAACCTGGCTGTGTGTGTATGAGAACACACACACGTTTTAAAAAATAATTTTCCAGATTTTCAGAGAAGTTCCAATTTCACAACATTAGTCTCAAGTTTTTAATTAAAAAACAAAATATGTTTTATAGGTATGGGGACTCTGAAGTTTGGCAAACTTCAACTCAGATCTTTTTTTCCCTCTTTTGACAGGGTTTCTCTATGTAGCTTTGGATCCTGTTCTAGAACTTGCTCTGTATATCAGGCTGGCCCCGAACTCACAGAGATCCGCCTGCCATTGCCTCCTCAGTGCTGGATTTAAAGGCGTGCACCACCACCGCCCGGCATCAGCTCAGATCTTAGCACGGTCATTGGATTTTCTGTTCGTGGGAAGACTATCACATTAACTCTGAACTTCAGTTTTCGTATCTGTAGGTGTGAAAGGGGCACTGAGAAGATTAAACGGCCTGGTTTATGCCGGTTACTCAGCCCAGTAAGCATGGGAGCTGATGCCGGTTACTCAGCCCAGTAAGCATGGGAGCTGACTGTACAGGGGCATTTACTATGTAAGGACCATTAATACTGGATTGGATTTTAGCTGTGTGTAACTTTACTAAGAACTGCACTCGCTGGAAAGTAACCCTCTGCTGCTCAAACTGTGCCATTGTTTAGGTCTCACAAATACCAACCTCTCTGAAGTGAAGGGGCGCCATGCAGCTAGGGACATAGCTGTCGGGTCACAGCGCCATGCAATTGGCAATGGTGTAGCACGGGCAGTGCCACGAGTCCCGGTCCACCCTATTATCACCTCAAACTTCCAAGGCAGGCTGTCCTTCTGATGACAGTCACTCTGGTTATTGGTTAATTTCTCAATAGTTCAGTGGTCTCACTCCCTCTGTTAGAATGCAGACTCCATAAAGGCCTCAGGGCTTCCCCTGGCGCCTTCACGCGGCAGGCACTCACCACGCACTTGCTCAAATGAACCAACAGATCAGAGAGAAATGGGTTCTGCTTCTTCCCTCCTGACTGGTAAGGGTTGAGAAAGCTGCCTCCCCTGTCTTGGCCTCGGTTTCCTGATGTATAACATGAATGATCCATTAGGTACCTCTAGCAAAACTGACCAATGAAGAAGGACAGAATATCAGATTCCAGCACTTGATTCATAAGCTCAACATGTTTTATACATCACCTACTGGATACCAGACTTCGTGTTAGGAGATGGATGGAGGGAGACATCTTTTGCCTGCATTTTCCTGGAAGGATTTAAACTTAAATTTATTTATTTATTTATTTTGAAATGGTTTTACTATTTGGCCCAGGCTGGCCTTGAACTTGTGATCCTCCTCCTAACTCAGCCTTCAAAGCCCTGAGATAATAAATTTGTGCCACTCACATCTGTTGTGGCTTAAGCTCTTAAACATTCATTCTCATAGGGAATTCTGTGAGAGACTGGTCGTAAGGGGTCTCTAAAGAGAAGCTATAGGGGCTGGGTGTGGGAATCAGTTGGTAGACTGCTTGCCTAGCATGCATGAGGCCCTTGTTTGGGCCCCAGGAATATATGTTTGTGTGGTGTGGTGTGTGTGTGTGTGTGTGTGTGTGTGTGTGTCTTTGTGTGTGTAAAATCTGGGTGTAGTGGCACATAGCTGGAATCCCAGCTCCCAGGAGGTGGAGGCAGGAGACACAGGAGCCCAGGGTCACCTTCAGCTATACAGAGTTTCAGGTCAGCCACGGCTAATGACCCTGACGCAGACAACAACAATACCAACAACTATGACAACCGACCAAAGATGACGAAGTGTCTGTTGTCAACTGAGTTCAGCAAACACTTCGGCTCTTAGCCACACTGAATGGTAGCACCTCACTGAAGAAAGCCCCTTGTTTGTTTCCAGAGCATTTTCTGTTTTGGACTTGGAACTCTTTTCCCCACATATGTGCTGTGATAGTCTTGTCCAGGGTACCCCTCTTAGGTTTCTGCGAATTCCTCTGGTTGCCTACTCTACACACTTAGTGCTACTCAGAGGCACCCAGGGGAGGGAAACACTTAATATGGGGCCACTTTATCCACTCTCGGTTTCTTCAGACGACCCAAGTTCCACCCTGAGGGACCTGCGCAGTACGTTGGCATCTGAACAGCCTGAGGGTACTTGGGAGTGAAGAAGGTTCACTTGTTTCTGGCACCCATCACCCCCATCCTCCACCCCATTAGCCAGCATGGGGAGACCTCCTCCGGGGTGACTTGCTGACTTTCTTAAGGCAATGTACCCATCCTTCCCCATGGGAGAAGCTCGTTAATTCCACAAACCCTGAAACTCATCAATAATTCAGAGAGCCCGAGTGACATTAACAGTCCCCTATGGAAGGGCTCACACCAGGCATTTGCTGGAGCCAAAATAATGTAGTTTGGAGATTTAGAGGAGGGCTCAGCTTTTCAAAAAAAGATGCCCTTTAAATGACAAGGGACCACTTCATCTCAATATCACCTTTGCAGCTGGCCAGCATCAGGCGTGGCCAGGAACCTTTCAGAATCTTGCGGAGTAGCAAGCGGGTTGCCTCCCACCCAGCGCATGCCCTTCTAACTGCGTTTTGTCCTTTGCACCCCTGCACCCCTTCATCTCTGCGCCCACCTCCCTGCACAAGATCAACATCTTTTCTCACCTCAGTGACAGCATTAATGTTACTGATCTCCTTGCTCCTAATATTCTCCCCCAACTCCTTTTCCACAGAAAGGACTAATGGGAGCCCCTAAATCACGAATGTCTTCTGCCCACTTTAAAAAAAAAAAACTTCACAGCTGTCTTAAAGCCCATGTCAAATTCCACAATCTGCAAGCACCCTGCCTCCTTTGGTGAGGTCTCCAAACCACCACCAGCAGGGCCCTTATCACACTGGTTGGGATTATTTGCTTCTCTGAGAGACTATAGACCCCTGCAGAGAGGGCCATTGCCACTGTGTGGAATCCACATTTCCTGGCAGCTTATGAGACCAGCCAAGAGACTATTATTTACTATGTTCTACCAACACAAGTGGGAAGAGAACAAAAGTGGGCTTTCTTTGAGCTATACCCCCGCTGCTCTGCTTTGACAAATCTCAAGCAGGCCGGTGCAGACCTCCGAACTGGGTTTGAGAATCAGTGCCCATTGCGCTAGGACACTGGCCATACGGGGTTTGCTACGTACCCAGATTTTACCAAGAAGTGTTTGTCTTTTAAAGGAAGTTCTGGTTCACTGACCTCAGCCCAATAAAGGTCTAGTGATGGAATTTTCTGAACTACAGATCAGAGCAAGCGGCTTGAGGAAGGTGTAAACTACTTCCCAGGGAGGATACAGTTGGCGTATGTGATTGGGACGTAAAATATTGGGAATTATGAGACATTCTTGGTGACTTATGGTGATAGAATATAAAATGTTGGAGATCTGGATATGACCAGAAAGTCCAAAGTTCTGACTTCATGACTTCCCAGACGTGTAACCTGGGTGAATCACTTAAAACTCCCTCAACTTCAGCTTCCGTTTTCACCCAAATGGGCAGCATTAAATCTGCTTCCTTTGAAAAAAAATTAAGAGGACTCAAGACTCATGGGCGCCAAGGACTCCACACGGTAGGGAGCGGTCCACTGAGTAATGATTCCATTATGAATTTAGTCTACACTCTGATGGTGACTGCAATGAACACTTGTCCCAGGAGAACACTGAGACATGTCTATTTCCTGCTGGTATGATTTTGTTCTCAGCAAAGGTCAGTGTATTAAAGTCAACAAACCTTGCTTCCTATCCGTTCAGTTGGGTCCTAGTAATACATTTGCTGCAGGGGCAAGGCTGACCCAGCTGAAAAGCATTTAGTCCGTTATTGGTCCCTGTTGTTTGGATGTGAACTGTCCCCCATAGACTCATATTAGAACACATGTTCCCCAGCTGTTTGGGAAGGCGGCGGAACCTTTTGGAGGTGGAACCTTATTGGAGGCAAGTGGATCACTGGGGGTTGACTTTGAGGTTTGGGAGTAGACTGTACTTCCTGTCTTCTCTCTACTTCCTGACTGCTGAGGTAATGGGGCTGGCAGGCTCATGTTCCGGCTGCCACACTTTCCACCGTGACGGACAATATCCCCTCAGACTGTCAGCTGAAATAAACTCTTTCTCTTTAGGTGGCTTCTTCTCAGGCATTCGGTCATAGCAACAATAATAGTAACATAGTTCCCCAAACCTTTTCCTGAATTTTTTTTAAAGTTGTTAGTCTTTCGTACAAACAGCCAATTTGCCGTTTTCTATTACAATTTTGGGTTTTAATCTCGCTGAGTCCTTCAAGTCAAGAGAAAGAATAAGGACACAGTGACGACACCGTGCCACTTGAGTCTATGGAGTGGCATCCCCACCCGGGTCCTGGTGATTGGTGATCGCTGCTTCATGCCACCCTCACGCTGCCCTCGTGGGGCAGACCTTCCAGCGTGCTCATCTTACAGATGACTATGTGACAGGGAAGTCACCTGCCCCCTGGTCACTCTGGCTGTGGAGTGTGGAAGGGAGCTGGGATTCAGCTGATTACAGAATACAAGTCCCTAACCAAGGGACACAGGCATTGTGTTTAGACCCAAGGATTAAAAGCTATGACGTCATGTTTTCTCCTTAGGAAGTGCTGGGTTCTTTTAAAGGTTTCAACCCGAGCCTTATTATTACGGCTCCGATGTCTTCGCGGAGAATTAGACATCACCTAAGCCATATCAATGTTTCGACAATTACAAATCACGCTGCCATTAGGGGCTACTTTTCGTAGAACAAACTTAGCAAAGCCAGGCCTTCTCTGTAAAGAAAAAGAGGCAGCGAGCAACAGACCACCCTCTCCCAAGACTGCCATCTAGTTCTCGTTCCCAGAGCCTGGCATGTGGACCTAGCACACAGTGGGTGCGCTCCGTGTGGCTGCTGGGAGAAGGAACACAGCAGTAATGGGATGCGGGCCTCGAGATTGTTTTCTCTTGCTCCCGAGCCTCTTCCTTTCCCAGGCCACCCAGGCTGGTCCCTAGTGTCTGGATTCTGAGGGGCCAGAGGCCATAAGGAATGGGTGGGGTGACATGAGATGGGATGGATGGGGTGGAAGGTCTGGGGGTGGGGTGCAGGGGTGATGGAAGGGTCGCAACACAATGGTAATGTCACAGACAGCTCTATGTGTCTGGGGCAAAGAACGACATTCTCCATCCCCAAACCCACCCTCCTCCTGTGACGAAGCTGGGGATGCGGCAGCATGTAGATACCATCATGCCAATGGTATGTTATATACATTCTTATATGCACGCGACTTTTACGCTCACACACAAACACAGACACAAAGACAACAGGAAAATAGAGGAAGACCATACCTTTAACTACCCTATCCAGATAGTGAGCTTGGGAGATAAAAGACAGGACATTTAAGGTAGGACCAAGGAAGTGCAATACGGCCTGCCGTGTAACCATGCCAAGTGTTAAGGAGACACCAGGGAAGGGTGGGGAGTCAGGGTGGTGCCCAATGTTTGGGACAGGCCACTGTCATGGTGGGGGGGGGGAAACAAAGACGAAAAACCAAAGACAAAATGACATGGGATAGAAGGACGGAGAGCAGGCGCATTCTCCATGAAGAGCCCAAAGGAGCGGTCAACTCATTCTGGGATCCAGGCATTTGGAATGAGATCGTAGGAGTAGAAGACATATGGAGAAGGACAACGGAAGAAACGAGTCTGGGAAGCTGCACGAGTGGCCACAGTCCTGCCCTGTCAGGTTCATTAACGGTCACGGGAAACTACAGCTAACCCCTTGGGCTACCCAGAGCGATGGCCGACCTCCCTCAAGGGGAGGCAGCTATACTGACAAATTATTTGGGCAGACAAACTCCCGAGAAATGAGAGGTTGGTTGGAGATCTGTAAATTTTGCCTAGTTTCTGATATACACCCGGGTTCTAGGTTGAGACTCTGGCTGCAATACATTGCTAGCTCATCTGTTTGGCATTTGAAAATTATCCAGGAACACGCATGTCTACACAGACTCGAATGCAGGGTGTGGGGTATGCCAAGTAAGATGTACCCCTACTTTGTGCATCTTACGAAGGATGTGAGGCGTAGATCGATGGATGTCGCTGTGGAAAGTGGCAAAGGCGAGGGAAATCTGGCCATGTCTTATCAGGAGACAGCGATGGATGCTTGGCTTTTCCAATGGAGGGGTCATTTGAATTATACGACACTCTAAGGTCTTGCCTACTTGTAAGGGTATCTGCCAAACATTGCTCTAATTTCTAAACCCAGTGTGTACACGTGGTATGTGTCTGGATACCCAGAACAGGACTAATCTCTTCAGTTCCAGTCTAGAGTACCTATTTTACCCTCCTCGTCGGGGTGTGAAAGAGGCTTCCTTTTCTGGTTTCTCTACACCTCTTTTTTTCCTGGGTTCTCATACAGGCCAAAGGCAGAAGGCACCGTCTTCTAAAGCAACCAATGAATGCCTCAGGTAGGCTGTACCCCATCCTCAGCTTGATTTCAAGTGCGACTCAAAAGTCCCCGAGACAGGACTGAACTATAATGATGGAGGGGCTTTATCAGGAAGCCAAAGGACTGTACGAACTGTTAAGACCGGTTTTTCCTCACTTCATAAAAAAGACAGACAGGTACCACTGCTATCGCTATCTATCTATCTATCTATCTATCTATCTATCTATCTATCTATCTACCTACCTACCTACCTACCTACTTACCTATCTACCTATTCACTATCTATTTGCTATCTATCTATCTATCTATCTATCTATCTATCTATCTACTTAATACCTACCTATTTGCTATCTATCTATCTATCTATCTATCTATCTATCTATCTATCATCTATCTGTTTGCATCACAATACTGGTAGATGACAGACTGTTCTTAGTTCATGTATCAATGCAGTAACTGTCATGATGATATATGCATCAGGAAGCCACATAGCCAAGTGGAAAATAGGGAGCAGGTGATTTAACAGGGCCTGCAAGCATCCCTTTGTCCCTGGAGGTGCCGTGGGCTCTATGCAGGAGGACATAAGAGGGGACTATGAAGGAGAATGGCGTGTAAGCAGGAGTGAATACACGGAGCCATGGCATGGCAAACATAGGGACCACCCAAATGAAAAAAAAAAAAATGAAACATGGGGAAAGCCCATCTCAAAAACAGCCAGGAGGTCTCTGGTCTAGAGGAGAACTTCGCTTGTTCTTGGTTCGTCTGTTTCTTTAGTTGTCTAAAAGTTTATTCATCTCAGTTTGCAAGGCGGTCTAAGATCTTGTAGCCATCACCTTGTGTGGTGTCCCGGAGCTTCGCCACCAGAGAGCAAGGGCACATGCGTAGAAAGTCCCGGCCCTGGTGGATTTCTTCACTTTCCGGCATGCGGAGCTCCTGTGGAGGATCCTGTTCAACATTCTTCCACCTACTCTAGACTTAGTGACACAGGACGTGTGACATGAGCTGTGACTTCCCTCCCAAGGATTTGGGTAGATGGGTCCCCTCCCTGAGGTCCACATGATCACTTCACTGTGTAGCTCAGGCTTTGAGGGAGTTTTCTGAACAGAAAACCTTCTTGATTGTCTCCAGACACAAGGGTGGCTCCCGAAGGTGAGGTACACTCCACGGGATAATCTCCTGAAAGCCAGGGCTGACTTCAGAGGGCTCTCTCTTCAAATGCCATTTCATTTCCGAGGACTTTGCCGTACGATACATCTCTAATCAGAACAAATACTTTAATCCCTTTTAAGAACACTTGCTAATTTCTCCAGACCACAGGTGGGAACAGAAGCCAGCAGAAGTAACTGGAGCAGCTCAGGCTGTTTTCAGGAGTAAGTGTGGGCCTTCAAAATTTCAAACCCTAAGTCTACAGAGGGGTTCCTCTGCTACGGTGACAGCAGAGATCACACCGACTAAAAAGGCTGGGAACACCTTCA
Organism: Microtus obscurus; assembly: GCA_963919715.1. Taxonomy (NCBI): domain Eukaryota; kingdom Metazoa; phylum Chordata; class Mammalia; order Rodentia; family Cricetidae; genus Microtus; species Microtus obscurus. The sequence goes on from CAWTZC010002521.1 coordinate 25,104,108, forward strand.
TGGCCAAGTCCAAGAGTTCTCTGGAAAGGGAACAAAACTTCCTCATCTCAGGCTTTAGAAAAAGGAAGCCACATCTGGGGTTTTGAAGTCTCACACTGTTTCCTTAAACAAAGGCAGAGGCCCACACTGTTACTGGCTGGACATCTTGACAGGAATGTTCTCAAGCGCCACCATCTTGAAATCCATGACTTTAAGGTATTTTGAGACGATGGTGGCCAGCCCATAGTTTGTGGTTTGGAAGGTGGGTTCAGGAGTTCGTGAGACTCAGGGCTCCAAGATGAAGGTGCTGTGGTAGCGGCATCTTCCCCCACAGGCTGCAGGTATTTCTTTTATTTCCTTGTCACACAGGTGTTCTTGGGCTCTTCCTATCTCCTTGTCACTGAGGAGACGGAGAAACCGGCAGCACAGAGTCATTTCCGGTAGATTCTGAGGTGGGGTGTTTTAGGTGTCTTTGGTATTCCTGGGACCACCGGTGTGAAGATGCAGATTTATTTTTGTTCACTTGCCTGGACCCACAGAGGTTTCTAAGGGTTTTCCATCATAGTAGCTCCCAGGAGCACTGGGGCCTCTATCAAGGCTTCAAACCTGGTGAGAGGCTTCCCCTTCTCGCTCCCCAAGAATCCGGGGTTGACAATTAACTCTTGCATCACTGGCTCACACTATGACAGATGAAGTAGAGATCATTATAGCAGGTGCTGGAGTGAGGGTTACTGTCACGTGAATGTCTTTCCGGAAGATAGCAACTACCAACGTGATGTTCTTACTGTGACCCAACAGGTCCTTGTTCTTCTCCTTCTTGAATGCAGGATTGGTAGATGAGGGGTCAGTGGTTCCCATCCTGAAATGACCCCACAAATCTCCTTTCTTTTCTTCCGGTTTCCCACCCTTTCCACAGGTGCACATCTCCTGGAGACGCTGGCAGTCAGACTCGGACTCTGACAGCTCCAGGGGGATCGCTCTGTGCTCTTTCCCTCTCTCTCCCTTTCCCGTGGGCTCTCGGGCCCCGTTGTGAGAGAGAGCTTTTGGGAATGAACAGCATAGGGTCATCACCCGGCTGCTGACACCGCCTGAGCGGCTTCTGAGCTCTTGTGGAAGGACAAATCTGATTACGAGGTGAAACCCGAGATCTACCATTCGAAAGTGGACAAGGTACTCTAGAAGATTCTGCGGCTTTCTTGAAAACTCCCCTTCATCATGAAGTCTGGTTTTGCTCACTCAGGTGATTGCGTCACCAGAGTGTTATTTTGGTCTTTCCTCCCAGAAGAGGCTTTTGTTTAAGAATCGGGGTTTATGTGATTGGACGGCTCTCCCGAAGTTCAAGTAAATAATTCTGAATGTCTGGCACCTCCTGCCATCACAGCTTTGGGGTCAAGGTTGGATTTTATAAGTGAAATCAGAAGCTGGCATTTCCCACACGTGTTCTGAGGTTTCGTAGATGAGGGGGCGTTGAGGTGAATAAAATAATCACCGTAGAATTGATCCAAAATGTACGTGTTTTCAAAGACGGGGAAAAATTAAACACCTTAAATTTAACAATGATTTTCAACTTTTCTTAAGAAACTGGAGGTCAAGTCTTGGACTGGCGGGACCCATAACATTCCTGGAACAGACATCTGAAATCGCACTTCTGATGATTGTGTATGAACCACACACTTGAGGAACAGAGCCAAGTCAATCCATCTAACCTTAGCTTTGAGACTAGGAACCGTAGCTCCATATATGCAAATGACTCCCACAGACGGAAATGAAAGTATTCATATTGAGGGAGCAAAACAAAATTGAAGAATCCCCTGTTTTCTTTGGCGGGGGACAGTTTCAGGTGAACTACTTCTGGGGTGATGGGAGGTGGAGGAGAGGGCTGGGATTCCATCATCACCAGTGACATCATCCAGCTGCTCATTCTGTGAGCGTTGAGAGAGAAACTGTCCTGGGCAATCATGTGATTTTCCTGTGGCAATTTCACCAGAGACATATCCACTAGGTGCCGAGAGAGGGTGATTCCTCACCTAAGGCATGGGACGGGGAGAGGCTCCATGGGGCGCATTCTCACGAGAGTAAAAACAATACTGTCACTAAAGAAGATCCAATTGACATGTTTTCTCTTATTTGGAAAATCAACCTCTTTGGAGATAAAACAGGCAGCTTCCTTGAAAGATCCAGGGAGGGTGAGGGTGGGGGAACCAAATCTCTAAAGGAAGGTGTGTGATGTCTACTATAACAATCTGCAATGGGAAGTGTCCCGGGTGGGGGAACCAAATCTCTAAAGGAAGGTGTGTGATGTCTACTATAACAATCTGCAATGGGAAGTGTCCCTGAGGGACAATGCTTCTTCTGCTGGGGACTTGGCTGAAAGAGCCCAGAGTTTCCTCGGTCTTTATGTACTTCCTTCCTGCTGTAAGGTAAACACGTTATTCCTTCCTGTTTGTGGAGGGTAGCGATGTTTAGATAAACAGACCCTGAGTCTGATCCCTTCCATGGCACGGAGGCCTCTGAATCGGCATCAAGGGTACCAGCATCTGCTCTGGTTGGGAGAGAACTGGATTGCAGGGTAGGTTCTAGCTTCAGGACTGATGGCGGGATAGAAGTGAATGCTTGGCATGTCTCTCACGTCGGCACCCTCTTTCCTACAGGTGATGCTCACAGGGATACAAAAGAGGGGGTTTCTCCTTCCTACCACTTCAGTGAGGAGGGGGGAGTACTCAACATTGTCTAAGCTGAACCCCTAACCCCTTCAATCCTTCAAAGTTACTGACGTGTGACTTCAGCATGAGGGTGCTGAGTTTCTCACAGGGATGCAGCTGGCCACAGCAGAGACCCAAAAACAGAAGGGAGCCATGCAGGGAAATTACACAAGGACAAAGAAAATGCTCATCACACAATGAGAGAATAGAATCCCGAGCCCAAGTCCTTTCATCTGAGCCACCGTGACTCGCCCGTGACCTCCTCTGTGTCCTGTGGCATTTTTCATTTTTTGATATTTATGACTGTCAACCTTCCTCTTCAGCTATGCATATTTACCTTGATGTATTTCTTATCTAAAAGGAAAAACCATGGACAATCAAAGAAGAAGCCGTTCTTAAAGGGAAACAATGGGGCAAGCAGGGGAGGGAGAAAGGTCGGTAGAGCTTCTTGGCACCAAAACAAATGGGATCTTCTGAAAGCTGGTCTGATGAATAGCTACGGCAGATGTGGTCCAGCCTGCCCACAAGCCCTGACACCAGGGGAGAATTTCCCTCCTTGCTGTCGTTTGGCATGGGAGGGATGTCTTGTTCTATAAAGGGCAGTTACCTCTTGGAATTTGGGAAAGCAAACTCAGAACTCCTTAAGCAAGAGATGGAAAATGTGTTCTCCTTGGGTTCTGATGTTTGTTTTTTTTTTTTCCTAAAATGTATGTGTGAGCAGGGCGTGGTGGTGCACTTTTAATCCCTGTACTCAGGAGGCAGAGACAAGTGGATTACTGAGAATTTTGGGAGCCAGCCTGGTCCACATAGTGAGTTTCGGGACAGCTAAGGCTACATAGTGAGACCTTATCTCAATAAAACAAAAGTAAAAGTGTGTGTGTGTGTGTGTGTGTGTGTGTGTGTGTGTGTGTGTGCTCATGCTTGTGCACAGCATGGAGGCCATAGAAATCTTAAGGAATACCACCACCTTATTTGAGATAGGGTCTTTTGTTGGCCTAGGGCTCACCAGTTAGGCTACAATGGTTAGCCACTGAGATCCTGTTGCCGGTACCACTCTGGTGTGGAGATTACGAGCATCAGCCACCACACCTGGTTTCGACATGGGTTTGAATTCAGGTCCTAATGCTGGCAAGGCAAGCAGCTTACCAACTGAACCATTCTCTGGAACCTGATTCTTTCTTGAAATGGGAATGAACTTCCAGGTTAAGAGGCTGAAAGTTTAGGCTGTCCTCGGAGTAAAGGAGAGAGGAAAGCAGAGGCTCTCAGACGACCAGGCTCACTAAGAATTCCGAGACAGACCTGAAATGGGATAACCTTACTGAAGTCGTCAAGCAGCACACAATGAGACGGGAAGGCACAGTCTGCTGTGCGGAAGAGAAAGCCGCGTCACCAATACGAAGGGATCTATGAGGAGCATGGGGTGAGGCAAAGTCGGGGGGACTCTGAGCCTGACTGGACAAACAGGGCCCCGCTCTAGGCAGGGCCTGAGCTGGATGCCCGGTGGACACCTGGGAACCAGCTGCAAAGGACCATAGGGCGAACAGCTGGGAAGGGAAAAATCAAGCTTCTAATTCTTGTTTTCAAAGGTTATACGCCCTTTACTTCCAGGTCCCCGAGAAAGAGAAAATAATCCATAACTCTTCGCATTGTTAGAAGTGTAAAATAATGCAGTTAGAGCCTTAGGCACAGTGCTTGGCACATCATAAATACTCAAAAATTAGGAGCCATTATTGTTAATAGATAGAACATGTTCCATAGCTGTTTATTAACTTGGGGATGTTGCAGGGGACCAAGGATATGAAGTAATGGCAAAACAGAAAGACTGGATACAAGGTAGCACCATTTGCTTAAAATTCCTTTGTCTCTCAAAAGTTAGGGCTTTTCTTGCCATTTCTATGAGACCCAAGGGGTCAATTTCTGCACTGAGAGGCACCTGGAATCCTGCCTTATAAAAGCCATGTGCTTACCATCTGATCACAAACCCTTTCTTAAAAAAGAGAGAGAGAGAGAGAGAGAGAGAGAGAGAGAGAGAGGAAAGGGAAGAAGTTAAAACGCGTACACAAAGCAGTCGATCCAATAAAGAGCTTTTGGTGAGTGTTCATTCCAGGATAATAAACCAAGCGAAACGTCTGGCTGTGTTTAAAATCAACAAAGCCAGCAGGAAAGGCGGAGAGACGGAAGAAGCGATCAGCTTGTTTTGAAAGTGGCCGACAGTGCTGCTTCAGCAGGGCCTGGTGCGGAGCAGCCCCCAGAGAGGAGAAAGGAGACAGATGCAGACAGGATGGAAGCCTGGGGCAGGGGAAAGAGAAATGCAGATGTGGCCTAGGGACCTGGAGAAGAGTTTGTGCCAGGATTAGAGGCCTCTTCGGGAGCCTTGGATACCACAAGGAGCCGTGCAGCCATATGATAAAATTGCTAACGACGGCTACATGTTTGGGGCACTCCACCGTGTGCCAGCTTGTGCCAAGCTCTTTGCTTGCCTTATTCTCCCCATCCTATAGGTGAGGAAATTGAGATTCAGCGGGGCAGTGGCCCTTGCCCATAGCCGCCACTTGACTCATCTCTGGGCAAAGAGCAATGTCGCATTTAGCTCGGGAAGGGCTCAACAGCAAGACCTGCTAACCAGCTAGATGCCACGTGGGGAATGCAACTGGGGGAGGACATGTGTGGAAAATGACAGATGGTGTGCTTAAACCCAGCTGATGTCTAGGAGAAGCCAGTCATAATGCCGTCAGATGAAAGGACTTTGGGCCTCTATCCGCATGCAGTGGCGGCCCAGGCTGGCCCCCAAGTGTCTTTCAGAGCCACCAGAATGCCCTGGGACCTTTGCCATACCGATGGTGCAGTGTTCGCCGTTCCAGCCGGGGCTGCATTCACACTTGCCATCCCTGCAGGTCCCATGTTCCGCGCAGCGAGGGTGGCAGGCCCGTTGGTCGCATGCGGCCCCCATCCAGCCATCCTCACAGCGGCAGGTGCCTCCTACGCAGACGCCGTGGCCACCGCAGTCAGCAGCACAGATCTCTGTGGGCGAGAAAGAGGGGCAAAGGGGCAGGGGTGGGAGGAGAGAGAACAAAAGCTTATTGAGCCAGTTGTTGCTGGGAACAGGGGTCACCCTTGGCCACCTAGTTAGGCTCTGTGAGCGGTAGGGATTCCAGAGGCTTGGCAGAGTAATCTCCACGGGCAATGACCTCGAAGGAGCAGCCTTTGGCAGAGGCCCGCCAGCACTGGCTTCTTGGCCAGAATAGGGGGATTGTGTAGCTCTGCTCTGTTTGCTTTTCCCTATCACCATTCTGCTTTTGTGCTGGCCACTTCCAAAGGGGACTGGCCTTCTGAACAGATGCGAGAAAAAGTCACATTTAATTAAAAACCAGCTATGGGTGAAGACAAAGTGGGGATGCGTCCCTGTCACCAAATGAGGCGCTTGTGGACCTGGCGAGGACCCCATGAAGATTGTCTCTACAGCCTCTGCTCCAGTGCAGACCAGAGAGGGCGGAAGGGAGAGAGGGGGAGAGAGTAGGGGTGGGGGTGGCTGGTTCATGCTTCTGTTTTCAGGCTTGTCCCAGATCTAGGTTTGCCCTGAGAAACTGGGTTTATTTTCTGTCCTTGGGCTTGATGCTCCCCACAGCTTCAGGCACCACTGAAATGAGCTCTCTGGTCCAAAGTAAACAGCGGGGGAGGGGGACACTTCATGGCCAGAGAGGGGCTGCCTTGTCCTTCACAAAGGCTGCTCTGTGTGGGTGCAAAACACACAGGGCCCAATTCACAAGTCCCTGGGGCTCCAAGCCAGCAGCTGTCTCATGCTTACTGAAAATCTCAGACCAAAAGGTTTGCTTTTTAGGAAATTTGTGTAGCTCATGAACAGGCATGCGCGCGCGCACACACACACACACACACACACACACACACCCCAGGTGATCTTCTCCAGGGCTCTGATGGAGGACTAGACTTGATCAACTCGTGCCCCATGACCTAACAGTCTTCCCTGTGTGTGAAAAGCCCAACAATTTTAAATTTCTTTGCAACCGGGTTAACACCCATTTCTCCCTTGCTAGAGGCACTGCAGTGCTAAGAAGTTGCTAATATTCTAGTTACTTCGACAAAAGGGAAGGAAAAGGGCTGGGGGTGGCTCAGTGAGTGTTTGCGGCACCAGCATAGGTATAACATCAGTTTGTAACCTCTGTACCCACAGAGAAGCTGGGTGTGGCTACAAGTCTGCAGCCCCGGGGTCTCCCAGCCAGTCAGCCTGGTCCAGCAGGTGAGCTTCAGGTTTAGGGAGAGATGCTGTCCTCAGAGGAATACATAGGGTAGAGGGTGACAGAACAGGGACTCCCATGTGCACACACATGCGTACACACACACACACACACATACACACAGAGGAAAATAAAATTGGATTTCAGCGGTTCTGACTTTTTTTTTCCATCAACCTAGAATACAATAAACAAAGTGCTGGGAAATTTAAAAAGCACATTAAGAGCTGCTATTTATGTTGTGTTTCTACACAGCTATCTTGCCAAGCTGCCACCGCAGAATAGAGGCTGCAGCTAGATGCAGTATACATGGCATCTCTCTGCTGTCCAGGCCTGGGGAGCTGCTGAAGAGGGGCGGAAGCAGTTGTGACATGGAGCCAGGCACCAGGATCGTGCCAGGCCCAGGAGCTTCTGAGCTGTAGGATATGTAAGGAGGTCCCTTGGGTCCACCGAGCCAGAGCTTTTGGTTTGGAGGGAGTGTGCGGTGCTACAAAACAGCCCTCTGCTCTTCTCCAGACCCTCGTGAGTGCTCAGGGCAGAACAGAGGGTCGAGGAACTCAAGATGGAGGTCAGGGCAGCCCACTTCCCCTAGGCATTCTGAGAGGCTTGTGAGATCCTTGCCTGCTTAGTCACTCGTCTTGGGACCTGGGTGTCACTTTGTCCCTGTCTCTTGGTGTCAGCTTCCTCATCTACTTCTGGGGGAACCTGAAGATGTCTAAAGTCCCGCTGGGCTACAGTATCCTCCATGTTACACAATACAACCACAATAGAAGGCCTGGCCCAAGGTCTTGGCTTCTCTTCTCACCTGTAATTCACCTTTGGCTAGCCACCTGCTTCTCCCCACCCCAGACTACACTTTGGGGTGTTTCTCTGTGTTACAGCCAGATCCGCAGCAGCCCAGGGCTTGGGTTCCACCATCTGGTCCCCTCTGATCCTGAACTGATACTTGTTAAATAACAGACAGATGGAGATGCCCCACGTGACTGGCACCTGAGGGTGGCGAGTTCCCGTGTGTGCCATTCAGCCTGGCTCAATGTCCAGCAAGCCCGTCTGTCTGCACCTCTGGGTCTGAAGATGAAACCATGGCACTAGGTGTCCCACATCCAGCAGCTCTCCAGGGTGCACCCCCCTCAGACAACATCTTGGGCTTGCCCAAGGACAGAGAGCAACAAGTTTCAGACCCCAGACCCCTGTGGGTCATGGGTTGGGTCAGATCTCTGACACTTCCTTCTGTTTATACACACTTAAAGGGCAGTGACTTCCTGGTGACTCCAGAGGCTGGTTGAGCACCCTGGGAGAGAAGAATAATTTGGCATTTGTTAGGGTTTGCCCAGCACTTTTTTCCAAGTGGGAGTTGATGGTGTGAAAGCCAACAGCAAATAGCACTTCTGTCCTCGGAGGTGTGAACCAGGAGACTGGCAGCCGAAGCTGTGTGGTTTGAGGCAGCAGGGCACAGGGAGGCAGAAGGGCCAAGGGCAGAGAGTGAGGCTTTGCCCTGCACTTGCTTTTAATGGACATATAACCTCCTCCATACTTTAAATCATCGCTAGACTGAGTTGTCAGGGCCAAACAACTGCGTTTATAGTTGTTTGCTATACTCTTTAGGGAACAGATGCAAGAAAAAAAATCTATACTCAGTATAGATGAAGTTTTTTGTTTCCAGTTTACAGTTGATCGAAACTCCAGAAGCAGAAGTTATGGACAGAGGACGTGGGCTTCACCTCAGACTTAGTAACCTGGCAGTGCTCACTGCCAGCCTGCTGAGCTGCTCAGCTGCTCTGAGCGTCCTTTCTTTCCTCTGTGTAACGGGAATGCGGAGAGCCACACTGCAGAGGCTCCATAGTGCATGATCTAGGTGTCAGGGAGTCCCTACTGATTGACGTCTAGTGAGCCCTGAGCCTGAGCTGTGTCTAGTGCTGGAAACGCACAGGCCAGTAAGATCCAACCTCTGTCCCAGAAAAGCACAGTCCACATAAGACACAAACTGATTCTAAATAGTCAACATATGCATTCTAAATATATAAACATTCCAAATAGTTAATATATTTGCTTATAGCGTATGTACTTATACACAGCCATTATTAATACCTATGCCTTTTTGTTTACCTACCATGGGTTAAACCAATGGCTCTAAGGAGGAGGCTTTGTCACTTACGGACTGCATAAAATGCACTGTATTACACAACCCATTAAGCCTCAGTTTGCATCTCTGTAAAATAGGGGTGATAACTTTCACTTCACTACCACGGGCCTGATATTAGATCAAATGAGGTAATGCGGGGGGAAGATGTTTCTGATTTAACACTTCTATCAGGTTTTACACCTCCTGAAGCACATTTCACGTTCGGTTTCTCACTAGTTCTTACAGCAACGTTATGAGAACACCGTGTTACTGTCCTTCTTAGAGACGTGGCTCCGGAAAGCTACGGAGTCTACAGACGCTTGATAAGGCCTTGCAGGCATCCTTGGAGCCATGCAGTCCGGCAAAGCAGACAGTTCTTTAAATGGAGCCTCAGAATAAGCAAGACGGGTACCCAGGAGTGCTCTTCCTCGAAGGTCCAGCAGACCTCTCCTGCCCACTTCTGGCCCCATTGTTTTGTTTTTCTTTGTTCTGCCCAAGTCCAACCCTGGGTGTTCATGGGATCTTCTGGGCAGAGTTCCCAGGATGACCCTGCATCTTGTTCTTTGCATGCAGAGTTTGGTCCCATCATCTAAACACGCCACTTTCTTGCTGGCCACATTTCCCTATTGTCTAGGGCTGCCTGGTGACTGGGCACCCTCCCGCCCCCACCACAGGCCCTTTACGAGCTGGCTTGTGAGCTCTGGCATGTTTTAATGGGAGGGGCCCAGACCGGGTGACCTTGATGTTTACGGGGTGCTAACTGATGGTAACACGGAAAAGCGTGTTGGACCGAGTGGACGGACCCTCAACGCCTGATGGGAGGAGAAACCCGAGACTCGACTTTACCGTTTGGCTTCAGACTGCATTCCCTATCCCCCTCCCCACCCCCACCCCCAATACTCTGGTTTATTATTCTTGCCCTTGAAATAAAAGGAACTGTTTTATTTTTCCTTCTCAGATCCAGCCTTGACATTAAAGCAGATGAAACTTCACAGAATGCTCGGTGAGAACCAAGCAGGACAGTGCTCTAGAATGTGCTTTGGCGGCTCATCTGCCATTTACATAACAGAAACGTCCTCCGTCCTCCGGGGAAGTGGGTCACAGTTCCTCTCTAAATCTCAGGTTTCCTTCTTTCTAAGTGGGGGCGGGGGTGGTGGCATCGGCCACTTTAGAGTGTGGCAGGGCTGGTTCTCGCATGGGTAGCTTCCTAAGTGCTAAAGTGACAGCGGTCTTGAGAATCCTGTCCCCTGGAGTTGTATTCCAGCACAGCAGAAGTATTTAACCTAGGTCAATCGGGTCAAACGAACTGACGTGCCCCAAGACCCTGGCACAGAATCTACGCCTGGCACGGTCAGAACACAACCAATTTCATACGTACTTTTAATGTATTTATTTTAATAAAAGGGAAACAAGACGTGGCAAGCATAGCAAAGTCAAGAGATCAGTGTGAACGCTGATGTCTGCTTCACACCTAATGTAAGAGAACTTTTGGCAAAGGCTGCTTGACTCTCATGTGATCAGAACCAGAGGTTTCTGCCTGAGTATGGGAGGCCCCAGGGCCTGGGAGAAATCTTTTCTTATACAGAAACCATAGGATAGACTTGTTTTCAGATGTGAGTACCAAATTTTCCACGGCCCCTTGGGAAGAGTCCTTAACGCTTTCTCAACCACAGTTCCTCACTTGATTGGTTGAACCAACAGAGAGACATAAAAAGATGCCGGGGGAGTCGGTTCCATGTCTGTGAGCTTAACCCCTACTCGGGGTCATGCTATACAAAAATTAGCATCAAGCACATCCAAACAGAGGTTCACTATTCTCAGGGGATAAGCGCTTTAGACACCCGTGTCCAATCTGCGTGAACTCTGTAACCATTAAATGTCTCGGTACATACACCTGCAGACCCATCTTCCTTCATGCTACCACCTGAGCTGTACCTGTCGTCTGCCTGTGACACGGATGGGAACAGACATGTGAGGAACAGGTGAAAAGGGCAGGAAAAGATGCAGGAGTTGGTTATTGGTAATTATGCCCCAAAGTGCAAACATGTGTGTGGGGGGGGAGTTGCCCCAGGCTTCTCTCATTAAACACAAGTCTCCATCCATACAGGCCAAGATGAAGCCCGGGACTATCACAGTTACGCTTTGGTTTGTTGGGACTTACTTGACATCCCAGCCATTAAAAATCTGGTAAGTGAAGCTCTATCTTTGCCCTGATGGGAGAGATTCGTGCACACTTTCCTCATAAAGCACCATCTACTAGGAAAGACGGACAAACTGGGGAGAGAGAAGGCACCCCACCCAAATGCATGAACACTCCCATGCATCAAGGAAAGGGAGGCGTAGATGGTTTTGAAATTCCCTGGGTGTGGAGACAGGGTCTGCCCTGTGTGACCTCTGGGACGTCTTCCTAAGTCTGTACTGCACTGAGAGGGGTAATAAGGAAGATGCTCCATGGTGCTTAGGACCTGAGATTTGGAGACTGACCTTAGAAACTCCGATAGAGGACTTAACAGTTTCTAATGCTTCCTGGTGGCATTCTCTGTCTAATTACTTGTCTTTGAAAATCTTGGCAGATGTTAAGTCCAAGTCACACTGGCCAGCATGTGAGTCAAAACAAGGGGGGAGCCAAGCATCCACATGCTCCAGAGTTATAGGTGGTGCTCTTACGTACCCCCATCAACACCTATGACCGTCTCGTGTATCCCAACTGAGCCAACAGCGTGGGCAGATGAGGTGATCTGCTCAGTGGCATTTGGCTAGAATGGAAGATCTATCTGTCTATCCTCGCTTCCTTTGTCTGTCAATTGTGTGATCAATTCAGGTCAGGCCTCTGATACAATCTCATGGTGTTGTCTTAGTATAAATTGTTTAGTAGATTATGGGCTGAGTTAAACAACGTGACTGCTGACATTGGAGGTGTCAATACCAAGATCTTGGGACCAGTTATATGAAGTCCAAGGAAGGCGCTTTATATTCTTCCCACCTCCCATGAGTAAACAGTTATTAAACGCCATGTTTGTGTAGCAGAAATAGCCGGGGGAAGGGAGATTAGAAGACAGGAGGGGGACAAGGAGATGGCACTCCACTGAGGTGCCTCTGAACAGTTGGTGGGCACTGAATCCAAAGTGTAATTGGAGGGACGGGCTTTGTGGGCAGCTCCTCAGCTGGGCATAGAGTACAGGCAGAGAGATGGATGGGGCCCGGGGTGTGGGAAGGACCATCCAGAACAATGGGCGTGGACTTAAGCGATGGTGTCAATCCTCAGGAAGGAGGAGACAAGAATATGGGCTGCATGGAGAGCTGGTGAACAGATGTGGAGACTGAGATAGCCCTTCTGTGGACCGAGCATTGCAGCTCTGCGTGTGTAAAGACCTGCAGCTGGTGAATAGATGTGGAGACTGAGATAGCCCCTCTGTGGACCGAGCATTGCAGCTCTGTGTGTGAAGACCTGCAGCTGGAGGGCACGGGAGGGTCTGCCCATCGCGCTCAGGGTGCGATCTGGCTGCCGGAAGGCAGATCCTTCCTCAGCTGCAGCTGCGTGTCCAGAGACAGCGAGTGGACGAGTGAGAGAGAGGTACGGGAACAAGAGAAGAAGTGGTGAATAAAGGCAGCTTGAGACCTAGGATGCTGGGATGGGGTAGAAACCGAAAGGGGAGGAGGAGCAAGGAGAAAGCAGAAGGCGGCTTGTAGGTGGGAGACTGTCACCAGGAGGTCCCCTTAAAGTGGACGTCCAGTTAAGGGAGAAGGAGCCGGGGACTCAGAGGAGCAACAGGAAGCAAAACTAAGACACACGGTCCCTGGCAGTGGCGTGATGCGAGTTGATTGACACGATCCTGACGCCTTGCCTAGCCAGCGTAGCACAAACCTTGGTAGCTGCACATGAACCCTGACAGGAGAAGCTTCTGGTTTTCAATCTTAGTTTTCACAAAGTATTTTTGGGTTAGTCACCCAAGTTCCTTGAACCCTGGTTTCCTGGGAACCACCCCATCTGCCATGTCAGAGGCTTCTGTAGTCGTTGTTTGAATAAACCATGAAGCCCATATGGGAAGGGGCTCAGTAAAATGTAACATTTCCATTCAAAGAGCAGGGTTTTTTTTTTTCTTCTTCTTCTTCTTTTAAATCACAAGCTATAGCCCCAGCAGTTCGATTCAGGATGATGACTGGAGATTTGCTACAAAGTGTCAGCCTGTGCATCCAAACAGAAGCCTGACTCTGAAGTCCAATTGCAGGAGGGCTTCTATTTGCATACTGAAAGGCTCCAGTTCTGATAGGAAATGTTCCAGGGCTGTCGAGGGAAATCCTGCTAAATTACAAAGCTGCCAGCTTTTGCTTTATCAACCTTTAACTCTGGCAGTATTTAGCAGTGTGCCTGTCTGGGCTCAATTTTCCAGTCTTTGATTAACTGACCATCTCGCTGCTCTGCCTAAACCCGGTTCCTTCCCAGCCAACTGGTGGGCTCTTCCCGCCTCCCCCACCTCACGCCCCTCCTCTGCACTGGCGTCAATCTCTTAGATATTTATTATTCTGAACTTTGATACTTAGGCTGTCACTGGCTTTGGGAGGGGGTATGGGAAATGTCAGGTCTCAATGGATATTATTCCTCTGGTGAAATTCTAACCTTGAGTTTCCCGTCTTGTAACATACCTATACAGAAATAGCCTGGCCCGATCATTTCCTTTTGATGTTTAATTGGCTGTCGGCACTGTGCTTTCTGGGCTGAGAAGGTAATGTTTCTCAGAGAGAGAACAATTCTGGCTACACAAATGAGACTTGTAACAGGGGAGAATGCTCAACGCCCAATCTAATTTTCTCTCCCATCCATGAACATCAGACAATTTTTCTGGCATTAAAGCATCTCGCTCTGTCTTTCTGTCATTAATAAGAATTAAATTCTCTTCCCTCAAATTTAAATGTAATTATATTTTGCCTCGTAAATAAAATTGAATTACCATTTTCAAAATTTAGCGCTAATGTAGTGGCTATGTTCAGAGCTTTAATTTTTCTTAATACTGATGCTACTTTCAGCTTATTTTTTAAAAAAGCATTTAGTTCATTGTGTTGTCAATTGTGACTTAATTCAATACAGAGCTTTTCAGCTTCTTATCCATCTAACCCATCCAATTACTTTTGTTCTTTTATATGCTTTGTGATTTTCTTTCTTTTTCTTCTCTTTCTTTTATAAGGAAGAAGAGAGAGAGAGAACGGAAGCCCAGAGAACCTAAATCTGAATCTGGAAGGTTTCCATCCAGATTTAGGAAGAATCTGGACCAGGTAGATCTGAGAACAAAGGGAGAAGTGGAGTCTAAAAGAGAAATAGTCCAGGCTCATTGACAGAAATCCCCACCCCACCCCAAGACAGCCCTGATTGTCCTGGTCTCTCTTTGCAGACCAGGCTGGCTTTGAACTCTCAGAGATCTGATCGCCTCTGCCTCTCCGTTGCTAAGCTGACGTGTGCAGGCTGCCGGACTCACCCTTTTGTGTCCTGGTGACTTAACGCAACTGAGTCTTCACACTTAAGTGCAAGTACCTTCCTGACTGCCCTGTTTCCCTGGCCTCTAATCAAAAATGGTGGTGAGGTATTTATTTGATGAGCTCCTAGAGTTGCACCTACCCGGGTCCTAGCTTCGCTGCCCACCCTCTCCTCCCAGGGGCTCCCCGCTAGTGAGACCAAGGAACAAATTTACCGGACTCTCAGACAGCTCTCTGCTGGAGCACATGTGGTCGCTTTCTGGGGTACCCGGAAGCCTCCTTTCCATTCCCTTCCTCCTAATGGTTCTCATGACTCCTCAGCGAGGACCTTCCTGGGTCATCTCCTAGCCAAGTTCATCACTTTCTAACCTCCATGCTCCATGCTCCATGCTCTGTGGTGCGCAAGCCACCTAGAGCTCTTAGCGGTTGTCATGCTTGGGTGGACTGCAGGGCTTCCGGTGCACGAGAGACGTGGAAAAGGGGGACAGGAATGCGTGTAGCTGTGGACTGAGTACAGGCCTGGAGCTATTCTCGGATGCTGTCTGTGGAGATCGAGCTACCTGGTGGAGAGGAGGCTGATGCTAACGTGGGGACCATATAAACTCCCCTCCAACCCTGAATTTGTTTGAGGTTAAGAACTGCTGGGCTGATTTAGACCTAATCATGCATAATAAAAAATGTACTCATGCTTCTTTTATTAAGCGCTTACTGAATGCCAGGCACCATAGTAGATAGCTTATGCACATTTACTAAAGCTAATTTGGAAAACAGTCCTGCAAGGAGAATAAGTATTAGTATTACTATTAGTGGGTAAGTTGAGGCTTGACCATATAGCCTGGTCCTGCTCCAAATCCCACACGATTTTACGGATGGCACATGCTGCCTTCAGACCCATGCCACTCGATCTCCAATGCATCTCCACTTTTTATTCCATGAAACTCAAGTGCAATGAAATTACAAGAATCATAAAGTACCAGCGCGAGCATTTCCAGGCGAGAGTCTGCCATGCGCTGCCTCTGTGAGCCAGCAACCCAGAGGAATAAAAGGCGGTGGCAGGCTCCACTCAAATAAAAGTCATTTCTAGAAGATAAGATGGGAGAGCGCTTGCTGAGCAGCGGGAATGAAGACCCAATTCATGAGGCGGAGAAGAGAGGCTCTGGGGAGAGAGTGGGAAAGAAGACCCAAGAAGAACCCGGCCCTGGGGCAGTCAGTGCCTAGAAAGCGTCAGAGAACCTGAACTGATTTAGAAGCCAGTAGACTCTGGAAGCAAAGCAGGCTTTGCTGAATTTAAGGATCATGTCAAGGAGGTAAAATTCCCCCTGCCCATCTTGAGCAAAAGAAAAACCAACTAAAGCACTTAGGTGGAGGCTGGGTGCAGACAAGGAGTGGACCCGCTTGATGGGAAAGCTGCTCTCTGGAGATGCTCTGGAAGATGTGAGACAGTGCTGGACCTTGTCCGGGAAGGGCACCGAACCAAGAGGAATGAGGTCTGGACTGTGACAGAAATGGATTTTAGGAGTGAGTGGAGGTGGAGGGGAAGGGAGAGGTGACTAGGAGGGCAAGGGAGCCACAAGACAGTGCAAATGTCCATCTTGTGATGCTGGAATTTTCTTGGAGAGCTTCAGCTATAGCCCCCCTTTTTGTGTTTCTCGGGGCTCTACTGTCCTCACTTTGACCATTTCCTGGTCAGTCACTCAATGCAATCATCACGAGAACCTAACAAACATCCAGCCCTGAGCTGGGACAACTAACATATAGACCCTGACCCCATGTTGGTTTGTTTTCAGAGACATGGCTGCAAAACAGCGCTCAAATAACCACCATGCTTTGGATCCTGAATGTCCCCAGGGGCCGTACGTTTAAGGATTAGTCCCCATTCTGTGGCATTATCAGTAAGTGGTTGACCTTTTACTAATGAGACCGAGTACGAATAAGTTAGTTTACTCAGGGTATTTCTTAGACTGGAGCAATGGGATACTGGCTCTTTTTGTCTCTCTTTTTCACTTCCTGGCAGCCATGGCATGGCCGATCCTGTTCCAACCACAGTGTGCTGCCTTGGCACAGATCCAAACGCAGTGAGGCCAAATGGCCACGGACTGAGCTTCCTAAACTGTGAGCCAAACTTAAGCTCCACTCCTTCTTGATTACCTCCCAGGCATTTTATCACAGACGCAAACATCTGTCTTTACAGGGCTCTCATGAATCCTGGCCAACTTAATGGCAATGGAGTACACAGTTCAGTGGTTGGTACACAGTGGCTGGTACACAGAAAGCACAAAGAGATGGATAGCCTTGTAAATTAACATTCTATACTACTGCTTGTCAGACAGAAAGGCACGATACTGGCAAGGAGAGTGGTGATACAGAGGGGCCCGTCTCTGCTACCTTGGGGAGGTCATTTCTCCTCCCCAACTCTTCCCTTGCTATTGAACAGAGGCACAGCTAGCAGCTCCTTATCATCAGCATCGATATCACAAAGGATTCAGTCAGCGACATGCTGTTGGGGTCAGAGCTGAGAACAGAGGTGTTAGAGGTGAGAGATTGGACCCCGTGGCCTCTGAGACACGGTTCCCAGTTACCTTCTCTGGCTCGTCAAGACAGAGGGACAAGGTGGATGAGACTCCGTCTGTGCAGACGCTTCTGTGATGACAGCAGAAGCTGAGTAAACCCCGTGTAAGATCTGACTTCACTGTTTCCACAGCCCTCGCCAAAGTGCCGAGGACCTTGTTGGCTCACATTTCATTGCGGGGCATGTTGACTTAAGCTACCTTCATTAAATCCTGTTCTTGGTGCCAGACGCTCCTATCAAGGAGGAGACAGTCTCTCCTAGGAGGCAGCAGGCGCGGTTATCTCTGTCAACCCGTCAGCTTGCAGTCTGTACTGCTGATGGTGCAGGGGTTGCTTGGGATGAGCCCGCTGGCCTGTAGCTCCTGACGAAGACTTGACAGGGTCTGTGTCTACCTTATGTGCCAGGGAGCAGGAATCATAAGTTGCAGAGCCACACTGCGCTAGGTTCTGGGAGAACACCACCCTTCAGCAGGTGTGTACGGTAACTGAATGGAAGAGGAAATGGTGCCGAAGTGACTCAGCCACCCGTCAAAGCCGCTCAAGGGCAACAAGGCTTCCTATTAGGGCTCTGTAACACAGGCCATAGGCCTCTAGCAAGGTCCCTGAGCGTGAAGACAGCCTCGTAGCTGTGGTGGGTCCAGACGATGAGATGTCTCTTGCTTGGCTCCACTAATGATTTTCGAATGACTCCTCTTAGTGGAAGTATCCTTGGAAGGAAGGTCACAGAAACACATCGTGTGTTTAATCTGTGGTGGGCACCACTATGAGGGTGACACATCCCACCGAGATGTGCGTTAGTACCTCTGCATTTTCAGACAGGGAAACGGAAGTAGTGTCACACTGCCAGTGTTACACAGGTAGGCTGTAGCAGAACCACTGGCTTCCAGAGGTGAAGTTACAGCAGAGGAGAGACAGGGCCTGTCAGGAGGCGGCACAGGGCAGTAAGAGGGAGGCGAGACCCGGAACCCAGGACTGGTGTCTGACTCTCACCTCCTAACTCGCCAGTGTGCCTTAGGTGAGTCACAGCCACCCCAATCTTATCAAAGGCATGACGATGATTCTGTGCTTACCACCATCTCTATCCTCCATGGCTGTGTGTGTGTGTATGCATGTCAGTGTGTGTGTGTGGTGTATTTAAGTGTGTGTGAGTATGAGTATGTGTATATGCGTATGTGTGTGTAGGTGATCACATGTGTGTGCTAGTTACAGTGAGTGCATGTAGAAGTCAGAGATCAATATTGGCTTTATCCCTTGACCACTTTTAAACTGTATTTTTTGAGACAAGATTTCTCACTGAACCCGGAGCTGTACTGGCTGTCTAGAGAGCCCCTGGAGTCCACCTGTCTTCATGCCTCTCTCTACCCATTGCTGGGCTTTAGATACACAACGCAGCACCCGGCCTTTACACGGGAGCTGGGGATTGGCTTTCATGCTTAAACAGCGTTTACCCGCTGAGCCATTGCTCTAACCCCCTTCCTAGTGGTTTTGTCTTGGTTGTTTTCAGACCCAACTGAAGTGTACTCAGAAAGCTCAGCCAAAGCCATCCCCGCCTCCTCCCAGGCTGTGGAAGTTCATTGGGGATTAACAGTGCAAGGCACGGGTTATAGACCCATCGTAAATTAGCTTTTCGGCCACGTAATGAACAGTACGAGGCGGCGTGGCTTTAAGAGGATCATTTATTACATTGCAATAAACAGAGCTATATAAAGAGAGTTATTCCTGAGACGGCACATCTGTGCTCACAATCATGTCTTTGCGTGAGCTTTGCAAACAGGGATAAAAGTCCAATTTAGACTGTGCATTGAACAGCAGTTCTCCATTCAGCAGGAAAGGTAATTCTAGCTATTCTAGAGGCATAGATGCTGCGTGGGTCTTGTTTTTGCCAAAGATCATAGCCGTCTCTCTTGGTCATGATTGGAGCTTTTAATCCAAACCATAATGAGCTGACTGGAGTTTCACTTTAACAGTGTGGAGTGGTGGGGGAGTGACTTGAGGTGTGTGTGTGAATGTATGTGTGCATGTGTGTGTGTGCTTCCTTCCCTGCTCCCCAGAATGTACACACTTATCTTTCTTATCTCTCCATCCTGTCTGATTAAAAAAAAAGTACCTATCATACAGTAGGTGTGTTAAAATATGCCGTAGATTGGAAAGGGGAGGCTTGGTATGGATGGAATGAGCTGTAAGGTGTAGACAACCAACTGATGTCAGATGCTGTATGAGGCTGTTCACCAATGTTCTCATTTGGTCCTCATACTGGGAGGGTCTAATCAAAGAGTGTTTACAAAGAGCTTGCCAACAGTATGACCAGATGCCCCAGCCATGTGCTTGTCAACCCACCCGTGCCTCCATCCACGCATACACCCATTCATACATCCATCCACCCATGCATCCATCTGCACATCCATCCACCCATGCATCCCTCTAACCATGCATCCATCTACCCATGCATCTGTCCACCCATGCATCTGTCCACCCATGCATCCGTTCACCCATGCATCCATCCATCCACGCATCTTTACTGAGTAGGTGTAGCAAGTAGGTCAGACCTTCATTGAGTCCTGGGGCTATAGCCATTAATGGACACATTTGGCTACCGTTCATCCATGGTGATTACTATCCAGTGTCGCTCTAAGCCAGAAAGGAATTGCAGGCGTATTTCAGAGGACCCTAAAACCCACACCGAGTTAATCTTTCATTTGAAGGAAAGGATGAAACAAAAAGGACAGTATGGTGGGGCAGGTGCTCCCCCCAGCCCTATTTCCTGAGCTCTCTTAGGATCCCTTGCAGCCTTGGCCCCAGACAAGTCTCAGTAAAATGCATCTCGAATCACAGGAGCCACCGTTGGCACTGGCAAATGGCACTTGCTGTGCTTTGAGATGGAAATGTTTCTCATGGGCTTGTCTGCTGAACACTTTGTCCTCAGCTGATGGTGCTACTTGGGGATGCTCTAGAAACTTGGTGAGGCGGAATGCCGCTGGAGGTGGCAGGTCACTACCGTGGTGCTGATGGGAGGAGTCTGCATTCTAGGTCCCTAGCTGGTGGTGCTGCTTGGGACACTTGGGCACCTCTAAGAGGCAGAGCCTCTGGTGGAAGAAATGTGGCTCACCCCCACTTCCTGCTCAGGCTTCCTGACCGTGGTAAGACTGTGACCCTCCCGCCGAGCACCTGCTGCCATGTCTGTCTTCCACACCAGAATCGAATGGCTCCTCTGGGATTATCGTCCAAAATAAACCCTTCCTCCATTAAATACCTTGCCAGGTATTTTAGCACAGCAGCTAGACAAGCAACCAATGCTGTTGCTGTGGGCGTGCCCTGTGGGTCTCATGTCCCCGCCTCCCTCCTGTCTCTTGCTCTGTGTCTCAGCCATCATGTGGTAAAGAACCTCTTCCATCACATACTCCTACCGTAATGATGGCGTGCCCCCAGCAACCCTGGACCTAACCTTCTGAAACTGTGATATGAGACAGCGCTCCCCTCCTCTAAGTAAGTCATCCTCTCGTGATTCTATTCTGAGCTAAACAAAAGCACCCAGTACAGCACCGTTCAGCATCCCAGGGCCGAACAAGATGAGCATGTGCTCTTTGAATTCTTTGCTCACTGAAAGGAGAGGTTTCAGACTAGAGGGCAGGGAAGAAGAAAAAAACTCCACAACCCGAGGAGTTCAGATTTAGGTGCCTGAGAACAGGGCCACACCACGGACTGGGGCTGAGTGGTCCCATGTAACAGCTGAACCCCCTGACCACGCCAATCCCTTTCCCCAATATTCACCAATGGAGCAGTCGTGTCCAGTCCAGCTTGGGTCGCAGTTGCAAAGCCCGGTGTCTGGGAGGAAGGTTCCGTGGCCTGAGCACTGGTCCAAGCATGTGGCCCTGGGTGTCTCGCAGTTGGTGCCTCCCCATCCCACAGAGCAGTGACATTCGCCTCTCACGCAGACACCCCGGCTGGAACATGTGGGGTCCATGCAGTCCACTGTGACATGGAAGGAAGATGGTACAGTAAACACGGACACCGCAGGGTGATCCTGGGAAGGGGCATGCTGCTAAAGGCATCTGTCCACTGGGGGAGATTGCAGGTATAGTAAGGAGCAGGCCTCCCATGAATGGTGGACCTCACCTGTAACATGTGGCTACAAGTCTCTGTTTTCTGGCTTGTGAGGTGAGCCAAGTATAGACATCAGCATGGCATCCAGAGCCCACCATGTTTGCCGTAAGACAAGGAAGCCCCAATGGGGAAACTGAGGCTCAGAGGGATAAATAATTTATGCCAGGTAACACACATAAATTCTACCAGAAAGGATTTTCCTTGTGTGTTTGTACATGTATATGGTACATGCACCCGAGTGTGTGGGTGTATGTGTCCATGACTGTACATGTGGGAAGATGCTTGGTGTCTTAATATACTGCTTTCTGTCTTATTTAACTAAGATAAGATCCCTCATTGAGCAGAAGCTCTGAGCCTTCTAACTATAAAACAGGTCCAACATCCGGATCTATCAGGTTGCTCTAAGGAACAAACTATGAGGAGGATCTGAGAGACTAGATGAACTGTGACATCACGGAGGTTGTCTTTCCATCCCCTCAGGAGTTTGAGTAGTGAGGCTTGAGCAAACCATGGGCTCATCTATAATCCAGACATTTAAACGTAGTAATTTCATTTTCATTTTCATTTATAATCCAGAGTGTTTGGCTTTCATGCCAACGCCTGGGCAACATGATCTGGGTATAAAAGAGTCGCAGGCACAAAGAGGCCAAGACTTTATGACAGAGGGCATGCTGGGACATGTGTTTTGAGGACCTCGTCTTCTGGAGGAGGCTCTTCAGCCATCTCAGATTTAGAAGGAGTTTTACTGGGCAATCTCAATGGTAGGCAAATGAGAAGGCCAGGGGCTGTTCAAAGCAGTGTAGTGACCGCGGCCAAAACTGTCATTCGTTTAGATGCTCATCTGTGCTACATTTTGATATTAAGCATTTTATGTAGCTCTGCTTAATCTGTTATTTCTGTTAACTAATTTTTCCAAAGCAGCACAGAAGGAATTTACATTTCAGCCCCTCTCTCTCCCCTGTCTACATCGCTTGCTATTTTCTCTTATAATCAGACCGGTTTAAAAATACATTTGTGCATATATGGCCACATAAACACATGAAGTGCTTTAAAAATAGAAACCAAATCAAAACACGGAAAGAAACAGGACAATGTGTGGGCATTAATAAAGTCCAATGCAGGCAAATGGCTCTTCTCTTGCGGTCTCCAGACGCCATTTAGTAACAGCTAAAGCGTGACCTGCTCAAGTTCGGGTAATTAAAAATAACAAAGACAACAACAGTGATAAATTCTCATGACGGGCCTCAGATCCCAGAACCTCAGAAGGATTATTCCAGCCTATTAGGCTACTATGGCAATTCCCTCCGTCCAGAGAGCTTTCCAGCTTGACAGGAAACAACTCCATGGTTCCTACCCAGAGACCTATGAAGGTATTTTCCTGTCTTGTGAGTACCTGGCCCTGCTTTGAGTGGACCCTACCTCTGGGCCCCCAGGGTGTCCTCAGTGTGGATCCTGTAAATATTCAATGTTAGCTTGCAGGCTGGGACGGTTTTAGTGTCACGTATCTGTCCTTCCACAAATAGAGGGAGCGAGGAGCCGCAAAGGGAATCCCACATCTCAGCAGAATAAAGACTAGGAGGAGCTGGTGAGGGGTCACCTCCTGTCCAGACAGTTGGTCTTCATGCCTCCAGGTGACCTGGAAGTAGGGGGGCTCACAGAAGTCCACATGGCAGGGAAAAGGTAGCTCTTGGCACCCCTGTTAGACTTGATGAACTCATTGAATGTCCTTGGCCTTGAGCCCTGTTTCTCAACCTAGGTCTGTTATCTCTACTACAGTGATTCTCTGCCAAAGAGGCTTGGAGTGACCTGGATCTGCCCCCTCCCGGGGCCTCCGGGTGACAGCAGTTCCAAGAAAAGATAAAGCTGTCTTCTTCCCTCACTCTGGGACAGCCTCCTGACCATGGGTTATCTCCCGGGAGGGAGGGAGTTGTGTGTAATGCAGGAAGGACCAGCAGGCCTGGGAGGGAGGAGGTATCTGCGAGGTAGGCTGACTAGAAGGCATGCAGCTCGTCCCCTTTCTCCCTTTCACAGCGCCAGGATTCTTGGCAGGAGCTTGGCCCCTTCATGAATGATGATGCCCACATGGCCAGGCTGCAAGCGCAGGCCTCCCCCCTTCCCCCCAGCACCAATGTTCCATGCTTCAGTGACCACAAGAGCCATTAGATGCCCTTCAGGACCAAGCGTGTGGAGTCTCACTTTTCACTGCAGAAGATCTACGTCTGCACTCTCCTGCCCCTCCCCTAGTCCCTGCTTCAAGCATCCCACCCCTGGATCCTTCCAAGCTTTAAAAAATACGGGGGGCTATAAACTTCAGAAGAAGGAAGAGGGGGGCAAAAGAGTAAGCTTGTTAGCTGATGTTTTATAAACAGGGGGAACCTGTTAGCAACAGAGCCCAGGGAGGAGGGCGAGGAGGAGGGAGGGGGAGGTAGACCCTCCGAAAACATTATTATAAACACGAGGCTGCACAAGCATGTTTTAGCAGAGAAAAAAAAATAATAATAAAAAGGAACCAGTCCCAGATGGCCCTTTTCAGAAAGGAGACTGGGAGGAAAAACGCTTCGTTTCGAACAGATAACGTAAATCAAAGCTCTGTACATTATTTTTTTACTCTTGAAAAATATCCCACAGCTCTGGGGAGGGGGGCGCTGCTTAGCGTCCTTCTGTCTGGGGGAACGTGCCATAGGCAGCGTTCAGGTAGGATGAAGGTGGGCAGACGGTTCTAATAGGAATCTCTCCTCACTTCCCTCTCCAGTGCAGGGTCTCCACCTCACGTGATCCAAAGAACAGGACAGCAGGGGGAGATGTTCACACTCCAGGTAAGGAAAACCAGACCCCTGTGTTCCGGGGCTGCACTCTTCTCTCAACAGCCACCGCTGTCCCCAAAGCTAAGGGGTCTGCATGGGGCCTCACTACTCCCTGGAGGGCTATGTGTAACTGAGACAGGAAATGCCTTCCCGACATCCATCCCGCCTAGCTTCCTCCTTTAGGCCTGTTAACATTCTCTCCTTTAAGAGGGAATGGTGTGGTGAACGAAGGCTCTCCATCAAATCCTAAATGGGTTTGTTTAGAAGGCTCGCCTTCCTGGGAACCTCTCCCTCCCACTGGGGAAGGAGCCAGGGCGCTGGGGGGGGGGGGGCGGAGAACAGGGGGTGGTGGCAAGCGAGTGCATTGACCATCTGCTGCAAAAGGCAAAGTCCATCCATTTCCAGAGCCCAGAGGAAGTGAAGAGGTGAGACATGCTCATTCCCAGAATAATGCTACGGACACAACAGCCACATTTATGGAGGCTAAGTGCTGGATATGGGCTATTTAACTCAGTCCTCGCTGTGGTCTCCTGAGGAAGGGAGCCTCACTTTATTGGGAGGGAAGACTGAGCCAGGACTCAGAGGTATATTGGATTTCAAAGCATGAACCTTTGAAAACTATCCCATATTGGATGCTGGCCTCCCCCTTAGCAGCCAGTCCCCCTTATTGGATGCTAGCCTCTCCCTTAGCGGCCAGCCCCCCCCCCGTGTGATGCTCACCTTCTTCGCAGCTCTCTCCCTTGTAGCCGGGGTTGCAGATGCAGGTGCCCATGATGCAGGTGCCGTGGCTGCTGCAGGCCACGTCGATGCATTGGTTGGTGGGCACGTCGCACTCGGCGCCCTTCCAGCCGCTGTGGCACAGGCACCTGCCCTTCATGTACTGGCCATTCCCGCTGCACAGCACGGGACAGGAGGCTGTGGAGACATCACCGGAAGCCGGGGTGAACCATGACCCAGCGCCGTGCTGCTGTTCTGTGTTCTCTCTTCCCCTCAGCTTGGTGGATGGCCTCTGTGGCTTGGTAGGGCACACCCGTGTGTACCCGTCACCCATGTCTCTCGCGTTGGAACCCAAGGTGTGTGAGGCAAGGCCAGCTGCTGTAAATGGAGTTACCAGTTTTTCCAGCCACTTCAGATTCAGCTGGAGCACCCTGGCTGCCAGGAGCTTTAGGCCAGAGGCTGGCATCTGTTCCTTATTACCACCGGAAAAGACTGGGCTCCTGGGTGCCCTGCCACCGCCACGCCACTGACCAAAAGCGGTCTTTAACCCTGGCAAGTCTCCGCTTTCCTTGTCTTTTCGGCCCCTGCTCCAGCCCTTTATGTCACAGCCTCTCGGAGAAGCGCTGAGCCCAATTTAGCTCTTTAAAGAGTGTTCCCACAATGCCTCTTAGCATAAAGGCTTTGTGATCATCTCTAGGAAGGATGCTATACAAGGATAGATTATACTGCATTGTGGAGTGAGTGCTCACCCAGCCCGAGATAAAATCCGGCTGTGTTGTATGCGACTCTTAACTAGAAGTGCATGGGAAGAGACAGCAATTCTCCTTAGGGGGAAGGATTCAGCTCTCTGCACCTGCTTCGCTGGGCCCTACCTGGCTTCCTGCCCTTCCGGAGCACCCAGCAGGCAATCAGCCTGCTTCCCAGGGCTGCCAGCTTGACTGTCTCTATGCAAGTCTATCTCGTATTAGCAGAAGTGAGCAGGGTCCCCGGAGCTGCACCCTGGGCAGGATTTGGAGGCTGCTATTCCCTTGGCCTGGAAAATCATCGCTGCTTTTCATTCTTGAGTTCCACAAGCCTTGGCCTCGGGTCCACCCCGTCTCTTCTCTACACCTTTCTGAGCAGATCTTCCTCTTGCCTAGCTGGCCTGACCCCTGTGCTGTCCATAGCTGGACACCAACCGCTGACAGGATGTGGTTCTACCTGCCAGCTCCCTTCCCCAGGCTACTGAGGAGTGGCTCTGGGCAGTCCTTCCTGGGCACCTCAGGAGTCTGTAGAGCACACCCCAGGGATCCCTAAGATGTGGGAAGCACTAAGCCACATGAGCACTCACCTCGGCCGCAGTCAGGGCCTAGAAAACCCAGGAAGCAGTGGCAGGTCCCCGAGATACAGTCACCATTACCGTAGCAGTTGCTGGGGCAATTATCCACTGATTCTATAAGAGAAGAGAGGGAGAGTTGAAAGTGGGGTTGGCTCCGTGCTACAGAGCCCAGTGTCCAGACTCTCGTGAATCCAGACCCACTGGAACACACATACGCATGCGAGTGTGTGTGTGCACGCATGCACGTGCCACACCCACACCCACACCCACACACACACACACACTCTTTTTTGAGACAGGGACTCATGAACTTGCTCTGAAGTGAAGGATAACCTTGAACTTTGGATCCTCCTGTCTCTGACTTGGGATTACAGGTGTGTACAACCATACCCCGTTCCAAGCAGTGTAGAGGATGGAACCCAAGGCTCTGTGCAGGGTGCCCCCCACTCTACCCACTGACTCACACCCCAGGCTCTGTGCGTGGTTTATAAATACTTTATGTATCTTTCTAAGTATGTTAGCACTTCAGCCAAACATTGTTGGGAGGAAACAGAGCGACTTGTGAGCAGTGGTGATCTTTCGTTCTGTTCCACGCATGCACCAGTGTGTCTTTTCTTGCCTTTTCTTTCCCTATATCCATCGATCCTCCCACTC
Source organism: Microtus obscurus (assembly GCA_963919715.1). Classification (NCBI taxonomy): domain Eukaryota; kingdom Metazoa; phylum Chordata; class Mammalia; order Rodentia; family Cricetidae; genus Microtus; species Microtus obscurus. Next base: position 25,130,792 of record CAWTZC010002521.1, read on the forward strand.
CCTACCCCTGTCTCTAGCTGGGGCCGCTACAGCAGCCTGCAGGTAGCCTTTCAGCACTATTCTCCAATGTCAGCCTGGGGGATCTCTGTGATATGAACTTGATGCTGCTATCCTGATACTGAAACCCCTACGCTGGTCCTCACTGGCTGCAAGAGAAACCAATGCTCTGTTGAAAGCCGTAGATCTTTCTGTCCCCCTGCCACTCAGCCCACTTTTGGGTGGACTGTCACTTCCTCTGACTTCCCTAAGGACCACGGATAGCAGTCAGAGGCGGGATCTGAACATGCGACTTAGGACTTCGAGCTTGCACGCCTTCCCTGATGCCACACTCTCAGGGCCTTGCAGAAACCCATTCCACAGCAGAAGGCAGGGGTCTGAAGTAAGCCGCAAGGCGCAGAGGAATCAGGGAAGGGCGGGGAATTCTAGAACTTTCAGAGGTTCCCAGGGACCATCAAGGCTGTATTCACTTAACAGAAAAGGAAACAGGCTCAGAGCATGGCATTGACTCACAGACTGAGCTGGCCGACTAGGAGTGAAAGGGGAGGGCTGGGTTGTAAGGGCAGGCAGTAAGGATTCAGTTTGTCTTAGCCCACAAGGATCCATCAAGAATCCAAGACTGGGGGCCAGAGAGATGGCTCAGCCGTGAAGAGTGCGTACTGGTGTTGCAGAGGACCAGTGCTTGGCTCCCATATTCACTAGCTCACAACTCCCTCTAACTGCAGCCCCGAAGGGTCTGCTGCCTTCTTCTGTCCTCCGCAGGCATTGCACTCATGTGTGTATACCCCCTTGTACACATAATTAAAAATAAAATATTCTTATAAATGAATAAGTTTTTTAAAAGGTCAAGACCGCTATGAAAGAGGCATCACCATTTTAGACCCGTGCTGATCTGAGTAGCAAGGTAACAAGTGACCGGCCACCTTGTCTGCAGTGTGGCAAAGAGAAAAACCTTTTCCTGGAGGTAAGGGGATAATGTGTCGGGTCCATTCTTCCAGTACCATGCTGTGTGACCAAAAGGAACTGTCTTCCCCTCTCTGAGCCTAACTTTCCTGTCTATACAATGAAGGTGATGGTACAGGTGACTCCCTGGGACAGTTTCCTGTTTGAAAACGTCAGGAATTATAATGAAGGTAGAGAACAGTCAGATGGAGAGGGCGTCACACCGCAATGCGGCAGACGCTCAAGGGTACCATGCCAACTGCTAGGGCAGAAGGCTGGAATAAGAGCCTGGTGGTGCTGAAAAGGAGCAGGAGGCATTGATAGGGTTCCCTTAGTGCCGGAGCGCATGCGCTGTTGCAGAAGCCCCGGTTTTGGTTCTGCAGGCCTTGCCAGAACTCGTTCTACTACAGAAGCCAGGGGGTGAACCAGGCAGGTTTCTGGGACAGCAAGGCCACCAATGAAGGCAGCAAAGGAACCAGTGGGAGGGGAGAACATTCTAGAACCTCCAGAACTTGAGAATACAGACTGGAGAGCAAGAGCCGCTACTCCAACACGTGGCCTCACCTCAGGTCTAATGGTCTGTCTAGGTGACAAAACCATGGGAAAACGGGCCTGAGTATCTATTTCCTGGCAGGTTTTTCCTGAAAGAGTTCATGTTCCTAGGTGTTTAAATCAGTACTGGCCTCCTAAATACACTTCTAAGTAAAAGCCACGCACAAAATATCACTCTGAACGTTGTTTTAAAACCAAAGAGACTGAGTAAAGTTCAAGGCCGGGTGAGTTTCCCTTTAAGCTACTGCTAACCTTACAATGGAAAGGACATGTCCCCAGTCCAGGTGCAGGAGCCCAGCGCAGAGAGGCCCTGGCCTTGGGTCTTCCCCTGCCGACCCCCTCATCACAGTGCCCGTTCTCTTCCTATGTCCTGGTTCCCGCCTTCTGTTCCTTCTTCCAGAGCTACTCTTAAGGCCACAACCTCTGAGGAGCCTTCCTGGCAGCTCAAGCAGGCCGAGTTCTCATCACTATAGAAACACCAGATGGTCCACTTTGTTAGCTATGAACCGTTGAGTTTAGAAACTCACTTTATTCATCTGGGCGGTTACCCTGGACTCTAACCCAACAAGGCTCTCGGTCTACTTCTGATGCGCTTGCTGAGAGAATTCTCTGGGTGGTCTCCCAGATCTAAAAGTGCTACGGTTCTGTCCTTCCTGAGCCAAAGGCATGGGCTGTCCCTCTCGATCACTCATGTTAACCACTAGCTGCTTTTCAGCAGGTCACGCCTGCAGGTGAGCAGCGTACACTTCTAAATCTGGAGTTATAATACCTGCATGACACAACCTGTTTATCACCCGCTAGAAACCCCTGGCAGCTGAGTAGGAAAGCGTAGTTTTCTGGGATGCAGTAGAGTGCCAGCTCCGAAATCTGACAGAATGGAAGCCTAGATGCTTAAAAATTTGGCCTGGGCTGTCAGTGTTGGGGAAGGCATTCGTTTGGAGAGACAGGGAATCGTTTTAAGATGGCCTTGCGAAAGGAAAGGGAGCCATTGGGGGAACATTTACTTTGGATAAAATGTTTCTATGTATAGATATTTTTCCACATAGAGGGATTTCAGCAGCCTGGGGTCTACTTCAGATCCCATGAGTATGGGGCTGGAGCGATAGCTCGGCAGTAAAACAAATGACGCTCTTGCAGAGGACCGGGGTTCAGTTCCCAGTACCCACATGGTGGCTTACAAACCTCTGCAACTCCGTTCTAGGGGATCTGATGCCCTCTGCTGGCTTCTGTGGGCACTGCAACATATGGTGCCCATACGTGGACTTTATGCCCTGGCAATGCTGAAGCGTGCAAGGGCAGCCCGTGTATGGCGGTTCTGTTGAACTTGTCCATTTTGGGTTTCATGGTCTAAGCTGATGTGGACGACTGAGTCTCTTCAAGAGGGCATCAGATTTCATTACAGATGATTGTGCGCCACCATGTGGTTGCTGGGAATACACGCAGGCAAAACATTTTACATGCATTTTTAAAAAATGCAGAAAATAGATGATGATCCTGTGGATACTGAATCTCTACTGACCACCTCTATACCTCTGTGCTCACGGCTGGGGTAGAAGTGACCGCTGCAGGCGTGTGAGAAGCACGCACTTTACTACATAAACCTGTTGTCCGTTCCCAGTCCGTGTGTGGTGAGTCTCTGCCCCTGCGTTCCTTCTGCTCAGCGTATGCTCACACTTCCGGTGCTTTTGTCTAGCAGAAGGTGTACCTTCCGATCAGCCTGAATTGGAATTCGGAATCCAGCTGCCTGTGAGTAACCAGTTTTCATAACTGGCTATCTATGGCATGCTGGGAAACGCAGGCCTTCTCCTCCTCGTGTCGGAAACTCATGGAGAACTTGGCTGGGGGACCAAGGTCTGCTTATTACCCAAGCAGAGAGGTCCAACCTTCTAATGCCTACCTCTGGCTGCTATGTCAGACGATGACAGCCAATGCTATAGACAAGACTGAACTTGGACCTCACGACCTGGCCTTGACTTTAGCTTGTGATATATATACTTTATGTTACATCTGTTTTGGCCCCTCTGTTCCTGATGACAACCGAGCTCAGCTTATGATGTGCAACCAAAAAGAAAAGCCAGACAGGCTAGGAGGAGATCTTAGTATTTAATTCCACCTTAAGTCCAGGTTAAGGGGAGAGTCTGAGGGTCTCTTCACCCTGTTAAATGAACCTATAAACACACAATCATACAATCTAACTCAGTCCTCACAATAATTAAAAAATTAGGTATCATGTCCAATCATTTTATGGTCTTAATGGAGACTGAGAGTTGTAGTTACTTGTTCACATGCACACAGCTCAGAAGGTGAATCACAGCCTGGGAAATACTATATGACCTGGGCCAGAACATGGGCTCTGGAGCCAGGTTGTCTCTTGTGACATCTCTCCATCCTCCGTTGTGGCGTTAGTCACATGACAGTACCATAGAGAATGAGCAGGGTCATGTTTGACATGGAGAGTGGCTGGCCCAGGACCTAGCTGGGTTGGTCTTTCAGTCTTAAGAAAGATCCACACATGTCTTCCATTTGTGAATTCAAAACACTCGGTCTAATGAATCCGAATAAGGAGAAGTGGGTTATTTGGGGGGTAAACACACACATATGCAAAACACACACAGAAACTCCTCCTGGCAAAAACGAGAAAGCAAACAACCCATGTTCCTAGCGTGCGGGGGCAGGGTGTTGGGGTGAGTCCCATGTTCCTAGCATGCGGAGGTGGGGTGTTGGGGTGAGTCCCATGTTCCTAGCGTGCGGGGGTGGGTGGGGTGTTGGGGTGAATTTTCTTCTGGGTAAAGCACTGTCAGAACAGATTAAACCTGTTATCTCCCTCAAGGCCCGACTCCGGCACACTCATGACAACACCTAAGAGAACTTTCCCCCTGTGTTTTCCAGACTGGTGCTGGGCAGGCGCCAGGTGCCAGAAAGCTCTTCTGTGGCCAGCGAGGTGTCAGTCCCTGTAGACACCCCAGCTTTCTTTACAGATGACGGAATCCAAAGGTCTTCCGTCTGCAGCCGTCTAGGTCAACACAATGACAGAACTTGACAGAGCCCCTGACAGCCTGGGCCTGATGCCAGCCCTGCGCTGGCATTTGAGCTGGGAGGCCCTGTTCTCACTCAAACCCAGAAGTCTACCAAACCACGACAGAGATGCTCTGGGGAGGGGTCCAGGAAAAAAGTCTCCCCTCGGCTTCATGCGTCTTAGCTCTCCATTCATTATTTCTGTGGGGAATCAAATTCCACCAGCAAGATGGATGCCGTGTTTGGTTTCCCAGAGAGCCCGGTGAGGGTTGAATGCAAGCCAAAATGGTCAACGACACTTGCTGTGTTGGCAGCTAAGCAGGAACCTGATGTGGAAGTGGAGGAGGTCAAAGGGCATGGGCATGGTGCAGCCATCAGGCTGGAGAGGAGAGGTCGGGATCTAAGGAAAGCTCTTCCCTTGCCTGTCCTCACTGTGCGCGCTTAGAAGGGAGGCAGTGACAGGAAGCTCACAGCCGGACTCCGCGGCATTCTCGGATCATATTTAGAGTTATGAGTTCACATCTGGCAGCCACATTGAAGACACTGATAAGATAAGCTAACACGCTCGCCGGGGAGCGGGAGGAAAGATAAGGGAGCCCGAAGCCACATTTCAAAGAAGGAATTCTTGAAGGGATTGAGAGTTGAGCTCAGACAGCCACCTCTGCTTCAAATCCATACATCACAGCAAACGATGGTCCTGATAGGCGGATCTATGGGCAAGGACAATCCGTAGTCTTTGGGAAACTGGCTTTGTTCGAGTCAGGACAGAACACACTTCCTGGTTGGGTTGTGCTCTGTTTATGTGCAAACATCTGTCCAGATACCGGGGACGGAAGACAGGATGGGTCCACGTCACTTTTCAGTCTACAGCAAATGGTATCAGCCTTGATCCAAAGCAAGGCTAGTAGACGGACTAAATGAATGGTACAAGGCCCATGCTGGAGACACCTGGGAAGACCAACCCTCAGTTGAGGAACTGTCTCCATCACACCGGCCTGCGGGCATGTCTGTGGGGCATTCTCTCGATGGATGATTGACATGAGAGACCCCAGTTTACTATGGGTTACCACCCTCGGGCAGGTGGTCCTGGACTGTATAAGAACACAAAATGAGAAAGCCGCGGAGAGCAAGGCAGTAAGTTGTATTCCTCCGTGGTCTCTGGTGCAGTCTTGAGTTCCTGCCTTGGCTCCCCGTTGCTGGTGGACTATAAATAAACCCATTCCTCCCCAGGCTGTTTTCAGTCACTGTGTGATGTGGGAGTGTCATATATCAATCTGTTGATTTCATTGGTTAAAATAAAGAAACTGCCTGAGCTCATTGATAGGCCAACCCTTACGTGGGTGGAGTAAACAGAACAGGATTCTGGGAGAAGGAAGCTGAGTCAGAAGGAGTCGCCATGATGTTCCCACTCCAGAGAGACGCAGGCTAGAATCTCCCCGGTAAGCACACCATGGGGTGCTACACAGATTATCAGAAATGGGCTAGTCCAGGTGCAAGAGCTAGCCAATAAGAGGCTGGAACTGATGGGCCAGGCAGTGTTTAAATGAATACAGTTTGTCTGTTGTTATTTCGGGGCTTAAGCTAAGCCATGCGGGTGGCCGGGTGCGGGGGAACACAGCCGGCTGCTCCTCTTACTACAACTGTGTTTATCACAGCAATAGAAAGTAGCTAGAACAAGGTCATACATTTTCCGTCTTTAGACATATTCAAGCAGAGGAAACACTAATGACTGGTGGGGATACCATGGATGGGGAATTAATTAATGATAAATTAAATTAATTAAGCCTGCAACCTAAGGTATGTACCATGGTATAAAGGAATAAGCTTGATATACCAAGAAACTTGGGCTCTCTTCCTACTCCTGGCACCAGAGTTTCAAGTGCCCTTGGCCAACGAAGTCTCTTCCTGTCTCTGGCCCTATCTTTTCATTTCCAACATTTATTTAATTTGCGCAGTAACCCTTTGCGGAGGAACTGCTCTGGGTATTGGGCTTAGGAGATATTCTAGTGAAGATGACGGCCAAGGTGATTCGTCAAGGCTAGCATCCGAGACCCAGTGAGTCGAACCCAGCTGACTCTATGGAAACTGTACAAGTCAATGAGAAGTCTGAGGAAATCGTCCTGATGTTTGCAATGGTGTGAGGGTGGAAGAGAAGTCTGGTCCTTTCAGGGAAGACTTGGCGATCCACTGGGCGCTCACTGAGCGCCTCTAGCTGAACCTGGCTGATCTCTGTTCCTGGGTCTGTAGGCAGTGACTTTCTCAGGCTGCTCATTCTGGTTCCACAGCCTTCCTCAGAGACAAGGGCAGCTGAGCTTTCCTGCCTTGGCTGAGAGCACGTGCTGAAGAGGCCTTAGCTGCAGGCAGGGTACTGATGAGATGGACGAGAGCTGTGTCATTCAGCATAGGGATCTGGAGGACAGGTGAGTGCTCCGTGCCTGGAGGGACCTTTACTTCCTGGGACCATTTACCTTCAGGTGCTCCTGGCAACCAGTGTTCCTTTTAAGTTTCTTCAGAAGCAACAGGCGCAGGCAGGCTGCGTGACATCACCCGTCCTTTGTTCGTGGTCATTCTGTCCAGGCTGAGCATCTCCTTCAGGGAGAGCCCATTCACAGCTGAACCCCATTCTGGTCTCATTCTACTGTTTTGGACCAATCAGGGTCTTGCTTTTTTATATTCAAACTAGAAGAGATCAGTTTTATGGTTTTTCTAAGACAGGGTTTCTCTGTGCATCAACCCTAGCTGTCCAGGAACTAGCTTTTGTAGACCAGGCTGGCCTTGAACTCACAGAGATCCGCTGCCTCTGCCTCCCGAGTGCTGGGATCAAAAGTGTGAGCCACCTCCATCCGACCTTAATTTTAAACTTCTAAACAGCTATTAGAAAGGACTTTGCCTGCACTCAACATTTGTCAGAGAAATTATCAACGTTTGGAATGACAGATGTACCGATTGCAACAATCTGATCATCATATATCATAAACATGCAGAGACACACCACAGTGCACCCCTTTACACATCGTGTACATGCATAGACACACCACAGTGTGCCCCTTTACACATCGTGTACATGCATAGACACACCACAGTGTGCCCCTTTACACATCGTGTACATGCATAGACACACCACAGTGTGCCCCTTTACACATCGTGTACACGCATAGATACATCACAGTGCACCCCTTTTGTGAAATTCTGTATGTCATTGAAAACTGAAAATATATTTTAAAGATTGGGAATGTGTTATTTGGTGGTGGGAGCAAAGATCAAAAGATAGGAATCAATCCTAGCACTTGGGACGTGAGGCAGGAAGATTCATAAGTCCCAAGTCATCCTTGGGTACATAGTGAATCTGAGGGCTATGTGATACCCTGTCTCAAGGAATATAAAACCAACGGAGAAATAAAAAGACAGAATGGAAGAAAGGAAAGCAAGGCCTGGGTGAGGCCATTCTGGCAAAGGAGGAACCCAGTCAGAGGGAGTGGGCTTAGGCCGGGATGCGTGGCTGTCAGCTGAGACAGAAGCCAGGCCTACAAAGACAGAAAGAAAGAGTTCTCAAGATGCTGGTTCTGGGAGGCCCTCCATTGCCCTCAGCCGCAGCCTGCAGCGCTTTGTGAAAGAACGCTGCTGCAGCTCTAACTTTTCCTCCTGGTCACCTGAGTGTGATTTTGCCCCTGGCAACTGAGAGAGCCCCAGGACATACACTCACCTGTGCCCCTTCTCATGGCTGACACACGTGACAGTTGCAGGGTGGAGGAGAAACGACAAGGAGAGACCCTCATTTTGTTAGAGCATTTCCACATAACGTCTACTCGGCCCCCTGGAGGCGGAGGCTGCTCCTTCGCTTCCCGGCCGCCCAGACCCAAATAATAACACAGAAACTATATTAATTACAACACTGTTTGGTCTATTAGCTCTGGCTTCTTATTGGCTAGCTCTTACATCTTAAATTAACCCATTTCTATTAATCTATGTATCACCGCGAGGCTCATAGTTTACCAGTAAGGTTCTCTGGCGTCTGTCTCCTTCAGCAGCTACATGGCGTCTCTTTGGCTCTGCCTATTCTCTCTCTGTATCTCTGTCCAGATTTCTCATCTGGTTATATTTACTACCCTGCCATAGGCCACAGCAGCTTTATTAACCAATGGTGATAAAACATCTTCACAGCACACAGAGGGGACTCCCACATCAGGTCCCTATGAGTAAAGAAAGGGTCATAGTCCCTTATGTAGGAGATGTGGGTACATTTCTCACACGGAAGAAGAAAGGCGCAGTGCTCAACACTTCCCATTTTATAGACGAGGCCATGCAGGCCCTGAGAACTTGCCCAACTTTCTGAAGCCCACCCAATGTCAGACTGGTATTTAACGCAGGTCATTCTACTCCCCTTCCACCTGGGGGTCCCCTGAACAACTGCCTGTGCCACCATTCTCACCTTTAATCTCATAGTTGTAGAATCCAGACTGCCTGGAAGGTATGCGCAGCCTAGCGAATTCCAACAAGAGACGTCCGTTAGTTTACAGAAGGCTTACTGTCATTCCAAACTCAGCACGTGGTAGAAGGCATTCACAGGTGTGTCCTATGTAGGCCACCGTATGGATTCCCTTACTCTCTAATCATTCATTCACCAAGCTGAATGCTGTCGGGAGCCCCCAAAGCCTGGTTCTTGTTCTCAGGGATCACTTGTGTATTAGTTTTTTTTTTTTTTCACTTTGACCAAATACCGGCCATATATTAATTAACTGGAGAAATTGTTTATTGTGGCGCATGGTTTTAGGGCTCACTCCATCAAAGTGGGGGGGGGGGTGAGATGGGAGCCAGCAAAGCAATTCAGATCATGGCAGCCAGAGAGAGGGAGGGAAGGTGGGAGGGAGGAAGGGGGAGGGAGAGACAGACAGACAAACAGAGCCTACAACTGGCTTTCTCCCTTTTCTCTTTATCCCACCCCACCCCCAGCTTATGAGGGCAGTCTTGCGAACACTCTCCCCTGCTTACTACCCCTCAGTGTCAGCGACTACTTGCCTACTGCCAACCGTACGCCTGGCGCAGAGTCCTTAGGAGGCGGTGACCTGCTCTACGGCAGCGATTTGCTCTACGCCAGCCACTCTAAGTTTGTTAGAACACAGACAACCTGGGCTCTGCCCCTCAGGTTTTCAGTTCGATGTCCAGGTCTAAGGCAGAGAGGTGGGGGCCCAGGTGAAGCTGCTGTCAGAGGCCTACACCCTACTCCGAGGGCAGCGGGGATGGCACTTTATACACGGGTGTGTGAAAAACAGCCAGAAGCGGCAGGAAGATGCAAAGTAGGCAAGAATGTAAGGCAGCTCGTGGCCCAGTTCCAGAGAGGAGGGCCTGGTCCTCTGGGGGCTACCATGTGAGCAGCTTCCAGAACAGACAGCCTTTTGAAATGCTAAGCAGCTCTGGGGAGGATGGGGGCCAAGCCGGAGCCAGATCCAGAATAATTTTTTTTTTCCCTGTGCTCCCACGCAGTGACCTGCTAATCATCCTGCCAACTTCATGTCAAGCCTGTCTTTGGGACAAATTACTTAAGAAATCGGCTTTTTAAAAACTCGACTCAGCGGCTGGCTAGAGAACTCCATCTAGTGAGCATCACTTTGTGTGGAGTTGTTCCAGGATGACAGAAACAGGCTTGGAGGGAGTGGGGGAGAGTTGCTAATTATTCTCCAATCATTTATCTAGCTAGTCACCAAGACGTTGCTTGGTGCTGCTTACAGATCACACAGAAAACCAAGTCTCCGGTCAGGACGGTTTCTCTGGGGGACCCACACACCCCAGCAAGGATGACTTACACAGCACAGGGTAAGAACGCCTTCGCTTGGGTGGCTCTGGGGAGGCCTCCTGCGCAAGCCTGAAGATCAAGGTCAGGTCTCCACATGGGAGCCAGACACATTGCACCCGTGTTTGTAAGTCCCAGGTGCTCCACTGGGGACGTGGGAGGCAAAAGCGAGAAAACACTAAGAAGCCCAAAGGCCAGCTAGTCCGCGTTAGACTTCAGTGAAGAGACCCTGTCTCCATCAAGGAGGGAAGGTGAGGACCAACGTCCTTACCTCCTCACGCGCACACCTGTGTCCCCACAACGGAACATACACACACAGACTCACAACAAAGGTCTCCCCAGAACTAACAACTAAATCCCTTACTTAAGAAATAGGGCAGTCTAAGCCTCGGTTACCTCTGGCCTGGACCCCTGCATCATCATACTGCAGTCTAGACCTCCGTGTCTAGACCCCTGCATCAGCGAGCTGCACGTCTAGACCCCTGCATCTGTGTTCTGCATGGCCTCTGCTCACTAGCCTTCCCCTGTCACGTGTCCCTACGATGGCAGGCAGGGCTGCCAATCTGGGACTGGGTCTCTTTGCCACCATCTGGAGCAGGCATCACCAATGGGACCCCGATGGACACATTTGTTTGTGCAGTGTTTTTGAACATTTGAATGAGATGCCAGCATTTTCCAACAAGGGGATTCCTGGGGAAAATCTTAATGCTGGCTTTTGTTTGGAAACTGGAAGCAGTGATGTGGTAGCAACCTGCTCGCGTTTAGGGGGGAGGGTTCAGGCCCCCCCGTGGTCAACCACATGCACTTTGAAGCTTCCTATCCTGGTGTCACCTGCCTGGTCAAGGGTCTGGAGCAGCATTCTCCCATGGTCACTTGTTTGGGTGTCATGGCCGCCTGTCATCTGTCCTATTACTCACGGTTGATTTGCTGAAGCAAGTTTATTTTAAACAGAAAATGGCATACCACAGTGAGACCATGGTTCGCTATTCCCAATGACAGCTCGGCCAGCCCGCTCGAGGAAACCCAGGGCCTATGCAATCTAACAGAATCTTGGAAGCTACACTTTTGGAAACACGAGGAAGGGCCAGGCCCACTGCCCTGTCGATGCAGCATTCTCTGGGCTGGAGTCTAGCTCTGCTATAGGGTGAGTGCATGCTGAGTATGCTTGAGGCCTGGGTTCAGTCCCTAATCTCCGAATGAAACAAACCCAACACATCTCTTTGCCCCAGAGGTTTGCTGGTACTTTTTTCATGCTGCAGTCTGGCTACTCCCATAGTCCCTCCTCGAGTCCACTCACCCTTCTTTGGTGCCGATAAAATTCCACATTAATCCTCTCTTTGCTTGGCCCTCCCCTTCCTTCAGGCCCAATTTATTTCTTTTCAATGATTTGTTTAATAATTTTACTTATGAATGTGCCTGTGTGAGTTTATGTCACGCAGCTACATTTGTGTGGGTGTTCCTGGAAGCCAGAAGAGGGCGTCAGATCCTACAGAGCTGGGGTTGTAGCAGTTGCGAGCCACCTAAAGTGGGTGCTGGGAACTGAACCTGGGTCCGCTGGAAGCGCAGGAAGCGCAGAAAGTACTCCTCACCACTGAACTGTTTCTCCAGTGACTAGGACTAATTTATACCATGCCCCCTTCCATGAGGCTTTCAGGTTTCTCCTGGCAAGACTGAGCTCCCTCCTCTCCTCGTGGCAACGCACGTCCCCCTCTCCCTTGTCCTACAGCTTCTCCTGTGCGGCCATTTACACGCTCTGATGTTCATCTGAGCGCACAGCCCATTCCTGCAAAGGAAGGGTCCATCCCTACTCCTCCACACACCTTCCGACCGACCGACCAAACCGACTGACACTCTGCTTTGTCCACAGGCAATGCTTTTGCAAATTGCAAGCGACCAAGCGCAATAACAGCTGAAGTCCTGGGAGTGCTTGGCCTCACATGCTCAGGCCAGGCTCCTTCTCTGAGGCCTCCTATTACTTCCTTGTTAACTTTTTTGCCTTCCAATTTTCATTCCACCAACTCTTCCCAAGCCCGTGGCTTCATTGCCAGCCCTTACCATTGTGCCCATTGTCTTCAGCTGGACCTGGTCCTGGCTGGCTTTTCTCGAGACTTTTCTCAAGTGACTAACCATGTAGAGGAAGAGCACGTGGTAATAAAATTCTGTGAGGCCTCTGTCCCTCATCTCAGTAGGAGCTGTCAACATGGTGTCCATGAATTAAGTACTTGGATTACTTCTATCAGGACATAACACAAGAAATTGATTAGCAAGATGGATAAATTTTCTACCTCTGGTGGATTTTTCTTTACAATAACCATGATGTGTGTTGGGTCAGTCACACAGTGACTTGAGCAATCTTTCTTTCTTATTTATCTACTGGGTAACACTCAGCATAATAACTTGGGTCTATCTCTGCGGGCCAGAGGCCACGTTGGACTTCTGCTTGACACCAAATCCTATTAGAGATCACGGTAATGTGGTTATATGTCCATGTTCCATATTTTATAGCTGTCCCAGACACCTAGGCAGCCCATGCGTGCTGCCTCAAGGCAGACACCACCCCACAGCAAACACAACAGCTCCATATCTTACAAGGGACTGAGAAATGGCTGCTGTTGCGAGAAGTGTACAGAGCCTTCGGGTTTCCTCTGACTCTCGGCCAGTTGCTACTGGTAAGCTGCCTTTGCCCTGGGTGGTAGTTCAAATGCTGGCCTTGCCCATGGAGGAAGACTGCCTTGTTCTTGGCCCAGCTTCTTACCCTCAGTTCTCCGTGTGCCTGGGTGAGGCAGTCGGAACATTCTGCCACCACCCATGGTGGGCCGACTGTCCTGAACCCCTTAGTTCCTTCCACTTGTCCCAAGCACCCAGTGGTCATGGGAGTCCTCACGCTCATTGCTGAGCCACGGAACTTTCCCCAGCTACTCAGGTAGGAGCCTACCTCAGCAGGCATGATCTGATTGCTCACACAGAGAGCTCTCCCGTTCATAGCTGGACACGGCCTGTGCCATAAGATGAACCCTAACTGAAATTCCAGCTCTGACTGTCCCTAGCAGCTCTGAGTTCTGGTTTTCTCCCCCCCTTCCCCCGCATATCTTCTAGGCAGTCATGGGGTAAAGAGGCAGCAAGCATACACAGCATTCAGTCGTGGGAGGTAAATACAATGGAGTCAAACAACATGAGACCCTGTGCCAACCCAGAATCTGTGTGCTACGATGGACGGACGGATCATGGGCTTTACAAGAGCAAGATCTCAGACTTCTAATCCCACAGTGCCGTGCACAGGCGACCTCGAGGCTACCATTGTTTTCCCGACCTATAAACGCGAGTACATATGAAGCTCTGAGCCAGCATGGCTTCGGTATCAGCAACTGAATGACTGTGCAGGGGGTCATGGACCCTTCTTTGTGGCTGACTGTTGGCTGACCTTCACCGGGGCCCCCAAGACACTGTGTGTGCAGGTGCGTATGCTTTATGACAGCAGGGTACGAGTGAGCCTGGCTGAGGGCCTGGGAGAGCAGCAACCATGCTCCCACGCTGTCTTCACAAAGAGACGGCTTATATTTTAAAGGCACAACTGAGTCCACGGGAGATCATGTTTCTTCCACCTGCAGGGCACACATCACACGGGGACTGGTCCACACTGTGGCTGCTCAGTTCCCTCGTCCTTACAGCTTTGACCTCCCGGGCACCCACAGATATTTTATAGACACAACTTCCTCTTCCCGTGAAAGATGACTTCCGAGGGTCTAATCCACTGGGCCTTTCTCATGGAATCTCTTACTTCTGGCTAGTTCTGCGTCCCCTCTCCCCCTACGCTCTGTTACTGCCCTCCATCCATGCCTTGGTGATGTTCATGACAAGGAAGGCTATTTTTTTTTCTCTTTAAAATGACTGGGCCTGTTCTTTCTCTATAGGCAGCGTTGGGGCCCCAGTGACCAGGGCAATGCGCACCCAGGGAAAGCCATGAGACAGCTGTGGCCTGCTTTTTATTAAACTGGGGGTGATTAGGAGTCGTGTAGGGTTTGTGGGTATGGAGGCTTCTAAAGGATGTAACAGAGGGTAGGAAATAAAAATGGACCACACGCTTCAGGGGACAGATTTCTCCTGCTCATCTTCCTCACATGCATCCCAGAGAGGCGGCGTCTCTGTGTAAGTGGCTGCAAAGGCCTTTCTGGCACTGGTCAGCATTCCCAAGTGTTGTATTATGAGCGGCGGAGCTGTGTCCCCAGCACCAGGCTGCCTGCATGGCTAGCTTATGCCCCGAAATAATTACACGGAAACTGTATTCTTTTAAATACTGCTTGGCCCATTAGCTCTAGCCTCTTACTGGCTAGCTCTCACATCTAGATTAACCCATTTCTAATAATCTGTGTACCACCACAAGGTGGTAGCTTACCGGTAAGATCCTAACCTGCGTCTGTGTTGGGTAGGAGAATTATGGCGACTCCCTGACTCGGCTTCTTTCTCCCAGCATTCTGTTCTGTCTACTCTGCCTACCTAATTTTCTGTCCTATCAGGCCAAGCACTTTTCTTTATTAGTTAACCAATGAAAGCAACAGATAAGATACAAGACCTACCTCCATCACCCAAGTACTTAGACGCAGGTGCCTTAGGGCGTTCAGGCTATGGTGGCTACTGCCCTGGCCGTAAGGAGCCTTAGAGTCTCAGGCTATGGTGCCTACTGTCCTGGTCATCAGAAGGTTTGCCAACCTCTGGTTTGCTGAAGGTCTGGAGAGAACCACCAATGACAGCTTCCTTCTCAGACTGACTCAGGGGACACTTCCCGAAGCATCCAGTGAAAGCCAGAGGGGGCCTAGAATATTTAAAGGGGGGGGCTAGAATATTTAAAGGGGGGCTAGAATATTTAAAGGGGGGCTAGAATATTTGGTTTCTCATGCCTCCCATCTGTGCTCCTGTAGGCCAGGCAGGACAGCCAGCTGACGGAGGCCAGGAACAGCATCAGGAGAGACTTCCTACAGTTCAGGCTGGAGCCTGGAAGGAGCTGTATTTTAGGTAAATTGAGCACTGGCTTTTGCAAATATGTCTCCTGTCTGAGCAGCCTTTTGTGGTCACCCACAAGTAGGTTGGCTGGAAGCATAGGTCTGGGCCCAGGACTACAGTTCCCCCAAATTTTGCTCAGTGCTCAGGCTTCCTCATTCAGCTTCTAAATGGGATCCGGACTAAAGATATAAATGAAGAAACACAATATGTGCGCCCACTGTCCATCAGGCAGCATCTATGGGGCTCGTGGGGGATGAGGACCTCCTCACCACCTCAGAGCCCAGTGCTAACAGATCCTCTCCCTCCCAGGCGTCCCTCCCTCCCTTACTCTACATTCCAGCAGCTTCTTTCCCAGAGTCTGTGCCCCTGGCTCTCCCTAACTTCCCATCTATACTCTCTTGGTCTACCTCAGCATATAGTGACCCTCACGTTGGCCTCTCAAAATTCCACTGATAGGTTTGCCTTGTGCAGCAGCACCGGCAGTCCTTAGTGTTGTCCATGCCAAGTGAGAGGCTGTGAGACGCTCTCAGAAGGCTACGGGGTTTGTGTGTGTGTGAGAGAGACAGGTTTTTGAAAACTTAACTGGACTGGCCACATGCGAGCCAGTAAGCCATGGCCCTCAGCGACAGGAACACGTCTATTTTAGTCCTCTGTTCTGCCAGCTTTTGGACCTAATGCAGTCAGTCTTTGGTTCTCTTATCTAATCCTTATCTTCAGCCCATAGCCACTCCATCAATGGAGATCTTATTTCAACTTTGCTATTTCTAATGTCCTGGGGCCCTTCCGTGCTCTCTGATTTATCCCCCCCCCCCCCGTGTGTATGCTCTTGTTTTATAGAGTAGTGAGATCTTCTCTCTGTGATCCCGATGGATTATTGTTTCTCTTCCTTTGAAGTTCCCATCACTGGGGCCTGCCCCCACTGTTTCCCCCCCATTCTCTTTCTTTTATTTTCCTCATTTTATTTGCTTAGTCTTTTTTTTTTTTTTCACTCGCTGGGAGATTTGCTCCGATGTCTGATAATCCTCTGGCCTCTTCATATTTAGGGCTGAGAGCAAGAAGTGCCCGCCAGCTGCTGACTGTCACTGCAGGCCGGAAATGCTTGCATCTGGTGGATAATCCCCCAAAGGCACTATCTACAGGGTCTTTTCATTCCCTCGTATAATTTATTTCTCTAATAATCTCCTGCCTTAGACAGAAGACATGTGCTTGGCTGTCAAAAACGGGGTCTAGAAATGTCACTTTCTGTATTCGGCTTACACTGACTTCCTGTTTTCTGTGTGTGACCCTCCCCTGTTCCCCCTTCGCCTTCTGCCTGCTGCCCTGAGTACAAAGCCTCTCTGGTCATTTTACCCAAAAAACATGCCTCAGTTTCCCTGTCTCTGTGTGTGAGGGAAGAAAGCCAGGAGTCTGCCTGCAGCTGCGTCTGTATGGCAGGGCTGTGGCTCACATCCCAGTTGTGCGTCCTCTGGCCTCCATCCTCCCTGGTCCTCCCCCTCAACCCCCCACCAGCCGGGCACCAGAAGTTATCTGGACTCTGCTTCTCACTGGGTTTCAAACACCCTGTCTGTGCTCATGGCTCAGCTTTCTCCATGCTGCCAGCTCTACCCACTGTCTGGTTAACACAATCTGCGAACATGTCTTGTAGGCCATTGTCTCATCCTTGTGCATTTGTCACACATTAGTTTGTTTCAAACCATTGTTCACACTGTTGAGGGTGACAGTTGCGTCTGACATGGCTTCCGGGTCCTCTGTTCAGAAGCCCGCTTTCCTCAGCTTTGTGAATGGCGTGCTGGCTGAGACTTCCACCGCTGTGGTCTCCCGTCCTCATTCTCCTTCCCGGTTCTCCCCCCACCTATAAAGGCTGGCTACCCTTCGGCGTCTGTCCGCAGCCCTCTTCTCTGCTCTCTCCACTCATCTGCCCACTCAGCATTCTGATGCCTCAGCTCAGACGCCCTGCACTCATAGGTAAACCTTTCCTTACTCCTGTTCCGATGAGGTCAGCATCCCTTGTTGACACATCCCTACCCCCACACTCTTCCTCTCTGGTGATCACAGCACGTTACTGACCAGAGCCTGTCTGCTTGGCAAACTGTCTGCTCTGCATCCAGGGCAGAGTTCATTCATTTAGCCTCACCGCAGCCCTGAGCCCGACCTGAGCAGCATGCAAGGCGTGCAAGAGGAGCAGAAGAGACACATACTGAATGGCGGCATGCTAACAACGACAGATGAATGAATGAATGAACGGTGAGAAAAACAAGTAAGAGCACAGCGTCAAAGAGAATTCTTTTCCGGGTCCCTGCTGGGGTCCCTGCTGTCCAAAAGCTTTTTGGTTATGAACCTTAACTTTTCCAAACCTTTGCTGCTCCAGCTATGCAACCTGGACAATAATCCCAGTTACATCTTACTTGCCTGTACTGTGAAGATTAGCACAAAAGAATAAAAGTACGGTGTCACTGTGTTCAGTGAGCCATGCGCGCCATACAGTGAGCCACACGCATCATATAGTGAGCCACACGCTAAACAGTAAGCCATGCACACCATACAGTGAGCCAGGCGCCATATAGTGAGCCATGCACACCATACAGTGAGTCAGGCGCTAAATAGTGAGCCAGGCACACCATATAGTGAGCCACGGGCGCCATACAGTGAGCCAGGCACCATATAGTGAGCCATGCACACCATACAGTGAGTCAGGCGCTAAACAGTGAGCCAGGCACACCATATAGTGAGCCATGGGCGCCATACAGTGAGCCACGTGCTAAATAGTAAGCCACGTGCACCATACAGTGAGTCAGGCGCCATACAGTGAGCCACGGTACGACATACAGTGAGGCATGGTACGCCATACAGTGAGCCACGCACACCATACCATGCAAGGGATTATTGCTGTCATGCACACTGTACTCCAGATATTCTGAGCATGTTTCGGGCCTGGGTGATACAGAAAACAGAACGGCAGGCTCAGGTTTTCACGTCTCAGGATTTTCTAAAATGCCGTTCCTTTTGTAAAGCCAATCCGCACTAAGCCTTCTCTGTGTTCTTTAACACCAGGCACAGGGCTCTAGAGACCACCTGGGGGCTTTCCTTTCACTTCAGGCAAAGCTGGTTTAGAAAGAAGGTGTGCTTCCTGGATCGTGGCTTTACCTTAAAGCAATTAAGAGACAACTGAGAACAAGGAAAACATTTAAAATATTTACACACCACCCAGCTGTGCACCGGAGAGCTCAAGACACAGGTGTGTTCATACCACCTAGCCCACAGGTCTTTGCCTGGTCCTCCGGACGGATGTCCACTTGGCCATTTGGGCCAAGCGGGAGAGGAGGAACTTGGAGGAAATCTCCATTGTTTGAGGTCTCTGGGTGGCAAAAGTTTCATTTCCCGGGCATCCTGCCAGGTAGAACTCAGCTCTGAACAGCAACAACCTCAGTCCTGCCTGAGCAACCCACAGGCTGGCAGCAGCTTTGCCTCCAGGGCAGGGAGCATGCAGTAGGGTAAAGCCGTGGTTTCAGACAGACCGCTTTCAGACAGACAGACTTCAAGCTCAGACATCTCCTAAGGATCAGGCAAATTACATCCTTATCCACAGATGTGTTTATATTGTAAATATCACATCTATATCCTACTTCTGGGGCCAAAAAAATACAAGAGTTACCCTGTTTTGTTTTTTTTTTTTTTTTTTTTAGAATTTTTGTACGAATTTTAATGACCATTCAATGTTCTCTGAGTGGATATACACGATCTACTTCAGTGCTTTCTTATTATTGGGCCTTTGGGTGGCTTCCAAGTTTCCTCATTTGTAAACAAGGCTGTTGTAAACAGGCAGCTTTTTCTGGCTGTGAGTTTATTCTTTTATGAGAGACTCTCAGAAGCTCAAAATGTTTATGATTCGAAACAAACAGCAACTTGTTTTCCCAGAGGGTGTGACTGACAATGCAACCAGCAACAGCTGTCGGTGCAGGTAATGCAACCAGTAATGGCTGTTGATGCAGATAATGCAACCAGTAACAGCTCTCGGTGCAAGTGATGCAACCATTAATGGCTATTGATGCAGGTAATGCAACCAGTAATGGCTGTTGATGCAGGTAATGCAAACAGTAACGTCTGTCGGTGCAGGTAATGCAACCAGTAATGGCTGTTGATGCAGGTAATGCAACCAGCAACAGCTGTTGGTGCAGGTACACTGCAGCCTCTGTGGATTGGGGTTCACTGGAGTGATTCTATTCACGAGACTAAAATGGGTTGAGTTGCCACAATGTCAGTTTGTACCTGACCACCAGGGAGGGAAGCACACTTGACTCACACTCCTCTCAGACCGTTTATTTCTTCTGCACATACGCTTTAGCCATTTTCTAGAATATACTGTCCATCCCTACTACAGTAGATTCAATACTATGTGTACATATATGTGCAGAATAACATTTTAAACCTTGGTCTCCATATTTACTGCAAACATTTCCCCAATTACGATTTTTCTTCTTATTTTGATTAGCTTTTAAGACATGGAAATTTCAAATATTTATAGAAACATTTGGCAACCTTTTCCTTTGTGATTTTTTTCAATGAGGTTTTAAACTTAAAAGCTGTTCTCTGGGTCAGGTAAGACACTCAGTCTTACCCTCTCTGAGTTTGACTTTAAAGTATTTACCTCTTTTGTCCATCTAGAATTTTTCAGGTATAAGTTAAGAGCTGAAATCTAAATCCAAGTTGGAAATTTGGAAATTCAAACTCTTCTGGAGGCTAGGCAGGTAAGATAGAAATCTGAGATGTCTTCGCTTTTGTTTGTAGTTTCTCTTTTAAAAAGATTTTGTTTTATAGTATTTCTAATTGTGTGTGTGTGTGTGTTAGAGAGAGAGAGAGAGAGAGAGAGAGAGAGAGAGAGAGAGAGAGAGAGAGAGAGAGAGAGAGAGAGAGAGAGAGAGATGCGTGTGAAGAGCAGATGGTATCAGATCCCCAGGAGTTGAAGTGGGCAGCTCGGGTTGCTGGGAACCAGACTCAGGCCCTTCGTAAGTGGAATAAGCACCCTGAGCTGATGACCTATCTCTTTCTCTACAGCTCCTGACTTGCTTTGTTTGAGTCAGGGCCTCCCTTTCCCAGGACTTTACGCATGCCAGGCAAGCATTCAAACAACCGAGCAACACCTCTGGCCATAAGCAGTTTTCTGAAAATTTACCTGGTAAAAAGTGGGCCAACACTGTGGGTTACTAAACTACATTGTATCCATGAGCCACGCCCCTTCCACTCATAGCCACGCTGCAGCCTCTGGGTAAAGCTGATGATTTTCTGTTTGTATCTATTGACTAAACCTACTTTTCTTAGCCCACTTGTAACCCCTGCTTCTCAAAGTTTTAACATATCTATTGGTAGTATTTCTAGGCAGTTTTTGTGCCATCAATCAGCTTGGCTCCTGTTCTCTTCTAATTATTGTAGGTTTATGATCTGGTGAGATCTGTGACATGGGCTGCCATTCACGGTTCTTCCTTTGGAGGGTTAGTCTATGTTTTCATCCGCCTAATATTCCAGATGAAGTCCTCAACCGTTCCACACATCTCTGCAACTCCTTTCAGGTTTCTCCTAGGCATTCTGTCAAACCTGCAAACCGTATCCTAGACTATCTCACCCTTCTGAGTTCAGGAGCATGCCGTCTGTCCTCACTGTTCACGGTCTGTTTTACACTGACCGATGGAACTTTGCGGTTTTATCTTACGGGTCTTTTTTTTAAAAATATTTATTTATTTACTTATTATGTATACAATATTCTGTTTCCATGTATGCCTGCAGGCCAGAAGAGGGCACCAGACCTCATTACAGATGGTTGTGAGCCACCATGTGGTTGCTGGGAATTGAACTCAGGACCTTTGGAAGAGCAGGCGATGCTCTTAACCACTGAGCCATCTCTCCAGCCCTCTTACGGGTCTTATTAAGATGGCAGAGTAATATTTATTAAGTTTCTTGAGTAGGACATTTTCAGTAATTTGCTCAAGTGGTTTTTTTTTTTTTTTTGCTATTTTGGAAATGTCTTGACTTTGGAGAAACCAAGTTTGGGATGTGTGTATATGTGTGTGTGTGCTTTTTACAAATAGAAACACATCCCTCATAAAAATAATAACAAATTTTGCCTCAGTCTCTTATTTCCTTTATTCTCTCTCTAATTAGCCAAAGCCTCTAAAACACTATCTACCAGTGGATATATCATATTTTGTTAGTGGTTTTAAAAGAATATTTCTAATATTTAACTTAGAAATTTAATAATGCATTTTGATAGATGTCTCTGTTTTCTCTGATCTTCCTCCGTTTTCAGTATTTTTTTTTTTTTTTTTTGTTTTTTTGTTTTTCGAGACAGGGTTTCTCTGTGGCTTTTGGAGCCTGTCCTGGAACTAGCTCTGTAGACCAGGCTGGTCTCGAACTCACAGAGATCCGCCTGCCTCTGCCTCCCAAGTGCTGGGATTAAAGGCGTGCGCCACCACCGCCCGAGCCAATATTGTCATCAGAATGCTTTCATCCATTGTTCACAAAAGTCAGCTCTCAGTATAGTACACGGTGCCCTCCAAAGGGTCTGAAATTTGCGAGTCTGAACCAGATGTCACTGGGCTGGGACCCTGGGTGTGACCTCACATATAACCCCTGCCTGTTCAGGAGAACTAGGGTGATAATTCTGGCCACGCAAGCTCATGATGAGACTTCAAATACATTGATCGACTTCCATTCTGCTCAGGGTAATTTCGGCACTAGGAAGAGCTCAACCGATTTTACTTTCTTCTTCTACAACTTGAAAGAAAGATAATGATGGCACATCAGTATACCCAAACGCAAGCTTTCTGAGGAACACTTTGCATTTACAGGTCTGCGAAAATGCAGGTTCCGCGTGTGGCAGACAGACACTATGCTGGCCTTCCTACGTACGGCCTTTTCTCATAGTCTCCCACTACGCAGGCCATCTCCTGCGCCCTGAGGGGATTCTGTTGACCTATGGCACCTGGTGGGAATAAAAAGCCAAGCTGATGTGTAATATGACCCAAGGCTGAAACAAACTCTGCTTCCATTAGCCCAGGGCGTGAGTGTGTTCAGATAAAGGCAGGAAGAGGCAGCAGCTCAAACTCAATACAGACGCTCAGACAGTTCACGCAGACACATTTTCTACAGCCCTTCACCTAACACTCACGCTCCTGTCACTGATGTGGAAGGTGCACCAGGAACCAGCTCAAGCCGTTTTCAAAGTCACCGTCACTGAACCGTGACTTGATTTTGAAGGAGCCATCCATCCCCCGCCCAGTGGTGGTCCTGGGTACTCGTTCTTCAGCATGGGGGGGTGCTAGGGAGCAGTGGGGAGGGTCGGCATAGCTGTGCTGTCTTCCTTGTGTGCTGGGAGGGAAATGGGGACAAGGGACAGATGCTCACTCGGGAGTGGGCGATGTAGACCAGGGATTTTTCAGTTAGACCAGCTTAGATTCAATTCAAATCCTACCTGTGTCCCTGCTTAACATTGCTTAGGGGCCAAGTTTGTTGCTTTCTCTGAACTTGGTTTCTTCATCTATAAGGGGAAAGAGTAGCTGTGCTTCTGCCTGTCTGGGACTGTCACAAACGTCAGGTTAAGATCCGTGTGCAACACTTCCTGCTTCCTGGGACCTGGTAAGCACACACAGCTTCTGGGTCTGCCAAAGTTTGGGTGACTATCCCCAAAACAGCCACACATACTGTTATGGTTTTGGTCCTTTTAAGAGATCTAATCTGCTTTTTATTATAAGGAAGACCTGGGAATGTTATGGTATTGGTCCCTTTAAGAGACAAGCCACGCCCACTCCCTCCCCATCCGCTGAGGCAGGCTGATCTTCAGCTTCTGGCCTGAGTTCACTCTTTTTTCCATCTTCCTCTTGGAGAGGCAGCTTCGCACGCCTTTAATCCCAGCACTCGGGAGGCAGAGGCAGGCGGATCTCTGTGAGTTCGAGGCCAGCCTGGTCTACAGAGCTAGTTCCAGGACAGGCTCCAAAGCCACAGAGAAACCCTGTCTCAAAAAAAAAAAAAAAAAAAAAAAAAAAGCGAACTCAGGCCGGAAGCCTTGTCTAGAGCCTCCCTGCTCCTTTGCATGATGGTTCCCCTATGCAGCAGCAATCCGGAGGGAGATTTTACACAGAAGGGAACACAGGCAGAGTGGCTGTCCTTCCAGGGTATCCAGTGTCTAGAAAGTGCTGTGGTGGGGCACGCCTGTAGTCTCAGTACTTAGGCGGCAGAGGAAGATGGATCTCTGAGTTCGAGGCCAGCATGGCTTACAGAGCGAGTTCCCAGATAGTTCCCACAACTACACAGAAAAACCCTGTCTTGAAAAAACAAAAAAAAAAGAAAGGAAGGAAGGAAGGGAAGGAAAGAAGAAGGTAAGAAGAAGAGAGAGAGGGATAGAGGGAGGGAGGGAGGGAGAGAGAGAGAGGAAGAGAGGGAGAGAGGAAGGGGGGGGAGAGAGAGAGAGAGAGAGAGAGAGAGAGAGAGAGAGAGCAAGCTGCGACCCAGTGGTAAGCTCAAACAGAGCCCTTATCTTCTTCCCCTGTATCTTCAGGCCTGCCTTTCCCTCAGCACCTCCAAGTGCTCTCCCCCTCCCAGCTTATCCTCTGCTCCTGCCTCCCCCTCCGCCATTAGTCATCTTACTGGGTCTCCAGCTTTCTTCCCTGGCTTCCTTCCCATAGCTGACAACACCCTCGGGGCTCCCCTCACCTTATGTAAACCCTCAACCTGCCTCCTCCTCAGGTTACGCCCATCTATCTGTCTCTTAGGCCGCCCTAACAGGAACGGTTTCCATTCTGCCTCCTTCTCTCCTGAACTCATGGTGACCCTGCTCCTGCCTGCAGCCTGAGCCACAGGGGAAGCTGCTCCCATGGAGGGTGATGCCCCCTCCACTGACCAACTTCCAGCAGCTTTCTCTGCAATTGCTCTCCCAAAATTCCTTGAGTTCAGCGTCTCCAGATGTCTTCTCTTTCTGTCCTCTAGATGTAGGGGTTCCATCTTTAATCCACCCCACTGCTAGTTCTGACGTCTTAGCTATTCTACCTTGTTACCTGCTCCCCTGCTTCCTGCTCTCACACCCGTGCTGAGCTGTTTTGGGGTTGGGGCTCCGCCTCCAGCTCAGCACTAGCCCCAAGTCTGGCCACATTTAGCGACCTACGTGCTGCTGTCTATGAGCAACGAACATCAACTCTGAAAGTCTGTTAGTAGCTCAAATCCAACATAAATCTACATCTTCCTAGCTCATCCTCCTAGCATATTTCATTCATTCATTCGTTCATTCATTCATTCATTCATTCAGCTATTCCCTCCCACTCCATATGTGTGCTCAGCCATGTGGAGGTCAGAAGACAACCTTGGTGGTCAATTCCTCAATTGTTGTTCACTTGTTTCATGGGGTAGGATTTTTCGTTGACTGAAGCTAGGGTGTCTGGTCAGTGAGCTCCGTGGATCTGCCTATCTCTGCTTCCTCTGTGCTAGGATATAAATGCATGCCACCATCCCTGTCTTGTTTGTTTGTTTCTTTTATGTGGGTTCTGAACTTAAAACTCGGGTCTCTTACTGACTGAGACTCTAATCCTCACCCACCCATCCTTGAGGATAAAAATTTTGCTCTTCTCCTTCAACAGCTTAAATTTGAGTGGTCAAGAACAGCCCAGGGTGTGCTGAGGTACATCTTCTCCTCTATGAAAAGGCATTGGCATTGCCCCCATCCAGGCCCTCTCCTCTCCAAGTCTCTGACTACAGAGTCAGCCTTCAGCTGGTCTCCTGTGTTGGTCTGAGAACCCAGCAGCTCTGTATACGCCACTGTCTAAGATCTACACAGGATACGGTTTGGCCTAACAACCACCCTGCACTTAAAAGAAGACTCCAAGCTGGTCCACAAAGTCCCTGCTGGCTGATCTTGACTTTGTTTTCTAGGCTTTTCTCTGGGTGCACAAACACATCCTCCATGTTGGTTTTCTTTTTAGTCCCAGACTCCCAGACACTCAGTGTCTTACCCAAAGGAGAGTGGCGCAGACAGTAGGACCATGTTGGACTTGAATTCCAGCCACCACCCCTGGGGTGACCAGGTGTTTAATATACACACAGCCATTTCAATAGTATGAGCTTCATTTTGCATTGTGGGAGAGTACTTCCTTTGTATATCTGTTTTAGGGGCTGGGGTGCAATGGCTCTTTCTGGCCTGTTTCTCAGTCTGTCAAGCAGTTTTTTCTCATTAGCCCCTCAGTTTCTCCTTGCTATGGATGGAACTGTGTTCCCCTACCAAGAATATGCCCCCAACATGACTGAATTTGCCTGGAGATAGGCCCTAGAAGAGGGTACTAAAGGTGAGGTCAGGGTATCGGGATGAGGCAGAACTTTGCCTTGTGTGCCCAGGAAGTAAGTCAAAGCAAGTTGGTGAGAAAGGCCTCACAGAAACAAATTCCACCAACGCCTGGATCTTTCAGGCCCTGTTTCCAAACCAGGAAGAGAAGAAGCTAGGACCCTCTTCCTGTGTATTCTGTCATGCTTACCCTAGCAAGGAACGGCCTCATCTCTCTCGCCTTTTCCTGTCGAGTGCTTCCTTTTGCAACGCCCTTCCTCTTTCTACCACTCTGTTTTCTGGGGCGTCAGTTGTGTGCCTCCAGCTGAGGACAGTCGGTATACAGTAGAAGATGCTTTTCTAAATGTTTTGGATTGACACATGACTATAGATACATGGTGTCAAATTCACAACATGAGGCTGACACTTCGTTCTCCATACATCCCATACAGTGGTTTAACAAATAGCCTGTGTATCTATCACGCCATTAATCCTATGTTTGCGGCGAGGACATTAAAAATCATCTAGCTATCCAAATATGATATATTGAAATACGAGGGACCACTTTCAATAAGTTTAATTGCCACACACATCTGTAATGTTCTAGTAGTTACTGTTAGCTACTCATTTACACGTTAAACTTTATCATAGGTATATATGAAGGCCTTCAGGGTTTGGCGTTATCTACTGTTTCAGACAACCTCCAGGGTCTTGGGACATGTCCTATGCACATAAGCACCATGCTCTTGTTCCGGGTTTCCACCTCCACTCTGGCCCCAAGTTGCTGAAAATATTAACACCACTTCCCAGCACACTCCACACTCCTCACATTGAGCCCTTTGTGCCCCACAGCCTCTTCTACAGCCTTGGCAGAGGGGACAGCCCTCCTTTCTATGCCCACGAGCACTCCCACATGTGGGGTGATTACTCGCGAAAGGGTCAGTTCCCCCCACTTGCTTGTAGGTTCTTTGAGGGCAAGGCTTGTTTTCTGCACAGTAAAATCTCCAGCACCTCCTCAAGCAGATACTCAGCCAATGAATCAAAATGAAAACAAGGTACTGATGCTTTCACAGCCTTGCAAGACGCTTTCATGGCCTTGTGGGATACTCTCTGGTGCAGGCTTTTACAGGAGACTTTGGTGAGCCTGAGAGGAAAACCCTACACCTCTCATATAAAACTACACGGCTCATGCCTACAGCTCAGCTCTGACTGCCCCGAAGCCTTTGCTCTCCTTCTGGACCCCGTCTCCCTGGACCCAGCTCTGCTACAGCTTTAGTGCTAACAGCGTTCACTAGCCACCACCAATGGCAGTCCCGGCAGACCTCCTCATCCTGAAGCTAGGGTGGACCCAAGAGGTGTTACAATGCAAAAGGCCGTATCTTTGGTCAGTAGCATGATAAAGGCAATGAGAGAAGGCACTGACAGCCCTCACTGCTAATGAGCTGGCATCTCTTCTAGGCAAGAGAGGCAACTTTTTAAGTAACTGGCAGATAAACGAGATATCAGAAAATCCAGCCATCGCTTGCAAAAAAAACCGAAGCGCTACTGACAAAATGTCTTCCATGGGTAACCTCACCTGACCGAAGAGTGGGAAGAGAGCTTTTAGCAGGGTGAGGCTCACGTTGGGGGTGCTCTCTCAGGCAGGAATGTGAGCCTCAAGCACCAGTCCTGTGTGTGTGACATTGAGGATGAGGCGCCATCTCCCCTCTGCTCTGCCAGGCTTGCTCCGAGCTTTTATTTACATATTTGCTGCTTCTTGTGGTCATAAGATGGCTGTTAAAGGGAGCAACTCCTTTGGAACAGCACCCAGTGAATTCACCTCTCCTGATACAAGGGATTTATCCCGAGTATTGGTATAAGCAGGATGAAACTGTGGGCCCCAGGCATCCAGCTTAGGTCACCAGGCTTGGCAGCGAGTGCTTCACCCGGCATGAACCATCCCACTAGCCCCTTGCTGTCTTTAAATATGGCTATGTCATCCATACATTAAGGAACAGGTTAGATGTTCCTCTGGCCCAAGAGCCTCCGGGATCCACTCAGCACGGCACACCCTCCCCCATTCCTGCCTCCAGGGACGGCCTCCCTTGCTCTTTCCTTTGGTTTAGGAGTGGTTCCTATAACAATGCCATCTCAATTGAGACAAAGCATTAGCTGCTCTCTCCAGGTACTCAACATGGAAAAGGCAAGGTTAGACAATAGACAGAAAGCCGGGGGAAGGAAGATGGAAGGAAAGAAAGGAGCTGGACCACTTCCGGTGCCTGGATGGAAGAGAGACAGACTTCCAGCAGCTGCCTGAAGAAAAACAGGTGGACCCGTCTGTCAATTAGCACCCAGAAGACCAAAGTGCATCCCTTTGTAAAGTCCCTCATGCCTGGTTCTTTCTCACAGTGGTTCTCATTTCTCTTTCTGGATTTCTAAATCCACCGTAGGCCACCTCTGTTATTTTGCAGCTTGCCTTGCCTTGCTGGGGTGTCAGGTTGAGCTGTCCTTTTATGCTTCGGCAGCCACCCGAATGAAAAGATAAGTTGCTAGTTTGAGACCCAAAATACCTCAATGCCAACTTGTCAGGCCTCGGGGTGGCAAGCTATCCAGGGCAAGGTATTCTCATTTTTAAATCTTAAATACCGCAAGATTTTTCACCATGGTCTTTTTAATGACTGACTCCTCAAGAAAACTTCCTGAACTGAAGTGAGGTGCTTACTTATAATTGGAGGCAAGTTAACAAGGGGAAGCTGTGATCCAGAGAACACAGATGGAAATACTGAACCGTATCCATGACAAATAGTGAGACTCTATCACATGGCGGGGACCTGAGAGGATTAGAATTCAAGCTTTCATTCTTGCTTTGCCTTTAATTTTGGGCAAGCCGTCTAAACATGCCGAACCTCAGCCCCTTCACCTGTTAAGTTAAATTAGGGTTAAGCTATCTCTCTTAAAATTAGGGAGATATATCAGTGAGTAAAATGTCTACCTTGCAAGAATCAAGGCCTGAGTTCAACTCCCAGAACCTGCATCGGAAGGCTTGGGTGTAGCGCTACACGTAAACCCAGTGCTGGGGCTTGACGACCAATTATACTAATCCAAAGTGAGTTCCGCGACAGGAAGAGACACGCGCTCTCTCTAAAAAGCAAAAATAGCGAACGGCACCTGAGGGACAACGTCCAATATTATCTTTTGGTGTGTATACACCCTCATGCGTGTGTGCGAGCACGCATGCGCACACACACACACACAGACACACACACGCACCTCTTTCCCAAGGCTGTTATAAATTACACAAGAGCAAAGCGTGGTCTCTGACCCATGCTGGACATTCTTTAAATATCTGACGGATATATTAACCAATGAGTATGCGGAAAGCAAACAAAACATGAAAACTGACGGGGGCTGATCCAGGTGAGGAGGCGATGTGCTTACCATAAGGAAACCCTAAGTGCTGCAGCGAGGCCGATGTGAAATCCCACCCAGCTTTTCTGCCAGCAACCCCGGACCTCAGCTTTCTCATTTACAGTGGGGAGGGGGCTCTCCTCGGGAAGTTACTGTAAGTCTTAAAGAATGGTAAAAATCCTTCGCGAACTTTGAGAGCTGAGTTAGACTTTCGCTGGTGGGATCTGCCTACCCAGTGGGATTCTGCGAGACGACCACCCTGCAGGGGAGTCATGGGTAGAAAAGGTGCCCCCTGATTCCAAATCTCCCCATGCCAGGGGAAGACAGTTGCTTCTGAAAACAGAATGCCATATTTTAGTTTAAAACCAGCTGGGTTTCAGTGGGGAGTGTGCACATGTGTGTGTGTGCGTGTGTGCATGCGTGCACACATGCACGTGCGTGGCATAGATCCAGTTCAGTGAGAGCTCTGTCAACATCAGTTCTCTGTGTGGAAACATTTGTAGAGCCAGTCTGGAAAGTGCTTTTAGATATTTTTTTTCAAGGCAAAAGATAAACTCATTTAATTTAGAGTCATCAGCTGGATTGCATTAAATGGAGGGAAAAGCAAAGTCGTACACAATGCAGCCATTTGTTAAACACAATTATTTCTCCCGTTACTTAATCACAAGCAGACATAAATACACAGAATTCTGACATCCCAGGTCTTCTTGAATTCCCGATCTGTGTTTCAGCATGTAACGAAAGGAGGGTCAGATTCCAATTTGTTAAGCAAACCCGAGAGTTATAATTGTATATTGGGACCATAATGACTTTGCTAGAGCAAGACCTAAACTTTTAATTAACCTGCCAAGACAAATTACAGCTCACAGTTCACAGGTAACTATCACAGACAGCTGAGATTCAATGCCGGGGACTCTAGGGAAAGAGGGATTAATAGCGGCATCAGAATCTGTCTGTTTTTTGTATTAAAGGATTAAAAAAACAGTGTTCATTAAACAATTGTTGTAGTTTGAAGGGAGGAGGACAGGTCAGAAAGACAGTGAGAAAAAACGGAAGGAGAAAGGGGGGAGGGACAGAGCACCCTAACCCCTTCCCTCTACCCCACAGGCACCAGGCAGGCTTTACTAATTTCTACAACAGGAACTGCAAACTGCCTGAAACACTCTTTTTTTCTGACCGAAAAGGGGAGACCTACCACTGACAATCACAGAAGCAACAGGCAGTCACGAGAGAAAGGAGGACTAGGAATCGGTTTTTGTGGGGTGTTTGGGAGCCTTGCTGATAGGAAGCACATGGGGGCTCCCATCTGCCCACGGGGTCAGAATTGCTGAAGAAAGGACCAGGAATCTGAACCTTTGCCTGGTGATTCCTTAGTCCATTTGAGAAGGACGGTGACCAAATGCCTTGCTGTTCAAAACATGCACAACAACCAGACTCACTGGGTACCACTGCCCAGCCTGCTGGAGCAGCTTCTGCGTCTTATCCAGACCCCTTGGTATCTAGACCCCAGGGTAGGTAGGTCAATGCATTGATGTATAGAAGCAAGACTGGCTATTGGCTCTGATATACATGAAGGGGTTAAGAAACGATTTTCATCATCTAGACAAGAGAGAGGAACCAGGTAAAAAGCAAGACCATGTCTTAATTATAACAAAGCA
The DNA here is from genome assembly GCA_963919715.1 of Microtus obscurus. Taxonomy (NCBI): domain Eukaryota; kingdom Metazoa; phylum Chordata; class Mammalia; order Rodentia; family Cricetidae; genus Microtus; species Microtus obscurus. The sequence continues at coordinate 25,161,423 of CAWTZC010002521.1, forward strand.
GGTTAGCAAGCTTTGACAGGCCAAGGGTGGGCGAAGGGGCAATCCCACTATTTCCTTGATGGTTTAAGATACATATCCTAATTAAAAATGGCTTTCTTTAGGGATTTAAATGAACAACCTTTCATATTTATACTCAATTATTAAAACAGAGATCTGACTGTAAATGCTCCCAGTCCTGTGTAAGCCCAATACCATGTGTCTCCTTGTCAGCTGTGCCGAAGAGGAGCCAGGGTGATGGACCAGAGAGCTCAGACACCATGGGACATGAGAATTATGTCCCTAAGTCAAAGCCACCATATCAAGAAAGAAAACATGTAGGGACCACTATCTAGCAGAAGCCAGGAAGTGACAGTTTAGATGTTGGTGCGGCCAGAGTCCAGCTTTGAATGGCAGGGACTGTGAGCTTCCCTGTTGCCTTCCATGTGATCGACAGTTACTAGGACACAGCTTAGGATCCAGAATCCTCAGAAACCAAGACGGGAAAGGGTAAGAGATCTGTACGATGTTAAAAGTCAAGTTCACGGCAGAGCTTCTAGACTAAGCCTGCTTCCCAACACATCACACGAGAAACGGCGCAAGAGGGAAACCACCAACATCCTTGCAACTGCCAAGACCAGGGCTGCTGAGGGTCCTGGGCAGAGAAACGACCACACTCCTGCTTATTCCCTACCAACCAGGAGGCATTGCCCACGGAGACTCCATGTGCATCGTGGAGATAGACTACTCCTCCAGCCAGGGACAACACAGAGAGACTTCTCCTTCATCAACACTATCTTTGCCATCACGGCAAAATGTTAAGGCCGAATGTGTAGCAGCGGCTTTTTAACCGTGCTCCATTAACAGAAAGGCTCGCTCTGCCTCAGTACTGAGGGCAAAACTGCAAATCTGAGGGGAACGGGCTGAAAGCGACTCTCACTGATCAGGAGTGATAAGGGTTTTTTTTTTTATTTTTGTTTCATTTATTTTAATTTTTAACATAAAATCGTACATATATGAGGTACACTGGTGATTCAATGCGTATATGTAATTTGTAATGATTAAAATGAGAAGTTTTCCTTTTAATTTCTTTAAACACTTTAATTAGGACTTTTTTCTCCTATCTAACTGTGTCTGGGGAGCTACTGTCCAATTTCTTTCTATCTGTGTGTTCCTTACGATAAGGGGGGTTTTTGAAGAATGTTGGTGACCTAGCAACAAGCTGAGATATCTTCCTTGTCAGAGAGATGCCCAGCCGACAACCAAGACCTTTCAGGGACACCCTAACATTCACTAGACAACGGTCCCTTCCAGGGCTTCCGGTCTGTGTTCTGGCTGAGCTTGCCTTCAAGGATGTTTATATTAAGACTGCATCCTAATGCTTCCAACAGAAGCCCAGGAAAATTCTGACGTGGAAAACTCAGACTATCTGTTTGCATTACTGTGGCCGCCTAAGGAGGATACAAAAATCTATGAGATGGAACATACTGGCAAAGACGAGAATGTCTTTTTAACAGAGATCTGGGCTACCTACACGCCTGTAGACTGTGGAGGTGGCCAAGGCCCTTTGCTACTACGAGGCACAGGGTCGGCGGTTCAAAGTCACTCTATGTCAGAGAACAGGCCATCTCTATCCTCAGTGGAACCCCAAGAGCAACCGCAGACCGCTCGCCCAGCTGCTCCCTCTGCAGTTGACACTCTCTCTCCCAGCGCTTTCCTTCTGGTCTCATCTCTCAGCATTTGTTGATTTCAAAAGTAAAAGACTGACCCCAAACAAGCCAAATGTAAAAGACAGACCCCAACAAGCCAGACCCAACGGCAAATCAGCAAGCTGAACAAGGTGAGGCTTAGTTGGAGGTGGAGGGGAGCTGTGTCCTCTGTGCCTTGCCACCCAGAATTCCTATCTCAACACCAGTTCGGCCTCACAGTTCTTGAGCGGTGCTCCACACACCACCCTTGCCCTGCAAGCCCACTTGGGATGACTTTGTACCACACTCACAGCGGCGGCTACAGTTCTGGGCAAGACATATTCAGTTCCGATACCTTGCCAGCACCAACTCCTGAATCCACAACCTTCCTCTCGTTCAAAGACGCCACGGAGAGTATATCTGCTTACCAATGGTGGTGGTGAGAAAGGAAACCACTTCAGACTCCTTCCCATCGTTGTAAAAGGCCAGGTGCCAGATCCCCGAATCCAGGTACTGGATGAAACCGGTCTCATGGCTGGCTGGGGGGACAGCACCCCGTGACTGGCGCTGGGGACCCTCCAGGCTCCTTGCCTCCTGGGTTAGGAGCCTTCGTCCATCCAGTAGCTCCACAAAGTCAAACTAAAGAACAAAGAGGGTAATGTTAGCGACAGACTGACACCCCAACCGCCAAGCTCCATGGGGGAAGTCTCTTAGGGAGTCTAGAAGGGGAGAAGGAGTCAGAAAGGGGAGCCAGGAGAGCAGACCAATCAAGTCCTCCCCAGATCTAGAGTCTTCACGGAAATATTCTAAGTCTTTTGTGAGTGTGATATCACTAATGATTATTGCCTTCTTTTGTTGTCATCTGGGGACATGCAAGTCCTGACACACACACACACACACACACACACACACACACACACACACACACACACACACACACACAGATGGCTACATTCTCTTCAGTGGTAGGTTCCTCAGTAGAAACCCAGACACTTGGCGATCATTGGAGGTTCCTGCAAGTGTGGATGGTAATCTCAGGGGCTTGGAGGGGGACTGTAACATGTAGTGGGGTTGGTTAGTCATGAGCTAGGTTGGTTTAGCTCAGACTTCCATCAGTGATTACATGCTGTGTGAAACGCGAGGGCTGATTGATCCAGGACTGCTGGTTTGAGACTCCAGAGAAGTCCATCATACAGTATGACCATCCGGCGGGGAGAGGGGGGTTAAAGCCCTGCTGCCTCACTAGGAAGCATCCCCAAGCAGCTCCCTAGATAGGTTTAGTATTGGAAGACATTTGTCTCACACAAACTGAAGCTGTGAAGTTCAGGACCACGCGGTGGTTCTGTGCTCACCAGGGCCCAGGCTCATCTACTGCTCTGTGATCTGATCATGGACTACAGCGCTAAACTGAACACTGGAGCTAAGATGACTGCCTGTGGCCCTGCGATGCATGACGGATGGTTATGGTTTTGATTATTTGGACGCCAAAGCTAGTGTGTGTTGTGCGTGTGTGTGGAGGTTGCACAGGCCCCTGTTCTCCCTGAATCATGACTCCTCCTCTTCCTATTTCTTTCCTTTCCTCCCCTCTTCCTCTCTTTGGATGTCAGAGACTGAATCCAGAGTCCCTCATGCTAAGCGCAAGTTCTGTTCCTAAACTATACCCCCAGCCAATTGGCCGTTATCTTTATTTCTGGTACATGTGTGCAAACGAAGGAGCAATCCTGAAGAAGAGAGGAGATGCTAGAGGCAGGGAAGGCACTGTCTGTTTGGAGCCAGGTCCCATGCTAAGTGCTCTGTGAATTCTGCAGGGTGGTACTCTCCACTTTAGAGAGGAGGAAACCCTCAAGTAGAGGATGAACCATGAGTCCACGCTTGCATCACCAATGGCAAGAGGACTCACGCTCAGCGTGGGGCTTCTTCTCTTGGTCACACTGCCTGGGTCCTGTAACTTAGGAGACAGGGCGAGGGCAGAAAAGCGGCTGAGAGGTAGCCTAGAATTCTCTGGAAAAGCTCCCGAGAGTTAATTCACTCTTCTGGAAGGCAAGTGGGGCAAAAGGATGAGTGCCCTGTTAGATAACATGAAGTTCCCTTCTGGCTTTAGGACCCTGCAGTGTTTCTGCCCCGTTACCTGAGTATGGGAAGGAGGGAGGCCTTTTCTGCCGTAAATGCCCACTAGAGCTGCCTTCCCCAAGGACACGTTGAACTTGAGGTGAACGGGGTGGTCGATGAACACTTGAGACCTCCAGAACGTCCCGGGCGGAATCTTCTGGGAAGCCCGTCTCCCCACGTCGATTTCTCCAGAGTCTATGAAGCTGTCCTCTGGAAAGAAACTACTTGGCTTTCCTACCAAGACACGGGGAAGGGAAGACAAAAGCCCTCCGGTTAGCCACACGGGACAAGGAACCAGCGTCCCCACGTCCAGGACTCTGCTCTGTCTCTTGCCCCGGCAGAGGTCTGGGTCTGACTCTCTGCCCCCTCTCCCTCCGCCACAGGAGTAAGATAGTCTAGAATATTTTCCCCCAGTGATGCTCAAATTGTTCTGCTAAAAATATTCATTCTTCAAAGCAGTATGGGTCCCTCCCAAAGGACCATCTGTTTACTGTGTAATGCCACAGCTTGTTAAGATATATTTTGATCCTAAAAATAATCACTGGTGGTCACATGAGAATAGCTTTGTGATTGTGTGTGTGTGTGTGTATGCATGTGTGTGTGTGTGACTGTGTGTGTGTAAAGGCTGTGTGGCAAGCCAAAAAGGACAGAGGGTATGAGTTGTTGTCATTCAATTTCCAACCCTACAGTGGGAGGCATGATGGGAGTAGAGGGAGGTATTTTATGTGTATGTGGAAATTGGAAGCCACAGCCTAGGGCTACATATGTGAGTTGGGGGGTTGGGTTTGGAACAGGGCTATGAACTGACAAAGATGGAGAAGAAGGTTCTTAAGAAGGCAGGAGACGTCTGAAAGGGCTTTTGTATTTTGGTGTACGTGTGTGTGTGTGTGTGTGTGTGTGTGTGTGTGTGTGTGTTAAAACGGTTAAAGGAATTTATCAAGAATGAAATCTATAGCATGCTTAGAGAAATTCAACCCAGCCCTCAGCCCTGTACCACAAGGGGCAGAAGACATTCACCAGTGAGATCCTCTGCTCAGTTCTATGGCGGGGCCACAAATCCCAGAAAGGAATGCTACCTCCCCAGCTTCCTCTTCAGAGTAATTAAACACCCTAGATGTGAGTGAGCTAAGCCCTAACTTCCTGCCCTCTACGAGTGGGGGTTGAGGGGGCAGGAACATTGGGAAGACCACCCTTAAAATCCTGAAAATCCCAAATCAAGCCAACAGGCTCCACTATGTTTGTCAGTAGTAACCCTCCCTGGGCATCCTGGTCCTAAGGCTTTTGTGTGGTTAGAGATGCTCAAAGACCTCGGGAGACAACAAGAATCATTTGCAAAGGAAACACATCTGTGGAACGTTTTATGAAAAGGATTCTGAGGGAAGAAATTATCATGTCTCCCCACCCCCAGCTTTGTAAGACTCTTTACAAAGCACATTTGATGCTGAAATGGAGCTTGGCAGGGCATTGTTGCGGCCATAAAATATTTTACTGTTTTAAATAATAAAATTCAATTTAGATGTTAAACTTCTCCATATGTTATCATTCCCTTATAAACTCCTAGGCAGAAACATCAGGTTTTTAACTTCAAACCGTTAAATGTTATTTTAATTAAAAATGTGCCAACAAAAAGAAAGTTAAGATGCACGTTCTCAGTGAAAGTACCGTGGCTATTCTACCCTTAACACAGGGAAGAGTTAGCGTTTAATTCCTACGGAAGGAGCGTGCACACCCTAGACTTTTACCTTGAAAACGAAGACACACAAACCTCCACATTGTGAGTCATGAAACTTCAAAGGCAGGAGCCCAATTCACAAAACACTGAGATGCGAGAGAATTACTCACATTCTTCCCCATCTGATCTGAGGGCTCCCAGGACTGTAACCCTTTTATCGTGCAGGTAGAAAGCGCTACACTCAGCTTTAAGTTCTTCCAGGAGGCAGAACTGAGGGGGCGTATGAAAAAAAAGCAGGGTGCATTCTGAACCTTTCCCTCCTAGGAGGGGCTGAGAGAGAAGCAGGAGACCCATAAGCTGAGGGTATGGAGGAGTTGGGGCCCAGGGACCTGGGGAGCTGCCTGCACTCTGATGTTCTCATGTCTCAGAATAAATAATGAAAAACTGTTCCTTTGTTTTAGTCAGCCGGGTTCCTTTTCTCCCTAGCAAAGAGGAGAGCATAGCATAAGAGATGGCCTTATGGTTCAGGATGGGTCCAGAGACACCCTCTGAACCTCAGGCTAGATCCTTAGGCAGGGCTCTGTGGTTCTTTCCCCAAAATGACAGAAAGGGGATTTTTCTTTAGTTACACTTTCTAGAAGTGCAAGGATATGGACCAGGTGGGAGGGAGATGCTGTCTGCACGCTGGACCAACTGGTGGTGTGGACTGCTGGTTGGGAGGAGAGAGTGTACAGCTTTTACCATCTTTAGCTCATGGGAAAGATGCCTAAGATTGCCAGGGCTGGGCTGGGGCTGGAAGGGCAACAAACAAACAAAAACCCTTCCTTCTTGCCTTACGAAAAGCCCATCCTGCCTCCATCTGTTCAGATCGTAAGATTTCTTGTCTTTAATTCTGAGCACAAAGCATGAAGACTGAACGTAAAACGTCCCCTACAAAAAAGTGGGGTGAAGAGCAGGGGAGAGGCTAGCGGCTGGGCAAGGGGAAATGCTCTGTGTATGAAGGCCGCCTCTTCGTGTGTATTCTGGAAGGCGGCGGATATTAGGAGAAGAAATAGTAGTGAAGGCAGAGGTTAATGAGTTCCGGCTGTGTCAAGTGCCTTCATTTCCATTAGTTCTGTTGATTCTCATGGCGCTAAGAACATCTCTTCGCCAACGCTCTGAATGCTTGAGAAGCCAGCTGCGGATGAAGTCACTTGACAAGCCTCTTCACCTCTTCGGATGTGGCTCCTCTGAGGAGTCAGTGAATGAGTGATGAATTAAGTATCTGGAGGGATACTTTCGGCGGTGATGGGGTGCACTGACCTTCTCAAAGAGCAGCCACTCCTGGGGTTCCCGGGGTTCCCGGTGTGAATGCCAAGCCTTCACCAGCTAGATCCTAGGTCCACTTAAGAGCTCTGTGGTATGCCAGGGTCTGACAGGTGATCATTTTGACTAATTAGAAATCTGTAAACAGGCCTTGGAGTAGCCAGGGTCTAGGGACAGTCTTGAGAAGCATGCTGTGCCACGACTAGGTGTCTCCAGGCCTTAGCACATGGCGCGAGCAGCTTAGCTTAGTCCTTATCCCTCCATAGAAATCTGTGTCACAGCACAGATTCCATTGATAACCGGCTTTTTCTTTGTAAATTTAAAGAGATTCGGGCTTCCTAGAGCAATGCTGTGCAAATATGCAATCATGTCGTCAAAGAAATCTCTCTACGATCTGCTGAAATGGTCGGATAGCTCCACCAAACGTGGCCGGCTTCAGAGAACTGAACATCCCCTGCTTCCCAGTCAGGCTCTGCTCTCCTGACCAGAGACCCCATCTGTTCAGGCTCTGAAGCTCCAATCAACTAAAAATCACCCCACCTATTTTTTTAAATTCTTCTCAATGCAATAGAATGCACAAAGAATCCCTTAGTTTCCTTAGCAACTGTTTGAAATTTCTTTGGGTATCAGAATAAGCCGTTCCATTTTGGAGAGCCCAGCTGAGCCCGTGTGCAGCAATTTGCATGGTTCAGACCGATGAGCAATTTTTATTCCATTGCAAAGAGAAGGCATCCATAGCCCACAGAGTCAACTGTCAGAAATGCTTGTTTATTCAGTGACTCCCCCTCCCCCATTAGTGCAGACACAAGGTCTCACGGTCTCGCTTCAGGAAGCTGCTACGTTTGGCTTCTGTCCCATGACGACCCTGAAATGGTTACAACCACTTTGAAAATACAAAATTATCCTTTGATGTTATTCTCCCAGACATGACAAACACAGTACTGTGATTATCGTGTATTTAATTGATATAATAAAAAAGATATACTTCAAAAATATATTTTAAATCCTCCAAACCTTAGGAGGACCCGTGAGGGGAAATGTCAATTGGTATAAATCTCTAGGATCTTCGTGTCTGAAGTAGAATGGTCCCAGACTAGGTGGACATGATGAGGGACACCAGCTGAACTGATGACCACTCAGGATGAGTGGCTCCCTGCTGGGCTCTGAGAAGAGCCATCATCTCCCTTGTTCTACAGGCAAGAGAACCAAGGCCAGACGGATTAGATAACTAGTGTAAGCTCACAGAACAAATGAAAGGTTGGGTTGAGCACCACATCTTGGACGAGGTGGCTCCAGGGTACACTCAGCCCCTTTCAATCACCTGATACTTCTCCTCCCGCCAGCACGGGACAGAGATGCTAATCTCAACTCTGTAATGGATTCTTTTCTCTGATACTATCAGAAGGGACCAGAAATGTGCCCTCCTGGTACAGTTGACATTTTCATGATTGAGATAAAGTCTAAGGAAGCAGAGGTTTATCATCACGATTAAAAACAGAGGCCGAGTAGACTTGGTTTGGCTGGGGTGGGGAAGAACCATGTGGTCTCCCATAGACTATAGGAAGGTTTCCCTCTGCTTTTCAGGCACACGTGTCGTTTCTCACTGTAATTGCTCTTGCTGCTGACTGTTTTCCAGTACTGCCCTGTGTCTGAGGGGTTTATAAACAGGATTTCCATTTGCATCGGTAATGACAGATAATCCCTTTAAGCAAAAATCCTCCAATTAAAACAAGCCAATAAGGCAGTGCAATTTTAGGTTGCCTCTTATCTACACCTCCTGCTTCTCCGGAAAAACTAAAGAGAACCCAAACAGCCCACATACTAATTTCATTAGGGTTGGAGATTTCAGATAGATTTAATTCCCGCTGAAGGAATGTCTCTTGGAGATCATGGTGGGAAAAAACTGCATTTGTGTAACAGGAGACCCTTTGCCAACTCCATGATGGGTAGAGACACTTGAAGTGTGTTTCCACAGGCTTAATCTAAAGACAATTGTCCGTTTAGGGGGTCTTCGCCTGTGGCACTGGACAGTATAAACTGGTATGAGCAGCTCAAGCCACCAGCAGGACCATGGACAGTGCCCCCTTGGTTCAAAAGATTCCTGTGATGAGTCTTTGAGGAATCTCACCTGTAGGGCTTGCAAGTTACACTGCATGCTATAAGGCACCTACGGCCCAGGGTTTTTTTGAAGGGGGGGAGGGAGTGAAGCCTAGAACGCCTGGCTCAGGGGACATGCTTAAGTGTACATCATAGTGTCTCCTTACAACACCCGGACTACTCTAGTGGTCCCATGCCTGCTAACTCCTTCCCTATCCTGCCATTGGGCAAAGCGGCAGATGTTATTCAGTGGTTTGGGTACTGCCTGGCCTTTCCTCTCTAAAGAGTGGGTAAGCATTTGGATTTGATTCTTTCAGAAGTCTCCTCTCCTCACATAGCTCCGTAGGTCAGCAGCTGACTTTGAACTTCAGGGTCGTCATTGCAGAGGTCGTGAAGAGGTACTTCGAGCAAGCGCCAAGTTACCGTTTTAACTGAACATATGGTTGGAAGCCAAATCTTTGAAAGGACACAGAGACCCACAAAAGGGATAACCCCAGGATCAAGTGAGGCAAGAGAACACTTGGTGTGAGCTGTAAAGGTAAGAGACGAGGGCAGCTGTCTGACTGGGGAAGAGGAGAGCAGCATTGCAGAGCGCAGCAGAGGCAGGAGAAGGGAAGGCCGCTGGACTGAAGGACAATTGGGCTGGGCTGCGAGCCTACACATCTTCGCAGTCATGGTAAGCCTGAGCCACTCCTGGCTGACCGTGAAGGAAGTTGTATCAAGGAGCTGTTATCAAGACCCTTGAGGAATTTAAAATATGGATTTGTGACTCCCTCTCAAGAATGCCAAACCACCCAACGTGTCACCACCATTTCTGTTACGGATAGAAATATCTTTGTCTTAATGTAGAACAGAATTTCATATCCATATCATCTCTGAGGTCCTGTAACCGGGGTGGGGGGCAGTCAGGCGGGAAAACTCATGGAGGGAGTGGGAGACTTTGGGTCTCAGGCCTGAGTTTATATACTCAATGCTGACACTCTGTGGGTCAAGCCACTTCATGGGATCATCCGCGTTTATACCTAGAATGGACATAGCTAATTATACCCACATCACAGGGCTTCTGTGAGGTTTAAGTGTACAATGAAATGACCTTAGACGTTTTGGTACAAACACAGCAAACAGTAATTATTGTTACTACTGCAGATGAGGAAGCTGGCCAGATGGACTAGTAACTTATTCCAGGTCACTGGAGGGGGCTGATGACCTGAAATGTTTTCATTGAAACACATGGCCCTGCCATGTCCCACACATGACCCTTGGTCCCGCAGGGCGACCCAGAAGTGCTCCCCCTGACCCCACACAAAGATGGACAGCTGGCAATGCGAATGCCTCAGTGCATCCTGGGAAGCATGGAATGGGATACAGCAGAGCACCGTGGGTCCTTCTGAACCCCGCTCCGAGCTCACACCGACAGGGAACTGGGATGAAGACACGGGTAGACCATAGCCAGCATGGAGTGCAGAAGATGGAAGAAGCATGAGCCGTGAGTTAGGCACACAGTGGGCATGATGGAGGCCTTCTCCAGTCACAGGCAGACACAGAGGACTCACGACACGGACAACGCAGCGACCCTACCTTCCGTGGCTCCTTTGCCTTTCCTGTCAGGGTTCTCTAAGCCAGTGCCCCCTGAGGGATACAGGGAGACGTCCGTTGGCACAGGCCAACTGCTGGCTGTGTCCTCCGTGATCTCATACATCTGCCCCTCCATCGGCTGCAGGTGCCAGTTTAGGCCAAACAGGTGCATGGCTGTGGTAAGCAATGAAGAGAGTCATCTTTTTCTGCTGGAGGCGGAAACAGAGCTCCCAAGCCACAAGGAGAGGGGGTCTGGAGTGGGGAACACAGACCCTAGGCTCAGCTCAACATCAGCCCCTGGAGAGAGATCGCTTAGAGTGCCAGCCCCCGCAGGGGCACTTGGGACACGGTGATTCTCCAGGTTTAGGGCTTGCCCTCAAGGGGCTCACAGTCTGGTGATGTTGGGAATGGGTGAGGGGAGCCAGTTTACAGAGGTCTTGACCTTTTTCTTCAAAAGAGAAATGACAGTCTAGAGCGGAGAAGCGTAACTCGTATCACAAAGAGTTATTTCCTTAATAGAAAAATAACATCCACATACAAGCAAAGTGTAACTCTGCAGTAGAAAAACGGGCATAGAAGATGAACAGACAGGTGAGGGAATGGGACATGCCTTTGGCTCTTAATTGTGTGCAAAGGTTCCCGACGTTACTCACTGGGAAAGAGATCTAAGTTAAACTCTGAAATAGTTTTTCTCACATATGCTTTGGCTAAGGTACAAAGGGCTGAGAAGACTGTGTTGGCAGAGGGTGGGGAGCAAGCGCCCACATACTTAGCTCGCGGTATGTGATAAAAGTCATGAAACTTAAAATACATTCACTTTTTACCCTGGGATTTCAAGGTCCCAACTGTAGAAAATTCTCCTCTGGATATACTCACACATTTAATAAATTATGTACGTACAAGATTACTCGTTACAGCATAATTTTAACAGCAAAATTTCATAAACTGGTCCACTGATAAGAGTCTGGGTAGGGTCTATCCGCACAACACAACAGCACAAATTGTAAATAGACTGAGGAAGTTTTTATGTGTTTTCTTTGTTTTTGAAGAAAAACCATAGCCTACAGAAGAATGTGTTGACACACTGCTTTTGCCTTTAAATTGTACAGAGTGTCCGGAAGAACGTGAAAGGCAGTCCTAACACCAGGTGCTCGCTGGGAGGAAAGAGGATGCTGCAGGGCATGATGGGAGGGCAATGCTCCGCACATCTCCGTTTTGTACCATAGGCATGTCTTCCTGCTTTAAGCAATATTTTCCCAAGTAAGAGGCTACCAGATAGCCTGGTGCACCCATCTAGAAGAGGCTACGGGACAAGCGAAAATGAACACTGAACTATGCCACGCTTGAGAAGGCTGGGAAGACTATTCCCCCAAAGATTTGTAATCCAGTGTGTGATAGCCGTGTGAACTTCACTTTGGGAATCAAGACTTTGCTGTTGACACGGGCATGGTGGGGCACACCTGTGACCCCAGCAGTGGAGGCAGAGGAGGCAGCCTGTGAGGGGAAGGTCTACAGAGATGGGAAGCCAGACTGCTCCATCTGGTGAGCGCCTTTCACAAAAACAAAAAGCTAGGGCCATGACGATGACTCCACTGGTAAAAACTCTTATTACGCAAGTCTGATGAACTGAGTTTGATCCCGAAAGCTGGCATTTGGAGTCTGCTTAGTGGCAAAGACAACAAAAGAAATTGTTGTTTCTTCCAAAAGAAGTGGGAGGAGAGACCAATCCCCTAAAAATTGTCCTCTGAAGTCTGCTTGAATGTTGTGGCATGCATGTGCCCATACTCAGAGTATGCATGTGTGCACACCTACATATACATACACACACACATGCAGACATGCGCACACACACATACACAACTGAAACTAAAAATCATCCCACAGAATGAAACAAGACTGAACCTTGCCAGCGGTGTGCACTCAGCACTCAGGAGCTCACTCTGGCTTTCACACCTGCAGCCGGCCTTTCTTTTCCCGGGTCCTGCACCATGTTATAGGTCGTGCCCCTTCATCTCATGGATAAAGCTATTTTTAAAGGTCCTCGGTGGCAGACTCAGGTGAATCAGTATCGATTCAGACAGCCAAAGTCTACAGTAACACAGTGAAGACAGATGGATTAGGAAGTCCACTCGGAAGGTCAGGGCCCAGAGGAGGGGGTGGCTGAGAAGGAGGACCACAGGAATGCAGAGAGGACACACAGCTGGAAGGTCCATGGACCTTATTTATACTTATTACCCACTGTGTGTGTCTGGTAACTTGTATACACTATGTCTGATTCTCATGGCAACCCCACTAGACCCAGCTTAAGAGAACATGAACAGATATTAGGTCTTAATACAAATTAATTTAAAAAAAAAAACAGAAAGTTAGTTGAAACCATGGTATTTGTAAGATAATGATTGAGAAGCTTTACTGTGTACCAGAGACTGTGTTAAAACTAGTCAATGTATATGTTAGCTTTCACGACAACCCCAAAATGCTAATCTTCGTAGCCAGACGTTACAGACGACCAAGTGAGGGAAGGAAGCGACGGGCATGTGTAAGGTTGAATGGTCAAGAAGAAGCAGAGTGTGGTCTAGAACCCACATCTGCCCAGACCTGAAAACTCGCACCTGAGTCTCTCCGCTATGGAGTCCAGGCTCCACCCACTTAGCCTCGTATCAGCTCTATTTCACAAGGTGGTCATAAGGAGACACCCCTTCCTGGACATCAGTCTCCTAGGCTGAGACACAGGACCCTTCCACAGGATGCTGGGAAACAGATCGACAACAGCCTTTAAGCTACAGAACACTGTAGAGAATCTGGCTCACACAGCACATCCTGTGGCTCCAGGTCATGGTCAAATCATATAGCGGACAGGCACAGGCTTGATCTAGCCAGGAGGCTGCATTTTGGAGACGGCAGGGAGAATGACCCTTTGCTTTGGTTTCTGTGATATGGTACCAGAGCAAGGAAACTGGTTCTGAACACTAACAGTTGCTTCCTAGCCCCAGTAGTATTATCTGAGAAATGGGGAAATACGTTCTGTCATGTTTTTAGTACTGAAACAGTTGAGTACTGTGTCAGAGGGGCACTGTATCAGAGGAGTGTACCATGCCAATGGGCACGATACAAGTAGTATGCCATGTCGGAGGAATACCATGTCAGAGGGGCACTGTGTCAGAAGTGTACACCATGTCAGTGGGGTACTGTATAACTGGTATGCCTCGTCAGAGGGGTTTCATGTCTGTGGTATCGCATGTGAGGGAGACACCACGTAGAGGGGTATGCCAATGCAGTACTAGGTCAAAAAGGGTCCCATGATGAGTGCACCGTATCATCAGTGGGATGCCATGTGGCAAGGTGCTTTGCCAAGTGTACACAATCACCATGTTTCCCTGGGCATCAGATTTGTGCTGTTGGTGATAACAGTACCGGTGACAACAGCGGCTCCCGCTGACTGAGCGCCTTTTTCGCGGGGAGTCCTGCGCCAGGTGCTCCCCTGCTTTCCGCTCTGAGTGATGGGGGCAATAAGGCAACTGTTAGCCTGCCAGCGAGGGAGGAAACTGCTACCCTGGGCTGCACTAGCTCACGCTTCTACTGGCCTTCCTACCGCTTTAATCTATATATTGGCAACTCCAAAGGTAATGGAGAACTTCCCTGAACCGCACACAGCTCGGATGAACACCATTAAGTGAGCAGAGCTTATTCCCCCGTCTGAGTCAATTATCTTATCGGAGAGGGCCAAGCGCTGTCTCGTTAAAAGGTCATGAGAATCAACTAATTCCAGAGCGAGGAGGATGCTCCCGGCTCTGTAAAGAGAAACATTTTTATTGTCAGGGCTTTCTCTTAATTTTAGGAGGATACAAATGCAAGACTTTCCTTTAAAAAAAAAAAGGCAGGGTTTGGGTGGGTGGGAGGCAGGGTTCAGAGAAGAATCTGATTCCCAAGTCCAGGGTCCCTGGGGGAGCTAAGAGGGTAAGGCAGGGCACAGTGGGAAGGGAGCTGCACATGGGTGGAGGGTGCTGACACTGTCTTCTCTCTGTTCTGCCTCCGTCGTAGTAACAGAGGCCCACACAGCTGGGAGGGTGACAGACAGTCCCTGTGACCTGGGGAAGAGGCCCCCAGGAAAGCAAAGCTCCATCCGAAACCACGTGTGACTGATTCCCCAGAGACTGGGCCACCCTGGAATGACAGGGTGGACATGGAGGACAGTGGCAGGGAAAGGACCCAGGTCATAAAGATGGGTCTGACACTTAACTACTGGCCCCACCAGGCAGAAGGTACCCACTGGTATAAGAGTAACAAGTCTGCTACAGGGGCTCACCAACCACTTTCTGATTGGGATTCAGGCCCCGTAGACAGGAGGGAGTTCACACTGGGCACTATAAACCTCGTAAGAAGCCCAGGGCTAGGAGGACAGAGCCCTTAGTTGGGAAGTACCTCTTTTATTCTGCTAGACACGATGTGCCCGTCAGATTGCCTTCTGAATAGTTGCGTCTATCCCCATAGATTAGCGCAGGGACACTTCCTTAAACAGTACATAGTAACAACTGCAGAGATTCATAACTGGCCAGAGTGCTGAGAATAAGCATTGAAAATGCCCGACCATACCTGAGACATCTTTATCACCCTCTCCAAGGGTCAGAAGACAAAAGCACAAGAGCAGAAGGATGGGGTGGAATATTGTAGAATGGTACCTTCTGGTCACATGACCTTTGTACTCTTCAACTACAGCTGCTAGATTACCGGAACAAGATGGAGCCTATCAACATCCAGTCACGCAACGGGGTGGGGCGGGGGGGGGGGGGGGAGAGGCTGAGGATCCACCCACCCAGGAAGATCTAGAGGCCACTAATGGCTACAGGTGGATAGAGACATTTTCTGTTGTGGTGTAGCCACTGGTAAGGTATTCACGCTTCTGGGAGTCACCTCTCTCTCAGATATAGGCAAAGCTAATGAAACTGTTTGGGTCACAGATTACAAAGAAAGGACATGAAGTCAAAGGGGAAACTGGGAGGAGACGGAAGGTGAACAGTGGGAAGGACACAACAGGGAGCAATGAAGGGTAAAAGTGATCAAAATGCATTGTATACATGTATGGAGTGTCATAACAAAGCCCATTATCAGGCATGATTAGGATGTGATAATAAAAGCTATTGGAATCATCGGAAGGTAAGAATTACAGACGTGGAACTGGAGGAGGCAGAGGTTAGCGAGCTATAAATAGCATCTTGAAGCCCAAAGGAAGAGGACTTTTATTAGCTGTCATCAGGGGTCAATAGAAGTCATGCTAGAAGCCCTCAGTTCCGTCACTGTCCTGTCCGGCAGGTGGGGAGTTTTACAGTCTTGGGTGATGGACAAGAAGAAGAGAGAGGAAGAGAAATAGTCTGGTCTGCTTGGCTGGCTCTAACAGATGCATGCACGCATGTGTGCATGCAAGCTCAGTCAGGAATTCAGTCCTCAGAGTTCAGAAGCTGTAGCCACCACCCAATCCCTGACAGTCACTCGAGTAACAACAGTCTCACTGGAAAAGAGTGCTCCATGGCCAACAACTTATGACGTCACTCATTGGACCATTGGACCAAACTATTCGGACATTATTATTATATCATATGACGTTATTATATAATAATTATTGTACCCTTTATTCTCTGAAGAATGAAGAGTCGTCACCCACCAAAGAACACAGCAGGATCACGTCAATTACCCCTGTGCTGTCTATTTAAAGCTAAGGTGCAAACCCCGCTCAAGGGTACCAAGAGTGACCTAGATAAGAAACTTGGTTTTCCCATTAGACAACTTGTAATTCAATGGAAAGGTGACAAGATGCTGGAAGAGTTCAGAGACAGGCTGTGGAGAGGTAGCAGGGTCCAGGGATCACCCACATTGAAATGTTAATGATTTCTAAAAGCCAAGAGCCAGGGTGGGAAAGTTCAATTGCTGCAGCTCCGTCCATCTGATCCCGGGACTGACATTTTCCTGTCGCCTTTCCCTGCCCAGCGAGACATGAGTGATGGCTCAGAAAGTGCAAGCTTCGTCCTGACATTTGAGGGGGAAAAAAAGGGCTCCATTGATGTTCAGACACACGGAAAGAGCCCTAGCATCCACCCCCCGGAAGAGGCAAATTAACCAAGTCACTAAGCCGATGGAGGACCAGGCAGAGGAAGGGGGTGTGCAACTCTGTGCTGGAACCTGCTTCATTTGTTCCTGGAGCAGGATTTGTCCAGGGAACGACTAGAGACAGTTATAGCTGCAGGTAACTATCAGTCCAGGTAGCACTTAAAAATTATATTTTATTTATTTATTTTTATATGTATGAGTATTTTGCTGGCATGTGTCTGACCATCACTTGCATGCCTGGTGCCCTGAGGAAAGGGCACCGAAGCCCTGGAACTGGAGTTATGCATGGTTGTGAGCTGCCATGTGGGTGCTGGGAATCCAGCCCTGTCACCCGGATGAGTGGCCAGTGCTCTTAACCACTGAGCCATCGCTCCAGGCCCATCAAGTGATGCATTTTATTGTAAAAGTGGGAACCAGCCTGGTCACATGACTGGCTACCCGCCTTTCTGCTTTCCTACTGACATTTGGGATTTTTGTTTGTTTGAATACAGCCATTTCTGTGAAATTGAGGTCAGTAGGATGTTCTGACTTGCGGTCTTCCAAGGAGAGAAAAACGACAAGATGGATATAAACCGAGGTGCCCTGCAAAGGCCAGAGCTGCGCTGGAGGCTCTGCAGATGGACTGGCCCAAATTTCATTGGTCAAGGAGAGTGGGATGCTGCAGATCTAGAGCCCACATTACCTGGGGCTGCCTTCGGTCTCCTTCATTACTGGCTGCTGGGAGCCATTTACCCTTCTTGTGGCATCACGGGCACGTTGGAATACAGTACCGTATCAGACTACTGGAGCCCCCAACACCAAAGCTAAGCTACCAGCGAGCATCGGAGACCTGTAGGAGATGACCCTGCTTTGCTGTAACCTAACCGACATCCCCACCAAGTATCTGGCTTCCCTTAGTTTTGTATTGATTAGTAACGTATTGCTTTAGTACGTCCCCTAGTTTGGTGACTATAAAATTTCCTTAAACTGTGTCCAGAGTAGAACGTGTCACGAGAGCCACCTGAATCCGTATTCCCAGGTCATGGTCTCCATATCTGACTCAGGATAAGCTACTTCTTACTGGTGTTAGCACCAACATCAATAATGACAGAAAAGACAAAACCACACAACAAAACAACAGCGGCTTTTCATCTCCCAGCCCATATACCCACTCTTCCTATAAAGCTATCACACTTGAAAGCTCTGACCAAGAGTCCAGTGATACAGAGGTGTGTGTGTGGAGAGGAACCTGAAGGGGCCTGGTGCACTGTACACATGACAATAGCCCTGACGAACACCAATGATAACCCACAATAAAGATGTCAGAGATGCAGTGTTGGGAAGGGGAGCAGGCTATAAAACTGTATGTTTTATTCTGGCTGTGCTTCTTTATGTACTTCTGTATCTGCATATAAAAATCAACAAGAGCTGGACATAATGGTGCATGTCTTTTATCCTGGCACTCGGGAGGCAGAGGCAGGGGGATCTCTGTGAGTTCAAGGTTAGCCTAGTCTACAGAGCTAGTTCCAGGACAGCCGAGACTGTTACACAGAGATACCCTGTCTCAAAAAAACAAAACGAAACAACAACAAAAACATCACAGAAATAGATTCAAAGGAACCATGCTTTGAATCTGGGTGTTGGGCTTGTAGATACATTTTGTTATCCTGTAACTAACCGGCAAGGCAAGATCACTCTAAGGGTGATGGAGGAGAGGGAAGAAGCCTTAACACACAGCAGGTGTCAGGCTCTAGACAAGGGCATCGTACTGGGTTAACAGGTGGAAATGGAGGCCCAGAAGGGCTCTGTGACTTCCAAAGACTTATGGGGATCTGATGGAGCAGCATCTGAATCTAAATCCTTGTGGTGTCAGAGCCCAGGCTCTCAGTTATCCCTCTCTGAGGAGTCACGAAGGCTAAAACTAAAACAGTAACCACAAAGCAATGCAGTGCACAGCAGGCACAGCTCTGTCCAAAGCACGGAGCGTGTCTGTTTACTGATGTCCTGGCTTTGGACAAAGGTCTCAGCCTCATCACCCTTACCTTCCTCCTCTTCAAAATGAAGCTTACCACACCTGTCCCAAAGGATCAGAGAGATGACACGTGGCATTGCCACAGAGTGGTGCCTAAGAGGCTGACAAATGGCAGCTGTCATGACCACTGTCACTTGGTATCTTGCTGTCCTTAGCTCCTGTACTTACTGAAAAATTAAGCCAGTTCTGTCGCGGCCCCCTATCTTTCTTTCCTTCTCTGTATTCCTCATGACTTCCCTGCCACGCCATCTGCAAGCTCCTTCTAGCTGCAGGCGCTCTCTTGTTCCCAGGAGTTGACAGACTTTGGGCACGGAATGAGAGTTATTTGTCCAGCAGATAAAACAGCTTTTATGGGGAGAATCACTATGAAGCAGGCTGACAGGATCCCACCGGTGACTACGTGGGGCTAATTTTAAATCAAGGAAATATACTGCTTTCTCTCCTGTCTCTGGCTAGACCGTGACTGCCGCAATCAGGGCTACAGTCCCTCACTCCGGGACCCACTGTTTCTGGGGAATGGACTCTGGCACCATGGAACATTTTTCTGCACTGTGTAGTACTGGGAAGAAGGCCACTTCTGTGTGGCAAGCATGTGAGTCCGTGGTCAATACGGCTGCCCTTTTAACTGGCAGGCACCAAGAACCCGTGAGAGGCAAGCTGAAGATAAGAGGAAGCAGGATTTTAATTTGCACAGGAATTCTTACTGTAACAATAGACTAAGGAAGCTCTCCTGCCCCAAATTGGCTTTACTGAGACCGCTCCCATGCATTCCTAATGAAGGGGCTGACCTGCTCCCCCAACTTTTCAACCTGCCTGCCTCAGCCTCACCATCTGGCTCTGCCAGTTGCCACCAATGCAGATTCTCCAGTGGGGCCACGGTAATGATGTCCGATGATGACCAGCCTGGCCTCTGTGGTCAAGGACATGTGACCGCTTCTCCCATGTTGACTCTCTAGTTGTGGGGTGGCTTCCCTCTCTGCAGCTGCTGTTCCCTTATCCCTGAGATGGTAGCATCCATGCTACCTACGGTGGGACGGAAGGTAGTGAAGTGGGCTCAGTGTGTACCGTGGTTCACAGTATCCTGACTGCTTCTGTGGTGTATCAGGGTTTGTGATGAAGAGGTAAAACAAGGACCTCTGGGGACTTGGGGCGTCAAGAGGCCTGAGATTATGTTTTAGGGCAGAGGAAGGTTGCTACCCTGACTATTTTGCTTTGGAGACCTACTAGCTTCTTCGAAGAGCAGCTGAGGAGACTCAGGCTTGGCCGACACATTTGAGGAGGGACCTGGGCAAGAACTGAACCCACACCTGCAGCTATGTAGCTCTGAGCTCTTTCCATGAAAAAAAAAAATCCGGTTCTGAAGGCAACAAAGAAATCAATCCTGTGTGAGAGCAGAGTATGCAATCTTAGAGCTTGCTGTCTCCCAGGCACCACATTCCAGGCAGAAGGAGCCCAGCCCAGTGTCCATAGCATGGGCAGTATGTCCCAGCCCAGGCCATGTGAGGAGAGGCCTTCCCTCGGGGCTGAGAAACCTCCTTCCCAACTCCCAGCATAGCTTCAGGGATGTGAAGAGGGGTGGACAGGGATGTGTGAGGACTGTTACTAAAACAGCCACAGACCTGACTGAAGGTTTGCTCCCTTGTGCACGGTCCTAATGTTGAAGTCACTTTCGCAAGATCACTTAAAAGACCCTTTAAGGTGGATATTGTTAGTAACCCATGTTATAGATGAGGTGTCTCAGAGCGGAGCCGGACGGCAGGTATTAACTGAATTTCGTAGTTTTAAAAAAGCAGACTCCCAAATGTTTCCGATTGCACCATTTACTAAAGGCGTGCTATGTGCTGTGCCCGCAGACGGAGTCCTGGTGACTCTGCTCCTGCTGTTGCCAAGGAAGCATAGCCCGGGCAGCCCTCCTCCCCTAGTTAATCTCAAGTCCAACAAAAGTGGCTTCCTAAGAGCACTGCTGAGGGAACAAGCAGTCAGAGAGTGACCCTGCAGAGAGGACACTGGAGCCTGGTCAGGGCCTGTCTGCACCTCGTGGCCAAGACTCTACTAATGACTTTGAGATCAGAGAAACCCAGGAACAGCCCCCCTATTCACACGGCTCAGCTGGGGGCAGGCAGCCCTACCCTCAGGCAGCAAAGCCCTCAGCAGGCAAGTCTGGGAAAGGCTTGTCATTTCCTTAGGCAGCAGGGCATAGAGTCCTCTCTGCTGCACTTGGAGCCACGCTGGTCACAAGTGCACCTAAGGCATGGCTGCATGCATCCATGCTGCAACACCAGTCACAAGTGCACCTAAGGCATGGCTGCATGCATCCACGCTGCAACACCAGTCACAAGTCCACCTAAAGCATGGCTGCATGCAGCTGACTGCCCCTCACTTTCACAACATCCTCCTTCGCCTTCAGAAAAGATCTAATGCGGCTGAATTTTAAACTTAAGTTTGGCCACTCCCTGCCGCTCGAGGGAAGACACTTGCTGCTGATGTTCTGCCTCCTAGAGGAGAGGCCGTGGTTGGCCCCAGGAGCAAAACTTCCATGTTCTGGTTTCCTGTGGCACATGAACCGTATGACTTACCCTCTGCTTTTTCTATCATCAATTAGGAAGTGGTCCCTACAGCCTCTCGGGGGGGGGGGGGGGTTAATTTGAGCATGCGTTATTAGTGGAGGGCTTCCCTGAGGGGAATATCTGCTTTTGACAGGGATGAGGGCGGATGACTTACCTTTACGGACTTGTGGGGTTTATAAAGGGAATGGTCCCCGTGAAACCTCGCAGGACAGCCTGGAGACAGGCTCCTGCCCTCGGGTGTCCCCTACCCTTTGATCACTGTGGTTTCTTGCCTTCCTGTCCCCGACTGTTAGATGACAGATGTGAGGCCCTGTTGTTCTCTGCACACACAGACCCCTGTGTTTGGCTTGGATGACACCCAGGGCTGTGCAGATGATGGTGACCGTATGAACCACAGCCAACGGCTTTAAGTGGAAGCTGTCACATGTCCTGTGCTGGGTCCGTGTCTAGACACCGCATATCAGGCCAAACTGGGCTACCTGAGACCCCATCTCAAGAAGTGCAAAAAGTCAAAATGAATAAGGAAATAAATAAAAAATAATCCATGCTCACAAATTCTCCCATGGCATGTAGTACCTGCCTTAACAAGAAAGAACACTGGGGCTCAAAGCGGCTCAGCAACTTGCCCTACCTTTCCGTTTAGTACGAGGTACAGATTAAATTGAAATCCGAGTTGGGCCTAGGCTGACTATACCCTCTCGCTTCCTGATTAAATGTAGAGAACCCTGGAAATGACAAGCGTGGGGGGAAATGGTCAGTCCTTTAGTATCTGAACCTGTTGAACTGCTCACATTTTACCGGCAGTATTTCCCCAAGAGAACAGGCACCTGGGGTGAGATCACGTCACAGCAGACTCGATTTTAGGAGGGCATCTCGATGCGTGTTGATGTTGATCCACCCCGTGGCTTCTCCCTGAATGAACATCTTGCTTTGTATGGATTCCATTGTCCCTCAAGGACCCTGTCCAGTCCACATCTGTGCTTCTGACCTTGGCCTGGAGAGTCTATGACCTTATCAACTTTTAGACAGTTGCCCTCTTTTATAAGACTTGCTTCCAATACTGCCTCTTGCCTCAAGGACTTTTGTCAGGCAAACGAGACCTCTCCCCCGGCCTTTACTTAATGAACTACACCTCTCCCTGGCACTGCCCCAATGGTGCCCATTTGTGCTTCCTTTCCTATGTGACTGTGGAGGGTACCACAGGCTTCATAAGGACATAAGTGAGATGCTGGCCTTCCTGAATAATGACATATCAGTAGAGCTCTTTTGCGGGTTCTTAATTTGGGTTTGTTGAGACAAAGCCTGGCTTTGCAGCTCAGGCTGCCTTCAAGCCTACTGTTCTATATCAGCCTCCCAGGTGCTGGGGTTATAGCTGTACACCCCATTTCTGGCTTGGGTAAAGGTCTTGGGAAAGAACACACAGAGAGAAGCAGGTGGCACGTGGCCGGTGGCACCCTCCAGCATGAAGATCTGCTACCTTCCTTCTAGTAGTCCCGTGTCACCCCTAGTTCCCACAGATCTCAGCTGACCCAAGCTCACATACAAAGCTCCTTACTTGCGGGACACCGAGGAGACTAGATACCTGAGTAGGGTCTGGGATTCCGTCCTATCCTGCAGCATTGACCTGTCAACACCTGGTCATGCAGACATCCCATTCGAGAGGAAGAAAGAAGGAAACCGCAGACGTGAAGATGTCCACGGAAGTGCTATACACAGCAAATGGAGCCAGCAGCTGTAGCAGTGGCATGGATGGGAGCATCTCTCCCTCACCCTGCGGCGCCTGCAGGAGTAACAACATCCTGGTACCATTAGTCCAGAGTCATTTTGCTCCTTGACACTTGGCACTCGACTTTGCAATTAGTGTCTTCATTACATTATTCTCCAGTCAAAAGCAAATGAACAATCAAAGACACAAAGAAACAAGCAAATAGAACAACCTACTGCTTGACAATTCTGCTGCCAGGAAGATCACCCCCAAACTGTTCTATTGTGGGCAGCGCCTCAGACTGGAAGCCTTTCTTTCCCGCTGAGCTCAAACATGTTGCCTGAGTCATAATTTCAGTCAGGCTCTTGTGTGTTCATTTTTATTCCTGCCTTACAAATAAAAAAATGGAGAGCTTGATGAAGACAAGGCTTGCCCAGAGGGTGGGGACAGTATCTGAGGAGGGATGGCACAGACAGGATCGTGGGCATCTAAAGGCTATGCACTTAGCCCTCCTCTCAGTCCAGATGCCTGTGCAGGTGGGCAGGGGCCAAAGGGGAACACGGGATGTCCTGGTCTACCACTGCCCATCGTACTTCTTTGAGACCAACTCTAACCAAACACGGAGTTGGGCTGGCATTCAGCAACCCTCCGAGGTCCTTACACTGGGCTTATAGGAAAGTGTATAGCTATGCCAGGTTTTTCTGTGGATGCTGGGAATCCAAATTCTGTCCTCATGTTTATATTCAACAGATCATCTCCCAAGCCTCTCCCATCTTTTTATGCCTCATGCCCGACTCTGTCCTTTGGGAACGCGCAGAGTGCGTCTGCTTGTTCTCTGGGACAGCATTTCTGACATGCCGGTTTCTAGGCCTTCCTACTGGGGAGCTGGGGGTCAGCTGTAAAGAGTACAACCCATAGACATATTCCTACAGGGCAGGGGGAGGAGCCAATCCTAGAGAGAAAGGCATTGATGCGGGACCCTGTATCCTGACCATTCCTTCCTCCTCATGAAAGATCAGGTTCTGTGGATTCCTCCCTCCGTGCTTTGGTGATAAAGTTAAACCCATGGCTTCCATCCAAAAGACTTGATGTGAGGTTGGAGAGAAAACTTAAGCCCTTAGCTGCTCACTGACACCCAGACCCAATGTGCAACAGGTCTGTTGCTCAAACTACATCTGAGACCTGAGACGGTACGGAGGAGCCGGTTTCGACTAAGGAATTGGGGAGGGTGCTACCATCACCCCAGCTTCCACCGCTAAAGTGTTCCCTGTTCTTATGTCTTCTCACTTGTACTGGAATCCCAGGAGGTGAAACAAACATTTCTGTGGCTATGCTTTGGCTCGTATCTTTCTATGTAGACTATTTACGGTCAATTTAAGCATTCTGTACAGTCCTTAATTCGATAAAGCCTTTCTGAGCACAGCCACCCTGTGCTGGCTCTGGGCAGGATAATAGGCCACAGGAGGTATGCACTGCAGCCTTCTTGGGATGAGATGTCTCCTGTCCCTTCCTGTGGTATTGCTGCCACACTGATGGTGGCCAGTTTAAGAGGCTCTGTGGTTTGAATGAGATACGTCTCCTATAGACATTTGGAATACTTGCTCCCCAGCTGTCTTGGAATATCTTTAAGAATTGGAGCCTTGCTAGAGGAAGTGGGTCACTGGGGGTGGTACTTGAGGCTTCATAGCCTGGCCCCACTTCCTGGACACGGTCTGCTTTCTGATTATGTCTACAATGCCACTGTCTGCCTCATGTTTTTGCCATTATACTTTCTGTGCCACAGTGGACTGTATTCCTTCTCAAATTCTCAGCTCAAAGCAGCCCGTCTATCCTTAGCGGCCTTTGTCAGGTGTTCTGCCATAGAGATGTGAAAACTAACTCATAAACGGGTGGGGCGTCGGAGATCTCCAGGGAGCCCTCCTTCTCTACAAACCCCATTAATTCCCCAAGCGCACCTCTACCAACCCTTTCCAGACGGCCTCAAGAACCGGATGACTCGGGCTCCACCAGGCCCAGTGCCGCAGTAATGTCCAACCAAGGTAAGCTGTCTCTGCACTGCCTCCTGGAAAGCGGCAATGAAGCTTGGCCACGCTTTCACAGTTGGGCTCTCGCCGTTTTGTGCCAGCGTTTACCTAGCCCACACTCGGTCTCTGGTAGAGGTGAAAATATGACCTGGTTAGTAAGAAGATCTGTCACTGTGTCTGAGCACGCAAGAATGTCCCACCCAGAGGCGGCTCCGGCTCCTGCTTGTGACCCCACGCTCTGTATGTCCTGATACGATGTCTGAGGAACTATGGGTTGCAGGGAGCTGGGTGGGATGAGCTACACACATCACAGCCCA
This sequence comes from Microtus obscurus, assembly GCA_963919715.1. Lineage (NCBI taxonomy): Eukaryota > Metazoa > Chordata > Mammalia > Rodentia > Cricetidae > Microtus > Microtus obscurus. Next base: position 25,186,571 of record CAWTZC010002521.1, read on the forward strand.
GGCTAAGACAGCTCCAGGAGCAGGAGTGACAGTCTTCTGGAGCCACTGTCAAGGGCTGCCTCCTCTACCACAGGCCCTGTGCTAAAATTAATGCAGCTCTATTATCCCTCTACCGTGTAGAAGTAGAAAGAAGACTCCCCGGGTTACCCTACTGGAGGGCGCCACGCTTCCTTAGAGATATTACAGTCAAAGCACCTCCACCCTCAGGGTGGGCCTGGAGCTGGCGTGGAAGAGCCAGCACCCCAGGGTGCTCTGGGGCCTTCGTGTACATGGAGAGCCTTTCTTCACCCCTGTTCTACGGGCTCTCCTGCCAGACAGGTGCTTGAAGCCTCCTCAAGATCGTAATCTGTAGCTCATCTACTGCCTTTGACGCAGCTGTTCTGAAGCAAGGGAAGCTGTCAGCTCCGCGGGCTACAGCTGTCAGGGAGGCGAAGTCAGCTTTTGTCCTAGTTATCAGAAAAGACTGGGAGAGGGGCAGCATTGTAGATGACAGTTCCTTTTGTGACTGCTGTCCTGGAACAGCCAGACCTCCCTCCAACTGTGTTCTGACAAACGCCCTGTTTGCCTCCTCGCTGCCCTAGTGACTCAGGCAGGCCAGAAAGCCGGCAGGCCACAGCGAGGCAGCAGGCTGGCTAGGCCCAGGTCTTCCCTCAGAAGATAAGGAGATAGATACTCTGCATTGTGACGATGACACACGTCATACTGGTGTGTGTGTGTGTGTGTGTGTGTGTGTGTGTGTGTGTGTGTGTGTGTGCAGGGCAGGGTAGCTACCCTGTATAAACTTTCTTCCCCAGATTGCATGGCCACCCTGTGATGTAACCACTTGTGTTCCCACTGCACAGATATGAAAACTTATAAGCAGACTTTAGGAGCTGAGGTCCTAAAGTCGGCGGCCTGATTTCCGAAGCCAGTCTCTTCAGGGGCATCTGTCACTCAGGCGCGCCATTCCCGTTACAGGAACGGCACGGAAACGGGAGGCTGAGGTTCTGAGGGGCTTAGAAAAGGATCAGATGTGGGGCCGGCGGTGGATTCCTTCAGCATCACCCATTTGAGCTCAGGACCGTGCCTAGAGGCACAGTTTGGGAGATCCCAGGCCTTGGTGGAGTGGCAGCTATGCCATTTACTGCCTGGAGGATCCTGGAAAGCTGGGCACGTGCTCTGGAGCCTTAGATCCCCATGAGAAAGTCATACTGATTCCACAGAACCATTGGGAGGGTCCAGAAAGAAGCAGAAAGTCCTAGATCTGGCCCAATGCTAAGGTCACATTTAAGATAATCCCCCCCCCAAAAAAAACCCCAAAATACCAAGATTGGAAAGCTAGCGCATGAGGGTAAAGAGTGAGTTCCAAAGAGCAAAAGTAAGTTCTCAAAAGTGTTGGGATGCCTGTGGCTGGGGGTCGCATTCCCAATCTAACCACATGGCGGTGAGTGAGTCACTTTAGCTCTGTGGGTCCCGGGGTCCTCATCCTCAAATGGGGTCCTAACCCACTGGGGTCAGGAGATTTCAATGGTGTGGGCTAGAAAGGGGCCTGTGGAAAAGCCAGAGCTAAGAGATACTGATCTTGTGGATGACAGTGGCCACTGTCACTCTTCCCAGTCTACATATATTGCTGTTTTACAGAAAATGCTCTAAGCGTGATCTAGACGCAGTAAAGCATCATCTACACGATGGCACAACATCGCCCTCCAGCCCCTTCCTCCATGTGGTTCTGAAGCAGATTGCTCCGGAAAAGGAAAGGTAAGGTCGTCAGTGGAGACCAGCGAGGATCTGAGAGCCTAACAGGAGGAGTCAGGTGGGGTGCGGACTCGTAGGCTGCCTGTCTGAATGCCAGTCCTTTGGCGTAAAGGAGACCTGTGCAGACCCCTATGAAAATATCACAAGAATGTGAGCAGGTCCTCTGTGGGGGGAGGGCTCCACCCCCATCCCACAAAGATTGCTGGGGGAAGCTGGCTGAGAGAGCCCAAAGGCAAGGTTCCATGGAGTGTTAACTCCACTTTCTCTGTTTTCCCATGGAAATGCCAGTAAATATGTCTGAAACTGAAAGGTCACTGGCTGATCATTTCTTCAGCACAGTTCTCAACCAAGAGGCTAAAGGTCAAGCAGCTCTGTCAGGATCACCACCCTGACATGGCTGCCCTGGGCAGATACTAGAAGCCACATTCTTTTCCGCCCTTTGCTCTGTCTCCCCCTCTGCTGGCTACTAGGGGATGCAATTCTTATCTGGAATTTGATAGGCTGTAGAAAATGATTACAAATGAAAAGGTTATTCATAATTTTTAAATGAGTTAATTAGTAAACCCAGTCAGACTTGCTCATTGCAGTAATTAATAATTGATTATACTTGAAATTAAACACAATTTTTCATCAAAAATCTAATTAAATATCTGCGCTTTTTTTGCCTGTTGATTAGATCAGTTGGTCTGCTGGAAAAGAGTCTTTGTTAAGGATATTTGTGCTTGGCTGAAACAATTAATTTGATCTTTAATAATTGATAGTTCCTTACAAGTTAGTCATCACAGCCTGCAATTAGGGCCGAGCAAGTTGCCCGTGTGCTCATTCTAGCCCTCATCAGGGAAAGAGATCAGATCCCAAGGGCCAAGCAAGATGCCCGTGTGCCCATTCTAGCCCTCATCGGGGAAAGAGATCGGATCCCGAGGTTACCACGGCCAGCCCTTGAGATGTAGGGTGACTGCTCCCCACACAGGCAGTGCTTAACTCCAGTCTCACAGGCATTATTCTGGGGAACCAGTGAGCTGTCTGAGGGTGAGCGATCACCACGTGGGAGCACTGGTCTCTAGGATGGTCTGGTACCAAGATCATTCTCTTCCCAAGCCCTTGCTGAGTCTATGCTAATGACAGGGGGGATGCCCAGACCCTCTTGGTATCTTCCCCAGGTATGACTGCTATAGTCCAGCCTTATGTTCCTTATCACAAGCCTGTATTTACTCTTAATGAGCTCACGCGACTAATGCAATGAACCTCTGATTGGCGCTGCAAATCCTGCTAAAGTTATCTTCCACCTACGTCCTTTCTCTCCAGGCCCACGCCATTATTATCTTGGTTGGAGCCATCAACTTTTCTAGACTAGTTCCTTGTAACCACTTCCCAATAGCTCCGCCATCTGTTCCTTCTTCGTGTAATGAAAACCTAACTGTGGCCTACCACTGCTGAGAGCTCTTCTGATTGTCCATCCAATAATGTGCCCACCCTGTTTGCTCCAAGGTGACCATGACAGGCATCACTAATCAATCACAGAGGTTCTTTTTTATTTCATTGGAATATAGCCTCAGGATTCGTACAATGTAGCTTTCCAGGCGACAACCATAAATTAATTGGTAAAAGACATACGAACTGTACACCAGCTTGTTTTGGAGCTATGCATTCTCTAAGTCTATATTCACAGGGGAAACAAGACCTGGCATAGGGGAGATAGTAGAATATTCTCAGGTATGTCACCTTCCTGACTGTTTTTAGGAAACTGAGGACCCTGTAGAGGGAAGTGAACTTAGAGTTTACATCATCATTTGAAACCCGTCTATGTTTAAAACATTATTTTCATTTCTGAAACAAGTGGCGGTTCGTGTTCCACTGACCTTTGTCTATGATGGCATGGTACTGCCTCTCAAGACAGGCTCACTTTGCATCCGTAGTGACAGCCTGCTAGACAGGGAAGACCTCTGTCTTTCTTTGACCTCGGCTGGTCAGTTATAATTCTACCTACTGGCCTAGACTGATAATCCCATTTACTTCCAGAACTGGTTCAAGGCCTTCTCAGGTTGGATCACCTACCTTCATCCTCGGAGAAGACATCCAGAGCTAAGCCACACCCACTTTGGATGCCTTTCATCGCAGGCTTATTACCATAGAGGTTGCAGGCTCCTCACTGAGCCCACTTCTCTTTCAATTAATTGCTTTCCCAGGAGAAAATCAAAGCGGGGACTCAGAAGTAGGAAACCAGATTTTGCTAGAAATGTGTCCAAAGAATGCCAAGGAGAAGCCATCCTGCGGGAGCAGGGCCACAGGTCACAGAACTGGGGACTTTCTTTCATAACCCAGAGTAGACCTGGGGTCAGGCAGAAAACTCGCAGCCAGTAATGGCTCTGAACCTCGGCTCCTACCTCAGTCGGCTCCCCACTCCCGGGGGCCTGTTGCTTCTTATGCAGGATTTCCTTGGGCTCTGACTGTATTTTAACAACCATGACGGCTTCCACAACACACTATCAGCCACCCAGCCTGAAACCCACACGGAGAAGTCCTGGTGGTTTCCTTTCCTCTCCTGAACTGCTCACCTTGGCCTTCCTGACCCACACACAGAGGTGAGAACGCTCCTATGTTATAGGCCATGGACCACACCAGGGCAAGGTTCCTTGGTACAACCTGCGCCCTATGATGGTGACCCCAGGTGCTTTGGTGGCCCCAGGTGCTTTGGTGGCCACCCTCTGGGACAAAGGGGAGTTACGGGGAGCTGGGGGGTGGGGTGGGGAGAACGTGCTTACCCACAAAGTATGCGAGCAGGATGACCAGGGTAGCAGAGATGACGATGGCGCTCAGGGCGGCACACTTCCAGTTGCAATACTTGGAGGGCTTCTTGAGGTTAAAGGCCGGCCGGGAGAAGGTGCTGCGGGGCAGGGGCCGGGGTGGGGGCGAGTACACGGTGCTAGACGTGAGGGGGTACCCTGGGGATGTGGTGCAGAAGAGCGGGGAGGTGCCTCCTGGCTTGAAGAGGAAGTGCCTGTGGATGGAGAGAGCGGGAAGGGGTCAGCATCTGCCTGCCAACCAGGCGCCCAGGCCAACCTGCAGGGTGGACGCACGGAAGAAGAGACATGCAGAGAAGCCTGGAGAAAGAGAAAGAGAGAGAATCATCACAGGGAAGATGACAGGGTCAGGAAAAGGCACGAACCGGACCACAAACGGGGCACAGGAAGACACGTTTCCACAGAGACTAATAGGGCAGGAAGCCCCACCCGAGGCAGAGGCACTACTCACTAACAGAGGTGGCCCTGAAGTCCTTTTCCTGGGAACTGTGGAGCTGGGGTAGGGGGATGGCTCTTGGGAAATAAACCCTGTTTTCTAAAGTCATTACAATATCTTAGGGGTGTCTAAAGTCCTGCCTGTCTCCTGGAGGTCATTGCTATTAATTTTTTTCCTGTTGTTCTAATACCTGCATTCCAGTGCACCTTGGTAAGGCACTGGAAGCCCTTCTTTTTAAATGGAGCTTTGCTGGGGTAGAAGTCAATGAGTCACCATAAGTTCTGCCCATGTCTGGTAACAATGCCCTCACAGCCTCAGGAGCCCTAGCTGCAGAGCTACTTGAAAGCTATGTGGAGGAAAGACGGGCAGCTCCATCCTGCAGCCCAGCTGCAATCTGAAAGCAGTGGAGAATGTCAAAGCATGTGATTGCGGCCAAATCATGAAAAATCCTGCATAACATGGCCTGAACCATAGCCATGGGAGGACTTGTGCAAACCCCGTGTGGACTGCGTGATTTGTACCGCATGGCCTTGGAATCTTAGGACAAACCCACTCCTCACAGGCTAGAAGACATTCAGACCACAGAATATACGCTCAAGGCCGGAATAGGTGAGACACAGGGCCTGTGCTGTATAAAAACTGCGACATGAGATGGTTTCCAGAATGGCGAAGGCAGCCGATGGGATGCTGAGAGCTGCATATTAACAAGACCGCTGTTAATATGCTGGGGATGGGGGCAGAGCAGGGTATTCCAAGGACAGACTTCGCAAGTGGAACGTGGACTTGGGGAATGTTCATGCAACACGGCATCGCTTCTCCCAGGAGTTCCCAGGGAAAGGTCTCAGGGGTTTGCATGCAAGTGCAGGGGCCACATGGAGAGCACACACGAAGGAGGAGCATGGGGGGGGAGGAGGTGCCACCTACCCGTCACTGTAAGCCCCATCATGGCGGGAGGCGCTGAGAATGTCCATCTCAATGAGGTTGTCCTGCAATGTCCCTAGGAATGGCTGCTTGCCTAGGTTTCTACACACACATGGAGACATGAATGAAGCCATGAGTCATGCATGCATCGATGAAGGGGAGAGTATAGAAACAAATGAAGAGTGGCTGTCGGGTGCGGCTGTGCGTGAGGCCAGCGGGGACAAAGGGTCCAGGCAACAGGTCTGTGTGCAAAGCCACGTGTGCAAAGGATCCACCTGGTGCACAGCATCCAGAGGGGGGCGCTCGCTATACAAACCCGCGTGGCTGGAAGCTGTGTGTATCCAGCTCCAGTTCTCAGCTGGGAGGACTGGAAGGTGCCCAGCAGTGGGCTAGGCACATTGTATGCATTTTCTCAAATTTCCAAACTAGATGCTATGCAAGGAAGTCAGGGTGATCCCAGTACTACAGATGAGGGCACCAGGATAGGGAACTGCAGTGGGACTCAGCAAGGTCACCAGCAACAAGGTTCAAAGCAAGAATTTGAACTTGTTTATCTGGATCGACAGCCCAACGTTCTCTATTTGGCTCCCTCCACATCTGCTAACCCACATCTGGAAACACCCACTTGACTTCTCTGAAGATACGAGAGCACCGAGCACCTGTGGCCCCTGTCTTCTAAAGAATATTCTGGAGGGTCGTACCCTGCCCAGGTCCAGCAGAGCCACAGGGACTCAGTTGGTGCACTGAAATAGGGCCAACAAATCTGGATTTTTTCTTAAGTCCCTGTGGATGAGGACCTGGTTAGAGTCTCACCATCCCTCAGCTTGTGTGGGAACAGGGTGGTAACTGCTTAGCAAGAAGACAGTTCCCTGAAGACACAGGCAGGGCCTTTGTCCATGAGGGCAGGGCCATGCTTATGCATTCTGCTGGCTGTGCCCCGAATGTAGCAGCCTGGGTCCCAACTGTACCTGCTAGGTGATGCCATTCAGTCTCAGGTGCCCTGGATCCCATGTCCAGTTAGTTTCAGGGCTGCTGCCGCCTTACGGTAAGGCATACCAGAGGGAGGAGAGACGGTAGCAAGCCAGCGCTGGGCTCTAGTCCTGCCAAGGAACCCTTCTGCCTCTTACCCAGCCTTAGAACACAGTATTCCAATGCAAAGACTTCTTGATGTGTGACTCTGGGTAAAAATCTCCACTGCTTTCCACCATTCTTTCTCCGCACTGGTGACTACAGCACTAAGATGCTCAGGTGGCTATAGGGTCGCCTGAGATGATGCTCAATGCCGCGGATGCCCTATCCTGAAGCCACCACACACGGTCTGCTGTTCAAGGAGCTCTGTGAGTGGCTTACACGTGTTCTCCACCCCATTCCTATCAAGTCAGCTCTGTCATCTCCCCTTTCAGCTGGTGGGGCACAGCTAAGAGAAGCAACTTTCCTGAGGTCGGATCACAGGGTGAGCAGGTGGTGAGTTTGTCCCGAAATGGGCTGGCGGGGCCCAAACCTTAGGCCGCCTGGGCTGCAACTCTGTGTACTCAACACAGTTCAACTTATGCCTGCCTCCTTCTCAAATCATAGAGAGGGAGTGTGGAGGTCCCATGTCACTATCACTAACACCCCAGGGACAGTGGAGTAGAAAGCGATACTGTTTTGCGGCTGGGATGTTGATAATGAGGCGCTAGTGGGCCTTGTCCTATGGAGAGTCACCAGGGTCTGGGCCACCACTGCAAGGTTTTCCTGTCAGGAGGCTCCCAGTGCCTGGGACAGGGGTTGGCAGTTAGCATTGTAGATGAGAGGCCTGAGGGACAAGGCAGATCTAAATTCAGGCCCCAGCTCCATCCTTCATCTGCCCGAGGCAGATAATCCCTCTGAGAATCTATCAAAGAGTGGTAACTGCTCACTTACACAACCAGAAGTGAAGATGTGGATCTTTTCTCTGCTCTTAACCCTCCCCAGTCCTTCCCAGGCCTACGGGATCTTACATGATCTGGTTTGGTTTGCTCCTCCAGAGTCATGTTCCTGGTACAAATACACTGACTTCCTTGCCTCTGTCAAACAAGCTAAGCCCGAGCTGTCTGGTGAATATTCCCATAGATCAGAACTCCTTCCACAGCAATGGCTTCTCTCCTGCTCACAGCAGCTCCCAGTCTTTCTCCCCAGCCACTCACTGACTCCTTGTGCTGCTTTAGTACACGTACACACACACACACACACACACACAACACGCACACACACACACAACACGCACGCACGCACACACATGCGCACACACGCGCGCACGCACACACGCGCGCACACACACACACACACACTGCATCAATCCATGTGAGAAAACAAAGCAGTGCAAGAGCTCAGGGCTCAGGAATGTTGACGGGAACACGGGGTGCTGGTTTGCACAGTATGTCTCTTCCAGTTCTATGAGGCAGCTGTCCTTTCTGTCGGACTTGTTGCTATGTGCCTGGAGGAGAAGACTGACTGGTACACACATGCAGTCACTGGACAGATCTGAGCTGAGTGCTGCTGGATGCAGGATATGCAGAAGGAAGCCTGCCCGGCGTATGGCGGGCACATAGAGCCTGGAGACAGCAGCAGGCGGTGGTTATTATTATCTCCTCTAGTCTCTTGTTTTGAGGAGGATTTTTGGACTCTCTGCATACTCTCTGCCCCACAGTGTCCGCTCAGAGGACCTAAACAGAGTTCTTCTGCCTTTCTGCATTGATGCTGGCTGCACAGCCTGTTTCTGGGAGCACTTGGGAGTTGGCCATCAGCCTACATTCCGGAGAGTCAAGGCTGTACCTCGCAATCACCAAACATAAACAAATAAGCATGTTTTTAAAAAGGCCAAGAAATAAGACCAAAACGTTAATGATAGGATATTTCCAGTGCCCAGGTCAAGTGATTTGTATCTTTAATCCGTGTGTCTGTATGCATGTTCGTGTGTCCTGGTGCATGTTCATGTGTGCTGGTTGGGTGATAACCTTGGGCGCCGAGCCTTAGGCATCATTCCTAATTTTTTTCCCTTTGAGACAGGGTCTCTCGCTGGCCTGGAGCTTGCTAATTAAGTTAGGCTGGCCGGCCAGTAAGCTCTGGGGATCATCTGTCTGTTTCCCCAGCAGTGGGATTATAGCATGTACTAACACACCCTGAATTTTTATGTGGGTTCTGGGGATCAAACCTCGTCTTCGTGCTTGGAGAGTGAGTGCCTGCCTGCCTGAGCCCTCCCCAGCCCTATTTTAACATTTACCATTTAAAAGGAAACATGTTTAAAAGGGAAGAGTGCTGACAAGCGTCACTTAGAAGCACAGAGCCGGAAGATAAGGAGACAGGCAGCGGGGCAGAGTGAAGGATTTCTCCAGCTACCTTGTGATGGATCTTCCAAAAGTGCTTATGTTAGCATGCCAACCTGGACATCCGTCATTTAGGTCACTTAGGGATGGGGGAGACACAAACACTTGCCGGAAGTGATGGTGGTTCAGGCTGCTGCTGCTGCGGTGAGCCCACCTTACTCTGCGCTTGCCGAACTGTTTAGTTCCTGATCAGATTATTTGGCCTGTGGGATGGACGAGGACACTGACCTCCAAGAAAACATGTCTCCTGATGCTAAAACTGCACAAGTCCGTGACAGAGCGGAAACTGTGTCATGGGTGTCCTGACTCCCAGATCATGGGTCCCCTAAATTTTATACCCCCCCAACACCTTAGATGTCTAGTTCCTCTAAGAAATCAAAAGTTTCTGGAGTTTTCCATAGGAGCACAAGGTGTTGCGCCCATTTGGAGTTGTATCCGCCCTGTGCAACTCCTTGCTCACCCCTGCTGGTAGCTCCCTGCTCATCCCTGATGACAGTTTCCTGTTCATCCCTGCTCTGGTATGGGTGGTTGGTTTATGACTGGGTATGATCTGCTTGTGGGTGGGTGGTGTTTCTACCCCTTTTACAGATACAGGACTTGAGGTTTGGCAAGACTAGTGAGGGTCATATGGAACGGAAATGACAGGGATGGGACTCAAAGCGGTGTCTTTAATTTTGTCTGGGTTCGTGAGAGGGAGCTTTGCAGGGAAGCGTTGTTCTGCTCCAGGCGCCCCTCTCTGAATGGAGAGGGATCCAGTCCCCTTTACACCCAGAAGAGTCCCTGAGCTGTCTGAAGCTGGCACCCACCAGCGTGAGCCAGGGCATGAGAAATTAGCCTCAAAGGGGAAGAACAAATGGCTCTGGGAAGGGATGCCCCCTGACCTTCAAGGGAAGTAGGTCTTCAGGATGGCCCTACCCCACACAAGCCACTGTGCTGGACTGACCTCAGAGCCTGGGACGGCCATCGTCACACTTGATTGTCATCGCCACTGAGTGGCGTAGGACTGTAGGGATCATGTCCTACTTGCTGCAGCTGAGACCTCATGGTGCGCAGGTGTCAGTGACTCAGCCAGGCTCTCGAGGAGCCAGCTGTGCACCTGGTACTCAGACACATGAAGGAAGGAGGGAAACAAGAAAAGCCAGCTCTTCCCGGCCGCGGCTGTCCTGGGAAAGGCAACTTCTCAATGCCCACATAGAAAGCTGTGAGCGGCTACTCACTGGCTTCGGCAATCCTGGCCTCATGACCACGGAATGGCTGAGAACCCCTTTTCAGTGACCTGACTCCCTCTGCTGCTCATTCTGTTAGTCACTCTCAGAAGGCCCTTGGTCCTCCCCCTCCCCCAACTATCTGCCATCTTACTCAAATCCTACCTCTTTCCTGGCTCCGTGCCTTTTTCCAGCTTCTCTTGAACTAAGTGTTGTCTCTGCTGACACCCTGCCAATGGAGGCCTTGAGAAGCCCCTTCATTTTTTACTTATTTTTGAGACAGGGTCTTGCTATGTAGCCTCAAACCCACCATCCTCACACTTTAGTCTTCTGGTTTCTTGTGCCCCCTCACCTGGCCTGAGAAGACACTTGAACGTGCTCAGGAAGTTGGCTTTGGACAGAGGCTAGATGCCAGGACTTCGGAAGACGGCCCAGGTGTTCTAGCCTCCCCGTGCGCTGACTGTGGGATCTTAGGCGAGTCACTTAATTCAGACCCTTCCTCTCTAGACGGGAGGAGGCGGTGTGTGTGCTTATAAGACCACTCATGCGGGAAAGAGTTAAAATGAAGCGGTCCTGAGTCTGCCTAAGACTGGCCCTGGTTGGTATCTGAGGTGCGGGCCTCAGGAGGGTTCCCTGTGTGAACTGATAAGGCCCACTGGGCACACACTTCGTCTTCAACCTACTGCGGCAGCCATGTTTTTCTTCCAGGATGCTGTAATTTCAGTATGTCCCAGGCAGAGGTGGTCCATATGGCGACCCTTATTATAACCTAGGGCACTGGGTCCCTACTGTGCCTCCTGCCTGGCAGCGTTCTGTGCCTACCACAGTTTCGCTTGGGGAGCAGAGTGTGCCTGTTCTGCACGGCTGCACTGGGCACAGCCTCTGGAACCTGGAGCTTGGTTAGAAGCCCTCTACCTCACCCTGCAGATCTTTGCTCTGCCAATCTTGATTCCCATTCTTCCACTGCAGTGAAGGCAGAGCTGCACTCATGACTGTATCATGAGCCCTGTTAGCCATTCCCCAAACCTGGTGTGGTCCTGGAGACTTCCAACACGCCATTTGTGGGGAAGCTGCAAGGATTAAGGGGTTCTATGTGGGAGGGATTCTCATTAGCACGTGGCAGCCCCCAGGGAGGTCTCCGAGAGGGTCAGTCATGGGTACGGATGCTCTCCAGCACACAGAATTATGTCATCTCCTCTGCTTGGTGCGCATGCTCATGTAAGCATCATCCGTGGTGCCTGTCTTCCCTTCGCAGGTCTACCTCCCTCTGGGAGCTTCTTTGCACGGCAGTGGCATTTGTCTTATATGGGATCTTACACACAGCTGAGATCAAATCACCCAGGGACAGAGAAGACTGCCCATTCTGACTCTGCAGTGTTCATTTTACAGATGAACTAAGGAGGCTCAGGCTGGGCGAACGACTTTCTGGGCTCGCCCTGACCCATCCCTGTGCCTCATTTGGGGAACCACAGTAGGCTTGGCCTAGAGACTGCAGGGTGGCCTCATCCCTGAGGTTACATGGGCGGTTTCTCAAATTCAGTATGACCACAAAATGAGCTCCAGGCTCCTGAACCATGGCTGGGATGAGCTGAGGCAGAGCAGAGGTCTGGCAGCCTTCTGTTTAGGCTTTCCCCTCATTCAGCAGGAGCCTAATGGGTTATTAATCAGACAGTCCCTGTGAAATCAATTAAAATCTTGATGCCACAATCTGTCAAAGAAGTGGATCAGAGGTTGGGGACCCATCGACACATGGCTCCACAGAAGAACCACAGACGCGCCTATAGGGCATACTCCAGGTCTAGGGAGCACAAGTGGGTCCAGGCTCCTCCCTGGAGAACTCAGTGAACCGAGGGGCTTGGCAGAGGTACAAGGGTATAAGAAGGGAGTGAGTCTCCAGAAGTCCCCTCTCGCCAGCCTTCTGCTAACCTTCTTTTTCTGCCAGGAGGAAATATAATCTCTCCTGGTCATCCTACCAGCTGCTATGGGAAGCTGTCCCTTTTCAAGCGTCAGTCAAGCATATCTGGTCACCCCTCTGTCCCATCGCCACTCTTTTTACCTGTGTGTTCATATTTTAAGCCCCCCCCCTCCCCGTGCTGTGACAAGCACTGTGTATTGTGCTGGAGACCCTACAGTAACTGGATCACAGCGTGTCTCCCAGCTCCCTCTGCCATGACCATCTGAGGCAAGAGGTTGTTTTCTTTGCTCTCTTAGCACACAGTAGGCACCTGGCGAGTATTTACTGATAATGAGAACCGCTGTGAGTTAGTGGGGGCCCCTAAGACGGTTGGTCTCAATGTAACCGCTGGAAAAGTCTGATAATAGGAGGGTGGGTTAGAGATGGCTGCCAAAGCTTTGATTCTTCTCCCACTGGGAAGTGGGGTTCAATCCCTCTCCTCTTGAATCTGGTTGGCCCATGACAACGTCAGTCGACAAACGAGAGCAGAATTGACACTAGGCCCGGTCTAGACTAAACTTCTCAGAGGATCAGCGGCTTCTGTCTCCATACCTTGGGACTCGGATGCACACAGAATGAAGGACAATTATCCCATTCAGAGGATCATAAGCAGAGGTCCCGAGGCATCTTAGGGATGAAGGAGTCCCATAGACAAGGGAAAGGCATGTAATGTGTGCTAAAGATGAGTTGACACTATTAATACCACGTGGAGCAGGAGAGTCCTCCATCCAAGTCCTCCCCTATCTCCTGACTTTCCTGTGAAGGACAAACTGCACATTGCCTTTGTCACTAAATTGGGAGGCATTTGTCATGTAGCAGTGACAACTGGGACCAGAAATTACGATTGTTTTCAGGGGTGCAAATGCACAAGGTGTAGGTCCACTAGTGAGCGGCAGGGTGGTAGTTTGGGGGGGGGATGTACCTGACCCTGAGGACTGTGCCTCTCGATGGTGAACGGCCTGTCACATTCTCAGGACACTGGGCCACACGTTTACAAAGCAGTGAGGGGACAGACTCTGTCCTCTTCCTTCCTCCGCTGGGTAGGGACTCGTGGCTACTTTCTCAATGACTTATTCCTTCACAGAGTTGACACAGGGGAGCAGAGCTTTATGAACATACAAGAAATATCTCTAACAGTGTGGTTGCTCGATGCCGGGCACTGTATGTGTGTCTCTTACGTTTGCTTCTTCTTTCCAACCTCTTGGAAAAAGATAATTTTTATCCTAATCTGTCAAGGAAGAAGCCAAGGCTTGGGGATGTTGAAAAACTCACTCAGCCAGCCGATGTGTTTAACATACAGGTCTCATGCGGCTGAAGATAGCTATGGATCACCTGGGAAGACCAACATGAACATGCAGAATTCTGATGGCGTCGTCTAGCGGGGTTGGTACTGCTCTTAGCTTGGGGGCTATCTGTAGATGCACAGAGCTCTGGGGTCACAGAGGAAGCCTCTTCAGCGTTCAGCTGGGCTGCAGGAGTAAGTAGGACTCAGCTAGACCAAGAGGTGAAGAAGAGGGCACCTCCAGTGGGCGTGCAAGACCTGTGCAGAAGTCTGAAAGGGCACAGACTTGGAGAAGGCTTACATGCATGTCCTCAATATTAAATACATGCACTCTAACTATATATAATGATGGTGTGTGCTGCATGTGTGTTGATGAGAGGGTGTGCATGCCCATATGTGCCTTTTGGCAGATCGAGGTGGTACATTTCTTCTTGCTTATCCTATTTGCTAGCTCTCTATGGTGGATATTAATTATCTGAATGATAATGACAGATGAAAGCCCAGTTTCACTCATTCTAAGCAATGGAGACAGGAGGACAGAGGATCAGCGAGGCAGGCACGTTCTAGCCGATGGGCAGGGGAGGGGAGGTGGGACGATCTTTACATCACATATTGACCATCTGGGACACCTCTCTCGGTGCCCTTCTCCTGCCTCTCTTCCCCTTGAGAAACTTACAGACTCGCGGGAAAAGGTCCTACTTTGCTCGCCAAACGAACACCCAAGCAGAGAACAGCCTCCATGATCCATGCAGATAACCAGAGCCACTGATTGGCTGCTGGTCTCCATCAGCCATGTTCCACTCGAGAAATACTGAAGATAATGGAGACTTGACAGCTACCCGGGGTGGGATGATAACAGTTAGTCCACCCTGTGATTGATGTGAGCGAGAAAGACATTTCAAAGGATGCGGATGGACAGACATGGTGATAACAAAGACACCGGCCGGGGCGGGTCCTGGTAGGCTCACATCTCTGACAAACTAGGGTTTGGAAAAATGGTCCCACAAGTACAAAATGTGACCAAAGGGTTGTGATTTTTCTCTTGCAGATCCCATGAGCTCAATGTACTGATGTTGTCATCATGATTGTCGGGGGTCCACAGAGGCGGGTGGGTGTAACTTTTGTGTGTAGGCTAATTTCCCTTCCTCGGGCGTGGTTTGGCTTTGTGCTCCTCACGAAGAACAGGAGTTTGGGAAGGGAAAACCTATGTGTGCTATTTGTCTGTGTGTGTGTGTGAGAGAGAGAGAGAGAGAGAGAGAGAGAGAGAGAGAGAGAGAGAGAGAGAGAGAGAGAAAAGAAGAAAGAGGAGGAGGAGGAGGAGGAGGAGGAGGAGGAGGAGGAGATTTGCTGGACCAGCCTGGTATGTGTCATCTATGATTTAGAGAGCAGAGAGAGAGGCGTGCCCAAAGCGCTCTGCTCGGGTGTTAGAGTGACAGATGATCTGATTCTCTTTTTATCTTCCTATGATTTCTTAAGTGGTCACATGGTTTTTATAAACACACACACATGTGCGCGCGCGCGCACACACACACACACACCGTTTGGAAAACAGTGGCTAAGCACGGTGGAGGAAGATGGCAGCAGGCCTGAGCTGAAGGAAACACCCCATGGCAAATGCTGCAGGAAGGGAATGAGCCGCAGGGTAACAGTACTGGACGGAGGGTCTGGTGCCCTGAGTTCGAGTCCTAGTCATGCATTGTACCAGCCTCCTGTGTCTCCTGTGTGACCCGAGCTGGCCACAGAGCCACTGATTCTCACCTTCCCGAACTCCTGAATGAGGACATCATGCGATGTACGCAGAAGACATGGAATCACCACATGCAAGCCTGTGCTAGTGATGCTAATGGAAACCCTTGGGAACTATCTGGGTGCAGAAGGGCCAACAGACCAGGAAGCAAGAAGGGAAGGGGAGACTGACCTTCACAGAGTTCTTTCATAGTCCAGACAGGTCGGATGCTAGCCATAGAGCAATGAAATCACATACAACTGGCTGAGCTAAGGACCCAAACAAAATGGAACCGGGTGCCTGCCTTGTCTATACTTGGCCTACCTCCTTTGTACGCTTCTTGCCCACTTTTACAAAAGCCTTACCTAACTCACTGCATTACCATTGTGTAGACAAGGCAAGCAACGTCCATAAGTTTATCAACTTGACCAGTGTCATACCTTTAGGAAGCAGCAGGCTAGTGCTGGGCCTCTGCTTTAGTGGATTCAAGAATCCCAGGCTTCCCCAGCTCTCTCCTACCACTGGAGAGTCCCAGCCTAAGACAAGGCATTTTCTATCAGCTTCTCCAAAGAGACAGGAGGTAGAGACACAGTCCCTACTGCCCTGGCCACCAACAGGCCCTAGACCCTGGTTGGTCTGTCCTCTGCCCACCCAGCCCACCCATGCCCTCCCAGCCTTGGTCCACTGGGACCCACCTGGTCTCCAGTGGGATGTTACTGTTGAGCAGCCAGTTGTCCTGGGCATGGGTTGGCTCCTGGGCGCTGCCTGCCGGGGGCTCCCCGGAGAGTGAGTGGTCTGTGGGTGCCGGGCTGGGGTTGCTCCTGGGGGTGAAGTTGCCCCTGTTCAAGGAGTTGATGGAGGCCGCATGGTGCTGGTTGGGGGTATGGGCGTGGGGGAGTGGTGGCGGTGGCGTCCGGAGCCGAGGGTGGTTCTGCAGGCCGCTGGGGTGATCTGGGGGAACAAGCAGTCATGGTCAATGGGCTGCTGGCTGGGCACCACCTCTGGCGGGAGGAACAACCACAGAGGACTGAACAAGACCACAGGGGTGAGAACGAATGTGCCTGGCACTAGCAAATTACACGTTAATTCATTCAGTCAAATTTGTAGTCCACGGGTACTTCTGAGTTCCTTCCGTTCTACATGTGTGTTGGGGCAAAAAACAAATAAAAATGCCCACCCCACACACTGCTTTAGGAGAGTAATAAGAAACAAGACAACGAGAGCAACACACACACACACACACACACACACACACAGAGCACAGACGCAAGCATGTGAGAGTCTAGCCGCCCATGCTGATGACCTGATTCCTGTCCACAACTTTACTTTTTGTCTCTCAGACTTTCGTGGGTTTTGTCTTTAGAGTATAGTCTCACACCTGTGGCCTCCTCACCTGGGAGTGAGTGTGTCTGAGATGGAAGTTCTGGTGCCCTGACCCAGACTTACTGATCCAAGAACCCTGGGCTAAGGGCCCAGGAATCTGACTTTACAGAGCGTCCCAATGACTGACCTACGCTTCAGTCTGAGAGTCACCAACCCTGGGAACGGCGCACGGTAAATGAAGTTAGCAAGGTAAATGAGTGCAATGTGCAGGTATCTGAGAGCAGACTCTTCTAAGAACACAGAGCCAGGGCAGAGGTGACGTCTGTAAGAAGCACAGGTACCCACGGAGGTCTAGACCAGATGGCCTCGGGAGATGACTTGGAGAAGGGTGAGCCGCACTGTGTCTGGGTGATTCAGAACTACCAGTATACTTACCGAGCACACGCCGTGTGCCAAATGCTGTTCTGAGCCCCCACACCGATGAGGAGGTAGAGAAATCCTTTATTTAGTCCCCCTCAGTTACTCAGAGCAATGGGTATTGTTCTTACTAAGATGTAGGCAGAAAACCAGGTCTCGGGGTGGATGATTCGAGTTCTCATAGGAATGTGGTAAGGCTAACCGAATCAGGCAAACAGAAATTGCTGTCGTGATGACAGACAGGCCTGTGGGTGACCTAAGCTACTCACAGAGGCCTCAGCTCACAGAGCTGAGCAGTGTGACAGGACAGGAAGTTGGGGGATTGGGGTACTGTCTAGATTCTATCACTTGCTAAACATAGAACCCCAGGTGAGTCGCCTCTTCGAGCCTCAGTTTTCTCATCTGTGGAATGGGAAGTGCCTTTGGGGCTGAGATGAGAGTGTTCCAATGCTAACAACCTTGGCCGTCAATGGGAAGGAAATCTGCTAAGGGAGAATGTCTCGTCTCACTCTGTTTCTTAAGCATCTAACACAGATTATTGTAGTCCATGGCCAGAGGTAGTGGAAGTGCCCTTAGAGAGGAGCGTGGTGTCTGGGCTGGAACATGCTGACCTAAAGCAAGATGTTTGCTCTGTGCCTGAGCAGGGACACCTGCCTCAGTAACTGTTTGGAAGCTCTGGATCATTGTAAAATTCTGCAGCAGTTCCAATCCATACTTTCTTTCTATAGATCCCATATTGGTCCATCTGGCCACATATGAGCTACTGTGGTTTACAAACACCACCTTCGGTGAAGGCCACTAGAGTATCTAAGTTTTGCCAGTCTGTTCTTCCAGAAACAGTTTATGGCTCTTCTAAAAAGCTCCTTGGGTATATTTGGTAACTCATGCATATAATCCCAGAAGAAGGCTGAGACAGGAGGATTGTCTCATAGGAATCTGAAGTCAACCTGGGCTACACAGAATGATCTGTGATAGCCTGAGTTATAGTGAGACATAAGTAAGTAAATGTTTGTGGTTGCCATGGTTCTCAAATATCATCTTTCATTTAACAGGTACAGAAACCCTGAGCACCGGTGTCTCTGCTGACTGTCCCCAGCCCGAGATCCCATGGCGGTGTCCTGCCAATACTGAGCAGAGGAGCAGATCACAGAAAGGAACTGGGTCTTGCTGGCCCACAGTTCTGAGTTCAAATTCTGTCTCTTCCCCTTACAAGCTGTGACTGTGGGACGGGCAAGATGTTTCCTGCTTTCCATGCATGTTTTGATACGTGTGCATGCATGTGTGTATGCACACATACACACACACCATGGCATAAGCATGTGTCACACATACATGCATACACACACTGTGGCATAAATGTACACACACATATGTATAGACATGCACATATATGTGTGCTCATACACAGGTACCCCATAAATAAATGTAAAAATTTTAATGTATAATTTTTTTTATTTTTTTTTTGGTTTTTCGAGACAGGGTTTCCCTGTGGCTTTGGAGCCTGTCCTGGAACTAGCTCTGTAGACCAGGCTGGTCTCGAACTCACAGAGATCCGCCTGCCTCTGCCTCCCGAGTGCTGGGATTAAAGGCGTGCGCCACCACCGCCCGGCTAATGTATAATTTTTTAAAAAACGTATCATGTCTAACAAGTTGCTGAAGTTCTCGAGTCACAGTTTCCTGGGGAATTCTTTCTAGAGACAATGGCCACCGAATATGGTTATTTTGAGATTTGAATAAGATGCTTTATGTCAGTGCTCAGCACAGTGCCTGGCATATAGCATTTTAACTACATGGTAACTATTTACTTTCCAGTGCTGCTGGCTAAACCCTGGGCCCCACGTTTTGGCAAACGCTCTACTATAGGTCTACACTCCAGTCCTGCAAACAGTAGCTGATAGGTCTACACTCCAATCCTGCAAACAGTAGCTGATAGGTCTACACTCAAGTCCTGTAAAAGGTAGCTGATAGGTCTACATTCCAGTCCTGCAAACAGTAGCTGATAGGTGTACACTCCAGTCCTGCAAACAGTAGCTGCTGGTCTACAGCAATGCTAAAGGAACATGAATGAATAACCAACCCATAAAGCATTAGATGCCACCACGGGGTTGAGTCTTCAGCATTTGCAACAGAAGTTCTAAAACAAAAGAAGTGAAGAGGGAGGACAGGAAAATGCCCAGCAGAAGGGCAGTGCCCTTCTCCTATGCCTGATGGATCCGGCTGTGACCAGCCCACTAGCTCCTGGGAGCCAGAAAAGTATCCGGAGCTCAACACAGATCAGGAAGTAACCGGAATGGATGGCCCTGTCCCTCGAGTGAGCTGCCTAGGGCTTCAGATTTTCAAAGAGAAAGGCTGTTGGATGCATTTGACAGGTTTCTCAGGGCAAACACCAAATCTGTCTGTCCTGGGCTCACTGTGGACCCTGGAGGTCCCTATGGTTGGTTCAGGGGCTGATGGGTTCTCAGATGAAGATGTGCACACCATCCCCGACAAGCGTCAGTTTCAGGGGTGGCTGGTTAAGAAGAGTACAGAGCAGGGCCCAGGGGTCTCGCAGAGCAGCTGCAGCTTCAGCCCTGGGTCTGACAGGTGATGTGACATTAGGGCAAGTCACCACTTTCCCAGCCTCTAGCTACTACTTACTTAGCAAATGTGCATGCATCAAAGGTGCCAATAGAAGAGGGAGAGATGGTGGTCTTTTATAAGTTCAAAATAAAGATTCACAAGCATGATCAACTTGGAAATGCTCAATCTAGTTAGACAGCACCCCCTGAGAGAACTGTGTGCGGCCTCATCATACAAATATGTATTGAGGACTTACCAAGTAACAGACGCTAAAGGCTTTACTTAGGAAACCCTGCAACAGCTCCAAAAAGAAGAGGCTATTGTTATTCTTCACAGAAAGATCAAGTAACTTGCCCACATTTACGCGACAGAGGGAGCCAGAATTTGAACTTCAGCAGATTGGCTCCAAGGCTGTCGTGTGAAATCCTTCACTCACGCGCATCAAGTGAGCCAGGACAGGCCAAGCGCACCCAACAATGTCTGCCATACAGGGTGTATGTCACCTTGTACTCCAGCCCCTCCGGAGCATCCTGAAGGCACAGAGGTGGAGGTTTGACTCGAGCCCCTGGGCTCTAGGAAGACTGCAGGAGAGGCGAGGTACGGCCTGTGTTTGGGGGGCACTCCAGGCAGAAAGTGATGAGTGTGCACGGTGATAGAAGCCAGCGTGGCTGCTGGGGACACACTCAGTCAACAGTATGAGTGGCTGTGAGGGGCGGTGGTGGTGGGTGAGGTAGGGACAATGAGACAGGCCGAGGTGGTGGCTGCTTGGAGGGAAGAGGCTAGAGAACCTGGTCATCAGTGGAAGGGTAGGAGCTGGTGCTGGGGCCACTTTAGCACTGAGACTGGCTGAGGGTGAGGCAGGGGTGGGAGGTAGAGGACCAAGCATGGCCCAGGTCAATGGCAGATGTCTTCTTAGGAAATGAGCTGCAGTTGAGCAGGCCACGCTCATGAGAAAAGAAGCATAAACTTTCATAGCTTTGGCTCAGCCACGAGACTCAAGCGCTGAAATCTAAGAACATCAGATGGCTCCAAGAAAGGGTTCCAGGCCAGGTGCCCGCACACACCAACTCTGCCAGACCGCAGACAGGTAGGTGCCCAAGGCTCTCTTTGCGCCGGAGTTAATGATGACCCCAGTGTGCACGGCAGTCATTAATCGGGCCCCGAAGACCGTCAGATACGGAAGACGATGGTATTTAATTATCATAAAACACAAAAACTCCAGTTGCCCGAGCATGCCAACAGAAAGAATTATTTGGCTTCCATTAAAATGCCATTGACCACCACTGGCTCGGGGTGGTGATGTAGAGGCGCTGAGACCTCTGCTAATGAGCCTTGGCCTGCAGGACCAATTTAGAGAGGCCGGGGAGCTCTTCGTCAGCGCAGCTGCAGCGGCATCTGACGGTCCCGCTGCTAATCTCAGTTCGGCCTCCGCGGTTTATTTAACTTGAGTTCCACCTTCTGTCACCTGGCAAAGGTACGTGGCAGTAACTGGCAAACTGTAAGATCCCAAGCAAGGGTCAGAGAGAACTGCCATGGACCCTGATCTAAAAGCGAGCCCTGGTGTGAGGGTGAGGGGTAGATCTCTGGGGCGTGGCTTCCCTTTCTCCTCTTGTGAAATGCTTGCTGCTCACTTTCACCTAGGTCGAGGTTGCAGACGGGAATTCTCAGTCGTAGCTGGTCTGACGCACTAGATGGACTTGGACGGGTCCTGAAGTGGGGCGGCCCCTGCAGAACTTCCCTTGCTGGGAGTAACACAGACTGGAGGTTGCAAGGGCTGCTTTACTTTCTCACTGACGTGAGGCAGAGCAAAACCCCAGACTGTGGCAATGCTCGGCGTCGTTCAGGTCGGAACAGCACACTGTATCTGCCTGATACAGAGACTCCTACGAGGGGGCTGGAAACGAGGAAGGGGTGTTTCTCGGAGTCTGAGCGCCTGCCCTGGCAGAACACAGTTAGGAAGGCTGACGGATTCGGACTGGTGAGCCCATCCTTGGGACGTGCAGCGCGGAGGCACTGGGAGGGTCGACAGCTACTTTACTGCTTGCTCTGAGCTCTAGACCATCCTCTGCCCTTCTCTGACCCTTGAAGACAGATGCCTGAGATTCCCTTGTCCTTGAGCTGAATTCCAAAACTGGATTATGGGTCTCAGGTGAACCTGTGATGATTTGCTCATGAACATCTGGTTGCAAAAGATACTCCCAGCATGCTGTGCGTGGGATATACTGTATTGGCCAGGTATCAAATATGGTGAAAGCAAAGAACGGGTTGCTTTCTGCTTCTATGCCTCTTTCAGGCTTCCCTCTTGATTTGTGAGCACTGCTGTCAACAGAGGCCAGCTGGGCAGGGTTTCTGCAGCAAAACTGTCACAGATTTGTTGGAAAAGGCCAGCTGAAGCCAGAAGCAGTGGTGGTGGGGTGTCATTTCTGGGTGCACGCATTCCTTCGACTTAAATCTACGTCTACCTTGAGGCTGAGTTTGTTCTGGGAGAGCTTTCTGGCTGTCAGGCGAGCTGTCCCTTCCTGTTGCTGTCACCTTTGCAGCCTTTTCAAAAACGGTCTGTCCCCTAAACAGTCAGGTCAAGGCCTGAATCAACAAAGGCCACAGTTGATAGGTAATGCAGGAGGGAGTGCGTGCGTGCGTGTGCGTGTGTGTGTGTGCGTGTGTGTGTGTGCTTCCACGCAAGAGTGCCTGTGTGTGTTCAGCAGGAGGGTGTGCTGGAACGGATACACAGCCCGTGGAGCACAGAGCACAAGAACGAGGGTGGTCTACTGTCAGTCTGTGCGATAGGTAGAGAGGGCCGAGGGGAGGCTCCCAGACTGAATCATCTCAAACACTGGAGGGTGACGCTCTGCTGGGCTAATCAGCACTTCCCTGACTTCCTGAGGTATGGAATCTGAGGTTCCAGAGAACAGGAGGAGGATCAATCCTGTCAGCCTGGAAAAGGGAGAGCTTAAAGACGGTGTGAGCCTATCTAGAAGCCTGCTAAGAGCTTAGGACTAGTTTTCCGAGCCTCACGGATTTGTTCATACAGTCTACACGCCAGGAAGTTAAATGCCCAGTTATACCCCATGTAGCAGAGTTCTAGACTAAAGAACTTCTCAGTATGGCTACTAACTCACTCATGACTTTGGATGGGCCTCAATTTGTGCATCAGGAAAATGGGATTCCTCCGACAGAGGATCTCTGGTAGTCTCTGCCAGGCTCTGACAGTCCGAGTCCTAGTGATATCCCTTTGCTCCTCTTAGGGAATGTCCTAGAAAGAAGACAGCCAGATGGGCGCTCCTGCTGCCCTCAAGCATACTGAGCTCAGAAGAAGAGTGGACTGTCTCCATGGAGACTTCAACAGGGATAAATCCAGACCAGACCAGAGAAGAACAAGAAGCCTTCTAGGAAAGGTTCCACGGTCAAGTCCATCTGAGACCCCTCAAGCAGCTGTTCCAGCCAAAGCTTTTCATGGACTGCTCTGATTGGAAGGCCATGTCGCCTGCATTATCACGTTGACTCAAATTAGAAGCTGCCCCTTCCAAGTTTTCTGTGACTCCCTTCTCCCTTCTTTGAGGTGGAGGCTCGTCCTTCAGGTTCTTAAGCCTCCATAACTCACTAAGTCATCCCCAGAGTCTTAGAGCCCACTGGAACAGAGAGTTTGATGGAAGGTGGCTCACTAAACACTTGTGATGAAATGAGGGCAGTATGTAGAAGGAGAGGGGAGATTTGAACCTGAAGCTGTTCTGCCTTAATCGTGGCAATTACACACCCCATGAGCCTCTTCTGGGTTCTTGTGCCCTTTCAGTCAACCCATTGCTGTCACCGAGGTGTGCCAGCGTCTATCACAAGATAAGGCTATTTCTTCAGCATTTACTGATGGAAGTAAAGGGCAGGGAGAGAAGGGAACATGATGGAGGCGATTTTTTCTCCTGAGGATGCTCTCTGGGTAAAGAGCATTAGAAAAATGACCCGATAAACTGCCCTGACCTTCAGCACTGGGGTCTGTTTCCATGACACAGGTGTTCCCTTCAGGAGCTCGGACAGCCAAGCCTTTATTCTATATTATTTATTATACAGTTCTACCTGCTGCTGAAAACATAATGCATGCCACCTCGGTTGTCAGCTGTGCTCCCTGTGCAGTTTGAAGACTGTCAGGCCGAGTGGAAAGAAAGCATCAGTGTTCCTGAAATACCTAAAACCCTCCGTGTTTCCCAACAGCCGGCAACAGCGCTTGGGTGCAGAAGCCTGCAGGGTTGTGGACCCCCAACAGGAGAGTCATGGTATAAAAGGAATACCACCAAGAAATGGATACTTTTTGTGTTTTCAGGATTGGGAACCTGCAGTTCTGTGTGGTTTGGTGGCTAACCCAGTGCCCATGCACAGAGACCCTAAGCCTGACTTCAGAGGCCACCCAGCGGCCACCCCAGGCTCTTCAGAGCTGAATATGAAACCTGTGAGTCCCAAACACTGTAGTATACAACCCCGTCAAGTCTCAATACAGCATGGTGGCATCCTGCTCATGCGATGGACACCTTTCTCCTCCAGACGCTAACATACTTCTTGATGGGAGAGGAAGCCGAAGGCATCAGCTCATCACCCTGACCAGGGCGGTACTCGCTATCACTCGGAACCCCACCACAGCTGGGCTTTCTTTCCAATACACATTCCGGAGATTGGGGGCGGGCTTTCTAGTCGCTGATGTCCAAAGCCTGGTCACACTGGAAACAGGAGACATTATCGTGCTCTCGTTACCCTCTGCCAAGTGCCTGACTCTGTCCCTAGGCCACAGAAATGTATTACTCATACCTATGATGGCCTCCAAGCATTAGAAGGAAGACCGATTTTCTGTTAAGTGTCTTCAGTGCCAAAGTGTCTCTGAGGCAGCAGGAGGGAAACATGGCTCTGTGTTAGGAGGGCAGCCTGAAATTGACACAGCCATGGACTCACACATGTGATGGAACTCACCTTGTGCACCCCCTTCCTAGTATGAAATATGGAGATTCCAGTCCAGCGTCCACAGAAAGAGCTAAGGAAACACACGGCCCACAGCACTTGTCCTCTATTTTAGCTACATCTATCATGTATTCCAGAAGGGGAAACTGAGGCACACACAGGCATAATCCACTCTTGTGTCATTGCTACTTGGTGCAAAGACAGGACTGCCACGCATCTGTAGCTTCACCTGCTTGTCCTGGCGAGGGCCACGGCACACTCCCCGCAGGTAACCCTCCTGTTCGTGTCACCTGGCCATCAGGACGGACCCTGTTGATGCTGTTGTCATTGTTTGTATTTGAGAGTGCTCTCTGGTAGACACCCTCCCGGGCAGTGATTGGGGGTTCTTTGTCCTTTGACAGCCATAGCATCCTGGACTGTTTCACCCTGGTACATCTTGCTGAAGGTGACAGACTGACTAGAAAGGTATGAGAAGCCAGAACAGGATGGCGGGCCATGTGAGCACCGTGACTTCACCTCCAGCGGCCTCAGGTTGAAATTCCCTGCTACACACTGGCCACACCACAAGTCCCTTTCCGGTCTCTGTTTCCCACGTCAGCAAGGTTCCTGGTGCCGTGAACTTGATTTCCATGCAGAAGGCGTACACCTGGGCTCATTCCCCAAGCGGATTCTTTTCTTTCGGCTGTGGAATGTTTTATTTTTCCAATTTCACAATCTACTTATGTTAAAAAACGGAAGGGGAAGAAATCCAATCAGCCCGGCTCAGGTTTGCGAAACAAATAATGCAGCCAGCACAGAACCTTAATCAAACAGTGATATTCACAGCCACAGTGATGAGAGCTCTGCCTAATTTAAAGCGCTCAGGGTGTCCTAGGAAAAGCCTCCTGTCAACATCTGTAGCCGGCACCAAGACAGACACTGAGGAGGCAGCATTGCTACCCAGGCCTGGCGTCCTGGGAAATCAGGGGCACCTTCGGGCTGCGGGCTTGGCCCTCAGCCTCCATTCGCACCTGAAAGCCATTCTCTTCTCTCTTTTTCTTTTTGCTATGAGATGAGAGGAAAGGAGCAAATTTGGAATCCAGCAGCTTCCTTAGTTTCACGCGTGTTGTTATGGTCTGAACGTGAATGGTCTCCAGTAGCCCATGTGTGAGGAGGGCTCAGCTGTTGGAGGAGGCCGAATCTTGGAGACTGTGACATTAGCAGAAGTGAATCTGTGCGGGTGGGCTTTGAAAGTGCTGACTCTTTCTGGTCCACCTTTAAGCTTCTGCTTCCTGATCTACCAAGCTATGAACAAGCCATGCTGCAAGCTCACTCCACTGACGACATAATCTGCTCCAGACACCATGCCGTCCGTGTTAGAGGATCTGATGTCTTCTGAGACCATGAGCGAAATCCATCCCTCTCCTTTAGTTGCCTCTGTTGGGCACGTTGTCATAGCAACAAGAAGAGTAACTAAGACAGAAAACTGGCACCAAGAGTGGGTTCTCAGAGAGACACCTGACCATGGCGTTCTTGGACCCTGGACTGGCCTGCGGAACGTGAAAGGCTCTGGAGTTGTGGGCTTGAGAAGTGGGAGAATGCTGTGTGCAGAGTTTTGTAGGCCGGAGCGGGGTCGGGGGGTCATAAGACCAGAACGCCGATAGGAAGCATGGACAGTGAAGACTGTGCTCGTGAGGAGTCCGAGGGGACAGAGACTCCACTGGGATGTAGCTGAATGTTCTCAGCTGGCACAACTATTCCGGGAGGTGGCGAAACCTTTGAGACTGTGGCCTATTTAGCAAAAGTGTATCTCCGGGGGCTGGCCTTGATGGCAATAGTGGTCTCTGGATCTGCAGAGGCCTGCATTCCCCACTTCCTGATTTGATAAAATCTGAACCAGTCACGTCACAGGCTGCCTTTGCCACGGACTGATGCTTGCATGGCCATGCCTTCCATGTCATGGTGGATTGACCCCTCCTTGAAACCATGATCCAGATAAATCCTTCCTCCCTTAGGCTGCCTAGCAATGAGAGAAGTGCCTGATACATACATGTTAAGTACCTGATACATACATGTCACTCCAATCTTCATTAGAACCCTGTGGGGGCAATTACTACTAAGAGTCTCATTTTGTAGCTGAAGAAACTAAGACGCAGAGGATTATTTAGGTTGGCCAAAGCCTGATTTGTTGATGGAGACAGGATCCAGACCTAGGCGGCCAGTTTTGGAGTCTGTATTCCTGATCCTCATGTCCTATGCCTTGACTGTCACAAGGATCACCACTAATCAGAAGCTCTGACAGCCAGCCAGGGCTGCTGTAGGATGAAGAGTCCAATTTGGGGGGGTGGGGTGCTCTTTTTTCCACAATGCCACTGCTCATAACTGTTGTCGGACGATGTGATTCGTAAGACACAGGAATCAGTGCGGGACTGTGAGGTCCCGTAAGGGCCCAGTGCTTCTGCGAGGAGAAGTGGGGCAGATGCTGCCCACCACGCCTTTGCCCCTCGAGTGCCTGGTACGGAGGGTCTTTGCCTGATGCCATTTCTTCTCACTTCAGTTACCGCTGGACTGGGGCATCCCTATCGGCCGCCGGTGAATGTGGGTGGGATAAGGCGGTCAGTGAGCACCCTCGTCCTTCTGGCTCCGGTGTCTGATTCAGGCAGAGATATGTGACTCTGGGGTCTTCCTGCTTCCTCCTCACTCCCTGAGACTGAAACTCATCCCGGACACTGAAACGACACACCCAAGCCCTTCCTCATGCTGCAGATAGATGCAGCTCTGCCCTCTGAAGGTCATTCATGCGTTGTGACCATGATCCTGAGATCACGAGGACCTGAACTCACCCAGGGGTACACCAATTCTTATGTCTGTAAAGGTCTCTTATTGATTTGGGGGTCCCTTGAGATAAATCCCACTTATACCCAGGCCGATACTTGCCACACAGTGGGTGAAAAATTGAACAGAAATGACCGTCTCAGACTTCACTAACGTTCAAGCAAATTCCGCGAACATCCAGTTTTTCTAGTAAAGCATGTCTGTTTTCACTTCACACAGCAAATGCCCTGTGGGTACCGAGTAAGAAGTGGGGGTCTGCTTTTCAGTGGGCGGGGCAGGATTGGCACAGAACCAGAACTGTGCCTCTGGGCTTCTAGATGGGCCAGGACAGTCTGTGGGCCATGGTGACACGGTCTGTGCTTTTAAATTCATGCAATGGTTTTTTATTTACTCTGAGGATTTCACACATGTCTACAATGTAAAATTCCGTCTTTCCCACCCCCTCGCTCCTCTCGCCCAATTCTTCTTGCCCACCCAGCTTCACGCTTTCTTCAGTTGCTGCTTTTATACCTCTCCACATCTAATCAGAGGACGCTTCAATGTGCGTGGGTGTGGAGCCATCCGCTGGTACACTGGCCACCTACCAGTGGCTACTGTCCCAAAGAGAAATGACGCCCCCTCCTGCCAGCTGCCATCAACCGCCTTTAATGACCCTTCAGTGGAGGGCGCGTCCCCGTGGGCCCCTCCCTCGTCCCCGCTGGAATTTTGAGGTCTGCAGTTTTCTTCTCCGCCTTGGCTTCTGCTATATAACACAGGAGCACTGTTACTAATCACACTTACTCCCATTGATTTTTTTATTTTTATCCCCGAGGACAAACTACCTCATCCCTCCTTAATCTAATGACTAAGATTAGCCAAATCCAGCCATCTGATACATATTAGGCATCACCCCAGAAAGGAAGACATCAAACAAAATATGACCAGACCCCTGTGAATGTCTCTATTCTCTTAACTGCCCGTGCACATCGGGCAGAGGCCTTCCAAACAGGGAAAAGCTGTCGGAGGCTGTGTATGCTCTCGGGACCCTTCCTTGGGGCAAGTCACCCTGGAAGCACCTCTGGGTGTGGCCCCCTTTTCTCAGGAGCAAGCACTGAAGCCTCCTGTGTGCTAGGCAGGCACTGTGTTTAAGGTTTTACGATGGTGTTTTCCACGCCACGGTGTTGCACCATGAAGACAACACCATCCCCCTCATTTCACACAGAAGGAAATTCAAGGGAATGGTAAGCCCCAGGCTGCCTAGGAGGTGGTCGGTTCAAACTCAGGACTAACTTAATCCCGCAGGGCCAGGAACTTTCTCCCCCTTCTCCGGACTCTTTTTGGCAGCCAGTAAAGCTGGAGACAGCCAGTCTTGGGAAGATTGACTGACGGAATACAACGGGCACCACTTGTAGCCTTGCATTCAGCAGCCTAGAGAGAGATGGTTGGGTGGCCTGGGCTCATTTTGGTTGTGGCTCTGTAGGACCTGAGGTCTGGCCAGGGAAGGCTCTAGACGAGCAAGCATGTCCAGACACATGGGAACCGTGCCTGAAGGAACTTCAGAAATAACATCTCTGTTCCTCCCTCTCAAGGACACCAATGTGGCCCTGGGGACGGTTTCTAAATGTCAGAGTCTCTGTGAAGATTGTCTGCCCGCCCCTTTCGCACACACTCGAGGTCTGCGCTAGAATTACAGACGCATCTTCTCTGGCCCTCCGTATTTGCCTTGCCTGAGCCCATCTGTGCTGGGCTGTGGTCAGCACAGGAAAGCATTGCAGGCAGGCTCCCAGACGACTCTTGTCCCAGCGGACTGATGGGGAAACCTGGCCATTGAAGGTGGAGGGCCGAGCCAAGAAGAGAGCCTGGTGTGAGGTTGACAGCTCAAGCTGTTCTTGCCCTGGCTTTGGTCCACCCCAGTGCATGCTGCATCTTTCAGGAGGTATCTCAGACTTACTGAGGATCATGGGAACCCCTGGAGCCTCCACATACACAGACCTTTCCCCTCCTCTGACCTCAAGGTAGAAGGCAAGACAGACACTAGCACCTACTATGTACAAGGCCAGGCGAGGGGTGTAGAGAGAAAGAAAGAAAGAAAGAAAGAAAGAAAGGAAGGAAGGAAGGAAGGAAGGAAGGAAGGAAGAAAGAAAGAAAGAAAGAAAGAAAGAAAGAAAGAAAGAAAGAAAGAAAGAAAGAAAGCCCACTAAGACGTCAAGCTTTCCTCGGGGGCCAGGCTTGGGGCAATGAGCCCTAACTGAAGGTAGCATGGAAATCAGTAAGATCCCAGGTGCACTGCATGGCCAGTATGAGGGCTGGAAAGGACTGGAATTCTCTCGCCAGATTTGAAGAGAGGACCTAGACGACAATAAACAACTACCAGACGGCAGCATGCTGCAGGCACACTGCGGGACGTTTTGTCCACGGTCTCAGAGGCAATCTCCCGAGGCCTTGAAGATGGACATCACTAAATGATAAGGATAATCTATAATAAGCAGGGACAGGGCGAGCATAGGCAGGGAGGCAGAAAATAGAGGGGATGCGGTTTGCGCCACTCGGAGGCAATTAATTTAATTAAGCATTGCCCCCCTGACGTCTTCACGGTGACAGCTCTTGTTACTCAACTCTCCCTGTGTTTTGGTCCGGTGTCTCCAACTAGGCCATCTTGTCAAAACATTTCTTTACATCTCTGGCTCTCCCCGGAGTTCACACGATTCTCGGTGTGAGACAAAAGTCACCACAGCTGTCACTCACTAACCGAGGACCAGTTTCCCAAGTCAGAAAAGAACACACATTGTGTGATGGCCACTTCTGAACATCCCATCTGAAGGCCAGTCACCGCCTTGAGAAGGAAGTCCACGGCATGGTGAACACAGACAGAAGTCAAACCATGTGATAGTGTGGCTGTCCTGGCCACCTGTGTCAAATGTGTGAGCGCAGTCCAGAAATAGCGATGGTATTCTCCAGTGGGCATTAGAGCCCAAAAGACCAAAATCAGAAACTAAATTAAAACATCCCAAGCTCAAAATACAAAACTTGCGCTAGGAGGCGCACAGGGGTGATGGGTAAGTTTGGGGGTGACCTCAGAATCAGGCCAGCATCATCAGCATCCTTGCTAGATTTCCTCAGACTTCAGGAAACAGCTCAGCCTGTATTGCCTCGTTCCCCCGGCCCCTACTGTCTGCCGTGCGATGGATGAACCACAGAGAACATGATAACAGACAAAAAAGGTTTCCTCTCAAACAGAAGCTAGAGGTTCAGCGTTAAACACTGTGCAGCATGTGGCCCAGGCCGGTATGTCACCTTTCCGGTCCCCCAAGGGTTGTACAATCAGACAACCTCATTCTTTATTTCATATTCTGCTACCATCTTGGAATTCTTCTAATAAATTTTGAATAAGGATCTCTACACGTCCACAGCACACTGGGCTCCACCAATTATGTGGGTGCTTGTGAAGATGGAAAAGAACTTTGCCCTCTGGCTTCCATCCCGCCCTTCGACAGAGGAGTGACCACTGCTGAAGGTGTCTGAGAGACAGAGAGGGGACTCCTTCTCCTGGGTCAATGAACGGTTCAGAAATGAGCAATGTGACTAGTTTGGGACAACAAGACTCAAAGGCGGTTTCTTGAAAATCCTCTTTGTTTTTAACATCAATAGCTATGAAGCCAGTCTTTCCTGACCATCAAATGGTCTGTACTGCAACTAACAGCCATCTTCCAGATCCAAGCGGAGTCAGCTTGACTAGATCAAGGAAAGCTAGTGCTCTTTCACAATTCCATCCCTCTCCTGAGAAACTAACCCTCAACCCACCCCATCTCTGGGCTTCCGTTTGTGTAAAACAGCACGCCCCGCTACTTGATGCTAATGCTGTGAGTTACCCCTAAAAGTGTCCCAACCGACAAAGTCAGATGGGCTTTATCTAAAATCCAGATCTTGCCACGTACCCACATAACACCTTCAGCAAGCCTCATTTTCTCTCGCTGACTGGAAAACGAGGCTGAGTAATCACATTTCATAAGAGAGAAATGGAGACCAAAGGGAGTAATTCTGAAAAGAGTCTTGGACAGTGCTGGCTACATGCACGGGCTGGGTCACTGACAGGAACCATGATGGTCGACTTCTGGACCCGATGGATAGCTTCTGCCACTGAATTTCCTGGTGGTAAGTTACATAATGAGCTAAATTTCCCAACTACAGGGAAAAGCAGTAGCAATCTTTATTAAAAATAAAATTCTATACTTTGCATGAAAAGCAAGTATGGCTATACCAACAGAATTTACAGGAGTAGGGAAGCCAATTAAACCACGTGCACACCGCAGAGGTAGTCAGAGGCTTGCTCTTTTGGAAATCTGGACCTTCCCCAACCACTCACCACAGTAGGGCTTTCTTCTTAATGAATGCTAATTGCAAAGTTTGTGGAAAAATCCAAGATGGCAAGTGTGAGAGTCTGCAAAAATAAAAATAATTGTGGGGGAACATGTCTGCGGTCCTAGCGCTGGGGAGGGAGCAGCTGTAAGAGTTCAAGTTAAAGGCCAGCCTGAGCCACACAGTGAGACTTTGACTCAACAGAAAAATCACTTCCACTGGCCACCCTAGTTTCTATCTGAGCAACCTTTTGGAACTGAATTCTTACACTAACATTGGTCTCTTGAAAGTGTCCAATCTTCCCTATAAATAAGTACCACCTAAACTGTATGATTTCATCTTAAGAACTGAACTTTAGGGTAGAGAATAAATTCTAATTCTAATGGTGATGGGAAATGAACGGACTCACTCCACTCACGCTGGAGTTATTTTCACTTTAAAAGAAAAGTGGGGGGATGGATAGGAGTGGAGAAAATGGCTTTCTTTTTGTCCATTATATGGACCATTTTGTGACCAGATAATTCCAGAAGAATCTTGAGAAATTCTAATTGAGTATGCTCACATAGGATCTTTGCCGTGCCTACACCGCCTCCCTGTGAGGCTGGTACAGGGAGAGAGGCGGAGCCAGTTAGCAGCTCAACAGACACGTACCCCCGGTGTGGGTGTTTCTTAAAGATGGCACCAGTTGTGCTGGGGAGATGTCGATGCAGATGCCTTCACAGCCTCTCCACGTCAGTCTGAAAGCTCCCATATGGTGCTTTTACACAGCTATCAGAGGAATGTTCCAGAAAGACATTTCCCTGCCTGAAACCTTTCCCTGGTACCGTATCACCCTGAAGTGCAAGTCCCTCAGCCTGACATTCAAGGTCCATTAAGATCTGGGTTCCTTTTATGGTCTCATCTGTCAACAATCCCTTGCATTAAGCACCCTGTCCTGGTCACACTGAAACCATGGGAACGTCCCAAAAAGAAAGAATCGGTTAACAACTCAGAGAAATATGAAGGCATATACGAGAAAGGATGGGTGGAGAGAGGGTGTGGCTTGGCTTAGAGGGAAAGACAATGAAAACCAGAACCAAAATCTCTACACATCACACAGCATGATTATAAAAATTCATGGCTGTTTATTTAACAAAAAGAGATTATGCTAATTATGAGGAATTGTGGGAGAAAGGAGAGAGCGGGTGGTGTGGGAATCGGCTTCCTTGCACAAAACCCACAGGTAGTGTTTACAGCTGATTAACACAGAAACAGCAAGGTGTGTGTGTCTCTGTCTCACAGACACAGAGGGGTAAATGGTGGAGGACACGGACAGTACCGACAGGAATCAGAACTGATGCCTCTGGGGAGAGAGACCTAAGAGAGAGAAGGGCTGGTCAAGCGGTTTTTCTTTTATATTGTAAACCTTTGGCAGAAAGGTAACTTCTAAAATTTTGCGTACAGATCACTTTCATTTATAAAGAATCACTAGGAAAAAGTTGTTCTAAGTCAGAGGAGCCAAACTACAACACCAAGTTTCATATGAATGTCACAGACATGCTGAGTCAGGGGTTCTCAACCTGTGGGTCGTGACCCCTAGAGTTCAAAAGACCCTTTCACAGGGACCGACCAAGACTACTGGAAAACACTGATATTCACATTATGGTCCCTAACAGTAACAATATTACAGTTATGTAGTTGCAACAAAAGCTGTTTTATGGTTGGAGGTCACGAACTGTATTTAATACATAATACATAAGAAACTGTATTTAAAGGGTCACAGCTTCAGGGAGGTTGAGAACCACTGCCCCAGAAAACGGAGCAGCAGAGGGTGGTTTACGAACGAAGATCACATGCTTCCCAATGCTGCAGCGGGGAATATAGCAGTGATGGGGAGATATCTGGAACCCATCTGACGCAAGCCTGAGGCTTTGCAGATGTGTGCTCACCTGGCCTGGCAGAAGCTAATTCCGCAGGCTGGAGGACCATGCTTCTTACAAAGCACTGGCATCCCCTGAGAGATTCAGTGACATGAAGCTCGTCTTTGCTCACTGCGCACCGATGTGCCGTGCCCGATTTGCCTGTCGTCCACATGGGAGCAGGGTGCCGAAATGTCCCCAGCCACAGTGGGTTACTCTGCTATGGGACTGGAGCTTGTTTCGGATGAATTATCTGCTTGTGTGCATGGCGGCTACTAGACCGGGGATTGATTTAACATTGAAGTCATTTCCTCGCTGCCCCGTGCCATTTTTTTAGTGCTCTGTTTGCTTTGTCTGCATGGATTGTGCGGCAATTTATTCCCCATTTATTTCTGAGGGAAAGGCCGGTGATGTATTACTTTTATATTAGGATAAA
Source organism: Microtus obscurus (assembly GCA_963919715.1). Taxonomy (NCBI): domain Eukaryota; kingdom Metazoa; phylum Chordata; class Mammalia; order Rodentia; family Cricetidae; genus Microtus; species Microtus obscurus. Next base: position 25,220,694 of record CAWTZC010002521.1, read on the forward strand.
CAAACAACGTCTGTAAGGAAACTGGTTGCCTCCATCCAGCCCTTTGCTCGTTCTTCTACTAAAGGGAAGAATGAGGAGACGGTCAACAAGGGATGGCAAAGGAGGAAAGCGGGAATGGATCAGAATCAAAGATCTCTTGAAGGAATGGGATTTAGAATGGAGGACTATATGACTCTCAGAGGCTTTTGTGATAGGAACCTTCACTCCAAACCTAGGAGGGATGGGTGTCCCATCTGTGCAGAGGCTGCCTGTTTAGGTCCCAGCACACTCAGCAGACCAGACAAACACAAGCCTGACACCCACACACTCATGTTAAGTTAAAGGGCTCTTTGCTTTCACAACTTATGAGATGTGTACCAGTTTTTGTCACCCTCACTAACAGTATTCTTCAAACCAAGAGACACATCAAACAAAGCACAGATCCTGCCGCCCTCACTAACAGTATCCTTCAAACCAAGAGACACGTCAAACAAAGCACAGATCCTGCCACAGACTGGCATCCAGCCAGGCATACATCCCTTCCCACCCATCTCTGAGCAAAGAGTCTCTTTAGCTATTTTTTATTTTAAAATATGAAACAACAGAAGTGTATTTCTTCAATATGCATTTTTAAAAACTCAAAAGAACATAATTTGAAAGAAATAAGGCAAAAATAAGACCATAGTTGAAGATCCAGAGTTCATATAGAAATGGGGAAAAGGAAAGGGAACCCAGACTGGTCGGGACTCTAGGCTAGAGACCCACTTTAAGTGGGTCTCCCGCAGATCTTTCTTAGAAGTCACTGGTCTTCCTAATGCTTGGTGGCAGCAGGTGTGCTCCTCTAGCAAGCTCTGGATGGAGAGCACAATGGGGGTCCTGCCATCAGTTAGGGTGGACCGTTTGCTTAGATGGATGTATTGCTGGGGGGTCCATGCTGGGGTGGCTGCAGTCTGGGTGTTAGAAGGATGGCCACCTAAATTTGAATCCTCAACACCTATATAAGAAGGCAAGCACAGCTGAACACACCTGTAATCTCAGCATTGGTGGGTAGAGGCACCCAAATTCCAAAAGAACAAGATTCTGGTTTAGAGAGAGACCCTGAATCAGAGAAAGAAGGTAGAGAGCCATCAGATTCATCAGGCATCTTGCTCTGGCTTTCACAAGCATACAAGTGTGCACATGCTCACATATGCATTATATACAACACGCATTCAAACGCTTTAACAATATGAGTATATGTCTTTGAGGGCTGGGGGTGTAGTTCAGCTGACGGAGTCCTTGAAGAGCACTCATAAACCCCTAGGTTAGATCCCAGGACTACATAAAACTGCATGGTGGTGGATGCCTACATTCCTGGTGCCTGGGATGTAGAAGCAGGAGGAACAGAGTTTAAGGTCATCCTTTGATACATAGTTAATCTGGAATGAGCCTGTGCTAAATAAGGCCCCGTTAGTCATGGATGGACAGGGAGTGAGGGGGGCTGGAACAAGAAGAGGGGGGTAAGTGAGGGAATATGGGGAGGGACAGCTAAAACAAAATGTCCATTTGAGGGGGTCACACAGAAACTTAATATAGAAGAAGAGTCTTAAAATATAGACATATATGAAAGAAACTTAAATTGGAATCACCAAACAATGGGGAGACACAGCCACAACTAGACATCTTTCACTACCAAGTGGAACTTCCAGTGCGGAGAATGGGCTACAGCTAAGTGAGTTCCTGACGAAGGGGGTCCCATGGGAACCCCAAACAACCCATGCTATTGACTGCCCGCCACAGACAGATGGCAAAACTCTGTTCTCGAAGACAACACCTACATTACTCACTGAACATGGAGAGGTCAAGCTGGTGCCTACCTAGAGCCTTCGTCTCTGCTGACTTGAGTTCATGCCACAGGAAGGTATACTGCACAGCACCATAGGAGAAAGGGAAATGCCAACCCAGCTACAAACCCTGAGACCTACAACGGTGACAGCCTGCAACACACACTGGTGCAGCAGTGGCACCAAAGATGTGGGAGCAACCAACCACTACTGCATTGGAATTAAGGCCTGCTCGGTGAGATGCAACCCATGGCTGACACAGCCTGGGTGAGCCAGAACCTGAGACTAGACAGGCTGTAGACCTAGGGGGACCCCAAATACTACTAGAAGAAAAGGACTTCTAATGACGTTCTGCTATACTCATGGGTCAGTGTCTTGCTCAGCCGTCATCAGAAAGGCTCCCCCCTGCAGTAGATGGGAGCACACATAGAGACCCATAGCTGGGCAATGTGTAAGGAGTGAGAAACCTTGGAATACCCTGTCCTAAATGGGACATCTCCTTCAATTCTCTTCCCTCAGGCCTCAGGGAACTCTACAGAAGGGAAAGTGAAAAGATTGTAAGCGCTGGTGGGTATGGAAGACAGCAAGGGAAGAAGTTCCTCTAGATACAAGAGGACTGATGCTCACAGAGACTGAGGCAGCCTACACAAGGCTTGCACAGGTCTAAGCCAGAGAAGGTCCCAGCGCTGGGAGGGGAAGAAGGCACCAGTTCCAGTCCCTAACCCAGAAGCTATTTCCAACTGATAACCACTCACAAAGGAAAATTTTGTTTTCTCTAATGGAATTTCACTAGGTATACAAACCACACTGAAGAGTAGGCTTCATGCCCAGCCATGGATGGCCTACACAAAGCTAACTCAGTGGTATTTTTTTTTCTTTTGTCTCACAATGCTTTGTTTGGCCATCTTTTCCCCCTTATAGGATCTTTTCTTTATATATTATTGCTTCCAATTTCATTTTTATGGGTTTTCCGTGTATGTGAATGCACGCGTTACAGCGTCTGGATGTTATTTCTTGTGCTTTCCTTTGGTTCTTTTCTGTTTGTTTTGTCCTATTATGGTTTGTTTATTTTTATTCTTTTCTTATTATTTTTTAGATGCCTGTTTGTATTCTAATGACAGAGAGGAGGCAAGGGTGTGGACTTGGATGATGGAGAAGTAGGGAGGACCTGGGAAGATCTGGGGGAAGGGAAAAAAAAAAACCTTTTTAAAGAAAGCACACAGAAAAAAAAGAAAAACTAGGTAAGAATTATATCTTGGAATGCACAAATGAGGAGGTTACAGGCATGGCTTTGGAAATATATCTAAGTATGTTCAGATCATAATTTTCCATTTCCTGGGTGTGTGACTGTACATATATTGCATAACCTTTTGAATATTCTTTTCTTCCCAATTAATGGAATTAAACCTAGCCTATAATTATGTAATAAATTATCGCTGGCAGAATTAAGTAAGGGAATGAGAGGCCTACAGAGGACAGGATCCCAGCGAGAAAGTGCTGAGCCTATGGAGTCGGCCTTGAGACAGAACTGGATCCCGAACCCGCGGCTAGAGACAGCCTGGCCTCTCTTTGCTCATCTGCACTGGTAGGATGCTTCCTTTGCCTGCAGATCTCAGGTGGGCCGTGGGTGGGGCCGCTGTCAGGGCCACAGGGAGTTCTCTTTCCTCCTCCTGCCAGTAGACCTTCCATTCTAGAAGGTCGACACAGAGACCCAACAAGTGCTGAATACCACACTCCTAGTGTCTGCACAAGGAAGCAGCCCCATGCCTTCGGCCCTTTTTACTTCTAACCCAGAGTCTTTCAAAGATCACTAGTGAATTTTCACCTCGCTGCCTCCCACCCCTCTAGACGTTCACGGGGTGAACTCAGCTGTCAGCTGAGGTTGAAACAGGCAGGACAAAGACACAAAGTGCTTCCGTGTGTGGTGAGTAATTACGGAATCTGCTAAATTACAGTGATTAGGCCTTGCCAAGGAGAAGTCAAAAAAAAAAAAGTCTCCAGCAACTTGGGAGCTGGGAGGGGGAGAGTTTAATTAAACCGCTCTTTGCTCCTGATTTAATCTCTCCCTTGGAAAAACCCACAGGTTCTGGAGGGACAAGAGGGAGGAGAGGGCAGAGGAGGACCCGGGAAAATTCTCCCACCGCGGTGCCTCCTGGGTCTTTAAAGGGTTCCCGGGGAGTTGGTGATGAAGGGAGGAAGGGGGGCCTTTGTTATGGAAATACAAGAATTAAGCCAAGGATTGGAGCCCTTGGGGGAGGCTGTGAGGAGGGTCCAGTTATAACCATTCCTACAATCCTGTGGGGGCCAAGCCAAGCCTCAAGTGGCTATAGATTTTTCTCTTGAAGGATTTATTCTCCTTGTGGCAAAAGTTCACTACCCCAGACTCTGTCATTTGGGTACAAAAAAAAAAAATGTGCTTTTGAAAAAGCCACCAAACACTGAAAACAATGGCTTCTCTGCCATCTACTTTCCCAGCAAAGGTTCCTTTGAAGACTGATTAAAATTTGATTTTGGACTGGAGAACACCAGTGCAGGCGTGGGCTGGGCATGGAGGGGTTAAACTTAGACAGAGGAAGAGTTCTGAGCCTCGGTGGATTTCAGTTTTAGGAGGAGAGCCTTCCAGAGCTGGACTCTAAGGACTAGAGAAGGGGCTGCTGAGCCCAGGGAAGGAAGACCTGGAAGGACTGAGTACCAAGGGCCCTCTAGTATCCTGCTTAACCACTAGGCTTGCAGAGCTGACAAGAGAACTTAGTGATTGACAGCTCCCACTGCTTAATCATGAGCCCTGGAGTTCAAGTCACAAATGCCTCCAGCTCTGACAGGGCCTTCTAGCTTCCATCTGAACACACATGTGCACACACACAAACATATATGCATATACACATAAGCAAAAATTTCAAGTGCAAACAACATGAACATTTGCAAACAAACACAAGGCTTGTGACCCTGACCAATCTATCCTTTCCCTACAGTTAATTTTTTATATTGATACCATGTGCACATTTGCCGTAGGTACACATTGCATGATTTTAATATGACGAAGTGACAGTAAGATTCTTAAATGAGAAAGAAACTAATTGATCAGTGTCCTGGAAGCTGTTTGTATGACATGACTTTATTTAAAGACCTTTCATGGCTTCTACAAAGACCTCTCTCCCTGCAGCTAGTGAGTTAGCTGTAAAGAAGTAAGGAGGGTAGAGGCCTTTAAGTTGGTCTTTGCATCCACGGGTGTCCTTTGAGATACCTGCCCTTCCTTTTACCCAGAGCCAAGAGTTATTTCTCTTGGGTTTGTGTGTTCTTGACAATGACTTAGGATGTCTTCTGAGTCTGGTGCCAGAATCCTTCTGAAGATGAAATTCCATTTGTGTGAAGTGGGTTGGGCCACTGTGGGTCCTCATAAAAAGCTCCCAAATGTTGCAAATATCACCCTGAGACCTTGCTGGAAGAACATGCCAGAATGGTGGGGATATGAGCCCTTTCTTCTGACTGAAGCAATAATTAAAACCAGGCAGACTGGAAATGACGATTCACCTCCCTGACCCTTCAGAGGCAGGAGACTAACTATCATTAAAAGGTCATCTTTGTGGCACGGACTGAATATGGTTGAGGAGGTTGGGGTCCCAAATGGTTGTGCTTTCCTTTTACAGCACTGCCAACAGGATTTGAGAATCCACAGGGCCTCATCTGTTGTTCCTTAAGCAAACAGTTAATGTAATTTGAAAGTTCACTTCATCCTTGGGGTGACAGCTAGCAATCCTCCCCCAGTGTGTGCCACTCCCCCTTTTACGGAGGTCAGGGCACTTTCCCAGGAGCCTCCAAAGTGCTGGAGTGTCCCATGGATTCTCCTGCCCACCGAGCACAAGGAAGGTTACATACAGAGGGCACAGTGAGTAGCACCTTGCCTACACCTTCCTAGTACAGCAGCAAGATTCCTCACTAGCTCTAACAGGAAAACTTGTGTGTGTGTGTGTGCACGTGCATGCATGTGTATGTGTGTGTGCATGCGTGCATGTGTGTGTGCGCACATGCATGTGTGTGCTGTGTGCATGTGTGTATGTATGCGTGCACATGATGACTGCTCATGCCCATTAATGCATGTTTGGAAACCAGAGGCTGATACCAGGTATCTTCTATGTTTTCCCCCTAATTATTCAAGACAGGATCTCTCACTGAACTGCTCTGATGAGCTGGACTGACTGGACAGGAAGCCCCAGCCAGCTTGCCTGCTTCTTCCTGCCAGGTGCTAGGATTACAGGCACAGCATGTCACTAGACCCAGCTTCTATGTGGCCACTGGAATCTTAAGTCCTCCTGCTTATGCAGCAAGCGTTTTACCAGATAAAGCATCTCCTTAGCCCAAAGCCAGCCTTTAAAAGAGGCACACTACCACTGAGTACCATCAGGGGCACTGACACCCACAGCCTTGAAGGGAGATGCTGGAGGAAGTGACTGTGTGGGGCCAGGGTTGGGCTGCTGTAGAGCACACAGCCCTGAGTTCTGTCTTTCTCTACTATAAAATAATAAAAAAGAAACCCAGTGAAAACGATGCGTGCATTTCTACTGAAGTACCTAGTAACTGTGCCAGTGAGAATCAGTGGCCACGGAGAACCAAAGGAAGGAAGAAGGCGTTTACCCGTATCCACAGGCTTTTTGGCAACTGTCATCTTGTTTAAGCTTGAAAAACCATCCAGGGAGTTAGGTGCTATTATTGTCCCCCTCTATAGTATGTGGTAAGTGACTGGCTTTGGTCCTCATGCTGCTAACGGTGACATCATCGTTGCAATGGCAAAATTGTGCTTCTCAAATCAGATACTCCTGACAACTACGTGATCTTAAGCAAGGGGACAGAACCTCTGTCCCTCAGTTAAAAATGATCCTAGGAGCCAGGGGTAGTTCAGTTGGTAGTGCTTGCCTGGAATGCAGGAAGTCCTGGGTTTGATCCCCAGCACTGCCTGGCAGTGCTACCTCTAGTCATTTCACTTGAGAGGTGGAAGCCAGAGGATCAGAGGTTCCAAGCCTCTTTAGTGGCTTTAAGGCCAGCTTCATGATATCTAAACAAGCGTACGAACAGATAACTGTCTTTTATGGTTATGGGAAGATTTCTGGAATAATCCCAGTAGACTGCTGGCACACGGAAATTCCTAGTAAATCACAGCCATGGCTGTGCGGGAAGGACTGACCAGATGAACCACACCAGACACGGGGAAGGTCAACCTAACTGCTTTAACTTATCAACATCCCCAATCCAGGCACCGTGAAATGAACATGTCACAAAGCAAACAGACCAACTATAGCACTGTCCTGAGTCATGGAGCCGCCAGCCCTGGGAGAGCTTCGCCAGCTCCTCGTGACCCATGAGGCATGTCAGTCCAGGGCTGGCAGCTACAGGCTCGTGGGTTTGATGATATATTGTCTTCTGTTTGCCCCTTTGTAGGAAGACAGCTCCGTGAGAGCAGAAATGGTGGCTGCATGAGTGTGTGCACACGTGTATGTGTGTCTGTGTGTGTACATGCGTGTGAAATGTCTAAGGGAGATCCTGGAAGTGTTCTGAGAAAATGGCAGAGTAAACATCATTGATTCCCAGCTCGCTTCACCGGGGAGACTGGCTGACCAAGCTAAGTCTAGAGATCTACAGCCTAGCCTCGGCATCTACGCAAAGGCAGATGGTGAGACATACATCACAAAGGTACTGATCTAGGGTTTCAATACCTTTGCCACTGGCAAAGGGGAGAGTGAGATGCTCTGGATAGACAAGAGCACACTGAGTTTAGCCCCCGGTCTCAGGACACCAAGAGTCTGCGGCACGTAGCATTTACAGAAAGCAGGGCTGCAGCTGCCCTGCACTGAGCATGAGGTGAGGTGCCCAGTGTTTCTCCTTGTTTTCCTCATCTGTGTGGAAGGTATCACTCTCCCCTCAGAGGGTGGAGGGGAGAAAGAAAGGACACGTATTATAAAGAAGTTACCAGACCTGCACCTAGAAGGGGTTCAGGAAATGTCAGCAATTACTAGTGTAATTCAGGTTTGGGGGTAAACACGCTGAACAAACTCAACATGTTATTATTTCTCTTCTTATATCTACTTCATAGGCCTTCAATTAAGGCATAATTAAAGATTAGCTGAGGTTACAAGGGTGGCTGCCCACATTTGCTTTTTTCATTGGTCTTCCGTGCTCCTTGTAACTTTTATTCAAGCCTCAGGCAAGACATAAAACCATTCTCCAAACACCCGACGCTGCCAAAGGCAGATGAGATTTTGCAACATCCTGAGAGCAGGGCAGTGGATTCATTCAGTTTATGTCTCAGAGGCCAGGGAGATACTGAGCAAGCTGGGGCGCAGAGGGTGACAGATGCAGCTGGCTCCTGAGGTGCCAGGGGCAGACTGGGTATGGTCCGGTGACCATGGACCTCTGTTCGGTAGCACAGAGTAGGGATGCCTCTCTGTGAACCACAGGAAGCACACAGGTGAATTCCCACACCCTGGCTGTGCTTGTGAGGAGACCAGAACCTTACATCCGGCTATTTCTATCCACCAACTGCAGGCTGGAATTTAAAACCCCTTCTCAGGAAAAGGGGAGGGGATGATATTTGCTTCCTGGGCCCCTAGCACCACCATGCACAGTAAGGATTAGACCTCCATTCTGTCCCTGTGAAATACTTCTAGGAAGAAAAAAAGACGGTCATCACTTAGGCAAGGCACAGGGCAGAATTTCCGTCAGTGAAGGGAAACCAGCATTGCTCCTCAGGATGGATCCAGACTTGGAAAGGGGAGCTAAGGGCATGCTGCTGGGGGAGTCCCAGCACAAAGACCCATTAGGCACTTCTACCTAGGCTCATCCACATATGATTTGAAAACAGGAAACTCGAACCCTAAAAAGAAGGTGCCCACATTAGCCACTAAGAGTCCCTAGTTCTGTCCCTCGTTGCTTTGTTATATGATAAACATGGGATTCCTGGTAAATCAGGAGTCCCCCGGGACCTGTACTGTTAAGGACTCCCTAGGCCTCCATTGTTTCCACCATCTGGGACTTGAATTAGAAGAGCTGGAGGGCCCCCCTCGCCTCCTCGTGTTGTGGCAGTGCAGTGGGGACGGCGTGGGCACATCCCATGCCTGCTTCCCAAGGTGGCGCACACACAATCGCTTCCCAGGAGGTCAGATTTCGCCCACTCCAGCCATTACCTCGAGCACGCTCACCTGATCTGCTTCCATGAGAGTTCATAAAGTAGGCGGTGGGAGATGTGTTAATAGTTTTCATGAGGTGCTATGGCCCGGGATCTGGGGATGATATGAATTATGTTTTGCATTAAAGCCTACTTTACTCTCCCGGGGGAGCAGACAGACTCTATGTGGATTATTTTGTTTTGGTTTTGGGAGCCCAGGGAGTTTTGATTTACTATGCAGAGGGGATTGTGTCTCATGGCCCACAATTCTGCTTTTGCATCTCTGTGAACTTTGTGAGCAAGGAAGCATAGGACTTTTGAGGGCGTCTGGAACCCTTGGAAGGCAGGAAGGGGAAAGAGGAGCTAAGCACCCATTAAGTTCTGGGTACCTTTTAACCCCTGTACAGTGGCTCTGTCAGGCCAGGTCTTATACTTGGCCCACTTCACAGATGAGGGGATGGACTCAGAGAAATAAGATACACGGCCTGAAGCTAATGAGCCCTGCAAATGTGTTTAATTACAGAGTTGGCATGCTTTGATCAATTGTGTGTGTGATGTGTGTGTGGTGTGTGTGTGTGTTATGTGTGTCAGAAAATGAAACAGAAGAATGGTTCTGAGTGCTGGACAAGAACAAACAGCTTGGGTGAAAGACAGATATGTGGTCCACGGAAAGACACGGGACAACCTCCCAGGCATTCTTCAGAAAGTTGAGAGGCATCACTGCGTCCTTGTACAGCGCCATAACATGGAGTTGGACAAATATACGTTCACATGTAGGAAAGGTTTAGATAGCAGCCATCCCTTTGACAAAGAATTTCCAACCTCCAAATTCCAAAGAAGTACACACTTCAAGAAAACTGTGGACATATTTTTTAAAATCCTGTCTGGGGAGTTAAAGGAGCTGAACTCTATCTACATCTACTACGGTTGGACGGGACCACATCTAGCCAGTCACCCGCAACCTGGAGGCAGCTCTCGCTCCCCTGGGATGGTGGGGTTGGACATCCGGTGCGATCTCTGAGGCTCTTCCGAGTTAAAGCTCTACGATGCCATCTGTGAAATCCACTTAAGCTAACAGCTCATTCTCCGGCGAGGGATAAATGAGGTGTTGCAGGCCTGCCTTGTGGGGCAGTTCATCTCCTGCAGCTGGGAGGTGAGTTCCTGGAGGGCTGGAATGTGTCTTAATGCCTGGCGCCCCGGCACATGCCCACGACTGTTGAGTTAACTAGAGGAGTGGATGACAAGCGGGGGTCTTATCATTCCTGGTGCAGTCTAAGGAGAATGAAATCTTAATAGAGCTTCACTCTGAGCCATGTTTTTCTCATTTATCGATGGAGAGCAATAACGGCCTCCTCACAGGGCTGTTGACCGCTTATTATTATTGCCAAGTTAAGGGTTTTTATTGAAAGGAGGGTGAAGGAGAGAGAATAAATAAAAATCTTAAAGGCTGCAATTAGCGCTGTAGTGAATGGCTTGATTAGGCTAATGGCAGCTGCACAGATGCACCTGTGCTCACGTGGTATGCCGTGCAGCGGGACTGTGGAGTGGGGAATGCGTGATGATCACAGGCGAGAGATCCTCTCTCCAACTAGTCGGGGGTATAGTCTACGAGCCTCACTAGCTGTGGGAGGTAGAGACTGCTTTTCCCAGTCTCAAGAAAAGCAAACTTCAGAGAGGTTAGCTTACAGGCTGACGTCAAACAACGATAGAGGCCAGGAGGCCGGCCAGACCAGTAGGTTTGATGAACTAAAATGTGCACGCCCAATAGCGTGAGCGTTTCAGTAACCGCTCTCTCCATCTGAGGTGGTGCGCTAGAGTGAGCACAGAGGTGGAGATGAGGAGATGCCACCCAACTGATGAGAGCCCATGGGTCAAAATCAAGATGGAGTTCATAGATGGGGAGAGACGGGAACTGGAAACGGCTGTATAATTTCACCAAACACAAAGATTTGTTAATTACAGAACTTAGTAGAAAAACGACCCCTTCAAAACCACTTCCCTTCTTCGGGGATTACTTTTCATTACTGTGATTTTTTTTTTTTAAATTTGGTTGGAAATGTTGCCCAGAGCATCCCTGACACTGTTGGTCACAACCTGCAGAAGAGCGTTTGGGCATGAAGGAGAGTGACCCCAGGCATGTCTGAATCTCGGGGCTTGGAGATCAGAGGAAGAGAAAAGGAGTCCTACGGACATTGTCCTCCCTCCATCCGGAAATGAGACCCCACACCTGCTTAGGTCTGCAGAACTTAGGCGTGACTGTGTCACAGAGGCCAGCAGGGAGTCGCACTGGATACAGGTCCTGTGAGAAGTTCTCAGCAGGGTACAACAGTAAACAAGGCTCTAAGGGGCTGGGAGAATTGCTCGGTCTCTCACATGCTTGCGAGGTGAGCATTAGGGCCCAAGTTCCATCCCCAGGACTCAGGTAAACAGCCCAGAAGGGTGGTATGCGCTTATAACCCCATTGCTAGATCCCTGGAGTCTAATAGGAGCTAGCCAGAGTCAGCTTAGCTAAATGGGAAGTCCTGGGGTCACGCTAAGGGATTTGGTCTCCAAACAAAAAGGTGGAGAGCCCCTAAGAAATGGCAGCAGAGGCTGGCCTCTAGTTTCATAAGCACACGCACTCTTATGCATACACATGTACCCCAGTAACAGCCCCCCACCCCGGAGAGGGGGAGCGCTGCATACACTCTCTCCTGCTTAGACACACCCGAGGACATATCTAACATGCTAATGCCCCCCGGGAACTCGTGCACCAAGGAATGTCTTTGACCTTAGTCTTCCTGGAGTTCAAGCGTCTCTGGAACCCCTAAGCCAGGCAGCTCCATAAAAACGAGCAGGGCTAGCTCGTTGGGACTGCGCTTGGAGCATCCTCTCCTGCTCGCTTTGTTTCAGTTATTCTGAGACTCGGTTCTCTGCAGTCAGACATCACCCTGACTACTGAGTGATTTTTCTAATAGGGAACCTACTCAACGTTACTATTAGCCAGAAGTTTCCCATGACTGCTCCCTATCCTAGAAGAAAGCACAAAATCTCCAGCCTGATGTTCCAGCTGCTTCCTAACCCCGCTCTAAGTAACAGCAGCCCTAGGCTCCTCTCAAGCACCATGCTGCCCTCTGGGTCCTGTTCAGGCATGCTCGGTTTCGGCGTACATTTATTTATTTTGAAATAATCTTAGACTCACCTAAAAGTCGTTTTAAAAAAGAGTACAGAATTCTTTGGTACTTTGCCCACTGTCTCTCAGTGACAGCGTTCAGCTTTCTCCCAAAGCGTTCTCTTCATTTCCTACCTCTGAATCAACTGCCTTGAAGTCCAGGTCTGTATCTGTGTTAATCTTTGCGTCTCTCCTGGAGCCTGGCACCGAGCGCAGATCCACAGGCACAGGCTCGGAGGCTCCCAGATGGTCCCATTTTGTTATAACAGTTCAAACAGACAAGCAACCAAAACCAGAAGCAAAAAAGAAAAAAACCAGCCCAAACTGCTCATGATTTACCATAACTACTTTGAAAAAGGTACCTGAGGATGAAGGACGAAGCTCGAGGGAGCCCCGGTGAGCAAGTGCCTACCCCGATCTTCTCTTGTGTAGCTGCCGCAGTTTTGGGCCAAGTGAAGCAGGCCATCATCTGGTTGCCCATAGACATGGCAAAGAGGGCTGTCTCGCCTCTCTGGCACCTTGTCAGGCTACGTGGCCTGACTTGTATCATAAGCGCGGTTTACACAGTGTGGGTGGAACACACATTTCGGTGCACACCCATCTCCCATCCCAGACAGGTTTCCACGTGGCTGCACCAACTTGCTGCCAGCAAAGAGTGAGTGAGCAGAGAGAGATGAGTTTAAGGCAGTAGGCAGACTCCAGAGGACCGTGTGCCTTTCTCCAAAGCCTGGGCTCTTTCTGGGGCTAAGAAGCCAGTTTGCTCTCTCCCTTGTGGAGCCTGGGGTGACTTACTGATGCCGGAGAGAACCACAAGCAAACTTAAACCATGGCTGCCCACTTTAGCAGGCGTCTCCGTGGACTTTCCAGTCTCGATAAGGTGCGGGTGGCGTGGGGTGCCAGTTCACACCCACGGCTACTCTGACCCTGGCATTGTCTGAAACATTTTCCTTGCTCTGCTTGGAGAACTCCTGGGTAACACAGTCTGAGTGACCAGTGTCCGGTCTTCCCGATTCCGCTCTTGGTCCCCACAGCAACCCATAGCAACTGGAAGCAAAGTGGGTTAACCGCTACCGACCTCCAGCAGAGGAGGCGGGTTTAGATGTTAGCACGCATGAGGTGCTCAGAGCAGTCTGTAACTCTTAACCAACCTGCCTGCGTGATCGCTGCAGCTGTTGTCAAACAAGGCGCTGTCTGGTCTTTACACCCTTGCCAGGCCACCGGCTCCTGCCAAGCCACGGGCTCTTGGAGTGTAGGGGTTAGGTTGTCAGTTGTAGGGCAGAAGGGAAATGAATTGCTTTGGAAGAAATAAATTTTCTATGGACCCCAGAGTAGTTCCATAGAAACTATACAACGTATACGAAGGAGAAAAGTGCAAAGAAGAAAACAAAAGCCACCAGCCTTAGGACCTTGAAGAAAACCAGGGATGGGTCTCTCTGCTGTGGGACTTGCTGATATATGCTCAGTAAATTAGGTTCATGTTCACTATCTAGTGTCTTCTAGGGGGATTTTTCTATCTTTGCTATTTAAATATAATTTTAGGTGCTGGGGATGCAGCTCAGTGGTAGACCCCTTGCCTGGCATGCATAAGGCCCCAGACTCAATTCCCAGCACTGAAAAAACAACCAACCAACCAAACCTACCAAAACCAAACTAAACCAATCCCCACAATTTTAATTGCTATTCCAAACATTGCTGAATGGACAGAAAGCAGCGTTCCTATTGCTGGACACCCATGGTGTCTTCCTTGTTTTTGCTTTTGCAACCATTTTAGTCATCTGGAAGCTCTGACAAGGTATTTTGGGCTTCAGGTATAAATAGGTCTCTCTTCCGATCACAGGATGGATGCTTGGGCTGAGAAAGGTTCTCCTTGCTGGGGACAGTTTGAATGACCACGTGGTAGAACAGAAGACTGTTGGCTCAGACCTAAGTCCCTTATGCCCCCCTGCCCCCATATCTCGTCCTATTAACATTCCTCCTGGGAGATGCAGTTCCAAAGCACAGGCAGGCTTTGTTGGGTCTCAAGGGCCCTGAGAATGGGCCTGTAACCTGAGCCCCGCCGGCTTGGAGTCACTAGGGCAGGTCACTGTGGGGACATACTGGTGACAGATTAAAGTGCATCTTAGGGGCCTGGATTGTGTTTCCTGAACACAGGTGTTGGGAGATTATCTTTCTGACAAGCCAAGCACTTACCCTGATCTCCACAGCTGCTTTTGCTTCTGTCTCTAGTCCTGGGCCTACCACAAACAGCAGACTCCAGCCTTTCGATGTGAAAGCCAAGAGCTGTCTTTGCCACGGCCCCTGTGCCCAGAAGACTTTACCCCAAGAGCCTGACAAATTGCCTCACTTTGTCAACTGAGAGGACGAATAAACATCCTGCACTCGGAGTGGCCGGGCTGCCTGTCGCTCCACGGCGGTGTCTCCGGAGCTCTCTGCTTGAGTGGTACTGAGACAAACAGGCACTTGACATAGGGGGCCTGTCTCCTGGTAGTCGCCTGACTTTGGGCAAACAGGCTGGGTTTTGAGCCCTTCCGTTGCTCTGCCTATTAAAAAGGAGCCCGAGTGTCTGTCCTATAATCGCTGTGAAGACAAGCCACAGACTGCCACATGGCAGCCCTCGGAGCCCTAAGGAAAGGTGCCAGTGGGGAACATGCACAAGGGACCTGCTTATTTTGAGGATCAGAAAGTGGGGATGGGCCTCCCATAGCACTTAGCTAGGCTGTGGAGGGGGTATGTGAGAGGAGTGTGCAAACAGGGAAGGGCGGTTCTGTGCGGGTCTTGATGACATGGGTTCAGGTGTGACCCGCAGGCAGCTTGGTCCTAGCACTGGGGACAGGGAGGCAAGCGCTGGCAAGGAGCCAGCTAGGAGCTCGCTAGATGCAGGTGCTGGGCAAGCAGACGTGGGAACGTGGCCGGATTGGCTTTCTGAGCCCACCCCTAGGTGTCTTGCAATGCAGAGCAGGCTCTCTCCCTGGGGGCTGCCCGAGTCATTCTCACCTCACAAAGCTGTCCCTGAAGTGGGCAGGAGCTGCCTGTGACAGAACCCAGATTGCATTCCTGACCTGTCTTTCTGCAGGCTAGTCTTCTGACAGCGTGGGCAGTGTCTGATCTCCTACTGTGTGCTGGTCTCATGCTTTTAGGCACAGACTTCAGTGGGTCCCGGGGACACTTGTGTGGTGTAGTTATTTTATTCTTATCCTACGCTGGTGGGAGACTCTGAACACACTGTGGGCCCTGCTAGGCCAAGCCCCCAATGGTTATCCCTTTAGTGCAAGAGCAGATACTCCCCCAGGCTCTCATGGATCTTAGGGGTTGGTGGGCACAAGCCTATGGCAGGGTGAGGCAGCCTCTCAAAGAACGGACTCCTCCCACTCTTTGTGGGGAACGGATCCCTTGATTGGCCCATCTTTCCCAAATGCCTCTTGTCAATGACTCTCTTCTCACTCCACATAAGAATAATTATCCCTATTGTGCAAAAGAGAAAAACGCCGCTCGGTGAGGGAGATGAAGTGTCTGACGCTACATGGCCGCACGTGGGGGAAACTGTGAACTGAAGACTTTCTGGCTGGCTCCAGCGTTAACACCAGACACAGTCTCAGCAGCCTGTGCCAGGGAACTCCTAGAAGGCTTGGACGCTCGTGGCCTCTCAAGTGCAAGGAGGGGTTCACCAGACCTTTCACCAGATGAACTGTTCCCCACAGACCCTGGTGCAAGGGTTCTTTTAGATCCTGCATTCCTGTCCCAGCATTTGTACCAGTTCTAGCCCCCAGGAATGAGGCTTATGTAGGTATCCTTAAAAAGCACACTGCAGGTGACAATCCCGTAGCTGGCTTCTGTCAACGAGTATGCAACAGCCCTCAGTCTGGCTCAGGAGGGGCCATGAAGGAAGGTGGTGATTTCATAGTCTGGTTTCTAGGCTGTTTTTCAGAAGCTTTGGGGATGGTCCAAACAGCATCCTAACTCTTGGAAATCATGAGACAGAGTGGGAGAGGAAACCCTGGTGTGGCAATGAGGGCCTGGGGTAGGCGTGAGCAGGGGAACCCTAACCTGGGTAGTGAAGAGATTAAAGGGGAAACACTGACCCCACCTGCGGGAGGTCAGGAAACAAGTTCAATGTCTTCCCATGTGCATCTGTCCTACCTCTGTGCCGGGGAGGAATCCACACTCAGCAAAGTGACATCAATTAACTTCTAGTCATAAATTCTCATGTGTCTGGAGCAATGGAAACTCTCAAGGCAGATCCCAAAACTCTATTTTTCCTTAGCAGGAACCTTCCTAGATGTCTGGTGACAGTCTAGATAGGATAGACCATTGGATGGTCTCGGTGACCCGAGAACCCAGGAGCCATATTAAATGTCAAAACTACATGAATATAGATGCCCAAGGACCTGAGGAGATGACTCCATTGATAGAGTGCTTGCCCAGCAAGCACGGGACCCTGGGTTTGATTTCCAGGATCCGATAAACTAGGCACGATGGATCACACCTGAAATCCCGGCAGTCAGTAGGTGGTTGCCGGAGGATCAGAGGTTCAGAGCCATCCTTGGCTGGTTTGAGGCCAGCCTGGGATGTACGAGACTGGGATGTCTCAAACAAAACGCAACAACAACTCTAGATACCCAGATGGGAACGCTAACAGAAGGTGAGCCAGCATTCCTCCTGTCTCCTGCTCTGCATTGAAAATGCTCCCATGTACTAAGCGCCCAGTCTGCCGAGTGTCTTACTAACAACATGTTCGTCTACATACAATGTCTGTGGACTGCTGAGTATCTTACTAACAACATGTTGGTCTACATACAACGTCCGCGGACACCTACTGCACAAAGGTATAAACGTGCCTGTGGTACAAGTCTTATTGGATGTGCTGGTAGAGCCCACCTTCCCATGCAGGTCCTTGTAAGCACTCACACCGCCATGTGCCTTGCCCCACAGAAGCCAGCAGAGCCAGGGGCTTTCATGGCCCTTTAGCGTGGGAAAGGGAAAGGTCCCGGGGAACCAGAGACTTTCTAGTAAGGAAAGAGCTGGGCCTGAAGTGCTCGTCACTTGGGATGAAGGGGCTGAGGTTGCCGGGCTTTGGGTGAAATCACCAAACCTGTTCCAAAACCACCCAGTTGCAGCTGTGTAGAAATGAACAAGGCACTGACTCCATTGTGCTGTGCACTTCCTTGCCCGGTGTGAAGCCTGCACCAGAAAAAAAGGGGCTTAGGAGAATCCTTTTCCCCATGTGAGGCAGTGGCCTTGCTTTGGAGAGACACAAGGACTTGTCTTCTGCTCACTGTCTTCCCAGTCCTTCAACCCCCCAGAGCTTGAAGGATTCGGGTCAGATGCACCTTCAAAAGGGCAGCAATCCCAGCATGCCTTCATCATGGGTTTGGGGGGTTGTGGGCGGAGCTGGACATCAGCTGCTTCCCATGTTCCCAGTCCTGCTGCCCACGACTGGACAGACGGGTCCTGCTCTCGGGGACTTTGGTCTCTCTCAGATTTGGGACTAATTTGGCTCTGTTGGTCAAATGCCCAGGCTAGAGTCTGTCATTAAGTGGTCACTGCCCTCTCGCTACTGGGTTGGCGATGCCATATACCCTGCTCCATCAATGAAGCCACTGAAGCCCAGGAAGGCTTCCTGATGCGTCTGCACCATCCCATCAGAAGTAGCAGAGCTGGGTTCGAATCTAAGCCTGTAACGCTTCAAGGTCTCTTTCAGGACAAAAGGTCTTCAAAGGATAAAATCAAATTATTGTTTTTTTTTTTTTTTTGCTGTGATTTTCCATATTACTTCCCTTCTAGTAAGAACTATACTTTGAGAGCCAGAGAGATCATTCACTGGGGAAACATACCTGTGGCCAAGCCTGAAAACCCGGGTTCCTGTTCATAGGATATACACACATGGATAAGGAAATCAATGTGAAAAAAAAAGTTTTTTTCCCCCTTTGACTACCTTTTAGATAAAAACGAGAAGTTTTAAACAACTGTTTTGCCCATTTCTGTTTCTGACATACGCTATCAGAAAGGCAATATTGAGCTCATGCACCCGGATAGGTTGGGCAACTGTGTACTAAATATTTTTGAGGCTGAAGCCCAAGAGAGGAACCAGCTTATCCAAGGCCACACAGCTGCAGAAATCAAACTCAGAAACAAGATTCCCTGGCACAGCAGACCCCCCCCTTCCCACCCCCAACCCCAGAATGCCAGTTTCTGCATTTGATTGGATTGTGGTCTGGGCTGGAGGTGGGGAGGGGCACAGAGCAGAGTGCTTGGGGCCTGGCTGGGAAGGCAGAAGGGAACAGAGAAGACTTTATGCCCAAGTGCTTCCTCCTTAGCAAACTTCACAAAGGAACGCTGGCCTCTGCCACCTAGAAGTTTTTCATGTTGCAGCTCGTGTTGAATTGTTTTATGCTGCAGCCGTAAACCTCTGACAGAGAGGGCGCAGGGCTGGGGCTGACCCAGGTTTAACTGTGGCCCGGCCACTGTAAAGCCAGGGTTATGAGGCTCACTTCTGGTGCCAAGGCAGTTTAACAAGTATGAACGCACGTAATTCTTTCCAGCCCTGCCTCGGCATAGGAGAGCTGGTTCTGGGGCGAGGCTCCCTACACCCCTGACAATGTGGTTCCTATTACCAGCTATCGCGTCTTGCGGAACGCGTGTGTGTCCCCCCCCCCCCCCCCCCATGTCCGGCCAGACTCCTTTCATCGCGATACCCAGCTTCGGGTCCCTCTGGAAAGTGACAGAGCGGTTCTGCATCCCAGGAGGGAAGGAGATGGGAAGAGTGGGTGTTCTCTACAAAAGGAGCCTGTCTCACCTGTCTTCAGAAACCCTTCCCTGAACTCCAGTCTCTCTGCAACCCACGCACAACCTCTAGTCTTATTCTGAAAAATCTCAACCCCAGAGGAAATTTGAAATAGTACAAAAACATCCCTAAGTGCTTTACCTAAATCTGTCACGGCTAATACGGTGCCATGCTGCGGTATCTATATTTATATGTAGCTTTTATTTTCTCTCTCAAAGCAAGTTGTAGGCTTCAGTACAGTGCACACAGCCTGGAACAAGGATGCCTCATAGCTTCAGTACCATGGCATCGCTAAGTAAATGAACAGCAGCCCTGCAATGTTCTACACACGTGAACAGCGGCCCCACAATGCCCTACACGCGTGAACAGTGGCCCTGCAATGCCTTACACACGTGAACAGCGGCCCTGCAATGCTCTGCACATGTGAACAGCGGCCCTGCAATGCTCTGCACATGTGAACAGCGGCCCTGCAATGCCTTATACACGTGAACAGCGGCTCTGCAATGTCCTACATGCGTAAACAGCGGCCCTGCAATGCCTTATACATGTGAACAGAGGCCCCGCAATGCCCTACACATGTGAACCAAGACCCTACAATGCCTACACAGGCCATATCTAAAGAATCCCACATCTTTCTTATAGCTTAAAAATCAATTATGATCTGATCATTATCCAAGTAAAATTTGGTTGCATTTTGCTGGTGTCTCTAAATCTAGGGGTGCTTCCCAACGACCCAAACACCTATATTTTTTCTTTTTCATGTCACCTACTTTCCTAAACCAGTGGCTCTCAACCCTCCTGACCATGCAGCCCCTGAACACAGCTCCTCATGTTGTGGTGACCCTCAGCCATAAAACTGTTTTCATTTTACGTCATAACTGCTATTTTGCTACCGTTATAATCATAACATAAGTATCTGCTATACGGTCCCAGGGGTCGCGGCCTACAGGTTGAGAACCACTGTTCTAAAGAGTCCAGCCTGCTGCTCTGTAGCCGGCCCGGCACCGTGGGCAGGCTGGCTGTGCCCTCTGCTTGCTTCCGGCTCAGTACCTTGGTGAGCCCATGTGTGGTGTGACAGGCTGCTGCTTCGACTTAGCTCTTGTTCTTTCCTGTCTCCTTCTTCTTTCTTTTCTTTTCTTGTCCTGTTCTTGCTGGATTGAACCCTAGGCCTTGCACATGCTAGGCAAGTGCCTTACCCCAGCCCCTGGGCTCCTACCGGCCTTGTTCCCAGCCGGCTTCACCGTGGGGCTCTAGCAGGCACTGCACTGTGTCCGTGTTAGAATTAGCTCCCTACGTGGTTCCTTCCTTTGTAATTAGGAAGCAATCTGTGGCACAGGACCAGCTCTGTGAGTCGATCATCCAGACTGCCCCCTGCTCTCCTCCGTTTGCCATCTACTCTTTTGGAGGCTCATGGTCTCCAGCAGCCAACCAGATGCCAAGGTCACTGGGTATTTCACATCTGCCTTTCTCCCCTTCTTTAATTTCTCTATAGTTGGACATAAAAACCTAAAGATTTAACTTATTAGAGGAGTAATGTGCATGCGTGTCTTGATCCCTTAGCAGGGTTGGACATTGCTGCTTAGGCTCCTCCTAGAGAGTGGGGTCTAGCTCCGTATCCGGCAGTCTGTAAATACACCAGCCATCTTCGTGAAAGGAGTAGCGGGTGAGCTGGTGAGCCAGGGAGCCAGGGAGCCAGGGAGCCAGGAAGCCAGGGAGCCAGGGAGCCAGGAAGCCAGGGAGCCAGGGAGCCAGTGAGCCAGGGAGCCAGGGAGCCAGTGAGCCAGGGAGCCAGGGAGCCAGTGAGCCAGGGAGCCAGTGAGCCAGGAAGCCAGGGAGCCAGTGAGCCAGGGAGCCAATGAGCCAGGGAGCCAATGAGCGAGTGAGCGAGTGAGCGGGTGAGCCAGTGAGCAGGTGAGCCAGTGACTAAATACACACATCAGGGCAAAGTCCCAACTGAGGAGGCTGGGCTTGGAATCCCAGTTCCCAGTCTTCATACTCAGGGTAAGTTTAGTCAATGGTTTTCCTGCTTTGAAAAAAGGCTAATATTCAAGATACTCACTCAATAGGATCTTTATCCAGATGCTAATATTGGGGACTTTGGAAGGGCTGCTATAATTGAAGCACCTTGTAAGGCCAGTGAGGCCAGTGACATATTTCACTGGCTCAGGGAAGGAGGGACCGGGTGAATTCTGGAGGGCCATGGCTGCCAGGAGAGAAGGCGGCCCTGGAAGCTGCAGCAGAAGGAGCAGCTGGAATCGAGTCTGGGCCGGCTAGGTGCAGATACATCACGATCCTCTCTGTGTCCATCCCTTCTCAACCTTTGTCACTATGAGTCCTCTTTGATGTGGCCTGTGCATTATCCCAGGGCTTCTCCTGCTGGGCTGAGAGCAACTTCTGGCTGGTGAGCGGGCTTCTGGGAAGCAGGGGTGGGAGGTGGGGGGCAGAGGCCAGGCTGCTGAGTGATTTGATGACCTGAGAAGCCAGCCCATTGTCCAGGCCTTAAGGGGCCACTGCCCCCTTGCCATTAACCCACCTCAGGATAAAGGCCATCACCAGCTCGGACAAATAGGCAGCTCGGCCGGGCCTCATGCATCATCTTGTCACCCACGCAGGGGCCCAACGGGGGGAGGGGGGGGAGGTTGTCTTAGAGCTGAGGGCACTGGAGTGCAACTCAGCAACTTCCATTCAGTGGGCTTCTGATCAGGGCCCTGGGGTTTGGAGCCAAAATGCACACTCGGCTTTGCCCTCCCCCCCAGGCGTGGAGGCTAGAAAGGAAATCTCTGATCTGCTTTGGAGGCTCCCCTAGACCCTGTAGTTTCCTGGGGGGGGGGCTGTCAAGAAAGGAGGACAAAGGCTGTTAGATGACCAAAGAAGGAACCCAGTGGGGCAAGAAGAGTTGGGTTGAAAGGCCAGGCGCTCTGGGGACGCAGCACGCCACCAGCTATCTGAGCCATCCTGGGAAGACTGCCCGCTCCACTGGTAACAGAACAATGACTACAACAGAGAATTTCCAATCTAGACACCGGCCAGGTACTGTGCTACCATTTCACACCACATTCTACTACCAGGGAAGGAGGAAATCGTCTGCTAATGCCAGCTTCTATAATAATGAAGCCATAGGGTAACCCTGCCGCTCTAGAGCCTTCTGACCTCCTGGAGGAATCAATGCGGACAGAAATGCCAAAGCAGCCAGCACAGCACCTATGCCCCAAGGCGCTTGGTGATGGGACCCACTTTCTGCTACACGATGTGGGTGTGACTTCAAGCCCAGTTGGGTCCAGCGTAGCACCCTGCCTCCAGCTAGTACTGCTTTCCTCCTCCCCCACGTCAAGCCCTGGAAGATGGAGTTTGCATCTAGCAAAGAGCCCTCCACAGCATACACCCGGAAGAGACTCTTGTGTGGGTGAAGTCAGGAACCTCTGGCTACAGATAGGCATCTGACATGTGATACACCACGGTCAGGCCAGCCACCAGTGAGAGTGTAGGTGATACAGGGGTCCTCCCAGGCTACGCACTCCAGCCTCAAGGATCCGTTTGTCCTCACTGCCTGCTTCAGGGCTGAGCTGTTGAAGTCTGAGTCCACCTTCCTGAGGCCGGGGGTGGAGAGGGGAAGCCGACTGAAGGCTCTTCTCCTAGCGCATAGTAGGTCCTTGATCATAACTTGCTCACTTGACCTGCTTTTGAAGGGTAAACAAGGCTCTTTCTGTCCACATTAGTTAACCGAGGCCCTCCCTCGATCTCACGTTAACATGGAGTGTAGGAAAGTTTTTGCTCTCAGCTTTGCTACAAATCAGCGCGGGCCTCGTAGCTGGGCCTAGGGGATGATGTCTTAAGAAACAGGTAAACGCTGGGTAGGGCCTGAGCTTTCACACTGGGAGTGAGGCCTTGGGCCACCAAGATTAGGTCTCAGAAGGATCACTGTGGTTTAAAAGGGAGGAATGTAAGGGGGGCAGCAAGCCAGAGGAGATGTCCTGCAATGGCTCAGGGCAAGAACACACTAAGAAGCTCTACGACTGAGGAGAAACGAGTTTGTGAAGTCAACAGACAGCTCCCATTTCTTTTCTGGATGACAGCAGACAGGGGATCAAGCTTCAGTATACCCGCAATAAACTCTGTACCCTGAAAAATGCCCCCTATTTTCTTCTAATAAATAAGAGGGAGAGTAGTGGCATGGGGCACACTGAACTATGGGCTGCTTGGCCTCTGAGCCGGTCACAGGCTGCCGTCCTCAGTCCCCTCCCACAGATGGCCTTGCTGCCATCAGATGTGTATCTGATGTCTTCTGGGACACGGACAGAGACGTTTCTGGAAGTATAAATATACGTACTATTATCATGAGCTGTTGCTGCAGCTCTCCAGAGCTAATTTACAGAAACGTGATCTACCAGCAGAGAGGGAAGGGGGCATAAATGAATTACCAGCCAGTTTCCTCTCCTTTCAACTCCGTGGGGGAAGGCTGCAGGCCAGAAGGAAAAGGCATCATAGTGCCAGACCGGTGGGGACCAGGAACAGTGCCGAGACTCTGGTCAGGAATGCATCGAGGTAATGTTTCTAAGACCCCCATGCTATGTTTGCTTAGCTGCTGCCTTGGGCTCCCTTCTTCCCTCCCAACCTGCAATCTCTGAAAGTCACCCAGAGCAGTGTATGTGTGTGCGTGTGTGTGTGTGTGTGTGTGTGTGTGTGTGTGGTGGGGTGCCAGCTGAGGACTCCTAGGCAGAGTTACTAATTGCTGTGACTTTTCTAAGTCTGGAGGTAAAGGAATGAAGGACCCTGCCTTCTTTCCAGGATATCTGGACACTTTGGGGGCACAGAAGGACAAGAAGGAAGCCAACATTCACTGGGTTCTTCATTTGCACAGCAATCTGGCAAAGGGATCGAAAGGAAACTCTGACAGGAGAAGAGTGTCAAGTTGGGAGCTTAGGCCCCAGCCTCTTGAATCTATCCTAGCCCCCCTGACCCTGAGAGTTACAACTCTGGACTCCAAATCCCAGCAGGCCAGGTTCTGACCCCTCCCTAGGCCAAGAAGAAGCTGAATAGATTCCACAGGGCCACACATCCCAGAAGGGGGATGTGTGCCCCCCCCCATCATCTTTCCCTACCCTGGTTCCACATCATGCCATTTCTGCTTCTTCTAACCTTGTAAAGCAAAGTTGTTGTTTTTCTTCTTTAAGTTGTTGAATCTCAAACACCTACATAAATAACGGCAGTCCAGAGGAAGCCGCATGGTTTCCTGGTCCACACTGAGAGCCATTAGCCTGTAATGGGGGATCCAGCTGAGCTCAAAGCACCCAGCTCGGACCTGATGACAGGGTAGAGGACCAGAGAAGTGGGGGAGGGTGGGAACAGATGGTCTGCAAAGACCACGCTTAGGAACGGGGAGGGAGGCTGGGTGCTGGGAGCAGGCAGAGCTGCATCCCCTGCGGATGACCTCGGTGTCTGGTGAGAACAATCATTAAGTAGTTCTCCCATGGGGAGTGCTTCCTCTTTCATCCCTTGGTGTGAAGTGATGGAGGCCAATGTCCCTGTTTAACAACGAGAGCAAGGCTTTGCTCCACAGCCTAGAGCGGGCACCCTCTTACTGGAACATGATAACCTGCTTTCATTGTGTCTATTTTTACGGTTAACTTCTATTTATGGCCAACCACACACTTGTCATATGGCAGCAGTGATACACAATTTCCCTCTTAAAACGAAGAAATTCAGTTACATCAGGAAAGTTTGGGGAAAGATGCGGCTGAAAAGAACATCAATATCAGTGGAGGTGGGCACAATGCTGGGTCCACACCGGGATGCGAACACAGAAGCAAACAAGGTCTGGAAAACTTTCACTGTCCAGACTCCTGCAGGGTGGCCTAGAAGGTCAGAGACAGGTTGAGGGTTAGAGCCATTCAGGTGGCCTGGTCTGTAGCCCCCACACCAGTGGAATTCACGCTAGCTTCGGGTCTCAACAGAGGTTTATAACCAGACAGCAAGCTTTGCTGACGGCAATGGTTTCACAAGCTGGACCTTCTGTTGTACATGGACATACAGATGCCCTTCTGCACACCTCACCTCCAGCACACGAGCTCCAAGCTCAGTCACCCTGGAGGCTCTGTGGATCTAAGAGTGAGCGTCTGGATGGGAGCTTTGGGAAAGGGAAGTTTGCCCATGCTAATGTCCTGATTCTCCTTGGTTTCTTTCCAGGCTCTTCTTCCAACAGCCTGGGCATGCAGGTGTCAGAGATACGTGCGGATTTGGCCTGCTATAAATGAGGACCTACAGGGCCCGCCGCTAACATTGCAATAGGAACACGAAGCAGGCTGTTTCCAGATGGAAAACGTCAGGATGCACGGCTGACACGCCTCCTCACGGGGTGGCCTTGGAGTCCTGAGATCCAATCAAGCCACACACTAAACGTGCTATTTCTGTACTTTTTAATACAACTGTATTTGGGGAAAGGAGGGAAAATAAATGGGGCCGCGGCTGCAGTCTAGTCATGTGAGTGACTAATTAGAGGACCCCGGTTCTCCCAGGACATTGGGCTACATTAATTCAAAGTGTGACTTGTTTGTTTTGTAGGGTCAAGGAGATGCTTTACCTCCTAGAAAGCCAAAGTGGCAATTAGATTACAGTCACCAGAGTTTGCCTGAGGTAATGCATGAAAAAGGGCTTTGTAAATTACATAAAATAGAAGTGACCCCTTGAGGCTGTCCCTGCTGCCCCCAATTAGGGGGCATAATAGTTTGTTCCTGGTGGGAGACAGAGATGAGCCCTGATCTAGTTAAGGGAGCACCTGGCCGAGCACAAAGAACACAGGAGAAGGGACCTTAACTGCGAACCCCGACTGCACCAATGCCGATCTCTGTCTCTGCGAATCTGCAAGGCTGGGCCTGTGTGGCTCAGTGCACATGCACCCGTGTCATAGGCGGGGCTAGCGGGAAGGAAGACGTAAGGAGGACAACAGATTGTCCAGCGAGGTTGTGAATTTTCAGGTTGGAAGTTAGGAAGCAGACATAGCCAAACTGGCCTTCACAAACTCGGAACAGAGCCAGGAAATGAGACCCTGGCCGACAGGAGTGGTATCTGTTCTCAAAACAGTGAGACATCCAACCTTTGTTGTTTCAGGAGAGAGAGAGAGAGAGAGAGAGAGAGAGAGAGAGAGAGAGAGAGAGAGCGAGAGAGAGCGCTCAACCAGTAAAATGCTTGTCTCACAAGTGGGAGGACCCGAGTCTGATTCTAGTACCCACATAAATATCTGGGCATTGCGGTGACACTTAAAATCTCCGCCAGGGAGGTAGAGACAGGAAGACCCCTGGTGCCCACTGCCTAGCCAGACACACATAATAGGTGAGCTCCAAGCCAAAAGAAGACCACATAGGTAAGGATGACACCCAAGGCTGCCTTTGACCTATGTGTGTGTGTGCAAACGCGTGCGTACACACACACACACACACACACACACACACACACACACACACACATGCCGTGCCCATACACTTTGAAGCTGGGTATGAAGATGGTCATGGGTAGCCATGCCTGTAATCCTAATACTTGGGAAGTTGACATTGGTGGGGGGAGTCACAAGTTCAAAGTCAGCCTGGACTACATAGCAAGGCCATGTCTCAAAGCACCAAACCAAACGAAACCATACCAGCTAAGTAACCGACCAATCAACCTTGTTTGGTTGCAAAATTTGCCTTAAATAGACATGAGGCCTGGAGTCTTCCTTTTTCCTCACTCCTTCCTTCCCTCCCTCCCTCCCTCCCTCCCTCCCTCCCTCCCTCCCTCCCTCCACACTGATATAAACTATTTGTATGTTTTACTGGAGAGATGGGGACGTGCTTGGTGACGGGACAAGAACACGGCGTGTACTCTATTTACTCTGGAATCCACGAGACTTGCGGTTCCGAGGGTTCATTTATTTCCTAAGATCTCTGCTTACAACACTCTTCACCTTCCTCTCTCGGGAGAACATCCACCGACATTTAGCATGTCATCGGGGACAAAGAAAGCAAGGAAGGATTCCACTTCTCTTTCTAGCAGGAGAAAGGAGATTGAACAGCCTTCCTCACACAGCTTGTGTCATGCGGATGTATTTACCAACAAGCTTCTTTTGACGCAAGAAGAGCTGAGGGGAGCAGTGGACAGAATTGAGGGAGTGCTAGACACCCCCCACCCCCACCCCCAGCAGCCTTTCGCCCAGGGAATGTGTCAAGCAAGCAGACCCAAGTCCTGTGACCAACATGAGTGCCATGAAATTCACAGCGAAAGAAGAAAAACAATCTGGCTGGGCACGTCTCTCTTATCCTTAGAAACAGGCATCGCTTTGCCTTCTGATTTCACAAGTTGACTTGAAAGGACCCAGTAGGCTCCCTTGGGAATGCTGCATAGGTTCTAGATGAAGTTGGACTTTTTTTTTTTAAAGAAAACACTTTTTGGAAGGAGCGTGCATGCATAGCCGTGTTTCCCATTTAGAAAGAAAAATAAACAGTCCTCTGCTGGATTGGAAGTCAAAACAAAAACAATCCCAGCTGCCTAAGACCCAAGCAAGGCAATGAAAACGCTAAACAATCTCACTGCTGGCCAGGGAAGCATTTTCTAGGCCCAGGTAGGAAGGGTCTGGGGCCAGAGGGAGCCAAGGACACACGTAGGGTTTTGCTTTGGGAGATTTTTGCAATAATTTCGCAACCAATTTTGCGTTGAAAAATACCTGGTCTGATTCATCTATGGAACCCTTGAGATCCTCATAGAAACAGGCCACAAAGATTCGGTGCCATGATCTCAGAGAGGCCTGGAGTTCAAACCTGATCCTATCGCTTAGAGGCCCAGCGAGGCAGAGGAAAGGGCTCACCTCTCTGGGCCCCTGTTATTTCAATGAGACCAAAACGGGTCACGGGGTAGATAAGAGGACTAGTCAATGCCTCCCTAAGATAAAGAGGGCTCCCCAGTGCTGGGCACTTCATAAATGTTTGTGAGGTGACAAACAGAAATCAAACAACCTGGAATTCTTCCAAAAGAAAAAAAAAATCCAATTCAGCGCTGGTGGAATTCCTTCTCTTCGGTCGGTCTTACTATGGATACAGAAAGACCTGGATCTGGCATTGGAAATAAGACAAAGGGAAGACAGCCCTGGAGGCAGCAAACTTTGGTTTGGAGTCTTTGTCTTCCACGGTGGCCTCAGTTTCCCCTCAAAAGTGAAATGCAAATAAATCCAAGACCAAAGATGATAATGCGTGCTAAGAAAATGCATGCATACAGAAGGAATGTTAGACGCATGTTCTTTCGCGCCCCCCCCCCAACACCCCCAGGCTTTGAGAAGCTCTTCACAGCCTTCTCAAGGCTCTTTATTTCCTGACCCTTTAAGCCCTACCTCTAAGTTTCCAAAGCCCCCTGGCTTCAGAATGCAGTTGAACACAATTGATGAAACACTGTTGATTCTGGACGTTTCTATAGGGTTAGGACAAGCATCCCCTTAATCCTAACTACTTCCTGAGCGCCTGGACTGTGACGGGTTGATATTTCGGGGAAATCTTTCCCTATTCACACACCAGAGACTTCTGGACGAGTGCCCTGGGGAGGATTAGGGCTGTGGTGACAGAAAGAGCGATTTACCCTCTCTCTTCTCTGCCATGGGGACAATGAGCTGGGGGGAGATGCCCCTTGCTTCTCTCTGCACTTTACATGGGGATTTCGGCAGGGCAGCTCTGAGGCCACACAGACCCAGGTCCCAGCACCTGCTGGAGCAGACACAGCAGCTGGGAAAGACTCCAGGGGAATAGCTAGAAGGCAGCCAGGGCCCTGAGGGGGCTGGTTCCAAGGGGACAGCTCCTTCCTGACACTTGTGGAAAGCAAAGGAAAGTGAGAAACCTCTGCACCGACACCCTCCAGCAGCTAGAGAAGCAGCCTGGGTCAAGTACAGTCAGAGAGAAGTCTCAGGCGAGCCACCCTTCAGAGGTTTAGCATTTTACCTGCATGGGATGGCCTCAAGCCTCAACTCAGCTGCAGAGGGTGCGGTATGGAGGTAGGGATGCCCAGGGCCTCTCGGGTTGGCAAAGGGCTCCACCTCTGACTTACATCCCTACTGCCCAGCTTTGTAGTTTTTAAAACTAGCAGAACCGCAGCAGGTGTCCTTAACTCATGGATGGAGTAACTGACTGAGGGGACAGGAGCTTGCCTAAGACTCACTGGGTCATTTACTCACTTAGGAGGTAACACTGAATAAAGGGCATTTGTTTTTAAGGCCGGGGACCAAATCGCTAACAGTGGTCGTTTCTGGAACACAGACTGCTCAAGGAAGTGACCTTTCACTTTTCTGCACCATCTGAGGTGTAAACAGACTTCTTTACTGTTACAATTAGCCAAAGCAATAAAAACAATTTTATGAAGATAGATTCGCCTCCACCTGAAACAAATCAGATAAAACCCTGCAAACATTTACTGGACCCACAATGTAGAGACCAGCTTACTGTCACTTGCAGGGGGACAGGACCTTCCCCTGTGGGACTTTGGGGCCAGAAAGACAGGAGGTAGGGCACAGCAGCGGGCTCTCATGGCACCTACCCCAGAACAGCAGCCAAGGAGGACCCAGCCTCTCCCTTCCCACCACGGACACATTTACTAATGAGGTTTAGAATGGCCCTGGGGAAGGAGTTCATAGCATGTCAAGGCCCCTGGGAAGCAGGCGCTCAGAGGAGCTGAGCAGAGCAAACAGCTGTCGTGTCCCGTGGTCTCTGCACATCAACAAAGCAAAAGCGAGCACCTCAGTCTGCCTCAGCACTTATGACAAAGCCACGGCTCCGGGTCAGTTATTAGCAAAGGGAGAGATTAAGGACTTTCATCCCTCATCTTTTCTTTTTTCCTGCAAGGTTTATTTACTCAGAAGTGAGTGGAGAACGTTATCAATTATCCATCAATCTATCTATACTTGTTCTCTATTTCTATATCAATATTTATATATTGATAGGTAGGTACAGATATTTACAGACATATTTTTTTCTTCCTCATTAAGCTCATGATGGTAACTGGCAGGGGCATGATCACCACATGACATTAATAAAACCAGATTTCTTAGAAACTGCTCTATCACTGACAATACGGCCTGAGGCAAGAACACTGAATAACCAGTGAACCACAGAGCCGGACACGGGACAGAGGAGGACTTTCCCCTAGTCCAGAATCCCTGCTTCTGTCTTCTTTAAGGATGTTCTGTCTCAGAGGACGCCCCAAAGATATGGGGCCCTGGACTGGATGGGTTTGGTCAGAGGCCACAGCGCCTGTGTGAGCATGCTCTCTCTATTCAGCCCCTGGAGAAGCTCCAGTGATCTGGGAAGCCTTTCGTATTCTTCTACGTCAGTGCCTGCTTTGTGCCCAGTTCCTGAGTGTAAAGGAGAGGGAGCTGGCTCCCCAACTCCTACCCAGAATTCTCTGCCCATGCATGTCCAGAATAGTCTTGGTATCAAAGTCTGACCCACCCGACCCATTCCTCCCCACCCAGCCAGCATCTCCTAGAGGAGACATTTTCCAATTCTCTCAGGCAGTGCAGAGACTTTCTCTCAGCCACCCTGTCAGCCAGCATGCTAGGCTCTGTCCTTCCTTATCACCTGCAGCTGTCTCCCTCTGCTCCTGAGAGAAGCCAGGGCCTTGGGTGTTTCTCCCAGCATGCGGAGTGCTCCAGGATATGTGGAGAGCCTTCTCAGGGCGGCTCTGAATGACCTCTACAGGGGAGTGGCAGGTGACGAGGCAGGCACCACTATGATGCTGTTCATCGTGACCTGGATACCACACCGCCTGCTTTCACAGCTGACGAAACTTGGGGACTCTGTGAGACTTGTCCAAAGCCCCCAGGCACGGGGCTTTGATAGGGTGCAGAGCTGTATGGTACCAGGGTCCAACAAGCCTGCTTCAGGCTTCTCTCGATCTCAGGCACCTTTTCCAGAATACGGCCTAGAGTGCAGCTCCACAAGGCACTTCTAAGATTTATTTTATATTAAATTATGTCTATATGTGTTCATCTGTACACGCTATGAGCACATGTGTATACATGCCTGCAGGGACCAGCAGCATTGAATATCTCTGGAGCTAGAGTTTCAGGAGATTGGGAGGCACCTGATGTGGGTGCTGGGAATGCAACTCAGACTCCTGCAGAAGATCAGCATGCACTCTTAAGCACTAAGCCATCTCCCCAGCCCCATGCAGGCATTTATAAATAAATGTTTACCAAATCAATACAACCTCAGTTGGTCTTTGTTGGAAACGCCCAATTTCCTTTCTCCTATTAGAATCAGGAAACTCTGGAGCCATTAATGCAACCCCAAGTTCTCTCACACACATTTTCTGTCCCTCCTACTGGCTCAGATCCCCCACAGGAACATCTCTGCAGAGAAGCGTGCCGGCCACGGTGGCGGGACAGGTGGGTATCTTGGGCCAAGTGCAGGATCAAGGTGGGGCTCTTTCACTAAACCCTTTACACCTCCGCTCTGCAAGTCAAGCAGAGGAAAGTAGAGAACAGGAGTGGACCGTGGAGAGAGCATGCTGAGTCCCAGCCCTTCCGCCTATGGTTAGAGTCAGTTCTGCAGCTGCCTGGAACTCCTGGGCAGGGAACCTGCGAAAAACAGCCCTGGGCTTTGGGGAACATCCTTTCTCTCCGTTTTCTTATTGCTAACGAGGGACACTGTCACACAAACCCCCCTCGGTAGCTTTGTGAGTAGAATATAAGGAAGCAACAGGTGACTGCCTGGAGGGCGCTTGCACCCAGCAGAGAGCCAATCGGAGAAGCAAGGCCCCCACCCTCCAGTTTGCGTCTTTGTCTCTTCCCGGCGTTTAGTCTCCTGCTGTCTGTGCACCTCTGTCTCGGGCACCTGTCACAGGACAAAGCCTTCTCCGTGGGGCGGACAGGGACTGGCTACGCTAAGTCCACGGAACCGCCCAGGTCCCCGGCTACCCACGAGCCCTCACCAAGCACCAGGCCACTCAGCTCTTGCAAAGGGGCGAGCGGCCGGAGCGGGCATAGCCCACGAAAAGAAATAAACCATTAAAAGTTAGCAAAAAGAGAGAAGCACTTACCGTTTGCTGCGACCCCCAGGCTGGCGGAGCCACTTTTAACTAAGAATGAGTTAGGGACAAACTCTTCCTCAGAGTCTGAGTCCAGGGTTGGCTGGGCCACACCGTTGCCTAGCAACCGCCTCTGGCTCTCATTGGCCGGAGGGGAGGGGGGCGGGGAGGGGGACTGCTCAATAGGGGTTGATGAAGCAGATGAACAATGCAAGGGAGCACCTGCGGGCCACAAAGACAAACACAGACAGAAAAAAAAATAATGAAAATCCATTTCGAAGCACACGGGGAAGGGGAGGCAACAAAATAAAACACGCAATAAAACACGCATCCACGGGGGGCGGGGGCTCTGGACGCTAGATCCACTGCACGTGTGGCTTGGACAGGGGCTCTCTCTGTGCAGAGAAAGTTGGTGAGCGCTCCTTCTGAAGAGCAGGAGTTGGCCCACACCTCAGAAACAGCAGGAGCGGCTTCTTCGTTGTTTATCCTTTCTTTGTCAGAGGCCTGAAAGCCCCGGCAGGCCATGTTTACTGCTGACTGAGCCTTTTACAGAACAAGAGGCTGCCTTCTACAGCCTCAGTGGCCTCTCTGGTAAAATGAGCAGCCGGGGGTTGGGTGAAGGCTGAGCCCCCATGACCCAGGCATTCTGTGATGTCACTGAACTGAAATGATGTTCTTATTAGTGAGATTTGAATCCGACTTGCCTGCAACAAGTCCTAGGTCTCATAAAAAGGGAGAGAGAGCTGGAAAAAATGACCTCAGGCTCTCCTCCACCTTGGGCGGCCTAGAGTCTCAGCGTAGCAATATTTTAGTATTCTGGGGCTATTACATGTTACGATCCTTATATTCTGACATTCCTTGCAAACTTCTTGAAGTCAAGAGCTTTAGCAGTCTTCCTCTTTTATCGTAAGGGAATGCCAGGCTCACACCAGGCATGGAAGATATCTGTTACATATATTAATGCTAGAGCTCTGACATACTAGGATCTTTATGCCCTGATAGCTGAAATGAAAACATCCTATCATATCAGGACACTGCCAGTCTGTGAGCTCCAAGACAAAACCCTGGCCCCGAGTTTCTTCCCCGTAGAACTTTTATATCGTTCTAACTTTCCAGTTTTCCCTATCTCTATGAGCAAATTCCCAGCTCTTCAGAAGGAGGAGGTGACACCTTGGGGACATTCACAGTCTTGTCTGTGGAGGACCGGACCACACATGCAGCGCATCCGTGTACAAGAGAGGACATCAGCACAAACACATAGAAGTATACAGTACAACACAGGCTCCACCAGTCGGCTGCTCTTTTCTCCCACCTTGTCTGGCAGAATGTGTGTGGCACAATCGTATGTGGCCAGCTCTGCAAAGGGACTTAACCTCAGGAAACGCAGTCTGGCTCAGATGGGCCATCTTAACACTGAGCAGGATCTTAAGAGGTACAGAATTTCTGTTCTGAGGACACATAACGGGAGCCCCCCCCCCCCCCCCCCCCAGTTCACAGCCACCAAATCCAGAAGTATTTTAAGGATTCCACTGCTTGTGCTTAACCGTACATACCAACACTTTATAGAATTGCTTTGTGTGCCATTTGGCTGGTTAGTTCAGAGATTCACCAAGGACAAGGGAGGTAGTGGGGATCAATGACCAAGGTACATTCTTTGGGTGGCTTTCCCTTTTGGTTCTTGGTTTCTTTATCCAAAAACTTTGGACCATGGTTCAACTGTTCAAACCAGTACCTCAAATTTACCATGAGAGCCTTCCCTGACACATTTACAAGCCAGCACAATAAGGCTGAGCTTGCCTTTATCAGCCTTGCCTCGCCAGCTGATGCCGCCGTTTTCTCTGTTATAGTTCAAACACATGCAACTGTCCCCGGCACTAACGTGTACAATAACCCCTGTTTGCCTTGTTCACATTTAGCATAGGCTTCAAGAGTTTACCAGAATTGAGGTTGATGCCACTGCCTACTGTTTTATTAGTTCTATGATTTGGGGGAGAATGACTTCCATGCACCCCTTTTGAAAGCTCTCTACTCCCCACACACTCTGATTTTTATGCTGTAAGCACCATAGATGATCTATGGGAGTCTCTAGGACATATGAGCATGTAGGAGCTGAGAGGTTGCTTGTTGGTTCCCGGCCACCTGGCTAGCTTAGACCCAAAATAATCACACAGAAACTGTATTCATTAAATCACTGCTTGGCCCATTAGCTCTAGCTTCTTATTGGCTAAGTCTTACATATCAATTTAACCCATTTCTATTAATCTGTATTTCGCCATGTGGCAGTGGCTTACCAGCAAAGTTTCGGCATATTTGAATCTGGCAGTGGCTCCATAGCATCTCTCTGACTCTGCCCTTTTCTCTTCCAGCATTCAGCCTAGCTTTCCCTGCCTACCTAAGTTCTGCCCTGCTATAGGTCCAAATCAGTTTCTTTATTCATTAATGGTGATAACAGCACACAGAGGGGACTCCCATATCACCTAGGGGCAGTGCTCACAAAATGTTTAGGGAATTGAACAAAACCATCACATCAAGACTCTTTTTCAAAGTTCATGACTCTTTTGCCCCTGCAAAGCCAGTTTTTGAACATTTTTTTCTCTACCAGGCTACATGTATTAAGTATGCATATAAATGAATATATATATGAATATACATTTTCCTCATCATTCACTCTCTCTCCAGTCAGAGCTTCTGAGGAGCCCGAGAAACCCAGAGCCACACCCATCCAGATGCTACAGCTTCAGACCAAAGCTAAGAAATGGACTATGTTGTTCCAGAGTGCCTCTGACACCCTCCCGTCAGTAGAATGGTCAGGCTTCGCCAACCTTACATTTATAGAACTAAGCAAATTGTTCTATCTCAAACTTCAGGACCCAGGTTCAAGTCCAGCCCTACACCTCTCTCAGGGCTTCCCATCTTCCTCTGCTTTCCTATCTTGGCCATCCCTTGGGATACGGGTTCTCTCTGAATACTCACTGTCAGTGACTGAATTCCCTAACCAAGGGTCAAACCTTAGCAGTCTGGGACGTGTCTGTGAGGTACAGACATCTCCAGAAATGTGGTCGGTACCTTTTGCTCACTTCCCAGCAGCCATGAATCTCAGTGATCTCAAAGGTAGATCCCAATCGTCAAGAAAACCTTAGGAGACAATTACTCTGCCAATGCAAAAATTTCTCAAGTTTCTATGTAGTATATGTTTTATGCTTCATATGTTGTAGCGACTGGAATACGCGGATGGAATGGCATGGCTGCTATCCTTGGGCTTTTTATTATTTTTTTTTAGAGTACTATATGTCCGGAAATGTACAGTGAACATGGTTTCATGCTACAGATGTCTCCTAATGGTCGACCGTCAGGCTAGAAGATGAGGAGCACAAGGAGAGACCCAGCACCGAAAAGCCAGTGGGAGGGTAGGAGAAAGGAGAGCACACATGGGCAGGGGTGGGACGAGCCAGATGGCATGCCAGCCCAATGTGAGGCATTGGAAGGCTGGGCTCAATCTCAGATGGGAAGTGAGACGGGCTCTAAGGAGCCACAGAAGATCGCAATGGGCAGAGACTACCATGTGAGCATGTCTGGCGGAGGGTGGAGCACTCACACTTAAAGCCCCCTTGCTTCTGCCGGTCTCAACAACCTCTCCATCCCAGTCTAAAGTCTTGTGCTATTGTCAACCTCTCAAGTCTCCAGAGACCTGTAGAGGCATGCTAGGGACCCTTGCTCCCCCGGGTGAGCCACTTTTCTCCAAAGGTGTGAATGTGCCCAACTCTTTGCCAGACTCCGTCTGGAGCACATCCCTGGAGCTCTGTGCAGGTTTTGCCTCTGAGTTTTGCACATGCTGTTCATTCTCCAGGGAGTCTTTGTTTTCCTGACTACTTCCCAGCTTGTCTTGGTGTGTCACCTCATCCCCTGGGCTTAACACCATGTGGCTTCCTGCAGAAAGGCCTTTCCAATGCTACAGTCCTGGATTTCACCCCACTGAGATACTCTCCTGAGCACCCCAGACCCTGCTTGGCTTCTCTGTTAACCGATTTTTACTGCCTGGCTTAGCGTGGCCCCTAGAGTAAGCACTCGTCAATATTTGCTAAGTGAGTGGACGGGAGGAGATCATCTTGACTGGGAGTAGCTTAAGATGTTGAATGCTGGAAAAAGGAAATCCGATTCGAACTGGGGAGCCACGGACGCTTTCAGAGCAGGAAGGGGACAAGACAAGGACTGCTCTGTAAGCTCGCAGCATCTACTCAGTCGCCAGGATTTCCTTCCCAGTTCACAGTTCAGTGGGACGTGAAATGTCAAGAGAGCCAGGGATCGCCTGTAGAGCGGAGCCACGTGCACACTCTCATAGGCCAACAAGGAGGTCTGATTCCTGGGGCTCAGGTATGCTGAGGGGAACCCAGAAATGCAGATGAGACACCATGAGTAGAATGAACTTCCCCTTGCACCGTTCCAATAATTTGGGGGGGGGTGTGGAAGCGGGGGCAAGAGCTGTGTCTTTGGGAGGGCTGCAGAAAGCTATTCTGATCCGAAAAGCTTAGGCAGAAGAAATATTTCAACTTGTACCATCAACTGATGTTTGCCTTTGCCATTCAGGATTCTTACATATTCCTTTCTGTGTATGCATGCGGGAAGAACTTGCCTATATAAAACATAGAATAACTGTATCGATTAAATGTCAGGTTGCTTGAATTTCTTTACAATTTTAATTTCTGTTCATTCTTGTACAGATATATATTGTATTTTGAGCATCTTTTCCCCAGTTCCCCCCATTCTCTATTTTATTGCCTTTCATCTTTCCCATTTCACCCCTAGATAAAGCTACCCCTGCTTTCATCGAATATATACATACATGGCATGTACATTTCTTAAGACAGGGTCCCAGTAAATCTTTGGCACGGAGTGGGTAAGGGTAGGCAAACTGAGGGAGAATAGACACGCGCAAGGTTGGGGTGGGAGGCAGGGAAAACATGGCAGAACTTGCAGGAGAGCAAAAATGGGAAGATGCTTTTCCACACGATGCTCCAAATACAGAGTCATTCTCATGTTAAAGCTTACGCAGTGCAGGCTTAGAGCTATGGGGTCGTCTGTCTGGAGCCACAGGACCCATTGGAAAACCCATTGCTTTCCTATCATTGAGTCCTGAGGGTGGAACTGATGAACCCTGGTTTGGATTCCCAGTGAGGCTCAGGGAAAGAGACCCAGAGAAAACAGAAGGACCATGACCTTCCCATTATCAAACCTGGGATCAAAGCTAAGTTTTAGCAGTGAGTGACATCGTGTGTCACTTCCCACACAGTCTCTGTCTTCTCCTTTGGAAACTGGAGCCACTTGCTGGAGTCTGTGTCCTGATAGTCACTGGGAAGCGCAGCTGTCTGCTTGCTCTCACTAAAGGCTCAACCAGTGTTGTTCTTTCTGCTGTCTCTCCAAGTGGGGAGCAGAGGGGAGAGGCAGTGGCAGCTGTGCAAGCCTGCCAGTGAGGCTATTACAAATCTGTATTTGATGATGTAACAAAAGGAGAGAGAGAGAGAGAGAGAGAGAGAGAGAGAGAGAGAGAGAGAGAAAGCTGTGAGAACACAGGTTAGAGAATCCTGACAGATAAGATATGCCTTTGTGTGAACTGACAGTAGATTTAAAAACAAACCATTTGGAACCCAATGCATATGCCCTCATGGTGTCACCACACTTGGATGGCTGAGGTGGGGAGATCGCGGCGAGTTTAAGGCCACCCCATCTCGACCACCACAAGCAATAATGAAACAAAAACAAACACACGAACAGTGAGAAAGAATGGAAGGAGAAGAACCCTGGCCTACAGCTGTACTATAACGGCTCTCCAAGGAAAGCCTTTGGGCATTCCAGATTCCGAAAATAATTTTGGAATATGCCAGAAGACTAACATTGTGTGTCTTCATCGTAGCTGATAGACTGGGTTATTTCTCTCAAAGAAGAGAGCCATCAATAAAAATGTCTTTTTCCCACTTTGCTTAGCATTCTTGAGAAATCCATTTGACTGCCTAAAGGAAACTGTATTGATCAGTGTTTAACCCCATCCAGGCTATGGTAGGGAACTCTGTGGCATATGTATGACATAGAAAAGGATGGGCCGTTATCTGGCCAGTTTTAAGCGTGGCCTGTGAGGAGCAGAAATCCTGGAGAACTTTCTGGGTCACCCGGAGAGCTTCCTAGTAACCTTTGGAAGGCAGTTTATAACAATAATAAATGACTTTATTCCAAGTGCTGAGCCTGGCTACAGACATCACTCAAAAGCGGACATCTGATACACACGCACAGACCACGACAATGGATATATAATAATAAATAATAATAAATGGAATAAATTTATTCCACGTGCTGAGCCTGGCTCCAGACATCACTCAAAAGCAGACACGTGATACACACGCACAGACCACGACAATGGAGGCTGTCTGTGTTACCTCTTTACCTCCCCTCTTTCGGCACACTTCAATCACTCCACCGTCCCTCTCTTCTTATGAACTGATATTGTCCAGGTGTTCCACTGAACAGTAGAATCCTACTCAATACTGAGCAGAAGAAGGGCACTGAGGGGTTTGGCTGGGGTCAGGAGCTCTACAGCAGCAGTACTGTGTCCTGAATCTTATGCCAGTGAAGGCATTCACATCTACATCCCGAGCAGGCCTTCCTCCCGGCACGGAACATGCACCACTCATCTCTGTGCTCTGGCCCAGCCCAGAGTCTCACATCAGCAACAAGATGTGGGACTTGATCCCCTGGTTATTTACATTGATTCAGTCTCATTCCTTTTCAAAGGGATGAAAACCTGGTAATCTTGGTGACTATCTGGTCTGGCTTTGGGGACAGCCCCGGTTTGTACCTGCTGTTCTGCACTGATCAACAGTGGTGTCCTATTATTGTCTGTCAAGGGTCTTATCTAGACAAGGTGTTATGTGGTCATGCTGTAAGGCCATGGGGTACAGACTGAGGTCCACATCAGAGGCAGCCATCTGTGACCACGGAGCAGGAAGCAGGAGTCATGGGCACAGTGTCAACAAAGCATCTCATGATCCTGGCACCCCCTTGCCTTTCACCTGAACTGAAACCTCCTAAGGGTCTTTCCTGGCCCGACCTTCCTGAAGACGGAAGCAACAGTAGCCTATGCTTCCTGGAGGTGTCAATAAGACTGAAGGGGACCATGGAAAGGATACAGAATAGAGATGGTTTCAGCTACAATGAAAACCAGACGCATCCAGTACAGCAGAGGCCCCCAAGATCTTTACAGAAGTATGGATTTGGGTAGTGGTATTGAAGAGAAAAGTTAGCTAAACTTGTAAAAACAATCTTTATAGCCATCACCCCATGAGCAATTAAAAATCTGAATCTGCAGTTACATCTTTAAGCTGTTGCCCAATGGCATGCTGGGAAAGTGGTCCAGTGTGCAGAGAGAGGTCCTTGTCCTCTAGCCTGGTAACCTGAGTTTGAGCCCCTGAGCTCACACGACGGAAAGGGAGAATCCACTCCTGGGGTCGTCATCTGACCTCCACACGCATGCACTGGCCAGTTTGCCCCCACATCAACAACAAAGAAAAACACAAAAGTATTCTGTAATGAGCACGTTCAGCTCTTTTCATACATTTAAGCTGGAGTTTTAGAACTATAGAGAAAACAGAGAAATAAGCATGAAGACACCTTGTAGATGCTAAGAGAGATGTTGGTCTTAACTGTAAATATACACTTACATATGGAAACTAGTACTATATCGCGCCATAAACCGATTTTTAACAAAGAGATTCTTTGTTAATTCCATTTCTAGAGACCTATTCAAGAATGGCCTTTGAAAGATTTTTAGAGATGTTCTTATCACATAACAGTAAAACTTTAAAGAAAGTTCTCAAACGGTTAAACATCGTTAGCTGTCTAAGCAAGTGCATAGTGACATAAAGTTAGACAGAAATACAGTGGTAGGACGGACAGACAGACGATGTAAACTGTGCTTGTAAGCAGCAATTAAAATAACAGGATGGGAACTGTATGAAGAAAGGCTCTTTTGACGCTTTTGACGTGTGTGTGCACGCGCACATGAACAGGCATGTGTGCACACTGGTATGTGTGTGCATGTGCACACGTATACACACACGCTGCAAAAATGTTAATATCAGTTACTTTCAGACAGCAGAATTATGATGTTTATTTACTTTATATTATCCTTCCCTCCCCTTCCCTTTCCTTTCTTCTCTCCTCATTTTATTTCTGTAGCCCATGCTTGCCTGGGACTCAGTGTGCAACACAACCCAAACTCATGGCATTCCTCCTGCCTCAGCCTTGACGGGACTATAGGCGTGAGCCGCTGTGCCTGACTTCTTCATTGCTCACTCTTCTCAAGGAACAAATTCACTGGTAAGATTTGAAAACAAACAGGAAACAATCAAGCTGTTTTAAAGGGAAGACAACACACACAGAAATTCAACTCAGGAGACAGTTTTAGCCTCAGAGCCCTGCTGGGAGGAGCTGGGTAAGAGCAACCCTGCAGACCCCAAGCTCAGGCCAGCAGTGCAACCTAATAAATCTATGGGTCTCATGCCTGCAGCCCAGCAGTTCCTGCTAAGTCAAGCATCCCCACGGCGCTTGTTTTCAGAAGCAGGTCCCAGTCATCTGTCTCTGTGACTTACGCTGGGAAAATGGTCTTTGAGAACAGGACACAGTAAATCAGTAAATTACTCAGGCTCAGGGCATTTGATCTCCTCACAAGTTTCTCAGGGAGTGTTTTGTTTTGCTTTGTTTTTTTGCGTCCAGGAAGATCAGAGCTCTGCTTTCACGGGCTTGCCCAAGGAGTGGTTTCCTCTTTTACGCTGAGAAGATAGCCCTGGGGTCCTCACATGGGGGTGGACAGTCTACTGGTTAGCATGCTTTGTGGCAGAGCGATATTAATGGAAAACATGCATTTATTTTATATGATCTCTGTTTTATTGGAGAAATAATTCACAAGCCATACAACACACCTGTTTCAAGGACACCACTCAGGGGGGCATTGGATATATTCCTCGAGCGGTGTGACCAATGCTATATCCATCTTAGAATGCTGGTATCACCCATAAGGAAGCATCATAGTCACCTGTAGGTACTCCTCATGGTTTCTCCAGACCCTGTGGATTGGGACAATCACAGCTCTATTCTCTATCCCCATGTTTTTGCTTAGTCTGGAATTTTCAAGGAAATGGAATCATATATTTCAGGCTCTTTTGTGACTGGCTCCTTTTATTGAAAATGTCTTTAAGTTGTACCCACATTTCCCCATGTTGCCAGCTAGCACTGTATTGGATGGATATGTTCCATTTCGATCATCCACATATCAAACCTTGCTTGTTTCCCTCCTTGGCTTCTCCTCCTGGCTGCTAAAACTTGCAGGCGAGGTTTTGCATGGTAGAATGTTTTCACTTCCCTTGGGTACACACTTAGGTGTGGAGTAGCTGGATTGGATGCTGTCCTAGCTAAGCTTTGTCAACTTGGCACAGCCTCGAGTCACTTGAGAAGAGATTTTCAACTGAGAAGTTGCTCAGATCAGAGCAGCCTATAGGCATGCTGGGGGAGGTTGTCTTGATTGTTAATTAGATTGTTAATTAATCCAGAAGGACCCGTCCACTGTGGGTGGCGCCATTCCTCAGGTGGTCCTGAGGTAGTCAAGAAAGCTGGAAGAGCATGAACCGGAACAAGACAGCAAGCATCGTGTCCCCACCGTTTCTGCTGTACTTCACCGGCTCTGAGTTTCCTGGTTAGAGGCAACGCTGGGTGGAATAACAAGAAGGCCTGACTTCACTAACGATGGCGAAGGTTCAAATAAGCCTGTAGGTTCAAATAAGCCCCTTTCGTCCCAAAGTTGTTTTGTCAGAGCAATTTATCAGAGCCACAGAAAGGAAATTAGAGCAGATGTTAAGTCCGTGTCTAGGCTCTTAAGGAAGCGTCAGGTGGCTTTCCAAAGTGGCTGTATCGCGCTACATTCCCGCTGAGAGCTGACTTCTCTACGCCCTTGCCATCACTGGTTAGTTTCTGCCTTTCTCAATGCAGCTCTTCTGGTGGGTTGGATTTGCATTTCCCTTACAGTGAAGCTTTCCTGTGCTTCCTCACCACTTCGGTATCTTCTTCCGAGAGATTGCTCTTTGCTTTCTCCTTGGTTACTTTACCTATTTTTATATTTATTTATTTATTTATTTATTTATTTATTTATTTATTTATTTATTATTTATTTATTTTATAAAATTCAGTTGCAGCCCTGACATTTTCTTCAAACAACTTATTTTGTGCCTGCTTGGCCAGGCACTGTTCTAAGCGTGACTGACAGGCAGAGAAGGAAGATCCCTGCCTTCAGCAAAGTTGCGTTCTCCTAGAAGAGACAATCACTGATCTCTCAAGCAAATATCTATGTATAAGACAGTCAAGCAAGGTAAACAACACGAAGGGGTGTTGAATGAACGCAGCAGGGCCAAGTGTGATGCCGTAGGTGTGTTGTTTTCAGTAGTGTGGTAAGGGGCGGTCTCCCTGAGGAGGTGGCGGTAGAAGTAACTGAAACCCGAGCAACTTATTACGCAGAGACTCTCTGCTTCAGGTAGAGAACCCAGCAATGACAAAAGCCTTGCAGCAGAACTGTGGTCCCTGAAGGCACAGGAAGGAAGCTAACTGGGCTAGCTGAATGGAATTTATAAGGCGGGGACTATAGACAAGACTGGAGACCTTAGTTTGCAGAATGTACCCACCTATAACCCAGCCCCTGGAAAGGTCTCCAGTCTTGTCTTCGAGTGGGAGGCTAGAATTGGGCTGGGGAAGAAAGCCACTTTCCATGGGATGTGGGAGAAGGAGAAGAGGCAAGGCCATCTGTATTATCTCTCTGTCACACTGTGCTGGCAAACGGGACTAAAGAGCCACTGGAATTGATGGAGAGCCTCAAACTATCTGACTATGGAGAGCTCGCTCTATCAGGGGAGCCTGGGCAGCTTCACTTCTGCGCTGAGATGTGATTAAGAAAGCGCTTCCAGACAGCTGCACGACATCATTTATTACTTCCTGGGGCTGTATCTCTAGATAGCTGCCTTCTCCCACTCGATTTACACAGCTGCAACACGCTAGGCTTCATAACGGAGGAAGTTCATAACCTTTGCGCTGGTCCCTCTACTCGGGTGCTGGGGATCTCAGTGCAGAGGGAAGAGGCAAGGGGTGGGGAACGAGCCAGTTTCTGGAGAATAGCTTGGTTATAGACCTTAATTGAGTACCTACTATGTGCCCAGCACTTAATTGAGTACCTACTATGTGGAAACCTTTCAATATGAGCCACCACCTTCGGTTGGCCACCCTTCTGGAAGCTTCCAGGGTCCTTCCGTCGACAGATATAGAGTGGGGTTCTCGAGCAGCATGCTCAAGGCTCCTCAGCTCATGGGTGCCAGGCTGGGCTGTGATGCTCTGATGAACCCTAAGCCCACGCTCTTCCCACTTAAAGGTGTGTACGGGTCGGACTAGGCAAGGCTGGCCAACGAGCTCCACCCCTTTGATGCTGAGATTACAAGCATGCCCCACTCTCTGCAACATTTTCCTTTTGAAATGTGGGTTCTGGGGCTCGAACTTAGGTCCTCACGCTTGCAGACCAAGCACTTCACAGACTGAGCCAGGCCCCCACTCCCTTTTGCCCATCTTTTATTGGACACCAGATAGGACCAGTAATATGCGAAGTCCGGCTTCTTTCTCAAACCAATGAACAGGAGAGAATGTGGAGCTGGGCCTCAAATCCAGACCCTGAAGTCAGAGCTGGAGTGCTTTCTAGAAACCTGTTCTGTGTCTCATGAGGACTTAGAATGGGGGTCAGGAATGAGGGTAGCCAATGAACTGGCTGAAAACCAACCAGGAAACAGAAAGCACACAAACATAAAGCCACTGCTGCATGCTTCTCTCTGGCAGCGCTTTCTCAATAACTATGATGTCTCAATGAAAAGTTCAAAGAGGGGCACAGGGCCCAAGCCCAGAGCTTGGTGAAGGTTAGCATTCAGTGAGTGGCATGATCTGGAAGGGCTTCTTCCTGCCCCATGGACCTATTTGAAGCAGCTTGCCAGGCAGCCCAGAGTGGGCCCTTAACTCGTGGAGGACTCGGTGTTGGCTTCCTAATGGAGCTGAAGTTGTTGGAGAAGCCTAGTGGTGAGCTCTGAGGTCCGGCTGAGGAGGCAGGTAGGCACAGGTGTGTGCTGAGTGTGTATGTATGTGCATGCATGTGTGTATATGTGTGCACAGTGGGTGGGTCTATGTCCTAGTCAAACAGAGTCACACAGGTTGAGGCCCGGAGGGAGGAAAGAGCACAAAAGAGTGGAGGAACAGCAGGATGAGAGGAGTGTGTCTAGAGAGGAGGTGGGGAGGGGCAGAGATGAGTGGAGAGAGAGTCGGGACCTAGGAAATTTTGTCTGTCATTATTTCTTTGGTTCTAGACCCAA
Organism: Microtus obscurus; assembly: GCA_963919715.1. Lineage (NCBI taxonomy): Eukaryota > Metazoa > Chordata > Mammalia > Rodentia > Cricetidae > Microtus > Microtus obscurus. The sequence goes on from CAWTZC010002521.1 coordinate 25,265,044, forward strand.
GAGCAGTGACCAAGTCCGCTGCACCACCAGAATCAAGCCACCAAACGTCGCTGAAGCTGGAAATGAGTGTGTTACCAGGCTACCTTTGGAGCTTTCCTAAGGCTCCAGTAGTAAAGCTGGCAAGATTGATCAGCGCCGTTCTGCGAGTCCCGGGTCTGTCTCTCCGAGTTCCTCTTTATTACCCCCATTTAGCAGGCGAGAAGAGAGAAGTTCAGGAAGGTTAAGTGAGTACATTCTGAAAGTCTATGATTTTCTGGAGGAAACCGCCCTCGAGCGTTCTGCCTGAATAACCCAATCCTTTGCTCTCGGGAGGAATTTTATTCGGGGGCGGGGGAGAAAAAGACTCCTTAATCACAACAATGATCACAGTGGCTGCTATTGGGTTCATACTTTCTTCTTAGCAGACCCTCTACCACACCGTGTGGAAGACACATAACCATTTTTTAATGCCCACAATAGTCTGACGAGGCAGATACTTATATCACCCCCATTTCAGAGAAGAGGCTTCTGCTTACAGTGCTCAATCAGCCTGGCCCAGGTCATGTGGTCACACAGTCTGAGCAGCCTATCATTCTCTGAAGCTTAAAACCAACAGAGGTCTCATAGTCCAACTGTAGGGAGATTTTCACAAGCAGGACACCACAGTATGGAGCAGCCTCGCCCGGCACCAGAGCATGACGCCTGGGTTTAAATCTGTTACCGTTTCCAAGCTGTGTGACACTGGGTGAGAATTCCTACACTCTCAGTGCTTCATCTGCAAAACGGGGACAGTGTTGGCACCTACCTCACAGACTCATACAGGGTCTGAGTGCGGACCTAAAAGCTCCATCTGAGCGTTTGTGGCCCCTTGTCACCTGCTTTGTACCAGGCACTGTATCTGACGTGCCTTGTCTCTGATTCTCACAGGAACTGGGGGAGGGAATTTGTTGTTCCCATTTTGAAACAAAAGAAAAACAAAAACCAAACCAAAACGTTTAGAAAAATATACAGTGTGTACCCAGAACTATGCAGCATGGGGACTGCACAGAACTGGACTGGAATCCACAGGTCTGATTTTCAAGTCTACGTTGTTTCCCAGAGCGACATCATTCTGCAGACAGCATTGCAGAGAGCACTGTCAGCCGTTGCTGTGAAGTTCTTGGCATATTATCTGTGTATGTGTGTGTGCATGTCTATGTGTGTGTATGCGTGTGTGTCCATGCGTGTGTATATGTGTGCATGCCTCTTTGTGTGTGAATATGGGTGTGTATGTGTGTGCATGCCTCTGTGTGTGTGTGTGTGCATATCTGTGTGTATGTGTATGCATGTCTTTCTCTGTGTGTATGGGTGTGTATGTGTGTGCATATCTGTGTGTGTATGTGTGCGTGCCATGTCTCTGTGTGTGTGAATATGGGTGTGTATATGCGTGCATGTCTGTGTGTATGTGTGTTCATGTCTCTCTCTGTGTGTATGGGTGTGTATGTGTCTGTGTGTGCATGGGTATATAAGTATGTGCCTTATATACATGTCTGTGCGTGTTCACGGATGTTTATGTGTGTGCATGTCTGTGTCTGTATGGGTGTGCATGTGTTTGTGTGTGCATGGGTGTATATATGTGTGCCCGTTTGTGTGTGTACATGGGTATGTTTGTGTGTGCACATCTCTCTCTTACTCTGTGTTTGTGTGTGTGCACGCGCACACGTGCACTGAGGATCTCAGAACGTGACCAGCAAGGGAGCAAAGGCAGCAGCAGCACAGAAGGCCGCATTGAGGCATCGGCTATTGTTCTATAATAGAAATGTAATTATTTCATAAGGATAATAACAACTCATCCCGTGTGCGGAACCCTGGCTGGTGCAGGAAGCCCTTCCGCACCATTATCTCACTGCGTTCCATAATGGCCCCACAGGCAGGGGAGCAGAGCTAATTATGTTAGGCTTTGCTTGTGGCAGCCTCTCTTGGTCGCTTACTAATACCCATTGCCCTTGCTAACAGCGATCCCGACTCTTTGGCAGGTCAGACCTCTATCTCATGTCCCAGTTGCCTGATTGTGGCTGGCAAATTACAGTGTTCCCATTCTTCTCTCGGGAGGGTGACCGTGGGTCAGTTTGACATGAGGAGAAACTTGGGGTCCCCTGGATGCTGAGCCATCTGCATATGCTTGAGACTATGGTAGCAGAAGTTACGATGGCACCCTGAGCTTTGATAAACCGTGTCTGGAACTTCTGTGCCTGGGGACTCCTTGCTGAGTGAAATAATGAGGGACCAAGCTAATAATCATAACTGTTACAGGAAAATAGAGCTTGGCTTTTGTACATGGCATCTTAAGACAGCCCACCTTTCTTTGGAAAGTGGTAAACATGAATCGCCATAATTTTGACTGGAGCTGGAATCACCTAGGAGACACACCTCTGGGCAAACCTCTGAGGATGTTTCCAGACAGGTTTCCCTGAGGAAAGACCCAACCTGAATAAGGGTGGCACCATCCCATCCGCTGGGGTCCATGGCTGAACAAAACTAGGAGAAGGAGGAAGCGAGCTGAAGACCAGCATCCGTCTTTTGGATTTCTGACAGGGGTACAATGTGTCCGATCATCTCGCAGCCCTAGTGCTGCGCTCTCTATGCGTGATAAACTCTCTTCTCTGTAACACCCTTTTCTCGAACTGTTTGGGTTAGGTATATCATCATAGTAACGAGAAAAACAACACAGCGTTCCTAAAAGTCTACTCCCGCTACTCCAGCTTTTTTTTTTAACTTACTTTCCAGTCACAGCCTATGCTAGAACAGCCCTGCTGCTTGTTCAGTTGCCTGCAAGCAACACCTCCCTTCCCTTCAACACCTCCTTTACCTCCAGTGTCTGAGCCGACTGTGTTAGAGGGCAGGCATGGGAAGCACACCCAAGGAGCCTGGTCAAATTGGCTACACGGCAATCCCGAGGCTGCATCCCCCACTGTTACATGAGATGCTGGCACCTTTTTCAGGCTGGCTGTGGCGCAAGGGTGGGCACTGGGGCTGTCAGCATTCCTCCATGGAAAGGGGACTTTCCTCAGTCAGGAGCAACCCCAACATTTTCTGGTTAGTATTTCGTGCCAGTCACAAGGACCCGAGGTGAATGAATCCATCGCTTTCTTGATATTTCTATTCCAATAAGGCAGGGACTCTTGAATACCTTGTCTACTTTCACCCCAGGCCCACCAAGACTTTGATTCTTCTAAGAATGAGTGGCAGAGAGCAATTTTAGTATCAATAAAGCCACAGTAAGCAGTTCCAACCCCTGCATGCTGTAGAAACTTCTTCAGCCAATAGCCTTTAAGATACTGGCCCACTTTGGGCGTGGTGTCATGCAGACAAAAGGCATGCAAGGGCCCCTTGGCTGCTGGATTCGGTTCCATTTCCCTGAGCACAGAGAGGACGGAGGGTCACTACTAGTTCTGTGAGGTTTTCCCCCTAATAAATAAACCTTTATTATACTCTATTCTAAGCTAGTGTGGAAGTCATTCATACTGCAACCCCTGGGCTCCTACTTCCTGCCTGTTTGGGTGATGGCAAAAGCCTTGACTTCCTCTGGAGGATGCCCACACCTGGTCTCAGTGTCATTAAGTCCTCGTTGGTCAAACAGGGCCCTTCTTCCAGCCCGCCTCAGCACCTCATAGATCCTGTACTTTGAAGCCTGTTGGTACCCAGTGAGGACCCTCTTGCTGCCCATTGTCCACGTCGGCATTCAGCCAAGCCTGAACTTGTGCACTTCCCACACAGGGCTTATCCAAAATGCAGCAGATGACTCCCTGTGTCATAAATGATTTCCTCAGATCCAGCTGAGTCATCCCAGGCTCTACAGTGCCCGTTGGTGCTAATGTCTTCTGGTGATTTTTGAAAAGTTGTTATTCTGTAATGAAGCCTCAGAGATTAGCTTATGTTAAAGGCCGGCTGAGGACTATGCTGACCTCTGCCGAGGGTCTCCATGGTTGCTCTCACAGTCACTGACTATACACAAGAGCTCGCTGGCTGTCTTGACCGCTCTACTCTTTTTGTAGACTTTTCTTCAGACTTGCGATACCCTTTACAATATCTGTTTGGAAAGCATATTTCAAACACTGCATTCTTGGGATGAGGTGGAGGAACTCACCCTCTTAAGCAGGTTGTAAACACAGGGCTGTTTAAGCCCTCATTTACTTAAGCCTTCATTCACTAATTCATTTATTCTTTCTGAAAAGTATGTCTTGAAAGCCACACATGGTAGTCCCTAGAGTGATGCCAGCAGTACCATCCTATGTGAACTCACAGACTCATAGACGGTCAGTGTTATCCTTTGTATAGGAAATGTGCCTATACACATATAAAGGCTCACGTGTTGGAGGCTTGTTCCTATCTGATAATGCTCTTAAGAGGTGATGTAATCACAAGGGTACTAATTTTATCAATGGTTTGATCCATCGGTGTGTTTATACTGAATAGATGATTAGAAGGTCAGCCTGGTTGGAGGGAGCAGGTCATTGGGGGAACACCATTAAAGTGCCTACCTTGTCTGTCACTGGTCCCTTTCTATCTTTGACGTCTTTGTTCCCTGTCTGCTATGTGGTGAGCAGTTCTGTACCCCCATGCTCTCTTGTCAGTCATGCCCTGCCTCACCAAGGTGGGCCCGAGGAATCACGGACTAACACTTATGAAACTTTGGGCACAAACACATCTGTCCTCTTTTGAATTGCTTCTTTTTGGTATTTGCCACAAAAACAAAAAAAACCCAGCACTTCCTGTGTTATATTCATACTGTTTTATGATGTGGCTGCCTGAGACGTGTTACAGATGAGGGTGACTGCTACCAAAGCTCAGGCTAACTGAGCCAGGCCCTTCTCTGTGCTTCCACTGTGTTACCTACTCTACTCGGCAGCATAGAACCGAGGCCTGCTGTGTGCCAACAGTGGGGATATAGGTGGGAGAGTGAGTGAGGCAGAGGCTTTGCATAACATGGGCCACACCTGGTGGAGGGGTGGTGTGGTGGTTTGAATAGGTATGGTCCCCAAAGAGTCATGGATATGACTGCTTGGTCCACAGGGAGTGGCAATATTAGAAGGTGTGGTCTTGTTGGAGTAGCTGCGGCCTTGTTAGAGGAAGTGTGTCATTGTGGGGGTGGGCTTTGGGGTCTCATATGTTCAAGGTATACCTGGTATGATACACAGTCTCCTTCTGCTGCCTGAGGATCAAGATACAGAACTATCAGCTCCTTCTCCATCACCATGTCTGCCGGCATGCCCCCTGTCCCGCCATGATGATAATGGCTAAACCTCTGAGCCTGTGAGCCAGCCCCAGTTCAATGTTTTCCTTTTTAAGACTTGTCATGGTCATGGAGTCTTTTCATAGCAATAGAACCAGGATGAGAAGCATCCTTCCGTCCATCTTTCTCGCCTATTAGTGTCTTAGTCAGCATCTCAGTTACCAGAATAACTCTGCTTGTCACAGTGTTTGTCTTCCACAAACTTTTATTTACTTAATAGCAATGATTCAGTATTTAAAAAGTGTTGAGATCAGGTCATATATTAATAAAATGGGGACTGAGACAATACAAAGACTCAGTGGCACTTTGAGCCAGTTTTTTTGAAAAGATAAACAAGATTGACTAGTTCTGGTAGAACTGGAGAATGTTATCAAAACGCCGGGTTACTGAGTCTGCCCCTGGTCTGACCGAAAGAAAGAGGACGCAAATCAATACAACTGGAGTGGAAACGGGGTACATGACAACACGGGCTAATGGAAGCAGGGTGTTCTGAGAGAATTCTTTAGAAAACTACATTTTTGGAAACCTGAAAAATGAAAAAATGGATATATTCCAAGACACAAATAACATACCAAAATTAAACCAAGAAGATATAAACAATTCAAATAGATTTATAATAAGCAACAAGATTGGAGCAATTTTAAGGCGTTTTCCAGCAATGGCCTGAGGTTCCACCTTAGTTGGTAGAGTGCTTGTCTAGCAAGGACAAAGCCCTGGGTCTGATCCCCATCACCACATAAAACAGGTATGATGGTTCATGAGGTAAAGGCAAGATGATCAGGAATTCAAGACCAGCCCTGGTGAAGTAGTGAGCTCAAAGGTAGCCTGGGCTACATGAGACAAAGACCCTTTATCAAAAATAAAATAATTAAATTAAAAAGAGTCTTCCAATATAGAAGAGCCCAGGACTGGACAGACTAGCTACCAGATTCTACCAAACCTTGAGGAATAGTTAGCACCAATGTTCCTCAAATTATTCCTCCAAACAGGATTGGATGGGTGCCACTAAACACACTCTACGAAGCCAGTGTTACCCCAGTACCAAAACCAGACAGTGTACAACAACCGCAGAACACAGTGGACCGAGTCCACAGGTGCAAACACTTGCAAGAATGAGTACACAAGCAGAGTTCAACAGCACATTAAAGAGTGACACGCACGGTGGCCACGTCAGTGTGGCCACCGAGATGAAAGAGGACACAATCCAGCACAAATCCAGACTCAGGGACGGGAGTCGCCTCACGACCTTTACAGTTGCCAAGACGACCTTTGACAAAGCGCTACATCCCCCCCACGAGAAAAGCCCTGAGGAAATCGGGGACAGCGGGGAGAGTGAGCGGGCTCCTCCAGGAAAGGCACTTGTTGCCCGAGGCTGACAACCTGAATTGAGTCTCTGGCTCCCAGGTCAAGTTGGAAGGAGAGACTAGATTCGGCAAAGCTGTCCTTTGTCATCCGAATGGGTGCTACCACGTGTGTGCTGATGCACAATGTAGTCATAAAAACTTGATGAGGAAGAGAAATTAAAAATAGATCTACCTCCACATGGTAAAGTCTGTATGTGACAAACCTGTAGCCAATACTATACTAAGTGGAGGGAAACTGGAGACATTTGCTCTAGAACCAAGGAAGAGACACAGGTGTTCACTCTCTTACTCTTGTTCAACATGGCACCTAAATTCTAAGTCACACACAAGGCAAAAAGAAAGAAGAGGGAGGCAAGGAAGAAAGGAAAAGGTCAAATTATCTTCATTTGCTGATGAGATTATCCTATACTTAAAAGGCTCTAAAGATGTGGTGCTCAGCCTTGCTAATGCTGCGATCTTTTAACACAGTTCCTCATGGTGTGCTGACCCCCAGCCATGGGATTATTTTCGTTGCTACTTCATAACTGTAATTTTGCCACTATTATGAACTGTAAATATCTGGTGTGCAGGCTATCTGATATGCGATCCCTGTGAAACTGTCATTCGCTGCCCCCAAAAGGCCGCTACCCATAGGCTGAGAGCAGCTGCCCCAAAGATGGCACCATAGACTTTCAGCAAAGCAGCAGGCCCAGAATTGGCATACAGAAGGCTGCAGAACAACCCATTCACAATAGATGAGAAGACATTTAAGAAGAGTTACCAAGGAGGTGGGAGGCCTCTAGAGTCCAAACTCCAAAACTCTGAAGAAACAAAAGAAGATTCTAGAAGATGGAAAGACCTCCCTCCCAACGCATGTGCTCATAGATCAGCAGAACTAATGTGCAGGAACTGTCTACGTTACCAAAATCAACCTGCAGACTCAGTGTGGTCCTTATGTTAAGGGGGAAATGCCAGATTCAAAAAGTCAAATACTTTGCAATTGTGTGAGTGTGTGTGTGCGCGCGCATGGGTTCACACACGTGAACATACATGATGTTAAAGTACTCGGGGTGGTAACGGTGGGGGTGAATATGATATAAGTACAGGCTATGTATATGTGAAGATAAAAATAATGAAACCTATTGTGCTAATTTAAACAGTAAAACTTTCGTATGCTAATGTAGAAATGAACCCATTAGCATGGTGGGGATACAGCTCTCTAGTAGATCCCTTCTCTCAGAGGCAAACAATTCTGGGTTCAGTCTTCAGATGTGTGGAGGGCAGAGAACAACTCTGTGGGAGTCGGTTCTCTCCTCCCTTGTGGGTCCAGGCGATTGAACTCAGGCTATCAAGCTGAAAAGGCAGGCTCCTCTATCAACACAGCCATCTAATTGACCCCATGCCTGACTTGTTCAAGGTTTTGATCACGAAGGGATACATAACATTGTCAATGGCCTTTTGGCATCTAGTAAGATGATGTCATTTTTTAAAAAGTTGTATTTATTTTCATTTTATGTGCATTGATGTTTTGCCTGCATGTATGTCTGGTTAGGGTGTCGGATCCCCTCAAACTGGAGTTATAGACAGTTGTGGGGTGCCATGTGGGTGCTGGGAGTTGAACCTAGGACCTCCAGATGAGCAGTCGGAGCTCTTAACCTCTGAACCATCTCTGCAGCCCTAATAAGGTCAGTTTTTAAGATCCCCCCTCAAAACACGTCTAATATGAAAGACATTTAATTTTGCAGAAGGCAGAGAACAGATGTTAACTGAACAATACTATTCTCCAAACATTGAAGAGTGATTTTTATATTTTATCCTTCTGTTTTACCTCTGTGATCATAGGCAGAGACAGGAGGCAACTGCGGACTGGGAAGATTCCCTGGGAACCCGTCAGGTTTTAAGCGAGTGGCAGGTAGGGGGCCACATTTTCTGACTTCTGGGGCAGGACTCTGAAGCCGCCTGGACTAACTTGACTTAACCGGCTCCCTTCACTTGAGTCCAGTTTCCTAGACAGTCAAACGGAGAGAATTACGTTTCCTCCGATGGATTCTGTGAAATTTAGATAGGGAATGGCTGTGAGCATGTAGTTAATGCCCGCGTGACAAAAAGTCTAATAACTACCAGGACTAATTACAGCAAGTGAAGCAGTTCCTATTTTATTATTTCTTCTCAAACGTATTATTCCTCTGTCAATCACACCTCGTTCCAGCAGGGCAGGTTTGTATGTGGCCGGTGGAGACAGTGATAGACTCATCATGATTTCAGGGTGGGTTTCTTCTCCACAATGTTCTAGAAATCATCCAAATACCCATTAACAGATGCATGGGTCAACAAATTGTCGTGATTCCTATCACGGGTAGCCCCACCGCAAGGAGCAAGCGCATACGCGGCACCAAGGATGAATCCCAGTGATCTCTCGCATTTGTGGCAAGGGAAAGGAGCAGACACAAGAGTGCATGCCTTAAGATCTGCTTCCCTGAAATTCACAGAATTCCTCACAAAAGTGATGCGCCGACCGTGGAATGGTTATCCGTGTATGGCAGTGCATGGAGTGCTGGGGAAAAGGGGGGGTGCATGAGGGGACTTGCGAGGGTTTGTTGACAATCTTTATGTTCCCATCTGTGTGATAGCTACGGGGACATGTGGTCCAGTAGCACACGGCTGTGCACTGAAGTCAGCATGCTTTACAGACATCACCGCACACACGTTCTTCTTCAAAGCTGTCTGAGCAGAGAGAGCAAGTCAAATGCAAACCTTTGGCAAAAGATAGACTATCTACCAAATCTAAAAACTGATCAGGGTCGAGTTTCTGTAAGTACTAAACACTGCTGTTACCTCTAGATGCTGCTTTCTGTGTTGTAGGACACGGAAGCCCCTTAACATTCATTCTATCTCATTTTTACTAAGTGTTGGGAGTGGACACCCAGGGTCTTGAGCAAGCCCCGTCCTCTGGAGCTACATCCCTGTTCCCTTCTCTACCCCTCCTTTTAGCTTCCTTTAAAAAATAGGGTCTTGTTAAAAAGAAAAACTTTGGTCTCAACCGACGGTGAGTGTACCATCTTCAAAGTGGATGCTCCCACTCCAGGAAGTCTTTGGATGACTGCAAGCCCGGTTGAGTCCAAAGTTTGGCAGGCAAGCGAAGACGGTCAGGAATTCTGGCCCCCAGAAACTTTGAAATAATAAATGTTTCTAACAGTTAAAATGCAGGTCAACTTGTTACATAAAATATGAAAAATAATGCATAGAGGATAGTGCACAATAATTAGATGGTGAGCAAATTTTAAAAAACACTAACTTTTTAATTGCTTCTGTGTGTGCATATGTGTGTGTGTGCATGTATGTGTATGTGTGTGCATGTGCATGCGTGTGCATGTATTTGCAGGTGTCCATGAAGGCCAGAAGAGGGGTTGTCAGATGCCCTGGAGTTAGAGTTAGAGGAAGTTGCAGGCCATCCAATATGGATGCTGAGAATCAAATTCAGGTCTTCTGGGAGAGCAGCAAACACTTTTATGAGCCCAGCCATCACTTCAGCTCTAAATGAAGAAATTCTCTCTCCTCCCTCCTCTCTCTCTCTCTCTCTCTCTCTCTCTCTCTCTCTCTCTCTCTCTCTCTCTCTCTCTCGTATGGTTTTGCACGCATGCAGAGGCTAGAGGAAGACACCACATACCCTGCTCTAACTCTCTGCTCTGCTCTATTTCCCCTTTGACTGAACCGCAAGTTGACTGAGCTAAACTGGTGACCAGTGAGCGACCAGTATCCTCCTGGTTCACCCACCCTCTGGGCCGGCTTTACAGGCACACACTGCTGCAATGTGTGTGAGGTGCGAGGGATTCAGATGCATGGCCTCAGGCTTCTGCCACAAGTGACATCCCCTTGGCACCCCCCAACCTACTCAAAAGGCCCACAAAGTCGCACTGAGGGCTGAGATTTGTGTGCTAATTCCTAAGGGGCAGCCTTGGTTTCAGCTGTTCTCTGGTCTTCGTGGTTCTCCTCGGAATTTTATTTTGGGGTTAAATCTACAAAACTAAAGCTGAGGATCAGCCATTCCACACTCTGGCTGCATCCCCATAACCTCAAAACTCTAGGCCTGAGTAATGCGCAATTGTGCAGAAAATAGAATCCCGCTCATTGTTTGTTAATCAATTAGCCCCACGAAAGACAAAGAACGCACAGGTTCAGTGGCATTTGGTAGCGGCTCTCCTCATTAGAATATTAATCACCAGTGTCAAGACTCACTGGATTCTATTAACTTGAAGCAAAGGTTAGCTTTGGGTCAGCACTTAACATTTCAAGACTGCAGGAATCGCAGGACACGGGAAGAGCCTGCTGACATGCCTGGCCCCATCTTCTGTTCCCCAGGCAGATACTTTAGCCTCATTTGATACACCCAGAGGTAGGTGTTATTCTTTGGTCCCGCCCTAGCCACGCCCACGCCCTTTAACCTCCGAACTCCGCCTGAGACCTCGCTCTCCGCCATCTCCCCGTGTGCACGCGGGCCTCTCCCGCTCCCTCCCTCTGTCTCTCTGTCTCTCTCTCTCTATCTCTCTCTCTCTTTCTCTCTCTCTCCCTCTCTTCTCTCCCTTAATAAAATGCCTTATACTTATTCTCTGTGTTCATGCCTCTGTTTCTCCGCCACCAGGCCGCCAGGCGCGTGCACCCTGCAGCCGTTTCGCCAGCCTGCCTCGGTAATCGTTTAAATGAACATCAGTAGGGACCCACACACCCTCCTCTGGTGGTAATCGTGTTTTCTATGTTGTGTTTCATACTGGCAATCAAACACACCTCTGCACCTCACACACAGTTCCCGTGCTTTCATTTCGGCGCCTTTTCTTTTGCTTCGTCTTCTGAGAACATGAGCAAATGTTAGGATTCGTCTTCAGAGGCATCACGCAGAGAGTAACGACATCACAGCTCAACCTTCTTGGCTTCGTATTCGACAGCTCACCCCCCTCTGCTGGAACTCCTGCCCGACACAGCACCCCAGAACCCACTCCTCTCCAAAGCCTCGGTGCTTAAGAATGCGATTATAAGCAGACAGTTCTGCACACCCTCTTCCCCTGCCTCATAGGGCCATTTCATAACTTTTAAACTTTCAGACTTGCAGGTAGGTGAGAGGTGTCAGACCCCTTGAGAGCCACCCTGGACTTTTGTGATGCAGACATAACTCAGCAACGGCGTACCTGAGCTCTGTTTGGGGCTGGCTTCCTGATCAGCCTCCATTGCCGCTAGTCTCTTGTGTGGGTTGTGATCATCACTCAAGGGTGCCCACCTGGGTTTAAGTCTATTTTCTATTTCTACCAAAAACATTGAGGCAGTGCCACCCGGGATAGTAAAGACATGAGCATAGCCAGGGCTCTGGCGCCTGGGAAAGACACTGTGTTGGTTTTGGTAAATCTTAGCACGTTGTTCAGGAGTCAGCTATAGAACTCTGCCCAGACCACAAACACAGGCTACCGAACAACTGAGCACAGGATTCTGTTAGTGTTTGAGAAAGGTATAGAAGCGTGAGCTTGGCATAGAAATTTCTAGAAAGACACACAGGAAGCTGCGAAGGACAGGGTGAGGTGGATGCCAACACTGTTGGCTTTTCATTTCATACCCTTCAGCACTATTTGAATATTTAACTGTGTAACTTTATGACTTCTTATAAGAAAAGCGACATAAATATTTCAGTGTTAATGCTGGGGATTTCTGTGGGTTTCCCTCTCCCCTTGTCACAACTTTCTAGTACTAGGCTTTCCTCCTCACCTACCATGTACTATTTATATACAGGGAAAACAAACAAAATTAAAAATAAATACTCAGTAGCTGCAGTGACCTGCGTCTAAAATACTCATCCTATGTGACATTTTTAGGGCACAAAGGGCAACGCTGCACAGATGAAATCAGTTTGCCAGTGTCTCATGGTGATGATATCTGAGGTGGGCAGGAGTTGTCTGTGTGCGCTGAGTGTTGCTGCAGCTGTACGCAGGTCCGTTTTGGTTGTCACAGTGACTACGATGCCCATTGCTAGCACATAACACCCTGGTGTCATGGATGATAAAAAAAAAATGTTCTGCCCAAAATGCCAATAGAGTTCCCCTAAGAAATACCCGTGGATGGTTTAAAAGTAGAGTTGTGGAATGTCTCTGCCCCCCAGTTGACCTTTCTATTCTCTTTAAAGAAGAATTTGTTTCTGTCCCTTGTTGATGGTGGGGAAATAGTTAGGAGATAGGTTTCCCGCAGGCCTTCTAGAGATAACTCCCTGAGAAAGAAAGAGGAACATGGGATTGCATGGAGTATCCAAAAGGCAAGAGCATTTGAGTACCGGATGAGAACTTGTTCATGCAAGGGTTGTGCCAAGCCCCTTTAGTCTCCCCCGTGGTTAACAGGGAGCTATTACCCCATTTTACAGGTGAGTAAGCCCAAGGCTTATGCCACTGAACCCTGAGGCTTTGGCTAGCAAATGGCTCAGTTCAAACCCTGGCTTGGCTTCCCAAACCCTTGCTCCTTGCCAGGCTCCACAAAGGGCTTCCCTCACAGGCACAGAGGAGGCTAGAGGGCACCTGGAAGCAATTTCTTCCCCGGTTTCCCCCAGGAGCAGGGCTAACTCTGGTAAGGGAATTCACGGTGAGAAATTAACCTCTGTCTGCAAGGGCCAATTACACAGTCTGGAATAGAAAGAACAACCTGGGCCTGGACCCTGGTAGGCACCCTCTACCTCCGCTGCCTGGAGAGGTAGTCAGGAAGAGTCTGGGATGGGGCACGGGAAACCCGTTCTATTTTAAGAAAATAGCCGTGTTTGATTATCCAATAATACCAAGCTATAAAGCAGGGACAACTATGGATTTCCTCTAAATTTGAAAAATTGTGAGCCATTAACTTTTCACTTTTAAGGCCGATCTGTTTGAAAGGAATTGAATCCCCCAGGCTGTGGAGAGAGCAGGAGTCGGTGACCGCAGACTTCTGCGAGGGACGGGGGCTGAGAGAAGGCGCAGGTTTCGAGATTGCTTCCCACCATCTCACTGACCCTGGGTCTCCGCCCCGGTCCTCTCCTGAAGGCACAAAGCAGTTCTTCTCTCGTGGGCGCTTTAGACTTTGGCCAGTGTTGAGTCCTTTAGACTCAGTTCGGGTTATGATTTCCTTTGGGCTGTCCCCCGAGACCCCTGAAAGCTGGTTCAGGAGCCCCCAAGTCCACACCGCTAACTTCTCTCATACTGTGACCCCATTTTACAGAGGGCTCTTGGGTTGCGCTATGCATTCCTTTAGGGTGGAAAACGTCTGACTCTCACTGATCTTATTGCTCACAGTAGTGCGGGCGCCCGGTGGAGTCATGCTTTCTGGGTTCGTGGTTGCATATGAAGAGATTTTTTTTTTTTCTCTAAAGTAGCACTTGGCCTGGATTGAGAGTGAGAAGTGAGCTTCACCAGGTAGGTGTGGGAAACACAAGACGGACGGAAGGAATAAAACGAGCAGACAAAAGAACCATGGAAATATCTGATGAGCTAGTTTCAGTATGGAATAGAGACAGCTATGAAGAAACAGTCTAGAAAAACCACTTATTGCCTATGTGACCTGAGGTGATTTATTTAACTGTTTGCCCTTTGGTTTTCCCAGGATAACTTTAATTAGGTGTTTATTAACGGTTTGCCACAACGCCAGCCATCCAGTAAACACTCGATAAATTGTGGGTTTAACTAATATCATTCTGGAAGGCGATGGTTATTTCGAAATCGTAGGAAAACCTGGGTCCTAGTTTCTTAGAAATTGTTTCCTGGGGCTGGAGAGATGGCTCAGAGGTTAAGAGCACTGACTGTTCTTCCAAAGGTCCTGAGTTCAATTCCCAGCAACCACATGGTGGCTCACAACCATCTGTAATGAGATCTGATGCCCTCTTCTGGTCTGCAGGTGTACATGCAGGCAGAACACTGTAGAAATAATAAAGAAAACATTTTTAAAAAAGAAATTGTTTCCTTAGATGACCAAGACTTGATAACTAATTTGTACTATTCTTGTGGTCATTCATTTGAATACTTCATTCATTAATCTTATCCATTTATTAAGAAACTACTGTTGGCAAGATATTGCTCTGCGCTGTGAGAGTCAACACCACTGAGCCTGAGGACCTCGCTGTATCCCCAGGATCCGCATGATGTGAGCAGGATTCCTACAGGGTGCCCTCCATCTACTCATGCGCACTGCACATGCACCCCCAACAAAAACCAAATGTCGCTTTAAAAGATTGAGTTCCAACCACCAACATTCAAACTCTTGTAGGGGCAATGAAACAGACATAGAGTTCTAGGCTAGGAAGAACCAAAGTGGAGCTGAAGAGATGGGAAGGGACAGTCTTGGCTCTTTTGTCAGACAAATTATAAACACCTGATAAACAACAGTTAAATCCATCAATAAATGTTTCACTTCAGATATACTTTTCAATTCAAAAATTTCCATTTGGTTTATTTCTTCTAGGAGATTTTTCTCTTAGCTCACTCATGTTTGGACGGCTTTGGCTGTTCTGAGTTACAGGTCCTGCACCCTTCTAGACCCTGCATGATGTCTCCGCTGTCCATCATGTGTTAGGAACGCCAAGGCTTCTGCATTCTGGGCTTAGCTGTCTCCCTTGGAAATGTGTTGAATTTTATTGAGGTAGAAAGATATTTCTGGGTAGATTAGCATGGCCATGTCAAAGCTAAGTCTAAACTCCATGAGCACAAGCCAAAAGCAGTCTTTACTCCCTAACCAGGTTGACCCTGCTCCTAACAGATGACCTTTCTGCAAGCACTTCCTGGAAGTCTACAGCCTCTAAACAAGGCCTTGCTTCTCCAGACAGTTCACGGTCTCTCAGCCTCGTGTGAGTCCTGGCATGCAGGTGTTCAATGGGACTTTTATTTTTGGGTTCCTTTCTCTCTAGTCAATCAGTTTTCAATTCCGAACATGCCAGCATCCTCACCTGCCCCGGACAGAATGGCCGTGCTGTTTGATCTCTCCTGCACTGTTGCCTCCTAAACCTTCCTAGACATAAGCTGGGATCCATACCGTTTCCTCATTGGAAGCCATACTTTGGGTTTGCTTTTTGTTCATTATGAGAAAATGATAATTTTATATATCATGCCCACTGTCACAATCATCTATCAGATAGGACGAGCAGTTCACTAAAGGGTAGCCAGAAAAGAAGTCTGGAGAATGGAGAATACTTAAGAGTTGTTTTATGGACAGGAAAGGCTTAGACATAAGGCAGCGAATGAGGAGGCTCATTTCAGCAAGGAGGCCACGGTGTGCTGAGTTCCTGCCGTGTACTGTACGTGTGGATTTTATGCTGAATAGGACAAACAGAGACTGCCCTGTTGCTGTGTTCATGTCGATGACTTTTGGGATGCCTGCTCCGTACAAGTCACTGTCGGGGTAGGAATTTGGTGTCACTTTAAATAAAAAGGCATAATGCTTCGCTTTAGAGAGCTCACCGTGGTTTTAGGAGCATGGTAGAAATAAAGCAGCCAGGTGACAAGGCCATCCCTAGGCTGCTGTGGGAGAAGAGAGGTGGTAGGCGTCCCCACCTCCGTGTCCCCCGAAAATGACTAAGACTTAATCAAGACACAGTGGCACACACAAGGGTCCTCTAGGAAGCTGGAAGCATCTCAGTATGAGAGGATGTGAGGAGCCTGAAGAAGCAGATAGGCCTCCGGGGGCTTCATCTGCTAAGCTCAGAGTTTGGATTTTATCCTGAGGGCAATGGGTGGAGCCAGGGAAAGCTTTAACACAGGAGAAGAGAACTTCTGTCCTTGACATATCCCAGGAGCCGGCTGACCAATCTAATACTCCAAGGAAATTTATGGGCCTGGGAAGGGCTTTAGAACTTAATGCTTCTCTACTAGAACTGTAAAGCCTTTCGTAAGAGCCATTTGGATAGAAATAATAATAATAACTCAAGATACTTGCAAATGGATCCTATGGGGTCTAAGTCACATCCAAGAGATGTAGAGAAGGAGTCTGTGTGTTTCTTCGGGAAGGTAGTAGGTTGGGCTTACGAATGGCCCTTGGAAAGAATCAATCCTTTTCCCTGCTCAAAAAGAAAGTGAGACCCAGTGAGATGGCCGACAGAGGAGGGCGACGCAGAAAGTTTTGCTGGGCAGTTAGGTAGATCGAGTCCTGGCTTTGGCCACCTGCTGGCTGTGGCCTCAAGTAAATCACTTATGATCTCTGGGTTCCGGTTCCTTCAATGAACATCAGAGAATAACAAGTCTGTCTTGCTGGACATAGAAAAGTGATGCATAGAGAAGCTGCTATGAAGCCTTCAAAGAACTATTCTGTGAAGCTCCCCAGCTGCCCAGCTCCTCAGCTACCTAGCTATCTGCACAACTCATTCCATGGAAGAAAGGGAGCCTATCATGAGACCACTTCCTTGGAAACAGACCCCAAATAGGGAGAGGAGACAGTAAATTAATGAGAGCCACAAATCCCCACCAGCCTTACAGGAGGACGGGCCTTATTTTTCTCCCTGTGTGTCTTGGCTGACCTCGCAATCATCCCTTTAATCAAATGCAGGAGAGGGAACGAATTGCTAGCTCTGGGTTTAGACTTTAAGAGAAACGGCCACTTCTGCTTCCTGTCTATGGAACTGCTCAGCTCATGAGTTCAAGTTCTCCGGAAGTCATGCTGGGCAAGTCAGAAGACCACATGGAGAGACGGAAGTTCCAGCCTTCCGGCAGAGCAGAGCCATGTTGGGAGCTCCAGCCACTGCCGTCACAGTCCCATAGCTACAACTAGAGCAGGACTTGAGAGCTACCTGGCCAGCCCACATAATTATGAAGAAAATATACGTGACTGCTATGTTAAGCCACTTGTGGTAGTTCATTTCACAGTGAAGGACACTCAGAAGAGATAAGAAGGTTTGCTGTCCTGCCTGGACCCAGGCAAAGTCTGAAACTTGCTGGGAAGGTCCCAAGCAGGGATGCTCTGGGGCCCAGGGACTAAGATTTAGGACACAGCGGGATCTAAATCCTTCTTTTCCTCCCAGTCCGACAGCATCTGTAGGTCAACGATAATAGTGCATGGAGCAGAGGAACTGCAAGGGAAGCTTTGCAGCCTTAGGATTGCCCAGAGTTCACGAATGGGCAGGACTGGTGGAGGGTTCAGCAGCTACAAGCGAAGAGGCAGAAAGTGTAGCAATGGCAAGCACAATGTGAATTATCAAGACAGATCTTAAGCTCACATATAGCTTCCAGAAAGCCCCAAAGAGTGGTAGGCTCTCGATAAGACAGGAGACCTAGATTCTTATCCAGTGTGATCAAACATTAAAAAACATGGGAACTGCCGGGCGGTGGTGGCGCACGCCTTTAATCCCAGCACTCGGGAGGCAGAGGCAGGCGGATCTCTGTGAGTTCAAAGCCAGCCTGGTCTACAAGAGCTAGTTCCAGGACAGGAACCAAAACCCTGTCTCGAAAATTCAAAAGAAAGCAAAACATCGGAACGGTCATTTATCTATTTATTTATTTGTGTGCATTGGTGTTTTGCCTGCATGCATGTTTGTGGGATGGTGCCAGATCCCCTGGAACTGGAGTAACAGACAGTTGTCAGCTGCCATGTGGGTGCTGGGAATTGAACCTGGGTCCTCCGGAAGAGCAGTCAGTGCTCTTAACTTCTGAACCATCTCTCCAGCCCCATAACATTCTTTTTTTTTTTCCCCATAACATTCTTAATACAGAGCTTGGCATATGGTAGGTGTTCAATGTGTGACAGTCTTTATCATTAGGGAACTGGTCCTGACATCCAGGGACGTCTAACACTTTCTCTCCGGAAGGCTCTATCCCTTGCTAACTCTTCTGAGGTTGTTTCAGAGGCAGCAATGTTTACACTAAGAACGCAGAGCTCAGAATACTCCTGGGAGACTCGGGAACATCTCATCAACCGCCAGAGTCTGCATTTGGAAGCCCTTGTTTTGGGACAAAAAGTAATTCTCTGATCTTGGGTGCTATGACTCTCTGAATCTTAAAGCAAATGTCACCTTTCTTTGCCAGGAAGCTAGAGATAAAAAGTGACTTTTGCAACTTTCAGTCTGGTCAAAATAGGTAGGACAATTACAAATCAGGGTCTCTCACAGACAAGGTCCAGCGTCCCTCATAGGCAGCTGAAGGAGGACATCACCTTCATTACCAGCTCTCATCTCACGGTGCGAGGGTTGAAGCCCTGTTCAAGGGCACAACTGATCCTTTGCTTCCATGGCCAGAAGCTTGACTCTTGATGAGTATGGAGACTCAATGCAATTGTAGGCATTGGGCAGCAAGAGTGGGCCAGCTTTGGGCTGGCTCCTTCATGGATTATATCTGTGGGTACCCTGTCAGATTCCTAAAATGAATGAAGGTCTAGCATCCAGAGTGATGTAATTCGGGAATGCAGCACAAGGAGGCATGCCCAGATACATGAAGTCACAGGTGCCCGCGTAAGGGAGGAAAGCGGTCTCCTTCTCTGCTCGGTGGTGTACTGTCTGAGGAAAGGCCTGTGAAGTCACCTCAAGAAGGCAGTTGTTAACTCGTAACCTGGTCCCCATAAACAGCCAAGACTCCAGAGATTCAGGAAAATCCTATCAGCCTCCGTCCTGGGCTTCAGTCTCTCAAGTATTATATATAAATATGTTTCATACACCACCTTCTCGATGCTATTTTGCAAGGGCTAAGAGACCTCCTTCCTTAAAGCTCAACAAAGCCCCGCCCAGTAGGCATAGCAAAAATGACACCCAAGGTGGAACACGGACCTGGAATTCTGGTCTGGCTAATTTCTAGCTACACAGTGAGAGAAAGTCATTAAACTTTTCTGTGTGTGTGGTTGCCCATGGAGGCCAGAAGAGGACATTGGATTCCCTGTAGCTAGAGTTACAGGCGGTTGTGAGCCTCCTACCACGGGTGCTGGGAACTGAACTTGGCTCCTTAGGAAGAACAGGAACACTCTTGGTCTTAACTCCTGCGCCAATCTCCCCACCTGTCTGCTCCCTTCATTTTCTTGATCTTCGAAATGGGACCAACATTTACCTCAGCTGTCTCTCCCAATCAAATGAGATTATGGAGACTAAGGGAGTTTGGAAACTTCAGAGGGGATTTCTAGCTGTGGCCAATGAGGACCTTGGCTAAGCACCTCCCCTTAAAAAGAACTAGAAAGTAGGACAAAAGTGTCAAAAATAACCATTTCAAAAGTCCTGGAAACTGAATAAAGATATGATATACAATAATCAGATCTCAAAAGCCTACGAGAGAGAGAGAGGGAGAGGGAGAGGGAGAGGGAGAGGGAGAGGGAGGGAGGGAGGGAGGGAGGGAGAGAGAGAGAGAGAGAGAGAGAGAGAGAGAGAGAGAGAGAGAGACTTTACTACCTTTGGTCACAGAGTAGAGAGAGAGAGAGCGAGCATTCTGATGCAAAGAAGTAGGGGCCCCTACAGATGTTTTAGACAGTTACGATAGACAGTTATTAAAATTTTAAAAATGTTTTTGTGTAATTTTTTTTAAATTTTATTTTTTTCTGTGTATGGGTGTTTTGCCTGCACGTATGGCTTATCCGGTGCCTGTGGAAGCCAGAAGAAGGCATCAGATCCCCTGGAACTGGGGTTACAGATGGCTGTGAGCTGCCATGGGGTTGCTGGGAATCAAACCTGGGTCCTCTTCAAGAGCAGCCAGTGCTCTTAACCACTGTGCTATCTCTCCAGGCCTGTCATGGTTGATTTTATATATCATCTGGACATGCCATGGAACCTAGAGACTTGGCCAAATAGCATTCTGCATGTTAAAAGAGGAATGAGTATTTAAGCAGGTAAACTTTGAGTAAAGCAGATTGTTCTTCACGAAGGGGAGAGCCTCATCCAATCACTGGGAGGCCTCACTAGAGCAAAAGCTGGCCTCTCTAAAGCTCAGCAGACGGCCTTCATCCCGGCCCTATCACGCCACGTTTCCTGGGTCCCAAATCTGCAGCCCATTCTTTTGTTTTGAGTTGTCCAGCTTTTATAGAGGCGTGAGCCAATTTCCCCATCATGCATCACTTTGTATGGAGCCGACACTGCACTGGAATGGTGTCTCTGGAGCAGCCGGGCCAGCGCAACATCTCGATGACCTTTAAACATTATAACTGACGGGATGGCGGAACTATTTTGCTGTGGACATTTACTACAGTGAGTGGAGGGTGGGTGATGGGAGCAGCAGGGAAGATAGCTTAGGACGATTCCTCTGTGGGTGGTGGGCACAGAGGCAGAAGAAAGACCTGGGCAGTGGCGTCCCTAGTGTGGCAGAACCAACTAGGTCACAGAGCCTACAACACAGGCCTCCTAGAGTCCAGTGGTGTGGAGACAGAGGCTGCATCAGGTGCTAGGCTCCAACTCCCCAGGCTCTGCATGCAGAGAGTGGGTTCCTGATGTAAACAGGTCACATGACCACTGCAGAGCAAGCGTGAAAACTAGGGGCCTAGGCCAGGAGACACTGCCTGGAAGGCAGAGATGCTTAGCATAGCCTGTGCTGCTTCTGAGACCCATAAAGGGTCCTCACACCCCAAGGGAGCAGCTGCGGGTGAAGGCACAGTGCCCCCACGCCGGCTCCTCCTCTAACTCCTGTCCCACCCTCTTTCCTCTCTTAAAGGGTGTCATCTTTCCCAAACCCTCTCCTTTCCACTCACCTCACTAAAACTGCAGTTGAAATGGCTTTTTTTAAAATCCACCCCTCTACCCTGAACCCTCACAAGGGGCCACTGCACTCTGTTTGGTTGCCAGCTCTGCCCCAGATCCCAGTCCCCACTTACTGTGTGGAGTTCTAGCCTGCCTGGCTTAGCAATGTGCGGTGCTCTGGGCTGGAAACAGCAGGAACTCCGAGTTTCAGAGCTCCAGCTCTTGGTGGGTGAATGGGATTTTTATGAGGCCGCCACAATCAGTCTTGCATACAGGGTGCTAAAACTTTTTATGGCTGGCTAGGATTTGTTGGAAGCGCCAAGCCGGAACGTGATGGAGTTCCCTATTAGAGAATGTCCCCAGGAAAGCAGGCGTGCATGGTTCCCTGGTACTCGGCGGTGTCAGGGAGCTGGTTTTATGGAAAGCAATTTCCTCAGTAAAGAAAAAATATGCTCCAGAGACAGCGCGATTTCGGCACAGGGGCTCTGCCACCCCTGTTTTAACCGGCTTCCTTAGCAGGCGGTCCCTGGTGACTGCAGAGACAAATGGGTCCTAACTATTCTGCTGCCAGCAAACTTCTCCTCTATATCTTTCTTTAAAATATACACACTTTTATCAAGATAATGAAAGTTCTCAAAAAAAAATATAAGAAAGTAAACCACGCTGCAATGACATCACTCAGGGAACACTAGCCTGAGTATTTTGTTACATATTGTACACAATGTTGACAGAGTCTGAATGTAGCTATGACACAGCTTTCTAACCTTTGCTTAACGTTTTCGTAATAAGCGTTTTGGAGTCACAGGAATCTTCTTGTAAACCAATCTCATTCTAAGGAATTTTGTAATATTCCATTAGGTTGGAGTATGTAAGCTGGTGCTTCTGCTTTTAGTATTTTTGGATTTGGAGCTGGTTCTGTGCGTGTGTGCATGCATATGTGTGTGTGTGTGTGTGTGTGTGTGTGTGTGTGTGTGTAAATAGTGATGTCATGAACATCTGGTGATATAAAACTTGTTCCCGTTTCCTGTGAGTCCCTTGGCCTAGAGTTTACGGCCCAGGCTCACAGAAGGGCTACATTTCACACTGTCCTGACAATGTTTCAGCTTGTCTTCCTTAGACATGCTCAGTGGGCCTTCTTCCACCCTCCACGAGGACACCTATGCAGCCACGCCTTCGTGGACGCTGTGTTCTTCAGTCCCTGACACATCAGATGGTTCACTAAGTCCTCAACGCCACCTTACCGTGTCGTGTGCTTCTAGGTTAATGACGAGGCTGAGCATCTTGGCCATCTGTGTATCACCGGCCTTTTTCTGTGATAGCAGAGACCTATCCTGCACTGTTTGCTGTAGAAAACCTTGTCAGATGCATTTGTCATAGATTTCCACCCGTTTGTCAACCCTAGAACATTTCTCAGGTACGAATCCAGCGGGGAACCCTTGGGGTTCTAGTTCCTCATGGTATCTGTTCCAGGTCCCAGCTTCTCCGGGATGGAGGGAGTGGCACTCACACTTTGTCAGGTATGCAGGTCCTCAGCTAAGTACCTCACTGTTCTCACACCTGACCCTGTACACCCAGATCCTGGGGACATAAAGACCAATTTACACCCCTCACCATTCCACACCTGTACACCCAGATCCTGGGGATGTAAAGACCAACTTACACCCCTCACTGTTCTCACACCTGACCCTGTACACCCAGATCCGGGGGATATGAGGACCAACTTACACCCCTCCTTGCAAGTAAGCAAGTGCTACTGGGAGCACATGGCATGCGATAAGGGTATGCCCCAACATTTGAGGTTCGCATTCTTCAATTTATAGAGCTCCGAGGTCAGTCTCTGAACCCAAGGAGCCCGGCTCTAGGTCCAGAGCGACACAGAGCTGGCGCGAGGAGTTCCCCGCTCCTAACCTTCACATGATAGCTTTAATGTGTCAGTCATCAGGACTCAGAGTTTAAAATACAGCTTTTGCTTTAACAAGACTCACAGTTAGTGGGGAGAGGGCCTTTTCAGGGAGGGGGCAGTGCATGTACAGCGAGTAACTGGGCCACTAGTGCTCAGAGGAGAATGGGGGATGACGGGGTTGACATCTCATTTTGGTTATCCTGGGCTGAGAAAGTGTTCCACCAGGGTGGCAGGTGACAGGCAAGCAAGGGAAAGTCGAATAAAGATTCCACCAGAAAGCACTGGCTCCGGCCGAGTACACGGCAGCTTGGGAGCCAAGCTCGTCCCTTCATTAACTGGACAAGTCCCTTCCTGCTGGTCCTTGGTTTTCTGATCTCTAGAAGGATGCTTGTGAAAAATAGATGAAGCACATAGAACACTTGATAGAAAACTAGTGTGTACCCATTTCTGTCCACTCTTACCAAGCTTTTTAGGAATAACCTCTTTTTAAAAAACTTGCCTGGACAAGCAGAAGTTCAGAAGAGCCCTCACGTGGATGCTGCACTACCCTGCTCCTCAGAGAATGGTTCTGGCCTCTGCCTGACTGAGCACTCTTCAAACTCTGCCTTTCCCTGGGTCCCCAGATAACCCCCCATTGGAGCCACAACCCTGACCCTGTCCTTCCATGTACCTTTGCTCGACTAACAAAGAGTTCATGGGTTTTGCTGAGCTCCAAGACCCAGCTCAGATTTGGCGTTAACTCTGGGACTGGGTATCTGATTTAGGCCCTCGTAGGCCAGCGTTGCCTTGCTTCTGTGAGTCACCTTCTCAAGAAGACCTTTCTGAGGCCCTGGCATATGCGTTTAGATTCCCAAGTGTGGAACCTGGAGCTGATCCCCTACCTGCACCCAACTAGCTGCTGGAGAGAACACCAGCTGAGCCCTCGTTTGGCATTCTCTGGTTAGCTTCAGGAAGAGTGCCTAGCACCACTGCCATTTTTTCCGTCGCTTCTCTGATGGCTGGGAGGCACTTCAGACCGGAAGTGGGTGCTATTTAGAAGAACATTATGCTAGGTCATTAATGGAGTCACCAAGGATAACAAAGAGGAGACTATTCTTCATGAAGGGATCCTAAATATCATCACTTAAAAAAAATACCTTTTCAAAAAAGTCCATTGACTCCAACTGTCATTCTGATTCAAAAAACCCAACTCTAGTTTCTCTCAGTTTCCCCCTTCAGGTGATGCCCTTTCACCTGGGAGGAACCACTGGTCTGTTTTTACTTCCATACTTCTTTCTACTGTACATTAATTGTCTACCATGTGTGTGCTCTTCCATCCAGAGCCCAGAACTAAGACTTCCCAGATCTGCTCAGCCACAGACTACATTTCTCAGCTCTGTGTATCTAAGTAGCCCCAAGGCACTGAATTTCACTGAGAGAACTGGCCAGAACAAATTATGACTATTCTCAGCCCAGATGGATAGGGCACAGGTTTCTTTCTTTCATAGACACCTCTGAAGTGCTAGGCGAAAGAAGAGCCACAACACAGAAAGGATAAGGGTCTCTCAATCATTCCCAGACTAAACAACTGTTGGTGCCATCCAGGAATACTGTCCCAGACAGATGAAAGAGCAAATGAGATTTATACAAGCCTTTGGATGTTTGGTTTAATCTCCCAATAAATCTGGCAAATAAAATTGGTGCGGTTCTCTCTCCTCATGCTTTCTAGAAAGGGTTCATTCATGGGATGGCAAATATTCTTGACACCAACACAAGAGCACTCATTGAGAACTTTCCTATACTTCTTCCCCAGTATCCTCCACATGAGTAGGTACGCCAGACTAGCCTATACTCTCCATAGTGCCACCTGGAGGTAGTGGTAGAATCCAGGAAGGTTGTACCAGCAAAATGTCTATGCAAAATCAAGTTCACTGGAAAAAGAACTGTGATCAATTAACAGTCTGTCAAGGGAATAGGAGAAGGTACTTTGCTCTGTTCACGCATGCCTGCTATTCAGGACTGGAAGCAATTATTCTGGACTGTAAGTAATCAAAATCAAGGAAATACCAAAAGCAATGCAGGCCTTCTACTGAGACCTAAAGCCCAAATTCTTAATTGTAGCTTCCAAGACCACGTGTGCTCCAGCTAGCCAGGATGGTGACTTCCAAGACCCTGCGTCTGATCTGGGACTCGAACTCTGTGAAGTTTCTTCCACAGCAAGAGGCTGCCCTTAATCTCATCCACTAACCTCCCCATTCTCTACCAGATGCTGGAGGCAGAGCAGGTCAGACCTAGCTCTGCCCACACACAGCTCCCCAGCCATGCAGGAACGAGCCTCCATCTCCGAGCTGGTATCTGACAAAGAGGCAGAGACCAGTAGGGCTGGTGAATCCATTCATCTATTAATTTATTATCTAATTAAGGCTCTCAATGACAGTGCTATCTGTTCCAAAATGCCCTCAAACTAAACCAATACAGCACATGCACGTTCTAATCAATTAAAACGGTTCTCCTTAATGTCTGCCTTCAGCAGCCAGTAACTGTTGCATTCCTGGGTCCAGGGAAGGGACTCGCCTTTGCACTTCATTAGACCCCAAACCATCTAATTGCTCGGTGGCCACCAACAGTCTAGAGTGAGAAGTAGCTAACCGAGGTTCTCCATGAAGAGTGAGAAGGGCTCTCTGCAGACAGAATTGCCTTTTCTCTTTCCCTTTGCAAAGAAAGTCCTGTAGAAGAGAGCGTGTGGGCTCTGGCAGACACAAAGAGGAACAATGGGAGGCAAAAGCCTTCACCCATGAGCCTTGCGGGCCTGGCTAGAGGCTGTGGATTTTAAAACCAGGAAGGCCAGGCAGGGCTAGTGCATTTGCAGCTAACTGTTAGGGTGAATAGGGAGAGTCAGGGCCTCCTTTTCAGGCAGCTCCCCAATTCTGCACTTGTTTCGTGACTTCTCTCTGAGCTGTGTAGTATCCCTAAAAGACTAGAGAACTTTGGGGTTCATATCGGCCGGCGCTGGCAGGTGCTTATAGGCAGCACTTGTTGAGCTGAATTGAAATAAAACCTCTTTAGGTTGGTGGGAGAAAACAGCAGCCAGAAGGTCGGCTTGCAGCCTGGAGCCCATGATCACTAGGACACATTCTAACAATGCCTGTTTACTATCTGCCAGGCACCGGCTGGGAACACGTGGAATCCACAGTGGAGGAGGGTGGTTTTGGTGTGTGTCTGCGCATGCGCAGGGGTGCAGGCCCTGTGTAAAGGTCCGCTTTAGTTTTCGAGAGAGAGCCTCTTACTGAACCTGGGGCTCACAAGTTGTCTAAGTGTACCAAGGTCACAGGAGCTTTCGCCTCCACCTCACAGAGCTTTAATGACAGGAGTGCACCTCCACTTTTCAGTTGGGTGCCAGGGATCTGGATTCAGTTCTGATGTTGGCGAAACAAGCACTCTACCCATGGAACCATCTATCTCCCCCACCCAGGATAGGCAGGATATTCATCATCCATTCACTTCCAAGACGATGGATTGTCATAGAGCTCGGGTTCAAACCCAGGCAACTGACCCTTCGCTCGCAGTCAAAGCCAAAGCCATTGCAAACACTTTTGGCTGCGCTGAGCTGAGTGGTACCCACATCTGTTCTCATCACCTGGTGCTCTGCTGCCTCCCGAAGAAGGGGAAAGGTCAGAGGACACGTGCCTCCACTTTACATCACGGATAAGCCATGTACGAGGAAAAGTGGCTGCTGATTTCACAAAGGAAAAGTGCTCTCTCTCTCTCTCTCTCTCTCTTTCTGTGTGTGTGCACGTGTGTGTGTTCCAAGAGACATCCTTATTGTCAATTCTTCTATAGTGCAAAAGCATATTAAATTAAAACAACAGGTTATGAAACTCATATTGCAGCATTCCAGGAAGACCTATTATGTCAAAGGACCAAAGAAAAGAGGGGGGAAATCTTCAGTTTTCTAGCATGTGGTGATGATTGTTGTAGGAGGTGCCACCATGAGAGAGACAGCTCCTGCCCTTGCGGAGACACAGTAAAGGGAAAGGAAAGGAACAGCGAAAAGAATGGACTCAAGTGTTCTGACGGAGCTCTGCTATCCCCATCAAGACTCCTTGAAAGAAGACGGCAGAAAGCAGTACAGGTAAGATGGTCAGAGAGTGTAGTGATATTTCACTTGTATTTTAATAAGTAAAGCTTGCCTGAAGTTCAACAGCTACACTGATCAGCCTTACAGACCAGGCAGTGGTGACACACACCTTTAATCCCAGCAGCCACACTAGTTTGTTGTAGAAACCAGGAGGTAATGGTGCACGCCCTTAATCCCAGCACTAGAGAGGAATATAAGACAGGAGGAGACAGCTCTCACACGGTCTCACTCCGAGATTCCTGAAGGCAGGATTGCTATTTCAAATGGAGGTAGAGTTAAGAACCAGTGGCTGGTTGTTTTGTTTTTCTGACCTTCAGGATAAACCCCAATGTCTGTCTGGAGGTTTTTATGACTTGTGCTATGGGAAAGGGCTGGAGAGATGACTCAGCCAGAAAAGAAGAGTTGCAAGCCTGATGACCTGAGTTCACGTCCCAGCACCCCCAGAAAAGAAGGGGAGAAAGGACACCACAAAGTTGTCCTCTGACCCCCACATGTGAGCCACAGCATGCGTGTCTACACACAATAACAATAAGTGAATTCATAATAAAAATACTATTAGGAAAAAGTCTCTCAAGAAGATGACAATCATCCATCTAAAGAATAAGAGAGGCAAAGAATGTCAAAAGAAGAGGGAAGAGCATCCCAAGAAGGGAATAGCATCTTCAGAGACCAGAGCCAAGGATGGCTTTGATGTGTTAGGAACTGAAGGAGTGACTGCGGAAGCCTAAGTAGAAGAGCCGAGAATGAGCTATAAGCCATCAAAGCCGCAAGGGAGTCTTTGGTTGTTGTTATTGTTTTTGAGACAGGGTTTCTCTATATAGCCCTAGCTGTCCTGGAACTCCCTCTGTAGACCAGGCTCGAACTCACAGAGATCCATCTGCCCTTGCCTCCTGATTGCTGGGATTAAAGGCAAACACCACCGCCACTCAGCATATGAGAGAGTCTTAAGATGTTCTGGATCTTTTTTTTTTTTTTTTTTTGAATGAAAGAAAATCGTAGCGGTCATAGGAATCGAAAGGGACACGTGACACGCCATTCCAACTGCAGGAAGGAGGTAGATTATTCCATTCCTCAAGACAGCAAAACTGGGGGCCACTCAGGATTGGGGGTTATGATTATGAGTTGTCTTTCTGATGCTGTATTTGGAGGCACCCGACCCAGTCAAGACAAAATGCAAATGAGTGGCTTGAAATTGAAGTTTGGCATTTGAGGAGATGACTGGGTCAAAGTTATCAATTTGGTTGATATTTAAAAGCCTGAAAGCACGCCATCGCCTTGAGAGTCACAGCAGCAACCAGTCAACGACAGGACGATGACAGGGGGGGTCGGTGCTTGACGTGTGCTGGGGGGAACTGCACGGCTGACATCGTGAATGTAGAGATGCTCTTTGGGAAAGCATCCAACTGTCAATCCCACATTGGACCCTAAGGGGACTGAGAGGGGAGGTGTGATTCTGGACCAGAGAAGAACAATGTGGTGGGACATTTGTACACTGTGAAGATGTATTTGCTGTGATTGGTATACACAAAAAGCTGAATGGCCAATAGCTAGGCAGGAGACATAGGCGAGACTTTTGGGCAGAGAGAGAACGTTGGAGAGAAGAAGGAGGAGTTGCCAGGCAGATACGGAGGAAGCAGAGTTGGCAGTATAGAGACACCAGGGAGACACTGAAGAGGTCAGACGTACAGTCCAGAGGAGAGGTAACTGATCCATGTGACAGAACATGGATTCATAAAAGCAGGTTACTTTAAATTGTAAGAGCTAGTGGGACAAGCATGAGCTCATGGCCAAGTTTTCATAATTACTAAGAATTCTCCACACCATTATTTGTGAGTTGGCAGCCCAAAGACAGATCTGACTACAGAACAAGGTTTGGTATTGTGAAGACCTGCTGGAACCTTCCTTTTGACATTTGCTTCTTGTATAGACTCCCTGAGCTGCCTGTCTATCGGGGCCATTACACCAAACATCCCATACACCCTCCTGAGCTGCCTGACTGGGAGAGGCAATTACACCAAATATCTTATAGCATCATCTGAAGGTGTCACCATATTGATATGTGCACAGCCTGGTTCCTGGCACACAGTAACTTTCCAAGGAGGCTATTATTCTCATTAAGGAAGATGCACAGACTGTTTGGTCATGAGAAAGGTGGAAGAGAAGAGATCAGTATTTATTTACTTGTTAGTTTTCTCAACTTCCGGCAGAAAGTTTGACTCATTCTGGGCCCTGTACATACCAGAAGTCACAAGTGACAAAGCATTCCAGACACCATAACCTGAGAAGGAAAATGGCTGAGAAAATAGATTGCAATTCAAAGAAGTTGAGGCTCAATGCGGTGGGGAGGGGAGGGAACTGTCCTCAGTTTCAACACCTTTGCAGAGTTTCACGTGGGGAAAAGAACTGGCCCTGCTACTGGATTCCTGGAAAAACGGTGCCAAGCATGACACAGAGAAACCGATGAGTACGCAACTTTGGGTCTTTCGAGAAAGGTGCCCAGGTAAGACCATGTTTACATTTGTAAAAAGGACTCTGGAATTCAGCGACACAGAATGCTTTGAAATGTGTGGGAAAGAGGGCGGATGGGGCAGAGTAAGTTTCCAGTGTGCATCGTCATGTCTTGCTGAACTTTTGAGCCAAGGAAGCACATCACACATTCAAACCATTAAACCGGCTATGGAATGGAGGCTAGCAAGGATGCATGCAGGAGGGTTTGCAGGTGTGGCTGGCAAGCATGCAAGCAGGCAGGCAAGTACATCTGAGCTCTGAGGTCCACAGACAGGGTTCAGGCTGCTGGAGGGGCATGGCTAGTGATGCAGGCATAGCCCTGCTGTCCTGCTCAGAGCTAGGGCTCAGAAAACCTCCAGGCTCCATTCAATTTCTACCGCTGCCATCTTGAAATCATTGCTCACGGTACACAAAGAACATTTTCATTTTTAATTTGGGCCCAGAAACAATGCAGTAGGCCCTGCTTGGAGAAAAGGTGGACCTTATTCTCAGAGGTCGTCTTTCCTGACGGCATGGAGCAAACCCCTACTTCTAGCTGCTTCTAACACCAGCGTCTGCGGCTTGGATGAACATGAAACAGGTTGATTTGCGATGATCGTGGTGTGTATCTGCAACCCTCGGGTTCTTAGCTATCCATGTTTAATGTTTAGATTGTAAATTTACCCTGAGGTTCCCTCTCTTGCCAGTATCCAGATCCTTGTTCTGGTGGTCAGGGGTCGGAATCCCATTCACTTGGGATGCTTGAGGATCTAGGCTGCTACCTGGCCCTGCTTGCTATGCCAAAAAATGTACACACACACACACACACACACACACACACACACACACTGAGGTCTGGCCTAGCTCCCCAGTAAGCCGATTATTTATAATGTGGTGGAAGATAGTTTTAAGATAAGGAAATGGAACTCGGGCCTGATTGAAACAATGTGCTTATCTCTGTCTCTGGAGGAAAGAGTGGCTGGCGAGAGGGAGATTACCCGGAATAGGTTTACTCGCTTCCTGGAGACCACCCCCACACCCCGCCTCATTTTCCAAATGGGTTTAATATATGATGTGATTCGAGCCAGGCCCAGCAAGTAGAGTGGAGGTGGTTTACTAAGGTCTAAGGCCAAGCTGATCCATGTGTTCTTCATGGATTTTTTTTTTTTTTTGCCAGACTTTCAAATTAGCAGGCTTAGAGCGACTGAGTTGGCTCAGAGGCAGAAACGGAGATGGTTTTACAGAGCGAGCATAACCACATTTGACAGAGGAACAAGCCAAGAGACAGGCAGGACTCTGACAGGAGAGTCAGGATAGAAGCAGGGCTCCTACTTGGGTTTCTGTTTCTGGAAGACTCTCCAGTTGTTTGCCTTGTCTCCCTCCACACTGCTGTGACCCCGCAAGAACCACTCTCCTGGCTGGAGCGCTAACCATACGCTTGTGCTTGAGAGAGGGGATTTCTCCAGCCGGGCCCATCCCTAGGTCCCCGGGGCCTGGACCCAAGCCACTCTTCCACTTCCTGGAGGATGAAGGGAAAGAGTTATTAGCAGATGTAGAGCCACCTGTCTCCTCCAAAGCAAGCTCTGGTACCTGAACATACCCTGAGTGCCAATTCTCCCACAAGACGCAAAATAACCACGCCTGTTGGAGCAGAAAGAATGGCTGTCCCTACCTCTGGAGGTCCTCTCTGGTTGTTGCCTCTTCTGGCATGTTCCCTCCCTCGTTCTCCTCTCACTTGGTTTGCGAAGCATCCTCCATCCCAATTCTTGCTTCCTTATTATGTGAGCGAGTATTTATCAACCACCTTCTAGAAGTTGTGTTTAATGCTACGTGCAAGTTCTTCGGCAGCACTTGAGAGAACAAGGACAGGACCCTGCCATTTGCCTCGAGTTCACGGTCTGATGGAAGACGTGAGTCTGCAGACATGAGGAGGCTAGCCGGAAGGGAGCCCTGGGGATACAAAGGACGCCCTCCTTGAACCAGGATTCTCAGAGAAGTGAGGTACTGGAAGGTGAGCCTGGCATATAGGTGAATTGTTGATAAATGCGCATGACCCCCAGGCACGAGAATACTTTTTACCATTTCTTAGTTCATTATCTTGCCTCTGTGTCAGCTAAATAGCTTTGTAAGACTTTAAGACTCACTCACCTTAGGCAGGTGGTGGCGCACGCCTTTAACCCCAGCACTCGGGAGGCAGAGGCAGGTGGATCTCGGAGAGTTTGAGACCAGCCTGGTCTACAGAGTGAGTTCCTAGACAGCCAGAACGGTTACACAGAAAAAACAAAAGACAAAACCGAAAAGGGCTCATCCTTTCATATCCGTATAGCTCATCTCCATACTCAGAATCCAACCCTTCTTTATTAAACAATACAGCCAATTATAACCCACATGTAGTGCAAGACAAAGCATCCAGGCTGCTAGTGCCAGACTTCACAGGGACATGTGACTGAAAGAAAGAATTAAGAGACCTCGCACACCCCCAGTGTCAGTCGGCTGACTGGCTGACTGGGACCGCTCTCCAACCCAGCCTCAATCATCAGTTAACAACGCAGCAAGATTGAACACTAATTTTGCAGACATTAAAATTTACCAAAAAAAAAGCTATTAGAAATTTCTTCCCAAATATTGTGCTCATGTTGCTAATTCTGTTTTAATATTAGCTATCTCATTTGGAAATTATATCTCAATAATGAAAAGGTTATCTCTGCTGTAAGATAAATAATGAGAAAGACTCACTGGCTTCGACTTGATCGTTTGAATTTCTGCCACTGGAGCTGTGGTCTCAATTACGACCCAACAAACTGATTAAATATCAGCCAAGCATGAACAATAGCTTGCAGCTCAGATTCTTCCTCCTTACCTCATCCCTGAAAGCATTTGAACCTTAGAATATAAATGGGAATTTCCCTCACATAACAAAGGCAACAACAAAATCCCTTGCATTTTGGGCCCTGCTGCTGACTGTCACTGGCAGCGTTCAGATTGCTCGGATGGGCCTTTTTCTTCTCTGAAATCAAAGATCTAAGATGCAAATAAATAAAAACGTTAAAACAAAACAAAACAAACAAAGAAACCCCAACATTTGATCCATCAAGATGATTCAGTGGGTAAACGTGCTTGTTGCCGACAACCTGAGTTCAGTCCCTGGAAGCTGCATGGTAGAGAGAGCCATCCCTTCAAGTTGGCCTCTGAGCTCCATATGACATGTGTAGACCATCCACAAAATGAAAACAAACTTAAAAATGAAGAAGCATTTTAGACGATCTAAGAAGAAAGGGACTCTTAGTTCTGCTCAGGACTTTCTGCACCAGTGACCTCTCTTCCCTGCTCAACTGTTTAGTTCTGTTCCACAAACATCCCTGGCCTCCTATGCTATGCCGAGAACCCCAAGCTCATTCGGCAGGGGAAGCAAACCTGCCATTGCCGAGCCCAGGCCTGCTCCTTGGAGCTCTTGCAATGCTCTCCATGGCTGCATGCCTGTGTTACTGCACAATGTGCCTCGAGGATACAGTCTGTGTCTTTCATTGCTGCATCCTGTTGCACCAACCCAGAGCTTGGCACCCAACACATGCTCACCCATTGTTTGATGCATAGTAACAAATTACCTGAAATTTTATACACTTTTTTTTTAACACAGTCCTCAGAGCAATCTTCAACACAGTCTCCTCCCCCTAATCTGCATTTTCAAGTCCCCTCCCAAGAAAAGGAGCTTCTGAAGACCTGGGCCTTCATGATTCCCTTGTGGTCCAGGCAGCTTCTGTACGGGAATGGCCATGCCTCCTGCAGTTGTTCCTCTTATATACAAGGCTGGGGAAGACATGACTCAGGCTCACGCAGATTCTGAGAACGAGGCACACACGGATGTGAGGCAGTACACATGCACCTGAGGATCACCCCCGACAGGCGGAATGAGCTGTGTACTTACATGGTAATTAATACCAGTTGGCCGTTGGTTAATGACCGCTCCCGCGGTAGGGGGTGTTTGTTCTATACAGCACCTGATCTACACTAGAAAATGACTTGGGGAGGGGAGGAGTTGAGCCAGAATTGGGGCTGGCTGCATTGCCATCCTCGGAGAGTATGAATTGGATATGTACTCACACCTTGAGATGAAGTCTGAGTAGATCATGGCATGAGAAACCCCAGACCAAAGGGCAAGTGTAGGCTTTGAACTACGATGGTGCACCTGAAGAACAGGACACAAGAGGTCCCTAAGCTGCTCATCATACTCTAGTATTCCACAGATGCGTGTATAGGTTCCCTAAGCTACTCATCATGTTCTATTATGCCATAGACTCGTGCATTCTACTGGTTTAAATTCTCTTTAATTACATTAATTTGTGTCTCCTCCGCATCTCTCTGCTTGCCATGGGGTGTGTATGTTGGTGTCAGAACAATTTCCAGAAGTCGCTTCCCTCTCTCCCTTCTCCCGTGTGGGTCCTGGGGCTCTACTTCACTCACTGAGCCATCTGGCCAGTCTCCTGCTGGCATTTGTGGTGCAAGGTATTCCCAAAGGGAAATCCCTATGTCTTTGGGTTGAGCAAGTAAAAGATCGTGTGAGAAGCATGGCAGTGGGTGCTGAGCTGTAGCCAACCGGTTTGGCGCAATCATTCTTACATGAAAGCAACTTTGCAGAGACCAAGAGGTCTTGAGGAGCGAGATAAGCCAGGGAGCGGAGGCAGACAGGCGGGACACTAATAGGAAGTGCCAGGGAGCCCCAGCCACAGGGCCGACTTTCGCCAATTATCTGACACTTCACCCATCACCTGTTCTGTGCCAGGCACTATGTCACCCTTACATGCCTTTATCTCAGTGAATCTTCACAGCCACCCTGGAAGACGTCGTAAAAACATAATTTTGCCTGTGAAGTGACTGAAGCCCTAAAACCTCAACAGTAAACTGCAAACCAAGGCGGGACTGTGAGTCTATTACTCGTTGTGTGACCCTACGGTGCCCCGCTCGCTCCGCGGCTGTTCCTTCACAGCCTTTCAAAGGATGCGCTCCTGGGCTCAGCTAGGCAGTCAGCATCTCCTGCAAAGGATCTTCACGCTGAGCTGTGATTAAAGCAAACTATGTGATCAGTTCCAGGACCAGAGGGAGGGCGGCGCTCACCCCCATGCATGCCTCTCTTCACCAGACCCTGGAAACCTTTCAGCATGACAGTGGCTGCAGCAATTACCCCTTAGACCACAGAAGAAAGGGGTCCTGTCTGGAAACGCAATTATTTCAGAATAAAAGGTTTGAAAAAGACAGACGCCATAAAAGGAAGGGTTTTGTTTTTCTGAAAGTGATATTCCCAGTATGGGTGAAGACTAGCTTTGATCGTGGTCTATAAAGCTTTGTAAAAAAAAAAAAAATGACGGGGATGATGAGGATCACGAAGAGGGTGGTGATGATGCACATCCTAAGAGCATGATGATGAAGATGATAATGGTGGTGATGAGGAGGAGGGTGGGAACAATGTGCCTTCCCCAAGCACTTAGACAGGCCGATTGTTATGGGCACTTCAGACTTACTTTGCGGTCATCATAGTAACCGTGAATTGGGGACAAGTGTTTCTATATAACACACAGGAAACGAACGCTCAGAGAAACGAAGTCACAGCCCAAAGCATGCGCCCAAAACCACTTACCCAACAAACGCCCTTTATTTATTCTTTCATTTGCTCATTTACTTTTAGAAATCCATTCATGTATTCAGCAAACACCAATTTCGGGTCTACCTACTGCAGCTACAAGACCCTTCTAATTTCCATGTGTCAAGGAAAGGCCTTTCTCCTCACATTAGGGGTAAATGAAAATGAGCGCAAATTCCATTCAAATCAAGATTTATCGCAACGAATGGTCTACAACTAGTGTAAAAAGAACCATTAATGGTGTCTCAGCTATGAGCTAATGCCAATTATCTGCTTCGCTCTTAATTAACGTGGCAGTAAAAAGCTACTCAGTCATTGGTCGAGAAGAGAGGGGCTGCCTTGCATTGCACTGCTGTCTGTGCCCTAAGTGGTAGCCCAGCTGAGTAGGGTTGGCGGATTCCAGGAGGAGAGCATGAAGGCTCGCAGTGCCGGGCTAACATCTGGGGGCAAACATGGGTGGAGATCTGGACAGCACTTACTACTGCTTGGCCACTCTCTATAGGACAATGGAGGGTCTTGTTCTCTGACCCTGCTGAGAGCCATTTGCTAGGTATTTGTCTTGGACTATGACACACCAAAAAGGAACATTAGACACTGTTATAAGATGTAGACAGTATTTAGGTCATTCAGTTAGTTAGTGAAATGAATAGTACTTGACCATATCTGTCTATGAGCTTTGGAAGTTTACATAGGAGTTGCCATAGAGATATATCTCCATCATCATGTAGTGAGAAGGACAGATGTAATGGACGGCGATAATGATGTCAGAGCAAGGCTGACGGACACGACATCTAGATTGTCAGCCCACATCTATCTCTGACTTAGACTATTTACCTGCCTGGAACATATTTGTTCTTGATGCCTCTGGGCCCACTGTGCTTGGAATGTGTCTCCCCAAATTGATAAGTTAGAAACGTGCTTCCTACTGCAAGAGAGTCAGGAGGCAGGACCTTTGCAGAAGTGTTTAGGCTCCAAAGACTCATGAGTAGGTAAATGCATTATAATAGCTTGACAGAGGAGGTGTGGCTCTTTTGGCCTTTCTGCTCTTTTTGAATTCACATGGCTCCCATGCCCAGAGGCTGTAGTGTTCTAGATGCCACCTTAGAAGCAGATGGCAGCACAAGCAGACAAGACAGGGTCTTCACCTACAGAGGGAAGGGGCTGCTTGGTTTGACTCCTCAGGTCTCTTCAGCCTCCCTGACTGACTCTTTAGATTCTAGTCTTAGTAGCCCACCTGTTGTTTAACTTATCTGATCATAGGACAATGCAGATAGAGCATATATCAATCTCATCGATCCATGTAACTTAAAATTAAGCCCTCATAGCATCCTAAAGTTGTGCATATCCAAGAAAACACACCTTTGTAGCCAGCAAGTAAGTAATGAAAAAGTTATACACAGCCTGGAGAAAATTGAATTATATCCTAAAATTAGGATATATTGTTGTTCCTTGCCTAGATCATGCGTGGACATTTCCTCTCAGGAGAACAGGCACCCATTCTCTATTCCTTTTGCATTTCTCATAGACCCTGACCAGCCCTGGCACGGAAAGAGAGCCATAAGGATCATAGTTTGAGTCACTATAAAATTATGGCATCTCGCCTCAGAGGTCATATTGAGCAGAACCAAGATTGCCATCTCCATATTCCACAGGAGGAACCTGGGGCCAAGCGATTACTAAAAGCCTGACCAATGACCACACATTCCATAGCAGCGGGCGTAGGGCTGGTACCAGGTCTTCAGATTCCTGGACCAGGGTTCATACCCACCATCCAATGATGGAGAGATCAGTTCCTCCTTCAGAAGAAAGAGAAAAGCATTAGGAACGGCCTCCTCGGAAGATCAGCCTGTGCTCTGGGAAGACCTGCCGTAGTCAGCGCTGGGCCGCTGTGATCTTTCAAGATGCCCAGAGGATGCTGGCTGAAGGAAAGCGAGGGCAGACCCCTGGTATTTTTCCACTTCAAACAGCCCCCTGTTGTTGCCATAAAAACATAGCTATTTTGTCTCTAACACCGGACGGTAAACCCCGTCCGTCCAGCAAGGTTTAGGTCAAATTCACGTGCATTTCCCTACTTCCAGCATCAAGAGAGATTTGGCATCACGTGGACTTAATGAAAGACGGAATGAGGTTAAGTCCACCAACCGTGACACGCCTACATGCTTTCACGCACTAGGTGTGACCTCACAGACCCTCGGAGCTGCAGTGCGCTCTGTAACACATATCAGTGACAAACATATCTTGCAAACTATTTTGTAGGGCGAGAATTATCTCTTATCTTCAGGATTTGTTTTAGTGTGTGTGTGTGCACATGCATGCACGCACATGTGTATATAGACGCCCACGGAGGCCATAAGAAAAGGAATTAGATCCCCTGCAGCTGAAGTTGCAGGTGTGTGTAAGTCACAAGATGTGGGTGCTGGGCACCAGACTTGGGTCCTCCTCAGGAGCAGCGAGTGCTCTTAACCACTTAGCCATCTGTTTAACCACTACCCTTTCAATTTAGGAGATGCTGTAAGATTCATTTACCGAACTGTGCGCCAAGTCTTTTGTTGGTGGTAGCTTATTCAGATCTTGGCAACGGTGGGCATTCTGTGACGGGTGCTATTATTATTCAGACCCTTAGATGAAGCCTAAGGTCTTATGGGTAGGGACTTTATTTAGAGCCCAACTGAACTGGCTCCCCTGAGCCGTTTCAGCCAGAGCTGGATGCCCTAATGAGGTGCTGTCACACTGACAACGGAATGGAAGGTAATTGGGAATCTTCCAGGAGCAATAGGCACAAGCCCAGTCTCTGGGTATGAGTTGCATGGCTGGTTTCTGATCACATGCATGCATGCTGAGAGAGGAGGGGGGAAGGGAGAGAGTGAGAGGGGAAGAGAGAGAGGGAATGTGACCTCATTCAGGGCTCATATCTGAAATATTCGTAGAGGAATTCAAAGCAGCACTTGGTCAGGTATGCACTGGAAGGCAAGTGTCCTCATGCCAAGAAGAGCCACAAGTAGTGTATTTGATAGTTTGTGTGTATGCATGTGTGTGTATGTGCACATGTGTGTGCATGTATGCCTGTGTGCATGCACAGCTGTATGCACGTGTGTGTATGCCTATGTGTGTGTACATGTGTGTGTGCATAGGTGTATGCATGTGTGTGTATGTGCACATGTGTGTGCATGTATGCCTGTATGCGTGCACAGCTGTATGCATGTGTGTGTACGCCTCTGTATGTGTGTGTGCATAGGTGTATGCATGTGTGTGTATGTGCACATGTGTGTGCATGTATGCCTGTATGCGTGCACAGCTGTATGCATGTGTGTGTACGCCTCTGTATGTGTGTGTGCATAGGTGTATGCATGTGTATGCATGTGTGTGCATGTGCACGTGTGTGCATGTGTGCATGCACGCAGGTTTATGAATGTGTATGTATGCATGTGTGTGTGCATGTGCGTGTGTGTGTGTGTGCATGGTGGTGGTGGGTAGCAAGGTACACGCTCATGAGACATTGGATACCTTGGAGATGGAATTGGTTACAGGTAGTTACAGTAGTTGCCTGATGTGGGTGCTGGTAACCACTTTTGGGTCCTTTGAAAAAATAACATTCTCTTAACTGCTGAGCCATGTCTCTTGCCCCCAGTGTTACTTTTTGAAAGTCTGTAATGCATAAACAGGAAGAGGAATAAAGCCCTTGTTGCTAGGAGGTGCTCTCACAAAGCCCCTGTGTGAAATAGGAGATGGGTAAGAAGGCAGAGAAGGGGTAAACGTGGACTTTGGCCCAGAGATTTGAACTTGGATTTTCTAGACCTAAATAAGAGTCTTGTGAACTTCAAGGGAAGAGGTTAGAATAGAAAATGCTCCTAAGAGTGGGTTTGTGGTTTGTGGTTTTTATCCACAAACCACAGAGGGCCAGCAATTCTCCCCAAGTTAAGGAAAGGCCAAAGATTCATACGTTCTCTGAGTTTCTGACCAGCAGCGTCTTGGTGATCACCAGCTCCAGTTCCCATTTTTCCTTCCCAGCTCCAGCCGCGGCCAGGAAACATCGATGCTTCCTGATCCCACAGCTGTTTTCCAACAGACATGGAACTGAAAACCCTTTTGATCAAAGTCTAGTAGTTTGGGAAGAGGGCTCTGTGAGTGGAGCAGCCATAGCAGCTGCCTGGGTCGTACCTGGCCACCCAGATCACCCACGATACCATCCTGGAGACTGGCATCTTCAATCGCATCTTGTTTCCTGAGTGCTGAATTGAAGGTGGGTACATCTTATTGCCCCTTTTCCTTAACTTTGTCTCCACTCATTTCTTCTTCTACCCAAGATTCTCACTTCCATGGTCATTTCTTCTCTGATCTTTGTATCTAGCCGGCTCCAGGGTTTCCATGGGCCATGGAGAACCCACTTCCTCCAGGCGCCATCTGAGAAGTGTTTATTGCATCTGTCACGGTTTTAGCATCCTTAGGTCTAACAACAAGACCCAGGTAGATGTTAGGTATATCCTAATGACTGAGACTCACTTCAGCCCCACAATCCCATGGCATAGGTACCACCAGCCCCTAGGTTGGTGAAGCTCACATGGGTTCACTACAGTTCTGCAGTTCAGTTTGATCTTGAGAAGTAAAACCCTCTACCTTTAGTGGCCACAGCTGGCCAAGTCCAGACTCCATATATTTGAACCCCAGCTCTGCTACTATTTGGCAGTGTGATCCAGCGCACGGTGTCAGTTTTCCTGTGTCTCAGTCTTTGCTTTTAATGGGGTGGTGGTAAAGATTTATGGCAGGGTCAATGGAAAGCATTTAAGACATAATGGAAGAGCGATTAATATTAGCTGTTGCTCTTGGTATTGCTATCACACGTCGGCTTATCTAGGGCTCTAGATTACAGACTTTGGGCTGTCTGTTCCTTGTCTTTGTTTCTCTGGGAAATGGGGCGCCAGGTAGCAGCTCTCTAGACGGAGTTTCCTCACGCTTAGGCCCACACCCTGAAAGCACAGAGGGGGCCAGGTTGGGCAGGGGGTGAGCTTGAGGTAGTACAGCCAGTGTCATGGAGAGCTCTGGAGCTGAGCTGGCCTTGGAAAGTCATCTTGAGCAGGGTAAGGAAGCCTGGCCTTGGAACTTTATTCCCCCCCTCCACCTTTCCCTCCGAGGAGAGGCTGGGCAAGGCAGCCTTCAGAGATTGGGTCTAACCTGGGGCTGGGTACGGCGGCTCCTTTCAGGTGAAGCTAATTCCCAGGAGCAAAAGTAGCTGAGGGCCTGAGTTCACTCTATGGCCTTCGGGGGCAATGAATATTCTGGGCTTGGGAGGCTTATGGAAAGGGCCCCTCTATAGCATCTACCCCGAGCCTAAATAGCAGAAGGGTAGGGAACCATCACCACCTCCAGCGCCTTACGGCAGGATAGACGTGGTACAGGTGCAGGGATCCTGCCCAGGGCAGTAATTACCACGGCTTTTAGGGTTACAATTAAGAAGCACTGTGAGTGAGGGTGTTGTGCAGGTCCAAGGTACACCTCAAATTCAGCTCATGTGTCTTCACTCCCTGCTGGGGTTACAAATAATAGTCAGACTCTGCCTGCAAGGAATTCAATGCTAACACACCAAGCATCTTCCAGAGCTGCTGTGTTTTCTCCTGGCCTCCTCCGGCAGCCTGGTCTGCCGCTTTTATGTGTGTTTTCTGGGTCCCGATAACACACGCTCCGAGCATCTAATAGATGTGTTTCGCTTGGGTCCGCTGCCTCCCCCGCCTTCAATCATCTGCTTTCTCCGCAAGGGCACCGGATCAGAGGTTTGGTTTCTCCTTTGTCCGTGTTCTCTGCTTCCCGCATCATTAATATGTTCTCAGCCAAGTACAGCAACCTATTTCGTGTTAGATGTTTGGCTGTCTTGGAAACCCAAGAGTCCCTGGGGGAACCAAAGGCCCAAGAGGATAAGAGTGATTTAGAATTCCTCAAAACCAGGCCCTAACATTTCTCAGTTCTATTCCTAGAGGGCCCTTTGCAGTCGGAATCTTAATTCAGAAAGTTACCTTCGGAGTTGGAGGGCAAACGAAAGAAGGGAGAGGGTGAGATGGGACAAGGGTGATTTGGCATTTGTAACAAGTAGCTCTCTCCATCCATGTGGGCCCTTTTCCAGGAAGCCCTATTAATAACCCCACTCGCTATGGAAACGGCTTTCACTGTGAGAAATCCCCAAGTCCTTTATGGGGAAAAATCGTATTACCCGACAATGAACTTGATCCGTGGAGCAGAGTAAGTTAACAGCTGTTAGACAGCTGTATTTCTCCAGCTGAGGGGAAGGGACTCAGAGCCACTGAGGGAAAGATAGCCACAATGCTCCTTCTTTAACAGACAGTCAGCGTCCACCCTGGGTGAGGAGCAAGAGTGTGCCTACTCAAATGGATGGAACTAGAAAAAAAATCATCCTGAGGGAGGTAACCTCGACCCAGAAAGACAAACACGGTATGTAGCCACTCATAAGTGGATATTAGCAGTAGAGTAAGGATAACCGTGCTATATTCCACAGTCCCAGGGAGACTAGGAACAAGGAGGGCCCAAGGAGGAATGCATGGATTTCCCTGGAAGGGGGAATAGAAGAGATCTCCTGGGTAGACTGGGAGCAGGTAGGGACAAGAACACCAGGAGTTGAGTTGAGGGGTGGGTGGAGTGGAAGAGTAAAGAAAGAGATATCTTGATGGGTGGGGGTGTACTTCTGGGTCAGATAGAAACCTGATATAAGGGAAACTCCCACAAATCTTAAACGATGACGCCAGCTAAGACTTCTAGCAATAGTGGATAGGTAGCCTGAACTGGCCTCCTATAATCAGATTGCTGACTACCCCAGTTGTCATCAGAGAGTCTTCGATCGATCAGTACCTGATGGGAACAGAAGCAGAGAGCCACAGCCA
The DNA here is from genome assembly GCA_963919715.1 of Microtus obscurus. NCBI lineage: Eukaryota > Metazoa > Chordata > Mammalia > Rodentia > Cricetidae > Microtus > Microtus obscurus. The sequence goes on from CAWTZC010002521.1 coordinate 25,307,278, forward strand.
AGCCCTAGGCAGAGCCCAGGGAATCCTGTTGAGGAGAGGAAGGAAGGCTCGTAGGAGCCAGAGGAGCAAGGGTCATCACAAGGGAACCCACAAAAGCAACTGGCCTGCTCATGGGAACACACAGAATATGGTCTGGTGGCTAGGGAGCCTGCAAGGGACAGGCCTGGGCCCTCCGCCTGTGTGCGATGGCTGTGTGGCTTGGTCTGGACTCCTGCCAGTGAGAGCAGGGCCTGACCCTAACACTTCGGCTGTTCCGAAGGATGGGTTGTTTTGCCCAGCAAAGGAGAGGAACTTAGTCCTACCTCAACGTGCTAGGGCAGACTTTGTTAGCACCTATGGGAGGCCTGGCCCTTTCTGAACAGAGGAGTGGGTGGGGGAGGGGGTAGAGGGGAAGTGGTGGGAGGGAATGGGGAGAGGGAGGAAGCTGTGGTCAGGATGTAAAATAAATAGGAAAAAAGTTAATAATAATAATAAAAGTGTGTCTACTTGGCAGTCAGCAGTCACAGAATCAGAGGAGCCGGGATAGTCACTGGGAGCAGAGCTGGCATATGACAAACACCTCACGGACCAGGGGCTGTGCTAAGCCATTTGCAAAGGATCCACTGAGTTCTCACGCCTACGGGAATTTAGAACCTTGGTACTCCCATTTCATATGGTGGGAAAGAGTCTCAGAGAAGTGAAGAGACCCTCCTAGGTTCACCGGGGCTCCCACATTCTCACTCAGAATCAGAAAATCTCTCAGCAGCTCCCTTGACCTGACTCTCCAGAGTGACTATGCTTCATCCAAAAAGCGAAAGGAACTATTGTTTCATTTGAACATGCCAACCAGTAAAGCTTGGCACATCTTTTCCCTCCGACAGGATCTGGTTACTGGTCCTGGGCTATCATCAGCCCTTGGTCCTCCACCACTGAGAGTTTCCCACAGAAGCAGCCGCATGCTCGTCTAGGGCTTGTGGCAGATGACTGATGGCCTCATATCCTCCCATCCCCAAGAAGGGCCGATCTTCCTTACTTATCCTTCAGCCCAGCTAACCTGTCAAACCCCTTCAGCAGACCTTTGAGGCAGTTATTCCCTCACCAAGGAGAAAACCAGGGCAGCAGGCGCTGGATCGAGATCTGGTACCCCCGAGAAGCTGTTCAGTGGATACGGATGGGGGTAGAAGACTTGCCAGAGGGACAGAAGAGACAGGTCAAAACAGGAAGGGGGCAGACAGAAAGCAGGAGGAAGGCAGGGGGTGGGAGGAGAGAGGAGACAGGAAGGCTGGTGAAGGCACATTTATGTTCGTGATGGATGATGTGATGAAAACCCCCTCCCCTCGCAAGGCCATGCCTGGTTTTGCTCACTTTTATATCCACAGAACACACCCAGCGTAGTGACTGAGATGAGTGGAGCAGGGGGGTGCTCTCAGTATTTATCAAGAAAGATTAAAAATAAGGAGAAATGGTAGAATATCAGTTTTGGCACCTAAGAGGAATGTAGCAAATGCTTAGTTATTAGATACCTACTTAAGCTCAGGAAGTCGCTGTGGGTAGGAGCGTGCGAGAGACCTAGTTTTCAGGCTAGGGGTCCAGAAGACCCAACAGGAAAAGGGGTACTGAGGAAAAAAGGCAAAGGGCCAAGGCGATGCTCTCAAGTCAATGGTCCTGGGCCAGAGTGGGCAGTCATCAAGACGCAAATCTCCTCATGAGGGCCCAGAAGCTGGCTGCATGGTCGCCATCTTGGAACAGTGGGAGAGGAGGGTAGACAATGGCAGGGCTGAGAATGCACAGCTGATCTCTTAGCATCCAGCACCAGTCCAGGCGTGCCATGGCCCATAGGGAGAAGTCTGCCAAGTGCTGAGTGAGAGCAGGATTGGAAGATGAGAAGGTCAAGGCTGGAAGCTTAAAGCAGTGCCCATGGAAGAACCGTGTGACTTGTGAGGTGGGCACAGACCTTTGTGTATTTGGGCACCATGCATGACCCTTACTTCTGCTCACACAGGAAACATCTGGTCCTCAAAAAGGGTCGTTTTCTTCCTCAGGGCATACTTGGCTATGTTTGGAGACATATTTGTCTGTTATCACTCAGAGAAGGTTCTAGGGTCTAACCTGGGATGGCAGCTCACATAGTGCACAGGGGGCAAACTCTACAACCAAGACTTAGCTGACGACAGGGCGTTCTTTAGCTACCTGAGAGTACAAGGGGCTCGCTGTCTCGCTGTCTCTGAATCTCAGGCCTCACCGAGAGGTGCTTACTCATTATAATTAACATAACAAGGGTTGCTAAAGATTCACACGTTGATATGTGTGGGTTCCTTCTTTAAAGACAATGGCAGTAGTTCGTGCTCGGAGACTCATTCATAAGTCTGAGGCTACCATGGCCACCACAGTGACACTCCAGGGTGTTTCCTTCTTAGTGGCTTCCCATTAGAGTTCATTAGATTTCTGAAATTTACAACCTTGGACCATTGAAATGAAAGGAGCACGGCTTTGCCTGACAAGTAAGGAAGCAGATGTCCAAGAGAGCAATGATATAGCCAGGGTTCCAGGGCCTGTGAATGGCAGACAAGGCCTGGAATCTAGGCCTGCATAAGCAGCCTTGAGATTTTTTTCTGTTAGAGTCTTCAGGAACTTAGTTTCCAAGAAGTTCCTCTTTGAATGAGATCCACAGGTAGCCTGCTGAAAGCCTTACAAGCATTTGAATAATCAGGTTCAGCTCACCCAGCCTGACTGTTGATCAGGAGCAAGAGCTCAAGGCAATGGTCTTTGGGAGCCTAGGTCTGAGCAATCCACTTGTGTTGCTCCAAGACTTTCTTAACCACTCATGGGTGGCCTGAGACTGTTATATAATAGCCAGGGTGTGTCTCCTTTACTTCCCCAAGGAAAGGTGGTGCTGGCCAGTCAAAGGATCGGGACAAGCCATGTATGGTGGCTTGTGCCTCTAAACCCAGCAATACAAAAGGCCAGGGAGGAAGATCAGGACTTCAAAGGGATCCTCTGTTACATAGTGAGTTTGAGGCTAGCCTGGAACACATGATATACCCATAGATCTATACCCATAGATGATCACTCATTTCTCAACCCACCTTAGAGAAGCTTCTCCTTGCAATAGACAGCAAGTAATACAGAGACTCTCATCAGGTCAGTGGGGGAGAGTAGAAGACACTATGGACTGCCCAGCCCTAAATGAGACATATACATCACAATCTTTTCCCCAAGATTCAGGGATCTTTGAGAAAGAGGGGATGGGAAAAAATAACAGAGGTAGTAGATAAGAAAATAGTGTTTCTCAGACACAACAGGGTACACACAAGACCTGTGCAAGTTCCAGCCAGACAAATCCCAGAGATGGGTAGGGAAGATGAACATGCGATTCTATCACTAGTTGAGGAGCTAGTGCACTGGAGAGCTGGAGAGAGAGAGAGAGAGAGAGAGAGAGAGAGAGAGAGAGAGAGAGAGAGAGAGAGGAGAGAGAGTGTTTTCTTTAATGATACGACCCCCTGGTGCACGGTACACATGCCAGGGCAGGCCTAACTCCCAGATGAGTTAGGCAACACAAATTGGACTTGATAGGAAAACAAAGAAAGAAAGAAAAGAAATCTCAGAGCTGGGTGGGTAGAGAAGATGTAGAGGTTATAAGAGGAACCTGGGGCAGGGTAAATACGTTCAATATACACTGTATGAAATTCTTTAAAAATTAATCAAAATATTGTTTAAAATAAATAAAAAGTACTACAGATAGGCACAGGTATTCCTTGGCCATTCCCCAGGGCCTTCGAGACTTACTTTGATGATTAAAAAGATGCTCTTCACTTGCCCAGGGAGACATATCAGTGGCTGGTTCATTTTGAGTGAAAATTGAAGATCACAGACTTGTCCTGAGAGATGAGGTCATTTAACAAGCCACAGAGCAATGAAATTCCCCCTCTCCACTCACCCACTCATCTCTGAGCGCTCTGTTCCTGCATCCCTGACTCCAGAACGCATGCCTCATCCTCTCCTAAGAGCCAAATTGGCACTATCTCATGACTCTTATGGCTACATAGGCAGCACCTGATATATTATGGCTGTGTCCCCAGCAGCTTCTGAACTCTGTCCTGAGTGCTTGGCATGAGAATGGATGGAGAATAGAGTTCACTGAACATTTGTTGACACGCCAAAGCTGGCCGTGTTGGTGAAGGGCTTGCTGTACAAGAATGAAGACCTGAGTTCAGATCTCTAGAACCCATTTTAAAGAGTCAGAGGTGGCAGCACACACCTATAATCCCAGCAGTGGGGAGGCAGAGACATGAGCATCACCTGACCTCGCAGGCCAGGCAACCTAGCTGGATCGGAGGGAGCTCCAGGTTCAGTGAAGGAGGTTGTCTCAAAAGATAAGGTAGGGAGAAATTGAGGATAGAGAAAAATACCCCAAGTCAACGTCTAGCCCACATATATTACCAACACACTTACAAACACACACACACACACACACACACACGGCAGGCAGACAGACAGATACACAGAGAGAGACAGAGACACAGACACAGAATGAGACATACAGACAGAGAGACACAGAGAGGGCTAGGTCCTGTATCAAAGCTGTTTTGAAGGGAGAAAGCCATGCACCAGAAAGCAGAATAAACATTGTTATGTCAAAGGATGTTCACACCTGCTAATCTTACACTCTGTGTGTGACACAGGGGTGATAGGCACGGTCCTCCTGATCATCTTATAAATATAGATGGCACTTGACTTTTGATAGGCTTATATTCCAACAAACCCAACTGATGTTGAAAACAGGGTAAATAAAAAATGCACTTCATCCACTCAACCTTCCAAATATCATAGCCCACCTTACGGTTTCTTTCCTTTTCTTTTTTTAAATTTTGGGCTTTCTCTATGTAGCTTAAGATGGCCTATAACTCCATGTATCCCAAACCTGCCCCAAACTTGTGATCATCTAGCCTCTGCATCCCGAGTGCCAGGGTTATAGGCATGCACCAGGAAGCTGGGCTTAGTCTAGCCTACCTACGGCAGCCTGTAGTTGTGTGAAGTTATTTCATACAACATCCATTTTATAACTAGGTGCTGTCTGTCTCACACAACTGACTGGATACTGTCTGAACACAACATGCAGAAGGGTGATATGTATATCAAGTCAAAAATTCACTAAGCTGAGTCATCGGGACCCCGGGACTGCTTGTGTTGACCCCAGTGTACCGACAAAAAGATGGTATTACATGCACAGAGCTGGGTTTCTGGTCTACCAAGCTGTTGCTTGCTTTGCTTTGGCTGCAGAGCAGTAGAAATTTATTTCCTCAGTCGGAAGAAACACATAAGAGGCTTGATTTGATTTGTAGACTTCAGATTTATGAAGCTGTTTGCGAAAAGGTTCTGCAAAGATACAGATAAGCAATATTCTGCTAAGAGAATAAAGACCTGATTGTAGTTTAACAGTCCCCCAAATCCAGGTCTATTCAAGACATCCATTGATGTGGGAGTGTCATATATCAATCTGTTGATTTCATTGGTTCAATAAAGAAACTGCCTGTGCCCTGATAGGACAGAAAATTAGGTAGGCGGAGTAGACAGAGAGGATTCTGGGAAAGAGAAGCTGAGTCGAGAGGAGTCGCCATGATGTTCCCACTGCAGAGAGACGCAGGCTAGAATCTCCCCGGTAAGCACACCATGGAGTGCTACACAGATTATCAGAAATGGGTTAGGTCGATATGTAAGAGCTAGCCAATAATGGGCCAGGCAGTGATTTAAAGGTATACAGTTTCCGTGTAATTATTTCGGGGCTTAAGCTGGGCCATGCGGGCGGCCGGGTACAGGGGCACAGCCACGCCGCTCCCTATTACAACAATCCATGGCTCACCATAGCCATTAACCATTGCAGGTGACTTAGGGCAATGGTCACAGAGTGAGAGGAGTAGGGACAGGTCACAAAGCAATGGTCACGGAGGCAGTTCTCAGTCTATCTGTGAGGCGGGGCTAACGCGCCATCTACTACAGCTGTGGGAGGCTTAGCACTTTGTGTCCACTTGCAAATGCTTAATTTAAAAGCAACTTTAATTATGTATGTGGGAAAAGTTAAGAAAAAAAAGAAAAAAAAATCTACCACCCGAATAGCGTACAGCAGTAGGCCGGCTCACAGACGTCAGCATTCAAGTCCAGTGCCTTCCTTCCCCTACTCATGTCGAGGATGAGAGGACCTTGTAATTTGTAGCGTAGTCAGCCGAGCCGCAGGTTCTATTCCGGTGCTTCACCAAGGCGTGATCCTTGTTAACCTCCAGCCCTCGGAGGCTCGTGCCTGAGATCCCTCTCTCATTGTGGGTCTAATTACAGACATTTTTAGCTCTCCAGAATCCCTTTCAAAGAACAAAATGTTCGGAAGAAATTTTAAGCCATCATGTAGGAAATATTGTGGAAGTTTAATTAAAAGAATTTTTTTTAAATGTTAGGTTTAAAAAAGAAATGTTTGAGATGTCTTAAAAAATCATCTCAAATGCTCTGGTCTGGGACTGTTGAGATGTCTGTGAGCTGCTACTGGGAATTCTATAGTAAGTCATGGGTGGTCAAGCAGCCCCAAAGGGATGGCAAGGTGAACTTGGGGTGGTGGGACTTGGATGGGCAGGAACCAGGCTGGTGGACTGAGTACATCTTTGAAATCAGACGTATTGGTAGGAGGTTCTGGAACTTTCCTGAAACCTCTGTCTTGAGGACGTGTAGGGGACTCATTCTTCACAGCCTCTAACACAGACCCTCCCTGGTACCAATGGTGCTGGGAATTGAGCCCGAACCCTTGCTCATGTGTGTCAAGTGTCCTACCGCTGAGCCACACACCCCATTCTGGAACCTCTGCTGCATGCTGGTCCTCACACTGTGCTGGCTCATCAGGATCCCAGAGGATCCTGGAGGAAGTTGATGTGCTCAGAGGCCGTGAACCAGTTCCCATGCTCCCCTGAAAATGTGGGAAGTCACTTCTCAACAGAGAAGGAGCTGAGGCCTCTGGGTCAGAAAAAAAAAAAAAAAAAAAAAAACCTCACATCAGTCTTCAGGCTACAATGTTGCCTTCACTGTTGCCAGGCAACGGGGAGTTACTCCATCAGGTCTGCGTAGCAGCTCACCTCTGACCTTGGAAGGGTTTCGATAGCATTCCCAACCTCTGTCTCCTTAGCTGTGGGGTCAAAATTGTCTTGGAGCAAAGACTCAAGATACAGCAGCCACCTAATCCTAACTCTCCCCTGTTCCTTCTGTCTATATTTAGTTTTTACCTTCCCAGACTGCCCTCAACCACAGCCATTTGCACCCTTCAGGTCTGGGTCATGCCCCTGTGCCCATGCTAGCTGCTGCCTCCTCATCTCCTTTCCTAATTCCTCCTTACAACATTTTTGGTCTATTGGTTCTTCCTACAGAAGAAATACACATTCGTTGTAGAAGATTTTAAAATTTCAGACAACAAAGAAGAAGAAATAAAGAAAGCAATCACCCATAATTCCACTCCTTAGAGCTATCCTAGTAACCAAAAAAAAAAAAAATTGTTTCTTTTCTGTTAAGATCCTCTTTGAAATGCCCACAACGCTTCTGAAGGGTATTCTCCACTGTGTGGTTAAATGTACACTTACCATAATCTCCCACCCTTTTTGGAAATGCTAGATTGCATATATCTTCTCTAAAAATAAATAATACTAATGTATGCATGTATTTGAATTCAAGCAACACAGAAATAAGCTGATCATAACTGTGTATGTCTTCCTTTACTCCTTCCTACCCCACCCTTCCTACTCCCCTTGGGAGGCAGCCGCTGCTCGTAGGAGTATATACAGACATTTTCCACTTCATTTCCATATTATAGCTAATTGTTGATGCTTAAAAATCCCTAAAAGATAACCTCAGACCCAATGTTTGGTTTCTCTGGCCTGGTGGGTCATTTTGCTCCAAAGTGTCTGGTCTTCAATTTGGGCTCAATATTTTCTCTGTAATCAACTTTCTTAAAAATCTAGGGCAGGGCTGCTCATCTTTGGTGCATGTGTGAGCCACCAGGGAGCTGGGCGAGGAAGAGATCTGTGAAGCGGTCTGGACTGGGCAAAGGTTCTGCACTTCTGACTGGCTCACACTGTTTTTTCGTGGAGCACTTTGAGGAACAAGAGTTCAGGACAACCATCCACCTGAGGCAGGCCTTCATGACCCGGATGACCGGTTTGCCTACTCATCCCAAGTACTGTATCACTATCCTGTCCTGAAGGGCAGAGTAAAGTCCAATGCACAAGTCTTTCTTCAAAGTTTAGGTCACCCATGATAAGGAGTTTTGTGGGGGGAGTACTGGGTTCCCAAACAAAAGGGATCTTGTGAATCATCTTCTGCAAGGGCAAAAGACATCATGATCACCATGCCAAGTGCACAACGATGTGGCATCCAAGAGATAGAGCTACAAGGAGCTCTGAACTGCACCGGGTGACAGAAGCCAAAAGAAGCACAGTAATATTTGAACCCCTAAACTCAGCCGAAGGAGTGAAGTACTTTTTGACACACCAGTTGTAGTGAGAGGAGCAGATATGGACAGAAAGTGAAAGAATCTGCCCTCCAGTGTCTTCTGACAAAGGATGCTGGGTCGGGGTGGGGTGCTGGTGGGAACGGGCGACTGGGTCAATATGCACCATTTGAGAAAGAGGAACAGTATGGGGTGGGGCTGTGCACACAGATAAGAAGAGGCATTAGAGGAGAAGCAGCTGCCCATGGGTACCACCACCAGTGTGGCTTCTGGAGATAGGGGTACACCTGGGAACCTCACCAAGATCCAAGCCACCCGGTGCTGATCTTAAAGCTCAGCCCACGGGTATTTTACATAACCATGGCAGTTGGCCATGGGGAAGACAATGCTTTGGGGACTCAGCCAGATGATTTGTCATCCAGCCTGGGGGCTGGTGAGCAGCTTTGAATCCGCTGTACTCTGAGAATTAAAGAACTAGGGTTCCCCTAGGATAAGACAGTGTCTGCCAAGCATAAACAATGTCCTCTGGTGTCTACAGTTAAGCACAATGCATTTCACTGTGCGTTTTAAATTTTTAAATCTTTTGGATACTAGAGAATAGCTTACAACCCTACTAGGCCACAGCATCTTAAGCTTTCCCCGATAACGGTTGGCAGGTATTTCTTCACGATTTGTCTATAAATATCACTCCTCCAAAATAACTCAAACCTACAAAGGATATGTCTTCGCAGTTTTCATTTATATCCTTCCGGAGCTCAGAAATCAACACATCTTTCCAATAAACTTTCATGGCTTTGATCAGCATGAAAATCCTCAGAAAGACTGGGTTTCCCCTTCCTACCTGAACCTGGGCAACAGTAGTAGAAACTGACTCTTGCCATGAAGGAGAGTGAAGAGCTCATACTTCAGAACCAACGTCGGTCTGTCAGTCGGAACCCCTAGATAACGTGTGTGTGTGTGTGTGTGTGTGTGTGTCCATACTTTGCATCTTGAGGCAGAGACTGTTTTCTCATTGCTTAAGTCAGGTTCCTAGGCCTGTGACCTTCTGGTGATTCTCTTCTCTCTGTCTCCCATCATCTCCCTGCAGGAACACTTGGATTTCAGATACCCCACTACCTATCTGGCATTTACATAGGTTCTTGGGATTTGAACTCAAGTCCTAAGACTTCCCTCACTGGGCTATCTTCCCATCCTCGAGATATCTTCTATTAACGGGATATCTCCAGGGAAAGGAGAATGGGGACAGATGACAAACAAACACCCCAACCGGTGACCCTGCAAAGCCAGACGATGGAAGTCCGAGACTGCCGTTGTCCGCGTTATCTGTTTGGTGATTGCTGCAGTCCAGAATCCAGCTCAGCCCGGTGGAGTAGGTGCTGCATGCATTTCCCTTGAATGAACGGGTACAGGGATGAGAGCATGATCGCTTCTAAATCAGTATCTCCAGAAGCTCTTATTCAGCGCCAGGTGTCTAGTAATTATCTCGACTTAGATGCCTCCCAGGTGCCTCGAGCTCATCACGTCTACCATCGTAACTCATCAAACCCCACTCGCTGTCCCTGCTAACTGCTCCTTCAGGACTCTGGAGTTTCGAGGCCATCTTTAATCATCGGAGCCCCTCTCTCTTACCTTCTTGTTTACAAAGGTATCAGGGTGAGTGTTCCTTTCTCCCTGATACCTTTGGATGCCTCTCACCTGCTCTTTTTCATTGACTTTCTTCTCTGAGCTTAGACTAGAATTGGAAGTAATACCTGTGCCTCTTAAACTTTAGAATTTAGTATTGTGTGTGTGTGTGTGTGTCTGTATGTATGTCAGAGGACAACTTGCAGAAATGGGTTTTACTCCCAGGAACAGAAAATAGTTTCTCAAGCTTGGAATTACATGCCTTAACCTGTGAAGCCATCTTGCTGTCGCTTCCTGTGTCTTCAGGGATTGGAGGCAAGAGGCTGGGCTACACCTACAGGCAGCAGACTGTCTCTGAAGGGCAAGGCAAAGTTTCTTCCAGCTCATCACTTTCTGTTGTCCTTCTAGCTGCAGGAACTCTGACTGGGGGAAGCAGGGGAGGCCAGGAGCTCTAACCAGAACCCACTTAGTTCAAACCCTGACTCAGGAAAGAGCCATCTTAGAATTGCACTGAACTTGCAGGAAGTGGAGGCTCACGAGAAAAGGAACAGCTTGTCACTGCTCAGCTTTCAAGAGTCACAAGGGAAAGTCAAGGTTTGGAACTTATGATGGTGTCTGTTGAATACCCAAAGACCTTCACAATCACGCCTGTGGTCATGATGAAACTGTATATACTGGTGGGAGCGGGGGAGATACATTGAGCAGGACTGCCCGGATATTATAGGTTTGGGCTTCTGTTGGACGAATCAAGGGAGCCACGCTAGCTCTGGATTAGGTGATCTTCAGGTGGGGACAGCTGAGTGATACATAAGTGGGGACAAAGGTTAGAGGGAGGTAAAGACTTCAGTGAACAAATCAGCAGAGATCACAGAGAGGAGGGCAATAGCAACCCATCACTGACACGGCATGTACTGACCTTGTCTATGGCCTGAACATGTTCATGAGGAGGGCTGATCTACGCTGGGAATATCAGTCTGGATGTAGGGAGTACTGAGTTTCTCTATCTCTGGCTTTTTAAAAGTGAACCTATGATTATCAAGGGGCTTATGGCAGCACATTCTGCATATGTGAACTCCTAGATCTCTTCATGAGAAGGGCAGGCGTGGCAGGCTTTCATAGCAGAGAAAGGCTTAGCGGTGCCCATCACACTTCTGCCGCTACACAGGTCAGTGGCAGCGTCAGGCTTTGCGTTTGGGGCTAACGGACCCTAAATTTGTCATGCTCACCTTCTACACTCGCTCCCTTCTCACTACCACCGTCGCCTCTAGTCATCCTCCCAATGATGACTGAGCCCATGGTAGCCTCTGTTCTAGGCCATGGGGAATAGGGAGTGTGAGACATAATTCCTAACTTCACAGCAATGAAGGACACACCTATAGCCCCTGATCTGAGAGCTGCACAGATCCAGTCTCCACCCGTGGCAGTTTAAGTACAGATGTGAGATAAAGTCAATTAAAATGAAAAGGCCACTCCCTCTGCTGTGCTTGCTGCTTCCCTGGTGCTTGGTGACCACAGCAGATTGGCGGGTGTTGCACAGGAAAGAGCAGATGGGACATCTGACCATTCACAGCGTTCTGCCGAGGAGTGTCGTTGCAAGAGAAATGGTCCTTCTAATTAAAGCAGTTATGTCTGCTTTTAAAACGCCTGTGGGGGGAGGGCACCCACGTGGACATCAGAGGATGATCTGGGGTGTCGCTCTACCTTCTGCCTTGTTTTGAAGCAGTGTCTCGGTGCTGTTTTTCCACTATGTATGCCGGTGTTGGGAGCAGTGAGACCCCAGATCCTGAATTTCTTGTAATCCCCTGATTTGAGTGCCTACAGCTGCTCTGAGCACGAGACCTTCAGGAGTTCCTGATGGCAGGCGAGTGGTTTCTGGTGGGTTTGGCTGGGGCGTGGCTATCTCTATATAATCTGCCCCTGAACACAATAAAGGGGGCATTTCTGGGGAATTCAAGGGTGACCCATGTCACTGTCTTTCTGTCTGTGTATTTTAACCTCCAACCCCTTGCCCGAAGCTCGGGAACTGGGTGCCAGCGTACAGAGTACAGACACGGGGGTACGGTGCGCGGCATGCCGGAGTAGCTGGCCCTCAAGCTTCTGGAGATTTCCCAGTCACTGCCTTATCTGTCCCTGAGGGACTGCAGGCACATGCTGCTACACCCAGCTTTTATGCTGGTGAGGAGTCTTGAACCCTGGTCCTCAGGTCTGCATGGCAAGCGTTTTCCCTACTGAGCCATCTCCCGAGCCTTGTGCCTACTCTTTATAAATCCTGTTCTCCTTGTCTGATTTTCTATCTAGGCAAAGAAGTGATCTATCTAGGCAAAGATCGCCCAACCCCATGAAGAGTGTGAGTGTGTTTTCCTTCCCCTGCCTGTTCATGGTGCCTTCTGAGTCATGCGCACACATCTTCTCTACAGCCCCCGAAGGGTTTGGGAGCTCTGGTGACAGGAAGGAAATGCTACCCGAGGAAGAAGCATCGTCCTGTGTCTCTCTGCATCGACAGAACTGCCAGCCTGGCCCAGATGTGATTGCTCCAGTAAGCCGCTGGAAGCAGAAAGGAGTTGTTGTGATGTCTAGGCTTTGGAGGCAAAGAGAAACCCTCCTTCCACTTGTGAACTGAACTTACGGGATGTAGGGATGGTCAGAGGGGAGAGTGTGCCAGGTGCAGGACCTGGTCTCCAGTGGAGATTTGCAGCAGGCTCTCACTGACCAGCAGGTAGGCAAGACCCTCTCAGAACAAGGACATTGGCGCTCATGTCCTTTGTGAAAGCTTTTATGGCAGCTGCCAGGTTTGTCAGCTGAACAGAGCCTCTGTGTGTCTCTAACCACACCATCATCTCTTTCCTACCCCATTGTCTTCTCTGGTGACTAATGATGGGCCCAGAGGAAGGGGACAGGATGGCAGACATTGCATATAGTACAAAATCTAGATAGAGAACCATGACAAAGAGGCCATCTTGTAGCCAAACCTAGTAGTACAGGCCTGTATTCCAGCTACATGGGATGCTGAGGCAGGAAGATTCCTAGTTCAGTAGCTGCCTAGTTTACAGAGTGAAGTAAGGACCACCCTGAACAACTTGGTACCTCAAAATAAAAAGCAAAAGAGGAGTAGAGATGTAGTTCAATGATGGACCTTGTGCATAGCAGGAAAATGGCCCAGGATCAATCTCTGGTCTTGCTAAAAAGAAAAATAATAAAGAAGAAAGAACCCATATTGAGTACGTTTGCCCATGGAGCAGTGGCCAGCAGCCTGGCCCAAGTCTGCCTTCCAGCCTGCGTGGTCAGTTGCATTTCACGGTCCACTTGAACGGCGGCTTTACAGGTAAAGACTGGCTCAACTGGTCAGTTCTAGAGATTAAACCCAAGCCATTGAGAAGCAAGATGGTGGGACAGGCAGCACTCTCGGCCTCTGGAGACCCAGTCAGGTAGACTCAGCACCCGCCTTAGATCCAGAATGTCTAGCGTTTCAAAGGCCTATGCTGTGCCTGCCAAGCAGGGTCTGAGGGGCTCTTATATAAGACGCCAGATTCGTTGCCTGCCAATTAGAAGTCGTCACCATCCCAGCTCACAGAAGAGGAGCCAGGTCCCCTGAGATTAGCTCTCACTGTCTCCCTGCCGTCCTCAAGCTCATGGGGAAGGGGTTCTCCTGACTTAGCCACTCACTGAGTGCAAAGATTCTGTAGGCCGGGAGATGCATTTGCAGGCTTCCTAGAGACGCTCCAAGTTGGGGAGCACTGATGTTGCTCTGGACTACAGCTTTTCTCTCTTTTTTTTCCCTGTAAAAATGACATCCTTAATATGGCTAATAAGAGTGGTATGAAACCTGCGCATCCAAACAGGAGCGCAGACCGAGCTGGCATATCCGCTAAGGCGCCCATCTTCCCCTCCTTGCTCTCCTCCCCTCTGGCTTTTCATCTGCCTCCAGCCTCCTGCCTTTTTCCTGCGCCCGCCCAGCAACCTTAGTCATGCTGGATCCGGTCCCAGTCTACTTGGCTGCAGTCTGCTGTTCAGTGCACTTATTATTCCAGGCACCCTGTGATTTACTTTTCTAGTGAGTTAATTGCAAAATCCATATGGAGTGGAGAGAAAACATCCACCCAGGCTTGCCATGAAAAGCGGGGCGCAGAGGAAGCTTTCCATCTTGGCCGGCGCAGCCTGCAGAGGCAGGGGGAGGAAGCCGTCGCTGAGTGGCTTGTGTGCGGAGCCCAGTAGCCAAGCTCAACGCGAGGCATGAGGTGTTTGGACCCCTTGATTCCCTTTTGGTTTCCACTCTGATCCCCTTAGACAGACATCTTTCTCAGGTTTAGAGACATCACTGTGGGCATAAAGTAAGGTCTAGGTGATCAAAGACCCTGGGAGCTTTTATTAACAAAACCAAACTGAAATGTCACATCAAGCTTCTTTTTCCAGACTCTCATCGAATGTCTTGCATGGGGCCATGGTTCATGTCTGTATATTGCTCATATTGCCAATCTGTAGGCCAAACGTGAGGAAATAAGCCTGCAAGGTGAAGGTCGGTAGTTGAAGCATTAGCAGAACTTGAGAGAGGTTTTGGCTTTCCTCTGTCAGTATGTGCCCTTGGAAAAATCACATGACATCTCGGAGCCTTAGAATTCTTCCCCTCTCTAAAGCAGGAAGTAGCATATACCTGCCCAACGTGTGCATTGAGAGGGTAACACAACCATCCTAGAAGACTTTGACACAACTCTGTGCTCAAACACACACACACACACACACACACACACACACAGAGAGAGAGAGAGAGAGAGAGAGAGAGAGAGAGAGAGAGAGAGAGAGAGAGAGAATGAATCCCAAAGACAATTCACTTTTCTTTCCTAGAAAGGCACTTTTTAAAACTAGCCCAAGGCAACTTAGCTACTGAATGCTAATATCTTTCTGTATGTGTTTACTGTTTACAATATCTACTGACGGGCCTTGAGGGGGGAAATCAGCTCTTGTTTTGAAAGCACTTTGAAGATGAAAAGGTGTTCAACCCTCCAGAGACTGAGTCGGTGGAAGTTTAGACAAATGTTTATTTTAATTTGTTGAGTTATAACTTATTAAAAGCTTCTGCAATGTGGAAGTACTATTTTTGTTCTCACAAGGGATCCAAACAGTTTTGAATTGCTTGTCGTTAATTCATCCATTGGTTCAAAAAACACTACCTGAGCACCTGGGTACCAGGCCCCGCCGAGAGCAAGTGTCGCCCCCCTGGGACTTGGCCTCTGAAGGATGACAGGACAGCCTAAGGAAGCCCAGGGAGCTGTGACTTCCCCCAGCCTGAGAGACTGGGCCTGAGGAGAGTGACAAGCGGGAAATGGCTCCATTTTGAAAGCACCCAGATTGCCACACAATTTAAAAAAGCAATTCTGGTCCTGGGAGAGATGTGTAATTTGAGATTCCCCAGAGGTCACCCCCACACCTTTAATTTCTGAGACACTGGGGAAAGCGGGGAAGCTCTCCTCAGCCTCAGGCGCTAATATTCAGGTGCTTCCCAAACACTTTTGATTTCGAGGTTCCGCGGCCCTTCAGACACAAGCACGTCCATCTCTCTGTCATCTCTCTCCAGTCATGCCCCAGCTGTCCCTCATGCTTCCACGCAGCTGCCTTGCCAGCTGGTCTGACTGCTCATGCCCCCATGTTGAAGCCCAATCTGGAGCATTCTCTTAGTTTGATGAGCGATGACCTTTAGGAGGGGGTTAGGTTAGGAGGGTTCTGCCCTTATTTCTGGAATTAGTGTCATTATGAAACAGACTCAAGGACCGTGTTCCCTCCCCACCACGGTGCTTTGATCTTAGACTTCCTAGACTTCAGCACCCCGAGCAACAACTTTCTGTTGTTATATAATCTAAGTCAATTAATCGTAATAGGCCAAATGTTCCAAGGTGATGGTTCTCAACCTGTGGGTGGCGACCCCTTTGGGGTTGACTTATCAAACGACCCTTTCGAAGGGGTCGCCTAAGACCACCAGAAAAGACAGATATTTGCATTATGATCCACAATCCTAGCAAAATTACAGTTATGGGAGTAGCAATGAAATAATTTCATGGTTGGAGTCAGCACACCATGAGGACTGTATTAAAGGGTCACAGCGTTAGGAAGGTTGAGAACCACTGGCCTAAGGCCTACAGGCAGTCAAAATCTGTATCACAAACCTGTGTCCTTGTCTCTATTTAGCCACACATGTCTCTGCTCCCTTGTAGTCAGGCTGAGCCTTATGACTAAGCAGACCTGTGGGCTGTCAAAAGCAGCCGGAAGGCCACTAGCTGCAGAGATGGAACCTCTCTTCCTCTGTGTCCTCGAGAGACTACGAGGAGCAAAGTTTGACGGGTAAGGTACTTAAGAGGTAAAATCTGTTAAATCACCAAAACGCTAGGCTCCCCCAATTGTTTCGGCATGAGCGCAGACTGACAAATAACAGAAATAATCGTTTCTACCTATAATCACCAACACGGGACCTGGAGATGTCAGTGCTTATGACACATTGGACGGTAGCAAGGATGTGAGAATGAATATGCAAATAAGTCTAGAAAATGGAACTTGAGACCTGGAGGCAAAAGAAATCAGCCCATGTTAAGCATCTCAGCAGCTCCTGTAATTTGTACTCAGGGTAGGTTTGATTCTTTGGTGTGTTGTCTCTGAAATGGCTCTTTATTTACACCAATCAAAAGTACACACAGACCCTGGTGCCGTTTCAGTGCCTTGCGGAGCCTGGTGACACATCTTTATCAGTTTTCTACCAAACTGTACACCCCCACATACTTCCTGGGCTGTATCCGGATTTCGTTCTGAGGATGGAGATTCCTAAGTTTTCCAGGCCAAAGGTTTTTAATTCTGACAGTTCCTTCTTCTACACCAGATTAAATAATAGCCTCATTAGACCATGTATCTCTACACACATGGGGTGGGGATGGTCACTATCCCTGAACCTTTCAATGCATTTCAGTTGAGCACAAAAGCAGAGGTTCCGAGTTTTGGACTGAGTCCGTGTATTTTCAAAAACAAATACAAAAAATGAACTTCATTCCAATGTCATGGGTTTTTGAAGTTCCTGCTCAGCAGAAGGGTGGAGTACTCATACAAATGTCGAGCTCATAGTTTAGAAAGAAGTCGGATTGGGAAGTGCTGAAATGGGAGGCAGGTGCCTGAAGGCAAGAAGGCTGGCTAGGAAAGATGGAAGCTCTCCAGGTCCAAGGAGGAGGAGCCAAGGTTCTTGGCACCCTGATCAAGTCTGTGTTTCTCTACTCTCTGGCTGTACTAGGATGGAGGGGGCTGGTGCTGGGCCTGAAACAAGGAGGAAGCGGATAGAGCTGAAAACACACATCAGCACAGAGAGAAGGTTCATATCCTAGCGGACCACCTTCGGATGCTCTGACTCAGGGCAACGTCCATGTTCTGAGTTTCCTCTCTAGATAAAGTACAGGGACGGTCTAGTTTTTGGAGGATCACATGGATTGTATTCTACAGCTTCTTAGCCTGCATCCTCTCATCCCGAACATTTCCACATCACCAGGACTGGACTAATGAATGCATTCGAAAAATGTGATGGCTGAGGGGTTTCTAGTGGGACAGCGTGCACTTTTCACAGCCCTGGGTGTGAGCGACAGCACCCAAAGCAAAACGAGACACTGAAAAAGGAAGTAAATAAGATCAAATGTTCTAGGTTTTCTCCCCCCCGCCATAAAACTCAGTGGCACTGGAATTCATGCAACTAGATGGTTCTAGAACCTTCTCATCACTCCAAAGAGACATCTCTCATCCCACTAAGGGTTACTCCCCTTATCCTCCCATGTTATGGTAGTTTTAGGGAAAGACAAGGCTTTAAAGCATTGCTAGTAGCTGTTGATTTGTGAGCCTTGGCTGGTGGAGGGTGAGTATCCGCAGGACACACTGAAGAAGCTTGAGACCAGGGTCCCGAGAGAACGCAATGGAGATGGAGCCACCCAAGGCAGAGTGTAGCACAGCGATGCCAGTGAGGTCAGATGGGGGACCGGTAGGGCTGGATGCTGAGACTTAGACTTAAGTCCACGAATCTAGGGATGGTGACTCAGTCCTCATCCAGCCTGGGATGCTCGTAGGCAGAGAGGATGGGGACACAGCTCTTCCCGGCTGACAGGTCTGAAGGTAAGGCCTGCTGGCCTGGCTCCCTCTGGAGCTGCAGTGCAGCTGACACAGTTAATGAGTGATTTATCGGTGTTGCCATATAGCAACTTCCCTGGGACCTGATCTTAATTAACAAACACTATGTGGATGCTACCCACCCCCCAAGTTAAGAAGTCTTCAAAGACTCTCTACCCTGACTTAATGGCAGGAAAAGACAGAACAATCAAGAAGCTCCCATACTGCCTACAGTTAGAGACAGAGGCATTCTCCTGTGGTTCTGTGGCAGTCCTTCCTTGATCGGCTGGCTACTGGCCACTTGGTGCTGTTCCTAGCACTAAGGTGTCTGTCCTTCTGCAGGGTGGCTACTTGGTCTCAGTTAATCTACTGCATAGCCAAAAAAGAGTGTCATATTGTTCTGCTCAACTTACAGACCACACCATCACAGACCTAGGAGCCTGGTCCTTCTGTGAGGTTCATTTGAATACATATCGCTCCTCTAAGAGGCATCGTTTCCTCTCTGCTTCCCTTATTGCCTGCACCAGCATCAAGCGTTCTTCGTTAGGCAGATTCTCCCAGCTAAGACAACTACTGGTTAAGACCAGTGTTCTCACTGGTAAGGACTGAGAGTGTTAAAACACAAACAAACAAAAACTTCAATCCTGTCCTGAGAAGTGTGAACTGGGTAGCCTGCTTGGATCATTCTTTGATCGAGCAGGAGGCACGTCCAGCCCAAGTGTGCAAAGGAACTAACACACCACAGACCTGACACTACATCCACAGAGTCCTTCTGCCTGTGAGGCTGATCCTGGGCTGGTGTCTGGGAACCTGCTGATAAACGGCCCCTCCTCATTTATGAACGTGACTCAGGGTCCCTGGCTGCTTACCCAGGTAATGTGCTTACGTTAAACAGATACACTGTTTCTGAGTCTGGAATTTGGTGAGTGGCCAGCAGAAGTTACCTATAGGATCAGTTCCCTGATGAGAAACTTCTGCTCTGGGTCTCCTCTGTGCTTCTCTAGATGACTGCGGATGTCATTACAACTCACGGTTGCAGGGATCAAGCTCACCCTCCGTCACTTGGCAAGGGAAGCCCCTCAGAAGCTTAGAGCTGGCTTCCGACTCACTAAGCCCCATGTGCGTTCCCCTTAGATGCTTTGCTTTTGGGTCTCTGTTGGACCATAAATTTTGGCAGTGAGTCCCGCAGCATCCTGGGCCCCATCTGGATTTCACTGAACATTGACTCCAGGTTCTAATCTCACTGTTGGGGTTCAGAGACTGGTGATGATAGAGTTGTTTGGGGAACACAGGTATCGAAGAGAAAATGTGAGTTATTCTGCTCTTTTTTTGTTTGCTTGTTTCTTTTTTTTTTTTTTTTTTTTTTTTTTTTTTTGCGACAGGGTTTCTCTGCAGTTTTGGAGTCTGTCCGGGAACTAGCTCTTGTAGACCAGGTTGGCCTCATCTCTGCCACCTAAGTGCTGGAATTAAAGGCGGCGTGTGCCACCACCACCCAGCTATTTTGCTCTTTCCAAATGTGAATAATAATGGCCAGGCTAGCAGGGAAGATTTCCTTTAAAATCCACCTGGGGACAAATGTGGCACAAATATTGTCTTCACATATACAATCCATCCTTTAGCTCCTAATAGTTGTGCTGCAGATATGGATGCGAAGGCGGTGGATACGGCGAGGAAGAAATCCTGTGTGACAGGAAGGGTCGGGCTGGGAAGAGCTACATCAGGACTAACAAACCAAAGAAACCAGTCAGCAGAGAAAGGCCGGAATTCCTCCCCCACCCAGCATACATATAAAGGACGGACAAGGATTGAAAACCCCCCATGATATACAAATGTGCCAATGCGGAAGAGACAGGGGCTAGGGAAATGACCTAGGAGGGGTCAGGAGTCCCTGGGCTCCTCCTCTTTTGAATGAATGCTCTAGCCTCAGCTTACAGGCTCACTCCCATCCGTTGGAGCAGATTTCCCTTTCTTATTAACTGTCTCTGCTTCTGTTTCTGAGCTGAGGCACAAGAGCCCAGAAACTTCAGGTGTCCTGTGACACTGGGGTGTAAGCACACACTCTTAGCCGCCGGCGCCTGGTTTCTAATTGCTGCCTAACTTCTGCCTTCAGCCCATTTGCTTCCTCCTCGAAGCAGCTTCTGCATTTTCACAGCCCACTTCACACCCAAGATGGCTCTTCTCAAAGTCTTCCATCTTTCCAAGGAGCTAGAACTGCAAACAGTTTTCCTTTGCTCATAGGCTGCTTTGAACCTGGGTCGTTTCACATGCTCCCTTCCTTCACAGGGATTGCAAAAGCAATCTATTTTGTAGTTAGGGTACTACAGAACTAAGTGTAGCAAGCTCATCAGTGTTCAGAACATAAAGGGATGGCCTATTTGTTCGAAGCAAAGTGTGTTTCTTCCAGAAGGTGGCTGTTTCTCACAGAGCAGCCTGGAAGAAGACTTGGAGGAAAATCAGGCTTGCTGGAGCCCTTATACTTGGCCCAGGTACCTGGGAACCATCCCTGGAAGAGGAGCCAAGCTGACTTCCTGCCAGATGGAACCATGAGCAACTGTGCGTGGGAGTGGAGTCAGGGAGACCTGGGGTTGAATCCCATCTCTGCTTCCATCCAGTTTAGTGATCTGTGAGCACTTCCACCAATGCCGAGCCTCATAGCTACCTCTTAGTCTCCCACAGATGTTAAACAATGTCATAGCCATGAAGTGCTGTGCAATTAATAACAACAACATGTGCTTCGCACGGCACCTCCTATGTGCCAAATAATATTTCAAGCGCTGTGAGTATCTTCATTCACTAATTCCTTGTGACTTTCCTATGAGGTAGAGAGCAGAATGGTCCCAACTTTCCAGGCAAGCCAACCAAGGAATCGAGATATTAAGGGACTTTGCCTTGAGATATAAAATAACAAACACATTGAGAAAGCGATGGGATTCAAATCCAGACAGCATGGCTCCAGAGTCTGAGCTTAAGTGTGGGCAATTTTGCAATTTATTTTATTTATTTATTTATTTATTTATTTATTTAAGATTTCTGTCTTTTCCCCACCGCTGCCTCCCATTTCCTCCCCCTCCCCCAGTCAAGTCCCCCTCCCTCTTCAGCCCAAAGAGCTATCAGGGTTCCTTGCCCTGTGGGAAGTCCATGGACCACCCACCTCCATCCAGGTCTATTAAGGTGAGCATCCAAACTGCCTAGGCTCCCACAAAGCCAATACGTGCAGTAGGATCAAAAACCCATTGCCATTGTTCTAGAGATCTCAGTAGTCCACATTGTCTCTATGTTTTTTCCCAAGACGGTTTTAATCCAGGTTTTTTCAGACCCAGGCCAGCTGGCCTTGGTGAGTTCCCGACAGAACATCCCCACTGTAACAGTGTGAGAGTGCACCCCTCACGGTCCTGAGCTCCCTGCTCATGCTCTCTCTCCTTCTGCTCCTGACTTGGACCTTGAGATTTCAGTCTGGTGCTCCAATGTGGGTCTCTGTCTCCTTTCATCGCCTGATGAAGGTTAATATTCAGGAGGATGCCTATATGTTTTTCTTTGGGTTCTCCTTCTTATTTAGCTTCTCTAAGATCACGTATTAGAGGCTCAATGTGCTTTGTTTATGTCTAGAAACCAAATATGAGTGAGTACATCCCATGTTCCTCTTTTTGGGTCTGGCTTACCTCACTCAGGATAGTGTTCTCTATTTCCATCCATTTGCCTGCAAACTTCAAGAAGTCCTTGTTTTTTATTGCTGAGTAGTACTCTAATATGTATATATTCCATACTTTCTTCATCCATTCTTCAATTGAAGGGCATCTAGGTTGTTTCCATGTTCTGGCTATTACAAACAGTGCTGCTATGAACATAGTAGAGCATATACTTTTGTTGTATGATAAGGCCTCTCTTGGGTATATTCCCAAGAGTGGTATTGCTGGATCCAGGGGTAGGTTGATCCCGAATTTCCTGAGAAACCGAGTGTGGGCAATTTTGTTTTTGAAGACGGGTACATCTGGTGTATCAGTATCATTTTAACCTGCCGAAGCGTTGGTGGTCACTCCCTCAAACCGTTCTGTATTTCTGTCTCCACCAGGCAACACAGCTAGCGGCAAGCTTTGGATTTCCACGTGAACTCTGGGACTTCCCACCTGGCAAGTGATTAAAACTTTGAAGGGCTCCTTTTAACCGTTTATAAAATGCTAATAACAAATGGCTTTGCAAACCGATTGGGGCAATTAAATGGAATAAAGCGCCCACACTGCCTGGATTATTGTAAAAGCACACAATAGATGGTGAGCATTATTGACACCGTTATTAACTGAAGTAGGGTTGAGGAGTGGAAAGGAGGCGGGGCAGGAAGGAGGAGGGAGAAGGGAAGAGTTAACCCCAGTGGATTCGTCACTTGGCATTGCTCTGACACCCCAATAGACACCTTGAGGGTGGGAAGATTAATTTGAGGTCATGGTTTTAGAGGTTTGGGTTCAACCTAAGAGGGAAGGCTTTCCATAACAATTCCCATCTTCATATCATGGTGGCGAGGAAGAAGAGAGTGCATTACAGGAAGTAGGTAAGGATAATATACCTTGGGAATGCCACCACCCCTGCTCGTTGACCCACTTCGTTTAACCAAACTTCACTCCTCTCTGTTTCCAGAACCTCCCAAGTCATGCCAGAGTCTTCATCCCAAGCATTCAGAACATGAGCCTTCCTTCTGGGAATATTTTTGAAAGAACCCGTTGGAGTGGTACTGATGAGAGCTTATGCACCTGTCTTAGGGTTTCTATTGCTGTGATAAACGCCATGCACAAAAGCATCTTAGGGAGGAAGGGGCTTATTTCAGCTTACACTTCCACATCAGAGTCCGTCACGGAAAGACGTCAGGGTAGGAACCGAGAGGAAGGAACTGAAGTGGAATTCTTACTGGCTTCCCCCTCATGACTTGCTACGCCTGCTTTCTTCTATCACCCAGGGCCACCAGCCCAGGGATGGGACCACTCACAGTGAACCGAGCCATCCTACATCAACCATTATTGAAGAAACCGCCTCACAGGCTTGCTTACTGCCTGTCTTCCGGGATATTTTCTTGCCTACTGCCTGTCTTCCAGAGTATTTTCTCAGTCGAGGTTCCTGCCTCTCGGACGGCTCAAGTTTGCGTCAAGCTGATCAAATACAAGCCAGCACAGTACTTTGCCAAGCCTCCTGGTGTCCTCACCCGCTGGAGGCAAATGATCTGCCCGCAGATGTGGGCAGTCAGAGCCTCTCAGCGCTCACTGAAGTCTTCTATCCAGGATCCTCTCAATGGCTTGTCTTTCTGTTTTCCCTTCTTTCACACTGTCATCCTTCTGGAGGCGTGGTTTCTCTACAGGGTTGGCAGGAAGACCATGGGCTGGCTTCCTAAGTAGAGGCCAGGTATGGCCTGCACACTGTGTCACAGTGGAGACTAACTAGCATGGCAGTGTGTCACTTTTCTCCTGAGTCTCCCCCTTCGCCTGGTTTCTCTGCCAATACTACCCTGAAATTTGACCTCCCATAGGCGGCATGGGTTCTTTTGCTTACCTGAAGCCCTATTTTCTAGAAAACTCAGACTAAGTCAGTTTTATCAATACAAAAGAGCAGGAATTGTATATACAAACCAGCTCTGGATAAAGAAGGGTTTGCACTAGGGAACCCTCTAGTCCAAGTTCAGCAGACAGGACCTGAGGTCATCAATGAGCCAAGCTCTTAACTGCTGTCCAAGGCAAGTGCATTCTGAATACAGGTTCCAGCTAGACCTGGACATTTACTCCGCCGGACTGCTTTGCAGCTCAGACCCAAGGCAATGCCGTCTTCTGGAGAGGGAGATCTCCCTACATGTGGCCTAATCTGACGCAGAGGAGATCTTTACTTTCTCCCAGTCAGACTTGGCTTGGTTTCTGATTCCTTTCAGAAGAGAGGCTGCATGCATTCGGCTTTATCTGCTGCATCGCACCATCGGGGAGTCTAACTTTCCCCTTGGCCCATCTCTTAGGCTTCAGCCATAACAAATACTAGTGGCTTGATAAACAGTACATCCAGCCAGCAGCCAGCCCCAGCCCCCTCACTGCTAGGGGTCCTCTTATCTGCCTGGCTGCTTCCCTATCAGAGACAGCTGGCCTTGTCACTGTGGGAAGAGTTTGGGGGAGGACCTCGGTCTCTCTAAATCACTGCAGGAAGTTTGTCCTGGGTTTCCCCTGAGCCTGGCTCCAGAGATCCTATATAGGGGTAACTGGCGTCATCCTCCCCACATCAAACTTCATGTATCAAGCCCATATGAGCCCCTTGGGCCCCCTTCACCTTTAGCCTACCCCATGCGTCTCCCCCCCCACCCCACAACACACACAATGAGGTCAAAGGAAAGAGAGCTGTTTCTACATGGTGGCCCATCTACCTGGGTGATCAGCGTGAAATTTGATTGTGGTAAGATCTGGGAGATGCTGAACTCACTAGCCATGCTCACTAGCTACATGTGGTATCCTTAAATATGTGCCCCCAGGTCCTGCATCACTGCTGTATTGAGCAGAGCGGTCCAGATGGCTGAGTGAAGCTGCCTTATGACTCATGCGGCTCCAGGTGCTCCCAGGGCAGTACTTCCTGCTTGAGGATGTTTTTCTTGCCACCCATAGCTACCCTTGGATTTATTTTATTAGTCATTCATTCACACAGGAGGGAGAGAAAGAAGGGGGGACAGGCTCCACAGGTCAGGGGGTCTGTGCTATCATACAAGCTCTGAACCTTTGAGTCAGCCCAACAGACCCCAGAGCTATAATCTCTGCCCCTAAGTCTCAGACAGGGGTCCTGAGAAATAGTAAGACTAATAGTTTTGGGCCAAACCCATGATGGAATGAATCATGGAATTTTTGAGTTAAACATTCCTTAAAAGTAAGGGAATTAACACAGGATCCAGTCAAGTGCCGGGCACTTTCTTTAAATCCTTTAAAAAAAATTATTTTTTACTCATGTGTGTGTGTGTGTGTGTGTGTGTGTGTGTGTGTGAGAGAGAGAGAGAGAGAGAGAGAGAGAGAGAGAGACAGAGAGAGAGAGACAGAGAGAGAGAGACAGAGAGAGAGACAAATAAGTACAATGCAATCACGTAGAACATGTGCCACCACACAGATGTGGAGGTCAGACGGTAACATGTAGGAACTGACTTTCTCCTTCCACCGTGGGTTTAAGGGATCAACCTTGGGCAGTCACGCTAACACAGCAACTACTTTTACCTGCCGGGCCATCTCGCCAGCTACTTAAACTTACAGAAAAATAAATGGAAATAGATAACCCGAGGTGTGTTTTACATGGTGACTACACATGCTTTGTGTCAAGTGTCCTCGTAGTCAGCATCTTACAGGGTCAGCATCCGTTTGGCTCCGTGCTGTGTCTTCTCTCCTGACTCTCCCTAGCTCCTTCATCACGCTAACAAAGATCCTGAGTCATAGCGTTTATGTTACAATTGACTACCAACCCCTGACTGAAAAACACTGTTCTGTTCCCTTCATATCTAGGCTCCTTTTGCCTTTTCCGCTCTCTCCACATCTTTGTGTAACAGGCACTTATCCCTAAGCTGCAGGTGGGGAAACTGAGGCTCACTCAACTTCAGTAATTTGCATAAAATTCTTCAGTTGCTGTGTGGCTCAGATTCTGAGTATAAACCTCAAACCCATTGTCCTTCCATGTTACCCCACTGGTGACGGGCGCGCAGAGAAGAGAAATAACTGGTCTGGGGTCACATTAGGACTGGTGACAGCCTCGTTCTGAAACCAGACTTGTCCCTAAATGCCACACTCTCATCAGCAGGAGGCTCTCCTGCCATCGGAGGGAGTGAGCGAGATGAGTTCAAAGAGGTTTAGGAACCCACTTGTCCTGACAAGGCTGAGCTCACCCGAGGAGGAAAATGTCTCTTGAATATCTTGGGAAAGAATCTGTTCATTGCGCTACTTCCATAGGAATTGAAAGTCATGTTGGCACAAATTAAAAGCAAAATTCTTGTTTGCTGCACCTCTCTGCGCACCCACTGGGTCTGAACAGAGGTTCAAGAAAGCAATCCATTTTCATTTAGCAAGGTCTGACTCTCCCCATTCCGTCTCCTTCCCCAGTGCACAAAGGGACACAGCATGTTTGGCACCGCTAACCAAGCTCATAGGTGGGAGAGAGGTGGGAACACCAGTTCCAAGCCAGGACTTCCCAAAGTCCTCTGAGAGGGCACTCCCAAGAACGGCATTGCTCACGGCCTTTAAACCACAGCAGAGGGACCACTGAGGAGGAGCGGTCCCTGGTCATGCTGTCTGAGGCCGCTGAGCAGAGGAAGTGTGGCAACTGTGGCTAAAGACAGGATTTTAGCAAAAGAAGCCAGAGCCACATGTCTCTCATGAGGAAGAGATGGCGAGGCCAGGGTTGGGAGGGAGGCAGCAGGATCTAAAAATGAGATGATGAGCAGCAGGATGCAGAGCTGGGATGAGAAGTGGCTGGGGATGGATGTGGTTCAAGATCAAAGCCATAAACGTGGAGAGAGAAGGGGCATTGGATGGGCCAGTGGCTACAGAATCCAGCATCCGTGCCCAAGTAGGTGGGTGAGCAGAGGATCAAACAGATACTCTGTTGCGCTAGAATACTGGGAATCCAGGCCCGTCCAGGACTGGAGTGGGATGGTCCTTGATGCCAGTAAGATCTTGGGGGAGCAGGGTAGAGACGTTCAGCATAGAGGCAACTTATAAGCCCTGCCTGCACTGTCAGAGTCCCCCCCCCCCATCTTTTCTTGCCTGGATTTTTTTGCTATAGCATCATACTTCAATCTTTGCCTGCGGGGGTTTATTCTTTACACATTATCCAAAATCATCCTGCTTGCACACTGTAGACCTCAGCCAGACTCTTCAGAGGGTCTCCTAGCAACAGCCCGCACACCCTCCACCCCAGGCCATCGCTCTGGCCTCCTCTACTGGTCTACTTACTGGCCCCCTTCAAAAAGCCACTTACATCCTACACCAAGGTCTCTGCAGCCATCCCCTCGGCTGGCATTTAGTCCACAACCTCAGAACTCCTGTTATCCACGACAAAGTTCCAAAGTCATGTCTCTATGAAGCCTTCTCTGGTCTTCATATTTAAAATCATAACCCCTTTCCCTCACCCTGGGACCTGTTCACACAGCACCTACTATCTTGAAGCAGCCCATACAGTTTAGGTTTTCAACTGGTCATCCTCAATTCCCCCCCATTCAAAGTAGCTTCACTAGTTTTGACGGTTTACAGAATCTCTGTACTTAAAACCATCTCCTAGAATATAGTAGTAAGTGCTCAGGAAATTGCATCTATTATCGTGGTGAATTGTCCTGAGATGCCTGGCCTTGCCGAGAGTGGACCGTGGTATCAAAACGGTTCTCCTTTGCCCCAGACTCAAGCATGTTTATATCAAGTGTCCTCCAAAACCCTGTCCTGGGTCAGGTTACTCAGTGGCTCTGGAACAAGGGCACGGGAAAAACAGTAAACACCGAAGGATATTAAAAACATTGTGTCCTTGAGAACAGCTAGAAGGCAAATCACTCCCAAAAGACATTGCTATTGTTTGTCCTATAATGTAAAACTGTGCGTGGTTGTGATAAGAAGCCAGGAGCTTCCTGATGGAGAGGCTCTCAGGTGGGACTCCAGCTTCGCCAATTCTTCCCCAGTCAGCTTCTGCTGGATGTCAGAGCCTGTTTTGATGACATTACTTATGTTTGCGCTCTCTCTCTCTCTCTCTCTCTCTCTCTCTCTCTCTCTCTCTCTCTCTCTCTCCTCTCTCTCAGTCAGGCTATTCAGTTGTCTCTGCGGGATATTAAACCCATCTGTGATGGTGTCTTCTTATCTACCTGTTACTTGCTATCTGTCCTTTTACTTTTGTTTGCTACAGGCTTAGTAAACTCACCCATTTGAAAGTATGGTCCCTGTGTTCTCCAGATGACTCGGAACAGTGCTGGGTTGGGTCGTATGGTTTCACGACTCCACCCCATATCACCCTTAAAACATGCTCACACATGTCCGCTCGGACCAGCCTCTGGGGACACCCTTGCTGTCTGTCTGCACAGAAAGCCCTTCCTTCCATTTCTTTACCTGTTAAATCCCGCCCCATCCTCAGAGCCTGAGCCTGGCACCTCCTTCATGGAGTCTTCCTGGATGCTTTCTGACTGGACTTTTCAACTTTTCTCTAGCTTGACAAAGTTTAAAAGTGGCCCTGGTAATTTTCATATCCTCCTCATAATGGAGAGGCTATGCTTCTAACACAGACAAGGAAATTTATGCTTTCTGTAGCTAAGGGCAGAATTCTTTCTCAGCAACGTGGAGCACATGGAACAGCGCACACCATTCAGTGGAGTGGTCAAGCAATACAGTGATTTCAGAGTGGGGCATGGCTGGGTTTAAGTCTTGACTCTGTTCCTTAAACTGCCACTGATGTCCAAATCAGGGTGCTCGCCTAGAAAATGGGGGGGGGGATGAATCTTCTAACTCACTTCCTAAATTCTCTGGCTCATGCCAGGTCCTTTCCAGTCCTCTTTAGAACTTGAGGGGATCCTGGTGTGCTCGGGAGTTACATGGCTAACTGTCCCATGGGAGACAAACTCTGGTCTGTTCAGGAGGGAGTGTGGGCTGGCTCCAGAAACAGGAAGGCACTCAGCAGGGGGGTGATGGAGGAAGGTCACTGGTTAATTATAATAAAGAAACTGCTTGGCCCTCATTGGTTAAAACATAGGTGGGAGGAGTAAACAGAACAGAATGCTGGGAGAAACAGGAAGTGAGCTCAGAGGCCATGTTCCCCTCTCTCGGGCAGACGCAATGAACTCCAACCCAGGATGGACGTAGGCTAGAATCTTCCCGGTAAGCGCACCTTGGGGTGCTACACACATTATTAGAAATGGGCTAGTCCAGGTGCGAGAGTTAGCCGAGAAGAGGCTAGATATAATGGGCCAAGCAGTGTTTAAAAGAATACAGTTTGTGTGTTGTTATTTCGGGTAAAGATAGCCGGTGGCGGGAGCTGGGTGGCGGAATGCAGACCCGCAGCTCCTTCTACAGGGGGGTTCAGTCTTTAGTCTGGCTGTCTGGCTCAACTCCCTGCCCTGGAAGATGCTGTCTCTTTGGACAGGAGGTTGAGAGGCAGCACTCAGAACATTTCAAACCTACTGGCCAGTTTTCATCTACATCTTGGCAGGAATGACTGATCTCAAGGGTCTGGACCCAGAGGGAGGTATGGGGGGGGCAAGCCCAGTAGACTTGGGAAGGCGCTCTCTCTCCATATGCCCTGGAGATTGCTGCTCAGTGGACTTGATACCTCATTAGCTTAACCCACACTTTCCCCTTTGATGTCGGTCTACAGACTCACAGGGGAGGGGTAAGCCCACTTTTCCTTCATTTTCTTTTCTAAGGGAATTTTTAAGGTGGCTCCTGGGATGAAAGCAGAGGCCCACCCAGACACTCTTCGTGCCTCCTGGTCTGGGTCCTGCAGTGGTCTCTCCTGGGCACATCTCTCTAGTGCACAGTCAGCTCTTACCTGGCCCCGAGATCCAGGTATAAACACGAGTGGGGAGGAGGACCTTGCCCTTTGCACACTCAGGGGAAGTGAGTGGCTCCTTCCTCTGGACCCTTAAGCAAATACCACTGTCAGATGCCTCAGGACTCAGAGAACAGGGACTTCCCAAGTGGTGTATAGGCTAGCAACACCTCAAAGATGGCATGGATTTTTATATGTTTCATTATTTTTGTTTGTCTGTGTGCTTGTACATGCATATTTGTGTAGGTCCAGATGAGTCTAGGGGTACGTGTGCCCATGTAGAGGCCAGAGGTCAACAGTGGGTATGGGTTCTCAGGCACTGTCTACCTAATTATTACAGTTGTTGTTATTATTATTAAAGATAGGGTCTATCATTGGCCTGGAGTTTGACAATTAGATTATACTGGCTAGCCAGTGAGACCCGGGACCCACCTGTCTCCATGACCCCTGTATCAGGATCACAAGGTTACCATAACTCCTGGCCTTCTATTCTTTTAAAATGCTGCTTCTGAGGATGGAGTCAGGTTCTCATTCTTATACAGGGAGCATTTTACTGACTGAGCTATCTCCACAATCCCCAGATTTTATAGTTTTTAACTATGATAATTAGACCTAATATCAGGGCTTTTAAAGTGAATAAGTGGTATAACATTCACTACATTTATCTCCAGAACTGCCTCGCCCTCCAAACTGGAACTCTGTACCCCGTAACAATCACCGTCAGGATCTCCTTCCCTGCCTCTAACGAACACTAATGTGTTGCTCTAAAATCCAGGCTCCGTGGCTCAAAGAGGTGAACCAACTTGTTCAAGGTCTGGCAGCTGGAACTTGGTGCACTGCATCTCACAGCGAGGTCCAGTCTCCTCAGGGGCAGTCAGTTCTTTCCAATGCTGGACGCCTCTGCTCTCATACAGGACCACAGGGGACTAACTTCCCATCCCGCTCACTACTGCTCTGCATTCACCGTCTAGAAGAAAGCCTGCCACACCGGAGACACTCAGCGACCACACATTCCACATGAATCTACAGAGAGATGTTTGCTATTCTGCCTCAGTGCTGGGGATGGAGCCCATATCACGTCCTCTACCCTCTGAAAAACATTTATCGGATGCCTACTGGGTGTCTGTCATACTAGAGTCTCCTTACTGCCTGCGGCTTGCTGGACTGCACCAGGAGGAGGGGCCTGAAGGGTTTCTCTGGCTGATGGTTGTGAGGAGGACGGGCTTGTGTCTCTATCACCCAGTCAATTTTGTATTTATTTCGAATGTTAAGCAGTGACATGAAAGCTGCTGACATTAACTTTCAGGGACAGAAATTGGCCTTAATGGACCCTACACAAGTTATTACTGATGACAGCTGCACACAGCAGCCCTGTGACCTCATCCGAAGCTCCCACCCCGTCAATACTGTTGACCATTACTATTGACTGACACAAGGCCAGGTATGGGAGTGGAGCGCACGCTTGTGTGCTGGAGGTCACGGGGGTTACGCTCTGCCCTTTACATCTATCGGGAGGTCCCTCTGAGAGCTTGGACGCACACTGCCGATGTTCTCAACTGAGAGACCCTAACTCCTTATGACTCAGAGGGATGCAAGCAAGGGACCAAAGAGACCTGCAGTCCAATCAAAGCTTTGCCAGCGTGCTGATGGTGACTGTTGTGTTAGCTGGCTTTGGTTTTTGGTGTGTTTGTTGTCCCATCTGGCAGGTGGTAATGACATTGCCGTGTTGTGACAGTTAGAGGCCATCCCACGCGTGCACTGGGGCTCTTGGATTTCCTTTATTCCTGAGCGGTGGCTTCACTGGGATGAATAACTAACACACCCAGGGCATGGAACCCTCCTCCTCTGATGAGATCCAAGCCCTCCTCAGAGGAAACGGAGAGAGCCAGGTCTAGAGGGGTGGGCGATGGAGGAGCAGAGGACGGGATGGTGGGAGGTTCCATGTAAAGGGCAAGGGGAAGAGGGGAGTCTGGGAAGAGCAGATGCTCTTGACAGGGCATGCCCTCAGTTCAGCCAGGCAGACAGCATGGCCTCTCTGAGCCTCAGTTTCCCCAGCTGAGCAATGAATCATAGCAAGGCATTCTGATGATCAATATCACGATTCTGATCAGAGTATAAAACAGCCATCAGCACAACTTGCCAAGGAGTCAGGGTTCCAGAGGATGGAAACCTGTGGGTGCCTGCTCTGGGAAGCCATGCCTGAAAGAGATGCAGAAATCAGGGTCTTTTGTTGGACTCCCCTCCCTCTCCTCTGCCTCTTCATTTCTTCTGAGTACAGCTGCCTTAGCTCTGTGGTCCCAGTGGAGATGGAAGCAGGGGAAGGGAGCCATGCCTATGCTGGGGAACCAGCCACCAACCTCCTGGCCCCGCTGTCTGCTGGCTCATAGCGCATGTCATTATCCCCCCAACAGAGGCTTAATCCAGCTCTCGTGGATATACAATAAAGTGGGCGGTGTATGTCTTACGCTGTCATGACTTTACAGAAAATGATCCTCAATCGTCCTAGCAAGAAGCCTTCAAAAGAACACCCAACCCCAGCATTTTTCTACTCAGAGAATTCAACAGGATAACTAAAGCTGATGAAGTTACGAGTTCAGATCGGTTAAAAGGCCCAAGTTCTAATTCCAACTAGCCAGCACGTGAGCCGGAAAGACAGACTTCTTGGCCTCTGCGGTTACACTTCCTTGTTTCTGTGCAATGGTTGTAAAGAAACTGACTTCCAAGAGTTGAAGCGGCAGTCAGTGAGCTCCTGAGGCTGGAGTACGCGCGGCCAGCCATGCTCAGACGTTGATAATCAGGTGCGGTGATTAACTCTCCGTGCCCCTAATCCTTTCAGACCTGTGTCCGGCATGCCGCCATCAGTCAGAATCCCACGTCTACAAGTCCTGGACGTCATTCATCTCAGCTGGTATAAGAAGCAGCTATCAGAACACCGCCCCCTCCCAGATGAGCTGGGTTCTGTGGTTGGAGGCTATGACGTGGGCAACCTACAAATGCTGGTCATTTAGCCATCAGCATATATGTTAATATTTCAAAGGCTCAGAGCAGTCCAGCACAAGAGGATCTCCTGCTTCCTCACCATCACAAAACGTGCCCAATGCGCCCCTTCTCCTAAAATGAGAGCTTAGGAAATGAGAGCTGCTGATTTCACTAAACTGTAGATGGGGAGCGTGAGGACAAGAGAGGGGACGAGAGAGGGGATGCAGCCCAACCATTCTCCAGGCCAGCGATGGAAGACTTCCTGTTCCCCCAACCAGACCTCATTTTCTCCGAGCGCTGTTTAAAAAGGTGCTGTGGTTCCACAGGTTAGGGAGTGACGGGGCTGCCAGCTCAGCCTGGGCCTTCGTGGGAGATGAACGGTACAAGCTGTCCACAGTGGGAGGGAAGAGCCACAGGGGCTGAGGCCGCGGGACCCTCCCTGGAGTTGGGGCAGGGCCCAGGCCCTGTCTCTCCTCCCCCACTCCTAGGAAAGGATGCCACTGGCCCAGATGGCAGCAGAGACATCTGGAATCCTGCTGCTGCTGGCTCTTTAAGGGGGATGAAATCCTCTACCTGGTTCTGGCTCTCGTGGTCAGCTGCCTGATCTCTAATCTGGGCTTTGATCATCGGCAGCTCAGCTGGAGCTGTCTTGTTATGGACTAAATGGGCTAAGCCCTCATCCTGACCCAGATGCTGGCTGGGAATCCAGGTTTTTGCATTTAGAGCTGGCAGCCAGTAGGGGGCTCTGGCATCTGGCTGGCTCTTCTCATTCCTTCCTTAGTTTGTTTTATTACAACATCCTATGTTGGTTGCATTGTGCCTGTTATAGGAGTTAAGAGTAAGAACCCAGACCCCTGACCAAGCGTCTCAGAAACAAAAGCCTCCCTGGATGAGGCTGTTCTGGGCTCTGACAGTGACCAAGGTGGACTCTGAGTTCCTCAGGGCCCCACCAACAAGATCTGAGGGGGGAGGATGACTGCGAAGCTGAGCTCCCACCACTCGGACATAAAAACATGTGCAAACTACTTGCCCTTTTCCTAAAACCGTAGCACCCCGGGGCCTCGGAGGATGGAACACAGCTTGGAGTCAGCTGCTCACGACAGGCAGGCGTGGAGCAAGGCCCCCTTTCCACCTCAAAACTTATTTTTACTTTCTCAACTCTTAACTGACGAACGGCGATCGCATACATCGACAGGTTATCATGCGATGTTTCCATAGACGTACGCGCATGCAGTGGAAGGATTCAATCCGGCTGACTGCGAGTCTACCACCTTACACTCCGAGGGAGGAGGGGACCTTGGTAACCTACACCTTTAGTGAGTTTGAAATACTCATAGTAGGTTGAAGACCCTTCGTCTTAAAAGCAGAAACTCTGAAATCTGAAATTCTGAACATCGTGTTGGAATAGGAAATTTCTAGATTTCAGATCTGGGGGATAGAAATCTTCAGTTGGGAATGTCTATTCAAATAGACCCAGTTTGGGCAAACTATGATTTCCTGACTCCAAGCTTTTGTGTGACTGGGCAATTTCACACATTCATCATATAAACTTATTCCTCCTACTGCAAACTTTGGAGCCTTTGACCTCTATCTCCTTGACACCCCAAAAGTCAAGATGCTCCTACATGACAGTCTTAGTCTGTAGACCCTTTTTCTAAGCAACAAAGGACAGCGGAACGGGACAGTGGCCCTGGAGATGGCCTAGGACTGGTGGGTGAGGGGCAACTGGATGCTAGAGTGTACGGGAGCAGAGCTGAGCACTGCACAGTTCACAGGGAACCAGCTCTCCAGGGGATGGGTTACCGACACCGGCAGCCCTCTGCTCCCTTACCCTGTGAGTAATAACTCAGCGCTTTAGCCTTGACCTAGTCTGGACTCAAAGTGCAGCGAGCCGTCTCTGACACATCACTGATGGGTGGGCCTTTCATGCGATATTACAGAAGGCTCTGACTCTTGCCCACTGAAGGCAAAGCCATTTTTTATCAGCTTCCCCAGAGCCCCAGGGAGAGAGCAAGAAATCAATATTATAATGCAAACCACAGTCTGGCCATCCCAGGAATCAACAGGCCAGGTGAGGAGGCACTCACCGGTCTCAGTGTTCTCGTGCTCTGTGTCCGTGAGCGTGAGGTTGGAGTTGGCCCGGCTGGACAGGCAGGAGCTGCGTCCTGACCGCGTGCTCCGACCCCACAGGCGCACTGGGTGCTCAGGGGACAGTACAGTGTCGGCTTCCAGGTCCGCCTCGGAGCTGGCCCCCATGGAATAGCCGCAGTGCGGGAGGCCGATGTCTGTCCGGTAGAGGGTCCCATGAGGGGGTGTCATCTCCCCAAGCCCCAGCTCACGCAGGGTGAAGTTGGTCCCTGAGGGGAGACAAGGTAATTACGGTAAAGGGACTGGGAGAGTTTTCCACACCAGAAGCCCTTTACGGCTGGGTTTCCTGCTGTACTCCAAACTCACTGTACAGCCCCAGCCCCCTCCTCGGCGTGCAGGGCTCCTGCCCCTCCTTCCCCTACCAAGTGCTGTGCATCAAAGCTGATTCAAACTGCTGCCTTCCTCCGTGGAAACTCCGTGTTACCTACCTACATGTGTGCAGAGTTCGCTGTCTCTTTCTCCCAGTTCCCTCTGGGAGATGCCGTGCCTCAGTGATGTT
Source organism: Microtus obscurus (assembly GCA_963919715.1). Taxonomy (NCBI): domain Eukaryota; kingdom Metazoa; phylum Chordata; class Mammalia; order Rodentia; family Cricetidae; genus Microtus; species Microtus obscurus. The sequence goes on from CAWTZC010002521.1 coordinate 25,342,602, forward strand.
AGATGGTACCGTTGTCTGCCACTTTTGCTGAAGGTAGCTCCTACACAGGCAGATACTATATGCCTTGTTTATTTCTAAATTTATGTGTCTCCAGACAAACCCAGTAGAGTGAAGGCACTCAGTTTAATACATCTGTTAAATTGCATCGAAGGTTTCTGTCTCCCTTCTCAAATAGAACTTGCCCGTAAAGTCCAGACGCAGGCAGAAACTTCTTGAGTGAGCCCTACATACATCTCTGGAACCAAGAGTTCTTTCCCGGACAGGCCAGAGGAATTTGGAATGGGAAAGAGTTCAGAGGCTGGCACAGTCACGATTTGAGGGCAAAGTCATAAAACCCTTCCATGCTAGTAAAAAATGTGTCAGTATCTGGAGCCGCTAGTTCCCCCCTTACTCTGCCCTGGCTGTTCCAGCTACTTCTCTTCCACCCCTATCCATTACCCCCTCAGATCCAGAAGCCACACAATTAATTTCATGTCAGCAGGCCCTGGACCTCAGGGACCTCCGGGTTCTGCTCAGCGGCCAGTCAAATGTTGGGATCGGCTGGGGTATTGGCCTAACCAAAGGTTACATACTTGGAACCTCACTCCTGTGTGCCATACGCCACTCCTCTCTCATACGTTTTTCTCCTTCTAAGAACAAGTGATGACGTACACATTGGAGCCCAGTCCCCAGGTCCTTCCCAGGTCTCTGCAGATTCCGAGTCCTGGCTGCTGGTGCACTCTCGTTCTCTCCTGCTCTCCACCCAGCCATAGCCGCGCTCACTGGGTTAACCCTCTCAAGAGAGCCCACTCATACAGAATGGCTGCTCTGCTTAGTGAAAACTCATATTTATTTGCCGTAAACAGCCTAAGCCGCATTGATTTCCGTAGGGCTTTCCCTCCGTTCCCTTTTAAGCTGACAGATTTGGCATTCGTACTGATGAGCAGAGGCGTCTGGATAGAGAAGGGTTGCAAGGTAAGGGCCAAGTCCGAGAGTTAGGGATCCCAGTGAGCCAACTGGGCCCCTCCATGAGGTGGGAGAGTCATTTCACCACGTGGTCTCTTTCTTGAAGAGCCCAGACCCTGGGTGGCCATCCTAACCTCTCTCAGAGTCTAACTGCAAACTCTGGGCTGGAGGTCACCTGAGCTTCCTTCAGTCGGGGGATAACCCATGCCCTGGTCCTTCAAGCGATCTTTTAAGACCCCAGATGGCCGTTAGCAAACGGGACGGCACATGCTTGAAGATGCCTAGGTGTTCTTCGCCAGGACCAGAGGGACTCCTTTCCTCGGCCTGCTGCACTGGGCTTGCATCTGAGCCGTGGGCTCACTTAGTTTTGTTGAGCACGGGCTGGGCAGGGCTAGAGGAAAGCTTGGAGGTATTTTGTCTCTTGCCTTCACTGAGGCTCAGAGGTGACAATATAAAGCTAGTAGCATTCATAAAGCATGGGTTCCATGCCAGGTTCTAGTGGCAAGGATATTGTTTACGGTCCTCACTTAACCCTCACGAGCACCCTACCATCAGGTGCCATTGTCCCTCTGCACAGGTGAGGATGCTGAGGGCTGAAACCAGTGCAGAGCCAGATTCACATTCGGATCTGTCGGATGCCAGGGCAGAAGCTCTAAATCATGAGCCAGGGAAGAGCCGTGGAGACGACGGTTTTCAAGCCTGAGAGGCAGCCTTGCTAGTGGGGCAGCTTTCGTGTGGACCCAGGCCTGCGGGAGGGAGTGGGAATGAGGCCATAGATACGTGTGTGTGTGTGTGTGTGTGTGTGTGTGTGTGTGTATGCCTGCATGCTCCTCTTTCTTGTTTGATCTTGGAAACATAATTCAATCTGGGGTTGCTGTGAGGATTAAACAGCATTGCTAAAACATGTCTAAATTACATAGCACATGTCTAAATCATGCGTGGCTGATGCTGTCTGTGGAGGGGAGGAGCACAGGGCATAATCCCACAGACTGCTGTCATTGGGAAGGAACAGAGTCACCTACCAGGACTCACAGAGGCCTGGAGCAGAACAACAGGCTCCTTGAAGACTCTACAGTAGGAAGCAATCACAGTTGCAGGATGCAGCAACCGGTCAGATGGGCTAGGCCGTGGGTGGGGTGGAGAGGCCGGAGACAAAAAATTCTAGGGAGCCGAGGAGGAAACTGAGGAAGGACTCCTAGCGTTGGGAGTCACTCTCGGGCTTCACTGAGGATGGGCAGCTCTGGGTTGGATGGTGATCGAGGTCAATCTTCCAGGACATATAACCATGTCCAAAACTGGGCAGTGACAGAGGGGAAGCAGACAAGGGGTTGACTGAGAAGTATTCTGGGAAAGAGTGGCTAGACTTGGCTGAGGACTGGATGGAAGAAGGGCGGGCGGGGGGGGGGGGGGGGGGTATCTAACAGCAGGACATCTCCCAGTTGCTAAGAGGTTCAGTCTAGTCATCCCAGGAGCAGGATCTCTCAAGGTCACGCAGCTCACACTGAGAAGGTGCTAAGAAACGCTCCTTGAACGGATAACCCCACAAACTAAGCACTGGTGTTTATCTAACACCTACCTCTGTTATCACTGCTTACAACTTACAGGTGTCCACACCCCTGTCCCCCTCACCAGTCACAGCAGCAGGGAGACTGCTCAAGGCCAGCTAACAAGGACCAGGGGTAGCGGAAGAGCTTGATGCCAGCCTGGTACCTGAGCCCAGCCTCCAGCCAGCACTCTGAGCAAGGCAGCTGACCCAGAAAACATGTCTGTCCCAGTATGAACTGCAGGGTAGACTCTCAGCAGATCCAGGGCCCCAAATAGCAGGAACTTGGATTTCTCTAGAGTCACCTCCTCCCTCTCTAGAGTCCAGCTCACCTGCATTTTCATTCACGCACCACCTGTATTCTTTCGGTTCAGCCCACACTCGGGCATGCACTCACCTGTGCGGCAGAACTCCTCAGCCTCTTGGGGTACCATGTCCTTGACGCGGCTGCCATAGGCTAGGCGGGCATCTTGGTCATAGGCCTTCAGGGTCTCACTGGAGCTGTAGGACTTCTGCGGGGCCTTGCCCTCCTCGCTGTCTGCCGACGAGCTGGTGTAGCGGCGCTCAGCATCGCGGCGCCGGGTCAGCGAGCGGTAGGGTTTCCTCTCCTTCACGTCCATGGCCTCCGGCCCACGCTCTTCCACATCCACGAATTGGGCCCTTGCGGCACTCAGGGCCGAGCGGTCTGCAGTGGGGAAAAGCGAAGCAATGCTGACCCTCAGATTTGGGTTGGAAGAGGCAACGCCAGTGTCTGCCCTGGACCCTAAGTACTCTTGGAGCAAAGCGAGTCAAAGACCAGGCTGCTGAGGTGTGGGCAGCAGGCGCATTGCTACCCTGCAGCCAGCAGCATAGGGCACCTCTCACGGACAATTCTTTCTCTTTCTGTTGCTGGGCTTACCTACCTGAGGATACCCCATGCTTTCCTCTAGGGATGGAGATCAGTGGGGCTATCAACAAAGACAGGAGGGTGCTGGCGCCCAGTGATGGTTGGAGGTAGAAGAATCCTTGCTACTTTTCATCTGAGAGAGGGCCTGACCCTGACTTAGGGGCTCTTGGTGTATCTGAGAGATGATGGACCATAGCCAGGCTGGGACTTATTTCTTCAGCAATCTCACTAAGTCACTGTAGGTCTGCAGACATCATTACTGTCTCCAGCAGCCATCTCCACACTGATTTAAACTGCGGCTGCTTTGACTTCCACACCAGGAGTATACCGGGGTTTTCGCCTGTCCATATCCTCACCAGCATTTGTTGCTATCCATGTTTTTTTTTCAATGACTGGCCATTCTGGCTACACATTAACACTACGCTGAGATTCCGCTCACCCAGGTCAGAATGGCAGAGGATTTATTGCTCTGTTCTGAAGGTCTGAGAGCTTTTAGCTGAATGGCATCTTCGTTTCTCCTTCCAGAGTCTTTCTTTAGTCTGGGGCACAGACACAAGCTCTCCCCCACCCCTGAATGGGCCAGGAGTTCAGCACAGGAGGAAATTGCTGTTTCATTCAAACGACTGACCAGCCGCTGTGCCTTCCTTTCTGGAAGCCTACAACCTCCTCAGTTCTGTTCCACTCGTCACAACAACATGGGTGTGCAAAACATTTCCTTCTTCACTGTTTGGCTAGAAAAAAATAGCAGAGCAGGAGGCTCTGTGATAAACAAAACACAACTGGGGGCTCTGGCTGGACAAGACTCTGCCAGCCAGAGTGGCATTTAGTGCCTGCCAATGGTGCCACTGGTGTTTGGCGGGGAGGGGTTGGGAGATGTCTTCTAAAATTTTAAGATGAGCTGGGAATTTGGATTTTGAATTGAAATTCGTTATTTAAAGATATAAACTTTTTATTTTTGATTTCGCAACATGTTGCAGGACAAACAAAGCCTGATTTGGTTGGAGGACTAGCAGGTTGGCTTGTGGTCACAGGCACCTGCATCAGATCTTCAGACCTTCCTTCCTTCCTCCCTCCCTCCCTCTCTCCCTCCATCCCTTTCTCTCTCCCTTCATCCCTTCCTTCCTTCCTTCCTTCCTTCCTTCCTTCCTTCCTTCCTTCCTTCCTTCCTTCCTTCCTTCCTTCCTCAAAGAGTCTCTCCAGGGTAGCTTCTAGCTCTACTCCAGTGGGAGACTCTGTCTACCCTCTTAACAAGCCCTCTGGATGCACTAAGACCAGCCCTATACCCTAAGCTGAACGCTACAACCACTTTGCAAGGAGATGGTTTGGAGTTAGTGCTCCATGTCTTTGGAGGGATTATGGATCCCGAGTGCTTACTCTAGACTTTTCCTGACATATTTTCCTTCACTTTTAGGAGCATAAACATTTGTGATTTTATTGGTGCTGCATAAAAACCATGAAGCACACATGTGACTGTTTTCATGGATCCTGAACCATTCAGCTTCCCACCTAAGCACGTAACATGAGTCAGTAGAAGCGAAGTCATTATTACTACAGAGACCAAGGTTGTGCCTAGAAGCAGTCAATACGGAGTGAATTTCTTGGGGGTCTTCATTCTCAAAACATGCTTGATAATCGGGTTTATCCAATTAAAATTGGTTTAACCCAAGACACACATGAATTAATTCATATGATGAAGGCCCAAATCTAGGCTCTAAATTCTGTCGTCTTTGAAAAAATATTTACTTATTTTTATTTTGTATGTATGAATGCTTTCCCTGAATGTATGTATGTATGTGTACCAAGGGTGTGTCTGGTACCTGCAGAAGCCAGGAGATGGCATTGGATCCCCACATGGGGATCCAGAAGTGTATTCTGCCATCTCTCCAGCCCTTGAGTTCTGCTGTCTTGATGCTCACAGCCTCCCAACACTCACTGCCAAGACCAAGTTCTGAGGGTGTGAAAAGCAAGGCAACAGGGAAGACCAGAGAGCATCCACACCTTCTCTCCTGGGGTCTTCAGAATTCCCTGACTGCAATTCTCAGCTTAGAAACCAACTCGCAATGCATCCCATACATACTTTGGTAAGTGAATATATTTATGGAATATGTTACTGGAAGCAGAAAAATCTATAAAAGTTATAGAAGCATGGAAGCCAATGCTTGCTCATAGTTCTCAGGTTAATCTAATAGTTTGTTTTAAAAAGATTGTGTGTGTATGTGGGGGAGGGGGCATGTGTGCACGCTTGCGGAGGTCAGGAGAGAGCACCTCATTTCCCCAGGGTTAGAGTTACAGCTGGTTGTGAGCTACCTGACATGGGTCCTCTGAAAGAGGAACAAACACTTTTAACTACTGAGTTATTTCTCTAGCCCATCGATCTTTAATTTTTAAAGGAAGGCTGATTGTAACTCTTTAAATTGATATTAGGATTCAGTAATGGCTTTTGATCCATAGCACTGTTCTGGTTTAATCTGGGTGAGCCTTGTGGTTTCCCTAGCCCCAGAGTGGGGGAAATGCTGCTGATATGAACACACACACACACACATACACACACGCACACACACACGCACACACACACGCACACACACGATAAAGATTAGCTATCATGAACAGGCAGTACTAACGCACTCATAATCACACCAAATTAGCACCAACAGTAGAAAATATATTTGTGGTGCGAGCCAATATTTATTGGGTGCTTAATTTACCTGCTGTCATAAGTGATAGTGTGTCAGATTGCCATGCCAATCCTCCTATATGGGTCGTAGGACTAACCCACAAATCTGTCTAGGAAGGTGACTCTCTTGCCTAAGGTCACACGTTATGACCCAGGAAACTGAATTTGGCACATGGTTTGTTGGACGGTTTTGCCCTCCTCGGCTGTGCCAGTTCAATTCCCAAAGCCCAGTTCATACCATCGATCTGCTCGTGCCCCCTCTGCATCATGGCCTAGCTGCTAGGACCAATTCTAGCTTCTTAACTGAAATGAACTTTTAGATTCAGATCATCTTGTTCCATCCCTAGACCCATGTCCACTTCCTTGTGCAGGGGGCACAGTCCCCACCACGAGGGGCGTGTCGTTCCTTTCTGGGACACACAGATAAGTGGCTACTGGTATGGAGTCTACCTTCCCTTTAGGGCAGGCCTGACCTTCATGGTGCTTGCAGATGCTCCCTGAGCAAATCAGGGAATAGAGGACTGTTTGGCACTAACTTCGTTCCTGTGACCCCAGCAAACTTTCGGCGGTTTGCTTTAGTAATATCTCAAAACAAAACTAGTTGAATGTAAAAACTAAACTAGAGGTGCTACTTACATGTGTCCTTTGAATGTTGTAATCAGCCTGTGCGGCAGGTTTGTTTCCCTGCACTGACCAGCTAGGTGGCTTTAGGGCAAGATACTTAACCTATCTATGCTTCAGTTTCCTTACCAGCAAAGCCTCTCTTGGCTGCTCTGGGAATTCAGTGTGTCAATACATGCACCCGGCACACAATTAACACTCAATATGTATTAACTCTTCAGAAACCCCATTTTCAAAGGCATAATTGAGAAGGCCTCAACTAGATGTCAGTTACCATCAAAACAGGAGCACCTCACAGAAATATATGCTACCACGGCTGCTAAACTAGTGGGTGACAGCACTCCCCACCAGTGTGGCTCTTCTGACTGAACACAACAGCTTTAAGATGAAGAACGCAGCTGCATGCCCGTTCCCAAGAACGCCGCTACCAACAGGGACGGCCCCAAGCAGAGCAGAGGCAAGGAGAGCCCGCCTTCCCCTCTTAACATAGCAATTCAGTAAATATTTATGTTTCTGTACAGATAGGGGGTCAGAGAGAGTTCACACGTAAATTGGTGTTTAGCAGAGCGAGAAGGGCTCGGTTGAGAGTGGAATGATAGGAGAACGAACTCCCTGGAAGCCTGCAGCGACCTGCGGCTCCCGACAGAAGGATGGGGAGATGGCGCGGGAGGTGCTCCTGTGCGTGGCTCTGCGATCCATGGATGGGTCGAGGACCAGCTGGAGAGAACACATTGCCTCAACACACCTTGTATTTTTCTTACCCACTGCTATGCCTTGAATGGGCTTGGCGTCTCTTCCCACCCCTCCCGGCCCCTCCTTCACACCATGGTTGTGTTGATGGTATTTGGGAAATGACTAGGTTTGGAGGAGGTCATGAGGTTGGGGGCCTCCAGAGGAGATTGGGGGCTTCCTAGGAGAGGGAAGTGGGGCCTAAGCATGGGTCTCCCCCACATTCCGTTCTGCTATTGACGCCCTCCATCACATAGTCACAAAGCCAGAAGATGCTCACTCGATGCTCCCTTATATGGCATTTCCTGAACTTCAGATTTCAAGAGGCAACTCTGTTACACCCAGGGCACAGAGTTCCAGAACAATTTGCAATCGGCTGGCATGGGCTACTGTTCTCACGGTCTCCATCTCTGTGACTTGGTTCCATTTTATGGAAGAAGCAGGGGTTTATAGGAGCTAAATAACCAGCTGGAGATGACAGGAAGCTCATCAGGAGGCTGCCATGACTCCTCTCAGGGGCAGGATGAGCTCTGGCCACCTCCTAACTGTGTGACTCTGGAAGGTTCCTCAAGCTAAGATATAAATAGTTCGTCAGATGCTTTGCCAACTGCAATGGTCTATGTCAGTATAAGGGTTTAAGAATTTTTGATTAATGCCATTGTTACTGTCTTCATCATCACCCTCATTTTTGGTTTTGTTTCTAAGCAAAATATTCTTAAGAATGCAAACCGTGAGCTAACTTAAGCAGATGGGGACGTTTAAGGGTGCTCTGGGGGAAAAGTGAATGAATACATATCCAAGGAGTCAATAGTGGGCCAGGCTGTGGGCCTCTACCTCCATGAGGCAGCTGACACTGTGGCCCCCGCTGACGCTGGTGGTCCATGTGTGAGGACGCTGATGCTGACCACACCTAGGAGTCATCAAGTCCTTGGCACGGGCTCAGCGGCCAGTCTCTCCTAAGCACGACACTTTGGGAGTCTTCTCTAGCTCCAGTCCCAGCACCACAAAGGTGCAGTGAGGACGAACCCTTTCTGGGAGAGCAGCAGAGCAGTCGGTCACTGTGCTGCTGTCTCCAGAGATGCTTGGGCCAGAAGCCTTGCAATGGCAGCTTTCTGCCTGGCTAAAGTGTCAGAGGAAAGTCCATCAGTGGAAATTGACAAATTAGGAACTGCTGATCCCTGCGTCTTGTTAGACTCTGATATGGGTATCTGATTTGGTCTATCAGTGGCCAGAGAAAGGGGCTGGGACAGGAGGGCAGAAGAAATGTATGTATTGAGTACAGAGCGTAGCCTTCCCGCCCTGACTCACGCTTCTCATCACAGAGGTCAGGATGCTCCAGTTTACACGGTGGATAAAGGACAAGGCTTGGACTTGAACCCAGGACTCTCGGATTCTACACTCAGCATTCGGGATTCATGTATGTATGTGTGTGTGGTATATATGACATGTGTGTGCTGCACCTGCCTGTGGAGGCCAATGGTGGACACTGGCTGTGCTGCTTGATTGTTTTCCACCCTGTTCCTTTGAGTCAGGGTCTCTTCAGTCAGAGGCTGAAGGTAGGGCTGGTGACCACCACACTCCAGAGAACCTCATGGTGCTGAATATGTTACCGGCTGTTGTACGGCCATCCCTTCTTTTGTGTGTGTGTGTCAGGGATTTGAACTCAGGCCCTTAATTCCTTTGAAGCAGACGCTCTTACCACATGTTCGTGTTTTGACTTTGGTTTGGTGTGTTTTCCCTTCATACGGAGCTAGTTTTGGAAGGATCTGAATGTTTGAGCAGGTGTGTGGAAATGGGGAGGCCAGGGGTGGTGATGGGGATCAGAATAGCATTTCGGATAGGAAAAGACCCAACAGAGACATACATAAAGGGACCTGCACTTAGAGTTCAGGGGCAGAGTTCTTGATTAGCATGTGCAAGGCTGTGGGTTCAATGACCACCATTGGAAACACGAAGCTGAGAGAAGCCATGTATGCAATCGGTTTATGTTGCACTCAACGGCACACACCTGCAATTTCAGCATCTGGGAAGGGGAAGCAAGGAGAACAGGAGCCCAGAGTCAGCCAGCCTTGGCTACACAGAGAACTGAAGCACAGCCCGGGCTACATGAGACTCTGCCTGAAACAAATGAAACAAGTAAAGAAACAAACAAAACCCCTGTTCACTTAATGCCTCTCTGTGTCCTGGTTACTGTGTGCATATTATTCCCAGTTCCCATGGCAACAGTGCAAGCTAGGTGTCATTCTCTTATTTTCTATTTTCTCTTGTTCTTGTTTTAGCGATGAGATAACGAAAGCTCAAGGAGGGTAAAGGTGAATCACTCTAGATCACATGGGTCTCTCATGTCTGGGTCTATGTTTGAAACAGAATAAATGCTGAAAAGCCCAGAAAAGCATTGCACACCTAGCAGCACAGGCTGAGTCACCAGGCATATCATTGCTAAATCCCCTTTCTTATTTCAATACTGCAGGGGCACACGCTGGCACCGCAGGAGTCTCCCTCTGCCTCCCTTATGGTGTCCCCCCCTCCTCTCCAAGCGCTGAAGTCTTGTCTAACTGTTCAAGCTTCCTTTGAAGCATCAGAGGTCGAGCCCAGGGTGAGTGTGTGCTTAGCTTGTGATCCCCAGGAGCCTCTATTCAGCAGGCAATTCAGACAGGAGGGAAGACGCCACCAGGCCAGGCTGAGAGAGGCCAGTGGCGGAAGAAGGTCAGGGTCTTTCGCCAGGGACCATAGTGGTATCTAAAGCTTCACCATGGAGCAGTTGAGTACAATTGAGGGTTTTGAGATCAGGAGAGAAGAGTGGCACAGATTAGTGGCTTCCAGACTGCTCTGAGAAATTGAAAATGTGCCTCATGCTACAGCCTAAGGCCCACATACATTATCAATGTCTCACGTGCTTGTGTGTGCCCTTGCATGTATGTGGAGGGCAGAGGTGTGTATGGTTTGTCTTCTTCTGTTGCTCTCCGCTACATATTTTGAGGCAGGGTCTCTCGCTGAACCAAGAGCTCACCGGTTCAGCTAGGCTGGCTAGACAGCGAGGCTGCTGCATCCTCTAGTGCCTGCCCATCCAGCACAAGGGGGATCTGAACTCAGGTATCTGTGCATGCACAGCAAGCATTTTACCACCGAGCCGCCAGCCTAGCCCATACATTACCAACCAAACCCTGAACTTTGTGAAACCATGCTAAATCTTAGAGCTAGGGTGGAATTTGGTATTTTCAAGCCCATTCTGCTTACATAGGATTATAATGAGTTGCCAGCTGGCATGAGAACACACAGTTGTAGGTCACCACATGGATGAATGACCTTGAGCAGAAAGGAGCCAGGTTATTCCTGGAGTTCAGACTATGGGGAGAGAAGATGTGGGAGACGAAACCTGCGGTGTGGAAAGAGCCTCCTGCTCGAAGACGTACATTTTCATAATACCAGTGGACAGGAAAAGCGGAGTGCATGTGGCAGAGAATGCCGGCCAAAGACTCAGCAAAGTCCTCAGGGAGGGCACCTTCAACTGCGTTCAGAGACACTGATGCCTGCCCCAGCAGGGTAGGGTTCAAACTGTCCAGGAGAACGAGCTGGGTGTGGGGTTTGTGCAGAAGGCTTGTCTCAGAAACAGAGCATCCATGTCTGGGGAGAAGCTCACATCTGGATCTTTCAGATGGCCCCCAGTTGTATTTACATAGAAGCGGAGCATCGAACATCTGGGTGGGAGACATCCATAGACAGCAAGGCCTCAGCTGCCAATACATCTTTCCCCCTACACAGCCCACAGGGGAGAGGGCTGTTATCACCTGCTTACCCAAACCCAGTCAGGAAATTGACTGAATTCCTGCCGGGCTGAAGTTTTATCAGTTTTGCTTAACATAAGCAGAGGGTGGTATTTTTAGTTCTCTGTGTGTCAGAAAGGCCCCTAAACATTTTGGAGCTAACATGTGTTCTGCAGAATGAAGGTCCCGGGGAGTCCTGGGCATGTACAAAAGCATAAATCTTACTTTCCTTAGTCTTTCAGTGATTGCTCTTTGTTTTCAGCTGGGATAGGAAAGGCATGGTCCTTAGCCTGGTGCCACATTCTGTGCTGGACTCTGCAGACCAGAAGGGGAGGCATCTTTTCCCCCATGTTAGGGATTTGAGAAAGAAAGGCCTGTAGCATCAAAGGGATGCACACATCCGTGACACCAGGACGGATTCTATAGCTCTGGCTTCCACATTTATACCCACCATTACATCCCGAACACATTTACATAGCCCTGTTACTAGGGGGGACCCCTCACCATTTAAATAGGGGGGCAGTGCTGTTGAGAGTGCTGACTAAGAGCAAGGTATTCTCGTCTACTGCCCCACTGAAGCCGCACCATACCCTCTCCGCAGTTTGCAGATGAGAACCCAGGATCAGACAGGTGAAATGCTTGCTCAGGGGACCATGTTAGGAGGAGGGTATGGGTAGGAGTCACATCTCAGCTGTCCTGTCCAAGGCTCAAACTTTAAACCGACCTATACTACTTCCTCCCTGCTCATCCCCGTTCTAATTTGTGCCAATGTTCTATGATCTCATTTTTAATAACACCAGCTCCTCCCGTGGTCCACTTGGCCTCTGGTCTGCTCACAGCAGTTTCTTGGTAGCCTGGAATGGAGCAGCACTCTCGGCCAGGGAGAGGGCTTCACTGGGAATGAGCTGGCTGGAGCGTGGCCCTGTGCCCAGCCTGGCTGTGGGGACATCTCTAATCAGTGGCTGCCAGGCAGATGACAGATGGTGCCACTATTTGTCGGAGCCATCTTGCCTTCTGTTGGAGGTTTGTCAGAGGCCAGGCATCAAAGGACAGAGACTCTGATCCCGAGCCAGAGGGTTCCCCTTCAAAGGGCTGGGCATGTCCAGGACTCAGGGACACAGCAGGACGTCAGTCTGCAGGAAGCTTTAGGATGGCTGTGGTGTCTACAATCCCGCTCCGTCCAGGTTTTGCTCCCGAAGCCACAGATCAGTCCAAGACCCTTTTACAGAATCTATCACCTCAGAGCTCAGACAGAAGGTGACACTCAATGGGTGCTTGATGTCTCTTGGTCTCATTTCTACTGAGACATCATTACGTGACCTCCACTCTGGGACAGCTCTGCTTACCAGCTTTTACTTCCTGTTATGGAGTCAAAAATCTGCCTCCTTTCAGCTTCCTTCCTTCTCTCGGCCTCAGCCCTACTCCCTGGGAGTCTAGGAAGTATGTCTAGTGTTTTATTCCCCAGAATAATCCTTCCAGACTGAAGATAGGGCCAGTCTGTGTCCTTGAGTTCTTCATCAGAGACAGAGACCTTGCGTCTCTGATGGTCTTCAAGTCCCAGCCTTCTTGGTAAATTCCCCCCATGTCTGTCTTCCTTAGGATCCTCTTCCTCTTCTAACCTGGCCCTTATAAAATCCTGGGGTGTGGACTGAGGAGCTGGATTGGATTTGGTCTCCAAGGAACCACAAAGCTGTCAGAAGGTCAAACACATCTACTCTTAAGTCCAGCACAGAGGGGGCAAAGGAACAACGGACACAGATGACATAAGGACAGAGATGGGACCTCTAGAACTCTAGGCCTCTGCTGTCTGGGGAGATGATCTCCGAACTCAGCCACCAGGCTGAGTCTGGAGTCACTCAGTGGACCAGAGAGGAATATCTTCTTCATCATTCCTTGGCTTTCCCAGGGGAAGCTGCTGGGGCCTTGATAGATTGATGTCTTCTCTTTCCACTGCATCCTTCTCCATCCTCCCCCAGGAAGCCGGTCCCATCCACTTCTCAAATCCTCCTGGACTCCAGTTTCTCCATAAATACCACCTTGAGACACTCCCTACCTCTGCCAAAGTTCACTGACTAGTATCTCTATCCTTTCTCCCAGGAAGCCCTGGCAAGAGTTGAGGCAGCAACTCAGTCTGTTTGGGTGCCAACTATGCATGAGGTTTTCTTTTCTCCCGACTTTCCGTGGGCTGGGTCTAGACCTGCACTATGAAATATTCAGCGTTGAGCGGAGACGCTGGTTGATTGAACACATCCTACTGAGGCCAAGTCTTAGCCTGCAATTATCCAGGGCTCCCACCAGGCCTCCTCCTCAGCGGATGGGGAGGGGGAAACTGAGGGTGCTACCCGGCTCTCAGGGCAGCAAGCAGCCGTTCAAGGCTTCTGGAAACAGTAAAACATTCAGTGAAATGCAACTCAATGGCTATAACGCTATGGGCTCAGAGCCTTTGGGGACTGACCCAGGATCAGAATGTGGCAGGGGCAAGAATATCACTTTCTTTAAAAATATGTTTTCAGTTAATTCTTTGAGAATATCATACAATGTATTTTATTCCCCTTCTTCCTCCCCTCAGATACATTCGTAGGGACTGTCAAATTATTATCTATATTTCTTAACCACTTTTTCTTAGTTTATTTCTGTGACTTCCTGAGATGCAGGTAAGTTACATAAATTCTTTTAATTGCATCAAATCCAAGTTTATCCCACTTGATGTTTTAATTGTCTACTATGTTTATCTACTTGATTACTGTGTATGTGACTGGGTTTGTCATCGTGCAAGCCTGAAGGTCAGACGTCACCTTCTAGGAGTTGGTTCTCTCCCATCATGTATAGCCCACGGATAGAACTCAGGTTGTCAGCCTTGTAGGCAAATGACTATACCTGCCGAACCATCTTGATGGCTTAATATCTCAAAAGTTTATGGTTCTTTAATATCCCTGTTTTCTGATTGGGCATCTCCATAGCCACCTGTTCCTATTTCATTCAATAATTTTTAATCCTTTAAAAAAAAACTTTGTATTTACTCAGTGTGTCTTTCACATCATATATCTTGATCAGCTTTGGTCAGCCCACAGGCTCTCCCCATCCTCACCACCAGGGTGGGCTCTCCAGCACCACCCAGCTAGGAACTTCTTATTTTTATCACCTCTGCTTACAGCATCCTCTCCTCGATCACCAAGCACCTGCTCAGGTGGCTGGAGCCCCAGGTCCCACGAGCCTAGCCTTTCCCAAACGTACATTCCAAATCCCAACTTCTCTTTAGAGAACACCTCCCTGGAATCAACCTGAGTCCTGAGATTTGAATATGGGTAGCAACAGCTTGGGATCCCAAGGATTTCATGACACTTGGTGTTATAGTGAGGGAGGCTGAGGAACAGCTACAGTCCAGAAGTGAGGGGCCAGAAGCTGTTAGATTCTTCCTGGGGCCTTCCATAGCCCCAGCCCTCCATATAAGATGATGAGTATCATATCTGTGCCTGAAGACTTCCCTGATCTTCCAGAACACACACATAAACACACACCACGCACGCACACACACACACGGAGAGAGAGCTGGCTGTCAAGTGTCAGAATTTCTGTATGGTGCACAGACTACAACATCCCTTAAGCACACGAGGCTGGTTGGTGAGGGTGTCCCAGAGAGGGATGTCACATAGAAAGCAAGGCAGAGAGAAGTAAGTGGCTTTGGCAGAATTTCACTTGCGTGTCTGGGTACTCAAATTTGGCAGTGGTGGAGAAAAGTCCTTTAATGATGGGAAAACCCTAAGTGCCTGAAGCTGCCTCCATTTCTCGTCATTAGGGTAGATATTAGGGCCCTCTTGCCAGTAGCTGGGTGGCCAGGCAATTTTCATTTCAATAATTAGCCTCTGTAAGTCTCACAGAACTGGAGACAGATAAAGGCAGGACCAGCCTCTCACGGAGCTAATTGTGCCCAGAGTTGTACACGCCTAATCAAGCCATGCACTGCCTCCATCCCTTTCATCCAAAGGCTCAAAAGACTTCTCCATCAGTAATTAAGCCTCCTCAGTGTCTTAAGGACAGGAATTCTCCAGGGCAGTCAGAATGGAGAACGCTCTGCCAGGGTGGAGGTGGTGGAGAAGGCAGCCGTGGTGCAAACCGCTAGAACAGTAGGGAGCCAAGAAGAGGTCTCCATCCCTGAGAATGGCCCTCAGTGGCTATTCACCTCTGAGCTTTCTGCCACAACAGGGTAACTGATGGCTTCAACTGTACCTGGCTGGCTAAGCCACAAAAAGCCTTTCTTAATTAATAACAAGGCTATTCTATGGAAGATATGTCTGTTAAAAAGTTCCGACCAGGGTGATTAGAAGCTACTCTCTCAGGTTCTCAGACTTGGAAGGGAATGTAAACGAGGGAGGCATCCAAGACTTGTCGAATGCTGGGTGACTTCTGTACATCCACACAGACCCCGCCAGCCCTGGATGGACCCGTGATGGCAGTCCGCTTTTGCCTATAGCATTGCATCCTCGGATCCTGGCCTTACACGGCCCATTCTGCTAGTGAGCCAACACTTAACTTTCTTTAAAAGAGATTTTCTGCTGCCCTGGCTCTGCTTTAGAAAGCTCACAAACAAGAAAATCCTCCTCCAGGAGAAGACTTCTTCTCCCCAGTCTCTAGAAAGCAGTAGAACATAGTGGATAAAAATGCAGGCTTTTTATCAAAAGCACCATCCAAACAGGAAAAAAAAAACTGGTAAGTCCTCCTTCTCTGAAATTCTTGGGTTTTACAAAAGTCTGAAGAGGATGAAAAGTTAAGCTACAAAGTGGGAGAAAATTTGTGCAAACCACCCGTCGACAAAGGCCTAGCAGGGAGATCCCACCAGGAACCCAAAACTCAATAGTGAACTAAACAAACACTCCAAAGAGATGAGTAAATATCTTACCAAAGAGGCTATACAGATGGCAGAGAAGCCCAGGGGGGAAAATACTCAGCATTGTTAGTCACCAAGGAGATGGGAATTGAAATCACTATGAACTATCGCCCTATACGCATCAGCAGGGCTAAAATGAAAAATAGCAACAACTCTCAATGCTGACAAGGATGCAGAGAAACTGGATCACCCGTGCATTGCTGGTAACAATGAAAAATGGCAAGTCCCCCCTGGAAAATAATTTGGCAAATTGCTTAGAAAACGGAGCATGCAATTACTGGACAAGCTAGCAATTGCACTCTTGGGCATTTAGCCCTCAAAAATGGAAACTTATGTGCACACAAAGGCCCACATGACAACATGTACTGGGGAGATACTCTGAATAGCCAACAGCTGAAAATGGGCCAGATGTTGCTTGACAGGGGATTGGTTATATCAAAGTAGAATCCCACAAAATACCGCTTGATGACAAAAAGGGATGACGTAATGACGGCGCCCATGAATCTCCGGGGACTTATACTGAGTGTGTGTGGGTGGGAGGTGGCAGCACAGAAATCAAGCCCTTCCATAACATTTTGGGAATGCCAGTGCTTCAGGAGGGGAGACCAGAGAGGGATCGGGTGGAGTGTGGCTGCAAAGGGCATCGTGAGGGAGGTCTGTGCTGGTGGACATCGCACCACCTCTCCTGCAGACTCAGCTGTCCCCGCCGTCACATTCTTAGAACTAACCAAGGACTCTCAAGTGAAGTAAGAAATGGGGATAAGGAAATGGAGTGTCCCAATGCTAACATCCTGGTGGGGACATGTGCTCTCGCGATAATGGCTTGCAAACTTCGACTGGAGAAACCGTGTAAGGGACGCACAGAGTATCTCTGCGTTATTTCTGTATGTGCACTACAATTGGCTCAACAAAATATTTTTAAATGAGGGTTTCGAGTCGATGCATTTTGAGTCAGGCATACATGCATTTGAACACCGAATCTACTTATGTGCTCCTGTGCTCATTTGGACGAATAAAGTACCTGAGCCTCAGTTTCCCCATCCAGAAAATGAGAGTAGTGCCTGTCATTCTGCAGGGCTGTCCTGAGGTTTAGATGAGGTAAGAGAAGTACTCCACTCTGGCCCTGGCACAGAGCAAGGGCTCAGTCAACAACAGGTGTAGACCACGCCTCTTTATCCAGGATATACGTTTCTGTACCGTAGCCCAGTTCGATTATCACCTGCCCTTTCTCCTTTCTGCCCATTTGTTCCTCTTTGGAGGCCAGATGACACCAGGTGCACTCGGGGAGGTCTGACTTCAGACGCCATGTCACCTAGATAACGCCAGGTTGACAATGACAGCCTGGTAAGTCTCATTACCACGGACAGCGCTGACATCTTAGGGTTCTAGCCACACAGACACACTCTGCATGCCATTTGTTTCCTATGCAAATATCTTTCTCCATATTTATACAACCCTGGGTATCGGTATTAATACAAACACCACAGGCAAGACATCTTGCGTTTCTTCCTACATCTCCAAGATGTCCCTGGAACCTGGGTATGCTGACAGACAGCCAGAGTAACAACTTCCTATTAATCACATCTCCTTGTATTCAAACCCCGTGCACCCTAACCCTGCCTCCAGGGTTGGCCATGTGTCTTCCACCTTGTGAACCATAAGCCTAAAACAAACTCATAGCAGAGACAGGGAAGACCCCTGAGTATCAGGGCTTGCCTTTTCTTACTACTGTTGGGCAATTAGCAAGATTCAAAGGACTTTGGATCTCGCTGCTAGACCCAGGGCTGAGCAGCAAGATTTTACTGGATTTAGCCACCTATGTGAACCCCTAAGCACACTCACCTACCTAGCTCCATGACCTTCGGAACCAATGAAGGATTAGTGTGAGTTACTAGATTTTGGGGTAGCATATTACATGGTAAAGAGAAACTGCTGTAAGCATT
Source organism: Microtus obscurus (assembly GCA_963919715.1). Classification (NCBI taxonomy): domain Eukaryota; kingdom Metazoa; phylum Chordata; class Mammalia; order Rodentia; family Cricetidae; genus Microtus; species Microtus obscurus. Next base: position 25,360,592 of record CAWTZC010002521.1, read on the forward strand.
ACTATAATTTCTATATCATAGGTGAAGCGACTGAGTGAGACTCAGATGAGTCAAGTGAAAAACAGCCCCTTAGAACTTGTACACCTCTCCCTAGTTTTTGCATGATTTAAGCTACCCCTCTTCCATAGCTTACTGCTTATATTGGTAGTAGTCTCTACTTAAGTGACTGCTTAACCATATGCTCTAAGCTGTGTGCTCCCAAGCCCCTCAAACAGTAGGCACTTAATATATAATGATTGGTTAACTGGATGAAAGTGCAATATCTCTGAGTAGCTGGGCTATCTCAGGCAGGAGACTCTCACCCAGGGAGGAGGACCCTGTTGCCCAGTTGCATAGCTAGCAGGGCCTGAACTCTGGCGAAGCTCTGCTCTTCTAGCCCAGAGAGCAAAGGTCCGCCCTTCAACTTTCCATGCATCCCGAGGGCGAGACAGATGAGGAAATGAGTAACTGCCCCCACAGTTAGGAGGGACCTTCCTGGATGAATTCCATATGTTCCGGGAATGCCAATCTCCATGCTAAGAGGATTCTGATCAAAACAGGCCCCCAGCTGGAGCAGAAGCCATACTGGCGCAAACCCCACTGCCTGGGATGGGAGATGCCGGTCAGTTGAAATCCTGGGTGAGCTTGTGCCGTCCACCCCCATGCAGACCCAGGAACATGGTTCCTAACCTGCAGACTCGAGGGCACAGAACACCCCCTTCTCTCCTCAGCTCTAGGTCAGGCTGTACGTGGGACCAGCTACAAATGCCTGCTTCCTTTTGTCCGGTCCTCCTGCTCTGTTTACTACACCGAAGTGATGCTCTCAGCATGTTCCTAACCACTGGGTCCCAAGAATCCCGACTGTACCTGAGATGGTGTTTACCTTGACAGCAGCCAGCAGGCACCGAGACCAAGCTGTATCCCTCTGTTGTCTCCGCAAGCTCCCGCCTGCTGTCTCCTGGGTGGCTGTGGCGTCTCTCTGCCTTTTAGGAGGGTCTTGAGTTAGTCCCCTCTGTGGGGAAGCCCTGGCCCTTGCCCTTCCACAATCTAATGTTACACTTGGGTCACGGCAGCCTGGCTTCCCGGGGACTTTGTTCTCTTGATCAGAGACCTAAATTTGTTTTCATTAAGAAACGCTGCCCGTCACTCCATCAAGTCTGCCCTTTTGGGTTGTTAACCTCAATTAATGGTGCCAGCTTTGGAGGCCACTCTGCAGGAGAGGGAGGGGGCAGGCTACTCGGTCTCAGTAGGCTGGATTACAGGGGCTGCATCTGACTTTGACTAGGCAGCAGAAACCCCCATTTGCCCGGCTGTCTTCTTAACAGACCACCCACCCACACTACCTTAGATAGGGGCAGCCGTGGTCACCAAGAGCCCTCACTCTGGGGACAGGATCCACACCCCTGCTCTGCTGTGGCCTAGGGTATGCCATGGTACCCCCTCCTTTCCCTTCCTCCCGCTTTCCTCCTCCTCTCCAAAGAGGAGACACTGATTCTACCTCCCTGCTGGGGCAGCTGGGGAAGGGCTGGTGACTTAAGGAGACAAAGCACTTAGAAAAGACCACAGCTAACTCTTGGCGGGTTCCCCCTCCTGCTGCGCGCACATGTGTGTGTGTGTGTGTGTGTGTGCGCGCGCGCGCGCGCGTGTGTGCATGCATGTGTAAGGAATATGCATATGTGTGTGGATGTGAGGTCATTCCTCAGGAACTGTCCATCTCATATTGTCCACCTGTTTTTTGAGACAGAGGCTCTCACTGGCCTGGAACTTGCAAAGTAGGCTCTGCTGGGCAGCAGGTGATCCCTAAGACTTCCGGTCTCTGCTTCCCCAGCACCAGGATCCACAGTACACGTTAGTGTTGTTGTTGTTGTTGTTGTTATTATTATTGTGGGTCCCAGGAAGCAAACTCGCGTTCTCGTGGTTACAAAGCTAATACATTCCCGACTGTCCAGTCTTCCCAGCTCTTGGACTGGCTGCTTCTCATCCTCACTGCAAAGATCTCACAGCAGGTCTGGCCTTCTCCAGCCACTCATCCAGTAACTCCCTTTAGCAGGACTTAGTCCTTCCTTTCGCCACAGAATAAATGTCTATTGGGACCCTCAATATACTCTGATTAGAGAGCAAATACAACGTGATAAGGGTCTAGGCAATGATTGAGCACGCATGATCTGGTTTGAGTCTCACCCTTGAACATGGTTGGCATAAGCCATGGTAAACCACGCAGGCTTTGCCTTCCTCCTTGCCATGACTGTTATTTTCCTGATGACCTATGCCAGTGTCTGGTTGGGCCCTGCAGAGGCACAACATGGCAGTGCCTTCCCAGCAGGGCCCCTGGTCTTGTCCAGCTCATGCCAGCAGGGAAGAGAGGGAGCCCTCCCTTCAATCATCCCAGCAATCACCCCAGGTCACCGTGCCGACCCATCCTCTCTGGGAAACCTGAACCACCTTCAAAGAGGAGCTTTTAATTGGCTTAGGCTCTGTGCCCACTGCAAAACAGCTTCCAAAAATAGGATTAGTGCCCCTCCCACTCTGCTCAGCCGGCCAAGGCCCCACATCCAGGGCAAGTGGCTGGACACTGGCCTGCTTTGTCGAGACTTCCCTGAGATGCGCCCTTGTTATGGCTTAGTGGGGTTGGTGGTGGGATTGCTAGGTCCTGTCTCTTCTTTGTCCCATGGATTTAAGAAATGGGTGCTCAGGAGAGCCTCGGGTGAAGAAAGAATTGATAAGGGCCTGGCCAGTGATTCTTCCAGATAATATGAAGCCTTAACATATTATCTGAGAGATTGGCTTAGCATTGCCAGATGGCCCAGATTACCCTGGGAATACACCAGGCTGAGGCCTTACCCGGACCCACTACAGCTAGTTCTACCACAGCTAGTCCCACCATAGCTAGTCACACCGCGGTTAGTCACACCACGGCTAGTCCCACCACAGCTAGTCATACTATGGCTAGTCACACCACGGCTAGTCCCACCACAGCTAGTCACACTACAATGTCAGTTAACTTGAGACTACCCTGAGTAGCAGGTGTTGCAGGCTCCTTCCAGCAGGTCAGAGGTCAGCAGGAGAAGCATGAAGTTTCTCTCAGGAGAGCTAACTCCGGCACTGGCTTCGTGGTCATTGGCAATGGCTGGACTGTACACATTGCGGCCCAAATGTTGGCTTTTTCTTACTGGCTACCTTGTAGGTACTTGGTGAAGCTTGCTTGCCACATCCTTACCATCTTATATAAACCCCATCTCTGGTGGGCAAGGACTTGTCCTATACACTCTAGGTCTTTGTGTTAAGTGTATGGTACATTTGTGTGCGTGAGGATGCAAGTGTATTCGGGCCGGTGGATGTGGGGGATGGAAGACAATTTTGTGCTCTATGCTTCAGGCAGCATCTATTGTACTTGAGACAGGGTCTCTCATTGGCCTGGAGTTCACCTACTAATCTCGGCAGTCTAGGTAGCAAACCTGAGCTCTTCCTGTCTCTGCCTTCCTAGCGTTGGGATGGCAAGCATGCACTTCCACACTTGGAAAGGGCTTTACATGAGCTCTAGGAAGTCAACCCAAGTCTCCATGCTTGCAAGGCAAGCACCTGATGGACTACAATCTCCCCATGGCACCACCCCAGTTTAGAAGGGAAACGGCATTCAGAGGTTTACACAGTGAACCTCAGCGTTTCGTTCCAACCCTGCTAGGAGGAAGGTTTACAGCCAGAGATGTTGAGAGTGTGTCACACCAGCAGGTACACATGGCCTTGAAACTGTGCAACACAAATATGTGTTATTCCCATTGAGGAAATGAAGCCTTGTCCCAGGTCACATCGCTGGCAGGAGGTAGAGCTGGGATTCGATATTTTCCTCCGAGTCCTGGATTCCCTTCCCCTAGGCTGTAGCTGCCTCTTTCACAACAGCCTGTGAGAGGATTTCCCTGATGCGGGACAGGGGCCACAAATCTGCAGAAACAATCAGGCTGATGGTATTTAAAGACCCTGCTATTTGAAAAATCTAACAACAAGCAGTTGAGAATAAATGCCAAACCTCTGACTGCTTAGAAACACCACCTGGGGGCACAGAGGTTTGCTGGAGTGATGGAGGCTTCCTGCCGAAATGCAACAGTGTTGCAGACACTTGTGCAGAAGCGAGGCAGGCTGGGAGCTGGCGGAGGCAGGGTCTGGGGAGAGCTGCCGAGTATGCCAAGCTCCACTTGCGTCTGGTCGCTCATCTAGTTTTCTGCAGGGCACATATCTGAAGGCAAGACGAGCTATCCTCCTGAACCAGAAGCCAAGGCCCAGAGACACTGAGTGCACCTCTAAAGCTGCACAGCTGAGATTTTGGCCCCTCAAATGTTACACTGAATATATATGTACTACATATAAGTTTTAGCTCCTGGATGCTTCTGTTGCCCACACACCACAGGTGCTGCCTGGGTTCTGTGAGTTCAAGCCTCGTATCGCCCTTTCCTAAGGACCTCATCTGAACTAGTTTGCATACACCATGGGATACCCAATGGGGTTTCTGTAGTTCAATCTTGTAGGGTCACACTATCTAGTCAGGAACCAATCTGGACGTAGCCCATCCCCACCTGAGCTCCTGCAGCAGTGAGGCGTCCCTTGGCTAAATGAGAGAAGAGCTAGCCTGGCTTCTTCAGGAAAAACTGATCCTTGGAAGAGTTGGGAGGGGGCAGTGGGCATGTGCTAGTCCCTGGTGTTAGGGAGACAAAAGAAGGACCAGATTATTGGCTCTAGGGCCCTCATCTCTGGCACTAAACTGGGTGGGCGCTCAATTCCTTCTTATGTGCTTTACATGCGTGTTCTTCTGGGGTTTCACGTGTATTGCCAGATGCTTGGTTAAAAACAAGTTGGGAAAACTACTTCACTGACATGGAGATTTGGCCTGGCCTCAGGGAGAGCTGTACAGAACACTGGCGCTTGGGGTTGGGGGGAGGTAATCTCACTCCTTCATTCTCCATTTTCACATTCGGGAGCTCTATCATGAACGGCACCTGGCTCTTCTATATCTCCTGGCTCCCTGTTATGAGCTAGCTAGCACTCTAGGCTGTAGAGATACAGAAACAACAACAAACACATCTCCCATTTTACCTGCCTTCTCCCACCCTCTGGAAGCTTCTCCTCAGCCTTCAGAGTACTTTTTCTAAAAAAAAAAAAAAAAAAAGACCGAGACCACAAGTATTCCCCTGTGGTGGCGTCATCCAGCTAAATGGGAGGAGAGTTGGCCTGGCCCTACCTTTGGTGGCTTGGTTACAGCCACAGCAGTTAGCAGCCTGTCAGAAATGCAGTTGCAGTCTCGGGCTCCACCACAGAGCTCCTCAGTCTTCATCTGAAATTAGACCTTCAGGGTCCCCAGTGACTCCCCCCCCTCCCCAATCCTAAGACCTGGTGGTACATGCTCATATCCTCTCCACGCTGTTTTCAAACATACGGGTCTTAAGACCACTCTTTCCCTACCTCCTCCCCTCTCCTTCAGCATCTATCCACACTGCCCTCTGCCTAGAACATCTTCCCCTCACACCAGCAGCTAAATCCTCTCAAGGCAGGCTCCCATGTGCCTGGGGTTCCCTCGACTCCCCTTTTCCCTTCCATATGACCCTTGAGGCCTAGCCTCCTCTCTCCTGAAGCGCAGGGCTCAGCAGTTGCTCTGGCATGTATGCAGGCATCTGCCTTGTTACGCATATGGAGAGTTACACATGTTACACATCTGCCTTGTTACCCATATGGAGAGTTACACATGTTACACATCTGCCTTGTTACACATATGGAGAGTTACACATGTTACACATCTGCCTTGTTACCCATATGGAGAGTTACACATGTTACACATCTGCCTTGTTACCCATATGGAGAGTTACACATGTTACACATCTGCCTTGTTACCCATATGGAGAGTTACACATATGTTACACATCCGCCTTGTTACCCATATGGAGAGTTACACATATGTTACACATCCGCCTTGTTACGCATATGGAGAGTTACACATGTTACACATCTGCCTTGTTACCCATATGGAGAGTTACACATGTTACACATCTGCCTTGTTACCCATATGGAGAGTTACACATGTTACACATCTGCCTTGTTACCCATATGGAGAGTTACACATGTTACACATCTGCCTTGTTACACATATGGAGAGTTACACATGTTACACATCTGCCTTGTTACCCATATGGAGAGTTACACATGTTACACATCTGCCTTGTTACCCATATGGAGAGTTACACATGTTACACATCTGCCTTGTTACACATATGGAGAGTTACACATGTTACACATCTGCCTTGTTACCCATATGGAGAGTTACACATGTTACACATCTGCCTTGTTACACATATGGAGAGTCCAGGAAGAGTCAGGCATTTGCCTCTTCTTCCCTTCATGCCCATGATCCCACCTCAGTCCCTGTGCCGCCAGGCCAGCAGTTCTCAACCTGTGGGTCAAGACCCGTGTGGGGGTGGGAGTAGGGGAATGGGGGGGGTGGGGAGGGTCAAATGACCCTTTCACAGGGGTCACCTATGACCATTTGAAAACAGATCTTTACCTAACAATTCATAACAATAGCAAAATTACAGTCATGATTAGCAAGGAAGATAATTTTATGGTTGGAAGGCAGGGTCACCACAGCCCGAGGAGCTGTGTTAAAGGGTTGCAGCAATAGGAAAGTTGAGAACCACTGCTCTAGGTCCTGGGGTGCAGAAGGGATTTAGAGATTGCCATGGGAACACGCAGTTCAGCCAGAAAGACAGACTGCCAGACTTGTGAGTACAAACACATGTTCTCAGCACAGACCTGTAAATGGGATGTTTATTAACCGAACCCTTTTGGGGGCTACTTAGAAGCAAGGAAACCATCACTGTCTCCCCTCCTCCTCCTAATGGTTCCCTGAAGAATAGCCCCTGGATTCCAAGTCATGTTCTCAGAAGCCTCAGTTATGTGAATGGACCTACCTCTGTCCATCCTCCCAATAAACACAGTAACACATTAGTTATTACCAGCAAAGATTTGTTGAACACTTACTTTGTGCCAGGCCATCAAGGCTGCTATTTGGAGTATAAATAAAATTAACCCCTGCTTGCTGACCTCTCTGAGGTTTCTCCTCCAGCTCAGGGGAGAGTTTAAGAATGTGGAAAACAGCAAGATTCACTGTTTCCAGAGTAAGTCCCTTTACCTCGAACAACCTCATTTCCTCTATATCTGTACTTCGAGGATTACAGTTTCTGTGTTGTTCACAAGTTTGAGAAACTCAAACATAATCACAACTTCGAAAAGTATGTGGCAATTTATAAAACAGTGTATTAATTATACCAACGGTTATAAAGGCAGCCACAGATGATGGCCAATTCAAGACTTACTGTCTACCTACTATTTCCCAGGCTAAATTAAATTTGTCTAAGGCAAGTCAGACAAATAAGACAAGCCTGCCTAGTTCCTGTTTCCCAGCTATTCAATTTCTCAGATTCCCTGACAGCGACTGGCAATCACATGGCTTTATTCTGGCCAATAAGACAGAAAGAAAGCTCACTGGTGGGAGGAACTTGAGAGGCAAGTGGTTGATAACACTAATTTCCTTCTTATAAACATGAGATCAGGTGGCCACAGTGGAACCAACCCTGCATTGACACACAGGATTCCATCAAACCAGACTTAAGGATGGTGGCATAACTCTGCTCCTTTCTGCCTCTCCCATCTCGGTGCCCCTCACACCACCTAGGGCACCATCTACCATGAATGACAGCTTCAGCCTCCAATCAGATGCTGTCTCAGGGCAAACTGGGAGGGTCAAGCTGATGTGACAGAGGCTGTTGGTTCTGAAAGCACTGTGGCCCTGGAGGGGAAGACCTTGGGGCATAAGAAGCACTAGACACAATGAGAGAAAAAACAGGGGCCCAGGCCAGAGAGTATGGTAGGTACCTCAGAGGCCAGAGAACATTGGGGGTAGCATTGGGTCTGCATCCCCATAGCTCTGTCTCACAGGAGCCTAACTCCCAAACTGGGCTCCTGCCTTCTCTAGAACTACCCTTTCTCTCAACATAGCAAATGGTTACTAACCAGAACGGACCCTTAAGAACCTACAGGTGTGGGCGGAGGGAGGCATAGCAGTGCTGACTCCGCCCATAGCCTTTGGCTCACAGATGAGGAAATTAGAGGTGTGGAGGGGGTAATTAGTCTTCTCCAAGGAGCCAATTCTCTGCTAGGTCTTCAAATCTCTGTGGTTAAGGCCCGGGTTGGCTACCACAGTAGCCATCCGCAGCATGGCATGGCTAGATTTAAATTTCCAATTGCAATTAAGATAAAATTAAGGTTTTAATTTTATTAGTCACACGTCCTGAGTACAACAGCCACATGTGGAGGCAGGAGTAGCCTAGGACCTTGGTATGGTCAGAGAATAATACAAGTTAGCACAGGGATCCAAACATGCTGTCTCCTGTTTGAAGGAGCAGAAACGGGTGGGGGGAGAGATGAACAACTGTCACTGTACAGTGTGCCTGATGCCTGCTAGCTGCCTGTCTTTCCTGCCAGCTATACACCACGTGACCAGTAAGACAGTGGGATACAGGAGTACGACAAAGACTTGGGCAAGGCCGGGCGTGCACGCTGGAATTCGGACCCTGGTCCCTCTGTTGCAAAGGGCCATCTTAGCAGCGTCTCCTCCTCCCTTCACTCATTTCTGAAAGGATGAACTGGATCTTCCGGGTGAGGGAAACCAAATTCCAGAAGGAATGGGACGTGAAGGATAGTTGTCACCTAGGCCGGGAGGGAGGTGCCTTTCCCTTCAGGGCATCTCTGCTTCTTTCTGCAGCCTGGGAGGCAGGTCATAGGGCAAACTCATTCTTTCCGGGGCCTCCCTTCACAGGCCAGGCTGAGGCCTCCATAAATCAGGCTCCACTCACCCCTTGGACCCCAGACTGCAGTGGGAGTGAGGGGTACAGCTTCTAGAAGCTGAGGCTTCTCGGTTCCCCCAGGGAGCTTGCAGCAGCTTCAAAGGCTGGGCCTGATTTATGAGACTGCTGATGGCTCCAGGCTGTCCCAGATCTATGCCTGTCCCAGCCCCCAAGTTAAGCAGTTGACCAGAGGTGGGTTAAAATATCCAAGGCCAGACCTAGCAGAAGAGGTCAGACCTGTTCCATCTGCTCTCCAGAGGGCTCGGAGTCAGCTATGTCCTTCAGGGGAGGATGTTCCCGGCCAAGCCCATTTTCACCTTGCTGGGAAGTAGAGTGGGCTAGGGGCAGAGGTGGCATGGTCTGAAATCCTTGGCTCTGGGGCCCTGGTTGTTTGAGGCCTGCCTGTGAAGGTAGTCCTACAGCCAGCCTTCGGTCGTCATGGCTACCCTTTAAAGCAGCTTGGGCCACCTTTGAAATGTGAGAACAACAGCTAGGAGGGCAAGTGGCATCCCAAGGGGTGAGTGGCAGGCAGCCAGGACACTCACACCTCTGCTTCTGGCCCTCAGCTCCCTGCCCAGCATCTTGTCTTTGGCCTTTCTCTCTCGATCAGGAAGGAAATACAAACGACCCTCATGGAGAGCAGCGAGCAGGCTCCTTTGCGTTCCCCCACAGACACTACTGCGTGGGGGAAGAGGACCGAGCCACTGGCCATGAAACACCTAGAAAACAGGACTGTTCTGACGCCAGGGCCAGCGCTAGGCCTGCAGCCTGTGGGAGAGTTGGGACCCAGCTTGCCTCAAAAAGCCTCGTTAGCCAAAGGCCTCAAGGGGACCAATCTCAGCTTCCTGCGGTGAGGGACCAGACTTCCTAGGGTTCAAAAAAAGCCCTAACTTTCTTAGTTCTCTGCAGCCATGGTGCCACTCGACTTTTACCCCAGCAGGTACCAGGCCACCCTGTTATTATTATTTCTTCTGGTAGCCTAAAAGAGTAGACATTTTCATCTGGTTTGCAGGAGTTTGGAGGGATTTATGACTCATGATTCGTGCACAGCAGCGTAAGAGCTTGGCCCAGCTACCTTATCTCCCACCCCATTATGCTCCCACTGAGCACTGTAGCCTCAAAGAAAGGGCTAGCCTGGGTTAACCCAGTGAAGTTCTCTGTGCCGTATGATTGCCGCCCCTTTGTCGTTCTGTCCAGAGGGTGTCTCAACTCCAGGAAATAACAAACACATACAGTAGAGGTGGCAAGTGTGGACACTAAAGTCTGCGCCTGGATCCAGCTGCCAGCCAGGCTTCTTAGCAGCTGTGTGTCTCAGCAGTATGACTCTCCGGAAAGAACCTCTCTGATCTATGTCCGGTTCTGCCCAGCTACCTGACCCAGGAAACGGTTATTCCCACAAAGCTTCTAGCATCACACTGGTCCAGGGTAAACAATGGATGGATGTTCAGGATGGCGATGGCCCTGCTGCCATCGGATCCAGTAAGGAAACAGATAGAATGAGGAAACTTCTGTGGACTCGACAGAGGTGGGTGAGGGTTCTGTGGTGACATAATGTTGGGGTGACAGTGTCAGTTGCACTGTTTCAGGGATGTCCAGATGGAGTTTGTCCACACGGACAGGCACTGGGGGAGTTTCCAAGGCTTTTCTTTATGTCCACCCAAACCTGGAAAGCGCCAATTCCCTACCCTCCCGCCTTCCCCACGGTCAGCTCTGTAGATAGCAAGCAGCTGTCTGGGCAGTCATTCCTTGGGATCTGTCCCCTGCTCAGCTAGGCTGGGATGCCAGAAGACCAAACCTAGCCAAACATATGGGCCTGCAGCCTAGTAAAGCCCACAGCTGGGCCATGGGCTGACTTCTCTTCTGTTCCTTGGAATATTCTGGCAACGCTAAAATAGTTTCAGCAACTTATAGACATTTTCCCAGGGTATTCTGGTCTCTAAGGGAACAATCTGCTCTTTTCTCACACTTTTAAATCCCTTTCTTGGAAGATCAGTTCTTGTGTGAGTACGCGTACACTCGCACATGCAGACACACACACACACACACACACACACACACACACACACTTAATTTCGTCCTGGATGTAATGAGTAAGACTTCAGTATATAGACTTTGAGCCTGGCAAATCTCAATGACTGGATTTTATTTGCTTGTTCTTTATAATGAAGTTCTAATTATTAAGTATTACTAATTAATATTAAGTATTAGTATTATTATTAAGTATAATTATAATTTTTTAAAAAATATGTCAACAATGCATCAAATAATAGCAATACTATACTATTCGTTAAGCTCATGCTAATTTTAAAAAGTAGTTTTCATCTCTATCGCTGCACCAAGTACTCACAGGAGGCTTGTGAAGACTCTGTTATCCCCATCTTACAGATAGGGAAGCAGAGGCAGATACCAATCCTGCACAGTTGGCAAGGAGCACAGGGTGGAGATGTGGTACCCAGGGGCCTGTTTCCTCTGCCCCATGCCCTTGCCCCGTGCCAAGGAGCCTTCCAGGCAGAGCTGCTCCTTCCTTGGGTTGTAAGGTTGGCAGAGAGAGACTCCATCACAGCTTGAGTCTCTTCCCCTGGAAGCCCAGACAACCCAGAATGCTTTGCACTTTCAACTGCGGATTCCTCTCTGGCTTTCTTGAACAGCAGATCCCTAGCCAGCTTTTCATCCCCTCTGTGGCCTGAACAGATTCTTAAAGTCCAGATTCTTTCCTCCAGAACATGTATTTGGAAAATGAAATCTCCCTCACTTTTTACGTAAAAAACAACAACCAATAAATAAATAAACCAACCAACTAAACAAACAAAAACAAAAACCCAGGTCCCCCAACCCTTCAGAACAGATACAAGGAACATTTCCTAGCAACATCTGGTGCCAAACAACAAGCTGGGTGGCCCTGCCAGGACACTACCAAACAATGGCCATGAGAATCACCTAGATGCCAGTGAGCACACTGAGTTCCAGATACTTCCTGGTCACTGACCCGGGGAGGGGGAAGGGGCAGGGGTCATACCCGCACGTCCTTCTCAAAACCCAAATATGAAACCAGGTAAGAAGCCTTGAAAAATGAACATCACTTGATTTAGAATTCAGAGTCCACAGACCCCAAGAAAATGAAACCCGAACATACTATAACTATGAACTCTGAGAGCCGGCCAAGTTCTACTCAACTGGCAGCATAAGCATCGCTAAGAAGGGGAATGTTTTTCCCACAGCTGGCCAAGGCTCCACGGGAGGACTTGGCCGTGCCACAGGGACACGCATAGTTCTCAACTCACAGGATCCTCCATCCCCAGGGCCGTTGGCTGTCATGGATCCCCAAGTGCCACGATGTTCTGCCTGCCACAGCCTCATCCTGGGTCTCCTGCGATGCGTCCAGCCCATCTCCTGGCCAGTAACAGTCGTCTTTCACAGACACCGTGGGATCCCATCACTCCCAGCCCAGGCTTATGTTCCTAGGAGATCACCCAGCTCTGCCCCCAGGACCCTCACAGCTGCTCATTAAGCCCCAGGAATGTGCTCCTGGCCAGGCACCTGCTTCTGCTCAGGCTCCTCTCAGCGTGAGTCAGAGAACTTGCCTCCCCAAGCAGGCCCTTAGCAGTGGGTGGCTCCTCCCAAGTTCCCTAAGGAAGACTCCCCCTCCAGGAAAGCTGGCAACAGGTCAGACTCACAACAGGCTCCCACCCTCCTGGAACAGGGGCAGCCCCCACTCTCACAAGGAAGAGGAGCAGAGCGAAGTCCTTGCCTAGCGGACAGAAGTGTCCGTTTGCATTCGGTCCCCTCTCTGCCATACTAGGCATGCCATGTGCCTTGTCGGGCCTCAGAGCTTCCGTGTACAGGGTAGGCCAACATGCCAGACCTTGGAGCCACAGACACCAGCAACTTTACCACCATCTCTGTGCAATGCCCATGTGGAACGGGTTTGGCACAGGCAGGTAGAACAATCAGAATTTTCAACCCAGCACCCAAACTTGCCTTGGCTTTCCTCCCCTGTCAAGTGGAACAGAAAGAGCCCCTGAAGCAGTTCACTGTCTGACCTCAGACAAAATGTGACATGCAGGAATGGCCTTACAAAGAGGTCAACAGGACAAATGTAAGCATTTACTCTGCCTTGCCCAAACCTGCTTCCTAGCAGCTAGTAGATGCCCCTGGACATCACAGTGACAGCTTGCCATCAGGTCCCCTAAGCCTTTCTTCCCTCTGTGTGTGTGACCCCATTGCCCATCTAGCACCATGGTCACTGGTTTCCTTCAGGTATCACCTGGGCTGTCCCTTGGGTGGAACTCAACCCAAGAGAGGGATCCTAGGATACAATGCATCCTTTGGAATGCGACCATTCTGGAGGTCATTCTCCTCACCTCGCTGTGGTCCAGGACCCATACTGAAGTCCGTGGGTCTTGAGAGCAGAAACCTAATGTCCCCCTTGCTTTTGCCATTTCCTCCCCTGAGATGGATGATGTCATCATTTATTTTATTTTCAGTGTGTGTGTGTGCTCTTCTGACTGTGTGCACATGTATGAGGGTACCTGAGGAGGCCAGAGAGGGCGTCAGAGTCCCTTGGGGTTTCAGGTACAGGCAGTTGTGAGCTGTCCAATGTAGGTGTTGAGAACGAAACTCAGGCGCTTTGTAGAAGCAATGTGTTCTCTTAACTGCTAAGCCATCTTCCCAGCTCCCAAGGTCCTATTGACTGACTTTCAGAATTATCTTCAGAGATGCTACAGGCAGGTTATCTTTGTGCAATTTTGACCTTGAACCCTCCCCCACTTCCTTCTTCAGCTTGCAGCTTCTTCTTGGGGGAGGATCTGAGCCCTGTTGTGGACCCTGTTATTTTAGCTGTGTAAAGGCACGCTGCATTTGTGAGCAGTGTAAGGATGTGTGTTCAGGTGTGTAAAGACGTAAAAGGTACCTGACTGATCTAATAAAGAGCTAAATGGCCAGTAACTGGGTAGGAGAGCGCAAGTGGGGAGGCTGGGCAGAGAGAATGAACAGGAGAGAAGGAGGAGGACAGAATGAGGGGGGAGAGAGGAACGTGATTGGGGCAAGAAGTCAGGCAGCTGCCGGCCAGCAGCCAGACACAGAAGCAGTGAAAGTGAGAAGCACAGAAGGAAGAAAGGTGAAAAGCCCCGAGGAGAAAACACAGACTAAGAGGACCAGGTTAAGTTAGACAAGCTAGCTAGAAATGAGCCTAAACCAGGCCGAGCATGCATAACTAATAAGAAGTTATTATTTCTGGGTCATTATTTGGGAGCTGGCTGGTGGTCCCAAAAGAAAAAGTCAGGTATAGGACTCTAGCTCCTTTTTTAACTTTTCTTCGAGGATTTTATTTTATAGATGAGTGCCCCTGCCTATCCCCTCCCCACTCCTCTTGTGCCCCCCATTCTATCGCAAATTCATGCACCCTTTTTCATTGTATGATAGAATGCGATAGATAATATACATTATAAATCCATCCTACTGAGTCCATTTAATGTCACTCCTATGGTGTACATATTTAGGGCTGAGCACTAGGGATTGGATAACCCCTGGGGGGCTGGGCTAGTCCATGGGAAATACTAATTCTCCCTCTCGGTAGCTATTAATTACTTGTGGCTCTTCCAGGCCTTGTGAGATTTCCCCATGCACACGTCCAACCGGTAGGATCGTCCAGATCTTGTTTAAGCAACCGTATTTTGGGGGTTTCATAGGCTCAGCTTCCCTGTCAGGATTAGATGTCCCAACCTGTCTGCCTTTTCTTTTGCAGTGTCCCCCGAGACTCAGGTTTGGGGCAGGGCTGTAGATATATACATGGGAACGGGGCAGCCCACAATCAGTGCTTGTCTTTTGGTCAGTGGGGAATCTCTGTTCTGTTCCACCTGTGAATGGTCTGTCTGCTGCAGAAAGAGGCTTCTTTCACACGGGCTGAGAGCTACCCCACCTGCGGGTACAGGGATTTGGATACGGGTGAAATTATACCAGTCTGTGTTATGTTTTCCTCTAGGGTCTGTGACTCGCAGACCATAGGTAGTTGGTCAGGTTGACAGCAGCAGTCACGAGCTTCCTTTTAGGAGCAGGCCTTAGATACCATGGCTGTTGGCTACCCCTAGGATATAGGAGCCACGATTGCACCCTTGGGAACATCTTTCCATGCTGGTTCCTCAGGGATGCCATCCAGCCCATCTCTATATGCTCAATTAAGGCTGGGTCTCCTGAGAGTCTTGTATCCCTCACGTCAAGCCCCAGCCAGCAACAGCTTCTGTGATTTCTAAAGTAGCCATGGCTTTTGTCAGCCTGCGCCTCTGCATCACGTGAGCCCCTCTACCACCCCCTTCTCATGTGTCTGAGGACATTTTGTTCTTATGTCATGGAAGGTTGACTGACATTTGCAGTCCTCCCTGCTCTGAGCACCCATTTCCTCACCTATGAACTAGGGATCGGGACATGTAAACGACAGGGGCCTCTGTAAGCATCATATGGTCCGAGAAAGCTACCACATGTATCTAGCACACAGAATGCCTTTAGTTTGTGTTTTCCACAACCTGGCTCAAAGGTCACCGCCACTTGGTCTCCTCCCCCCTCCTGCACTGCACTGACATCTAGTGGTCATCTTGAATAACTGCAGGTGTGCATACCTGAAGGTCCAGTCCCTTTCCAGGATTGTAGAGCAACCTACAGGAAAGGTCAGCTATGTTTCGCTCTGTTTTTCCAAGCACTCATTGCCTCATAGTATCCACAATCTATCCTTCATTGTATACGCTAATGGCAAACAGATAATCACCAGCAGATGCAGGGCTGGGGCAAGACCAGCCCGTCAGTAATGTTATTTTGTCCACATCATTGCCCATGTCTAGGACACTGTCTGGTACATGGTAAATATCCTAGAAATATCTGTACAAGGAAGTACCCTCCACAGTTTAGGAGTTCACAGGACAACTAGTAGTGTTGTTCTTGGGTCAGTCTATCAAGGAGATTCCTTCCACTGCTCCCAAGGTGTGAGACAAAAGTATTTAATACAAGTTTCCCCAGCTGGGGCTGGAGAGACAGCCCAGAAGTTAAGAGCATTTGAAACTTGCAGAGGACCCTGATTTGGTATGCAGAACCCACAAGGTGACCCACAACTGTCTGTAACTTCAGCTCTGGGGGCACCAGTGCCCTCTTCTGGTCCCTACAGGCACTGCACACATGGAACATACATATACATGTATAAGATTTAAAAAAAAGATACAAATCTAAACAAACAAGCAAACAAATATTCCTAATCCTCTTATCTGTAAAAGGAAACTCTTCTGGAGCCCCTGTGCTCCGTGCCTTTTCTGTATCCACTCCCTAGAAAGGTCAGGTTGGACCCATGCAGGGTAAGACGTGAGACACAAAGTATAAGGGAACTGGGAAAGGGTTGTTTGTCCTTTAGGGTCTGTGATATTGGGGATTGAGCCTATGACCTGGAGCGTGCACAGCCACGTGGCCTGGAGGGCTTCTCAGGGAGACACTAAATGACAGCCCAGGACTCCATAGGAAGACTAGAATCCTGGCTGGAGACTGGCTGCCTGAGACAGGGGAAGACCCGGGCATCCTGAGGCTTCAAAAGCAGGAACCTGTCACACACTCTCGGTGAACTGGGGAAGCTGGCAGCACCCACAAATCACTATTAGCCCTGACGGTGAGCACTTTCATAGAGACAGAGGAAGCTGATGTCTGTAAGGCAGCGGAAGACCAGAGCAAAGCCCTGAACCCAAACCCTGGGCTGTACAACTGATTTCCCTTGCTCCTAGAACTCCCCATCCCAGGTTCTACTTAAGAGCCTCCCTCTGGCCTCACAGACGAGGCCTGAGTGTCCCTCCCTAAACACCCCAGATGAGGTCTGTCTCACAAACACCACACCCTGCTCTTTGCCAGTGTTCTCAAACTAATCACACCAAGGTGTCCCCGCCTGTAGCAACATTGGGAACCAATTGTCTGGCTATTTATTCTCTGTCATGCCTAGCAGGACTCTGAGTTTCTCTAAGGAAATATTTGTCTTACCGGCATCCAAGAAATTCTTGAAGAGGCTAGAGTTCAGGAATAGAGCATGTGCCTAGTGAGCTTGGCTTTGATACTCAGTAAAACCAGGAGTACGTGGAGGAAGAACAAGAGGGAAGGGGGGGAGGGAGGGAAGGAAGAAGAGAGAAAGTGGGGGGAGGGGGAGGAGGAGAAGGAGAAAGATATATCCTGTGGGGGTATTTTCTAACTCAGAGTACACAGAGAATAAAGACATTCTGCACCTCTTCCTACTCAGGGAGACTCACATACGGACCTTCTAGCGTCTGACCCTCCAGACTGACATGATTTTGCTTTAAATAGATTATCTAGAAAGGTTTTTACCATATGTAGATCCATGCATGCACATGCCGGTAAGGCTCAATTTATAATTAAATTCTGTAATTATACCCACTGATCCCACAACTTAATACAACACAGGTGTGTGTGTTGCCGACCAACCCCAGCTCTAGTTCAAAAGGGTGAAATCCCTCTTTGCTCCCCCTCCACATACTTAATTGCTGGTGGAAAACCAATGCATGTAATTTGGCTTCATTTGGAATTCCCGCTTCCTTTCCCACTTCCTTGTAATTGAGCTGAGCTGAAACTTTGCAAACTCGTGTTACCTGTCTCTCCTGGCAAACCTCGTCTGCCCTTAGGGGAGAACCTGCACCTGGAAGCTCAGGAACTAAAGATGAGTAGACGCAGCAAGTCCGCCTTCCTCCAGGGCTCCTTTTATCCGTGCCCTCAACTGCTCCTCCAGGGTCAGATCTTAGAATCCTGATCCTTCAATATAGAAACAGCACATCACAATCTATAGTGTACAGTCTGTGGTTTGGTGCATCTGTTCCTTACAGCAGGCTTGGGAGGCTGGCCCAGCAAGACTATTGGTCTTAATTTACCTAAATGCTAGTGGCTGTGCTAATATTTCACAAGACTCTCTTCAAGCCTCAGAACCACCGTGTGAAATAGCTGCTTTTTATAGACCGGGAAACTGAGGCACATAGAAAAGCTAACTGAGGGGCTGGAGAGATGGCTCAGCAGTTAAGAGCACCGGCTGCTCTTCCAGAGGACCTGGTTCAATTCTCAGCACCCACATGGCAGCTCATGACTGTCTGTATACTCCAGTTCTAGTGGGTCTGATACCTTCACACCAAATTACATAAAATAAATTTAAATAAATTATTAAAAAAAAAGAAAAGCTAAGTGGTTTTCTCCAAGTCACAGGGTCAGTAAGAGGCCAAGCATGGTAGTTCTGCCTCTGAGGCCCAGGGAGTTACAGGCAGAGAGCGGTGGAGTTTTCTGAATACTGAGGCTGATGTCTTCTCGGTTCACTCTCCTGGGCACCGGTCATGGAGGAAATCAGCTCAAACAAAAGAGGACACTTGGAATGGGCAGCCCCAGGCTTGAGTCCTGGCTGTGCCCCTTACCAGTAGAAGAGCCATCCAAATTCAGTGTGGCATTTCTGCAGGATACCTCGCACAAGTCTATGCTGGGGACCCAGTAGAGCATCGCATAAAGAATGTCTGGAAGGCAGTAGGGGCCTGATGGACTTTAGGTGACCTAACTATCTCTGGACTAAAGCTACTTGCAGGGGCATTTATAGCCAGGCCTTAAGGTTAGGTAATAGTTGGTCCATTCTTCTACTTTGAAGAAGGGAACACAGACTGAGGGAGTGCTATCTTAGCCAAGGTCCTAGCACAAGGCCATGGCAGGGATGGGACAGGAACCCATGCTCCTGAGCTCCTACCTTCTGTTCTTTCTACCACAGTGGGTTAGGAACTCTTCAGAGAGGTGGCCCAGTAAGGTTTGGTATAAGCAGAGTGGCGAGAAATGCCAGCATTAATGATCTTGTGCCGGGTGGCTGCAAGCCTAGCTGTACAGTCATGCGCACAGATCCCTCACAAGAAATCCATATGCACATGCATGTATTAGATTATAAACATATGGATATACGTAGGCACCCCTGGGAATGATCTGTTGGCTCCTTTTTCCTGGATGGTGCTGATCAACACAGTATCTTAACCAAGCTTAAGGGAGCTTCATTGGTCAGAGACAAGGGGGCCTGTGCATCCTGGTGGACCCCACCCCTGGCAGACTTATGCAGGATTTCGAATGAACTAATAGAAGAAGACTTTGGTGTCCCCTCCGCTATCCTCACACCAGCAATGGTGATGGCCCATGAGTCTGGCAGTCACAGTGATGCTCCGGCATGGGCAGGTTCACACCTGGGGGATGTGTTCACACAGCAGCAGCTGGGTTCTGAGACTGCTCTCAGGGTGTCCTCCCTCTCCCTCTCTCCTTTTCTTTTCTCTCCTCTCTTCTTCCCCTTCACTCTCTCTCTCTCTCTCCTCCTCCCTCCACCTTCCCCTTCTGCCCACCCAAACACACACTCACAAACACACCCCGGCTTTCAGCAGGCCCCTGGTGATCTGCTTTCTGACGAGGCCAGCCTCTGCACAGAGTCATTTTGCAGGCCTTCGTGAGTTCCTCAGCACAGCGTATCTGTCTATGGAGAGATATTCGCACTTTTGCCCTGTGCAGGGATAGGGACCTTTCAAGGAAGACAGGTGCCTGCTACCCTTCTGAGCCACAGGTGCCTTTTTTAGGGAAGCAGAATATTACCACTTAGTACATAATTCACGTCTTGTGTTTACCTGGACCAGTAGAGCTTGCCAATAAGTTTGGCCAAGGACTAACGGCCGGGAAACCCTGTCAGCAGGCTCGGAGCCACAGGCTTTATTGCTGCAAGTATAGAGACTCCCATAACCAGAAAGTGAACTCCAACTCCAGAAAGGACCCCTCCCCCCACTTGGGGGAGATTTCTGAAGCAATGAACCCTTGGTTCATTGTTGTGAACCTTGCTTGTGCCCAGAGATGCCTTCTAGCATGGAACAGGTCACAGAAGACTGAGGGAAGCTGCAATATAGATTCTACTATGGCCACACAGGGGAGAGAACTCAGGGTAGCAGGCAGGCTACCAGAACCAGAAGAACCTCTTTTCCCACATACAAACAGGAATGAAGGTTTGAAGAAGCTGCTGAGACAGCTTACTAAATACAGGTCTGGGGAAGTCCCTAAGCCAGTGCTTGCAGGCCAGATGTGGTTAGCTCGGTGCTTAGAAGGAAAATGGGTTAGAGGACAAGAGCAGTCTGATCAGAGAACCTGCTCCTCTTTCTTCAAGGTCAAGCCTGCCTCCTCAAGGAAGCCTTGCAACCACCGCTCCCAACTCCTAAGCCGCCTACTCTTTACACGTCCTCTGAGCAGCCACCAGCCTGTTCCAGATTCAGGCTGCAACAGAGAGATCCAGCTCTTACATCCACCAGGTACCAAACCGTCCCAGGAGCAGAGACACACGAAATGGGAATCCTTACCCCTCACTGGCTTCAGCATCTTCAGGCCTCATTCAAAGTGACAGGGACGGAGGCTGGCCACGACCGGGATGGAACAGCTCAAGAATGGCACTCAGGCAATGACAAACCTACACCGTCTCATGGTCTCTTGGAGGGAGAAGCCGCCAGGGCCCTGAGGGTCAGAATTGGCTGGGGGTCAGGGATAGAGCTGGACTCCTTTCAGGAAATAGAGGAGGAGGAAGGGAGAAGGAGGAGGAGGAGGAGGAGGGAGAGGAGAGGGCTGTCTTGGAGCAGATCCAAGATCCAAGAGGGAAAACATAAAAGAAAATTCATAGCCTTCATATTCTAGTTCTCTGAACTTTGTGGGATTCTGACTTACTCCCCGGCCCACTGGACATGTGTGTGTGTGTGTGTGTGTGTGTGTGTGTGTGTGAGAGAGAGAGAGAGAGAGAGCGCGCATGCATGCGTGAGTGCATGTTTCAAGAGAGTTGGGGGGTTGAATCTCAGATTTCATGAAATCCATTTTAATCACCCTCTGCAATCCACAACACTCTGTAATTACAAGTCTCTTATGCTTGAGTATAAAAAAAAAAAAAACCTCATGGAAAAAGCAACATTAAGCTTGCAAGCGGAAACATGAAAATTCATGAAACGCACAATTAAGGATCCGATGACAGTGTTAACTCTCTCCTTTGCCAGTCTGGGCACGGGGGATTACCCAGAAAATGGGTAAATCTGAACCCTGAGGCTTGAGCTGCCCATGTTGGGAACCCTGACCCTACCACACATAGTCTCTGGTGAATTACCATCCCAATAGTCTGCCCCATGCTGTTCAGAATTCAGAGCCTGAGCCCTGGGCAGGAAGGACCAGGCTCAACCTTAGAATGGCAGAAAGGACTAACACCTGTTGTCACCCAAGTTCTCTCCAGAGGGAGGGCTTCGTGGAGGTGGGGGTGCCCCTGCTACTGTCATAGTGGGACCAGCTCCTGTCTGCCCCTCCACTCCCACCCACCTCCATTTCAGTGCCTTATTGCCACCCTACAAACAGAGCTCCCATCCACTCCACAAGCTGGCTTCCTAAGCATGCGCTTGCAAAGAAAACCCTTCTCCGCCCCTTAAAATGTCCCTCGAACAAAGCAAAACCCAATGCTATAGTGGAAGAAGTACCAGCTTAACTCCGAGACTTAGAAAAAAACATGAACTCGGGAAGATGAAGGATGCTAACCAAATGCTGGCTGGTTCCCGCTGGGCCGGGTGCCTGCGCGGACCAGAGGAGGAGAGGGAGGAGGAGATTAAGCGGGCTTTATGCCTTTCTGTGCTTGCACATATTTTCACAGAGCTTATGACCTGCAGTCAGGAAGTCCGGAGATAAACTGGAAATGTCACCTCTGCTCAGAAACCTTCTGTAGTTCCTCATTTCTTACGCGAGGAGCCCATAAATCCAGTATCTGGTATTTATAGCCTCCGACAGTCTGGTCCTCATCAGTGGGCCTGGCTTCGTGGTGTGTGATGCGTGAAGTTGCACAGGGCCTGTACTCAGAAGCAAGCGGGATTGGTGGAAGCTCCCACGGTGGCTTTTTTAGGTTGTAAAAACGCCGGGCACAGCTTTACTGTGCACCATACTCCACAGTTTTAGGGAACAGGCTCTGATGATCAGTATCTCTATCCATCCAACTCTTTAGCCAACGCCCTTTAGAATCAGAGGCCATGGCAAGGATAACCGGGAAATCGGTGCAAGCAGCGTCAGGGAGGACCCGGGATTCTCGGTCGGGTTGGGAAGGAGCAGGAGGTTATGTTGGGTATACGGAATGTCTTGAGTCCTCTGCACTCTAGGACAAACACCTGGACAAAGCAGACCATCTGCCCATGCCCTATAGAGCATAGATGCTGACAGGGGAGACAGACAATAAATACATAGTTCTCTTCGCTGGGCAGTGCTATGAGGAGAACCCCAGATGGAGAAGAGGGTAAGGGCTGGAACTGGGGGACACACCATTCAGTTTAGAGTAGGAAAAACGTCAATAAATCACGGTTGACTCAAACACAGAAGATGTTGACACAGAAACAGAAAACTGCAGTACATGGCGAGTTTGTCATTGCAGGGACTGAGTTAGAGCGTGAATAAGCAGGAACTTGCACCCCTTGGATGAGCAAGGACAGGGCTCGGGAGGAGCTTTGAGTCAGCATCTGCCTCCCCTCCCCAACTCTAGAATAGGCAGAGACCGTTTGTCCCTGGTTAATATTTAGGGATTCTTTCTCCCCTTCTTCTAGCTAGATCTTCGTATTTCCTAATCTCTGCTGCAAATCCCACCTCTTCCCCCCACCCACTCTCCTGCGTCCCCTCCACTGGGTGCTTCCACGAGAACTCTGCCCTAAATCTTATTCTATAATCCTCATCTTTCTCTTGAATCTCAGATGTGAACACTAGTTGCCTTTGTCCTCTGGGGCATCTGAGAGAGGGGAGGCAGGGCTCCCCACTGGTGTCTGAGACAGTCATCTGGACACTTCATTGTGCTTGCTCCAGATACCAGAGCCTGTGGACGAGGAAAGGAAACTGAGAGGCAGGGAGGGAAAGAGAGCAGGCGAGGTCTGTTCTTTCTATCCCACCAGTTTGCTGCCTCATCAAGCTCCCATTGTGCCCAGCTGTGTGATCCTCAGGGCCGGTTCATCTCTAGAATTCTAGGTTTCTTTACCCTGAGAATAATGCAGCAAGGGCAGAATTTAGGGAAATTTTCTACGGCCTAAGGTCACAATAACAGCTTGGCCTTACCAAAGATCCCAGATAACTCTTACATCAGTGCCAATGGGACCTGAAGAAGCTAGGGAAGATCACACGATAGGGAAACAGAAGACGGAATGCCAATATATTAGCTGACACCAACCTGTCCCTTTAGCCAGAGCTGTCCACATAGGAAGTCAGGGTGTTCTCAAATGGTTGTTGGGTGGGCGGAACAAATTCCTTGCCTACTCTGTGACATTGTGGGAGCAGGGCACACACATACATTGTATGTGCACCTCCACCTGTAACTGGAGTTCACTGTCGCTTAGAGACATTGAGTAGTGCCCAGTGTGGTGGTGCACGCCTTTGAGAGACAGCCTGGCCTATAAAGTGAGTTCCAGGACAGCCAGGGCTCTACAGAGAGACTCTGTCTCAAAACACAAAGAGACAAACAAACATAAGCAAACAAGCTTGTTTGAGCTCACACCGCTGGTACCCAACGGAGGTGAGACAGTGGGACCCCAGCATGGCTTCTGCTTTTTAACCACCAAGAGACATCGAATGGATGGTGTTGCCTATAGACAAGAGGGGTAATAAGCTTTTGCCTAAGTCAGACTGAAGTTTATCCTAATGCCTGTGACGGTACTGCCACCAAGCCGACGGGATAAATTATTCCTGAAAATGCTCTCCCCTAAGTGACCCTTCATAATCAGGGCCTTGTGGACAACATACTAGGTGAGAGACACTTCTTAAATGACGCCTACTGTAAAGCAAGTAAATAATCTGTTTTAGAAGATGCATAATTAGCTGTGATTTTATTCACGACACAGTAAATCTACCTGAGTCAGGACCGTGGAGTCTGGGATCAGGTAGACCTCACGTTCTAATTCTGGGTACCCAGTCTCAGACTTCCTTGTTGGCCAACCAGAGACAGCAACATGGGACAACATGCACACCGTGATTCGCCTGAGACCGTGCCTGTGGCAGGAACAATTCGCTCTCCAGGTCAGCTCTTCAAGCTGCCTATCGTATTATGAGCACCAGCATCTGCATCGTTGTTCTGTCCTCATTGTCATCTTTACTTAGCTACCCAAGGTAACCATTCAATGTGCTATGATAATGTTGAAAATGGAGCTATTCAATCCGCTGTCCAATTTAATTCACGCATCGCAATAAAATTCCAGTCTTAACATTGACTTTGGCAGGGACCACACCCTGGGGGTTCTGACCACACTATACCTCCCCCCCAATGGGTTCCCCCTTCACCAGCTCTCTTTACCTGAGAGCCAGGCACACACTTGACATGCCGTGGGGGAAATGAGTGTTCCTTTGGACCCGAGGGGCTCCGATTCTTTCGTGCTTGGCCTGGGTAGGCAGGTGGCTATTTTCAAGGCTGGCTTGGAGCCTTCCTGGTGTCAAACAATCCTAGTCTCTTGGAGAGGCTGATGTTCTGAGGCTGTGAAAATCCCTGGCCTGGCCTCATAGAAGCATGGACACGAAGGGGGTCTGTATGGTGAAAGCCAACAGAGTTTTTGGCTTGATTGAGAATTCGCTTCCCCCAAGGACTCTTGGGAAGAGGATCAGCGAAGTTTCCCACTGCCTCTAATGGTGTTAAAGTCATTTGGCAAGTGTGGCTTTTTGCATGCTTCCTCTGAAGATTGGCAAGCACTTTCCCCAGCCATCTGCAGGCCCACGGCCACTCAGAAGGGAGGAGAACCCTGATGGGCCTTGCCTTAGTTCTGGGACGATGAGAAGTCACTGAAACTCAAACCTCATATGGGTAGACAAGTAGTTCCCAAACAGCTGTCCCCTTCCTCGCTCCCCCCACCAGGCACATCTGTGCAGATAAGAACACACATATGAAGATGCTAAGTTAAACATGTTTTTGAAAGAACCTGACAACTGATAAAGAGACGAGAAAGAGTTGCTTAGATACAGGCACTGTGTCAGAAGCTGGGCTAAGCCATTTGCAGATGCTACTGTACACTTTCCTCATAGGGACTCTGGAGGGCAGTATGCTGACCTTAGAAAAATTAATAAATAAAGGTATGGGCTTAGCGAGACAGTTTATCTGGCCAAGGCACTTCCCATGCAAGCATGGTGACCTGAGTTTGATCCTTGGAACCTCCCCCCCCCACACACACACACACAAAGCTGGATGTGGGAGCTGGAGAGAGAGATAGCTCCGCAGTTAAAAGCATTAGCTTCTTTTTCAGAGAACCCATGTGGCAGCTCACAATCACAGTTCCAGGGGCTCTGACGCCCTCTTCTGGTCTCCTCAGGCAACAGGTAAGCAGGTGGTACACAGACACACATGCAGGCCAAACACTCGAATGCATGAAATAAAATGTTTAAAGCTGGATGTGGTGACTGGAATCTGTAATCCCTGTACTCCTAGAGCAAGACAGGAGGCAGGGACACCGCCCTGGAGCTTGGGGGCCACCAGGCGGAAGTGAATTGCACAGGGGCGAAGGGTAAGAGGGTCACAGATGTAACAAGGTGGAAGGAAGCACAGTGGCATTCTGGGGCATGTGTGCATCTGCACGGACGCACGTGTGCACAAGATAGAGAAAGAGAGAGAGAGAGAGAGAGAGAGAGAGAGAGAGAGAGAGAGTGCGCGCAGGGGGGTAAAAACCAACATAGAACATCCACAGCACACATTTCTCCATGTTAGTAATTTTTCAAGATCCAGCTGTCACACCGAAACACAACTGGTTGAGCTCCCATCACTACCGTCCCGCTCCAGGAACCCTGCCCCCTGTACGGCTGAAACTCTGAACGGAGACAATAAAAGCCCTGGTCTCCCCGCCCTGGCTTCCAGCCACTGCCACTCCACTCTCTTCCTAATCGGATCTAACTATTCTGATCCCTCGTAAGAGCGGATCTGTGGGCTGCGTCTTCTGTGGCT
Organism: Microtus obscurus; assembly: GCA_963919715.1. Classification (NCBI taxonomy): domain Eukaryota; kingdom Metazoa; phylum Chordata; class Mammalia; order Rodentia; family Cricetidae; genus Microtus; species Microtus obscurus. The sequence continues at coordinate 25,386,431 of CAWTZC010002521.1, forward strand.
GGCTGACTACACTTACACGATGTCCTCAAGCTACTTCCGTGTTGGAATATACGAACCTACTCTTTAGATTTTAATAACATTCCGTGGTATAGATATACCATGGCCATTCATCCCTTAGCAGCCACTTCACCTTCGGCTACGGGAGCGATCCTAGGAACATGGGTGTACAATATCTCCTCAAAGCCCTGCTTCTCATTTCTTTTAGATGTGTGCTCAAAAGTGGAGTTACTGAATCATATTGTAGTTCTGTTTTTCCTTTCAGTTGCTGTACTGTTCTCCGTAGCAGCGCGAGCCTTTTAATAATCCCATTTTAGAGATGATACAACTGAGTCCCAGAGGCTAAGCAGCAGGTACAAGGCTGTGCAGGTTAGAAGGATGGCAGTGAGTTCCACTGAAGTTCAGCGTGCCTGCACTGACTGGAGAACAGTTCCCAATGTTGGGGCTCAGTCACGGCATGGTCTGGGTCTAGAGAAAGAGAACCATGAACGTGTCATCTGTGGGGTTGGGCTTGTGGCTCGGTTGCTTCTTGCTTAGCATGCGTGAAGCCCTGGGTTCAATCCCCAGCACAGCATAAACTGGGCATGGCACGGTGGCATAGGCCTATAATCCTAGCAACTTGGGATGCAGAGGGCAGGGGTATCAGGAGTTCAGTGGCATCCTCGGCTATATGGCAAGTCTGAGGTCAGCCTAGCCTACACGAGACCCCATCTCTAAGGAAGAAAGAATTGTAATTCAAAAAGCACGTGAACCAATCAATCCCCAAGTGTGTTTCTGGTGGGTGTCGAGTTTGACAGCCATTGTTTATGATTGTGATTACTGCCATCAGTTTTGTCTTTGCTACCAAGTTCCCCGTCACAATCATCCTGTACCAGGTCACTGGGCACATGAGAAGGTCTGGAAGTTGGGGAAAATGCCGAGTTATGAGGACTTCTCCACACGGAGCCCAGAGCCTGGTCTTTACAACTGTTGGCTCTCAAAGAGGGGCGCATTCAGTATTCTGATCAACGAGGCAACAGCCAGGCGCCTGCCCAGGCCTCAGATTCCTGACTGATGCTCTTTAAGGAACTCAAGCCAGTGTGATCCCCAGCGTTCACAGGGGCAGGACGCTGGCATTTTCATCTCATTAGGGAGCTGGAGCTCTAGAGCAGTGGCCAGAGCAGCCCTTGGCACGGTGGGGCAAAGTTCTGCACACCCAGAGCACACCACTCTGCCAAGCCCACCCCATCCCCTCCAGATCTCCACCCTTCCCTGGGCCTGCAGCAAACTCTGGGAAAACGGCTTGATGAAGTCAAGGCATCAGCTGCGGTAGCCGGCTAACCGGCTCAGGTGACCAGGCTGCCTGTATCCCAGAGCAGACCCCAATTACCCATCTTAGCCTGTCCTGCGCGGCTGGCACCAAGCCACAGGTAGCCCTCCCTGAATACAACTTTCTGGGACGCCCTCCTCCATTAATACCACTGAGAAAAGCCAGACCAGGCCTTGGGAAAGGGACTGCACAAAACCCCCATTGTTGGAGGAAGAAGCCATGAGAGAGGCAGAAGCGTACATACAGGTTGTCACGGACGGACGGCTAAAAGACTCCTGAAAAATGACCCTACGTGCAAACAGATGGCGGACTATACGAATATACAGCCATGGCTTTCCATTTCCCTGCAAGAGAAATTGCGGGGGCCTTCTCTATAAAAGCTCACAAGTGCACATGCATACACACACACTCACGCACATGCACACACACATGTACATGCATACACATGCACAAGCACACACACATATACATGCATACATACATGCACACATACACACACATTAATATAGTCACATACTTATTACTCTGCTTAAATTAAACAAAGAATCACACATAGATTCATCCATCTATCCACCCACCCACTCACCCATCATCTACCTATTCATCATTCATCGATCCATCCACCCACCCATACATACACGCAGAAATACATTTGTCTATTTACACATTGACTTAGCCCCTATGTGGGCATGAATCAGACTGAAAAAAAAAAAGCAATCTAGACTGGAGGTTTCTAACGGGGAGACAGACACATTGGTACTGGCATGATCTCGGAGCCTGTACACTATTTCTCTAGACACGGCCTATGTATGTCCATGTCTTGTACAACATACAAAGGAGCTATTATGATGTGCACATGTCCATGTCAACCATTACGAGGTTCATAACCACTTTTGTCACGTGTTTCTGAACCCATGAAAACAAAGGGAATGAGTGCTACCTGCCAGGAGACTGTGGAGCTCTCTGACAAACAAGCGTGTAGACTCACACTGGACAGATTCACAATTATCACAGCTGTAGCCAGCAATGCGCCACATGTTGGGCATCCCTCCAGCAGTGTGACTTTCTGATCTCCACCACAACCAGCCTATGAGAGCCATTACTATATATTCATATATGAATGAGGCCGGCTCATTATACAGGTAACCACACAGAGCCAGGGAGAACTCAAAGAGCTAGGTCAGGTCACACACCGGCAGGGGCAGAGCTGGGATTTAAGCTCGGGGAACCTGCTCACAAATGAGAACTTTTTAATTCTCCTTGTCCAGGTAGGAGGGATTGTAGATTATAAAATACCCATTTTAAAGATGGAGAGACTGAAACTCAAGAGGCCATGTGACATGCCTCGTAAATTCTTTTTTTTTTTTTTGATTTTTCGAGACAGGGTTTCTCTGTGGCTTTGGAGCCTGTCCTGGAACTAGCTCTTGTAGACCAGGCTGGTCTCGAACTCACAGAGATCTGCCTGCCTCTGCCTGCCGAGTGCTGTGATTAAAGGCGTGCGCCACCATTGCCTGGCGCCTAGTAAATTCTTGAGGGACTTGGGGTGAGAATTTAGCTTCCTTGCCTTCTATTCTAGTTCCATTATTGTTTAAACAAGCCAGACAGACTTCCTCCCAAAGTGAAGGTCAAAAATGTCCCGTGCTGGCAACAAAACAGTCAAGAGATTATAGAGGCCAAGACAAAACAGACACTGTCTAGACCATGGCTTCTTCCCCTGGACTGGCTAAGATTTCCTTGGAAGAAATTCCTGACGTCCGGGAAGGAAGACTCAGCCTGAGGAAGACTGAGCAGGATGGGGACTTCATGTCCTGGTCAAGGAGAGCTTCATGGGCACCGTGTGAAGGCAGCCAACTCTGCCCTGGCCCTGCACAGGCTTGGCCCTTCACCAATGAGCAACACTCTCTCTCACTGTCAGGAAACCCTAGGAATGAGGGGCCTGCTCCTACGAGCCAGTGCTGCCCAGTTAAACCCCAGTGATTTAAATGGGGGTTATCTTTGGCACCTGCAGCCATGGCAGGCTCCAAGGTTGGCAGAGGAACTGCTGGGTTGGATCACAAGTCCCTGGGAGGTGGGACGTGGCCGTGCAAAAACTGGAGTGTGGCAACTCTGCTGGACTCCGGATTTGCTGAACATTGGGTGGAGTTAACTGGGACCAGCTTCTGCATCTGCAAATGAGGACCGCACCTTGCTCGCTGTGACTGAACTTATGTGGACATACATGGACATACGTGGATATAAGAGGGGCACTTGGCACAGTGAGAGAGGAGACTATAAGAATAGGGAGAAGTTGTTTAAATCTTCTATCACAGAAGAACCACTTTTTTTGCTGTTGGGAGAGATAAAGTATGTATTGCTGTGCTGAGAGATTGGGGGGTCAAGATTTTCCCCATCTGGCCCTTTTTCTTCTCACAGAGGGGCCTATGGGTTCCTCTAGGGAATTGTTTGACTGGGTGATCACTAACTTCCTTTCTGATGTAATTAAGAAAAATAAAGGAAATGAGGAAGGGGAGTTGGAAGGAGGAAGCACAGGAAGGAGAGAGGAAAGGAGGGAGGCAGGGAGGGAAGTAAAGTCTGCTCTTGCAGTTATCCCTGGGAGGAGATTCACATTGCTGAGTATGTTAGAACATGAACAGTTCTTTACCCTCAGAAGCTTACAGTCCAGGGACAAAGTCAGAGCCCCAACAGCTGAGAGATCCCAAGGTGACTTTACAGAGGGTTATGGCCCCAGGGGACACAAAGGAACAGCTCTGATTGTGTGTAGCGATTGGGGAGGGTAGCTTGGAAGATAAGGAGGGCAAGCTTGGAAGATAAGGAGGGCAGCTGCTTGGCGCTCCCTGCTGACATCACACAGAGAGATGATGGGATGCATGAGAGGCCTTAGGTGACATCACAGCCCTCGGTGATGAAAACTGTGGGGGCCTTGCTGTCAAGGAGCTCTCTACAGCTCTGCCTGTGAACCGTGTGTGAGGCAGGAGGTGTGAAGGAGAAACAAGACCCCCTAGTTCTCTAGGTCAGGTCCAGTACACCACAGTCCACCTTGCCAGGGAGATAGGGGCCCCAGCGGCTTCTTTCTAAGAGGCCCCAAGAGAAGTTCTCAGGGCAGGAGTGCTCTGGAGTCACCTACAGACAGAAGCTTGTCTGGGAAGCCAAGGGCTGCTTGCAGGAAAATGAGTAATAGATGCACTGGGGTCCCTGGGACCCACCTACCCTGGCAGCTGCTCCAGCTCTGAAAACCAGGACCGGAACCCAAGCCTGACCTGGAACAGTCCTGACATCCAGCCCTTCCTGAGGCCGATGGGAAAAGTGGATTAGCAGGTGCTTCAATTCAAATAGAGGATTCTTCAGGCTGCCACGAGTTGTGGGAGAAGACACTCGGGAAGGGTTTCTTAGACTCAGTGTGTGCTTCATGTTGGCGGCTTCTAAGAACCGGATGAACATACTTCATTCTGGGTGCTACTGAGATACTCACTGCTTTTGCTGGGGAGGCACCTAGACAGTTTGTCCAAGGAACCAGACAGGAGGACCAGCCCCGGAGTTCACACCCAGGCGGTCTGGTTCCAGTGTGCATGCCCTTAGAACACTTCCTTAATTATTTGTTTATTAGAGAGAGTCTTTCTCTGTAGCCCAGGCTGGCCTTGAACTTATCAAAATCCTCCCACCTTAGCCTCTGGAAGGCTGGGATTCTAGGCCTGGATTAACTATTTCACTATTTCTGTCTCTTGCCTTTTCCCAAGTAGCTGGGAGAAAGGGGTCAGGTGAGGAGGTAGGGGGTCCAGGCCCTGCTTTAGGTTACCATTGCTACAGGACAGGGCCACTGCCTCTGCTGCGAACTCCAAGTTTTTCTCAGCAAGGGAACACATTGGCCAACGCCTCATTTACAATTCTACGAGCGTTTACGGGGGCAGACTGGACCTTACATAATATGCACAGTTTCCCTCCCTAGAGAAGCCCAGTTCTCTTTTTAGGGCTCCAAACCAGGCTCCAGGCCTTTTAAAGGATGGACTGTTCTAGCCGAGGAAGGGATGCTTCTGAAGGACATAACAGGGAATATGGAGATTTTTAGGATGAATAAATTTGGCCCAGAACCATTAGCAAACCCATTGCGGCTTTTCTCAGAACCTTTATCATGCTAGTTGTGTTAACACCTTGGCACTCTTCTGCAGGACTGATGTATCATAGAGACAGTTTAGGACGTTGGTCCTAGGATAACGATGATGTCAAACCGTGTCTGGTTTGGGGCGTTGGGTCCTTAGCAGCCCAGTGAGGCTTACTCATCTCTCTAGCTCTGGCCTTCAGCCAGACCTACGGCAGCACGGTTCTTCAAAGAGGGCAGAAGCGAGTGAGAGCTGTAGAGCGGAATTCCAGACCTGTACCAACATTCCCAGCAGCATCTACCTGCATCTCTTTATCCTGTCTCCTAGGTGACAGGCATTTCCTGCCTTACATGTCTCTGGTGAGGATTTCCTCATCACCCAGGAAGGCTCCATCAGCGTGTGGCTCTGCCTCTTCCCCCTACATGGAACTGCAGGCAGTTTCCTAATACACATGGTGGTGATTCTCCAGCAAACTTCTCAGGTGTTTTTCCTTTCCTCCATCTTCAGCTTCAGCTCAACATCTTCCCTGGTCCCTCTCTAGAAACCTGGGCAGCTCTCTATACTGCACTTACCCTGTACCTGTGCAGGCAGACCCACGCCCTAAGTAAGGAGATTCTGTGTAACTTATGCTGTGGGATGCTGGATAGAAGGGTTGGCAAGGGGCTAATGACACCCACCATCCTTTTTGGGAGGGTTCCAGTCCCTTTGCACAAACTCGCCCTCACCCAGGAAGCTCTATGATTACCCAAGCCCAGAGTAGAGGCACTGTTGCCCACAATTCTTAACAAAAACACAAACTAGCCTGGAAATGTGCTTTATCAGATCTCAGTTACCCAGTGTGTTTTCTTCACACTTTTCCCACGTCGATAGCCATTCCACCATCTATAGCCAGCCATTCTACTGTCTGTAGCCATTCTACAGCCTTGGCATGGAGGCTGTTCTACCCACATGGAAAAATGACTGAGTGTAGTGGTGAACCCAGAACAGATTCAGACAGAGGAGGCAGGAGGGAGAAGGGAGAGAGAGAGATTCTGGGGAGCCGGAGTCAGACTGAGGTAGCTGAGGTGGAAAACAATTGCCCTCCCCAGTGTCCACCCCCTGCCCCAGCTGCTGCCATCTTGTGCAGGACTGGCTCCCTTCAGGAAGGTGGCAGATCAACAGTCCACCCATCTGGGCTCACCTTGCCACCCACAGCCATCTGGTGAAAACTGGCTACACACTCACGGTTCCTAGTGACAGGAAGCCTGGAGGCCTCCACCTAGCTCTGTGCTATCCTAGCTCTGCTCTTAAGTCCTCTTTGGGTATCAAGTTCCTCACCTAAAAATGGAAGCTTACATTACATTGGTAGCTCTCACTCCCTGCCTGTGACCCATGGCAAGAAGTACAGAGTAAGAAATACCCAAACCTGTGGACACACGTAAGGCAAGGTACCTACCAATCTGCTGTGTTACCGAGCAATGCCAACCTTTATGACCCACCATGGTTCCTCCATTACTGTACCTGCATTTGTTTATTAAAGCGTGACATAAGTGCGGCCGAGGGAACCCATCAGAACGCAGCAGCAGGGGAAACTGCATCAAATGGAAGCCGGGTCCAGCCATGATACAGGCGCATCAACCCAGCTGCTACTCAAGAGGTTGAGGCCCAAGGACAGGAAATCAACCTCACTCCAAAGTCATCATCAGGCCAGATGGCAACTTAGTTTTATTCTCTTTCTCCCCCTTACGTCCCCACTTTCAAATAGAGGGCTGGGTATAGATCTCAGTAGCATACAGTACATTTTGTTACTGTGGTATGGGGCGTGAGGACCTTAATTCAATCCTTAGTGCCAAAGGGAGAGAAAAGAAAAGAAAAAACTCCTCTTGTAAGCAGCCCTCAGATCAAAGGACAGGACAGCATTAGTGCCTTGGAAGACGTTTCCCATTCTCTCCCAAATCCCAGATCTTACCCTAAGGGTAATCATTCCCCAGACGTCTACAGCACGGATTTGTCTTGCCTGCTTTTTGCACTTTATGAAAGGGAATCTTAAAGTTCTGCGTCTGGCTTCTGTCTTTTAGGTTTATGTTTGTGGGGGTCATTAGCGCTGCTGGACAAGCTGCCCCGTTGTGGGAAGAGACTGCATTTTGTCCATTCAAGGCTGAGTTTGGCATGGGCTTGACACACTTACGTGCAACTTGTGATTTTTATACTATATGCACCCAGGTACACACATCATGGGTATAGCCCAAAGTGAGGCACCGCTTGCACACCCATGTCCTCAGTGTTTGGTCCTGCTGAATAGCGTTCCAAAGTCAGCACCCCAATTCAACTCAACCAACGTGAATGCATTTCCGTGGCGTTCCATGGCCACCAACATTAAGCAAAGTCTATCTCTTCCATCTGAGTCTTTCTAATGGAAGCATGGTAGTGGTAGCATTTCATGGTGGTTCCCATGTATAATTTTCTTAATATTAGTGATGTTTCCTTATCTTTATTGGCTGCTTTGCCAGTCTCTTTTCAGAAGTATCTTTTACCCATTTTTAAGAGCTATTTATCTTACTGACTTCTCTGAAGAGCTCATTCTTTCCTGCTGATCCTTTCTTTATTTCGGATAAGGAATCTCTGTTAAAGAGTCAAGCATGGTGCAGTGAGCCTATAATCCAAACCTTTGGGAGGGAAGGCTAAGACAGGAGCATCACAGGTTCCAGGCTAGCCTGGACAACAAAGAGACCCCATTTCAGCAAAACAAAAATAATTAAATACATACAATGGAGATAGTCTCATCTTCTCTATGGGCTAATGGGTTACTCTATTTAATTAAAATTAAATGATGGTATTGTGTCACCAAATTAATTTTATGACTTGAAAATGGACCGCCCACAATTTGGAAAGGGTTTCAGATTGGTTGTATAGCTTCCATGGGTCCGGATCTCTTCTAAAGGCAAGGCTGGCTCTATGGCAGTCAGAACATTTCCATGCCTGCAGCCAGTAGCTGTCCGGGAAGCAGAGGCCAGGATCTTAGTCTTATTTAGTTAATGTCAACAATAGACCCACTTTCTGCCTTAAAGGACAGCAACTTCCAATTCTTCTGAAATTCAGGTCTGCCAGCCCATCAGTCCAGACTGAGGGAAAGGACTTTGGGGATGAACAGGCTGTGGGACAGTCCATCAGAGAAAGGATAGAGTAACCATATGGCTTGTCATTCCCCGAGGTAGCTAAATACTCAGAAAATAGTCCCGAGGAGCCAAGCTATTCCAGAGGCCCTCTATATCAACAGGTAAGGACCATGCTGTTGGGGGAACTCCTTTAGCCAATGGCCTTTGAGATGTTGGACCAGGTTGGGTGTGGCCTTGGGTGCTAAAAAAAATGCATGTGCTTGCTCTCTTTCTTGGCTGTTGGATTAGGTTCCTGTTACCCGCTCATGAAGAGGACTGTGATCTGTGAGTGTACCCCTAAATAAAGAACCATTTATTATACTCAGTTCTGACTGGGGTGGGACTACTCTATCACGTCCGTCTACACCACACCCCTTTAATTCAGTCAGCAGCCAATGGCCACAAGATCCTGGCTTTAGAACATCTAGAGTTCTTCCTTAGTTGAGGGCTCATTCTAAGCACCTGTGTCCCAACTCTTCAAAGTAGCTTTCTCCATAGACTCGAGGCTTCAGGAAGGCAGGGGTAATGCCACTCTTGTTAAACACGGTGATGCTATTTAATCCAAGATAATGGAGCTAGTCAGCTGACAGAGTCGGCTATAGAGTTGGTTTGACTGACTTCACGACCTGAGTTATACTTCTTGGTGGGACCCAGACACTGCGTAGAGCCTTGGTTATGCAAAAAAGGCTGGAGATAATCACAGACACATACATACCCCTGTGCGTACACACAGAGGCACATGCATAAACACGTGTACACACAGAGACATGCACATGTATATATACACAAACTTCTGTTTTCCTCAACAGTCTGTGGGCCGCCCTTGAGCAGCCCATCACACACTCATCTGAATTTTACCTGGCGCTGCTTTGGAAGCGTTTGAGAGTCCCTAACGCGTGGCTAATTTAAGAGTACAAAGCGTAGGGCGTTTCACAGCGTACAGCTCCTGTTCCCAGCCTTCTAAGCAGACATGAGTACGGGATGCTTTGCATGGCCCCTGATCAGCCAGTCTAGACTCCTCGTTCCAGGGACATGAGTTCTTACTGCCTCCGACTAGAGCTGTGACCCTGGCTATGGGGTAGGAGACTTTATGCAGCTCTGGAACCCAGCATCTTTTTTCTTTTTCTTTTCAATAGTGTGTTTCCATAGCAATCAATCTATCCTTATGAGATTCTGCGTTTTAACTGCATCCACTTTCTTGATTGAAGTGATGCTTGCATGGGAGCTTATCAGGTACTAACATTTCTCCTTTATGCCCAACAAGCAGGCTGCATCTTCTTGTTCCTTTTTTATTATTGTCAGCACCTCCTCTTGTCCTCTCTGATAAGTAATTCCATCCCTAGTTAACAAATTCAAGGACTCCCATTGATTGTGACTCTCCTAGGGACTAGGGATGAAGTACCACGTCTACACTGTCCCAATATGTTGTCACCAAGACCTTCTCCAACAGGCATTAGCAGCCTCGTTTCCCAAATGAAGAGCGCAACATTTGCAGATGAGAAGCAACATGTATAGCCACTTGCACAGTCTACAAACCTTAAAAGCCAGGATTGGACCTAGGTCCCACTGACCAGCAAATTTTGACTCACTCAAATGCCCGAGACTGCTGGAAGCTGCCACTTCCTTATTGTGAGTCAGCAAAACCATGTGGATGGAGGGAGCACCTGAGGGCTCATCTGATCCCATCTTCTCTTTCTCCCTAAGCTCAGAATAACACAGCCGCTTTCCTGCTGGCTCAGCATGAACAAAACCTGAATGAGAACCCAGGCTTGCCTCTGCACTGCCCCCCCCCCCAGCCATGCCCTGCAGTGCCCTTAAGTCTGTGTTCTAGGCTGCCTCCACTTTTAAAGTGGTGACATTGTGCTGGGTTGGGAAGATGAGCCGAGCAGGACGGGCCCTGGAAACAAAACTATGTGGAATTATTGGAGGAACAAAGAATTAAAAAAACTTCTGGGGGAGGGGCCTGTGCTCTCGGTGCACAGCCATGGTTAGGATGGTCTAGCAGGGAAGGGGAGGTTGGAGGGGAGGAGGAGGTGCGGGTTTCTGATTGAGAGAACTCGCTAAAAGGTTTGAGCATGGACAGACACTGGCTTCCCCACTACTTCCTGGGGTTCTCCAGGTCCAACCCAGGTGTCCAGGGGAATCTCTGACAGACAGCAAGAAAGGCTCCACACTTCTGACACCCTTTCATCTCTGAAATTCCATAAGCCTGTGAAATATGTGCAAATCCCAACAGCAATAAAGGCATATTCCCTGCTCATTGTTCTTAGGGAGGAAAAACCCTTTATTATAAAGTAAATGGAGACGAAGTTACCTCCTATTAGTGCATATTGAAGAGGCAGGGTGGGGGTGGGGGAGCCCTGGTAACATTAAGTCATGAATACTCTGAAGTGGAAGAAAAAAGACTCACTTTTTTAAAAAATCTTCTTAAGAGGGTCTAAGAATAGTCCTTCAAAGAGTCCTTGAAGTACGCAATTTTAATTTGGACACATGGTAATTTCAGTCTACCTGTTGGAAAAGACAAGAGAGAAATCAGCCATTGTTGACGTGGATCTCTGTTCTTACAAGTGTCAGGGAAGATGCTGGAAGCTTAGGGGTGGTGCGGGAGAGAAGGGGAGGGCTGGACTGGGGAAGTCACAGCGCTGCAGTAGCTCTAAGCCAAGGCAATGTCCTGTCTGAGCAAGTGTTCCGTCCACCTAGGTGGAACGGATGAACCAGAAGGATGGACAGACGAGGGCTTTTGCCACACTTTGGGACAGAGAGATGCCCTGGAGGCTCGACTTTTCAATCTGTGGGAGGCTCTGAGTGTACCATGAGAAACAGTGCTGAAGCCATGTTTGCGGTACCCAGTCTGAAGGAGGGATGCTGGGCCAGCTGTGTCTATGGCCAGAGCCCTGACTCTGCTGCTACCCTCAGCTCTGAGCTGGCTGATTTATGACCACCGTTGTGCTTAAATTGGACACAGAGACCATTCATTAATTTTTAGTCCTTTTCTCTTTCTAATATAAGCACCGACGGCCATAAATTCCCCTCTAAGTGTTGTTTTGGCTGTGTTCCACAACTTTTGATATTTAATATTTCCTTGATTGCTCATTTATAACTGTTTTATAATTTCTACTGTCATTTCTTTTTGACCCATGAGTGACTTAGTAGTATGTCTGTAAAAATCTCTCAATACAGTTTTTGTTTTGTTTTTAGAAACCCCTCTCATTTCCCTGTTATCGGCTTTTAGCTTAACTGCACTGTGGTGAGAGAATGTGTTCTGTAGGGTTATGATTCCTTGAAATTTATTGGGAAATGGTTTATGAACGAAAATGTAGTCAACTTTGGTAAATGTTTCACGTATGCTTAGAATGTTTATGCATTTTCTGGTGTGACCTCAGGGCAGCTTCTTTGTTCCTTCCTGCCTTTCTATCTTCTTTCCTCCTTTCTCTCTCCTTCCCTCCCTCTCACCCAGAGCCTCATGCAGCCCAGGCTGGCCTCAAACCCACTAAGTAGTTAAAGATGACCTTCAACACCTGTTCTTCCTGTCGCCACCTCTAGAGTGCTAAGTGGGACTTGAACTCAGGACTTTGTGCATGCTGGGCGAGCACTCTGGCCGCTGACCCACTCAGAAGCCCTCTCTGCATTTCTATTTCCTTACCCTGGAAAGAGACACTGTGAGCAACCCACGTAACTCCCTCTTAAAGGTAATAATGACTCTTAGTTCCGGCGACAATAAATCAACAGACAATAACAACAGCAAAACAAACGAGAAGACAAAACTTAGCGCAAGGAACACAAGAGAAAGCAGTCCAGGTGGGGCTAGCTTTTGTTGATAATAATATTGCCAGCAGCATCTTGGGCTCACCAAGCACTCGAAGTTTCTAAATGACCACATGTGTCATGGGGTCTGAAGGGAAGTTGTGGTGTTGCTCAGAGAAGTAGTGGGTAGGGTACTGCCAATGAAGCTGGTGACGTGGGACACTATGGTTAGTCCCTCTGCTGAGTACTGGAACCTGGACCTCTCCACTGCTTCCTTCTGTCACTCCTTGCTCAGTTCCGTTACATCTTCTCGCTCACTGTCCTCGAGATCCGCCTTCCTGATCACCTCCAAGGCTAACCTCATTTTGAACCTGTTTCCTTCCAAGACTGCATTCTGACAAGGTTTTAATAGACCACTCCAGGAGGTAAATTCAGAGAGACAATCTCCTTGGCAGGTGTAATTCTGGAGCAGGGCTGGGGTTAGGTAGTGGGTGGCAAGCAGAGAAGCCCTGAATTGACTGAGATTCAACACTCTTCCCTGAGCAGGCACCTTCCCATGACCTTGTCCCCTCCCCTGTCCCATGCTCTTTTCTCCCCGGATGTTAGCTGAAAGAGCTGTCTGTATCTCTCTTCTACACCTACGCTCTTCACAGATCACAGTGGTGCGGCTCTCACCCTCGGAACAATCTCATCAGGATCGCGATGATGTCACTGCAAATTATCAATTCACGGTGGCGTCTCTGAGCCATCTTCGGCAGGAGCCAGCCACCCTTCCGGAAACTGTCCTGCCTCAGCATTTATGCCACCAGCTTTCCCCAGCCCTTTTTCTCTTCTAAGAAATCTCCTACGGCTTGAATTCGAATTTCCATAACTTCATTAGAATCATTTAAGAAAAAACAATGGCCCTAGAGCACTGTTAATTACGTACACACCACGTCCATGCCGGTTATGTGTCTAACACTGTTTTGTTTCTCTCCATACAATAACCACCAGAGGTAGATGTTACTATTTATATTTTCCAGATGAGGAAAGAGAAGCCTAGAAACGTTTTATAAACTCCTAGGACCTCTCAGCTGAGACCTGGCAGATTAGGCGTCAAGCTCCAGTTCCATCTAATCTGCATCATGTGGGGTCGGCTGCAGGGGTTCTCACTTCTGTTCCCCTCCTAGCTCTTGGTCTCTGGGATTACTACCGCTCTCCCCCTCCCTGCCCCAGTACTATGCATCCTCACCCCCCCCTCCCGCCACCCTCTTCCCACCTTCTCCTTTCCCTGCCTCCATTAGAAGGCCTCTGGTCTGCAAACCACTCCTTTGTCCAGGCTCTGCTCCTATGTCCTTCCTCATTGCTCTAGCCAAGCCTAGTCAAGGAAACTATTCCCATCCCCCATTGTAAAAAATCTGCACACCAAGCTACCCCATTGGGCCCTCTCTTCCCCAGGAATTGCACAGACAGAACAGACAGAGCAGAAGTTTCTTTGCTTTTTTTTCCCCCAAAAGTAGTCTACATACTAGAAGCAGCCAAACAAAGGAAAAGGAAATTGTTCTCAGAGAATTTCTTCTTCTTCTTCTTCTTCTTCTTCTTCTTCTTCTTCTTCTTCTTCTTCTTCTTCTTCTTCTTCTTCTTCTTCTTCTTCTTCTTCTTCTTCTTCTTCTCCTCCTCCTCCTCCTCCTCCTCCTCCTCCTCCTTCTCCTCCTCCTCCTTTTGCTCCTGCTTCTCCTCCTTTTGCTCCTCCTCCTCCTCTCCTTCCTCCCCCTCCTCTTTCTCCTCCTTTTGATTGTTGTTCTTTATTTTATTTATTTGTTTTATGGATATGAGTGTTTTGCCTGTATGTTACCACATGCATGTCTGGGACCCACGGAGGTAAGAAGAAGGCATGGGCTCCTATAAAACTGGAGTCACAGATGGTTGTGTGTTGTAAGTGGATGCTGAGATTTGAGACAGGGCCCTTGAGAAGAGCATCATGTGATGACCCAGCCATCCTAAGGATTTCACCCTTTGAAAAATTAACCAAGCTGTTGTTCAAATGGAAAGGATTTTACTAGAAGTCGTAGTGCTTGGGTAGGGGAGGAGATCTGCTCAGCACTTGGGCATAGATACCATTCACATGATTTGGCCAGGACAGTTGCCAAGGTTACTAAATCAAGTCTTGTCAATTTCCTTACCCAATCGCCGCATTAAAAATCCTATTTACACATCAAGCCGCTCTCAAACGCCTCCTCATTCTTGAGAGATTTGACTTCTCCTACCCTAAGAGGTGTAAATGAACCAGCTTTCACTCAGGGTGTCTTTGATGGCTAAATCACACTGGGCATTCCATCATCCATCACGAACGTCACAGTTCAAGGGGAACCGCAGCATCCTCCTGCCAGCCCTCCCCTCCCTCTCTGAGCCTCAAGGCTCTGAGGTGCGTTCAATTCATTCTTGGTGCATTCAGAACCAGACCTAGAGTTTGGCACGCAAATATCAGCAAGTGACTGGAACAAGATGGCACTGGTCTCCAAAAACCACCAAATGTGAGTCTCAGGGGGATGGAAATGGAAACGGGGGGGGGCACTACCGAAGGACCAAATCCATCCAAAGTCATGAGGATCCCAAATCAAATGGGGAGGCTGTTTGCTCTGGGCATGAAACTACTGAGAACCCACATACTGTGGCTCACAAACCCGTCAGTGAGCTGGCTGTTGACCCCCTCCAGGTGAACCAAGCATTGGAAGTCTTACATTCAGACACATCCCGGTTCCCACAGTCAAAAGATCAGAGTCAGCACTGGGAAAGTAGAAAGGGCTTCAGGCAGAGTCACGACGGCCAACTCCCCTCACAGAGGCACAGCAGGGGGACAAGAGGGCAGTGCCCATGAAGCTCCCTGTCCCCTCCCAGAGTGGCAAATGAAACCTCCAGGAAGCCAAGTGCTTTGGGTATCACTAAAAATAAACTCCCCAAACTTCATCTCGATACATTGCAGCTGTGATTCACTTGGTATAATGAGCAAACGGATCACAATGATTTATTTTTGGTTTCAAAGCTGCACTGAACACAACCTTCCAGTAGAATGGGAAAAGAAGAGGCCGGGAGCCAGCCACATTCCTCCAGCCCCCTTCCTTCCAAAGCCATAATTTCCATGCTGGCAGGCATCCACCTACTGTTGTCCAGTGGGCATGCCATGAGACGGGACAGAAGCTCTGGGTTCTGGTGTCCCTGGAAAGTATGACTTTGAAGATAAAGCCTCTGACAGGGTTTGCTCTTTAGGAACTGGGAAGATGCCTAAATCATCGTTTATATATGGGGAAACCCAAAGGCGTTTGCTATGGAAGGAAGAAGAGCCACGAGCCTTAAGTGTAGCTCTCGAAACATTAGCATGTACTAAGGCAAACACAGCCAAGACTAATTGCACGGAGGGATACCCTCTACAAACACCAGATGAGTTTCCAGGACAGCTTCCCTCAGCTTGTCTCGGCACAGGGAAGCCTATTATGACGGTTTAGGAGAGGATGGCGCCCAGAGAGGCTGGGCCATGCAGCTGAAGGAAGACAGCACTGGGCTTGGAGCAGAATTATTGGGGTTTCCGTTCCTTCCATGTGCCAGGAATAACAGCCCCTCTGAGTGCTTTTTATAAAACGGCCATAATGAGTAACTACATCAGCGGATTGCTCCGTCGCTTGAAACGAGAAAAAGAGTGGGAAAGGGGTTTTTTAATAAATTAATAGTAGAGATTTTTGTCACGCAAATAAATTCCAAAATAGTTCTTTCTTTCCCACGCCTGTGCGTACATGTTTGGAAGTGTGTAGTTGCTCATGTGTGTTTGTGCACAAGTAGGTACATTCTGAGTACTGTTCTCTACCTTGATTTTTCAGGCAGGCCAGCCAGCAAGCTCCAGGGATCTCCTTGTCACTGCCTCTCATGCCCTGAGATGACAGGCATATGCCACCTCCTGTATGTAGGTGCTGGGGTCTCAAACTCAGGTCTTCATGTATAACAAGCATAATTACTGACCGAGCAAACTCCTGAGGGTACCCAAAGGGTCTTTCAGTTGAGGACTTTATCTTTCCAAGGTCCTATGGAATGTTCTGGGGCCAAGGGCAGAGCAACTGAAAGCCTGGAAGGTTATCTTCTCTAGTTTCCTGCATGGTGCCCTGGCAGAGACAGGTCTCCCGGCAGAGCTATCTGGAGCCAGGTCAGAGGACTGGGTTTCAGGTAGAAGCATCAATAGCTTGCCTGCCTCTCTGAGCGCTCCACCCTTAAACAGGCCGAGTCTCCCAAACATTGACACCAGATAGAGGAGTGTTCCTCACAGAGAGGGAGGGAAGGCAGCATCTGCCCAGCACCAGGGCCAAGCCTGCTACCTCCAGAATGCTCTGTCACCCACACCGTGCATGCACACTGGGAAGCCTCTTTTCTCCCTGACGCTCTAACTTGGCCACCTAAATAAGGCGCTGGCTTTCAAAGCCACTCCCTAGTGGTCTCTAAGACAAGAGCGCATCAGTGCCTCGGTCTGTAATCGGGGAAACCCCAGACCTGCCTGAGTCTCCTAACAACTCTCACAACCAAGCATGGTGGGCATAGCACGCCTTTCATCCCAGCACTCGGGAGGCAGAGGGTCTCTAAGTTTGAGACCAGTCTGGTTTACAGAACAAGTTCCAGGACAGCCAGGGCTACACAGAGAAACCCTGTCTGGAAAAACAAAAACAAAACAAACAAACAAAAATCAAAAACCACCCCCCCCCAAACAAAACAAAACCCAGAATGGTGGCCTTAAGAGCTTTAGAAGACAAGAAGAACTGGAAGGAGTGGATTCTGTGTTCAAGATTGCTCATAAACATCTTCCCTTCTATCAGCCACCACACGGCTCCATCCAAGACTCGAAGACTTGTGTGCCTTCTTCGAGAGACACCGCTCTCTACACTCTTAGTCCCACTTAGACTGAGTACCTGGGGCAGCCTCACTCCGCCCACACCAGATTGCCCGTTATCCTCACCTCCATTCTTCAGAGTCCTGCAATCCACACCCATCTCATCGACTATTTTTAGAATTGTTTATTTATTATATATACAGTGTTCTGCCTGCATGTATGCTGCAGTCCAGAAGAGGGCACCAGATCTCATTATAGATGGTTGTGAGCCACCATGTGGTTGCTGGGACTTCAGGACCTCTGGAAGAGCAGCCAGTGCTACAGCTCCTCTCACTTACTTTTAAAAACTGGTTTCAGCACTGCGGGTTGAACGCAGGGCCTTCTAGGCGAGTGCCTCTCATGCTACTTTCCAGCTGCTTTTACTTTTTATTTTGAAATCAGGTCCTTGCTATGTGGTGCAGGCTGGCCTTGAATTCACAACCTTGCCCAGCTTCCCATACCTGGAATTTTAGGCCTGGGTCACCGGGCCCTGTAGGAGAGATTCTATAACCAAGGTCTACCTCCTGATTTGAAGGTCAATCCTCTGAGCACACAGACTCCTGTCCATCCTCCAGGGGTCGGGCACACAGTGAACTCATCACCTCCTGTTTTGCTGATGGTTCTAAAGCAATACGTGGCTCCTAGCAGGGACCTAGTAAAACCTCACAGAGGACATTTCCACGCAAGTCAAGTCCTTTTCCGAAGCCGCTGCGGCTTGGTCCTCCCTCTTCCGTCCTCCCCTGCGCTTTCCAAGTCTTATTTACTCCTGCGACTCGATCATCATCCACATGAGCAGTTTGTCTTCCCTGCAGACCACAGCAGCTGAGACAGGGAAGCAGAGGAGGCCCATGAAGGAAAACCCTGCACCTAGGTTCTTAAAAACGAACACGTAGCAGCAGAGACCTTGCAACCCATTTCTGGAGCCAAAGCTTCCAGCCTTGAGTTCTGGCTTCCTGGCATAAAAATGCCTCTCTCTCTCTTCCTCCCCCCCCCCCCCCATTTGGCGTGAAATAAATAGTTAGCCATTAAGATGTAAAATGCCGCTGTCACAGTTCATAGAACAACAGACAGGTTAATATGGGTTCTTAAGATTGTCATTTCCTCGTATTAACCCCGGAGCAATGGCGACCTATCAAAATGCACTGTGGAGGGCTCCGGAAGCCAGCCACTTTTCTACTTTAATAATATTTGATGTTTAAATAACATTTGATGCTTGTTTCCAAGTAGAGTTGGATACGCTGCTTTTTGCCTCCTCCCTCCCTGCTTCCTTTCCTCTCCTTTCTCTCCCCACTCCCACCTCTTCTTCATTCCTACTCTAAGAATATATTGGCCTTGGGTTTCTCCCAGGGAGATGTTTAGGTAGGTTACACTGGCGTTTTGTTCTTGTCTCTAGAGCCCTCTTATCCCAGATTCCTCTTCTTTTTGCTATTCATTACCTCTCCCCAACTCCCAGGCTACCACCCATCCTACCTGTCATAGAACTAATATAACTCTGAGGACGTTTTAGGTTCTTCTCGGCAAAGGTGGGCTTTATTCTCATGCCAGGTGTAAGCAGTCACAGCTGGCCTTTCCCAGCAGACAGGAAGAAGCACTGTGCAGGCTCCAGGGGTAGGATTTGCACTGAGGACCCACCCAGCTCGCAGCCTGAGGAAGTGACATCTGGGCCTGTCCTACCTATCAGACCATTTCTGTTACAGGGCTAGCTGGTACCCTGGGAGCATCTCTAGAGCAATCCTATGTGTCAAAGGGCTGTTTGTGAGATGTCCATTGGAATCTGGCTTCCTCTGGCTATGCTGAACTATGCATAATACATGTTTCATAAGAAGTCCTAGAGGAACAAGCTGAGGTCAGACATTACCACTACCAAAACTCCTTGTGGTTCATCCAATGGGCAAGGTTCTCAGACCCTAGTGCTCGAACACACTGTTTCTTGTTGTTTTTTCTCCCTCATATTATCAAGTATTTCCTCTTCATCCTTGAAGACTTAAGCCCTCCTCACCCTCTGCCTGGCTCTGGGTCTATAGCTGATTCTTCCCACGTTATGCTTCCTTGGAGATCCCTGGTGTCTTTGGGCAGTGGTTTTCTGTCATACCTGTCTCCAGCAGGGGTCTGGGGAAGTGGCCACCTGCCTAGCTCACACATGCAAAGAAGAGTCGATGCATTGATTAATAATCCATGCATCGACTCTCTGCCTTACTCTCAGAAGAATTTAAGGAACCACAAAGATCAAATGCACATCCAAGGGGCTTTTAATCCAGCGAAATGGCAGAGACATGAGCATTGTTAAAGCACGAAAGAGCTGAGATAAAAAGATCTGGATGAGGGCTCTGAGGGAGGGGACGTTCTCTGGTGTCCTTTGGACCAAGCATGGCATAAGGGTACATTTAATGGGTGCTTTCTGGTTATGTGACATAAGTAGATGGGGAAGACTTGAAGGGCCTTAGAAAGCACAGATTTCAGCAAGGAAGCTTGAAGCCAGAGACAGAAAGAAAGAGAGATTAGAGAAAGAGAGAGACTGCCAAAGTAGCAGCTAAGAAATGATCCCGGGTCTCCGGGTGCGGACTAGGAACTCTCAATCCAGTCACTGATGGAACGGGCTATACTGTCTTTACAAGTCCTCAGACTGAATGCTGTCTCTATGAAACCTCAGACTGAATCCTCTGACCAAATGGGCGATCCTGCCCCTATAAAACCTCAGACTGAATCCTGAGCTGTCTCCTCCTGCCTTATATCTCTCTCTCTCCACTCAGCCATATCACTTCCTGTCTCTACTTCCCTAGTGCTGGGATTAAAGGTATGAGCCACCACCTCTTGGCTCTGTTTCTCTTTTAGACTGTTTAAATCCTCCAATTTTCCAGGGTGGCCTTGAACTCACTGAGATCCATCTGCCTCTGCTTCCTGAGTGCTGGGGATTAAAGGTATGTGCCACCACTGCCTCTCCTTTATGGCTAACTAATGTGACTAGCTCTGTATTCTGATCTTAACGCAAGCTTTCTTTGTTAAAGCACAAACAAAATATCTCCACATAGAGTGATAAAGTTGACCTAGAATTTTTCTTTCGGAAATTAGTGGAAGTCCTGGCCCTCAGCTTCTTGTTACACAGGCTCCTGGTTCTCAGCATCCTGGGCCCCAGACTTCAGATTCTTACCATCCTGGTCCCCAGCATTCTGGGCCCCAGACTTTTGGTCCTCAGGATCTCGGTCTTTGGTTTCTTATTCCCTAGGTTTCTGGTTTTCAATCTCCTGGTTTTGGTTTCTGGCATCCTGTTTTTCAGCCATACACTCAGTGTAGATGACCACCAGCTCTCAGGGATTTTGTTCATGTTGTCTGCCTGGCTGGAAGGCGTTCTCTGTTGTCTCAGGTCTTTTATCCACTCCCAAGGCCTGGCCCACACACTTCAGCCACCTCCTCAAGATACTTTTCCTTGACCTACCTTCACTAGGATCTAGGACTTTCCCAAACACTTCAGCCGGCCACCTCCTCGATACTTTCCCCTGCTCTGCCCTCACTAGGGTCCAGAGGCATTTCTTTCTTTTATAACCACACTATGCTGCGTTGGTGGGTTCTATATCCTAAATTTATTATTATGAACTTTTCAAGGCTAGATATTGCTTTTCTATCACTGCAAACCAGCAGTGTGCAAATCAACAAGGACTTGGGAGAATTTGAACTAATTGAACTAATTTGAACTAACTAACTATATCAGCATGTATCTAACCAGTATCCTCTTACTAGCCCAGGCTGCAATGAAGGGCACAATAGTCCTTATCGTACCCTTTATTTTGCCAGCAGAGTCCAAATGGGCCCATTCGAAAGCTACTTCTGTCCTCAGAGTTTGTTCTCACTCGCACGGGCTCCATGAACCCTGTTCCTACATCCTTGATGTCTACTGAATGCATGAGGCTGTGTTGATGGACGCGCGCCATCCAAAGGAGGAACATCCACCTTTGTATCATGCTCACAAGCCAGAAGCCTTCCTAGGACCGTTAGCTCTGCTCTCTGCATCCTACCATTTTGCTTCTTCAAGGAGGGAACAATGATAGCCTTCTACAAAGTCTGTGAGCTCACAGGAGGTTGCAGAAGCAGACAAGACCTTGTCTTGGCATAAGACCACCAAGGGTTGAGCTTCAGCTCCGACATGCCAATTCTAAGTCCTCGGCCACTTGTTTATTTCCAGTGAGGAGGCTCTAGGTTCTCGTCTGGAGACCAACATGGACCACAGAACCTTTCTGTCATTGCTGAGACTCTTGGGATATGGAATGTGATAGTGGACTGCCAAGGAGGAGTGGGCTGGGCACTCCTACGTCAATCATTAACCAATAAAATGTCCTATAGAGTTGCCCCCTTGCAACCCGATGAAGGTGTTTCTCAACTGAGGCTCTCTTCTATCAGAGGATTCTAGCTCGTGTCAAACTGACAAAACAAAACAAAGCAACTAACCCGGAAATAGCATCAAAGTGACCTTGGACACCATGACTTCAAGGTTGGAAAAGCTTCCAGGTAGGGGTAGGGCATGACCTTCATGTGTGATATGAAGAAATAAATCTTTGTGTGCCAACTAAACAAGGTTTGGGATCGCCTCTCACCACATCTTCCCTGGTCAATCCTGACTACTGATTCCAAGTTGAAAGTATTGCCTGATCACCAGATCAATACGGTGAGAATAACGGTCTGTGCCCACAGGGCCTTTTTTGGCTCTCCTCCTGTGCAGGAGGTAGTATTGCCTTTACTTAGACAGGGGAACTGAAATCTTAAAGGACTCCGTACCTTCCCCACTATCAGATAACCGCTGTCCCTATGGTCTCCTTCCCATGGTTTCTAGGATCCTAATGTCCTTCCTGTCCCCATCTGTGACCGGGGAGGAGAAAGATGTTTCTGTCATTGCTTAGTCCTGAGAAGCTCATTGTTTACACTCTGTCACTTCACCTCGCCATTCAACAACTCATTCATCATTCATTCATTCATTCATTCATTCATCATTCATCCATCCCTTCATATTCATCTCTCCACATTTTCGCCATATTTACTCATTTATTCATTTTCTGGCTTCTTACCATATTTGTTCACGTTTTCACTCATCGACTCATCCCACTTATCATTTTTATTTTCTCATTTCACTAATGTGCTCGCTCGCTCGCTCTTTCCACACATTTCCCCCTCCTTTCCCACGCACAAGCATGTATATGTCCCCTGCCTACCCTCTTATGCTTCCCCCTCTGCTTTTCAGCACAGCACAGCGCCCTACCAGGAAGCTGAACCTCCCTTGGCTAGGTCCATTAGCCCTCCCTTCCAGAACATTCTCTTCCATTTGAACATCAGCTTGCTGAGCCGCGCAGGCATGTCTCCTGGTGTGCGGGGGACACGCTTTCTGCTCGGGAACAGATGTTCCTGTAATTACTGTTTTGACTTTCACCCCCTAACGCCAGAACATTCTTTCCACAAATTCCTGCAGCACACAGGAAAGCGAGTAGGAAGCATGGGCAGGGAGCTTGGTGCCTGGGGGTGCAGACTCCATGGCATGGTTGGCACTGGCCGTCAGGCAGGGCATTTGGAGGGCCTCTCTGCTCCAGGATCTGGGGTCTCAGCTGAGCTGGGACAGGCAAACAGGCTCTGAAAAGCAAGATGGTGCCTCCTAGAGAGAAGTGTTGACGGATGCCAGGCCTGAGCAGCCTGGTGTTGCTTTACCTTCATGACAAGTCCCAGAGTCAGAGGACACTTGCTGTCCTGGGGGACACTGTCAACAATATGATGGCAGAGGCGGAAATGATACTTTGCTAGCTTCTTGTGTGTGCTGGGTGTTCATGCCTGCGATGCCAAAGGAAGGCACTGCGTGTCTTTCTCTACACCCTCTGTCTTATTGCCTGGAGACAGGGTCTCTCCCTGAGCTGGAAGCTCACCTTTTTCCACTAGGCTGGAAGGCCGGTCTTCCCCAGAGATCCTCGGGTCTCTAAGCCACTAATGCAGGGAGAGGCCGGGGCAGGGGCATCCGTGCCTGGCTTTTGGCGTCTGAACTCAGTCCTTTATTCTGGCGTAGTAAACCTTCCTGCTCACCGATTCACACCCCAGCCCCAGCTTCTGTTCTCTCCCTGCTTGCTACTAAAGCACTGAGCTTCTCTAGTCATTTCGGGCCCTTGGCAGAGTCTCTTGGAAGAAGTGCAAGTTTACTCCCATTCCACGCAAGAGTCACCCCGAGCTTCTGTTATTCCTATCTCGATATCGTTGCCTCTAAGAGATTGGTTTGACTGTGTTCGTATGAGCCCTTTCATGCCTGGTTGTTATGAAAACATGGGGGGAAGGAGACAGTTCAGAATTTTGGAAGAAGACTGGTATCAAGTAGGGGCTGGTGGTCTCAAGAGTCTAGTGGGGAACAAGGAACAAATGGGGTACCAGGTGGATCCCTTTTCTCTCAAGGGTCATCCTGTCTCAGGAAGCCAGGCCGTAAGGCATCACTATCTCAGGATTCTGCTGTCGGATATATGGCTGCCGGTCCCCGAGGCAAGATGAGTTAGCTGCAGCAGTAACTCAGATCGTCCTGGGCTTTTTTTGTATTCAGGAGGGCCAGTGACACCTCCTCAGAATTCACATGCAGACATTCTCACTCCTGGCACCTCGATCATTTGATTGTATCTGGAACTGGGTCATTGTGGAGGAGGTAGTTTGTTAACTAACGGTGAGGTCAAATCTAGGTAGCATGGGCCTGGAACAAGGAAATGGAAATTTGACTCAGGGATGTGAGCCCTGGGAGAGGGGCCAGGGTGACACATCACACCCACTGGCCCAGGAGTGCCAAGGCCGACCAGCAGCCTGTGACAGAGGCTGAGTCTCCCAGCCTCCAGACGGTGACTGGAGTGGGGACTCAGATTTTCCCACCTTGTGATGCCGCGCTGTGCAGTCCCAGGCGAGCAAGATGGCAGAGGAAGAATCTGAGACATTTCCTACGGTTTGAGGTCAGGAGGGCAGAGCAAAGTTCCTCAGCTGTAGGAGGGATCGAGACGGGGATCACAGGAAAACCACGGGGACCGGCACTGATCTGTGCAAGGGCTTGGAGTGAGTCTCAATCTGATACGAGAAGCAAAGGCTGGCACCCTGACTCATTGGTGCCACCAGGCTCAGGCCCATAAAGTACTTCTTCCTTTTACCCCAAGGGATGCCTGCGCCAAAGCAGAAGCAACCAGAGGTAAGGCAATGAAAGCTCGGTGATGTTCTTGTGAGCAAGGTGGAGGCTGAACCGAGGCGAGAACTCGGCAATCCACAAATATCCCTCAAAGACCAGCATGCCTTGGCCAGCAGACACACAGAACTAGGCCGTCTGCGTGAAATGCTACAGCCTCCGTGGGCACAACTGAATATTTAGACACTCTCAAGGAGGGAGGCTGGCGGGAAAGTGGTTCTTTCCATTTTCACAGATTATTTTAGGAGCTGGGGGACAAGTAAGGATTTTCTTCCAAGATTAGAGGAAAACCTAGCCACGAAGAAGCCGTAGAATAGGAAGTAAGTCGTTAGTGCCCACATGAAGCCTTTGGTCAAAAGACCAACCATGAGGAATTGTTCAATGGTGTTGAGTCCACAGACTGATTAAGAAGCATGCTTCAGAAACCATTGGGAGAGGAAGAGGAAGAGGAGGAGAGGGAGGATGGCATGGGAACCTGAGTTCCATCCTAGGGTAAAAGTCCATGGCTTGGATGATCAATCAGAAAGCAGGGGAGTGTGCCCTAGATAATCAAGAAGTTAGCGAGCAGAGAAGACTCAGTCTGTGGGGACATCATCAGCTTGGCTAGTGCTGAGGGGCAGGTGCTTCCTAATTACCTAATGTTGTCACATGGGAAATCACATCTTCAACACCTCTCTAAGAGACAGGGACTCCATCACACAGAGTAGGTCCTTTGGAGGGTGTGATGGTTAGTTAGAAAGGTCAGCTTGCCACGGCTGAGAACCAGCTGGGAAGAGCATCTTGGTTGAGAAATTCTGTACATCAATTTGGACGGTGGACATGTCTGTGAGGGGTTGTCTCGACGGCCGAGTGATGCAGGAAGACCCACCTTGAATGTGGGAGGCCCTATTTTCTGGGCAGTGTAAGACTAGAGAAAGCTGAAGAGCAGGCAGGAAGTCAGCAAGGCTGCATTAGTTTTCTCTGCTCCCAACCGCTGAAGCTACAGGCAAAGCCCCTTTAAGTTTCTGCCTTGATTTCACCTTCGCCTGGAGTGCTAAGCTAGACACTGTCTTCCCTAAGCGCTTCTCTGTCAGGATGCTTTAGAATAGAGACGAGGCTAACAGAGGGTAACAGGAAGTTCTCCCTCTTTGTGAGATGCTGGGGTCATGTGTGAGCCAGGCCCGTCACTGGCAAACAAGGATACAAGCGTAGCCCACTGCAGCTTCCAAAAGAGACACCAAGGATGGCCGCTTCTATTCATCCAGCAGATTACTCAACCAGGTCCCAGGCTGCCCTTCCCTGGCTGGATCTCTGTCTATCCGGTGGCCCACACATCCTATCACTCTCTCACTGGCTCATGCTCCTCACACCAACCCAGCAGCCCATCTTCCCAGCTCGACCTGCGCGTTCCATCCCCATGTGTCCATCCGCGTGATCCCCCTGATTCCACCCCAACCCTGGGCATGTCCGCCTCTCTTGTCAGTAGCAGGAACCTTTGGATCCATCACCCCACTCGGACACTTGTTTTTTCTAAATGGAGGGGAGGGGAGAGAAGATGATACAAGAAGAGAATGGAGGAGCAGGGAGAAGTCAGGAGGGGATAGGAGAGTGCACGTCTTTAAAAACACAAATGTGAGTGTGCTCTCCCCTTGCTCAGAATCTTCTAGCAGCTTTCTACTGTGCTGAGCATTAAGGGCCATCCTTTTATCTTGTTCTTACACGTTTGCACAATTAGTGCGTGCTACGGAAATGCACATACACAATGCCGAGCGTGTGTAGTGCAAGGCTATCCTCTAGCTTCCAAGTTAACCACATCACTACGGGGAGGAAATATTCATCACAATTTCTAACAGTAGGAGGTTTGTTGTTAGTGTTGTGTGTGTGTGTGTACGTGCATGTGTGCGTGCATGAGTGCACACATACACGTGCACATACCCTCGCTCATGCCGTTGCAGTTAGAACCCAGGGCATTGGCCTTACGCCTCTGGGCAAGCAAGCTAGCATTGAGTGGCATCTTCGACCTTTGTTTTTGACATTTTTTTCTTTGCTTGTTCCTTTGAGACAAATTCTCACTTCCCATCCCAGGCTGGCCTCAAACGTATGGCCCTGTTCCTCAGCTTTCTGAGTCCGGAGGTTATAACCACATCTACCCCTAGCTTCTAATGATAATTTCCATGAGAAAGAGGCCCACGGGTGTCTCTCTGTCCCTTCAGTTATAGGCATTACAATGAGTCGCTGTAGCAGTAAACAAGGAATAAACTTGGTTCCTTCAAACACCGCCACCTTCCAGGCCCCAGCAGTTGGCACCACGCTTCTGCTTGTTCTAAGGAGCTGGCTCTTCCTCCACCGCACCCACTACTGCCCATGACCAGATGGGTCAGTCTGCCCAACTCCGGATCCAATTACCAAGTCGATTTGGCACTCAGACTAAACAAAGTTATTCATCCTCAGCAATCGACGTAGCATCTTGGCTTCCATCTGCCACTTTTCTTCTCACCCAGAACATCCAAATTCGGGTGGAGAGAGGAATATTGCTTTCTGGACTCCTTCAAAGACTTCAGATAGTCTCAGGAAGCAGAGAAGCCCCTGCTTCAAACCTGACGCGGAGCCCCTTCAACCCCGAGTGGGCCACACTGGCCCTGGAGATGGAAAGCTTCCATCCAACCACAGCTGCCGCCTGAGCAGGAATCACATGGGTCCCGGTGAAAACGCGGGCGCAGATTTAGCAGCCGCGTTTAGCGCAGAGAAATGTCTCCAGGAATGAATCACGAAGGGAATACTGTCATTTGTGCAGAGAGACGGAGGGTTATGAAGGGAAACATGGCGAGAGAGGCTCGTTTCTGCGTATGAAAACAGATGGCCCCTTTGAAAACCAGGAAGCCCAAACAGAAGCATCATTTATCCCGGGAGCTAAGCGATTTTCCTATTGACATCGAATCAAAAACCCATCTCCTATGCTCTTTAACCCCCTGGAGGGTCCATAAATGGCACTTCTTAAAATAAAGGCAAGCGGAGCTCTCATGAGGTTGCGAGTTACATAAGACAAACCAGGCTCCCTGTTCTCATCATTTACTCCTCCCTCTGCTCTTGGCCTAGGTACTGCAAAACAAAACCACTGACAGCAGTAACAACAACCCTTCAAACAGCAGCCTGCCAGAGGGGACAAAAGGAAGCCTAAGTTAGGATGCTCCCCAGGGGGGCACACTGACACATACTACTTTCTCATTCCCTCCTGCAGTCACAGAGGACTGTGTAAGTGTGTAAGGATCTCTCTTTTCTCTTTCTTTGCTCTATTCTTCCTTCATCTTTCTGACTGTTAAACCGCAGAAGCCAAACTGAAGCGGCCAAGGCTGCCCTCCCTCATCTTCCTGCCCCTTTCCAGACTGCTCTGTGTGTGGGAACCTGTGGACCAGCTATGCAGAGGTTGGCGGGTCTCCCTGTGACGTCTAGTTGGATCCCACCAGTAGGAAGCACGGGTAGGAGGTCTGAGACAGTTGGTGGAATGGTGGTGGGGTGTTTACTCTCTGGATGACTCCTCTCTGGGCTGTGGATCAGCGGGGGCTGAGTGCCTATATAGGAGGGCACAGATCCCTGCTTGAGTCTTAATTACAGATACAGCTCTCTCCTGGGGCCACTGCTTGCTCTCTTCCCTGTCCATTGGGCCTAGGATGATACTTCTCAACTGCTGTCAGTCAAGGGGTGTGCCACTAACCTTAGTGACCGTCCTTACTTCTACCCATGGTTTTTCAATCCTCCCTCCCTTTTCCTGCCTCGGGTCCTCATCTGACGGTGCAGTGGTTTCTGACCGGGACCTTATCAACCATGACCTTCACCATGTCAACAGTGACATCCATGTCTGTCTTCCTTTGACTTCCAGTGGATCACATTCTCTCTCTCTCTCTTTAAAACACTTCCCCATCAAATGATTTTCACAGGGCTTGAAATAGAGCTCAATTCACAGAATGCTTGCCTACCATACATGAAGCCCTGGCTACTGAGATGCAGCAATACATAAAACCAGGCATGGTAGCATCTGTCTGTCATACCTGTGCTTGGGAGGTGGGAGTAAGAAGTTCAAGATCATTTTGGTCAGGGTCTGCATGCTTTCCACAAGACTATTTTGGGGGTGTGAATGGGGGAACTTTTGAATAAACATCCCAGAAAATTTGAGCACAGGAGAAATTTAGGGACTGTCCGATCTGATGTTAATTAATTAATTAATTAATTAATACTTATTTTCTAAAGGCCTTTGGCAAGATTCAACACCCCTTTCTGATGAAAGACATGGAGGGAAGGTGGATGGAAGGGACATATCCACACATAATAAAGACATGGAGGGAAGGTGGATGGAAGGGATATATCCACACATAATACAAGCAGCTTTCAGCAAGCCTACAGCCAACATGAAATTAAATGGAGGGAATCTCAAAGCGATTCCACTAAAATTAGGAAAACGACAAGGCTGTCCACTCTCTCCATACCTGTTCACTACAGCACTTGAAGTCTTAGCTAGAACAATAAGGTGACCGAAGGAGATCAAGGGGATCTTATTTGCAGATGATATGATAATATATATAAGTGACTCCAAATTCTCCACCAGGAAACTCTTACAGCTGATAAACACTTATAGCAAAGTAGCTGGATACAAAGTTAACTCACAAAACAGTAGCCCTTCTATAATCAAAGGGCAAACACACTGAGAAAGAAAACAAGGAAACAACATGTTTCACAGTAGCCACAGAAAATTATAAAGTATCTTGGGTAATTCTAACCAAGCAAGTGAAAGACTTCTATGATAAAATCTTCAAGTCATTTAATAAAGAAATTGAAGGAGTTACCAGAACTATCTCTCATGTTCATGGATCAGTAGGATCAGCATGGTAAAAATGTCCATCCTACAGAAAGCAATCTATAGATTCAATGTAATTCTCATCAAAATTCCAACACAATTCTTCATAGATCTTGAGGAGACATTTCTCAGCTTCATATGGAAACACACACACACACACACACGCACACACACACACACACACACACACACACACACAGAGAGAGAGAGAGAGAGAGAGAGAGAGAGAGAGAGAGAGAGAGAGGATAGCCAAAACAGTCCTGAGTAATAAAAGAACTTTTGGAGGTATCACCATTCCTGATTTCAAGTTTTCTACAGAGCTATAGTAATAAAAGCAGCATGGCATCGGAACAAAAGCAGATACACTGAACAACGGAACTGAACTGAAGACCCAGAATATATTACATGAGGAAAGAATCTATTTTCAATAAAAGGTAAAAAAGAAAAATACAAGCAAACCAAACCAAAGGACTATTGAAGAGGGGTTTGCCAGCGTGTCAGGTATGACAGTAGTGTTTACTATTGTTTTACTGAATAACATTTGACACAATTTAATTATGGATCAGACAAAAAAAATCCCACCTCATTTTCTAGAGGTCAATTCTTCTAAAATATCCTGAAAAAAATGTTCAGTTTCTATAATTCAAATTTTCTAATAATCTTTTATTTGCGTATAGAAGTTCCCAGGGGCATGACAATCCTAAGCAACTAACTGACCGGCTCCCATGAGTTTGCACTGCTCGAGTATCAGTTACTGGAGTTTCAGAGCGGGCTCTGGTGTCCACGTTGTGCAGTGCACCGGAACCGTGGGGAATAGGAAAGAAAGGGGAATGACCTCTGACCTCCCCTGTTGTGGAATACGGTAAATATCAGACATGGGAAGAAATGCGTATTGTCCAGTAAAAAAGAAGATCACAAAACTTTAAGGAATAGGTGGACACGTTAAAGAGCCAGAACGCTATTAGCCTGAGGGTGTCCCTGTTCTTGGAACTTGTACATACAAACAGCAACACCATTCTGGCTACTACTCTTCCACACACACACACAAGCTAAAACCTAAGTGTAAGAGCAGTCACGTTCCAGCCAATCACAGCCAGCCACCTCACCAGGCCACACCCCCTCCAGGCCCGTGCCTGGCTGAAGCTAGGCAGGTAGTCCCTGGACTTTGCTTTTAAGGTCTTCCAAATCCTTTAATTTATTTATTTATTTTTTTTTTTTAGTTTACTTTTGGGAGGAGCTTGGTCCTGCCTCAACTTGATATGCCCAGACTCCCCAAGGGAGGCCTTACTCTTTCTGAGGAGGTGGAGCTGCGTGCGTGGGGGGGAAGAGAAGGCAGAAGGAGGGGAGGGAGGAGAAACTGTAGCTGGTATGCAAAATGAAAAAAATTTAAATATAAAATTAAAAACAAAACCAAACAAATCCTACTATTTTATTCCGACTGCCGGGCGGGGATTCTGAGGGTTGCCTGGCTCACTCAGGAGGTGCGGTTTGCGCTAATAAAGTCTCCTAAGTTGAATTCGCCTACACCTTTTTGTTTAGCCGAGTATACCTGCCTACACACCAGCAACGCTTCCCTTAACGTGGCTCATTCCCTCCCATTTGCTTATCCGTAGCCTCTAAGACTTCAAGAATAAATAGTTTTACTAGCGAGAAAAAATATCACAATAAAACATAGTTTTCAAAACCACCTAGCATCATGTTAGAGGCGTGTTATCTAGGAACAACTTATTAGCAGCCTCCGATTTTACTGAACACACAGCCCGTAGAGCTAGATAGTTGCCAGCGGCTTCTGGTCTCCCTGGAGGAGGCTGGCGTTCCAGACCCTTGATACTCAGACCATTGGGCTCCTCAGCCCCACTGCCTCTTGTATACCTACCAACTCAGGTTCTGTGTGGGGCCCACTGCCACGCCACAAGTCAGACATGTGTCCCGGTCTGAGCCTGTAGCCAGTATCCCAGCAGTCTTTCTGAGGTATGCTCTCCCGGAAATGTAATGTATTCCTAGCAGACTCGGTGACACGTTACTAATACCTAGATAAGCTGTCAATCAGCAACTCCTTCTCAGAGACACTTTCTAAGTCAGTCACATTAAAAAACCTATTAAAACAAAAGATTCAAGAGACATCTTTCTCAATTGTACTCTTAATTATTAGGCACCGAATTTTTCACTCTGCCTCTGCTTCCAGAGGGCTCAGGGAAGGCAATTAGCTAACTCAGAGCAGCATGAACGTCTACGCATGTGAAGATGAGCGTCTACGGATGTAGCCATAGCCCAGTGAGTGAGGCATACTACCTCCTCGTCCCTCCTCAGTAGCATTAACCCTTTCATGGCGTCTCAGCTGCGGTCTGCCCTCTGCTGACTGGCACCCCCCCCTGCAAGCCTCTTCTCTTAACTTGTGGATGGAATGTTTTTTTGACTCTTGCGTGCCAGGTCCTCCAGAGGCCTGCCAGATGTAGGATGGGTGCTTTGAATGAACCTTTAAAATACGTCTAAGCAAGCGGTGTGGCGATTTGAAGTTTCTAGTGGGATTTCTATAAGTGCTCAGAATACAGCAGTGTCCAAGGAGGTCTTCCCTGGCAAAGAAAGGCTGGGGGCTTGCAGCGCCCCCTATCCAGCTTTAGTGGCTTTTAGACCTGGTACATCCATCATCCTGCGGGTGGGTGCGGCATTCTCCCCTCTGCTCTTCACTTCTTTTCCCTCCTCTCATCAGCAGCCCCGTGAGCATTTGAATGTTTTGATCTAGGGCCGGACTCAAGTGCTGAACTGACAAACCCCTATCAGAGCCTCGGGTCTAGGGCAGACTAGGTGACAGTGACTGCTACAGAGGAGAGCGCAGCAGGAGGGGGAGCAACAGTCAAGCTCTGCTCTAGGGCGAGGTCAGGAAAGGTGAGGAAGTGGGCGGCACCCAGGACAGGCTTGCAGGGACCTCTGGATTCTGCTCCAGCAGGCGTAAAGGTGTGTAGCAGGAAAGATGGTATGTTGGGGGTGGAGTGGTGCAGAGGCTGGTGCAGCAGAGCTGGGGTCTAGAGAACAGGGGGAGAAGAGACCCTGGCACCACGGTAGGACCCTCAGAAATAGGACCCTTGGGTTATTACCATGTTAGGACCCTCAGGTAATAACACAGACAAAGCAAGGGTAACAGTCGTGTTCTGATCCTTACTGTAGCTTGATATGAATGATGGTGTATTGGATGGCACACATGAGAGAAACAGAAAGTATAAGGAAACATGGTAGAGCCTCCTCAGGGAGTGAGGGACACTCCTTACACACACACACACACACACACACACACACACACACATCCCACACACACGCAAACGTTTTGTCCTACACTCCCTATCTCGGGAGGGCCTCTGCCACCTAATTGTTTAAATTCTCTGCTTATGTATGACACCTGAAAAATAATCCCACAGAAATAGCCTCTCAGCCTTCGCCACTGCCCATGACCAAATTCAGGCATCCACCAAACCCGGCAGTGCCTGCTCCTCTCCACCACAGACGCAGCTGCTCTCTGATGCTTCCTCCTCTTCATCACCCAAGTCAGCTTCAGCTCCATTGCTTATTTTGCTGAGGCCAACCATCTTCACGTTTCTTTGTCCCTCTGACTGTTCCTCCCTTACCATTTACGTCTCTGATTAAGACCTTCTAAAGATCCCCATTTCAGCCTGGAAGGCAGGATCTGCCCAGTGTCCCACGGGGCTCTGTGTAATAATCAAGGAAGTCACTGCAATCCCACCCACAACTTCCCAACCCATTCAGTAAGACCAGAGTTTCCTCAACACCAAAACCAACAAGACAAAAACTGGAGATCAATATCATTCATGAGCACAAATAAAAAAAAAAAAAAAAATTCTCAGCCAAATATTAGCATATTAGCAAGTCAAGCTGAGTAATACACAAAAATAATTACAGATCATAACTGCACGGGGTTCCCTCCAGCTATAAGGCTGGTTCAGCATTTAAAAATCAATTACCTAATCCATCCCATTAACAGGTTAACTATCACATAATCACATATACAGATCCAGAGAAAGAATCTGACAAAATTCAATATGTATTTGTGAGAAAAGCATCATGATCAAGTGAAAACGGAAAGGAATGGCTTCCCTCTGATGAAGGATATCTGCAAAGGCTCACAGAGAATATTGTAATCACAGTGAGAAGGCTCCTCGGCTAGGAACCAGGTAAGGTTCCTCTGACCATACTTCTCAGTATTGTATTGAAAACCTTGGATAGCATAAGAGGTCATGACATGGAAGCAAAGTGTAAACAGCCTGGAAAGGAAAAATACAACTGTTTGCTCACAGGCTACGCGATTATCTAAGCAGAAGAGCTGAATGGACTGCTGAGAACCAGCCAAGCTAACGCAAGCCACCTGCAACTAACAAGCAAATGAACAGCAAAGCTCTGAGACTCAAGGTCAGTCTGAAAGAGGTGCTTTCCTGTGCACCAGCAATGAGCAGGGAGGGCTTAAAAGTTAAATATATACTCCCACCGATATTTGTGTCAATAGAACAGATCACGTATAATCATATGAGTTATTACATATATGTCCAATTACATGCAACAATAGCATACAGACAAAAGTTTGACTAAAAAAATCAGAGAAGAACTACGTGATGAGGAGGTGATTCTATGTTTTTAAAAAGGAAGACTTGGTTTGTCAAAGATACTTTCTCAGCTTTACCTGTAGGCTGAGCACTAGCTAAACCATGCCTTGGCAAAATATTAAGTGGATCATGACAAACTGATGGTTTATATAAAAAGGTAAAAACAAGAGGAACTGACCAACATTTAAGAAGAATGTCAAGACTTACTACTATGTTACAATTACTAAGGGATTGTGGTACTGGCAACAAAATAGACAAATGTATCAATAGTGCAGCACGCAGAGGCCAGGACTCACCCAAAGAAATTCAGTTGTGGTAATCAGAGAGGAGAAGAAAGAGGAACAACAGATCAAACACAGTGTCCCAGTTAGCTTTAGCTGCCAGCCTCAAGAAGGCTAGAGCGAGTGAGGAACAGCCTAGAGCAGTCTGGCAGTGAACATGCCTGGGGGAGATTCCCTCCATTATTAGCCAGTGTAGGAGGGCTCAGTCCACTGTGGGTAGCACCATCCCTAGGCAGGTAGATCTGAGCTACAGGAGAAAGCGAGTTAAGCATTAGCCTAGAAACCAACTAGCAAGCAGCATTCTGTTCCTCCATGATTCCTCCCCCAACTTCTGTTAATGATGGGCTGTGGCCTGGAAGTGTGAGATGAAACAAACCCTTCTCTGAGCTGCTTCTGGTCATGGTGCTTGCCGCAGTGACAGAACGGGAACAAACAGAGAACTTAGTAAAAAGGTTTCAGAGAAAACATGGACCACCAGGTGCAAAACAGTTAAGCACATACTTTTCATCCTTCAAAATAATTAACACACAGTTGTCATGGACCCAAATATAAAATGCAAAGCCATTTAATTCCTTGGAAACTATACGAGAGAAAACCTAGAAGATCTTGGGTTTGGTGACAACTTTTTGGACATAGCCTCAAAGGCACAAACCATGAAAGAAAGCGTCAATAAGCCATCTAAAAATCAAGTCTTATCTGCGAAGGATTATTGTTTTAGACTAACGGCCAGAGGTGGGGAAGGAAATATCTGAAAGAAGCCATGTGATAAGGGATGATTATGCAATATATACAAAGAATTAAAATCTGACAATAATAAAGTCAATGCTGTGATTACAAAACGGATAAGAAATCTGAAAACCAAAAGACCTGAACAGAGACTTCAGCGGAAGAAGCTACCCAGATAGAACTAAACATATAAAAATGTGTTCAGCAACATAAAGCAGTAGAGAACTTCAAATTCAGACAACTTCAGAAACCGCTGGACACTTTTAGGTCCAAAATTCAAGTCACTGGCAAGGTGGGTGCGGGGGAGGATGTGTACTAACAGGACATGTTATTCATTGCTGGTGGGTAAGGTGGGATGGTCCACCCTGAAGGCTGCACTTAACCAAATGAGTTGACAAACCCTGTTTACTCAGAAACCTGCGGGTGAAGGTTTACAAAGGTTCAGTAGCATCTGCCAAAATCTGTAACCAACCTAGATGTCTTTAATGAGAAGAACGGATCCACAAACACTAGTACATCCAAACAATGAAATGAGCCACCAAGCCATGGGAAAACCATAAATGCATATTGCTAAAAGAAATCACCTGATCCACAAAGCCTAGCTACTCTAGGATTCCCATCATGTGACCTTGCCAGGGGCAGAGGAAGGAGGACTAGTTGGCCAAGCATTGTGTGATTCCTCAATAGTGGATAAATGATATTATATACAAATTTGTCAAAGCCTATAGGATCTCCGTAAGCCCCAAAGTGAAGACTATTGTAGTCCACTGGCTGTGGTGATAGAGATGTAAGCTATGGGTCATTAGCTGTGGTAAATGTAGCACTCTGGAATTTTCCACAGAGACCCTACTTACCATGAATGTTGGCCTACTGCTGAGTGAGTTTCCGAGGCAAGGATAATGTAAAAACAAAGGTGTTGTTTATCCCTCTCCATAAGGTCTCCATTTTAACAGAGTCATAAACTCCAGCACTCTTCAGAAAAATACAATAACAAAGCATCATAGGCTTACACAACAAGAAGCGTGCCTGCACCCCGTATGTCTCCCTTCTCACAATTCCCCCAGTTAGAGCTCTCTGACATCAAATGAGGCAACCCCCAGAACCACAGCAAAGATGACAAGCAGGGCTGGGTGTCTTCTGCGACTCAGTCTGGTAATTTCTGCATGCAGAAGAGTTGAATTTATTGTCCCTGTCATCTTGGCAAGGAATTAAAAAAAAAAAAAATCTCAATCCTCAATTTCAAAAAAACAAGAACTTACGGTCTGGTAGATAAAGGGCACGTGTCCAAGCTAAGAGGCAAGGCTGGGGTTTGAATTAGTTCCAACTGCAAATCTACTTTCTTTCTTTTATGCTACACTGCCTTTAACAACTCCCCCTGCACTGGGTAAGTAATACCATCACAACAAATCCTGTGCTAGCTGACTGTTGGCGGAGCTGGTGGTAATTTCAGTGTTTAGGGTGGCGGTTGTGGCTCGGAGTGGAGATCGCCCTAGTCAAAGCAGGGAGGCAGGGACCAACAGTCTTGCTCCTGAGAGTCTAGTCTAAATCTCAGCTTCTTTATTGTGGGCTGCCACCCCAAGGCACACATAATGGAATACGGATGTTGTGGGAAAAGTGCCAATCATAAGAGGTATTTGGATCGGTAACAACAACAACAACAACAAAATTGACTCAATATCAATTAGTACATGATGGATCCAAGTGTTTGTAGAAGACCTGGCCTGAAATGTCACCCTGCTTATGGTGATACACACACATGAAGGCAAAACATTCACACACGTAAGATAAATCAGTGTAAAGGAAACTGCCGTTTGAGTTGCTAATTTGAGTTTCATTAAAAAATACTATCCAATAGATTTTGGTTTGGGATCAAGATGGGATTTCCAACCATTTCTAACATGGCTCTAGACATACCTCTGCCATGTTTGCATTATGTATTTATGGGAAGTGGCATCATCACCAATGGCAACTGTAAAATCAAAACACAGATCAAGGCCTCACATCCTACAGGACCAATACTCAGGTGCGATTTAGTTGTTTATAGAAAATAAATAGGCACATTCGTCTCGCTGGCCTGCAGATTTCCTTTCATCTTTAATAAACAGTAAAATTTTATACACCAAAGAATTGTTTTAAAATAAATTTATGCATAATTCATCCCCAGTTTGTTTGATTTGCATACCTATTTGATATGCCGGCAGACCTGCGGTCACATAAATGTGCTTGGGCAAATAGAAGTTATGAGGAGAAAAGTTAATCAGCCCTGTTTTTAACACAAAGCCATCTGCAAAAACTTACTAATAATTAAATCTATTCACTAAGCAATTGTTCAGACCAGGCATTCCAGTGGAGGGCTTAATAGACTTGTAGTGCTTAGACACAATGGTATGTTATTCGGCAGTAAAGAAAAAAATCAAATGTAGAAATCTGCAGGAAAAATGAACAGAATTGCAAAAATATTTTACCAAGGGGGACAAACCCAGGCTCAGGGAGGCAAACCCCATGTGTTCTTTCTCATACATGGATCCTGGCTTCTAATTTTTAGATTTGTCTGTTTAACCTGGAGTGTCTGTAGAGGTCAAGAAGCAGAGAGAGCTCAAGGCGGGAGATGGGAGAGAACTTAACTGGGAGAGAGGGTAAAAGAACACATGGGACATGAACAGAGGGAGTGAATATTGGGGGTTAAAGCTTTACGCAGGGATGGTGGGGGGGGAGGGTAAAAGAGGCAGTGGAGGTAGGTTAACCAACATGAAAGATGCATGCAAAAGCCTTCCGGAAACCCACTTCTTTATTCACGCATTTAAAACACAAACAAAACGATACATAAAGGGGCCTGAAAGGAGGTAGCCTGAACAAGTGGACAATTCTGCTCCCAGAAGGCCTGTCACTCATCTCTGTGCTGGGCATGGGGTACCTTCTTGGGGAGAACACTTAACGCCTGACTTTCTTCATCAGGGTTGTTCAACGTAAGCAAGTCTGCAAAGCCAGAATGTGGACTAGTGGTCATCTAGGATTTGGGCTGTTGAGGACATGAAGAATCGTAGATAAAGGGCACAGCATGTCTCTTTTCACGTAATTGTTTTTATTAATTCTTTGGGAATTTCACGTCATCCACCCCAATCTCATCCATCTCCCAGTCCCTCCGCATCTGGCCCTCACCCCTGTAGTGTTTCCCCCAAAGGAAAATTAAAAAGAATAAAAATAATAAGATGAAGAAGAAAATAATAAAATAAAAATAAAATACAGATAGGAATATTAATTTCAATTAAAAACAAACAAGCACACAAACAAAAATCCCACTTGACTCCTCTGTTTCTGCCTCCCTGTCTCTTCATTTGTCTTAGCAGCTTTGGGAGCAGCTGTGTATCATGTACTGTACATACGCTTTGTCCAAACAGCTTTCCTTGAAAATGTGGGATACCTTCTTACGAGTTATGGGTCAGGGAGGTTCTAGAGGATCCCTCCCCAGCAAAATTGCCATTGCTCTCGACTTTCCATCTCGTCTCCATGTGAAGATCCCATTCCTGAAGATACTACACACTTCAGCAGCAAGACATAGGGACATCCAGTGGGAACTGATATAGAAACTTCTTTCCTCTTGCTCAGCTTTCCTCCTGCCAGAGGTACCGTTCAGGCTGCTGGAGGAGAAACTACATCAACAGCCTTACTTGATATGAGGCCCTGTGATAGGCTACTGCCCTGCCAGGGAGGATGTTCCAGCTGGTGAAATGATGGTGTGACTGTTACGGGTGTAGCCAACTACTTTCTGATTAGATCTAAGGCCTATTCCATCTGAGTCATTTGAGCTTGTTACTATAAACAATGCCAACAGGTTGTGGCTGGAGCGGTCATCGACCCTAAGTGGGAAACCTATTGCTGTTGCTTTACTGAATGGTCATGTTGTAAAACTGCCTTCTAAATATTGATGCTTATACCTAGAGATTGGTGCTGCTTTCAGCCTTGGTCAGAGGAGTTTCTTGTTTCTATAGAACAGCAGTGATGAAGAGAATCATACCTGGCCACCAGAAATATGGTGAAAGAGAGGAATGTAAGAAGAAAGATGATGGAGAAGAGCATGCCCTAAAATACTGCCCCCTGGAAATGATGTAGCTCTCCCACTTATGAACTCATGCATCTGCGGTCACTTGCACAAGATCAGCACAAGATCAAGCCAGTCGACATTTGAGCGTGGATGGAGGAGGGGCCATGAGGTTCCACTTCTCGTTCAGGAGCTATTGGCAGCTAATGGCTGCTGGGAGAGGCAGTCATTTTGCTCCTTGATGTGGCCCCTGGTGGGTTGCCCAGGCTTGGTGGATAGTCCCACACCCATATGCATACGGGCATGGGTATGCATATGAACTAGATTCAATGGGTTATATCTATCTAAAAAGAAGCGGAAATGAAGGTGGGAGAGGAATGTGCTGGGGATAGTCTCGAGGAGTGGAAGGGGGAGTAAGGTACTGGGTATAATCAAGATACATTGTATACACATATGGAAATGTTGAAGAATAAATATAATTATTAATAAAAAACTAAAATTAGGCAAGTGGGGGCTTCTCTGTCTCATTGCTGCCACTTCTTCCCATTCTTTCCTCCTTTGTCCCTGGAAGATAAAGCCTCATACACAAAACTCTAAGATGCTCATAAGCTTTGGAGTTAAGATGCTTCCCAGCCCTTGAACTCCAGCACAGTGACCTGAACTCCAGCACAGTGACCTGAACTTTGTGTACTGATTTGATGACAAGAGGGGTTAAAGATACAGTGGTTACAATAATCCCTTCTACTGGGCAGAGAGCAGAGAGTGCAAGACTAAGAATAGCTACATGGACAAAGAAGACAGAGCGTCTTGCTATCTGTCAGAGGGAGATGAGGCAGCCACGTGGGCCTGCTGCTTACTAATGCAGTGTCCACAGCTCCTGCTTGGCCCATGGATGGGTCCTGAATAATTAATCCTGGGACTGCTCAGTCACAAAGTGCTTCCTAAATAACCTTCTGTCAATAGCGGTTTGAATAAGGACCAAGCTCTATATGTGATAGTTTTCTACTGATTGGTTTTGTGCATGGTCCCCTCCTGGGTCACCTCCTCAGGCAGGCACAGTTTGTTAAGAGCCAAATGTCCCCCTTCTCTAAGTTCCTATGCGGGAGCGCTAGCCCTTGGTATCTCCGAATTGACTGTACACAGAGATGCACAGCAAATGTGCAATCTTGGGAATGAACCCTCATCCAGAATGCTTGTGTCCCTGGGAGAAGAGGAGTCTGCAGCACAGATGCACAGAGGGCAGTTATGAGAAGACACTCAATGACAACAGCTATAGACTAGCCAAGGAGAGATGCCTTGGAAGGGCTGCTACTGCTGCCACCCTGACCACAGACTTTCAGTCTCCATAACTGGAAGGAAATCCATGTCTGCCATGACAGCCACCCTGTCCGTGATACTTTATGGCAGCCCTGGCAGGCTATTTGTAACATTGCTCATTTGTGAAGGACAGGGTTCCAGGGTGCTACCAGTTGGCATCAGCAAGACACAATGTATCCATGAGGTCTTGCTTACTAAAAGGGAGAGTCCTCTTTACAAAAGGGTTCTTTCAGCTGCCTTCTTCAGGAGTAGCAAGTCACTCCAGTGCATTGAAATCTCACTGGAGACAGTGAGCTGGGAAAAAATGCTCTGTTGATCAGGAACTGAGAGACCCATGGACACAGTGCTAAATATCGGAGACTCTACAAAAATCTGTGAAATTTCTCCCCAGGGAAACAGAATGATGAGCTGAACTTCAAGGAAGACAGGGAGACAAAGGAGAGAAGAGAAGAAGGAAAGTGAACAGAAACCAAGAGACAGGGAAAGGGGAAGGGAGGAGGGAGAAGCAGTCGGTGGAGGATGAAGGAGGGAGGGAGGGAGGGTTAGTCCAGGCAGAGTTCAGTCAAGCAAGGGGACAGCATATGGCCAGTACAAAGCCCACAAAGGCATCAGTACTTAGAGGTCCAGATACAAGGACAACTTAGGCTATGTTAGCTGTAAACACTGAAAATAAATATTTAATCCTCTGAGCTGTGCTAACAAAATGTGCATAAACACACACACACACGCACAAGCATGCAAGCATATAAATGTGTGTACACACCAATGAAATTTCGAGGGCAACTAGTTCATAAGAAGTGGGGATCAATGGGAGGGGTGGGGGACAAGAGAGGGTAATGGGTAAATGTGAGTCAAATGTGTTGCAGACATGTATGAAAATGTCATTATGAAGCCCATTAGTATGTATAATTAACATGTGCTAACTAAAACATTGAAAAACACAAAATAGGTATTTGAGGATGTCACCAAAACTGTGAAGAGTTCCCAGGGCTCATGGGATTTTATGAAATACACAGGTATTAGAATCAATGTGCTGGGCATAGCTTCCTAGGCAGAATGTCACCCTTGCTGAACTGCAGGGAACATAGAAAATACACATAAAGGCTTAGCAAGTCATCCAAATCAATATATCATACGATCATAAATATGGATATATTATGGAATACAATATGCAACTCATTCCACATTTTCATTGTTAGTGATTTGGGTGAGTTACTTTATGTGTATTGATGTTATTTGCCACATCTACATAGAAAATGAAATTCATGAAGTGATGTAATGTATGTAAATCTCCGGCATTTAGTGGGGGGGGGGACTAATAAATATTATGTTTTTTTCATACTGAGTTAGCCTCCTTCCCTCTCTGTGTCCCCCGCTGTAGCCACTGTCACCATGATCGCTGGTATTTTGCTGTAATGTTGTGTCTACACGCCTGCTCCTCCAGCTGGGCCCGTGTTTCCTGACAGCATGGTCTGGGTTGCGCTCTTTAACAACTTCCATAGTTTGGCTCATTCAACAGTGAGAAATTAACCTGTGGTTTCCTTCCGCAGCACCCCAGTGGTGGCCTGACCTGACACCTGCAATTGAGAATATCTGATGATCTTCTCTTTCCTAGACAGAACCTTTCAAGTCCACAATTCCGCCTTAACTCTCCTCTCATGCCCCTGGCTAAGCGGTGCCTGTGGAAAAAGCTGTAGGACCCTGATAAATATTTGCGAAATGGATTTTGCTTTGATCTGAATGAAAACCAAAGTTAATATTGACTGGACTCCACAGCTGGCATGAATCATAGTGGGGAGGCCTGACAGCGTGAAGCCAGCGCTGTTTAGTCCTGTGGGTTTCGTAGGGTCAAGACACAGAGCATTGTGGGACCTCTGAACCACTGATAGGCAGGAAAAATGACCAAGGGGCAGTGGTCATCTCCTGCTCTAGTGGTGGCTTCTCACCCTCAGCATGATGAAGTCAGCAATGGATTGAAATAGCACTCTCTCTGGGCAACCTTCTGGAACCTTCTGTATAAACACCATTGACCACGCTCTTCTCTCTGTCCTACGTAGCTTGGGAGACACATCTCTTCCTGACAGGGCGATGGTCACACTTGTTCTTAGGCTCTTCTCTCCCAACCCTAGGCCTTTCATCAAACAGGCCATTTCAGAGGCCAGAAAGACCCCTCCCCCTTTTTAATGGCCTAGGGATTTGTGTCTCAGCTGTGACACTGCTGGCCCAGACCATGCCCAACTTGTGTATCTAGAACTTTCTAAACAGTTTTACTGGAACCCTCTGGTAGTAGCCTTTGTCCCAGGATTAATGGCGCTGTTCCATTCTGGGATACAGCTGTGGAAGCAGGCAGCATGTCTAACAGATGCCCTTGGGTTGTAAGCAGGGTTTTGATTTTTGAGTTTGTTTTTTTTTTTTTTTTATGTGATTTACAGCCAAAAGAAAGCCAGCTTTGAGCTCTCAGGTCTCTATGCCAACCCAATTGCAGGTCCTCTTCCCAGTGGGTTTTTTTTTTTCATGTGCCAACTAGAAAACGGGTCTGGCATTGACTCCTCTCAGAGGCAGAGGTACGGCTACAAACAGGCTGGACCGGTGCCCGCCTCCTCATCATAGTGTGCAGAGATCACTTTGGCTCCCTGGAAGACTCCAGCGTTGTTTCCTCAGATAGCATGATTTGATTGGGAAGAAATAGGCTCAGAAAGAGTGGGGAGAGACTAGCAGCGGGTTGCCTCTGATGAATCACCTGGGTAGGTCTCAGGTTGTCCCTTCAGGATCCAACCCCAGACCAATTGAACTAGAACCTCCAAGGGTCAGCACTTTCCAAACTTCCCTCCCTGGTGCCTGGCATGCAAGGGGTTAACACTAGGTTTTGGCAGGACCATCAGAGCCCAGCTAGGTCTGGACCCAGGACGACCAGAGCCCAAGTTCATAAGCAAGTTGCGACACAGCCTCCTACAGATCCTCCCAGAATCCCAGGTCCACACTCCCCCCATCCCCGTCCGCATCACACAAACTCTTCCCACACAATCCTCCCACTTCCCCGACCTCCTGTGATTTCATTTTCCCACTTGGCATTTTGTTTTGATGTTCAAGGCATAAAGGGCCAATAGCTTCCCCCAAGCTATTTCTCCTCCAAAGCAGTGAAATAGCTTCGCAATTTTGGAGACATTTAAAATGCATTGTTTTGCTGGGGGACCCGATGGGGGGAATCCAGGATTTCTCCTAAATCCTATCATAGAATACTGAGGGCTTCCAATCGAGATGCTTTTCTATCTCAGAGTCTTGCTAGTCACGGAGGCAGAAGCCTGTCCGCCTGTGCCAGGCTCAGGGAAGAAGGAATGGTGTTGCATGCAATGCTGTGGCTCTTCGGGCCACTGCTGACACAGGTCAGGATTCCTCACAGAGGTCTGAGTCCCTGCTATATGACTTTATCCTGGGTCCCCTTCTGTAAAAGGGCAGAGGCGCCAGCTAGTGAGGCACTGGCCAGGCTGGGGACAAAGGTCCTGAACATTTATACAGCCTATGGTAACTGTTGCTTGTCTTTAAGGGGTGAAGATGGAGGACTTTATCAGAGCACAGGTGTCTGTGAGCCTCATGAGTGAGGTCTCTGGTGTGAGCGGAATGGCTGAGCTTGGGCTATGTTTTCCTGACTGCCTCCCTCCTCCTCCTTCCCTTTTTCTTCCTTCTCCCCGTTCCTTCTACCTCTTCCTTTCTCCCACTCTTTCTTTTAGACAAGATTTTGTAGCTCAACCTTACAGTCCTCCTAGATCACAGGCCTGTACTACCTACCAGCCCTGGTCGATTTCCCACTCTGAGAAAGACTCTTTCTCTCTGGGTGGTTTGGCCTTCAAAACATGATCACAAAGACCATGGTAAAGAAACTGAAAATAGAAGCTGCTCTCAAACCAGAGATTTTGACTTCACTGGCTGGGCAATGGGCATGCAGGTTTGTGTGTGTGTGTGTGTGTGTGTGTGTGTGTGTGTGTGCAAATATGTGTGTGTGTGATGTACAGTCTATATGTGTAATGCATGTGCTGTATGTGTGCATGTGGTGTGTGTGTGTGTGTGTGTGTGTGTAAAGCTGTCAGGATTCTGTTAAGCAGACAGATACATGAGAAGCTGTTGTTAATGCCTAGTTGAAAGCAATGAAGGTTTTGTTGGGAGGCTCACAACCTTGCTCTGCGAAAGCTGGGAAGCAGGCAGGAAGTACCCAGCCTGTCCTCACACACATCTTTGCATCCTGGAGGACCTGGCATTCCCA
Organism: Microtus obscurus; assembly: GCA_963919715.1. Taxonomy (NCBI): domain Eukaryota; kingdom Metazoa; phylum Chordata; class Mammalia; order Rodentia; family Cricetidae; genus Microtus; species Microtus obscurus. The sequence goes on from CAWTZC010002521.1 coordinate 25,430,824, forward strand.
GCCTGTGTCCTTGGCTTCCCAGGCCAATACTGAGCAGCTGCATCAGGGTAGGCAGCTGAGGGCAGCATTGCGATCTTACTCCTGAAGCCTCTTTTCTGAGTGCAGGGGGAGGGGCTGCTAGGAGATCATGTGATAAGATGGGCTGAGCTGCTCAGCTGAGGATGACAGCTCTCTTGAGCAGCAGCCTTGACTCTGGGCACCAGAAACACGGTGGTCAGGATGAAAGAGTTGCCTCTGAGGAACCCCGACGATGGGCACGATCCCATGTTCCCCACACACTAGTCATGGGAGTCACACAGCAGCAGCAGCAGTGGCAATGAGGAACGGGACTGCAAGGCCTGGACAGGCCAAGTTCAAACACCACTTCAGACTCTTAGGAGTTCTGTGGCCTTGGGCTAGAAACTTAACCTCTTTGACCTCCATCTCTAAGCCAGAGATGGTAATGAGGGCTTTGGTGAGGATTAGATTAAAATAATTAGCTTAGGTAAAATCACTTGGAAGAACGCACACGGAACATAGCAAGGAATATATAAACACTCAGTACCACTGGCAATATTGTATCAGACATTGTTTCAGGTCCCACATCTCTAAACCAGGAGGAACAATGTAGCCAACACTCACTGCCACTAGTAATATTGTATCCACATTGTTTCAGGTCCTACGGCCATAGACCAGGAAGAACAATGTAGCCAACACGCACTACCACTAGCAACATTGTATCCACATTGTTTCAGGTCCTACTGCCATAAACCAGGAAGAACAATGTAGCCAACACTCACTACCACTAGCAACATTGTATCCACATTGTTTCAGGTGCATCAGCCACAAACCAGGAGTAACAATGTAGCTGACTCAGAGTAAGGGAGAGAAAATGTTTCCGCAATCTGTTCCTCATGCATAGGAGGCAACAGTGAGTTCACTGCCACTGTTAGTTATCATAGGCCACTGAGCATGCTGGGCGGGGCCTCTGAGACTCCATGGAGCAAACTGGCCAACAGCCTGAAGCAGCTTGGACCTTTCTCAGGGGAAATGTACCTTGACAGTGGGTCTGCCTCTCGGCCTGGTCAAGATTCCCAAGCCAGTAGCTGGAGGAGGGGCCCTTAGAGAAAAGAATCCACAAGTCTACCCAGCTCTGATCCCTCCTGATTGCTGTCTGCATCTAGTAATTCCCACAAACATGTCCTGGAGGCTTTGCACTCAGACAGCCATCCCCATCTTGCTTGTTTTCCTGCAGTGGCAGGGGATAAAGGTTAAATTCAACCATTTCCTATACCCTAGGAGCTAACAGTCTGCAAGGAGGGTACCACCCAAGTGGTCCCTGGACCAGATGCCGAGCCTCCCGTGCTTTGGCAAGACAAGGATGCCAGAAGCCACAGCAAGTCACAATGGTTGGGGGTGGTGGCAGTAGCCTTTTGGCACCGGCTCTTGTTAGGAACTCAGTTCATCATTTTACATGCATGTTGCCAGGTCTCTACTCTTATGGGGGGAAAATATTCTTTCTACCTTACAAGGTCATTACAAAATAAAGCAAAAACTGAGGGATTGCTTTGTGATCATGACATTGGGAACCAGATTCTGAACAAGACTGTATGAGCGGTGTCCTCTTCCTGACCCTTAAAGCCCTTTAGAGTCAGGGGCTCGGAGACTCAGGAGGAAGATGCAGTCATCTCTCCTCCCTTGTCTTTCAGAGACCCCACACTCATGAGTTTCAGGTGTTGGGGGTCGGTGAAACTCCTGTGGTATCAGCTGACCACATCCAACTGACCTCCCATCTGTGAGGCTGGGAGGAAGTCTCCCGAGAGTCTAGGGTCCTGCAGACTGCCATGATTTTAACACCAAAGCAGGAAAGGGCCTCGGAGATAGGCCACCAGAGCCAACTGGGACAAGGAAGATGAGGTTCATCCAAGGTCATGTATCAGAGTGATGTAGGCCAGGCCTTCTAGGCTCGCTCCTCATCACTGTGGGGCTCAGCTGGCACTTAGATGGTTCTCAGTTTTAAGCTGATCATTCTTGACAGAACGTTTCAATGTCAAGGTGGGGGCAGGGGAGGACAAAACTTTTGCTTCGGGCACAGTCAAGCCTTTGAACTTTCGGCTTGTCACTAAGAGTTCCTGTCCTCATGGGGAGATTGTTTGCTCCTAGAAATACTTCTACCTGGGGCATTACAAGGGACTCATGCTCAGGTTGCCTTAACACCCAGAGTCACGGAGGAGAGATGCTTGATTAATCTGCCCTGGCAGAGAGTGCACTAGGTAGATGGGGATGTTTATACCTCACATGACTTGTTGACCTAATTGAAAAAGGCCATGCTGCAGAGGCTCTGGGAAGAAGCTTTGTTTCTGCCTGGTTCAGTAGAACTCAATGAGGCATCACAGAGAACACAACCAGGTCAATGGTAGTTAAGAAGTTTTTACTGGGGCACTTGCTAGTCTCTCAAGTGCATGCACATACCTGCCAACTCGTGTGTGCATGTGTGGAGGTCGCTGTTCGACATTGGCTGCCTCCTTCAATTGATATCCACCTTAGCTTTTGAGACAGGGCCTCTCACTGAACCTGGAGCTTGGTGATCAAGCTCCCTGAATCTGCCTGTCTCCCCAATGCTGGAGGTACAGATGCATACCACCCTGTCTGGCTTTTGTATAGAGCTGATGGTGATCTCAACCTGGGTATCCATGCTTGTGTAGAAAGTGTTTACCCACTGAGCCATCTCCAGCCCATAGGTGTGCATTGATAACAATATTGCTGAGGTTGCTGGTCTAGGAATCTAACTTTGAGAACCACAGGGAAATATTGACCTGCTGTGTCTTTCTTGTGAGAGTCTAGGGATGGCTCTTCTGCAGGTCTCACTGCCACTCAATCTTTGCCATTTGCCTGCACTGCTGGGCTTTTAGGCCATCCCTTATCATCTCTGAGTCTTGGGTTCCCTATTTATCTATTACTGGACATGGTGGCCAAAGAGAAATAAATGGGCAAAAGAGATGTCAAAACTGTCAAGGCTATCCAAGTGAAAGAGCGCTACAGAGATGAATAATTTGCATTGGTATGGACCTTGGTTTATTGAAACAAATTTTAGGTCATTTTTATTATATGTATATTTATGCTCTTGATTAAGGTATTGGGTTTGTGCAGCTCATTTAATAATATAATATATAATTAAGAAATATAGTTAATAGATAATCATCTATAATAGTCAAGCTTGTAGTTGCATTAGTTAGGTTTCTAGATATATAGAGATATATTTCAGTTAGATATATATTCTTCAAACCTTTCAAAGACCTACAGAATATGGCACTCAAAATCATTTAATAACTTAGGACTTTTCATGACATGAAACACATCTGCTCCTGGCAGCACCAATCTACTTCAAAAGGAAGATGGGCATCAAAGAGGCTCCTTATGGAGTTGGTTAGCCATTTGGGCAAGAAACTGCTCTCGCCTAGACTGCTTAATGTTATGCTGTATGAATTGGACATGCAGGACCCACAGAGAAATGACTGCTGAACTTGCCTAAAGGTGAGATGATCCATTGGGGTTCCTGCTGCATGAAAGAGTCTGGTAGATATTCTGCAGAACATAGAAGAAAGTGATTAACAAACTGCCAAAATAGGCAGAACTGTCTTTGATATTTCCTGCTTCATGAGAAAGTCTGCCAGATACTATGAGCCTGTGGGCAGAAGATTGGATGCCCCAATGTTACAGAAGAACTTTGGGTGACTGTCCAGGCAGCAAGATGTCTCTGTGAATCTAAAGCTTTGGAAGCCACATACAATGCACTTCCTGTTTACTTAGGTAATAGTATATCCTTTTGGAGTCTTTGATGGAGTTGGAGAATAGATAGTTATAGTTTTCCTTAGTTATGATATAAGATAAAGTAGATGTAAATATTGTAACTGTAATTCTTGCTTGATACCTGTTTTGTTATATGTAATATTACTACTTCCTTTTTATTTTGACAAAAAATTGGAGGTGATGTGGGATTCCCCTATCTATGTGGTGAATACCATTGGTTAATAAAGAAGCTGTCTTGGCTGTGAAGGGCAGAATAGAGGTGTGGGGGGGACTAAAGTGAATGCTGGGGAAAAGAAGCAGAGCCGTGAGTTGGCATGCAGCCGCCAGAGGGAAAAGATGTGAGTAGCCAGCTGGAAACTTGCAGGTAGGCCTTGAGCCTTGTGGTAAAATATAAAATAATGGAAAGGGGTTAATTATAGATGTAAGAGCTAGATAGCAATACGCTTAAGCTATTGGCCAAATAGCATTGCAAATAATATAGTTTCTGAGTAATTATTTCATGGTCTGAGCAGCCAGAAATGAACTAGCATGTCTCAACATAAGAGGAAACAAGCATTGATTGGACAATCCCTGTGAACCAGAAGCCCTATTGGATGAAAAGAATCTGTGCTTAGGGAACTCGGGTGGATAAGGAAGACAGGTGAGTGCTGAATGGCACAGTTAGTGTAGCAGCCAAGAATCACAGGTGCCTGTGTTGGATAAGGGGCAGGGCAAGTAGCCAATGACCATCCCCAGTGCAAAGAGATGCCAAGGTAGAATCTTAAGGGGCAATGAACTGAATGGAGTTACAGAAGAAGCTGTTGTAGAGATGCAGGAATGAGATCATGCAAATCTGGATGAATGGTTAGATTGGTAACTTGGAAATTTATGCGGAGTCTGCTTGGGGGAATGGTGAGCCTGGCATGTTCACCTCTGAGTTATTGCCTGCACTCTCTGATCATGTGCTGTCCTGAGGACCCTCTACTGCCACACCACTGAGGCCTTCTCCACTGTGAAGGACTCAGCTGTCTCAATTCTCCTGCCCAATGTCACCAACGTCACTCACCAACTCACCATGCCCTGGTGTTGTGAACTGTATTGTTCTCTGTCTCTGTCTGTCTGTCTGTCTGTCTGTGTATATCTCTCTTTCTCTTACACACACACACACACACACACACACGAGCTGTTTCCTTCCTATCCATCCATCCATAGAGTCACCTTCCACATGAACAACAGTAGCAATCAGAAAGCAATCATCTTTTCATCCTCCATACAATAGCTGGGTGTGCTGATGATGTTTGTTGCAACAACAAAAATCATGTCACGAAAAAAAAAATGGGACTCCTGCCAAAGGAAAGGAGGAACAGCCTATTTAAATAAACTCAAGTGGTTCAGACACTACTGAAGGTGCCCCAAAACAAAAGCGTACTTGTGTTTCCTGGCTCTCTGCTTTGCCCGTGCCATGGAGAAGAGGGTGCCACACTGGAATGAGAGGGCCTCTAGTAACAGACCCTGTAGCCTGTGGGGATTCAGAGGATGGTTTGACTGCTCTGGCTCCCACTGTGAATTGCAAGCATTAACGAGAGCAGCTCTCTGGGATGGTCATTAGTTCTCAACTCAGTGAGAGCAGGTACTCCTGGAGGACCCGGGTGACTTTAAGAGCAGGTACTCCTGGAGGACCCGGGTGACTTTAAGAGCAGGTGCTCCTGGAGGACCCGGGTGACTTTAAGAGCAGGTACTCCTGGAGGACCCGGGTGACTTTAAGAGCAGGTGCTCCTGGAGGACCCGGGTGACTTTAAGAGCAGGTGCTCCTGGAGGACCCCGGTGACTTTAAGAAAGACGTGGGCAGATAAAAATAAGCTGCCATGCCATTGGGTCCTGGGGAGAGCCGCCTGCATCCCTTACTATGTTGGTCTCTTCCAGACTGCGGTCCTACTTGATTCATCCTCACATCTGCCCTGCAGAATGAGCACTGTTAGGTTCCTTTGACAGTGGGGAAAAGACTTATAAATAAACAGCGAAGCTGGAATCGTGATCTAGGTTACACAATGAGTCAGGAGTCTGTAACTGAGCTATAACCAGAAAGACAGATCGTTGTAAGTATTGGTGAGGCTGAAGGGAATCCATGCCCGTTGCTGGTGGCAATGTAAAATACTGCAGTCACTTGAAACAATCTAAGAGTTCCTCTAACAGTTAACGCCTAGATGTACGTCTAGGAGAAACAAAATGGGTAGGCATAAGGAAATCTGCACACAGATGTCCACAGTGGTACAGTGCAATCCATCACAACAAAGGGGTGAAACTATCTCCTACATTCGTTTACTAAACACACGTATCTAGTAATAGAATATTGGTTAGCAATAAAACATAAGAAATTACCGGAAGATAACATCATGTGGACGAATCCTGAAACATACTAGAAGAAAGAAGCCACCCACAGAAGAATGCAAATAGAATGATATCATCTACTGGAAAGTTAAGCACAAGCAAATCCAGGCTCTAAAAGCATAACAGTGGCCATTGGTGTCTGTTATATCTAGCAAGATGAATGGGAGTGGAGGTGGGCTCATACTGGAAGAAATCTGGAATGATTATTGATGGGTGTTGGCTCTTCGGAGGATGATGAGAGAAATGTTTCAGAAAGCACTGTGGTGAATGCTTGTCTGAGCATGGGAAATAACTCATGGAGAGATAGCAACACATCACACGTGGTGGTTGTGGGGCAATTCATAGAGTCCCCTGTGCACGTTCCATGGTGTTTTCAGTGACAGCGTCTTGGGAAGGTATGATTGCTAACACGACGGGTGGAAGACCCACCAGCTTTATTCATATTCTCATCTGGATTGTGCTCGCCTGCGTCTGTGTTAATGCCTATGTAATTTTATCGCCTCTAAAGGGTTTGTGTGTCTCTCAGCACAGTCAAGACAAAGGGCAAGTCTGTCACCGCAGAACTCCTCCTCATCACACATATACAACACACACAACACACACACATACATACAAGCACTATTATATAGGGGCGTATCATGTGCTACTGCACATATATGGCGGTCAGAGGACATTTTTCCAGAGCTGGCTGTCCCCTCCCACCGTATGCCTTCACCTGCTGAGCCATGTATTTGCCTTCCCAGCTGCCCTTTTTCTCACTCCAGACCCCCCACCCCTGGTTCCATTCATCTCCTGTCACTAACCACTAATCCACCCTCTATTTATAAAAATTTGTAACTCCCGAAAATCCAGTGGACTCATACAATATCTATGTCTATAAATACAACCTTTCTCATTCGGCATAATTCCCTAGAGATTCATCCAAGTGTTGGGCATGTTGTTAATTCATTCAGTTTGGGTGCAGAGGGAAGGGAAGAGGCATGGGATAGCCAGATTCCACCTGTCTTAGCATCTGCCCACCGAAGGATGTCTGCAATTAAAGATTACCTGCTTTGAATCTCCTCTTAGGTGGTAGGCATGCAGACTTCCACTGTATTCTCTCTATCCCAGAGAATGCTTAATTCAAGTACAAGAAAAGAAAGGGATGTCAGGAATGCTGGGTCATCCTCCGACCTGATCATCCGCTCTTGTATACAGGAAGCGGGGCCTGGGTACCAGATGGCTTGAGGTTCTAGACCTCACATGGGAGCACAGAAACCTCACAATAAAATCTCCCATGGTCCTTGAGACCAACCCAGAATGGGAGCAAAGATCTGCCTGAGAGCTGGGAATATGGAATGCCGATTGCAAAGGTGAGAATCTTCTTCTAATGAGGACAACGCTGCTTGGGACTTTTGTTGCCTGCGAGTAGATAATGAGGCCCAAATACTATCTGTTTCTGCCAGGTGCAGAGAGGAGCCATGCGGAGCCCTGGTTTCCTGTGTGCCTCCCACACTGCTCCCACTGCGGCTTTTGCCTTCTTTGCTTAAATCCTTGCAAATATGTATTATGACTTCCATAGCCCTGGGAAGAGCAGAAGGAGAAAAAAGAGCCATGCCACAAGCATCCAGTAGGGGCTCATCTAGGGCTCAAACACTTCCTTACCCACAGCTTAGAGATCCATCTCTGCCCCTAATCTGCCGAGAGAATAGTGACACACACTAGGAGGGCCACATAAATCGATGGTTCTTGCTATGGGACAGAGGCAAGAGCAAGGCAGTCACCCTAAGATGTTAAAGCAGCCTACGTGGTGGGAGAGTTCACCTTCCAGGAGGCAAGAGCAAGGCAGTCACCCTAAGATGTTAAAGCAGCCTACGTGGTGGGAGAGTTCACCTTCCAGGAGGCAAGAGCAAGGCAGTCACCCTAAGATGTTAAAGCAGCTTCCGTGGTGGGAGAGTTCACCTTCCAGGAGGCAAGAGCAAGGCAGTCACCCTAAGATGTTAAAGCAGCCTACGTGGTGGGAGAGTTCACCTTCCAGGAGGCAAGAGCAAGGCAGTCACCCTAAGATGTTAAAGCAGCCTACGTGGTGGGAGAGTTCACCTTCCAGGAGGCAAGAGCAAGGCAGTCACCCTAAGATGTTAAAGCAGCCTCCGTGGTGGGAGAGTTCACCTTCCAGGAGGCAAGAGCAAGGCAGTCACCCTAAGATGTTAAAGCAGCCTACGTGGTGGGAGAGTTCACCTTCCAGGAGTCCTGGAAGATCGAACAAGGTTTAGAGAGTTCACAGTATCCAAAGATAGGAGCCCACTCCTGGTCTCTCAGACAAGACGTGGTATCAGAAAAGCCCAAATAACACACGCTTCTTCTGACTTGGGCAATGGATTCAAGGCTCCCTTGTGTCCACCTGCTGCTCTGAGCTCACAAAGTCACCTTAGTCTGTGTGTTTTCTCCTCTCTGAGATGTCACTGTGCAATGGAAGGATGGATGTGACCCCTGCAAGTCTGCTTCTGGGCTCAGTCTCTAGCTCGGACACTTGTCGCCTAAACAAACTTTCCTAGAAAGGCCACTTGGAGCACAGCAGAGTTTGATCTCAACAGGGCTGATGATGATGGTGGTGGTAGTGGTAGGAGATTGATGGCTGAGTTGCTTTGAGAGTCAAGAGAAATGATGCATCAAATGCCAAGTGATCAACGAATGGCAATCGCTGGTTATAAGTAATATGGGGAGAGAGCCGACTCTTCAACAGACGCATAACAAGGGTGCAGCTTGTGCAAGCCACTATTCAGGAATTCTTCCAGGCCTTCGCTAGAGCAGGAAGGATGCAGACCAGTAAGCAGGATTTTGGGGCACAGGTGAGGTTAACTTAGCCTTCCTTCTTCAACTCTCCCTGCTGCCCCAGTGCTGCCCCCTGTAGGCTGCTCTTCTCCAATGCTTTCTGCTGCCCCTATTCTCTGCCTGTACCACACATGCCTAGGCTAGAGACAGCAGTTTGCTCCTTCCATGGTGTTACAGGGACCAAGGGCTGAGGCTTTCAAAGGGACTGAAAACCCCTAGCAGATTGAACCCATTCAAACTCCTTGAATGTTACAGATCACTCCATACCTGATTCCAGGTGACTCCAAGAACCCCAGACAACGTTTATCTTCATGGGGACAGAGGAAAGAGCTCCCCTAGGGCTCCTCTCTCCAACCCCCAGGACAGACTAGTGGGAAAGCAGCTCCCCCAACAAGCATCCTTAGCATTGGGCCTTCTGAACAAGCAAGTGGGAGGCTCAGCAGAGGTGGAGAGCAAGTGTACTGGCATCTCCAGCTGCCCTCAACATGCCAGGGATTGCAGATTTCATGCAATCCCCCTAACTGCTGGAGCAAGAAAGGCATTGCCCCACTTTGCAGATGAGGAGGCAGAGGTGCCGTGATTAATTTGTCCTGGCTATATAAACTTTCAACAAGCCCGGCAGCTCTTGATTTTAGATGTGGTTGACGCCAGTACCGCTGGTCATTCAGTTACACCAGCCATGCTTTACCAGGGAACCCCCTTAGAAACTTGTTTTTCTTGACTACTCCCTGGTTCCTGTCTTTATTTTTTGTGCACTCAGCACTGCACATCTGTTTATATACTGTAGCCTTTGGGGGAACACAAACCATTATAATAGTATTTTCTCACCCCTAATTCCCAACTAACAAACTTACCCCCTTAGCGGCAGTACTGCCCCTGTTGAAAATACATAGATTAAAACGAAGGTTCTCAAAGGCAGTTTCTGGGCTGGGAAATTCCCACAGCCTAAAGCTTAAGAAGGGAACAGAGAAGGGTCGTTTCATTGAGTCATGCCTTCTTTGGAGCAGGCAGCTATCTTTGGTCTGTCTATTCCCTGCTCCTTTCTTTATCCCTCTGATCATCCACCCCCTCGGAGAAGCTTTCCTGGGTGCCTCTACCTGAAGCTGGGTCAGTTCCCTTTCCACACAGCAATGTCAAACTGTGTGGCCGCGGTGCATACAAGCATCTCTGTCTATAAGGAGAAGGATCACAACCTACCCATTTGCACGTAATTGGTGCTCAGAAGATGTTTGCAGAACAAAAGAGCCCAAGCACTTGCTTACTTGGCCTGCCTGCCACTGCACTGCAGGGCTTGGTGTTCATTCCAGGCTAATCTGGGCTGGCTGGCTCCCGGAATTCCTCCAGAATGCGGCATTCAATGGGTATCTTTTCTTAAACAAACTTCTGTTTATCAACATCTGTAGGCGGTCAAGGTCCCTTTGGGGCTGAGACAAGCACAAGCCAAGACCACAGAAGAACAATGATAGCAATGTTGAAAGACAGATTTTTATGATGTACAAACATCTCTACTCTCTTGACTTATAAGGTTAACTTAGAAGGAAAATGACATTAAGTTGTGTGATGACCAAGGAAGCCTTAACTGATGACATTGACTCATTTACAGCAGTGGAGACCCAACAGTAATCACTTTAGACTTCTGCTTTCAGAAATATAGCTTCCTACTCACCCCAAGGAATTCTCCTGACGCTTAATATATTCATTTATCTGTAAATGTATAGCTCAGCTGGCAAGATGCAGAAGGAAACCCTCAGAGGCCATAATAGCACAAGATAATACAGCATGGCATGAGATGGGTGTCCTTAAGGTATCTGATTACCCTTGGTGGTATTGGGGCTTTCTCTTACAAAGCAACAACACAGGAAACAAAGCCACTGGCCTTCAAAAGGAGGGGAGACAGACAGGCAGGAACCCTCAGATACAGCTAGGGCCCTAAACTTTTGTGTGTTGATGAATTAGAAAAGCCCAGAACCCCACACCTTCTCACCACAGGACACAGCAAGGAAACTTGGCCCTATCAGAGGCAAAGGAAAAAAAGAAGGGAAAAGAAAAGACCCTCTGAGAATTTCCAAGCACAAAATGACCCTTATGTTTTATTACCTTATGGGCAGAAAAATATCCCCACCCCCCAAAAAGCCCAAAGTCCAAACTGTATATTTAATTTGAAGCAACCCTGAGGTGGTTTCCTCTAGAGAAAATGCCCTTTCTGCAGCAGTGAATTTTCAAATCAGCCTTCAAAGAGGTTCCCAAATTTCCAAATCATGAACTCACACCAATCAAAGAGTACACGTGAAAAAGAGCCTCCATTAGAAGAGAGGCAGAAGAAACAGTGACCGAAATGAGCAGCTGTACGCAGGGTTAAGTCCACAGCAATCAGAATCGGGCAATAAAATAGCAGGTGCAGTCGGTGCAGATACCACAAAGACTGGGAAAGTTTACATCAAGACCACACTGTCAGAAAAGCAAAGCCGATAAAGGAACAGGAGCTCCTCACACCTGGGGTTCTAAGGCTGTCTTGCAGTATCAGCATGGGTCAGAAAACAAAAGGCTTCCCGTCCCAGCACTCAGGAAGCAGAGGCAGGCAGATCTCTGTGAGTTCAAGACCATCCTCGTATACTTTTGAGGCCAGCCAGAGCTACATAAAGAGTTAGTCTCATTAAAACAAATGAGAAAAAAAAAAGAGATTGGTATATTGGGTAAATCCCTGCCTGTCTCCGAGCCTTGGTTTCCTCGTCTGTAAATGGAAGGAAGGGTACTCTATTTCAAGTCCAAGTCTTGACATTAGCATTTGATGGAAAGCATCTCCTGGGCTTTGTTTTTTTCTTGTGCCACCCCATGGCTATAAGTATCGTGCATGAATTTTAGTCCTCGTGATCTTCCAGCAAAGTAAGAACTAATAATATCTATTTTATACAGACAGCTGGTGACTTGCGTGGAGTCCAGAACAGGTAGCCCAGGCTTGGCCTCCACCAGTGTGATTTGAGAGCCTTCCCTCTATGACTTAGTCCACGGCCTCCTACTAGGCTTGGTGCTCAACATTCTCGTGTTTTCTCTGACCTGCTAGGAGTCTGTCTTAATAGGGAGCAACTCCTTGGCTTGAATGGGCTACTAGTAGCAACCGGAATAACCGCTCCAGGGACAAGGAAATACCAAGTTAATCATCAACCACCAAGGTTTCTAAGTGCCGTCTACAAGCAATGCCTGTGCTTATTTGATGATTTGGATGAGAGCCTCCTCGGACAGAGTAGCAACCAGTGACAGACTGCTGAGGCTCATCTTCCAAACAGCCACTCACAGAAAATTACCTGAAGGTCCTTCTCTCAGCCCTGGTTTCTCATGTGCCAAATGGGGATGATGAGTATGTAATATCACATTCATCTTCTCTGGGTTGATGGGTTAATACATGTTGGGCATAGAGTGTGCATTCTGCAAATGGTCCTCACTATAGCTGTGGGTGCTGCTCTCCCACCTGCCCACACTGGGGAGAGGTGGGACTTTGTGGTGGATGACCTTGAGAGAGTTCCAGCTTCCCCCACTTCCATGCTATATGACTTTAAGTCACTGACCGTCTCTGAGGTTCCACGGCCCCATCTGTGAATCAGAACTCACAGTGTTTACCTCTCCCGGTAGCCGTGAGGGTTAAATGGGCTGTGAAATGCACAGCGCGGTGGTTGACATCCCGCGGGCCCTCAACAAACGGCTCCTCTCACCCCTGGAGCACTTCTGCACGCGTGGATTTTCCTCTGCGGTTACAATCCAAAGAAGCGGAGGACTCTGAGCCTTTGATCGACTTGTTGTGCTTTTCCACCAGGCGAACTTTCGGGAAAGCAATGGGAGGTGGACGATATCTAAACGTATTCCTTTCACGGTATGTGTGTCAAGGCAATACAGTCGAAGAGGTCCAAAGTCTTGGAGATGGGCCGTTCGACTCCTGCCTTGGCTGCTTTGGCAAATTGGGCAGAGAAGTACGTGGCTGAAGGTGCAATTAGCAACAGGAAGCAGGCCTTGTGATTTGGTGATTGAAGCACCAAGGATAATGACACCGATCTTCCGTTTGGAAATAAATTAGGCATTCAGCTTGCAAGCGGCTGAATGGCTCTGTAATCACTTTAAACACACGCACACACACACACACACATACACACGTGCACACACACACACACACACACACACCCCTCCTACTGTGCATCACACTCTGGGGAAGCAGGATAGTTAACTAAGGTTGACATGAAGGATAGCATGAAAGGGTTCAGAACCTACGGAGCCAAATCCATAGTACCGGCTGGACTCAAGGCTTCTAATACAAACCCTGCCAGGCCTGAGCATTGGGCAGATTTCTACAGAAGGTTCTGGCAATGTCTCCCTAGTCGTTACCTGTCAAAAATATGAGATGCCAGAGCCAGAGGAGGTTCCATTTGGGCAAATATAACTGTGGGCTTCAGGCTCAGTTAGCGGTACTGTTGGGATTTCTATTCAGATCAACCATTCGCTCTGTCTCAGCCTAAGCATGTGTTTTGTTTGTCCGATGATATTAATTAGAGAGGCTGCTGTTGGAAGCTGATGTAGGCATTGGGAGGTAGTGGACACCCCAAGTCTCTAAGCGAATATAGAGGTACAGACTCAGTGCAGGAGATGCAGCCAGGGAAGATGGGCAGAACATGAGAAGAAAGCCTGAAACCTATGTGAGGTTAGCATGACCACCGCTGGCCTCCGAGGACTCCACCTCAGTGCGACAGCCTAGCGCTCTCTGAAGCCACACTCACCATTTCCTCGCAGCGCCACAGCTAAAGGACAAAACAAACGGCACTGAATTCACCATGTCACAGCTATGCCTTCCTGGGCAAGATTTTTCTCTGAGTCACAGCTTAAAAATAGAAAAAGCCCTATATCATACTTGCGCAAAAATATAAGCTTTGTGCTGGAGGTGAAGCTCACACCGTGGTCTACCACAGATGTGACACATCGCAAGAGTTCACTTAAATGTACATCACCCTTGATAGCTGACATCATCGCTGCTACACGTGACAGCGCATTCTTAGCCTCCTAGGACTGATTTGTCCATATATATATATATACACACACAAGAACGGGGGGGTCCAAGTTAGGATTATTTTTCCAAACTGACCTCATACCCTACTCCCTCTGACTTCCTTCGTTCCAGTCACCAACCAAGATGGACATCTCTGACAGGGTCTGATCAGCTGAGTATGTCAGTCACTAGTTAGTACCTCTAAAGGATAGTAACTTGGGTTTACATCTTAACTGCGGTACTGTTTATGGAAGAGGAGTCAGTGCGAAAGTGGAGACCGGCTGCCATCTCTGGAATCTGTCATAGTATATACCAAAATTTGGAAAAAGAAGCATTTTTTTTTTTAGTGTTCCCATTCATCTTTCCATGAGTTAAAAAATATGCTTGGAAAGATATGATTATAGGGACGGGGAGGCAGTATATATGTGTAGTCTGTGTGCTTATGGAGTGCATGTATTTGGTATGTACAGGCCCATGGAAGGAAGCCAAAATAAGCTACCCAGTGCCCAATTTTATTACCTTGGAATAGGGTTTCTCACTGAACTTTGAGCTAGACTGTCAACTAACCAGTCCCAACAATCTTCCTGTTCCTGCCCCCCACAGTACTGCGGTTAGAGGTGCATGCATTCACATCTGACTTTTTCAGTCGGTGGTAAATCCAGATCCCAGTGTTGACACAGCGTTTGATTTTGTCCATTGAGCCATCGCCCCAACCCAGGACCATGCTTTTTGTTTGTTTTGTTGTCTCTGTTTATTCCAAAAAGCAATATGTAATGATCAATACTCAGGTCCAAACTAGGGATGCTAACTAAGGTCAGATGGGTGAGTGGTTAACACGGTCATCAGAATCCTAGGCAGGCTTGCTAAAGTTCTGGGCTTGAATCCCAGCTCTGCCATTTACCAGGCAGTCTGTTGACTAGTAGACATTTACTAGACAGACTAAGGGGTCATAGGGAAGAGAGCCCCAATTCTCCTATCTGTCCAATGGAGTCTCCCAGTAGCTGGTCTGCTAGGAGCATGAGAAATTCTGGGCAGTGCTTGGCCACCTGTTTCCCTCCTCTTGTTGCTGCTTGATCTCTCTCTCTCTCTCTCTCTCTCTCTCTCCCAAACAGTGTCTCTCTAAGAGCCCTGGCTGTTCTAGGGCTCACTACGTAGAACAGGCTGGCCTTGAACTCACAGAACTTCACCTGCCTTTGCCTCCCCTCCCAAGTGCTGGGATTAAAGGCGTGCACCGCCACACCTGTGTGCCATTTTCAACTTACAAATGCAGGGATCCCTGAGGGTTCCCAAGACCTCTTAGATCACCTATGAGTTCAAACTATTTCCGCAAATGTTCTATACTCGTTTTCCTCCCCTCTCCCTCATGAATGCCGGTGAACCCTCCAGACTGGAGGCAGAGCGAGGACACCTTTTGGGGAGTCAAACACGAAAGGAACCTTCCACCCTGTGAAGTGAGGCCTTCCTAGCCAGCTCTGCTTTTTATTTTCACAGAAATGTGTTTTTGATGCTGATATTACAGCTTGATGTTTTATCTTAAATAAATTATACATAGCAATTTAACATTTTTAACTGTTAATTATTAATATGACAAATACATAAACACGATCTCATCATGTACAGACTGTGTAAACAAAAGCCCCTCTGGGGACGTCAATAATACTGACGAGGAAGAGGCCCTGAAAACAGAACGCTTGCTGCTTGAGGTTGGGATGCAGCTGAACCTTTCCTTCATACCCTCCAGGGCAGTTTCTTTACCTCCTTGTGAAAGCCTTCAATGGCACAGCAACCTTCTCTCCCTCCCCATGGTAGCCTCTTTTCCAGACTTATGGAGCTATGATATGGAGGCTTTGGTATGAGAAACACTGGGCCGCAGAAGCAATTCTGTCCCTCTGATCTGCATTCCCCTGGTGGCCATGGATATTAAATACCTTTTTACATGTGTGTAGACTGCCTCTGCATTTTCTCTGAATAAACACCTACTTCAAACTCTTGGCTCATTTTAAAAATATGTTTACCATATTATCATTGAGTTGTGTTCTTTATATATTGTAGATATAAGTCCTTCATCAGATATACGATTGGCAAAATACCATGTCCTATTTGGAGTTGCCTTGCGCCAGTCCGCTGAAGCACGAAACTTAAGACTTTTGAAATCCATTTCGTCTATTGTATTCCTCTCTTCCCTTGTAGGTGCCAGACCATTACGGATGCATATTTACACCTACGCTTTCTTCTGAAAGTTCAGTTTTAGCTTTTAGAGACAGGGTCGTAATTTGCTCCGAGGTCACTTTTGCGCCTGAGGAAGGCCCTGTTTTCATGCTCTCACGTGTGCATCGACTGTGCCAGGATTGTTTGTAAAGACATCATCATCCCCGTGCTTCAGAAGCCTCGCTCTTCACCGGGGCTTTACGAAACCACCCTTTAAGACGTGAAGGGAGTTTAATGAGATGACCCAGGGAGAAAGTAGCCCATGGGACCCCTGGTGTGAAGTCCTAAGTGCCAATAACAGAACGAATGAACCCCTAAACGCCAGCCACCATCACTACTCTCTGGCTTGAGCGTCCCACTCCTGAAGCTCCTGAGGTTCAAGGCCTCATTCACTTACCACACAGTCATGGCCATCCTCAAGACACCAGTCCACAGCCCCTCTCCTGCACACCCTTTCTTGTCCTATTGTCCCCCCTAACTCTACCTTGACTGGAAGTATTAGATGCTTCTGGTCTTGGCTACTTGATTAATTAACTGTGAACCTACTCAAATTCTTTGTCTCTCACTGGACTGAAAAAGCATGAATGAGATGTCCATCAATGAAAAGGTCTCTGATTTACACATGGCAAAGTGACACCCCTAGGGATAAAAAGGTTGACCAGGGTCACCCTTGCATGTGCTGTCCAAGATGGCTGTTTTCCATCCTCGGCTCCCCTGCCCTCCCAGAGAGATCCTTTGAAGTTCTGTGTCCCTCCTCCGTGGCGTGGCCAACACCTCCAGATTTAGTTTCACTCTGAATTTCATTTGCTGCCTCTTCCTGATCTCTGAGGCAGGTGGTAGGCAGGAGGGGGCCTGGCTGAAAACCAGGTCTTCCTGATGCCTGACTTCAAGCAAAGAGGACATGAAAAGGAGGAGGAGCCAAGGAGCCCTCTGCTTAAGCTGCAGAAAAAGTTCTGTTCCCCCCTATTGAGGTCAGTGAAGAGTAACCAGGTCCTCCTGGCGCGGAAGTCTCAAAGGGATCTGTTTCCTGCCTTTGAAACCCCTGGAGCTCTGGACACTGGAGGGGACAGTACTTGGGTGATATGTCCCAGGGACTGCAGCCTCTTGGGCGAGTAGAGAGAATTGTGGAGGGGAGAAGAGTTGGGGGCTAAGCATTGGTCAAGTCCTGTTGGGACTGGTGGGGAAATGAGCAACAGCAGAGATGGTTGATCAACTACTTGCTCATTCATTCATTCATTCATTCATTCATTCACTCTGTCTTTACTATCTGCCATGTGCTAGGCATCATTCCAGGCATGGGAACAATGCATGGAACTATAAAGAAGGCGGTACCTGCTCCCCTGGACATTAGATACTAACAAGAGATGTCTGGGGATGAATGAACAATCTTGCACTAGCTAACACACCAGCTGGACATAAATGTTCCCAGAAAGACCTGGGCTGGGAGGAATGGTCTTTTCCATAGTGTGGTTGGATGAGGAAGGCTATGCCCCTCCTACATTCAGCGACAAGCCTCTAGCTTCTGCAGCCACTGGGACAGTTGACACGCTTCCACGAGAGGCATCTCATACTGCATGCATGGGTTAGCTCACAAGGACAATGACTTTTACTTCTGTTTGCTGCTGTTCCCTAGGCCAGAAGAGTTCTTCTCAAAGGCTGGGGGAAGGCCCATGCTCGACGCTCCAAAGCAGGGGCATTTCTAGGGTTCTGTGAACCTGGAAGAGGTGACTGACTTAGTCACAGCTTAGAGTCCTGGGTGGAAAGGGAACCCAGGGACTAGATAGCAAGACTGGTGGGCGGCAGGAGGGCCTTCATAGAGTTCTTTTTTGTCAGTGTGAGGTAGACAGCCATGGGAGGGCTTGGCAGGCGAGTGATATGATCTGAGAGGTGCAGTGACAAATGCCTTTGGGCTAGACAAAGAAGGCCACCAGTCCAGCGAGCAGGTTACCGCCGGAATCCAGGGCTGAGAGTATTCGGGTCAGTGCACAGACAGAGGAGGTCACAGGGACGAGAAAAGTACAGAGATCTGTCAGAGTAAACACAGCATTGAGTGCAGGGATGGGATGATGGGCGACGGAGCTGGAGGGACAAGGGGGAGTATTCCTGCGTCAAGGACTTGCTGACGTCAAGCTCTATGTGTGGCCCCCACCCTGCCAGATTCAGATGTTTCAACGAAATATTTTTGCACCATGCCTTTCTTCCCTCCCTTGATACAGATGACCTCAACACGCCTTGTTCCAGGCCCGGCTCTGTGGGTGGCCACATAATAGGAATGAGCAATTCAGTCTCCCTCTGCCAGGGATGAAGGTGGTGCCTCCAAAGTGCAGCACGCCATATTGGGCATGTTGGAGAAGCAGGGGAGGAAAAGCCCTCATTGAGAAGACATCTAGGGAGACCAGGGTCCACACTTCTAGAGTTTAGAGGGATGGGGGAGATTCCGTTACTGTTCTAGTGGAACGGGTCATTATTGTGCAGAAGCCTCAGATGGGGCTGATGAACACGTGAGTTCTCCTCTTACCTGGCTCAGCTGCGCTTGGTTTTCTTATCTTAAATGTGGGGCCGTGAAAACTCACTCATGGATCAATGCCAGTTAAGTGCCACGTGTGAATCGAGTCTCTGTGTGTGTGATCTCATTTTGTCCTTACAGACGAAAGCTAAAGCTTTCGGAGGCTCTTGGAGAGCCATCTGTCCAAGGCAGAACATTTGCTGTCCTGTGCAGTTATATATGCTCCAGCCACCTCTGGTTTTGTCATTCCCGGGACCATGACAACTGTTCCATATGTCAAACAGAGGTTACGCAACACCCAAACCACAGCATTCTGTATTCCGGCAGTCTGTGGACGATATGGCGACTGCCTCCAAGTCTCCTGATTGCTGGACCATGAGATGGAAATAACTTTCTCATCTAGGGAAGAGGGTTATAGCTCGCTCATTCATCTCCTTCCCACTGACCCCAGGACCTTGGATGTCAAGCAGAGTCTGAGATACCCAGTAAGCTGGGTATGTCACTTCTGATCCAAAGTACAGCCAACATCTTCCAACTGTGTGCACTAGAGCAGGGCCCAAAGGAGCTGTGTGTTCCAGGGCTCTCTACAGACGGCATTGGCCTTTATTGTGAGTAAGAACTCAGTCTGTTTATCCACTGGGATTCTGGAGCGGACTCATTATGGCATCCAATAGAGCCCATATGTTGCCTTATGGGACTTCTCAGAGAATAAGAATCCAAACTTAGTGTAAGTGGGTATGTAATATATCTCCAGTGAAGAGCTTACTCCCCTGCCCCCATTTCCATCCCTGCAACCTTCTTCACTGGGCTCCGTTTCCGTGTACGAAGCTGCCCGACTGTGGGCCACATTCCCCAGCTCGCCATCTGCCATCACGCCGCTTTCCCCATCCAGCCCGACTTTATCATCACAGCACGACATTTTCTACCCATTGTGTGTGGCCGTGCTGCACGGCAACATGAAGAGAACCTTCCGGAGAGCCTCTTGGACCCCTCCTGACAGACCCCCCTCCCTGTTCTCCTCTCTTGCTCAACCACGCCTCTGTCTTCACCTAGCTGTAGGACTTGCACCCTGGTTTACTGGACGTGAGAATAAATTCCAGTTCGCCGTAGCTTTGGTTGTCCTGAACGGGCCTGACTGGTACCTACTCGCTGCTAGCAGCATCATCACGTTCTTGTTGGATGCCCAACCCCACTTACACGGCCCTTTTCACCACTCTGTGGGGCTTGCAGTGTGAAATATGAAGGTTCCCTGAAGCCCAGCCTAGCAGTAGTTCTACCACCTCCTCACGGAGCAAATACACCAGGAACTACAGTTCCCAGCAGTCTTTGTTCTTGTCCTCTTATTAAGACAGGCACTACAACTCCCAGCAGCCTTTGCCTCTTGTCCTCTTCTTAAGTTCACTGCATTTCCCCATTCTAAAATGCATTTCTCACTAAACCTCAGACTCGCAACTGATGACAGAAAATCAGAGATGACAGGGACTGACCTGGCTCCATGTCAGCACTTTGGGAAGAGTTGGTGTCCGCAGGCCCTGCAGCCCTCTCTCCAAGGCCATCGGATCCCGGAGGACAGGGCGATGTGCTTTCTGTTGAGGAAGAGAAGAGAGTGGATTAGGGGACAGCACGACTGGTCCCCAGCTTTTTCACAGTCCCCTCCCCAGCACCCCTTATGAACATGGGGTTTGTCCTGGTCCCATGGCCACGAAGCAAAGCAAGCGGAGTTCCAAACCCCGAGGAGCTTGAATGAACCGCCATCTTCATAGCCTTGCCATGGCGCTCAGGAGAGCCATCCCCTGTACTGCACTTCTCTTCCTGTGAGTGTGCTAACATTGTCTTCCAGTCATTCCTTGCATGGATGACTTCCTATACACTCAACCCACCAGGACAGGGGCTAAATAATGAGTCTCTGCAACCCAGGTGCCAGTGTAGGGCTTGAAGCCCAAGAGCAACAGCAACTGCCTGGTAGTCCGAGATGATTGATCCTGTCTGTGATGGGGTGGAAGGCACACAGCATGAGGCTGCAGTCTTGGGGCAGTCCCAATGGTGGCGTGGCCAGGAAAATAAGGGAAGCACCTTGGCTCTCAGGAACTTGACATCTGGCTTAGGAAGTGGATCTTCTTGGCTGGGATGAACCAGATAGAGTCTCAGAGTCACTTGGGCAGGGGCTGTCCCATGAAAGAACTCTGCACTGGCCTCTTGCTATGACAACCTCTGTCAAATCATGTTTCTTTCCCGGCCTCAGTTTCTTCATTGGAAAGCAGAAAGCTCTGAACTGGGCTACATGGGAACTTCTTTTTGGCCTAGAATTCAACAGCTATGAGTCTGCTTAATCAGTACCACTAGTGTCTTTACCCAATAAATGTCACATAAATGTAAGAACTTCCATCCCATTTGAAAGAAAGGTAGGGAGGGGCTTTACGTCATTTGCCTTTGGTGATCGCAGCAAAAGAAACTGGAATCTGAACACAGATTCTCAAAAGTTGCAGGTCCGTGCAACATAACAGATACCTCCAGATGTCCTCTGCATAAAGATCCTGCAGGCAAAGGTACTTAACGTATCTGAGTTTTGTTCTCAAGCCATTATTTGAGAAGTTCCCTGAATACATATTTGCCAAATATACTTAGGAACCCTGCTAAGAAGTCATTATTGTCTCTTATAAGGTGAGGAATTACTGGTAATTCCCATTAAAAACAAAAATCTTATAAGTGTGAAAATTTGCCAACTCTCCCCGTGTCTCCGATATTTCTTTCCTGTGAATTCTAATTATTCCAAACGTGAGACTAGCTAGCAGCCAGGAGCATTTCCAGACTCTGCCCAAATGCAGGGCCTCTCACCTACTCCCCAGGTTCAAGCTCTACCGACCTCATGAACTAAAGAGTCTGGAGAAAAACTGAAAAAGCTCTTCTAAGTCAAAATACAAGGCTGGGGAGATGGCCCAGCCCAAGACCTAAGTTTGGATCTGCAGAATCTATACACAAAACCAGGCCTGGTAGCACGCATCTGTAATCCTAGCAGAATCTGTAATCCTAGGGAAGGGAGGCAGGCAGGGAAATCCCAGAAAATAGACTGGTAACTAGCCTAGCCTCAGAAGTTCTAGTCGAGAGAGAGAGAGAGAGAGAGAGAGAGAGAGAGAGAGAGAGAGAGAGAGAGAGAGAGAGCCTGACTCAAATATATGGAAAGCAGTTGAGAAGCAACACCCAAGGCTGACCACCTGCACACATATGAACACCATCATACAAACACACACATACCAATGATGATAAAAGCTAATATACTATGTCAGGGTATGGCATTCTATGCCCCTCAATTGACTCTGGGACTTTGTCATTGCTTTCTATTGCTGTGACAGCCACAATGACCAAAAGCAACGTGGGGAAGAAAAGATTTATTCCATCCTAGGGCTTACAGTCTAACACTGAGGGAAGCCAAGGCACAAACTCAGGCCTGGAACCTGGACGCAGAAACTGAAGCAGAAGCCATCGCGGCTTGCTCAGCCTGCTTTCTGACCCAGCCCAGGGACAGCACTGCTCACAGCGGGAAAGACACCCCTACATCAATCGCTCACACAGACATGGCTCCGCAGACACGCTCCTAAGCTGATCTGATGGCGGCAGGTCCTCAACTGCGGTTCCCTCTTCCTGGATGACTCTAACTAGCCTGCAAAGATTTAATTCCTATTTACACAGCCTTATTCATGAGAATGTCATCCCCTGAGGCTTCATAGAGAGCAGGAGCCTGCCTTGTTCCGCTCCACCCATGGGTGAGATAAAGCTTGCCCGGTGTCTGTGTCTGGACCTATCCCAGAAGATCTGTGGCTTGGATCCCGTGGGGTCCTAGGCACGTCCACTGATTTGGGTGGACAATGCGTGACTGGACACTTGTCTGGGTTTTAAGATTCCGCTGTAACCCACACAAGCTACAGGCGAGAGCTGTGCACCTGGGCCGCTCATCTGGAAGAAGATGCCACGTCTGCCCCTTTCCTGCCTCTGTCATGGCTGAGGCCTCGGGATGCATCACCTCATCTGTCACTTCCTTTCCAGTTCTCAGCCCCACATTCCTCCTCTTTCACACAACCTCCAGGAAGTCATCACAATGACTGCACATAAAACCAAAATATTCACGGTGTCTTTGTTTGCTTTCTACGGCTGTGATAAGCGCCATGACCAAAAGCAACTTGGGGAGGAGAGGGTTTGTTTCCATTTACAGGTTCTTGTCTGTCATGAAGGAAGCCAGAGCAGGAAGGCAACCTGGAGGCAGGAACTGAGGCAGAGACTAAGGAGCTAAGGAGGTCTGGTTACTGGATAACTCCTCATGACCTACTCATTTTGTATCCAAAAACAAAACAAAACAAACAAACAAAAACAAAAACCAAAAAACTCAGGCTCACTTTCCCATAGGTGGAACTGCCCACGGTGATCTGCTGATCTGCACCCTCACACATCAATCAACAATCAAAATTCTACCCCACAGACTTGCCTTGAGGCCGGTCTGAGGGACGCATTTTCTCAGTAAGATTCTCTCTTCCCAGATATGGCAGGCTTGTACCCAGTTGACAAAAGCAACCAGCACATACAGGTGCCTGAAAAAGTTCTAACATTCCACTGAAGAGAAGACTAGTAAGGAAAGGATGCCTTCATTCATTCATTCATTCATTCATTCACTCATTCATCCTTCTCTTATTCATATGATGAGTCTGATGCTGGGTAGATACAGTGAGGACAAAATCCTGACTTTACAGGCACTTTACGGACAAAGAAAATAAGGTTTGGCCACAAAATCTAGGATGTCCCTGTAGTTTCCTAGGACATACGGATAAACCCTAGGCAAAGGCAAGATGGAGGGGTCTTCTCGGCTGACAAACCAGCAAGGGCTTAGCAGAGCTCACACTGAGGGATACAGGGTAAGGATTGGGAGGGGTTCTCTGAGTAACGGAGCAAAAGTACAGGAGGAGAAAAAAAATGGCAAACACATGAACTTATCTCACAGGGTGGCTATGTACAGGATAACACATATTACAAGCCAGGGCACAAGAGTGTCAGCGTGCAGGGTCCCGAAGGCCAAGTCAGATTGCAAGTGTTGCTTAGCAAAAGGAAGGCAAGGAGAGCTTTTAAGAAGAAGTGTGGTTTTCCTGGAGATCTTCTCTAGACAGGTGAAGAGTCTGAAGAGGAAGCAACCAGGGCAGGAAGCTCCTGGCTATAGGCTAGGCACTTGGCTGGCTGTAGGTATTTTGATCTCCTTGATCCTTCTAAATAATTGCAGGAGGCAAGCATTATCCTTTCTGACTTGCTGACAAGGAAGGGATGCTATGCGGGCCCTAGACTGCTTGCCCCTAATCCTCAGCCAGGAACCAGTGGAGACACGCTTGCTCGCAACCCTGTCTATTCCCTTACAAGTGTGCTTAGAAGCACGTAGGATTCTGTACCGAGCGTGCCTACCTAATACACCTGCGTTACACCCTGTATACCCCCAGGATGTTTATGGCTCCGTCACCTCCTGGGCCATCCTGACAGAGAGTCCATGGCTTCTGTTAGTTAGTGTCTCCCCTAAAGGAGCACAGACCGAGGAGGTGAAATGCTCCACGGTCCCTGGGAGGGTGCCATTCTTCACAGAGTGGGAGGGAACCCACCCTCCTCCCAGCCAAGCAGTGCTCACTCTCGTCCTGCATTTCTCACCCAAAGCTGAGATCACCAGAGCAGCGGGCTCCAAAACCCCACGTACTGTTCGTTGTGTGCACAGAGACCTGGGTATGCGTCAGAATACGTGAGGGCGCCAGGGCATCTTTACCCATAGAAGAGATCACTATTTTAGCCCAAAGCAACGGATCTCTCTGTTGCTGGTCTAAAACTTCAGAACTATGAGACAAAGTGAGTCTCTTTCTTCTTCACTGTCCTTCTTGGGTATTTCTGTCAGAGGGACATGGAGTTTAGCAGATGCTCCAAGTGCATGAAGAGTCCTCCAGGCAGCCTTTCCTGAACTGGGAGCTCATCTCTGAGCCCCCCCGGGAGCACCACTAGCTCCCTGACTTGGGGCCAATCTCCCGCCTTCTTATGGTTTCTCATTAAAGGAGATGAAAACAATGAACGGCACAGAATAACCACCAGGCCCTTAGCACACCTATGGTAACATGTGGTGAAATCACTCCTTCTCTTTATTTCTTTATTTTGTTTTTAAAGAAAGTCTATTGCTGAGACTGGCCTCGCCTTGAGCCATGACAATCCTCCTGCCTCGGGCACCAGTGTGTGCTTCTTGTCTTTTAAAACACAATGCTCAGCCAGGCGGTGGTGGCACACGCCTTTAATCCCAGCACTTGGGAGGCAGAGGCAGGCGGATCTCTGTGAGTTCGAGACCAGCCTGGTCTACAAGAGCTAGTTCCAGGACGGGCTCCAAAACCACAGAGAAACCCTGTCTCGAAAAAAAAAAAAAAAAAAAAAAAACCCACAATGCTCTGAGCATGCTAGCTCCTCAGGGAAGAAGCCAGAGTGGGGAATGTTAATTATCAGTCAGACAGGATCTAGAATGGCCTAGGAGACAATTCCTTAGGCATATAGGGAGCTTCTATACTGAATTAATTCACGTGGGAAAACCCATCTTAATTGTGGGCAGTGCCATGCCATGGGCTGGGTCCCAGACTAAATACAAGGAAGAAAACAAGTTGAGCACCAGCCTTCACCTGTCCCCTTTCTGGAAGTCGATACAATGTGATGGGCTGCTTCAAGCTCCTGCCTCCAGGATGGACTGTACCCTCAGACTGTAAGCCAAAACAAGCCCTTCCTTCCTGGAGTGGCTTTTGTTGGGTGTTTGATCATCATGGCCATGACCTCAGGCTAACTGAGTTTCTCCCCAGCTGAAAAAATGAATGTGGGGAGCAAAGATGTTCTGAGACCATATCAATATGCTCATACTCTTGATATCACCTTCATGACCAGACTCCTGCAGCTTTGCATCTTTCTTTCCTGTAGCTCCTTGGCAATGGGCACCATTTCTGGATCCCTAGCCCATTCGTGCCCCCTCTTTCCACATCAGCTGCCTTATTTCCGAGAGCCAACCAAGTCTCAAAATCTTCAGCTCATGTGAGATTTCCACTCATGAGCTTATTTTGAAGAGGGTCTTTCACCTTCCAGAACACAAGCAATCCCCCAGAAAACCATCTTGTTATCGTATAAATCATTAGCTCAGAATATTTCACCTTGTTGCTTTGCTGAGAGTTCTGGTTTCTAATCCAAACCAATTACGAGTGCCAACCTATTTGATAACATCTTAATATTGCCAATTTTCCCAGCTCTCTGCCCAGAAGCAGACCATATTGAGAGATAGGCGAGCCAACAAGGCCTAACAGGGGAAGCACGGAGCATGTGAACTAGATCCAAACACTCATCTAAGCATGTGGGTGCAGCCCAGCCCAGTAAAGCATCAGGGTGAATGCTCAGTAAAGGTTAACTCCCTTCCCTTCCTCTGTCTCTGGAGAAAAACAAAACCATTAAAATTGCAAGTCAACAGGAGAAGAGAAGACACACCGCATGCCTGAGTTTACTTGCAGTTCTGACCTTTGAAGCTTGTCTCCCTAGACCCAGCAAAGCTGATGCTCTCATTTTTATTATGGTGACTGCAATTGCTGGTGGTTCTGTCCTCAGATCAGAGAGGAGGCACACACAGCCATATACAAACTCACCAACAGAGACTGCCTCAAACCCAGAAAGGCACCTTCTCCAAAGCGCAAGGCAAGAGCTGGGGCAAATCTGGGTTGTCCTGCTTGGGATCCAGGTGAGAGCCCTGTGCTCACCTTTTCTCCCACCTGACTTCCTCTTTGCAGCCGACCTTAAAGAGCAGCTCAGGAGCCCATCGGCATGATGGCATGTTTTAGGGTAAGCAACTATACCCTTACGATGCATACAGGAGGAAATAAAGGCTTCTTTTTCCTTTAAATGTTGTTACATACACACTCACAATGTGTGCGCACATATATTTTCCTAAATATGTATGTAGTTCTCAGCCCTATAAATTTTTAGCTTGATGTCTTCGTTTGTGAGGGAGTGAAGGGGGCTTTTCTGTAGGACCTCCATGGGCAAACAGAGCCACCCCCGGCTATGTTGTAGAGGATGTGTGTGCCAGCTCCGCTGGTGTGGAAGGCACGTTAGACCTGATTGCTGTTTGCTTGTCTGGGGGTAGGTGTTGCGGGAGGTCCTTCCGCCCCTCCAACCAATAGCTGCTGTAACAGCATATGATTCTGAGACTTAGGCCATCACAGGCGAGAGATTTCCAGAAGTCAGGAAAGAAGCTTGGTCCTTTTCTGCTCCAGCACCTTCAGGGAAGCCTAGCCCTGCTGTCACTTTGACCCGGGGCTTTCTACCTTCAGGACTGAGAATAAACGCATTTCTGCTGCTTCTCCCATCTCTGTCTATGGTTCCCATACCACAGCCCTTAGAAACTCTTATTCTTATGTCAACTTGGCAGAATTTGGAATCACCATGGAGACCTCTGGGCATGTCTGTGAGGGAGTTTTTGGATTGGGTAAATTGAGGAGAAAGACCCATTGGGAATGTGGGCAGCAGCATCCCAAGGGCTTAAACCTCAGGAGGTAAACTGAGTACCAGTTTTTATCTCGCTCAGCTTCTGGATGGTGGACACAATGGACTATATCAGAGGTTCTTAACCTGTGGGTAGTGACCTTTTTGCGGGGGTCACATATCAGATATCCTGCATATCATATATTTATGTTGCTATTCATAACAGTCACAGAATTAGTTATGAAGTAACAACAAAATAATTTTATGGTTGGGGCTCACCACGACATGAGGTGGTATTAAACGAAAAACTGTATTAAAGGGCCGTGGCATTAGGAAGGCTGAGAACCACTGAACTCTATGCTCAACTCTATGCGAGCTGAACCCTTCTCTCCTCGGCTGTTTTCATCGAGTATCTCATCATGGCAATAACGGAAGTCTGCAGGCACAAAGGAAGCACGCAGACGACAGAACCAGATCAGAGCCGCCCACAGCACAGGACAGATCTCACAGGGTTAAAACGTCATCCTAGGGAAAACAGAGGAGAGCTCCTGGGTAAACTGGGGCTGGGGTGTGTGGAGAACATGAGGCACCCGGCTGGGCAGGGTGGGGATGGGATGGAGGGGGAGAGTAATGGAAGAGGTATCTCGCTAGAGAGGGCCATTTTGGGGTTATAGAGAAACCTGGTACCTGGAAAACTCCCAGGAATCCACAAGGATGACCCCAGCTAAGACTCCTAGTAATAGTGGAGAGGGTACTTGAACTGGCCTTCCCTTGTAATCAGATTGGTGGACTACCCTAATTGCCACCAGAGAGCCTTCATCTAGTAACTGATGGAAGTAGATATAGAGATTCACAGCCAAGCATCCTGCCGAGCTCCAAGAGTCCTCCTGAAGAAAGGGAGAAGGGATTGCACAATTGGGGGTGTCATGATGGGAACCCACAGAGACAGTTGACCTGAGCTTGTGTGAGCACATGGACTCTGGACCAACAGTTAGGGAGCTTCCATGGGACCGACCTAAGCCCTCTGCTTATGTGTGGCAGTTGTGTAGCTCGGTCTAGCAGGAATCAGAACCCATCCTAGAGCTTGAGCTGGCTTTTGGAACAGGTTGTGTAGCCTCAAGCAGCCTTTGTTGAAGCCTGTGGGAGGTCTGCCCCTTTCTGACTGGAGATAGAGGAGGAGTGGGAGGGGGTGGGCAGAGGGGTAGTGAGGAGGAAACAGGAGAGGAGAGAGGGGGAACCGCGATTGGAATGTAAAAGTCAATAAAATTTTTTAATTAATAAAAATTTAGAGAAACAACTCCACCCTCACTCGGCTGCATCTCTGCCCTTTCTCCTGCTGCTCAGCCAACTCCTTCTGGGGTTTTAGAAGCCAGTAGGAAGTCACTCTGTTGTAAGTGCAATGGACTGGGCGGTGGGGTGGGCTTCTGTCACCTCATATCTCAAATTAATAGCATTCTTAGCTAGTACTGCTATTAATATTTAATAATTACCATTGCCATTAGAGTTAAGATGAGAAGAGACACAAATGATTCCACTTGCTGCTGAATCTATCAGGCTGGGGACAGAGGGTCATGGGATCCCACCTCTGGAAATGCTGTCTTAACAAGTGCCAGCCAGAGACAGCCCGGTCCTGCCTGGTCGCTGTGTCTGCCTTGCACGACCTAATCCTCTCCTGGCTTCCTTTAATCCAACTAACAGCCTGAATAAAATTGGAAAGGATTTTCTCCAGCGAAGTTATGCCTTTCTTCCCGATCCAAACACAATTGTGTGCCTGGGTTCTTGCAACGCTCCAAAGCAAAACAGAAAAAGTCATAAGGCTTTTCTTCACGTTCCGTGTTGTTTTCTTGGCTGCGCCAACTGAAGGACCTTCGCTTCTTCTGTTCTGTCTTTGGGTGGCTTTCTTTTTCTCCCCCCCCCCGCTTCCATACCCACGTCTGTCCAGAGCTCTTGTGCTAACAGTAAGGGCTCTCAGAGAGCAGAGGAGGAAAATCTGCTCACGAAGCTGAAAGGCTGGAACTGATTACTCTTCTTGGACAAGAACTGAAGCCCCAGATGCAGGCTCACTGTCTTTCCCTAATAGCTCCTGAACAAAGCTCTTGTCTGCAGAGTGTGCCTGGATAAGGGGGGTCTGAGTGATGGGTCTGATCTCGTACCTCAGAAGATAAATGGCCAAGGTCTAGCTTCACCTCAAAGGCTGCCACGGTGGTGAGGATGAACAGAGCCATCTACCTTGAAGATTCCATGAAAGAAAAGAGGCACGGTCTTCTCTAAAGGAGGCGGAACGGCAGCTACACACAAGGACCACGGCTGTTGGCTACAGAGTACACTGTACCCTCCCCAGGGTACAGGGAAAGCCTGGTCCTCAGTTTCTCTATTCAGGAGATATCATGGGAAAAAGACGCCTTTACCAAGAGGTCAGCTGTCATGATCAGAGAAGATAGAAAAGAGCAGGTTTCAGGAATGGAGGGGCCCAGCTAAGCCCTGGGTACATCTGAGAAATCTGAGCAGACACTGAGACTACTTGGCGATCGGCTGCTGATCCACACCCCTGCCCCCCGCCATACTGATATTCTCTGCTCTGTTCTATAGGGAACCAGTTTTCTCAGTCTCCCTTGCTAACTGGATTCTGGACAGTTTTGACTAAGGAAAGACCCTGAGCAGGCAGAGTCTCCATCCTTCTCCACTTTGTCTTAGACAGTATGTCCAGCAAGGACCGCATACCCTCTGTTGTTTCGGGTTCTGAGAAGTACTCTACAAAGTGGTTCTAGCTCCTCCTGATTATCCCAGCTTCTGGGATCTAGAAACGTCACCCTCTCATTGCCCTTCCAGCCTGGAAGGGAAAGGGACTGCCTGCTGCTGCTGATCTCTGGCCGGTGTCTTGGCTATTTCCTCAACTCTGCGACCAATCCTGTATTCGTTTCCCTCTACTGAAACACCTGGAATGATTTCCGTTTTCCTGCCTGGATGGGAGCTGACAAGGGAACTGAGAGACTCTGCAGGTGGACGGGCTGCTGGGGAAGTCTCAGGGCGAGAATGCACCAAGGGAACACACAGGGAAGGTCAGTGTGTGGGCTGAGGTAGGGAGCTCGTTAGGGAACTGGCCAGAAGTCAAGCCCCTGAGGAAATGAGCACCAGGTGAGGCATGCATGAGGCTGAGAAGGAGGTGCTGCAGAAAGGAAGGTAAAGACTGCAGTCAAGTCTTTGCGTGTGTGAGGGAGTTGAATGTGACTCTTCCTGGCAGATGAACGCCGGGAAAAGCCAACCATCAATCAATCCGCCGAATGCCAGTACGTTCCACTGTGATGCACAAACTATGGGGAGAGATCGGGGTGTCCTGCTTCAGGTCAGGGAAGCCAGGAGTTAAATGAAACCAAAGATAGACATAAAAGACAGCACTCAACAGAGGTGGAGAGACATTTTACTATGTAGCTTTGGGGCTCTTGTCTGGGTGGATACACAGGACTGTATAAAGTTAGCCTCAATCCTTCCAAACTCAGAAAGGTTGAGAGCACATTTTTTTTTTTAAAGAGAGGGACTGGTTGGGGATGGGAATATAATAGGAAACTTTCCTCCAACTCTTCGCTGAATTCTATGTGAGAGGCAGTCTCTCTGTTGTAGCTATGATGGACTGGCCATTGAGGGACAGACAGTGCAGCCTTTGCCAGTAAAGAGGCATTTGAACATTTTTTTAAAGTATGTATAAACAGGGAGACACCAGCTGGAACTAAAGAAACCAAAGAACAACAACAACAAAAAGACCAGAAACAAGGCTTGGAGCCCAGCAGGCTCTCCACGGGAACACGTCGCCTGAGCGGCAGGTTCACAGCCGAGGTCAGCTTCTCACAGTGAGAGCAGGGATTCTGGGATCTTGGGACACATTCTCTTCCTACCTCTGCTCGAGCCTTTGTCACAGGTGGCCTTTTATTGACTGACCCAAGTGTCTGGGGCCAACGTCCTCCAGAGGAAGCACAAGGACCACCAGGTGTGGGACATGAGGGCTGTTAATGAACCACTGCACATTCATTTTCCCCTGGAAATTGGCCCCAGGGAGGAAACCAAGGCCGATACATCAACACAGACTTCCTCTCAAGCTCAGCATCCTTACCTACCTGCTCAGCCACCCGAGGACCACCCAGGTGGGCCTAGTGAAACTGAAAACATTGCCGGGAGAAACCTAGATGGGTGAGAAAGAGTGCTACCCAAAGATAGGAAAAACCAGAGAATCCAGGAGGGAGGGTGTGTTTTACAAATAATTCTCCCCTTTGCTTTTCTACTTTTTATCATATACATCTTCCATGATTAAAATAAGAATTTCTGAAGTTACATATTTAAAAACTACTATGGAGACAGTACTGTGTCTCCCTTGGTACCCTGCAGGGAGTTTTCCTCACACTAAGCTTTCTTTACTACACTTCTTTTGTTGCAGATGATGAACCAATATTAGGAAATTACTTTAACCAACACCTATAATTTATTCAGGTTTCCAGGGTTTATATCTAATGCCTCCTTCTCTCCCAGGATTCCTAGCAATGACACCTAATTGGATTTAGTCGTCACAGGTCCTTAAGTTTGTCTTGGTTGGACGGTCTCCTCAGACATCCTTGCAAGGAGAAGGAAGGTCACTACAGGGTGCCGCCACTCTAATGGTTAATGTCGGTCAGCAACTCAGCAGAGTCTAGAATCGCTGAAGAACAAATGTCTGGGCATGTCTGTGAGAAGATTCAAGACAGAATTGCTGAAATGGAAAGGCTCACACTAAATGAAAAAAAAAAAAAAACCCATTCCATCGGCTAGGGTCCTGAATGAAAAGGAAGGAAATGAACAGAGCACCACACCGGCTTCCATATATTCTTCTTCCCAACTGTGTGGTGAACGTGCTATTCCCTCCACCGTGCCTTCCTTACCATGAAAGATCAAATTCTCAGTAGCCAATAGAAATCCTTCTTCCCTTAACTTGCTTCTTCCCAGGCAGTCTGTCTGTGCTGGCTAGTTTTATGTCAGCTTGACACAAGCTAAAGTCATCTGAGAGGAGAGAATCTCATTTGGAAAAAAACGCCTCTCTAGGATCTGGCTCTAAGGTATTTTCTTAATTAGTGATCGATGGGGGAAGTCCTAGCCCATGCGTGGGATGCTGTGCCTGGGCTGGTGGTCCTAGGCTCTATAAGACAGCAGGTTGAGGAGGCACGGGGAGCAAGCCAGTAAGCAGCACCCCTCCATGGCCTCTGCATCAGCTCCTGTTTCCAGGTTCCTGTGTGAGTTCCTGCCCTTGTGGCTTTCTGAGGGTGAGCTGTTATGATGAACTGATGTACAGAACCTGAGTAAATAAACTCTTCCCTCAAGTTGCTTTGGTCATGGATGGGTGTTTTAACACAGCAATACTAGCCACTAAGACAGTATCACAGCAGCAAGGAAAGTATCTCCCGCACACACTACTGGACTCCATTTGGATTGTTCGTTGAAGCCATAGGACCAGGAAGAGTGTCTCTCTCTGACATATGTCCTTACATGTCTCCATGTTCCCTGCTCTAGAAGTGGTGCCTGAGCCCTTGCTGGGGTCACTAGCTGACATCCTGGACACACAGCAATGGTCTGCATGTTATCACAGCAGCAGCTACACAATCCTGGTGTCCTGTCCCTGGAGATGCCACCAAAAACTCATAGTTTGGTTACAACCCTCATCTCCAGCACTGAGCCTTGATTTTTCCTCCACCTCTTTCTCTAACCTTGCTGGAAAATTCGCACATCTCTGACTTATGCTTTTGCCCTTTCCTTCACTAGACATATTGTCCTGTTGGCTGCCTGGCGCCTCCATTATGGCACCTCCATAGTCACAGGCTAGCACAAACCCCCTCATCTTGAAAACAAAACTTACCTCAGTTTCTCCATGCTGCGTGGAAGGTTCTAGTCTAACCCTGACCACCGGACTCCACCCCGAGGCTCCAGTGCCTGCCCCCAATGGTTACTAACATGTTTTTGTTGTTGTTGTTTGTTTGTTTTGTCTTTTTGTTTGTCCTCCCTGCTCGCAAACTTCCTGGATTTGCTCTGTTGTGTTTACTGGGACATTAGACGGCAAATCGTACTTGCTGAATCATTAGCTTCTAATGCATTTCCCATGCTTTTCCTAGAGCTGTCCAGGCTTGCCTGTTTCCTCAGGTGGCGTGGCTCACAAAATTCCGGAAAAGGACAGATCCTGCTTAGCCAAAGAAGCCCGACTGCAAAGCTGGCAGTTAAATCACTTCTTACAGATTTTTCAGAGCACGTTGGATGCCAACCAACTACTGTTGTTTTGTTTGGACACCACCTTGCCCTCCTTATAGGAGCATCCACGCAAAACCATCTCCTGGCATTTAAAATCTAGTGACTCCTCAATGGCGGCGAGATCCATTTCCATCTAGAGCTGGGTTTAGGCCTCAGATGAGAAGACTTTGTCAAGGCTAAAACAATAGCAGTTCTGACACCAGAAGGCAGGGTCTGTCCTTCCCCTGACCGGTAGGGACCAGAGCCAAGGTCTTGAGCCTCATTTTCCACATCAGATACTGATGTAAGATAACTCTCCATGATGATGCAGGGAATGGAGGACTGCTGAGAGGACTCAGGGATTCAAGTACAACAGCACAGTTTGTCAAAGAGGAAAGGACTCTTCGTTCCTTGTCAGCAATGCACCCCGTTTTGTGTTCTCTGATCCTGTGACATTTGGCCGAGGCAACCTTGCTCAGTCAGTAGAAAGAGGAGGTGCTCCACCAAGTTCAAGTAGAAGAATTTTTGACATAAGTGGTTAGGCTTTTAAGAGCAAAATCAAGGGTGGACCCCACAACACACATGCATAAGGACAAAAGACTTGCCTCCAGGTACTTTCTGTGGCCTTTTCCCATCTATTCAATTCAGCCACCCTGCTGGGACAGGAGGGGTATGTAATGCCCATGGAGATTCACTGCAACACTCAGGGTAGAATTTAGGGCCCTGATGATACAACTTAGTATGAATGGAAATGAATTGCACTCTGAAATTCTATACAGCATGAAAGAAAGAAAATAAGCAAAAAGATATGGAACTGGAAAATCCTGTACCTACAAGGTGTAAGGTTAATGGTCACTCATCGAAGATCCAGTGCAAACCGTGAGGGAAGTTCAGTTGCCCAATAAACAAGTTGTGTAGGAGGCTAATCGTATGTTGCATGAGTAGACACATGGGGAAATGCTAATCAAATGAATGAAAATCAGAGCAAAGCAAAAAATATCATTTTACCTAAATTAGTCATCGTACTTTTTAAAGTCGAATTTAGCTTCAAATGAGTCCACAGACTCATTGAGAAGTTACAATTTATTTGGAGTCAGCTATTTTAAAGGAGCACTTATTGGACACCTACTGTATACTCACCTAATACACGCATAGAACCCCTCCCCCAAGAAGGGAGGAGCTGGCATGGCAGGTGAGCAGAGACAGGGCCAGGCTGCCAAGCTGGGGTAAGAGTCTTCAGATGCAGAGACCTTCACAGATGACTCCCACCCTGAGCCCAGGCTCCAAATACAAAGCCACCATCTGCCCTCAGACAGGACAGCTGGAGGGCTTCCCCCATTCCCACAGCTGACAGGAAGAGCAGTTGGCAGTGGCTGACCTGGTTGATGATCGGCAGCCACAGGGGGCCGAGGTGCCTCTTGTGCACCCCACGTGACCCTCTCTTCACACTCTGACAGACCCAGGCCCAGAGGAGTGGGCCAGCATTTCAGACACACGGCACTGACCATGGCCAGAGTCTAACGATGGATTCCTCTGAGCGAGATTCAGGACTCCTGTGAGTAGTAGTGCCTGGAGGGTGGTGGGGGGGAGTAAAATTGTTGGCCAGATGCCAGTCAACCAAGGCATGGACCTAGGTGTGCTACTTCATGTTCATGTCATGTGACTGAGGAAAGGAGGCTATGAGCTGGGTTTTGTCAGATCGGAAGCAAGCCTATCATCCACAAGTGCTCAGGGCATGGTCTTAGCCCGTGTCTAGCTGCTAGTTCTTTGGCCATCAGGGGGTCCAAAAGGATCAACGCTGGGAATGACCTGAACAGAGCAAACCAAAGTTCGTCCTGTCTCAGTTAGGCCCTCAGGCCTAGTGAGTAGGACAGGGTCACCTCTCTAATGGAATGGGTCCCATTCAGTGTAGTCCAAAGAGCCCTGTCTTGGGAGTCAGGCAGGCCTGGGTTCAAATCCTAGGTTTGCAGACTGGGGTGAGACCCTTCTCTTTTCCGAGCCTCTGCTTCTTCGTCTGCTAATGAGAGTAACAAGGGCAACAGCCACTTTTCAGGGTAAATGTTAACTTAAGCAAGCTAGGATAGGCCGGGACCTCTCCCTCCTTTGATGTTCCTGCTAAACATTTAGCTCCTCATGAGGAATACAGAGGAAATTGCTATTAGAAAGTCTATTGTGTATGTATTGCTTATTTCCTGTGTCATCGGTACCCTGAAAACTAAAAACGAGGCATGAGGATGGAGAGTCAGATCTCCGTGGACTTGAAATGAAGCATCCATCGGATGCCATCCATGCTCAGTCCCTGGTTGGGTGTGTACATACGATGTCTGACCATCGCGGCAACTGAATTCTATTCCTGTACCAGTTTGCTGCAGTCCTGGGCACCTGTGCACACATCACGGCTTTCAGACTGAGGGGAGCAAACACATGGGACATGGGGAGGCTTGTCCATATCCCCTCCCTATGTTGCAAAGCCCACCTTTCCCGGGTGTTCTCAGAGACTCCTCTCTGCGTTCTCATTTGAGTGCTTAGTGGGTTTCACCCTCCTAAGTGACACCTGCTGGAAATGTAATTGTGCACATAATCGCTGTGTGGGAATGGAGGCCGGCTTATTTCCCAAAGCGGGCACTTCCCTTAGGAAACAGCGAGCCTGCTTCCTGCATCCCTGCTGGTGGAGCATGTGCTTGGCTTTCCCTGGTCTATTCTGGGCAGCTGGCCAGGAGGACTAGCGAGACGAGATAGCGCACTTGCTCTAGCGTTAAGATTTCTAGAGATGGGGCTGGGGAGACAGCTGACTGGCTATTGTGCTTGCTGCACAAGCAGGGGACCTGAGTTCCAATCCCCAGCACCCATGTGAGAGCTGGACACAGCACAAATGTCTGTGACCCATTGCAGGGAATGCTGGTGGAGACGGGCTGATTCCAGGGGCATGTTAACTAGCCGGCCTAGTCAAATCAATGAGCTCCAGGCTCAGTGAGACACAATCACACCTTGGAAAATAAGCAGGAGAGCACTAGAGGAAGGCACCCGTCATTGATCTCTGGCTTACACACTCACACATGTGCACATACACACGAGCACACATATACCCATGTATCTCACATGTACATAGAATGTGTAGACACAAATACCTGGTAGAAGGCTCACTAAGCCACGGGGCTTATCACAACACCAAGAGGGGACAGAAAGCTCTAGCAAATGTTCCTGACGATCATTCTAGCTAGATGTCCACAGCCAGAGTTTCTGACGAGGTAGGAGGATCTGGGCACAGTCAGAGCCCCTGCCGTGGGCCTCTCTGGTCATGTTACCTGACATGCAGTAGGGACTTGGGTGGCAAAACTGGAACCCTGGTATCAACATCAGTGACATTGTTCATGGCTATGAATGACTCGGCGGAGCTCAGGTCAGAAAAGCACGGAAGGGCAGAGAAAACAGGACTGAGGGCTGGGAGTGGAGGTGGGGAAAGCAGACTTCATGGCGGCCTCTACACAGACGCATAAGCATTTGGACATAAATGAATATGCAAATGCGCAAGTGCGCAAATACATGTTAGACTGCCATGTTAAATAACCTGCGTGTGGCTCTTGACAATGACCTTTTCCATCCACCCTGTTTCCTCCTTCCAGACTGTTCCGTACACTTTCCTTCAGCTTGCAGCGATCTGTCTAAACCTCAAGATAAGATCAGAGCTACGAGTTAGGCACGGAGTCGCATGCAAGTAACCCCCAGCACTTCCGAGGAAGAGGCAAGAGGATCTTGAGTCCGAGGTCATCTTGCACTAACAGTGAGGTCCAGGTTAGCCTGAGATACAAACTGAGACGCTGTTCCTGACTACCCCCAAAGAAAACTTCAAATCAGTAAGAACAAAATGAATTAGGATGCTTTGTCTTTTCTTTTAAAACCCGAACTTGATTACCTGTTCATATCACTTCCCTGATCTCTGTTGTCTTCAGATCCATTCATTTCACTGAACATGGCAGGGTGGAGGTGGGGGGAGGGCTGCTGTTGCTCTAAGCCTGGGGCCGTTCTTCTGAGAGTGTCTGCAATTCTTTTGGGGGGTAACGTGCCTGAAATGATGCTTGAGTTTTCTGGTCTCCAGATCCCTGGGTGCCACTCTAACGAAGCGGGGCTGTGACATTGCCAGTGCCCCTTCTCTCGTCCGAAACACAGCAGAAGCAAGGCCCTGACTAGGCTTCTACCCCTAGCTGCTGCAGCTTCACGAGAAAGCAGAAAGTCACAGGATGTGTGTGGAAAACTTTCAACAGCCGCCTGGAGGTGCCTGTCCTCTGCTCAATGTCCTGAATGTCATCCTCCCTCTAGCTGATGCCCAGCTATTCCCTTCATGCCCTCTCCAGCTCCACCCTTTGTGAGTCTGGCCTCTGGAACACCAGCCACCCTTAAATGGACTGTCCCCTCTTCTCTCCTCTTTAGAGTTTCTGTTTACCCTGTCTCAGGCTGGGAGCTCCTCTGGGACTATCCGCACCCAGGGGTCACTCTGTATTCCCATCGCCATATCCCTGCCCAAGAGAATGCTCGCCCTGGAATGCAACTTGACCATAGGTCTTGGCCATTGAACCCTCATCCTAGGTCCACACTTGCAGTAGACATCATAAACTCTCTCCACACACATCTCAATATTCTCTCTGTGTTAAACAGGCTAGGCAGTGGGAAACCACAGATAGCGGCTTCCCAGGAAGCCCGCCAGATAGTCTAGGATGGATGCTGGTACTGTAGGTGAAGACTGTGCTCAGGGACCTTCCCAGCAGCCCATGGGTAGAGGTAATTGCTTATCTAAACAGAGTGCTGTAGTCTCCGTGTTCTGGTTTCTAAAATTGAAATGTCAAATAGTTAGGACAAGAGGGGTTCTGTGCTGTGCCGGGGCCTTCTCTGCCCTGTGGTGGCCAAGCTAGGGCCCTTGAAAGTGCACAAGTAAAAATAAACAAGTAAGTAAATAAATAAATAGCCACACTGAGCCAATGAGATGACTCAGTAGGCAGAGACATTCACTGTCAAGTCTGATGATCTGAGTTGGATCCTCAGGACCTACATAGTAGAAGGAAAGAATTGACTCCCACAAAATTATCATTGGGCCTCCAATGGCACCATGGCACAAGTGTTCCCCAGCATAATCACACAAATAAATAAACACATAGACTTTAAGTATTGCTTTTCACAGGAAAGTGCGTAAGCAGCCTAATAGCCCCCTCTAAGTCCTTTTCTGTTTAGACTAGTCAGAACTAGAACATCTTCCCCACACCACAGTATGAGTGGACATTCTTACTTCTTTGTCTTCTCTATGCCCAAAGCATAACCTTGAGCTTCGAAGTCCTCCTGAGATCAGAAGGAGGTGCAGAGCTGCATCCCCCTTAGGCGCTCTACCTCCCCCCCTCCCCGTGTGTGTGTGTGTGGGGGGGGGCACAGCTGCTGTTCTGCTGAGGACTGGCGAATCAGATCACCTGGCTGATTACATTGCCTATAACATAAGCGCTAATAGTGATGGGCTGGGCTGAGAGGATTTTTTATCAGAAACATGCAAAGACTTGTACGGGCAAATTGAATTTTTGTTTTGTTTTGTTTTGTTTGTTTCCTGCTTGACTGGCTCTCTGCCGTGTTCCCAAGAGCTGAGGGACTTCCAGATAATCAAAGCTCGCTCCCCATACACACTGTTAGCAGCTCCTTTCAGACCCTTCCTGTCCAGATGTAGCCAGAGAATAGGGGAAGGAAATAACTCCAACACTTCCCAGCGACACCCACGAAGCCGCCAGATCTCCACAGTTCTGAATCATCAAACCTTGCGATTCTCATTACCTGCCCCTCACACGCAGCATTTTCAATTAAGCTGGGAGCCCTGCTCCACTAATTATGTTATGATATTAGTCCCCGCAGATTAATATGTGGCTAACAGTTTAGGAGAGCCGTCTGGATTGGTTCGTTCAGCCTCCTTGCAATCAAACACTTCCTGCAGAGCTGTCCCTGGCTCAGGGCTGGACCTGAGCGCTTAGTTGTGTGAATTGACTTCGTGCTCTACAGGAAACCCTTCTGGTGTCAGCAAAGGTGTTTCCTGGAAGAGACCTTGTAGACTGAGTCTAGATGAAGCTCCTTAGTATGAACCGGCATTGGCCAATCCTTGAGGGTCTAAACAGAGCGGAAGGGAGAAGCATGAGGGGGGAGAACCATCTCCTGCCTTTGGCCACCAATCTTCTGTCTTTGGAAGTGCAAGCTGTGTGTTCTGAGGTCTTTTGGCTTGACTGGTAATGACACCACTGGCTTCCCTATGCCTGCTGGCAGCCTGCAGTTGGGGAGACTTCTCAACTTCCATATTTGTGTGAGTCACCCCTACCTGATCCCGTGGAGACACAAGGCCATGTTTTGCGTTTCCTCTGCAACCCTCATAGCCCTGGGCTCACAGGAAGTGCTCAGTTAACACTTCCCCAACAGACTTGCCTTGAAAAGTCCCACTGAAAAGCTACAATAGAACGTCTGCCAATGTCTGCTTTTCATAATAATAATAATAATAATAATAATAATAATAAAAACCATGGCTCTGTGCCATGAAAAATACAAGCAGAGAAGGGGAAGGAAATCATCTTTGCTGTTGCAAGTTCTAAGTCAGACACTTTCCAAACACACGGGCTCATGTCACGCACCCGAGCTGCAGCTGAGGGAGACGTTGTCGTCTGCATTCTGTAGAGAGAACTGGGGGCAGTGACTAGCACCCTTGTGCTGTCCAGCACATCTGGAATTGATGAATTTTGCTGTAAGGGTGCATGGAAAGGCACCAGGCATTGCAGGGCATTTTAAGACGTGTGTCTGTGCCCAAGAAGGACAATGGAAACGAAAGTCAGCGAATAGTACTGAATGCAGTAACAAGTCATGACGAGTCACTGACATCCGCTCAGCATGGACCACTCCTGGGCACCCTGCGAGCTAAGCATCCTCACTCTGCCTCCTAAGGAGGCAGAAACCGAGACTGGGATTCTCAAGGGATAAAGAGAGGGTGGGCCAGGTCTCGAGCAGGAGGTATCCTATTGACTATGAGTGAGTCACTATAGCGCTTCCCATTCCCCACCTTGTAAAAGTGAGAGCTTGTGATTACTGCACAGAGCGTATGAGAGGCCCAGGTGATATCATAGGCCAGCTGTCAAAAGCTTTACCGGCTGGAGGCTGTAGCAGACGCAGGGAGCCACGGCAGCCAAGAGCTCTGAGATCAGACCGGTCAGTTCCTTTCCTGCCTCCGCTGTGGGTAGACTTTGGCTGTGACACACTCTGGACTGTCTTTGCACACTTTCCTCATCTCTGAGATGAGGACGACGTCACAGGGGGTTCCAGACGGACTATATTGCACAGACAGCCAAGCAGTAAGCACGGGACTTCTGCACGCTCAACACTTCCCTGTTGTGGATTCTATCCTGACTTTGCAAGGCAACTTAGAAGCCCATGTCTTAAGAATAAGGGCTCTACATGAGACCGTGAAATGGGTATTGGTAGCCTGGCGCACAGTCTACTCAATCTAAGACAGCCGTTCCAGAAAGCCCCTGGCATTACCGGTTTCTGACAGCCTGCTTGCTGGGCTGGATTTCTATGGAAACTCAGATTCAGAGAGATTAAGCTCCGCACCCAAGGTTACAGGACTAGAAAAGAGCGAACTGAAGCTTGTCCCTCACACAAGCAAGCACAGACATTGGGCTTCTTTGATTTGGTATTAAGCTGTCTCAACATAGAGCTTTTTCAAAATAATCCCGTTAAAACCTTTTTCGTGTGTGCCTGTGTGTGTGTGTGTGTGTGTGTGTGTGTGTGAGAGAGAGAGAGAGAGAGAGAGAGAATACAGATTTAGTTTTTATTGAAATGAAATTTGTACATATTTGATATGTGAAACTGAACATCTTTTTTCAGTGAAAATCAAATAACAAATGAAAATGAACAAAATTACAATAGAAAAAGTCAATTCCAAGTAAAGTCTTCCAGCTTCTTCTGAGTCTCCACTTTTGAGTGGTAGGGTTCATGCCACCACGAGGAGAGAATTTTGCTGTAAGTATCATCTGAAAATGCAAAGTGTCTATTGAATACAATAAACATGCTATAGGATGAGTCATGCGATCAAAATGCTCACTTGACCCATCCAAGCACTCTCTCTCTCTCTCTCTCTCTCTCTCTCTCTTCTCTTATGCTCACTAAAGAAGAGAAAGTAGATAGGCACATATTGGTAAATGCTAACTGTCCAGATTCACGGGGAGGCACGGCACAGCCTCTGAGCCCAAGATATCCAGAAAAATGGGGTTGCTAGAATCCCATGCACTACTACCCAGAGGCCCAGAGCCTTCCGGCCTCCTGCAGAGCAAATGGATTAGGTTTTTCTTTTCCCCACAGACACAGCATACAGTGGCGGTGTGGATTCCACACCGTTTTGTTGAGACAAAAAGGGATAAAAATACATTTAAAACAGAAAAGTGGAGATTCTTTACCCATTGTTGCTACTTGGAGAAGCCCCTCCCCCCCAGGAAGTTGAGCAATGTTCCCTTCGACTGTAGGATCTTTCTCCTTTAAGCCTTTCTAAATTTTCCTTGAGCCGATCCGCACAGTGTACATTTCTCAGGAAATCTCCCCTCTTCAGGTTTCCAGACATGTCAGAGTGACAGAGCTTCACTCTGTCGGATTATGACATCACATCAGCTGTTGGCTACCCTTCCCTTTATCAGCTCTTCTCATTGGAATAGCCATGCTTTCCAGTGCTTTAACAGTAAGCATTTGCTGGCCACGGACGCATATGCAGGCATTGTGATGCCCAGATGCCCAGCCTCTGGTTTGAAAAGAAACCGGAATGGACCCGAAAGAGGATGCTTTGGTGGGGTGGGGGGAATGCATCAGTGGGCCAGTTCGGACGTGAAAGGGGAGGGAGGTCTAGAAAGGAACGGACATATTGTTCTGTCTGTGAAAATCACAAATGTGTGGACGAAGAATGGTGAAAGAAAGGTCCTGTCGGGGCAGCGGTCAGGGGGAAGGGACCAGGCTGCAGGAGGGCCTGCAGAGTCAAACTGGCCAGGAAGATGTGCGACTGCTCTAGGCTTCTGGAAGCCTGCTTTGAGGTACACATAGTGGTGGTGCACGCCTTTAATCGCAGCACTCTGGAGGCAGAGGCAGGTGGATCTCTGTGAGTTCGTGGCCAGCCTGATCTACAGAGCGAGTTCCAGGACAGCTAGGGCTGTTACACAGAAAAACCCTGTCTCAAAAAAAAAAAAAAAAAAAACAATAACAAGAAAACAAACAAAAACAGAATAAGAAGAAACTGATCACTCCAAAGGTAGAGAAAACCCTGGGGACGTGGTGCAGGGCCACCCCTGAAATCGTGTGAGCTATACCAGTTGGCAGAAGAATATTTAATGGAGTTTTGCATAAAGCAGAGGCAGAGACGTGACAATACTTAGTTTATAGGTTACTGTGGGATTGAGAGGCTGATTACAGGGTCCATGTCCTGCAGGGCATCACTAGAACAATGCACTCATTTATGCTAAGGGAAGGGAGCACATGAGACACTATTACATGGTCGTGAAAGTCCAGAGTCACTGTGTAAGGAGACAAGGAGGAAGGGCTCAACAAGAAGAAGGTCCAGGAGTGTTAAGATCAACTCCCATCTCTGCCTGGAGTTGGCGAAAACCACCGCCAGTGTGTGGCAGGACCCTGGTTCATTCCTGAAAGGCAGGGCTGGGACTTGGGCCAGTGTACCCCTACGGACCCAGACGTCTTGGACACATAGAAAGGTACAGAAACCATCCACAAAACAGCACGTGGACAGACATCCCAAATGTCATTTCTGATCCTCGCATTTGGGGCCCATCTCAATTAAGATCGGTTAGAAGCCAATTTCACAGTGGCTGGTTTTTGAAGATCCCCGAAAAACGATAATCTGAGAACAGGCAGTCAGTTCCTTCGGGAGCAGAGGCCATGCCCAACAGGGTGCTCAAGTGCTTTATTTTATTTATTTATTTATTTTGATTTGAATTTAATTTAGTAAATAGTGTTGGTTTAATATTTTTTTTTTCTCATTTCAAAAGCAATGTATGTCCGGAAGATAGAGGCAGCTGTTACATCTCACGCCCAGGCTCTCACAGGTGATGAGTGTTTGGTTTATCACAAGCAAGCCAGAAACGATCATCTAAAACAGCTGAGCAGCCATTTCCAAATTCGGGGGGGGGGGGACCCAAAGAGATGAGACAAAAAGGAACAAAGCCCACTCCCCAGAGAACCTGTGGGGGCAGGGGTCTCCTGTTGGCTTCCTGTCTGTCACCGGTTCACATAGCTTAGATGTTAACACCGAGAGTTTCCATCCTGTCTCCCGCATTGAGTGGTCTGCCGGAAACATTTACCCTGATGTCGGAAGCTCGGCAAACATCATTTTTGACGGCAACAAAATGCTGCGTCCTACAAGTGAGCCCCAGCTCACCTAACCAGTCCCCTAAAATGAAGCACTGAGAGGTTTCGGTTTCCACTCATACACAAAGCTGCAGCGATAGCCAGCATGGATACAGTAGTGCCTGACTTTCAGATCATTTTCTCAGGACAGATTCCCAGAAATAGAATTATTGGGTCAGAGGAGACAGGCATTTTAGATGCTCTTGAATTTCACTGTCAGACAGCCGCCCTAATATCCTCCTCCCCCCTGTAGAGTCTTAGGGCCCCTTGGTGCACTTAGCAGGCTGATTGACCCCAAATGTGCATTTTAAAACCACCCTCTCAGGGGAAGGGAAAAATACTATTTGTCTAGGGCCCTGACCCAGAACTGGAAGGATGTGGTTACCGTCTCCATGGAAACACATGGGATGCATCTTCCCATCCCCTAGTCTCCTCCAGAGGTCCCCTTTTTTTATTCTGGCGTCATGTCCTTATGTCTAGGGTACAGAGGAAGCTCTTCCTGGCTCTGACCATCACATATCACAGTCCCATAGGATGCAAGGAAGGGAAGGAAGCATCCATGC
This sequence comes from Microtus obscurus, assembly GCA_963919715.1. Lineage (NCBI taxonomy): Eukaryota > Metazoa > Chordata > Mammalia > Rodentia > Cricetidae > Microtus > Microtus obscurus. The sequence continues at coordinate 25,475,240 of CAWTZC010002521.1, forward strand.
TCCCACAGGCATTAGTACTTTTTCAGCCATGTATCAGATTGCAGAAATCATGTTTTTCTCTTAAGTGTCCATACACAGGAGAAGGCTTTGCGCCATGTCAAAGAGCTGTCCTGCAATACACTCTATATGATAGATTTTGGAGCTGGGTTCAGTTGGCTTTGGAGAAACTCTTGGTTTGTGTTCTAAGGTCACCAGAGGTGCCTGACTAGAGGGTGATGGGGAATTCTTGTTGCAGCTAAGAGGGCAGAGACCAATGTAGGGATCTCATCAAAATACTGAAACCCAGAAAGCCTAGCTGAAAGCCCTGACCCTCAGCAGCCGGTGTCCAGTGGCAGTTACAGGGATGCTTCTGTATCTTCATGTGTGTGGGAGTCAATTGGCAGCATTGCTAACATTCAGAGTCAGATTCAGTGCCTGCCTTTCCAAGTCGTTCCCAGGCGATGCTGAAGCTGTTGGGTCAGGGAGCACAGTTTGAGTAGCAAGAGCTTCTCAAATTTTAGCAAGCATTACAGATTACCCAGAGAGCTCCTTCAAGCACCAATGCTGGGTCTAGGCCCTTGGAGCTTGTGACTTAGCAGGTCTAGGATGGAACCTCGGAATTTGTGCTATATGAGCCTTCCAGGCAATACTAATGCTGTGTAGGGTCCAGCCCTCGGTCCTTAGACACAGCCCTACACTTGTGTGTGTGTGTCCACGCATGTGGAAGCCAGAAGTCAAACTCATATTTTCCTTAAGATTCTACCTTTATTTTTGTCTCGTATTGAGGCAGGCCCTCCCACTGGTCCAGAACTCACTGATTTGACTGGGGTGTCTTTCCAGCTATCTCCAGGGATTCCCCTGTCTCTATCTCTCTATCTCTCAGATTTTAAGTCCATGCCATGACACCCCACAAGTTTTTATATAGTATCTGGGGGATCAAACACAGTACTCATGCTTGTTGGATAACCATGTGGCCCAGTGAACTCTTTTTCCTACCTTCCAAGTCCTAAGCTCTTGGGGGGATTGGGGAGCCAGCCTGGTCCTCTATCAGAGTGCTGACTTCAATCTTTTAGACCCTGCAGAGGAGCAGGCTGCCCTTGTTCTGAGACCCTCAGCTATTGTCAGGGGCATTGGGAGGATGGGACCTTGTGGGTGGTAGGGCAAGTCTCTAAAGCCCTTTTAATCTCCTTGCTGAAGCAGAGAGAGGTCTGAATTCTGGAGCACCCTAAAAAGCCGCCTTGCTACGGGTGTATCAGCTCCATTGTGTTGTCGAACACAGCTTCCTGCTTGTTAGGTCTCAGGGTTTAATAAAAAATATATTATCACTCAGGCCAAACTTTACAGAAGTCCTTGGGGAATCTGAGAGGAATTGTGTTAAGCTCCTGTTATAAAACAACAGTGGTCTCTTTCACAAGCTTGGGGCCACAGTGGACCACAGGGAGGCGGGAGGGGGAGCAGGGATGGAAACTCCCCATTTAAGGTGAAGTCTGCACTTGGGGTCTTTTTTAAACCCCAGAAACCTGAAGAGGAGCACATAACCCTCTTCTTGGCTGCCTGGGGAGGAGGATGCTTTATAGGGATATACTCTCTTCCAGCAGAAGGGAGCTAGGGAAAGGAAGGCCCCAGGAAACACTTCTTCCAGAAGTCCTTCCTGGATTTCACCAAACAGAAGCCACATAAAACTTCATCTTAAACACAGAAAAGCACTTCCTTCTGGGCAGACTCCTGATCCCTTGACGTCTGTCCTGTTTGACGCAGGCACACTTGTCCTTGTAGAGCAAGGAGCCCCACACCACTGCACGGTGGACTGGTTTGTTTAACTGAGTTTCTTGTTCCCCTTTCTATCCCCACTCATTGGGGGGGGGGCACCTCACATGCTAAAATGACTCTTAACGGAGTCATCAAACCTCACTTATGACGTCATTCCATAGTCTAAAGAACTTACAAAGGAGCAGAGAAATGGGTGAGATTTATGGGGTGCTTACATAATGTTACCCCTTGTTAGGCCAAATGCTACTTCGTTCTACCATTGTAACAAGTTTATACATTGTATCTGTATAGGGTGCTTATGTAATGTTACCTCTTGTTAGGCCAAATGCTACTTCCTTCTACCATTGTAACAAGTTTATACATTGTATCTGTTTATTCCACATTGAAGGATTTTGGTAGTCCAGGTTAGCTTCAAACTCATGGCATGCTGCACAAGACAACTTTTACTGATGTGATTTTGAAGGCAAAGAAACAGCCATGGTCCTCTGTTCAGGAGCCTAGCTGTTAGTAAAATGACAGAGCAGCCAACTGGACACTTCTGGAAAAAATGTGGCGTCATTTTGTGACGTTACAGATATAGGGCCTAGGTACTAGCAACCCACACCTAGATGAGATACCCAGTTGATTGGTGTAGATACATCCTTGGCGTCATCACACAGAATTGTCAACACAGAAACCGTTAACAGCAGTACAGTGTGAATCTTGTACTACGTGCAGGGGTCCACCTAAGAGCCAGGGAGGCTGAAGAAGGCCTTGATCCTGGAACACCCTGGTCTACCCTTTCCAACCGCAGAAATCCATGTCACTGCAGCTGCTGCGTTCTGAGGACCCAGCAGATCCAGATCTGCTGTGGGCGTTTGCTTTCTTTATCAATAATTCTTACGACCGCATGGCAATGGAGCCAATGAGGATCTCTTCTACAATGGTGGAAATATGTAAAATATTTTCAGTGTTTCTGGCTAAGAATTGACAGAGTCAGGAGCTAACATGAATCTGTCCCTGGCGACGCCTGCAGGGATGTTTACTGTTCACCTGGCTGCCTGGTTTCCCAACATAGGGATCATCTTCTGTCTATGGGAAAACAAGCCCAAAATGGCATGGCTTCTTTGAGCCTTGTTGTGTCTTGTCATAAATTCCACGTTCTCTCATGTCAAACTGGAGACCTTCCAGCCCCCTTTAGGATTAGCTGGGATGCCTGTGTGTCATCCCAATGAAGTACACAGTAGATATTTAATAAAGGGATGTTGACCAGCAAGGCTGGTTCTGTGGCCCCTGTGATTGGACTAGGTAGAGGTCCCACCAATCTCTCTTTGTCCAGAGTCCATTCAAACTACAAGGCCACACCTCCCTGGGTGGCCAGGGACCACTGTGTTGGAGAATTCCCACAGGGCAGAGGACAGTGTGGTGTCTTCAGGGGATAGTGCCTCCTCACCTTATAGAACCATTTGGAGATGTTGCAACTGTACCTGTAATTGTGTCACTGAAAATTTTATGTATCTTACTAAGAATTCAAAACTGAAATTTGCTTAATAGTCAGTGAAAATATTTTTAAAGCAAATATTTTTTCTATAACACCATTTTTTAAAAAAAAAACCTACATACCTTTTCCCTATATCTTCACTAGAGACCTTTGAGTTATGAAGTGCACTTAACACCATGAATTGCCATGGAAACTACAGCATCTTCTACGGAATATGGTCAAGATTTTTCTCTGCAGAATCTCTCTCTCTCTCTCTCTCTCTCTCTCTCTCTCTCTCTCTCTCCCCCCTTCCAGCAAAAACTTGGAATAATGGGCAGTTTCCCTTCCTTCTGTGGGATGACCCTCTCTACTTCAGACAGGTTATGTCCTCCCTCCTCTTCCCTCCCCACTTTCAAACAGGCTATGTTCTCCCTCCCCTTCCTATCCCCACTCCTGACACAGTCCATCCTCCATTTTTGTGGGGGCAGCAGACATTACTTACTAGGGTTCCAGGAATAAGAAAAGGGAAAGATGAAGAATTTCTGTCTGTGATCCTATTTATAGAGCCTAGGTGTTGACCTGGTACCTTCACTAATAATAATTAATTGGTCTTCACCAGGTTTTATTCCTTCTTGTTAACACAACTGTAACATAGCGCAGCAATAGCTACTAACGGCAAGCGTCCTCCGAGCGCTTACATCAAAACAAGAGCTGTTGTCTAATATCTACTCTGTGCAGGGCCTATTCTGAGTGTGCCATTTTATTGATGAGGAAACTGAGGCACGGAGGGATTGGATCCACTTCCCCACAGGCATAGAGTTAGAAAGTACAATGTGAACAACATGGGTTCCTCTAATCCCAAAGCTAGCTTGTGAACTTTGTAGTACACTTTCAGCCCTACCTTTTAAAGGTGTGATCTCCCCTTAACCAGTCAACAAATCATTAACGAATTAATTGATTTATTAAACATCTTAAGCCTCAGCTGTATGTCAGGCACATTCATCTGCCCAGGGAACTCACTCAGATGAATTTTACCCCAAAAGAACTATATCAAATACCCCAAGGCACACCAACACACTTCTGAATCAACGCTTTATTTTGACATCAATTTCTTTCCTTTCTCTCTAAAAAGATGTAGGATGAAGGTTGGGATTGCAGATCTCTTAGTCCCTAACTCCGAGTCCGAGGTGACTCACCTATGTCCCCCAAGCTAGCTTTTCTCAGTATTCCAACAGGCACACTCTCAGGAAGTGGTCCAGCAGATGAAGTCAGGAGAGGCATGGGAGGTGAGGCGACCATGCTGGAACTCTCATCAGGCACGAGTAGGGTAAGCAGCTACTCTCGGCAGTGGTTACAGACTTAGCCAGCTGTTACAGACACTCCACACCAGCAGTTCCCAGCTCCCTGTTTGTGCCCTGCACCGATTTTCACCCAAGGCAATACCTAGAAAGTTGGCTGGGAGACTAAATGGAACAATCCAAGCATAGAATGAAGCAGGGCACTGGGTACAGTGCAGGTACCGTGGCATCCTTTATGTCTATTGGGGTGTATGGTAGAGCTGGAACTTGAACCGATATCTGGCGATTTCCAAAGTTCCTGTTCTGGCACTGGTTAAACTAGGCGCATTAAACCGCACATTCTGAACACACTAAAGTTCTTTCAGAAGTTCAGTTGTAACTCTTGCTCCTCTCATTAAGGATGTCTGTTTTGCTAGGAAACGTCCCTTCTATCAATCCAACATTAGATACAATTAGATTTCTTAATGACATTCATGATAATTATGCCACGCTTCTAGTTGAAAATGAATAATTGAAATTCTAATTATTACAAGAATCAATAGGAGGTAACTCAAGACAGCAACTTGTTGGGCACCGCTTAAATTCTCAGTTGCTTTTCAAATCCAGGAGGCAGCTAGCTAGTCAGTTACTTAACAGAAACACATGGCTGGGGTGTGTGTAGGGGATTACATTTTAGGAAGAAGCTTAAAATACAAAGAACCTTCCCTAGTGATTCTGTTGAGAACCTGTGAGTGTTGGATTTGTGGCTCTGACCAATACAGAAGGTGGGATTCATGGATTTTCTTTCCAAGTAAGCCTTATGAAACATGGGACAAAATGAAATAGAAAGGAAAAAAAAAACCAAAATAAAGAACGTTTACTTAGAGTATCTAGTAAAAAGTCAGGAGCCACAGTGGGCCAGCATTATAGGAGACACAGAGACCTCAGTAACTGAGAGCTGGGAGCTTAGCTGTCTGTCACCTGGGGAAAATACCACATACCCAGGCCACGTGAAGCCAAGAGTTCGCATGGAGTCCCTGACTTCTCCCTAAAGCCTAGGCCTGGAGGGTTTCTTCCATTGATGAAGCCTCTGTTCAGCTAGCAACATAGAAGACCAAGAAGCTTGTATCTGCTCAGGGATTGTGGGAGGAAAAAAAAAACATCTTATGATTAGAAAGATGAGTCTCTGTTGCAGACGAACCTGAAATTTAGGTTCACACCACCGATGGGTGGCTGGGATCCTACACCAAGAAGCTAACGTGAAAACTGGCCTGGAGCCAGGGCATCCTTGGCGGTGGTTGGCATTAAGCACATGGTGATTCACAGATTCCGCAGAGACCTTTCGACTAGGTGGAACACAGTGAAACCCACGGGGGGGGGGGGCGGGGGGGGTAACGAACGTCAACAATAAAAACTCAAAAGAACAAGAAACACGTCGTCTGGAAATGAGCTCACAAAGAACCTACAACTCACCCATGTTTTATTAGCAGACTCAATAACGAGAGCTCACACCCTTTGTAATACTGAGTAACCTGAGAGATTACAGATGTACTAACCGAGGAAGAGGAGAAGCGAAGGGATAAAATAATAGAGAAGGAGCATTACGCTCTTCTGGCCATGACGATATAAAGGCTTGAAACACAAACAAGTGAAAATCAAATCTTAAAAAAAAAATCACCACTTATGTTAAACTTCAGAGGCCGAATGAAATTGCAGATTGAATACAATTAAAGGGGAGAATTGGTAAACTCAAAAATATGTTTTTGGGGCAGGTGGGATGATTTAGCTGGAAAGGTGACACACGGTAGAAGGAAAACTCTAACTCTCTGACTTCCACCCCCATGTTATGACACCTGCGCGTGCACACACATGAGCACACACATGTACATATACACATGCATACATACACACATACACATGTGTGCACACACATGCAAACACACATACATATGGCACACACATATACACCACAAGCACACGAGAGAAAGGGAGTGGGGGCATAAAAATTTTAAATATGTTTGTGAAAATTTCCCATAATGCAGCACACAGGAAAAGGCAAAATGCAACTGTTCTGTTGGACAAAGTGGTGGGGCAGGGTAAAGCCAACCCTCATACAAACTGACAAACAACACGAGGTTGTTCACTGAAAAATGTACAAAACCTCAGTCCTGCTTCCACATCACACTTTTACAAGGTAGAGGAATGTGGAGAATTAAGAAACAAAGGGGAACTGTATGACAACAAGCATAGGCTTGAAGAGCCACCTTAGGCGAGTGACGCTGTTGAGCATCTCTCTCTGGTGTTAGGCAGGAAACTAGAGCACACAGCTGTGGGCCTATACCTGCAGCACAAGTTGGCAGGACTTTCCTCCTCTGCCCTTCATGTCAGGCCTTGTGCCCTTGGCTCTCAGCACGTCCCACTAATGGTGGAATGTATTTCTCTACTCCATATTGGGCTTGGCCATGAGACTTCCTTTGGCCAATAGTGGTCTGTGGGTCACAGATGTGCTGCTATAGCTGGGCCCCTTTGGCAGCAACCTCTGCATCCTCCAACTGCCCCACTGGTCCGGGAGGAGGATCAGAGATTCCCCGGGCACACTGAAGCACACCCTGAAGATTAGAGGTAGCCCTGGTTTAGATCAGCAGGCGCCAGGTGACTCTCAAGCGTGAGTGAAGGAATTAAGGATGACTGTATTTTGAGGTGGCTCATTAATGCAGCTAGATTGTGACAACTGTTGATCACACTCTGAGATGGACTCTACAGGCCCCATTTTATTTATTTCCTTTTATATTTTAAACAAACCTGGTAGTCCCCGAGGAACAATGCAGTTTGCTTAATGTCACTCAGTCAGTTCAAGGATTAAGACTTATAATATTTCTAAAACCTGGATTTGTTTGTTTGTGTATGTGTGTATACTCAGTTCTCACCTTCCATCATGTGGGTTCTAGGTATCGAACTCAGACCATTATACTTGGCAGTAAGTGCCCTTACTCAGCCATCTTGCTGGCTCCCTAAAGCCTGAATTTTGTTGTTGTTGTTTGGTTTTTGTTTTTTTGAGACGGGGTTTCTCTGTAGTATTGGAGCCTGTCCTGGAGCTAGTACTTGTAGATCAGGCTGGCCTCAAACTCACAGAGATCCACCTGTCTCTGCCTCCTGAGTTTTGGGATTAAAGGCGTGCACCATCACGTTTTTTAAAGCATTAGCAAACTGCATGTCAGCACGTTTGCTGTTGGATAGATGGATGAATGGATAACAACTTCTCTACAAAACCAAAAATATCACCTGCAGGGACTCAAGCTCACACGCAGAGCCCGAGCACGTGAGGTCTGGTTCAGTACATTGAGGTCTCGTGAGAGGCCCGATTCCCTTTAGGAGAAGTCTGCTGCTCAAAGAGCTTGCTCAGAAAACACATCCCCTTCCTGCCAGGGGAAAGGAAAACACACTGCACTGGAGTGGAAAATAATCACGGCCTGTCAGACTTCTTGGCAGGCTGGTGATCTTCATGGTCCAGCAGATGGTGTCAAGGAGGTGACCCCTAGCGGTTCTCAATGGGCAGTTGACAGAATGCTCATCTAAATGGGCAACACAGAGTCCCAGGGCTGATCCATGCCTTAGAGCCTGCTACTTAGCAGCTGCTAATGAATGGGCTGATGGGTAGCGCTTTCCCTGGAACCAGTGGCATCCTAAATGACTCATCAGCTTGTTCTACCCAATGTGGAGGTGGGCAGAACCCTTGAAGAGGTACAGAGGGCTCCCTGTGACGGCAGCAGGGGATGAAGACATCTGGACCCTCCTCCTGCACTCTTTGGTTTGGCATCTTCTACTAAGCCAAAATAAATTTGATGATGACATTAAAATACTTGTGATTTGGATCCTGCATTTGGTGTCACAAAATAATTTAAAACTTATTTCCAGGAGAAACACAACAAAGGATATAAATGTATTCAGGGAAGAACAAATGTTCTAATAAACATATGAAAAGATGTTTGGCTGCATTGATAATTAAAGAAATATGGATCAAAACAACAAAGAAATGCTATTTTTTTTATAATGCTTATCAGGTTGGCAAACATTCAAAGGCGTGATAATTGCAAGGGTTTGCCTATTGTGAAGGGGCTTTCTCACACATTCCTTATGGGGTGGTGATCAGGGAAACGTTCTACAGGCCGAGTTGGCTATCCCCGCTGAAATGAAAAGTGTTTTGGTCCATGCATTCAGTTTCAAGGGAGGAGTTGATAGTTACAGCCCAACCCCACAGAGGACAGAGGACACAAGAGGGCATTGGAGAGTTACATGTCACGGCTGCACTTGGAGCTGTGCACATCTGGGGGAGCGGTCACTCTACGGAAAAGCACATAGCACAACTCACAGGAGTCCCTGGACTCTGGGGCGCGAACTCCCACCCATGTCATTAAGGAAAAGCAGGGACAAAATTACCTCTTTGGTATAAACAACAGCAACAACAAAAACATAGGTCTGGCTTTTCCCTCTTTTTCCTGGAAGAATGAGGAGAAGCAATGGTCACCCCTGGAGACAGGCAATCATGGTGGTGAGCCAAAAGTCACCAGGTGCTCTAGTATATCTTCAGAGCTCTGCCCCCGCCCCCCAGGCGCCTCTCCCCCTCGATTCACGGGAGCTGCTTGGATCGTGAGACGATGTGTACATTCTTCACATCCTCACACACAGCGAAAAAGGCCAGCAAATATATGACATAATAGAATATGAAGGGCCGATGGCGCGTGTCCCAGTGTCCAGCAAAGGATGTGAAATAGCGGGAGACAAGGGTACAGGAGTGCCAGGGTGCAGGGATTGGGGCAGGGCACAGCTCCCCAGCATGGAGCTTCTCTTCTTAATGGAAAGGAGATAATCAGACAAAGGCAGGAGAGGGGTAGAGAGACAGAGAGTCCTCCTAGTCCTAGAGAGGCCTTATCTTCCAGATGACAGATTGTCCTGGGATTCCAGGACAATGGTGGGGAGGGTCTAACAAGTGACACCCACAGATTTTTAAGAGGCATCATCAGGACAGACCGCAGGTGACAGGAAATGTCCAGAAACGATGACAGAGAGATGGGCACCTTGCAATCCCCTGCAGGAAGGCAGCCAGGGGAGGAAAATGTAAACTGCCTGCTAATTTCTCTTCTCTTCTCTGGTCCTTAATGTTATTTCCCAGTGGGATGCAGGTAGCCTCATGGTTCCTGTCCCTACTCTGCACCCTGTAAGTGCCTGGTGCTCAGGAAGACCTGTGGGTGGGCCATGCTCTGCCATGGAAGTAGCCTGGGGGTGGATTCCATCTCCCACACATCCCTGCAGGGCAGTTAGGTCTCCTGCAGAGCCCAGAGTCTGCCATAGAAGTTATTTATACATATGAAAAGTTTCAAAGAACTCCTGGAAAGGCTGACCTAGTTCACCAGTTAGGGATATCTGAGCAATAAAAGTTCATTTAACTCCATCAGATCAAATGGAAAAATAAAGCTAAAATTAATTAAAAACGACAGCGTACAGCTCCTTACAAAAGTACCTTTGAAGTACATTCAGCCCATTTAAGAGCCCACGGTTGGGGTGGGGGGCACGAGGTTCTAATGACCATAGCTACTGGCTCAGAGAGATAAGGTGGATAAAAGAAAACCACAGATAACCACAATTAAGAATCCTTTATTCTTTCTTCCCATTTCAACCTCATCCTTACCACACTCTTGTGAAGCCCTCTAAAGAACTCTCCTATTCTCTGATCTTGTCTTTGGTCCCTTTTCTTGCTGGGGTGGAGGGGTTGATGCACCAAGGGAGAAAGGAGCCCGCTTGGGAGCCGTTCTTGCTCAGACTGCTCTGGTTTGGGTGAATTCCTGCTGCCCTCCAGCGCCCTTCCCCACCCCAGTGGCTTCCAGCAGAACACAGACCTTTCCCTTTGACTTCTGCTTTGACTTAGACAATGGGAAGGTCCATCTTTGGATGAAGAAAGAGTATTTTGACACTATTATATATCATTGTTCTCTCCAGAGCTCCTGCTTGAGAACTCTGCCCCTGAGTTAAAGAGTCATGTTTCAAGGAAGTTTATGATTTGATGTTAGGCTATTTTCATAGCTATCCTGGGCCACATGTAGTGGTCTGTGATGTTTGACCTGGCTACAGGTAAGCTATAGGCTTGCAAGGGTTTCCTCTCTCTACTTACACCATACTCTATGGAACTGTCCTGGAGAGCTGCATCTCTCTCCACGTCTGGGCACCGTGCCTTTCGTTAAACCCTTCAGCAATCCCATCTGAATAGGATATCAGCTTCTAAATGTACCCTTCAGCGTCTCGTTCCATAGCCTTATTTTCCAGGGGAGTAGAGAGCCTCAAAGAAGCTATCTTGAGTTGCCTAATTTGTGTATTTGGAGTTGGCAGAGCTGGAACCCAGGCGAAGGCTGCCTACTACCAGAGCTTGGCATCTGACGGCTTCATTACGAGGTTGTGAAACCAAAGCAGGCAGCCAGAGTTTGCAAGATGCTGCCAACTGTGACAGAACTTCTGGGAGGTTCCCCTGAGAAATGAAAGCATGCAGAAAGTGGGTCATGGAGAGTGGCCGTGCCTTGTTTGCCAGATGTGGTAAGAATCTGGCCTTTTGCTGCCTTATCTTTTGGATTCTAACTGCTCAGCTCCCATCCCAGCATAGAGACTGGATGCGGAGGCTCATATGGGCTGCCTCCCGATTTTATGGCTACCACTGAGCTCCAAAACACTGTGGGGAAAGAGTTTTGCAGTGGGGTAGAAGCTCATGTAGGTTAGTGCCCAGTCCTTTCCACATCTATCCATCCATCCATCCATCCATCCATCCATCCATCCATCCATCCATCCACCAATCCATCCATCCATCCACCAATCCATCTATCCACCCACCCACCCATCCATGCATGCATCCTTCCTTCCTTCCTTCCTTCCTTCCTTCCTTCCTTCCTTCCTTCCTTCCTTCCTTCCTTCCGTCCATCCACCCACCCACCCATCCATGCATCCATGCATGCATGCATCCATCCATCTATCCATTCATACATTCACCCACCCATCCATCCACCCACCCACCCATCCATCCACTCATCCATCCACTCATCCATCCATCCATCCATCCATCCATCCATCCATCCATCCATCCAACCAGTCAATGCACAATCACCAAAGGCTGAGTCTATCCAAGCCATTAAACAAATAGTGGCCAAAATAAGCAAAACAAGACCGGAAATCTGTGTTGACAGTGTGAACACTATGGAAGTGATTCTGGCTAGCCAGAATCAGCGGCAAAGGCAGCATTTTAAAGGATGCTGGAGTTAGCATGGTGGAGCTACAGAAGGTGTCTTAGTTAGGGTTCCTATTGCTAGGGTGCAACACCATGATTGGAAGCAAATTGGGAAGAAGGATTGATTTGGCTTACACTTCCACATTACTCATCATTATTGGAGGAAGTTAGGATAGAAACTCCAACAGGGCCAGAATCTGGGGGCAGGAGCTGATGCAGAGGCCATGGAGGGGAGCGTTTTGTTCAGTATGTTTTTCTTTTTAAATAGAGCCCAGAACCACCACCCTGGAGCTGGGTCTTGTGGAGGCATTTTCTCAGTTGAAGTTCCCTCCTTACAGATATCTCTAGCGTGTGTCAGGTTGAAAGAAAACTATCCATCACAGAAGGTTCTGAGCAAAGGATGAGGGCAGAGGATGTCAGGAGTCCAGAGTTCTAAGCGAGGAACTCATCCAGTTAGGAGATGGACTGGAAAGGCAGCAAGGACCAATCATAGCGGCCCTTGGCCAGTGAGCTAAGGAAACAGGCCTCTGTTATGAAATTGGCACCCATGTTTTCAGCCAGTTAGTTTTGCACTTTCTAGACTGTAGGTCATGGCCTAAGGGGATGTTATGGCATTTCTTAAAGAGTTTATTTTCTTGGTGGTTTCAAACTTATTTTGAAGTAAAGCAAATAATTCAGTGAACTTTCATGGAACCATTACTCAGGATACTCTCTAGCTGACTCCTCTAGGTTCAGGCTAAGCATGGCTTGTTGCTCAAACAGCCTGCAGGGACAAAGATCCTCAACCAGAGGGAAAGGACATTCCAGTGAGCTCTGCGCAACACGCTGGAAACCCTGGCTAGGAGACACTTACCTATTTGCTTCTTCACACCTGCCCCTTGGAAGGCAGAGGGATCCACCGTCAATTCAATTAACAGAATAAACGAGAAAACGGTCACATGAGTCTTTGACACACAGGCTACCACACAATTTGCCAGGCAAGCCAAGTATCCCCAAATAGAAGCTTCTAGAATGAGAGGGAATATATAGTCTCCTGGAGCAGGTCATGTAGAATCTCCACCCAACCCATTAGCAAGGCCATGACATGTACTGTTCAGATGGGAGATTTTCCCCCTGAACTTGAGAGCAGAGAGCGTCCCGACTCCACAAATGTGATCATTAAGAATCATCACGGATAATGTGATTTTAATTAGAAGGGTTGAGACACTGGCAAATGTTCAAGAGTCTTGTCACTTGAGAATCCACCAGGATCATGGGCGCAAACAGCTGCCTCACATGAGAAACATCCAGGGATTCTTCCTGCCAGCACCTGGAAGGTGAGGCCTCACTCGATGATTGGGACAGGCTGGGTGACTGAATTTCAGTCATTCCCCTTACAATGGGGAGGAAAGATGCATACAGGCTTGGGGTTCTGCCACATGTTTAAGTGACAAACTTAGAGATTAGGTTACCAGTGTCTCATGGTCAGACATTGAACAGGCTACTTAACCCTTCTGACCCGTGGCTTCCTCAATGGGTAAAATGTATTTCTGAGTTCTAGCAGAAGAAGTTGGTGTGTCCCAGACTGTTTCAGATGACCTGGGATGGATGATGTCCAGAAAATGGAAATTCCTTCTCCTTTGCTGTTTTTCGAAGCTGGTCAAAAGTAGTACCTTCTCTCTAATACAAGTCTGTGAATGCCAGCCATTCTATGCAACAGCTGTCCATCACGAAAGAGGGCCAGGGCATGGAAGGCTTTACTTCAGAAAAGTCAAGTTTGTGGAAGGCAAAGGGGACTTGCAAAGCATTGGTTTATAAGTGTGGGCGTTCACCACCTCTAAATCCTGTCAGCCTCCTGCACCAGGGTCTCTTGACTGACGGTGAATCCATTAAACCCAAATAGATGGCCAAGAGTCTTAGCACAGCACATAGCCCTTGTCTGCTGACAGGGTCAGGGGCTTCAGCAGACACAGCTATTTCAAACAGGCTCAGGTCGAGCTGTGTGTCTCCTGCCTGTTCCCCAGTGTTATAGAATCATGCCTACCATGCCTGGGTCCAAGGCATCAGCTCTTTGGCAGGCCAATCATCTCCTCTGGAAAGAAGCAAGTCCATGAGCAGTCTGAAACAGTTTCAGTCCTGGCGCTTCTCCACTGACCGGTCATGTGTTCAGGGACCATTTCTTCATTGCTTTGGAGCATTCTAAGCCGTGACAAGCAAACTTCTACGGTCCAGCAGACCAGTGACAGTGTGCTAGGCCACATGCTCAGAGTTGGCTGAGCTGGCAGTTCAGGAAGGAGCTGGAGGTGCTACTCATGTAGCTCCCAAGACAATCAAGCCTCATATAAAGTGACAGGATGGAAAGAATGGTGCTCAAAAGTGCATGGGTATCTGCTTGCTCACCCGCGTTCATCTCCACATCCCTGCCTAATTCAATAATAAATGCAACAAATATTTAGTGACTGTCTATTATAGGCAAGTCCTAGGAATTGCATAAATATCAATAAAGAGACCATGTGAAATCACTGCTTCTTGGGTAAGTACAAAAGGGAAACCCAGCCAGTCAGTCATTAATTCATTCACCCAGACGCTTAGCTACCCATCAATCCATCCGCCCACCTGTTCGCTACTCATAAATCCACCCAGCCATCCATTCATTCACCTAGCCATCTGCCCACCCACCTGTCCACCTATTAATAAATCTACGTATCCATCATTCACCCATCCACCCATTCATTTGCCCACCTATTTGTAAACCCACCCACACAACTATCTATCTACCCTCGTTCCTTATAAAGCGACTCCATCCATCAACCTATTCATTCTTTCATCTTCTCATAAGCCCGTCTGTTTTTGACTCCATCTGCTGGTCCCTTCATCCACCTACCTACCTGCCTATCATTTGTAAACCTGTCCACGCATCTCTTTACCCATCTCACCCCCATCCATCCATTTATACATCCACACGACTATCTCGTCATTTGTCTACCTATTCCTCCATCTGTTCCCTATCTGCAAGTCCACCCAACCATTTATTCACCGACTCACCCATCCATCTATCCACCCACCCTTTCACCTAGTTGTAAATCCACTCCTTCATCCATGGATGCATGCATACATTTATTTGCCCTTCTATCAATGAGCTGTACCGCCAGGCATTCATTAAATAACCACCAGGTACTTCCACTGGGCTAGTCGATGGAAAGAATTTTCAAGAAACAACTGAAAAGCTCTAGGCGGTTGCGCCTTAACATACTTGGGGTAACCACACCCCTAGATGGGTCAACACGAAACTGTCTTCAGAACAGATGCATGGGGGCGTGGTCTCTTCTCGGACCTGTTAGTTAAACAGCTCTCTACAGAGCAAGAAACAGCTAAGAGTAAGGTTAGTGAGACAGAGTGGGCAGCCGTTACTCATCCTTCAACACTGGGTGGCTGGAGGGCTGTGGCTTTCTGTAAAAGGTTCCGTCTTTTCAACAGATGGAAGATCGTACTTACACGCAACTGGAATCTGTTTTCGTAGGTAATGGTAGATACTGCTGTGATAAATAAATGAGTGTTCATCGTCTATTATGTTGTTCTAAGGAGTCAGTATTCTTAGTCATCATGCAGTCTCACAGTTGGGATTATATATAAAGAGAGTGAAGGACAAGCTATGGAAACTTAAGGTGGTACTCATTCTCCAGTGTGCTGCTTGCAGTGGCGTGATCCTGACTGTGAGCGCCTCCTTAAGTTTCACTCTGGGTATCTCACTTATACCTCAATCTCATCGGCCCTAAAATAGCTGTACCCCTTCTGTAAGGCAACATATCTATTCTGGTCAATGGACTGTGGATGCTTTGACATCATTTTGGTGTTCATGCTCATTCTGTTAAATGGCTATGATTAGTCCCATTGTGAAGAGAAGGAACTGAAACTGAAGAAGGGGATGAATCTTCAGGTTGTAGCATCGGGAAATCCATGGGATCCAGATCTGCCTCATGCTTCCCTGGGGTCCACAACACAGTGGACACTCACGGAGCCCCTCACTCAACTGTCACATTTTCCCTAAGACACAGCTCACCTCTTTCCAGGCTGACCTCACATCAGCCCTCCTGGTGGAGCGAGAAGCCAACTGGTGAGCCATTTCTGAGTGAAGACAGGCAACCCAGCCCCAGCTGATGAGAAGCTGTCTGCATCGAGTCCCACTGCTGAACACAGGACTGGGGGTGGGCGGCCCTAGTCCACTGTCTTACCATCCTGGGTGGGGGAAGCTGGCAGTATTTGACCCAATGCACGTGTTCACTGTGACTCTTAGAGTCCTAAGGAAATATGTCCACGTTTCTTCAGGCCAAAACCACTGGAGAAGAGTTCTTTCTATTTCCTGGGTCTGAGGGACTTAGCTGGGGATGAAGAAAAGCAGGGAGGGGCTGCAGGACAAGAGAGAGCAAGCATATGGCAGCTGTAGGTCATGGAGGCCTGCAGCCTCTTGGGCTGTTTTTCTTTGGTGGGAGGATGTATTGGGCTGAGGATGAAACTGTTTAAAACACAGCACAGATCTTGACAAAACAAAGTCTGTCGCTTTCTTCCTCTGCAACCTCTCAAACGTCTTCCTTGACCCTAAAGACAAAAGCTGGAGCAGGCGGCTGAATCCCTCGGAAGAGAGACTCGTACTTCAACACATGGCTTCCTACAACTCTGGGATGGAATAAAGCAAAGCTTGTGCAGGGTCCTTGGGGATCCAGAAGGACCTGTTGGACTGACATGTGAATGTGGTCAGAGCCCTTGCTAGAGTGTCTGATATAAAAACAAACATAAAAACCAAAAACCAAAACCAGCCTTCTGGATGGAGTGTTCTAGAGACAGAGAAGCACCACGGGAGACTATGGGTTACAGCACAAATCTGCAGTCATGCCAGCCGATGGTGACCCACGCTGAGCTTGCACTCCAGGCTTGCCTCTCCCAGGACATGGGAGAAGCAGTTCTTCCTTGACTCTGAGAAAGCCCACGGCTTGGTTTTCACATTCGGAAAAATCCATGTCTATCTCTCTGGGCCTCTGGGAGAGCAGGGAAGAATCTGGGGTATAGAACTCAATGTCCCTCTGTCCCTCTGTGTTCCTTCGCACACTGCATTCCTGACGCCAGCCACGGATCTGACAGCCCAATCTAGACCTTTCTTTGAAAATTACCAGATTCAATAACAACAGAAAAACGCATCTGGCTCAGGGCAGGGAGTCCCCGAGGAAGCGGACGCCAGCTCTGACGATTCAATTACTGTGACCCCTGGCTAGAATTGAAAACAAATTCTGTTAAGTGTAAACTGCGTGTTCCCTCCAGTGCCCTTGTGGCTTCCAAGATTGCTGTCCCCACTCTCATGTTTTCAGACACCAGGACCTTGAGACAGAACCATGAAAACTAAGCAGGAGTATGGGACCCCGTGTCAACAATCACTTAAAGAAGCAAGTGGCTGCATTAGGTATACCTGTATTCCAGGATTCAAATCCCTCCCTGCTAATCCTGGGCTAGATGTATGATTTTAGACAAATTGTTTAACATCTCTGAGTCTTAGGAATCTCAGCTATAGGCCACGCAGTGGTGATGCACACCTTTAATCCCAGCACTTGGGAGACAGAGGCAGGCAGATGTCTGAAGTCAAGGTCAGCCTAGTCTATAGAATGAGTTCCAAGATTACCAGGGCTACTCAGAGAAACCCTGTCTTGAACCCTCCTCCCCACCCTCACCACCCCCCAAAAAACACCCCACAGCCACTGAAATCTCTCTCTCTCTCTGTCTGTAGAGAATGTACCAATCATAATGTGGAGTCAAAGGTGTCCATGATGTTCCAGCAGGAAAAGCAGAGACTTCATGCTCTGGCTAAATCCTTAGCATATCAGCATGTAACCGTGAAGAGAGCCTACCGCCTGTGCCTTCTCAGTGTGCTGCCCAGGCAGCTGCAGAAACCAGCCAGAGTGGTTCTCCCCCATCCCAAGCCCAAGCCGCTGAAGCTCTGCTTCCATCTTTTGGCCTTTGTGTTTTGTCATTGGAGGAATTAGAGTGTTATTAATCAACCAATCAGTCAAATAAGGCTCATTACCATTGAAGAAGAGAAAGTATGCTTTATTTATGCAATTATAAGGCATTTAAAATACAAAGGGATTATTATTAATACCGGAGCTTGGCAATCTTCCCAGAGTGGTAAACCGACAAGAGCTTTGTTCTTGAAGAGGCAACACAGCCCTTGCAGACTTCTGTCTTCTTGCTCCAAGCTCCTGTTGTGTGGTGGAGCCTCATGAATATGCAAAAACTTTCAGAGGACCTCTCTGTACTAAGCACTATTTGGAGTAAACATCAAGAATAGGAAGTTAGGGATGACCTACTGTGTGACCCTAGCCAAAACAACCTCTCTGAGCTGTGGTTACCCAGGCTTTGAGCTTGTCCATGTCTGAGATTGCTAAAAGATGTCTATGCAGGGTTCCCAAACCCATGTCTGCATAGAGCCCACAAGGAAGCTCACTGGTTTAAAAAATGTCAACCCCTGGGCGAATGGATGGTTGGGTAGATGACCGGAGGCATGATTGGATGAAAAGGGTATGGATGGGTGCATGGGTAGATGGATAAATCGGTGGCTGTGTGGCTGCGTGGCTGCATGTTTGGGTGGATGGAGAGATGGTTTCTGGCCAGTCGAGTGAATGATCGGTAGATGATGGATAGGTCACTGGGTAGATAGGTAGATGGGTGGACGGCAGATAGTGGAGTAGATTGGTGGATGGCTGCATAGATGGTTGGTGGGGTTCACGGGTGGCTGAAAGGGTGGGTGAGTAGCAGATCACAGACATCCCTAGTTCTTCAGCAGGATGCTGAATATCAGAGGTTGGGGCCCAGGCTTGTACAGCCTGATTCTATAACTGCTGGCCATGAGAAGAGTAGCGATTCAAACTGATCCTGTTATGTTTAAAAACCACACCCCATTTCACAGACGGAGCCTATGAACAAGAACTTAAATTTTGTTTAAAATATGTATGTTAATTATACATTGAAATAGTATTTTGGTTATGTCAAAGTATTATTTGAATTTGAATTACTTGAATGTATCAAGAATTATTAGAATTGATCTTATCAGGTTCTTTTTTTTTTTTTTTTGTAAAACGCTTAGTGGACAACTGAAAATACTACATAGTTCTATTGGTAAGCACAGCCCTAAACTACTTTTCTTCTGTTTCTTTTTCACGGATGTATCTACGCTGGGTGATTACTTCTTTTAGCATGTCTTGCCCACCAAGAATCTCTCTGCTCCTGCCTTTCCCTTCCAGCCTTCATGGGGGATGATATCATGGTATCATGAAAGGTAATGAAGGACGAGGGACTAAGAGGGGATTCACTCTGTACAGATGTGTCCCTATGAACAAGAATAGTCTCGGCTGCCTCCGCCAAAGTCATCTCTCTCCGATGGCTACTGTCTGCTTGGGGAAGACTCCTTCTCATCCTTCAAGACTCGGATCAAACTGCCTCCCCTAACCTTCCATGTCATGCCCCCATGTGCCCTTCCAGACACCGAGCCCAAATGGCTGTACCTCCCAAGAGTTCACACGAGCTTTCATAATTTTTCATATGTTTGTGTAGTATGACATGGATATGCATGTTTATATGTATGTGGGGGTCCATATGCATATACATGCATGAGGCCCCATGGTCATGTCTGAAATCTTCCTGAATCAAGCTTTCATGGTATCCAATGAGGTAGGCTCTCTCAAATAAACCCAGAGCTCACCAAGATGTCTGGTCATGCTCACCTACTCACTCTTTGTAAGCCAACATGACAGGTGAGCTGCTATACCCACCTAGCATGTATGTGGGTTCTGGGGACTGAAACTCCAGCCTTCTCAGACATTAATCATTTACTCATTTCTCCATCCCTTTTATGACTTTTTTGAATGCAGGGTACTCACTCCTCTCTGAGTCCCAAGGCCTGACTGAAGCCTGAGGCGTGCTCAGTGCATATTGGATCAATGGAAGCCTCTCTTTCCTCCAAGGGAAACGGGGAAACATGGTGACAAGCTCAGTCTAGGGAAAGGGAATGAGTGAGCTCACTTGTATCTGCTCACCGGGAATTCCCAGGCCCTGTGGGACGCCCCTTGCCACAGCTGATGCCCAGGGCTCAGTGGAGCCTCATAATATGACTGCAGAGAAAGAGGTGCAAGGGGACCCCAGTCCATTCTTCAGGCCCTTCTCTCGGCTTCTGTTTCCACGGAGATGTTCTTAACAGAGTCTTTACAACCCTCTGCTTACGCTGTGTACTAAACAGTTTATGACATGAAGTAACAGCAAGACAGCCACTATTTATCGGTGTCGATGGAGGCCTTGAATTGGCCAAGGCAAGCCTTTTGCGTTTCTTAAAGTCATTCTTAAAGTCACTGCACAAGTGGCCGAAGTGAATGGCAAGACTGTCAGAATCCTCCAGAAGGAGGAGCCATCAAGGAAAATGCATATGCATGTGTGTATTTGCCTGCAGGTCAGACGGAGGCTAGAGACTCCCATGAGGCGTTTCTTCTACTACTCTCAACCTTATTGTTTTGAAACAGGGTCCCTCACCAAACCCGGGGCTCATCATTTCCACTAGACTGGCTAACCAGTGGGCCCCAGGGACCCCCAGTCTCGGCTCCATGCGCTGGATTAGAGGCATGCATGTGTGTTGCTGTGCCCACATTTTATGTGGATGCAGGGTTCTGAACCCAAATCTTTGAGCTCTTACAGCAAATGCTTTATCTACTGAGATATCTCTTCAGCTTCATGAGAAGCATCTGAAACCATCATGGTCGCTAACATGGGCTTGACAGACTATATGATCTCTGTGGCAAGGATTCTATGTTTCCATTTCGACACAAAAGACAATATGTAACCAAGCAACATGTAAAAAAAGAGTATGTCAATAAAACTTTTAAAACAAGTCAGTCTTCAGGCCTGTGCCACCTGACCCTGGAGCTCTGTAACAGACCATAACCCAGATGTACCCAGGTTCTTCAAATCTTACTTTTTGAACCCAAAAAGTCAGGTATTGCCAGAGTGAGAACCAAGTGAAACACAGTCAGACCTAATTGCTCACAGAGACCCCCCGGTTTACCCTGCTGCTCAAACGTATTTATGAACTTGCTTATCGGCTAAACGTGCTTGTAATCCCACGTGAAACACTCTCAGGAGGTTTGCGACACATGCAGAGACATGGAGAACTGAAATCACTCATGTTGGTGACGGCAATGGTTTGCTTCTTTGTCATAGTCTACTTAGTACTGCGTTTTTCACGTTTCTAATTCTCTCGGTGACATCCTGAGTAAAACGCCCTCGAGGTTAGCGTCTAGTGTTCCGACAGACAAGGAGGTTGGTGTTATGTAACCTCCCTTCATCCTCGAGGTCAACATGAGTGACTTAAATATATATGTTAGATCTGGTCTGTTTAACCAGAAGCTCATAAGAAATGAGGTTATGCATTGATGGTTGATGGACAGGTGGCCGGAGGCCCACAGCAACTTCCTCGAGCAGCAAAGGATTAGAACGCTGCACTAACTCAGAGTTTGTATCCACTATGTAGAGCGTAGCTGCCATGAATAATGAGAATCACCTGCATGAGTACGCAGTCCAAGGAGGTAGCTAGCCACCTATTCTCCAACTCCTAGTTAATAATGGTGCAATGACAGGCTATTATTACTGGGTAGTCACAATGCTTTAATGCTATCACTAATTAAGTGTGATAGCTTTGTTCTGCTTTTATAATTTGGCAAGAGTGTTGCATTACGGTTATTAAGTGGTTGCATCTGAAGTCAGCCGGCAACCATGTCCACTTCATTCTCCCAGGACTTTTCTGAAGGGATACAAAAAATAAGGCCTACCAATGAGTGGTCTCTGGCTTCTTCAGACTCTTCTGAAGCAGAAACGAGGTATTCTCCTGGTCAAATGAGAGCAGCAGCTGCCAGGAAGCCCTATCTAGTGGGGCCTTGAAGCTGGGTTCTAGCTTGAGAACCACCCATGGTGGGTGGGGGCTCATGCCCTGCTGCCCTAGTTAAAATGCTAGCCAGTATTTATTTGTTTGTTCCCAGACAGATGCCAATGATAGGGGGTTGGGAGAAGAGACAATGGCCCAGACTGACAGGGGCTGCTGGACAAGGGGCCTCTGTGGCTTGTTTAATGAAAAGGCCGCTGTGTTTTTATTGTATCTATTTGATTTTAGAGTGTCATCTATAAAAACAATTCAAGCAGTAGGATTAACTGCTTCTGGGCTTCCTCTTCTCCCTGAAGCTCTGTGGGTGTCCTGCCAGCCCCACTACCCCTCCTCCCTTCCTCTGCCCCTAGCAGGTTCTTTCCCACACTTTCCAGGACTTCCTACCCTAAGGTTCCTCTGCAATGCTGACTATATTCAGGTACCCTGACCCCCTCTCCACTTCCTTCCAGCCTGGCTCCACAGTGTCTCCTCTTGAGAACCACAGAGGCTGCTTCTCCCCTCGTCTCTTGACTCTGGAAATGGTCTTTCCTCCCAGAAGGTTTCAGCAAGTATGGCAGGCAGAGCATAAGCAGGGCTTAACA
The DNA here is from genome assembly GCA_963919715.1 of Microtus obscurus. NCBI lineage: Eukaryota > Metazoa > Chordata > Mammalia > Rodentia > Cricetidae > Microtus > Microtus obscurus. Next base: position 25,497,516 of record CAWTZC010002521.1, read on the forward strand.
CAGGCAGTGCACCATCCACAATGATCCCCTAGTGGTTTTATTTTCTTTGCCATTTTGCAATCAAAGAAATTTAGCTCCTAGTCCTGTAATACAAATACTATATTGTGTGCCATTTGCTTTGTAGCTAAATAAATTCCTTATCATCTGTCTATCTATCATCTATCTATCTATCTATCTATCTATCTATCTATCTATCTATCTATCTATCTATCTCTGTCTTCTATCTATCTATCTATCTATCTATCTATCTATCTATCTATCTATCTATCATCTACCTATCTATTTCTATCTGTCTACTACCTATCATCCATCTATCTATCTATCTATCTATCTATCTATCTATCTATCTATCTATCTATCTATCTATCTATTTATCATCTATCTATCTATCATGTACCCACTAATCCTCCAGGGTTTTGTTACGTACCTCCTCCAAGAAACCTACCATGATTTCTTCTGCTATGGATGGCTTTTCTGTGTTTCTCAGCTTGCACTTGACATATATATTAGTTGTTTTCTAAAACCGTATCTAACTCATATTTGAAATGTTCCTCTATTCTCAATACTAAGTTGAGTGCTACCTATACACCTTAGGTAATTAACAAGGCACTTTTTATTTTCTACCAGTTAAGGCAAATACTTTGCTAACAGCTAAGCGTAGCACTAATGGCTTCCACCACCACCCCGTCTGTACACAGCCATCCACACTCATATAACCCATACTTGACCCATCCCAAAAGGAAAGACTGTTCAAACCTCCCACCGTGGTGAAGTCCTGGTCTCAGTAGAAGTTAATTCTAAATCCTTATGAGTTTCATTCTCGGCTCCTTCTGCGGCTCAGGTTGACTCTGAGGTCTGGGTTCGTGGATGACTTGTATGATAACATCCCAACACTTCCCTTTTCACTTTGGGAAGGACCTGCCTAGACTGTCCCTGCTTGTGTTCCTCATGTTTTCCTTTCTTCAGAGAAGAGGAACTTGTAGGTCCCATCTAAAGTCCTGATGTAAAGCCCAAAGGTTCTGGTGCAGTGATTTCTCAACAGTGAAGGTGAATGAGCTTTCATAAATACCCCTGTGTGTCTGCTGAGATGCAGCCCAGAGTTAACCAATAGTCCCACATACACACAGATCCTTATAGCATCAGCAGTGCGTCTCCTGTTCAAGAAGTTGCTCCATATGTATCTCCCTACAATATAAGGTATGATGAAGATGTCTTGAAACTTTCTGATCACCATTCCTGAGTGTTCATTTCTGCACAGGCCCAGGATATCAGAGGACCAGCTCTCACCTACCCACTTTTGGCCTCTGTGGACAGGTTAGCAGCCTTCCGTGGACAAGTCAGCAGCCTTCTGCGGACAAGTCAGCAGCCTTCCGTGGACAGATGATCCCCCTCAAAGGTCCTATGAGGTCCTCTATCCAGCTCACAAACACTAAAGGGACTCACTGGTGTGGCTTCACCCCAGTATAGTACCCAAAACTGTCAGGCGTCCCGTCCCCACAGTCAGTCACACTGAGCTATACCTACTGGGGGCCACAAGAAACTAGAAATTGGTTAACATCCTGTATCTTCAGTCAGCTGAATTAGACCAAGATCCTCCATAGACCCACCCGCCTAAGAGGATTATATTCTGGCTATCAACTCCGCAGTTCCCACAGCTCAGGCCACTGAGAGACCCGCAGACATCACTGGCATGGATGCAGCTGAAGACACTAAATATACTAAAGCTCCCACAGGAAACTTGCAAGAGCATCATCTACTCAACCAATACCCTTAGACACATCACCACGGGATAGTCTTTTACTTCGCGAGCCATCTCCTAAAACTGATAGAGAGTTAGTTGGTCTTCCAGATGCATTACAGTAATGTGAGAGAAACAAGAAGCAAGGAAAACCAAACCTCAACTTGATGATGACCCTTGAGCAATAGATAGCAAAGAAAATAAAACCAAGGAGATGACTGGCCGTCAGCAATGAAGTGTAGAGAATAAAAAGTGCATTAAATATGAGCTCAGACTGCCCCAGAATGGTGTCACATGCTGTGAGCACTGACTTGTAGATGGTCTAACAGAGAACCACGGATCCACTGTCTCTCAGTCTGAGCCTTATATATGAACTGAACAGTTTCTACTTCTAGAATTGCTTTAGGGAGTAAAATGAATTTTGAGGAACTGTACCAGAATCTAACACTTTCAAAGCCCAATATCCCTAACTTATATTTCCAAGATTCAAATCCTTGAGATGTCTCCCATGTCCTGATAGATTAAGTCCCAATAAACTGTGAGGCATAATGGTAGATCATATACATAATTCTGTTGACTTTTTACAAGAGAAAAGTATAATAGTTTGAATAAGATAGCTTTAATTTTATTTATAAATGTGTTTTCTTCAAATCATGATTTTGATATATGATCAAAATTTTTAAAAAATCAGTGTTATTTGACCACTTCTTCCATATGGTTTCTTAAGCCCACGTGTAGTTTGTATGCACGGTACCCACCTGTGAGGACTCCCTGCACTCCTGGGGCTCAGCAGGCATCCTTGGATAACATGGAAACCTTCTCTGAGGCTACATTTTCTCTGACTTCTCGCATGCTGGGCCCCTACAACAGAACCTCACCAGCCCAACTCACTTAGTAGCCTGAACTTTCAGATCATAGGGTTCCTCCCCCCTAGCAGGTTCTCCTGGGTCCAGAACCTCTCTCCTCTGCCCCATGGCATTTTAACAGTTCTTAAAAATGCACACTAAATGGATCACTATTGTTTGGATCTCTTCAGCTACAACTGTACCTTGTTTATAGGCAAAGCTTTGATGTCGAGGATGTGTTTAATACACGTGAGATGAGCAGTCAGAGGAGATGATATTAATAATTAAAATGAAGCGCCCTTCAGGCCTTGCACAGAGGTCTGTTCAGTTGGCTCTAAAGAGGGAGGAGAAACAAGCTGTTCCTCACCTACACAGCTACCCACAGGAGCAGGGCATTAGTTCAAAGCCCAGTTCTACCCCCCTAATGAATCTGTATCTTGGCCAAGCCCCTTAACTCCTTAGAGACTTAGTTTCCCAACTAAAGAGTGAGGCCCTCTGTCCCTGACATCCATAACAGCTTCATAGACTAAAGAATGAGTGATACAACCTGGTCCAGAACATGACCTGGCCCACAAGACCTGGTCCAGAACAAGACCTGGCCCACAAGACCTGGTTCAGAATAAGACCTGGTCTAGAACAAGACCTGGCCCACAAGACCTGGTCCAGAGCAAGACCTGGCCCACAAGACCTGGTTCAGAATAAGACCTGGCCCACAAGACCTGGTTCAGAATAAGACTTGGCCCACAAGACCTGGTCCAGAACAAGACCTGGCCCACAAGACCTGGTCCAGAACAAGACCTGGCCCACAAGACCTGGCCCAGAACAAGACCTGGCCCACAAGAAGCTCTTAACATCAATTTCATGAAGTTGATGAAAAGACATCAATTACACTTTCTTAAATCATAAGGTAACATGGTTAGTTATTTTATAAGACGTTTAAAAAATTATTTATTTTATTCTATTGGTGTTTTAGACTCTATGTATCTATCTGTGTGCTGAATCCTGGAGTTAGAGACAACTGTAACTGCCATATGGGTGCTGGGAATTGAACCCAGGTCCTCTGGGAGAGCAGTCAGTGCTCTTAACTGCTGAGCCATCTCTCCAGTCCCTTGTAAGACATTCCTACAACAATGGGTCTTGGGCTTTGTGGGCATTCTAAAAATGAGATGGAAAGGGTTGCACCGTGGATGAGCAACCTTCCTTGCAATATTTGAAATATCTCAGAAATTTCGAAAAGATTCCTTCTTAGCATATTCCCTATTTGTTTGAGACAGGATCTTCAACACAGCCCTAGAGCTTGCATTGTAGGCCGGGCAGATCCGCCCGCCCCATCTCCTGACCTCGTCCTCAGTTTTGAGAGAATGAAATACCCAGTCTGAGGTTAAATTCCCCCTCTAGGATGTGACAGAGCCCAGCTGCAGCTTGAACTCATGAGTCCACCCAGCCAGGCCCTTACCCCCACAGACTGACCCCCAAAGTCCACCAGTAATGTCTCCCTAGTACACCCCATGGTCCGCAAACTCCTCAAACATGTAGAGAATCAATCTGACAGACACGCATTTACTGAACAGCAATACACTTTAAATAACAGGTTAGAGAGACCCCTGCAAAGATGTGAAGGTGGAGGAGAGCCTTGCTCTTTGCAGAGCAGGGATCTGCACAGCTCTGGGAGCCCCAAATCACTAGATCAAAGAGCCCATCACTGGCAGCAAGCCAGGAACTCTGCTGGAGTATTCAGCCGGAGTAGGAACAGGCATCAGTAGGGTCAGAAGGTTGAGAAGGCCGGGCAAGCAAAGGAGGGCAGGGGGACACACCCCTGAGGGTTATCTTAGTGTTATGATTAAGTAGGTCAAAAGTGAACAATTGAATTGGTGTCAGGGGTCAAGGACAATAGGCAGGAAGGCTCCCTCATTTAGATATGGAGCCATGTTTGTTCCCAGGTTCCACGAGGGGCTTCTGTTGGTGGTGCCAAGCTTGTAATTCTCTCAGATTTGCTGAGGCCAGGAGGACAAACACTAGACCCGTACAACTGAAGGAGCCTTGCTCTTTCAATCGGTTGTCATAGGAAGAGTCAGGTAAGTGGGATCCAGATTTGCTCACGTGAGGGTATGTAGAGTATGGGAGTCTCTGGTGTTCTTTGCTCCAAAGTAGCTTCCTCTGCCTCTCATGGCCTGTCTGTCCTACGAAATACTGGTCAAATAGGTCTAGCTATCTAAGTGGAGGGGATGAGGAGGAGATGCCCACCCCTCCCCTGGGGAGACCCAGACCTGAGCAGCAGAGGGATTTGAAACTGATATATTGGTACTTCCATTTATGGTGTTGGGTGATTCTACTGAAACTTGGTGGGGGTAGGGTGGAGACTCATGACCCAAATGGTGGGAAGTGGGAACCAGCTCCACAAAACTGACCTCTGACCTGTACTGGGAAATACAGGCTTTTTCATCATCATATCCTAAACAATATCGTGGCGTTGTTCTCACTGGAGTAGACATTCTCAGCAAACGACAGATGACCGTAAATGCCCTGGAGGGAGTACCTGGGTCCCAGGCAAACACCATGCCCTTTTATATAAGGCACTCGAGTGCCCTTAGCCTTTGCTATTCATGGCCCAACCTTTCTGGAAGAGATCCAAAAAGTCAATAGTATTTCCATCTTAGTTCGGTTGTGAAATGTTCTTCCCCAGGGTGTGGTTCTGGGTTCCATTTTTCGCTCCATCCTTCAAATGCCATTTGACAGTGACTTCGAGGCTTTCCTCTGGCCTCAGTTTCCCAAAGGATGCTGAGTAATGGGGCTTTCACACTGCATTCAGAGGAGTCCAGGCCTCCCCTCCTCCCTCTTCCCCACTTTATACCAGAACGCCTCTGTTTTTCTCTTTTGTATCTCCCAGGTCCCTATAAAATTCCCTTTGACGACGGAGAATGGAGGTCAGTAAGTCTGAAATCCCCTAACTGAATAACCTCCTATGTTCCTCCCAGCCTGACATCCTATGGTTCTCAAAATCACCAACAACCAATTTATCTGCAAGAACAAACAGCTCCCAGAGATGTCTCCTGGGACCAGGCATGTGTGAGCGGTATATTTGTGCACGTTGTGTTTTTAATTCTCCAACGTCTATGTGTCTGTGAGAGTGTGCCTCTGCGTCTCGGAGACAAACCACGTGCAAACATTTTACCTGGAAACATCAGCTGTTCTCGGAGTTATTTATTGATGTGTCAAAAATGCCTGCAGGCTGAGAGGGCTGAGCCTGCTCCCATGCCGGCCCTGCCATGTGCTCTGAAGTCTGCATGGGAAGCAACACTGTGCCCGCAGACTGCAAACAAGCAAACCAACCGAGAGAACAGAGCCCCATGACGACAAGGGAGGAGGAAAAGCATGCTCCGGGAACCATGGAAGGCAGTGACATAGTGGCAGAAGCACACGCAGAAGGGGTGGCAGGCCCCCCGAAACAGTCTCCGACCTCTCATGGGGACAACTTGCCTCGGCAGAGCTGCGGCTTCAGACAGGGCTTCAGGGTAGAGAGTAGTAGAAGCCAGCTCTCCCTAGCTGATGGGAAATCCTTCCCATCCTGTGTAGACAGGCCTTCTGGGCCTGCCTAAGGTTCCAGAAAGGGGGATGAATGAGAAGAAACCCCAGACCATGAAAAATCCTAAGTCATTTCTATTTTTCTTGGGATCATGTGGGTTTTATTGGAGTTGGGAGAGGGTAGAGAACACATGCTTTTCTGATTATAGCCTCATTATGCCACCTAAAACTCTACAGATAAATAGGCTGCAAGACAGGAAGGCCTGGCCATCATCTGCTTTACCTCCTTCATCTGAAGGCTGGAAAACCTGGATAGGGCGGGCGGGAGGGAAAGCACTTTGGCTTCTCCTTCCCCTCAGGGAATCAGCTAGCTGTCGGAATAGAACCCAGGGCAGACATCTGGCCACTAACACTCTTCCATCTCGAAGTCTCCTTCAGAGACAAGGGCAAGGCACCTGGAGAGCACATGCGGACACGGTTCTCAGAGGAGAATATCAAGGTTGTTCAGGTTATACCCCACTCTATGGAGTAAATGGGGACCCCCAAAACACCTCCACCATGTCTGCCTTGGACCTTGCCTGATATGGACTATACATGTGTGGCAGAAGTATGGATTCTTTTTTAATCTGCATAAAAGGCCAGCCGTGCCTCATGGAGGCAGCCAGTGTGCAGACAGTGGCAGAGCAAGCAGGGCAGGGACAAGGAGGTGACGTGTGAGAGAGGACATGCAAAGAGCCTTTGTGAAAGACACAGGCCCTGTGCCTCTCTCCTGACTTAGGTCCATTGCCCTATGTCACCTCCATCCGAAGCATCGACAGGACAAAGCCAGGGACATCCTTCTTTGGGTACCAACTCAAAGTAGAGCTTACTCCTCTGCCTTCCCATTGGCCAATTTTAGTAATCCTGGAGTTTTCCCAAAGCATCTGCCACTGAATTGCTTCATTCTACGATGGGGGCACACTTCACTACCTGCTTCCTCCCCAGTGGCCCTGTTTCGTGCTGCTTGCCCACTTCCTGGAGAATGAGGGAGGCAAGGTCCAGCTGCTGCATCTGCCTCCTGTAAACACCCAGCCCCCCCCCCTCTACTCACCCCGACTCGCCCCCACTCCACTGCTTCAGAAAGGGCTGAAGACACAGGTTCTAAATATAGACTCATAGCCATGCTCCTGCCTGGCTAATATTAGTCCTTTCGTGGAGTCCACTGACAGCATCTTCCCCTCGTTTTTGGCTGTGCTGGTGGGAATCCGTCTACTTAGAGGAAGGCTTGCAGGCTGAGCCAGCAAGGCTGAAGAGCACACGGAGCCAACTCCTGCCAGAGTTCCCCCAGTTGGGCTGCACCAGGTGATTTATTGAGTTGCTTTTCAGACAGGAAATTTATGGTTCTGCGAACTGGGAGGCTTGGGGATGGGGATGGAGGGTAGGGGTGGGGATGGGTGGCGCTGGGTAATTGAATTCATCAGCTACCAACTGGAGGGGCCACTAACATTTGTTGATGATTTTCTCTGAGCCAGACCCGATAGCACTAAATTTCACACACATCTCATTGGATTTCCCCAGCAGCATCTGGGAGGAGAAGGTTGGTCCTCTGCTTTGCAGATGACATCACTGAGGCCTACAGACGTGAAGCCATGAAGGCCCTTTGCCCTATGGCCAATGGCTCGCCCAAGTCAAGGTTGAACTGAACCTAGGGTTTTGTGACTCTGTTCATAAGACCTCACCCTTCTTCACGCCATTGGATCCACCTGTCCTAGCCCTGGCAGGACATCCATGGAGGATGCTGTGAATGTGCCACTCTGGGATGCACACATAGTTATGGTCGGAGCGGCCAAGGACCGGCTCTGGATGCTGAATCTTGAAGCTGCCTGCTGCCAGGCCAATGTGGCACAATCTACCCATCAGCTCTGTAGCTTTCAACTCCCTCCCACGAAGTAGGAGGGCCCAAAAGAGACCCGAGGAAGCCCTCAAAGCAGCACAGTATCACTGAGGGCCTTGTGACCCCGAGTCACTCCCAGCAAAGGGGAGAGTAGCCATGACTGACTGTGAGCAGAGGCAAGGCACGGGGAGCCCGCAGTGCTGACGCTACTGTGTACTTCTGCCCCACTTTGTTTCAACACAGACACGCAGCAGGGAGTTTAGAAGCTGCTGGTACCTAACAGGATGGTGATGTCATTGTCCATAAAGGGGTAAAGTCAGTTTAAACCGAAGTCCTAACTAAGCCTACCCACCCCCGCTCCAGAAGATGAACATCTCTGGGCACCGTGACTGACGAGGGTCCCGGGAGCTTATTCTCTGGCAGCTGCAGAAACGCATCCAGTAGGGCAATCTGCCTCATCACCAACATCTGGATTAAAGCTGGGAAACTAGAGGGAGTTCCCAAGAGCCTTTGGGAGGGATTCCCTTCCCAGGCTGCAGACATCTGGGGAGTTTCCCATCACAGCAGTCTCTGAGGATGAAGTATCCAGACTCTGGACACTTGATGGAGTTTGCTGAAGTTGAGTGGATACTAAAAATGGCATCTCTAGAACCTTCCCCACACTCTTTCTCTGAGGAAAGAAGCGGTCCCATTAGTGAGTCACTCAAGTGGCCTGTGGTCGTCTCTTGGGGATTCTCTGAGTTCACAGCTCCCAAGTGGTACCGAGAACGTGTGGCCGTGTGCACAAGTGACAGGCAAGCACAGCGACATTGTCACTATCAGGAAGCCACCAATGCAGGACTGCTTTCAAGGCGAGGCAGGGCCTTTGCACTTCGCAGAAGCAATAGAGCTGGAAGGGAAGTCTGGCAGGCACATCCCACTCAGCATACCAAAGGGGGGCACTCAGGAGCTGGAGGATACAGACGTAGGTCACCTGCACATGTGAGACCAGACCCACAGAGCTGTTCTAACATTGCAGATCCTGTGTGACCACCAAGTACCAGCCAGCCAGGCGCGCGCGCACACACACACACACACACACACACACACACACACACACACACACATACGTGCACATGTGCCTCAGCCTTCTCAAGCCGGAAATCCAGTCTACTAGGGACTGGGTACCTACCTACCTGCTCTGGAGTAATTCCAACCTCACAGAACTCTGCCAACTGCCAAGAATCTCCTCTTCAGCATGTTTCCTAACCTCTCCTTCCCAGAAGGCATTGGAGCAAGTTTCCCAGGCAGACTCTACGTAAAAGAGCCCTTGGGATCCTCTGAGAGCAGACCAGATGGGAGGGGTGCAGAGTGGGAGGCCAGAACTAAGGGCAATGGAGAGGAAGCCCTGCCCAAGGTCAAGCACAACTTCCTGTTCCGTAAGGAACACAACTGGTCATGATTCATAGATAGATAGATAGATTCAAGGACTAAATTAAGGGGTATTTCCATCTGGGATCTGATCTCCTCACCCCTCAGAAGTATTGAGCCCACATCCCTAGTAACAAGATCTACAAGCCAGAATGAACCTGCCTAGAGTCTCAACCTTGCATCTACTCCTTTCCCAGGGTCTCTCTCTTACCCACCATTCCTGCTCCACTTAACGTGCCTCAGAGTCCTTATGGGATCTCCTCGCCCCTGCTGCCACCTGGGTCTGCCTTCTCATTTTGCTCTTTATTTTTGAGATGCTGTGGATTAATCCCAGGGACAATCTCTCTCCCTCCCTCCGTCCCTCTCTCTCATATACATACATACATATATATATATACATATATATATACACATATATATTTCAAATTGCTTTCTTCTGTCTCATGAACTCTTTCTCGCCCTTTAAGATGCACCCCCAATGTATTTTTTTCCCCTGGTGTTTGAAGACCAGTGTCCTTCAGAATTAATATTCCATGTTAATTCCCCAGTGTAACAACTTTAAGACATGGTGCTTTTACAGGTGACGGAGACTTGAGGGATCTGACCTCACCAGCAGACGAGATCCAGTTAGAGCCTTCCATCCCTCCTCCTGCCATTGTGAGGACATGGGAACATTCCCTCTGGAGGACAGAGCAGAATGTGCCATCTAGGAAGCAGAGAGTAGCTCTCAACAGACATTAAACCTGCTGACCCCTTGGGTTTTCTATTATTGGTAAATCCCCCAGTCTCAGGTGTTTAATGAACCAGGATATTCCTCTTCAGGGGCTTCCTTTTCTTTCTTTCCCAAGATACAGATACTACAGCCTCCAAAGGGCCCTCCAAGGACCCCAAAGACCCCTTTTCAGCCCTCTGCACGTGTCTTTCCTCAAGTAGCAGTTTCAGAAGGAAGCCATAGGTTCTTTATCCCAGTTCTGGCTGTGAGTGGGCAAATCCTGTGGGGAGTCATTCGGGCCGGGGCTCTGGACCTGGGGACCACCAACCTTGACCTTTTACCTTTGGGTGGAAAGAGAATAAGTAGACGCCACATATGGGAACCAGATGGTGAGGACAACTAAGTCAGTAACAGGCACTGCACTAAATTTATCTCTTAAGGTTACTGCAAAACGTATGTTCTCCCCCAGGACACATGCCAAGGTGTGACTCCCATCGTCTAGCATCCTCGTCTGCTGGCCTGCAGATTCTGCAGCCTCTGTCTTGCTCTACTTTTCCAAAGTCCTCCTCTTGGTGGGACCAGCGGTCTGAAGTGTTATTAAAGACACACACCTCCCAGGTTTAATGCTCTATTGTGCAGAAGCCAGGGCCCCACCATTTGACTGGGTAAATTGGAACAAGACAGGCTGGGTTAGTAAAGCAGGAGATGAAGCCATGCTTGCTCCCTGAGGTAGCCCCTGATGGATTAATACCTGGTTGGTCCACTCAGTCCAATAGATACATAAAATGAGATGGTTTCGAATCTCTTTTCTTGGTTGGTTTATTTAGATTTGTGAAAGGACAGTCAATTCTTTTTGCAGGGAGGGATGAATAAAGGGTAGAAGGCTGGAAATGAACGCAACCGTAGAAATATTCAGCCGTCTTCATGTGTCCATCACGACGCTGGGCTCTGAGAGAAGGGAGAAGGGCAGCCCCGGACTCAGAGACTTGGGGTGCGATAAAAAAGAAGAGCCTTGGGTTCACAGTCAGTTTTAAAGCCCTTCAGTACCCAACATGCCTGAGAGGTGCAGTGATCGTCACTCGAACGCTCCTTGGCAACACCACGAAGGAGACATGACAGGCAATTCTGTTTTCCAGAGGAAGAAACCGAGACTCAGAGAGTCAGCTGAACTGTCAAGGGTCAATCCCGCCGCAGGTAAGTGGGGCTGGTGGGCACATTTCTCAACACCAGCGGTCACACATCTATAACAGCCTGGATCTTATCTTTGGTCCAGCTGGCAACAGAGATTCCTAAAACCTTTGGAGGTCCTTTTATTTATTTATTTTTTTTAAATCTTTCTTTCCTTTTCTTTTTGTCAGCTTGCTTGTTTATTTATTTGTAAGACAGGGTCTCTTGAAGCCCAAGTAGGCTTGGAGCTCACTATTGTTGGTGAGGATGACCTTGACCCTCCCTTCTCTACCTTGCAAGTACAGGGACACAAGCGTGCCACCATACCCAGCTTATGAGACCACCTGCTCATTTCACTGTCTCAACAACCTAGGAAGTAGCATCAGTGACCCTGTTTTGCAGATGAGAAAAGCTGGGTTTGACCCAGCTTGAACGAGAGTCAGGGTCAGAATTCAACGCTTTCTACCCTACCCTCCCAGTCATCTGAAATGGCATTTTCAGGTTACAACAGACAGCAAAAGGCCTGTGGAGGTGTGACTCTGTGGCAAGGCTCCAGGAAACATGTATCCATGCAAGAGGATGTCTCCGAGGTCTAAACATGATTTTTTGTGACATCTTATTTCAGTGTTGACTTTCTGACATTGTAGGATTTCTGCTTGGACAGATGCCCAAATCCTTAACATGTTGGACGTCCTGGGGTAAAAAGTACACAGACCCTTCCGGATCTGCCTCTTGGGTTTCTTCATATCATTTCCTAGCTCTCCCTCTGAACCCTCAAGAATGACTTTGACTGCAAGATCATACACCATGTTCTGCTTGGACCTCAGCCATGTACCGCAAGCCGGTGAGAAAAACGGCTATGTACCCTTCAAGACTCTATATAGATACATTTCTCCTGACCAATCCGGATGTCTCCTTGCTTATATTTCTTGCAGCACACCCAGTTTTCAGTTCTGTCTATGCCTGGGAGTTATTGTTTATATAGCTTGCTATGCCCCGCCCCCTATCAGACCATCTGCTGTCGTGGGCCAGAAATTCAGATAGATTCCTCTCTGCACAAACACCCCAGTAGAGGGGCTGGTACAGGAAAGAAGCTTAATAAATAACTGTTGTATTAACTAACGAAGGGACTGACTAAATGAATGAGCAAGAGGCCACATCTCCAACCGTCTCCAGTAGAAGTGTTCAGACTTGTCATTACCCCCTGTGCTATAGTGAAATCTCCGTATTTATGAAAATAATCTCAGGCCCTTGCTTTTCTGTGATAAAGCCATTTAAGAGAAGACTATTCCTTTTTCACATTCACATGTTAAGAAGTAAGATGAACCAACCCAGGACCCTTAGACTAACCCCTTCAACAGCAACCTATCAATACTTGTGAATGTTTTGATTTTCTAGGGTGACCAGGATGGATTCGTGAGAAGGTAAGGGTGTGAGCATTGGTCTCGTTCAGCCTGTAAAGGGGAGACCAGCCTCCTCTCTGCAATGGGGAACAGTCTGCTTCAGAGCAGAATCTATCCAGACATCTGTCCTGAAATAGCTAGTTATTTATTCTTTAAGAGCAGGAATTCCATCTGTTCTGCCCACCCTTGGTCTGCAGTTAAGGGCCTTGCCTGGCATAATGACAAGAGATTTACAGTTCTGCTTCTGGAGAAATGTTCAAGATCCGATTCAACATCAAGGGTGGGTGTTCATTGGCTATCTTTCCCCTCCTGACACAAGCATATGAAAAGACCTAACCATGAGTTTGTCAGAACCTTGGTTCTCATAATCACTATTTTGTTGTTGTTGTTTGATTGGCTGGTTGGCTTTTTGAAAGAGGGTTTCTCTGTGTGGCTTTGGCTATCCTGGACTCGCATTTTAGACCAGGATGGTCTCAAACTCACAGAGATTCATCTACTTCTTTTTAGTCTTTTCTGTTGTTTTGTCTTTTTGTTTCCCCTGAAGCTGAGAACTGAACTCAGAGCCTTGCACGTGTGAGGCAAGCGCTCTACCACTGAGCTAAATTCCCAACCCATGTCACAACTTTTTAAAGTTTTCAAGTAAGCAGCAAGATTTCTACAAATACTTAGTCAATTCTTGCAAAAAATAATGGAAGGGAGAAGAACCCATTCCAATTTATTTTATGATTCTGATGCCCAAGCCAGACAGATAAGAAAAGAAAATTACATATTAATATACTCCATAATATAGATACAAAAATTCTCAATAAAACGCTATTGAGTTGGCAAAAAACATACAGGAGAGATTATGCATTATGGCCAAGTGGGATTTCTTTCAGGATGTCAGAACGGCTTCTTATGCAAGAATCAATCAATGTTTATATACTGCATTAACAGAATAAAGGGCAATATCCCACAATCAGCTCAGTAGACACAGAGAAAACATCTGACAAGATTCAATGCTCTTTCTTGATGAAGGACGGTCAATAGACCATGAACAATGGCAATCCTCAACTTGATGCAGGCCGTCAGTGAAGGACTCACAGCTAACTTCAGACTTCGAGGTGAAAAGTGGGAAGTTTCCCTTTAAGACTAGAAACAAATCAAAGTGGCCACTCTTAACCCTTCTCCTGGTCTAGTCAACACTAGACTAGAGACTGATGAATTAATTAAGATAAATTAATCAAGAAAAACAAATGAATACATTCAGATGGCAGAAAAAGAGAAACTGTCTCTTCATAGATGGCAAGATCTTATGGGTATAGAAAATATGAAGGATCTCTCATTCATGCACACACACGCGCACACACAGAGAGAGAGAGAGAGAGACAGACAGACAGAGACAGAGACAGACAGAGAACTAATAAACAAATTGATCAAGATGGCAGCCTGTAAGATCAAGAGACAAAACTCAATGTATAGAGTACAGAAATACTCTAACAGTGATCAATCCAAAAACGCAATCAAGAAAACCACTTTATTTGTAATGCTACCCAAAAAGAAATAGAATAAAAACACAGTTAAGAAAATAAATACAAAACATGCACATTGAATATTTTTTTGAAAAAAACACAAAGAGAAAAATATAAAATATTATATAATTAGCATTACACCCTATCTTCATAAATCAAATTATCTAATATTAGAATACATTTTTTAATCTTGTCTTCTTTTTAGAGGCTGAGATGTGGGGTTGAAGAGACGGTTCAGCAGTTAAGAGCACTGGCTGCTTTTCCAGAGGCCCTGAGTTCAATTCCCATCACCCATATAATGGCTCACAACCATCTCCAGTGAGGTCTGATGCCCTCTTCCGGTATAAAGTCACACATTCAGATAGAGCATGCATACATAAAAGAAAGAAATCTTAATAAAAGAAATTGAGATGCATTTCCTAAGACATATATTTAAATGAATGAGATATAGGAGATTAGATCTTGGAAAACAAGAAAGAGTTGAGGTATCCACACTTCTCGATTTTAGAACAGCTCTGCAGGGGTGATAATGAAGACAGCGGTCATGGAAGGACACGGATCTATGGAACAAAATGGAGAGCTCAGGAGTATGCTTTCACATTTATGCTCGGTTGCTTTCTGACAAAAGTACCAAGACAAATGAATGGGAAAGCCTTTTTAATCAGCGATTCAAAGATAATTGGACAACTTCATGCAAATGAGTAAAGTTGGGCTCAGACATCACTCAAGACACAACGCTCAACGCACAGTGGATCACAGGCCTAGATGTGAGAGCTGAAAGTCTTAGAGGAAAACAGAGGGGAAACGCTTCCCGATGTTGGAGAAGCGGTGGTTTCTTTGATGTGACCCAAAAATCGCAGGCAACAAAAGAGATATGGGATCTAAATCGGACTTCATCAGAAATGTAAGAATTTGTCTCTCAGAGCACCGTCTCAAGAAAGGGACATGGCAGCTCGCAGAGGGGGAGAAAACACTCTGAGATCACGGGCACAGGACTCAAATCAGGAATGTATGGAATCTCATAACACAACAGTAAGACAGACAGACAAGCCAATTAGCAAATGGGCAAGGAACTATAATAGACATTTCTCCAAGGAATTTTTTTAAAGTTGTCAATAATCACATGTCAAGATGCCACTGTTAGTAATTAAATCCAGATCAAAACCACAACAAGATAACACACCAAAACCTCGAGAATGTCTAGAAAAGGCAGAGAATAAGAAGCGATGAATAGAGAGGATATAAGAAATTGGAAATTTCGTGCATGTCTACAGGAATTATAAAACGGTATAGCTGCTTTTAAAAACTGGATGGCAGTTATTAAAAATATTAACCACCAAGGAGTTACCATAATGTAGGTAGGACCCAGCAATATTACCCCCAGGATATACTCAAAAAATGGAGGACATAAAATATCACCCTCAGGATATACTCAAAGAATGTAAGACCTAACAGTATCACCCCCAGGTTTTACCCATAGCATGTAGGACTTAGCAATAGCAACCTAAGAATGTAGGTCTTAAAATAGCACTCTCAGGACGTACCCAAAGAAGGTATACCTAGCAAAATCACACTCTGGATATAATCAAAGATTGTAGGACTTAGCAATAACACTCAAAGAATGTAGGACCTGGCAATAGCACCCTCAAATACACCCAAAGAATGTAGAACCTAGCAACAGAACTTTCAGAATATATTCAAAGAACATATAGTTCAGCACTATTGCCTTCAGGATATACCCAGAGAATGGAATACCTAGCAATATCACACATAGGGTGTACCCAAAGAATGTAGGATCAGCAATATTGCCCTAAGGATTTCCAAAGAATGTAGGATCAGCAATATTGCCCTAAGGATATTCAAAGAATGTATCACCTAGCAATTTAAGAATATAGAACAGAAGATATAAATCCACTAAAAAATCTGCACATAAATTAGTATTTATAAATCAAGAAGTATAAGCAATTCAAGTGTTTATGAAGTGATAAATGAAGAAAAATGGTTAGTGTGTGTGTGTGTGTGTGTGTGTGTTAGGAGTAAAATACTTATTCTCTGGACATTGACAAAATTATGCTAAGTGAAAGAAAACAGACAGAAAAGCAACACCTTGTATGATTCCACTTATATGAAATCTTCAGAATAGACAGGGCCATAGAGAGAGAAAGTAGATTAGTGGTTGCCAGGGACGGGGATCTGGAGGATGGTGGATGACTGTTAATGAGGGCTTCTTTTGGGGGTGATGAAATGTTCTAAAATTAGATAGTGATGATGGTTGCACAACTCTGTGAGGATTCTCAAAACCAGGGAATTGTGTGCTTTAAAAGGGTGGATTTTATGGCCTGTGAATTATATCTCAATAATGCTGTTATAAAAAACATGCAAGAAAGAGACTGTGGGGAATGTGGGAAATGGAAACAGCTGACTTGCTAGAAATGGCGAGATGGAAGGTGCTTTTATTTCTTTTCCCATTATTGTTGTTTGTGGAACAATAATACGAGAAGAAAGAAGACAGGGAGAAGGGCCTGGCATAGAAAATAGGCCCCAGGTTTGGAGTTAGGAGAACTGAGGTCTCTATCCCTCATGCTGCTAGTTGTTGAGCATGTGCTATTGGGTATGCAGCTTTGCCTTTCTGGGCCCCAGTGCTCTCTTCTCAGATGCAGGGTAACACCAGCCCACTAGAGCCATGAAGAGAACTGCATGAAGTCTTCCCTGCCTGGAGCAGCATGTGGCAGGTTTCCATGGTGCTGGTTTTCTAGGGCACCAAGTGCAACATGAGGCTCTGTTCTTAAACATATTAGACTTGAACTTGGAATTCAGCCACAGCAATTGTACTGTCCTTTCCCAAAAAGCTGTGTGCAGGGAGGATATATGCTTCTACACTTGTTTCAGGAGCTGCTGGTGAAGGGTCTAGGCCAAGCAATTCGGATCAAGACAAGAGAGACAGAGCCACAGCTACAAACCCCTCTCCCCAGCCTGTGTCTGCTCTGTGATCTGCTCTCATCCATGCCATCATCTCAAACGCCTCTCAGACAGCCGTGGCAAGGAAAAGATGGCGACCCAATGTGAAGATGACAAGCTAGCCTTGAAGAGCTGAGCATTTGGTTTCACGCAGCCACCACCAGGGACCGAACCCTTCCCTCGTTACCATCGCTGCCTCTCCTGAGCAACCCAGCCTCTCTCACCAGGAAGGAAGATGATGAGAAGGCGACTCCTAGGACAAGGAACAGGAATTTCCATGA
This sequence comes from Microtus obscurus, assembly GCA_963919715.1. Classification (NCBI taxonomy): domain Eukaryota; kingdom Metazoa; phylum Chordata; class Mammalia; order Rodentia; family Cricetidae; genus Microtus; species Microtus obscurus. The sequence goes on from CAWTZC010002521.1 coordinate 25,514,936, forward strand.
AGTCATGGTGGAAAGGGAACTTGAATATGCTGTTCCCTTCCCCAGGGTCCAGGGACTATCACATCAGACTCACCGGCCTTAGATCACCCAATGAAGATTTAATGCTATAATGTCCCCATCTGCACATTATCAATGTCCAGTAAGTCCTTCCCCAGTGATGTTACTAAGTCATAAGTGGAGGGAAGGTACTCTAAACAATGTATTTCCTCTTGGTGGAGCATGACCATCAGCCACCCTGAAGCAGCGCAGCTGGGGTGACCTCCAGAAGACCATGGACATGAATAAGAGACCAAGAGACAGGCCGAAGAACTCAGGTATGGCCAGGCCCGTGGTAATGATGGTGAAGTAGTTGCAGCTTGGTGAGGGGTAGGAGTATGGAGGGAAGCTAGAGAATAAGGAAGGTAGAAGGTTGAAGAGGAGTTGGTAGTGTTTGGTGTTGTGGCACTTTTGAGTCATCTATATTTGCCTAAGAAACCCCTCATGTTTTCATAAATGACTTCAGTAAATGCGTTGGTTTACCAAGTTGGAATGGTATAGAATTGTTTATCCATCTGCTGGTGACGGATTAATAATCTTTGGTGTGTGTGTGTGTGTGTGTGTGTGTGTGTGTGTGTGTGTGTGTGTAAAGCAAAGCATTCATCATTCCCAGAAGTCCACCGTTATACAGTTGCTCCCCCAGTATTTGGGACCTGAGTAATACAACAGACACAGTCTATACAGATGGTGACCTTGAAGACCAGGGAGGTCAAGTGACTTATCTCTGATTGCCCAGAAAATCTGCAGCAGAGACTGGAGAGAAGATTTGAATTCAGCTCTTTGCTCCCTCACGCTGATTCTAAATTCCATTCTTTATGGAGAAGTCATTGTCTCAGGGCCAAGGGCACAACCCACAAAGAGTACAGAAGACATGGAGTGTTGAGGAGCTGAGGAACCAGGTTTATAATTTAAACTGTGGGGCAATGATTTAATGTCCATGACCCTAGGTGTTTAGATCAACACTTGGCACAGAACTGGGCCTCAGTGGGTCCTCTTTGAAATGCCCTAATCTATCTTAGGTTCTAGTGGAGCTTCCTTCCAACTCAGAACCAAAGTCCTGCCTTTACCAAAACCAACTTCTATGAAGACAGGAACAGTGGCAGAGTAGAGACATTCCATCCAAAGACCCCAGCAACCCTGGAGGGGCATTCTCAAGCTTGTGGCAGCAGGCATTCGGACCAAGAGCAGTGTCATTTATCAAGAGTCGTTACCAGCTCTGTCTGGGCTTAGGTGTCTGCCCCAGTCCATCGGCTCTAACAGCAAGTGTGTGATCCCCAAGGCCCCTTGCAGGTGAAACACGGAGAGAAACGAATAAACAGCTCTACGCTGATCACATGGAGAAGCAGAGCACGTCTAGGAAAGAAAACGATTCTCCGAGCTGTCCGGTGTGTTTTGCCAGTCAGGGCAGGGATGGGTAGCTGCCACAACTCTAATGTGACTCCCAGTGACATGGCAGACTAACAAGCAACACACCAGACCCCAAAGAGCACGTGCATAAATCACCTCAGGGGCTGGGGAGGTGGCTCAGTGGGTAAAGCGCCTACAACATAAAGCACAGGAGCCCGTTTGACCCACAGCACTCGTGTAAAAGTCCAAGTGTGGTAGTGCACTTTCATAATCCTAGCATGGAGACAAGAGGATCCCCAGGACTCTCTGGGGAGCCAGGTTATCCAAACTGGTGAGCTCTGGGTTCACTGAAAGATCCTGTCTGTCTCAAAAATGGGGTGGAAAATGATTGAGGCTGGCCTCAAACTCTGGCTTCAGCATACGCGCGTGCACACACACACACATACACACATACAGATATAAACACACATACACACATCTATATACACATACACACTCACAGAGACATACACTACACACACAGACATATATACATACACACAAACACATACACACACCCCAAGACACCCCACACACATATACATATGGACACATATATATACATTCACACATATATACACAGACACACATGCACAGAAACACACAAGCCAACATACATACATGTACATAGGCACATTGCAAATAAATAAGTAACCCTAGCAAATATATCAAAGGGACAGAAGGGAGAACACGAGAGCACATACTTAGGGAGCCATGGAGCCAAGATAAAGTCTGGTTTTATCTTTCACGGGATGTTTGATCTTCAGAGAACACCATAACCTCCCTGAGCTCCCCTAGGTCATCCACATTCACTAACATGGATAGAGCCTGCCATGGTGAGGAAGGCTACCGGGGTTAATGGCATGATCAGGCTTGCTAGAGATTAACCACGGTTGCAATAAAGAGTGTGGAGTAGGAAATAAATGGAAAAAGAAACGAATCTGAGGGGCGGGGGTGCACCGAGCAAGACAAGAGGAACACAAGTCTGTCTGCGCTCAAAAGGAATGTGGCCAGGGAGCATAATAAGGGAAAATACAAGAAAATCACATTTTCCAGCAGACATGTCAGGGAAATTGTCCGAGGTCTGCCAAGAGTTCGATCTTGCCAGCTCAATCATAACACTGAAGACTTATTATTACCCCATCAATAAACGCCCCTTACAGATGGAGAGGGCAAAGGAAGAAATAAGTTCCTGCTTGTGTGTGGATTCCAGCAATTGAGAGCGTTTATCCCGAGCCCCGCACTTGGGGAAGGTCTGAGACTACCCTGAACCACAGGGGTAAAGAGTTCAGCCTTAACCGGAAGTGTCCACAGAGGGCTGGCAGGCAGGAAGGGCAGTTGCCTGCTATGTATAAGGGAACCAAGGCGCTCACTCCTCCAGCTCTGGAAAGAGTTGCTGTTAGATCCCCAGATGAGCCCCTCAGCTCCAGAGAGGCACAGTCTGCAGCTCCTACTGCACCAGTTGCAGTGAGGTAAACAGCACTGCATGTAGCATGGGATACCTGAAGAGGCAGCCCGAGATTTGCAGTGGGGTCAATTGAAGCACTGCTATGACAATATTGTAGCCCTCCCCTGCCACTCCCTCCACCTTGTTCTGGATCCTATTCTCGCTTTCAGTGGTTGGTTTGAGGAGCGTGTGCCTATAAACCTTCTGCAAGGGAGTCTGCCCAGACCCAGTCAGGGAAAGCCTACTCCCTGCATCACGTATGCCATCCCTGGGTAAGCTCGACGTCTCTGTGCCCAGCTAGTAGCTTGTCATCTGTGTTTGCTTGCTCTTCAAAAAGCACTCAGTCAATGAGAAACAACGCATATTCTATTTGCTTCCTCTTTCCTTAGGTGGCAAAGAGACTCAAAGATAAGTTCTCCACCTTTCTTCTTCTTTGCTGATATCCGAGGTAAAATTTTGCTGGATTGTTCTTTTTCTCTCATTTCAGACACTACTCCTCCTAGCCTCTGACTCTAGGTGAGATTGCTCTTGTCCACAGTTTAGTTTTGGGGATCATCACAGATCAAAGATGTGGTCAGGGGCCTGAAGAACACATTCCCCTGACTCTTGGCATGATGCAGTCAGCATCAATTTAGGCACACAAAGCCAGGTTGTCATTAACTCTTTTGAACAAAAGACACAGACTGGTTACAGGGTTCCCACACCACACTGCACTTTTATTGCAAAGCCTAGGCTGATCTCTGCCTTTCTTGATTCTGACACATTTAGGGGAGAGTCCTGGAAAACATGGCTATTAGCTTAGGGGACCCCTTGGACTGGGCTCTCTTTATGCTATCGTGGGACCCCAGAGTCTTGGTTATGTCCAGATCCTGCAGCGAGTACTGAAGAACATAGTGGAGACGGAAGATGGCGCAACAATCCAATGTGTAAGTCCTGGCTGCAGGCTGGACAAGGGCTTTCTCCTGCTTGAACTCCTCCCTCAATGGGTCGCTCATTGTTGAGAAGACTCATCACGGTGCTGTTCACTTGCCTGTGTGATTGGATGGGGACTGAGAAGGAAGGCCAGGATATGGAAAGGAGGTGATAGACGCAGAACCTGGAGCACAGTACTGAGCACACAGAAGGGGCTCAGAGAGAGAGAGAGTGCTTCCTGCCTCTGATAGACACAGAACAAGTAGCTAGAACCAGTTTATACAGAGCCCGGCTCTAGTCCCCGATCCAGGAATGTTCCCTACAATCCCTTCATAGCCTCACATGGAGCCAGAGAAGCACACAGACTAACTACGGCTTCTCCCCCCATGCCATCTGAGTGTGAAGCCTGCCTGTTAACTGGCCATGTGGCCTTAGAGAAGTTGACCTTGGAGATGCTGCCCAGCCATCTGTGCCTCTGTTTCCCCTTCTGTAGGATGAAGAGGGAATCCTGCTATATTTCTGAGTAAGGATTGCCGTCTATATGCTTAGATTTTCCTGGGCACATGGTAAATGTTTAATACCATTTCTATCATCACCCACGGCCTAGAGGCCAGGAAACTGAGACAGGAGATTCACCCACTTCCTTAAGGTCAAATGTCTGGATAAGGAGCAAAGCCTGCACAGAAATCCTGGTCTGCCTGGATGCTGAGTGTACATATTTATCTTTATAAACGATTTCTTCTGTTACTCCTTTTCCTTTTTGCCTTTTTAGAACAAAATGAGTAAGGGACACTCCAGGGGGTTCTGCCTGAGAGACCCCACTGGTCACTCTTTTGAGGGAGCTGCTCTCACCTGCTCTGTGGGAGGAGTCTCAGAGTCATGTGACACAGTGTGGTGCTACAGGTTCACTGAAGAGACAGGCAGTGGCTGAGACAGCAAACACAGATCCGCGTCCAAGACCTGCCACTGCAATGAAACTTAGGCTTTTGATTAGCCAGGAACATGGTCTACAGAGAAACCCACCAGCCCCATATACCAGTGTGAACTGGTGACCTTCAGGGACCTTGCTACCCCGGGGTAGACTGGTAGGCAGAACAAGCAGATGTCACCAAGCATGAGTGTTTCCTTAGGTGCAGCAGTGGCTCAATGATGAGCCGTTGTCCTGCTGCACCTGTGTGGAGAGCAACTGGCAGAAGGCTCTGCACAAAGGACGCCAGCAAATAGAGGTCAAATGCAAAAAATTTACCAATGTTGTACGCGGGCATTGAACAATCAGAACAGACAATGGGAGCGGGTGCAGGCTGCAAAACCACACTGCCAGGGGGGTCGGATGTCAGCTGAACATCTGCCCCAGGATCATAGAAACCTAACATCCAAGTAGACAGGGGAGAATCCTCAGCTGAGGCCCAGGAGTCAAAAGAGAATTTATAGCTGATCTCCCATGAAAGCCCTGGAGAGGATTCCTTAACCCTCTCAATGCTCTCAAAAACTTGGGTGAAAAACCCTCCACACTACAGGACAGAGACAGGGCCTTTGGGCTTCAGATCAAGACCCAGGACAGTCTCTCCTTTAGGTGCACAGGGAGAGTTACCAAGAGGGCAATGCTCTGATTCTATCCAAAGGCAAGACTGTGATGCTATAGCTCCATGGTCACCACATGGTTATTCTAGCTACCCTTTCCATGCACCAAACAGATTCCCCTGCCCTGGTGCTTGTAGAAGAGACCACTTAGTCATTGGTGTCTTCAAGAATCTGAACAAAGCCTGGATTCATGCCATGTGAGGGACCTAGGGCAATTCCACCAGAAATCTAGTCGCAGCCCAGTAGCCCCTGGGAGCCTCTCCAAGTCCCTCTTTCCTGACTCAGCTCAGCTTCTCTGCTGCTTGACATTTCGGGCACGCGTGTTCCTAATACCTTTCGGACAAAGTCACAAGGGGTCAATTATCTTGCCACCATGAGGCTGGAGGACCATTTCGCCGGCTTGCATAAGACAAAACTGCACATGATGAAACACGTCACAGGCCCAGGAGGTCTTGTGAGACAGCATAGGGAAGGGAAGGTGGTCCCTTGAGAGCAACGCATCACGATTTGCGCACCCCCACCCTTCGCTCAGCCTCACTCACTAATAATTTGGCTGTAGAGAACTTGCCAAATCAAGAAAAAAATAAATCCCCCAGAGCATGTGGTTGCAAATTTACCCACTATTTTCCATGAATTGAGAGAGCATCTGTTGATGCTGTCCTTGTCCTGCCTGTATGGTACAAATGAGGCTGACTCCCCCAAAAGGCCCCACTGTACGTTGACTCTATCAGGGGCTCTTCATATCATCTTTTCTATGTTGTACAGCTTCTCAGCCTTTCCCAGCCCTGCCCTGGCTGCAAGGAAACACAGCTTTAGGGTGTCAGGCACAGGATTTGAGTGACAGCTTCATAGGAATTCACAGATGCAGCCACAACCCCCAGCTGTGCCTGTGAGGACAATCACTTAAGGAAATCAATGCATCTCAGTGGGCAGGACCTTCACTGAGTGCCAGCTCTGGAGTCTTAGGTCAGATCCCTCCCCAGGTCTGCTACTCTTAAGTTGTGCAACCTGGGAAGTGGCTAAGCACGTTCAAGCCATTGCCTTTACTGTAAATGGTAGTAAGTAGAGCATCTCGTGAAGAGGGTGCTGCAGAAATGAAACTAAATATTGCACTCATAGGTCACACCGGGATGTTTTGATCAATAACAGATCACATGTGCAGTAACCGTCTCCTGAGATTATAACTGAGCTGGCAGAATTTCTTACTGCTTATACCATCATTTTCATGATGGAGGTCAGTGTATTGTTCGTATGATCATGGTGATGCTAATGTAAACAAGCCATGGCCAGAGGTGTGAAAGTGGAACATGAACATTGCCAACAGCACAAACTACTTGGTAGTAATAGCAAGCTGCTGTGTAAGTCTATGGATTCGGCGTGCCTTTTTATTGTGCTTTTGGAATACATTTCTATACTTACTACAGTAACATGCCACTGAGCCCTAGGTTAGTATAGTTTAGTACAAACAGCACGCCACGAAATGTCAGCGCCAGACTCACGTATCAATGCTAATAACATATCTGATTCATCAAGGGGCCACGTGAGTGACCAAGCCCTGTACCATTTAAAAGGAGTTTGTAATTCAGAGCGGCTACACGATGAAGAAATCACCTCACCTTGCAGTTCTTAGGGCTCATCTCATCCTTCGGAGACACCTGAGAAAGCCCTTAGGGCTATGCGCAGCTAACACACAGTCAATAGCTTACTGCTAACACTATTGATCAATCTATCCTCTATCCCAGAGTTGCTGCAGACCCAGCTCTGTATGGCTGGGGCTTCCAGTTGCTACCTCAGGGAACCTCACCATCCAATGGAGGGAGACCACAGGCAACCAAGTGTTAGGATATAGCATTACTATTTAAAGATCCAGCTCCAGTCAGTGATACCCCGTTTGGTCTAGGTATTGTATGTACATGTTTCATATAAGGCCAGGGCATATGGCTTCTAGCCTAAACCCCTGCATACAAATTCCAGCATGATTGCCAGACACTTGCACAATCTTGGTCTCATTCACTGGCTTTTTTGAAGCTGAGTTACCTCATCTTGAAAACAGTTAGAGAATGCATACACAATACTGACACCCCTACTCCCTACTCCTGCTGCTCGGTTGACAAGTACTAGTGATAATTAGTATATATCTGTCAGCTGTACCTGAGGATTATCAGCAATCCACCTTCATTAAAAACAAAATGAAGAAACTGAGGCTGAAAGAGAGAGATCTACCATCTAAGCAAAGGCTCTAAAGCTTCCTCCTTGAACAACAAGAGGCACCAGGAGCTGGGGTTCCAGGCACACAGCAGCCACCTTGTGAGCCCGGATACCAGCTTTGTCCACCGTGAGTCAGACAAGGGGAGAGGTCACAGCCTCGGAGGAAGAGGGGACAGCAGAGTCTGTGATGGGAAAGCTCCCTCGGAAGGATCAATGTAAGGAAGAGGAACGGAATCTGACCCCAACACATCTCTGTCCCCTGCCTAGACAGCCACACACAGGGCACACTTTCAAGACCAGCATGCAACAGCCTGTGCAGAGAGACTGAACAGACTTGCCGAATAAAAGCGAAGTTAGGAGTAAAGTGAGGAGCATACATACATACATGCACACACACACACACATGCATGCACACACACATATGCATGCATGCATGCATACATGTATGCCTACTCCACAGGTCTTTCTGGGGGAGCCAGGGGCTATTCTGGAGACCAGAACCTGCCTGGCCTAGTCCCCATCAGAGGACTGTGAGATAAACAATAGGTACTTGAGGCAGAGCTTGGCATGGCAGGGCCTGATTACCTCTGCAGCAGGCTATGCAAATTAGACCGCAGCAGCCCCACAGCTGAGCAGGTGAGAGAGGAACAAACCAAACAACACAGACTCAGACCTGTTTACAGGAACACATTCTTGTAGAGAGCCTGATAAGTCTGTTGCTAAGCCTGCCTGGCTTCCTGTCACTAAGCACCTGCTTCTCATGCAGGAAAGATAATCACTCTGGGAATGGGCTCTGCTCCGGAGACCTGGCAGAACGCTTGCAGTGTAGAGCCAAGTCCTCCTTTCAACAGGCCTTCCCCTTGTCCTGTTTGGGGTGAAGGGAAACCCTACCTGGCAGGGAAAGGCTCTGCCCTGTGGGTTGCCTGTGGCTGAAAGTGACCCGCAGAGAATGGAAGATGCCCCCCGAATTCCAAGCTCAGAGCAGCTGCTGAACAAAGACCCTAAAGATTCTTGCTGGGACAACACTGAACATCAGGGGAGGCGGTCCCAAGAGCTTGGCAGCTATCACCTGTCAGGTCGGGCAGTCACCTGCTTTGTTCCTGGTGAGTGAGGCAGGTGAAGGGAGAGAAGGCAGCCATGAAGAGAGGGGGTACAGCAAAGGGTGTGTTGGGGGTGGGGTGCCTGCCACAGAGAGATTAGTACAAGAAGCAAGAGTTTGTAGTTGACTCGGAAGAAGAAGGTAAAAGAGATCTGGCTAATTCTAGCCAGGATGAAGGGACAGCTGGCCTCCCCCTGTAATCAGAGAGGTCGATAAGGCTTGTTAAGAGCTGTTTTGGGGTGCGGAGAGATGGCTCAGTGCTGTGAGGGCTTACTGCTCTTCCATTGGACCCAAGTTTCATCACCAGCACCCATACTGGGAGAGCACAGATATCTCTAACACCAGCTCTCAGAGATCCAGTGATCTCTCTGGCAAAGGCTGACACCAATACACAGGTGGCAAACACCAATACAGACGCATGAACAAAAAAATCAAAATGAATATTTTTAAGCACATTTAGGAATCCTGATGAAAACTTCAATGTGGATATATGTATACCCCCCCCTCTCTAAAGGGGGCTTAGCCCTTTCTTTCTCTCATCCTCTCTCCTTCCCTCTCTCCCTCCCTCCCTTCTCCCTTAACCCACAATGCCTGTCTTCTCAATTAAATAGGACCACCAGCGATTCCCAATCCACACTCAAATAGAAACACCAGGTTAGGCCTGAGGTTATCCTATCCGTGCACACTTTGAAATTCCAGACTTTGAGGGAGCCTAAGAGCTTCCTTCAGCCACCAGAAGTTGTCTTCCACATAAACAAAGAGCCCAGCCTCTCATCCCTAAGGCTCTTCATGCAGAGCCTGAGGCAAGGTTCTGCAGAGGCAGGAGATAAGAGCTTGCTTCAGAGTCCAGAACCATTCAGCTTTGGGAAGCAGCAGCCTTCAGCAGGGTCACTGCACGAGGGGAGTGTGCCCCACAGCCCTTGGCAGAGTCTCTCTGATGTGTTAAATCCCAGCCACTTGGAAGCAGGGGCTCTGGCCCTGGGCAGGTTGCCCTCTGGCTACCAGCTTGTCCAGAGCTCAGACTATCTTCACTCTGGGAAGGGAAGACACTGATTTTTGTAAAACAAAGACTTAGACCCAGGAAAACAAAACAAAGCAAACAAGAAAAGGCACAAGACTTAGCTTGAAGTCCAGTTACCCAGGCACCATCCTTTCTGCTGAGGAATAGGTTTAAAAGGGTCATTCATGACTAAACTTCATTATATACATATATGAAACCGTCAAACAACTTTTTAAGAATTCTCATTCATGAGACTAAATCCCTGGAGGAAGTCCACTGAGGTCAGAAATAACTTAGCATTAGTCTGTGTCCCAAGCATATCCAGGGCAACTTTCTCATTCATAGATTTACCAGCTGTGTCACGTAACACTAACCAGTGGTGATCCGTTCGGCAACAAACGAATCCATCACAAAAACACTATAACCATGAATCCCAAAGCGGGTGTTAGAGGCTTCCGTGAAATGACAATGGTGGGAGGAGGAGCTTATATCCCAGAGGCACACGCTACTCCATATTAGCCCGACACTCCCTGTGCCCAGCACAGAGCTGAAACCTAAGAGTCTGATGAAAGGCAGCTCCAAAGCATCACTGAAAACATACAGGTCTGAGGACGAAGGGTGAAAGACTTGCTGAAAGTCTCGGGATAGGTTGTCACAGGGCCTGGGTATAGACCCACTGACTGCTGATTACACAAAACACTCAGGGCTCCCAAAGGGACAAGCCACAAGTGTCACACCAGCCAGGTTCTAATGAGTGCCGCCATCCTGCCGAAAGACCTCACCCAGGCCCGAGAGATCTTCACAAACTTCTCTGCCCAAAAGTTCAACCAGGTCACGGCAACCAAACAGAACTCACAGCCTGATCAATACCCAAATACTTCAAACCAGCTCAGTTCATCTCCTTACTTTCACACAAAACAGAGAAGTCAGGAGGCTGGGGTGCACGACCCCGCAGAGGTGAAGCCCTGACGACCAGATGTACGCATTGATTCAGGCTGCATTCAGCATCATAACTTACCTACTGCCCAAGGGTCCAAGAAATCGCTAGCCCTCTCTCAGGCTCAGATTGTCCATCTGCAAAACAAGAAGACAACCGTAATGAGCTTGGGTGTCCTCTGCACCCACAGGTGTCAAAGATTCGACACTAACACTGTCTGTTCCTGGAACAGGATGTTTCAGATGCTCAGGGGTCACCAGGGAACTGTTCACAAAATGAAGTGTGAGCACAAGGAAACTTAAGCCGGACGATGGTTGTGTGTCAAGCACAACACGGGCAGTACTTAGATCGCAGTGTGGGAAATGCAGCCTTCCAATCATTTTGGCACACACTTTTGGTTTTCATAGATGCCGACATACTATGCTAGGGACACCGTAAGAAAGCACACAGAGATAACTACCTCACACGCTCTCTTTTATCATGCGGGGATATTTTTTTATATTTATTTTTTAATTTTTATCGATGTGTGTTTGTGTGGGTCAATTGTGTGTGCGAGGGGCCCTGGGAGGCCAGAAGCAGCAATCAGGTCCCTTGGAGTGGGAGTTATAGGTGGTTGTGAGACAACACAGGTGCTGAGCACTGAAGCCTGTGTCCTCGAGGTGGGGACGAGCTCCTATTGGCTGAACCACCTCTGCAGCCCCATTTGTGGGTTGTTCTTAGAACCCTTTTGCTCCCAGGAATATAGTTTATTATTTCTCATAGCAGGACAATGGGATATGAAATCTCAGGGTCTCATCAGACTCCTTTTCTTGTCCCCAGTGTTAGACCAGCGCTGCTGCTTGTCTTCTATGTCTCATTCTCGTCTCTAGTCCCTTCCTCCAAGCACTTTGCAGGTTTGTCCTCTGGCGTCTGGCAGCAGCACCGTCTACCCTGGGTCCAGAGGAGTTCAGGGTGGGCAAGTGTGGCCGCTGGACTCACCCAGCCTTCAGCTGGCTCCCCTCTGAGAAGGAAGGGAGGCAGGCCAGCCCGCCACCCACAGACACTGCTTTGAAGTAAGAAACAAGAGGCCAAGGGAAAGGAAAGGAAACCGTCCATCTGTGCCCTTACTCTGTGACAGCTGCCGAGCTGACACTGTCTCCAGATATTATCTCGTGATCCTCAGGAACCACAATGGGAATTTTCACGACCAAGAAGACTAGTTCAGGCTGGCTGGCAATCTCTCCCAAACCTGCTCAGACACTGGGGCTCGCCATCACGTGGTTTTCCATATCTGTGTGCCATTTATACCGTAGCGTACAAGTTTTCTAGATCAAGTCACTTGGTTTTGCTTTACTTAATGTTCAGATTTTTGTTGTTGTTGTTGCTTTACCTTTAGGTATTTATTTTGTGTGTGTGTGGGGGGGATGGGGCATGGCACAGTGCACAGGTGGAAGTCAGAGGGCAACTTGTGGGTATCGGTGCTCTCCTTCCACCGCGTAGCTTCGGGAACTAAACTCAAGACAATGAGCTTGGTGGCAGGTGACTTTCCCTACCGAGCCGTCTCCCTGACCCTTAACTTCACTTGGAAAGGATTTATCAAAGAAGTTCCTGCACCTCTTTGTTTCTTGCCCTTCTCTCCATCGTCCAATAAAAAGCAACCTTGCAACACAGGTGGAGTCTGTAGCTGCCAAAGGGTTGCTAACAATGGAAAGGAGTCCACCATAGTAGCTTGCTGCACACAAATGTCTGCGGCTGCCCGTGGAACACATCTGCCCATATCTCATTAGAATCTGTAACCTTTGAAGGCTAAAATGCTCGCCCGTCTACCACTCGGGGGATGCTTGCATTTGGTCCGGGGTTATTCTGCAGCCTCAGAACTTAGAGCGATCACATTTTAAAGCTAAAAATCACAAAAGCACTTTCCACTGTGGGATGTCGTAGAGGTTCCCAAGGTCACATAGCTAGCTACGGAAGGAAGCAGGACTTGCCATCTCTACCCCGGTGAACTGCTCTGAGAATACACCCACTCCCGCTCCTGCAACCTGTTCTCTGAGCTCCCAATCTATAACTCCTTGGCGTTTGGCCGCTAATTAAGTTCTATTTCCGAATCAAGGCAGGTTCAGCCCATTCTGCAACATCATCAGCGCTTCCATAACGTGACGAGATCCTATCAAGGGCTATTTAAGTTCCCAAAAAAGGGCACTTTAGGAAGAAGCATCCAGGCTTCAAAACATGTGACTGAAAGCGATTCTTTATTCAAAGATCCAAGATAGTAGCCAAGGGAATAGAAAGGGCCTGGCACACAATACCTAGGGCCCCGCTGTCTCTGGTAAGGAGGACAAAACCCCAGTCACCAAGGGGCTGTGCTGGACTCTGGCTGACGAGGCTGGGGAGTAGGATTGTTAGAACTCTAAGTCCCCACCTCCTGCCATCAGCTTAAAATTCATCGGCGTGAAGTTTTTATGAGAAGAGAGGATATAGGTGAAAAGGCCGGAAGAAGCGGCTTCGCCTGCTTTGGTGCGAGTCCTCATTTCCTCAACAAAGACTGGGCAGAAGCAGCAACAGAACAAAGCCCTGAATAGCCTCTCCCAGCCCAACAACCCCTCTCTCTGGAATCCTCGCTCCCCAATTCACATTAGAATTAGTTAATTATTGTTGCAACCATACTTCACATTCCCCTTTAAAGTCATTTTTATTTACCAGAATGCACTAAATATTTTTAAAAGTTACTACCACCTGGCAGCATCAATTAAGATCCAGGCTCCTGTAAGCCTGTCTGAAGGAATACTGAGAAACAGATGTTGACATAGTATGTGTTCATGTTTACAAAGCAGGGCCACACCATGTACACTGACTTTAATGCCTTTTGAGTTTGTTTTTTGTTTTTGTTTTTTTGAGACAGAGTTTCTCTGTGTAAGAGTCCTGGCTGTCCTGGAACTTGCTTTGTAGACCAGGCTGACCTCAAACTCACCGAGATCAGCCTGCCTCTGCCTCCCAAGTGCTGGGATTAAAGGTGTGTGCCACCACCACCCAGCGACTTTAATGTCTTTTTAACTTAGTAAAAGAACATACTCTAAAATGGCTACATGGATAGGTAATTAATCCCCCATTGATGGAGGTATACACTTTCCAAAGTTTTTGCTAATTAATATTTCATCCATTTTTCTCATATGGCAGTTTGATTATGTATTCTTAAAGCTATGCTGCTGAGCAGCTTTAAGAAATGTGCAAATGCCCCCCCCCCAAAGAGTGTATCACTTTAATCTCTACCGGCAGCCCACGTGCGCACCAGCCTCCCTTGCTCTTGTCAATATTAAACATTAGGGTCCAGGTTTACTCTTGTCAGTGTGGTAGGCACATGGCAGCCTGGTATTTTAATCTGTGTACCTTCAATGTAAGCATGTTTTTCTACATGTCCTAGCTTTGTTGGGGAGTTAACATGCTTGCTGCCCTTTACCCATTTCTGAGTATGTGCTGGACTCTCTGAGTTGGTACAGGAGGATTTGCCATTTGTCTGTTTCTTTATTATTACTGCTGCAGCGGCTGCTGTAGAAAGCTTGCTTCCAGCATGTTCAATCACACCCCCAGCTCCTAATTGCTTCTACCCGAGTCCTGGATAGCTGTTTTGACACATCCCGCGTGTCACACGGGCCCTGGCCAATTATTCGCCAGACCCTATCAATTCTACCTTCAAATATACCTGAAATCAGTCCATTTTTCTCCCTCCACAAGAGCTGAGGGGGCTGTGGGCCTCTCTCCCTTTGTTAGCATGGAGAGCATGTTAACGCCCCAACAGAGTTAACTGCTGCGACATGCAGGAAACAATGTTGATGATGAAGAGATGCAGATTAAAATAGCAAGGCACCATGCACCTACCATGCAGACAGAGATAAACCAGGATCCTAAATTCCGCAGTCTCACCAAGCCACCGATGCCTCTCACAGGGATTTCTGCGGGACCCTCCTGCCCACCCTGCTCATCCTCTACTATAACCCTCTCCCCACAAGCCTGAGGGTTTTTTTTTAATAAATGAATAGCCCCCAAAACTTCCTGCTCTCTTGAAATGAAAACCTGAAGTCTGTGAGGAGTCCTTGAGACTGTTTCAAGAAGTTGGAGGTGGCACTCCTGGGCACCCTGACTCTCTAGCCATGTCCCATGCCACCGTACCTGCTTCCTCCAGATTTTAATGATGACAGAAAGGAAATGAGGGACAAACCGAGTTTGTATCAAAGGCCAAGAAAGGACTATTACATTTTTTTTTCCGCACACAAAATTCAAGCCGTGGCCTTGGCAGCAAGAGCCCTAGAAGTGGGGATGCCTGGGAGGCTAGATTCACATCACATGACATGCTCCTCCACAGCTCTGGTGGCTTTCCACCCTCCGTGCCCACATTCAATAAATGTCTCTTCAATGGATTCAATTTTAAGTCAAATTATGGAGTAATTACATCAAATTTACCCTCTTCCCTCCTATATTCAAAAATAAATTTGCATGACTGGAATTATTGACTTGATGAATTTGTCTTTCTATAGAGTGAGACATATATTTATAGATATTTCCTCCCCGGTTATTTTTCTGAGTTAAGTGGGGGGAAGCCAATAAAGGGAAGAGAGGCTCTGCTCTCCTCTGGCTGTGTTTCAGCATCTTGACTCTGCTCCCTGAGTCCACCTTGTCCTCAGTACAGCATCCAGCCACCAAATTTACTGAAACTCTGTTTACTCTACATCCACACCCTTACAGGATCCCAGAGAGGGGCATAACAAGTCTGGTGTGGTATGAGTTGCTAACTTGACAGCATCGAGAATTAACCTGGACTATGAACCTCTAAGCACCAGGTGGTCAAGACCCATCGTAACTGAGAGTGACACTATTCCCTGGGCTGGGGCTTCTAGACCGGATAGAAGGAGAAAGTGCATCAAATTTCAGCTTGTATTCATTGCTCTCTGTTTCAGACGGTGGGTGTGATGTGGCTGCCTCTACATCCCTGCCATGGCAGAGGGGACCTTGAGCAGCTGAAATGAACCTCTTTTCCCTTGTTGCTTTTGATCACAGCAGCAGAGGAAGAAGTGATGACTGGTTCGGCGCCATTGCTTCAGGTCCACGGAGAAGCTTCTCAGGCTAACCTACCCCAGTTGCCAGGGACCTGTTGATAACATCCTTTATAACCCTGGGACCACTGAAATATGGAAGTGGAAGGTCAGTAAATCAGGATGCTCTGGACCCTGAAGGAGGAGGCACCAAGAAAAACCAGTTTCTCTGCTGCCTTAGCCGGAGTCAAATTCCCATCAGGAAGCTAAGGCCAAGATTGCTATCAGTCTGGGTTCTGCGTCTGTCTGTCTCTGCCTCATCCCAAAACTCTACAGCCACTGCTTCAACCTCTCTTTCTTTGAGTCACCCTTTCTCCGCAAAAAGTTCACTTCTCCATCTCAAAATCCAAGGAAGAGTGGCGGGGCAATGGGTGGTGCCCCCTTCGTCCTAGAAAACACTGCTAACCATCACAGGCTCTGCAAGGAAAGCCTGGGCCTGACAGCTGCCTCTGATTTCCTCCCAGGCTGGTTGACCTTAGGCAGCATTTGAGACCTCCATGAGCCACCGTGTTTCCACCTGGGATGTACACATATGGAAAGCCCTGAACCTCGGGGTTGCCACAGCCTTTATACGCCTGCCACCTAGCAGAAATTCAACACATTGGCAAACGCCATTCTGACTGCAATGAGGCCTCATGTAAAAGACCTGGCTTTCCTGGTTTCGACCCCCTTAGGAGACTACAGGCAACTTATTCTAGTTGTGTGGCCCGAGCATCAAGTGGGCCGCTCACTGTCCTAAATGCTATAAATACCATTTCGTTTAATCTGCATTTACAATTTTGTGAGCTAGGTGCTGTCATTTCCTTATTTTACAGACGAAAGAGAACCCTGGAAGGCTGGCAAAATGCTCTAAGAGCATCCATTGAGTAGCGGAGCCAGGATTTTGTTTGTTTATTTGCTTGTTTGTTTCAGACAGGTCAAGTCTATTGCCAAAAAATGTGGGATCCTTCTCCCACAGCTTCCCAAACGAGGAGACTGCGGGAGTATGCAACCACGCCTGGGGCAGGACTGAGACCTGGAACCCACGGAACCCAGGCAGACTGGCACTAGAATCCAGTGGGTGGGGTGATTGTAACAGGGTTAGTTGGTGTGTCAGGAACTCACCAAGTTCCCAGACCCTTCCACTGAAGAGGAAACCATGGCTGGGTCCCAGAACTGTCTTGTGTGGGGACAAAACGGAAGGTGGGTGGTCACAGTCGTCCCCCTAACTGCACTGGAAAGGGGACCACCTGAACTTCTAGGCCCACCTGCTAGGAGGGCTGAGCCATTTGCTGGGTTCCAGACCTGAAAGAGTTATATCCCGCAGGGACTCAGCACAGCAGGACCGAAGAAAGCATAAACAGCCCTTCTGGAAGCTTCCATGGCTCTTGACTCATCAGGCTCCAGAGACTCTGAGGCCCAGACATGTTGTGTGAGTTCTGAGACACAGAGGCTTTCAGGAAACTCTGTTGATCTAAGCTAGGCTAGTCGCCTTGCTACCAGATGGCCGTGTGAGGAAGTTATCTCTGAGGATTACGCGCTATAATTTTCCATGTCATCACTGCTGGGGCTTGGATTTTTACCCTTGGACTTCTGCTGTTGATTAGGGTATCAGAACATGTTCACTTGAGCTTTCTTCTGGGCATTTTAGAATCAAAGTTCCTGTCCTTTCTCACTCCTTCTCAGTCAGATTTCATCTCATGTCTGTGGTCAGGGCGATAGAAGCAATTTAGGATGAAAAAAATTATACTGTAGACACAAGGTCTCAACCCCTGCCACCTAACAACTCCCCACGGCCTGCCAGAACCAAGAACGAAATCCTAGTGCGTTAACTGGCTTTCCAAGGGCCAGCTAGGGCCTCCAGGCCTCTGTCCCACCCACAGGCACTCCCAGCAGGACGTTCTGCTTTGCACTGCTTTCCGGGGAGTTTGCTACAAAAATAATGGTTTTTATTATGTATCTAAGAACAAGAGAGGTCTAATAACCATCCAAGATGTTGCAGGATGCTGGTGCTTTTCAACCAGACACACAGAGCAATGGGAGAGAGGTTTTTCTAATTTTAACAACTCAAGCAAGGGAGCCTTGCTTGGAAGAGCAACTTCTCCACCCAGCAATTTCATGCTCACCCTTCCATTTGACACACAATTGCCAGCCCCCATGTCTGGGCTGCACATGGAAAGGAACCGGTGACAGAGAAAAAATAGGCAGAGCACGGGGCTCATCTGTGTCCAAATTCTGACTTTAAAAAATTAATGACTTTTGACATTTTCATGCAGATATACAATAAAATATGATCATAACAGCACCCTATTTTTCCCTTCAGCTCTCCCCATAAGCTCTGAACACAGCTCTCCCAACTTTGTGTTTGTTTTTCTCTCTCTCTCTCTCTCTCTCTCTCTCTCTCTCTCTCTCTCTCTCTCATAACACACCAAGTTCAGGTAGTACTGACCTATGTACATAGATATGGACCATCCACTGGACTACAGGAGACCTACAAATGATCACATCAACCAAAAGGAATGATTCTCCCTTCCCCAGCAACTATGAGCTGCTAATAGTTCTTCAATAAGGGGCAGGCCCTGGAGGCTATGTACGCCATCGAAAGTGTCAAACCCCAGAGTTGTACCAAGGGTGTCACCTGACACTGGAAAGATTACTTAGCGCCTCCACGCCTCATCTTCTCCATCTATAAAGTGGGTCTCTTTATCACAGCATCGATGTATATGGGAATCACACAGGAGCGCCATCTCCCTGGCCTCACTTTTATCTCTCCTCTGCTCATCCTAGATGATAAAACGTGTGTTGAAAGCACAAGGTGGAAGAAGGGGTCCCGTGCTCAACAGTGGAACCCCACAAAGTCTCTGCTCTAATGGGTGAGAACGGGAAGTTGGGAAGAGTTCTTGCCACCAGAAGGTCCAGGAAGGAATGTGAACTATGGACCCATGTTGGTACAGGCAATTGGGCAGGCAGGGCGGTGAGCAACCGAACATGTGAACTGGGAAGGGTTGCAGTCAAGGGTTTTGAAGTTGGAGGCACGGGTCGCAGTTTGTTCTTGAGTTGCTTGATGTCCGCAGTGAAGACACAATGAAGGTGGGGACAGGATGGAGGCTGAAACGGCCAGCTATAGAGCCACAGCTGATCAATCTGAGGGCCTCCAGCCATGGGCCACCCTGTTCAGTCACTACTTAGCATCCTATGTCGTCCCTTTCCTTTTAGACACCAGCAGCGAAACCTACCCAGCATGCTTCTTTCTGACTCAAGTGGTATAGTGGCCTCTGAGGCAGGCCCTGGGCTGGCATGTGTGGGGTTGCTGTGGGGAGCCTGGGGAGGGTGACTGAGATACCACCCGCACCCCTACTGATCAAATGAATTCTATAGCACTCAGCCGGAGCATTTTTGCATACGTGGATCGTGTGCTCAGTTCTGAGACTGCCATGCCATTTCAAGAGACAAGGCCCAAGAGATTCAGTGGAGGAAGCACAGATATCCCCCAACCTCAACGTAAGACCTTGGATATGTTCAAGAGAGGGCCAGATAACGGTGCTGTTGGAGCAAAAGAGATCCCTTAGTGGCACCGGGAGAGTTTCAAGGACTAGGCAGCACTTGCTGGGTGCCAGAGATGCAGAACTTACTAGTCATGGGCTGGGAAAGGGTATTAGAGGCCTAGAGAGGGTATGTGTGGAGTTAATGGCCTTTCTGCTGGAGCTGGACCTCACGGGTGAAGAGGAGGTGATGGGAGACCTGGGCAGAGAGGTAGGTAGAGGTCGCACCGAGAGGGGTCTCACGTCTATCCCCTCCTGCTTTCTCCTCTGGAGCGGCAGGAAAATGGCCATGCAATAGAAACCAAAGCAATCACTGTTACTAAAGTACCCACCATGCACCCGGTAAGATGAATTATTACATTAACTTTGCATACATTTATTGAACTTCAACTTCCATGGTCACAGTGAGCTAGGTCCTAACCGCCATTTCTTCTTTTACCTGAGAAACGAAGGCTCGGAGAGCTTCCGTGGCCTGCCAGGGGCCACAGAAAAAATACTGGAAAGCTGATGCCTGAATTTCATCCAATGATGCCATTGTGATAACAGTGACAGGGACAGAAGGATGCACTGTTTCTGACAGTCAAGGAAGCAGACTCGGGCTCTCCACTGCCATACTTGCCATCAATGCCATGAGGTACACAGGATTCTGAGAGTCAGCCACCGGCAGAGACCACCCGAGGCCACGGACAGCTCACATTGCAGGGGATGCCTCCATTCTATATTCGCAATACCCATCGCAGCAGCCTTCTAAAGCAGGCTTTACTCCCCTAGTCCCATAGTTGCCATGGAAGCACGGGAGCCTGAAGCGGCTTCCCAACTGCGGGGTAATTAGCATGAAGGAGAAACTATTGTCTTGATGCTAGGAACCACCTACTAACCGCAAACTCCACAGGGTGGCAGTTCACACCTCACAGGCTCCCACCAAAGAGGCTTGCTTTGTGGGCAAGTGGAACAGGGGTCACCCTTATCGCCTTGCCCTCTGTTTCCATCTCCTAGCTCTGCGGGGTCTGCCTTCTCAAGCTCCCCCAGTTTCTGGCCTCCTCTCTCCACTTCTGCCGGCATTGGTGACCCCAGATGAAGCCACTGAACTTCTGGTAGGGTCTCATCTCTAGTCCTACTGAGCCTTGTGCTCTTAGGACAAATGGTCCCCAGCCTGGGTTAAAAGATCACTCCTGGTCCAGTCCCCAGCTCTGCTTCCTCTCCCTTGTATGTTTGCACGCGTGCATGTGTTCATATGTATGTGCGTGTGTTCACATGCATGCATGTTCATGTGGAGGACAGAGGCCAACCTCACTGCCCAGCATCCTTCCCTTTCCTCCTAGATCCTGTCCTGTGTCACTCTGGACTCTAGCCCTCCCTGTGGCTTTTTCTATAAAACAAATCCCCGAACTCTCGGGATCAGTGATGCTCCTACGGGGATCTTGCAGAAGAACAGGGGTGAGGAGGATGTCAGCCGTGCGAGATGAGACCAAGATATTTGAGCACTAGATTCTGTCCATCACAAAACACCCAGATGGGCCTAGAGTCTCCCGTTCTCTCCTCCCACCCAACCCACACTCCTCTGACAGTACCAGCCTTCCTTAGACTATAGACCAGACAAATCTGATGAAACTGAATGCCATCCCAGCTGCGTGGGGCCTCAGGGAGCACCTCTGGAGCTGCGTCAGGTGTGGAAGCAGATGGGGCTGGGGAGGAAGGGGGGCTGGGCTGCTGAGTGACCATCTGGCCTGGTGGAACCTGGGGTCCTGCAGGGACTCAGCCTAGTCTTACCTCTGGGGTCCCACCAACCCCTTCAAGACTTCCTTTAAACATATAGACCTTCTCCCAGAAAGAAAGGAAGAAAGAAAGGAAGGAAGGAAGACAGAAAGGAAGGAAGGAAGGAAGGAAGGAAGGAAGGAAGGAAAGAAAGAAGGAAGGAAGGAAGGAAGAAACCTGCATCTTTTAAGTGCATAAAATAAAAACCAATCATATTACAAAGGAAACCAATTATACTGAAATAGTTATCAAAATGTTAAAATGAGAAATTTGTGATTGTTATATTTTTATTTCTTTTCCAAGTCATAACAAGATCTAGCGGCTTGTCTAATAACCATCATAACCTTGAGGTAGTGATGAGCGCAAATGATATTTTGAGGCATCTCCAATAACTATAATGGGATACAAAAATATCTGATCTTCCTGCTAACAAGTCCCAGCAACTGCTAATGCTATTGTGGTTTATTGCCTATATTCGCAATGGGAGAAAATGCTAACTTTCAGTTATTTTCTTCCCGGCCACATGTTCACATTAAGAAACTCTGACTTGAGGCAGTAACCTCACTTTGCAGTGGGGGAAACTGAACTCCCAAGGGGAGGGGCCAGGCCCTGAATAGGGTTACCCAACAAGTATGACTTAAATCAGACACTAGCACGGGCACCTGCTGCCCCGTTAACCACACCCTGCCCACTCTGCAAAGCCGTGGTCAAAGGTGAGGCTCTGAAGGCATCACACGAGACAGTCATTTCATTCCCTCAGCCTTGGTCTCCAGAGCTGTGTGAGGGGAACAGCCGCGCCCACTCCAGCAGGCGGAGGGAACGGGTAGCAATGCAGATCTTGGTGGTTCGAAGGGTTTACACAGTGTTCATAGACGGGAAGAGGGCAAGGGAGAGGCAGAGGCAGGCTTACCTACACACATGGGTGTGCACACCCATGGAATCTGCATGTAAAAATACATGTACCATGCAAACACAAATACACTTGGAACACCTGACCACTCTAGCCTAGAAACACTGCACGTGGGGCATTGGTTGTTTCTCCTTTTGATTGCGTGACTGACAGCTCCTTGCTTCACGGCCTGGCATTATGGAAGCCCGTCGTCCTACACAGTCTATCCCAAGCCTAGCAAGAGACAAACACACATCATTTCAGTGTGTTTTCTACTGATGGTGTCGATTTTGTACCAGTACACAATTCTCGTTTTGATTCACTGCACGCTGGGACCGTCTATCGATAATACATGCCTAGTTATGCTCTCCTGAGAGACCACACTGCATGCAGGCCCAGGAAGATAAACTCGCTTTCCCATACAGAAAGTACAACAGAGGGGGAGGAGTGGAGACCGGCAAACCAAACTTCAAGGGGGTTTCACAACCGTGAAAGGGGGTACTGATTATTTTTTTGTCAGCTTGGCAGAAGCTAAAGTCATCTGGGAAGAGGACTTCCATCGAGAAAGTATCTCCATCTGACTGGCCTGGAGGCGAGTCTGTAATGCATTTTCTTGATTAGTGATTGAAGGGGAAGGGCCTGGCTCGCTGTGCCACCCCTGAGTAGTTGGCCCTGTGCTGGATATGATGATCCTAAAAAGAAAAAAAAAAACCTAAAAATGTAAAAATGAATTAAAAATAAAGACAGCAGAAGAAGTCACTGGAAATAAGGCCATAAACAGTTTTCTCCACAGTCCCTGCTTCAGGTCCTGCCTCCAAGTTCCTGCCCTGCTTGAGTGCCTGCCTACTTTCCTTCAGGGATGGATTGATACCACGATGTTGAAGCTAAACAAGCCCTTTCTTCACCAAGCTGCATTTGGTTATAGTGTTTATCACAGCAAACGCTGACCAAGGGGAGGCCACCATTCAACACAGTGGCCTTCAGAGTGGTGGGGATACCACAAGGGAAGGCAGCCCTGCTATGGATAATCAGGCTTTCTAGGAGAAGGTAGAAACACTTATTTTGGTAAGATATTGGTATTTATTTTTTAATGCTAAGCCAGAATGTGTAACCAAACCTTGCCTGTTTCTCGTCTCTGAGACGCACAGAAATGTAAGTTCTACCATCTGAGGGCGGAGAAGGTAAAACATTCCAGTGTTTTCCAAGCAGGCTGGTTCTGTGGTCCTTGCCCCACTCTGGTCCCGAAGGTCAGATGGCCCAGCTGCGGCCACTGATTGTAGAACAGTTCTTTAGCCCTGGCAGCTGGGAAGCTGCCGAGTTTTATTAATAACCCTGGATCGTGCCCACAGCGCATCAAGGTAAACAGAGACATTTCCAGGGCGTGAGATACAGGCGGTTCTAACAGATGAAGAAGCAGGCTTCCAAATATAAATAGAAGATAAGATAAATAGAACCGAGAGCTGAGCCGGCTTCACACTGGCTTGCAGGCTGCGAGCCACGCACTGTGTGAGCCACACACTGTGCGGCACGGATTGTGGGGCTGGAAGGAATGTTCCCGAGGAGGACGGGGAGACCCCCAGAGAGAAGAAAAGACATGTTGGGGTCCTGTTGATCATTTGGGTGTTCACGAATTCTCTGAGCATCGTTTTCCTTCTCTGAGAACTCTCGAAGTGACATTCGCAGTTTCTAGAAAGCGTTCTACTGTTTCCCACCCAATGTCCTTGCCATGAAGAGCTGCCTCTCTCAGTCTTGACCTGAAAGACCCATCGGAGTCAGCCTGTGAGAGCCTGACCCCGACTCCTCCATGCAGAAGCTGCTGGGGACCACAGTTCCTGTGCCCCCATCATCTGCAGCACATACCCAGCTCACAGTGCCCACTGTGGGTGCCTTTCTCTGCCTTTGTGGCCAAGAGAAGAGGCTCTGTCTCATCCACCAGTCCCTACTTGGTGCCCAGATTTAGTCTGCACACAGGGGTGCTCTATTAACCACTGTGCTAAGGAATACCAAGTACCCATTCCCACGTGTGAATAACCAATCTGCTAGGAAAGAATTCGCCAAGCTCCTCCACCTTGATATCAGTCTAACATGCAAATGGTCCCAAACCTGAGATACAGGGGAAACTTGGGTCTCTAACATCAAAGATGAGCTAAAGCTCTCGTGAGCAAGGTATGGGGTTTCTTTGAAAGTCTTTCTTGTGAGCAAACGGAGAGGGAAGGAAAGTAAGTAGTGGCTGAAGATCTAAGAACTGCCAGGTTCCGCCTGGGTACCCCACACACTGCCTCTCCATGCGCTTTCAAGAAGACGGGAAGCACCACTTTAGAGGGATGGAGAGGGCAGAGGCTAAGAGTCACAGGTTGGGGGGCTGGAAGCTGGTGCAGGTGACTGCGGGGTTCTTTCTCCTATCTCACTGTTCACTGCTTATCCTAGGTATGGAGAGGCAAGGGTGCGCTTGGAATACATCATCTCCTCACTCCTGCCTGCAGCACGGCCACTGTTGGAGAGTCCACAAAACGGAAACACCCTGATCGTCCTGTGCACACTGGGCATTTGCAACTGATGGTGGTCCAGACCTGCATCTGGCAATGACTGGTACACTGATAACCCGTGCTTCCTAAGCGGACGAGGTTGCGAGTCCACCAACACCTCTAACTCTGCTTCTGTGCATAGGCCGATAGGAGAGTGGCCATAGGATACAGGCCAACTGGAAAGAGCTGTGCCCAACATGCGAAATGCTGGATGTCCTACTGCTCCCACTGCAGAGCTCCTGGGGGCTGGCTGTGAGAAATGAGTGACCGAAAGGAATGGACAGGATAAATACAGCAGACGCACTATTTAGTCCCTGGGACCTTGCTTCTGCTCTACCTTGTTAATCCTACTTTGAGGGTTGAGTTGATGCTTTACAAGCCCACAATATAGAGTTTTATGAGCCCATAAAAATCTTCAGAGTGGAATCAAATTCACTCGCTACTCTCCGGTTTGAGGACTATGATTCCTCAAGCTTATCTTGTAAGCTCTTTGGCCAAATTCCCTCCAGTGAGCCCTGCAGTTTCCATGCAAATCTGTGCACACATGCACACAAATATACACACATATACATTCATACACCTCACACACAGACACACACATACAGACACACACAGACACAAACAGACATCCATATACTACACACACATACACACATCCAGAACTAACATACACACGCACACTTACCACCTCTGCCCCTCTGTTCATGCTGACTATAACTGTTCTGGAACAATCCAAACACTTCAGAGTCTCCCTCACCCTTGCATCCAAGTGGACAGCAGCCCTGTCACTCAGCCCCTGTGGCCTGTCCCTTCTCAGAGTCCCCCAGTACTCTGAGAACTTGCTGCTGTTTTTTATTCTTTCTCTCCCTGGGGCTGTTCCTGTTTCATTGGCTGCAAAGCCACATACACTCCCACACGAACAGCACCTCCAAGGCAAGGCGGTCGCCGCTAGCACCAGGTCAAGATTTCCTCCCTGTCCTTAAGCCTTGTAATCAGTGCTCTTTCCTCCAGAAGGTTTCCCTTGGCTCAGCAAACCGGTCTCTATCTCTCCCAATGATGAATCCCTGCAGTGCTTGCCCTGAATCATCTTCAGAGGACGCACTACTTCCCGTCACGGAGAATGGTCATTTATGTGGCTGGTCTTCAACACTATGAGCGCACTAGGGAAGGGCCATACGATGTTCACTGCTACATTCCTGGTGTCAAGGTGCACACGGAGCAAGATCTCAATACACATCAGTTTTAAAGGGATGATGACTCAGTAAGGGTCCAGCCTTGCAAATGCAAGGCCCTGAGTTCATTCCCCAGCATCCATATAAAAACCTCAGATGTGCTGGCAGACACTTGTAGTCCTAGGAGTGGGAAGGCAGAGACAGCAGGGTCACTGCCGCTGCTCAACTAGCTGATCTGGGCCAAGAGATTGGCCCCAGGTCCCAATGGGAGACCCTGTCTCAAACAACAAGGTGGACAGCTCCTGAGGAAAGACACCAAAGGTCGTTGTTTGGCTCCTACATTCATCTACATACATGTGCTCATATACCCACGCATACACGTGCAACTGCTCACACACATAAACAATAACTCAAAACAATCATAAGGTACTATGTGTTGGATACTATTGCAACTGCTGTGTCTTTGATTATTTAACACTTTACATGGTAGTTTAATTAATGTCTTAACTATATTAGCTTATTTAATGCTCTACAAGTATTAATTTATTTTACATATCTAGTATGTACACCTCTCTATGAAGTATGGTCTGTTATATTCCTTTTCTGTTCAGTTCTGTGTGTGTGTGTGTGTGTTTGTGTGCATGCGTGTGTTCGTGGGGTAGAAGCATCCCAAAGCACATATGTGGAGGTCAGAGGACAACTCAGAGGAGTTAGCTCCTCCTTTTGCAATGTATATCCTGGGGATCAAATTCAGGTCCTCAGGCTTGGCACCTTTAGCTGCAGAACCGTCTGGATACTGCTATAGTCTCATGTGTTATGATGAAAAAAATTTACAGAGGAGTCAAGGAATACATCCAATCAAGGTTGAGCAAGTGACATGTCCTGAGCTGGACTCCAGGCCTTGATGTCCCAGAAATGAGTTTCTTAAGCAGTGACCAATAAATAGCACCTCCGAATGCCACCAGGCAAGCGCTAGCACACATTAGGGCCTGCTCTTAACAGCTCTTCAGTAGAAGGCTACCCTCCATTATGGGGAGACCCAAGACACAATGAGTGCTTGGCAGAGTGCACACCAGCCCTGGCAACCCTGCCCTAAGCGTATCCTGGCTCCTTCACTTAAGGAGGCACCCAGTTCCCAAGCCACAGAGCCCTCGTGGTCGGGGAGCTGCATGCTTTGTTCCCCTCAAGGCTGGCTATTCGCCTGCTTCTGGAAACCCCCTCCTTCCTTGGCCACTGTCAGAAAACATCAGGCTGTACAGCCAGCGATGTTTCCTGACCCAAAGCCAAAGCCAAAGCAGCAGGCTTGAGAGTCTATGTCTCTGACCGGACGCCTTTATTATCTTTAACCCCATGTTCCTACAGAGAGCATTAACTTTTCCTCATCTTACACAGTGGGGTTTCCAGTATTCTAGAAAGTGATTCCCAAGCCAAGTGAAAGAAAGCCATTCGTCTGTCTATCTTCTCAGACCTGTGCACAGAGGTTAGTGCTCCCGACAAAGGCAGCTCCTCCCGATGGTTCTGAAGTTACTGACCCGGTTCTTTGTACACCAGTTCTCCACCACAAAGTAAATCTCACACATGCTAAACTCCCCTCCACAACAAAGTATATCCCACGTAATGCTGTACAAAAGGGTAATCCTCTGCTAAATCCCATAAAATCACTTCCAACGCTGGCTAGTAATGGACACCAAGAAGCCAGAAAACTTGCCTGGGCTCTCAGCGCGTTTGTTGACAGACAACTGCTCCAGAGAGCCTTATCCCTGCTGCTTTCAAGGCTCAGGAAACAAGACTCCTGTTTCCCTTTGACTTTGTTCCACATAATCCGTCCTCTGTTTCGTGCTCTTCCTCCAATGTTCCAATGGGCCATTGTCCTTCATGAATAATGGTTTCAGACCTGATGAATGGCCTGCCATCCGTCATCAAGGAGCGCCAATGGCAACAACAGAGGTGCTTCTGTGCCCTCTGCAAGCAGGCGGAGGTTGGCCTGGCCTGGGACCTGCCTCCTCCTGTCCTGGGATGGCTACAGGAATGCTGGGGCAGGGGGTAGAGGCAGAGACATTCTGCTTCCGCAAGCAGCCTCCTGGTTTGTGGGCCCTGTCTGTATAGTCTTTGCCGCGTGGCCACGTGGCCACGCCCCACTCCCATCCGTGTTGCACCTGCATCCTGAACCTACCTGCCACCATGCCACCCATCTCCCTGTCGAGCTGAAGGATCGAATAAGATAATTTACTCACATTATACTGCAAATAAGGAATTGATAGAGTGCTTAAGGGGAGACTGAATTCATGTCAGAAAGGCCTGGGTTAAAATATGCCTTTGCTACTTTCTAGCTCTAACCTCACAGGTAGGCTAATTAACCTCATCAAGCCTCAGTTTCTTTTCTATCCAAGTAGGAGGCCCAATGCCTGCCTCACAATGACATCTTGAAACTCAAGCGGGTAGAGTGGGAGGCAAGGGATACAACCTTCCTTATCTGGGTTCTGCATCTCGGAACTCAAACAATCAGGGCTAAAAATATTTGAAGAAAAACCATGCCCATTCCAAGTGTGTACAGGCCACTTTTAATTCTTGCTATCCCCTAAACAATCCATCTAACACCTATTTGCACAGAATTTGCATTGGAGTTTGGAAGTCATCCATAAAGGATTTTGGTTAAATATAAAGATTAACATGGATTACAAGTAAATACTACATCATTGTATTTAGGAGTCTTTAGTGTCTATGGACTTTGACATCCTCAAGGGAATCTGAAGTCAATCCTCTATGTCTGCTGATTGACAGCTCTAATCACCAACCAAATAAGCTTATTAAGGGCTACTATTGCTTTGAAAACTAATACTACAAAAATACTAATCAGGATTCTATATTCTCCATAAAGCTCTAAACGTGATGGCAGAGAGAAACGAAGTGTTTGTCTGTGGCGTTGGGTCTTCCTTTGCCTCAGAAGCCTGCTGCTGCCAGTTCGAAACAGCTCTAGCACAACCTGGATCAAGCTGAGATGCTGGCTTTGGCAGTCCCTGCGTGACCTCATCTGGTCCAGCCAACTTCTCCAAGCCTCAGCTCCCTCCAGTCAGAGTGAAGCAAGTGAGGTCTGCTCCCAAGTCTGTTGAGTTGGGGAGCAATGGAAGCAAAAGCCGGAGTCTTTCATTCTGCAGGCAGTGCAGGTGTTTAGTGTAGGTCACCTAGCTACACCGGCAGCTTATTAGATATGGCTGGAGCCCGCCACCCTGTCCAAGGTGCTGGGAGGGTTTGAGGAATGAAAGGAAGAAGAGGCAATGGTAACTGGAGCCTGGTCTATATTCTCACGGAGAACGTGGGGCGGGCCATGATCTTCAGTCTTTATACATGACCAGACCACTTAGAGAACTTTGAACAACACCAGGAACTGGCTTTCTACTCAGAGACTCTGATGGAACTGGTCTTAGGTGAGGTCCCTCTATGAGCATTTTTAAAAGCTGCCAGGTGACCATAACATGGCCAGGACCAAGAAGAACTGGTTTAATCGTAGACTGGGATAAACACATAGCTGTTCCTAGTAACATGTGCTCTGGAATTCAACCATATTTCATAAAAGTTGAGTCATGGGCACAGACTAATGAAAAGGCCTTGTCACCTTAGCAGCATACTAAAGCAGGAGGGCAGCTCATCAGAGCAAATCTGTGAGCAGGGCATTCTGCCCCTTTATTGCATGACCCCAAGTGAAGACAAAGACACACTCAGTAGGCAGAAACTTGTGTGAGATCTTGTGTCCTCACAAATAGAGCTTGCCAAGAGATCAGGGGGTGGAGCTAGCCACAAGTTAACCACAGAAGCTGGGCGATGGTGGCTCATGCCTTTAATCCCAGCACTCGGGAGGTGGAGACAGGGAAGTGATAAGGTGGGGAGTAGACAGGATCTCAGGCCCCTTTTGGATGCAGGAAGGAGACAGGTAGGAAGGTTTTTACCTGAATATCTGACTCCTGATTTTTATTGATTAAGATTAATTAGATTTATGCTTCAGGAGCTGAAGTAAACCGGAGAGGTTGATAAGATGCTGTGAGGATCTGAGCTAATTCCCACAAGCAAGGCCCTTCCTCTGCTTTGTCAATTCCTGCCCCTCTACCCTACTCCTGGGCAGGGTCTCTGCTCTGAGATGCTCATCCTTGAAGACAAAGACGCTGCCTTTGTGGAAAAGTAATTATAGTTTACATCATTAGGCAGCTTCTAGAAGGATCCTTGGCTTCCTGATCAATTGGTAGCAATCAATTGGTAACACAGATTTTGCTGATAAGCCAGGCATTGGGGTTGGGGGAAGAAAAAGGGGGGCATGGGTTGACTCTGTCCGTGGTACTGAACAATGCCTGCCCCGGAGAACCTGGATGCTTAAGGTATTACCAGAAGATAAATCCCACCTATATCCCATGGGTGCTTGTTAAAAATGAAGAATCGGGGACCCCATCTCGGACCTGATGAGTCAGAACCTGCCACTTATCAGCACCTAGATGATCTGTGTGCCCATTAAAGTCCAAAATGCAGGGATTTCCAGTGGGAAGCTACATCTCTTTCATGAGCCATGAAATGAACTTAATGCATCAGAAAGATCATTTTGAATGGATTTGAAAAGGATTAAAAATGTCAGGGTTCATCCCTGGTAGCAACAGCAAGCTTTGCTCTTACATGCAGGCCCAAAGCAGCACTTAAAACAGTACTTACTATGAGCTGTGTTTTAAACAATGCCTAAATCTATGGTTTTTCTTAAGACCAGGCGCTGGTGATTCTCATCCAGCAACTCCCAGGACTCGGAGCAGGTTGGTGAACCAATAGTTGGAGAAAAACAGGTTCCAGCACAACAGAACGTGAATGAACGAGCAACCCTGGGGCTGCTAGAGAGGCGCACAGCTGCAAGTCACAAAGAATGCTGGATTTGATGTCATTCAACAGTTCTTGCAAGAGAAGCAACAACCCAACAGTAGGCAACTTCAGTATGAACAAACAGGCATACTTGCTGCGGCAGAGGGGTCTGCTCTGAGGATCACTGTGCACAGAGCGATTATCTAAAGAACTCTTGGTTTCTCTTCCTAGTTCAAGGGCATTTTGTAGCATTTTACCACGTCAGTGAGTATATTGCTCACTGGGAGGAGCGTGTTCTCTGTGCTGCAGGAGTCTCTCTCTTGTTTCTCGTTGCTTCTTACCACTTGTCCCAGGAGGGAGTTAGGGGGCAATGTAGCTTATGGTCAATGGCCAGGGTTCTTCACTTTGTACTGCTCCTGAGTTTTCTCTTCCTCGCTATTCACCCTCCCCCTGCCCTCCCCAGATGGAGAGAGAGGCTCGGCTCTGGAAAACTTTGGAAAGACATAAATGGAGCCTCTTTATACTGTACAAAGACGCTTTGTTCGCTTCAAGGGGCGACAGAAACAAATGTCAAGAGGAGAAGTGACACTGTGATTTTTCTTTCTTTCAGGACCGGGCGATGGGAGTTATTAACCTCTGGCCGCAGGGCTGCTATTCCACTCACACAACACTGCCCTACATTCCAGTTTGCCTAGGAAAGTGGTGGCTAACGCCAGATGATAAAAATGACATTTAAAATAATTTTCTTTCAGGCTAGTAGAGTTTATAAAACACTGAGCTCAGTATCACCACTTTGAATAGTTCTGCATGGAGAGAATGGAAGAGGACACAAGAGAGAGAGAGAGAGAGAGAGAGAGAGAGAGAGAGAGAGAGAGAGAGAGAGAGAAAAGAAAGAGATTTTCAAAATCAAGGAAGTCACAACTTCCTTTGTGGAGCACAGGTTTGAGACAGAGTCTCTCTGTGTAGCCCAGGCTGTCCTGGAATTCACTAAGTAGACCAGGCTAGCCTTGAATTCACAGGGATCTGCCTGACTTTGCCTCCAAAGTGCTGGGATTGAAAGTGTGCACCCCCATATTCGGCTATACACCACATCTTGCAGCTGATCCTGGGTCGTCCCCAAAATGACAGAATCAAGACCTGCATCGCCTCCAAAAATAAGCCCCTACCAGGTCCACTGGAACACTTTCGCGTTACATTCAAACAAAGACATGACTGAAAGATGGAAGTCTACAACTTATGAAGAGAAGTGTTCCTATTCAGAGTAGCTCATTTCAAGAGGCATTGTGAGTTCCCCAAGACATTAGAATGATTGTCCTGACTTGATATGGCAGGCAGGGTGACTATTCCTGGGAACTCAACCATCCAGGGTCTTCGTAACTTTATCTCAATTAATACATGCAATAAACAATGGGAAAAGTGTTAGAGTTTCTATTTTCTAAGATGGTTAACAAAAACGAAGCCCAGAGAAGTTCCTGTCCTACCTCAGAGCACACAACTCATCAAAATGATACAAGCAGAACCTAAACAGCAGCATATCTCAACATAAAATGTCAATCAAGTTGTCCAGGGCTCAACCTGTTCAACTGCTTTTCTGCCTCAAATTCTAAAAGCCTTGGAGGAGTATCACGGTGGCCCTGGAGTACCATGGTAGCCCTGGA
The DNA here is from genome assembly GCA_963919715.1 of Microtus obscurus. NCBI lineage: Eukaryota > Metazoa > Chordata > Mammalia > Rodentia > Cricetidae > Microtus > Microtus obscurus. The sequence continues at coordinate 25,546,958 of CAWTZC010002521.1, forward strand.
GTATCCCAGTGGCCCTGGAGTATCCCAGTGGCCTTGAGTGTCACAGTGGCCCTGGAGTATCCCAGTGGCCCTGAGTGTCACAGTGGCCCTGGAATATCCCAGTGGCCCTGAGTGTCACAGTGGCCCTGGAGTATCCCAGTGGCCCTGAGTGTCACAGTGGCCCTGGAGTATCACAGTGGCCCTGAGTGTCACAGTGGCCCTGGAGTATCACAGTGGCTCTGCAGTGTCAGAGACTCCCTGGAGTATCCCAGTGGCCCTGGAGTGTCAGAGATGCCCTAAAGTATCCCAGTGACCCTGGAGTATCCCAGTGGCCCCAGAGTATCCCAGTGGCCCCAGAGTATCCCAGTGGCCCTGGAGTGTCAGAGATGCCCTGAAGTATCCCAGTGGCCCTGGAGTATCCCAGTGGCCCTACAGTATCACAGTGGCCCTGGAGTATCCCAGTGGCCCTGGAGTATCCCAGTGGCCCTGGAGTATCCCAGTGGCCCTACAGTATCCCAGTGGCCCTACAGTATCCCAGTGGCCCTGGAGGTATCCCAGTGGCCCTGGAGTATCCCAGTGGCCCTGGAGTATCCCAGTGGCCCTACAGTATCCCAGTGGCCCTGGAGTATCCCAGTGGCCCTACAGTATCCCAGTGGCCCTGGAGGTATCCCAGTGGCCCTGGAGTATCCCAGTGGCCCTGGAGTATCCCAGTGGCCCTACAGTATCCCAGTGGCCCTGGAGTATCCCAGTGGCCCTACAGTATCCCAGTGGCCCTGGAGTATCCCAGTGGCCCTACAGTATCCCAGTGGCCCTGGAGGTATCCCAGTGGCCCTGGAGAGTCACAGACGCCCTGGAGTATCCCAGTGGCCCTACAGTATCCCAGTGGCCCTGGAGTATCCCAGTGGCCCTGGAGTATCCCAGTGGCCCTGGAGTATCCCAGTGGCCCTGGAGTATCCCAGTGGCCCTGGAGTATCCCAGTGGCCCTGGAGTATCACAATGGCCTTTCCTATGGTTTCTTGTTACTTTCTTTCATTTCTGTTTCATCTCTCTGGGTCCTGCACTGAAGATATCTGACATTCTCCTAGCTGCTGTCCTGTGCTTGTGGATGGTCATTCACAGAAGTAGGTTTCTGGAAGCTTTTCATGTTTGCCCACATATTCTATCAATCACTTAGAAAAAAATCAACAACAACGACGACAAGAACAAAACCCAGCCTGTTCCTACAGTGGGGAAATTTCAGTCAGATGCGTCTGTGGGGCTGAATTTCCTCCATAGCACAGTTTAAGTATTCCAAAACTGGTTAACGCTGGGAGGGAAATGGTCCTATCTGAGAAATGACATTTAAAAACCCTGATCTGAATACAAAGACAGTTGATTTTACACAATAACACTTTCCTCAGAGCCTCTGGTGTTCTGCACACTGTGAATTAGAGGCTACAAACCCTACCAAGCCATCATCGCAAACCATGTATTTATTTACCAGCAAAACAGCAAAATCGCCGTAAATTCTAACAAGAATATCAGCTGGAAGGGGAATCATCTCAGCTCTTCACCGGACCCTGCCCCACAACGAAGCAGCCCTGCCTCTTAGGAAGCTTCACCCAAACTCGTGCTGGTCAATAAGTCAGTCAGTGAAGAAATAATGCTGATTCACAGGGTTTGCTCATTCCCATGGTGAAAACACTCCTGCCATGGCTGACTTCAGGCAATCAGTAAAGTTATCCGAGGGAGCTGGGGAGACCGGAGCAGAAGCAGCTGTCTTGCTGTTTCTACCACCCAGAGAAAACAGATGCGTGGCTTCGGGAGAATGGTAATACAATAAAAGAATTGGGAAACGGTGAGTGTCAAGAGCTTGCTCTTTGTTTCTAACATAATTTATTTACAAGTGAGCTTATGTCCTTAAATTTTTAATTCTAACTGTGTTTAATAACAAGCTCACACAATCCCTTAATAATTAACGATGCACTGATGCCTTCTCGTCTGCCAGCTTGGAGGGTGCAGACCTTCATGGGGCCTTTGGTACCCTAGGATGGTGGTGGACCAGCAGATTCAGGATGGCGGCTCATCTCTGAGCCCACACCGCCAACACACTAGCCACGGCTGAGGCTGTAGTCTTACTGTTCTTAGAAAGTTTGGTGGCATGTCATGGCCTCCTATGTGTCTATAATAGTGTCAAGTTATGCATGCTTTAATTCAGTATCTTGACCAAAACCTCAGCAGGTAGACTTGGAATGGTTATCATTCCCATTCTACAGGTTGAAAAACTGAAGCTTAGGAGCTTTAAACAACTTGCCTAGAATCAGAGAACAGTAAATGGCTTTGTGAAAATGTTTGACTTCCGATCCTCTGTACTTAAACAAGTATACTACTCTGATATAACAAGCCATCCACTATTTCTACAATTCCACTGCCCTCCAAGACAAAACTCATCTGGAAAAACAAAAACAAGCAAACAAACCTTGTGTTCATTGCTCAGTCTCTGGGATCCAGAAATTAAACGGCCCAGAGCATATGAAGGAAGTTTTAAAATGAATAGCACACTTCATTTTATTGTTTCAGTTTGGTAATCAACAATAAAAGCAATTGAATTATTAAGACTTAAGCTAGGCTTTTCTACATAAATAATTATCACCGGAGACACCCACCCCCAAAAGCAGTGAAATATGCCCAGCTTAACTTTCTTCCACTAATGCACAATGTGGAACACACCAACAAGATGCCCAGCAATACACAAGTTAGTGTGAGGATTTGAGCATCATGCTGACAATGCCCTCCTCTGGAGGAGAGCACAGAAGTAAGCTATCCCACCAGGTAGATAGTTAAGACAGGCATGATTATACTCCTGCACCACACAGACACATACGTCTTAATTGAGAACCAACCCCTCACTCCCTGTCGTGACTTCAGACGGGACGATAAGTCTTTGTAAAGCCGATGGCATTCTTTGCCCCATCCTGAAGCTTTCTTCCGAGTTCCCTAGTCTATGGTAGGCAATCATCATGGCTGGGTTCACTCTGTGAATTGGCAGATGTTTTCACCAAAATGCTAAAGGCTCCTCCACCCATGATTAGTGGGCTTGGGGTCTAACTCCCTCCCTGTATGATTTACCACCTACCTTCTACAGTAGAGAATCCTATAGGGTAGGCAGATCACAACCACAGCGGATCTGGTCGGGAGCCTAAGGGGCACAGTCTGAAGTCTCTAGGAGAGCCAGGCAAGACCACAACCAAATGCAAGTGTTTGCTCTCAGTGTTTACCTGCAGAAGCTTTTGTTACCAACTTCAGCAAGCTCCCTGGGCCATGCGGATTGGCGGCTTTTTCATCATGCCTCTGTCGCAGAAACAGGCTGGAAACACATGCATGATGCAAACTGTCTAAATTGCAGGCAATGGCTCTGTTGCAACAAACACAGAGAGGGCTGTCTGGCTCTCGGCTGGAAGTGAGGGACGCCTCACTTTAGAATCATTCAGAGTAACAGTCAAGGATGGAAGGAGCATCTGTGTTAACGTTTTCAGCACTAGTGACATGGCAGGCCAGGGTTTCGTCGCCCGCCGTCGTCAGAAGCAGCCATTCAAGGTGTCTAATGCAACAACACTTCCTGGAGGCTAAACAAGCCTCAGACATCTGGGGAGCTCACACTGCCCATGAACTGCACAGCTGTGATTTAAAACCCTGTCTGCTAATGCTGAGAATGCTTATTTCAGCTACACTGCAGCTCCTGTCCATTATAACAGGAAAGAAAATAATAATTACTACGGGCTTATTTGGTACCAACAATGATGATGAAGATAATGGCAATGATGAAAGTAGCTGATATTTCTGTGAGTGCCAGGTAGTGATAAAACCGGGGTTTCAAACCCTGCTAAAAACTTTCTCTATTGGGGTGAGAAGACGGGTTCAGAGAGCTTGTATGATCCACTCCACATGAATGCTGCTCTTGGCGTCTTCTTATCAGTTTTAGGGAAATGACAGATGATGTCATCCACTCTCACATGGGGAAATCGAGGTCCCTAGAAGTCAAGACTTCTTCAGAGGTGCATGGCTGAGAATGTTAAGCATTTATCTAGTGGTGATCATGTTTCAGGAGCAGAAGACCTGACTTGGGAGAAAGCTGGTTGCCTGCCGTCTGTAAAACATCAGTATGTTTCTTCTCTTCTATGCCTTGCTTTACTCTGGAGAACGGGGAGGGGCTCGGCTGGACACTCCATCCCAGCTTTGCTACACAAGCCCCTGGCTGCCACTGAGAACCGTAGGGGCCTCTCTCTCTGCTCATAGACAAGAAGGGAGGGGCTCGGCCGGATGCTTTATCCCAGCTTTGCTACACAGGCCCCTGGCTGCCACTGAGAACTGTAGGGGCCTCTCTCTCTGCTCAGAGACAAGAGGGCTGCCTCAGCTCCACACTCCATCATCCCCACTGCCCTGCCTGATACGTTTCCAGGCAAATAAACAGCCCCGAATGCTTCCCAAGTCACTGCTTAACGCGCCTTCTCAGCGGGATCTCGTTTATGAATCCGCAGAAAGGGTTTATGGCAAATGCTGTTGATGGTTCGACGTCCCAGATGATTTATCAGGGGAAGTGTTGTAGAGGAACAGTAAACCATCACAGAGAAAGAAGGGGGTTCCCGCCCAGTTTCTGCTGGCGAGGACGGAGACAGCCACAGCTGAGAGGAAACAGGCAATCTGTCAGAGTTCAAACAGCCTGTCACCAAACCCCTGTGATGGCTTTCTCCACAAACACGGGATGACAATGAGATGGACAATGTGGGAGACGTTGAAGGAGCTGGCAGAAGCTCACACAGGCTTTCGTCTCAGAGCCTCAAAGGCCTGTGGGCGGCTGAGTGCAGTGTGTCTCTGGACTATCTCCATCTTAGCTTGGAGCTGACCTTGCAGGAACCTCACCAGAGCTAGTTCGGCCTGCCCTACGGCACTGTGGGGAGATCAGGCGATGAGAGTTAGGGCAATGGGCAGGCGAGCCGGCAAAGGAGGATGAACCGGGCTGTGTCCCAAATGGGAGTCCACGGGCCTGAAATCCGTGTGAGGTCGGGGTCACATGGACTTTATGAGGGGGAGCTGATGAAAGTCACAGGTCACAGGCTCTTGGCAGGCCCTGTTCAATTCATCTTTCCTTCTCTGCCTCCCCGCAGACAAAGCCTTCTTATGACTCAACTCCTGCATCCTCATATAGCAATGCTAGCTGACTCTCCTTCTAGACAGCCCCATCACGCTCTGCTGGTAAAACCCTGCCTCTCTTTTTGAGTTTCCAAACACTGCCTGACTGGGAAGTCTTGTTCCCTAACATGGCTGGGTTTCTCTGTGTCTGTCCCACAGGCACAAAAGAAGCCTGGGTTAACCTGGGCTCAGCCTTTTGCTCTACTGCAAATGTCTTTAAAGTCCGAATGTTTGAATGAGGGACTCCAGCTTAGCCCTGCTCACTGGGTCCCACCAACTATGTCTCTGGCCCTATTCGTGCCCCTCCAGGCTGTGCCTCCTGTTGCACCTCCCAGGTTCCTATGGTGCTTGCCATTGCTTTAGTTGTCTGGTTCTTTCATTTTGTCTTATTACCAAAAAAGGAGAGTATTTAAACAGTGAAAAGGGATGCCAAACCCTTCCCAAAACCCTATGACCACAAACACGTAGATGAGAAAGGAAAGGACAGGGCGGTAGCCCAAAGTGAGTTCTGAATTAGCTTACTTCTCTCAACACGCAGCCTCCAGTGTGACTCAATACCTCCTAGCGGGCTACTGGGACATGAAGCTGCTGCTCTCACAGCTCTGGGCTTACAAACTGCTCTAGCAAAATATCTATCTTTAAAAGGAGATTTATTTTGTATGCATTAGTGTTTTGCCTGCATTTTAAGTCTGCGTGAGGGTGCAAGGTCCCCTGGAACTGGAGTTATAGACAATTGTGAACTGCCACGTGGGTGCTGGGAATTGAACCTGAGTCCTCTGGAGCAGCAGCCAGGGTTCTTAACCACTGTGCCATCTCTCCAGCCCCCAAGATATGTATTATTAACATATGTGTATGTGCATGTGTGAGTGCAACAGAGAGAGAAAGAGGGGGGGGGAAGTGCAGACACACCTGTGTTAGTCCAAGAACAATTCCTGGAAGACAGTCTCTACCTTCCCACCTTGCTATTAGGCTCTTAGGCGTGGTCTGTTTTGCTCTGTTTGTTTGCTGGGTAGCATTGGAGGCTGGCTGGCCTAGGAGCTTCTGGGAAGACCTCTCATCTCCACTTCCCATCACACGGCAGGAGGTCTGGGCTTACACATGCATGACCCATCACAGTTGCAACCTTCTGTGGGTGGCAGGGACTAGACTCGGGTCCTCAGTTTTGCACAGAAAGCGCTTTTACCCACTGAATCCTTTCTTAAAATGAAAACAAAGGGTATTTTCCACGAGAATCATCATCTCAGGGACTTGGTAAGCCAGAATGACTTCAATCTGGTCTCTCTACCTCCTCAGTCTCCTCCACTCATATTGTCATGGGGTGAGTACCACAAAAGGTTACATGGCTAACAGTGCTGTTACTCTATGGCTGGTACGGGATTCTCCCATGGATGCAAGACTCGCAAAGGCTCGAGATGCACAGGGCTCTAGTGGAATGTGCTCACTTTCCCGTAACGACCCTCCATCCAAGTTCAAGGTCCTGTTTTATGCACCAAGGTGCAGTATGGAGAACCTGCTAGGATGTGGGATTACAAATTCTTGAAACTCTTCTCTAAGCCCCTTTTCTCTTGTCTCCTAGCCTATCCCAAGCTTAGTGTGCACTCAGCATATGGAAGCAGGGGTCAGGCATCTGCAAGAACAGTTGCATGAATCCGGGACCAAAACTTCCAGCAGGTCCATCTGGCTTGCTCTCCATCCAGCTGAAGATGGGGCTGTTCCTCAGAAATACCAGCCTCCTTTCTAGCTCCAGGGCTTGTGAGAACTTCCTGGGTCTGCGGAACCATCAGTCAAGCCAGCCCCTTCCAAGCTCTAGGGTGTCATGTGGGTGCACCCGGTTCTAGTCAGGAGTTCCCGTGAAAGCATTTGTGGATACCACTGGCACCCATAATCTGTTGACTCAAAGCGGATTATTCTCCTGGTGTGCGTAGACCTCAGCCAGTCAGACCTCACTCAGTCCACAGAGGCACAGAGGCAACAAAAGAAAAGACCACTGTTTCCTGAGAGAGACACAGAAGTATTGCTACGCCTCCAGATTCAACGTGGAACTCCTGCCTGAACTTCCAAGCTGCAAGATTTGTCCTGAGATATTGGACCTGGTTGTCCCAACAACTGCATGAACCAATCCCTCCAAATAAATCTCTTCTTTCAAAATGTGTATTGCACAGATGTAAATCTGTAAGTATGAGATGAGATTCATACATATATTAACTGCTGAGACAGATACATAGCTGGCTTATAGATTTATAGAGACTGGTAGATAGACAGACTTCCCCGAAGGGTTGTGTTCCAATAAGGAGCCTTCACAGTGCCAGAATACTCTGAAGTACCCTAAATGACACTACTGCTCTCCCTAGAGGCTATGTCCACCAGATATATATATAGGCTGACACGCTAGATACATGAAAGGGATTCTACAAGAATGAAAGTGAGCATGGAAAACCACCTGCCTAGGTTTCAAAACATGACAGATATAATGGGGGTCAAGAAGGGACCATTCCTAGAAGAAACCTTCAGATGCTCCAGGGAGTCCTGGCAGATACACAGCAGCACAGGGCTGGGATGAGCTCCTGACCCTCCACTATCTGCAGCATGCAAATGGCTGGTTGAGATGTTTCCAGGTTGGCTGGAGAGTCAGGGAGACGAGTGGGGAGTCAAAGGGACAGGATGGCTGGGGTAGCTGTAAGCCGAATCTGGTCCACCACTGAGAAGCGGGCGGCACCCATGCTAAGGATGCAAGGGAAGAAGGATGTTCCCATCCCCAAACCTATACAGACCTCTCCCGGCATGGGTATCACCTACGAGAAGTCTATCACCTTTCCCGTGCAAAGACATGGAGAAGGAAGGGCTGTACCACTTTGAGGAATAACCGACAGCATTTACATATTTAATTTGCCCCCTTTTTGCTAACTTGATACAAGCTGGAGTCATCTGAAAGGAGGGGCCGTCAACTAAGAAAATGCCTCCATAAGATCCACCTGTAGAACATTTTCTTAATTAGTGATTGATGGGGAAGGGTCCAGCCCATTGTGAGTGATGCTATCCCTGGGCTGGTGGTCCTCGGTTCTATAAGAAAGCAGGCTGAGCAAATGATGATGAGCAAGCCAGTAAGCAGCACCGCTCCATGGACTCTGCATCAGCACCTGCCTCCAGGTTCCTGCCCTGTGTGAGATCCTGTTCTGACCTCCTTCAATGGTGAAGAGTGATTCGGAAGCATATGCCAAATAAATACATTTCTCTCCAAGTGGCTTTTGTCATGGCTTTTCATCACAGCAATAGAAACCCTAAGTAGGACATGTTTTGAAAAGAACACTCCATTGGCATAATTATAGCTTCCTCCACTCCTAGCTGCGTGAGCATGGACAGAAGGCTCCCCAAAGCAGAGGTCACTGTAAGTGACTGCCGTTGTCAATGGCTGCCTTTAGGGTTGCATACTGAGCATCACAGCTCATATGCCCATAGTCCCAGCTACTAAGCAGGCTGAGCAGGCTGAGGCTAAAGGACCATTCGAACCCATGAGTTTCAAGGCAGCCTGGGCAGTATAACAAGACCCTATGATGGTTCACTGTCAACTTGACATCTCTGTAGTCGGCTATGAGGATATCTGTGAGGAAGTTTCTAGACTGGATTAATTGAGATGAGAAGAACCAGTCAAAACAAGAGCAGTATCATTTCATAATCTAAGGTCTTGGGGCACTATAAAAAATTGTTATTTCTCTCTTTTTTCTGACTGTGGGTACCATGTGACTAGTGGCCTTGTGTTCCCACTGCCTGACTTCCCTGCCATCATGGACAATATCCTCATACTATGAACCCAAAGAAACCTTTACTTCCTAACATTGTGTCTGCCAGGGATTTCATCAAAGCAACGATAAAAGTAACCTGTAGACTCCTTCTTGAAGGAGGGAAGCTCCAGCTGAGATCATGCTATCTGGGTGTCTGTTAGGTGCTCGGTGCACAGAGACTATGGTCATCTCTTTCCAGTTCATTGGGTCAGAGGTATGGAGGAAGCTCTGGGTTGCTCCTGCATCTCTGATAGCATCCCCTTGCCCTCCTACACACACCAACAGCATATGTCATATCACCCACCCACCTCTGCTCCTGCTAGCCTCAAGGGAGCACAAGGCTCCAGCGTTTCTAAAGATTTTTACACAGGTGGGAGGGAGGGAGGGGGGGACGTGTTGTGAATAATGAAAAACCAGAATCACTTAGTGAACTCATTAGACGTGTGTTCTCATGTACATCTCGGTGTGTTTTTCTCCTTTCCCACTTTGGACTGGGTGCCTATTATTATCCGCCACCCTCAGAGAGAATAAACGTGAGCCCTACCCCAGGAACACACTGTGGGGGAAGAGACTTCCTAATATAGCGAGTGTCACCACAAGTTCTCCAAAAGTCCCACCGCTTGGAAGCAGAACCTGACTCCAAAGCTACCTTGTGCTCCTTTGCCTGCAGATCGAAGCAGAAGCTCCCGGTGGACACGGAAGGGCTCTGTTGATCTCTTTCCTACTTCATCTCCTCCTCTCCCGATCAGGCCACTCGCGGTTAACTCATAACCTTCTCCTTATAGTGACCCTGCTCATGGCCAGGAAGGACTATCCAATGTCCTCTGGGTCTGGGTCTTTATCCCTGGAGTGTCCAGCTGGCCCTCAAGGCTTTTGGCAAAGACTATTATTTTCTCTAAGCCCCTCATGACTCCCCAGACCAAACAACTCTCCTTCTCTCCTGAAATCCCTGAAATCTCCTGAAATCTTCAGGCTCATTGTCCTTTAACAACGTTTGCCGCGACAAACCCTTCCCATTCCTGTCTATTTCGAGTCCCCCTTTCCTGCCTGTTCACTACCTGTTCACTGCCTGGTATGCTATTGTAGCAGCGGCCGTCAGACATAGTGAGACAGAGCATGCTCTCCCTCTGCATCCTACCTAAGGGCTATGGGGCTCCAGACCTGCATCAGCTCCTGCCGGCTTCAGGTGTTTCTCCTTCCCCTCCCCTAAAGGAAGGAGCAGGTCTTCTCATTTCTGCTCCTGTGTCCCAGGGCTGGGAATGTTGTCAGTATTAGCATTGCCTATCATTAAATATGTTAGGAAACTACTAATAAACTAGAAAACAAAAAACAACCCAAAAAACCCTGAACCATAAGTTCCAGGAGGCCCCCATCCTTGCCTTGCTCCGTTTTCTTGCCCTGTTGAACGCTCCACCGTAGCAAACATTGAATAGCTGATATGAAATACTCAGAACCGAATCACACAGAAGTCTTGCTTCTTAAAATAAAGCATTCATCTTCACAAATACTCAGACACGGTCCCGTAGTCTCAGCAAAGTGGGGTTGTATAAGTCATCCAGGACATAAAGCAAGGAGGCTATGTCGACAGCTTTAAGTGCCAGAGAAATAGATAATTTTAATGGATACTGTGTTCCTATAGATGTAAGATGCTCTCTCTGATGGAGGCAGAGGCAGAGTGTTCCACTGCCAGACGAGAGTGAAGTTTAATTTGAATCAATGAGGAAGGCCTACGAGCCAATTACCCTTCTGCGGACTCCCTCTGAGTAAATGAAAGTTTAGGGCCAAGAGCAAAAGTACATTCTAAAAGCAACTTTTATGACTGAACAATTCCCCTCTCGTCGCCATCACCACAGAATGCTCTACAACACTTAAATAATATTTATTACCTCATTGAACCAAATCAATATCAATGTAAAGTTCATGGTGCCTAGAGTAACCTGGTAAGTTTAGTTTCCAAGTTCCCATTTCACAGTTAAGAAAACTAAGTCTCAGTGAATTCATTAGCGCAGCTTTCCCGAGCTCATTCAACTATCTGGTTGGAGCGAGGCCAGACTTGGAAATCAGAATAAAAAAACAAAATCAAAACTACCTAGTTTTGTGAGCTTTGCACACGTCCAGACCAACGAAAGAAAGGAACAGAATATTAATAGCAAAGAGATACCCAGGGGAGATGGCTCAGAGCTCAACTGTCTGAATTCTGCTGCCCCGAGGCCGATGTGTGTGCTCCAGGAGAGACACATCACTCTTGCAAAGGACACTAAAATAGCAAGGTCTCTGAGCACTTGGGATTCAGGTTTCGTCCTGTGAACTATGGAGGAAAGTGTTTCCCAGGCACAATTAGACAGAAAACGCGTCAGGGAGCAGCAGCCCCACAGAGGACCCAGTCTGTCTGCCAGGCCGACGTGCATCAGGTCACTCAGCATTCTGAGATTGCCTGCAAAGTTGTCTCAGCAAGATGTCTTGATGGCTTTTCCTTTTCTTTTCTGGAACTCACGCACTGGCCTGTCAGACCCATCCTAACATAGAGTCAGAATTGCTGCTGTAACCAAGAATGTGGGAAGAAGACAAACAGATGTTTATCACATCCCTGCTCTGGGTACCCAAATCCATTCTCTTCCCGGCCTTCTCCAGGTGGACCTCTGTTCCCATCAGCCAGTGTGGGAACACCAGTGCAGAAAGGCCCTTGAGTTACCAGCACTCAAAGAGAGTGCAGGAGGCTCCGAATGCCAGCTGGGGGCTGCCCTTCTCTAGCTCTCCACTCTTCCTACTCAGGCTAGGCAGAGGGTCTCTGTCTTTTTCATCTTCAGAGAACAGAACTCTGGGAACCACACATGTGTAAAGACAGAGGCTGGCTCCCTGGTGGGTGCCTCTGACTCTCTGGTTGACTCCAGGAAAGTCACTGGATGTCATGGTGAGAGACTTCTATCCGTGGGCTAGCAAACTCCAGGCTGCCACCTCTATGGGATTCTCTTCAGGAAGGCCTGGTTGGAGGCACTGAGGGTGCAGTATGGCGGTCTAGTGTGCATGTGGAGAAAGTCCGTATAATAGCATCGTCCAGAGTATGCCCCCGTTTGGACAGACTCATGCTGGTACACATTTGGAAAACAAGGAAGAAGCCCAACAATGATCAAACCCTATGTGCTATGCCCCATACAAACTAAGCATTTCTATATAGTATTCTGCATTTGATCCCTAGTGGCATGTTGCAAGATAAACAGCATGCGCCTTGTGTCACAGACAAAACTGAGGTCTTGTCTTGAACTAGAGTTCAAGACCTTTTCTAATTTGCAAAAACTAATACAGGCCAAGGCTTGACAGATTCCAAAGCTTGTGTCTTTGTCTTTCTGTCATAGTGGGGATTTGAATCCAATGCCTTGTGTGTGCTAGGCCACCAAGTTATATCCCAAGCCCTGGGGACTGTTTATGACATCTCAGGAAAGTTTCCCATGGGAAACTTCCCAGTCGGTCAATACCTGGCCCCATGGAATTTAACCATTTAACTAGACCCTGGCCTCTTGGACATCACTCAGGAGCAGCTAAGTTCATCAAAAGCCTGGAGAGTTTAAAGCATATACAGACAGAGCCAGAGGAATGGATACTTCTTATCTATCTATCTATCTATCTATCTATCTATCTATCTATCTATCAAATTGAGGGGGGATCTCATGTAGCCCAGGCCGGTCTCAACGGTATCAGACTCAGTATATAACTAAGGGTGGCGCTGAGTCTCTTATCTTGTGTCTCTACCTCCTGGACGCTAGTGTGTGGGTTGTAGGCATATTCCATTATGTCATGTTTCAGAAGTGCTGAGGATGAAGCCCATGGCCTCATGAATGCAGGCCATAGACTGAGCTACATCCTCAGCCCTCAGAGAAGCACTTCTGGTTCCCCTTCGCTGCTTCTCCTCCCCTTGAGGCACAGAAAGTTCCTTTCCACTTCTCTAAGTTTAGGACTCCATCCACCATACACATATGAGCAGGGACAGGAAAGTTTTCTCAGGCTAAACTGGCTGAACTAATGATTTGAAGAAACTTGAGTGATATGGGATGCCCCTCTGCATGTGGTGAATATGTTTTAAATCCATTGGTTAATAAAGAAGCTGATTTGGCCAATTGCCAGGCAGAATAGAGCCAGGTGGGAAATTCAAGCAATGATAAAGGGAAAAAGAAGGTGGAGTGAGGGAGACATCAGCATCCTAGAGAAGGAAGTTGTGAGGTAACACCATGGCCATGTGGCAATACATAGATAGATTGAGAGAAACGGATTCATTTAAGATGTAAAAAGCTAGTTAGTAATAAGCCTGAGTCATTGGCCAAACAGTTTGTAATTAATATTAAGCGTCAGGCTAGATATTTGGGAACTGGTGGGCGGGAGAGAAATCTCCAGATAGACTTGAGGCAGAACCCTGGTCAGCAGCGGTGGGTAAGACCCTTCCTGGAGCACATGATCTTGCAGAAGTGAGCCTACTGATTCCCCATCACCTGTCACTCATGACACTTGTCAACTCCCTCCCCTTTCTTTTTGCAGGTAATAAAACTGAAAAGGAGGGTGCTTTGGGCAGGAATGGTAAGCAGACAGGAGGGCCTGCCTGTCTGTATTGGCATGTCATGAGGAGGAAACACAGGACTGAAAATCCAGGAAGCACAAGACTGGAGGACAGAGTGCTTTTGGTAGAAGCACAGATCCCAAAGTGATGATGTCGGTGTTTCCATCATGGTAGGGAGGCCAGGTGTCAGAGGCCGGGCAAACAAGGATGATGTCAAGATCATAATCTGCCAATCTGCCATGGCATAGTGGGCAGGTCCCAACGGGGTATAGTTTTCAGTTCTGGTATTCTGGGAACCATAGAGGGTTTTCTGTTTTGGGGAACTGTAGAGGGTTTTTTGTTTGTTTGTTTGTTTTGTTTTGTTTTGTTTTTGGAGGGGGCAGCAGCAGGAACTAGTTTGTATTTTTCCAAGGATTACTCCTGCTCCTTGGGATGGAATGGACAGTAGAACACTTAGAAGCCAGGCAAAACCTGCTGAGTAGGGGGTAACAGTAGCATAGACTAAGATGGTAGAAAGGCAAGTGCAGAGAGTCGGGCAACAGAGCGCTGTAATTGTTTAACTTGGGAGGCATTCCTGTTTGCCAATTTCCATAGAGTAAACATTCCACTGTGGCCAATGTCAAGCTGTCAATGTGACACCAAGTGCCAAACTGGGAAGAACCGTGCATAGCACATCTCTACAAGCTGGTGGGAGCTGACCCCAGAACACCAGTAGACAAGGGACCGTCTTATCAGTGAGGGTCTGAACATGGGGGGAACCAAAGATGACCTCAATGGTTTGGGTCAGTCCGACAGGATGGAGAAAGAAGCCATTTCCCAAATCCCTCCCCGGCCTGTGTCTGCTTCTGGTTTCTGGCTTCCAGGAAGGCAGGAGGCTACGGAGAAAGAACACAGTCTTGAGGCTCGGAGCGCCCGAGAGCTGATCCAAGCCTTAGTCCCTTCTGTTGCTCCGCATTTGGTTCGACACACAGACAGAATGCTGTAAGGGATGGGTGTGAGAACAAATGCAGGCTTGATTGCCTCATCTGCAGAATGGAGTGGCGTTGTGCACTCCCGCCGAAGAGAACCCTGAGGGCCACACAGGATATAACAGCCTCCAAAGTGAATACCTATGGGTCCTGGCACCCCAGTATCTGCATCCTCACATCAACCCTTCCAGTTTTACTTAGCGCATGGCTGTTGAGCTATAGGACCAAATGCATCACACCTCACACATTGCAGAGCCAGGAGTCAAAGAGGCTCAAGCTGTAGGACTGATTTCACAGTAGCTGATGCAGCCCCAGCCACAGGTAGGTCAGTTTCCACCAGGGACAGCGGGGCCGTGTGGGTACAAAGGACATAGTAGTAACCAATGTTCTCCCAAGATCTTCAAGCCATGTCTCCCAGGGGCAGGGATAATCCGCTCACACTGTTTGTGAAGAGTGATCGTGGCATGGCTACCATGCTGGAAACAGCCTGTTTGTGGTCAGCACAAGAGCCAGTATGGCTCTCTGACGGAGACAGGCTGACCCGTCGCTGACTGATAAGTGACTATTTCAAACCTCATCTGCAGGGCCAACACATTTTCCCCAGGCTGATAGAAGTGTGGGAACGTGGTCCATAAAGCTCAAACGGCAGCTCCACTCCAAATACTCCAGAGCTCTGTGGCCAGCGGCCAGCAGCTCATTCAAACAGGTAACACCTCTCTTGCCTCATCTGGAAGACAGGAGCCCAGGAAGACTCCTTCCCTTAAAGACTTGTGGAGAGGACTCAGGGGTTCATGGAGTGGGAAGGTCCAATCTCTTGTGTAACTGGTTCCAGGTCCAGCTTTGGCATTCTTGGCTAGTCATGCAGAAAGGTCACCCGTTCTGAAGTGACACTGATTTACATGACAAGAGAGTTCTTTGCTTTGGTAATGACAGGTGCCCTCTTGGCTGCCACATCACCATCCATCATCTTCTCCAGGCAGAAATTCCAAGGCTCCTTCATCTGCCCTTCATGGAGCTTGGTTTCTAGACCATTGTTGTCTAAAGTGAACATGGACCAGCATCCCCATGACTCCGAACGGAGGCCATCTTTGTACAGAGCCTGGCCAAGCATGTGACTAGGAGTGGTCCCCTTTGATGTGGCCATCTCGCCTTGGACTTAGAGAGCCTTTGCTCGCAGCGGCTCTTCTAGCCCCACCAGCAACTTTTCAACGGAATCCATGAAAACTGTTTTTGCAGCTGTTGGTACTAAAACCATGCCTGCTCTTGAGTATTGGGTTTAAAGACCCAAAGAGGAAAAAGTAAAAAAGATCCTACTCCTCATATCTGTAGTGCTGGTTTTAGTGACAAGCACTAACCTGTATTGTGTGTTGCATTTCCTTCCAAAAAAAAAGAATTTAAGGCTTCGAGAGTCCAGTGAGTTTTTTGTGCTCATCTAGCCATGAGAAGAAAGCCGGGGTGTAAGAGCACAGCCCTCCGGCCCTTGGGCTTTCTTTCCCTCCTGGGCTTTCTCATTTGTGCCTGTGAAGTTTCTTCTCCTTTGAACCGGACACTTGCTTTGGGGTACAGTGTTTGATCTGCTCTCTGTCGACACCTTCTACCCTCCTTAGCACGGAGAGGGAGTCCGTCTCAGGTTTCTGCAGTTCCTGGACACATCAAAGCCGTGTGTGCAGATAAATAGTGCGGAGTATGTAGGTGGGCTTCACACAGCAGAATAACAGCTCCAACCACCCCAGCTGCCAGAATCAGAGACCACTACCTGAGCATTCTAAAAGCAAAGGACTGCCAGGAATATGCAAAAAATCTACTGCATCATACTCTGGGAACTACTCCAGGTCAGTGAGATCCTGTCTCGACACCCAGCAGGGGGCTTTTGTTTGTTTTTTCAAAGACAGGGTTTCTCTCTATTGCCCTAACTGACCTAGAACTTGCTCTGTAGACCAGGCTATCCTGGAACTCAGAGATCCACCTACCTCTGCCTCCCTTCCAAGTGCTGGGATTAAAGGTGTGCGCCACCACCACCCAGCTCTCATCCAACAGGGTCTTAATGACTGTTGTGTGTTGGTGCTGAATCCCTGAGTTGTCCCAGTTAATAAGGGTGCTCATACACAAACTATGACAAAGACTCAAATGCGTTGCGTGACACAGCATCTGGGCTGCCAGCTCTCTGTACCTTATCCCCCATAAAGATTCTTATTTAAGCCATGGCCACGGTGCCCATCATCTCAGGGAAAACTCTGTCCTCAGCCTAGGCCTTTCAGTCTGGAACCATTTCCAGGAGACAGTCTTACTGTACAGCCCAAACTCTCTACGCAGTCTTCGTAAAGCATGGCCCGGGAGTCCCAGGACGTGAGAAAGCCTGGGGAACGCTGAAGAATACTTTAGGATCCTGGGAAATGGTCGGAACGGTAGCATGTCACAAACACCTTTGAGGAAGAGCGCTTCACTTGAAGCCCAATGTTCTCATTTTGAGACAAAATTCCTTTGTCTGAACAACACCCATTTGGATGCCAAGGGAAAGCATTTGGATCAGCCAGCGATGTCGCCCACTTCCTTCTGCAGCTTCTATGCCTCCAGGGTATTTATTAGCTTGCACTGTACACTCTGACATATGCATCCTTTCTCTCATTAGAAAACTTCTAGCGATGTTTCAAAGTTTGGTTCAACTTAAGACTTTTCTGAACAATATTTCCATAAATTTGAGCTCTGATTTTCTTGTCTTGATGATAGCTTTTATCACAAAATTTAATATTAAACTATCTTTCCTATCCAATGGCAAGATCTAGGCCTGATTCTTCTCTCGAAAATGCTTGTAGAAGACACTGGTCCTGACACAGTAGGCAACAGATACTGTGTGTGGGATGCAGGAGTTCATGAATAAGAAAACGAAGGAGTCCATTTTCACAACGGAGATACAGTTCAGGGTAGCCCTACCTCAGAACCCTGCCAGCGAGGCCAATTGTCTACGGCAATAGGCACCACGCTCAAAGAGAGTCAACAGGTCACTTTGGGAAGAATCAAAATAGATGCCACCCTGCTACATCACTCGCCGTTGCTAGGAAACAGATAGTTTGCTACGAGGTAGGTTGATTAGCTTTGCAAGGAAGACAGAAACCAAGGAGCGACTTCATCTTTTCTCTCTGCCGAGCTAGGCATTAGCACACTCTCTCTTACCCAACACCTGTGGGAAAAGGTAAAGGTTGAGATCAGGCTGAAGACCACAGGTGCCCCCTAGAGCATTTCCAAGGTGCAGAGTTCCTCTAGAGGCACCAAGGCCAGAGCAGGGCAGAGCTCATTTAGGAGGCCAGCTCCCTTCAGTCTCTCACTGAGAGTCTGTGCGTACCTGTGGAAGTGGAGTCTGCTGGAGACACAGCCTGGCAAAGTCTCATTTCCACACCAAAGGAGAGAGCTCTAACTCAGGAAGAGTTGTTGGTTGTATGCTTTTAAGGTATTACTACAGAACAGTGCGGAGGCCGGAGATCCCCCATTCATTGTTTATTATTTTGGACCCATTACTTAATCCTTCTGAGCCTTATTACTTCCTTCTGTAAAACCGGAATTATAACAACGCCTTGATGACATTACTATGAAGACACAATGATGTAAGATACATGGAGGAATATGCACCACGGGGTACAACATATATGTGATTCCCCACCCTTCTTTCCTCTCTCTAGAACATTCAATGGCAATGACATCACCCAAGCCATCACTCATGCTGCGGGCTGCCTGGGATCTCCTCAGTACTAGGATAGACCAGTGTACACTGAGTCCACACTGTCCCACTCAGAGACACAGCGTGGAGCTACTTTGTAGGATTCACATTCAAGTCACAGTCCCCCCAGGTCCCAGGGAAAGAAAGACAACAGGGGAAGGAACAAGGAAGTTACCTAGCTAAATCATTTCTGATTAAAGCCGCTGGCCCTGAGCCAGCCTAGCCAACCTGTGCACTGTTTACGTTTGTCAGCGCTTGCCTGAGATTCTCACATCCACATCCACAGAGCACCTAGAACAGGCACTCAGGAAATAGTAGTCAGTTAGTAAATCTTGGTATGTACAGAAAATGAGACCGACAGATACTTAAAACTAAGAGAAAAGAACAAAACAAGAAAACGAGAAAGTCCTCGAACTGGGGGAGCTAGTCTTCGGTGAACGCGTCAACGGCACATACTACAGAAACCTATCTTATGTGCAGCCCAGGAATATTTGTGTCTTACGAGCACGTCCCACAGTAATCAAGGCTGATTGAAACAGAACTGGTACTCGTCCCTTGAAGGAGGTAAGCCATAACTGTGCAGCAACCTTGTTTGTCTGGTTAGGCTCCTCCTCGGATGATCTGGACCTTGACTGGGGGGCTAGAGGCAGGGGTTGACAGAAGAGGGAAGAGACAGAAAAGGGGTTTCCAAGAGTTGCTAGACTATTGAGAGGGCAAGGGTGAGCAAAACGGAATTTATGCTTCAAAACGTTGTGGGTCTGTAAGCTGCTAGGAGGTAGGTGGTCAGAGAGCAGAACAGAGTAGCTACACAGAGAGACAGAGACACACATAGCTCAGTGTTCTGCAGCTCCCTGTCTGGGGATTTCTGGGAGACTTTGCTGCAGTGAGGTTCTTCGTCTCTCTGTTGAAGCCTGAGTAGGTAGGTCACGACGCTGTGACACCCAGGATCCTGGGCAGGACAAGTTCAGAGTAGATAAGGTCAGCCTCATTCCACAGATGAGGAGCCTCCGGGCCAGGGAGGTCTGGAGACCTACTGGCTCTCACAGCTGGATCTGGGTCCAACGGAACTCGCTTCCCTGTCTCTTCTGGTTCACCAGACTATGAAAATTTACAAAGAACCCACTGGGTCTCAGAAGAAATCAGGTGACAGAGATAGTCTGATGACCGGATTCCCAAATGTCCCTTCTGTAGACTCCGATGCTGGGGGTTGGGGCTGGGGCTGTCTTCTTATATTTCCTGCTGCATTTCTGGAGTCCAGAACAGGGCTGGTCCCAGGGCAGATGCTGGGAGATGTGTGTGGAATGAATGGCTGAATCTATTAATCAGACACAGGACTTTCTGACCGTAATAAGATTAAGAGAGGTTCACACACCCTCAGCACAGACAGGGTAAAAAAAAAAAAAAAAAGTCACCACACTTGGGATTCCAGATTCTTTGGAGGCAAATTTTCACTTCCTTCTCCCTGGGGAATTCTTTGTCAACAACAGCCGCCATGGGCTTGAGGTCAGCTCCCGGTCAGAGCCGGGATATAGGAGCGCCATCTAATCCTTGGAATGGGCTGGCCTCTGACTGCCACCCAAATGGCAAAAGTTGGAATTCTCGACATAGCATCTCCAGCCAGAGATTTTGGTGCCTGCTCAAGAGCCCAAGGGATTGCAGCCAGCCTGTCCTTCCCCACTGAAGCACATGCAGGGGACGAAAGGCAACTTCCAGCTACTGACTTTGGCTTCTTTTCCCGGGGCTCTGGTCCTGGCCTTGGACCCACACAGAAGCAATCTCATCATTTCATTGTTTATGCCCTGGCAATGCTGAAGCACGCGTGGGCAGTCTGTTTATGGAGGCTCTCCAGTTGTTCCTATCCTGGGCAGTCCTAGATGCCTGCGTTATTGTCATACCCAAGGTTCCACAGTCTTCCTTTATGCTGTCTATCCAGTGTTTTGTGGGCTTTCTTCTTTGCTTTATCCCGTGCACTCCTCCACAGGGAAGCCACCTAAACTACCACAAATAAAACATGTAGCAAAAACCAATCATCCTGAAATGAGGCCTAGGGCGATGTGAACGCCGTACTTGTGCAGTGAAATCTGGCCGGTCGTTCTTAGCTTCCCTGAATCTAAAATGCCTGAAACCATCACTCAGACTTGAGTTCAAGTCCCAGGTGAACCGTGGGAAGCAACATTTGCCACTGAGCCTGCTTGCGGAGCTCTGCAGAGGAGCGCCTAATCAGGGGACTCATGTCTGTCTGTGAACATCGGAACACTCAAATGAGCTGTAGTCCAAGGCTGGTGTGCAAGTCAGAGCACTCTGAAGATAGGCTCTGTTCCCTTTGGGCACAGAGACTTAAGGCTCCACACACACACACACACACACACACACACACACACACACACACACACACACCCCAAGTCCCAGACACAGCACAACAACAGAGCAGAGACTCTCCATTCAGGAAAGATCTCAATCTAGTTTCCCCAAGACTCTATCTTCAGGATCAAGAGAACAGCAAGCACCCAGGGGAGAAGTGGACAGGCCCTGCCTACTAGTGCTATGCTCCGTGATCCAGGGAATAAAGGACTTCAGGCTCAGCGGGCAAATGACACAGGTCACCCGGGTGCACACGCCTCCCCTGAGCCTCGGGCTTCTCATCTATAAACAGGCCAGGGTGCCTGCTCTTTCTTCAGCCAGTCATTGCCCTAGAGATCAAACTGGCTAATACAGAAGAAAAAAAAAATCCTTCCAAATGCAAAGTAAAATGCCTTTGAAAATCTCCCTAGCACACTGGAAGCAGCCCTGCTCCCTCTGGGAGCCAGGGACAAGTCCAGGGACTCCTGTGTAGGACTGCTGGTCAAGCACTTGCTCTCTGCCCCTAAGTACATCCCGCTCTCCCTGAGGCTCACTGAATAGCTAACGTGGAGCCCTCACATTATTGAAAATAAGCATTATTAATTCTCACTGTATAGACCAAAAGCTGAGATCCAGAAAGACTAAGTCAGCTGCTAGGTCCCATCGTGATTAAACAGCAACTCTAACCGGGGGACAGAGTCACCAGAGAAGAAAGGGAAATAAAAGTACTGGACAGGGGGCAATGGAGGGCAGTCAATATCAAAAGGGGGCGAGGAGAAAGGAAGGGGAAAGAGAAGGGAGGATGGAGTGGAGGACATGAGGAGAGGGCCTTGGGGTGGCAAACAATCTGCTCCCAGGTGGGTGGGTGTGGGATGGAGGTGGGGGTGCTCCTCAGACTTGAGGGGGGCCCAGAGGCCACAGCATGAGGAACTGACAGGTCAGCAGAGACATACAGCTGAGTTACAAAAGCCTTCCGCCAGGGTGGCAAAAAAAAAAAAAAAAAGAAAAAAAAACATTAAGCAAGACTTCCTCGGGCTTTAGAAATTGCTGAAATACAGAGGCCGCAATGGAAGATAAAGTGTCCTACAAAGGGAGCACCGAACGGAATCAATTTCCCTGGGCCGACTTTTATGTCCTATTATAAGAAATTGAAAAATTATTTCTGCGGGAATGTCGCTTTCCCGGTCCACCTCTCCTGAAGATATGGAGGAGGAAAATGGCTTCCTATAAATGGCCATCAGGGTCTGTTCTCCATCACCAGAGCTGATCCTCTGCTTTGTGACTCAGGGGCTCGAGAGAGCGGAAGCACGGGATGGGGCTTAGAGAGGGGAGCTCTTCGGTCAGAGTTTGGGGGCTGGTCTGGAGAAGGCAATAAAGACAACTGTGAGCCTCGGGGACCTATAGGACCCCTGGCACACACACACACACACACACACACACACACACACACGGCCCGGTGGAATGTGATACTCTTGAGGCTAGCTAGACTGAGCCCGGATGGAATGTCAGCTCACCCTAAACAGGATGTCACACCGCACAGTGGACTCCACCCGCAGTACCGTACACGCTTACTTCTGCTCCCATCACACAAACGGCCCTGAGACCCGTCCCCCCACCGCTCACAGCCACAACATTCTTACCTGGTCACACCCACCCAGACCTTCCTTCTGTGTCCCGGCATCTTTGCTCCGCTTAGAACGGCCAGTCCTGCAGATGAGCCTGGCAGAACCCTACTCATCTCTCCCAGAGTGAGAAGGGGAGAAACGTCCCCGCTTAAGAAGTTATACCTGACCACGATGGGCCTTTACCCTACCGATGCCCTAATCCCCGGCACCTATGACGGCTATGGCATATGCTAACAGGAAGTTTGCTGATCCGACAAGGTTATGGATCTAGGTACGGGGACATTATCTAAGTCCACCGCCATCTCCAGGTCCTTATTGGGAAGAAATGGAGGCAGGAAACTCAGAGTTAGTTGCAAAATATGAGAACAAGAGATTGAAGGAAAACTTAGGAGGAACCTCAACCCCAAAACGGCAGGTGTCTACAAAGGGAAGGAATAGGGATGAGGGTCTTGCTGGCTGGAAACAGAGATGGGAATAGGCAGGTGCCTGGCCTTTCTGTAAAAACGGTACGTGGCTGGCAGTTACAAGCTCAAGGGTCCCACGCCAACCATCAAGCCTAGGGACTCTCAGCCCTCATTCCACAAGAGTCACTTGAGGGGGGCTTAGATTCCAGGGCCCAGGCTGCACTCCAAGCCACTGAACTCAAACTCTGGGAGTGAGGTCAGTTGGACCTCTATGGGAAACGGCAAATCCCTAAAAGACTGAGCAGCTGCATTCTGGGTCTGGGACCGGTTTCCAGGGCCAGAATGCCAGCTTCTATGGATCACATGAATTCCACCTGGGCGGATTATCTTTGGCCCTTCCCACGCTGCTGCAGCGCTTGCCCCCCCCCCCCCCGTTTCTTCCCCGTGCCTTGCCTCCCCAGCCCTGAAGCACTGTAAGAACACGATCCTTCCCTTCCTGTCCTGGGTCTGAACTGGGCCTTTGTGGGTGTTTGTGTGGTGTCTGAGGCTTAGGTTCCATCTGCCTCATTTCCCTCACCAGCCAGAGTGTCTCAGCAGTTTGGTAGCCTTACCCTGGGACTTGTGAGTCCTCGGCCCTTACGGCTCACTTGAGCGTAATTAAATCTTGCTTTGCTATGAACCATCCTTAGTGTGATGTCCTGGAGACAAGGGAGGGGTCATGGATACGGATGAGTCTTCTTGCTCCTGGCCCCGGAAGCCAGGGATCAACTGACTTATTCTGCGTCTGATTCTGGAACATGTACAAACAAGTGAGTGAGTTTCTCCTGATTCCCTGTGTGGCAGCTAGCTGAATCAGGCATCTTGTTTCACAGCGGGGCTCACACAGGCCCTGGGAACTGAAAGACCGGGCTTAAGTTTCCAGAAACGGGAAAAGTTAGAGCTGAACCCCACCCCCAGGTCTGCCTACTCCAGAGGTTGACCTTTGACATTCAGGGTCTAAGTTTCTCACCTGTAAAGGGGCAAGGCATCAAATAATTCCTTGGACACATTAAAATGGTGTTTCCCTATTTAGGGATGCAGGTGGTTGGGTACTTAGCTGTAGACACTTGGCACAGAGGCCCTAGACTTCCCTTTTAGAAAGAATGCCACATTGATGCGTATTTGCCTTGAAGAGGTTATACAGTTACATTGACAAGAGAAAAAAAATATAGTCAGAGACCAGAATATTATTTCTTCCATCTCTGCTTTGATTGATTATTTCCCAAGTTTTCTGACACATGAAAGGGATCACTGACACCATTAACTTTGATTAACTTTGGTCTTGGCACCCGGTCTAGGCAGCTGTCTGGGGACTTTCGGGGAAGCTGAAAAGGGAGGCAAGGCTGCTCCCCCAGGCTGGTGCCTCACCTTGCCATAGCTGAGTCTGTAAGGTTAGGTGACTCAGTGGCACAGGTGATGCCTGGAACGCCCGACACACTTCCCAGCAGTGCAGGCTGACATGCCGCTTTTAGTGATTTTACTTTTCAGTCTCTACTATTTTCTACTTTAAAACATCCTCTCCATGGGGCATCTCAGATACCACGAGGAATTAAATGAGTCTTCAGCCAGACTGAGGATCATGCCCGGCCCAGAGTTTTCACCTAGTTACTATTTGTGGAGTGAGTGTTTGAATAAACGAATATGCTTTCATTTGTTCTTCCCAAGTCTCCCAGTTTACAGACTCAGGACATCGAAGCGCGCAATCGTTAGCCACATGGTGGTATTGGGGGCTGCTCAGAGAATGAGGCCATAGGAAACTGGGAGAGGAAATAAATGTTTTCTGAATGGAGGCGGGGAGATGAATACAGAAGTCAGAGAGGGATGGCTGACCTAGGCGTGAATAGAGAGGAAAGGCTGAAGGTAGAGCCAGGGAATAAGACTCAGGCCAGAAGTAAGGTCTCCTGTCCCCACTGCTGCTTTGAGCTGGGTAGGTCACTGCTGCTCTGGCTGAGCTGTGTAGGCGTCTGGAACTCTTAAGCAGAGGGTATGGATACCCACCCAAAAGACGGTGAGTACCCAGCTCTAGTGGTCCTGATGCAAGAGCCTTTCAAACAAAACCTATGCTCAGGATTTAGAGATAGATCCACTGGTAAAGGGCTTACAATGCAAGCATCATTGCTTAAGTTTGGGCCTCAGAAACCACACCTAGAGCTAGGTGTGGCGACACATGCTTGTCATCCCGGCTCTGGGAAGTCCGGGAGGGGTGGGTGCCTGGGACTCACTGGCCAGCCAGCCAGCACAGCCTCCTCTCTGACTCCAAGCCGATGAGAGATTCTGTCTCAAAAACAAGGAGGATGACATGGGGAGAACACGTCTGGAGGCCAGATCCTAGTCCACCCACGTGTGTACACATGTGCAAGTGTGGCCCCACAGCCAGTGTAACCTTCTGCATTCTCCCATACCCCCCACAGCCCTTCTTCCTGACTTTTCCAGAACGGCAATATTTTGTGTTACTGAGAAACCCAGCAGCTCAAGCAACAGGAAGAGAAGACGGGATACTGTCCCAGTTCTACATACAATTTCTACCTAAATTACCAAGACAAATATTTCGGGGAACTGCACATGGCTGGGATAGGTAGGTAATTTATTTTATTTACCGTTGAAACACACTTGAGAGCGGGAGATAGATTCATTCGCACTGCCGCTTCTCAGTCAGACGCAATTCGGCGTAGAAATCACTGCCATCCGAAGAAGCTTCCACAACTTCCAAAGGGTAATGGTTTTTTTTCAGCTCATCTTTCTTCCCGGCTCATCTATGCTAGAGGATTCCAAATGGGTTCTATTTACTGTAATTACTGTTCTAACTACAGCTCACTTGCCATGTATCAGGTTAACGCTAACAAGATACCCAGCCGGGGCTGGTAACGCGTGTATTCATTGTTCCGACTTCTTCACCCTCCCCCTTTGGTGTTGTCTCAATTCTGTTTTCTGAACCCAAAGGGGAGGGAGCACAGCCAAGAAACAGAGATGCCTTTTTCTTTGTTTCATTCTTCTCTAATGCCATGGGCTTTTTCTCAATGGCTTCCCATTTTTCCCAGGCTCTCCCTCCCCGTGCGTACATGCCTCACCTCAAATGCTACCTGTTTCTCGCCTTCTCACTAACATCCTCGCCTCCTCTCAATGTTTTTCGTAGTATTGGTGTCATTAGATGCCACACTATCGCTATTTGGTTATTAATAAGAATTCATATTCCCCAAACCCTGACAATTCGGAAAATACATTTTTTTCCCTACTGCATTTTTATAATCAGAAGAGAAATAATTATCTGATGTATTGTGAATCTCTCTTTTACAGTAGGGGAGATGGCTTCATGGGGGAAGCACTTGCTGTTCTACATGAGAACCAAGTTTGTTTTTCTTTTCTTTAAATAACATTTTTTCACTTATTTTACATATCAACCCATGTCCAGTCCTTCCTCTCCTCTAGCCCCCTCCCCTTTCCTGTCTACCTCCCCTTCCCATCCACTCCTCCGCCATCTCCGTTCAGAAAGGGCCAGGCCTCCCATGGGCTTGCACAAAGCATGGCACATCAAGCTGAGGCAGGACTGAGCTGTTCCCCTTCCGTTGAGGCAGGGCCAGGTAATCCAGCGTGGGGAACAGGTTACAAAAAGACTGCTAAGCCCCAGGGAAGAGGTCCTGCTCTCACTGTTGGAAGTGTTACTAAGAGACCAAGCAACACACACACATGCAGAGGGCCTATGTCGGTCCCATGCAGGCTCCCTGACTGTTGGTCCAGCGTCCACGAGCTCCCGTGAACTCAGGTCAGATGTCTCTGTGGGCTCCCCCATCGTGATCCCCCTGGCTGGTGCAATCACTCCTCCCTTTCGTGTGCAAGACTCTCATAGCTTAGCGCATGCTTGTCTGTGGATCTCTGCCTCTGCTTCCATCCTTTACTGGATAGAGCATCTCTGATGGCAATTATGGAAGTCACCAATCTGCTTAGAGTAAAGTAGAGGGCATCCTCTCCACCATAGCTAGGAGTCTTAGTTGGGGTCATCCCTGAGGGTTCCTGGGGTTTTCCTTTGCACCAGGTTTCTCCCTAACCCTGAAATGCCCAACCCTATAAAGATGGAAGACAAGTTTGAGTCTCAGGGACCAACATAAAGATGAACACTGAAACCCATCTGCCTCCATTCTCAGTGTTTTCAGAGAGAGACAGAAGGACCCCTAGAAGCTACCCGGGCATACGATGTTTTCACAACCACGATTTCTATCTCAAGATCCAACATCTGCGATTTTCTTTTGACCTTCACATGTGTGTTGTGGTGCATGCACACACAGAGACACACGCACACACATGCAGGCACACACACAGGCACACAGATACACACACATGCAGATACACACATAAACACACATACACACAGATACATGCACACACATGAAGACACACGCAGACACACACAGACAGACACACACGTACACACACATACACACAGACACATGTACATACACGCAGACACACATGTACATACACCACTACCACCATCACTACCACTAAATGTTTTCATCTTCCAATCACTAGTTATATTCATAACAAGGACATACAGATGGAACAACACGTGTAAGTGACGAGAGACAAGTTTAACCTGTGTTTCAGCACTTAGCAGCCACGAGTTCAGTCCTGCTTATCCCTCCTCACACTTTCCTCCACACGAAAGGACAGAACTAAGACCCACGTCCCACGTTGAGAAGTTCCTAGCAAACAGTAGGGACTTTGTTACCATCGTATCCCACCAGCTCGTCCAGTTAAGTGCAGACTCTGTTGTGAATTCCAAAGAGCTGAGCTAGAAGAGGCTCAGAGAGGAAATCCTTGCTATTCGGTGTGGGGAGAACCCTCACCCCATCATTCAGCAACATAATGAAATGTAGTTTCTCAGCTCCTTTCTGGTGGGGTGGTAGTGGGTGGGGGTTATAACTTGACATCCTGAGCTTCACAGAGAAGCAGACTATTCTCACTTAGCCCCTCGACAACCTGAGCTAGGAGTTAAGGGTATGAGATTCACAAAGAAAACACCCAAGTCTCCATTCCTCAAGTGGCTGCAAACCTGAGAGCATTCTGCTCACCTCCTGACAAAAGTCATCGCTTCAAACGGCGAACACAAGCATCATGTGTTGATTCTGGTCTGGGAGTCTCAGACATGCAGCTTTGATCTGTGCCAAGTAACTTCTAAGCTCCCTTATCCACAAAAAGGTCGTCATTCCGACCTCCAGGGGGTTGAAGAATAAATGCAGACAGCACTCAACTACAGCTGTACCAGAGGTTGTCTTTGTCATAGTAACAGTGCATGTTTGTGTGGGTGGGGTGGGGGTAGGGAGAGATTTTGGATATATTTCTCATCAAACGCTCAAGGCTCACTCTACAGATTCTGAACAAGTATTCCAGGAAGCCCTGATATGCCTAAGCCTCTGAACAGGCTATAAGACCTGCTGACTCAAAACTTTTCCATGATTCATCAAAGAAGGTAAAAGAGGTCACTCGGCAACCTGACTTGAGGACCGGGGTCGTGTCTCCACTTTGTCAAAGCGTCAGCACAGTCGCTCCCCATGAGAACCTCATTCTTACAGCACATCAGGGTCCCATTGCTGGTGAGTATGGTCTGCCGGGAGCCATTTCTCTGCTCCTCACCCCCTGGGCTTCTCTCAGCTTCCATCACTATCTAAGAAAAATGTATTCTTGCGAGGTTTGAGAGGGGTAGAATATGTGCACAGGTTTGTTACAGAGTCTTACCATGTTGCTCAGGCTGGCCTTCAGTTCCCAACCCCCCCTTTGCCCCCGCCTCCCAAGTGCTGGGATTGTGGGCTGGCACCACCATGCCAAACTATCAGGTTTAGTTACTACCCTTGCCCTCACCTGCCTTGACAGACATCAAGGGGTCCCATCTTCGCAGGATACCTGAACGAAGCTACTATCCATAGCTTTTCTTGTACCCAAATATAGTTATCAGTCATCATCAGAGCCATCAGTTCATTTATGAGATTTATGTTTATTAAATACCTCTGGTCCAGTGATTGTGATGTGGATTGAGTAGTGAGCAACGCTGTATTGGTGCCTGAGTTCATGGCAGCAGTGCTCTGACTGCAAATGCTACAGCCTTTCCAGCCCTGCAGAATCCCCTTCACTGTGCAGGGTACCATGCCCTTCAGTGATGTAGGGTACCATGCCCTTCACTGGTGCAGGGTACCAAATGAAGAGCTCACACAAGATGCCAAGCATCCAGAACAGGGGACCCACTGATGCTGGAAACCAAGCCTTGGCTCTATGACTTGCTAGGTGTGAGACTGTTAGCGACTGGATGTCTATGTCCCCATGGCCCCCATATTCCCAAGCTGAATCAGCAGTCAATGTGATGGTTTGCCAGAGGATGGACTTTGGAGGCAGAGTTAGAGGAGGTCTCGTGGGTGGAACTCTTATGGTGAGAGTAGCAGGTTTATAACAAGAGGGGGAAGGAAAGTCCACTTCAGGAAACGCTGAGAAAGTGGCCACGCAGAGTCCAGGAAGAGGTTACCAGAAAAGGGATGAGCCACACACTGACCTCAGACTGCTCAGCTTCCAGTACTTGAGGACCACATTTCCTCAGTCCAAGTCACCTGGAGCATACACACACGGTGCCGCGTTATAACAGCCCATGCCTGACTAACAAAGTAGTGTTTCTTATCTTTTAAATGCCTCGGCCTCTTTGCCTAGAAATGAACCAACCCTACCTCGGGGCCTAAATGAGGAGGAGCGGAAATGATTTGGCTTTATGAACGGCAGAGAAAAGCCATTCAGAGGACAATGAGCCTCAAGAGGCTCTGGAGGCTGCTGTATGGTAGAAATGAGGCTCACAGAGGGATCCTTGCTAGGGAATACCTAATCCAGGATGCTCGACTCTTCCGCCATCTGGGAAAGCCCCGTGCTTCCTCCTTTTCACTGTCTTGGACATTCTGTCTGCCCACTGGCACCATCACCTTTCTCCTGTGGTGTCAGGTTCCCGAGGCGGTTGCTAGGAGACAGACAGCCACAGTTGGCGTCTACGGCTGAAACACCACACCTGGAGTTATCTTAAATTAGGTTGTTAAGATTCGTCCCTTTGAAGAAGACCCCAATTAAAACAAAACAAAAAAAACCTGTAATAGCCAAAGTTTGCTTTGAAAAACGTCAGGGAGGAATTAGCGCTGCGCCACCCACCCGGCGCATATATCCTAGCCCAACAGTTTTCATTTGCTTTGTTCTTTATGGTGTGTGAATGATCAAGTTTCAGTTCTCACTGCCTCATGAACACACGCGCATGAACACACGCGCGCTCAGCACTCCCCAAGTGCTAGTCAGAACAAGGTACTGGGCTGCATGGTGAAGAAGACGCACGCATGCCTCTACCTGCGTGGGGCTTCAGCTGCGGTGGAGGGACACAGCATAATGCAGAAGGAAAGTATTTTCAGATACCGGCAAGAGTGACGATGAAGTAACAGTAGGAAAACCAGAGAGAGGAGAGAGGGACGGGTGGGGGAGGGAAACTGTTAGGAGTAGCCAGGAAGCTCTCCCTTGAGTGGTTTCTGAGCAAGGATTATCAAATCACTGCATGAATGACTGAATGTTGATTTCTTTTTTCTTTTAGGTGTGGAAATAGAGCCCAGGTGTGCATGGCGGGCACACAGAGGGGCCAGGAAAATCCAGCCCTTATTCTCCTCATCCTGGTCTGGAGGCTGTCAAGTCTAGGAAGCCAGTCCCCGGGACAAGGTGAGCTCGGTGGGCATGAAGACGGAATTGGGGGATCCCACGCTCTCACGCTGCCCACCTGTCAACTCCTACTGTGTTCTGGGACCTGGGGTGGATGCTGGCTGGGGCAAGACGGCAGACAATGGTCCTGCCCGCAGGGACAAACACACACACTACTGTGCCTCATGACAGGAAGCCCACAGCTCTCCCCAGCCCTTCCAGAGGAGGTTTCACTCAAGCTGACTGGGGCCATTTCTCCTGAATTTCTGGGTGTTTTGCTGTCTGAGGAGCATTCGTGAGACAGCTACTGACTCCGGATCACTTCTGTCTTCGCCACACAAGTACCCCGAGTCCAGCTTTTAGTCACGTCTCCCATTCATACCCTGGGGACGCTGTCATCACCCCTCACCCGGACTCCTCAGCACCCAAGCTGCTACACCCTTAACAGAGAGTCCTCAACCAGCAGCCAAGTGTCCTACCGAACATTGATCAATCACCTGACCCTACTGTGCACAGTCCCTCAAAGGTCTTTCACACCTTTGGTGTAAGAGCTAAGCCACTTCCAGTGACCACATGAACCTATGCCACCTGCCCCCTTCCCTTGTAGACCTCTTCCCCTTAGCCACTGTGCTCTGTCCTCTCAGCTCCCTGTCCCTCTCTCCAGGCCCCAGGACTGGGCCAACCTCAGGGCTGTCACAGTCATTACCCTGGAATGGCCTTCCTGGTGGTATTTTCAAGATTTGCCCCTTACAAACCTCATCATATTTTAAATTGCAACCTCCACTCTGCCCCTGCCAACATTCCTCATTCCCCACTCTTTCATCTTCTCCTGACTTACTTTGTTCACGCCCTGGTTTCCCTTAAGAGGATGCAAGGTCCTTCACGAAGGGGATTGTTTTATGGTTTGCAGTGCCAGGCTTCAAACAAACCGGCTTTTCCTTTGGCTTCCCGCTTTCTGGTTCATGGCTTTGGAGCCATGGCTTGACAAGCTTCCCTTGGAGCCAAGGTGGCGATGAGCCAGTTTTAGGTGCCATGGAAACCAAGTGAAACCAGGAATGCATGGTCGGTCTAGGACTTGTTCCCCCCCCCCCCCCCCAGACTCCAAGTAAGAAATATCAGTGCCCTGCCCTGTAAAATCAAGATGATAATATCTATTTTGCAAAATGAGATGAGATTACATATAAAGAGTACAGAAATGTGTGTGGTACAGTGGATGCAGAAGAAAATTAAAATGAAAAATAAAATAAAGCACTCTGCTGGCCCTGTACCCCGGAGTCTTGTTCATGAATAGCCCCCCCCTACACACATCACCTTCTCACCCTCTCTATCAGCCTCCTAGGAGGACTCTGGAACCCCAGATGTGCAGTGATGGAGGAACAAATGGAGGACCTCGAGGGGAAAGAGGGGGTTATGTGATCATAGGGTACTTTGAGTCATTCCGGTCTTTCCTTCGGCTGTCTGCCCGACCCAATCACCAGTCACGGGCTTGAGGGGAAGCCCAAACCTCCCGGAGGCTGTTGAGACCCTACCCAGTCTGTCTGCTCTCTCTCTCTCTCAGTCAGGCGTCTCATGGCACAGTGGAGTGACATCTGTGGGAACAGAGAGGAGCCTCGGAGCATGACTGCCTGCAGCTAATTGATTTGTGGGCATTTTGGACAGAGGGACGTGCAGGACCCGGGAAGAAAATCGGGAGCAGGATGTTCCGGGGGAGATGGTTGCGAGCAAACGGGGCAGCGCCGTCTGCTGCCGGCCAGCTGGCCAGCCTGCAGCAGCTTCCACAGTGGCCTCTGGAGTTTAATTGACAGGAAGGAAAGAAAGCACAGAAGAGAGCAAGGGAGTGGAATAAGATGGGGACAGGAATGCAAATCAAATGGTTTTTTTTTTTTTGAGCATTTCCTGTGTTCAGGTGGTTTTTTTTTTTTCTAATGGAGTAAGAAAAGAGGATGCAGTGTGAAGGAATTGAAGGCAGGTGATGGAAGCAGAGACAGAAAGGAGAGAGAAACGCAGGGAGATGGGCATCCACCCTGACCTCGCCAATGCTGTAAGAACAAGACCAGCTCTGCAATGTGGGGAATGAATCTGCCTTCCAGTCAGGGAATAGGGTCAGGGACAGAGAGTTCAGAGCGCCTTTGCCTTACAGGACAGTGAACAGGGCTTAGCTTGTATGGTGCCTGCTGAAGTTTGGGGATGGGTTCACATTTACCTCTGGGACAGGGTCATCTCCAGTGTCCACGACAGAATGTTCCAGATAGTTGGCCATAAACTTTCTTTAGGGGTTAATTTTTCCTTCAGTATCTTCCTAGGGGAGGTCCAGCTTCTGTTGAAGGACTCTACATTCTGATGATCAAGTTCAGAAAAACTTTCTGATCTCAGAAATTTCCATTGTCAGACCCACCTTAAACATGTTTTTTTTTTTTGCATTAATGTATCTGTGTGTGTTTCTCTGATCTACATGTATGCAGGAGTATCCATGTGTATAAATATGGGCACGTGCAAGACGTGGCATGCGTGTAGAGGTCAGAGGATGATCAAATGTCAGTCCTTGCCATCGCTTGTTTGAGGCGTGGTCTCTTTACCATTTCTTTCTGCCATCCATGCCTGCTCTCTGGGCATCAAGCCTCCGGGGCTTCCCTTGCCCCTGCGACTCATCTACCCACAGGAGCGCTGAGATTACAGGTGTCTGTGCTGTCCCCATGTCCAGCTAATGCATGGGTTCTGGAAACTCAAACAGGTCCCCACACTGGCGTGATGATCTACCGAGTCATCTCCCCAGCTCTGAATCTGTTTTCCACTAGTGAGGAACCGGATTTCACTTTGAGCCCAGCAGACTAGACTCTCAACTGCTACAACTTCCTAAGCCTCTCTTAACCCAACAAAGGTGGCATCCTGGGGCTGTGACAATCTATAACGCGTCACCGCTCATAAGTGACTCCCACATGCTGCCTGGTTCCCGAGAAACACTTAGAACCAATCAGGCAAATTAGAAAAGCTACATAAATAGTTGTCACGTATATGCCTACTGCCAAGCGAAGCTACAGAGGGGATGCTTGTGATCAACCAGCCAGCCAGAGATGGGGAATTCAAATAAAAGAATGAGAGAGAGGGGGAAAAAGATGGTTTATGGCAAGGTTGGCACGCTCAGGGCCACAGGCCGAGTCCACCCAGCCAGCCAAGTTTTGTAAATAAAGTGTCACTGGCACACAGCCCCGCCCATCTGTTTGCCTGTCATAGACGGCTGCTTCCCGCGTCGACGCACAGTTGAATGCTTGTGCCAGAAGTTGTACAACTTGCACTACTGAGAAGATTTACTAACAGCATCTTTGAAGACATCTGACAACCTCTGACGTGCGAGCCAGACTCAGCATTTCCTTTTGTTCCCGGAGGCTACATCTTGCTCTCTCTGTGGGTTACCTTGCGACATTTTAAAAGTGAAACTACAAGCGATATCTACCAAACTAAGAATTAAGCTTGAAAAAAAAAATGAAGGGGAGGGAGAGGTAGCTCTGTTAAGTGCTTGGCTTGTAAACATGAGGCACGGAGTTCAGTCCCCAGAACTCACTTGAAGGCTAGGTATGGTTGCATGCCCTCATCACCCTAGTCTTGGGAAGATGGAGATGGTGGATCCCTGAGACTTTGTGGCCACAGTCTGGCCTACCAACAAGCCATAGAGCTCAGTGAGAGACTGTGTCTCAAAAAACAAAGTGGACGACTCCTGAGTAACAACACATAATGCAAAACTGGTTTCTGCACCCCCTCCCCACATGATGATTTAATGTAACACATGAACGCTAAAGACAGAGGTGTTTTATACACCACCTGACACATAGTAAGTGCTCAACCTCTTACGTTGTGTATCACTAAGTTCACACAAGTCTTTTCCATAATGCAGAAACGGGTTACCCAGTTCAACCTCCCATCAAATCTTAAAGTTGAGGGAAATCAACATCCCATGGTGGCCTTCTCTAAGTCCTAGCATTTCATTTCTTTGGTTCCCATAAGGACTTCGTGCTTCTTCATGAGGGAGGCCATTGAGATTCAGAGGGGTGATACCCAAGTCCCAAACAACAAAGAGGACATGAACACCTCTGTCTCTTTCATTCATACCTTAAATCCACATTGATTATTTTTTCTGCCTTAAAATATTGTGGTTGAAAGTGCTGGCACTATTTTCTTCAGAAAGACTGAGGATCAGGGGTGACAGCACTTCCAGATGCTGAGGGGTTCAGGACAAAAGAGACAGGATTGACAGAAGCATCCAAGGACAAAACTGGAACCATCATCCTATCTCTTCTTTTGCTGATTATAGGCACTGGAAAAGCTAAAGTTTCAAGGTCCATGATATGTCTCCCGATGACGCAGGCGAAGAAATCCATACACAAAGGAGAATTTGAATTCCAAAAGGTTCAACTCAGCCCTAAGGAAAAGCTGGCACAGACAGAATAAATTATCTGCAATATTCTGTCCTGAGCATTGGCAGCTGATGGAGAATTTCCCGTATCTAACTTTATTTGATGGTCAGAGAAAACACGTGAAGAAGAGGCACATGTCATAACCTCCCCACTTGACAGAAAAGAAAACCAGACCGAGAAAAGGAAGGAAGTGTCTCAGCTAACGTCACTGAGCTGAGCTGCGGCTCACACTGACATCTGAGACCGGAGCGATGAATCACGGAACCTCAGTGGAACAAATTCATACAATTGAGTGTTTGTCAAGATGAGAAATGAAAATTACTCTGAAGCTTTTAGCAGCCAGAGTCTAAAACTTCAAGGCAGGAAGCGCGTCTTCTGAGAGCCAAGAGGCCCAAGGGGCCCGAGGCACACCCCCTCTCGTGGTCTTTAGACTTTCAACTTCAGAAGCCATGGTGAAACCCCTAGGTGACATAAGCCTCCCTGTGGGGGTCTCATCAGTGGTCAGCAGACATCTGGACAACATAAACAGAAAGTACTGCGGCCCACCAGTGAGTTCCTGCCATCTGTCTGGGAACAGCTCCAAGGAAGAGGACCAATAACTGTTTCTAGCCTTCACCATTTAGTCTCTTCTGCAAAAGTGAGGGGTGGGGGTGAGTATGGATTCTAGGGTCCCAGGTTCAGGCAAGTGATAGCTAACCTCTCCGCCCTCAAGTTTCCTGTCTACAGAGGCAGGAGGACTGACTGGCATGTAAGCATCAAATAAGGACACTCAAAGGAAACGCCTGTCCTTGTGCCTAGGATTGGGTCCCATTTGCACTAGTACAATACCTATCTGCAGGACATCTACTCTCAGAGAAAGACGTCGGGCATGCTCAGGCTCCTACCACCAGAGTTAACCCACAATCCCCCAAAGCACAAAGGGCTGATAATTGCACAGAAGTCATCACCCCAACTGAACCCACATGAGTTCCCTCCTCTAGCACGTGGAAACAGTGCCCCATCTAACTGTCTCGTGAGGCCATGAGCCTCACTCAACCGAGGTCATAGACGGGCTAGG
The DNA here is from genome assembly GCA_963919715.1 of Microtus obscurus. Lineage (NCBI taxonomy): Eukaryota > Metazoa > Chordata > Mammalia > Rodentia > Cricetidae > Microtus > Microtus obscurus. Next base: position 25,582,683 of record CAWTZC010002521.1, read on the forward strand.
GCTTTGTAAACAGCAAAGGGCTGTTCACAAATGAGTCAAGGCTATGACTGTCAACATTACCACTGTCAGTCCTGAGTGATGGAAGCGTTATTACAGAGAGAGAATTATCTGCAGAGTCAACACAATTCATTTTTTAGTCTGACAGAAAAATGCGTTCTTAGACTTACAAACAAACAAACAAACAAACTGGTTTCATGGCCCGGTGCTTGCTCTCAGAAATGGTGCCTATACTCCAGCTCCATCATGGGTATCATACTCTAATGAGAGCTACCACTCCCTCCCCCCATCTACTACAGTCAAGGAAGACTCTTCAGGGATATGAGCGTGCTATCCAAAGAGGAGAACAGAACTGGGAAGTGTTAGATCTACTGGGCAGAAATCAAAAGCTGCCTGGGAGTAAGGCAGCCTTCTCCGCTCCGCTCCTGCTCCCTGACCCCAACAAGCCCAGGATCAGAAGGCAGGAAGTATTGTTTCCCCATTCTGCTTGGCAGGTGATTCTTCATGTGGTCACTGTGGACTCTTTAAAAATAGAATGTTGCCATCAAATAAAGCAAAAGCTTAACCTGACCTTGGACTGCTAAGCGTTTTATTTGGAAATTTTTATAAAAACGGCATACTCTCAAATCCCACACATGCTTTGTTTGCCAAAGAAGCTCATGATTTAGATGGGGTTCTGGGGGTTGGGGGAGAAATCTCATACAGTAAAGTAAAGCAAGGGCCTGAGTTCAATTTTTTGTGTCACTTGAAAAGCTGGATGTGGGGACATGCACTTACAATCATGTCACCAGAGAGGTGGCAACAGGAGGCAGTTCCGGGCCACCCAAGAGACCCTGACTGAGGAAGAAAGAATAGCACCCAAAGTTGTCCTCTGGCTTCAACACACACACACTCCCACATATGTGCACAAACACACTTTTATCCACATAAATGTGTACACACAAAATGGACCAAAGCAAAGTGCAAACCCCATCTCCTGATCTGAGGCCACCATCAGAGTTAGTGCTGACATCAGATCAAAGACACACGCGCGGGGTGAAGGTACAGTCCTCATCTGGTCCCAGCACGGGGCCATTCTCAATCTCTTAGGCAGATCTCTGTGAGTTGGAGGTCAGTCTGGTCTACAGAGCGAGTTCCAGGACAGCCAGGGATGTTACACAGGGAAACCCTAACCAAAAATACAAATCAATTACTAGAATATCAAAATAGATCAAGCGTGACACTCTGCATTAGCTTAACTGAGAGACAGAAACAGAACTGAGTGATATAGACATGTTAGCACAGTAATTACCATGCCCAGGGTTGCACTGTCCTCTGGTTTCCACACACACTAGAACACACATGAACATATGTGGATACAAACACATTATTGTGCATTCATATGCACACACACAAAAACTGATCAAATAAAATAGGCACGTGTGGTGTGAAAGTACATCAGGTTTGTGGTCACTTTCACAGTTGCCTCAGGCATCAGCTTAGAAGAGGTACAATCCACTCGACCAGGGAACTCCTGCAACTCATAAACATCTTCAGAAATGTGGCAGGATACAAGATCAACTCAAAAAAAATCAGTAGCCCTTCTTTATACAAATGATAAAGAAGCCGAAAAATAAATAAAAGAAACATCACCCTTCACAATATAGCCATAAATAACATAAAATATCTTGGGGTAACACTAACCAAAGAAGTGAAAGACCTGTTCGACAAGAACTTTACGTCTTTGAAGAAAGAAACTGAAGATACCAGAAAATGGAAAGATCGCCCATGCTCTTAGATAGGTAGGATCAACATAATAAAAATGGCAATCCTACCAAAAGCAATCTATAGATTCAATGCAACCCCCATAAAAATCACAACACAATTCTTCATAGACATTGAAAGAACAATCATCAACTTCATATGGAAAAACAAAAAATCCAAGTTAGCCAAAACAATCCTGTACAATAAAGAAACTTCCAGAGGTGTCACCATTCCTGACATCAAGCTCTATTGCTGAGTGACAGTAATGAAAATACCTTGGTATTGGCATAAAAACAGAGAGGTTGACTAATGGAATCAAATTGAAGACCCGGATATTAACCTACACACCTACAAACACCTGATTTTTGACAAAGAAGCTAAAATTATACAATGGAAAAAATAAAGCATCTTTAACAAATGATGCTGGCATAACTGGATGTCAACATGTAAAAGAATGCAAATAGACCCATGTCTATTCCCATGCACAAAACTTAAGTCCAAATGGATTAAAGACCTCAATATAAATCCGACCACACTGAACCTGGTAGAAGAGAAAGTGGGAAGGAGACTTTAATGCATGGGCACAGGAGACCACTTCCTAAATATAACACCAGTAGCACAGAAACTGAGAGCAGCAATAAATAAATGAGACCTCCTGAAACAGAGAAGCGTCCGTAAAGCAAAGGACACAATAATACAAAAAGGCAGCCTGCTGAATGGGAAAAGATTTTCACCAACCCCACATCAGACAGAGGACTGATCTCCAAAATATATAAAGAACTCAAGAAATGACACCTCAAAATTCCAAATAATCCAATTAAAAAATGGGGTACAGATCTAAAAAGAGAATTCTCAACAGAAGAATCTCAAATGGCCGAAAGACAATAAAGGAAACATTCAACATCCTTAGCTATCAGGAAAATACAAATCAAAACAACTCTGAGATATCATCTTACACCTGTCAGAATGGATAAGATCAAAAACACGAATGATAGCTTATGCTGGAGAGGATGTGGAGTAAGAGGAACACTCCTCCATTGCTGGTGGAAATAAAAACTTGTACAACCACTCTGGAAATCAGTATGGCGGTTTCTCAGAAAATTAGGAATCAAACTTATCTCAGGATCCAGCAATACCACTCTTTGGCATATACCCAAAGGATGCTCAACCATACTACAAGGACATTTGTTCAGTTATGCTGATTTATCCCTACTGCTTGTAGTTGCTTTTTTGTAACCCAATACCTTGCTCAGTCTAGATAAAGTAGGGAGGAACTTGGTCCAAAAAAAAAAAAAAAAAAAAACAACCGACAACCATATCCTGGTCCGCAGAGAGTAGACTAACCTGAGCCACCCTCAGATAGACTGTTCCTTTATGGCACTCCCTGCCCAGGGCCTCTGCAATCAGAGCATCCTACCAGACGAAGAAGCTCCCCAAATGCTTTAGAATGATTATTTCTTTATCTGGTTTGCAAATTCCTCTCTCCCCTCAATATATAGTAGGCCATTTCAGGAAATTAAATGATAAACATTTTTTAAATGACTTCCAGCTCAGTGCCAGCTGAATAAAGGCCAGCATTATGTCACATTACCGCCAGACCTACGAAGCCATGACTGGGTAGCCGGTGAGTGAAGGTCTCCTTTCAGGAAGCTATGGGGTCCAGGCTGGGGACCAGGGGGAGAAGCAGGAAGCCCGGTCAATCAGCAGTCAGTCTAATGGCAAACGTTTAATCACCACACAGGGAAAGCAGGTCACAGATTGCACTTATACTGTAATCCTGGGAATGACAAACCACACATTCATGCGAAGTTCCACTCAGAAAAGGCGCACTGGCCGTGCAGCTAGGCACCAGCCAGGAGCTACAGTGCTGGGCCCTGCTAATAGCTGAGTAACCAGAAACCCACCTTTATCTTCCATTAGGTTGTTTTTTATGTATCTTGCAAGCTCTCTACTTTTTAAAATTAAAGTACCATTTCTTTTCTGGTATAAAACAGCTGTAGTATTCTAAATAACAAAAATACCAAACTATTTAAACCAATCAGAGAAATAAGAGCACCCCGTTGATGCCTGAGACTACTAAGTACTTCCTGTTGATGAACACCTGATCTCATATTTGACTTTTTTTTCTCTCCAAAGTCAGGGGAAATCTTAAATCGAAGTGTTTGCAAATGAAATAAATAACTTGACAGCTAGGATACTGACAGTTGGTGAATCTAGATGGTGGCTATTTGAAGGTTATTATACTTGTTTATAGTTTGAATAAGTTTGAGTATTTTTACACACCCATCTAAAAAAAATTAAAAACCATCTTAAAATAAATAGGATGAGTTGGATGGGGAGTGTCGAGGTCTCAAGCATGAAGGAGGAATGGAAGGGAGGGTGGAGAAAAGCAGACAGGGGCCTATATAGAAGGAAGACTGAGAATCAGATTTTTCTCTTTGGATGTGGGGGTGTCTGTCTACTTACTTAGGCTGTCCCTAAATCCTGCCCAAGCCTCCTGAGTCCTGGGGTTACAGACATATGTCACCATACTCAGAATGGATCTACTTTTGAAATATTTGGTGGGGGGGGTACCTGGAGAGATGACCAGGCAGTAACAGAACATGCGGAAGCAAGAGGCTTGGATTCAAATCCCCAGCAGTCTCGTAAAAGCTTGGCATGACTGTGTGCTGGCAGTCCGAGCACTGGGGAACATAGGCGGCGAATCTCACTCAAAAAGCATTCTGGGACATTCTATGAATTCCACGTCCTGCATCTTCTTCTCATCTCTTAGGCAGAGGGTGGCCACGACTCCACACTGTGGCTAACTCCTGCGTTCCTCACCCCTGCTTGGCATGTCCTCATCCTCACTCATGTATCTCTGACACAGGCAGCTGACCAAACTCTCTTCAGTCACCCCAGTCTAAGGGACCATTTATTTCCGGCGGAGGCCCTGATAAGCACAAATGAACTACTGTAAAGAAAGAACCAGTAGCTCTTCTGGAGACTTCTCACAGTGTGGGTGCACTAGAAAGATAAAGATTTCAATGGGGCGAGGGGATGGGATTTGATGCCCAACAGATGCGGCAGCTCAAATCAATGACAGGACAGAGCAGACTACTCAGAGGCAGTAGATGGACGAAAATAAGACTAGACAATAAGACACCTAACGCATGGTTACTTAGCATCCACAGAAGATAATCAGTGATGGAGAAAGACGGGAGCTGCAGCAAAGGTATGGGAGATCCTCAGAGAATCTACAGTAGATCCGGAACCCAGTTAGGAAACATCATTCCTACCTAGTAAACAATGGAGAGGTATATTCTATAGAACTTGGCCGCACCCATCTCTGGGCTTGAAGGCGAGCTGTTTTTCACCATTTGGCCCGGCGTCCCAGGCTAGCACCCTACCCTTGAACACAAGTGCCGGCAGCTGCTGCGTGTCAGCCGAGAGGGAAATAATACCTGTTCATCAGGGAGCTAATTCTGCAAAGCTCACCATCTAATAGGTGCTCTATACACGTAAATAGGATGCTCTAATCAGCAGGAAAGCAGGAGCTGCAATCTATTCCTCCTGGACTTAAAATATAATGGAGCTAAATTGAAGGTTTTACGATACTCAGAGCACTCCACTTGGAAGACGGCTGCCGTTCCAGGCAAGGTGTTTATTTCTAGAATGAGCTACCACACTCTCTGACATCTAGCCCCAGGGAACAGTGGGCACTAAATAAAGCAATGTCCAGAGCAGGCCTTCAATGCTTGTAGAGCCCAGAGAAGGGACAAGGCAGAGACGAGGAGAACAGACTTAGAAGCCAGGCAGACCTGGCCAGTACCAAGTCTTATGGCCTTGCCTCGCCTCGGGCTTTCAACCTCTCCAAGGGTGTTCTTTCACCAGCAGAAGACAGGAACGACAGCCTCCGTCAGCGGTCTGGAAGGTTAAGGACTTCTATGGATTTTCGGTTTCCCTCCATGTTCCCTCTTCTCCCTTATCTCCCCTCCCCCTCTCTCATAAAATACATTACTATAAGTCTGAGGAGATGGGCTGAGGCTGTGCCAGCACTTGCTGCACAAACGGGAGGGCAGGAGCTTGAACCACAAGCATCATGTAGGAAATTGTGCATGGCTATATATGCACGCGCAACTGGTGCAGAGGTGAGGGTCAGAGCCAGGATGATCAGGGGAGCTTGCTGGCTGCTAGCCTAGCTCCAGCTTCAATGAGAGAGCCTATTTCAATGAGCAAAGTGAGAAGGATAACACATGCTACCTGCTACCGTCCTCTGAATACATACGCATGCGCAGTGCATACACAGATGGCGGGGGGGGGGGGGAAGAGCCATTTCTCATGTTGTTCTAGGTTTTTCCTCGACATAGGCTATCTGCTACCGTCCTCTGAACACATACTCATGCGCACTACATGCACAAATGGCGGTCCACAAAACAGCTACTTCTCACGTTGTTCTAGGTTTTCCCTCATCTGTGTGTTTGGTACAGTCTTTGTAGCTCAGGTTCACCTAGGACTCACGGCCTCTTGCCTCAGTCTCCCAAGGGCTGAGACTACAGACACATACCTCCACGGCTGGCTTCATTACCATTTTTTTTAATTGGTGAGCAACAACGGCTCATGTTTATGGAACGCGGTGTGAAATTTCAACACACGCATACCTCTTGTAATATCCATATCTGGGCATTTAGCATAGACGTCACGCCACGCACACACACATGTCATTTCCTTCGGCAAGGGCATTATAAACCCTTGTTAGCTGCTCTGAAGTGTTCAATATCAATATTGCTAGCCACTGTCACCCTACGGTGTAATAGGACAAAAGACCCTAGTCCTCCTAACTATAACTTTGTATGCATTTTTATTTGGTCAAATGAATCGATAACAGGTTAGGAGCATAGATTTTCACAGGAAAATTTGAATTTCCAGCTTTCCTTGAAGCAATAAAAAGTGTGATGTCCAAACGCTGACATGCTTTTTCCACCATAATGAGCAGGAGAGGACACTTGACAGTGGCCCCTGGGGACTCACCGGAGCCACTGTCCCTACCTGCCCCACTCGCTCTACCATCCCCATTCCCAAAGATTCCCGAAATGGTTCTAGACTCATCCTGATGTGGACTGTCCTCCCCCAACTGGAAGGTAGAATGATATAAATTTGAAAATGCGAAGTCAGAAAACTGGGGACGGGTGTGGCGACAACGGCTTTTGGAATCTGGCTGACCTCAGTTCGAATTGTGGTCCTGCCCCTTCTCGCTCTGTGGTACAGTTTGTGAATTCAGCTGCCCTTGGATCTCTTCCCCTCTCTCTGAAATGTGTGGCCGTGTGTCTCTGACAAGCATTGAGAAAGCGCACACCCTCTCTAGCTGGAGTAAGGTTCCAATGCTTTCACAGTGCGTGCAAAGTACTTCAGTGTGCGGCCAGGGCAGCAGACCTAAGCAGGACAGACATTTCATAATGATTGCAGGAAATGGAGTCAGGAGACCAAGGTTATGAAGAAACCTCTGAAACCCCCTTATGTCGCTTTTCTAAATGGGACAAGTAACAATAGGTCTTCTACGTTATTTTAAACAGAGGCTGGTTCATCCATGATAGTTTTAAATAGTGGCCTACATCTGCTGTCTTTAGATACTCATCTTTGAAACAATCAGAGAATCATTCTCCTCTATTGTCTCAATGGCATACCTGTGACTTTGTATGCTTTGTGGCAAGTGTTACATAGCCTAAAGGAATGATTCTCACCAGTCATCTTAATGCCCATGGCCATGGCTGTTTTCAGTTAGATTCGCCACCTTCTACCTTCCAATTCCATTGTGTTCCCAGAGATGAACGGTTATTTTGCCGATTGAGACAGAAAATTCTAGGAGTGGCCAGCCCTTATTTTATCCCAGTGGCATCACCGAGGAGGTATTTTTCTAAAGTCATCCATGAAACAGGAGCATGAGCAAGCCACTCTGGCCACAGAAGCCACTTGCTAAGCCCACACATGCTTCCATAACTCCGTGGATCAGAGCCTGAGACTGCTGGGCACAGGGACACAGCAGGAGATGGGACAGAACTGCTCCCCATGGCCCTGAACTACCTGTGTTTTCTCAACCCCATCAGACCCTAGTCACCCTTCTTAGATCTGAGCATTCCACAGGCCTCATGGTCCTGCTTGGATAGCAAGACCTGGCACAAGGCTTTGGGGTTCCTCTCAGCATATCTCCCCGTCTCTCATGACCTTACCACTTTATTCTTGCAGCCCGATGTCCCCCTCCCACACAGCCCAATTACCTCTGTAAGGAGCAATTTCAAAATTTACATAAACTTAACTCAAATCCTCACAGGTGTGGAAAGCTACAGTAAAATCAAAGTCTAGCTAACTTGTAGTAGGCAATGAATAGCTACATGCTATTAATAGCCATGGCTCCTATTAAATCCATCACACCGTGCCACTTCATTCACCAGCAACCCCTTAAAGTATTAGAACCCCATTGTTGCAGATGAGAAAGCAGAGGCTGGGATTACACTGGAGCCCCAAATCACACATCGGTCTATCAGTCCGTGCCAGATTGGGAGTTTAACCCTATCTCGGTCTCACGTAAAATCGAGCAGCCACCCAGTATGCCACCCCAACCAGCATGTGCTTTCTCTTAAAACCCATCTGCAGTTTGTCATCTTGTCATTCTCTTTTCTCAAGGGGACTGGATAGAGATCCTCCAAGCTACTCACCAGAATCATCTTCAACGACAACAGAGACACTTCTTGAAACATTCGCTGTTTTTAAGAGGAAAACAAGAACCATTGTCAACATCCTTCCCAACAAGGATATCTGCCTGATAATTACAATCCTCTGACTGCAGGATAAAGACGGGATTGCCATTCTGACTTTGGAGAAAATAGATGGAATTGTATGGGCTCAGCAAGAACGGATTGCTTTCCAACTCCTGACACTAAAAACGGCAGCTCTGAGGGGCTTTGGGCTGGGATGCTTCACCAGCTACAGCAGGACTACTCTGACGGGATACCTTTCTCCCCAATGAATTGAGACAGGGTGTTTCCCGCATCTTATAAATGTAGCTCACGAGGTTTGTCGTAGCCTCCAGAGGAAGTAGTCACCTTTGGTGCCCTCAGAAACGTCCATAACTCAAACTCTTCTAAGTTCTAAAACCATGAGATTTCAATGTAAAGAAGATCCAAATGTTTAAATGTTAAGTCAGAGACAGAAATCAAATACTCAAGAGGGGCTGAGCCCTGCAGCCTTCGGAGAAGGATTCTCTCTGCCAGGAACTCAGGACACAATGATGGACCTGTGAATCATGGGCGCTGTGCTTTGGAGTTTATACTCTGATGGGAAACAGGCAGTAGCAATGGATAACTGAGCAGATCAGTGATCTCTCACAACACTGACAAGAACGCATAGAAAGCTTCTGGAGTGTGGGAACAAGGAAGCTGCCCCCACGTTGCAGGGCGTTTTGAGTGAAGGCGGGGCTTGTGGGGGAGTACGATGTGTGGAGCTCAGAATAGATAGACAGACAGACAGACAGACAGACAGACAGACCGACCAACCGACCTGGTGAGGAGCTTTTGCCAATTAGCCTTATGGTAAAATATAGACTAATAGAAATGGGTTAATTCAAGTTGTAAGAGCTAGCTAATAATAAGCCTGAGCTAATAGGCCAACCAATTTGTAATTGATATTAAGCCTCAGGATGTTATTTAGGAATAGCACAGATAGAGAGAAACCTGGGGAGGGGACAAGACTGGGGTTGGGGTGGCAGCAGAGCTGACTGGTGAGGCTTGGCTGTGTGTTAAGGACTTGGAAGCAGCTGAAGCAGAAGAGACCAATGTGAAATGTCACTGTGGTTGTAGAACAGAAGGTTGTGATAGATGATGAAATTGCACACAGATCTAGAGCCCAATTTCCACGCCCCACTTTGCAGCCCTGCATGCAGCGGCCTTATGTTGGAAGACCCAGATGGGCTGCTGTGAGATCAGAGAAATTGGCAAACACTGCGCAGACCGGGGACCCTCTTCTTGTCCTCTCCGAAAGCCGACTTTTACAATTTCTGCCCGTGAGCCAGCAGCTAGAAAGGTCAAGAAAATGGGAAGGACAGCAAGGAACCAGAATCCAGGCAGGACAAGGAAACAGGGACAGGATGCAACCAGTGAGGTAAACAAAAAGCGGTACATATGTGCTTATAGGGCGTTTGTGACGGCTACAAAGGGAGCTGATGACTTGTGTGTGCTGAGGCTATTTCCTGGAGCCTTTCCCATGCCCAGGCTGAAGATGTAGAAGGATATTCTACACTCCTTCAAGGAGAGAAAAGCCACGTAAAAGGACTCTAGCTTATGGTAGGAGAGGGCAAGTTTGGGGACACACTAAATACCGTAGCATACATTCAAGCAAGGTTAGCGGTAGTGGCAGCAGCTATGACCATGAGTGCTGAGTGAAAAGTGCCTGTTACCACCCAAGGGATGGGTGTGATCCGTCATATTTTAGAGATGATAATCTTGACTTTGGGCAGATTGAGTAACCTGTTCCAAATCCTCCCTGGTATTAGAGGGTATGAGGGAGAAAGCTGTCACTTCCCAGGGTTCAGTGGCCTTGAGCTCATCCTTGAGTGCTAGGACCTAGGAGATGAGTGTGAGGGTCGGGTGTGGGGTGGGCACTGGAGGCAGAGAGGCCAGCATGGGCACATGAAAGGAGGTGGGAGGCCCACGGCTCTCAGAGCATTTCCAGTGAGTTCCGAGCCATAGCTTATGGTCTCTGTCACAACTCGACGTTACCACTTGGGCTCCCAAAGAGCCATAGACAACATGGAAACAAACGTGTGTGGCTGTCTTCCAACAGACACTTATTTGTGGACACTAAAAATTTGAATTTCATATAGCTTTCACACGCTACAAAAATATTCTTTTGATTTTATTTCCCTAAACATTTAAGACATAGGAACTATCCTTCGTACATGGGTCATATAAAAACAGATGTTGGGCCTGGATTTGGTCATTGGACTGAAGTTTGTATGGTTCAGCCTAAGAAGGGCTGTCCAAGAGAGGGTTTATGAGAGCCAAACCATAAGTCATTTAAAATTTCTGATACCCTCATTTGGAAACCACATGGTAAGGCTAGGAAGACAAGGTGGAGCTGAGTGTGATGTGGGATGCCCTTCTGTATGCGGTGGATATGTTTTATTACCATTGGTTAATAAAGAAGCTGATTTGGCCAATAGCCAGACAGAATAGAGCCAGGCAGGAAATCCAAGAAAAGATAAAGGGTAAAAGAGTCGGGTAGACGCCAGCAGCTGCTGGGGAAGCAAGATGTGAGGAAACAAGCCTCGTGGTAAAATATAGAATAATAGAAATGGTTAATTAAGCTGTAAGAGCTAGTTAATAATAAGCCTAAGGCCAACCAACTTGTAATTAATATTAAGTCTCAGAGTGCTATCTGGGAACTGGTGGGCAGGAGAGAAACCTCCAATTACAAGTGTGAGCACCTATAAAAGTTTCACTATGCAGGAATGGGTGTGTCCTCTTCCCTTCACACCTCAAAATGAGTATGCAAGATACTCTAGTCAAAGGCTGCCTAAGTGTCTCCCTATGAGCCAGCCAGGAGGAGGGCGTTCACCCGGCATGGTGCATGAATGTGGTGCCCGATGATTTTCATCACCACCCATCTCTACCCTGCCTCCCCACTCTCTTTCTTTGGAAATGTCTAAGGAAATAGGTCTTTAGAACTTCTTCGTACTTCATATTCTTCATACCAAGAGCTAACAAGCCTTGCCTGGTACACACCTGTCGTTGACTAGGTAGCAAGGAAGAACGGCCATCATTTGATACAGGTGTTTGTCTACATACGTTTATGGACCTAGCTATCCTCTCTCTCTCTCTCTCTCTCTCTCTCTCTCTCTCTCTCTCTCTCACACACACACACACACACACACACACACACACACACAGAGAGAGAGAGAGAGAGAGAGAGAGAGAGAGAGAGAGAGAGAGAGAGAGAAAGAGAGAGAGAGAGAATTATTTATTTGCTTATGTTTTTCTTGGCTATGTGGATTGAAGGTTTGGAAAAACCTCACTGGTGTTAATCTAATATATCACTAACCTGCTTAAAACATCTACAATGGAGCAATTTGTCATCATTTTGATGCAGATATTTGGAAGAATATAAAAAGGAGAACATGGAAACAAATACGACATTCCAGGGGCCTGCTATGATGGGGTGGGGTTTCTCCCCTAAAGACTGCAAAAGGAGACAATTTGAATAAGGCCTGGCCTTCCCTGCGGAGGGCATATGGTTTCTCAGCATCAAGAGCCTAGTCTCCATGGGGTCCGATTAACAGCGATGATAATTGATGTCCATCTGGCTGTAACTAGATCTGAGTCAGGCCAGGGGAGGCGGTGGTAGTTTAACTCAAGGTGTTGAAGCCAACCCTACCATTTCTGGCTACTGGGGCCCCTTGGGGAGGAAGTAAGAAGGCAGAAGTCCAGAGCCCACCCCAAGACTCAGGGTCCTCTGGGGCAGGCCGGGGCAGCCTTACCTCTGGCGCCCCAGCGAGAGTGGCCAAGGGCAGCCGTGCAGCCTCTGTTGAGCCACTGTTTGCTCAGTAGATCAGGGCCTCCAGGAATAGTTTTCTAAATTTAATGAGACGAGCCAGCAAAGGAAATCATCTGGCTCAACGGCGGCCCGGAGCCTCAATTAGCAGGTATGATTTTGGGTAAATGGCTTGACCTCTCTGAGCACCAGTATCCACAAGCCAGGATGGGAGACAGCAAGAGGTAAATACACAAGAAGATGAAGTAGCCAGTACAGCGCCCACGCTTGGCCAGCGCTCAAACATCTCTGGGAGAGACACAGGGCACAGTACAGAGATGAGCCTGCTTACAGCCACGTTCACCCTGGCAGACAGTGCAGGCTATGGTCAGGCTGCGTGTCTGCGAACCCCAATTCTTCCATTCACTAGCTAAGTACAAGAACACGAGCATTCTTTGGACTTACTCCTCATCTGCCAAACACTCCCGCTAACCATGCCTGTACTGCATGGTACTGTGCGGAGCCAGCCAGTGAGCCAGTGAGCACAGTTCCTACAATGGGCCGAGAGCGGCAACTGCCACGTTGTGTTGGGCTAGCTAATTAGACTAATTTCCAACCTGAAAAAATAGGGGAAGCAACACCTGTCTTGTGGAATTGTGTGGAGATCAGGAATTCAAGAGCGACAGGAACCTGCAACTCGGTAAAACAGCAAATAAATATCAGTGCTCTCTCTCTCTCTCTCTCTCTCTCTCTCTCTCTCTCTCTCTCTCTCTCTCTCACTCTCTCTCTCTCTCTCTCTGCCTTCCCAATTCCAGTAAGAAGACAGGTCTGGGAAGGGTGGGAAGGGCTACTCATTTCTGAATGCATGTGAGTCCACCCTCACTTGTTTCTCTTTCCTTGTAAAATCTTTTCCCCCTCCCTCTTTGCTCCTAATTTTCTCCAGTCTCTAGACAACAAAAGAACAAGCTAAGTTCTAGCTGTGAATGAAATCTTTCTTTCTTTTTTTTAAGGCAGAGCCAAGACTTAGTAGCACGGCCACCACCAAATTACCAACCAGAATCAGAGGGTCCTGAAAGCCACTTAAGAACCTGGGCAAGAGTTTGCAGCACGTAACTGGCTGAAGCCTCTTCAATCGCAGCCTGTCACCCCGGAGTTAAGTAGCGGGTGAAATCAGCATGTGTAATTCTCATCAAGCAAGGTTCACAGAGGCGCATTACGCTTCAGCATGATTAACACCCTCTTTCACTCAGGGCTCCACCCCCTCCTTCTCATTTTCCTTTTCCGAGGACCAGTGATAGGGTTCAAAGAAGCAGAGAGGGACAGAGGTGAGCGCTTCAATAGAGCATGTGCTCAGCTTTAAGTGAAACTCGCAGACAATTGATGGGCAGGAAGAAGATATTTTCCTCACGCCCTCCTGCTAGAGTTAGCAATTTACCATCAGGCTCCCGGGCTAAGAGGGGAGAGAACTGATGTGTAGAAACAGAAAGAGCTTCTGAAATACAAATTTACGGTCCACCCATCCTTCCCACCATCCATTCCTCCAATTATCCATCCTTCCACCCACCCATCAATCTATCCACCTATCCTCCTACCTATCCATCTGTCCATCTGTCCACCCACCTACCCACCCACACACCCATCCATCCATCAATCCATCCATCCATCCACCCACCCACCCATCCATTCATCCATCCATCCATCCTTCATTCACCCATTCATCTATACACCCATTTATTCATCCATTCATCCATCATCCTTCCACCTATCCATCCATCCGTCCATTCATCCATCCATGTGTCCATCCATCCGTCCATCCATCCATCCATTCATCGCTCATCCATCCACCCATCCTTCCACCTATCCATTCATCCATCCATCTGTCCATCCACGTGTCCATCCTTCCATACACCCACCCATCATCTACGCATCCAATAATCTCTCTCCTTTTGACCAGGTTAACATAGATTCATCTGCAAACCTCTGCCAATTTCCTTCTAGAACCTTTGAAGAATGGATCAAAAATCCGCTAAGATCTCAGTTGTGAGTAAATTTCACTTAGAGCACTAAGCACAGTAGAAAAACACTGTACTTATTAGAGTGATTACTAATTAATGGCTGCTAGGGCTCAGCTGTAACCCTGAACTGCCTACCTCCAAGACCGGCGTCTTTCCGCTGGAAAATGTTCAAGCTGATCCTGCATCTCCAACTCATAGGCTATTCTAGACTTCACCACCTGCTCTTTCTTTCTCTGTTTCCCCTTTCTTAAGGGAACCACATGTCATGGGTCGTAGCATCTGAGTTCCTACCCTATTTGGCTTTCCTAGGACTTGTTGTCAGCTAGGACTCACGTGTGTAAGGACTGGTCCCCAAAGAGGGAAGGCAGCAAAGAGCAGAGACCACAGTGAACCCTAGAACCACTCCTGCTTGCTGCCCTTGCTTTCACTGGGGCCTCTGCATGGCCTGGGGCAAACACACTGCTGGTACCCAGTGCTCAGTCTCTATTCCTTCCTTCTGTCCACTGACTTTGAATTTCACAGGTGCCTCTGGGCCTGACAGCACAGACTGATGGACAGACAACAGCGACGTGGACAGACTGCAGTGATGAGGGAGGCTGACTGCAGAGACCTGGGGGACCCCGCTACTCTTTAACCACTGCTTCTATGATGTGAGGGATGAGCACCCCTGAAGTTCAGAAAAATCAAAAAGTGCAGAATTTAATTAAAGCCCTCCCCATCTAACTGCTTTCCTGTTGGCTACGGGGTCCTGTGAAACCATCATCCAGGTCAGTTTGGGATACACAGGTTCGGGCCTTCTACTGGAGGACATCATGTCTCACATTCCTTTGCCTCCAGGAGTTACCAGGACAAAGCAAAGAAGAAAATTTCGTGCTTTGGTGGGCACAACACGTAAATCTCCAGAAACATAAATTCTAAGATTAAAAAGGGATGGGTGTGATAACTCTGGAATGAAAGGTTTTGCAATTTATGTACATACATATTTTTAGAGCTAATACTTGTCTACCACTAACAAAAATTAACATTTAGAATTCACTAGATGCTCCTTCGAGAAGGTAAGAAAATTTGAAAGCCTCCATTGACAAACAGACAAAGAATATAGAGAAGTCAATGACCGGAGACACTAAAGGCCACCAGGCAAACCGACTGTACTAAAAAAAGACAGCAAGGATAAATAAAACCCAGCAAGATATAGGTACAGCCATCAGACTGATGAAAATTCAAAACACTGCCCCTTGTTTTCAAGGCTCTGACAGGTGTAGAATACAGGACGCACCTGGAACCTTAGGAAATGCGATGGGTTGAGAGGTCACCTGACGTGGTGTCATGTCATCCTGTCACCTGTGTGTAATTTACTAAGCTACGCAACTTCTCTAAGCCTCAGTTCTAGTGTGTGTGCGTGTGTATCTGAATATGTGTGTAGTACATGAGTATGTCTGTGTGTGAGCGCATGAGTGTGCATGTATGTGTGTGTGTGTAGTACATGAATATGTCTGTGTACATGGGTGTATATGAGTGTGCATGCATGTGTGTGTGGTACATGAGTATGTCTGTGTACATGTGTGTGAGTACATGAGTGTGCGTGCATGTGTGTGAGTGTGTGAGCACCCATTGAGTTGAGGTGAAACACCACATCTCTTTGCATGCACAGACACGTAAATGGAATATACACACAGAAATCTACCTCATCCACCAGCCAAGCTGTGTCCACATTAGGTACTCCATCGAGGGGAGCTTCGCAAAACCACCTCCAATGTGTCCGTTGTCTTCATCACGTGCGGCCCACTCCCGACCCAAGCAAAGCGCCTTCTCTGGTCGGATGTGAGGCTAGACATGGCTGTGCACACCTGTGGTCCCTGCTCAGGAATCTGAGGAGGGACGATCACTGAAATCAGGAGCTCCAGACCAGTCAGGGCAAAAAAGGGAGGGAAGAGGTAAAGAAAGGTCTAGATCTCCAAAGCTAAGAGTGACTGGCTTTCATAGGCAGCGTGGGGACAGTGGAATGCCTGAGGCCACCCTTTTCAGGAAGGCACAAAACTCCCTAAGCTGCAAGCCACTTCTCACGTATTCTAATCTGATGTCACCCAAGTCACGGAGTCAGACACAGCCTCCATATGCGGACACAGAAGCAGGCTCCAGACAAGGGTGTTTTGCCCAAGGCCATGAGCAAGTGAGCCTTAGAAGCAGGACTCATAGCCCTGTCACCAGGCTTATGCCACCAAACCACACTGCCCTACTTGCTGAGCAAGGAGACCAGGGGTGCTTGGAGGTCTCTTGGCGGAAAGAATAAGAATGTTGATAATAGTCGTGCTGCCTAGAAGCCTGGTCACTTCCAGGTGCTTTTATGATGTAATTCCATTGAATATTTAAAAACATGATAACAACAACTTGGACTGGAAGGTGGAAGGGAGGCAGGATTTCTCTTTGGTGGTAGCTGGGAGTATCATGGGCTAGGTCCATGGGCTCAGGCAAGCAGAAAACACCACCTTACCATTGTAGGACACAGTTTCACTGCCAAGACCATCACTAGCCCTTTGAATCTTTGGCTGAGTTACAGCCCTGCAAGCTCTCGTACTTGCCACATTCCAAAAGGAGAAAATCCACAGTGAGCTTGCCCTTCCCACAACAGCCCTGAGCTCTGGCTTCCCAAGGGTGTGCTTTGACAGAAGCCTGGGTACTATGGCCCCCAAATCCCATAAACCCTTGAGGAAAGGCACCAGAGAAATAGAGCAGCTGTGGTGAGTGACAAGGCACGAGACCTCCTGGGGACTGTCACTAACCCCTGTGATTTTCAGGATAAAAAAAGGGGGAGACTTTGTTCCTTCGCTTAGGACTCCACTATCACCCTGATGTGGGGGCAAACGGTCCCTAACTGGCATTCAGAATGTGAGCAAGTCAGCATTGGAAACAGCAGCTGCCAGCCGAGGCAAAGCCTGAGACACCAGGCCAGAGCCCAACAAGGAAATGGCAAGTAATCCTGAGAGCCTGCTCAGGGCTCCTGCCCTGCCTCTCCTCTTGCTGGGCAGCTGAGCATCACGCACTTCCATCAGGGTCGCTGAAAGTTTGGCGCACACAGATGGACGCTTGTACTGTTCTTTCAGCTAGTGAGATATATTTTGAGTGGTGATTTTATTTTTATTTTTTTCCAATCTCAGTCTCTAAAGGTCAATCCAATACATACTAGATGGACATCCCAGGGTTTGCAATATAACCCGGACCCATGTGATGGGATCTGGAGAGCCGAACCATTTTCTTTTGCAGTAAAATGTAATAAGAAAATCTGCAAGAAGGGCAGGCTAAAATTATATGTTGAGGGTAGCGGATGGTCTCGCTGTGGCAAGCCTTCGCAGTCCTGGTTTCCGTGCCAGAAGGAGAGCTCTGCCAGGCAAGAGTTCTCACTCTACCCGGCCTGAGTTTCTAGGTCTCACACTGGAGGGGGTATGGGGGGATGAGGTCTATCCCACAACTGTGAGCTACCCTTATGGAAACCTCAGAACTGGTCCTTGCTCACAGCCAATAACATAAGCAAAACGGACAGTAATAGACTCAGCAGAGCAGGCACGGATCCTGACCTGCAAAGACCAGACTTAAAAACTGAGGAAGGGGGTTCTGGAAAGAGCATTCAGAGGTTTCGAGGACTGACCCACCACTCTAACAGAAGTCCTGGGTTTGATTCCCAGAACTCACATAGTGCCTCACAACTGTTTGCCACTCTGGTTCCAGGGGCTCCAATGCCCTCTCTGGGCCTCTCTGGGCCTCTCAAGCCACCACCAGGAAAGCAAAACACCAGACACATTCTTTTATCTTTTTTAACGAAGAGGGCCTGGAGAGATGGCTCAGAGGTTAGGAGTGCACACAGCTTTGGAGAGGACGTGAGTTCTGCTTCCAATACTCATGGCTAGAGGCTCACAACCATGTGTCACACAACCATGTGTCACACAACCATGTGTCACACAACCATGTGTCACACAACCATGTGTCACACAAGTTCCAGGTGATCATACAGCCTCTTCTGGCCTCCATGAGCATGGACAATCACCGGGGGATATCCACACACAGACACAGATACATGCACACACAGAGACACATACACACAGACACACACACACAAATAAAGGCACACGTACACACAGACACATGCACACACAGAGAAACATACACACACATGCACACACAATATTTAAAAACAAAAATAAAAAAGAGTTGAAGAAGCCATTTGACTTTTATCTAAAACTCGGTTTCCTCTGTAAAATCGTGACAAAATGTTTGCTGGTATGGAAAGACATGGGGACATTTGAAGTGACAGGACTTGGCAGGGTGTGCAGTAGTTGCTCAATCCATCCGGGTTCCACATTGCACCTTGACAGACTCACAACACTGTGTGAGGGAGATGGATGGCAAAGCTCAGTATTACAAATAGGGGCTGTCCATGGGTTGGTGGGGACTCACCATGGAGACGATAAAGCGTATCAGTGCAGTTTCCTCAGAGGTACAAGAGATGACTGGATGTTTCAGACAAGAAGCTTTGCTGGGTTTGTTCTTTCCAGCACAGGTTTTTCTTTTGGCATCATTGAAAACACACACAAAACAGAGGCATTAAATCCATAGAGATTGGTCTGTCGAGTTCAAGGCCGTAAATCTGAGGCTAGCACACTTTCTGAGAAGAAGCAGGTATTTAATAAATGCCTGGTATGCACGTCTGGGGATGAAGGATGAATGGGGCATAGATGAACACATGGGTTGCCTGGGGGTAAGGGGAGTGACCAGAGAGCAAGAGACACCGAGAAGGGGAACAGATCATATACTATTGCTAAATTTTACACCTTCTCCAGTAGTACAAATCATCACTTCCAAATACGTGTTTTTGTTTATCTCAAAGGCCAAATATGGCAGAGGAGCTGATTCTTCAAATAGCTGTTTTATTAAAAAGCCTGGCATGGCACACAGCGCAGCTAAAAACCATCTTTTAAAGCCATTAAGTTTCCTGAGAAACCTCCACACTGCTTTCCAAAGTGATTGCACAAGTTTGCATTCCCACCAGCAATGGATGAGTGTACCCCTTTCTCCACACCCTCTCCAGCAAAGGGTGATCAGACCTTTGTCAGTTGCGGGGTTGGTGAAGATCTTCTCCCAGTCAGTGGGTTGCCTTTCTGTCTTAGCAACAGTGTCCTTTGCTTTACAGAAGCTTCTCAGTCTCAGTAGGTCCCATTTATTCAATGAGTCCCTTACTGTCTGTGCTGCTGGGGTTATACGTCATTAAGTTAAAGGCAAAGACACTTGACCCCCCAAGCTCATGGACTTCTTCCTAGCGGTCACTTCTAATTCCACCCTTTCCCCAGCACAGGAAAACAAGAATTCCTGGATTCAGAAGAGAGTACAGGACTACCCAAGGCTGGAGGAGGAAGGAAGAGGAGAAAGAGGGGCACACAGGAAAGCGAGGCGAAGGGCTGCTGGAGTCTGAATGTGTCAGCCAAGCTGGTGTGTTAAAACATCGCGATGCAGCAGTGCTGGGGGTTTGGGCTTGCTGGGGCGTGTGGAGTTCATCAGAAAGAAAAACATCAAGGGAGGCCATTACTGCGCAGGCCATGGTTATAAAGAAGTTTTGTCTCCCTCTTGCTCGTACTCGCTCCTCCTCTTCTGCCTTCAGCCATGACACTATGGAAGACCTCGATCATACAGCTGTGCCTTCTTCTTGGAGTTCCCAGTCTTTAGAGCAGTGTTTCTCAACCTTCCTAACGCTGTGACCCTTTAATACCTTTCTCATGTTGGGGTGACTCCCAACCCTAAAGTTCCTTTTGCCGCCATTTCACAACGGTCATGTGGCTGCCGAGCCATGGTTCCGTTCCTAAGACCACGGGAAACATGCATTTTCTAATGGTCAGGACTGATGCTTCAGAGCAAAGAGCCCACAGTTCTGTTTACATAAGCTATCCAGCCAAGTACAGTCACGGAAAACAGACTAGGGCAGTGGAACAGAAGGCAGCACTTCCTCCCAAACTCTACAAACAACAATTTCTTTTCTGTGATTCGAGTGTCAGAGCCAAAGGTCACATGACAATTTTCCAACATGAAGTTCAGGGAAGTAATGGACCTTAAGGATTGAGAGTCTTCCGAGATGAAGCTCTGATAAGTGACCGCACTGGCCCCACCAACCCATGTGCTTACTAATATGTAATCAATTGTGAGCCCAGCACTACTCCAAAGATTCAGCGGGATCTGGAGATGGCATGTGTGTCTCAGTGTGGCAAAACCATTTATGTTTATCCACATAACGTTGTGCCTCCTGGCACAGGAGTCTAGCAACTGAACCTAAGACAATCAGCATTTTACACGCTGCCCTGCTACTTAAAGCTGTCCTGTCCAATGGCCTCATCTGAGAACATAGGTGCCAGAAAGCCCACTTCCTCACTCAGAAATTCACTTCCACCTTGCTGCCAAGTTCTCTGTGCTGTGGATGGCGGCGGAATACAACCTTTACAGGAAACGCCTCCTTTTTTTTCTCTTGAATTGTGTCTTTAAGGTAAGTATTCAAAAAGGACATCGATGGACCGCAGCTTTGTGGTAAATGATAAGATGATGCTGATTTTGGCACAGACTCTCTCATCTTATTCTCTTGGCGGTTGAATGGGAAGAACGATGCCTGGTTAACATCTAAAATAGCTCTAGATATGGAGTCATATATACTACAGAACTGTTTTAGCTGACTTCGAGAGTATGCCGTACCATGTAATGGCAGCTGAAAGCCTGGGATAATTAACTCTCTCTCTCTCTCTCTCTCTCTCTCTCTCTCTCTCTCTCTCTCTCTCTCCATGGGAATCCTGCCCTGGCAGCGGCAATGCGCGCGCCTTGAGCTCATTTTCCTTACAAAGACTCTAATGCCACTTTGTCTTTTATCCCCCTGGGCATTAGTCCTTGTGGGAATTCCATGAGAAAAGCTGAAAAGGAATGAGGGAGGGGGCTTTCAAATATTCCCTTTGTCTAGCCCATAATAAGGATTACTCTAGATCCTTTGTCTACCACTTATAAGATACCATGGCAGTTAATGGATAAGTTAATTGGCTAAACCGGTCTAGGGAAGGCTGCCCATTCGTCCCTCTGGGCCTGGGATGTGTGTTAGAGCAGGTTAGTGCTGAGGTTGAGAAAGGACCAGATGGCTTGAAGTACCCCCAGTGATAGTTTAATTTTTATTTAATTAGTAATGTCACATATTTTCACCAGAGAAAACTTTGGAAAAAGAGAAGAGCTAGAAAAGTAAAACAAAAAGTTATTACAAAGCATCGCTAGCTACAACTAATATTTTGATAGATTTTAAAGTGACTTTGCATGAACTTTATAGAGTTGAGGATAGAGTAAATGTAACATTTTCTTCTGATTCTCTCTTCTAGCATTTTTAAGTTTCTAATAAAAAACTTCTTTCAAAAGATAGTTACTGGCTAAAGAATATTATCTAGAATAAATGTATCATGGGCATTAACTCATTCACCCATTAAACAGTTGACATCTGAAAATTCCTTTGGTATTTGTTATTACCTGCTCATATGTTATGCACCTGGGTCAATGAAATAATCTTCTCTATCTCAGGAAGAAGTATTTGAAGTAGATGATACGTACACATAGTTAATCAAAGTGTGTATATGCAATAAGAGAAGGCACCCTTCAGCTGAGCCCTGAGGCCAGCGGCAAGAGTGAGGTCAGAAGGGGAGCTGCAGAGAAGGATGCCAGAGGGAAATGCATGCGCAAACACACCTGGGCAGGAGCTGGATGCTCCCTGCAGACTGCACAGCACTGCTTTCACGGCTGGACTATGCAGGGAGCAGGGAGCAGGGCCAGCCCAGGTCATTCTAGCCTAGACACATGGAAAAGCTATTCGTGCTGTGATAAATGCAAGGTGGATTTAACATTTTCAAGGCGAGATGTGTTAACACTGAGAACACTGTGGGCCTGGCTTCTTCAGACCTGACAAGCCTCTAATCAGCAGTCACTTTGCATTCGGATTTCACGGCTGGCCAGTCTGCCTGTCTGGGCAGCATGGGTCACATGTACAGGACAGCAGGGCATTCATCCAACAGAAGAGGAGCCCTGTCACCCTCTCAGATACTAGCAGAATCTGTCCTTTCTTCTTTGGTAGATTTGTCCATATGGAAAGTTACCTGGGAAAGATACCAGGAGGACTTCAAAGGACAAAATGCACTCTTTAGGGTGAGATGTTCTCACCTGAAATTTGTCTCAGTCTTCAGATGAGCACTGGGTGCCTGCCACAGGCAGGTGGATTATATTTTTAGTTTTAGTCCAAGGGAAAGTCTTTCTCTGTAGTCTCGGTTGTCCCTGAACTCCTGGTTCTCAAGGGCTAGGATTGGAGGAGCGTGCCACCATGCCTGGCCAGGCTGTGTTGTGATTTCAATTAACACCCCTCTTCCCCACCTCAAGTAGACCAGCTGGCTCTTCCTTATCCTGCAGCCTCAACCTCAATCTGAGGCTTGCCTTCTCCTGAAGGAGTTCCCAGGAAAGGGTGAAAACGGCCTTCCCACTGACACTTTTCTCATTCTACACTTGCCATGGTGTGTGTATTAATTGCTTGACCTATCTGGCTTATTGTCTGGGTTGTGAGATTCAGAGGCCTGGCAGAGACTATCTGCCCAATAACTTCTTAATTAGTGAATGAATATGAACTATGAGCCGAAGATCTCGACTTTAAAGCATGTTAGAAGTCAGCCAGGGTGCATGCCCTCCCCAAAGACAGGAACGTCATCTGTCTGTCCTGCAATTATGAGGGCAAGCTTTGTCCCCTCGGGGTACACTGCACTCAGCATCTGCTGTGGGTCAATGGTTTTACCCTGTAAATATTTGTTTCTTGTACTTGTTTAATAAAACGCTGATAGGCCAGTAGCCAGGCAGAAAGTATAGGCGAGGCGACCAGGCAGGAAGTAAAGGCTGGGAAGCAACAAGAATTCTGGGAAGAGGGAAGTTTCAGTCTGCAGTCGTGATCCAGACACAGACGACTCAAGATGTGACTGCCTCGCCGAAAAAGGTACGAAGCCACATGACTAACACAGACAAGAATTATGGGCTAATATAAGTTATAAGAGTTAATAAGAAGCCTCAGATACTAGGCCAATCAATTTATAATTAATGTAGACCTCTGTGTGATTTCTTTGGGACTTAACGATTATGGGAACCAGGCAGGACAGAAGCTCAGTCAGCAGTCAGCAAGCATCACCTCCTGTCTACTGTATCCAGTCTTAGGGTGAGATCTGTGGGTATGTTCTCTGTAGCCTGAGTGTTATTGTGGCTAGGGAGGGCGGAGAGCAGTAGAAGGATCCTGGGAGTGGGGGGAGAGCTCTGTCTGGGATGCACTGAGGTCCAGCCACGTTCTTGGACCCCTCAGCTCTTTGCAACTCTTAGACAGCGATGGAGGGAAACTATGGAGAGACAGGGCTTATGGGCCAGGGCATCCAAAAGAACTGTTACCTGTTTGAGTGAGCAGAGTAGAGCCAAACTGCTCAAGCATGGGCAGTTGCTTGTTTATATTTTCCACTAAAGTTAAGACAGAGAAAAAAAAAAAAAACAGAAGAGGAAGAATGGATGCTGTGCTGAATTTCCAATTCCTGGAGGCAGGATCCGGAGCTATTTCAGAGAGCCTCGAATAACCATGGGAGAATCCCAGACCCAGGAGACACACTTGCTGGGTCAGACCTTGGGAACAGCTGATTCAGGGTCTTAGCATTCACTGGGGAGTCTCAGCCCTGTGGGATGCTAATAGACACAAACAGAACAAAGATACAAGCTTGGCCAGCTTCTGGAAGCTTCCTAACAGCAAGACTGGGTAGAACTCAGGTAGGTACCCTGTGGCCCTCCAGGGAAGAGAAGGCAATCCCCCAAGGCTAGCCATTGTCCCATGGAACCTCCTCCCAGTTCATGAGTTCCAGGGGACAGATTGAGGACACTGGAGGGTCTGGCTTCTTGTTCTTCAAGGAAAGTCAATGGACTCACTAACTCAGAAATGAAGGTTAAAGCATCCCCAGTGTGCAGATCAGAGAACAAAGCAAGAACCTTGGAGGATGGGATAACAGAGGCTACATGGTGAGACTTGGGGATGGACCACAGCCACAAAAGGAATCGTTCTGAGTCGTGTTTTCTCAACTGCAAGTTGACCACGAGGGTAAAGAGAGACAACCTCTAGGAAGGCACGGGTGCAGGGTCAGCACACAGCAGATCTTCCAGGACCTTGGGTATATGGTCTGTACAGATCACACATCCCTGCTCTACCAATAGCACCTGTCCTTGGTGACAGCCATCCCAGGTACCCCGATTCCCTGCTTTGATCAGCGCTCAAGTAGTCAGACAAGGGGCAGCCAAGAACAATCTAGAACTTCAAAATAAGCATCCCACCCCCATCCCGGCATGCCAAAGATGCAGGCAGTCACATCCCTCAAGCTAAATGGCCTGAAAAATCTCGAGGAAGAAAGAGCCAGTGTGAACAGCCTTCTAAATGCTTCAGGTTTCTGGACCATTCCCAGCTCCTTGTCTCCTTAACTATGGCTTCTGCAGCGGCTCAAACGCAGGACGTGCCCTGGAATTTCAACAGCCGTCCCCCCCCCGTATTTGCTTGGCGCTCCATCATTCATTCAGCGCATCTTGGCGGATCCCCTCTCTAGACAGACGTTTGCAGCCAAGCATTGAGGTGCAAAGGAGCTGCCAGTCGGCTGGAGAGGGGAGGGCCAGGGAGTCAGGACCAAGTTACAGACAGCCCTGCGACCAAAATGATGAGGCACTGGCCCATTCTAAGAGGATTCCAAATCAGCTTGTGTTTAGCGAGCAACTGGTGTGCGCCAGATTCTGGGCTGGGGATGATTCCATAACTTATCCCCACTCAGACACGATTATGATCTTTTCCAAAGGTGGAATGATGAATCGGGCAGATACAGAGGGTTCTCAAAGCTAAAGAGATCATGAGGGGAGGCCAAGATTAAGCTTAAGTCTGTACCATGGGGGCCAGTTCTAACGAGAGGACTATGTCTATGACAGAGGGGCCACCGAAAGCCAGAACACACAGGCTGTGCAATGTCATTCTTATTCTGGGACTCTAGGTGCACATGCTTCTGTGTCTGTGTTGTGTGCGTATGTGTGTGTACAGCATGTGGAGGCCAGAGGTTGACATCAGGGGTCTTTCGTTATTGCTCTCCTTCTGTCTCTCTGTCCGTCCTTCCTTCCTTCTTTCCTCCCTCCCTCTTTTCCTCCCTCTCTCCTTTCCTTCTTCCTGAGATAAGAGAACTTTACAGAACTTGAACTCTACTCCTTCAGCACCCTGCCATGCCCGGCTTCTGCATGGTTTCTAGGGATCTCTACTTAGGTCTGCATGCTTGTTCAGCAAGCATGTTAACCAAGTCATCACCACAGTCCTAAGAACTGTATGCCTTCTGCCTTCTAGTTTCTTCCTCTGGTGAGGGGATAAAACCTCTGGCTGTGTGCATGGCATGATCAGACCAGAATTTAGCCATACAAACTGGATTCCCATGGAAGGTTTTCCCAGCACAACCCCACCCCCGAAGACCTGACAGAAGGCCTCCATCCCTCTCCGGGCAGCAGTCCTGAAAGACAGGTTACAAGAGATTCTAAGGCAGAGAGGTTCCTATGACGGGGAAGCCCACAGGCTAAACTCTCAGTGGAGGCTGACGGAGCAACAAGGATGAACCACCACAGACTCTCCCTCCAGGACAGGCTACTCTGGCTCCCTGCCTGAGAAGCAAAACCACTCCTTTCTGTGCCAGGGATCCTGGGAGAGATATTTATGAGACAGCAAAACCACTGCCATCACATCTTTAAAAATTCTCGTACGTGTAATTATGGGCCCAGGGATTCAGTTCCTGGACATGGTATAAATTACTTCCTCGCAGCTCTACAGTATCCGGGATGGGAAGTGAGGACATGCAGCCTGTGGGTCTCTTGGATTTCATCTTTTGCTACTGCAGGATACTCCCTGCACAAAGCTACCACAGCAGCGGTCACCTTGACCTTGACCTACTCCACCCTGTGCTGGGTTCCTCTCAGAGAGCTTGGTTGGCTCAGTTCAGGTATTGCTTTGGTTCCTTAGCTGGCAACACTTAGTTGGCCTTGGCCAATAGAAGGTGGGGGGGGGGAGGGGGCTTGCAGTCTCTCTCCTAACATGGTGTATTTGTGGGAGCGCTGGTGTTCATTTTCTACCCTAGCCTAAAACAAAATGCCATGCTGACTACATCCTTGGTAAATAAAACACTAGAATAGTACATTGCTTCCCCATAATCCATTCACTTACCCCAAAGTCCCATAGAACATCCTATGTGCCAAACCCTCAGAAAGGAGCACCCTCATGAGGTGTATGCCTGCCGTGGAGTCTACAGAATAGCGAGTCTCTAGTGTGTACTATGTGACCAAGAAAACCAGAATAAACACAAAGTTTCCTCATCCTACTGACTCATCTGGCAGGACATTGCCAGCCACACACTTTAGCTGGGGAATCAGGACTTTCAGCACCCATACCATGGGGCCCTGGCTACACTGTCTAAGACCTGGCTGAGTGGAATCTGAATAGGATCTCATGTGAGCTCACCAGGGCCTGAGTTCAAATCTTCCTAGTCAGAGTTTCTTCTACGATGCTTCTAGAATTCCCTCCATAGCCATGGAGCTTTCTGTTTAGGAGTAGCCTTGCACAGGGTTAAGCTTCAGATTCTTGCTCAGTGTCCTTTCTTCGGAGGAACTAGTAGGCAGAGGCTGTCTGTTTCCTGGCTGCCCAGACCCAAAATAATCACACAGAAACTCTTAATTAGAACACTGCTTGTCCAATCACTGAAGCGTATTGCTAGCTAGTTCTTAGATCTTAAATTAACCCATTTCCATTCTTTTATATTTTACCGCGAGGCTAGTGGTTTACTAGTACCGGAATGCAGGCGTCTTTTTCCTCTGGCGGCTACTTGGTATCTGCCTACTATCTCCTCCTCTATCTGCTTGGAATTCCCACCTTCCCAATTCTGCGGTACAATAGGCCCAAAGCAGCTTCTTTACTAACCAATGGTATTCACAGCATACGGAGGGGAGTCCCACATCAGAAATTCACATCCCTGTATTTCGGTCAGCCTCTCCCTGCTACTGGCCCTGAGCCGAGTGTTTCAGTCTCAGTATGTCACTAACATGCTACTGTATCAATATACACCAGAGCTCCCTAGCTCCTCACCTGCATGAGGCCTTGGCCAATGTAAGGACAAAGCTCTGTATGGGAATTCACTGCCCAGGCCATAGCTTCCTGTCACTGAGCAGCAGCGCTGTGGGCTGTTGGGAAAAGAGCTGCAGTCCACTTCCGATACTGCAGGGTATAGAGAGAAAGTACCACCATTGGAAGAACTTGACCTTGTCCATTGTTTTTCACCTTGGCCAAACATCAGAGTTGGCCAAAGAGCTTTCTGCAGTCTTTTTTTTTTAAAGATTTTATTTATTTATTATGTATACAGTATTCTCAGTATTCTGTCTCAATCTATGCCTGCAGGCCAGAAGAGGGCACCAGACCTCATTACAGATGGTTGTGAGCCACCATGTGGTTGCTGGGAATTGAACTCAGAACCTTTGGAAGAGCAGGCAGTGCTCTTAACCACTGAGCCATTAACCCCAGACCGATCACACAGGAATCCAGAACTATGGCTCAAGTTCATGGTGTAGATGCCCAGTCAAGACTAAGCTCCCCCTCAGCATTTCGGGTGATTTACCCAGATGATTAACCATGGCCACCAAGAGCATGGAGTTTCAATGTAGCAGAGAAGGGATTTCTATCACAGACAACCCAAAGAAGCTGGGCTGCTAACTGCTCTATTTATGTTCGTACTTCATTTACAAAAATGTAATCCCCTATTAAGGAAAGAGCATATATGGATTAACTCCTGTAATCAAAAAATGTAATTAATAACCCAGTTACAACAAGATTTTGAAGAGCTAATAATCCCTAAGTACAAATTATGCATGCTCATTAAAATCAAACTGTTATAAACCCCATTTATCCAACAAATAATTCCTTGTCTGACAGCTTGCCTTATTTTACAGCTATAGAAAATGAAAATGTGTTCTCCCATCCTCTGGGATTAAACTCTTAGAACTTTTCAAAGCTTTCAGCTCACGGCCAGCACTTTCCCCACACCTCCCTCTTAGGGACAAGGACTTGACTTCCTGTCCTTTCGCCCCCGGATCACCCTACACTTCCACCTACCGGCCTTTATTTGCCACTGGTTACTTCGACTGTGTCCCTATCAGACAGCACAGAACAATCCTGCTCAAGTGACAGCGTGTGGGGTCTTCCATCTGGAAAGTGTTCTCAAGTCCATTACTCAAATTCTTTCTATTACAGAACAATGAGAAGAGCATACACTCTGGCATTCGATCCCTCTACCCAAAGCTCAACACTAGGAGACCCACACAGGTGCAGCTACCCTTCATGTGACCAACAGGACTCCTCTTAGCAGTGGAGGAAGGGGAATTTTTTTTCCAGTGGGTATTTCTAGCTCAGCTGGTTATCCATATGCAAAATTAGAGAGTGCACTTTGACCTTCTATCTCAAATTCTAAAGAAAAATCAATTCCAGATGGACTGTAGATCCCAATATCAATGGTAGAAAAATAAATTTTACAAGACAAGGTAGTATAACATCTTCATGACCTCAAAATAGGCAAAGCTTCTTAAGCAAGATGTAAGACACGTTAATCATAAAGGGAACCTTAATAATTCAATTTGATCAGAATGGAAACGTGTACTTATCAAATGATATCACGAAGGGAGTGAAAAGCTAAACTTAATTGTCAACTAGATGAGTCCTAAAATCCCTATGCCTTGGGCCTCAACCTGTGGGCAGTTGTCTTGGTTATGTTAATTGGGGTAGGAAGAGCCATGCATTGTGGGAGGCACCATCCCCTGGAGTGAGATCCAGGAAGATGATTAGCCTAAGCATTCGCTGCCCCTGTTTCTCCACTGTGAACACAAAATGCCCAACTGCCTCACTATTATGCTGCCTTGATGTCTGCGCCATGAGCTGTGAGCTAAAATCAACTCTGTCTCCTCTCTCTTGCCTCTGGCAGGGCATTTTACCACAGCAAGAGGAAAGGGAACTCAAGCGAGGCACCGGCTGGAAGACCGAGAGCCATGTCTGGTAAGGGATTTAGAGTGCGATGCACTGGGCATTCCCATAAATAAAGAAGAGACAAAAAGCAGGCTGTGTGATTCACTGTTTAAAAAGCGGGTCGTGAACAAGCACTTGTCAAAAGAGGATCTCCAAGGGGCCAACGAGCTTGTGAGAGGTGTTCCGTGTCACTAGATACGAGGGAAACCTAACCACAACGAGACACAACCGTGCGACCCCCAGAGTAGCCGGAGTGAAGGTGGCAGTTGTTGGGGAATGTGTGTCCTTGGAGCAGGCAAGGCAATCAGACCACATTAGTGGACAGCTGGGTTGGGGTTTGTACCCGGGAAAACCTACTAAATAGTATGTGCATGTGTGTGTGTGCGTGTGTGTGTGGCAGGGGGTGCTTGCATGTGTAGATATATGGATACAGCCAAGAAACACTACCAAAAGTCTTACACAATCACCCTTCTTGAGGCGTCATCTCAAAGCTCGTAAATGGAGAGCAACATCGTGTAAAGCCAGAGCCAATACTGCACGGTGATGGAAATGAACAACCACAGGCCAGGGTGTGGATGATCCAGATACCTGAACACGGAGTAAAGGAGCACACAAATTGAGCCTGTGCTCTACAAATCCACTCCATTATCATAAGGCTGGCCAAACGATGGTCTTCTAAGTCTGGATAGAAATTAGCCTAGCTGGAAGTGAAGAGAAGGACGGAGCCTGGGACGGGGAAAGGGAGCTCTCAGAAGGTGGTGGTGTTTGCTTTGTGATGAGCGTTCTGGTTCGCTTCAGAATGTGCTGACCATCCTTCATGTACAGAAAACATGCATTAAAAGTTCACACACACACACACACACACACACACACACACACACACACCCCTCTACCACCAACACAAACAAACCAGTCAACCTTGGCCAGTTTACTTTTGAACTAGATTAGGCGAACCATTTAATCTCTTGCTTCTCCTGACTTGCTGAGATGTCCAGGTTAAAGTGGAAAGCAAAACAAAACAAAACAACAACAACAACAAAACCAGAAAGCCCCCAAGACCCAAATCCACAGATTCCCAGCCCTACATGTTCCATATCTCCCATTCCTTCCTTCCTTCTTCCTTTCCCTTCTCCCTCCTCCCCTGCCTGTGGGGGAAGACCTTCATCTTTTTATGATCTGGGATCTTAGAGACTTAGTCTTTTTTTTTTCTCTCTTACACATATTTTAAAAGGCACAAACCCAAACCAGAACAAGTACAAGAGCAGCCGAGCAGATGTCTTGAGGGTGAAGGAGGGCGTGAGGCTTTCACAGACGTCTGGGGGAGTTGAGAAGCATCCAGCTGCAGCCGCAGCACTGGGGGTGTGAGTTGAACCTGTGGGTGAACCCTGGGTTGGGCTCTCAGTTCAGAAGCCGCAGTGTTGGGGATTGCACTGAGATTGCAGGAAGAATGCGGTGGGACGCTGCATACAGCACGCTTTCTCCTCTTCTAACCACACACGGGCTGTTTTTCAACAGTGAAATTCTTCACAGACCAAAAAGAAACCAAAGGAAAACCCACTTTGCTTTCTTAAAACAAGTGCCAAAGTACTGATGGGAGAAAGCCGGAGTGACAGAAAGCGTGAAATTCCCAAAAAATAAATTTGCAATTTCCAGAAACTTGAAATCCACGACTGCCAATGACTCTTCCACCCTGAAACTCTAGACGGGCTTTCTGGATGGCAGTGGGCTCCTGGCATGCAGGGGAGCAGCCCCCCCCCAACTGCTTGGCTTGCACTTTGATCCTTTATCTGCCAAGCAAACATTCTCCATCACTGGTGGGAGGTGTACAAGAATGAAGGGCTACATGTGGGCATTCCCACCTGAAGGATGGGCAAAACCCAGAAGTAAGAAGAAAGGACCACCTGATGTCCCCGGCACGGAACCAAGAAAGAGCAGAGAGGTTTGTCACTGTGAGATCAGAGTAGGTGTCCCACAGACATTGCCCTGTGACCTGCAGTTCTCAATCCTGGCTACACCTCAGAATCACAAAGAGGCCTTCCGACAATGCTGGATATCATGTTCTGACTTCCAGACTGCACTTTAAGTGGGCTCTGGGGCAGGCACCATCATCTGGGTGCCTGAGAATCACCCCGGGTGTTCTAGAAAACCAGAGCCTTGGGCCCAAGCCTGTGTCGGTGTGGCCTGTGGACTAAGAACGGTTTTCACTGGAGACACAGTTGCCAAGAATTTTGCGCTGGGGTACATGAACTCCAGTTAAGCAAGTTTGGATTTTTTTTCTTCTCCTTTCTTCCCACCAGCTGATGTAGAGCGATGCAGTCTTAAGAGTTCAGTGAGCGCCATGTATGTAAGCTGTCAGCCACAGACCCACGCTATAGTAAGGAGCCAGGCAGGGCAGTGTGAGTGATGGCTGTTGTTTCCCAGTTCCGTTTATTTCCCCTACATATTTCCCCACTAGTCCAGTTACTCAGAACAAACTGGATCAGCCCAAACCAGGGTCAAGGAGCAGAGCCAGGAGCCTGTCAAGGGATGTATCCATCCAGGGCTGATCAGCGGTCTCTCGGCGCCTGTTCTGTCCGATCCTTAGGGATAGCACATAGAGTCAGTCCCCCTCCCCGCCCCATGGCTGAGGTCTTCACAACTTGATGAACTACTGAAAATTGATTTATACAGCGGCACACAGGACATCATCTTCTCATGTGGGTTTATATAGTAAAGTAGCTGGTATCCATCATCGAGAGCCACAGGCCCTTATCAATCCTGACACTCAAAAAATCCAGAAACCAAAAGGTTGCTTGGATTCTGTTTTTTTTTTTTTTAATAACTCGGTTGATGGCAAAAACCTGACCTGCAGTGATGTAAGGCTATTTATTGTCTTTATTTTTCCCACTTAGTGTGACAGTCAGACATTTTCCTGCAGAAAAATTAATAGGCTTGATTATAGAACACTGCCCTAGACTCCACCGGGGGTATTATAGAATATACAATATATGCAACCCATTTCCCTCCAAACATCCAAAGACACAGATCCCTAAATATATCTGACCCCAAGGCTCCGAATGATGGATTGTGGACATGCATTTATTATTTCCACGGGACAGCTGTAATCACTCCTATTGTTCCCTTCAACCAAAAGATATAGAAAATGGGTGTTTGCCCATAACTGAGTGACTTTTTATTTCTCGCTGAAAAAAAATTCAATATATTGTCGAGAGCCAAGCAATAAAATCAGCTTTCCTCTCTTTTTTACACAGTTGATATTTCAAACATTTACTTCTAGCCAGTCCAGATTCCTACAGACTGTTCTCAAACAGAAGAACCCAGTTTTGAAAGCAAGGCCAGTGAGTATCTGCTGGGCCTCAGCACCAGGCATACCCCAGGCTGGGTGCAGAGGTGAAGCAGGGATGCTAAGGGTGAGATCTTCATCAACTACCCCCAAGGCCAAAGTCATCATTCTTTCTTTGTGGTGGTGGCTCACGGGGTGTCCTGCAGGCTCCCAGAGAGTGGCTGCTGACATTAGGCAGGACAGAAAATGTTGTGAACTTGGATGCCGAGCGTGCAAGGAAAATGACAGGTTTCTTTGGGTAATTAGTAATGGCGGTCAGTTCTGACCACGGATGGGTAATGAAGTGGCAGGGGACATCAGTAGCCTGGCTGGCTGGCTGCCTGCTAGTGTTGGCTCCCTCAGAGGAGAACGCATACATATCATGTTTCTGAGTGTCCTCTGGGTCACAATGTTTGGTGTCCTTGACTCCTAAAGGTGTCTGTCTGAGCTTTGTCCCCCACCCTGTTTTTCTTTCCCTGTGTTGGAGCTGAGGCAGATGTGTTGGGGAACAGGTGTTCTGATCGCTGCTGTCTGTTTGCTATGCAAATGGAGACAAACCTCAGAGTCGCCCCTCCCCCAAGTGTACTCAGCTCACTCAGTGAGTGAGACCTCAGAATGGAGATGCTCACTAGCAAACTGACCAGCCACACCTCCGTACCGGAAGTGCCATAATGACAGACAAGAAGAAGCACCTCACTCCCACCACCCCTGAATGTTTGTACCTCTGGCTATACTTCTGTTTGGCCTTGGCTTCTAATCCCCAAACCAATCAAATCTGACTTCTCGGTAGCCATATACCTTTCAAGCCCCTGAAGTACAGCCTGATAAGAACTGACCACATTTTGTAAGACTGATGGAGTAAAGCAAGCCGGGACAGCCATCCTGTTCAAGGCAGACGCGGAAGGCACAGGGGTGAGACACGCGGAAGGGGTAACACGCAGAAGGATGGCGCACTGAACAAGGTCTTGCACCTAGTAGATGCATGACTAGGCAGGACCAGGCATACATGTGTTCTGAGGAGGTACAGTGGGGAGATGAAAGATGACCCACTAAATCTGTCACCTGCTCCACTCTGACAGACTCCCACAAGTTAGAAAAGGCCATGGGCAACACATCACTCAGGTCTCGGGATCTTACTATGACTTTAAGTGGCTACACCATCAGGTGCAAAAGCAAATTCTAGGCTTTTCCAGAACTTCTCTCATCTCTCCGGACTTTTACCATCCACAGCTCCTCCTATTCCACAAAGTAGACAAGTCGCATGACATTGGGAACTGAGTTAAAGTCAGGTTCAGCTTTTTCATCAGTCAGTGTCACTAAGTATCAGAGGCCTATTCTGGGGCTTACTACTCAGGACACAAAGGTTTGCCATGTGTATTTCTCCACAGCCTCCATCAGAAGAGCTAATGAGAGATTCTAGACCTCTGCTTGCTCATGTTAAAAACTGCGGGCTGACAACACTGGCTGCACTTTACAGTTAGCCTGAGGAACACGGACATGCCATGACGTATCTCACAAGAGACAGGTGTGCAACAGATATCAGACCTCCCTGCACTCATTTTTTTCTTGAATCTTTGCTCAGAACTGCCCTCCCCGCCCCCACCCCACCTCGCTAAGTCTTTGCCTTTCATCTCAACTTTTCCATGGCCGACACATGTGTAAGATTCATGAACTGCTGATCTTACTGAAGTGTCCGCCGACTAGTTTCCTGACATTCTGCAGCTGCAGCAATCTTGAGACTGCCCCTACTTACTGTGGTTGGACTGAATCTGTGTCTTACCTTGACCTAGCTCCTTGCCTCTCATGATCTTTTTTTTTTCATTATTGTGCTTTATATGTCTTGTTCTTGTTCTAGAAGTATCTGACTGATTTATTCCGCAAGCCCCCTTTAAAAGGGAGAGAGCAGATGTCATTCAGAGTCCCTCAAAGACTGGGGCTCAGGAACCAGTCTCTCTAACAGTTGAGGCAGAGGAAATCTCCTCATCAGAAGCCCTCTGATTCCCAGATCTAAATGGCTTCACCAATTGCTCCTTCCCAGCTCCCAGTGTGGCCGGTTCTTCAGACTCCTGCCAAGGACCTTCCACTTCAGGTAGAAGAAATAGGTGCCAAGTGACAGCCCTCACTGGAGGGTGATCAGAGGGATGGCATGACAGCCCATGGTGGGCAAACCCAAGGGTCTACCTCCTTCCTCTGTGTGTCTCTCAGAACAGGACCTCATGGTGCCAGCCTCTAGCCTACAGGGAGGGTAGATAAGAACTGACCTTATCTGACTCCACAGCCCTTTCTGCTTTCCACCCCTTAGTGCCAGTGTACAGCTTAAGGAAAGACCACAAGACCAAGATGAGAATGGGTTCAGTAACTAAATAGCCAAGGGCAGGACAGACAGACAGACAGACAGACAGACAGAACAGAGAAAGCTGCTCTTCTTGAGGCAGTGCTTAGGAGAAACCGAACCATCTCCATTGATGAAAAGAACTTGACTTTCCTCCCCATTTCTCTCCCTTCTTCCCCCCGTTCTTCCTGGGGTCCTTCCTTCAGCTTTAGCTTCTCTTGCTTTTGCCTTTTTCCGGTGTTTGGGGGATGGAGCCCAGGACTTTGTACATGCTGGGTAAGTACTCCATCACTAGGCTCTATCCCCGGGTCTTTGTACATGCTGGGTAAGGACTCCATCACTCGGCTCTATCCCCGGGTCTTTGTACATGCTGGGTAAGGACTCCATCACTCGGCTCTATCCCCGGGTCTTTCTTTCAATGGCTTTTTCCTGGATGCTGCTTCTGGTGACTTAAGGGCCTATCCAAAGACATGGGAACCTTAGACAGAGCTTTTCAGTTCATATGACAGACTCTAGTCCACAGTAAGTTACAGACTTGGACATTCCAAGGGCCGGGCTGGGGGATAAGCTGGAGCTAAGAGGACACTGGCCGTGCCCACAGATGGGGACATCAAACTCAAGGCAGACTACTACACACCAGACACAAACGTGTATGCTCACTGATTTTGACGTGAGTTTATCCTATATCCAAAATGCATTCTATTGCAAGCAAATTATTTTTCTTATATTTGTATTTTTTTTACAAATGGCAAAACAAAAGCCTAGGGGACTTGGAAACATAAACATGGTCAGAGAGCTAGGGAGCAGAGCATGAGGGTCCTCATCGATCCAAGTGACCCCGTGTCACAGGGCTCCTGGGGAAACCTACAAAAGTGCCTGCTCGGCATAGGCTGCCCAATACAGTTTCCTGAGTTAACCTGTTATCTTCCATTTTTTGATATCCAAAGTTAATTCCTTCCTGGACCAATACTCACTGCCACTCACTGTAGTGATATTTCATCTGTATTTTAATAAATAAAGCTTATCTGTAGTTCAGAGATTAAAAAACAGACACACTGGTCAGCCTTACAGACCAGGAAGTGGTGACACACACCTTTAATCCCCGTAGCCACACTAGCTGCCATTGAAACCATACAGCATTGGTGTGCCTTTAAAAAAATCAGTAGTCCAGTGGAGGCAAAAGGTAGACTATCTGGGGTACAACCCAGGATGCCAGATACTCTGTGTGAATTTTTTTTCCTCTCTCATACATA
The DNA here is from genome assembly GCA_963919715.1 of Microtus obscurus. NCBI lineage: Eukaryota > Metazoa > Chordata > Mammalia > Rodentia > Cricetidae > Microtus > Microtus obscurus. Next base: position 25,618,975 of record CAWTZC010002521.1, read on the forward strand.
CTTTTGAAGCACCCTACCCTACCACTAGATCCCTCAACAGAACCCACCACGACCAATGTGCACAGTGTAGCATTCTGGTGAGATTCGCCTGTGCGTTGTTAGGAGCAACAACGAGTGGTGTATCTCAGGACCCTGGAAGACAGTAAGACTCCAGGTCACCACTGCTACTGCAAAGCAGGCGACTCCGGGAAGGGTCTTTCCTCGGGGGCTTTGGCTTTCCTACCCATTCCTATTCATGGGAGGGTTAGCAGTGGCTGCTGAAAAGGCAAGATGGACTAGAGAAAAGTGAACATTGTAAGTCACAGACGGTCACATCAAAGGGAGGTTTGTTTCCATCCCTCTTTGGGCTGTGTATTAAGAGCACGGGCCCAGTAGGGAGAACAGAATCGGGGTTGTTGCAGAATAGATTCCACTGCATTTCACAAAGGTATGCATGCTGAAAGTGTGGCTCTGTAACAACAGACAGACAGAAAAGAACCGAAGAGAAGTCAGTATATGGGATAGGAGACTGAGTGAGGACCAGGCAAGAATTCTGGGGCCCACACAGAGGATGGCAGAGTAGACTCCAGGATAACTAAGCAAGGGCATTCCTGTCCACCAGGGGACTCTAGGACTCAGTCTAAAAAAAAGGAAGAACACTCAAACTAGTCAACATCCAGAATTGTCCCATCAAAAAAAAGATGGAGAAAATGTTTTATAAATAGATAACGGAGTTTTATTCAACCATAAATGAAAGTGAAAGAATGTCACTGCAAGAGAACCGGATGGATCTGGATGTTGTGATGCTGCTAAGTGAAGCGAGACATGCTATCACAAAAGAGTCAAATATCACACTTTATTCCATATGCGGAATCTCTCTCCGTGTGTGTGTGTGTGTGTGTGTGTGTGTGTGTGTGAGAGAGAGAGAGAGAGAGAGAGAGAGAGAGAGAGAGAGAGAGAGAGAGAAGGAACCAGCCAGTGGGAATGAGGAGAGAACAAGAGAGGGTGACTTGAGGGTAAAGACGAAGGAAGTACAAGGATATTCAAGTCTACAAATATCACAATGAAATCCATTATTTCGTACAATCCTTTTTAAAAATGACTAAAAAGTCTTTTCTAAAGGAGAAGCAAGACTCAGCCAAGTGGAAGGCTTTCCTCTTGGAGCGACAGCACAGACATCCCATGATGTGGGAGTGTCATATATCAATCTGTTGATTTCATTGGTTCAATAAAGAAACTGCCTGGGCCCTGATAGGACAGAAAATTAGGTAGGCGGAGTAGACAGAAGAGTATGCTGGGAAAGAGAAGCTGAGTCAGGAGTCGCCATGATGTTCCCAGTCCCTGCAGACGCAGGCTAGAATCTCCCCGGTAAGCACACCTTGGGGTGCTACACAGATTATCAGAAATGGGTTAGGTCGATATGTAAGAGCTAGCCAATAATGGGCCAGGCAGTGATTAAATGAATCCAGTTTCCGTGTAATTATTTTGGGGCATAAGCTAAGCTATGCGGGCGGCCGGGTGCGGGGGAACACAGCCGGTCGCCCCAATTACTACAATCCCACAGAAGCCCGAGTAGGATGATGTACAGAGAGACACAGGCAAGTTTAGTATGGGGGACTTCACAAGGACAGTCACCAACCTCTGAGAAGAGATAGGGTGTGTGTGGATGTAGCTACTCTGCAATGGTTTCCTAGAGGCAGAAGCACAGAGACAGCCTCGTGTGTCCCCAACCAAAAAACCCCTCGGCCATTCTTACTGGGATTTGCTGGAAATTTCCTGAAGGCCAACCAGTCCCAAACAACGGAACGAGAGTTCTGACTGTTCCAGCAAATGAGAATCGAGGGGTTCCGTATTCTTCCCCGAGGAGCGAGCATCAACTGAAATGAGAAGTCAGTCTGCATATTTACATCTTATTTTCCTCTCCCTTGAAACGTTCCCAAACAAGGGCTGATCTGCTGGGAAGGCAAAGAAAAAACTTGCAATCCCTGCTACCAGAGCTAAGGATGGGAGACTGCTGAAGGGGGGAGCGGCTGCTTTCTGCTGTCAGGCTAACAAAGCCTTTGGTATTTTACAGTGTGAGAGGGAGCCCAGAGTCTGAAGACAACCTAGAGAGGTCCCGTTAGGCATGCTAGGATGAGGTTCCCTGATAAAAGCAGCCGGAACTATCAGCAGCTTGACTAACAGATGCTTGCTAATTTGATAAACCTAAGGCACACACATCGCAGCATCGCACACCAAAGGGGAAGGACACGGAAAAACGGGTTGGAAGAGACAGACAGAGTCAAACTGGGCGGTTCCTAGTTGCCCTGATTGAATTACTATGACCTTAGGGCAAGCTGTCCAAACTCTGTAAGTTCCTTTGTCTGTCAAGAGTAGGTGATAAAACCTTCCTTGTTTTGGTTGTGAGGATTAATTGGAATTGTGTGTGGAAAGGGCCCAGCAAAGTTCCCGACTGCAACCTGCCTTCAATAAGAGGTAATTTTTATTATCTCATGAACCCAAACTCCACCCAAGGCAGTCACCCTTCTAGAAACAGAAGGCAAACTGAGAGCTAGCAGGTCACTTCCTGAATACATATTTGTTGGCTGGTTCTGTAATTAGTTGGCTACCTACCCAGGAGGCATACTTGTCTACACACACTCTCCAGGAAGGTTTCTCAAGACTTCTGGAGGAAGGAGCTGCCTTATCAACCAGACCACACAGACCACACCTCTCTGCGCTGATTGACAGTTAAAGGTTAAATCCCCAGCACGGAGCCAGACCTTGCATGGTTCTTCTCCAATCATTGCTATGTTTTCTTAGCTACTTTTTTTTTTTTAAACCACGCAGATTCTTTTTGAAGAACTTCCCAGAACACTGCATAACGATGGAACAAATAGTTTCTAACTTCAGAGCACTGTGAACCTGAACCTGGTGATCTCCGTGCACTTGGGGCAGAGCTCATCTAAGCGGCACCTCCCCACACAGGGCTGGAAATTGCTACTGTCTCCAAGGTCCCTTTTTCTCCATTTCCTCCCGTGAAATGGGCTTTGATTTCACCATTGTAATCTGGTGAAGTCAAGATCAACCACATTGCAGCATACTTTGGCAATGAACTGAAATTGATGGTCCACCGTTCAAACTCTAGCTTCCAGCCTCAGTTTCCCCATGAACAAAATGGAGATGATAGCCATACCCACCTTGTAGGGCCAAAGTGGACAGGGGACAATGCATGCCGATGCTTAGCACAGGGCCTGGCACAGAGTAAACACAGAGTGGAAGTTGCTTACAGTCATTTTTCTCCTATCGCATCTGTCCCCCTGCCGTTTATGACACTGTTTGGCACTTTTCCATTTAAAGAATGCTCCACAATTTACCCTCAGGTCTAGACTCTGCAGTCCTGAATGTTATGCCCGAGGTATCACGCAGGGGGCACTTTACCCAAGGTGGATTTAAAAGAACCCTTAATATGCCAGACCTCACCTCAGAGGAGCTTTGATAGGCATTGGTGAAGTCTTTAATTGTGAAAACTTAGAACAATTTAAAATATTGATTTAAAAGTCATTGACTAGTAAATTAAAAATCAGAGTGAGGGGACATCCAGAAGAAGTAAAAGCAAGTGATTCCTAGATGTTTTATATATATTGAGAGAGAGAGAGAGAGAGAGAGAGAGAGAGAGAGAGAGAGAGAGAGAGAGAGATTGATTGATTGATTTAGTGCCTGGCTCCTGTGTTAAGGATCCTCCCCAGCCCCTCCTTCCCTGAGAAACTAAGCATGCATGGAAGTGTTACTTGTGTAGGCCTTGTGCTAAGCACTGGAAAAAGAAAAGGTCACAGGTAAGTCAAGAGTGCTTCTGCCCTCTCAGAGCTCACATTCTAGGGGCACAGATGTACACAAAGACCACGAGTCCTCCAACCAAGAAAGGACAAGCCAGAGCTTCAGACCCCATGTGGGACATCAAGAAGCAAAAGGTATTTTCCAAACAGGGTAACACCAATATGGAGCGATTTCAGCCATTTTTATTAGACAGTTTTGCTGGTTATAAAACTAACACACAACGGTCAAAGAACACTGGGAAAGCTCGTTATCAGAAAACTAAAACAGTAACCATTTTCTTACCCCTAGAGGGAATGATGGATACATTCCAGAGCGTTCCTCTATTAATCTTCCAACCCGCAAATTTCACCAGTCTATGTACAACGAGAAAGACCTTCTTGTTCCATTAACATTAAACATAAGCATTTTACACCGAGGTCAGTCCAAAAAACAAAACAAAACAAAACCCTGAATCTTTGCTTTGATAACCAAGCCCAGGAGCTGAAGAACCAGCGCTTGCCTCAAGAAGGAACTGATGTTGACTTGGATGTTGCTGAGCAAGTTGCATCCGAGGTACCCACAGAGCATCATCCCAACTAGGGACAGGGCCTGGAGACCTTGCAGAGCTGGAGTCAGTACTCAGGAGACAGTTCAGGCCTAAAGAGTTCTCAGCACACAGGCAGTGGTTGACGCCATGGGAGTGGAGGCTGTCCCACAGGGAGGGTGTGCAGGGTGAGCGGAGAGATGACCAGGGTAAGGCCCCTGCCCTCTAGAAGCTCACAGTCTAGTTGTGTTCAAGTACAAGTCATTGACCCCCAGCTAGATTGTAAGCTCCTTGAGGGCAGTCACCACTTCCAACACAGCTGTCCCTCGTCAACCTAGGGGGCTAGGTTTCTGTAAAGCCCTGGGGCAGGAGCGGTCAGGCTTGAGGAACGGACCTTATTAGGGAAAAAACAGGGTTAGGGGAGCCAAGTCACCAATGAATTTCTGAAGTCATACTTTTACATTGATAGAAAATTGACAATGACAGCATACTAAAAACATTAAAAATCTGTGAAAAAATCATCAACACATCAACATATATTAACAGCATACACTTCACGAGTAATTTTCATTGACTGTCCATTTAATAGATCTCTCTTCATAACTGTAACAATATATATCTGAAATCATTTTTTTTTGTACTCTGGAGAGAAATATAACCGCTAAGAATCATTTCTGTCAGTGTGGTTTCCCACATAACTGGTCAGGGCATTCTGTTTTATTGTTCTCATCTTTAATTAGGTAAGTGCTCTACCACTTTTGAGTGGCACTCCTATCCCAGTACTAGACATCACTGGCTTTTATGACGCTAGTCTATTGACTCTAGTCTGTCTCTTTGTCCCACATACAAATACAAACGCTTGCCCATGTCCTGACAGACAGGATCCCTGCTGAGGTCCGACCATCCCCCTGCCACTAACATCTTCCTCTCTCTTCACGGACACTTTCTTCCTCTGTTCTGCATCCCATCTACTTTGGGAAAAGTATCTTCGCGCCCCAAGGGAAGAGGCAGACTCCTCCCTAACTTGGATCCTCTGTAGCTTCTCCGAGAATGTATGAGGGTGGAGCTATCAATGTTACAGCTGAATGGCATTCGTTTTGAAGGCTTAACGCATTCTTCGCTTGCTAGCTTGGGGTGAATGTTTAAAGAACCGCCGCTGAACTTAGCCATTTCCCAGACCAAAGTAAAGGCTGTGGATTCTATTCCCCCTCGCCGCTCTCACTGCTCCAAATGAATATTAAACCTTCACCTAGCACAGACATGGAAATACTTGTAGGCACATTTAATTTTCCCGTCTGGCAGGTCATGACGACAAGAAGCAGCTAATAGATGCAATCTATCTGCATGCAGGAAGGCAGTGTTGAGTTCCACATGGCGTGCTGTCAATAGAGTCAAGGGATACGGCCCTTTAGTGAGGAAATTCTCCATCTTTTCCAGCTCTTGGACCACCTGAATAAACCCGAAGACCTGCTAACCATTGGTTCCCATAGAATATTTACGACCCAAACTTGTCACCAGGACTAAATGGGAGGACAAACATTGCTGGATAAGACATCAGAATGACAATGCCTTTTCAATGAAGGAATCGGGTGCACGTATGCAACCCTTTACAGTCTACAGGATATTTCCACACACATTTTATAGCACTATTTCTTCACAGCACCCCCTTGGAGGTATTCAGGGGAGGTATTGATTGATATCTCCATTTTGCAAATGCAGAAACTGAGGCTTACCCTAAGGAAGTGGTCAGAGGAGGACGTTTCCCCCACCAATGCTCTGTTTCCTGTCGACTCACAAGAGGAAAAGGAAAAATGAATTGGGATGCCATTCCATCACCATGGAATTGCCAGCATCCGAGAGGCAGTCCCTGGACTTCCAGTCTCCCTCATCCACAGCACTTTCTCCCCTGGTCCACTCGACGCCCTCTAGTGGCCATCCAGGCTACCCACAGTCATACAGAAGTATTGTGGGTAGCAGAAGTGACACTGGACATCACTCAAATATACACCCCCGCCCCCCCGCACGTCTCATTGTCTCCCAACCCAGCTTTTGTGCCTCCTGTCTAACAAATGAGGTGAATTGTAGACAAATAAGGTGGATTGTAAAAAAATGAAATTCTCTTAGCTCCAAGGCTTGAAGTGGAAGAGTCTCCCTGAAGTCTACCAAACTTTTGATAAGTAGCAGGCCTAAAATTTGAATGCAGCTTGGTCAGTGCCAGCTTTTTGAGTTGCTTCCCTACCTGCCTCTCTGCTTATAAGGAGCAGACCAGGCTCACAAGGTCCAGAAGTCTCCCAATTGGGACGATACCAAACGCTCATCACAGGTACCTTTTGGAGAAGTACAAACAGGCCCGGCAAGGCACTGACCCTGACCAGGGTCATATGCCCACAGTGACAGAACCAGGATCTGAACTCGTGGATGCTTGATCAGCAAGAGAACTTGATTTTATTTTCTGGACAGAAACAACCCCAAGAGCCATGAAACCTCTCGCTAGCTTACCAACCAGAGGTCTGCTCTGTTTTAGTTCCTCCCTCCCTCTGCTCTGTCCCACCACGATTCAGGGAAAGGGGCCACCCTAACAGGGGTCCTCATGGGCACCAAAGCAGATCATGTGACATTGTAGTTAAGCTTCTCCCAGCAAAACCTCCTTCCTGAGAGAAAAAGTCTTTTCTTAAATGAGTTCACCGAGAAGTTCCAACTCTAGAAAACCACAAACTTCCCACACCAAGGGCGTGGGGATGGGTCTACTCTTACTTCACAAGATCTTTGACCTGGATGCTGAGCTCCAAGCAGAGGAGTAAATTAACTTTCATCTCGATTTTTAACAGAGGTTCCAGAAATGACACTCGGTACCACAGACACAACGGGCACACATGGTCTCACCAACTTTCCCAATGAGCTCAAGATAAATGAGGCCTCGGGAGGCATTTGTAGATGAAACTGGTCCTCTTGCTGCCCAGCCTGAGCATCCAGGCACTCAGCAGAGCCCACACTCAGCACCAGCATGGGTCAGGCATATGTGAGCGCCCATTTCCACCGCGGATCCCATGCACCTGCACTTATACAACGGCTGGGGTAGGGAGTACCTTCAAAATTACATCTTTACGGCTCTAGCCTTTCTCTTCTGGGTACTGGGGGTTGAACCTGGGACATCATATATGCTAGGCAAGCACTCTGCAGCTGTACTGTGTGCTCATTTCTCCATATCTGTCCACCTCTTGGGGACAGGAGTTAGCTACGTTGACCAAGTAAGCCTTGAACTTGATCCTCCTCCCTCAGACCTCTGAGTAGCTGGCATTTCAAGCCTGTGCCACCAGGTCTAGATATATGTCGCTACACCTCCCAAATTTATAATAGGGGAAGCAGCAAAAATAAAATTAAAAATGTCCACCCATTACTAAATAATGGAGCCACTTGTTGAGAGCTGGATGACAGGCAAGCACCCCAATAGGTATCTCTTATGAATCCCTTGATTTCATGCTCACAACAACCCAGGAGACAGGTATCCTTTCATATTTGTCAGGGAGGAAATTGAGGATCAAGGTTAAGCATTTGTCTGATCACACATTAGTAACGACAGAAGCAAAAGTGAAATTTGGTCCATCTAGCGGATGCCTGTGCTTCGGTAGGGGGAGGAGAGCCCAATAGATGCCTTTAACTGTCAAATAAAAATCGCAGAAAATATCACAGACATTTTTAACAGATATGATTACTTCAGCAGAAACAGCCACTGTTAGCATTCACAGGTATGATTCTCTCATCTGCTTGAGTTTGAGGACTGCCTGGTCTACACAGTAAGTTCCAGGGTAGGGCTATATGGTAAGACCCTGTATCGATAGAAGAGAAGGAGGGACAGAAGAGATAGATCGAGATTTGATTCCTAGCATCCACATGTTCACTAAAAATCACATGTAACTCCACTCCCAAAGGATCTAGTCCCTTCTGCAGCTTCCAAAGGCACTGCGGGCACAGACATAACTATATGCTTAATAATTACACACAGGAAAATGAATCAATCCTTTAAATTACACATGTGATTTGTAGGTTGCTTTCTTCTTTTGCAATACGCCTTGAACATGTCCCCACATCTTACAGTTTCCCCCACACCCCTTACTGAACAGCTGTATATATAATATTCTGCATCTGAGCTGCCATAGCTAACGCTTCTCATGGGGCAGGTGAATGATTTCCAGCCCCTGGGTATGGACATAACGTAGAGATCATCTCTGCCCACCTACTTCCTCTCCATTTGCATTATTTCCTACGAAGCTTTGGACTTGAGACATGCTCCGAATTTTATGTCCTTATCTAGAACCTTGACTAGGCAAGAGCATCTCCTAGGGGAGTTTCTAGAATACTCACACAGCCCACTACAGAGCAAGAAGAATCTCCAGTGGGAATGGGATGGAGTGGGGTACATGCTTTGGTGACTCTAACCACAGATGCCAGTACTGATGATCAGCCCTGTCCCTTCTTCTGGCTTGACTGTACAGATGAGCTATCTCAGTGGAAGAGAGGGCCTGTAGTAAGAACAGCCAGCAGAGCCTACGGCCTGCAGACAATTGTGTAGCTCTCATAGATGCTCCTTCCAGTGTCTTGACCTCAGACACACCCACAGGCTTCCTGCACTGTTACTAACCTAGTATTGCTTCGAAATTGACTGCCCCTTGAATCAATCTATTTAAGAAGGAAAATGCATCCCATTATGGTCATCTAAGAGACATCATCTTGTGGACAGAAAGAAAAGTTTAAGCACAAATGCCAGGAAAACCCAGTGGATACTGTGGCTTCCTAAGCCAGACTCAGGCCTTTGTTAAACAGGGAGCCGAGCGAGCGTCACTGAGGTATTAAATATCTACCAGTGCCAAGATCTGTCTCTGTCCTCAACTAAATTACAAAGAGGGAAGAGGAACTGAAACCGACGTTATCACCACGTGAGTCACTGGCATTTAACACCGTGCTTAGGTACCCCACACAGCCATCTGGTACCGGTCCCCGATGGAAAACACTCACGGGCCCGACCTTCTCCATTTACATGGGAATAAAAGATCCCTAGAGGCTATGGGATAAAAAACTTTGCTAGATCTAAGTCTAGCAGCAAAACTGAGCCAAGAGCTCAAACCTCCTGTGAGCCTGTCTCATTTGATGGCTCTTGGATTTGTTTTTCAACTTTGGGCAGTGGCATATGCCGGAAGAGAAACAGAGTTTATTTTGGTATTTGTTTATGAGAGCTCAAAGTCTATTATGACAGCAGAACCCGGCCTGTGAGCCTGTCTATGGTCATTTTCTTGATTGTTGGTTGATGGGGGAGAGCCACTGTGGGCAGGTAGCAAGCCAATAAGCAGCCTTCCTTCACACGCTCTACTTTAAGCTGCTGCTTCGGGTTCCTGCCTTGACTTCTGACACCAATGGCCTGCAACCTGGAAGCCAACTAAACCCTTCTTTTCTCCAGTTGCTTTTGTCTTTTGTGCATCTGTCACAGCAACAGAACTAAAGCTAGGACGGAAGGGTATGGACAATTTTCAAGGTGTTGATTAGGTTGGGGGTACAGCTCAGTGGGAGAACAAACACCTGCTTACCATACATGACATTCTGGGTCCCTCCTCCAGCACTTACGAAAAAAGTAAAACAAACCATTTGCTAGTTTCGCTATCCTTAGCAAGAACTAGCATAGCCACATTAATCATTTAATGGTTAGCAACTAGCTGATATTTATTGGGTACTTACAATATACTTGGCACTGTGCTAAACCCCTTCGTTAACACTAACCCACTTAATCCTCACATGAACTCTATAAAGGATCATTACTATCTGCAGTACACAGAACTGGGAACCAAGGTTGGCACTGAGGTGCAGCAGTTTTTTTTCCAGATCACACAGGTAAAAAAGGCTTGATGCCTCGATACCAACCCAGACAAGGTAAAAACTGATCAAACTCATCAAAAGCATAAACTGATCAAAGGCATATTCACGAGAATGGAAAACAAAAGTTCATTGAGGTCTCCTTTTATTTTTATTTTACTTGAATTATAGCCCTATGAGGAGGGGCAACATAAAAGCTAAAACAGTTTAACGAATAGTTTATCCATCGATCAGCATAACGGGTGTGGCTGTGTTCCCCAAACACCACTGTGTGTTGGAATCACCTAGGAGGCTTGTTAGGACAGAGACTGGGGAGACCAGCCCCTGGTTCTCACTCAGCAGGTCTAGGGTGGGGCTTGCTTGAGACCACACATTGAGAGACACCAGGTCACAGGTTCGTGTGCTGGAGTGGTAGATAGGCCTCATCACGATCTTGTCTGCTTTTTGTGTGACTTTCAGCCAGTCACAGAGTCTGTTCTCAGCTTTAAAGGAGAAAATGCCATCAGCTAAAGCCCACTGAAGTGTGCATTGCATGAGGTTATGTATATAACCTGCCAAATGACTACTGTAGAGTGGGTATTCAAAAAGTGGCTTCTAATAATACTGACTAGTGATCCACAGAGAAAATTCATGTTTTTTGCCACCGACTGCCTCAACAGAAAGAGAAAATAGTGCATTGACCCTTTGGTTCGATGAGAGACAACTCATCCCAAATAATCTCTCTCTCTCTCTCTCTCTCTCTCTCTCTGAGACACACATACACACACGAGTTTTACATACCGCAGGCTATTTTCAAAACTGGATACTTAATCTGCGATAACAAACTTCTGATCTTCCTGCCTCTATTACCAAGTGCTGGATTTCCAGGCATGCACCGCCATGCCCATCTGAAGCAGTGTTGGGGACTTAACCTGGGGCTTTGTGCGGCTAAACAGGCACTCTACCAACTGAGTGAAACCCCAACCTGTGTCTACTTTTTTTATGCAGAAAAAAAAATGTTAGAAAATGGTGGCAGGTGAAAAAGAAAGGCAATAGTGATGGGAAGCCCACTGGAGCCAAAGCCAGTGGATTAGACAGGGGTGTTTTTCCCAGCACTTATTCTTCCTAGAGGAGCATGGCCTGCTGGGAAAGGACTTAGAGGCCAAACTGAGGTACTTGATAGAATCTGGTTTGTTTGAAGCTCACTACAGAACAATCATTATAAAATAGCAGTTTAATTGCATGGGGTTTTAAAAGTACTTTGTTCTTAAATGGAATAAATGGGAAGTACTAAGCAATCCCTTTAGCCTTTCTTTGCCTAATTTGCAAACTATTACCTGTGAGGGATAAAGGTGTGTGTGTGTCTGTGTGTGTGTGTGTGTGTGTTGGCACGGGCCTCACAAACGTGTGTGTGCATGTATATGATCACAGTATTTTTAAAACAAGTCACACCTTTTGTGAGTCTCTTCCTGAAAACACAGAACGTCTGAATGCCAAGGCTGGAACTTGGTGCTGGGACTTAAATAGTTGCATGGTACCGTAGTGGGGGGTACCTGGGTCTATCGCAGAGTTTCCTGAGAGTACTTAGAACATAGAACATTTAAAGATTCAGGTGTGACTCAAGGGAGGGATGCATTTCTAAGGCTATCTGAGGTGCTGTAGCTGAAGGAAAGCAGTCAGCATTTGAAGTGAAGTCTTGCCTTCTCCGAGCCTCCTTCAACTAAGTGGCAATAGAATAGCCTGTGTGGTGGGTGTGCAGCCAGTACTGTGGGCTGAGATACAGAGCTTCTGGTACATGGAAGGCATTTAACGAGAGTGAGTTGCTCTCCCTCCCCACTTCTTTCTCTTGCCACCTTCAAAGCCCTTAGATTTCCATAGTTAAGTTCCAGGCTCTACCGAGAGGAGAGTCTCTCAGTATCTCTCCCATGTCACCCAAGCCCCAAGGCCCTGATGAGTCATCCCTGTGTTCCTCTTCACATACACAGACACACACATAGACACAGATACACGCAGGCACAGAGAGACACATACAGACACACACGCACACAGACAGACAAACACATAGAGACTCACACATACATACAGACACAGACACACACATACAGACTTACAGACTCACATACATACAAACAGACATGGGCACACAGGCACATACAGATACAGACAGACACACACACACACACTGCTGCCCTATAAGCCCAAGACTCCTATTCCATACAGAGTACTTCTAGACTCACTTACAGCCAGGCCGCTTAGCCATTTCACACGTACTGGAAGTGAAACCCAATGGAGAGGCTGAAGGTCTCAGTGCTCAGGTCACAGGTCTGCAGAGTCCTGGGTTGTTCACAGACCTTCTGCCTTCACTGGAGCCCACAGTGGTGCTAACACTGTAACACCCAAACAGCCTGCTGAAGGTCACTGCAGAACCCCACTGTGTTGAGTGGCTTCACTCTTGCTTGGTTTGATGATAATTCATGCTCTACCCAGGCACTTCCAGGTAGGTACTGCTAGCCCGCCTCTCTTACAGCTGAGACTTCTCCACAGCATAAACTGGGCTCTGGCCCGCTGGTGCCTTCTGGCTCTGCCTCCTGCTCCCCCTCCCTTCTGATCTGGCAGTGTTCCTGTCTCCTTTGGGACTCCCACGGCAACCTTTCTCCTAGTTTCCCCATCCACCAAAGGGAGGAAGGTAAGAGCAGCTCCTAGGTTGCATCCCCCCCCCCCATCTCATCAGCAGGTCACGATAGAGCTCAGAGAAGGGACGCTCAGCTGAGTTAGCGCTCACCTCCGGAAGGCTGCTATACGGAGGGCCCTGTTTCAGCTCTGTTAACGTGTAAAGACAAGCACTGGGCAGCAGTTCAAACCACCAAACAACATAGTTAAACACCACCAACTGCTCCCTGTCAAGAGAGAAGTCCACAGCAGGAGGAGCTGAGCTCTCAGTTCCCACTTGGCAGAGGAGCCCGGCAGGGCTTGATGTGGCTTGGCCACCACCATGCAGACCTCCTTCCTGTTGGGTTGAGACCCTCAGCTCTCAGGGGTCAAGTCATGAAAAAAAAAAAAAAAAGATGGTAGCCTGCGGATAGGCACTGTGACAGCCCAGGAGCCCCGAAGACCCTGAGAAAGGACAGAGACTTCTCAGTCCTTTTAATGTTTTTCAGCTCATTTGAGCCCCAGGACATTCTAGCGGTCTGCCAGAAGGAAAGGTTAACCAACAGGGTGAGAAATGACAACCTGGAGATGTCTGGCTCCCTCAGAACAGTCAAGCTTAGGGACAAGCCCTCTGTTGCCCAGGAACCCAGGACAGCCTTAGCAATGACGCTAGGAAGAGGCTCCGAGTCCAGCGGTTATCGGAGACTCCCCTGAACGTGGAGCATCCCCTCCCTTCTTCGGCACAAAGCAAGATGACTTGAGTCCAACGATCTGAGACAGTCATCCCACAGGTCCAAACCTAAGTCTCCTCACATGTGATGTAAGAAAATAGGAGACCTTATCCACTGGGCTTTCAAGAATTTAAAATGAATTATTTACAAAGTGATTTAAAAATGTACCATGGCACCATAAACACTCATGAGCATTAACTGAGTAGATACTATACCTTCCAACTGCTTCCTAGAGCAAACCTCTTAGGAAACACATTCATTATCATATCTTCCTGCCTTCCTGTATTCAGGTTTTTTTTTTTTTTTTTTTTTTTTTTTTTACCTGTATCTCTAGACTTTTCTGCCTGATCACAGTGTGGAGAACTCTGGGTCACTGGGGCACAGTCCAAGGGCATCTTCACTGCAGCGTGGTTGCCACTGCTGCCCCACCATTGAGGCTGCACACAGACAACACATGGTCCATCGGGGAAGAGAGAAGCAGAGTGGGTCATGACAGAACAAAGTCCAGTGCAGAGAACGACAGGCTCTAGGTACTGCTTACCCAGCATCTTAGCGATGTTATAGCAACCATGGATCACCTAATCAGATGTTGGGGGTGGGGTATGTAGGTCTCGTCATTCTCAAAGTGCTACCATTTAAAAAATGAGAAACAGCAAAAAGAGGTCACAATAAACACACACACACACACACACACACACACACACACGCACAGTTTGAGCCTTTTAGAACACATGGAGGCTGCCCTAGCTCTGGTCCTATTATACACTGGGCTCTCAAACCTCCTGGCAATGGGTCCTGCTCTTGAGATGATGCTAGGCTCACACACCAGGCTCCTCTCAGCTCCTCGGGCAGCTCTCACCTTTCTGAGAAACTAGCCACTGATTCCAGGCCTCTGGTTTGCTGCTCCTCAGGAGCCACAGCCTTTGGGCAAGGAGCTGGATGGTTCTGCCTCTGCCTGCTCTACGAGCCTCTCTATCCCGGCGCAGGGACTCCGGTCCTTCCTGTTGACTGGTATGTGTACATCAGCGGAAAGGCGTGTGTGTTCCCATGAGACCTTACTGGCCAGCCCCTAGCAGCTGCCTCAGCTGGAGAGGGCCGGCTCACTCCAATTTGGAGACGATTTTAGCTCATGAAAACTGCTTATTAGGAATGTTGGTTCAACATACCAACCGAATGTAATGCATAAATCATGTTTGGATCCTAGTTTAGGGAGGAAATAAAGAAACCGTGAAGACATGTTTGCACCATCAGGGCACTGTGATGTGAACTGGAAATCAGAAGGCTATTTACGGTGTTATTAGTTTTCTTTTCTTTCTTTTTTTTTTTTTTTTTGAGGTATAAGCACCATATTGTGAGGACATAAAAAATGTTTTAGCTAGCTCTCTGTGCACACAGAGACCCGTATTCACAGAATGAAGAAGAGGATACACATATTCACATGTGCCATACATGCACATGAATAAAGCATACATCAAAGATATTTTAAGTAAAAGGAAGATTAAATCCTTGGGGCCCTGCACAGACTTTATTCACACACCCTTTAGACGAAGAACTGAACAAAGCAATACATTTATCCCCATGACTCAAAATTCAACTTGCCTTTCTCTCAAAGTAGGAAAGCCTTTAGTTCCTGGTCCTGCACCTCTTCTTGAATACACACAGACACAGGCCGGCAAACACTCACATGTGCACACCCTTGCACTAGAAGGCACTTTCTTCAAGCTGAAGCCCGAAGAGAAAATTCAGAAGAGTTTTTACAGAGCAATGGCAGCCTGGGTCAGTCTCCATTCCAGACTGTGCTGGAAGACCGAGGTTCAAACTTTGCCAGTGTGTGTTTTTCCCTCTTTCTTTCTTCCTCCCTCCTTCCCTCCCTTCCTTTCTTTCTAAGGCACATGGGTATTTTGGCTGCATGTATGTATCTGTACCACGTGCATGCCTTATGCCTGAGAAGGTCAGAAGAAAGCATGGCAGCTCCTGGATCTGGAGTTACACACGTTATGAGTCATGGTGTAGGGCCTGGAGTGTAGAGACTGAGCCCACCTCCTCTGCAAGAACAGCAAGTGCTCTTAACTGCTACTGAGCTTCACTCCAGCCTTTGTGTGGCTGTTTTCGAGAGACCATTGAACAGATCCAAGTGTCACTTCCTCCAGTATCACCCGGGATTGAAATGAACTGACTGCGAATCCCACAAGGGTAACATGAGCACCAGGAGAAAGAACGGCTGTGAAGATGCTGGGTCAACATTTTCTGACACTCCCTGTGATTCCAGCACAGAAGACTGCCGCTGGTGTGCTGGTGCAAGCTTTTAATCCCGGCACTCGTGAGACAGAGGCAGACAGGTCTCTAAATCTCTAAAGCAAGCCTGGTCTACACAGTGAACTTCAGGCCACCAGAACTACATAGTGAGACAATCTCTCAAAAAGCAAAACAAAATACAACAAACAAACAATCAACACAAGATAGACAAACAAAAACCCTCAAAATGAAAAAAAAAAAAAAACCTAAACAACAAAAACCAAGCCTTAAAAACTAACCCTCAGATGTAGGGGTATGGGTGAGTATCCATTTTTTGACTAAAGATTCCTATGGTGGCCATCTTCTGAAACCGGACTCCGAGAATGTGTCACTCAGAGCTGCCTGCTGCTAATCACAGAACTCTCCAGCCTTTCCCCACATGGCCATGGCAGTAAAGATCATCTGGATTTCAGTTATTTTAAGCAAGAATTAGTAAAGTCATCTTATACAAATGGATCTGAAGCTTGGCAGAGGCAGAATGGCTCAAAAGAGACATGGAACTCAACCATACAACCAGGCTTGGGTCATGGGTAAAGATTGTCAAACTTGTAATTGGAAGTCTCCTGAGCACCTTGTGACTTTAGACAGGGGCAGACAGCCTCACTCATGCAGAAACTGAATGTATTTAGCCAAGGCTTCATCTGGCCTTGCCACTGGCCAATGTGTGATAAACAGCCTTGCTTGGGGGGTGGGGTTCTGTACATGAGGGGGGACAGGGAATTTGCTTCACTCCCGACCCCATCACTTTATAAACCTTGCTTCATATTCATAGAATTATGATGTTTCTGGGTATGGTTGCATTTGTCTGTAATCCTCTCAATCACGAGAATAAGGCAGAAAAACGAGGAGTTCAGGGCCAGCCTGGGCTACATAGCAAGATTCTCCTAAAAAAAATTCCTAAAAATGATAGAAGATAGGTTAGATTAAGGCTGCTCCAGTCCTGACATGACCCATTCCAAGTTTCTATGATTATTCTTCTCCTTAACCAAACAAAGAGAGCCCCCGGAGCACTTCAGATGTTCCCGTGACTATGCATGGAACAACATATATTGCAGCTTCCATCTAGATGATTCACAGGAAGTTGTCTATTGGCAGGTGATGAGGGATAAACGAGTCATCTACAGAGCTTATCAACAACAAAACTAGCATCTACAGACCTTAGTAATAAGTAATACTAACATTATAGACAGCCATTGGCGGTGGGCATCCGATACAGGCTGAATTCTATGCTAAGAGCTTTGGGTGTAAGTCAAAGACCACAGTCATGGGGTGATGTGTGAACCCGTCACCCCTGTTTTACAGCTCAGAGAGCTTCGAAACCATGTCCAGGGTGCCAGAGAGCAGTCAGTCACTGTGGTTGGATCTGTGCTGCTCTGTCATCTGGCAAACAAACTTCAGTTTGTGTACATTATGTTTCCTTCATCTTCAACGTCAGGTTTTGGAAAATATCACGAAGCTATATTTGAAGGACAACAAACCATTCCACATCTAAATCGCACAGCTTGGGTTCTGATGCAGATGTACCACTGTGAGACATCAGAACCTCAGGGGAGGACATAGGCATCACTCTCTGCCTCCCTGCCTCCCTTCCTAATCGCTCCGGGCTCTCCCCAACCACTGAACTACTCGGTTGGGACTGGACTGTTCTGCACACGCAGGGCTCTGACCAGGTGGAGCTGCATGGTATATATTCTTTTTTCATCTGGCTTTCCTACCCGCTGTAGCTATTCTGAGACGGAGTCATTTTATTGGGATTATTAAGAATTCATTCCCTACTGATTACTGATACATTCCACTGTGGATATACTATGATGTGTTTATCTACTCCTGTTGATAGCCATTTCTGGGGCTTACCATTCTCACTGGCTACAAGTCTAGCCACTAAACATCCTTGCGGGGGTCTTTGTGTCAAGAAATGTTTGTTTCTTATCTTGGCTAAGCACTTAAGAGAGAAGAAAGAGGCTTGTCATAGAGTGGGTATCACTTTGTTTTGCTCTGAGACAGGTTTTCATTTTGTAGCCCAAGTATACCCAAGAACTGACTAGGCAGCTCAGGCTGGCCTTAAACTCATGGTGATCCTGCCTCAGCCTTCCACCTCCTGAGATTACAGGCATGCACCCTAACTTGACTTATGCTTCTGAGGCTGCCTAACTGCTTTCAATGGAGATGCACCCTTCATAAGACATGTAGGTTGTCCCACGGCCTCATTGATACCTGGTATAATAAGCCTTTTCAATTTCAGACACTCAAGTGAGTTTGAAGTAGCATCTCACTGTATCTTTAATTTTTATTTCCCTAGTGATGAATGACGAGTGTCCTTCGGATTTCTTATTTAAAACATTAAAAAAAAAAAAACCCTACAGGCTCCGTTAATAAAGTGTTTGCCATACAAACATAAGGACCTGAGTTCAAACCCCCAGCACCCATGAGGAAAGCTAGATGTGGAGGCACACATCTAATCTCAGCACTGGGGGTCAAGACAAGAGGACCTCTGAAGTTCACTGGCCAGCCAGTTTACACAGTTGGTGGGTCCTAAGTTTAACGAGAAGTCCTGACTCAAGGAAGTGAAGTGGACAGAGACATTTAAGAAGACACCAACATCAGCCTTTGGCCTTTGCACACACACGAACGGGTATGTACAATCATGCTGTACACACCCACACAAACTGTTTCTTTATGTCCTCAAGCTCTGATCAAAATAACATCATTATCGTCACTTATTAAACTCCTACCCAACGTTGCAATGCACACAACACTAAGAATTTTACAGCCTTCGTGTCTCCTGACCCTCACAACAACCTAAACAGACGGCAGGAAGATCCAGGTTTACAGAGATGAGAGAAGACACTCCAGAGGCCCCTCGGGTTCCTTTCCCGGCCCCGCTTCTGGTCCTCCAGCCTGAGCTGACCTCTCCCATTGCACTGTGGTGCGGAGTCTGCATCTCCCATCGCGGTGCAGCCAGGGCACCGCCTTCCAACCAGACAGTGCAGACGGACACTGCAGATAAACGCAGCATCGACCCTTTCCTTCCCTGCTCGCTAGGAACACGGGGCAGGTTAGCCAAGATACACTGTGGCTCAGGTCTCGATCAATACATCGATACTGGATAACGTTAAACGGAGAGCAGATATCTGGAAAGCAGTTAACTAAGAGGCTCGAATGTAAGGCCTGGTGTAAGACATCAATGTTTAGCACATTTGTGCAAGGCTGAAGAAATCACTCAAAGAAAAAAAGCCTTCTATTCTTTTTATTGCTGAAGGCAGGTATCTCAAGCTTTTGGTTCTTACATAAGACATAAGCACTGGAAACACATTTAGAGTTTTCTTAGCCCAGGGACCGAGTTCTAGCATCTAGTGCAGGCTGCATGCCCAGTGGGAACCCTGGGCAGCTTTGAGCCTGCTTATTACCCTGTCTGCAGCCAGTTTCTTCTCTGGGCTGCAGGTGGCTCCCTCTTCTCCCTCTTCCAGGCAGGAGGTGTTATTTGAACTTAAAGGACTGCAGGAACCGGCAACCATGACAGAGATAGCAAACATGATGCCTAACAAGGAAGCTATGCCTGAATAAAAGAGCTGTACCGGAGTTTCGCCTTTGCATTTTTGACTCTACATCCTGACTTTAAACAGGGGCTGACGCTCCATGTCTATAGGTTATAGCACTTGGAAGATGCATGTCTCCTGTGATTTTAGGTGTGGCTCTTGCATTTTTTGTTCTAATTATGAGACATCATCTATTCGCAGTTCCTTTGCCGCATCAGAATTTAGTCCAGGCTCTCTAATGGTTTCCCTCGGTCCTAGAGCCACCGCATCCTCCCTCATTTCCCCAGCCCCACAACTTCCTCAGAGCCCCTGCAGCGTCTGCCTTCTGCCTTGGGAATCCTTCAACTACCCTCCCTTGAAGATCTCGTCAATCATCGCGGTTCTGAAGTCTTCCCTGGTGAGCACCATCCGGGCAGATCGGGTCACCCCTTAACCGCTAGGTGCTCACTTCTATCTAGGTCAGCTCTCCTCCCACTATGTGTGAATGGTGTGTGAGTGAGCGATGTGTGTTAACCTCTCCTAAATCAGCATCGCCTGACAGGAGAAAAAAATCTAAATATAATAAATAAGCATGCATAATGAATGACATCACAATAATTAAAATTTAGCTGGGTGGTGGTGGTGCACATCTTTACTTTAAACCCAGGGCTCGGGAGGTAGAGGCAGGTGGATCTCTTGAGTCTGAGACCAGCCTGGTCTACAGAGTGAGTCCCAGGACAGCCAGGCCACACAGAGAAACCCTGTCTCAAAAACAAACAAACAAACAAAAAAAACAAAACAAAACAAAAAAAAACAATAATTAATAAAGATAAGAAGAAAAAGAATTTAAAAAATATATACTACACTAAAATGTAAGATTCTATTCTACCCACATTTCAAGAGCCCTGTAGCAGAAAGATATGGTAACACACATCCGTAATGCCAACTACTCAGGATGCTGAAGCAAGAAAATCACAAGGCGAAGACCAACTCAACCACCTAGCAAGATCCTGTCCCTAACAAAACAAAGCAAAACAAAGTGGAATGAAGCGACAAGGCGAAAAAGCCTGACCGCTTCTTATAGTTACAGCTACAGGCACAGGTCCAGGGCAAGGCCAGCTAGAATCCTCCCGTACAAACTTCATCCCAATGGTGCTACACCGCTTTACAGCGTAACTAGTTTCTTAAATAGGCAAAATATACTGGGACTGCAGTTGGAGAAGCATAGACAAAGACATACTGACATTCCAGACAGCAAGATGCCATAGCCATAAAGCCACAGTCAACACAGTGACTTTAAACCAGACTCTGGCGGCTAGTTCTGTGTTTCAGGAGCTTTAACCTGTTCGCCCCTGCACAGATCCATCCATGCTATACCATCCTCTGCTCGAATCCTATGGAAATCAATTGACCTCCTATTTCTCCACTTTTTAGTCCCTGCCCGCAGACTAACATCAATCACCCTTCAACACAGTTCAGGCTTTAGCTGTGTATTTATGTCTATGTGTTTGTGTGTGTGCTGCACATGTATGTTTGCACATGTATGGATATACACACATGTGGAGGCCCAAGGTTGACTATGGAGGCCCTCTGTGATCACTATCTTCTTGATTAAGGGGATGTCTCTGAACTGAACCCAGTGCTCCCCAATTTGGCTAGCTTAGCTACCTAGAATGTTCTGGAGAAATACCTTGTCTCCATTTGGGGATCCCCCGCCTCTGTCTGCCACATGCTGGGCCTACCGGTGAGCTGCTACATCCATCCAGAATGCACGTGGGTCCTGGGGTTCCAAATCCCAGTCCCCATGCTTGCTTTGCAAGGCCGAGCCATATCCACTCCAAGCTTCTTTCCCATGAGACCACCCCTGACTGCCTCTAGGCGGAGGCAGCTCATACGTGTGTGTGTGTGTGTGTGTGTGTGTGTGTGTGTGTGTGTGTGTGTAAGGACACTCACACCCTCTGCAGCCACTCCTTCATGCGGTTGTCTTCCAGCAAGCTACACTCTTCTCAGAGGCAGGTGCTGTCTCTTCCCCCGGCTCTGTCCACTATGCCTGGAAAAGCAGGCATCCCCCACAAACATTACTTGAAAGGCTGAGTGGAGGAGTCGTGGGACTGCCACATTCCCAAAGAGGAATTCCACCTTGTGTGAGTCACAGCTCTATCACCTGAATAAATAAACGGTCTCCCTAGGTACCCCACGAAGGAAGTAACTTCACTGGATTGTTTATGCCCTGGGTCAGATCTATCATAGACTTAGCCCAGCAATGTTTAAAGCACAGGATGGAATGAAGCTCATTAGGACAGCAGCTGAGCCACATCCCAGCCTCCAGTACGAACTCACAGCTAAAGTAGTCAAAGAGGTTTAAGCACACACACACACACACACACACACACACACACACACACACCTGCCTTTTTAAAAATACATAGGAGAGAATTCAAAAAAACTTCTGCAAGCCATGGTAATGTGGAATTAAAGACGGAGGTGCCTCCTTCAGCGCTGAGTCAGTGCCTTTGTCTGCTCTATGACTCACTCGGAGGCTGTCCAGCCACCTGAGCGGCTGAGGAAGAAGCCAGGACTCACGCCCCCAGGTAGGAGTTCTGCTTCTCCTGTTCACATGGGCACCCACAGCAACCACAGCTGTGGACAGGGTGCTCTTCCCTAGCTCTCTAGGAGGCGACAGGGACGGCCCCATTGCTCCTTCCTTTGAGACACGGACAGGAAGAAAATGAGATCTGCAGTCAACAGATTTGTTTTCTAGTCCTGCACTGTAACACTGGCCTTGGAACCAGCTAAGGTGCCACCCCATGTCACTAGCCATGGCCTCTTTTCTTTAGAGAAAAAGAACCCATCTTCTGGGTTGATTGTAAGGAGGTCAGAGCTGGCCATATGGTCCGAGTTTGGACATGTTAGACATCAACGGCCTATCCAAATCTCCATCTCGTGTCCCCTGAAGAGGCTGGAGGGTTGAGGACATTTCCTTTTTGTCCCCAGCAATGTGGCTGTGACGAATCATGCCTCAGAGTGAGACTTTCCACATGGCATTTTCTACACGTACATATGTATCTATGAGAAGGAGGGAGGACGAAGGGAGGGAGGAGGGAGTGGGGAGGGAGGGAGGGCGGGAGATTTTAAAGCTCCCTTCATAGACAGCAATTTCAATATTTCTCTTCTAATCCGCTGTGCTCTTTGCCTTTTAGCTCTTTCATCAGCATAAATCCTCGCCAAAACATAGTAAAGGGTTTTTTTCCTCTCCTGATACCAAAGGGGGGGCGGGAGAGTTGAATGCTTTTCTTTATATTTAAATTTTTTGATGTTTCCAATAAGATAAGCTGGGAAGGGGCAGAACAAACCCTGCTCCATTCATCTGAGAAGCTAAGGTATCAGAAAGGAAGGAATACTTGTGGCCTCCCAGGGAGGTAATCAGAGGAACTCTGCAGGCCATCTGAAGCTCTTCGTCTGGGCACATTACTACAACTGCTCGAACCAGGCTGTCAAGAATCCGGCGAGCTCATTGTGAAACAGTTCTCAAAGGCACCCTATTCCTCTTCTGGAGACATTCTGCAACTCTTACACTGAGAATACCCACCAATACACACACACACAATCACACACACACACACACACACACACTTGGAATTGAACCCAGAACCCTCAAGCATGCAAGACAAGCACTCCACCACTGAGATACAGCCTCACCCACTTTGGGGACTTCCTCCCTGCTCTTTACCCCACTGCAGATACACACAAGTGTAGGAAAGGCCCCAAAGCTTGGGGCAATGCAGATGCCTGTCTAGCCAGCCTTAGCTGGCATTTTTCAAACTCATTCCAAACTATTACTCACTTCCACATACCACATATGCACGTACAACATGGAAAAAACATGCTTGACAGCAAGTCCAGGGAACCAAGATTGGGTTGGGGTGGGCGGTGGGCGGGACAAGGCTGTGCATGTGTGTTCCAGTCAGATAAACCCAGGCTCAATGATAGTTCCACCAGCAACATACCCTTAGCGATGTCACTTAGCCTGTATGAGAAGATGCAGGTGGTTCCTGCAGTATTGCGTGTGTCACATGAAATGAGCAGTGACCACACACACACACACACACACACCGAGGCATCTGCCCCACAGGATTCATTCTGGAAACGTGACTCCCTCTTTTCTCCTCTGCAGAGTCATCAGCAGAGATGTAGGAAAGCATACCAGTCAGTTTCCTTTTTTTTTTTTTATTGTAAAACTCAGTACCAAAACTTTTCATATAAGAAGTCATCTTAGAAGGAAGGGGTCGCGCTATTACCTTATTAGCCTGCACGTTTTCATGAGTAGTCATGGGCAGGGGCACGGCTGTCTTTAATATGTGTGTGTGTGCGCGCGCACTTGTAGGCATGTGCATGAAAGAACTGAGTATTTCATATAGCTATCTAAAATTTAATAACATGGAATCTGCCTGTGTCCAATATTCCTTTAATTCACAGAATGTGATACCACTTGATAGAGTCATAAAGTGCGGTCCTATCAAAATACAGCTGTTATTACCATTACTGACAGCTATTTTATTCTGGAGAATGTTATTGAAACCGTAACGACGGACACTTGCTAAGTAAGTTGTCCCTAGCTAGTTTCCAGAGGCCCCTCTCCCCCAGAGACTCCATAACGCAATTCTAACTGAGGTTCCGCACACGGTAGGATGGGGACTTTAAAACACTTAAAAGAGGGTCATCTTGGGGTCGCTGGTAATTAAATAGGAGCCGGAGGATGAGAATAAGAAAAGCGTCTACTTTCTGACTCTGAAAGAGAGAAACAGATAACACTGGAGCAGCAGCAGTGGGACCATGCCCATCCGCAGCAGGATTTTTTTCCAGCCCAGATGTCTATTTCAAATGCCCACTGAAAGTCCATGATGAACTTTAATTATGAGAAGCAGCAGATAAGAGTCCATCTCTTCGCTTCTCATTGTTAGGGGTGGTTTGAAGCTGCCAATCATCACCCCCTCAAAGAGGCCCAAGATACAGAGGCAGAGAGGTGAGGGAGGGGCTCTCCCCACTCTGCACATGCCCACAGAGCTGATGGACTCACGTTAAAATGCCCTGGGGAACCGCAAAGAGCTCTGAACCAGCTTCCCACTACAGCTACCAGCAATCTCCGCGTGACGCAAGGCACGGGAACCACAAGGCCACGCCTCTTCCCACTCCTAGGCCTTCTGAGGCTCATCTTCTCACTTCTGTTCACCTTCGTACTCCCAGGGGGTGATGTGACCTGGAAGCCAACGGGTGACGCGAGCCTATGTGTACATATATGTACGTATGATAGAGTGTGGCAGGTTGTGCAGGGCCTTCCGATAGAAACCGCATCAGCTCTGGAGTCAGAAAGACCCATGTGCCTGAAGACTCCACCCACCCCCTTCTGCTGGGCTCCGCCACACAAGCTACACACCTTCTCTGCCTGCAAAGTGGAGACAAGCTACCTGCCACCTCCCTTGACCGGGGAGGTCACGGGTCCCTACCAGGACACCCGATGCTGCTGTTATTCTCCTGAGAAAAAGCAGAGGGCCTACAGTCAGTGTCTGTCTGCCTCCTTGGTTTCCCATCAAACAACTCCCTCTGCCCTGGAAGAGAAACTCGCTGCAGAGGCCAGCTGAGCAAGAAAAATGTTAAATAATTCAGGAGCACTAACATCAAGTCTGATGCCGGTATAAAAATAGTTACAAAACACTGTACTCTTCGTGTTTTTATTACAACCACCTCAGCTCCCTGGTAGAAAGAGGAGTGAGGGTCGGGCCTGGCTGGAGCTGGGCCTGGGGTGTGGGTGGAGCTTGGGAGCTTCCTAGGCTTCCTCTGACCTTTCTAATGACTCATTTTTTTGCGCCATAGCAGGGCAGGCATTTGCTTGCCACAGCTATATTTTAAAACTGCCTTCTGATAGGCTGGCTTATTTTTAAATGCGAAGTATGCTCAGCTGGGCTGCTGGAAGCACGGGAAAAGCGTTCTCTACATCTGGTCTTCTGGTCTGCCCTCCGAAGTCTCCAGGCCCAGTCCCAAAGTGTAAATTTAAAAGAAAAGACAGACAAGACCACGGGTCTATATCTTTCAGGATAGCGCTGTCTCTCGAACCACTAAACTCTAGGAATAGAAAGGACAGATCCAACAGAGATACTAAGAATGAAGGACCCTGCCTGTCAGGTCCTCCCCCTAGAGCCTTCCAGAAACCTCTACAGCAGATGCTCGCCTCCGTGTTTGTATAGGTAAGGAAAGGAACTTTGAGGAAATGAAGAGACTTCCCCCTATAAGTTCCAACAGGTGGGCGGGGCTTGCTGAGGCAGTCTGACTCCCAGCTCCTGGCTTCTCCCCCACACCGTCCTCCAGAACCGAGTGTCTGGCTTTAAAGGGTGTCCATGAAATATTCAGCCACATTCTCAGCTTCTGGCTGCCTCACCCAGCCCTGATCTGAAAGCTTTCTCGGGGCGGGGCGTTTTCTCTTGCAGAGGAGCTGCGCGGGATGAAATTTCCGCTCTCTACTTAACAAGATGGGGGAAGAGCGGCTGTTCTTGGACCGCTCGGGGACACAGGGCAAGTCCGTGCGCATCGGTGGAGAAAGGCCCTGGGAGAATTCAACGGGAGGCCAGAATCAAACTCACCTCGTCTGGAAGCTAAGAGGCCACGGGGTCTCTTTCACGGGAAAGAAGAAAGGGCGGTGAGCAAGCGAGAGTAGGCCTGTGGGGGTAGACGGAGGAGGGAGAATAGCCCTGACCACAGCAGTTCACGGGTTTACGGAAAACATGCTCTCATCTTTCCAGTCCGACCACAAGCTCTTCTTTCTTCTGGGAGCTTCTCCTGCCTCTGCCAGGCACCGTGGGAATGAGAGCTCTTTCCCCAAATGCATCTGCCCTGAGCCAGGCTCTCCGCTAGAATCTCATCTGGCATCCTCCCACTTAGCCCGTAAGCTGGTCTTGTCACCACATGGTGACGTGAAAAAAACCTAAACCCAAAAGTGTAGGTAACTGACCAAAGGTCACACACGTCAGTACAGCCGTTCTCAACTAGAGACAATCTCGTATCCACCTTCTGGGTGACATTTAACAACGTCTCAGAAAATGTAGCCTGTCAGAAGTGGTGGAGAAGGCACCAGAAACCAGCGATCGGGAGGTAACAACTGTCTATCCTACAATGCAGAAGACAGGTTAGCGCAATCACCCAGACATTGGGGTCAAGGTTAAGAAAACCTCAGGCAGAGATGGCTGAGCCATAATGTAAGCAGAGGTCAGCCTGACCCCACCTCGGTGTTTTACAATACTCCCTTGGATCCTAAGAGCCCCAAGTTCCGAGCAGACACGCCTACTCCTCCGTCTTCCCACAGTAGTCCAAGCTGGAGTGCACTGAGCAATCACTTGTTGCTTAACCTATTCTAGGATGGTGCCCAGGATCCTGCTGAGGAACCCCACCAGAAGAATCCAGCCACTCTCGCTCTGGATCTTGGAAGAGGACATTGAGTGTTTTGTTTTGTTTTGTTTTGTTTTGTTTTGTTTTGTTTTCCTAGCCCCTGCAAGGAGTTTCCCCTCAGGACTCTCAACCTCCTTGCTCTTCTTCAGAGACGAGAGGCTCACTCTCCCTCGGTAGGCCAGTACTTAGTGAATAAACTCCTAGCAGCAGAGCTGAAGACAGCTTTCCAGCCAGCATAACCCCCCTCAGCATCTAAAGCCCTAGGGGAATAACTGTTGAAGGACCCATTGATGGACCCGTAAGAAACTGGCCCTAACATCCTGGCTACATACTGCTGAGACCTGGAGTACTGACGTCCAAGCCAGGCAGGCTTATATTCAAACTTGGCTCTACTTTTTACACAGAAGACAATGGAGCCTAATAAATATGGCTGGCAGAGTCCTTACACTGGGCACACAGAGCCATGCTCCAGCACAGTCTGCTGCAGGGTACCTGACCGTCGCCCCCTGTCTCTGGTATGGGGCACCTGCTGGCCTGCCTCTGGAGTTTATTTCTTAACAAGAGAACTAAATTTGGTGGTGACTATGGGGATGGCAAACTGAGATGGTGACAACAGATCAAGAAATGACAACCGTGAGAATTGTCATGGCAATGCTTTCAACTTGAAAAGTTCCAAGAATGTTCTGGAAATTACAGGCAGCCCTAAGTGTGTGTGTGTGTGTGTGTGTGTGTGTGTGTGTGTCTATTTTGATGCTACGGGGCTGTCACCCAAACTCAAGTCTGGAATGAATTTTCCCATGCTACATATATATTTGGAAACCAAAGAGAGAGCTTTAAAGGGATCTTCCAAGAGCTCAGAATAATTCCGAAAACAAGGTTCAATTCAACAAGGATGGTAGGTGTTTGCTAGAGATGGGACGAATCTTGTTTCTGCCACTGGGAAAGTTCCCCACCTCCTCGATTTCCCATGAGCTAAGTAGAAACCTCTACAGGAGGAACATTTGCTTCAGGGCCAGGTGGATTTGTTTATGGAGCCGGTTCTCTGACTCATTGCAGCTCAGGACTTTGGGCTAGATGCCTGACCTCTCTGAACCACCTTTGGAAAGAAGGCAGAAGAAGACCTCGCTGTGGGGGCAGTGTTGCTGCTATGTCTTCACTGCCCCAACAGGACGGCCAGTGAAGTGGTTCAGTGGGAAAAGACAATGGCTGCTAAGTCCCATGACCTGAGTTTGATCATTGGGATCTACATGGTATAAAGAGACCTGACTCACAGAGTGTCCTCTGACCTCCAGATGGAGGAGCACATGCATCCGCCCACACGTAGACATGCACACATCAAAAATAAATCAACATGTAATTTTAAAAAGACCTCACTGGGTTTGTTGCAAGGATCAAATAAGACAATGCAGGCTAGAAGCCTTGTACAATTCGGCCAAACATGAAATGGGGTGACCTTGCCAGGCTCACTTGCCAAGGCACTGGAGTTTCCTCTGTGAGCAAACGGCAAAGATCTCTACCTCCACGGAGATTAAGAAAAATCACAGGAGATGAAGATGAAGAAACCATGGCCAGAACAGACATAAAAACAGATCTATGACCCAGCGCTTCAGTAGCCGCTGGCCAAATTGATCCACGACTCTGACCTTCCAGCTTTCCCAACTTTTGCCCCCGCTTGAAATTAGAGGAAGGTGAATCCACTTTCTAAACCAGTTTTGTAGGATGCCGGCTTCTAGCTGGCTTCCTTCCCTTGGCAACAGACTCCAATGAGAGAGTCAGAGAAGCCTGAAACCTCCCCTGCTCTCTCGCTGTGAGGCTGACTACTCCCCTGCCTGCCTTCGAGGCACGGACAAAGGCAAGGGATGGCGGCGGACTCCCTTGTTCTAACAAGCTCTGAATAAACAGTCTCTGCTGTGCCTCTTTGGGTAGTCTTTATCCATTTCCAGCCAATAAGTGCAATAAATAAGGAAATTACATAGCGCGCTCTGCCCTTGACCCACCTCCTCCTTTCTGATTATTCTCAACAGAGCAGCCAGGGGGATCCTGTTAGAAACACTCGAGCATAACATTGAACACGAGGGGAAGGAGAAAGCATACAGCAGGGTTAGGGACCAGTGGAACAGTAGAGCAGGGGTCAGGGCAAGGTTCCGACTGTAACTAGATTGTCAGGGTGAGGTTTGATACGATGGAACAGAGATCAGGAGGTAGGCCATTACCTTTGGGAATGTCAAAAGGAAAAGCATCCCAGGCAAGGGAACAGCCTTGAAGCAAAAGTGGACCCAATGTTCTTCAAAGTGCGGGAGAGTGATTGGGGCAGGAAAGTAAAGAGAACGGGTGAAAGGAACTCAACGAAATCCCACAGCTCTGTGAACCTCAGCGTTATTTACAGCGGTAGAAAACTGGCAACCGCAGTAGGAAATTAGAGAAACAATGGCACATCCTTATGATGGAAAATTACATATCTAAATAACACGCTGAGAGAAAAAAGTAATGCCATGGGAAATGACCTTAACATTAAAGTCGGAAAATAACGTGTATAATTCGCTCTAGTGGTAGGAATGAACAGGAGTAGAGGAAGATTAGGATATCAGGCAAGGGACCAGAGAGATAGTAACTCACAAACATTAGTAACCTCAGTTCCGGGGCATCTGAAGGCCACGTCCAAGCCCCATGTGTCTGGTGCATACAGACACATGCAAACAAAACACTCAAGCACACAAAATAACAAGAAATATATCTAAAAGAATGTTTTTCAAAGACTTGCACAGAAAAGCAATACATTTGAGAAGACCGAACTCTTGTTTGTATGGCCAAAAGGATGTGTGTTGTTCTCCCTTACTATCTGTGTTACCTTAGGCTTCCTAAATATGCTGGTGTTGAGTGCAGTGTTCCCATCATAAGGGACAAATAAACAAATGATTTTTTTTTTCATTTTGGTAATGCAGAAAACCGAACCCATTGCCTCATGCGTGCTAGGCAAATGCTCGATCACTCAACTGTATGTCTTATCCCCGAACATGGAAAAAAAAAAAACACACACACACACACCATCTTTAATGCAATACTTTAATAATAAAGTTGCTACCTCCTCTACCATATGTCATAATATTTAATAGATGGAGGGATGGTAAGAAAGCCTGGAGAGCAGCGAGACCCAACTACAAGTGCAACGGCGTGACGATGACGGCCACTGTTTACTACGTTGACTGGCATGCTGCAGCTGCTGCCACAGAGACCATAACAATCCTGACAGCCAGAGGCACACAATGGATAGACTTCATTTGTTCTGTGACAGTCCACATCTGGTACTTGTGGACTTGAGGAGACGAAGAAGACAAAGTAGAAACAGAGTGGAAGACCAAGATTTCAGAGTCCTGCCCAGCAAAGGGGCAGTGGCGGGGGGGGGGGGGTCCATCAGCAGCACGTGTATCTACCGGGAGCTTGTCCGACTCTCGGGTCCACTCTCCAATCTGCCGAGGAAGACTCTGTGAGTGTGGCGAGGGGTTGTGTGTGCTGTGTGCCAGTGTGTTCAGCAGCATGGGTGCACAGTTCTCTCCATGTGCATTTAGAGACCAGAGATGGACATCGGGTATCTCTTATCCATCTCCTGATGCCTTATTTTTAAGATAAGGCTAGCACTGGACCTGAGGCTCACCATTCCTACCAGCCTGGCTGGTCAGGGCATCATTCTCCCTCTGCCCTCCCCACCTGGTGTTACAGAAGAGGCAAACATGCCCAGCTCTTACATGGGCACAAGGGCTCCAAACTCTGGTTCTCTGTGTGACAAGCACGTTACCCACTGAGTCATCTCTGCAACCCTGAGAACCTACACCTTAACAAGTCTCGAGCTAGTTCCTACATGTCGTACGGTATTTCTTGTTTGCTGTTTTGTTTTGTCTGTTTCTTGGGGCAGGCCTTTCTATGTTGCCCATGCTGGCCTTGAATGTGTGATCTGCCTGCCTTAGAATCCCAGGTTGCTGGGACTAAAGAAATGGACTATTCCATCTGACTTTAAAAGGCCTCTCTCTATATAGCCGGGCAGTGGTGATACAGGCCTTTAATCCCAGCACCCAGGAGGCAGAGGCTAGCAGATCTCTGTGAGTCTGAGACCAGCCTGGTCTACAAAGCTAGTTCCAGGACAGCCAAAGCTGTTACACAGAGAAACCCTGTCTCAATACAGTACAACTCACTTTCCCAGATTTGAGATGCTATCAAGAAGAATGCATCCAAAAAAGTGAAGAACTTCTTCATTTTTATAATTTATATTAACAGTACTCATACCTATTTGCATGTGTGCATGCTCATGGCTTGGAGGAGGACACATATGCCACGGCACATGTGGAGAGATCAGGGGACAACTCTGTAGAATGTGTTGTCTCCTTCTACCTTTCTACGTACCCCAAGAATCATATTCAGGTTATCAGGCTTTTGGAGCAAGCATCTTTCCTGGCCAAGGACCGCTGAACAAACTGTAGCCATAGATGAGATGTCAAATCCCCTAAATCCCCCAAACTGCAGAGCCTTCAGACTCTCCCGCAATGCCAAGTCTCTGGCACAATTCTAGGAGGTGGCTACCATGAGATGTGCATTTGGCATGCCACCATAAGAGATGAGGCCATCCTCTCTTCTCCCCAGGGAATCAGAAGAGCCCTCACAGGCTGGGGGATGTCATGCAGGAGTGGTTGCTGGGCAGACCCCGGCAGAGGAGAACATAAAAGAACAGAGGTAGCCCAGAGACCTAGCCTGACACCTCCAGGCAAAGCAAGGCCTTCCTTCCAGGCTGCAGAATGCAGCGGTTGGAGGGAACAGAACAGGCCTGGGGAGAAGGCTGACTCTCCCACTGAGATGCCCCAGTTTGCCAGAGGCAGGGTGAAGGGCGGAGCCAACAGCCTTGATTACCATATTCTAGTCTCCTGGCTTTAGCGAATTAGGTCACTCACCTCATACATAAATTACTCAGTATGGGCTTTCTGCTTCTGAAAAGGAGAAGAAACTGACATTTAAGGAAGCTCCACTCTATGAGTCATTTCTCAGCCCTGGCTGTGCTCTGTGATCAGGACAGTAGCTCTGCTGGTCCCCCTCCCCCACCACACACACACACACACACACACACACACACACACACACACACAAAGGTAAAGCACTCATGGGGAAACGGGCTGGTCTTTGACGTCCAGGTGACTCTACTGCAGAGACAGGGTTAGAAATCCCTGTCAGGCACTGAAATGAAACTATAGCTAGCATTATCATTCGGAGAAGCAGGATGCTGTGGGACAATGGTCTTGTAGCCTGTCACTTGTATTATTTTAATAAAACACTGATTGGCCAGTAGCCAGGCAGGAAGGATAGAGGCGGGGCAAGGAGAACAGGAGAATTCTTGGATGAGGAAAGACTCAGTCTACAGTGGTAACCTAGATGCAGAGGAAGCAAGATGAGAATGCCTGGGTGATAAAATGTACCAAGCCACATGGCTGACACAGACAAGAATTATGGGTTAATATAAGTTATAAGAGTTAATAAGAAGCCTGAGCTAATAGGCCAACTAGTTTATAATTAATGTAAGCCTCTGTGTGTTTCATTGGGACTGAACAGCTGCAGGACCGGGCAGGACAGAAATCTCAGGAAACAGCAGGAAGAGAATCCTTATGGCTTTGTAGATGATCAAGCTGGTGCAGGGAGCAAAGAGACAGCTGATACTGAACCAGGACCTGCTCCCCAGAGATGTCTGACTTTCTGCTTCTGCAGGTACCTTCATTATCAATGGCAAAGGATGCCATGGTCCTCCTGGAGCCAGGCTTGTACAACCTTGCAATCAGTATCTTCAAATCCTCCTATGTCTCTGATTCTCCCCAGCCCAGCCCTGTGCCTACTGCTGAATTGCACAGGCAGGCTTCAGAAGGTCAGAAAAACAGACCTGAGCAGATGGGGGAGTAAGAAATATGCCAATGTCAGAAGCCACAACTGGCACAAAGGACACTCACCAAAAGACACTACACAAGTACCACACAAACCCTTAGGAGACAGACTTCAATTTTCCATTTTATTACTGAAAAGAAGGTGGATGTTCAGGGGACTTCTATGCACCTTGTTTAAATATATACAGCTACCAGGTGGCAAGACAGAACCCATCCTACACTGTGCTGGCATTTCCAGAAGCACTCTACAAAACCACAGCACAAGGGAGAGCCATCAGCAATTAAAGAAAAAAGGAAACCAGAGCTTCGCTCTACCTCAGTCAATTACTTTTCTTTCCTTTTTGTTTCTGTTTGCTTATTGTGGTTCTGAGGATTGAACCCAGAGCCATGCAGTGCCTAGCAAAGCCTCTGCTACTGAGCTAAAAGTCAATAAATCACTTTTAAGGTTCTGGGAATAGTCATGTTGTCTCAGCAGTTGCAAGGACTCCTAAGCTTGTCATAAACGATCTTTCCCAATAACCATGCTCACGACCCTGCCAACTTCTCAATATTATTCCCATTTGACAAACAGAAAAACTGAGGCATGCAGACATTAAGTAGCTTGTCAAAGTCCCACAGAGAGATGGCATTAAGACTGGGATTGGTAACTTAGTACCACTCTGAGATGCTGGGGGAGAAAGCTTGGGAGCTTGTTCAAGGTTGCAGGGAGTGTACTGACCTACAGTCCTGGAATGTAGCTTCACATTGAGCCTCACAACCATTGTCACTTAGCAGCTGGGGACAACTTTTGAGTTAGGGACCTTTTGGGTTTTAATCAGTCAACCCTGCAAACAAGGCATTCCAGCTTTATTTATTCCTTCGGAGAGAGGAGCAGCAAGGATAGGGCCTGGTTAAGGGCTTACATAGCATTTCAGTGCTGTGCACTGCAGGGAAGCCCGTGAACACAATGGACCAGGAGGAAGTCAGCTTCCAAGTCTGCACCAAGGACAGATGGGGACCACAGTCAGCCACATCTGTACCAGGTTCGGCTCAGCCAATAAGAATCAGATCCTAGACTCTCAAGAGGCTTCTACCTTCCTCTGGAGACTTGAGATCCCACAAATCTCCTAGGAGCATCATGAATTCCAGACAGGCCCTAATGTCATCTGCATCTTTACTTGCTTGGGCTGGGTCTTTACTAGGGTGAACACCGAATCCTCACTGCCATGAGATGCGAGGTTGATTTTTCTGTACTCTTTGTTAATAGATGAGGACAGTGGGGCACAGAAGGTTGACCCAAGGTTTCCATGCCAGGAAGGTGGTGGCCAGGGTCTGAGTGCCAGTTCTTCCTCTGAACAGTCTCCGAACCTTCCTGTCTTTCTTTCTTTCTTTCTTTCTTTCTTTCTTTCTTTCTTTCTTTCTTTCTTTCTTTCTTTCTTTCTCCTTCTCTGAATCTGGAGCTTGCCAAGTTGGCTAGACTAACTGGCCAGTGAACTTCAGGGATCTCTCCTCCCCAGCACTGGGAGAGCAAGCAAACGTTACACTAGCTTTATACATGACACCTGGGGCCCCAGGGTGTAATCCGGCCTTATGAAGGTGGAGACAATAGGATCCCTGGAGCTTGCTCCCCAGCCATTCTAGCTGAATTAGTATCCTCAAAGTTCCATGAAAGACCCTGTCCCCCAAAATAAGGCAGAGATTAGCTGGAGAAGATAGCCACTGCCGGCCCCTGGTCTCCATACGCATGCATACAAACAAGAAAAGAACATGCACACACATGCACACACACTACACACAACGTATAAATAGGGATTCAATAAATAAAATGCTTTTATTGCTAGTTAAATATGGTTGAAAACCTCACCGGGTATGGTGGCGCACAGCTGTAATTAGCACTTGGGATTCTGAGGCAAGGAGGCTGCAAGACTAACACTACCCTGAACTTCTCTGTAAGTTCTAGGCCAACCTAAATAGATAAACAGATAAGTAAAAAAGTAAACAGATAAGCAAGTAAGTAATTAGATAAGTAAATAGATAAAGAAATATAAAGGAAGCAAGGAAGATTAATAAAAAAGAAATCAGAAACAACGTTTAAAAGTTGTATAGTATCCCACCGTCCAGCTACATGTCCAACCCATTCCTTACACTTTGTTCATTTAATAAACAACACTCCAGGGAACGCGGTTGCTCTGAAAACCCCTCCTCCTGTCTCTGAATGTCTCCTTTGGCTGGGTCCCTAGAATTGGGATAGTGGACTAAAGGGAGAAGAGAGTGTTTCTGAGACTAGGGCCCAGTTACTTTCCTAAAAAGGGTACATCCATTTGCATCCCCACCCACAGGAGTACCTGCCTTCCAATTCCTCTTCGGGTGCCAGCCTGGTCTTCAAAATACTCTTGCCTAGTAAGGAAAGGGATGAACAATGGCATGAGCCTTCAAGGAGGTGCAGGGTGCTAATCTTACAAGGGACGTGTGGCACCCACAGGCTTTGAGCTCATCCTTTGGTGCCTACAGTTGGCTCCCTATGGCGACCCTGAAGCACCGGGCCACAGATCGAGCTACTCGGTGTTCTTCATGTGACAGCCAGTTTGGAAACATTTTATATTTGAGTTCCATGGTTGGCCGGGACTTCTGCATTATTCTTTTATTAACCCCATCATCTAACCTAGTGCTACCTCTGAGAGCTTCCCACAACTACGGAAGGATTCTTTAACTGCAGTCATCGATTAGAGCAGCCACTATCCACAGGTGGCTCTCGAACTTCCGACAAAGCTTCCACAGCTGCGGAATGGAGTCTTAGCTCTGTTGCATCTTAGTTGAATTTCACTTCAATGGTGAGGAGTGACTGCTGAGCTGGCTTATACAGCCCTACGCTGTCCATCACACTGTAAC
Organism: Microtus obscurus; assembly: GCA_963919715.1. Taxonomy (NCBI): domain Eukaryota; kingdom Metazoa; phylum Chordata; class Mammalia; order Rodentia; family Cricetidae; genus Microtus; species Microtus obscurus. The sequence continues at coordinate 25,654,541 of CAWTZC010002521.1, forward strand.
ATATACTACTGAGTGAAGAACTCATGTAGACTCCTAACTCCACCTGCTGCTACCATATTTCCATCAGGGCAAGAGCTGGCCTCTTCCCCCCTCAGCTTTGTGTGTCCATTTATTCTCTCAAATGGAGGGCTAATGCTACTTATCAGTAGTGCGGGGTGATGTAGGGATCAGCTAATTAATGTTTGCAAAGAGCTGTATTACTAACTGGTTCTCAGAATAATTGCACCTTAATAAAACGTTTAAACAGCCAGTTCTCATCCAGAGGCCAAAGAAAGGCTGGGTTGATTTAGTAAAATGCTGGTTTCTCTGACTCATCCTGAACTGGGTCCTTTCACTGTGGACTTTATCAAAACAAACCCCTCTCACTGGGAAGGTTCTACCAATATGCAAATACTGAGATGGGTCTTCACGGTGGAGCTGCTATTATTACAGGTTGGATGGGTAAATTAATAATACAAACGAGATGGGGAGGGTAGACATCTAACCAGCTTGAACAAATTCCTTTTAAGCTCTTAAGCACTTTAATTGCTTACATGATAATAATGAGTATTTGTACATGTCTCGATCTACTCCCAAAGTTGGCCCAGAGAAAAGAAGAAGGAAGAGAAGGAGGAGGAGGAAGAGGAGGAGGAGGAGGAGGAAGAGGAGGAGGAGAAGGAGGAGGAGGAGGAGGAGGAGGAGGAGAAGGAGGAGAAGAAGAAGAAGAAGAAGAAGAAGAAGAAGAAGAAGAAGAAGAAGAAGAAGAAGAAGAAGAAGAAATAATAAAGGAGAAATTTTCTTAAAAGAATCACTTGGCTGAATTTTAATGATGTGATATTCCAGAAAGTTTGATGGAACAGAGGAGCTGAGAGCTAGAAAGACCTACTATCCAATGTCAGATCCAGCATGGGACCTTGGGGCTTCCTCATCTGGGCAGACTCCACTGACTCTTGGAAAGTTGTCCCCTTGATTCCCAACCCTTCTCTTTCCTCCTTCACAGCTTCGGACAAGAGGGGTCGCCACACCCTTCCAGCTGTGTCTGTGCAAATTAGATTGCCAGGGTCCAAGAGCCACAAGGAAAGACAGATACCCTCCTTAGAATGCGGATCCCCAAATCTAACACAGCTGGAACCGCTTGGTGTCTGGGGTCACTATTGTCGTGTTCTAAAAGAACATCAGAGAAGAAGGCACTTGGGAATGTTCTCCTCGGTATGTACTTTGGACAGGAAACCTAGCACACCTTCAGACCGAGTTGAAACCCATTTTTTTTAAGGCTTGCTTTCTATGATGCTAATGGCTAAGTGATTGCACTTGACAACCTCTGATGCTCCCCCTCCCATAGCACAGAGCCAGCAGGGGACAAACAAGGCAAAGACTGCTTGCTCTATGGACTCCTTCACTTGCCTGCTTCTACCTGTTTCCCAAACAAAAGAAAAGCCTGGATTTGATATTCAGACAAAACAAACGACCAAAACATCCTCTCGCTTTCCCGGATGAAACCAGAGAGGCATGGGCCTCAAAGGCAGCAGCGTCTAAACTTTGTCTGAAGTCAGAGGCAGGGAGCAACAGAGCCACTTGGCATATAGTGACAAGCCATCCTCCAACAACCCTGGGGTGACCTTTTCACTGGATCTAAGAAGAACTTCTGCTTTCTCTTGCTGAGGATGGGGGACACCTTGGAAAGGAGAGGCTTCCCTTCTGAGCGCCACAGACTTCTATGTCAGATGACAAGTCACTTAACCACAGGGAACAAATCTTTTCTGGGTCACAGAAAAGTCACAAGGGAAGGAGCAAGTCTGACAAATGCACCCTCTGATTGAAGCGGATCGTATACCGAGGGGACAAGACACCCAACTAATTTTGCTCTTGTAACAGCAAGTAGGTAGAGTGGGTGATTGATTCGCCATGGCCCTGGGAGAGTGGAGGGAACAAGGGGCACATTTGCGGCACAATGCCCCTTAGCAGATGGGGCAACCGTGCTTCTTGGGGAACTGTTTCCCTCTCCACTGTCTCCTCCTGGGTCTTCCTAGGACAACCAAAGGTCTCTAAGCCAAGGGAAGAGAACACATGGAAAGTGTGGCTCCACCTCCTCTGCAATTCTCCAGGCAACTGCTTGTCATTTATCATGGAGCCAACCCCACCTACAAGAGTGAGGAATATATTTACATATTTCAGCTTCACTGCTGGCTGCAGCACCAAAGTGATGATTCCAAGACAGCCAGAGAAGAAAAAAAAATGTTCTTGGAAAAATAAAAATCAACTCTGCCTAACATCTCAAAGTTATGTAAATCCCCTGTGTGAGGTTTGTACTTCACCTCTATCTTCTGCCACCACTTTGGTCCCCAAGCTTAGAGGGGACTGGAAAGTAAACACCAGGATTCTGGTAGACAACACAGTTTACCCTACCGCTTCTCATGTGTGGCAGAGCCCTGGTACAGCCCATGTTTTTGACTCTGCAGCCCCACTTTCTAGGAATTTGTCTTAAGGGAATGTTAAAATTCTGTGGAATGTACTAAGCTGCTTATTGTGGTTCTGTTACCATAAAACACTAAAGGTAAACAAGAAATCAAAACGTAAGGATTGGCTGAAAAAAGCATGTCATATTAAAACATCAGGGCTCTATACTAACACAGGAAACTGCTGCCTCTGTGTGTGTGTGTGTGTGTGTGTGTGTGTGTGCGCGCGCGCGCGCGCGCACGCATACACTCACACATGTGGGGGGCTACAACAGGATAGGTCTATATATTTTATCACTAAGAATAAGCATTCAAAATATTATAAACATGGTATCACTTTTTCTGTACTCCTAAAGTCTCAAGCTACAACCCCAACAGCAGGTAAACTTACTTTGATTTTGTTTTTTGTCTATACTGTCTGAATTGCTTCAGTGACATTATAACCTAGATAGTCTGAGCAGAAACAAAAGAGTAATGATAAAAGTAAAAAATACATAACCTATACAGTACACACCATATATTATGCATGCATGTGTATGCACATATGCATATACATGTATACACATCTATATTTGCACATTTCACTGCTTTCTTGTGGCAAGTTAGAAGGTTTGGGAACCCATGTTACTTAGCTGCCTGGGATCTGGGGCATGCTGCTTTCAAAGTGGCCCCTACAGCTGTCTGCCTGAGCCGAGCAAAGACAGACTGATCCGGCTCTCAGTCACAGTGAACTTGTAAGAAGCCAGGTAAGAATTGGCCCCTTGGATCTACAGCTGACTTTGATTTACTCTCCCAGGCTTTCAGAATCAAATCTGCAAGGGGGTGATTGAAATCCCATTGTTCCTCTGTCTCACTGTTTAGATTTATGGGTGTGGGAGAACGTCCTGGGACTGGAGACTCTATAAGCTTGGGCCTGGGCAGAGCAGCTGTCTATCAGTATAGGACAGGCAGCCAAGGTGAGCATCTGCACGGCTGTGCTTATCCAATCTCATTTTTCTTCAACCCCTGCCACAGTTCAAGGGTATAAATGGGCGCCTTACTCCGAATCCCTCATTGGTGTTGTCCAACAGAAACCTCTTTTTCCGGAGTTGTAACTTCTGATCCGAAAATATCAGGTTATATAATATGCCAATCTGCACAAGGATGGAATTCTGTCAGGAAAAAAAAAAACGGACCCAACGAAGCACAAATTCTAACAAAACTGGAAATGACTTTTCTAAGAAAAGAGAAGATATTTTTGTTTCAAGCCCTTGAAGCTGGTTTTAAATAGACTTTGGATGTGATGTTTGCTGGCTCTTGGGGCACTGTTGATTCCCCTGAGTAACCTCACCCAACAAATGTCCAACGCTGGAGAGAGCTGAGAGAGGTGAAGCAGACCGATCATCTGCCGAGTTTGCCGGAGGTTTAGTGGGCGCCAGTGCTGACTTACAGCGCCCTAAAGTAGGTGGCATTATCACAATATGCAGGGGAGAGAAGCGAACCTCCCAAAATAACCTGCCTCAGGCCATGAGGCCACAATCCCTAAACGGTGGAATCCCCAGAAACATGCTCCCACAAAATAACAAAAGGCTGAAGGGATTATACCAGAAAGAATTCAATTCTGTTGGAAGAGAGTCCTCCAACCCGAACCCCACCCTTCTGTGGAACATCTGCTCTCTACTTAGCATTCCAGATCATTCCATTTGCTCTACTCTCAGGGTTCCTCTGTAAACTGAGCAGTGCTTGTGACCCCCACCCCCACCCCACCCCGGGGCAAGGACTGACTCTTTCCTCCACAGGGTGGTCTCATGGCTTAATGCCCAAAGCCTGCTTCCACCCAGAGATGACTTGATTAAAAGCCGGACTGGCAACCCAAGAGCGGGAGAAATCTCTAGAGAAAGGAATCTCTCTGTCCCTGACACCTTCTCCATCCAAGTACATGGTAATTTCACAGGCTAGCCTGCTTCCTGCCCCCAGCCCCTTCAGTAGCAGTACCAGGAGGGAAAGCCGCTAAACCATAGGAGCATCTATGGAGACAGTCACCCACTCTTAATGTCCAAGAGGGCCTACTGCGGACAGTTAATTACTGGGCGCAGACATGCAGCACAGGCTGGCCCAATCCCACTCGGAGAAAGGGCTTCCGGGTCACCCTCACCAAAGAAAACGGATTCTTTCACAATACCCAGAAATAGGGAAATCCCACTTTCAAGCTATGGTCTGGCCTAGACACAAACCTCTGCACTCCTCTCCATCACACACACACACACACGCAGAAAACTTGTTCTCGCTACCACCACCTGTGAAAACAGTCCTTGTAACTTTAACGTAGAAGACGGCAAAGTATAGCTTCAGGGTGCAAGAAGCGCACCCAGGGTCTTAAAGAAAGTGATCAGGCTTTGGAAGGAAGGGAGGCTTGCTGGGGACCCAGGTTGGGTCTTGCTCCTGGTTGGAACTTGGCTGCCACAGCTCGGGTTTCAGTGCCTAGGCCCCGCCCACTCTGCAGCCCGGCCAACACCGCCGACCACCGATCAGGCCACCAAAAAGCCTTAAAGCCCAGGGCATCCAGCCCAGGTTGGCAGAAAGCTGAAGGGGGCCGCAGCCAACCCTGGAAAACCCTTCCCTGAGACTTCTAGAGGCGGATGGAGAGGCGAATCACGTGGGGCCAGCAGCAGGGCTGGGGAGCTAAGTGTTGGTCCCCGAGATCTGGAAACAGGTTGTCGCTGAACCCATCCCCACCCCCAAGCCACCAGGGCGCGAACCGACTCCCGCCGTGCCCTGGGAACGACTCCGGCCGCCTCCGGGCCGCGGTTCTCCTTCCCCAGCCCCAGCGACTGTGCCAGAGCCGCTGAAGCAGCCCGGGCGAAGGCGCCTTCAGCAAGGTCAGGACGCGGCCGGCCGGCACCTGGGGATTTTTCCCAGCCCGGCATCGGCTTTGCAATCGCATTGTTAAGGATCATGGCAGAGGCAGGAAATCCGAACAGCCCCACAGGTCTGCGCGAGGGAGGATTTATTTCACAGCGCCGAACACACTCAGACAGACCCGGGATTTCAGGGGGGAGGGGGATGCGGAGTTTCAGGACGCAGGAATGTGGCGAAAACAAAACCCTCCCCACCCATGCGTGCTATCTTCTGACTTGGGGGAGGGAGTTCAGGGCCACCAAGCCCCAGAATTCAGCGTTCCGCAGGGTTCTGCCAGGGCTGGGATAGCTTTTCCCTCTACAGGCGAAAACACAAGCTTTAAAAACACGCCACTACTGTGGTTCTCTATCAAAGCCCATCAGCGTGCGACAGGCTGCGGCAGCGAATGGAGGAACGGGATGGGGAGTGGAGGCGGGGGGGGGGGGGGAAGGTGAGCGCAGTCGAAACAAACTGTTTTCGGTCTAGGAGGGAGGCGAGGGGGCAGAAGCCATACCACGTACCCATTCCCCTCGCGTCCGCATTAGGTACTTAAACCGTTGCTCCTCTCTGCCCCGGAGGCAAATACTCTACTTCTTAACCCACTACCTCCACCCCAACCTGGGCCTGGGTGCCTGGGGCACCTGGGTATTTCTGAAAGGGACTTGGGTGGGGGCGCAGGTTTCAAAGCAAGTGAAGGACGCTGTATTTAAAGACAGGGAGGGGCGCCGGGAGGGACCAAGAAGAGAGTCTTTCGGTCGCCTAGAACACAGATTTTCCTAAAACTACGTTCCCTGGAAGGCCTTCCAACTCCCCCCTCCCCGAGTCACAAGGCTCCAAGGACTCAAAGAAACCCGAGTTCTGACCCGCTCCTCTTCACAGATTAATCTTGGATCTCCACCCACTCCGTCCCGGCCTCAGTAACCGGTTCCTTGAGGGCAGCGCTTCAGCACCCAAAAGCCCATTTCAGAAGTGGGCGCCGCTAAACAAGATGTCCAGCTAGCCATTAAGTGTATCTCCCTCCCAGGTACTTACAATCCCCAAGCAGGAAAACTTTCAGCAAGAGCCGGGTGCTCGCAATACAGTTCTGGGTAACCACCGAGGCAGCTTATATAATCGCCCGCGATACTGTTCGGCAGATCTCCTCCGTGCACGGCCTCACGGCTCAGCACATGGGCACCCTCTGGCCCCGGCGCTGGGGATCGCGAGCGTGCCCCACCGGCGCCTTCCACAAAGCAGCAGGGCGATCTCCAGGGCTAACCAAACGCCAGTAGTGCGTTCAGATTCCCGCAAACCCGGGCTCGCTCGTCCCCGTAGTTGCCTACGTTCGTGCGTTGGTGGCTCACTGTCTTAACTGCATGTGTACAAACCTTCTCTCCAGGGTTGCGGGGGGGGGGGGCGGATGGCGACCCGGTAGGGAACTGGTGGAGGTCTGAGGAGGGGTTCTACGTCTAACCTGAGCAAAACTCTCACCCACACAGAACCCGAGTTCAGAAACGGTCTTAACGTATCCCACTGAAAGGGGTGCCAATTTTCCAAAGTTAGAGACCACGCAATTGAATTTCCAGTACTTTCCAACCTGGCCTAGGCGGGGGCAGGGTAGAGAAGAGGAGGGTAGTGACCAGAGAAACCCACCTTTGAACCCAAGAAGCACTGATCATTCAAGCCATCCCCCCTTCCTTCCTCCCAAGTAGTTAGCGGCTTATTCTTGGGTTACATGTGCACACACACACACACACACACACACACACACTCCGCACCATCACCTTCTGCCTGCTCCTCCAATGTAAAGACTGCGTTTTTAAATCACTAGGAAAATGACTAAGAAGCTCAGAGATCACATTTCAATACACAGCACATTTCCCGAAGCTGGGGGGGGGGGTGCAAGTAGTCACACACTCACACCCGTGAACCCCCAGAGAGTCCACCCTGGCGCCTGCAACCTCAACTCGCTCCGAGACAAACCGAACGAGAAACAACGCGGACAACAAGGATAGGCGGGAGCCAGTGGGGCTGCAGAGGGCGTGCAGCTTGGAGGGTCGCGTCCCCGGGTTCCCGGCTCCAACCGCAGCGCGTAAGGGGGCCGCTGCAGCTGGATCTCGCCCCGCAGGGCAGGCTGCAGCACGGGAACCCGGCGCCGCCTCGTGGGCTCCTCCAGCGCCCGCCGGGAATCTGGGGCGGGCGAGTCTGCAGAGGGGCTGCGGGCGGCTGGGCCGTAGCGGGGAAAGGGAGCCGGGTGCAGCAGAAGAACCAGGACCGATCCCATCCGCGGTCCAGAGTCTAGGGCTGGCTTCCACCTCTCCACTCTCCCCCAATACTCGCTCCCAGACTCTAGTCCGTGGTGGACTCCCTGCCTTGCCGGCAACCTAGACGCCCGGCTCGCCTTCTCTTCCTCCCTCCCTCCCCGGTGCGGAGCAAGGGTGCAGGTTAGCATCACCCGGAGCCCTAAGCGAACTGCATGAGCTACCCGGACCTGCGAGTGCAGAGAGGGGCGACTGAGCTGGCGAGCCGCCGCCGCGATCCCCAAGGTGCTTTTTTGGTAGAGCTGATCACGCCGCCTTACCGTGACTGCAGGCTGCCACCGCCGGGGAAGCGGGGACGAGGACGGCGGGGAGGCGAGGCACTGCGCCGCTGGTTCCACCGCTTCACGAGCCGGATAGAGGTGCCCAAGAAGGTGCAGGTCCGGGTTCTGCGCTCAGCTCCGACGAGACCAACAATAGCTCCCGCGGGGAGTGGAGCCCCAGCGAGCCTCCAGCCGCGCGCACACGCCGGGCTCCGGCTCCCGGCCGCTCCCGGCCGGCGTCCCTGCCAGCACTGCTGCCCCACATGAAACAGCTGCAATCCCGAGGATTCTGGGGGTTGGGGCGGGGGTGAGCGCGAGGGTGTATGTGAGTGTGTGTGTTTAATAGCTTCCCTCCTCTTCTTCCCCTCCCTGCCTGCTCGCCTGCTTGCCTCCGTCCCCCACCCTCGCTCTCTTACACACAGGGCGAGCTAGCAAGCAAGACACACTCACACACGCGCGCGCGCACGGACACACACACACACAAGCACGCAGGTTACATGAATGGGAGGCGGGAGCCAATCCTAAAAGCCCCCGGCGAGCCACGCTTGGAGCAGGGCTGCACCATGGCGCCGGGGGGCGCCACACAGGTGATGAGCCCCTCCTTCCGTGGCCGCTTGCCCTCCTCTCCACTCACACGTCTCTGTTGCGTGCACGTCTTCCCTTATCTCCTTCCTCCCCTTCTCTAGGCTGCTTTTTCCATCTTCTCATCTCATTTTCTCTCTGGAATTCTCCATGCTCAGTATTTTTCTCCGATTCCTTTTTCACCCGTCCGGCTTCCTCACAGCCTTTCAGAAACTTTCTCCTTCCCTGTCGCTACTTTTCTGTACTTCCTTCCCTCTTGTCTTTTGTTCTCATTTCTTCCCCCCAGGAGTTGTTTATTAGTATGTTGTGTTGCCTGACTCCTCTCTCTCCTCACACCTCCCTGTTGGTCTTGCCCCCCCTTCCTTGCCTAACCCTCTGAAATGCTTTTCCACACCCCCAACTCTTTTCCCGGGTTGTTTTTGCTAGTCGGAGCTGCTGCTTGGCCAAGGTAATTAACGGTTCCATCCTTGGGCATGCAAGATGTCTTAAAGACAGGCCTTCCTCGGACAACTTCTGCAAAACCATGGTAACAGCTCTGAGTCCTGTGGTAGCAATCATGGGGATTGGGGGGGGGCGGGGGGAGCAACAGTGAATATAGCCCAAGAAAATTTCCTTCCCTTATGAATCTGGATCATAATTGCCAGCGCTTTACCAAGGCAAGGACATTTGTGATGAAGAGACAGCTTGAACTCACAGGGGCTTTCTGCAGAGACTAAAGGTCTTCCCTCCTGCAGCCTGCTTCAGGCTGGCTATTGTAGGACTTGATTTTAGAGTATTTCCCTGGTCCAGTCTCAGTATTCCCACCTGTAAAATAGGTTATAGCCACCTCACTAGGAAGAACAATGGACAGGAGGCCCTGGAGTACGTAGGAAGTTCTCGGCATTGATTTCCTCCACCTCTCCCACCTTCTGCTACCTCTCTCTAAGGAGCTTTGGGAAGGCTAGTTGAGACAGTGCTGATTTCATGCAGATGTGGAAGGAAGCTTGGGCCTTTAAAAACAAGCACACAAACCTGCTACTATGTGTTCCAGAGACCCTGTACAAAGCCATCCTGGTTTAAAAAATGGGGGTGCTGGGTATCCCCACTTTAGTGTGCAGAAAGGCAAACATGGAGATGGGCAGATTGCATTATAGTCGGTCTAATCTTAAAATCCTCGTGATGGGCGAACACTGACCAATGACAAAGGCTTGGAGACTAACTGAAATGTCAAGCCTTGGAAGTCATTTGTCACCTGCCCTCACTGTAGACATCAAATGCTGTCTGCCATCATGGGCGGCACTCACGTTATGTCCTTCAGCGAGCACCGTTGGCCATCTGATCTGTGCCAGGTATGTAACAGGCCCTGGCCGCTCAGGGATGAAGCCAGCCATCCCTGCTTTCTGGACGTCCGTGTCCTAGACATGTCTCATAAATACTTAATGAGAAATAAAAGGACACACGCTCTGAGCAAGTGCCGTTTCTTCAGTGGCACGTAGAGACCTTGTTAAAACATGAGGCTCATGATGGGGATCATAAGGGATGTTTGAAAGCAAGAACATTGGAAATTACCTCCAGGCTACGTACCTTCTTCGAGCAATGGGAAGACAGACCCTGAGGTTGAAAGCAGTGGGTACTTGATGAGAAACAAGATAATCACCTAGTCTCAGAGTATCTCCCAAGATTCAGATCCTTTCAAAGCCACAATAATAACTTTAGATCAGAAAACTCTGTCAGGATCCGTCCTCATCAAAACATCAAAGTTAACATTACAGGGACAGTGTCAGGCATCACGGGTCCTGGCGTGGTGTATGATAAAGGACATAATGCCACTTCTGTGATATGTCTACAGGAAGTAAAGAATCAGAATTAATCACCGAGGCATATAAAACAGCTCCAAACTGAGGGCTCCATACAAGTGCCACATGTTATTCAAGAACAGCAAAGTCACAAACAGGACTCCAGAGTAGCTTCAGATAAAGGAACAGCTCGGTTGATATGACAGTAACCGTGGCATATGATTCTGGATAGCGCATTAGTGGGGGAATTGGCAAAAGGTAAATAAAATTTATGTAATAATATGCCCATGTTAATTTCTGGTTTGGTTGGATATATAGGAGACTATCCCCCATGTAAATAAATAGGCAGCTGAAATATTTAGCGGGTCAAGAACAAAGAAGTAGCAAAGCCAGTCCTTGTCTTTAAGAAGAGACACCTATGGAGGTGTGTCTGCCTGAAAGGGGCAGTGTGAGCCCAGGGTGTCCATCCTGGTTCAGGGGGCAGGAAAGGCTTCCTGCAAGGTTAGCTTCTCAAGATAGGCTGGAGTGGGAAGGGAGAGGGGCTGCTCTCTCAGCCAGGGGACAGTACAAAACATGCACAGATGCACTTGAAGCATACCTGGATGTGGTGGCCATGACTGGACCAAGTGTAGAGCAGTAAGCAGGCTTCAGTGATGGAGGGGTCTGATGGAAGCCGGTGAGCCGAAGCTTAATTGCTGGGGATGGAAGAAAGCTACGGAAGGTTCTTCGCTTGGGAGTGATGTGCTCTTGAGTGTATCTGACACAAGATGATTCGGCAGTAAGAGGGAAAAATAAGGAAGGCAGATAGCTCGGGGAGACAAAAGATAGAACCAAGCGAGTCATTTAGGTAAACTGAGGCAGCTATAATGAAGACAGGAGAGATCGGAAAGCTTGGAGATGTGAGCACGTTTGGGTGTCTGACTAGATGTGGTGGGGCTAGAAGTCCAAAGTCGCAACCAGTTTTCCAATTTTGTTATTCTAAAAGAGGAGGGAATGACTCTCATTGCAGTGTGGAGCGAGTTCGTAAGGAAGCAGAGGTTTTAGAGAGGAAATGAAGGCTGCTATCATCATGTGATAATCCAACTCTGTGGTTGGCTGCACACGTTCCCGTGCGGCTGTGTTGGGACACAGAAAACACATGCTATCCCATGTAGAGCACCAAAGGCTGAGACACTGCTTACGAAAGACCTACATCAGTTATAATGCTGGAGACAGAGACCAAAACAACCTGAAAGGTCAAGTATGAAAAGTAAAAAGAGAATTAAGCTTTGTGATAATATTACGCAATTACTCTTAAAGTATATTTTGTCTGGTTTTTCACACCATTAAAATATCACTGTTATTATGTATAAAAAATTATAACAGAATTCAAAATTAATAATTATACTTTGAAATCTTCTAGCAAGAACATCTGGGTAGCAAAAGGAAAGAAAAACAAAAATCTGTCAACGATTAGGTATGATTGCCTCAGGTTGGTGGGATTATGACTTACAGGTATTTCCTTTTTGTGTGTTCTTGTATGTTCTCTAACTTGAATAATGAATGTTCCTTATTTTAATAATAAAAATTAAAGACTGTCAGTGAAAACACAGACAAGGCTGGGCACCCTCCCCACTGTCCTGAAAAGCTAAGTGCCTTCCAAGCCTTCTCATCCAGAGAGAAATACCAAGGCATTTAACAAACCAGGGGAGCTTTTCTGCTGGCCTGGAGAGGGGAGGGGGCCCTTTTGTGGAGGCAGATGCAGTATTAGAGCCGTTGGAACTGTGTGTATTAAAGATATTTGCATTGCCCTTATTGATTCTGTAATATGTTACAAGGAAAAGAAAATAGAGAAAATGTGAGTCTTTAAAGGGCAAGTTTTAATTAGGAAACATATTTATTTGGGGGGGGGGGGAAACACTTCTGTTCGGAGACCAGCAGTTACTACAGAAAGGTTTCTGGATGTGGGCGTTCCAGATTCCGGGCAAGGGGTCACAGAGGGGTGAAGGCCAATGCTAACCACCTGCTTTGTCAAATACCAAGCTGGTCACATAGGATTTAGACACCCACTGATAACCCCCAGCAGACTTTCACAATTAGAGTAAGGAAAGGGCCAGACCATGGTCCCAGGCTTTGGGAAGCTTAAAGCTCTGTAGAAAAGCTCCTCCTCACACTTTCGCCCTACCTCCTGTTTAGCACGAGGGCCCAGATTAATCCCAGTACCCAGGCAGAGCCCTTTCATCTCTCTGTCTGTGGATCCGGTGAAGCCCTCACCCGCCCCAAGTGGGAGCCTGCGACAAAGAACCACCCAGCCAGGAGCAAAGATTAAGCAGTGCTGAGGAATGCTATAAAGGTGGGCAAAAGGGTAGGGATGGGGTTGAGGAGGCAGGAGAAGTTCCTGGGAATCCTTGGGTGTGGCCTGGAGCTTCCGGATGGAATGAGGCATCTGTAGGATGTCAGAGGACCGGGTCAAGTCACTGAACCCGGTGTGCTGCTGGCTCAGCAGCTTGAGAATGGAAAGCTAATGTCAGAAGGCACAGGTTCCTACCTTTCGTCACATTTGTAAAAGGCAAGAGGTGAAGGGGTGACTCCTCTGTGGTAGACAGACTCAGGGAATGCCTATGCTGTCTGCCCATGGGTTGTCTAACCTGTGAACTGTCCTTCTGCCTGATGGGAAAGAGATCTGGGGATAAACAAGGACTTACGACTTACGTTGTCTGCTTGCAAGTAAGGGGGACACCTGCTCAGAAACGTCTCAAATACTCTGCATTCTGTCCCTGGTCCCACATAGAAGGAGCAAATTGTCAGGCAGTGGTGGTGCTCGCCTTTAATCCCAGCACTCCGAAGACAGAGGCAGGCCTTTGTGAGTTCGAGGCCAGCCTGTTTTACAAGAGCTAGTTCCAGGACAGGCTCCAAAGCTACAGAGAAAACCTGTTTCAAAAAGCCAAAAAGGAGGAGTAGGAGAAGGAGAAGAGGAAGAGGAAGAAGAACAAGAACAACAAGAAGAAGAACAACAAGAAGAAGAAGAACAAGAAGACAAACTGATTTTCATATTGTGTCTTTTGTGCCATTTATGCTATTATTATGTCAACTTGACACAACTATAGTCATCTGAGAGGAGGGAACCTTGATTGAGAAAATGCCTCCACAAGATCTGGCTGTAGGCCAGCTGTAGAGCATTTTCTTCGTTAGTGGTTGATGAGGGAGAGCCCAGACTCTTGTAGGTGGTGCCCTCCTCAGGCTTGTGGCTCTGGATTCTATAGCAAAGTAGGCTGAATGAGCATGGGAAGCAAACCAGTAAGAGGCACTTTTCTGCGGCCTTCAAATCAGCTCTTGCCTCCAGGTTCCTGCCTTAAGTTCCTGCCCTGACTTCTTCAGGGATACAAAGTGATATGGAAGTGTAAGCCAAATAAATCCCTTTCTTCCTAAGCTGCTTTGGCCACGGTGTTTCATCACAGCGATAGTAACCCTAAGACATCTTGATATCAACACTCAGGTCCCGGCATGTGATCTCCGTGTGTGTGTGCATGTACACACGGGCAGTAAGTAAACATAATTTAAAAAACAACAGAAAAATTAGGTAAATTGCTGAAAGTCACTATTTTAACTCTAGTCTAAACAATGTCATAGCTAGTGTCCAGCTTGTATAGACTATACCACAGTGTATTGGTCAGGTGGATAGAATTATTGATATTAGTAGTGAGGGGAGCTAGCAGTACAACTTACAGTTTATTTAAGCCTGTTGAGAATAGGTCAACACGTTACTTTTCATAACAATGTCCTGTTTATCTCCTGCATTGTATATCCCACAAGTTGGAGGTGCAATTGCTTTGCTTATGCGTGTGTTTTATTTTCAAAGTCCAAGATTTAAGTTCCACAAGTGGGTTGACCACACTGCATCTCTATCACTGCTGGGTCTCCTAGCACCCAGCACAATGCCTGGCACTGAGGAGACGTTAAATAAAATGCGTGTGGAGTGAATACATGACCACAAGCTCCTGCTGTTCTAGAGCAGCAGAGCCCCTGTGAGCCTCCAACTGCGTACCCAGCCAAAGGCTGGGGATCTTTCATTTAATTCAACTCCATTTCCATGCCAATGCTACACCATCCGCCCTTGAGGGCCTTCAGTTCAGGCGGCGGGGCTGAGCTTCGGATCAGCAGGTAATGAGTCCCACGTCAGACTGTGCCCCTTTGCTGACATTTGCTCCCAGATAGCAGGGAAAACACTGGTCAGAAAATAGCAGCATCTGTCGTGGTCAAAGGTGACTAGCTGGCAAAATTTGGTGGCAGAAGCTTTCTCTCTGAGTTAGCCACCTGGACCCCTGCCTCCAAGAACTGGTGCTCCCTCCTTCCCGCTGCCCCTGCATGCATGATATTTTCTTTCTGAGAGCACTTCCCAGAGATCTCCTCAAAAGGAAGGCTAATGCTTCTCCATTCTTCAGCCTGCTTGATCCCAGGGTATGGCTCAGCCAAAGCCTCTGTCCTGTCCTGTCCTGTCCTGTCCCCTTCCCTCCACCTCATCTTGCCAATAGCCTAGCAGGCTTCCTTGCCACCTGTACAGACATGTTCTTTACGCTCGGTGGAGGTCAGGGGCAGGTGCTGGCCCTCTGCAAACTGAAGGCAGCTCCATTCCCTACTTCTAGAAGTCCATGGCCTATGAGAACTATGTACTGGTCCAGGGTGTGTGGCAGACATAACCTAGAAGCGAACAAAGAACAAACAAGAAACCTTCAAGAACGGCTTCCACTCAAGTCTCAGAGCCTTTACGGTGTGAGTCACTATACTGTACAGGCTAAGCACTTGACAAATATTCACACATTAGTTCCAAGTCACATTATCATCCAGTATTTTCAGGCCTAACAGCCTATGTCTGCAGTAATAGGGCCTGACACTATTCTAGTCCAAATACTTTTCTTGTTTACAGAATACCTGGAAGTGTGTGTGTGTGTGTGTGTGTGTGAATATATCTATATCTATATCTATCTATCTATCTATCTATCTATCTATCTATCTATCTATCTATCTATCTATCTATCTATCTATATCTTATTTGTCATAGTTTCTTGCTATTTTAGCATAAACATATGTGATACTTTGTGAAGCTGGCCATAGATATCACAGTAATTGTAATAATATTCTCTTAAATAAAACTCTGGTAAAGAGCAAGAGGTAAATCACACAGCCGTTGTCCCAAAACGTCAACTAAGTAAGATATATCATCACTTCCATGTCTGTTAATCGTTAGGCAAAGCAACCCAGAAGAAGGTAAGATTTTAGGTCATAACAGAAAAGGCAAACATTCCAACCACCTGTTGGCGTACCTGAAGGGAGCTGCTTCCTTTACATTTGGAAACATTTATCTACGTATGTGTTTGTGTGCACAGGTGCCATGCTGCACCTGTGGAGGTCAAGGGGCAACTTGGGGGATTCTGCTAGCTCTCTCCTTCCACTTTATTGGCTCTGAAGACCTCAACTGTCAACAAGTGCCTTCACTGTCCCGAAAAATGTCCAGACTTTATGTGAAACTAAAAACATACACATTCCAGGAGAAATTATAGGTGACAATGTATCTATGGGGGGAGCGAATAGAGAAGACCCTCTCAAATGTCATATTAAATGGAAGAAATCGTAAAGGACTGTGTAAAATTAAAATTTTGTGTGTACTGATAGTCTAACTCAAAAATGTTGGTGAGGTATTTGAAGCATAGGTGGAAATGTGAGTTAGTATTCCTTAATATATAGTGGAGTTTTACAGACACACAAGAAAAAGTACATTGGCACTGGACAGAGCCTGGACTCGGCAGTTAGAAGCATGAGCTGCTCCGATAGAGAGCTGGGGTTCACTTCCAAGAACCCATACAGAATCTTTACAACTGCCTGTAATCCCAGCTCCAGGGGTCCCCGCACCCTCTTCTGGCCTCCTCAGGTGCACAGGTACCCACACACAAACATTCAGGAAGGCACTTACTTATTTATTTATATTTATTTATCGATTTATTTATTGAGACAGGGTTTCTTTATGTAGCCTGTAGGCTGTTCTGGAACTCATCCTATAGACCACACTGACCTTGAACTCAGAGATCCGCCTGTCTTTGCCTCCCAAGTGCTGGGACTAAAGGTGTGCACCACCACTGGCCAGCAATACACACATAATTTAATTAAATAAACAATGATGTGGGAGTGGTTTCTTATTAATAAAGAAACTGCCTAGGCCCATTCATTAGGCCCACCCTTAGGTGGGTGGAGTAAACAGAACAGGATTCTGGGAGAAAGAAGCTGAGTGAGGAGTCGCCATGATGTTCCCATGCCAGGCAGACGCAGGTTAAGATCATTCCTGGTAAGCCAGCTCGTGGAGCTACACAGAATATTAGAAATGGGTTAGATTAATAAGTAAGAGCTAGCCAATAAGAGGCTGGAACTGATGGACCAGGCAGTGTTTAAAAGAATACAGTTTCCGTGTAATTATTTCAGGGCATAAGCTAAGCCATGCGGGCGGCCGGGTGTGGGGACACAGCCCAGCCGCTCCTTATTACTACAAAACAATAAAAAGAAAAGAGAAAAGAGACCTCAATAGAAAGTAGGGCAAAGGGCATAAAGACTAATTTATGTAAAAAAGTGTTTTTTGTACAATATACACACAAACATATTATACATATATATTAAGGGTGTAACTCACTGATGATGCTGAAATGTGAGGTACAATGATATGGTGTTTCTGTTTTATTTTGGGTTTGCTCATCAGATGAGAAACATAAGGAAAAGCACCAAGAAGACTGTCACTGTCCCTGTTTATATTAGAATATGGGTACAGCATCCCCAGACTATTCAAACCATCTGTCCCCAAAGGGCTCAGCTGTGAGTCACTTTCCACCTAGACTCTACGTTTGTCGGTGTGCATTTCTTGTTAAAGAAAATAACCGCAGGACTCAGAGAATGGTAGAAAGCTATTTCATGAGTGTTAGGAGCAGTCCGGGCCATTGGGAATACCTTAAATATTAACCTGTTAATTTATGATCGAATGCCTTCAGGCGCACAGACATATGATAGACCACTACGGAGCCACTGCAGGTCGTGATGTAGAACAATATTTAATGAAGGATTTGTGAAGGGTTTGCAGTAAGTATTCTTGTGACTTTTCTTTCATGCATTCTAGAGAATTCCAAGCAGAAGCAAAGTTGATCAACTGACGCCAGCCGTCACCTAGTTGCAGTAATCCTTAGCGGGTGTCCAGTCATGCTTGACCGACTTTCACTTACTTCTTCCCATGCTATTTGAACTGAAAGTTCTGGAAACAAACTCTTTCATTTGCCCACAAGTATC
This sequence comes from Microtus obscurus, assembly GCA_963919715.1. NCBI lineage: Eukaryota > Metazoa > Chordata > Mammalia > Rodentia > Cricetidae > Microtus > Microtus obscurus. Next base: position 25,672,069 of record CAWTZC010002521.1, read on the forward strand.
TCAGCAGTCATCGCTTTTTTATGGGCTATTTAAACAATATTAAGTTTTATATTAAAACAACAGCAATTTACCACAATTATCAAAGTACCCAGTTGCTGTTAAAATGATCCTGTTTCCCAAGTCTCTTACAACATCCAAGTAAGTCCCATATGTAATTGATCGATGGGTCTCCTAAGTTCCCTCTGACCTACAGGCTTCCTGCCATCTAGGTCTCTTCTCTTGTAAATTAGTTGTTGCTGATTTACCCTAACGTTTTCTACAATCTAGTTTCTTTGTGTACTCTTCTGGGATGCTTGAACACATTCTTCTTTTTCTTTCTTTCCCATAAGCTTGCAGTTCATTCTAGAAGCTTTGTCCCCTTCAGAGTTAATTTTTTTGGCAGGACTGCTTTGTAGATGGTCGAGGGTGCTTCCATCTGTCTTGGTGATGTCAGCAGCCTTTGGTGTTCATTGACCAGATTCATCATTGCCCCAGAGGTGGTAGGGAGGTGATCGTCCATCATGCCTTCTTCACTCTCCAGTAGAATACTTCTCTAAAGACAAATGACCCCTCATGAGCTCCTTGGTTATCTTAAAAAGGTAGGGTCCATTTTTGACACTCTTCCTTTCACTTGCCAGATCTCCAAAACATGAGTTGGCCCTTAGTATCACCCAGAAGCAAGCAAGGCTGTCTGAGGGTGTGTGCATGCATGTGTACATGCATGTATGTGTGTGTGTTTAAGAACCATTCATGAGGGGTTAGAGAGATGGCTCAGGGTTGAGAGCATATAAAGCTCTATATTTGGTTTGTAGCATCCACACTGGGCAACTTTCAACTGTCTTTGACTCCAGTTTAGGGGATTCCAAGTTGGCTTCTTGGGTACTTGCACTCACGTGCACACACCCTAGCCCCCCACATACATGATTAAAAATAGTGCAAGTAAATAAGAAAAGAATATTAGTGAACTTATGAATTTAAACACATCTAGTGTATTGCCACTTACTTCAAGTATTAATTAAATTTATTTTCAAATTATCTGGTCTTTGGCCAGCGGGAACATTTTCACATCGATTCCCAAGCCGTCTGGAGTCTCTTTTCTTTCCATAACAAATGATGCTCCAGAGCTGAACACCATGGTACCTGCATGCAACTCCAACACTCTTGAGGCTAAGGCAGGAGAATTTTGAGTTTAAGGTATACTGGACAATATAGTTTGAGGACAGCTTGGGTTAGATGGGAGCAAGACCCTGTCTCAAAAAAAAAAAAAAAAACCAACAACAACAAAACAAACCCAAATAAACAAAAAATAGTCAACCAAACACCAATGAAATGAATGTTCCAGCTTGAGATTATTTATATCTATCAAAATATAGATCTAAAATTACTGAGGACACCTGTTCCATCTTGGGATTTATTTATTTGTTACTTAATTTTATATAGCGAGTTTTAGAATTCAGTCTTATCACTATGGATTCTTCATTTACTATGACATTAATTTAGCTTCTTTTTCCCACTTAGAATGACCAGAAATTTGCAATCTTTAAAAGGAAATTCATTATGCGTTTCTATCAACCCTGTTGCACCTGCAGAGCTGGCTCCCTGGTTAAAAGCGCATTGTACTCCTGCAGAGGACCTCCCTCGGTTCCCTTCCCAGAACCGTGCTGGGACCTCACAGGTGTATGGCATTGCAGCTCCGAGGAACCAGATCCCTGTGGTTCTTATAGACACTTCGCTCTGCTTCCCTACACACACACAATTCAACATAAAATCTTAAAAAATGAGACGCGCTCACGTTTTACTTAACCTCATCTAGTTCCTGTGTCTCTTTTCTTCCATTATAGACAATACCATAGAAAATATTTAATAATTCTCAAAAATAACAATAACATTTACATTTGATGTAAATAATTATAGATATATAGCAGATATATGCATATCTATATGCATATATTTTATTTTTTGGTTTTTAGAGGCAGTTTCTCTATAGCTTTGGAGTCTGTCCTGGAACTAGCTCTCGTAGACCAGGCTGGCCTCGAACTCACAGAGATCCGCCTGCCTCTGCCTCCCGAGTGCTGGGATTAAAGGTGTGCACCACCACTGCCTGGCGTTACTCTATATTTTATATAATTATAAAAACCAGTGAGCAGTAAGAGAGAGAGGTTAAGTGTTAGCAGTAATAATCCTTTTTTGTTATTGTTGTTGTTTGGTTGGTTGACTTGGTTTTGGTTTTATTTTCGAGACAGGGTTTCTCTATATAACAGTCCTAGCTGTCCTGGAACTTGCTTTGTAGACCAGGCTGGCCTTGAACTCAGAGACCCGCCTGCATTTACCTCCCAAGTGATGGGATTAAAGGCAAGAGCCACCACTGCCTGGAAGCAGCAATGACTCTCTATGATGAAATTAAGCATAAATTTTATTTTCTTTTTCTTTATTTTTTATTATTTACAAAATGTCTCCAATAAGCCTATTTTTCTTTTTTGGCAGGAGAAAAAACATTACTAAGAAACCCCCAAAATAAACCAGATGGTATAAATCGCAATATTATAAACTACCCATCTTATACGTGGGCAGAATAATGATAAGCTATGACATCTGTTACGTGCTGTCCTATTTACAAAGTATTTATTATCTTCCATGATCGCGTCAACGTATTTGTGAGATAGTCAGGATAGAAATATTGTTTTATGTCAGAAAACCTGTCTAGGTGTGACGGTGCATGTCTCTAATGCTAGCCCTTGAAGACAGAAGACAGGTGAGCTCTTGGTAAACAAGAAAACAAATGGACTCACGGTAAAAATTAGGGCTGCCCACTTGTTGACTAGTGTCCTCTGCCATGCATAAAACGAGCTCTCAGTGGTCATCACTATAAGGATGGGTAGTGGTCATCACTGAACAGTTTGGCAGTGGTCATCACTGTACAGATCGTGTGGTGAGACAGTAGGGGAATACCTATGCTGTCCATCTTGTTGGCTATGATGCTGTCCCAGAACTTCCTTCAGTCTGGGACCTGAGGGTTCACAAAAATGCCATTATTTTTAAAGTACATAACTAAACCTATTTGTATGAATGACCATTAGGATTCCAGATATGCCTGGATATTGAAGAAAAATTTCACAAGATAAATGCTGCTTATGTGTATGCAGCATGAGAAACTCGGGTGTTCTGTTATTCCTCCAGAAACTTGCAAGGACTGGGGGAGGAACTCTGTCCTGTCTCTCTCTAGCTCCCCTTCTCTGCCTTAGTGAGTCCTGAGCAGCCCAACAACCAATGATTTGATGTTGCTCTTCAGGGGGACCTGCAGGTGGATGGACATGTCTGTGAAACCTCAAAGGCTTTACTCAGATTTGCCCCACAGTGGGGTGGGAAGAAGGTTGGGGCTGGGGCATGGGAAAGCATACTACATAGCATCACTTCATAGCAGTGATGGGACCTAAACCAGTAAAGACCAGGGAAGACCAAACACAGGCCAAAAGGGACATTTAAAACTTCATGTCTTTTTTTTTTTCTTTTAACAAAGCTATTCATGAGCACAGTTTTCAACAGTCAAACACTCTGCCTGGATCTGGTGCAAATAGAAGCCCCTTGTCTACACGTCACCATCTAACCCTGCTCGACAAAGGCAACAACTCCCGTTTCAGTCGTCTCTTACAATGTTCATTTATTTTGACAATTCTAAATAACCTGCCTCCTTTGAAATATCTTGATTGTTTTCACTTTTCGAGAGGACTTCACACCGTTGAAGAATATGTAGAAAATCCATTGGTAGTTTTCAAAAGCACAGTTGAGGGATGCGTCTTTCCTTACCCTCTCCGTGAACTTATATAAGGAAACAGTTCAATGTTAGTGTCTTCATTACAATGGATTTGTCAAATTGCTCCCAGGTAAGCTGTATCACATACATATAGCTCTCGTGTGTTAAGTTTGGTCGTCTCCCCACTTATGTCCCTTTTGCTTTTTCATGGTTGCTCGACATTTGGGGATTGATTACTTGATCCCCTAAGCTGTAAACATGCCCATATACCCCATCAATAAAATAACCTATCAATTTCCTTTGATTTTTTTCTTCTTTCCTAATAGAACTTCATTTCCCATTGTCGCAATGTCCCAGTGCGGGCTGGCTGTGTTCTAGGCCCTCTTGGGATCTCCTTCTACCTCATTCCTGGGAGTTCTGATCGGATATGTTCAGCTCTGAGGACTCCACATCCTTGTCTTTTCTCTCCCCTTCATGAAAGACTGCATGGAAGCAAGGCTCCTCGGAGCGGATCTGACTGCACCTAGAACTCCAGACGGAAATCATTTCTCTATCGCCCTCGTGATGTTGATGGCCTCATGTCTCCTTTCTTCTATGAGCTGTTAAAGGGGTCCAGTGCTAATTGTCTCTTTGTCCTGTTCTGTATTGTGACAATGTGATTCTCCTACCTTTTTCCCTTCTCTGGAAGCTTTTTAGAGCACTTCAGTTTCCCATACTGAAAAATAATATTGCATGTATTTATTGTTCTCTCTCTCTTCCCCCTCGTGTGTGTGTGCGTGTGCGTGTGTGTGTGTGTGTGTGTGTGTGTGTGTGTGTGTGTATGCACAGTGACTGGGTGGAGGCCAGGCACAACCTGCTGGAGTTGGTTCCACCAACTCCATCTACCACCAGGCTCCCAAGGGTTAACTCAGGTGGTCAAGGTTAGAGCCATCTCTCCTGCCCCCTTTTCCTAGCTCTTTAGTTCAGAGGTCACAGGATACTCACTGTGGGCCTTATTTCATCCACTGTACTGGGCTGTTGTTGTTTTTTTTCCAGTCCAGAAAAATCTAAGATTTGCTTTATTTCACTGATAATTTTTTTCTTCATTTCCAAAATTTGCCATATTCAAATACTAGGGCTTGCAGACTGCCTCTCATTTTTCAATCTTCTCCTCCTTATTTTCCATATTCTTGTCTTTCTGTTCTACTTTTGGGAGATTGTTTTTGTCAGTTTTGCCTACTAACCCTTCTGTTGACATTTTCACTCACGCTGTTGTGTTTTTAATTGTCAGGAGCCTCTTTTAGCTGGTTGAATGCTTCTCTTTACTTCATGTGTGCAGCATCTCAAAGGATGCTAGCAATTTATTTTATGAGCTGTTCTCATCACTCTCTATGCTCTTTGAGGTTTGTTTATACATTCTTTGGCAATTTCATACACGTATATAGTGGATGATTGCCATATTCAACCCTAATTCTCCCTTACCCACACCCAGTCACTCCAGAAGTCTGTCTTTTCCAAAATGTCCCCTTATTTTCGTGTTTTTTTTCTTTAAATAATCCACTGAGTATCACTAGAGTTGCTTGCAAATGCATGGAATAAAGGCTTTTTCTTTTTGCACTAAATTCAGGGTTATTAAGAAACCCTGTTTTAATACAGATTGAGAGGGAAAGTACAAACTTTGAGACTTTTTAAAATGTTGCTTTGCTTTCTGAGTTTGCCTGTCTGCATTAATGAGGATGCTCATATTTAGATGGTCTAGATGTCTACACACATAATCAACCCCAAAAGAGTTGGACAGTCCAAGATTATCCAGAGTAATGCCCATTGCTGGTAGGTTCTGTCATAGCATGCTCTGGCCAGGTTGCGGAGGCAGGCACCCAGGAGAGTGCAATAGAGGGGTGGAGCTGAAGACTGTCAATCACCCTTTCCCTTCTAAGCTCCTCCCAGACCACTGTTGATAGGAGGGCCTCCCGCTTTCCATTCCCCAGGATCCCTGGGGCTCTGCAGCCATAGTCAGATACCCACAGGCTTTGCATACACAGAGCTGAGGATGCACAATCTCAGGTCAGTTCTTGTTCACCAACTGCAGTTCTTAAGTGCTATTGTCTTCTTGGCTCTTCCTTTCCCTTGGTGACTATGTGTCTCTTTAGCATTTCTTTCTCAAGTTGGTAGTTATTACAGAAGAAACAAGAATTGAACATGGGTTCCATTCCCATGAGCAGCAGGAGACTAAGGCAGAAACTTCACTCGCCTGCCGCCGCCCCTCGCCCCCTGGGACCTGGAGCCCCTTCCTGAGTAACGCTATGGCTCTATCTACTATTCCCTGGCTGTGGATGAGCTGGAGGTCCTTAGTGCCCTCATTACCGTAGTGCAGATAACCATGTCTGTCTTCTAGTTGTGAGAACAACCAGGGTAATGTCTGGTCTGTAATCCTAGTTTCTCCTTTTGTGAAGTGTACCTACAAATGCCGGTTACGTATACTTGTGACATTATCATTTCTGGCTGTATTGGTGACCAGGCTTACTGGGATATTGTTAGAGATGATGCAGGCTACATGGGAACGAGAGGATCCTCCTTTCTAAATGTTGTAATGAAACATCCTAGCCTATAAAAGACAACACGGTAGACGATGGTGGTGATGGTAGTTAATATCTATCAGGAGTTTGCTATGCGTCGAGGGGCTTCCTATGCCATCTCAATTGAGAGCGTGACATCTTTGTATGTGTATACCCTTGCTGTGTTGTTCCACAAAGGAGCAAACTGAGGCACAGAGATGTTAAACCTTTAGGTCAATATCACACAACAAAGATGTGACAGGTCACACGATTAGAGTGTCTAGTTTACCCCCAGAGTGATAGGGTAAGACCAGACCAGACCAGAGCTTCTCAAACTTTAACACGTCACAAATCACAGAGCCTCTTGTTATAGAGCAGATACAGTTACGTTTTGTTATAGCGCAGCCTCGGCAGGCCTGGTATGGGGCTGCAGTCCGCATATCCAACTAGCTCCCAGGTGATGCCTGTGATGCTATCACAATGACTACATTTCACGTGATGATCTTGATGGATGTCACATTGCATGGAACCTTGCTTCCTAAGGGCACCAATGAGACCATAAGAACCATGATGTGCCCAACATCTCTTCCTATGTGCGTATCCAGGACCATGGACATGCCCGCTTTCACCATACCCTTGCTCAGGACACCTTGGAATGGTTCTACCACTGTCTTCCCACTGCTCTGAGGGCAAGATTCTCACTGCTTGCCATCGCCTTCAGAGGGAGCCAAGGGTAACCTGGCATTTATTGTTCACGCCTACTCTAGTCTCTTCTCTGAACACAACACTGGCATTCTGAGCTGGTCTCCTGAAACATACAAGTCCTCAGGTGTGTGGCCAGAAAGATGGCTCAGGGGCTAAAAGGGTCTAAAATGATGACCTCAGTGTTATTTCTAGGCCATACATGACAGAAGGAAAGAATCAGATCCCACAAGTTGTCTTCTGATTTTCACATGTGTGCAGTGGCAAACATGCACATGCCCACACACATACACACTACATGTAAGAATTTTAACAATAAAAACCACTTCAATATGTGGAAATATTTCTCTGAGGCCCTCAGCAGGCTTGAGGCATGTCACCTAAATGAAAATGTGTAGAAGACCCTCTCCCTCTGGGTCTCCTAGACCCCAGCCAGCCCTTTCTGTACCCTGGATCTCAGAAGTCCCCTTGCGAGAGCAACTCTGCCAGCTGCTGCCTATAGTCTATGACCTAGAAATATAACATTTGCTCTCTGACTTCTTTCTCTTTCTTTGGCCACTGGATCAACTCTCCTGGAGTTCACTACCCTGAAAGCAAGCCAACTGGAGTCAACTTCCAGGCAGGCAAAGTCGGTGGTGTCTGTGATTCAGCAGATACAAGGCTACTATATGTGAGTCTCAGCCTAGGCTCTCTGTGCCTGGCTTTTTCTGTGGGTTCTCAAGGACCACACTCAGGTCTTATGTGGAAAGCATTTTATTGACTGAACCATCTTCCCAGCCTCCATTTATTATTTTTTACATATCTGAAGGGAAAGAAATCAGTATGCCCAAGAGTCTTCTACACTCCTGTGTTCCCTGCCTCACTATGCACAAGGAAGCTACAGTCACCTTTTGTAAGGGGTGTGTGCCCTGTGCCTTGGCCCAGCCCTCCAGGGTCCCCACTAGCTGGCTATTTCACTCCAGTCCTGGAAGAAGGAGTGCTTGTGATCTCTGGCTGGCAGGCACATGGATGAGCTGCATACTATCAGGTAAATACTTATCCTTTCTAAGACCCAGGGTCCAGATCGCTCAGTGGGGATAAGAAACGCTCACGTATTGCACAGGCTGCATTACTGTGCCAGGGGGTTCAGCAGCCTTCTGGGGAAGAAGGGGAACATGTTAGGTTTTTCTTCATTTTCTTCCTCTCCCTCCTCTGCTTCTCAGATAGGGTTTCATGTTTTCCAGGCTGGCCTTGAGCTCCATAAGTAGTCAAGGATAGCCTCAGACTTCTGATCCTCCTCCCTTTAATACCCCTATTTAGGGAATGAACTCAGGACTTCAAGAGTGCTAGGTAATCATTCTGCTCACTGAAGTACCTCCCAAAGTTACATGTTCTTATGTTTATTATCCTTAATTTTAAAATTAATTTGTTTTTTTTTTAAAAAAAGAAAATGTAAACAGTCTTCAGCTCCGAGGCTGTACGAAGACAGACAGCAGGTAGATTGGCCCTGACCAAAGTTTACGAAGCCAGAGCACTTATGAAGTCTGTGATAACACCTGGCACCTGGCGATTATCAAAACATGTTTTTTCTGCTCAGCACAACACCAGGCCTCTCCCTCTCAGACACGGGTGGATGCCACAGTACCCATCAGAACTCTCGCTGTTGTCGTGACTGTCCCCAACAATACTGGCGGGGAGGTGGGGGAGCAGCGTTGCCTGTTGAGGCACGTCCTTCTGAGGGAAAAACCTGTGTGGTGTGTCGTGAGCTCCAAGGCAGCGTGACAAACGTGGTGTGACCATGTCACCACCGTGAAACCAGAGCCGTTGTTTAAGACAATTGCTAAATCGCATCTCCATTCCCATTCCTCTGCCCATACCCTTGCCAAACAATCAAATCTGGACGGGGTGTTGGAGGCTCTGAAGTCTGCTGAGCAACTCTTCATGCTCACAGTTCTCCCCCTCCTTTGTTTTTGTTATTTAACTCCCCTCTTCCCTGCCCCACAAGCTCGAGTTGCGTTATTATTTAACTTGAATGCTGGGGATGTAGCTCCAGATGAAAAGCATTTGACAACATAAAATTGCATTGTGTTATGTGACTCTCATGCATGCAGCTTGGCATAATTAAAGCAAGAGAGGCCCGGTATTGTTTTCCTATTCTAAGACTACGATGACTATATCTAAAGAAATGTCAGTCATTTTCTGTGTTGTCCACAGAACCCAAGGAGAATACGCATTTACATACAAGAGCCAAAGACCATGTTGAACGACTGTCCAAAAGACACATGTACTTTTTTTCTCTTGTTATTTACCAAGAAAGGAAACAAAGTTATATAGAGGCGCATAAGCCAAGTTTCTAGAATATTTCGCCTTAAATTTTCTTGACCCAGGCATGCAGTAGGTGAATTATGTTTGTGGGGATTCACCAATCTTAAGTTTGTTTGAAGAATGCTACTTAGATGCTATGGCGGCTCACTCTCATTGTGCACTTGACAGAATCTAGAGGCATCTGGCAAAGGGACCTGTGGGTATGCCTGTGGTGGGTCATCCGGATTATGATAATTGATGGGAATAGATTCATTTTCATTGTGGGCAGGAATTAGGCTGGAAAAACCCTGGGCTGGACAGAATGGGGAAAGCTAGTGGGGCACACACTCCTCGCTCTCTTCCCTGAATGCAGTGTGCCAAACCACTTCAAGCTGCAGCTGTCTTGACTTCTCTGACATCATGGACTATATCTTGAACTGGGAGCCAAAATAAGCCCTTCCCCCAATAAGTTGCTTTTGCCATGGCATTGGATCACAGCAACAGGAAAAAGCACCTGAGCCAGAGATCTATGAAAGGGTTGGGTCCGACGCCGAGTGCCAGAATGAAGGGGTGGAAAAATGAAGGTTTCATAATGAAGAAGGTAGATGCATGAGATACACCGATTCAGCATCGTCACTAACTGGCACAATTACAGCTAGAGTCGGTGTGCAGCAGGACTTCGGCGACAATTTAAATGCTTTTTTACTAAAATGAATCCTTTTAACCTTCTCAGGCAATCCTAGGAGTTATATACTATAACGGATCTCCACAGATGGGGAAACTGAGGCCAGGCACAGAACAAACTCTTAATTACAGAAAAGTATCTATTGCGTTGGGGGATCAAGTTCTCTCTCCCGGCAAGACAGAAGGACCTTTCACACGGAGACAGTGTATCTACCTCACCCGCACCAAGATGAATTGGTAACAGACCCAGAAAAGAACACTTTCTTTAAAGAAAATATTTTGTTTTATTTATAGGGTGTGTGTACGTGCACATGCTTTAGGCTCATGTGTGCACACTTCAGAGTCCACATGGAGGTCAGAGGACAGCTCGCAGGAGTCTATTCTCTCCTTCTATTAACTGTGTCCCAAGGATTGAACTTGGGTTATTGGGCTTGGCGGCAGACACCCTTAACTAAGCCATCTTGCCAGAAGAACGTCCCAAGCCCCACTCCTGCACTTGCCTATTTCAAGCAACACAGTGTTACAAATAGTTCTTTATTCAACATTAGTCTTTCCTGTGGTTCTGGAGACGTCAGGGTGTCTGTCTTGTGGACTGCCGTATGCCTAATGGCCAGCACGTGCTTCAAGAGTAAATTTTGACATGAATGTAGAAATCTGGTCAAGGCAGAGGTGTGGATAGAGATTAAGGTGCTACTGGACAAAGGTTAAGGCTCAGCTCCACTCTCCACCCCATTAGCATTTTAAAAAAAACTCTCATTTCGCACTGCTCTCTCGCCGACAGGCCCACGGTATTCCTAAAAGGCTTTAAAAGCTCGGTATTGTCAAAACTCCCATTACTGCATGTTTCAGTAACACTCTGCACATAGATCCGCAGCAATTACCTCGCGCACAGAATCCTGTGTTGAATTCTGCACTTTACCCAAGATCGCCATTAATTAGCTGAAATGCTGTGGCTGCCGCATGCCATGTGCCTCAGAGAGCAAAGCCGTGTGTGGCAAGAAGAGAACTTTCTTCTCTTCTGCAGAAGAAAGCCGTGCCAGCGGCCATGCAGAAGCCCTTGGGCCGCCAGGCTGCTCTGGCAATGCAGGCAGACCTGTGCAGAGAGGAGAATGTTTTGGCTTTGATAGACAGGTTAACAGAGATATCTCAAGCTGGGGGTAAAATGGAGAAACAAGATTACCCGTTTGCCAAGGTCTTTAAGATAGAGCCGGGAATGATTTGCAGATTGGAGTATTATTATTTTTGTTATTATTTGGGCCCAGATTTGCTTTTGCTAGGCAAACAGTCCATCCCCAGCCTTTTTCTATTTTTACTTGGAGATGGAGTCTTGTTTGCTAAGTTTCCTAGGCTGGACTTAAACTTACATTGTAGCCCAGGCTGGAGTTAAATCCCCCCTGCCTCAGCTTCTTGAGAAACTGGCATTATGGATACCTACCCCCATGCCTGGTTTAAGATGTCTTTGCACACATCCAATTGGAAATATCATCAACCTCGAAGATTTTTCTAGCTTATAGAGACATTGAGAGGAAAGGGGCAGGGTGTGGTAGCTTTTATCCCCACCAACAAAATCTTTATTAGGAAATTATGTTAAATATGATTCAGATGTTTGATGTAAATATACTATTTCCTCTTGGAATTATTTCTCAGTGTGGAGCTGCTGATGGCTTCTTAACTACAGTCATGTGGGGAGTGAGGGATTACAACCCCTGCCCATCAAGAGCAGGCAGGGGAGCCCTGGCAGCAACACACGGTGTCCTTTGGGCGTCCAGTGAACCCCATGCTCATAAGAGAAGGTGGCAGCCTCCAGGGTGTCCTTGGATAGCGGCTGAACTTCAGGTTGGTAAGTGGATGTACACAGGAGAACACAAAATGGCAAACATTGAGTCAAACCTGACCTGAGTTCTGGTTTTGGCTGTACACCCTAGCAGCTGTGTGTTTCTGGGAAAACTGCAAGGCTTGATGAGAAACGCATTCCCTGCCCTCAGAGACTTCATTTTCAAACCAGAGTGCACCATGTTCCTTTAGAGATACAACCAAAATGAATGAACGAATGATTGAATTAACAAATAAACGGCTTGCCTGACTGCATCTGACAGAGGCTTCCATTTGGGAAGAGCCCATCCCCCTCTGCCAGAGGCCTGACGCAATGGGAAATGTGAGACGCTCCCCTTTTTTTCTTAATTCCACAAACATTTAGGGTGTGTTTACAGTGTGCCAACCCCTATGCCAAGTCCAGGACACCCCAGAGATCAAATGTCGGCACGGTTCTTCTGGTATGGTTTGTGGTTTGCTGGATCCATTGGTGGAGACCCCGCACTACAGACGGACAAATCTGAAGCTAAGAACCAGCAAATTTGGGACACGCATGGTGCCAAAAGTTAGCTTCAGACAGCATTCGAGGGGCACTGTTCCTGTGAGGCCATCCCATGGCGGCACCAATATCGCCAACCTCGGTTTAATGTTAGGGAGCAAAAGACTTTTGCTTACTCAGGTGCTTGTGCATTTTGCAAAACAAACACATTAATTATTATCTTTGCATTTCACTGATGCTATTGAAAACCTGGCCGGATTTGGCGGCCCACTCAAGAACACCCGTCTACACAGGCCAGAGCAGACGCTGGGTTACAGGACCCTTACGTGATGCATCGGCAGGTAATACCGCCCATAATTCCTGCCTCAGTACTTCCCGATTTGGGAACTTTGAGCTCTGTGGTCTTAAACTATTTCCATAACCGATGCCGGTTATAATTACATTCCAGTTAATAGGCCATTCTGCAGCAAAACTTGAGCACACAATGAGCAAAGGCTTGCCGGCTTGGCGCGTTATTTATGGACAACCCCGAGGACTGCTCCCTCTACATCCGCTGCAGAACTATGCGCTCCTATACGCAAGCTGGCTACTCAGCTTCATTTTTCTCTGTGTTCCCTCAGCAAGAATGGGAAAGAAACTTCCAGCATATGGAAGCATTTCTACACTCTAAGATTTTTCAGGGTGAGGGTGGGGTGGGAGGGTGGGAGCATAATTTGCAGCTGTGTGTCAGAAGAAATATGTATTTCAGAGTGAGGCTGATTAGGCCAGGTTCCACGTGGCAAAAGTCATCTTCAGAAAAGCATTTTTTTTTTTTAAAAATTCAATTTTGCCCCCAATTCAGCATTTGTGAAATAAGTACTTCTCAATCTGTTCAACATTTGCCAAGACACAAATCACAAACAACTCTGGGCCTTGATTATCACTGTGGTCTGCTCTAACGTGTGCCCCCACTGGGCCTGCACAGGTGTGGACCAGAAGATGAAGGCTTCCCTTAAGTGTCTGTGGCCACACTGACTTTTATTTTTATTGCGTGTGGTTCCTGTGGACATGTGCATGTTGTGGGGGACCTCACATGTGTACATGCATAAATATGGAGCCCAGTTTCTCACTCTGTTTCTCTCTACCTTCATTCTCTGAGACAAGGTTGCTTCACTAAGCCTGGAGCTCACAGATTTGACTAGACTGACTGGCCCAGTGACTTCCAGTCTCTGACCCTGCCCCCAGCTCCCACCCTTCAGAGCTGAGGTCACAGACAGGGATCCAAACTCAGGTCTTCATAGTCAGCGGTGTGTCAGGCACCTTACCCACCGACCCGTCTTCCCAACCTTCTGGTTTGTCTCTTTTTTGGGCAGGGTCTCACATAGCTTAGGACTGGCCTTGAACTTGCTACATGTCTGAGGGACTCTTCTTGCCTCTACCTTCCCAGTGTTGTGTTTAGAGGTGTGCAAGCCACACCCCATTTATATGGTGCTAGGGACTGGACCTCGAGCTTGGCACATCCTAAACCAACTCTCCTAAAAACTGAGCTATCTCCCTAGCCCATCACACCGAAGATTTTTTTTTTTTTTTTTGGTTTTTCGAGACAGGGTTTTTCTGTGGTTTTGAAGCCTGTCCTGGAACTAGCTCTTGTAGACCAGGCTGGTCTCGAACTCACAGGGATCCGCCTGCCTCTCTGCCTCCCGAGTGCTGGGATTAAAGGCATGTGCCACCACTGCCCGGCCGAAGATTTTTTTTAAGTAAATTAAGAGACTGAGTGTGTAACCATGATCTGGGTGGATGGCCCCATTTAAACTTAGTATGCCCAACATAACAATGTCATGAGCAAACCTATACATAATACATTATCCTAGTCTCTAGAGAACAGAGGCTCCCCAACTGCCAAGGGCACAGCAGACAATGCAATACAGACTTCCAGGGCTTTAAGAAGTCTCTGTTTGTCTCCTTACATACCCCGCTTCCCCTCGAGTGGGGTCCATCTCTTCAGACACTACTTGTGCTCCTCAGTTAAAGAGGGGTCAGGTGTACCCGTCCTCACTTGCCAATTAGTTAAGTACAGACCCGAAGAAGTCAGGGACGTCTGCATGATCTGGAAGGGCTCACGGGTAATTCTGGGCCAGCAGGCCCAATGCACACTGAAGATTCCACCCCCACGTTGCTCTTTCAAGGGTGCTTGAGGAGAAAGCAAAGGCGAGAGCTCTCCTTCCACTTCTTAATTTACCAAGGGCCCTCAGACCCTCCGCTTTCTTCCTGCTGTTCCAGGCTGTGTGCCTCTAGGAGCTGTTATTATTCATTTTACATGGGAGAAAACTGAAAAAAGAGGGAAGGGTGAAGAGAAGGAAGAAGAGGGAGTAGGAAGAAGACGAGAAGGAGAAAAAGGAAGGAGAGCAGGAAGAGAAAGAGTTGACTTTTCTTAGGTCACAGAGTGAGAGAAGGAAGCAGCAGGTATCCCAGGGCTCTTCCTGGGATTAGGGGATTGGGAAGGTGAGCATTTTCTCTCCCTGCCTCCATTTCTGGTACCCTGGGAACCCTGCACCATCACAGCTCTGTCCATCCAGACAAGAACCCAAAGGGTCTTTTGTTTTTGATTTTTAAATTCCACTGCCTTTCCCACCTGCCATGTAGGTCAATTTTGTAAATGCCTCAGGATCCTAACACCAGAGCTTAGAGCAGAGGTTCTCAACCTGTGGGTCGCAACCCCTCTAGGATGGCACACCAGATCTCCTACATACCAGATACTTACAATTCATAACCATGGAAAGATCACAGTCATGAGATAGCGATAAAATAATTTTGGGGTCACTGCAACATGAGGAACTGTGTTAAAGGGTCCCAGCATCATGAAGGTTGAGAACCACCGACTTAAAGCATTTAGAAGAAGCCAGGAGGGTTTAACGACTCCTTACGTCTGACACGGCCATTGGAAAGTTCACATTTTTATATCCTTTTCTGAGTGAGGTTGACCTGGAAATCAGAGTTGGTGACTTTGGCAACTCTTGCCTCCCTCCCGCCCCATCCCAAAGCCCTTCTCTCCTGCCAGAGGGACTGGCACAGTGCCTGGCGCTTAGTAGGCAGGAGAGAGTCACAGCTTCGCTTCCCCACCATTTTATTCTTACTGAATTTCTCTTTCATGCACAACATGGCAAAGACTATTGAGTATTGGTTTAGAGAATTATCAATCATGCACGCCGTCCCTAACAAAGTCATTCTTTATAGCAAAAGCTGAACAGATATTACCCACCATGCCACCGCTACTCAGATAATATGCAGGGCAGTGAACTGCAGGGCTCACAACACTCCATAGTAAGGGCACTGGCAGCTGTATGAGGAGACATACCCGACTCCCCAGGACATCTGCGTTTCTTATAATTTCACTTTTTAAAATAAGGCAAGTCAGTGAATGGACAGTAAGACATGGCTACATGATTATGTTATTGATTTATTTTCAGTGTGTGCATGTGTGGTGTGACTGAGGCGTGTGGCGGGTGCATGCGTGATGGGTGCTTGCAGCCATGCATGCATATGTGAAAGCCGGGAGAAGACTGGGTGACTCCCTCTAGCTCTTTCCACCTCATGTCTGAGATCAAGGTGTCTCTTGAACCCAAAGTGTGCTGCTTTATCTAGATGGGCTGATCAATGAGATCCTGGGATCTGCCCATCTCTGCCGATCAATGTTGGGGTAACAGACTAGTCACACTCAACTACTCCTAGCTTTGAAAAAAAAAAAATCTAAGGACTGGGGATTTGAACTCAGGTCCTCTGGCTTCCATCACAAGTGAGCTACCTCGTTCGGCCTGATTTTTCCTATACTACAAGAGCATTAACTTGAAGAAAACAATTTTTTTTAGGATAAAATGAAAATTGATTATGATAATGAAAAAATTAAGCTCCTGTATTTTTGGGGTACATGGTGAGCGAGCAGGAGGAAATGGGAAACACAATCTTTTGTTGTTTGAACCTAAAGATACTGCAAATCAAGTCATTTTCTGGGTCTTCTTGCTGCGTGTGGTACATTGTACTCTCTACAAGATCTATGCATGGTGGCTTCTATTATACCCATTTTACAGGGAAGGGAACTGAGGCTCAAGGTGACACAGCCAGAAACTAGTAATGGAGCCCGCCTCTAATCTGTGACCTATTTGGGGGTTCCTTGCAGCACCCCTCCCTGCTGTGTATAGAATTTCCAGCGTGCAGCTCTCCAAACTGAAAATCACCATTTTATAATGAAAAGGGAAAAGAGACTTCATCAGACATGACCCAAAACAAAGCTCTAATTCAAAATCACTTAGCTTCCTCTCTGCCACCTGAGACTCCAGACAGCAGCCAGGGCTCACCGGAGAGACTTACAGATGTCGTCTGGCTGACTGACTTGTCAGGACCGGCATTTACAGAGGCCATGCTGTCAAAGGACTAACCAGTCACTAACACTTTAAACCACACTTGCACAAGCACCCATGCCCATACTCAAAATTCCCAGTCCTGGGGTTTTAGCAAACACTGGCTGCCTCCTTCCCCCTCTGTCTGTGGCTTCAGACTGCCAAGCACCCTGGGAAGCTAGAGCTCTGGGTGTCCTTATGATGCAAGAAGCAGAAAGAGCCTCTGGCTGAAATTCTTGTGTCTCATCTTTGGCCACCAAGCATTCTCTGGATACAGGCATATTTCTAAGGACCACAAAGGGAAGAAATCGTGGCATAAGAGATCAGTCAACGGGCTACAGAAAACAAACTTCTGCACACCCGAAAATTCATTAAAAAAATGAAAGGCAAGTAGCATGGAGAAAATATTTCTAATAGAAGCTACGAAGGTCTAATATCATTAGTAGGAATGAATCTTTCATGAATTGAAAAAAAAAGAAATCAGCATAAAAATGGACAAGGGCCACGAACAGAAAATTAAGAGTATAGACAATCTGCAATGAACATGAAAAAGAGTTTCATCTCAGAAATCATCAAAGCAATGCAAATTAAATTAATATGAACAGACTAATGCTTGCAAACTCTTTGTCAAAGGTAAAAAACATAAATTCCAGTGTCTGCAAGCTTGTAGGATGTGTTTCTCCATTTCTCAGCTTGATGCATACAGACTTGTCCCATGACCGCTCCGCCTTGTGCTTCTTTGACTCTAAAATGTTTTAAAGTGTTGATGTTCTCTGACCCATCAATTCTAAATCACATACTAAGAAAATAATGAAGTCTAAGTTATGTTTATTGTGGCATTGTTTACATTAACAAAACTTGGGTTCATAGGAAGCTAAATTCCCAGAAAGAGAATTATTTAAATAAATTACAACATGTGTATTGCTACACAGTCACAAAAAATATAATGAAGGTTTGGAATGGCATTAGAAAGTTCCCAGCATATTTAATGGATAAACATGCATACACAAGCATGGAGGTAGAATATAATCCTAATTGCCTAAAAGACTATCCCGTAACCAATGTATATACACAAGCACGGAGGTATAATATAATCCCAATTGCTTAAAAGACTATCCCGTAACCAATGTATGTACCAAAGAGAAGGAAACACAGAGTGTGCAACAGTGATTCTGGGAGGAAGGAATATGATGTTACAGCAATATGAAATGTGGCAGCCTGTGTTGGGAAACTCTTCAAAGAAGTAAACCATCCACGGGAGCAAACTGTGTCGGATCTAGGTCTTAACCGGGACTGAAGCTAGACACGCGCATTGGAGCATCCCTGACTGTTGTCAACACACCGCGGATACAATCGGGGCTGAGAGCTCATTTGTTCTCCTGTGCTGCCGGGGACCAAACCTGGAGCCTCATATAGTCTGTCCACACTAGACAAGCTCGGCATCACCGAGCTGCACACAGACAGCTTGTACAATGTGGCGTGACACTGTGACACTTGCCTAGAAGTAGGCTACCGTGTGCAAGAGACATCTGCTATCAGAATGATGACGTGCACAGGGTGTTTACGTGACTCATGGGGAGAAACACGCTTTTCTGGAAAAGCACTATCTCTCAATATAGTAATTCTAAAAATATTAAAACTTTTGCTTAATGTAATATGTATATATATATACATATATATCAAGAAAGTATGGGAAAACAGAAGAGTATTTTAATTCTATAATACAAAGATAGCTAGTGTTCACATTTTGTTATATTTTTACCTGTAAGAATGGTGTAACTTTAATTCGCTTGTTTTTCTTTTGGATTTTTTTATATGTTTGATATGTTTGGATAATTGATAATTTTTTTGTCTTGTTTTTGTTTTTCGAGACAGGGTTTCTCTGTGGTTTTGGAGCCTGTCCTGGAACTAGCTCTGTAGACCAGGCTGGTCTTGAACTCACAGAGATCCACCTGCCTCTGCCTCCCGAGTGCTGGGATTAAAGGCGTGCGCCACCACTGCCCGGCAAGCCAATCATAATTTAAAGGAAATACAATTTCAAGTGTGTATATGTGTGTCTGTGTACACACATACAGGAGATAGATGATAGATAGATAGATAGATAGATAGATAGATAGATAGATAGATAGATAGATAGAATTAGAACTATTCATGTCATGCAGAGAAATGCGCCATTTTTAGAGAATCATAAAGCCACAGAACAAAACTGACAAGCAAATAAATCGCATTTAAATCAGAAAATAATTAGCACAACGGTATTTCATCCCAAACATTGATCTGTATAGTCTACAAGATTTAGAAACTTTTAAAACTCTCTCTCTGAAACTGAGACTCAATCATACATTAACATTTCCCCTTCTTCAGGTTCCAGGGCCAGGCATGGAATGCGGGCATATTTTAGTACTCCTTTCCACCCACAGAAATGAGACTAAAGCTGAGTATGTTTGCTTGTCTGTTTATTTACTTATTTATTTTTAGATTGATTCTCACTAATGATATAGTCCTGATTATACAGATCAGGCTGGCCTTGAACTCACGGAAATCCACCTACCTCTGCTGCTTCTCCAGTGCTGGTATTAAATGGGTATGCCATCCCGTACCCCTGGATCATGTCTCTATTTTAAGGGACATGTGTTTTTCCTTTCATGCCAGAAAATACTGTGTAAGAGTTCTTTGGGTCTATGACTGCAATTGGCCACAGTCACGGCCAGTAACATCTTGTCAACCAAATACATTTCTATCTCAAATTTCAATGCTCTACAGCCAGGGAATTCTATTGCTAAGACAAGCGGTAACACTTCGGTTGTGTTTGTAACACAGCTGAGAGCCCGAGAATCTCCAAATACTTGAGGAAAATACAGATGATTTTTCTAGCCATCTCTGCTTCGTTGCTTGCGAAAATAATGAGCTATGCACACGAGTAAATGAAAGAGACACATAGGGAAAAGCTTTCTGGGGAAAGCAGGGCCCACATAGCCAGGAGGTCAGGCTAAAAACAGATGGGGGCTTTGTAGCTTCTTTGATCTTTCTGTTTTCAAATCATAAATTTCAGATCATAGTCACTAACGTACTAACAGATACCATTATTGGTACCTCAGGTGTGCGCTGCACATATCATGTTAATTCCCCGACAGTTCTTGGTCGGTACCCTACCTCCCAGATGACGAAACTGATGCATGATGGGAGAGACCACATGAACCCCGTGTTGTGTTTCGCTTTTCCGCGGGTATCTTTTGAACAGAGTCCTTGGACTCTACTAAGGTACTAAGGTACGAGTGACTTTAAATTTGTTCTTTAGTTTGTGGCAGTTCCCTCGAGTATGAACAGCAGGACAGTTTGTTAAACATATTGCCTTCTTTGCCCTCTTGTATAGCATCAGTAGCGAGTGAATATCTGCTGTGTGAGGTGCTGATATCAACATATAGGACATGCACTACTGCACTGAATTACCTGCACAGCTCTATCAAGCAACAACAAAAGAAATGCAAGCAAGCAAGCGTGTAGTTCTCCAAGAAGAAACTGAAACTAAAGCACAGGAAAGATGCGTGGCCTGCATAACATGCAGCTTGTAAGAGACATTAGAAAAATTCGGCAGGGTGGAGAGATGACTTTGGATAAGGGCACTTGCTGCAAAGGCTGAGAGCCAGAAGTTTGATCTCCTGGACCTACATGGTGGTCCTAGCGCAGGATTCCCCACCCCCACCCCACTAGATGCATAAGCCTCAGATAAAAGAACATTCCTCGTCCATCCATTCAGCCACCCATCTTCACCAATCTGTGTGACCCCTGCATCCTAACATCACAGAATGCATGGCTTTTGGGACTCTGTTCCTCACACCGGGTCACCTTGTTCAACTTTAATACGAGGCGAGGTTCTTAGTCTCACTGCAACTTGATAGGGCATGCTTTGTTGAGAACCATGGGAGGCCTGCCCTTTTCTAAATAGAAACGGAGAAGGAGTAGATGGGTGAGGCAGAGGGGAGATGGGGGAGGAGCTGGGGGAGATGAGGAAGGGGGAACTTTATATTATATATAATATATAAATATATAATGTGTGTATATATATATATATTTGTGCACTATATATAGTATATGTGCAAAGGAATAGCAAGCCCAGAGAGTTTGTACATGGGTTACCCGGGGAAGAGACAAAGGTGTTGGCTCTCAATTAAATGTCTTCAAAATATTTACAGTGTTGTCTGGTACAAGAGAAGTAGTCACAGGTGGGACTCTTGTTGTTAGCTTCTTAGGTTTCAAACTCCACCTTCCAAGAGCTCTGTCCCATTTGTTGGGCACCATGCCAGGCCTTCACGTCAAAGACCCTCAGTCATAAAGCAATGCCGAGCACTCCCCCAGACGGCAGCAGATTGTTCCTGTATCTCCAGTTTCTTCTGTGTGTCAAGCCTAGGGCTGGATAACACCAGCATCACACAGCAGACACCTGCCCAAGGGAAGTGGCTCCTGAAACCCGGAAACAATGTGAGGTGCCATTTTCACTCATGCTTTAGACAACTCTGTTCTCCCCTCCTGCCTCCTGCTTTTCTGAATTTCTAGTCCCCCCAGGGGTTACCCCATTTGTGACAGAAACTTATGCTATGGGGGAGGGCATCCCTGAATTAAGTAGAGAAAATGAACTAGGAATAGGCCAAAGCTTCAAGTCACCTAGAGTGGAGCTACGTGCAGCTGCTGAGGTGGACCGTTAACCACCACATTTAAACCCAGCCCAGCCTTCATCACTCTGTCATTTCATGTCACCGGGCACACACCAGGGAGAAGGGGGGCAGTAGTAAACAGAGGCTTGACCTTTCTGTCCAGTCCCCTAACTGCATTCTGGGCCCTCGCCATCCCCTTGGAGTTGGCTAGAATTGGCTGGAGAACAGTCCTTGACTCAAACGGCTGCAAAATATACTTAACACCACATTGATTTTCCATATAATTTTATAAGCACAAACATTCTCTTTCATTTCCTGACAAACAACCAGATTCCCCAAAGCGTCCAATAAAAATCAGTAATTTGCACATCACTGTCTCTCTCAGAGGCAGCTTTTTGGAGTTAGTAGGCAAGGCCAAGGTCCCTCCACTTCCAAGCCCTCCCCAAACAAAGTGGAAAGTGGGGTGGTTGGCGGCCTGCTTTCTAGACTTCCGGATGCCCGACACATGTGCCTCCCCTGCCAGCAGAGAGGCAAGGTACCACCCTACACATGAGGCCCTGTCCCACAACTCTGCCACCACTGCTACCCCAGAGCCACGAGGGAGAGTAACTCCTTCCTGCCTCTGTCACACTGGATTGATTAACTCGATGACTGACAAATGCCTGAGGCTAACCAGGCACCCAGGGTTCCGTGGCAGGTATTACTCGAAAGTTGCATCATCGAACAAGCAATGACTGGATTGAAGCATAGAAGCAGGCGGATTTCCATCCCAGGAATCGACATGCCATGCCCTCTCGCCCGGGGCCAGGAACACACAGGGTCCTCCTCCTCCTCTGCGCGGTCCTAACTTCAAGTCTAGCCTTTCCTGGCCGCCCCCAGCCAGCCGCTCCCCATCCAAGCGGCTGCGACAGGGGGCGGGGACAGCGGAGAAACGGAAAAGTAGAGATTCTTACCCACAAGTCGGGTCTCCTCAGGTCCTGGAGAAGTGCAGTTCTCAGAAGACAGGGCAACAGGGTTGCCAAGGGAACCTGAAATACTAGTTTGCCACAGTCTTGCAGGAATGACGTCCCAGGGGTGAGTAGAGAGGTTTCAGTCTTTCAAAACTGCTGAAGCTCAGAGTCTGAAGAGGAGAAAAGGAAGGAGAGGGAAAGAATGTCTCTCAGCGGCCCGCAAGCAGAGGACTCCAGATGCGGGGCTCTTCCTGTCCCCACCCAGGGCTGGTTATCAGGGAGCCTGTGTTCTTGCTTCATGTTCCAGGACTGGTGTTTTCACTTCTCTTTCCCTGAGACCTGGCACTGGGGAGCATGGAATGGCTCAACCTGTTGTAATCGAACATGTGGGTTGCTGCTTGTTGCAAAGATATTGCAGCAGCCTCTTCATTACAAGCGACTGTTCTTGGATTCAAAGAATTAATTTCCTTGCCTGTGGGTGCCTGCTTGTGCTCCCGGATGTGGATGGAGCCGGGTGCTTGTGAAGAATGGGGACTAGGGATACGGGGAGCAGGGGTCCTGAGCCTGTGTTCTTTGGAGCTGCTCCCTGGTTTCCACTGTCTTGTCGCATGCCTGGGTCTTAAGAGCCATAGGGGATTCCTGCCAGGTGCGTCCTCTATGTGTAGGTGGTACTCAACCCCCAACTCGAAGCTATGCCTGTAAGGCTGACCCCTGGAATCTCTGTGGTCCCGGTGTCTCAGGCTTTCTTGTCTTAGGATATACTCTGAGTGGGACTGTCCTAGAAAACAGGGAAGGCATTCATGGCCCAATTTGTTGGCTTCTTCCCTCCCTCCTTCATTCATTCCCGAATTTGTGAATTTGTCAGTCTATTTGTGTGTTCACCATTCATTCTTGCACTAATTAGTTTATAGGTTAATTTGCCTATTCCCACCCATTCCAGTATTCAGATATATTTTATTCATTCATCGATTGTCACACCCATTTGTATTATCACTTATCATGATTCATTATTCACCAATTGATCGTTTCATGTAATCTATACACTCAGTAAACATGCATGTATTCATTTTTGCATGTATGAAGCATTTACTTTTGTTCCAATATTCATCCATCCATCCATCCATCCAGTAAATCATTTTAAATTCGCTGATACATAGATTGGTTTTATAAGAATGTACATTTTCATATTTTTATGTACATATTCATGTAATTCTTTATCTTTTGAAGATATATCCTAAATCTTACTATATGCTGGGGGGAAAAAAGAGACAACATCAATTGGTAGTCCTGAAAACATATATACAAGTAATGTTATATGAATGCAACAGGCTAGATTTAGGAATATATATCTGTATACAATATGTACATGTATATATTGTATGTATGCAAAAGCAACTGATGAGATATATTATATATTTATATATGCATGTATATATTGTATGTACAAAAGCAATTGATGAAATAGAGGCCATGACTTTGAAGGAGACATGAATGGGCATATGAGAGGGTCTGGAGGCAGGAAACCGAAGGGGCAGATATTATAATTAAAATACAATTTCAAAAATCAACAACACCAAAAGAACTCCTGGTCAGAAAGTGGATAAAGGAAGGCACAGTGGCAAGGAGCTAGACTCTAACGAAAGGAGGAAGACGACGATTCCAGGCGGCAAAGGGGATGTGAAGGAAGTTTTTAGAGAGATGTCAGGGACCTCCCACCTCCCCTAGGGTAAGAGGGCTGAACTTGGATTTGGTCTAACAGAGCGTCAGCCTTGAACAACCAAGTTCTCCACCCAGTGTAGCTTTGCAGGAGTTAGTTAACCTTTCTGAATCTTTGTCTCATCTGTCTGCAGAATGGGCATGAACTGAGCTGAGGATATGGCTCCATGGGTAGAGTGTTTATCTAGCATGCACAAAGCCCTGACCCACAAGAACGGGTAGTGGTTGTGCAAACCTATAGTATCTGTAGACCGCTGGAGCTGGAGGCAGGAGGATCAAGAGTTCAGGATCGTCCTTGGCTATGAGGTGTGAGACCAACCTGGGAACAGGGGACCACGTCTCACTCACATAAGATGAGAGGAACACTGCCTACTCTCTGCTCCCAGCGACTGGCACAGCTAAGCAAGGTCACTGATGTGAAGGGCCTGGCAGATTAAAAGTAGTACTCTGTAAATGTTTATCTTTTCCCTTCTTCCTCTTCAAACTTCTTAACTTCTTTCCTAAACCTCTGTCAGCAAGTCTCCCTCTCCCTTCTCTGTGGAGAGGGTAAGGAGAGAGGCTAAAGGTGCTTCTCACAGGGAGTGTCTCCAGGGACTAGAAGACACAGAAGTTGATCTCCCAAAGGCTTCTAGCCCTTGGGGGGCCCTGGAGAAATGCCCAGGGAAACTGTCAAATAGCCCTTCAGATGTACAACCTGCCAAGGGAATCAGCCAAGAAATCCATCACCATTTGTGCAAACCCTCTGCACTGGGCGAAAGGGGAGGGTGGATTTTATTAACAATTGAGCAAGACCACGGCTTGGCAGCCACTTTGGGAGGGGCTTCCAGCTGGGCGGGGAGGGATCTGCCTGGCAGGTGTATGGTTTGCTTGGAGAGGAGAGGGAGTATCTATCACCTTTGGAGCAGTCTGTGCTCCCATGCAGGGCATGGGGAGGTGGTGCACGTTATCTCTCCCTCCTCTTCACGGGCCTCACAAGCCAGACATTATTACAAACCAGGAAACCAAGGAGGGCAGAAGTTTGTTCAGCGTCATGGAATTAGTAACTGGGAGGCGCAGGATTTAAATGCAGGCTTGTGTGAGTTCGGCACCTCTGCTTTGGTCTGCCAGGACATCCTTGTTCATGAAGGATGTCCATCGTCTGTGGTCATTTTTTGAAAGTCTATTAATTGGGGTTTGTGTGAAGGGTTGTTGTCCTGACTTCTTTATGGTCTTTTCAAACTGGAACTTGAAATGTGAACAGAAGTAGGCCAAATCTTCAAAACAATATATAAAAATCTGTGGCTGGGGAGCAGCATTTGGTAAAGTACTTGCTGTGCATATTCGAGGAATTGAGTTCAGATTCCCAGCTGCCACATAAAAGTTGGGCATAGTAGCACACATCTGTAACCTATTTCTGGGAGCAGGTGGGACTCTGTAGATTTTTGACTCTTGCCAGCTAGCCAGTCTAGCTGAACGGTGAGCTCCAGGTCCAGCAAGAGAGCCTGTTTCAAATATGTTGGCCGGAGAGAAACAGAGACAGGTACTCAACACTGAATTCTGGTCTTCCCATGCAATGCACATATGTACATATGTACATACGCACGCATGTACACATGTACACATGCACAGGTACACACAGCACAGATGCACACATGTACAGATGCATGGAGCACACATCACATGTGTACACACAGAATTTAACTGGGGGTTATTTATAATAAACATTATAGTCATTATAGTATATATAGCTTTTTCTCTATTTTAAAATATTTTTGGCTTTGAGACCAACCTGGTCTACAAGAGCTAGTTCTAGGACAGGCTCCAAAGCTACATAGGAGCCCTGTCTGAAAAAAGCCAAAAAAAATTATTTTTGGAAGTGAGGACATAAAAGCATGTCATCAAACCCAAATGGCTTTCCTTGTGCTCCATGGCAGGGGCCATGGCGCCATTGCTGTCCTCACAGGGCCAATTTCTCAGTCTGGGCTCAGTACTTGTATTCCATATACGTGACCACAAGCATGGTGTTGACTCAAAGGAAGCCTAGCTAGAATGGGTGAGGCTGGTGGCAGGAACTAAGCTGCATCCTTACCTCCTTGAAGTCCTAGGCCCTGTACCTCTTGACAGCCCTGTATTTGGAGATTGAGCCCTAGGGTAGTTAAATTAAAATGAGAGCGTCTGAGTAGAACCTAATCCAATCCAGTGTCCTTACATCACAGAGATGAAGACACGGGCTGTTGTAGAGAGTCCCAATTGTGAAGAATCAGCAAGAGGGTAGGCAGCCATTAGCAGGCCGGCCAGCGTGCCTTAGAGGAGAGCAACCCTACTCGTGCCTTAACTTTGGATTCCAGGCTTTTAAACAGTGAGAAAAAAAAATGTCTGTTGTTTAAGACACCCAGGTTCTGTTGCTGGCTTATTAAGTCAGGCGTAGCTGTGGGGGTCAGCGTAAGGATGCAAGGGGACTTGGTAGGGACCAGAAACCTAGCATCCAGCAGGGAGACTAGCATTTTAGCCACCAACCTGAGCCAGCTGAGTCAGACCTACAAACACGCACGAGATAAAGGAGAATTGAGAAGGGGGGCACGCCTGTGCCCAGAAGAGATATCCTGAAATACTCAGTGGTGCTAGGAGAAAGATGTCTGAGGTGTGACCGTCCATTCCCCACCAGGAGGACAGCCTGGGGTTTGGGTTTCCTACCATAGTAAACCCCAGCAAAAGTGGCTGGCTACAGGCTGGTTTTGTTTCCTGACCCCTCTTCTAAGGCTGCAGGAGCACGGCTGTTACTGAGGCACAGCCTGACGGTGGCAGGAAGAATGGGGGCAAAAATGACAACAATTGACCCTAGGTGGCAAGGGAACCAAAGGGGGCAAAGCTGGCGTCTTTATCATTGTCCCGTTGAACTTGCAAGTGGCATAGGAGCTGACAACTCCAACTGTAGCTGTGTGGACATCTCCTCTCTAGCAGGAGCTTTTGGTTAACTTGTGCTTCCTCCTTATGACTCTTGACACATTAAAACGTGTGTTTGTAAAGAAAAGAAATTCTGAGAATTAGTCTTGTGGGTTAAACAATAAATATAAACACATTGTTTTCACTTTACTAAAGTGAAATGGACTCCTCCTTACACAACCAAGTAAAGAGAAATCAGCTGTCATTTAACTAAATGCTCAAACATGGAGCAAACAACAGCAGGTCCAATATAGGGCCCCGTCTATCCTACAAGCAACCGAATGATCACTAGTGACCAAGTGATGAACAGCAATGAAGCTGTGGCCTGAAGGCCAAGGGTCACCTTGTCACATGTGAAGCTCTTCACAGACTGTGCTGACTTTTGCCAATTCAAGCGCGAAAGCATACAATTCTACATTAGGGGTAAAAGGGAGCCATTCATTTAACAGAAGTTACTGGGGAACCAGTGACACAGAGGGCACCCCGCTTGATGCTGGAGACACGAGAGGGTACACACTCTGAACTCGAGGTATGCTCAGTGTGAGACAGCAGGGAGAACACACCTGGAAATCAAAGGGAAACAACGCGACGTTTGAAGCTACAACAGGAGAGAACAAACCAGAAACAAGGAAGCCCAGAGGAGGAGACTTTCCGAGATAAAAGCTCCTTTGTTTTTTACCAAAAAAACAAAACCTCATTTGAACCTGGTATTTGATAGAAGTAACGTCTAACTCTTCTTGTTGCCAGAGAGAGCTTTTCAAAATGAGACTTGAGGACCCTCTCTCTCATTGTGCCTCAGTGGCTCCTTCCCGGGGAAGGCTCAGGTGCAGGAGGGCAGCGCTGTTCCTTTAACTGTTTACCTGTAGAACGCGCAAACTTTTGGCAGAACTACGATGTGACTGGGACTTCAAAGCAGCTCTCCGTCCCCTCCTTTCCCATGAGTTCAGACGTTCTGTGCAGTGAGGTTTATGGCAGTCTCTCTCATGGATCATGGTGGGGAGAAGAGCCTGGGCTTGGAGTCCATTGGTGAGGGTTCAAGTTCTGACTTCACGGTTTCCTAACCCTGTGACCTTGAACAAGCTTTTGAACTCCCCCCAATTTCAGTTTGCTAATCTACAAACTGAGAATGATATAGATAACAATGATATCCACCAGAAAGGACTGAGCTGAGGATAAATTCATCAGAAATTATCAGCAGACTCTTCCTTCTTATTAAATATTTAGCAAATATGGATATCATATTTATAATTCTCATAATAACCAACAGAAAATGCCTAGACTTTTCTCATTGCTCAAGGCATCGGGGGCAGGGTCACAGCCTCTCATTCATCTCTTAGTATGTTCACCCAATTGGTCCAGGAAGAAGGGAGTCAGGATTATCGCCGCTTTTTCAGCGGGAAAGATTAGAGATGGGTCGCACTGAGGAACCCACACTGAGGAGCCCAGAACCAGCATCTCAAGTATGGACAGCTCAGGGGATAAAGTGAAACAGAGGACATTCCAGAAGGAAGCCCACTCTATGCCTGACTAAAAGGGAGGCTGCCCCTTTAATTTAACCGTAGCCTGTCTAATAAAAGATAATTCTTCAATTTTCTTTTGGGGGGGTGTGCCTTAACTACAATGCCTTAAAAAAACTACAATGTCTTTTTGCAGGGGAAGAATAATGACCGAAGGGTGCTGAAAGGTTGGCTGTGTGAAGCAAACAAACCTCCACACCACGTTTGATAAGCATGTACTCAAATACTTGGCGTTTGTATTCCAGAAAGCAGGTTTGTGAGAACGACGCTCTACACACTGCTGGAGAGAGGGCAAGGATGTATTTACCCTGGTTTGAGACAGCATCATCAATGAATGTGGTCTCACCTGGTGATTTGGAGGCATTGCTCTAGTAGAGGCAGTCTGTGGCATGCTGGAGAGGAAACCAGAAGGGGTTTGAGAGGCCCAAGTTCAAGTCCTCTGTCTACTCTCCCAGAGGTCGCCTGTCACATGTATTCCCTTCCGTATGTCCCATGTGTCCCATCTCTAAAATAATGAGATCTCTGATGCCTGCCTTTTTCACTGCAAGGACCACGTTTTCCACAGTTTGCCCCCCTTTATTCCCTGCAAGACTTTGCCTACTTAACAACCCAGATTGGGAAACTTATTAATAAGCCTATGAAATGGGTACCGGAAGCAGACACATTATCTGGGAGGCAAATTAGCCTTAGGAGGGCAATTCTATCCCAGCAGCAGAGACTATCCCCATAATAATTCAGACTATGCTAACTACAATCATTTATTAGAAGTTTACTGTGCACCAGGCGCTCTCTGCACACATTGCCTAGCAACCTTCTTATTGAGTAGTAGGGGATGGCTACGTTTTTTTCCATTTCACAGATGGGGAGACTGAGGCCAAGTTTGTCCAAAGCTACACAGTTGGTAAGGTACGACTTCATAGCTCAAGCTCATCCCTGGTAAACTCCTTGGGCTCTCATTTCTGACGCAATGATGCCAGTGTGGCTGAGGGTGTAACTGAGTGGGAAAGTCCTTGCCTGGCGTAAATGTCCACGGGTTCAGTGCCAAGAAGCTGAGGAATGTTCCCTGTCTAGAGCTCAAATTGTGAAGTTAGGGAAGGCACGGAGCGTTGAATCATCTCCAAAATTCCACTAAAGCTGTGTGTCAAACTCAAAATAGAAAAAGCATCTGGAGCACACCTTGCCAACAAGGTGGACAGAAGGACCACCCCACTTCAAATACTTCGAGTCCACACTTCTTCCTTTTCTATGTTCTCTGCTGTCTCCCCCCCCCAACCACTTCCTTTTCTCTACTGATTTTAGCTGCAATGACTTAAATTAGTTTCCTCTTTCTGCTGTAACAAATTAGCAGCCATATAAAGATGCCGTGGAACAGACATTCATCATCTTATGGTTTCAGGGTGTCTACATCCAAAATAGGCCTCTCTTGGCTAACATCTAGTTTTCGGCAAGGACTGCACGGCTTAGGAGATGCTCAAGTGAATCCGTTTCCTAGAGCTTTCCCAGATGGCAGAGGTGTTGTAGAGTTCTTATCCATGGCTGCCTCCATCCCCAAGGTCTTGGTGTTAGGACCTGCATGTCTTTGGGTTCCCTTTCCTGCTTAGCATACGGCTTAAGTTAAATTCACACATGGTGAAATACCGTGATATTAAACCTACTACAATATCAAGGCTCTTAGGCACACGTAGGATTCCTTGGGTTGCAGTGTGAAGATGCTCTGTCAGAGTCCCCAGACCCAGCCAGTGTTTACTGTCCGTGCCCGACAAATGCTGACCTAATGAACAAAGATCATTTTTCTCATTTGACTTGTCCGGATTTCCATGTTTCAATGAATTTCAAAACCACAGAGAGTCTCTTATATGTCATTTAGCTTTCACCATGGCTAACATTAGTCTTCATAATAAACACCCTTTCTTTAGGCCACTTCGACTCTGTTTAATTCCTTCAGCGTGTGATGTGATGGAAGTTGCTTGCTGTGACGATAAAACACTGACAGAAACCAACATGGAAGAGGCAAAGGTTTATTCAGCTTATATTTCCAAGTCACAGTCCGTCTTGGAGGGAGACTGGAGCAGGGACGTAAGCAGGAGCGTGGAGGCCGTGACTGGAGTAGAGACCACGAAGGGATGCTGTTGGCTGGTTTGCTCCACTGGCTTTGCACACAGCCCAGCCCTATCTCTCAGGAGATGGTATAGCTCACCGTAGGCTAAGCACTCCCCCATCAATTAGCAAATAAGATAAAGCCCTACAGGTCTGGGCATGAGCCTATGCTGGCTTTCCCGGCTGGATCCTGGTGGCTTTGAGAATGCCTGACAGCACATGGGTATTGGAACATTTCAAAACACCATTGTCCGAGAACCAGACTGAAACTCTCTATCCTTTCAAACACACAGAAGACGAAAGTGTCCTAATATCTGAAGGCAAACAAAAGTAAGTGCCCTACCCCTTCTGGGGACAAAGTATCTTTCTGAAGTACAAGGGGGTCATGGGGATGCCGTGTCTCTGGTTGAGAAAATCACGTGGGATGAGAGATGAGTTTAGACGTAAGGTATTCAGTCTGATCCTTGAAAGGAACAAGGCTCAGTCAGTCTGTGATTAGGACAAGGTCACAGGACTAGGGAGAGGAAGGGACAGAGGTAAAAATCCAGGTCTGCCTTTCCCTCATACCCTATGCTGTACTCTGACAGGATTAAAAGAGCCTTCCATGAGTGAGCGAGCGAGTGTGACTAGGTGAGCGAGCAAGTGAGCAAGTGAGCCAGTGAGAGCCCAGGTCAGCAGGGACAGCACTTTCCCCAAGACTGTCGAGGAACGGGCAAGGCTGCCAGGCCTGTGCTCTCTTCATTCTAGAGCTTGGTGGCTCCACTCAGGAGGTGGGAGGCTCTCTGGTTCCAGGGAGTAGCAGGTGTTAATGATGTATTATTCCTCCGCACTCCTTCCCACCAGGCAGCCAGCCAGTGTGGGTTGTCTGAGGGCGGCAGACACCTGACTGGGCAAATCTTGTGTGCCACCCCACAGTCACACAGCTGTCCCTCGTCCCTTTCTTTCTCCTCTATCCTTCCATTTGCCTGAGGTTTCTTTGTAAGCCATTGGCAGTGCAGTGCAGCGCAGGAGAAGGTGGAGGCAGCATAGGACGGTGGAAAGAGTGGGGACTTCCCATGTGATGACAATGTACTACCCAGGGTGTCAGTCAGCACACATGCTGACATTTATCACCGGGGAGGCACACACACCCATGGACCGCACTGTGCCTCCTCCAAACTCAAACTCATCGCCTACTCTGAAGTGTGATGTTGTTTGGAAATAGGGACTTTGGGAAGTAATTATTTGATCAGACCATGAGGCTGGGATTGATAAAATGAGATTAGTGGCTTTGTAAGAGGTAGAGAAGAAGAGATAGATCTCCCTATCTCTGCCACCTGAAAGAGAAAAAGAAGACTGCACTCCGGTCAAGAAGAGAGCCCTGGAGAAACACACTGGATCAACACCTTGACTTTGGCCTTCCTGCTTTCAGAACCTTAAAGGGTGTGTTTGTTAATTCTCCAGTTGGTGGCACTTTGATATACAATGACCTAGGAGGACCAGCACACCATGAGAAACTCATTCCATCTTTTGTTTTTGTTCTTGTTTTTTTGAGATAGGGTTTCTCTGTGTAGCTCTGGCTGTCCTAGAACTTGTTCAGTAGTCCAGGCTGGCCTCAAACTCACAGAGATCCGCCTGCCTCTGTCTCCCAAGCGCAGGGACTAAAGGATGGCATCACCACCTGGCCCCCATTTCATCTTCTAACAGAAACAAGGCACAGCTGCTTCTTCCGTTCTGCAGAAGAAAGGCGCCGGGCTAAGTACAGAAACAACTACTAAGACAGCCATGACTAAGCTCTTGGCTTGCAGGACAACATCGGTCCATCCCAGGTCACTCCAGGATGGCCCTGATGTTCCTGGCATTCAGATTAGGACTGTATCCATGCAGGGGCCCCCATCTCTCTTGCTTCACTTTGGTTGGAACTGCGCTCCCATGCCCTCTTGGGAGCACACTGCTTGAAATTTCCTCAGTCATCAAGAAAGAACCCTTGGCTTTGGGTTCTGACTCCGTCTCCTTGTCCAATTTTCTCATCTGTGCAATAGAGACAATAATGGCACAGATTTCATAGCACCGATGTGGGGATCGCATTATAAAGTGAGATGCGAAAAATGGCAGCTATGCCAGTACATAGCTGGACCTTTCTGTTGGATGGGAATGAACTGCAAGGTGCCTCTAGACCCTCCACAGGCTTGCCCTGTGCTTTCTTGCTTGTAGAAATGGTGGCACCATCCTTGAGGCACAGGCTAACTGAGGTTGACTCCTACGTTTTTCTGATGCCATTCACAGGGTATCTTAGTGAATTTGGGAGAGATGACAGCAACGATTCTAAACAGTGAGTGCCCACTGCATGGACATACACCGTACTAAATGCACCATCCCAACCCCTGCCTGTAGCCGAGAGGGTGAGAAGTAATTTGCATCCCCTTTCAAGAAGAGAAAAGCAGAAGGTCAGAGAAGTTATGGAATTCATTCAAAACTCTGGGAGAGAGGTGGTTAAATCTAACATCTACTTATATTATAGCCAATAAACCAAGTCACAGATTTCAAACTACCCCTGATGGGAGCCAGACCGGGATCTAACTGATGCCCAGGTGCACAGGTATGGCAGCTGTGAACTGGAACTCTCTTATACCAATCAATCAGGGTGGCCACTTATGAGCTTTAGTTTATATAGTCATGTGTGGGGGGGTGAAGACAGAAAATCATACTTTTTGGTATAATATAATATAATATCCCAACATTGAAAAAATGACCCACGGTTTAACTCCTAAACCAGTCGTCTGCTCCTTCAGGGCACATTTGAGTTATGGTGCTAAGGCTGATAGTCTATCCCACCTCTCCTGCTCAGAATATTGTTACTGCTGCTCGTTACCCAGAAAGCTTTGCTTCCATTCTCAGTGTCTGTGCAGCTAGTGATGCTGAGTGTGTGGTCATCATTAGCAGGACTAATGAAAAGTCTCATGCTAGAGGCAAAGGATATCTGTGGGTGAGGAGGAGGAAGGGCTTCTATGGTGACACACAGAGGAGGACCAAGGGAGCTCTGGGCAGTGGGAGCCTAGTGCAGCCATGACATCTGCTCTTATCCCATGGAGCCTTTCCCCAAGCGCACCAGGAGAGCCGCCCTTGCTCTGAAACCCCCAAGCCAACTTCCTCTCACAACTTCCCAGCCAAGGATCAGTTGCAGGCAAAGGTCTCGTTCTCAGTACTTTCCTGCTGAGCCATTTAACCTTATGTGCCCTGGCAGAAGGAAGCAGACGGCTGACCGTGTTCTTTATGAAAATCATTCCTGTGCCACAAAAGGAACCGAGGTCTCTGTCTGTGCACAGTGAGGACCATACATGGGAGAGCTCACACACAGTGACATCTGTCGCCCTCTTAGGATTTTCCTTTTTCCTCAGTGGGGGCTGACTCTTAGAGAGATTGTGCAGCCTGCCCATGCCACTCACATACACTACACACACACACACACACACATACACACACACACACAGAGGCCGTCTGGATTTCTGAGCTGGCCTTCTGAGGTGGGTATGGACACAGTGTTGCTTTTGCTCTTGCCTTGACAGGAACGGCAAGCCTTCATCCCTCAAACTGAGGCCAGTGATACAGTAGCCATGTCCCGACCACCCTGCCAGAATAGGGAGCAGGATCAGCACTAAACCAGAGACCCATAGCCCACATCATTCATAGCCCACACTGCCCACAGTCCATGAGCTTCTCCGGACTAAGTATAGAGCCACACCTCACACCAGCTCACCCCCCCCCCCACACACACCCACAAATCTTGGAGCCATTTTGCGGTTACATTCCTAGGTTACACAGCTCAGTTTTTGCATCAGCGGATTTTATGGTTTCACTTTCCCTTTTATCTCCTTTCCTTCGCCCTCCTCCCCATTTCCTCTGTGCTGCTCCCTCTTTCTCTCCTCCCCCCTTCCTCTCTTTCACTTTCTTTGTTTGATCACTTTACTCCATATGGTCTCTTGTGACCCAGGCTAGCCTGTAATTCAGTATGATGGTGAAGTTGTCTTTGAACACTGAGGTCCTCCTGCCTCCACCTCTCAAGTGTTGGCACCACTAGGGGACTGTGCCACCATTCTTGGAGTTCCTAAAAAGGTGTTGATTTATTTCTGTGCATACGTGCTCTGGAACGTGTGAACAGATCAGAGGACAACTTGCAGGGATCAGTCATTTTCCTCCCCTCGGTGGGTCTTGGGAATTGAACTCCGGTCTTCCCAGTTGGTGGCTAGCACCTTTACATGTTGAGCCATTTCACTGACACTCACGGGGTTTTACAATACTTTTTGCCTGGCACCATGCTTGGTAGCCAGAAGGTGCCACAAAAATTGAATTCTGCAGAATCCCTGCCTTAGAGCTGGGTGAGTTTGTCTGTGGCAACAGAAGGACCTAGCACAGGTCACTGGCAAGTCACCCAGCAAGTCGGCTTGAAGGAAATTCTGGCTCAAAGTGCAGATTGGGCCACAGGAAATATGAGTAACACAGTCCAGTAGAGCCATGAAGAACCATTCTTCCCACTTCTTCACTGATCTCCCAAGGTACAAATCTTTTCTGACTTCTGCCCCTGGAAAGTATGGATCTTATAATATGTAATATTTTTTCTTTTTTATTGCTTTTATTGAGCTATGCATTTTTCTCTACTTCCCTCCCTTCCCCCCTACCCCTTTTACCCTCTTCCATGGCCTTCAAACTCCCAATTTCTCCTTAAAACTACAACATCATTACTAGGAGACAGACAATGTATCTAATAGAAGTGTAGCGGTTTAAAGGGAGAGCAATTCTCAGAGCTGCTCATTTTCCAAAGACACACAGTGACCTCTTTAATCTTACCTGTTTGACTGGGAACTGGCTACCTCTCCATCAGGTTCTGGGTTCTGGCTCTTTTCTCCTTCAAGTTGGGTGAGTTTGGAGGATGTCTATGGGGGAGTGAGAGAGTCTATACTACAGAAAGGGGCCTTCAGATCCTTGCTCAAAACAACAACTGGATCCGCTGCACAGATGTGTGTCTGGAACCCTAACGCTAATCAAAACCTCAATCTTAACCCTAGCCCTAGCCCTAACCTTAGCCCTAATCCTAACCCTAGCCCTAACCCTAACCCTAAAGATGTTCCTAGTTGTTCCCAGCCTCTGATTTCCCAGAGGTAGACCCAGTCATGGAGGAGAGAACTAGTCATTTTTGCTGCTCTTCCCAAATTCCTGACCTACAAATTGTTTTAAGCTAGAAAAATCAGAACAATATATTATGTAACAGGATTTTAATAAAACCACGAATACAGTAAATAGTAGACTGAAGGAGCAGCAGGATTTGTGATTAGAGAAGTTCCTAATATATATATATATCCCCTACAGTGCCCTGCTAAGGCCAGCAGCTCCCGGAGACTCCGCCCCTGAGGTTTATGCCCCGCCCATCACCCTTCCTGCCAATGGGGATTCAGCCCCTGTGCTGCCCTCCAGCTCCTTTGGTGTCAGTGGGACAGAAGACAGTCAGAGGATGGAAGCTTAAGTGGCTCCTGTGTCACCACAGCAGTGGCGGGTCAGCTTTCTGCCCGCTGGGAGGTGGGTATAGGGGTGGGGCCAGGAGATGCCTTGGTAGGGGCGGCTGCCCCGCCTGGGTGAGGGCAGCTCCTTAATCTCTGATCTCCGCTGCCTTTACATACTGACCCGACAGAGGTCAGCAGACTGGACACATTCTTTGTTGCGGTTAAACCAAGCCCTTAAGGGCTTAGAATTGCTTTAAGCCTGATTAACTCCCGAGGAGACAGAAACATTTACATTTGGGGACAGAAGAATGAGATGTTTAATCGCCTCTTAGAAACAAATGCTTTCCTTGTTACTCAAAGCCAGGCCCCTGTTCTCACCCTCTTTCTCTTCTGTTTTGTTTTCAAGCTACTCGCTCTTTCTCCTCTCTTCCTTTTCACGCTTCTAGATTGTTCAGCATTCTTGCCCTTTCTTTAAAATTTAAAAACTTTTAAATCTGAGTGAGCAGATTTAACCTCCGAGTCATCTCTCCAGCCCCCTCCTTACCCAAATTTCTCACTGTCTGTGTCTCCATGTCTCTGCTGTCCCTCTTTGAATATCTTCCCCCTTTGGCATCTTTCACTTTCCTGCTTCTTTGCTCCTGAAGGGTAAATCACACAAGGGCCTTTGAAGCAGACAGTGGTGTGGTCCTCAAACCCTTTCTAAAAAAGGGGTCCGAATTCTGGAATCCCTGACGCTGGCTTGGCTTATGTTCTGAGCAGTGGTGGGGGAGGTACCCAGCCATGTGTCTCAAATCTAAGGAGCCCTTGTCGGCGGGAGGCCTGGCGGAAGCCATGCTGGGTTTGAAATTCCATCACAGATGGCTCCCAAACTTTTGGTGATAATCTCAGCGCAATGAACGAGGGTGGTCAAGCCTCTCTCTGGATCTTGGCGAAAAACCTTGTACTCAGGGGTAAAGATCTCATCTCCTACCAGCTGTTAGGCAGTCACTTCATCTCTGAGCATGTTCTTCACCCATAAAATGGATAGCGGCCATCATCGTGCCTTTCTCAGGGGGCTATTATGAGATGCATACAAGCTAATGAATGAGAAAGCATTTTGCAAAGTATAACGTGCTGTACAAATTTAAACCCTTTTTATTATTGTTGCTATCATGATCATAATTTTTATGTTGTGCTAATGCTATTCTTATAACTCATCAGTATTAAAAAGAAGCTCTGAGCGGGAATGCAATCTTGCTTCTCCCTCATGTGTGGATTTAGGGTGTCCTTGGGAATAAATTGCTATTTCAAGGGGCTTTATCAAGTCTCCTGTTTCCTCTCTAGTCTGCTCAGCTTTGTTTGCAGAAGGGCCGGGAAAGCTGAGTTTATCCCCCAAGCCTGGTCTAGCAGCTTCCCGTGGTGGTGGCATATTGCCTCCCGCTCCAGGCAGTTTCTCCTCACCTCTCCATCTGCCTGCTGTCGAGTGAGCACAGCCCCAGTCTCTGTCCACAGCACAGAGTACCTTCTCCCTAGCTCACCCAGAACGCAGATGACCTGTTCTCAGGTCCTGCCCCCTCCCCTCCGTTCCAGCTTCCGCTACCCTGGGCTTCAGCCTCTTGGGCTCCCCCGTGTGGCAGGTCATGGCCACGCCTGCCTCACGACCCTGGAGGAAGGCCTCCATCACTGAAAGCCACCTGCCCTTCTCCATCTTTCCCAGCGGAGACCACTCACTCTCCTGACTTTCACTGCAGCTAGGAGGAGCCAGGGTAGTTATTCATACCTGGCTATCAAGCCAGTCATGATCCTTGTTCTAAGCTGAGTCTGCATTCTCTCCACTCTGCAAGCCTGGATCAGAGCACCTCCCAGCGAAAGGAGCTTACACAGCAAGGGCGGGGTGTAGGAAAGAACTCTCTGTTCCACCCTCCTTCAAGGCTTCACTGCCAGCACTGTGATAACCCACCCACACTTACTCTGGCCACGTCCTGATGCTCCCGGCTTCCCACTTTTGCTTCACCCACTCCTGCATCTCCCTCTCTGACCCTCCGGAGAGCCACAGGCCTCTCAAACCCACCATGCGCTACTGTCTGTGATGACGCCAAGGGGGTCTTATCAGTGCATTTTACAGATGAGGAAATCCTGGACCAGGGTCCAGGAAGCAAAACCCCTTACCTAAGGTCAAGCAAAGCGGAAGGTCACGCAATCACCAGGGCTGCTTGCTTCAGGCTCTCGCCCACTCATTCTTGGCTCTGTCCTCATGGACCTCAGGGTGGGATGGAGCAGAAAATCCCACAAACAGATCCTTGCCACAGACCATGGTCATCATGGCATAGGAATACATTCAGAGCTCCAAAATCACAGGACTAGATATTATTTTGCCTGAAGAGCTGATTGACAGTGGTGGTAGTGTGTGTGTGTGTGTGTGTGTGTGTGTGTGTGTGTGTGTGGTGTGTAGAGGGGGCTGCTGTGAAGCAACACCGCAGAGATCTTTCCAGAAGTCAGAAACTCTAAAGGGTAAATACAAATGTTTTGCACCATTGCTGCCACAACCCTGCCTATGACCGACATTGCTAATCAGCCTTGACCAATGACTCCAGCAGGCTCTGCCGTGACAACCATCCCCTGGTCTCTCCTTTGAAGAGGTGGGACTCACTGGATTGTCCTTATGTGACAGCTCTGTGACACCAAAAGTAACTATCACCTCATGTCACCATTCAGGTCACCCCTGCCAGTGAGGTGGTCACGACTATTGTCATTTCAGAGAAGAAGAACCTGCAGTCAGGAATATCCCTTCCTTGGCAAGGTCACACAGCCAGGGAGCTAAGAGGGTTCAGCACGGTGCTCCAGCGTGCCTCCCTCAGGGCCTATGGCTTCTTTTCTTTTCCTCTCCTCCATCAATGTAAAATGTTTCAGCACTGAAAGAGGCTGGAGATGCCTGCGTGTGTGCTGTCTGGACTCTCCAGCGAGGATGTGTCGCCAAGCCTGCCTTATTTTTGCGGAATGCCATGGTGCCCTGCCTCACACATAAATAAAAGGGATTTAATAAAGCAGTTGAGCAATGTTCAACATTTCTCAATGAAGCAGGCTCTTAGTGGAGTTTTAAAAAGAATTTTCTTTATAAATTGAAATCGTGTCTTCAGGTATTTCGGCTCTCGCAGCCAAGGAGAGTCTGCGGCTCACAGACTTGCTTGTCTGAGGAGTAATTTAATGCCACTGCCATAGATCTCGATTTCTCTTTTTACCTTTAATCAATTTTAACAAGCCAGATGGTCATTGCAAATGGCTTCTCTAGCGTCTCCCTTTTCTGCCTCTACTGTGCTAGGGGATTTATTGGAATGAGGTTCCTGGAACGATCTCATCACTTCCCATTCTGGGCTCTTCCTGCCACCGCCATTCAGGACAGTCTCCAGCATCCACAACTACTCCGTCTCTGGCTCCTCAAATGGAAGAAGCTCCTGTGCCCTGCCCTGGCTGTCAGCCCCGGGAGAACAGAAACACACATGCCTTGCATTAGTTATTGCTGTTGTGATTTCTAATGAGACAGCATTGCTCATCTATAATCTATGCATCAGGAGTAAGAATGGCTGTGGAGGTCTGAGTTTCCCGGCACTTTTCTTCTTTATGATCTTTAATACCTACAGTATTGGAACTACGGTTTTTTTTTCCTGTATTCACTTTTATAGATATGACAACAAAAAATCAGAAAACTGAAGCACTTTGTGCCCAAGTTGCACAGTTAATTTTAAGGCTGAGGGTCCATTCTGATCACCAATCCTCTTTATTAGAATGTATTCGTATACTGTTTAGGAAGTGAAAATAGGTTGCAGTTTCACTAAAACTCCCAGCCATCAATCCCTGTATTCCATAAACATTTGTTGATCACTTACCATGTGCTAGGATTTATGCTGGGTTCCGGGGAGACAGCAGTGAATGAGATAAAAAAAAAAATCCTTGTCTCAAGAGGCTTAGCGTGGAAAGGGGATGGATGGGAAAGAAGGCTGCGCAGGCTGAATAATGGCTCCTGTCAAAGACCTCCTCATCCTTATCCCTGGAATCTCTGAAAGCTACCTGACACTTCACAGATGTGATTAAGTCGTGCCTTTGAAATGGAGAATTAACCTGGATTAACCAGGTGGGCCCAATGTGATGAAAAGAGTTTTTAGAAAAGGGTGCAGAAGGCTCTCCAGCACAAAGAAGGTAGATCCACGGAAACCGGGGTCAAACAGCTGTGAGTGACAGCTCTAAAATGGGAGAGGTCAGAGGTCAGAGAAGGAAAGCACCCCCCCCCCATACTAGATGGTGGGTGGGCAGAGGAAGTGAGCTTCCCTGCCCCTGAGCCTGGGCCTGGAATGCAGCCCTGCCCACCCACGTCAGACTTCCCACCTGGGAAAGTCTCTGGGAGTGACTTCCGGCTGCCTGAAGGCAGTTTGGGGTAATTTTTACAGATTATGATCCAAGCTAAGAATAAAGTTGAAGTCCCACTGAGAAAACAATCCCGGAAGGCTCTGTGAGAGAAAGGATAAGAGAACCAGGGCCAAGAAGGACATTCCAGGCAGAGGGAAGGGCAGGTCCCAAGGCCCAGAGAGTGGGGAAGAGGGGTGCGGAGTGGGGGAGAGGGGTGCAGAGTGTGGGAGAGAGGTGCTGTCAAGCGAGGCTGGACAGTTACTCTGGACTCAGATTATAGTGTCATTTAGACCACAGGGAGGGGGTCTGGTATTTAACTAAAATCAAAGAGAAGCTGCTGGAGAATGTTAAAGTGCGAGCTTGCTTGCGTGCGTGCGTGCGTGCCTGTGTGTGTGTGTGTGTGTGTGTGTGAATTGTCATTGCTTTGGTCAAGCACCCATGAAGAAGACCCTTCCTTGGGACAAACAGCAAACTTAGAGGCAAGCAAGACCAACATGTCCTCCAAAGGGACACACCTGTATCCTGGCACACACATTTCTAGAAGAAGCTCAGCCTTTGGTGGGAAGCAAGGGCTCCTCTTTCTGCTGTCCTAGCTCCCTAACTCCTCAGGGCATGGCCCCTGAGTACTCAGTGAGCAGACAGTGCTGTAGCCTCCAGCAGAATTTATGGCGGTGAGAGTCGACCCCGACATGGAGGCACTCAGCATTTCTGTATGACCTAACTTGAAATGCTCCTGCTCAGGGGTGGAACTTTCTATCTGAGGCACTCTGTGACCCTCTGGCTCATTATTTAAATGCAGCTTTAGACGGTAAGCTTTGTGAAGCAAAGGACCACCTGTACTTTATCTCTGTAGCTCCGGACTAGCATAGAGCCAGGGCTCAGTAGGGTCATGATGAAAGCAGGGTTACGTGGGAGAGAGGAACACCACCAGGACCAGTAAGTTAGACCTGGTATTTGGTAGGAATTGGAAATGGGAAGAGTACTAACAAACAGGAAAATTAAAATTATTAAAATACCTCTCCATGGTTCTATTCTAATTACTGTTCTGAAGACAAGGCTTTGTTCTCAGGCAGCTGATACCAGGAGCAACATAAACACCAGACAAGTCTTTCCACCCTAAAAAGCCTTAGCTAGATGCCCCAAAGCCGCCAAACAGAGTGTGTGGGGACACACAAAAGGCACACACACACATCCAAATACCATCCAGTCACTTAGTTCCCCGCACATGCTATCGTGATTACAATGTGAAGTGTCCTCCGCAGGCTCCTGTGTTTGAGCATTGATCCCCAGCAGGTGGCAATGTTGTGGAAGGTTGTGGGCTGTTGAGGAGGTGGAGCCATGCTGGAGGAAGTAGGTCACAAGGGGCTGCCCCTGAGGTTCCACAGCCCAGCCTCACTTCCTGTTTTCTCTCTGTTTTCTGACTGGGGGTTCAGTGTGATCAACCTGTCTCTGCTTCCTGCTGCCACACTTTTCCTTTGGGGGATGGAATGTGCCCCCTAAAACTTTAAGCCAAAAATAAACCTTTCCCTCCTTAAATTGCTTCTTGTCAGGTATTTTGTTATAGTAATGAGAAAAGTTTTTAAAAAAACACATGTGCTAATATCCACATCTGTACACATCTGGCTTTCTAACGACCATCTCGTGTTTCTACAAGCAGGTCCAAGAGGTAGGGCTTTCCCAAACCGAAGTGCCATGGTTATTATTCTGTTTAGCCATTAAAATAGTTTAAAGGATGCTACTTTTTATGATTGGGTGCCTAGGAGATTTTTAAAGTTGTGTCTCACTGGAGAAGTTTGAGAGTGTTGTGGCCCTAGCTCCATTTTTTCTGCTAAATTCTGTGAATTTGCATATCTCAGTGATTTTTTTTTTTCGGAACACATATGGGGTAAGGTAGAAGAACTGGCTGTACTTTCCTCTGTCGGCAACACCAAGAAAACAAGAAAATACACAGTCATTAGCGAGAGATTGAAATCAAACCAGTGCGCACGGAGGATGATTCATGATGTCCTTCTGGTGTATAGGACACTCATTATTTATTCATTTTCCATCTACTCCTTCATTCTGTTGCTTACTCTCAACCTACCCCTCCAGTGCCTACTGGATGTCAGCTCCCATCAGAGGTTCTGTTGACGCAGCAAAGAACAAAAGCAGAGTCTCAGAAAACCTTAGGGTTGGGAGTGGATGTGATGATACACACCCGCAATCCCAGTCCTTGGGAGCAGGAAGAGGAGGGTCATGAGTTCAAGGCTGGTCTAGACTCCTTAGTGAGGCCCTGTCTCATATAAAAATCTTCAAGTTGGAAGAAGATTATGTACATATATTTCGTCACTGCAGGCTTGCAGGTTTTCCTCCAGAACTATCAGTGTGCTTACTATACAGTGCTTACTTCCTACTATCAATGTACCTACCATTGTACTCGACTCTTTCAGTGGCCCAGAGTCACTGGTAGCTATCATCAGTGTGTAAGGGAGACAGACTACCTAGTTCTCTCAGTTTCTGGATGAGGATTATGGGATCTAGTAGGAGGTGGTTAAGAGAGCTGTGTGACTCCAGCCTTGGTTGTGAATACTGCCACTGACTTCTGGGGAAGAACCCACCGAGTCTTCATTTTTGGAAGAGGGTGGAGGATGGCTTGCTTCATTGGAGTCAGTCTCAAAGGGGGAAAATAAAACCTATCTGAAGAGCTGTCACTAGGATCCATGGTGGCGGGGAAACCTGTATTTATTCAAGAAGATACCTAGGAGGCCACTTCATTTCATGGGATCAGAGGAAGATGAGCACCATGCTAAAAGGACACCGAGTTACCCTGTGTGAGGTTGCGGTGTAGGCTAGAGAGGTGAAGGGTGAAGGGTGGGTGTAAAGTGATGGCACCAGACTGCCCATCGGGGGGGGGGTGTCCTATGGGTCAGATATATCAGGCTCCCATAGGTTGTGGGGACCCTCTGTATTTTCTTTTTTACTGCATCTTTGTACTGTAGACTTAATATTAACCAACCTGCCACAAAATCATTTGCATCCTTTAGGGGAAGATCAATGTTCAAAGCCATGTTCCCACCTGGGGTGGACTAGCAGACAAGAGTAG
This sequence comes from Microtus obscurus, assembly GCA_963919715.1. Lineage (NCBI taxonomy): Eukaryota > Metazoa > Chordata > Mammalia > Rodentia > Cricetidae > Microtus > Microtus obscurus. The sequence goes on from CAWTZC010002521.1 coordinate 25,715,476, forward strand.
GGAGTGGACCAAGGAAAGATATGAGTACAGGATGATGGCCAGTACCTCCCACTTTCCTTGGTCAACCACGGGAACCTACAGGCCACTGGGGTGGGCAATCAGAAGAAGCTGGGTGTGAATTTGTATGGCTTCTGAGGGCTTACAGAATCTGAGCAGGGCTCAGGTGTAGATTAGGGGTATCCAAAAATCCCTCATAAATTAAGAAACTGCAGATGGCCTCTGGATTAGAGTTGTCAAGAGCAAGGGCCTTCAAGTCAGGACAAGCAGGCTGAAGTCCCACTTGGTTATTTCCCTGGGCCTACCTGCATCTACTTCATCTGCGGGTGGGGGGTTGCTGAATCATAGAGAACACCCGGGGAAGTACCTGGCACAGTCTTGCAGCCATCAGCAGTGCTTTCTATGACTCCAGTACCAGAGTGTGACTTTACTACTCCAGCCTGAGCGCTGTGGGGAAAGCAGACCTGCTGGGGAGCTTAAGCCAAGAGATAAAGGAGCGAAAAGACCATGCCAGGCACTAAGGTGACTGCTCAGGAGGTGTCCAGTGATCAAGACCAAGACCAGGCATGAGTTAGGAAGGGCTACTCTGCTAGCATGTTCCGAAGTCTTTTGTGTCAAAGACTTGGTTCCCAACTGTTGGTGCTACTGGGAAGTTGTGGAGGTGATGGAAAAATTAGGTGGCAAAAGGACCAGAGGGAAAAGGGAAGTCACTTGGGGTGTATTTTGGGAGCCCAGTCCTTCTGTTTCTCTTTTCTCCCTGGTTACATGAGATGAGCGTTTTCGTGCTCCCTGCCATGATGTACATCTTGTTCTCAGTCCCAAAGTCAATTGGCCAAGGTGACCATGGACTAAAACATCTGAATCCGTGAGGAAAAATATAAACCTTTCCTCCCCTCAAGCTGACCAATCTTAGTGTTTTCTCACAGTGATGGGAAATTAACTGAATACGCTCCTTCCTTCGAAGGCTATAGGTTCCGGTTCCACTTGCTACCCCGGCCCGAGTACCATCGTCCACTGTTCAATTGTGCATCCAGAAGATGCAGACACAGGAAGCTGTTACATCTGTGTTTGTTAGTATTCTACCACCACTGCCATGCCCCTGTTGTTCTGGCTCTTGGTTTCAAAGAAAGGGTGTCCTCCATCCCTCCTTTCATTCCCTCCCCCTTGGCTCCGGCTGCATCCCTTTGGTGACCTCACTCCTTCATGGACCACCTCCTGCAGGCAGGGTCCTGGCCACTCCACACTGGCCAGGAGACCACTTGGCTGGACCCAGGACCTCCTTTTGGGCTCAGAAACAGGCTCCACTGAGATAAGCCACTGCCGTAATTGTCAACAGCCGTCAGAAGGCAGCAGATGCTCACTGGCCATAAAGGGTGCAAGTCCTTGCTGGGGGAGCTGGCTTGGCTGCAGAGACCTTGGGTGCTATTTTTAGTGCCTGGGCACAGAGGTAGCAGATGAAAATGCCAAGCTGGAAGGCTGCCTGCCCACTGAGGACTGGGCCCTGCCTGTGACTTTCAACTCCCTCTCTTTGTTGTTGCTCGCTCTCTCTCTCTCTCTCTCTCTCTCTCTCTCTCTCTCTCTCTCTCTCTCTCGGATGAGGCTTCTAGGCCTGGCTGATGGGTACAGCTCTCTCTCCAGGGAGCAGTCACCCAAGAGGGTGCCAGTCACTGGACTTTGAGTTCCTCAGCTCCAATGCCACTTCTACTTAATGGGTGAAGAATCTGGACCTTGGAAGTGGGAGGGATTCCCATAAAGTCATTTTCCTGAGGAGAATTCCCCCCTTTTAGTGTTTGCTGCCACTTTCTTGAGAATGTGAATCAGGGTCCCTGCCTCCTGTTTTGCCCTAGTTATTCAAACTTAGAAGAGCGAATCACCCTCTCTGAGTCCTATTTCCCCTTCTGTGAAGTGGCAACAAGGGGCTGTCGTCCCAGGATGGCTGAAAACTAAAGGTGAGGAAGTGGAGAAGGCGTGAGGAACGGAGGCGGTTTGCAGAAAGAACATTGGCATTTGCTAGAAGTTGGCGGTATCATTCCCATTGCTGGGCCATCTGCCATCACTTGCCCTGCGCCTCACCTACCCCTCACAACCACTCAATGAAGCAGACGAGCTCATTTTCAGATGAAGAAATCGAGTCTCAGAGAGACAGCAGGATTCCTGAGGGCATACAGCTAGGGAAGGGCTACTAGATCCTAGACACAGCTAGTTCAAGGCTGCCATGAGCCCAGAACTTGGGTCTCTACTCTCCTCCATTCAAGGTCTGCAGCTCAGATGCATGGGGATTCCCTACATGCTGTGTCCCCAAGAGGTTCAGCAGAGGGGACAGGGCTGTCAGAGTGATGGTGTGTTCATGTGCACACACGAAAGGCAGACAGGCTGGCAAGGAAGAAGAGAGGAAGAACTGAGAGCCAGTACCAAACTCCACAGACTGTGGCTCTTCCACCTGGCCTCTCCAGTGTCCCCGAGATAAGGTATGAGTCATCACTCTGGTACATAGCATAACCCTGCACATGGTCCACCCTGCCACGACTCTGGGGCTCTGTGGTGCCCAGGGTTGTCCCTATGTACCCATCCCATACCTAAAGGTGGCCTGGATGGTGTAGACCTGGAGTTCTGTCTCAGGGCTCCTGCCTTGCCTCTCTCCTGATGGTCTGTCTTCTGGATCACGCTCAGGCACACCTGGTCCTCTCAAGGGTGAGCCACACCTGCATCTCAGGGCAGTACTGCTGCTGCGTGCTAGCTGCTCTCACTGTGTGTCCCCAAGAGTGGCCTTCTCTCATGGGAGTTTCATAGGGACTTTCCCCTGACACTTATTCACGATTGATAGCTTGACATTTAGCTGTCACTCAACCCCATCCAAAGTCTCCTCCTGACCCCTAATAAATCACAATAGGGAATCTGATAGTCCCCAAAAGAGAGTCCCCAGGAAAGTGGTCTTTAGGTTCTTAATTTCTGGGGAACAAACATCCACCATGGAGATTAACATGAGGGAAACAGAGAAAGAGGTTCAGCAAGTACTTGGCATGAGGCTTGCCAGAGCCTCTAATGCTAATTTCTGATTTGGAAGCTTCTGGTTAGTCCCTGGCAAAGCCACTTTGAGCTTAGGAGATGTGATTGTGGCATAACCAGCATGCATGTCAGGTACCATTCTGCATGCTCTAGCTATTTTAACTCATGCAGGTGCCATGACCCTAGCAAGCTGGAACAGTGCCCATCCATTTTGCAGATGAAGAAACTGTGGCAGGAAGCTAAGAAGCTTTCTAGGGTCACCTGGCCAGGTTGGAGAGGAGGTGGGGTTCCCATGGAGATCCGGCCCAGAGCTACACTTTGAGAACTTCCTCTGTCCCTGGCCTTGTGATCAACACCCTATAAACATTGTTTCATTTGACCAAACCTTCACTATGGCAACAACAAAGAGAACCACTCTGGCCAAGAGGTGGCTGACGTGAGCTTTGAACTCGGGGCTTTGTGGGATTTGTAAATCTCTAGACTGGCAGTTGCAGACAGAACAAAGAATCCTTAGGTCAAGGAGCATCTCGTACTGTGTAAAACATACACGAGGAATGCTTCTTTGGCTTGCTGGGAGCATTCACGGCAGCCAACTTATAGCATCTACTTCCCCCAACTGGAAAACTGCCTAGATTAGTCCCAGGTCCTGGAGCGCTATCTCTCTCCCCGGCTCTGCACCCAGGAAGGACTAAAATAAGATCCCATTTCTTCAAGCATTCAAGATGTAGGCCCTCCCAGGGGTCTTTCCCCTATCCGCACTTCCGTGGAAAGAAAGTTTTATGAAAACATAACTGGATACATTACAGACTCATCCATCCATCCCCCCACCCATCCATCCATCCATTCATTCACTTACTCACTCAACAAAAGCTTATTGAGCAGATATTATTGAGTCACGTAATAAGGAAGCAAGCAAACCAGGCCCCAAGTTAGGTCCTTCTAGAGCTTATATCACAGTGGAGAAAAGACACCACGCAGAAAGGGATCCTCCTATAGCTGTTTTGAAGGTGAGGAAAAATGGGGAGGGTGAGAGGAGGAATAGAAGCTATTTTTACATAAGATGCTGCGGGAGGTCAGCCTGACTGAGTCTGAGCTTTGAGGGAGGCTGCCAGGAGGCAAGGGGGCAGCCTGCGAGCTCAAAGTTCCAGGTAGGTGGCGCAAAGGGGCACTAACTAAGCCTCCAGAGGGAGACTTGGCTGTCTTCATGTGGCCCTGCTTGGGGCAGTGGTGGAGGGCCTCAGGAGATGCTAGAGGGACCTTTATTCATTTGTTTGAGGAAAGTTCACACCTTGCCAATGTGTTAATGGCAAAGTTTTCAGTCACATTCTCTAAAAAGAGGAGCTTCATTACAAACTAAAGTACGTGTGATGCTGAGATATTCTCGGTGCCTGAAAATCCTGGGGGCCGTGTAGGCCCTGCAGATGCTGAGGGAGTTGTGCTAGTGTTGACTGTGGGTGATCCCCTACCTTCTAAGCCAATGTTTGGTCAGGCAAGCATCTCAGATCTCCTCCAGGTCCAGCTTCCTGCCGTTCCAGGAGGCTCAGCCTCCTTTTTCTGTGCCCTAGGGGCTAAGGGACTTCCTGGTCTCTACCTTGTGCTATCAGATCAGGCAATCAATGTGCCTGTGCACAAGCTTGCGGGTAGGGTAGCTGCGTGGAGGCCAGAGGTCAAGGCTGGGTGTCTTTGATTGCTTCCTACCCTATCTCTGAGTCAAGGTTTCTCATGGAATCTGGTGCTCACCGATTTGCCTAGACAGGTGGTTAGGAAGTCCTGGGTCTCCCGCTGTCTCCACCTCTAAAATTTTGGGATTATCTGTGCATAGCTCCATGTCTGGCTTTCCTGTGGCTGCTGGAGTTTTGAACTCAAGTCCTTATACTTGCAGAATAAGCTCTTTATCCTACTCTGGGTCATCTCCCTAGTACCTAGGCTGTGTACTGAAAAAGAAAAACAAGGAGGGGCTTATACCTGATGAAGATGCGTTTTCCCTGACGTTACCCCCACAGTGGGGACCAAATCTACCATTTCTTTGTGCTAAGGGCATTTTGTTCCTCCTCACTGTAACAGCAACATTACACCATGGACATTGCCATCTTCTGGAGGACAGAGAATAGAAGAGAAGACAATGAGAGTTGCCTGAGCTGACGCTATCCAGGCACCACACACCAGGATGGCTGAGGCCAAAGCTGAGCTCATAGGACACAACCCAATCAAATACAACCAAATGCTCTCAGTGGCTAGGTATGCCAACTTCTGCATAAGGGTTGCTGCAAACCTGAGAGGGAATAGCCAGGGAGTGTATAGCGTGACCGCCCTGGGGACTCAGAGCTGCGGACAAATGCCTCATGCCTGCTCAAGACAATGAGGCAGAAAGGCTTCTGGCAAGTCCTGGTTTCAGGCCTGAGCCTGGGTAGGGTGAAAGGCTTATGCCCAGCACCCCAGTGGGGCCCCCGAGTTTTTCAGAGGACCAGGGTATCAGCCTAACCCGCAGGATATTAAAAAATGTTAAGATGACCAATAAGGACTCGCACACATACCAAAACAAAGGGAATATGAACGGAGAGCAGGGGCAGAAAATTCATCTTATAGGTTTTAGTACCAATATATGTATATATACACACTGTATTAAAGGCCCTAAACAAAACCATCTTTATTAACATTTCCACAATAGTGATAAGATAGATGGAATGGAATTAGATATGAAAAAATGTAATATCTGTGAAGGAAACTCTGGGGAGACATGGAGTTATGAAGGTCATTTCTCATTAAGGGCAAACTTTTCTGTGATTTTTTTGCCTCTGACTTTATCCTATGAATCCTCTGCCAGAGCCTACAATGTGCACTCCTCGCTCTGTGTGCCGGGGACAGGCTGTGTCACCCAGCGGCCCCCTCAGCTAGGCAGTGTCAGGCTATTTTTAGCTCCTCCGAACAACTAATGGCATTATTGTCCATGTCCCTGTGGTGAGCTGCTGCTCCAGAGCTTACCAGCTTCTTAACTCTGCTAGACGCCCAGTGCTAGGAAATCAGGGTTCCCTTGAACTGGAACCCAGGAAGAAGCAAAGGCTGCCGAGTTCCAGAGGCGGTAGCTGTCTCTCTCAGTGGCAATGCAGATGTTTATGTAGACACGACTTCTGGAGACACAACTCTTGGCTGTAAGGTGCGCACAAGAATGCCCACCCCATGGGTGGCATTACTCCCTATGATGGGCTTGTAATGGAATTTGAATTCCAGCACCTTGGAGAATGGCTTTATTTGACCATACAGTCTTCTAGAGAGAGTTGGATTAAAATTGTGGTATTTAGGGCAAGTCCTAACTGAATTGGTGTGATTTTTTATAAATAGGACAAGTTTGGTTATGGAGACACATAGAGAACCCTGCATAGAAATGAAGACAGAGATTAGGGTGGAGCATGGATGAAGACCTCCGTGATGTCAAAGATGGATGCCCAATCACTCAAAGCTAGGGAAGTAGCCTGAATGGACTCCTACTACAACACTTGGAGGAAACCAAACCTGAGAACACCTTGATTTTTGGACAGTCTCCAAAGACAGGAAATTCACTTCTTTCTTTAAGCCACCTGGTTGGTGACATATTGTAATGGCAGCCCTGGCATTACAGGGAGCACTAGTCAAATAGATCCGAGACCATCACCTGACGTCAAATTCAAGGTCCTAGGTCAGAAACATCTCTAGAACAAGTCAAGGGATGATATAGAAGAAATCCCTCACATGGTATTTCTGTGCACCACTTGTCATCTTGATTCCCAAAGACACCAGAAGAGGACATTGTACTCCCTAGGGCTGGAGTTATAGCCAGTTGTGAGCTGCTATGTGGGTACTGGGAATTGAACCCCAGGTCTCTGGAAGAGCAGGCATTGCTCTTAATCAACGAGACCTTTCTCCAGACCCAGAAGCTGCTCTTAAGACTTAATAAGTGGATGACTGAATGAGGTTCTGAAAAAGGCATGCACCCTAGAACTTGGCATACAGATATTTAACAAATATTTGATAATTGTATGGTCATCAGCCTTTGCATTTTTGTAGTTTCTCCCCATGAACCAGGAAGAACTCTAAATGATTGACATACAGTGCCTGACATGTATGAAATCCTTACAACAACCTTTTCAGCTTAAGGGATCACATTTTGCATTTCTTTCATTTCTGCTTCTCTGTTAGACAGTCTTATTTATCCCAGGATGGCCTCTAAAGATGACCTACAAATTTTCATCCTCTGACTCTACTTCTTGTGCTGGGATTACAGGTATTTGATTGGTTCACAGGGTTTGGGTTCTGGGACTGAACCCAGGCTTTCATGCATGACAGGCAAGCCATCTACCAACCCAGCTGCATCTCTACCTAAAGACCTCATTTTAAAGATGAGGAGACTGAGGCATAGAGAGGCTGAATAACTTTCTCAGATTCATCGAGTGGTTGAATTGGCTATTTGATATGCATGTCTACTGATTGCTGTTTTTGGATATGGGGTCATACTGTGAAACTCTGGGCCTCTGTTAATACAACTGACTTTGGATCAGGGGGTGGAGCCAGTAGAATTAGGCAAAGTATGGAGGACAGAGGAAGATGGGAAAAAAGACACACAAGAAGGAATAGGGAAGGACTTAGAGATTTTCAGTCCTTTTTGATTTGGAGCAGGTGGAAAGATAGATGCTCTCTTGCTAGATTTTCATCCAAAAATGAAGATCAGTTGGTTGTGTTTTGGCTTCCCTGAGCTAGCAGGTTTTCACCCCCACATCTGTCTCTCGAGTCTTTATTGGTGAACAGAACAACTTAGATAAAAAGAATAGATTTCAATGATGTATATGAAGAGCCCAGAACACAGAGCTCAATCTGGATGCAGGGAGTAGTTGGGAGTCTCTGGGGGAAGGCAAGCAGCACTGGGCCTGGTCTCTCTTTTGTATCCTCTGCTCTCCACAGACCCTGTGGGTTTTGTGGTCCTCCAGGATGGGAGGGCATAGGCCTGACTGGAACCCGAGGGCCCTTTCTAATAGGAAGCTGTCCTTTGCAGATTTCTGTCCTTACCCCTTACTGCTTGTCTGAGAAGAAGCCAATCTGGTGCTGAAGAGGTGCAGAGGTGTGGCATAGCCTTGTATCATCTGTCAGGAGGAGGGCTGCACATTGTCCCTGCTAAGTGCCATAATTCATCCCAAACCAAGTGTGAGATGCTGACTCTGCAGTTCCTCCACAGGCCACAGGCTGGCTGTGCGTCCGCCTTCCTAGACTCAGCTGGGCTATGCCAAGTCCCAACCCTGGCAGTGATTTACAGTGTCACGGGCTGGTGTCCTCCACCCTGACCACGGCTCTTGCCCACAGGTTTAATTATTTAAACAGATTTTACATTTTATGAGCATGCCCTCAGGCCTGGCAGAGGAAAGAGAGCCTTAGGAGGAGAAAGACTTTGCTTGAACAGTAAATTGAACCGTGCAAGGACAGAGTTCGGGAAGCATTCCAAATTCCTGAATGTGAGCATGATATTCAAGGCACTTTGGAATTCTCTCCAGGTTGTCTGCTGCCCCTGCTGGGCATAGAGCATGCCTCTGCCTCACTGTGGAGTGAAGCAATACCCCCGTCATCTTTGGAAGTTTAGTTGGCTTCTGCTGGCCAGCCTGCCAGCAATGCTCTGTCCTGCAGACTGGTCATGCACACCGGCATACTGACTCATCTTTCCGTAGTCACAGCAGTCACGGTACTAACAGGAGCGAGGTTGGATTGCTGACACAGAAGTAACCAGCCTCCTCAACCCCCTCCACACACTTCCCTCTCCGAAGCAAGAGACTTCCTTACATACCCCTTGGAGGTGTTTCTCATTAGGGTCTAGCTACATGCTGTCTTCCCTGTCTGCCTGCCTCCCACTGAACTCAATTGCTCACAGCAAATGCTAGTTATCTATCAGAGTCCAGCATCCTGGGACCGTGACGAAGGGCGAACTCAAAGCTTCTCTTAGGTTCTGACTGCCTTCCGGATGGGATTGTGGAATTCAGGGTCTATTCTAGCAGGATGATGCCTGCTTTTTACCAGGAAAGACTCCTGGGTGTTTTCTCTACTGGACGGCTTCCTGTTGTTGCTTGTTTACTCATGGTTTGTTGTTGTTTATTTACTCATTTGTACACTTGCACACTCGCTCGCTCGCTTGCTCACTCACTCACCTACGCCCTCTTTCAACACACCTTTATTGAGCCCCACTATACGTGAGACCCTTTGCTGGGCTAGATCCACAGAGACAGCAAAGCTCTCTGTCCGGCCCTGGCTGCTCATTTTACCGCTGTGGAATCATTTGGTAAAATGACTGTTCTGAGGTTCTAGCCTCTTAAACAGCTGCAGTAGCTGTTAGCCCTGGGGTAGCATGCACACTCAGGTTGGGCTAGAGAGGATCCACCTAACCCTCAGGCCTTCGGGGACTGTGTTTCCTTTGCTCTGCTCAGAGGACCAGGCTGGAGAAAATGAAGCTCACCAGTCTCCATCTTCCCTGCTCCCCACATCCGTGTAGACTGGGGATAGCAATGTCCAAGGCTATTAAAATAATGATGCAAATAATCCACATTTTTCATCTTAAAAGCACTTCTGCCGCATCCGATTAATCTTCCCAGCACCCTTGTGTGGAGGTAAGTGTAAATTTGTGCTTAGAGATGAACGAAGCCAAAAACGTGAGGTGATTACTCTTGGCCCGAGGCTACATGGAAGGCAAGCTTTTGAGCAGGGCCGGGATTCATCAGTCTTCTGTTATTTTGAGCAATTTTTTAGACTCTGAGGACCATGTCCCTTGAGCACCTCTCAGGAATGGAGCTGGTTTGTCTTAGCCGTGTTCATGGAGGTGCAGGAGCTATGTGGAGGAGATGGATGCCACACCCGTGACTGGCCTCTGACAAGTGACCTGACCTCTCTGCGCGTGCTCCAATTCCCCCCCTTACGAAATGGAGATAATGACCGGGCTGCAGGGTTAGGACGGGATACTAAATGAGTTTATTTTTGCATAGTTATTTGCACAGCAGGCAATACATTTTTCTTAAAAGTATAGAGACAGAGCACGAAATAGGTGAAGTCTTTTTAGTTGCTAATACTCATTGTCATCATCCTCACCACCATCACAGTTACTATAACCATCCCTATCACCATCATCATCACCGTCACCAAGTTTCAGCATCATCATCACCATTGCTACCAAGTGTTTATTCAATTTTCTTATTGGTCTTCATTAAGTGCTGTGGGTTTTATCAGAACAGTGAGCAGCACTTTTCCTCTCAAAGATATGCTAAGACATTGCCGCCACAGCCATCACTGCTATGCACCATCCCTCACTGCTGTGCACCTCCCTCACTGCTGTGTACCATCTGCTGTGCACCTCCCTCACTGCTGTGTACCATCTGCTGTGCACCATCCCTCACTGCTGTGTACTATCTGCTGTGCACCCCCCCTCACTGCTGTGCACCCCCTCACTGCTGTGCACCCCCCTCACTGCTGTGCACCATCCCTCACTGCTGTGCACCATCCCTCACTGCTGTGCACCCCCTCACTGCTGTGCACCCCCTCACTGCTGTGCACCATCTCTCACTGCTGTGCACATCCCTCACTGCTGTGCACCCCCCTCACTGCTGTGCACCATCCCTCACTGCTGTGCACCATCTCTCATTGCTGTGCACCATCTCTCACTGCTGTGCACCCCCTCACTGCTGTGCACCATCTCTCATTGCTGTGCACCATCCCTCACTGCTGTGCACCCCCCTCACTGCTGTGCACCATCTCTCATTGCTGTGCACCATCTCTCACTGCTGTGCACCCCCCTCACTGCTGTGCACCATCCCTCACTGCTGTGCACCCCCCTCACTGCTGTGCACCCCCTTCACTGCTGTGCACCATCCCTCACTGCTGTGCACCCCCTCACTGCTGTGCACCATCTCTCATTGCTGTGCACCATCTCTCACTGCTGTGCACCATCCCCTGGGAACTGACATGCTCCAGACATAAAGGTGCTGTGATTTTGCTGTTATAACAGAACCGCGTCCTGGGACTGTGAGGGGAAAGGAGACTTCCTCTCACATTGCCTTTGTTTGGGCATCTTATCATAGCAACAGTAAAGCTATCACAGTCTCCAAACACAGGACATAGTTGTGTAGGAGGGGAGTTATGTCTGAAGATAGCTAAAAAAGCAACCAATGAAAGCCAGGCTCACAGAACAGTTTGTGAGGTGGACCATGTAGATGGGCTTTCTGGGTAAGTTTGTGTCACAGGATATAGCTCAGTGTCTAATGCTGGCACATGCTCTGTCAGGGGCAGGTGGAAACATGAGTCACAGAAGCTAGTTTCTTGTTTGTTTTGTTTTTGTTTCTGCCTTCTAACGTCGTCATATCCAGGCAGAACCATTTGAATTAGACAAGCTGTGTGGAGATGCTGGTGATCATTTGGGGCACACTGATGTAAAAATACAACTCTAACCTCAAAAGGGATAAAGGAATTTATTCTGGGGCCAAATATGAGGGACCATGGCCATCTAAAAACAGATGTAGGCATCTCAAGCTCTATACTCCAGTGAGGCAGCAATTTCATGAACTTTTTATAGTAACAGCAAATAAACTGTAAATCAAGACCCTTTTACAAACACATCAATGGGGACAGTAGCTGGTGGCTTGTAACAAAATGGAAAGAACTTCTACTGTCGGTATCAGCTTGCATCTGACAGCATCACCAGCACTCTCCTTGGCGAAAAACTAGGGTTTTGTTAGGTGAACATATTCCAAAGGATGTTTATCTGTTAATTGTGAGATGTAAGGTAACCCTGAGGTGGGCAAGTGATAACTGCGGGGCTAAAGATTGCACAAGATACATTGTAATCAGGCTCCGGCCCTGCACTGGTCCAGTATTTCCACACCAATCTGTCATCAGCCTTGTAGCCACAGCTTTTTTCTAGGAATCTTAATTCACAAGCACATCATGAACCCTACCCGGAAAATGCTTCACAGATTTTCCTACCGAATTGCTCACAAAATCTCTGGGAGGTCATGCTGGTTTCCCATCTCAGAGACAGGAAACGGAGGCAGGTCAGGAAGTAGCTAGGGCTATATGACTTGCGCCCAGGGGCAGAGTTGGTCAGTGTGATGCTAGGTGGGTATCAGGTCCTGATGGGGAGGAGAGGTACTTCAGGAAGGATGGCTGATGAGACTATTGTCCTGGAAGCCACCTGCCTTATTTCCTTCAGCCAGAAGGATGAAGAGGTGTGAAGCTGGGAAGTCACTTTGGTTAACACACAATTAGCATGTTTACCTGCTGTTAGGGGAAGGGTGTGTGCAAACTCCATTTGCACCTCCGTTCCTCATCGCCCACCTGTGCCTGCTTCTAGAGGTGTCTGTGTCATTAATGATGGCAGAATAACTATGCACACTACTCTGAGATTCCTTCGAAGACAGAGGGTGATTGGTCCTTAGAACAGCTTGGCAGGGGCAGAAGGAACTGAGGACCACGAGGACTAGCTACCCAGCGAGGTCTAGGCTTAAGTTGTGTTTTCCCTGCTTTCACACCAGTTTCGTTCAAAAGGCCACCATGGTAGGCTGCGCGGCTGATGGGTGAAAGACATCAGGGCTGCGGAGGCCCGCAGGATAACTGGAAAGCAAGGGGAAAGCGGCGCCAAAGACAAGCTAAGGTTCCAAACAGCTAGAGACCACCAACAGCACAGTTCAGGCCAATTCCAAGCAATCCTTGTGGCGGGGAGTGCTCACATGACTGTATCTAGGCAAAGGGATGTGGGGGACAAGATGCACGCCACTTCCTGCCTTCTCTTCTGGAAACCTCCGCCTTGGGATCTTAACCTCTTCAGCCTAGAGGCTAAACAGGGGTGGGGTGTGCTGCCCCCAAGATGGGTAGCACTGGGGGTCTCTGAAAACTGAATTTTCTTGCCCACTCTGACTGCTTTGCGATACGAAAACTAAAGTTTTATCAGGGTAAGCGTTCTAAGATTCATGGGTTAGTGTAGCTCTCAGTCACTAGCGTGGTATCTGAGTCGCAGCTGGTCAAAGGGCAGGGAATCCGTGTCTATGGAGTGTTCAGCCATAAATCAACATCTATATCACACCCTCCTGCAAGGCTCACAAACTACTGAGTCATGAGGACGCTCACGGGAGCAGTGGTTCAGTGGTCAAGTGTATTTTGTATGCTGTTTGGCTACCGTGTTCATTGTTGGTAGCATACCCACCCTCACCCCGAGTTGAGGACTACATACATCCAGGGCTTTGTGCTTGCTAGGCAACTACCATACTACGGAGCCAAATTGCCAACCTTTCTAACAGAATCTATTTCTTTTCTTTTTACAGATTTATTTATTGTTTTAACGTGTGTTTTGCTTGTATTGTTGGCACGTGCGGCCTCACATGTGTAGTACCCATAGAGGCCAGAAGAGGGCGTCTAATCCCCCGGAACTGGAGTTCAGGAAGTTGTGAGGGTGCTTTGGGTCCCCTCTAAGAGCAGCAATCGCTCCTAACCATCCGGCAGCATTACCCAGCATCGGAAATGATTCGTCTTTCCCAGCCAAATGGAGATGGGGAGAGATAGGGACCCCACTTGATAGCATGCAGTGAAGTTCTACTTGCCTGCCGCCCAAGTCTCCTTCTATGCTAGAATCATGCTTAGCAGAGGATGGACTTCAGAACAAAGCTTAGATGGGGCCCAAAACACGGCTTGTTCAGTATTGCTTATGTCTCTAGGGATGGCCAGTCATACACCAGGAGATGAATGAAGCCACTAAGTATATCGACATGGCACATTTCTTCTTGAAGGTGCAGAAATAAAACGTGAAGTTTTTGTAATTATTTTTTAAACTTTGATATTTCAATGAGTAACCTGTATAAGCAACACCTGAAGATGTTTTGTTTCCGTATTATCTAAACTCGAGTTTCCCCTCCCTCGCAAAGCAAGCAAACTTCCTCTGTTTACACCTAAGTTTATATGTCAGTGAAGGGCCAGTTGGAAACAAAGTTTTGGTCCAAGTGCATCCTGCCTCCCATCAGCCCTGGGTGGCCCTGAAGGATCAAGACTTTGCTTCTAACTCTAGCTCCCTGGGAGCAGTGCTACCTGAAACCATTTTATGCTTGCACTGAACTTCCTAATTCAGAGGAGGTGAGGGGTTAAAGCCTTGGGAATTCTTTGCTCTGCAGATAGGAAGAGGCTGGGTTCCATGCTCCCCGGCTTCCCTAGGGAACCCCGCCCCCGGAGGTCGTATTCTTTCATTTTCCAGCTTGCTCCCGTTCTGAGGTGTGCATCCCACACATTTGTTTTCTCTTATCTCAGCTAAACGAACTGTGTCTATCTCTTCTCGGCTGTCCCTTTTCTTAATATTTTTTACTTTTATATTTAAGTTCACAGAGAATGAGCTCTTTTGGGTAACTTTCCCCAAACTCTTTCTAGAATGAGGCAGCATATACATCAATTCAAGAAATTACATAATGCCCAAGAGGCCAGCCTTGTCGAAATTCTAAGTGGGCCAGATTATTTTTCCCTTTGCTTCTCTCTCTCTCTCTCTCTCTCTCTCTCTCTCTCTCTCTCTCTCTCTCTCTCTCTGTCTCTGTATGTATGTGGGTGCGTAGGACACACATACTGTTATTTCTCAGGTGCCTCTGGCTACCTTGTTTTAAAAGTTTATTTTTTAAAAGCAACTATCTTTTCTCCTTTTATATACCAATCCCAGTTCCCACTCCCTCTACCTCTTCCCTCTCAACCCCATCCACTCTTCCTAGAGGGGTAAGGCTTCCCTTGGGCAGTCAACAGAGTCTAGCACGCTTCTTTGAGGCAGGACTGAGGCCCTCCCTACTGTATCTAGGCTGAGCAAGGTATCCCTCCAAAGAGAACAGGCTCCAAAAAGGCAGTACAAGCAGTAGGGATAAATCCTGGTCTCACTGCCAGTGGTCCCACAGTCGGTCCCAGCCATACAACTGTCAACCATATTCAGAGGGTCTAGTTTGGTCCTATGCTGGCTTCACCACTGTCAGGTAGATATCAGAAAATGGAAAGATCTACCTTGTATTTTTTTGAGATAAGATCTTTGACTGACTGGAACTCAATAAGAGTATGCTGGAAGACCACCACACCTCAGGACTCTTCATCAGCCTCCTTAGTTCTGGGGGTGCAAGCTATATCACTCTGCTGGATTCTTTTTATTTTTTTATTTTTTGGTTTTTCGAGACAGGGTTTCTCTGTGGTTTTGGAGCCTGTCCTGGAACTAGCTCTGTAGACCAGGCTGGTCTCGATGCTGGATTCTTTTGTATGTGGTTCTTGGGGATCCAAATCAGGTGTTCACGGTTTTGAAGCAATTACTTTGTAGTACAGGTACGTCCCCAGAGCCTTGGCCCCCTCTGTTCTCCAGGGTCAATTTGCCGTCCTTGGATTCTGTTTCTTCCCTGGCTCCTCATCACTTACTTCATTGGTAAGCCACCCCAAAAAAGCCACGGAGGGTGAAGAACTGGCCTTTCCCACAGAGCAAGGAGACTTCCGTCACTCCCCTTTTGACTGCCCCAGAGATGGTGAGGAGCATGGAGGTTGAGGGCCTTAGGCAGGGGCCCTGTGGGAGAGACTAAAGCCAGGTCACCGAGGTAGAGGAAAGGGTGCTGGCAGGGGCTGGAGTTAGGACACCGGGAGAGTGTGGGTTCAAGGATTCACCTGAAGGTCACGTGCGATGGTGGGACCTGGTGTTACTATTTTTGAGCTCACTCAAAAATCACGCCTGTTTACTTTGTTGTTGTCTGGTTACAATTTTTTTATACTCTTGGAGATTTGTGCTTAAAACATGGCCACTGAAATCAGCTCAGGGAATTGAGCCTCTACCATCAAACATTAAAAAAATCACTCTGGATTTAAGAAATCCATTTGCTAGCTCAAATGCTTTTTATGTATTTGTTTAAAAATTCCCACACGCCTTCCCACCTCCCTGCCTACCACACATGGTTTTTGCTTTTTGTTGGGGAGAGGCCACCCACCGAATCACCGTTTCAAACAGGCTCACACCAGGACCCCTCCCTTCACGGTTGTATTACGGGCTGGCGGGCTGGCGCATGGCTAGAAGGCAATCTGACAAGTTCTGTGGACCCCAGCAGACTGCAGATACAACCCCTGACTGTTGGGGGCTTGGAAATAAAGGTACAGAATACAAATCCATCTCCTCCATGGGCACATGTGGACTGATACCGGTTATACACGGGGACACTTCAGTGTCAAAGGCTGAAGACCTGTGGCTTCTCTCTCCTCTTATGTTTTACTTTAGAAATTAATTTTAAAGTTTTTATATAAGTATGTAATGTGCATCGAAGACATTCCTCTGCAGACCCCTCCACCTTCTTCTCCTTTTTCTCCTTCCTCTCTCAATAATTCCCTCTGTACTATTAGATGCTTTTAGTTCTATTTCCAGATCATAGACACACACAGCTTTTAAAATCAATCTAGAAATCTAGGAACATGTGACATTCGTCTTTCTGAGACTGGTCTAAGACTCTTCGTATGATTACCTCCTGCTGTGCCCATTTTTCTTGTGGACGATGTAACTGTTCTGCTCTATGGCTGAACAAATGTCCATTGAGCATACATACTACGTATCCCCACCCATTCTTCCATCGTCTCAAATGCAGGCTGGATCCATAACTTAGCTGCTGATGCAAGGATCTCTGAGGTGGGTTGGCTTGGAGTCTTCCTTAAGTTTAGGGACGGAAAAGCTAGAGTCCAGAGAGGCAGCCCCAAGACCCTTCAAATCACATTGCTAGGAAGGGGAACAGCTAGCACTGGACTCCAGACCTGCAGAGGATGAGGTTGCAGAAGCCTGCAGGTCTTGGTTTCGGAGGAGGGGGATTTACTGGACTTCTATCCGCTGCCAAGCATGATGTTTATGTTTGGCATTTTAATGTTGCCACTGCTGTTGCTACGCAGTTACCCTCCGCTTCAGTGATTTCTTACTGAGTACCTGCTACATGCTAGGCGCTGTGCTAAGAACTCTAATATTTTGCTATCCATTACACAGCCCATGAGGCAAACGTTATCATTGCTGACATTTGGTACATGGGTAATCAGCCTCCCGGAGCTAGTTCTGTTGCCCAAGGACATACATCTGGGAAGTGTGGGAATGGAACTATGAAAAAACCCAAAAGGGCTGGGACTCTAAAGCCACGATCTTCTCCGAATCTTGTTCTTCTCGCCAAGGAAGGGTTCTCTGTCAACTTGTCTGGCCTTTGCCCCACAGTGAGTGCCTGTGGCTGGAATGGGGGTACAAGATGCCCCTTTCTGATGAGGCTTCTCTTTCCCCCACACTGTACTTCCTGTTCTTCTGTTCTAGGTGCACATGATGTCATGTATGTGCTGCCTCAAGGCATTTGATATAATATAGGCTCACCTACATTACGGCCACATTAGTTTGTGTAAGTGCTTTCTATGATATTTGCGAAACAAGACTGCTTGAATAACCTACTTTCACTGTGGGACACATACAAGTCCCAGCACTTGAAAGATGACAGAAGAAATTCAAGGTCAAGGTTAGGCTGCACTATGCTTTGAGACCTTTCAAAGCCAATGACAGAACTACCAGTGAGAAGTGAAACAGCGTATTTATCAAAATGTATCCCTGTTAGTAAGAGTTTCTCAGGGAAGAACACAGAGCCGTAAGACAGAAGGGACGTGCAAATGTCAGCATAGTTGCTGCCCCGACCTACCACATGCAGCGCCACAGGTGGACCGAGTTCTCTGAGCCTCACTGTCCTCATCTGAAAAATAAGGATGGCTGAGTTCGAGGCTCAAATTCAGACACAGTAAGAGCTGTGGAAGTAAAAAAAAAAATTCCTACAGTATCCTTCGCCAGCTCTGGCTGGTCTCGCTCTTGAACAAAATTCAGAACTGCAAAGCCTCCGAGGACCCTGGAGTCAGGGGCCTCTATTGATTTTCTTTCCGCTCTGTGTGATGTTGGCTAAGAAGTCTGGGAACACAAGGCTGGAACAGCATTTGCCTAGGGCCATTCTGGGTTATGGGACATGTTTGGTTCACTCCCTGGTACACAATTTTGACCCTCTAGGCAGGGTAATGCTCAAGATTCTCACTCCTTATGAATGATAAAGGAGGAGAAGAATTATCTATAAAGCATTTGGGGTAGATGGAGTCTCTAGAGCTAAGGTCAAACATCTTTCTGTAGACACTGAGGTGAAGCACAGAGGAAGAGGTCTGTGGTTTGATGGCACAGATTTTTCCAGAAGGATGTCTCTCTGTGTGTGTGTGTGTGTGTGTGTATACAAGGGCACACATGTACAGGCCTGCACTTGCTTGATCTGGGTTTGAGCAATCATATTTTTATATGAAGGGTCTCTAGTGTTACCAGGAAGCAGGAAGCTTACATGGTTTCATTTGGGTCCATTGGAATCCAACACGGGCGAGGTTTATCTCTTTACCATGGAGGATGTCGAGGGCGAGCTGAGCAGTGCTCAGACCAGGTGTGGGTGGAACCCAGGGAACTTCCAGAGAACCCTAAAGTCTCAGGCATGGCTTTGGAGAGCTTACTGGGGTGAGTGTGGGAAGGCGCAGGTATCTGTCATTTTAGAAGACATTTCCTGCACTCTTCACGCCAAGCACGGTTGAAAGAATAGACCGGTCACAACGCCAAAGCGGGACCTGGTTTTAAACGCCTGTCTCCTCTGAGTGATCTCGAGACTAGCATGTCCATTGCATCATTTCATTGCCTACAGAATTTCCTTGGTGTGCAGGCAGGAACACTTTCCTTTCACAGAGAGGGGCAGACGTCTCATGGCCGGGCAGGCTCTTGCCTCAGATGAAAGCGTTTTTCTCAACCCTCTCCACTGGAAGAGCCACGGACGCAAGGCGTCTTAACATTGATGGCACTGGAATCCGGTGCCGCCGGGATGCACTCCTCTGAGTAAAAACGGCTTTTTGCTTAAAAAGTAAATTACAACGGGTGCATTTTCCGTCTGCCACAATAAAGAATAATTTCTCTTCCTTGTGCACAAGAGCTCCAATTATGATTTAATTCAATTCCGATTAACTGCGCTTTGATGGCATTTCCATTACATAAAAAATAAATGTATTAGCCAAGCATAATGTGTTTTGACTATAGTTCTGATGCTAATAAGGAGGCTGTTTGGCGGCTATGATCCCACACTTCATTCTGCAGTTTTAAAGAAAGGGAAGAGAAAAGGGGATGGGGCAGATTGCAAAGAAATCCCAAATACTAGGGTTGCCATGATTTCCAGGGGCACCAGCAAGGCCTCACGGGTTTGTTCTCACAGCCTCTGTCTGAGAAACCTCTCCATGTGCGGTGGTTGTTCAGTGCCCTGGAGGTTTGTAGGAGGAGGAGGGATGGTAGGAACTCCTGACCGCGGAGCTGATAGCACACCTGTAAACTGTATGAGTCAGTGGGAGCAGGGCATGGGGAAGCTGTACGAACCAGCGTGAGCAATGCCTCTTCCTTCTCGTGGCCTCTGAGTCACCATCAGCCTTTGCCTGAACTCCTTCTCCTGGTCTCCGGTTGGGTAATCCCCTGGTGATGGCCCACATCAATCCAAAAAGTTTTTAATCCCTTCCTGGGCAAGTCCTGATCTTTCCTTATACCTGTGATTTCTCCAATGGGCCCTGACCTGGGACTCATGGGACATGTGTTGGCTGGAGCCTACTACCTTCACACCCACCTCTGAACCCTTTCTCTTTAATTTCTTGTAGCAGAGCTGTCTTCTTCTGGGTTGAGAAGGTGGTGCCTTCCAATGGCAAGGTAGTACCAGCCAAAGGCAGGGTACTGTGTTTTCTAGCTGTGGCCACTTTCACAGAGAACCCAGCCCCCAAACTGGGCATCATGCTCCATTCTGTCTGTTTCTGTTGGTGTTGGATCTCGTTGTGATTTTATAGATGTATTCTTTAATATATTCAGAAAGGTATATAGGCACTGTGGTCACATGCGCCTCCCTCTGGCGCCTGCTATCCTCCTGTCATTCCCACTGGGCCCCTTCTTCCCCTCTAGTTCCCCCAGTTTGATGCCTTTTGTTTTAAATGTCAGAGGTGGGCCTCTCTGCTTCTTGCTATTAAGTCTTCCAGTCACTACTTCTTAGGTTTCAATGTACCCTGTGAGGAATTCTCTTTTTTTTTTAACTAAAAAAATATATCATTTCAGTACTTATGGATGTTTTGCTTATATGCATGCCAGCATGCCACATGTATATCTGGTGTCCATGGAGGCCAGAAGAGGGCATTAAATTCACACAAACTAGAGTTACAGGTGCTTGTGAGCACCATGTGGATGCTGGGGCGCGAAACCAGGTCCTCAGGAAGGGCGGTTAGTGCTCTTAACCACTGAGCCATCTCTCCAATTCCCAGGAAGGAATCTTCTAAGCACATTTCCTTCTTCAAATGCTCCAAGCAGTTTCCCTTTGGCTGCAATCAGACTTTCAAGGGGTGAAGTAACTGCAGAGAATAATGGCCATCAACTCTGTGGGGACTTCAGGACTTAAAACTGTGTACACTGATATATTCTATTTGGTTAGATTTGTCATCCAAGCATAAGTAGATCATATCGTACATATGGTTTGATCCTCTGTTTAATATATTGTGCAAACTTTATTTTCTCATTTGAATTCAAACATATTTTCATGACTAACGCCCAACTATAAAGGTCTATTCTACTTTATCGATGCAATCTTCTGCAATTGAAAACTTGGGTCTTCTTTTCTTCTCCACTCATTTAAATAATTACATGGAACAGCTTTAGCTATGCCAGCTGCACAATTGGTCCATCCTAATTCTTGACTAAATAAACAGTAGCTAGTTGAAAAATCTGCTCATCTCTCCCCTCCCCTGAATCTTCTAGAAATCAATAAGAAAGAGTTTCCATTTCATGCAATGAACTACAAGGAAATAATTCTGCCTCTGCTGGCGGTGGGGTAAGCTAACCACACCAGGTCAGGAGCCACATAGAGGAGAGGTGAGCCCATCTGTGAAGACGTGAGCAGACTGTCCAGGGACAGACCTCTTTGCCTGTACTTCCTAACCCCAAGGCACTTCCACTAGCTCAGATCGTCTCCTGGACCATCCCATCTCTCTGTTGTTACATCTATGTTGTTTTCCACCCTGGAAAGCTATGTCTTCATCTCTTGAGAAGGGTCTAGTCTTGCCACACTACAGCCATTATTTCAGAGAAGAGACAAAACAAATATCAGATACTACAAGAAGGAGCCAGGAAACAGAAAGCAAAGAACCCATGTGCCGGCTGAGGGAGCGTGATTCTCACACGGTTCCATCCTCAGGAAAGGAAGAAAAAGAGGAGGGAAGGAAGAAGAAGAAGAAAATCGTTTACAA
Organism: Microtus obscurus; assembly: GCA_963919715.1. NCBI lineage: Eukaryota > Metazoa > Chordata > Mammalia > Rodentia > Cricetidae > Microtus > Microtus obscurus. Next base: position 25,736,797 of record CAWTZC010002521.1, read on the forward strand.
AAGATGAAAGAAAACCCAAGTAGGAAGACATACTTTGCTGTGGAACCATCCTTTTGTGCCCGGGGAATATGCATAGCTCTCATTGGTTAATAAAGGGCTGACTGGCCAATAACTGAGCAGCTAGAGGTTGGGCGGGACTTGCAAACTGAAAGAGAGGAGCAAGGGCAGAGTCGCCAGGAGTGTAGAGAGAAGCGAGTGGACCTGCTGCCACGTGGCAGAGCACAGAGAAGAAACATGGCTTAGTTTAAGTTATAAGAGCTAGCTAGTAACAAGCCGAAGCTATCGGTTGAACCTTTAAAATGAATAATAACTGTGCTGTTAACTGGGAGCTGGCCGATGGTTGTAACAAAAAGACTCGGCACACAATACATCTCAAAAAATATGGAGAACTTCTGCTTTGTGTGGCACTAGAAAACATTAGCATCCCACACTCCATGAAAACCGGTTCAACAAGAAACGAGACAACCAACCCAGCACAGCATTAGGAGAATTCACGGCGCTCAGAAAATTGACAAAAAACTGCACTATTATGGAAATAACAAATTACAAACAAAAAAATAACTAAATTAGGCAGTCGAAAATTGCGCTGCTGTCATAGTAGAAAGGCTTGCTGAAATAACAGTGGAAGCTGCTTTTAAAGAACAGAGATTAAGGTCCTCAGTGAAGGGGGCAATTTAAACATCAGGGTCACGGTGTCTCTGCTGAGGAGTCACATGTGGGACAGAAGACACATTTTCCTGCCATCCGCTGGAGCAAAAGGGCAAACCACACTCCGGAGACACAGAGGAGGTGGTAAGAATGATAGCCTGTTCCTACCAGGTTCCAATAATGAAGACATGATCGCTCTGGCAATAACCAGGGAAGAAGAGGCTGAGTTCAAGGAAAGAGGTCAAGCTGACTTCAGACTTCTGCATGCAGACTTCTGCGCAGATGCGCCCGATGCGGGCGGTTCCTAAGGCAGAACCCGAGGTGTTGCTGGGGGGGACAACACGGGCCCTGAGCACCGTTTGCCTGACCACTCATTGTGGAGACACAAAGGAAAAAAAAATCATTCAGGCCCGGGGATGGCTGGGTGGGTGGAAATGCTTTTTACACAGACGAGACTGGAAAGCGGAGCTTGTCCCCTGGAACCAATGTAAAAAGCCCATGTGGCAGTGTCCATCTGTAATTTCAGCCATCCCACAGAGAGCCTGGAGAACTGGGCCAGCTGTTGGCAGCCGGGCAGAAAAACCATCTCTGCTTGCTTAAGGCTCTCTGCCTTAAGAAAGTAGGAGAGAATTAACACCCCCCCCCCCAAATTGTCTTCTGACCTCCACGTGTGCCAAGGCACACACACACACACACTCTCTCTCTCTAACACACACTCTCTCTCTCTCACACACACATACACACCAATCACACATACATACACATCCTACAACACCCACCCCTGTACCCGCTCACTCATATATACATGCACATCATATAACACGATACCATACACACACACAAATAAATACACTAATAGTAACAACAGTAACAAACGAAATAGCAAGAAGCAAACATCAGAAAGCAAAATAGAAGAACTTCACTTTGGTTTCATGACCAGAGAAAGCCATTCAGCTGTGAGCCAGCTAACTGGGATCATAGTGCGAGCGGAGAAGATGCAGTCCAAGTTAGACAAAGTGGGAGCAGTGTCTGCAGTAGCTCGTGAGAGAGCGGGATCTTAGGGGGCTGCGTATTTTATACACAAGTCTAAGGGAGGAATAATGTATTTTCAAGTTATTTAAAACACAGAGATGTGTGATTTATATAGCATGTACAACATTATGACGCTGGGAACAGCATGTAGTTATTTACAGAGTTGAGGCTGGAGAACCAGACGAAGTCTTGTTGGCTTTTGTTGGCTTGTTTTAGCTTTGCTTTTTGAGACAGGCTCTCTAAGAACTCACTACATACGGCCTTGAGCTTCTGATCTTCCTGCTTCTACCTCTCAGGTCAAAACATAGACAAACTGAGATTATGGAAATATCTACTATGCCCAGCTTACACAGTATTGAGGGTAGAATACAGGGCATCACCCTGGCTAGCATTCTACCACCCTAGCTACATAATACCCAATCCTTGTGATATTTACACAAGTTTAAGATTCTGTGTTGGGTCACGTAGATTAACTGTTAGCTATAGCAGGGAGCATGTGGTCCATGGGCTACAGGTTAGAACGTATATGAACCTTGTCTTTAAAAGAAAAGATTAACTGTTGTTGAAATTAAGTTCACCATACGGTGAACCAATACATAAAATTCTACCGGTACAAATGCCTTGGAAAAAGTCTGTCGATTAGTATTCAATCAGCTTAACTAAAATAAAACAAAGAGAAGCATCTAAACAAAATATTCTTAAATAAAATGCTTTCAACAAATAGAAAGCCATGGTTGAAAAATGATATGAATTTATACTGTTATGCCAGAGAACTTAAATATTATAAATATCAACACAGTAAAATTGCTAACATCCCTGAGGGAAAAGAGAGAGAGGGAAAATTGTAGAAGTGCTAATTTTCTCATGTTTCACCGAGAAGAATCATTCAATGCTGCTTAAGACTATATTAGAAAACACAGACTCATACTTTTCGAATCTTTTAAAAATTTCTCCCTGGAAGGAGACTTATTTTATTTGCATATTTGCTACTGAACTTTGTCCTCCTCAGTAGATAAGTTGGAGCCGGAGGCTTCAGTCCCTCAGAATGTGACCCATTTAGAGACAGGGTTTTACAGAACTTCAATGAGGCCTTAGGGGCACACCCTAAGCCCATATGACCAGTGTCCTTACATGCAGGGGAAACACTGGGCACGGACTTGAACCAAGGAGAAGGCAGGAGCAGATAAGACAATCTGAGTCTGCCAAGAGCCGGAGGAGAAAGAGGATTTCAGCAGCAGATACCCTGACCCTAGGCCCAAGCTGCAAAATTGACACACCAGTTTTTTTCATTGTTGTTTGTTTTAGTTTTAGCTTTTGATTTTTTTAAACAGGGTGTGATGTATCCCAGGCTGGTCAAGAACTCACTGTGTAGCAAAGGATGTCCTTGAGTCTCTCACTGCACTGCTCAAGAGCTGAGATTAGAGACATTCTTTCCAGCCAGACAGCCTCATACCCCCCGCCCCCACCCCGACCCTGGGAACTGGGAGTCACTGAGTGGCTGTTGCTTCAAGCCACCTGATGGTCCAGGCGTTTGAAACAGTCTTGCAAACATCACTTAGTGTTTTTAAAAGGATCTTTGCACAAATGTTGGAAAATCATGTCCGAAGTTTACTAATCCTGCAGCTTAATATCAATGTCTATGTGTTTTCAATGTATACATATATATAAACAGGTTGTTTTCCTAGCTACAGCATTATGAGGGACTCTGCCCCAAGCTATTTCCGTTTATGAAGTGCTTTCTTAATAACCCCACCTACCCATTTTCTGCCTACAGCTCAGAAACAGAGTGAAATGTCACCTTGTTTTTAATGATGGTTATTACCACAAGATCAGATTTGGGTTCATTGTTTTGCTTTTTAACACTCACTATTGAAATGTTTTTCAGTGTGCATGAATACTTTAAAAAATAACATTGCAATGAGAACAACCTTTTTTTTTTTTAAAGCCTAGGTCTATTTCTCCCACCTCCCCTTTTTTGAATGCTAGGTACTGTTGCATGGTGTCTGAATAGTCTTCTTGACACAAGTAGTTGAATTCCTACCTAGATTACAATAGCTTGTGTTTATACAAGCAATGGATTAGGATGTACGCTGTAGTTTGCTACTTAAAGTGTTGTTATTGTAACAACAATTTGAGAGGCTGAAAATATTTTAGACCCGTTGTTTCATTTTAAGTGCTAGGGGTTGATTTTATTTTTAAGGAAATGTCATCTGCATTTCTTGTTCTGGCTGAATTTCTAGACTTCCTCTGTGGTTGATTTTTATTAATTCATGAGAAGCACAGAATTTATACTTGTTTGCACATGCGTACACATATGCACAGGAACTTGTCCCGTTTGTTGCTACTACTCTGGTAGTCTGTTTTGCTTTAAATTTTAATTATTGATGTCTAAATATGTTCATAAATTTAAAATTTGCTTTTGTCAGGTATCTTGTTTTACTCTCTCCTTGGTTTTTAATTTATTACGGTTTAAGGGGGGGCACATTTTAGCCACTCCAGGCATGTACATCATATACGCGAAATCACCTTAACTGCTCCTTCAAGGTTCTCTCTCCTCACCCTTTGCACTAATATATATTTTTTCTTCTCCTTTTTGCTTTCTCCATTTTGAGACAGAGCCTTATCTATTCCACGGTGATCTTCAACTCTCTGTGTAGCAGGGATGATCTGAACTGCTGGTCCCCTCTTCCTCTATCTCCTGAGTGCTGGGATAATAGGTGTGCACCACCACACCTGATTTCTGTGGTCCTGGAATCAAGCCCAGGGCTTTGAGAATTCTAGGGAAGTGCCAGCTGAGCTACATCCTCAGCCCTTTCTTCCTTCCTCCTGTCTTCCCTTCCTTCCTGCCTGCCTTCCTGCCCCCACTTTCTCTTTCATAGCCAGCATTCACCCCTAGGCTCATTGTCCAGATGGGCGCTCTACTACTGAGCTAACATCCTCAGCTCACTTTAGGCATGTTGAAGTGGAAGAGTCGCTGGCTTTTAGTTCGCTCCCAGTGTTGCTCATTTACATCATATCTAAAATAAACTCCCCACTCAGCATCCCTAGCAACCAGTAATCTTTCTGTCACTATGGACTCTGGATGTTTTATCGATCTGTAATCATGTGATCATCACTCATCCCTGCTATCTCCTACTTCCCACGTTTTCAAGGCTCACACACGCTGTAAAATGTACTAGCAGTTTACTGCTTCTATTTCTTATGGATACAGTGTTCTATCTGCCTGCATCCAGAAGAGGGCATCAAATATCATTGTAGATGGTTGTGAGCCACCATACAGTTGCTGGGAATTGAACTCAGGACCTCTGGAAGAGCAGGCAGTGCTCTTAACGTCTTAGTCATCTCTCCAGCCCCAGTATTCCACTACTTTTTATGGTGAAAGACTACACATTGCATTGAACAGACAGGCAATATTATGTTAATTCATCAATTGTTAATCATTTGGATGATTGGCTACTAAAATGGCCATCAGCTTAAAGTGTCAAGTTATTTTCCGTAATGTCTAACTTATTTTATACTCCACATCAGCACTGTATGAGGTTTACATTTCATCACATTCTCCCCATCTCCAGAAATCATCTTCTACTTTTCTCTGTAATAATAATGGACATTCTACTGAGCATGTAGCTCACGAGCTCATCACAGCATTGATTTGCATTTCCTAATGAATGGTGATGCTGTGTTCTCTGCACGTGATCTTCGGGTCACTTGCGTACTTTCTCTGAAGAAACATCTCCCAAAGCCATTGCACATTGTAAAAGTCAAATCATTTTGTTGAGTTATTTCTTATATGTCCTAGATGCTAAATGCTTATCGAATGTTGGATTTGCAAATAATCTCTCCCATTCTGCAGCTAGCCATTTCACTACCTTGATAGCACCCTCTAATACTGAGCCAGTCAAATCCATCTCTTTCTTCCTCTGTTCCCTGTGTTTGACTTATCACATTTAAGACTCCATTGGCAATCAGGGATCATAAGGAGATCGCATTAATTTCCCTTTAAAGTAGAAGTCTACATTTAAAAATATTTCCATGTGTTAATCCAGTAGTTCCAGCATTACCCAAAGAGATATTTTTTTTTTTTGCCATTAAATGAGCTTAGTATTCTTGCCAAAAATTCACAGATTTTGGATTTCTGGTTCATTCCTGACACTTGCTTTTATCTCATTGATGTATGCCTCTCTCAGCTAAAGGGCCACACTCTTGCTTATTCCTACTTTGTGGCAAGTTTTGACAGCAGGGAGTGTGGGCTCTCTCTCTCTCTCTCTCTCTCTCTCTCTCTCTCTCTCCAGGGAGTGTGAGTTCTTGTTCTTTTCCTTTTTCTCTTATTTTGGCTATTCTTAATTACATGCATATATATTTTTAGGATCTGCCTGTTAGTTTCTACTAAGAAACTGGTCGGGACTCTGAGAATGTACAGAAACTATAAATCAGTTTAGGGGAAATAGACTCTTAACAAAATTGTCTTCTGATCCGCGAGTGTGGGACGCCTTCCCATCTATTTAGGCTTCCTTCAGCAACAATTTTGCAATTTTCAGAGTATGCTCTATGTTAGATGCATTCCTATGCATTTTGTTATTTTTTTTTTTACTGCCTTGTAAATGCAATTGCTTTCTTAATCTAATTTTGGGATGCAGCGTGAACTCATCGTTTATTGCAAGTTGTGCAAAAATGGCAATTGATTTTTGTATATTGATCTTATATCCTGCACTCTTGCTGAAATCATTGGTTATAAAGGTCTTTAAAGTTGTCTCTTCGGGATGTTCTATAAGACGCTATCTACAAAAGGCACGGCTTGACTTCTTCTTTTGCTGCCTGGGTTCCTTTCAGACCTGTTTCTCACCTCATGACACTGATACGATGTTAAGCAGAACAAGAGAAAATGTGCAGAATCTCGGGAGATGGTGTGTGACTGTTCACCATCAAGGTGATGCTAGCTATCCATTTATCATAAGTGCTTCTTGTCTTAGCAAAGACGTTCTTATGCTTGTTTAAGGTTTTTTTATATTGATTCTATGTGTTTATGATGGATGCGCATGTGTGTCTGCACATTCACGTGTGTGAGTGCAGGCACATACATGCCACGGCATGCTGACATAGGTCGGAGAACAATGTTGGGGGTTGGTGCTAATCTATTTGATTACTTTTATTCTTTATTCTCTGCTTATTTGCTGCTGCACATGCCAGGCTACCTGACTTACTAGAGCGAGAGGATTCTCCTTCCTCCATCTTTTATTTCACTGTAGGAACCCATCCTCCTGCTTTGTGTGGGTTCTTTGGATTTAAACTCATGTTCCCACACTTGTTCATCAAGCACTTTCGTTGGTTGGTTTGTTTGTTTCAAGACAGGGTTTCTCTACCTAGCTCTGACTGTCCTGGATTTTGTAGACCAACCAGGCTGGCCTTGAACTCATCCATCCGTCTGCTTTTGCCTTTCAAGTGCTGAGATTAAAGATGTGCACTACCATGCCTGGGTCTTCAGCCAGCGTACTATCCTCTGATAATATCCTGCAGCCTGCTACTTTAATTTTGAAAACTCTTGAGAAATACAGTGTTAATTCAGCCTTAGATGTTTGACATAATTTATTAAGGAAGCAGGGTCTAGCTATGTATCCTAGACTTGCTTGAACTTACCACATTGCCTAGGCTAAAACTACATTCATGATTCTCCTGCCTCAGCCTTCTCAGTCAGAGATTGTAGGTGTCTGCTACCACGCCAAGGTCTCTTTTGAATTTTTTGATTGTTAATTAAACATGTACCTCTAGGTCTATCCGAAGGCTCCATTTCCTCTTTTGTCAGTTTTGCTTGTTTGGTGCTTTCTGGGCATGTGGCCATTTCGGATATGTTATCCAACTTATCACCCTGCAAAAATTTATAATATTCTTTGGCAATCCTTGTTTGTTTGTAGAATTGGCAATGATGTTCATAGTTTCCAAACTTATTTTAGTCATTTCAGTTTTCTCTTTTCTCAGCACAGCTAGAGAGCTATCAATTTTGATAACATTTTCAAAGAAAAAATATTTTATTTCATTGATTGTCCATAATATATTTTGGATATTTTTGTTTTACATTTTATCTCTGTTTTCATCTTTAACATTTTCTTCCTTCTGGTAGCTTTGGGGTAAAGTTGAGCCTTCTTTCGTTAGCTCTTCAATAATTACGTATTTGAGGTTTTTTTTTTTTAAATATAGGCATTTAAAAATGATTTTCACTTGATTGCTGTTTTCTGAGTCCACTTTTGTTTTAATGTGTTTTCATTTTCATCCTTCTCAAAGCATTTCCTAATTTATCTTGGGTCTTCTCTGATCCCATATTAATTTCTGTCATTGTTGTGTAAATTTCTCCTATTGCGGTAGCTGTATAATGCCAATTTTTAAAGTTTCTATTGACTTCTTTTATAACCTAAGCTGTGGAGACTGCTTCCTGTGAGCTTGAGAAGAATCATTTTTTGCTGTAACTGAATGGTAAATTCTGTATAGGTTTATTTGGTTTATAGCATTGGGCAAGTTTTCTATCTGTAGCTGTTCTGTACATTATTGAAGCTAAAGTTGGTCATTTGTATACATATTTTACAATTGTTTCACTTTCAGTTCAAGATGAGTCTCTTATGGGAAATATATAGTGTATCTTAAAAAACATTCTGTGTTTTAGTCTGAGAGTTTAGACCTTCAACATTTAATGTTTACTGATGTTGCAGGGCTTACTTTGGGCATTTTCTTATATATGCGGGTATATGTATATATGTGTGTGTGTGTACATTTAACTCACATACACATATCTACCATATATATCTTGCTCTAAATTTGCCAATTCTTTGACAATAGAAACCTTTTATAGTTCACTGCCTTGATTAGATTATAATTTTTGTCCTATTTATTTTAAATTCTTTCCTTGGAGTCATTTAAAAATCATAGCTATTATTTCAATTTACAGTACTTCAGTCTAAATTTGTAACAACTCAGATTCAGTATTATACAAAAGGCTGGCCTTTATTTAAGTTCTGGCATGACCATTTAATGCTATTTTGTAAATTGCAACTTTATAAACCTGTGGCCATTTACATAGATGTACAATTGTTCATTTATGCAGTTGGTATGGTTTAAATATGAAATGTCCTCATAGGCTTGTGCTTTGAGTGTTTATTTCTAGATGGAGGTGCTGTTTGGGAGTGTGTAAGACCTTTGGGAGGTGGGTCTAACTGCAGGATATAGTGCACTAAACGGGGGGGCTTTGGTACTCTGCCCTGTCCACAATTCTGTCTTTGCTCTTTGCTTCATGGTCCCCTGAGAAATGAACAACTGGTCTTATGTTGTACAATTTCACTGTCAAGATGTCTTGTCCAAGAGTGTAAGACAAAACACTTATTGATTGAATCCTGCTAAAACTGTGTCTCTGAATGAACCTTTCCTCTCTGAAGTGGTTTCTGCTGGATATTTTGGTCTCAGTGAATAAATAAATTAATATAGGAAATTTATATCATAGTGGAGCCATTGCTGTGCCTAAATATGGCCATGTGATTCTCAGGCCTTTGGGACAGACTTGGAGGAGGAATCTGTAAGAGTCTGAGATGTGGTCTAGAGAGGCCCTAAAATGTTGTAACTAGGGAATAGTTGAACATACTTGTGGGGATTTGGAGGACCAGCATGTCAATAGTAACATAGCTAGCAAAGACTGTATTGGTGAGGATTCTGATGAGAATAAGGACTCTGCTGGGAACTGGAATAAGAATCATTTGTATTACTGCATGATCAAGAACTTGTCTCCAGAGGGTCCGAATTGGGAGGACATTCGGGAGGGTGGTGGCTCCTTTGTCTAGGTGGCCGGCCTGCACCAAGCGGGGTCGGCCCTTTGTTCGCGGGACACCCAGGCAGCGGGGGAAATCGGATCCGGGTGCCAGGAGGGCCATCGCTGGGGTGAGTGAGTTTCTGGCCGCAGCGGCAGCCCGGGACAGGGAGCTCAGACGTTCCCCCACCCCTCCTGCACTTCCTGGTCAGTCTGCGGGGGCTGTACTCCTTGATACCTCTTCTCCATTCCTGTCCCACACAGCTTGCACCCAAGGCCCTCCCCCACTACCTCTGACCCCCCTCCCCTCTTTGAACCACACAACAGCTCCCAGCTCAGCCTGTTTGGGCGCTGGGACAGGGTCCGAATTGGGAGGACATTCGGGAGGGTGGTGGCTCCTTTGTCTAGGTGGCCGGCCTGCACCAAGCGGGGCCGGCCCTTTGTTCGCGGGACGCCCAGGCAGCGGGGAGATCGGATCCGGGTGCCAGGAGGGCCATCGCTGGGGACAGTCCCTGCTTCTACACTGAAGAGATACACCCAGAGACACAGGCACAGCAAAGACAGGACCAAGACACCAGGCCTCTCTTGGCTTCATTTGAAAGAGGAGATGGGAAGGCGCCAATGCAAGAATTCCTCCAACAACCTGAAAGGCAACATGACATCACCAGAACCCAGGGATCCCGAAATAAGAAGAATTGTACACCCTACTCCAGAAGAAGTAGAAGAAATCGACTCAAAAGTGAATTTTTTGAAAATAATAGAAGACCTTAAACAGGAGGTGAAAAACTGCCATAAACAATTAGAGATTACAAACAAAAAGGTAGAGGAAATGAATAAATCGCTCAAAGATACCCAAGAAAACCAAGAGAAACAAGAAAATGCAATCAAACAGGTAAGGGAAATGGTTCAAGACCTGAAGAATGAAATGGAAGTAATGAAGAAAACTCAAACCGAGGGACGGTTGGAGATCGAAAATCTGGGTAAACGAACAGGAACTACAGAGACAAGTACTACCAACAGATTACAAGAGTTAGAAGAAAGAATGTCAGACACTGAAGATACCATAGAGAAAATTAACACACTGATCAAAGAAAACAGCAAAACTAACAAATTCTCATCACAAAACATTCAGGAAATATGGGACACAATAAAAAGACCAAACCTAAGAATAATTGGTATAGAAGAAGGAGAGGAAGTACAGCTCAATGGTTCAGAAAATATATTTAATAAAATTATAGAAGAAAACTTTCCCAACCTAAAGAAAGATATTCCTTTGAAGCTTCAAGAAGCATACAGAACACCGAATAGACTGGACCAAAAAAAAAAACATCTCCTCGCCATATAATAATCAGAACACAAAACATACAGAATAAAGAAAGAATATTAAGAGCTGCAAAGGAAAAAGGTCAAGTTACTTATAAAGGTAAACCTATCAGACTTACACCTGACTACTCTATGGAAACCATGAAAGCCAGAAGGTCCTGGATAGATGTACTGCAGAAGCTAAGAGAACATGGATGCAAGCCCAGACTACTATACCCAGCCAAGCTTTCATTCACTATAAATGGAGAAAACAAAATTTTCCAGGATAAAAACAAATTTAAACAATTCGTAGCCACAAATCCTGCCTTACAGAAAGTAATAGAAGGAAAATCACAAACCAAGGAGACCAACAATGACCACAATAACTCAAACATCTAGACACCCTTCACCAGCACAACTAAAAGAAGGCAAACACACAAACTCTATGACTAAAAAAGTGACCGGAGTTAGCAACCACTGGTCATTAATATCCCTTAATGTCAATGGACTCAACTCACCTATAAAAAGGCACAGGCTAAGAGATTGGATAAGCAAACAGGATCCAACATTCTGCTGTTTACAAGAAACACACCTCAACCACAAAGACAGGCACCTACTTAGAGTAAAAGGATGGGAAAAGGTTTATCAAGCAAATGGACCTAAGAAACAAGCAGGTGTGGCCATACTAATTTCCAACAAAGTTGACTTCAAACTTAAATCAATCAGAAGAGATGGAGAGGGATATTTTATACTCATAACAGGAACAATTGATCAGGATGAGGTCTCAATCCTGAATATCTATGCCCCTAATATAAAAGCACCCACATATGTAAAAGAAACACTACTAAAACTCAAGGCTGCCATCAAACCGCACACACCAGTAGTAGGAGATCTCAACACTCCTCTTTCACCAATGGACAGGTCAATCAGACAGAAACCTAACAGAGAAATAAGAGAATTAATGGAGGTATTGAATCAAATGGACTTAACAGACATCTATAGAACATTCCACCCAAATAGGAAAGAATATACCTTCTTCTCTGCAGCTCATGGAACCTTTTCGAAAATTGACCACATCCTCGGTAACAAAGCAAACTTCCACAGTTACAAAAAAATATCCATAACCAACTGTGTCTTATCAGATCACCATGGACTAAAGTTAGAATTCAACAACAATGCTACCCCCAGAAAGCCTACAAACTCATGGAAACTGAATAGTCAACTATTGACCCACACCTGGATCAAGGAAGAAATAAAGAAAGAAATTAAAGTCTTCCTTGAATTCAATGAAAATAAAGAATCAACATACTCAAACTTATGGGACACTTTGAAAGCAGTCCTAAGGGGAAAGTTCATATCCCTTAGTGCCCACTTAAAGAAAACAGAGAAAGCATACATTGGAGACTTAACAGCCCATCTGAAAGCTCTAGAAAAAAAAGAAGCAGACTCACCTAGGAGGAGTAGAAGACTGGAATTAGTCAAACTGAGGGCTGAAATCAACAAAATAGAAACACAGAAAACAATCCAAAGAATCAATGAAACAAAAAGCTGGTTCCTGGAAAAAATCAACAAAATTGATAAACCCCTATCCAAACTAATCAAACGGCAGAGAGAGAATTTGCAAATTAATAAGATCAGAAATGAAAAGGGGGACATAACCACAGACATAGAGGAAATTCAGAGAATCATTAGATCTTACTACAAAAGCCTGTATGCCACAAAACTGGATAATGTAAAAGAAATGGACACGTTTTTAGATAAATACCATATACCAAAGTTAAATCAGGACCAGGTGAACAATCTAAATAGACCTGTCAGTCGCGAAGAATTAGAAGCTGTTATCAAAAACCTCCCCACCAAAAAAAGCCCAGGACCAGACGGTTTCAATGCGGAATTCTACCAGAATTTCCAAGAAGACCTAATACCTATACTCCTTAAGGTATTTCACAATATAGAAACAGAAGAGTCATTGCCAAATTCCTTTTATGAAGCTACCGTCACTCTGATACCAAAACCACACAAAGACTCAACCAAGAAAGAGAATTACAGGCCAATCTCACTCATGAACATTGACGCAAAAATCCTCAACAAAATACTGGCAAACCGTATCCAAGAACACATTAGAAAAATTATCCATTATGATCAAGTAGGCTTCATCCCAGAGATGCAAGGCTGGTTCAACATTCGAAAATCTATCAATGTAATCCATCATATAAATAATCTGAAAGAAAAAAAACCATATGATCATTTCATTAGATGCTGAAAAAGCTTTTGACAAAATTCAACATCCCTTTATGATAAAAGTCTTGGAGAGATTAGGGATACAAGGGTCATACCTAAATATAATAAAAGCTATTTACAGCAAACCGACAGCTATCATCAAACTAAACGGAGAGAAACTCAAAGCCATCCCACTTAAATCAGGAACACGACAAGGCTGTCCACTCTCTCCATACCTCTTCAATATAGTGCTTGAAGTTTTAGCAATAGCAATAAGACAACATAAGGGGATCAAGGGGATTCGAATTGGAAAGGAAGAAGTTAAACTTTCGTTATTTGCAGATGATATGATAGTGTACATAAGCGACCCCAAAAACTCCACCAAAGAACTCCTACAGCTGATAAACGCCTTTAGTAATGTGGCCGGATACAAGATCAACTCCAAAAAATCAGTCGCCCTCCTATACACAAAGGATATGGAAGCAGAGAGGGAAATCAGAGAAGCATCACCTTTCACGATAGCTACAAACAGCATAAAATATCTCGGGGTAACTCTAACCAAAGAAGTGAAGGATCTATTTGACAAGAACTTTAAAGCATTGAAGAAAGAAATTGAAGAGGATACCAGAAAGTGGAAGGATCTCCCTTGCTCGTGGATTGGTAGGATCAACATAGTAAAAATGGCAATCCTACCAAAGGCAATTTATAGATTCAATGCAATCCCCATCAAGATCCCATTAAAATTCTTCACTGATCTTGAAAGGACAATAATCAACTTTATATGGAATAACAAAAAAACCCAGGATAGCCAAAACAATCTTATACAATAAAGGTACTTCTGGAGGCATTACCATCCCTGACTTTAAACTCTATTACAGAGCTACAGTAATGAAAACAGTGTGGTATTGGCATAAAAATAGAGAAGTTGACCAATGGAATCGTATAGAAGACCCGGATCTTAACCCACAAACCTATGACCACCTCATTTTCGATAAAGGTGCTAAAAATATACAATGGAAGAAAGAAAGCATCTTCAACAAATGGTGCTGGCACAACTGGATGTCAACCTGTAGAAGAATGAAAATAGACCCATACCTATCACCATGCACAAAACTCAAGTCCAAATGGATCAAAGACCTCAATATCAATCTGAACACACTGAACCTGATAGAAGAGAAAGTGGGAAGTACACTACAACAGATGGGCACAGGCGATCGCTTCCTAGGTATAACCCCAGCAGCACAGTCAGTAAGGGCAACATTGAATAAATGGGACCTACTGAAACTGAGAAGCTTCTGTGAAGCAAAAGACACTGTCACTAAGACAAAAAGGCAACCCACTGACTGGGAGAAGATCTTCACCAACCCCGCAACAGACAAAGGTCTGATCTCCAAAATATATAAAGAACTCAAGAAACTAGATTTTAAAATGCTAATTAACCCAATTAAAAAATGGGGCACTGATCTGAAGAGAGAATTCTCAACAGAAGAAGTTCAAATGGCCAAAAGGCACTTAAGGTCATGCTCAGCCTCCTTAGCGATCAGGGAAATGCAAATCAAAACAACATTGAGATATCATCTTACACCTGTCAGAATGGCTAAAATCAATAACACCAATGATAGCCTTTGCTGGAGAGGCTGTGGAGAAAGGGGTACCCTCATCCATTGCTGGTGGGAATGCAAACTTGTGCAACCACTTTGGAAAGCAGTGTGGCGGTTTCTCAGGAAAATTGGGATCAACCTACCCATGGACCCAGCAATGCCACTCTTGGGAATATACCCACGAGGTGCCCGATCATATGACAAGGACATTTGTTCAACTATGTTCATAGCAGCATTATGTGTAATAGCCAGAACCTGGAAACAACCTAGATGCCCTTCAGTGGAAGAATGGATGAAGAAAGTGTGGAATATATACACATTAGAATACTATTCAGCGGTAAAAAACAATGACTTCGCGAATTTTGCATGCAAATGGATGGAAATAGAAAACACTATCCTGAGTGAGGTAACCCAGACCCAAAAGGATGAGCATGGGATGTACTCACTTATAATTGGTTTCTAGAGATAAATAAAGGTCAGTGAGTCTTTAATTTGATACCCTAAAGAAACTAATTAAGAAGGTGAACCCAAAGAAAAACATACAGCTATCCTCTGGGTTATGAGAAGTAGACCAGATTGACGGGCAAAAAACTGGGATCTTGGGGGTGTGGTGGGAGGGGGGGGTAAGGGGAGAAGGGGAGAGAAATGTGAGAAGGGGAGGGTGGGGGGAACTTGGGGCAACGGGATGATTGGGATAAAGGAAGGTTGGTTAGGGGAGCAGAGAAGCACACATCTTAATTAAGGGCACCATCTTAGGGTTGGCAAGAGACTTGGATCTAGAGGGGCTCCCAGGTGCCCAGGGCAATGTCCCCAGCTAATTCCTGGGGCAGCTGAGGATAGGGAACCTGAAATGACCCTATCCTATAGCCATACTGATGAATATCTTGCATATCACCATAGAAATTTCATCTGGCGATGGATGGAGATAGAGACAGAGACCCACACTGGAACACCAGACTGAGCTCCCAATGTCCCAATGAGGAGCAGAAGGAGAGAGAATATGAGCAAAGAAGTCAGGACCACAAGGGGTGCGCCCACCCGTGGAGACAGTGGGGCTGATTCTTTGGGAGCTCACCAAGGCCAGCTGGACTGTGAATGAAAAAGCATGGGATAAAACCGGACTCTCTAAATCTGGCGGACAAAAAGGGCTGCTGAGAAGCCAAGGACCATGGCACCGGGTTTTGATCCTGCTTCATGTTCTGGCTTTGTGGGAGCCTACCCAGTTTGGATGTTCACCTTCCTAGACCAGGATGAGGGGGGAGGACTTTGGACTTTCCACAGGGCAGGGAACCCTGACTGCTCTTCAGGCTGGAGAGGGAGGGGGAGGAGTGGGGGAGGGGAGGAGGAGAGGGAGGAGTGGGAGGGAAATGGGAGGCGGGGAGGAGGCTGAAATTTCTTTTTTTTTCCAATAAAAAAAAAAAAAAGAACTTGTCTCCATTTTCCTAGTATCCTGGTAATCTGAGTGAGGCTGATGTCAAAGGTGATGGTCCACCTTATTTGGCTGAAGGACTGAAAGGTAGCAAAGTAGTGTTAAGGCTGCTGGATGTTTTTAGCCAGGCTTACAGTGAAAATTAGGAACTTAGGGCAGAATTGGGAAGATGTGAAAATATAAAGGCTAGCCAGAAAGGGAACACACACACACATACACACACACACATGCACACTAAACCTGGCAGAGAAAGAGGCCTTACTTGTTAGAATAATCAGCATTATTAAATGGCATCCAAAAACTAAAATAATAGGTAATTCCCTTAAGGCCTCTCTAGGAATTGTTGAGACCCCACCCACAGAAGACTCGAGGATGAAAAGCTCACTTTGAAGATTTCTCTTGGTAAAAGATTATCCCTGGGATACTGTACTTTCCCCCCATCCACCTAGGGAAGTCTTTCCCCAGGGTTATCCCTCAGGCTCTCAGAGGCAACCTCAGCCAAGTTCCAAGCGGGGAAGGAGGCTCCCGTTCACACTGGTAGTAGAACTTGGCTCTGTCTATACGGTACTGATTCTGTACCTATGCAAAACGCAGGATCTATGCGTTAGAGTTAGGAAGGCAGGCAGCAAGATTTCAAAGGACTGTCTTAGAGATTAGGCAAGGCGTTTCGGGGTAGGATCCCTAAAGGGAGCCCCTACAGGTAATTTGGGTTGAAACCCAAGTTGAAGAGGACACCCCGTGATGCTCTACCAAGGAAACCCGTAGGCAATGGTGGCGACAGCAGTAGATCCAAAACAAATGAAAAAGGTGATGTGTTCATACATTACGACCACAGGAATGGGGCTGCTTAAGTCGGGCAGAACTCACATCATGTATCTGATACATGTATCATGTATTCTTCGCACAGAGGACAGTTCACTGATGAGCCAGAAGTTGCAATGGACCTAACTCAGCTCTAAGTTCTAGGATGTTACAGATGGTCTGTGGTGGTTATTCCTGGCTACCAGCTTGATTGGACTGAAAAATACCTAATAGATTGACAAACACTTGTCTCTGCTTGAGAGGATTATCCAAGGGGAGCCCTCCTTAAGTGTGGTTGGTACCATACCACAGGCTCAGACTCCAGGTAGAATAAAAAAGCAGGGGTAGAGAGGGGGAAGGAACTTTCTAGCCACCATAACTGAACTGCCCATTTGCCATGATGGGCTAGAATCATGCCTATTGTACATCATTTTGCCTTAAATGCTTTGTTTAAGTATTTGGTCATACCAACTAACCAGCAATTATATATTAGCTTATGTTTATGAAATATAACTTCTGTAGTTAATACACAAATACTACTTTTTATATTTCAGTTTTTCAACATGTGGATGGGGTAGGAGTAGGATTATAGATTTATTCATGTCTTGGTTAGGGTTTCTTCTATTGTGATGAAAACACCATGACCAAAAGTAAGTTGGGGAGGAAAGGGTTTCTTTGGCTTGTAGTACATCATTGCACGAAATCAGGATAGGAACTCAAAAGAGGCAGGAACCAGCAGGAGCTGATGCAGAGGCCCTGAAGGAGTGCTGCTTACTGGCTTGCTCCTCCTGGCTTGCTCAGTCTGTTTTCTTACAGAACCCAGGACGGCCAGTCCAGGGATGGCAGCACTCATAACGGGCTGAGCCTTCCCTTAATAATCACTAATTAAGAAAAGCTGAATCTCATGGAGGTTTAATTTTCTCAATTGAGACCCTGCTCTCTCCAATGACTATAACTTATACCACGTTGACATAAAACCATCCAGCAACCTATGTGAATGAGGTCTTGTGCAATGGAAGAGGAGTAGGAAGGGGCCACAGGCTTTGTTAACTGGGTCTTGACCCAGTCATGGCTGTTCCTTTGACCTTGTGGTGAATGTTGGGGAATTGAATTCATTGTCTTCCCTCGAACAGCTGGACTCTGCTGGATTGTCTGCACGCATCTCTGAGCATAAAGAATCAGGTCGTCAAATCTCAATACACTGGAAAGAGAATTTTTCCCGTTGCGCTGTTCCTCTTAACCCCCTCCTTCTTTCACTTACACAGAAATATCTTCTCCCCACTATAAGTGTTGGGACCGGAATACTAATTTGAGGGAAATGCAGGTCTGTTTCTATTTAAAGCCTTACATTTGGACTCCTAAACAAGCCTCTCCCACCAACTTTCATCCCAGGCAGTCCTGAAGGAAGCCTGGGAGAGTCAAGCGGAATCTATGCATTATGTGACCCGGAAACAAAGGGTAAGTCATAGGTAGGACCAGCTATAGTTGGTGAACTGATAAGGTGAAAAAAATCGTAGGTTATGAAATTCAGGAAGTCTAGGATTCAACTTTAAGGTTTTGTCTGTGATTTGGATTTTTATTTTATCTATCTATCAATCTATCTATCTTCTATCTATCCATCATCTATCTATCTATCTATCTATCTATCTATCTATCTATCTATCTATCTATCTATCTATCTATCTATCATCTTCTATCATCTATCTATCCATCATCTATCTATCTATCTATCTATCTATCTATCTATCTATCTATCTATCTATCTATCTATCTATCTATCATCTATCTATCTATCTATCTATCTATCTATTTATCATCTATCTATCTATCATCTTCTATCAACTACCTATCTACCTACCTACCTACCTATGCTTAGTCTGTTCACTTTTCTGGACCCTGGGCTTCTCCTAAAACAGGAATAGAATTTGTTACCTGTAGGCCAATGACACAAAGAAGGGGACACCTCCATGTTTGTTGAACTGGTGAGCAGATAAGTGACTGAATTGGTGTCTATCAAACTCTGTAGCCTCAGCTAACCTAAGCATCCCTGAATTTAGAACTACTGGCTTCCCAAGAAGAAACTATGGCAGGAGTGCACCCCCGGGAAGACTGTTACATCACTGATACTGTTTAGAATTGCCTGGGTATGGTGGGGGAGGTGATTGAGCACTCTGACTTCTGGGTTCTCTGCTGCCTTTACATTCCCTACAGACAGTGCACCCCTTATCCTTTGTGTCACAGTTGGGTTGATAGGCTCCTCCTTGTCTTCCTAGCACCCCAGGAAACCTGTACACTGGAGCCTTGACTTGAAGATTATGGAAATAACGACCTGGCCCTGGCTGTCCCTCTGGGCCCTGGCTTGTAGACTTTGAGCTATTTCGGAAACTCCCTGCCTGTTCCATCTGAAAAGTAGTTTGCAATGGAAATTTCTCCCCCTCGAAATCCTTGTTACTCTAATTGCAATTGAAATGCATAAATGAAACGACAAAAGCTGCATTTTATCAGCAATTATAGCAATTTTCTTTTATTTACTGGAGTCTGACCTCTGCTCTATTGATGAATCGGGCTTTTTCAAGGTCTATTTTCCCATCAGCAAAGTCAGGTTGTTTGTGAAGTGATTGGCACAAAATGTCATTCTCCCCTCGCCCGTTATTTTTTTTCTCTCTCCCTCTCAAATTTCAAAAACATGTCATAAGTCTGAAGAAGCTGACTAGGAATTTATAGAGCCTGTGGATTTTCATGAGTGGGTCTTTTTTTTTTAATCCAACAGGAGTTTTTGCAAATAAAATCTAAAAAAAAAAATAAAATAAGTGGCATCTGGCAACTCGAAACTCTGTCTTTTGAATCTTTAGAGGTTTGCTGTGTGAAATTTCCATCCATTATATTTTCACTCTATCTAACCGCTGCCTCCCAAGGTGACATTGTCTGTAAGTCAGTAGGAGCCTTAAGACTGCCCAGGGTTCCTCTCTCCATGTGCAGGCAGCTACCAATTTCTGACAAGAACTCCGGGTCCGGGTCCGGATCCGGGTCCGGGTCTTCCATCTCTCCACCTCTGTGGCCATGGCCCTGTGTGGATTTTTATTACCATTTCCCTGGACCTGTTCATTGGCCTGTACACTGTTCTCCCTGCCTTCAGCTTAAATTCTTCTCATTGCTCCTTTTCCATCTTCCACACAGCTGCCAGGATGATCTAAGGTGCCTCATCACCCCCAGGAAAGCATCTCATCTCTTTAGGATGACCTGCAGGATGCAGAATGACCTCAACCCGAGTCCTTCCTTCTGTCTCCGTCATGATCTGCTTCTCCCTGCCTCGACTCTCACCCCGGTGCCAGGGATCCCGAACCCATTCTAATCTCCACTTGGTGACCACGACTGCCCTCTGCCCTGTGCTTAGCTTCTTCCGATGTCTGGGAAGCCTCTTTATATCTCCCTGCACTTCTGGCTGACTCTCATCCCAGCTTTAGGGGGTTATCTGTTACTTCCTTCCTGAGACTTCATTGATGATGAAGACTGACCCTGTGCTGATCTCCTGTCTGTAGTTCCCCATTATAGGGAAGACAGTGTCCCTGGAGGAAATGTCATCCATTTACCACTGTCTCTTTGGCATGTAGCTTAGGTAGCCGCTTAACAGACAACCTCTTAAATACGCCATGTTATATAACAACTGTGCCATAATCTCCAATTTCCTGATCCTCTTCCCTGTTCCTCACAGAATCACTCTCTCCATCTGCGTACGAAGCTGTGTGTGAGGCTCTCTGTCTGGCCCAGCTCCACGCATTGCTTTGAGGGGCCAATGACTGTTGGGTATAAATACGCCATAGAAACTTGAAAGCATTTCTTAATGCTAATTTTTTATATTGCTCATTTTTGACACCTCTGTCTAGCTCCCCCATCACACCCTGCCACCCCATCAGCAACTAAGACTGAATAAAAGATACCAGTTGCCAAAGAAAAACCCCAAGACAACCCAAACGCCTTCTGTATTGATCATTTTCTCATGGCTATGACAAAACTCCCGGCAGAAGAAACAAGGGGAGGAAAGGATTTATTTCAGCTCACAGATTCCGAGGGGGCCACCCATCATAGTCGCGAACAGCATAGCAGCTGGATTAACCTCATCCACAGTGACAGAGCAGGTGATACAATTATTCACCTCTTCGTGGATCAGGGAGCTCCAAGTTGCTGGAAGCTGGCAGGACCAGCTTGTAACTCTTAAGGACTTCCCCTAGTGACCCACTTCCACCAGCCACACCCCACTTCCCAAAGGATTCACAACCTTTCAGAATAGTGCCATCACCTGGGGACCAAGGAGTTTACAAGGGACGTTTCACACTTAAACAAGACACACTGAGCCAAAGCAGAACCTCAAACGAAACAGATGCAAGTTAATTTCGATTGCTAACTCATGTGAGGACAGAGGCGTATCCACTATTTCTCCTCCTCCTCAAATCTTAGGGACTTCCTGGACCAAGACAATTTCCTTCTTCCTTTTTCTTGGACTGTTTATATACTGAGAAAGTAATATATAACATAGTCAGGGACAGATGGCGTTAGCCTTTACCACGTGGCAAGTAGAATTGGCTCCTTTAATTCTGTCCCCCCAAACTTTGGAGGTTATAATGGTTAACCTAGGTTCTCAGCTTGACGCAATTCAGGGTCACTATGGAGATACACTCTGGGTGAGTCTGTGAGGCTGTTGTCATAAAGGTTTGACTGAGAAGAGGAACCTCCCCGAAGCATTGAGCAATACCATCTCCATGTCTGGAGTTTTGAACCAAATGACAGAGGAGAAGCCAAGCAGAGCACCAGCATGGGTCTCCTTCTTTCCGACTCCAGCTATAGTGTGACCAGCTGCCTCGAGTCCCTGGCTCTTTGACTCCCATGTCATGATGGACCCTGCCCTCAAACGGTGAAGCAAAGCTACCCTTTCTCCCTCATGCTGCCATTGCCAGGTGGTGCTTGCCATAGCAACAAGAAAAACACCAAATGTGCTCTTACATGCGTCGGAAGCTCTGATTGGCAGGAGGAAACAGCGAACTTAGAGATGTCACATTGAATCCCCGTGCTCCCCTGCCCTTGCACAAGTGCCTGTTCCTTCCCTTGGACTGCAGTCTCTTGACTTGGGTCTCTTGGGTGGCTTGGTTTTAGAGCCCCTTGTTCTTTTGGCCTTCCAGAAGGGTTCTGGGATGGAGATACTACGAGAAGTGCTGGAGTGTCGTGAGGGGAAAGGATCTATGGCTACTAAAGGTCCAGGTTGGCTTCGCTGCTGTAAAACAGTATTTAGTCCTGACTCTAGATGATGAGGATGTGTAAAACTGACCTCGGATATGCGCAGGGCAGGATGGCTGCTGCATACTAATATGGTTTCCCAGAGCCTCTCACTTTTGCTGATCATGAAAATTTCTCCCACATACTAGTATCTTAAACCACATCCCCCCTCCCCCCTCTGTATGTGTGTGTGTGTGTGTGTGTGTGTGTGTGTGTGTGTGTTTGATTCTGATTTTGTGAAGGAGAAAATGCCAGGTTATGACCCAATATTGCTGAGATCAGTAACCCTGCTTTGAGAGCGTAGTGACTCTGGCTCTTGACGCCATTGCCAAGCCTGCTCCCAGCCATCTTGGCAACCGACACTCCATTTACACTGTGTGGTCTGGTCAAATGCTAAAATGTTTCTCTGTGTTACATTTATCAAAGGTGTCTCAGCCAAGAATGCACAAAATTGCGGGGAGCCAGGGGGAGCTCGTCTGTGCACCGAAACCCAAGCTGAAAGGCATTTCTTTGATCTCACTTGTTTGTCCTTCTCCTACCCCTCCCCTGAAGTATGTCTGGCTGGGAGTGTTACTGACTGAACCACCCAGGACTGCACAGCCCAGCACAGGGAAGAGCTGATTCTGACTCACTGGGAGGCCTGTGTAAATTCTCCAGGAATCTAGGAGAGTGGGGCCGAACTTCCCACAGACACACATTGGACATGCCCCTCTGGCTGGAGGGATCAGGAAGTGAATTCTCGTGGGTCCTTAGAAGGTTTCAGAGAAAGTCCAACAAGATGCTCTTGGTAGAGGGTTGGACGCGCAGATGCACACCACCATGAAGGCGGGGAATCTGTTCTCTTTGTGGAGAGTGACAGTCAATCGAGTTTGCATTAGATCTTGGCTCTGCAAGGCAACAGGTAGGCAAATCTTTCAAGGCTGGTCTCCTAGGTAGAAGAAAAAAAATCAGTGCCCATCACTCCGATCCTTCCCTCTCCTGGTAATTTATTTCTACACTTGTCATCGAGTGCTACCAGATATGTAAAGTATGAATAATGGAGGCCCATGGTGAGGGAATCAGAGGCTGATATTTCTCTTCATTGAGATTAATGACTGTAATTTTACCATTGGGGGAGGGAAGACGGGGTGAGTTGTATAAGAAGAATGGTCTGTTGCACGAGGGAGTGTGGGTCTTGTAGGAAGCTCATCTTGACAATCATAGCTTTGCACACGTAGAGGCTGATATAGTAGAAGTCTTTGCCAGTTATGGCATGTCTTATGAATAGCCTGAGAGAGCTAAGTCCTTGTTAGGTATGTCAGCCTATACTGTGCCCAGAAGAGAATGGGTTTTTAAAGCCCAGCTCTGTATCTGCTTACATGCCCTGGAGAGTGTCCTAAGCATTTGATATATAACTAACAACTAACTAAGCTCAGAGTGAGACCCTGACCAGAGAAGCCGTGTATTACCACAGTTAGAACAAGGACTCTAGGGCCAAGCAAACAAAGAAGTTGAACACTTGTGAACGACAAGACCTGGGGCCAGGCAGCTTTATTTCTCTGAGCCCCGGAGTTCCTCACTGCATGAAGATGACATGAATATATGTAAGATACATTGAGTATACTAGAAGCTCCAAAAATATCAAGCCCTTCCGTTTTTATTCCTGATGTCTTTACCTCTCTATGACAAAGGTTCCGCTCAGAAAAGCTTTACATATATGTTAAAGTTTACAGTCACGTAAACAGCTATAGAAAAGGTACTTGAGAAAATTCAACTGTCTCGTCATGATTAAAAAATAATTCTGGCGGCTGGAGAGATGGCTCAGTGGTTAAGAGCATTGACTGTTCTTCCAAAGGACCCGAGTTCAATTCCCAGCAACCACATGGTGGCTCACAACCATCTGTAATGAGATCTGGCGCCCTCTTCTGGCCTGCAGACATACAGGGAGGAAGAATGTTGTATACATAATAAATAAATAAAATCTTTAAAAAAAAATAATTCTGCACAAATGAAGTCTAGGATGAATGCACTTCATATAATAAAGCTGCCACACACGGTAAGTCCTCAGGGAGCACCAGACTGAATGAGGAAAGCAGGAAGCTTTCCAGCACTTGGACCAGGAAGAGAATGCGTGTGTTTCCACGTCTACTCAACATGACTTCGGTCAGAGTCATCAAGCAAGAGGAAGTCATGAAGAGCATCCAAGCTGGAAAAAAATAAAGCCAAATTGCCACCATTTCCATACTATGTGACTCAACCAAACTATATTAGAGCCAGTAAGTGAGTTTATCAAAGTTTTAGGACACAAAATCATCACAGAGAAATTAGTCGTGATGCTATATGTCCATAGTATATTAAAAAAGAAACAGAAATCAAAATACAGCCCCATTCAAACTAGTTAAACAAATGCTTAGGGCTCAATCTCATCAAGCAGGCTAAAGATCTGTAAGACAAAACTACAAAATCTTGATGAAAGAAGCTAAAAAGAACACACAGCCAAGAACATGGAACTGCAGGCTCATGGAGTGGATGGATCAGTATTAACTTCTTCATGCCGCCTAAAGTCCTCTGCAGACCCATGCAAACCCATTAAAGTATCAATGACATTCTTTACATAACTGGGAATAAAGTCCCTAAAATTTTCGTAACACTGAAAATTGCTGAATAGCCGAAGTCATCTTGAGCAAAAAGGACAAAGGCATTTCACTCCTTTATTTCAAAATAGACTATGAAGCTGTAGTAACCAGCTTCACACAGCTGCCACTCTGAAGCAGAATTATCAGCAGAACAGGAGGAGAGCCCAGGAATCAGCCTGCACATCTACAGCCAATCAAGTTTTAATGCGGATGAAAGGGTGTATGGTGAGCTCAGAGCAGCCCTTCCAGGGTGTGGTGCTAGGAAGACTGCATGCACCAATGGAGGACAAGACTCAAATATTATCCACCATCAATCATGAAATCCTCTTGAACGGACCAGAGTGTAAAGCGCTAGAGAATAAATTCTTTGAAAGACAACATAGGGGAAATTCATTGAAACACTTGGATAGAGAGCGACGGTTCAAATAGGACCTCAAAACATAGGGAACAGAAGCAAAAGTAGACAAGATTATGGTGAACTAAAGAGATGTTTCACAGCAGTGAGGTGATCAGCAGAGTAGCAGTGCAGCCTGCAGAATGGGGTAGAAACACTTGCAAACTGTACCCCCTGACAAGGAGTTAATTCATCCAGGCTATGCAAAGACTTCCAGCAGTCTGATAGTAAAAGCAACACTAATAACAAAACCAGAAATAACCCAATTAAAATCTGGGCAATGGTTGAGTAACCACTGGTGAGCCCACCGGGCTCCAATGGAGAGTTCCAAACCCATGTTCGTACAGATGGCCCCGGGTAAACTCGCTTGGTTTCCAAACAAAACAGAAATACATGGGTATAAAAAAGGGGACTTGTAGGCAGGAGAGGGGGTGAGAAGGGTAGGAGGAAGACAAGGGATGGTAGGGGGCGAAGGGAATCAGAAAGCATTGTATACACATATGAAAATGTCAAAGAACAAATTGAATTAAAACGGATTGGGGAATAGAGCTGGATGGACATCTTTGAAAAGCAGACACAGGAACAGCCAACAGTTACATGAAAAACAAATGGTCAATGTCACTGTCTCCATGGAAATCACATCAAAGGCACAGTGAGGCATCAGCATGGTCCAGAAAGCATGGGCATGCCCAAAACAACAAGAGATAATAAGCACTAGCAAGGATGTGGAGGAAAAGGCACCTCTGGCATATTGTTGGTGGGGCTGGAGATGAGCAAACGACGGCAAATAAGAAGCTAAAGACAGAACTGCTCCACGAACAGCAATCTCACTCCTGAGCACATATCCAAAGGAAAGGAAATCAGCATGAAGAGACATCGGCACTCCCATGTTGAGCATAGTACCGCTCACAGTAGCTAAGAGATGGTAATGACCTCCCTGCTCTTTCACTGATGAATGGATAGAGAAGGTATGGTGTGGACACACAATGGGATGCCATTCAGCCAGAGACAATGCCCTATGTGTTTCTCAAAGCAAATATTTGAATGTTTCTACCATAAAGACAAGATGCTTGAGGAGAAAATATGCTTTAAAAACATACAAAATGCGTGCCTCGAAGTATTGTATGGTGCCTTGCAAATAAGTGTATTTTTGTTTGTCTGTTTGTTTTCCTGTATTAGCTAAAAATAAATTCAACTAAAAGGGGATATTGAGATGGTAGCTCACTGAGTGAATTGCTTGCTTTGCAAGTGTGAAGACCTGAGCTTGGGCCCTGGAAACTATGTAAGACCTAAATAAGATTGCACACTCAGTGAGATGTGCTGGGAATCTCAGTGCTGGAGAGGGGGGACGAGGAAGATCCCTGGGGCTCACTGTCTAGTTCATCTCGCAGAATTGGTCAATTAGAGCTCAATTGGTCAATCTCTTCCTGGCCAGTGAGTCTCTACCTCAATGTGTGTAGATAGTGTTCCCGAGACAATAACTGAAGTTGAGGTTGTCCTCTGGCCTACACATATAAGCATTCATATGTATGTGCATGTACACACATACATGCCACATAAATGAATAAAAATATTAATGAAATAAGAAAATGCTCCCCGTGTAAATAAGATTTATATCTCCCGAAATCTGGAGAAAACGTATTCATCAGGCTCTCTGCACTTCTCCATCTCCGAATGTGTTCCTTCCTCAGTGACATTGCAACTCCCAGATGATGGGAGGGACTAATCTCTGATTGCCCAATCAGAGCAGCTACGGTGTGGCATGCACCAGCAGTTCCAGGCAGGGTTCATACATCTTCATGCCCTATCCTGTGACACCCCAGCTCGGCACTTTCGCTCAGGATCTTTGCCTCTCCTGGCCTCAGCTTTCTCATCCGTAAGATGGGCATGATAACACTGTCTGCCTAGGAGACTGTCAGCTCAAAACATTTGTATACTTGGGTCATCAGAAGATTGCTTAGTAACTACTCTGCGGTCACTTGCTGTGACTTCCCGTTAGCTAATTCTTACCCCAAGAGATTGCTTTCAATTGTGCCTGTCTCTCGTAATTGTCCATTGTTGAAGATATGTCCATTTATCTCTCTGTCATCTCTGCTACCATCCTAAACTGTGTGCCACACAATGCTGGGGCACTGAGAAGAAGGTCACTTTGGAAGTGAAGACACTCATCGCTTGAGATGCTGAGCATGGCATTAGACGCTTTCAAATACCCCATTGGATGTCCATCCTTTCCTTTGGCCCTTGGGGAACCTTGTCCCATTTGTAGAGAAGTTCTAAGGGCAGAGGAGAGAGTTTACCTTTGACAGAGGGGAAACCAAGGTACCCCTGAGCTCTGCTTTTGTATGTGGAGACTAAAGAATTTCAAGCAGGTTGTCCGGGGGCTCTTTCACCTCAACCTTCTAGACCTGAAGACAGTGTGCAATTATTTTGCCAGAACCTAAAGAATGGATGGACGTCACAGGACATGATCAACTTCATGTATGAGCGATGCATTTTCAAAAGCAGTAGTACAATCATGTCACTCTTAAAAAACATCAGACAAATGTATATTATCCCATTTAAACAAAATGTAAAAAATGTTTTGTAAGTGTGAGCAGGACTGTGCTGATTTGCCCACAATTAAAACCCTGCAAGGCTTTGTTCCAAACTCTAGCATCAACACTATAGCTAAATAATCTTTGGATGTTTGGAGAGGGGGCGTGTCTCCATAGAAATCACAACAATCCCATTAATTGCAGAGCATTTCGTTATTTCAGTTAATTTCTTATCATTGTCTTTCTGCCCAGCATGTGGGCGCCAGCTCAGATCCCTCATTCAGAGAAGTGGTCTCCTTTGATTTGGGGCAGGTGTGCAGGGACTTCTCCATCCAGAAATGAAAAGCAGTTTCCAGTAATTCCAGGTCCCATCTTACTAGCAGAGACCAAATTATCCCTCACAGTGTCTGGTGTCATGGTTTAAGAAAATTAACCCTTGCAAAGTGACACACAGGTGTCCCTGCTCTGGCCAACTCATAGCTGAAGGTAGCTATTTCTTCACTCGGTCACAGGAGGTCAAGTTTGTTCAAAGCCTCCTTGTGCAATAAGCAATTCCACCTACCCAAGCAGTTGCTAGAATGTTGCAAAGACCCTGGGTTGCTCTCTAGAGTGACAGTTTGGTTATTTCCAGCATAGTGAATCTCTGATGCTAAGGAAGAGCTTCGATTCAGACCTTCCTGATGTCTTACTATGAGGCTTGTATTAAGTCCTTAACCTCTGGACAATTTAGTGACTTCAACCAAGAAATGAGAAGCCACTAAGACGTGCTTTTTTGCTCTCTCCTTCCCAGTGTTTCATGGGCTGTCACGAGAAACTGATATGAGCAAACTCTCTGGAAACTCTACAGAATTCCACAGTTAGTATTTAAATTATATTGATTAGTAATCAACATAACCGTATTTAAAAAGAAGTACTCAGTCACAACCCTCAGGGATACTGGTTTAACCAGAAAAAATAGCCTAAGAGTAGCTACCGTGAACACCCTGAACTGTCCTGCTAGGTTCTGTGGGGACATGCTCAGTGGGAACACACTTGCCTTCTCCTCCCAGGGCTGCTGTGATGTCACCAGGATACACTATCCACCTCCCATCCCTCCCTCCTCCTATTTCTCTCTCCGTCTCTAACAGATGTTCACTGGATGCTCACTGTGTGACTCGTCTTATTTAGATGATAGTGACAGAATGGTGTGTGAGACAGAATCTTTCCTCCCAGGGGCAGTGTTAAATTGCAGGAGGTTATAAACAAGGGACATCTATAAGATCAGGTAAAGATAAAAGCTTTGGAAGCAGTCAGGTGGGATGAGGGTATCGTAAATGTTGGGGGCTACATTAGACATAGCAGTCAGCCAAGCCCAACACTATGAGGAAAGGAGGAAGAAAGGTGTGTGGGCAATCTAAAGACTGCTTTGGGCATCACAGGGGGACCAGGAGACTTGAAGAGTGGTAACAGGGAATACTACGACCTGTGTAGGTCTTAGGAGGCTCCTGTGAGTACTAGGTGCAGAGCAGACTAGGGGAGACTGGAGGGTGGGGCTAATCAGATCATCTGAGTTGGGAGCTGGCTGGCGACAGGAGAAAGCTGACATTTGCTCCAGATAGATGGGCACTGATTAGAAGCTGGGGAGCAGACACTTAGGGTCTGCCCTGAAGGGAGAAACAATGGGGTTGGAGAGTGTGGAAGTCTGGAAGACAGTGGTCATGATTAGCATCTATGCATCGGCTAGAACCACTAGCTTAAGAGAGCTTACAATCAGCAAGAAGAGGGTGACCATGGGGCAAGCAGATCCGTGGGTATCAAAGCACTGCTCATGAGTTGCTTTTGGTGCCATTCACAGGTGTCTTTTGGATATTGGAGTTGAGGTGTCACATATACAGCGCACATGTGTCAAGAGAGATTGCTGCCAGAGGCCTGGAGTCTTCCCCAAACAGCTGCAATGTGCCCTCTGGGCAGAGGTTTCATCTGATTATATTTCCATCCTTTGATGCTGTCTAGTCCAGTCCGGGGCTTTGCACTAAGCACAGTGATGAATCTATTCGTGAGTTGACCCCAATGTAACAACACACAGGCCAAGGTGCACCTATCCCCATGAATGCACAGGCAGGGCATGAGGTTGCTTTGCTGCCTCCCTCTGGAGAGAGAGCTCAAGAGGCAGGGTGCCCTGACTGCCCTACTTACGGAGGCATCAGAAGGAATATCGGGCGGGTGGCCCTGTTTATTCTCCTCTCCTAATCATAACCCAAGACGCCACTCAAGTACACAGAGCCACAGATTGCGCACCAGGTGCCCCCATCACTCTCCCCCTGGTTTCCGGGCGTCTTGCTGAGAGCATGATGCATTTTTGCCTAGAGTTGTGGTCACGTGTGGGGAGCTCACATTTGGGGGAAATTAAGAAGGCACAGCAGACAACGCTGCTGGTTCATTAGCTGCCTGGGAGCTGTCACCAGGTCCTTCCTGCAGACAGAGAAAAAAAAAATGAGGCTGCATTGGGAAAGGTAGGAGAGGGTATCAGTCAAGCCCCTCCCAAGGCGGCTTCCTGCTCTCTGCATCTTGGGCCAGCCAGCATGGCGTGGCAGAAGGAACCTATCCTGAAGGTCGAGAGACTAGAGCATAGGCTTGCCGTAGCCCACGTGTGATTATTACCACAGGTGGATCATGATGTCTGTCTCTTGCCTTATATACACCTGAAGACAATGGCTGGCAGGTTGTTTAGAGGAACCGATTTTTAACATATGACGGAAGGCAGATACTATTGCTTTGCTTTCCTCTTAAGTCTTTTGGTTCCCCAGGTTTTCATGTGCCTGCTTCTCATCTTTCTCTGCGAACTCTTGGCTTGCTTGAGAGACAGGGTTTCTCTGTGTAACAGCTCTGGCTGTTTTCGAACTTGCTCTGAAGAGCAGGCTGGCCTCGAACTCACAGAGATCCACCTGCCTCTGCCTCCTGAGGGCTGGGATTAAAGGCGTGCGCTACCACATCCAGGTTTTCTGCATACTCTTGATGGCTATGGCCCTCTGTCATGTAATATGTTCCCACCATATGATGACAGCAGTTTCAGTAACCATAGGGCCGATGTCTTGCATGGCATCCTCACCCCCAGATCTTTTGCAGAAACTTAAAATTGAACTCTCTCTCTCTCTTGCTTTCCAGAATTTTCTTTGGTCTCAAGTTTTGTGCTTTCATAAATGATTCAAGGACTGCAACCATTCTGTGTATGTAGCTCATAGCCACACCACTCTTAATGCCCAGTTGGCTTTCCTTCCATGTCCTCTAGCAGGTTGGTTTATTGCCATGCCCTGTCCTATCTGCTTGGGTTCACCTGCTTTTCCTCCCAGCCACCCCTTGATTTAGAATTGTCTTTCTATCACTAGGCCTAAAAAGAATTTCTTGCTTTAAACCTTTAGGGACCTGTGACCATCTGGTGAAAAACCAAACCAAACCAAACCAACCTTCTCTCCAAACATCCCCTTGTATACCTGATCAACACCTATAAACAAGAATACTGTTTGAGAACACAGAAGCACATTTTGTAAAACTACAGGTAGTTGTCTATTATATTGGGGGTTATGCTTGTTGATGGAGGTGGGTCTTGTATCTTATCTGTTGATTTCATTGGTTAAAATAAAGAAACTGCCTGAGCCCATTGATAGGCCAACCCTTAGGTGGGTGGAGTAGACAGAAGAGGATTCTGGGAAAGAGAAGCTGAGAAGGAGTCGCCATGATGTTCCCAGTGCAGAGAGACGCAGGCTAGAATCTCCCCGGTAAGCACACCATGGGGTGCTACACAGATTATCAGAAATGGGCTAGTCCAGGTGCAAGAGCTAGCCAATAAGAGGCTGGAACTGATGGGCCAGGCAGTGTTTAAAAGATTACAGTTTCTGTGTAATTATTTCGGGGCGTAAGCTAAACCATGCGGGCAGCCGGGTACAGGGGCACAGCCCGCCGCTCCCTATTACAACAGATTGGCGCCCACGTGCTAATGAACTCCACATAAAACCTGAGAGGGCTTAAAAAAGAGAGAGAATTTAAGACAGCTTTTTGCTGTTTCTGGGTTGCGTGCCGCAAAGAAATTGTCCTGACTCAGCAACAGGAAAAAACTGGCTGTTTTAAAGTGCGGCTTTCTGGGCTGTGCCGCCATTACGATCTCTGTCTGGCTCCTGTGAGAGACAGAGCTTTTGTATGGAGCATTTGGACTAAAGCTCTATGGCTTGCTTGATGGCAATGTGGACTGCTGTATGCCTGGAACTGTGCGCAGCTCAGGCGCACCAAATGGCTCTGAGGCAGGAGCGGCTCAGCTCAGCCATGATGAACTGAGCTGGTCTCAAGCAGGAACTACCGTAATTACTGTGATAACAGCGCACTTAAGGTTTAGACTTTACAGGACACAGGCAGTACCGTATTACCCCTACATGGTGCAACTTAAGTTTTTAAGAAGTGCTTAACATTTTAAGAAATGCTCCTGGATAGTAAAAAAATTACAGATTCACAATAAAACAGATTCAGACAGACCACTAAATGAGTCACAATGTTGGATAAATGTACATGGGCTTGAGAGAGAAAAAAATATATATATAGAGAGAATAAAGTTAATGCCTTTAAAATTAAAAAGGTAAAGTCTTTAAAGAGACAGAGTACAGATAGTTAAGAGAGTAAAAGAAATAAAGAAAAATAAGCCACGTAAAAATGGAAAATTCACAGAGAGTCTGGATTATGTACATTGTGTTTTCTTTAAAATTTTTGACTGTAAAGGAGCTAAGAACAGAGAGTCATTTCATTATATGGGCTGCCAAGTGGAACCAGAATGGATATAAGGGTATTACGATTTCAAAATTTGGGTCTAAGGATATGATGCTTCGGAGAGGCTCTTCTTCTGTTTTCACAGAGGACCAGACCCTGTGGATTTCGTCTATTCCAATTTGGTATGATAGACCACGCCCTCCTGAAAAGTTGCTGTGAACACCCTCAAAAAATTACTTCATTCAACTGCCAACTGAGATGACCCTGGCAACACAGGTTATACCATGAAAGACCTAATTAACGACGCCCCCATTCAGCAGGAAGCAGTTTGGAGAGAAAAAACTTCGCCCATGTTCCCAAATAGGGTTTATAAACATTTTTTTATATTTAAAGGGGGATATGATATAGATATAAATAATTTGCATTGGTATGGATTTTAAGATGAATTTTGTTATATGTATATGTATTTCTGATCTTGATTAAGATATTGTGATTATGTAGTTCATTTTTAAAATGTAATGTATAATTAGGAAATATAGGTTGTTGTTGAATAATCTTAAATAGTAGTCAAGCTTGTAGTCATGTTAGATTTTCTAGATATATGGAGATATATTTCAATTAGATAGGCATTCTTCATATCTTTTAAGGACTGTAGAATATGGCATTTAATATTTTAATAGCTTAGGGTTTTTCATGACAATGAGACACGTCTGCTCCTGGCAGCACCAATCTACTTCGAGAGGAAGATGGGCATCGAAGAGGATCCTTATGAAATTTGATAGCCATTTGGGCAAGAAACTGCTCTTGCCTGGACTATTGCATAAACTGGACACAAAGAACCTGCAGAGAGAGGACTGCTGAACTTGCCTAAAGGTGAGATGATCTTTCAGGGTTCCTGATTCATAAAAGAGTCTACGAGACATTCTGCAGGACGCAGGACACAGCAGAAAATGACTGAACTGTCTTTGGAATTTCCTGCTTCATGGAACTGTCTGCTGGATACTATGGGCCTGAAGGCCAAAGATGGATGCCCCAACGGTACAGAGGAACTTTGGGTGACTGTCCAGGCAGCGAGTTGTCTCTGTCATTTCTAGAATTTTGGACTTCTTGTTTACTGTAGTTTTATATCCTTCTGGAGTCTTTGATGGAGTTGAAGAATGGTTAGTTATAGTTTTCCTTAGTTATAATAAAAGATAAAGTAGATATAAATATTGTAACTGTAATTCTTATTTGATAACTGTTTTGTTTTATGTAATTTTACTATGTTAAAGTTAAAGCCTTTCTTTTTTGTTTAAACAGAAAAAGGGGAAATGATGGAGGTGGGTCTTGTATCTTATCTGTTGATTTCATTGGTTAAAATAAAGAAACTGCCTGAGCCCATTGATAGGCCAACCCTTAGGTGGGTGGAGTAGACAGAAGAGGATTCTGGGAAAGAGAAGCTGAGAAGGAGTCGCCATGATGTTCCCAGTGCAGAGAGACGCAGGCTAGAATCTCCCCGGTAAGCACACCATGGGGTGCTACACAGATTATCAGAAATGGGCTAGTCCAGGTGCAAGAGCTAGCCAATAAGAGGCTGGAACTGATGGGCCAGGCAGTGTTTAAAAGATTACAGTTTCTGTGTAATTATTTCGGGGCGTAAGCTAAACCATGCGGGCAGCCGGGTACAGGGGCACAGCCCGCCGCTCCCTATTACAACAGCTTGTCATGATCTTTTATCTTTACAGCAGTTGGGAGTGGAAGAATTTCCCTGGCATGGTAGACTGAGTGCAGGCTTGAAGACTGGCTAACTTTCTTAGAGAACATCACTGGTATGTGTGGGGAACTGGGGTTAAAACCAGGCAGAACTAGACACAGAGATGTGCCCACATGTCTGCTCTTCTACAGAAAGGAGCGGCGTCCACGGTGGCCTGGACCAGTCTTTCACCTCCCTCCTCTCCTCTCGCTGTCTTCAGACCAGCACCGACTTCAGCTCGCATCCAGATGTCCTTTCCCATCAGAGTGTTTTGCTTCTGCTCTTTTCTCTGTCCAGGAACTTATTTCCACCCCCCCCCGCCCTCATTCCTGTTTCTCGTGGAGGCTCCCCTTCTAATGGCGTTTGGTGAAAACTCTTCCCTGCACCCCAGGCAGAATCCATCATACTGTCGTTCCTGTCAAAGCACTCGACTTGCCCCTCTTCTGGAGCATCCATCATACTGTGATTTGAATGTCAGCCCACTATTAATACACCACAAGACTCCACGTTGCCTGATGGCGGGGACTCTATCTGATTCCACTTTGTAATCCTTTGCCTCTGCTCTCAATGCCTAGGCCAGGGCCCGATGCATGGGAAAGGCTCAATTAATGGTCGTAGAATTAAATGGAGCCTAGCCACATACACCAGGAAGAGAGGAGAGGGTACTGCTAACAATAAGCATTTGGCAAAACGGGGATGGAAGTCAATGTACCTTACCCCTCACCTTTATTGATAATTCCCAATGCATCTTGTTTTGTGCTGTGAAGTTTGGAGAGAGTGGAAGGTGGGAAAGGAACAGTTACCATACTGACTCCATTATGTACTTACTACAGCTATGCACCAAGCATACAGATTATTTTATTTCTTCTTATAAACCAGTCAGAGTGTCTGACATGATTGGAAAGACTGATTTCCATGCCAGAAAGTAAATGGGAATGAATATTCTCATACTATGGCTAACAGTAAAAATGAAGAAAAGGCATTAGGCTAGAACTATGATAAGACATGGGTCCTGGGTAAAGTCACTTTTCCCAGTATGACTTGGAAATTTCAGGTTTTTTGTTTGTTTGTTTATTTTTTTCAATTATGAAACTGACAGAGCTCCACATAGAGCTAGTTTCTATGGGTGATACAATCTCAAGAGACCTGTGTTTATCTCTCTTTATCATTTTCAATACTGTATAAGTATTGAAAATGTAAATATAATCTATTTATAAGTTGAATTGTATCAACATCTCTAACCGCACCCTTTGATGATCCAACAGATTCTTGCGTTAATGTCAAAGCTGTGCATTCTAACAAGTTATGCTATTATTCATCGGGTTTAGCATACACTTTACCCTGGTCCACATTTTAGTTGGTGTGTATGTGTGTGTGTAGTGTGTTCATATATATCTATATAGGTGTGCAGGTTTCTTGAAGTTGTGTGATTGTGGAGGCCAGATGTCTGGCATCTTCCTCAATTATTTCTCTACTTCATGTCTAGAGACGAGAGCTTCTCATTGAACCCGGAGTTCTCAGGTTGGGTAGGCTGCCTTCTGCCTCTGTCTCCCCAGTGCTAGGAATCCAGACATATGCTGCCGTGCCTACATTTCTAGGTGGGTTTATGGGACGCAAACTCAGGTCAGCATCATGCTTGTGCAGAAGGCACTTGGCCAACAGAGCTATGTCCTTTCGTTTATTTTGTATGTAATTCGGAGGCTAGTTCTATGTCTTTGATTCAAATTAATTTGACTTGAAAACTCAAATCTAGGCAGTAGGACCTTCGAATGTCTTCCCTCTGTTCTTTCCCGCACCTGACTCTTGCTCTCTGAAGATAGAAACAGAGAGAGGAGGCTGGAGGACAACAAGGCGATTTGCTTCATCCCTCTGATTCAGTTTTGGGCTCATGTGTTGAGTGACCCTGCCGGCTCCCCCTCCTCTGTTGTCTGTTCTGCGTTCCTCCTGATGAGGAAAGAAGCCCTTTCCTTTTGCTCACACAGCACTGGTGGGTCTCTATTCAGCCAGCAGCTCCCCTGCTAGTCCTCCTCTAGCCTTTTCTCTTCAGGTTCTGCTAAACAATGGGCCATTTACTTCAGGCCTATCCTTTAGTAGAAACAAAAATTTGGCAGGGACTTTGGAACCTTTTGATATTCTTTATTTTTGCCTACCCCATCTATTCTAGCAAGGACAAACAAGGAGTTTAGGAATGACATAATCCAGATATAAATGACATTAGGCCCCACTCCCGTAGAAAGCAAAAGGGGCTACTGCTAATTACATAGTAATTTGCACTGAGTCTCCTCCTTCTGGGCTCTTTCCCGGACTCCTTTGCTAGGCTATACACTTCCATGGAGAAGAAGGATTGGGTGCTGCATTTATTGGTGTCCCCGAGGACCCACTATGCTGCTTGCTGAAGCAAAAAGGCACACAGGGAGCTGCTTGGAGAGCGGGCATGGGCTGCTTCTCTAGATGGCCATTTTCTAGGGAGGTCACCTTCAGAGACTGTAACTTCTTGGCTTGGACCAGGAATAAGAATGCCTGCACCGGGGACGGTGTCAAATGGATGGGGTATTTTGGGGCTGACTCTTATCTCTGTGGCCAGAAGCCCTGCTCCATCAGGATGCCTCATTTGGATCAATGGGGTGCTTCACTGTGCAAGGGAACTCATTCTCTGTAGCCCCAGGAGGGCCTGAGTCAGGCTCTGTGGGGCAGGAGCACGCAGCTCTCTTCCTGGAAGCTTTCAGTGCTAATGTCCGACTAATTAACAGGGCTCAGTGGAAGGACCATCCCTTTGATTAATCATGACTTGTAGGGAATCCAGAGATTGAAATAGCAGAACCGTCCCTTGC
The DNA here is from genome assembly GCA_963919715.1 of Microtus obscurus. Classification (NCBI taxonomy): domain Eukaryota; kingdom Metazoa; phylum Chordata; class Mammalia; order Rodentia; family Cricetidae; genus Microtus; species Microtus obscurus. Next base: position 25,773,718 of record CAWTZC010002521.1, read on the forward strand.
AGAGTCTGCCATGGTAGCGTGGGCTAGGTATCTGTGTGAAATAAAAAGCTAAAGAAGCTAAATGAGATAAAAAAAAATAATAAAAGGTTTAAGGCAACTAAGCATATGCACCTTGCCTTTGAAAGCCTGTTTGGGGTGTTTTATGTGCCTGGAAGGCAGGACTGACTCAGAGAAGAAGATGGATTCTGGAGAGTCAAAGGTAAGAATATGCATTTGCTCTCCAGCTCATTATGTCTAAGGCTACCCTTGAGACTGTGCCTAGGAGCGGGTGGAGCACATAGTAGAGATTATCACCGAATGGAATAAGTGAGACCTTGTCTCCTTCCCGTCAGCATCTAGCACGCTGTGCAACACACAAAGATAGGGGAGACCTGGTGATGTCTGGGAAATACAACACTCCTTTGCCAACAAAGAAAGTTCGTGACAGTCATAGGGAGGTATAATATTTGGTTCATGATTTCCTTTTCAACAATCAAAATATGCCTTGTTTATAATACACAGATGTTAAGAACATACTGATCTGATTTTCAGAAAATACTAAAAATAAAGATTAATTGGTAAGGTAAGTCCTTTCAAGGTGTGTGTGTGTGTGTGTGTGGTGTGTGTGTGTGTGTGTGTGTATGTATGCGTGTGTGTGCCCGTGCGTGCTTGTGTGGGTGCTTGTGTTTGTGTGTAAATACGCTATGCAGACAGGCCACTGCATTTTATGTTTATAAACTCCAGTGTTATTGTCTAAATAGTACTCGCTTGGTTTTGGTCATTATTCTTGCTCTCTTGATTCTTATTTCAGAGACCCTTTCCAGTTCAAGAAGACAGAGAAGGGCTGGAGAAATGACGTGGTAATTAAGAACACTTTGTGCTGTTGCAGAGGACCCAGGTTCAGTTCCCTGAACCCCCATCCTAGCTCACAACCGTCTGTATTCTGGTTCCAGGGGATCTGCCACCATTTTTGACTTCTGAGTGGCACTAGGTGTGCTTGTGGTTCACATACATACACGTAGATAAAATACTCCCCCCAATTCCTGTGGCCATGGAAGACATCAGTGAATGATCTCTACATGCTTCCCATGAAGCTCAGATAAGGAGGACCTGGGCCCTTCTCATGTGGCCTCTTGGGCAGTTCCTCCTAAGGATGTAGGCTTGGCCTTCAAGATCAAAGCTATTTGATGAGACAATAGATGCTGGGCTTGGAGGACCCCTTCCTTTCCTCCCTTCCTCCCTTCCTCCCTTCTTCCATTCCCTTTTTCTTTCCTCCCTTCCTCCTCCCCGCCCTCTCTTTTGTCCCCTCTTTTCATTAGTAGGGGAAAATGTCATTCTGAATAACTATAAAACTCCAAAGGAAAAAAATTCCAACACCTCTCCTGATTTTTACACTTTTGCCATGTTCAAGTTGAACTACTGCCTCCCCCGAATCCCTACTGTATTAAAGGACGTCCTCCTGTCCCCAGGAAGTGGGGGGGGGTGAGCGAATAAAGAGATTTTGAAATTGGCATCAGCTTCATCTTCAGGAGCCCCTTCTCAAGGACTTTTCCATGTAAACAAGATCGTTAAACACTTACTGTGACATTTATTACCTTTAAATATTCATAAGCCAGTGAGCACCGGGGAAACACCCACTGCACGGTGTGAGCTGACCCAGCCCCTCAGAGTACGGGATGTACAAGTCAGTATTTGTGGAACCCAGAGAACCTGATGTCATGGCTTCTTGGGGAGCCTTCATAGTTCTCACTACAGTTAAGAATCCTTTGGTTTGCAAAGAAGGAAGAAAATCCCACAAAACAGCCCGAGTCTGCTCCCTGACACATGCCAGCAATGGCAGCAAGAGGGCTTGTATAATAAATATGTCCTCATTTTTACATTTGCATCTCTATTAGCCCCACCCTACTACACCCTCCCTACCCTGTCCCTAGTGTTAAGACACTAAACTCTACAAGGATGGAGATGCTTCACGCTCAGACTTGATAATTGTGACCAATGTGTGATGCCATTTTCTAGATGTGAGAGGGGAAACCGACCCAGACATCAGCGGGATGATACCTTCTAAATCTAGTGGTGAAACTCTTGTGTTTGTGTCGCTTTCCTGGCTCAGATATGGAAGAAAAAAACATGATTTGTTCACTAAGAGCAGCAGGCATTTGACTCATGGGGTGGTGGTAAGCAAGGCTGGGCAGAGGAGAAAGGGGGTTCATCTTCACCTGCCACGGCTGTAGTTGACATCCAATTTCTTTCATACCAAGAGCAATCCTATCGGTGACTATTATCTCTTTAATAGGTAAGGACATTGAACTACGGGGATGGAGTTTATGTCCCTGGTCTGAGGTCAAGCAGCTGAGGCCTGAACTTTTCTAATCTGATCCTGTGTGGAGAAGCCTTCCCATGACAAACACCTGATGCTGAAGGTTCCATCTTGGTCCTCTGAGGCGTCTTGGAATTCCTGAAAGAGGAATTGTAGATGAAGAAGACTAGTCTGAGAATAGGCGGGAGAGACATACGCCATCCTAGACTCAGGTTTCTGCGGTTCTTCAGCAGGAATTAAGCCTGGTCTGCGGGGTTGTAAATGAAACATTGTATCAACCCCAAGAAGCAGATACAAAGAATCATTTTCAACCCAGCCGCAAACAGGTGATGATGATGGGTCTTGAACTTCTTTTTATTTTCCTGAAAAATGTTCAGCTGGGTCTGGCTGAGCCTGTGGCTGAGGTTCTATGGTGGAGATGGCTGTTTCCTGTGTGAAGCTGAGTTGCCATGTGCTCAGAGTCTAGTTTAGCCGCTGAGGGGAGGGCTCTGTTATACATGTAGCTCGATGGTCAGTCAGGCACACTGATGAAGGGAGGACTCACGTGGAGTCCTCAAGATGCCACGGAGGAGCCACAGGCCTTACAAATACTTCATTAGAACTTTAGAAAAGTTTTTTTTTTTTCATGTGAAATAGAAGAAGGAAAAGGGTTTTGAACTGGAATCTGCACATTTGGGGATGTGGAAAGTGAGCAACAGTGATCAGGAGCACACGCGTGTATTTCAGTCAGCACTGCAGAGACGGATGCCAGCAGGACTGGAGGGAAGCTGGCCCCCACTTCCAGCCCCTGGAGGCAAACAAATTTTGGCTCAGTCAAAGACTTGTAAAAATAAGTGTGAGGAGTCACACATGTGTATGCACAGGGTGTGTGATGGATGGAGGGCTGGTCCTTGCTCCTGCCGCAGTTGGGGCACACTCGAAGTTCGTGTGTGTGCATTCCCGGTGTGGCAGCTGCCTGTGTTTTGTTTTCAATGTCAGGCTTCTGCGTGATGCCCCTATGAGTTCCTTTACCCTTGCCCTGCAGAATGTGCTGCGGAGGGCTCTGCGGTCTATTTCTAGCAAGGCTCAGGTGCCTCTATTCTTGGCTTCCTCCCATTCTCGCTAAATGGACAGTGGGTAAAAAATAGCAGCTGCATTTGAAATGTTTTGTTACGTGGAGCTATTGAATTAGGACCGGGTTTGATGTTTATTGTAATTTTTGGATGTTCCTTTCCTGTCCTTGGTACTCATGTGAGAAAAGAAAAGCAACTCACAAGGTGTTGTTAGAGGTCATTAGCAAATCAGGTTTGAAAAGAAAATTTCCCCTTTTCTCCTCTTTGAAGTGTCTGGAGCAGCAGATTTGAGGAGCACCCCGAGACAGCAAGGGGACCAACAAAAAAGAGCCGTCCACAGCTACTTACAGTGCAAGTCAGGGGACTCCAGGGTCTGAGGAAACCACACAAAATAGGGAGATAAAGCTGAATCCGGGGCTGATTGAAGGTTGCAATAGTACAACCGGATTGTCCCTACTGACTGTGCAGGCCCACTCTACATTTGAACTCAAAACTAAAAACAAAAGAGAAAGCAGATGTCTCTACATAGACTTTTAATTGTTTTTATTTGGACTCTTGGATTTTACTGAGTTAAGATGTTTGAAAATCACTGAGCTAAGAGTATTTTTTTTTTCTAAAAAAAAGAAAAATCGGCCTTCTTTGATGATGATTGGTTTTCTTGATTCCCTTGGCTATAATTGCCAAGAGAGCCCGGGACTGGGCACACTTTGTGAGGCCATGCTGCGCATAGCTAAAGTATCCTATGGCAATTCTTTCCCTATCACCTAAGAACTACTTAATTTTTTCTTATCCAAGGTTGTTTTTTCTTGACTATTTCTAGAATGCCTATTCTGTACGTGCGCGTGTGTATGCATTTCGCGTGTGTACATGTACTCGTGCGTGGGCAGATGTGCATGTGGAGGCTTCAGACAAAGGCCAGGTGTTGTCCTTAATTGCTCTCCACTTGAGTTTCCTGAGGCAGGGTCTCTCACTGAACCCAGAGCTTTCCAGCTTGGCAAACGTGGCTGACCAGCAAGTCAGCGCATTGCTCCTGTCTCTACCTCCCCAGTACTACTGTTACAAGTATATGCTACTGCGCCTGCCTTTTCCCATGGCTGTTAAGAGTCTTAACTCAGCTCCTCATGAATGGACAGCAAGCCCTTATCTCCCTTGCCCTAGATGTCTAATTTTTAAGACTTTTTTCTGGAGGCAGGAGGTGGGTTAGGTTCATTCAGAACTACTCAATAAACTGCACCTCTTGATATTTCAGATATAGCTCTACAGGTGGAGTCATGAGTAAACAAAGACAAATATCCAACTTCATTGCATTTACCATCTCACAGGTAGAGATGTACAAATAACGAAATGTATAACGCACCAGGAAATGATGAGAGCCTTGGGGAAAGCGAAGCCAAGGAAGGAGGCAGGTGGAGCTTGCAAAAGGGGGACCCTGTTTGGGGTGAAAAAGAGCCAGCAAAAGGATCTGATCAGAGTCTGAAGTAAAGCAAGGGAGCACGTCATGGGAACATTTGATCAGAGACACTGTTCTGAGGAGGCAGCGTGAGGCAGGCCCTTGGATACCGTGTGGATGCCTTGGAAGAACAGATAGACAGATGGGTCAGTTCCTTTCATTCATGGGTACGGCGGGCTGTACCCCCCAGATACTTGTTTGTCATGCTCTCTAGACAGCTCACTCCTATGGTTTCTCAAGGCAGGGACACATGCTTTCTGGAAATCTCAGGAACTACAAGAATCTCGTGGCTGTTTAATTCTGCCTTGTGAGACCCCACTTTTCTATAGATGCAGATATATTTAGTCTTCTACTTCAGGTCTTTTAGCTCCCAAGCCAGGCCCTGACAAGAGCTGACCAATGAATACAGGTTGGATTTGCCTCTATAGACCAAGAGTATCGATTGTGGTGGTGATAGGGTTAGTGATAATGGTGGTAATGACAGTTGGTGATCAAGGTGATGGTGACAGCAAATAAGCATAGTTGCCATGCTTTTGTAGGACATCTAAAATTATCTCTCTGCAAATGGGGACACTAAATGACCTACTGAACTCACCTCTTAAAAGTCACAAGCATGTGTTTGAACCCAGGTCAACCAGAGAGGATAAAACCTAAGCCTCTTTGTAGTCATTAAACCCTGTTCCAAACATATGCCTTGTGGGCCATGGCTAAAGGACAGGTTTCTTCTTGAGAAGGTGGTTTTCAGAGGCTTGCCCAGGGAGATGGGTCCTGTCCATCATTTTCTGAGATGCTTTCTGAAGCAAGCCCTGCTTTCTAAATCACGAACAAGCACACTTCCCTAACCCCCCCCCCCCGACAGCGCCGATGGCATGTCATTTGCTGAGCTTCAAATGTCAGGGGTCAGGCTCATATGCGACTCACATTCTCCCTTCCACAGAATCTGAACCTCTCGTGCCCTGATGCAGAGATAGTCTCTAGCTAGTGATTTTCTTATGTCTGGATCTCAGAGAAGCCCTGCTTGACTCCTTCTTCGGAGCACCACCCTGGGTCATGATCCCTCTCTTTGATGTGAGAATTTTACAGATACAAATCTGTCTTTTCCAGGACTCCGTGTCTGTGTACTCGCTTCTTTGGGATATGCACCAAAACCGTCATTGCTCCTAGCAGCCAAGCTTCTACGGGAGAAGTTTCCTGTGTTTAAATCCAGGATTTCAAGGGGAAATGAAAGTTTTTTTGAAAGTTAAGAAAATGCTACCATTTATGTTTTTGGCAGAACATCTGCATTTGTTTTCCTTGAAACGCTCAGAAAAGAAGCCTACGGTGTATTCATTTGCAGACTATAGAACATAAGCTACAGAAGAAGCAAATGGAAGAGAGGAAAGACACACTTTGCTGCAAACAAAGTTTTCTCAAATTGCTTGATCACACGAATCTGTCTAATGTAGGAACTGCCAAGCTGTGCTTCCCAAAGAGCCAGGACATAAGGACTTTAGGTTTCATGGCTATGTAACTATTTTCTCTCCTGCCATTGTTATGGGAGAACCTCAATCAGAGGTTTATGTGGGAGGGCTGAGCCCACTACAGAGGCTACACACCCTGGGTAGGTTTTCCTAAGTTGTATAAGAGAGCAGTCTGAGCAAGCCATGAGGAGCAAGCCAATGGACAGCATCCATCCATGGCCTCTGCTTCAGTTCCCTCGGACTGTGACCAGAGAATTGTAAAAGGAAATAAACTCTTTCCTCCCCAAGCTGTTTTTGGTCATGGGGTTTTCTATCACAGCAGTAGAAACTCCAGGAAGACAACCAGTTACTTTAGGGAAACCAACACACTATCAGTTTCTTATTCTGGCCCTTTTCTTCTTCTCTTCTCTTCTATTCCTCCACGAGCCGAAATGCAGGCCACTGCCTTAGGCTCTGCTTTGGAAGGAGTTCAGGGTGGTATTCCCTCTGAGGTGAAACACAGAGTGAGTGCAAGAACATCACAGATGAGTGTTTGGAATTAGACTAGAGATTAGAATTGTAAGAATACAGAGAGTAAATACAGGGAAAATTAGAGGAAATTCCTTAAAGAAACAGGAGGCAGTATCTTCTACTATATGAGACAGCTGACTATAAACCCCCAGGTTTGTCACCAGTTTGGACTCATGATTAGAAACTGGATAAATGAATCTAGTTATACAGTTAGAAGTGAGATTTTGGCACCTTTTATTGTTAGCAGAGACTTGATTCCGAGAGCTGTAGGGTTAGGAGGCTAAATGAACTGGGCTTGTGAAGCTGACTTAACAATGCTCATACAACACCACCATAGGCTTCCTATCCCCTGCCTCTCAGCAGGACCTGTCTGTCATTGCTCCCAAAGAGCTGCTCCCAAGGCTCTTCTTGGCAAGACTGGACTTCCTCGTGGACCATCAGCATCTAACTATGGTTTACTGCAGACCTTATGTTTATAGGCTGTTCCCTATTCAGTTAAGTTAACCTCGTTCTTTGGAAGTTTTCCCTGCCACCCTGCACTCAGGCTACTGTCTTGGTCTGGAATAGTCTTCCTGAGCTTTGCCTATTGCGGATGTACCCATTACTTTCGATCCTCTCCCAAACGCTACATTCTATAGGAACTCCAACCTGCCAGAGGGGTCCACACCCTGCTCTGAACCTTAAGGCCTCCTGTATTTATTCTACATAGTTTATTTTAAGCTGCCCTGCACTAAAGATATCTCCAAAAATGCTTGTATTGCCTTTCGGAGATGGAATTTCTTTTTCTACCCACGAGGGCTGAATTTAATTAGACGAATCTACAACCAGTCTACAAGAGGTACCTGGTGAACTAGAAAATACTGAGCCTAGTTCTTCTGAATGCAACAGAGTTTGAGCGTGGGGGAAGAGGAGAGAAGAGAGTTCACGAATACGAACATCTACTTTGTGTCGAGTGCTTTCTTGAGTTCTCTCATTTTATAAATCCTCACAAAGTTTTAGAACACACAGGATGCGAAATTCATTTCAGAGGGGAACGTGAAGCCCCGGATGGTGATAGGAATGAATATAGGTGTGCAATTAGTGAGGGTTGGGATTAAGATTTGAGTGCAAATCTCCTTCGCTCCAAGGCACTGACCTTTTCCATTTTTGGAGAGGGGACATGAAATTTATTGTCCTAACTGGAATACTCCTGGGAGTAAAAAGGAGTGCTATTAATAGGTGCACAGGACAACTTAGGTAAACTGGGACTCTCCAGCGCGAGTGTCCTGTGATCACCCTAATTATAAACCACCCCGACTTCTTTGTTCTCCGTTTGCATAAAACTAAAATAAATCTCCTCTTTGACAATTCACTTCTCTCAGTTATAGGAACTGGAAAGGAATAATGGGGTGCTGGAGAACCTTTCTTTACGAAGGACTGGAAAGAGATTCACATTATCCAACGGGGCGGATAAGGGATGGCGTCTTCTCATGTTCCTTCAGGACAGTTGGGGATCGTCCTTGGAACTTTGTACTACCTCCTCTTAGAAGATTGGGGAGAATAGCTATACTTAGGTGGCATTGAATGAGCTCATGTGGTTTGTACTGGTGCCAGGTACACTGGAGCAGGTACACTGCACCCCTGTCTAGCTTAGCTACATAGAGAATGGGCAGTGACCAGGGCTGTAACATGGCTGCCTTTTGAGCTTTGATTTTGCACTGAGCCTCTTACTTGTACCACCTCCCTGGTTTTGGTTTATATACTCTTGCATCCACTGATCATGATAGCCATGTAAGGGAGGTCCTCCATTTATTCTTATTCTTCAGGGGGAGAAAAGTGTATGCTAAGCAACTGAGTAGCCCCACACAACTCCACCATGAGAGTAGGAGAACTTAATTGATTGGCTCCAAAGACCCATGCCCTAATTAGTGAGATCTGTGGCTCTTAGGGAGTGACTGAGAGGCCAAATACTAGGTCTCCAAGAAGGTTCAGCAGTTAGCTAACTTCAGAGGTTCTAAGCACTGTGCCTGGTCATAGGTAGTTGTTCCATCATTAACACATGTCGTTGTTATTTTCTAACTAGACCTCTGAGGAACAGACAACTAAATGCTTGCTGATACTCAGTTTCTCTCATCCGCATTTCCCCTCGGCTCACACCAAATCACAGGGTAGAAATATAAAGGAAATCATCATTTATCAAGTCAGTGCCATACCCTTGGTATTAATGTACCCAGCCTCTTTCCTTGCTAAGATACAACTATGATGTGTAAAAATACTACTTTATTGAACACAGATGTGTCTAAAATGCAGTGAAGTCGCTCCAGAATCCCTTCACCCAATATACTCTAGACCACGGGGGATCTAGTCTGCAGATGCACACGATAAAAAAACCAACCAATCAACCAACCAAACAAAAGCCATTGCTTTTACTCGGGGAAACAAGAAGAGTTGAGAGCAGTATCATAGGCATGGCATTAACTTAAGTTTTTGAGACAGGGTTTCTCTGTGTAACAGCCCTAGCTGTCCTGGAACTAACTCTTGTAGACCAGGCTGGCCTCAAACTCTCAGAGATCCACCTGCCTCTGCCTCCTGAGTGCTGGGATTAAAGGCATGTGCCACCACCGCCCGGCTAATTTAGGTTTTTAAAGACAAAGACGGTTTGTGATAATACTAAGGGCATTTAAAGATAAAGAATCAGTTAGAGACAAAGATATAGAGAAGGGAATTCCATAATGTGTCTGGGGTGTAGCTGAGTTAGATGTGAAGTTGGTGTGGGAAGGGGTCAGCCCAGAGATATGGGGTAAGGGCATCAGGTATGGCCACAAGAAATGAATTACTTTATAGTTCTCCAAAGTCCCCCAGGAGTCATGCTAATGTTTTATGTGTGTGGACAAGACAGTTATAAAATATGGCCGGGGATACTCCCCAGCATGAAGAGAAGCAACGATGCCTGCCAAGCATTCTCTGGCCTCTGAAAACTTTCAGTGGCAACTCAGGGATGTTTGCAGTCTGGATTCTCCTCTAAGGGGTGCTGATGGCTGGGTAGGCCAGACAGTTCATGAGTATCCCTTTCTCGGGCTCCCAGGGGCATCTTTCCCTTGCATCTTTGTCTCATTTCTGGCAAAGCTTTGGAAGCGTGTGTGTGTGTGTGTGTGTGTGTGTGTGTGTGTGTGTTTGCGTGCATGCAGGCACGCTCTGAGACTCCTCTCTGCACACATCATGGAGAGGACTGACAACTGGATTCCCCAGGGGAGTTGGCATTTCACAATTAAGATGTGTAAACGCTCATTGCCATCACACCCTTTATGCTGGGATCTGGGCACGGATCCCCCGGGATAGCATTTCTATCATGGCTCCATGCCTTTTCCTGCAGTTTCCATGACATTGTCAATACTGAACACATGAGACGACTATTATTTTCTGCTTGGAGGATGCACAAGAGAGAAATTCCTCAAACTATAAGAAAATGTGGCTGTGATTGTAAAAGGCTTCATTGAACTGGCGGGTGGAGTGCTAGAAAGGTCCTAAGAAAGGCAGCTCTTTCATTTCCGTTTCTTTTGAAGACTTTTATGAGCCTTTTACATCTCCAGTACAGTGTTTGGAAGACTGTGGAGGTGAACGGGAAGGAAACCGATGCCGCACAAACTGTGTTTAGCATGGTGCTGGTAGAGGAGGCTCAACTCAGGTAGACTGTACCAAGAAGATCCACCAGGCACTATGGGATGAAGTGAGTCCCTCAGCCCCACCTCAAGGAACACATGCAGAAGTCTAGCCCGGTGGCTTAGAGTGTGACCGCAGTTAGAAATGTAGAGGTGTTTAAAGCAGTAATTTAGCCGAGGTCTTTAAGATGAGCTGTAGTCTCACACAACAGAGTTCTTAGAAGAGGAAGACAGAAAAACACAGAAGAAGGACCCTAGAAAGCCAAGGGAGAAGATGCCGTCCGTAAACAAGGAGAGCAGCCGCTGAAGACACCAACCCTTTTGATTCTTTAATTTTAGACTTCTAGCTTCTGAAATTGAAGGGCATACATGTCTGTCAATTAAATGACCTAGTCCTTGGTCTTTCATTATGGCAGTCCTGGAAAGTTTAATGGAAAGAAATTGTCAAGCACATTCTTATTTTAAATTGATTTATTTGTATTATTTTTTAGTTATGTGTTTGTCTGTGAGTCTGTAGGGATATGCCCGCGAGTGAAGATGAGGACAGAAGCCAGAGAGGGTGCTGAATCTTCCAGAGCTGCTGTTACAGGCATTGCCTCTACCTTCCGAGCTTAGAATGAGAGATGTGGTTTGGCTCAGGCTGACCAACTCAGCTGCTATCCAGCACCTCGTGTTGGTCCACCCCAACATCCACTCCACCTCCCTGGTGTACAGGGAGGAGCCGGCTCTGCAGAACCAGATTCAGGAGCACCTCATTGCTGCCAAGGATGAAAACCTGAAACATGGCCTGTGCTGTCACCTCAAGCCATGTTGATGTCATGGCCCTTGCTGTGGACAGAAGCCTTCCATGTTTCTCAATCTCAACGGTGGCTCTGCAGCCACTGATACCATGGAAAAGGAAGCTTCCTTATTCTTTATATTCAGCAGCAGTAGGGACCATGGACTCCACGTGGTATCCCAACCAGCATTTCAAAGGGTTCTGGGGTTTCAAACCCCAGTCTGCACCCTTGCATGGAAGGTGCTTTAACCCCTGAGTAACTGCCCAGCTTCCATCATGTACCTTGCTATGGGGCAAATTTTAACATTCCCATTTAGTGAAGCTCTTGAAAGTTTCTCTATGACACGTCCAACTTGCTTGCCACACTACTCCTGTGCTCCAGGCTCACTACTGGTGAGTGTTAGTGGAAGGCCAGCACTCTACACCATGATGGCTGATCTCACATGTGTGGGAGGCTAAGTGTCCAGTGAGAGGAAGCTGACACAGCAGAGAGGTGCCAGCCTGAAGGAAGGTGCATGCTTGGGAGCATTGGAGGGCAGCCTAAGATCTCACCAGTCTGCTCTCCAGTGTGCCATTGGACATGCTATCAATCGCCTGTTCTGGAATGTTCCACATACCATTTCTGGACTACAGCTGACCAAAAGTAACTGAAATCATTGAAAACAGATGATGAATGAAAGGGGCTGCTCTCTTCACTGCAGAATGTCGGGGAAGGATGGAGAAGTGCTAACGGGCAGATAAATGCACGTATGAGCTCGTGAATTTGGAATGGCAGCTTTGACCAAACTGGCATGTTTCAGTTGAACATGCAATCAAGTCCTTTTTTTTTTTTTTAAAAAAAGCAGAATTTAGATACTTAATTTAACAGTAAAAGCATTTTTCTAATTTTTATCAAACTGCCCAATTTACCATCTCGCCTTCCCTTGCTGGATCTGAGGGTTATCTGAGAACCACTTTCTCTGACCAGCCATTTATGAGCTCAGCAGGGCAGAAGGAGCCCCTGCAATGGGCACTAGGACCCAGCGCTCCAACTTGCCGGACACTGTACACATTGGTTAGGCTTGTCTGGTGACTATGCACTGATCTCATTTTCCTCGTTCTGATGAAAGGAGGCAGGTCTGAGAAAGCATCCCAAGCCTGCCTCCCGGCTCCATGGGCACCTTTGTGCAACTTCTTTTTTTTTTTCTCCTAGTAAAGCTTAGACAGGTTTAATGACAGAAAGTTAAGAAAAATTTCCGGCCAGCTTTCTTTCAACACAACGTCACTTTGAATATATCTGATCAGGAATACTTTGCACAATTAAAGGAGACAGATTGCTTCACGGGGACAAAGAGCTGAATGTATAAATTAAACATCGCATTGCTATTTGTGCCTTTCTAGCACAGTTCTGATAGTTCCAAGACAGGAATGGGTGTGGAAGGTACCTTCCCGCAGGGGGCTCCGGCAGGTGGCAGCTCCTGTCCCACCTTAGGCTGGTCCTTCCCCTCTGTTTGGTTCTCAGGGTTCACACCTGGACTCTTTCCCTTCCTCTGGTTGAATTGTAACTTAGAAGTTAGATAAAAACATTTACCTTGACCTGCACTGTGAAGCTTGCATTAGCTTCCTTAATTTTCTTAAGAAGCTCGGAGGGATGGGGGCGGCTGTATCAACCACTGTGAGTGTCTTTACCACATACTGATCAGCCACTACAAGGTGAATACAGCTTCTCAACCCCCTGTGAGTGCCTTTACCACATACTGGATCTGCTTGCACCTTGATCTCGGATTCCTTACCTCCAGAACTGGGAAAAACAACTGTCTTCTTTCCGTCTCCCCCATCTATTGCAATTTGTTACAGAGCCCTGAACCAAGACAAAGACTGTAGTGGGCACTGCTTTGCCCAATGTCAGTGTGAATCACCTGTTGTGACACATTACTGTGCTCTAGACTGAAAGCTACAAGGTCTGTTTCCCAGAATGCTGATGGCAGGAGGGAGACTCAGATGTGATTTAGGTTTCCTTATTAAGCTACCCCTGTGCAAGGATGCTACAGGGCACTAGTAAGCTTTTTCTGTCTGTATTGCTGGGAAAGATGAGTCATGGGGTGGGGAGGGCATTTGATTTTGTGTGTGGCTATAGCAGAGATCCTTGTGGACATTCGTTTGGAGCACAGGCAAAGTTGGAGCACCATGAAGTCAGCATGCCCAGTAAGACCTCTGCTCGGCAACTGGCTGCTGCATCTTTCTGAGTAGAGCCCAGTTCCTCTCTGTGGCTTTGATAGCTATTTCTGAAGCTGTACCTCCAATCAGCTCTTCCAGATCTTAATTGTCCTAGATGCTAGGATGGGCAAACTTAGGTTCAGACAGCTTTGGTAGGCGGTGTGGTTTCTGGCACAATTCTTAAACTCTGACTTTGGGGAATAAAAGTGGGCTTAAGCAACGTGTAACAAATAGGTGTGACTATGCCTGCCTTTCAATAAAACTTTATAAAAAGCAGTCAGCAGGGCAGATCTGGGCTAAGGAGTGGCGCCAACTGATCCCTTTATAATATACTCCCTTCTGCTTTCTTGGTAGAGTCTCCTTTATATTGAGGACTGATCAACTCAGAAATGTCGAAATCCAAGAATGCGAGACCATGATGTGAGAAAGGAATAAAGGGGGATTATACTCTGGCCCTTGGGTCCAAGGGGTGGCAATGAACCAGGTTACGAGTGGGCAGGATGCTCAACAATGATCTTTAACTTTTTCTCTGACATCTGGTCTTTAGTGCTCTCATGGAGAGTATCTCCTCTGGCTTTCACCACACCCTGTCAAGGAGGTATAGTTGGGAAATGCTGAGAACTCTCAAAAATATTTTTCTTAAGGTCACTGGGCTTGCAGGCAGACAATGCAGAATTTGAAAGCTGGAAGCTATGCCTGTCTCTCAGTTCAGGGCTTCTTCCAGCATGCTGTTTCCGCTTTAGGAGTTTGCCCCTAAAATCCAGAATAACTTAGGACAGTCTGAGGACATGTGGCTGTTTGTTACTTGTAGATGTTACTCGTGGAAGTCTGGAGGGCGCTGTGGATTCTGCTAAGCAATGTACGTGCGAGCAGCCTTCGGAAGCTCATTTTAAACGTCGACCTTCAAGATCCACCTAGTGATTACTGAGTCGGAACCTGTTTTCTATCAAGATTTCTAGATAAGCCGCGTGCATGGTGCTTTGGAGATGATTCTCCCAAATGAAACACTTGGGAATGAGTCCTTAAACAACAAGCTCGTCTGGAAGTCAAAAGCCCCGTGGAGGCTGAGGAGTAACACAGAGCAGTGAAGACATCTGTTGGACCATGTCAGTGGGAGGTATTGGGATACCTAAACCTTTGATCAATCACCTGAAGCTCCTTAATTCATCATTTCTCCTTGCTACATTTTTTCAGAGGATGATGTGCACACATCAGAGGAAAATTAATGCATAGTACACCCTAAGGTAGAAATGGAAACACTTCTTATCTTTGCATTCTATTGTCTAATATTGTCCCAACAGCACTATAATCTGAGTGTTATTATTTTACTTTTAATTTGAGGCTATCATCATCATTATCACCACAAATCTATCTATGCTACAGTACTGGCCCATGTCCTATTCACATAGCACCAACTTAATCCTAAGAGCACATTTACAGGGCAGCCCTATTATCTAGACAGAAGACTGAGAAGCAGAAACTGAAATACCTTACTCACGGCTACAGCATTGGGATGTCCTGGAACAGGACCAGGGAGTCCAGCTACCTAAGGACACAGAGCTGACATAGAGCACAGCACAGTCTTGCTTCAGACCTGTGTTCTTTGTCATGGCACTGCGTTCTCAAGTAAGGAGAGATTGTTGGAATCTGTCCCAGGCTTCTGAATCTACTCTTTAGGATAAATAATTTTAAAATCCTCAGAGGCAATTAATTCTTTTGCAAACTTCTGGTCCAGTAGCCCAAGTCTCCTCTATCCTGCCTCTCAGCTTCCTTAAGGATGAGCTGTTGTCTGCCTCTGTGTGAGTGTTCCTTCATTGCCCAGTTCTGGCCTGGCCTCAGTAGTTTCTATGAATGCCTGTGGTTAGAATGAAACAGTGTCCCAAGGTCTAATCATCTAAGGCCCTGACCTCAAAGGTTAGCACACACCAGCACGTCCTCGAAGGACTTCAGAGCACACATCACCCATCCGATGCAGTTGTTTAAGGATTTGGACTTCTGATGAGTTCCCAGAAAGTGCTGTGACCCTGGGCGCTACACTTGGCAGAATGTTGATCTAGAACATTCCCAGGGCTCTGAAGGATGGACGGGGAACACAGACGAGAAAGAGCGGCATCAACATGGTATTTAGAGCCCACGTTTGTAGGAATGACTCAGCCTGTCATTTTGTGGGCACATGCTCCATAAATTAAGGCTGGGACAAATGACACTTGACGGCATACGCGTTGAGATGATTGTGCCTTTAATTTGACCTCATTTAATAACGTGGAAACTATTATCAACTAATTGGGACGACACGATCAATTTTTCCATTCTTTTACAATGTCACCGACACATCATGACGGAGCAGCGGTCCATTTCCTGACTATTGATTTGAATGTAGCACATCTCACAAAATCCCCTTTGTGTCAGAAACACACAGAATCTGATATTAAATAACGACCGGCAAGACGGAAGAAAAATAAATATCTGTGTGATATCGCCGTTAGAGTGGAGAAGGCCGATTGTGAAGGCTGTTCGCACATGGGCACACGGAACCCGCAAGTGATCTAGGAAGACTTCAGAACCCTCTGGTCGTCGTAGGGACGGGAGGAACTGGAGGAGCAGAAGTCATCAATATGATCCTTTCCTCTTCAGTAAGACACAGGGGTCTCATTCTGAGGGAAGTACCCAGAGGATGGGGACCTGTTGGCAAGGGCTTGGAAAATGGTAGGTAGGAAGGACAGAAAGTTCACCCTGGACAGTGGGCATCAGGGTCGGCTTTTGTTTACCACTATAAGGTCAGTTCTCATGGCTTCTCTTGAAGCTTGAGTCATTCTGGCTGGCAGTTTTTAATATTCTTCTTTTTCTTTCCACTAACACCATAAGTTCTTTGAGGGTTGGTAAAAAACTCCTACTCATCCCTAAATCTCTAATATCAATAGTATGAAGTCTCACTCAGGTCATGTTCATTGTTTCTGATTAAAAATCAGTGCTCTCGTATAACCCCGATGACAGAACTGTGTATGGCTAGAATATGATACATGCTATGTTCTATATGTGAGTGTTTGTATCTGTATTTTTGTGGAAGTAACAATGATTTATGTCAAGAGTAAGTTGACTGGCAACATGCTTGTACTTTAGGTATGGGCATAGTGAGTACTCAAGATTTTCTGTTATACTAACTTTAGCAACTGGCCTGTCTGTCTGTCTGTCTGTCTATCTATCGACAGAAGATCTCACTGTGGCTCAGCCAAACCCGGAACTCATAACATAGTCCATTTTGGCCTCAAACCCTTGATTCTACTGCCCTAGTCTCTCAAAGATTGAAATTATATGTGTGTTCTACCAAACCCAACGCAAAACTCTGCAGCTGAAGTCACAGGTACCATGAATGTCACAGATTCTTTTATCCTCCTTCCGTTAGTCATCCTTCCTACTTATCTACCAAACCACCTGACTGCCTGTCTTTTACCAGGACCTAGAATCACCTGGAGGACAAATTTTGGGTATGTCTGAGGACTTTCTAAGTCAGGCTGATGGAAGTTGGAAGTCCTACCCTACAGAGGAAGCGTCATTTCATAGGCTGGGGTCCTATCTGCAGGGAGCGTCATTTCATAGGCTGAGTGCCTGCTTCCATCTCTGTCTGTTTCCTGACCTTGGATGCAATGTGATCAGAGGCCTCAATCTCCTGCCACTAGGACTTTACAGCCATGCTGCATGGTAAACCTCAGACTGAGCCCCACTTACCCTTCCTACTTTAAGTTGCTTTTGGCAAGTGTTTTCCAGCAACAATGAGACCTGCAACTGATACGCCGTCAATTACTGGCCGCTTGTCTTTCATCACTCCTATTTGGTTTAGTTAACTATGTACTGAACAAACCTGTCCATCTTTGTAAGAAGGCTGGAGTGAAAGGAGACAGAGACAGAGACCCACATTGGAGCACCGGACAGTAATCTCAAGGTCCAAATCAGGAGCAGAAGGAGAGAGAGCACGAGCAAGGAACTCAGGACCGCGAGGGGTGCACCCACACACCGAGACAATGGGGATTTTCTACCGGGAACTCACCAAGGCCAGCTGACCTGGGTTTGAAAAAGCCTGGGATAAAACCGTCTTGGGAAAAAAAAAAAACAAACATAGAGACAATGATGACTACTGAGATCTCAAGAACAATGGCAATGGGTTTTTGATCCTACTGCACGTATTGGCTTTGTGGGAGCCTAGGCAGTTTGGATGCTCACCTTACTAGACCTGGATGGAGGTGGGTGGTCCATGGACTTCCCACAGGGCAGGGAACCCTGATAGCTCTTTGGGCTGAAGAGGGAGGGGAACTTGACTGGGGGAGGGGAGGGAAATGGGAGGCTGCGGTGGGGAAAAGACAGAAATCTTAAATAAATAAATAAATAAAATGTATGCACATTATACACCAATTAAAAAAAAGAAAGAAGGCTGGAGTAGAATGGAAAGTGCCCAGAGTTGGTTACTCTATGCCCTATTTGTTCAGTCCTTGGACAGTGCCAGCCCTAATAGACAGTGGGGGTGTGGGCACTGGCATCTGTCATGGCTGAGAGGTGGACCATGGGCCATATCCAAGCGACTTCATGGCACTTCAGAGAGCCATTCAAGCCTGTGTTTCCCATCAGAGTCCTTTGGGAAGCCATTTGAAGCCGTGAAATGTGATGGGCGCATTTACAACTCTATAGCATTATTCATCAGAGCAATATTTTATTTAAAGAAGCCAATAAAGCAGATGGGAGACGGTGAAGATGTGACTATGTCAGGTGGCGTGTTTGTTCAGCAGCAGGCGCAACAACAGAGATGCAGGGGAGCGGATGAGACGGGAAACACCAATTATTTTAATTTTCTTGAAGAAGGGAACTGAGATTACAGTTCTGACCTTCACAAGGCAGAAAATCATCTGGAGTCTAGAAAATTCAAGATGGTCATGAGACACTTCTTGTGACTTATATATAACTCCTTGCGGAAGCTAAACTCACTCAAGTACTTCAGTCTCCTTATAGGCTAGCGGGAAATGAAGGCGGTACATTATTTAATTAAAATGCATGAAGATTAAAATGAAATAACATTTGCAAAGCAGTGGCAGTGATTCTATGTACAGTTCAATACGCCCTGGCTCCATCTTGGCTTCCACACCTACAATATCTTTTTGCTTTCTGCATAAATGCTATAACCTACGCTGAAGAATAACCAGGATGATGAAGGACTTGCCCTGTGTTCTGTTAAAACATGAGAAACTACTCAGGTACTGTGAACATTTGTCTTTTACTAAAGAGAAGCTACTTGGGAAGGGACACTGCTAGGACAATTAGCTATGGAAGAATGTTAGGGAAAGAGGGCATGGATACACAGAATAGGTTTCTGAAAATGTCTCTGAGTAAAAGCCATCTTTAGTTTTGCTCAAATATTGGGGGTGGGGGAGCATCCTCCAAGAACACAGTAGCTCTTGCTAGTGAGTACAACCAAAGGGGAGGGAACAGACGGCCCAGAAACACTGGGAAGGCTGTGGATCACCCTATGCAGAAGACTAGGAGACAGATGTCATAACGTGGGAAAGCAGCCCAGTGTGCGGACTGCCCCTGCCCTGTGAGCTAGTCCCAGGAGCTGACTTAGGTAGCGAACAGCTCCACTTCTGTTGCAGTGATAAAGGACCCTGACTTTATTTCATAGGCAAAGGCATTCACTTTGGTTTATGGTTCCAGAGGAAAAAGAGTCTATCACAGAGAGAGAGTGTATGGCAGTAAGTGACAGGAACAGAGAGATCGCTTCTGCCATACACACACAGGAAACAAAGAGAGCAAACTGGAAGTGGGGAGAGGCTATAAATTCTCAAAATCCACTCCAGTGACGTACCTCTTGCAGCAGCGTCTGTGTCCCAAAAGTTCTATAGTGTCCCCAAACAGTGCCATCAACGGGGGACCAAACATTAAATTACAAGAGGGGTCAAGGGAAACGGCAGCATGTAAAACGCAGCCAGGGATACTGGAAGAGCTTGAGAATTTCCTGAAATGGGGGAGGGTTCTCAGAGAGACGGCGATATGACCAAAGACCCTGGCTGTAACAGACAGAACAACAGAACAAGGACAGATGAACAACTACCATTGGCGCCTCGGTCCCTGCTATTTAGCACGTGACCTCGTGAAAGCCATTTTCCCTCTTCAAGGCACACATGTAAAATGCAGTAGTAATCCTGCCCTGGGTGTGTGTGCTTCCATGAAGACTCCGTGCGGCATGGGGGATGCAATATCCTGGTACCCTGCTTGCTTAATTATTTATTTATTGCTGTTTTCCCTCACACTTGGCCAAGGTGGTGAGTGGGGCAGAGCTGTCCACATGCTTTCTCTTGAGGCCCCGCCCCTTTTCTACAGTCTTTCCCTTTGGTGGAGGTGGTCGTGGTGGGGACCATGGCAATGCCCTGCTTCCCCATTTAACTTCACAGAACAAGGACTTAAGGGACTGCAAAAACCACCCTGGCCTCGCGGACTCTGTCACCTCAACCCTACAGTTGGATGCTGGGGTACCTAGGATTCACTGTGAAGTATTGTCACACACAAGGCTGCCGTGGCCCAACTGAACCCATTATCGTGTCAATCTTGGGGCATTATGACGCCTGAGAGGGGTCCCAATGCACTGCGGTCCCTCTTTCCTCCACCTGCAAATTGGGGATGAAAGTCCTGATGCCTGAGGCTATTGCTTGATCAAAAGAGATGAAATCAATTTCCCGGCATACAAGAGACGCAAGAAAAAAGAAGACGAACAAAAATAAAAACAATAAGAAACAGCAATCTGTTACCCGAGGTATACACACTTACACACTTCCTGTGTAAATTCGCTACGTACTGCATAGCTTTTTTTTTTTGTATTTGAACTAGAAATGAATTCAGAAAAAAAAAATGAAGCGGTGAATGAAGTCAGAGGAGCTCGGAAGTTTCTCCACATGGGGAGACGACACAAAGCCCCGCTAGATGGTTCTCCAGCCCAGTGGGCCCGTTCAGGCTAAGCCACAGGAGTGTTCCGCACCCTGCAGCCTGAGGGGCATTAACACAGCCTCAGTAACGGGGTTCTGGGGAAGAACTTCGGCTTTTAGTGGCTCCTCGCAGCGCCGAGGCCCTGTGGAGCTCACGATTGTTTTGTTTCCTTGCAAAGCTGTCGCCAATTCATCTCATCTTCATGGAATGGCGTGAGCCACACGGTCTGGGCACCTGTGTTTAGAAACGGGAGCCGAGAGTCCGCCTTTCCAAAGGCTGGCATCTCTGGAAGAGGTCCCTGGGCCATCCTGACAGATACAGATGTCTGGCTGATTTGACCATGTCCAGTCTCTCTCAGCTCTGTTTATGAGCAGCCATGGGCAGGGAGAGGGCTACTAACTGCCCCTCAGGCACCTCTTCAAGGGTTCCCACAATTCTGCTCACGCAAATGGATCCTGAGGATGCAGAGACTGGTTTAGACCACCCGTAGAAGCATCAGATTGCGAAATAATTTATAACTCGTGTCCCACGGCTCTCCTCGAATATCACAGAGTGATAGCATTATCTAAATCAGGATTTTTATGTGTATGTATGTATGTGCACATGGTGTGTGTGTGTGTGTGTGTGTGTGTGTGTAGTGTTTGCGTGCTTGTAGAGGCCAGGGGTTCACACTGTTAGCCTCCTCAACTACACTCTTTCTCTAACATCCTATACTTAATTTTTTTTTTTTTGAGAAAAAAAGTCTGTCGGTTAACCTGAAACTTCTCAGTTTGACTAGACGGACAGTCAAGCTGCAGGAGCATCCAGGCATTCTCTCTCCATTCTCTCACCAGTATAGAAGTCACAGGAACACACTGCCTTGTCTTGGTTTTCTACATGAATTCCAGGAATCGAACTCAGGTCTTCATGCTTGCAGACCAAGCACTTTACCAACCATTTCCCCAGCCCCTCAAGAGAAGGTATTGATGTTTTTGATGTTAGGATTCCAGTCTGTGAGCTCTTTGGTAACCTATTTTTTTTTAAATCCTCCTAACCCTTTCCTGGCCCAGTTTATACATTTTAGAAGTTGAAGTGAGAATAATAACACAGCAGACAAGTTATGCTTTGTGAACAAGAATGTAAGGGGCCTGAAACTCAACCCCCACTTCAGTGTCTCAGCTCCGAATGACATTCATAGTCATTGACAAGCAATTCAGCCCCTTGCCGCAAATTCTCTCAAAAGCTTTAGGTGCAGAGCGGATTCATTACACATCAGACACCGCAATAAAACATGGCTCACTTCACCACTCCGCTTGTTAACTCCCTTTACACCTCACAGACTCCCCCAAGTCTTTGTCTTACAGGTGTTCTCCAAAGAACCTGTCCAGCAAGTTCCCTGGACGGCCTTTGCCCCTGTGGGTACCTTTCCTGGCTTTTTCCAGAAGCAAAGGGCCCCTTGAGTTAGTACCGAACACCAGATCTTTTCCCCTTGAGAAGAGGATGACAGAGGGGATGTCACGCATACTTGCTCGGATAATTGGAAGGAGAGGGGAAATTAGCTACAAGAACCAAGAGGTGGCAAGAAATATCAAATTTTAGGGAAGGTGCTCAGAACCCACACATCTTAGCCTTGACCAAATCTCTCAACTGAAAGTTGTCCAAGCAGACTACGGAGACAGGAGATTCCTTCAGTTCTAAGTCACTACCTTAGCCCATGCGCTGAGTGAAAGACTAGTTGTGTCGCTTAGAAGGGGAGGCAGGCTTCTCCTTTTCCATTTGGCATCTGTTTCTGCCTTAAGTTTGCTGGTGCATTTCACGTCTGTTTGAGCAGAGGGTTGGCTACCAGGAGAGAGAGAGAGGGCAGGGCTGAGAAAGGGAGTGGGTGGCAGTGTAGAGTCTCAGTGTACGGATGGTCCTGATAGGGATCTGGACAGTAGCTGATCTAGAGTTATCCTTTATGTCTTAACAATAAGACTGGCTACTAGGAGTGAGGATAGGCTGCTTTGGATGGGAGCTGGGACTGTCGATGGCCAGCGAGAGTCTGGCCAAGGTGTGAGCTCTGACCCTCCGTCGTCTGAGCGCCATGCCAGCCAGGCGCTCTCATGTACTGAAGAACTCTCATGTACACTCAGGAGAGCTCCAATGTTTGTACCCCTGCCACGCAGAGGATGCTGTCCGTAGTCTGATATATTAGCCGCAGGACTGGCTCAGTGAGGGAGCCCTGCTTTCTCTGTGTCCTTTAAGCTTTGGGCATTCCCACTTCTCAATGACAAGCTACTTATCCTAAGGCCTGTGAGGCCCCGAGGAATGAGCACGGGGAAAGGAAGAGACGGCGCGTGAGTCTGGAATCGCAAACCAGGAGAGGGCATTTTTTGCTTGAGATTGCTGCCAATGCTTGAGAAGCAAGGAATTTGCCCCAGTGCCACCAAGGGGTGGGAAACATCCGAGAAGAAATAAAAGTTTTTGTGGCTAAGGTTGTAGCTCAGTTGGTAGAATGCTTGCCTAACATGCATGAGGTCTTGGGTGTGACCTTGTGCCCAGCACAGTGCAAAGCAGAGTGTGGTGGCGCACACCAGCAAACCTGACACTCAAGAGAAAGAGGCAGGGGACCAGGAGATCAAGATTGTCTTTGGCTACAAAGTAAGTGTGTGTGGCACCATGAGCGGTGTATTTGGTGCTGGGGCTCAACCCAAGAACGCTGCAGGGCAGGCAAGCACCCTTTGAACTGAGCAATACCCCAGCTTCCCCTCTATGGACAGTACGAAGGACCCTGGAGAGCCAGGAGCTATGTGCGCCTCAGCCCATCTGTTCAGTTCTCAACAGAAGCTTACTACCCTCCCCGAACCTCAGAACTAAAACACACACCTGGCTTATTTGTTTGGGCATTCACAAAGAGCTTTCATACACGTGATGTCAGCCACCCTTACAACGACCCCCAAGAAACACAGAGAAAAAGTGGTACCCTGTCCAATTTAAAGATGGAGAAACTGCCACAGAAGCTAAGTGGATGCAATGTTTCAGTGGCTGGCCTTAAACGCCCATGCCTGGGGAGAGTGGCCCTTGAGAGAGGACTGACAGTTTGGGGTCTGCTCATCGGTCTTTGTTTCTTTGGTAAATTTGACCCAAGCTGGAGTCACATGGGAAGAGGGGAACTTTGTTGAGAAAACACCTCCATCAGATTTCTCTGCAGGTGTATTCTGATACTACACCGTACCGAAACAATGTAGAAAAGGCATCAGACTGGAACTAAGATTCAACATGGCTCCTAGATAAAGACAACTCACAGTATGACTTGGAGACCTCATTCTTCTTCATCTATAGCACGGGCTCTAGTCACCTGCAGCTAATTTCCACGGGTCATACAGTCTCAAAGGGACCATGAGTCTCTCTCTCCACCATTTTCAATTCCTGATGCAGATTTGGGTTTTGATTGGTCCCACCCCACCCTCAAGCTCACGCCCACGGCAGACTCTTAGAACATATGGAACTCTTCATGGGAGTCTGTTCCACCCTGTCTCTTCCCAAAGCCTCAGCTAGCCTTGGACACTTTCCTCCTGTCTTTTCTTCAACTGAACTGGCTGCCTGAAACCAGCCTGTGACTCAGCAGCCCACCTCTCCAAGCCCTACGTCTCTTGGCTGTGCTTCCCAGACGCGAGTCTTGGAATCAAATATCTTTATGGAGTTCACCTTTGTAGGCTTATGCCTGAACTTGAACTCTGTCATGTTTCATAGAGATACTTGATCCAGGGTCTTGGAAGGTTTATTGAATCATTTTCTAAATGTCTAAGGGGATTTGTTTCCCCTTGATCCTTATTCAACAGGAAGTCATCTTGGCCTCCCTATCTAGAAGCCAGTATTCCGAACTGTCTACACTGTATCTTAAAAAACAAAACAAAACAAAACAAAACAAAACAAAACAAAAAAACAAAAAAAAAACCACAAAGAACAAATCAATTCCCAATTAAGTTTTAAGTTAGGATACAAAGTTTTGATTAAACAGGTTCATACGTATATGTTAATATGCTTAGCTCTCTGTCATTCCCCCTCCCTCCCACCTTGCTGATCAAATAGTCCCTTCTGTTTTCAAGTCACAAATATCCTAGTGCCTTCTATCTCCCCTCCTCTCTTATCCCTAAAATCTCTTTGTCCTTCTGATTGTCCCATTTTTACTTTCAACACACACACAGAAACACACACACACACAGATTTCATTCTAGACTCTGAATCTGAATGGGAGAAAACAAGCAATGTTTATCTTTCTCAGCCTGGTTTGTTTTGCTTGGAATGATGGCTCCACTGTCATTCCTTTCTCTACGAATGTCATGACTTTTTATAAATGACTGATTAAAATTCCGTCGTATGTATGTAGCACGTTTTCCTTATTCATTCATCTGTTAATGGACAGCTAGGCTGGCTCCAGATTCTAGCTAGGGAAAAGAGCAGCGAAAGGCATGGATAAAAATGTATCTCTGCAGCATATTGACTTGGGGTCCTTCCGCTGGGAGTGAGAAGGTTGGGTCACATGGCAGCTCTATTTTTTGTTTTGTGGGACACCTCCGTACTGACTTCCATAGGAGCTACAAAAGTTTATGGTCCTCCAAGTTCCTCCTAGTAGTGAATAGAAAATCCCGTTTCTCACATTCTTGCTGGCTTTTCTTTTCTCAACGACAGCCATTCTTACGGGGTGATATAGATTCTCAATGTACTTTTTTCTGCATTTCTGTGGTGGTTTAAGGATAATGAATAAAGCCAGGCGGTGGTGGTGCTCACCGCTAATCCCAGCACTCAAGAGGCAGAGGTAGGCAGCTTTCTGTGAATTCAAGGCCAGCCTGGTCTACAGAGCAAATTCCAGCATAGCCAGGGCTACAAACAGAAACCTTGTCTCGAGAAAACAAATGAATAGCTTTTAAATATTTATTGCCCTATTGTATTTCTTCTTTTGAGAAATATTAGCTTATTATCCATTTGTTTATAAGCCCTGCATATCAGATATGCACATTACAATTCATAATAGTAGCAAAGTTTCCGTTATGAAGCAGCAATGAAATAATTTATAGCTAGCAAAGATTTAGTCCAACTCTGTAACTATCTTTTCGCAATCATGAGATTTTCCCTTGCTATGTATGCAGGTTCTTTCCTTGAACACTAGGTTATTAGGTTCTGGGACTTAGATTCAGGTTTTCAGGCTTACATAGGAAACATTTTTACCTGCTCAGCCCTCTCACCAGCCTGGCCAGACCATTTCCAATGTTCATAGCAATCTGCTGCTGTGGGAATCCTCTGAATGTGTTCTCTGTCCTCCCTCCCTCCCCCTTTCTCCCTCCTTCCCTCCCTTCTTTTCTTTCTTCCTCCCTCCCTCCTTTCTTCCCCATCTCCCTCCCTTCTTTTCCCTCCCTCCCTCCCTCCTTTCCTTCTTCCCTCTGCCTCCCCCCTCCTCCCTCCCTTTCTCCCTCTCTCCTCTCCTTCTTTCCTTCCCTTCCTCCCTCCTTCCTTCCCTCCATCCCAACTTCCCTTCCTCGCTCTCTTCTTATGTCTTATGCTAAGCTCAGAGTGACAACCAACTTTTGTGATCTGATTTCTACTGCTAAGAGGTTAGCACAAACTGGAAGGCTTGACCTGGTGACCCAGTGTGTTAGAAAAAGCAGAGGGAGTAGCAAAGTGTCTACTGTAGAGGAACAGTCTCCCTTGGCTCTTTGATGGAGTCCGTCTTAGAGCAACACATTTAGAAAATCACCCACTCTTGAATAGTAGCATCCTGAAAACTGTCCATATCCCTCGACACACTAATTCTCCTCTTCCCCTGTCCTCGGAACCAGATCAGAAGACAAAGTCCGTTTCTGCACAAGCGTGTCCATCACTGAGCTGCTTACTATAATAATGAATATTGGAAATAACCTAAATGCCCGATCTGGGATTGGTTATGTAAATCCTGACTCATCTGTCTAGCATAGAACACTCTGTAGCAATTTAAGCTGATGTTTATGAAGGCATTTTCATGGCATGGTTAGATGCTCATGGTGCAATGTTCAGCAAAATCAGGCAGAACAAATTTTTAGGAAAAAAAATTACCAATAACATTATGTAAAAAGTATAAATGCTTAAGAACCATCCTGGGAAGAAACTTTCTAATATGTCAACAGTGGCTGAACTCTCAGTGGGAGTGAAATTTGCTTGGGTATTTTCAATTTTTCATAATGATCGTGTGATTATAAATAAAAAGACAGCAGACACTATGAACTAAAGAGAAGAAAGGAGCTGTTTTTTCTTTTGAAATTAGGAACATTCTGGGTGGACCTCAGCTGAGCCCTTGGTTCTATAAGTTTGCCTAAAGGTCACAAACTTTTAGCTCTACCAGCAACCGAATCAGCAGAACCCTGTATGTGAAATCTGGAAAAAGACAGTGCCTGGCAGTGGGTGATAGTCTGAAACCACATAATCATCTTTGAGAATGTTTTCCTGGATCAAGGCACGCGCACCTCTCCATGTCTGTTGGTCCCTCACACGGACCATCTGTGCCTTAGCATTTGAAGGATTGTACAACGTTTTAAGGAAGGATCTTGGACAGCATTCGATTATTAATCTTCATTCTCATATTCTGTCAGTCTTTCTAAATAACATTTCATTTTAAAAATTATAATTTCTATTCCCTGAAAGGTGTATATATATATATTATACATGTATATTATATGTATATATATACAATGCTATATATACTATGTAGTATACAAATACTATATAGTATGCATAAAAATATATCTATATAAATATAGATGATATAGCTATAGAGATAGATCTAGATAAATAGATCATGTCCCTCTTCCATGACCCCCCTCCAATTCCCTTAGGGTCCCATTCCCTATTTTCCTCCCATTTCTGTATCTTCTATGTACTTCTTTCTCCAATGAGTCCTGTGTGATCTGTATTCTGTAATCTTTACTTCAGAGGTTCTTGAGGTGCATGGGGCGGAAGTTAGGGTGGTCAGTGTGCGAGAACAGGTAACGATAACACACTGTATGACCCTCACACGTTAGTTCTCCCCACAAAGTCGCCTCTACAGGCTAGTACTGGATGAGTCAAGCTGGATGGGGATGTGGGTCACATAAGAAGCTGTGTAATCCCAACACAATTTGGGGGTTCTACGTAGTAACCTATATATTGTTTGGATTAATGCCCACGTCTTAAAGCTGAGCTCCCCCTGCATTAGTGGGGCTTCCTCAGACACTGACGGATTCCCTTCCCTTCTGAGGCATAGTCATTGTTTCCATCCATGGTTGCCACAGCAACTCTCTGCTCTCCTGGCATCCAGGGATCCCACTCTGCTGCCTCCTGTGCAGATGCCAAGGTCATCCTTGGTCATGTCTTAGAACTTGAAGTCAGAAAGCTATTCAACTGGATGATCTGGGGGAGTGACTTTCACTTTGCTTTTTTCCTTTATCCTGTAATCCCCACCCCCAAATTTGTTTACTACATCCCCTGCCATGGGAACTATTTATCTAGCCAGTAGCAGGCAGACAGACTTTTTCCGGCCACAGAGAAGCTCAGGGAATGGTATGTGACACCCCTGAATCAGTAAAAATAAACAGAAAGTTGTGAGGGTGCTCCTGGAGATGGGGGTTTAATTTTCTCTTTTGGGTTCTGAATCTAAGAGAGCTGAAGGGGATGATGCTACCTCCAGCATCATGGATATTCCCCCGAGAGCAACCTAGAGAAAGTGGGACTAAGAGATGGATGAGTAAAGCTCCAATAAAATCTTGCCAGTGAGAAACTTGAAGTAGGTAGTATTACAAAAGTTCAACAAAGGGACCTTGGCCGTGGGCAGGAGGGGGACCTTTGGCAGGGATACAGTATCTCAGCTAGGGTTTCCTATTGCTGTAAAGAGATACTGTGACCGCTGCAACTCTTAGAAAGGAAACATTTTGTTACGGTGGCTTGCTCACACTTCAGAGGTTCAGTCCATGATGTCAGGGATCATGGTGACATGCAGGCAGGCATGGTGCTGGAGAAACAGCCAAGTGTCCTACATCTTGTAGGCAGCAGGAAGTCTACTGATTGTCACACTGAGTGAAGCTTGAGGAACAGTCCTCAAAACGCACCCCTACAGTGACTCACTTCCAATAAAAGGTGTGGTCCAGATTAACGGGGTACTGTTCCGCCTCGGGGTTTGGATTAAAGGCACGTGTCATCCAGCCTCCTCCAACAGGGTCACACTTTCCCCCAAAGCGCCACACCTCCTAATAGTGCCAGTCCCTATGACTGTATGGAAGCCCAATGCATTCAAATTACCACACACAGGGTCCTGGTTAATGGAGCTGTTTTGTCCTCTCCAAATGGAGGTAGTCAGGGATAATCCCTGGAGCTGAAAAAGGTGGGTCACATAGCAATGACTTTGGGAAAAACTGTCATCTGAAGCTGAAAGACATAAGCAGCTTGAAGTGGCCCTGTAGAGAAGAAGCCAGGGAGCAAACATCCGACCTTTCTTCTTGTTTCCTCCATGCTTCCGAGGCTCTGTTGGTGCTTCCCAGTGTTTACTGGAGTGGTAATGAGCATGGGCTTTGGAGTCTAAGGCAAGCAGTTTCCTGGCTGAGCCATCTCCCTAGTCCTCCCTCAACATATTAATTGACTCCCATTGGGAGAAGGAAGAGAACAGGAACTCACAGTCATAAATGGCATGGTGTCCCATAGAAAGAGCTGTATCATAAACAATGATCAAAGATGTCACCGCTGCATGTCAGGGCCCTGCTGCTCACATGGGTACCAGTCACTTCTGGGCTTGGCCTCCAAGAAGTCTGGATAGAAGTCATGAAGGCAAAAGGGAGAAGCCACTGATTTCTGTAATGTGGATACTCTCAGGCCTAGGCCGATTATGAAAATACCAAAAACTTACAGTAACTTAGCAATTAGATCAGCACCATTGCTGGCCACTGGTTCATGGCTGAGGGATCCCAAGTTTCCTCTCTTCCTTCCTTCCTCCTGTCAACTCGGGCTGATTAGGAAGGCACATGAATCTTTCCTTACACATAATTGTCCAAGTCTGAAGAGAGAAATTGAACTGAACTCAATTACAGAAGCTGATTTAATGTACTTAATTCTACTCAGGAGTTAGGAATCTGAAGGGTTTCCTGGAGGGTGGGGTGGACCAAGTGAACTTGCTGTTACTGATGCCACATTCACCTGTGGCTGTGCTAGGGGTAACCGCATTCCACGCCCCAGCACCTCTGTGACTCCACAGTGATGAGACCCAGACACTGGAAGCTCAACCCCTGGGGAGGCTGTCACTTCCTCTGATGGTTTGGCTGATGAATTTTCAGCTGCTTTAAAGTGCTAATCGGGAAGCCTGATTGATTTTCTTTCTTTCTTTTTCTCTCTCTCTCTCTTTTTTAATATGCTTCCTGAACAACACAACAAAATTAATGAAGAGAAGTTAAGCAAACGAGGAGAGGTGGCAGGGGGGCAAAGTCTCTCTCCTGAGAGAAATGGTTCAAATACTGGTGTTTCCCTGCAGCAGGATGGGTGGGATGGACAGCGGAGGGCTGTGGAAACTAGGTGTCCCCGACCTTTGGGACGAATCATTCTCTTGGTGACCATTATACCCACACCTACCCCATGCTGGATTACATATCCTTGCTTTGGCTGTCTGAAATTTACTGACTTCAGTCTCAAGACAGCCCTACTGATGTGGGATTCTCTTCTTGTGATGCTGTGACCACCATTGATAAATAAAGGAACTGCAGAGCTGTAGGGCAACCGAGAAAACGAAGCTGAATGCTGGGAGAAAGGAGGCAGACCCAGGGAGAAGCCATGGAGCCCTGCCCGAAACAGATGCTGGAACTTTATCTGATAAGCTACAGCCTTGTGGCGATACGCAGATTAATGGAGATGGGTTAATTTAAGATGTAAGAGTTAGCCAATAAAAAGCTAGAGCTAATGGGCCAAACAGTGTTTTAAATAATACAGTTTCTGTGTGGTTATTTCAGGTCTTAGAAGCCAGGAAACAAACTAATGGCCTTCCTACAACACCCTTCCTGGCAGGTAGTGGCACTCCTGGGTCTCAGATGAGGACAGTGTGAGGAGGGGAGGCCATTAGGGCCTGTTTAAGGGCATGATCACATTGGAGCAGATCTCAGAACTGAGTACAAGGCAGGGACAGCCGTGTTATGTCCTAAAATCATGCCCAGACTTCAGAATCCGAGGTACAAAGAATGCCAGGCAAGGCAAAAAGCGCTGCGTGCCCGTCTCTCCTCCTAGGATCTCTTGCCGTTGGCTCTGGCTTCTCGTGCTCCTTAGAATTCACGTTCCCTTATCCCCTTCTTAGCCTCTCTCCAGGAATCATCCCGCAGTTCTCTTTCTTCTTCCTTACTTTCAACAGCCTTTGATCAAGAAGTGGCCACAAGGTTTTTACAACAAAGGCAAAACAAGAGACTCAGGCAAAGAGATTGTCTTCAGGGTAATTGTAAGTGAAATGTTGTCAGGAGCTCCTGAGGTTGAGCAGGGAAGCTCTGAAGGGCGAAACGGAGCTGCTGGAAGATGAGCATAGACCCTACTTAGGGTTGCTGGCCATGTTCCCATGCTCTGGTCTGCTGGCTACAGGAAAAACACCTATTTTACAGGAGTGGGTACTGATCAAATACAACGGCGTGTGGAGCTGATGGTTAAGCAAAGAGAAAAGGGGGCCAGGATGGCTTTGTAAATTAGAGGGCACCCTTAGGAGCTGGGGACACACAGACAGGCAATGGTAGAGCTGGAGAGAAGTTAGCAGTGAGGTGTCGGTCGAAGCCAACATCACCAGAGCCTCCAGCTGAGCTCCAATGGGCTCCAGTCACCAGTTCAGAAGGACCTGGCTCTTCTGCTGTGGGGAAGACATCCCTAAAACATACCTAAACATGGTTAGGGGAAGACTTGCTGTCTCTGGCTTTCTGACTGGTTGGGTACCACTGCTCCTCCCTCACCTTCTGTTCACACAGACCCACTTTGGTGATTCTGACCTTGAACTCAACAAGGCAAGGATGAACTCAGCAATTATCTTGTCTTTATAGATGTTAAAGTCGAGAGTCAGGAGGATCCAGGATCTAGTTCACACATGCAGGACTAGGAAGGGGAGATGTTGGGATCCACCCAGTAACTTTTTTCCCTCGTCTGTGGAGCTTCATACCATACTGGAAGGCCACACTGAGTGATCTTTGGAGACTCATACAGGACCTGGAGTGAAGCTAGTCTGTCTCTGTACAAATTGTACAACTTACTATGTAGGCATTTCTACTCTCTGTTTGCCCGTTCTTCTCCACCATGGTCTCCTTTGTAAAGGAGCACTCACAAAACTCCCAGGGGGAAAAGCTCCCTGGGGCTTGAATGCCCTGTTAGTCACCCCGAGTACTCAGAAAATGGGGCCATGCAAGTGTGTCTGCAGGGCCTGATTATACCCAGAGAATAATTTTCACCTGCCAGGATCAGGCCTTCAGTGACAAAAATGGGGACTGCAAATGCATTTTCCAAGGAGAGCTCAGACACCGCGAAAACAAAATGGACCAATTAGGGAGGCGCTGGAGCATGGGACTGCCTTCCTTGAACACGTCTCCTAACCTTGCAAGGAAGCGGACCCTCGCTCCCGCGCTGACAGTCTGCTTGGACAAGAGGAAACAGGCTAAGTTCTTTTTAATGTATATTAAATTGAGCCTGTCAGCCTTGACAGAGTCCCTTGAAGTGGGTGATCACTAAGAGGATAGCCTGCTGGAAACAACAGCACTCAGGAGGCCCTGTGCCAATGTCGCTCCCTCCCACAATTCCAGCTTCACAAAAGTTGGACCCCCCTTCCTTAAGAGCTGCCCTTTATTACTGCTCACAATGGGTAAGGACCTGTGCTAAGGACCTTATGTGTATTCTGTCATGTTATCTCCCTAACAGCCCTAGGTGAGGGGAATTCATGTTGTCCTCATTCTACAGAAGAAGTTGGAATCCACCTGAGAATGGCTCATAAACAATGGCCATTACCCAGACTGCATCTGTCTGCTCCTAGTATCTTGGGTTCATTTAAGCCCAGGCCACTCAAACGCACAACTGTATACCATTGTAACTTTGGTTACTATGAATCTATGGTTTTTATTAGCAGAGGTTGACATTTTTTTTCTCAAACTAATAGGCACATATTCAAGCAATGCAGAATGCTATCTTCAAAAACCCCAAGCCTGGGCAGGCAAGACAGCTCAGTATCCCCTGAGCAGTTGACACCAGGTCTGTTGACTTGAGTTTGGTCCCAAGATCTCACATGGTGGAGGTAAAGAATTGTTGTGGCTTCTATACCCAATGCGGATAAACGTAGGTGATAAACGTGTTTAAACCTATGATGGAAACGGCGTGAAGGCAGAAACCAGTCTCTGGTCTTACTTTGCATCTTCCAAATGCTGCTACTGATATTAATCTCTGTGGTGGTTTGAAAGAAAATGGGCCCCAAAGGGAATGACACTATTAGGAGGAGTGGCCTTGTTGGAGAAAGTGTGTCACTGTGGGGCGGGCTTTGAAGTCTCTTTTGCTCAAACTTCCTTCAGTGTGCCAGTCAGTTGGCTTCCTGTTGCCTGCAAGATGTAGCACTGTCAGCTCCAGCACCACGTCTGCCTACGTGCTGCCAAGCTCCCTGTCAGGATAATGACTGAACCTCTGAAATTGTAGCGAGCAACCCCAATTAAATGTTTTTGTTTTTGTTTTTTTTTTTAAATAAGAGTCGTCATGCTCATGCTGTCTCTTGAGAGCAATAAAGTCCAACTAAAAACAATCACCAAATTGTTAATATGCTTACAATATCTCCTTTCTTTTTCTTTTTCCCTTTACTTCTTTCAACAGTGCTGGAGATGGAAGCCAGGGCTTTGGGCGTTGTTCGTCATATGTTCCAAGAGCTCCGACTCTCACCCACAGGCAACTCTTTTGAAATCTCCACCTATCAGTTCCAATCTCCATGGAGATTGTCCTTCTATAACAGCCTGCCCTTCTGTTTCAGTTTGAAATGGGGATACTCTTGAGGTGGTAAAGCGATAGGCATTGGACTACATTCCTGGGAGGTTATTTTGTTTCTCTGCCTCCAGCAGCCCATAGCTGCCTGTGATAAATTTTACTTTTCAAGGGAGTTTCTTAAGAAAGCTACATTCAAAATATTTACACTGAAAAGCTTCTGTGTTTCTCATTTAATTCTTCAGACTCGTGTGCTAGTTCAGCTGGGTATGAATCTGTAGTCTGGAAATGATTTCCCCCCCAGGACATTGAAAGCAACTAGCTCTTGTCATACAACTGCATATAATTGCTGGTCTTATTTGTTCTTTCTTTCTTTCTTTTTTTTTTTGTGACAGGGTTTCTATGAGCTTTGGAGCTTATCCTGGAACTAGCTCTTGTAGACTAGGCTGGCCTCAAACTCACAGAGATCCACCTGCCTCTGCCTCCAGAGTGCTGGAATTAAAGGTGTGTACCACCACCACCTGGCACTGGTTTTATTCTTGATAAAGTGAAGGTTCATTTGATTTCAAGTTCTTTGTCTGCTATGTTTCATTCTCTCTAGAACTTTAGCACATTCTCTCTATTCTTTGGGTTCATAACTGTCATCATGATATAATTAAATGTAGATCTTTCTGCCCCTATTGTACCAGAACATGATGGCTTCTTTTAATTGTAAGCATTTAATTTTATTTCAGGGCAAAATTCTTTGCACACTGGTTTACGGTGAGAATATGACCTAAAGCATGGTCCAGTCTATTTTATACTAAATGGAAGAAATGGTATTGATTAATGTCTATTGTTATTGAATTGTTCTATAATACCAGACACTCATACAAAGAATTTATACATGACTTGCATTTAATCCTCATAGAAAACATCTAAGTCAACTCTTGGGATTGCTATGTTGTAGGTGAGAACTCTGAGACTTCAAGAAGTGGAACAATTCATCCACAGCTACTAAATGCCTCAGAAATCCTCCAAAGTCTGAAGAACTTAGTGTCCTAAACCACAGTTCCTTAAACTAGGCTTTTAGAAATGCCAGTTTCTGACACATTTGGGAGTCTTCAGTCTTTCAGAATACCAGGATAAACATATGTCCATCTGTGATGCTTTTCGGTGCTGTGGGCACCCTAACTGGTCCAGCGCTTCTCTAAGTATGAGACTGTGTTGTACCATCCTCCAGAGAAGATGGAGGTGATGGTGAGGCTGTGCATTGAAAAGCTTCCGGAATTTGGGTGTGGGCCACTAGCTAGGTCTGTTTGTAGTCGAGCTGCCCACAGGGTCTTGCTACATCTCCTGCCGTCCCGCCTTGCCTGCATAGTGACAGTCACATTGCTTTCTTTTCATTTGGTCTGTTTGCTTTCCAGCTTCTTGATTATGCAACATGCATATTGGCTACCTTCCTTATCAATAGAAGCCCCTTTGTTCTGGGGACTTCCTAACACAAGGATTCCAGGATGACTAAGTTGAACATCCCCACCCCATCTATACTTGCTCCAGAGCCTAGCAACAAAGTAAAAATCCCCAAAGAAAGCTATCCTAAAATCTTAATTAGCTTAGGCTCCCATGTACTGCATCCTCAGAGTACACTGGACCTTTGTGCCATGCCAATAATAATAACGTATTAAGAATTACGCATCTACTGTAGTAAGAAACACTCAGGGTGTTAATGAGGCCCTCTATGCCTCTGACTCTGAAGGCTTTCCAAGAGAGATTTAATGAAAGAGGGAAGACTCATTCTGAATGTGGGTGGCCCCATCCCGAGACACTGGGACCCAGGGAAATCAAAGGGGAAAAGGAGAATATTAGCTGAGTGCTAATACTTTTAACCCACCCAGATATGAACAAGCAGCCTTGGTCTCCATGTCTCCCTTCAACCTTCAACCTATGAGCCCAGACAAACCCTCCCTTCTTACATTGCTTCCCATTGCATATGTAACTAATGATATATTTCTATAATCATAAGCAATATACTAATTAAGATCACACCTTAATATGTCTTTTTGTTTATTGTCTCCTTTCTGGGTACTTTATGTTCTGTCCAGGCACGTGGCCCTGTCTGTCCTGTTTATTATCATATACTAAGACCTACCCACAGGGCCTGTTACAGTTGGAACATAAAATATGTCGAAGGCTTGGTCCTGGAAAATTTCTGAAGTGAAGCCTCGCTGGAGGAAGTATATCACTGAAGGCGTGACTCATAGGGAATATCTTGTAACCAGCTACTACCTCTTTGTTCTTCTCTTAGCCACTGTGGGATACACATCTCTTTTCTAAACCCACGCCCTTGCTTCATGATGCCCTGTCTCACTGTACGCTCCCGAACATACAGAGGAAGCCAACCAAGAACTAGCACCTCCGAGACCACGAGCCAACATACAGCTTTCCCTCTATGAATTGAAAGCAGCTGTCTCAGCAATGAAGACCTGAACCAGCGCTTCATTCATGCTAGGAGCTCAGTCAATGGGTGTTGACTGGATGCATGAATGACCAAATGGATGGGTGCAAAAGTCTCTGGCCCTCAAAAGTCTCTGGTTACAGTTCCAAAAGACCAATCCCACTTCACAAAGGATCTGTAGCAAGACAGGAAAAGTATGCAAAACACAGCCTCAAATGTGATGAATATTCCATGAAACAAAATCCTAATTTCAAAAAATAATTCATCTCCGTTCTGTGCATACCAACAAGTATCTCGGCATGAGGCCGCCTTCACCCCCCAAACACTCATCCTCCAAAGCATATTCAAGTAGTTCCTGGTGGCTCCTGTAAATCAAGCTCTCAGCACAGAACCCCAGGAGCAAATGAATATTCTCTTTAAGGAGCAGAAAGACGAATGCACAGAATGAGAGGAAAGAATCAGGGTGGGTCATTTCAAGCCTTGGCTGGCAAAGCAAGTGAACCTGGCCCAGAGAAATTCCTGTGGAATTTCTGTACATCACTGAGATGGGAGATTGTAGTACCTCCATCTTCCATTTTTACCACAGAGGGCTTCTGAAAAGATCCAGGTAACATTACCCAAAGTATATGTAGTACAATGCTTGCTCTTATAATAACCACCACTATCCTGCAGTCATCTTTGAAGTTTCCACAAAGAAGATGGGGCCCCACAAAACACCACTAATTTTGTTCTTCTTCCTCCTTATGTGGCTTGATTTGCCCTG
Organism: Microtus obscurus; assembly: GCA_963919715.1. NCBI lineage: Eukaryota > Metazoa > Chordata > Mammalia > Rodentia > Cricetidae > Microtus > Microtus obscurus. The sequence continues at coordinate 25,810,176 of CAWTZC010002521.1, forward strand.
AATTTATTGAGGTATTGCTCAGCTTTCCCTACGGTTGCCTCTACCCTACACTGGAGACTCTAAAGGATAATAATAATATCTTATTCATCTCGGCATCTCTGGTATAAACAGGACACACCCAGTGTTCACTGATAAAGTAGTGAATGGCATCCACAGCTCTGGAAAATTCATCCTTTTATCTATAGTACGCTTTACATTTTAGTGGTGTGTGTTTTGGGGAGAGAGAAAGAGGGAGCGCTTGTACACACCCACATGGCAGTCAGTTGTCAAGGCCAAGTATCTCTGCCAATCTCTCCAACCCCTTCGTTTGCTCCTCACTCTAGCGAGTCCCCAGGTCTTCCTGTGTCCTCCTTCCCAACACTAGGATTACAGGTTTGTGTTGCCTGTGTAATTCTTGATGTTTGTGTGGTTAAGAACTCTAATCCAGGGATCCTTTATTGTCCCCTGTTACACAGTAGCAGAAAGCTCAGAAATGTCAGGTAACTTATTTCCTGTGGATCCAAAGGATACTCCCAGCAGTTGGCAAGCAATTGAGGATGACATCTAGAGCCCTCGAACCGGCTAGAATCTGTGTATTTCCCAATTCTGCATGTTGGAGTCTTTCCCTCCAAGGCCATGTTAGGAGACGAGACATTTGGAAAGTGCTTAAGCCATGAGATCAGAGTCCTAGCAACTGAGATTAATGCCCTTATAAAAGGTCCTGAGAGCTGCTTGGCCCCTTCCATCATGTACAGATACTGCGAGAAGGCAGCATCTATGGAAAGAAGGGTCCTTACTGGACACCCATTCTCACGCTGCTTTGACTTTAAATGCCTTAGTTTCTGGAGCTGTAAGAAATAAGTTTATATATTTTATAAGACATGCACTGTAAAGTATTTTGATAGAGTATCTTAGATGGGTGGATCAGACTAGTGACTTGGGGACATGGCCAGCATCTCCAGATACCCTGTGCTGCCCTTGTTCACCTTGATGTGGGGTCTATCTCTTGATGTGGGTCTATGAAGAGCTCTACCCTGGCCTGCCTGATTGAGCAGATGGGGACGGGATGCCAGTAGAGTGTTCAAGCTCTTCTTTTACTTACCCTTCAGCCTTTTGCTGAGGGACCCCTTCCTCTTGAAGGCCTTCTGTGGGCCTCACTGGCCTGCCTGGGATGGAACGCTCCCCAGTTTGCGCAGGTGCAGTGTCATGTGCCCCTGCCTGGTCCCTGCAACACGACCCTGGGTTGCTGCTGGTCTTCCAGCCTTGTGAACAGTGAGCTGCCCCAGCAAGGGTACCAAACAACTGACTAATGGGGGGCTCTCTGTAGGCGAGAGTTAGAGGTTTGTTCTGAACAGCTAGGATGGCGCTCTACAACAAAGCCTGGTCCTCTGGCCTAGGGCTCTTTCTCAAATCCCATGCGCGGTCACAGATCATAAAATATGAACATCAGGAGGGAAAAAAAATAGATCAAATGGCAGCACAGACCCAGATTGGCGGCCATCCTTGAGATGCTGAGAGGCCGCCCATCTGCTCTCCCTGAGTTTAAAATCCACAGTTGTGCCCTCCGTGCTGAGAGAGCCGGCAGCAGCTGGCCCCATGCCGTGAGTGACAAGAGGAACAGTTTATTACAGAGGCTTTCTCTACATCAGTCTTCCTGGTGTCTGGGGGCAGAGCGGCTTGTAGTCAGGTCTGCTCCTCCTCGTGCTACCTCAGAAGTCATCCAGCCCCTGCATGGCCTGGGCCTTACTGGCCTTAGACTCTGGACACTCAGTGCCAGGAGTCATTTGGGAAAGTCACAGATTTGAACAGACTGTATCTCCAAACAGAAGGGTTCACTGCAGGCGCACGGTGAGCTTAAGCTTCTGGATGAGAGATCCGGAAGCACTCAGCCGAGGTCGTCTCTGGAACAACCTTTCCAACTGATGCCTTTTAAGTATCAAGCCATGGTTCCACTCTCGGCATCCGAGAATGCCTTTTTTATTTTGGGGGGGTCACTAAGATAATATGGCCCTGTGGTCCTGCCTGTCCTCTGCAGAAGGAAGTCAGTCTTGGTGGGCCAACCTGAAACTTTCCTTTACGAGACTCAGAGTAACCATGAGGGTTCTCTGAAGTCCTGGGCAGCGTACATGGCTCCGCCCTCTTGGGGGTGTCAGCTGCAAGGATTAAAAGTAGCTGGTCCACATTTATTAGGAATCCAAGGTAGGATCTGATGCAGAGATTGTTGGGACAATGGTATTTAGTAGCTCGGGAGTATGAACTAGCTACCAGTCAGAGACTAAGGTTCCGTCAGAGTAAAACCAAAGGCTAGGTAGAGAGGAGATTGCAGGGCTACTAGCTGGCTGTACAGCAAGATGAAATGGAGGACAAGTGGTGGCTAAGCAGAAGCCCAAGTTTAGAGCCGATGGGCAGGGCCGATGAAGGGAGGACAGCAACAGTGCCAAGGTGGGAAGAGTCATGATGTGGGGGACCTCAGGACCCTGCAGGTTGTCTAGCTAGACCTCACCTTCCAACCACAGGACTATGTTCTCTGAACCCCAAAGTCTCACTGAAGAGCCTTGAGTTATTGCTATGACTGCTGAGATGTTTGGAGTAAGGCCCAAGTGCTTCTTCTGGGGAAGAGAAAGGTACAGTGTGACGAGGGTTTAGTTCAGCCATGTGTGCTCAAATGCTGAGCTAGAGAGTCTGAGTGGCCACGAGAAAACAAGGCACACTTGCCCAGTAGGCTGGTGTGGGGGATGGGGGGCACAGAGTGTGGATTCTAGGAAGGTTCCATGGGTCTTGTGAAAGTCTGAGAAGGGACAGGTCAGGTTGGGGATTTATAAGATTCAAGGAACTAAGAAAACATAAACTTCGAATGTTCATTTGGAGAAGCAATTGGGGAAATGGCTTATCTGGGTCAGAAGAAGAAATCTCAACCCCAGAAAGATGGAAGGAGCCTTCATGACCATCTCATCCATTCCCTGGACTCTACCTAAGAGCAAACTGGGGTCCGGTGATGGAGGTGGGTCTTGTATCTTATCTGTTGATTTCATTGGTTAAAATAAAGAAACTGCCTGAGCCCATTGATAGGCCAACCCTTAGGTGGATGGAGTAGACAGAAGAGGATTCTGGGAGAAGGAAGCTGAGTCGAGAAGGAGTCGCCATGATGTTCACACTCCAGAGAGACACAGGCTAGAATCTCCCCGGTAAGCACACCTTGGGGTGCTATACAGATGATCAGAAATGGGCTAGTCCAGGTGCAAGAGCTAGCCAATAAGAGGCTGGAACTAATGGGCCAGGCGGTGTTTAAAGGAATGCAGTTTCCGTGTGATTGTTTGGGGGCATGAGCTGGGCCATGCAGGCGGCCGGGTACAGGGACACAGCCGGGCCGCTTCCTCTTACTACAGATTGGCGCCCAACGTGGGGCTGAATCCACTTAAAAACCTGAGAGAGCTTAATTCTAAACAGAGAAAAAACAGAGTTTAACACAGAGTTTTGTTCTTTGTTGGTGGCGTGCCATAGAGAGATTTCCTGGTTCGGCAATAGCAGCAGAAAAAAAACTGCGTCATTTTAAAGTGCGGCTTTCTGGGCTGTGCCGCCATTGCAATCTCTGTCTGGCTCCTGTGAGAGACAGAGCTTTTGTATGGAGCATTTGGAATAAACTGCTTTGGCTTGCTTGATGGCAATTTGGACTGCTGTGTGCCTGGAACTCTATGCAGCGTTGAAGCAACCAACTTTGGCTAAGGCCTAACATCACTGACATACCATTTTCAAAGGCAAGCAACTTTTCAAAACTATCTTACCCTGTCTTGGCAGGATATGATAGTCCTGTTTTATCCATTGATGCACACTCTGTATCTCTGTCAGTGGTTGAGGTATGGGCATTTCTTTGCCCCAAGGCCAGTTCTGTCAAAAAGAAAGGCTCCAGGTGGAGTGTCTTTTGGACTTCTTGTTTACTGTAGTTTTATATCCTTCTGGAGTCTTTGATGGAGTTGAAGAATGGTTAGTTATAGTTTTCCTTAGTTATGATAAAAGATAAAGTAGATATAAATATTGTAACTGTAATTCTTATTTGATAACTGTTTTGTTATATGTAATTTTACTATGTTAATGTTAAAGCCTTTCTTTTTTGTTTAAACAGAAAAAGGGGAAATGATGGAGGTGGGTCTTGTATCTTATCTGTTGATTTCATTGGTTAAAATAAAGAAACTGCCTGAGCCCATTGATAGGCCAACCCTTAGGTGGGTGGAGTAGACAGAAGAGGATTCTGGGAGAAGGAAGCTGAGTCGAGAAGGAGTCGCCATGATGTTCACACTCCAGAGAGACACAGGCTAGAATCTCCCCGGTAAGCACACCTTGGGGTGCTATACAGATGATCAGAAATGGGCTAGTCCAGGTGCAAGAGCTAGCCAATAAGAGGCTGGAACTAATGGGCCAGGCGGTGTTTAAAGGAATGCAGTTTCCTTGTGATTGTTTCGGGGCATGAGCTGGGCCATGCAGGCGGCCCGGTACAGGGACACAGCCGGGCCGCTTCCTCTTACTACAGTCCGGGGAAGGGAAGTCATCTTCAACACTTGCCTGGAATCTTTTTTGAATTTTCCAAGGCTGTTGGGGTAGTGCTTGAGATAAGATTCAAGATTCCTGATCATTGGCTCCAGCTTATAGCTTGTGACTGGCATGTCCAGAGGCCTTTTTCTTTTCAGTTGGATGTGTGTGTGTGTGTGTGTGTGTGTGTGTGTATGGTATAGATCTTAAATACATGCCACAACTTGAATGTTAAAGGCTCTGACCCTAGTATGACAAAGGACTTTGGATGATATTTGTGTCTTGGTATCTGTGACCTAATGAATGAATCAATCCATTGCCAGAGTCACAGTTTAATGCATTGTAGGAGGTGAGAAAGTCCTTAGGAGGTGGGGTCTAATTGGACGAAGTAAGTCTTTGGGGACATGCCCAGTTAGGGTGGATTCTGTCCTCAGCCTCCCCTTTTGCTCCTGAGCCCCCATGAGGTGAATATCCCCTTATATTCCATACTCCTGCTGCTGTGATGTTTTGTCTTACTGGAAGAACCATGAGCCAAAACAAACATTTCCTTATTTAAGTGCAGTTTTCTTGGGTATTTGTCAAAGCAGCAGAAAGCCGATTAGAACCTAGGAGGAAACTCAAACATACCGCCCCTGGACAGAAGGGCCGAGAGCCAATCTCAGCCATTGATGGCAGAGCACGTACTACTATTTCCTGTGAGAATAAAGGAACAAGCGCATGGTTGGCTCCTGTGCTCCTGCCAGCCTGGACAAAAGGGATTGCTTTTAGTCCTTGTCAGCTACCGACATAACCTTAGCGTTTTCTCCAATTTCCTTCTCTTCCAGGAAGTATCTGTGACCACTGAGCTTTGCAATCCTGGAGGCTCTTCCTCTCCTAGGGGCCCCAGAGGGTTTGCTGTTCCCTGCTGTGCTTCCATGGTTCCCATTCTTGTGGTACTGTGTCTTCCTGTGGAGGGCCTACCTCTCTGCATCTTTCCATGGAGAGTGGCACTCTTGCTGCTGGAACAGATGAGCCCTGGTGGTTCCTTTTAGGTTTTGGGAAATTGTATTTTGCGCCTTCTCTCTTACCCTACCGAAACCATTTTTTTTAAAATTGAGTTTCTACTATTGCCTGACAGCAGCTTCCCCATTTCTTTATAACATTCAATGCTAATTTGAGCCTGCCATGGTTCACAAGTTCATAACCTCCCACATACACACTGGCGGGGTTGCGGAAGTGGAGTGGGAGAGAGAGAATGAGAGAGACACAGACAAAAGACCAGGAAAGTTAGATGACATTTTAGGTTTGGGGGTTGATGTTGATGAATGGGATGGATGCGTTAAAAAGCCTCCACCACACAAGGTCAGGGCGAGAGGGTTGTAGAGAGGAACACTGATCTAACAATCTTTAGGTACAAGAGTTTTAGGGATATAGAGACCAAGCTCTTCTAGGTCTAAGAAGGTGTGGTCCAAGAAGATCAGATCAGGAGCTGGTCATTTCTGAGAGTCCACTAGGAATGTGGTCATCACCATATAAACTTGGTAGCGATTTCTCTAATGCTGGACCTTATTACTTGCTCTGGGGTGTTTGCTTTATGTTGGCAGATCATGAGGTGCTTTTCCAACTCTGAAGAATATGGACTCTCTTGTGTGCCGCTCTTCTTACATTATACCTCTCTTAATTTTCTGTATGTTCACTTGCACACCACACAACAAGGCATAATTTAGTGTATGCCAAAGGAATTCACCTGAGACACCTTTCTCTTGGCTTTAGGTATACTGTCCCCACAGAGGCCACACTCCATGGATTGCATCAATGGGCTCCTTGGCTTTTGGCCACTCAGTGATTAGCTCTGGCAGGAGGGGAGGAAAGAGGGAGGAAGGAGGAGGAAATCCGGGTTTAGTTCTCTGCTGCACTACCTGCTGGATCTCGGGGAGCCAGTTATAGCCCTCGGTGACAGGCTCTAGCTGCAGGTGGAGGCCTTCTCCACAGATCTGGGTCTGTCCTTCTATGGCGGTTAGCAGTTTCCTGCTCTGGACGGCTTTCTTATACCTACACAAGTCTTCACAGAGGCAAAGAGTCTGTGGTGCTGTGAAAGCAGCAAGCCCTCAGCAGAACGCACCCTTGAAGCGTGATCTTTGCTTGGAGTACAGTACTCTAGGAGATGCTGGGCAGCGTAGTGAGTGACGGTTCTCAGCCTCTCGCTCACGAGGAGATAAGACCCAATGTTACCGTGTGCTGTGCAGTTGAGCTATGGTGTCTGGTAGGTTAAATACATTAACTGCATTTCAGCTCACAGCACATCAGGATGTAGCCCCGTTGTGAGCTGAGGGGCATCTGCACTCCTTTTCTTAAATTCAGTTATCAATTATAATTTCTCAGCTACCCAATTTCTTATGCCATCTGTGTCTCCCCCCTTCCCCCCTGCCCTGGGACTGTGACTGAGAGGGAAAATAAAGCAGAGGGGATGATTCCACTTCTACAATGTACCTGTAATAGTCACAGTCAATGAGACAGGAGAAGCATGGATCCTGGGCCCGGCAGGAGAGGATGGGGAATTCTCATTGAATAGGTACAGACTTTCTGCTGAGGATGATGGGGAGATTCTGGAGGTGGGCAGTACTGATGATTGCCCTGTGATGTCTGTACATTTCTTCCCACTGACTTACACCCAAAATAGTTCATGCGGTAAACTTTGTTATGTATGTATTTCCAGGATAAAAACAATAAATGAGAGAAAATAAAAACAATGGCTTACTGATTTCTGACAGGCTAAGGGTAAAGCAATAGTATTGCTTTGCTTTTTGTTTTTCTCTTTTAATATGCCAAAGGAGGGACCACATTGGATCATCACATATACTGACTGGGAACACCTATTTTTGATACATTTTAAATGTGTTTGGAATGCTACTTAATTGACTTGGGTGGCTAGAAGTGCCAGTAGCAGAGAGAGATACAGTGCAGGTACTGACTACTGACAGGTCCCCTCAAGGCTCTTGGGACCCTGTCTTTCCTTTAAAGGCTGCCTGGCCTCCTGCTGCTCTCTTGCCAATCCCTTCCCTTGCCTGCTCTGTAGAAGTCAGCCCACTGGTTCCCTTCTAATTACAGGCAAAGTGGGACCCAAAAACTCAGTTTCTCCAGGATAAGAATAATGGCTTTTTGTTGTGCCTCATCCTTGGTGACTGATGACAACATCACCTAAGTGGCACCATGAAATTTACATAACAAAATGCACTATAATCCAGAATGTGTTCCTCACTGGCTCTGAATTTTCCTTGCAGGAACACTAAGGCGCCCAGACCTATACATAGCCGAGAGTCTTGACAGCAGTCTGGTGTGCAGGGACAAAGGAGGCCCTGGCCGCTTTCCTCACCTCTATCTAGTTTCCTGCCATCTCAGGAAACATGCCAACTCGTTAAGAAAATGTGAGCTGCCCCCTGGGAACCTCAGAGGTGGGCAACATCCACAGAGCTTCCGTTTTGGCAAAGAGGAGGTTCTGCTTGGCAAGAACCATCCTTAGACTGTTACACCCTTAGTTTCCCTTGCTCTGTCCTTCTGAGTAGGAAACTCTGTTTAGTCCTTGGTCCCAGGTTGTTTTAAGTACGTCAGTGGAAGGAGGAATTTAGTTCTCTTTGGAAGATAACAATTGCTGGGGAATCCCAGTCCCATTCACAAGCATTCCTTAAATAACCAGGTAACAGGTGAGCTGGCCAGGTGAGCCCTTGCAACCTCAAGACTTCCCTCAGGCTCGCATTCTCTTAATTTTCTAGCGGGAGGTCTACGCCCTGGGGTGTGACAGTGCATTAGAATATTCGTGTGCTCAAGCCCTTAGTTCTTTTACTTATGTTAATTGATTCCTACAAACTGTTTCTACATTAAAGATAATGGGCTGCCATAGCTCATATTTATCATGCTGTAAATTAGTTAATTGTCTTGCAGTTTTATTTGGGGCACTTACGGAAAATTCTCATTTTATCCAGGCCCTATGCGTTGTTGTATCTGTGTTTCCTGCTGCTTTGTTAAAACAACACTTAACTGAGTTAAAGGAGAAGTTTTACATATTGGTAAGAATATGTTTCATCTCGCTCACAAGTTCGGGAAACTATGTAGATCCATTTTTGGCATGAGAGGTGACAGGTATGGAGGAGCAGGGGGTGCTAGGCTCCTCCCTTCCCTCCCTGCATCCTGGCTTAGGCTTATCACACAACTCTATTTTTTTTTTTTTCCTTTTCTAATTGAAAACGGACTCTTCTCTCATAAGATGTATACTGACCACAGTTTCCTCCAAGAGACAATAACCAATCATGGCAAAACAAGACAGAAGGAGATATAGCAAAAGCCCTCATATCTAGGTTGGACAAGGCAACCCAGTAGGAGGGAGAGAATCCCAAGGGCAGGCCAAAGAGTCATAGGCACATCTATCCCCACTGTTAGAAGTCCCACAAAAACACCAAAACTGACAGCCTTAACATCTATGCAGAGGACCAGGTACAGACCCACACAGCCTTAACATAAATGCAGAGGGCCAGATACAGACCCACACAGCCTTAACATCCATGCAGAGGACCAGGTACAGACCTACACAACCTTAACATCTATGCAGAGGACCAGGTACAGACCCACACAGCCTTAACATAAATGCAGAGGGCCAGATACAGACCCACACAGGCCCTGTGCTTGCTGCTTCAGACTCTGTGAGCCCATGTGAGCTCTGCTTAGTAGATTCAGTGGGCCACGTCCTTCTGGTGTCTTCCATCCCTCTGACTCTTACCATCTTTCCTGCCTCTTTCTGAGGGTTTCCCATAGCTCTGAGGGGAGGGTCCAGATGGAGACCTGCAGGTTAGACTTTCTCTCAGAATAATGTCTGGCTGTAGATCTCTCGACCACGCCCATCTGCGGCTGGAGGGAACCTCTCTGATGACAACTGGACAAGGCAGCTTACAACTCTTGAGAGTTGCCAGGTTACAGGTAGTCTGCTTGGTGAGCTCAAGATCAGAGATGGAGACAGTCTCAAGCCCCAAAGTCTTCATTAGATAAGGCTCTGTGCCCTAAACCTATAGGCTGGGGAGGCAGTGGAGAGGGTAAGTCCTGGCCTATGGGAAGAGAGGACAGGGATTTCTCTCTCCACAGGCAATTTAAAAACAATTGTGTTACAGCAAATTGGTGTGGCAGCATTTTGCCTTTCTCTAGACTCGTGTGCCATTCTACAGAACTGTATAATAAAAATGGTTGTGGTTTCTATGGACTCCTAGATTTGCTATTATCTTCTTTCCTTCACCAAGTGAAAAATTCTCATGAAATTTCAAGAACCCACAAATGATGTTCCTACCCAATAATTTGCTGTGTGGGTATCTATGCTGAAGAAAGATAAAGGTACATTTAATGCACCAAGATGTTCTTTAGAATATTTTTCATAATTGAAATAATTGACTATAATGCCTGAAAGTTAGAACTCCTAAAGATCACGATGTAACAGTTACAATTTTGCTTAAAGAGAAAATTCTGAAACCTTGGAGAAGCATATGATGTAGCAATGGCAATAAACTTGACAACACGGTCTTTGAAAAAACATAATATAATGAAACACTCTTGGTCTGTCCCGTTTGCTGGTTTCCACGGTGTAAACATTTCCATCGCACTGTTTTGAACTGACCAGTGTGAATGTTGGTGAACCCACAGTAGGAAGGAGATGGATATTGGGTTTTGTAAACAAGTACAAGTCAGTTCCAGCATGGCACTAGATACAATAGTTATGTGACAAAAACACCTGGAGAAGGGTGTACGCACACAGTGTGGCATCAGCAGTGAAGGAGAAAGGTGTACGCACACAGTGTGGCATCAGCAGTGTGATGAGAAGGAAAAGGGTATAAGCACACAGTGTGAAATTAGTGGTGAAGGAGAAGGGCGTACGCACACAGTGTGGCATCAGCAGGGTGAGGAGAAGAGTGCATGTGCACAGTGTGGCATCAGCAGTGAAGGAGAAAGGTGTACGCACACAGTGTGGCATCAGCAGTGTGATGAGAAGGAAAAGGGTATAAGCACACAGTGTGAAATTAGTGGTGAAGGAGAAGGGCGTACGCACACAGTGTGGCATCAGCAGGGTGAGGAGAAGAGTGCATGTGCACAGTGTGGCATCAGCAGGGAAGGAGAAGGGTATACGCACACTGGGGCATCAGCAGTGTGATGAGAAGGAAAAGGGTGTACGCACACAGTGTGACATCAGCGATGAAGGAGACGTGTATACGCACACAGTGTGGCATCAGCGGTGAAGGAGAAGTGTGTACGCATGTGTACGCACACAGTGTGGCATCAGCAGGGAAGGAGAAGGGTATACGCACACTGGGGCATCAGCAGTGTGATGAGAAGGAAAAGGGTGTACGCACACAGTGTGGCATCAGCAGGGTGAGGAGAAGAGTGCATGTGCACAGTGTGGCATCAGCAGGGAAGGAGAAGGGTGTTTGTATCTAGGTTTATCCTAGCAACCTCAGTTCTTTCCTTTTTTGGTATGGCGTCTGCCTCTTTTTGAGACCATCTACTATCTACTGTTTTGCTATTGCTTTTGCTTTAATGGGAAACATGGCACTGAATTTGTTCTCTGATATATAAACACACAGTCTAGCATTCTGGTTACTGTCACCCCCTTCCTCTTCCTCCCGCCTATTATCCACCCTCTTCTCCCCAAACGTCCTTTCCCACATTCTTGTCATTTTAAAAACCAGCATAGACACTCTTAGTTATCTTGATGATATTTTTGAACAAAATATGGGTTTGTGGTTCTCCCCTACTACTTTTGACCCACCCTTTGTTTCCTCCCTCGGGTCTCTTTTCCTCTTCCGCTTCTCACATGTCTTTCTGCCCACCCCTTGTCCTTCCTCAGCTTTACCCACACTTATACCTGTGTGTGTATGTGTGTGTGTGTGTGTGTGTGTGTGTGTGTACACAGACTTTCTCTGTGTAGCCAAGGTTGGCCTCAAACTTCCCGTCTTAGCTCAATATTTATCTTGGATCTGGCATATTCAACACATTGCCCCCTGTGCTAACTGCTGTCAAGTATATATATTTGTTTTGTTTTTCATGACAGGGTTTCTCTGTGTAGCTCTGGCTATCCTGAAATTAGCTCTTGTAGACCAGGCTGGCCTTGACCTTGCAGAGATCTACCTGACTCTGCCTCCTGAATTAAAGGTGTGTGCCACGACTGCCTGGCTGGTATTTGTATTTTTAACTTCACACACACACACACACACACACACTGTGTCAATGGATAACTAACTAGATAGCATGTCCTTAAGTTCCTTAAATGCATTTCTGAAGGCCAGAGTCAGAGTGCACCAGGTGAGCAGACTACCCTCTGGGCACAGCATCAGCTCCCGGAACCCTGTGTAAAGTTTTCTATCTTCGAGTTTATTTTTTTGTTGTTTGTAACAACTGTATAATACATCTAGGATTTTTTTTACATGTAAGAGAATATTATCAGCAAACTGACATCATGACTTGGTGGACTGTGATTATTTTCTTGCCTAATAACCCCAGCCATGGCTTCTCACAGGATGCTGACCCGAAGTAGGGAGACCAGCCCTTGTCTTGTTGCTGATCTTAGAGCAGAGGTTCTCAACCTTCCCGATGCTGCGGCCCTTTAAAACAGCTCCTCATGTTGTTGTGACCCCCAACCATAAAATTATCTTGTTTCTTCATAACTGTAATTTTGCTACTATTATGAATTTAATGTAAACATCTGATATGCAGGGTATCTGATATGCGACCCCCAAAGGAGTTGAGACTCACAGACTGAGAACCACTGTCTTAGAGGGAAAGCTGTCCATCTTGTCACTTCTGAGTATTATGGTGTCACTAGGCTTTTCCTATATTATGGAAAATCCATAGCTTGTTGTTAATTCTTTCATAATAAAAAGTAATTAAAGTTTACTGAATTTTGCTACATCTACTAGATCATATTATGGTCTTTACCCCCCTTTTTTTTTATTTTTTTTTTATATTTTTTATTTATTATGTATACAATATTCTTTCTGCATGTATGCCTGCAGGCCAGAAGAGGGCACCAGACCTCATGACAGATGGTTGTGAGCCACCATGTGGTTGCTGGGAATTGAACTCAGGACCTTTGGAAGAGCAGGCAATGCTCTTAACCACTGAGCCATCTCTCCAGCCCCCTCTTTACCCCCTTTTTAAAATAATATTTTTATTTCGTCTTTGAGATTTCCATACAAGTACACAATGCATTTTTATCATATCCAGCTTACAGGCTTTTAATCCTTCATTATGCGAAGGTGGCATGATGCTAATTGACTTTCATGTTGAACTATCCTTGTATCCCAGAGAAGAATCCCACTGGGTCTTGGTATATGACCTTTCTAACATGCTGCTGAGTTTGGCTTGCTGATATTCTTGAGGATTTTTCTTCCTGTGTTCATCAGAGATTTTGGCCTATTGTATTGTTTTGTGTTATTATAATAACCTGGTCTGATTTTTGTCAGCAGGTAGTTATCCTTCTGTGTCTTAATATTTGTCTGAACTTCCTAGGATTTGGGTCATGAGGCTAGATTAGCATTGCCGGGGCTGGAGAGACAGCACCGTGGTTAAGAGAGCACTGGCAGCTCTTCCAGAGGACTAAGTTTGATTTTCAGGACCCACTTGGTCGCTCACAATCATCTTTGACACCCTCTTGTGGCCTCCTCAGGCATTGCATGCACACGGTACACAGCCACTCATACACATACCGTGTAGAATAACATTAAGAGCAGAACCAAATGCTTTTCATGCCCCCTTCTGGCCCTTCCCACTACTTATCCCTGAGCTGGGCTGGTTTGAGATGCCCATAACATACAGCAACAGCACTACCTGGGCTTCCTCTTTCCAGAGCCCTCTCTAAGGAAACAGCATGCATCCCCACGCCTGGGGAAGCTGCCCACTCCTTTGAACTGGTGCATTGTGGGAAATAGTCAGCCAGTGCCCTGAGAGGAAGAGCCGGAAGGTGCTTGAGGGAATAGTAAGAAGAGAACCCAGACCTCAAAAATCTTCCCAACTAGTGGGAATGGTCCAGAAGGCCATAGATCAAGGTAAGCAGTGACAAGAAATGGCCTGCGATCAGGGACACGCCTGCCCTTCCCTGGGTAAGGTTGCCCCTTACGGAGCCAGGATGTGGCGCTTTGCCCCGCCCTCCACCTCCGAGAAGCAGGCACTGTGAGCGTTTGTCTTCGCTGCCTTGCTCGTCCAAATGCTGTACTGTCCCTATTCACCATGGAAACTCCCCAGTCACTCTCATTCCTGGCTATCTCCTAAATCACCCGCTTGCATCTGTATCCATCCCTCTGAGCCAAGCTCTCGCCACAGGGCTGCCTACGTGGTCCTGTCGCCTCTGCTTTGGCCATTTCAGAAGCAGCTGCCTCCTTTCCAGTCCATTCCACTTATGGTAGCCAGGGTTATCAAAGCGCCAATGAGTTCACGCCACCCTCTGATTATAATCTGACGGCGAAGCCTTTCCAGCAAAGCAAAATCAACAACCTGCATGCGGATCTTGTCTCCTTATCAACCTCTCATCTTTCTGCTTCCCTGACAGTTCCATGCTGGTCCACCCACAAGGGCCCGGAGTGTTGCTATGGTTTCAGCGCTGTCACCGACCCTTTCTGAAGCCCATCTCCAGCACCTTCACCCAGGTCAGCCGCCACTTTCTTGGGGAGTCTCTTGGCTGACACTTGATCAAGCCCTTTGCCACACGTTCTCAGAATGCTATTCTGCTGGCCTTCAAGGCATTTAAGTTACGTATGACACATTTAATTGCTTCTTTGATACCTCTCACTTTGACAATGGATGTGGTAACACCAACCATATCTATTATCTTTGATTATTATATTTTCAACGTCTGTCACAGTGCCTGGTAGCTACCCATTCAAGGACTTTTTATAGTTTCCTGTTTGAGGCAAAGTCTTACTCTGAAGCCCAGATTAGATGCAAACTCATTGTTCTCCTGCTCCTCCAGTGCTGATATTATAGGCTTGTATCACCACCCCTGGCTGTTAAAGGCATTTGAGTAAATGAATGAATGAATGAATGAATGAATTAATATCTTCCTTGAATCCCTGTGGACTATGTCTCTCATTTATTTTGCACTTCTTTATATCCATCCAACCTTTTCCCTGTCTGGCAAATGGAGCTAATCAAATTACGTTATTGAAGAGAATGTAAGGGCTGCAGAGGCAACAGTGTAGAAAGCTGCTTTCTGGACAAGCACGAGAGTCTGAGTCCAGATCCTGAGTACCAATTTAAAAGTAAAGCGCCGTCACGTGTGTCTGTAGCCCCACTGCTAGCAAACAGGCAGATTCCAGGAGCTTACCGGCCAAGCTGCAGGTCTAGTGAGAAACCCGAACCCTATCTGAACGCAATGAGACGTTACAGAGCAGGACACCTGACATCCTCCTCCGGACTTAGCACAGGTGCATGAACCAGCACATACATACATGTGCACTCACATGCACACACACACACACACACACACGGCGGGGGCGGTGAATCATGATGATCCTTGTTGATATGTTCACCATGAAGGCTACAATACAGTGGGTACTGAAAAATTGCTTGATCTCTATTTTCTATTTCTTTCTATAATTCATCTTATTTCATTCGAGCATGAATGTAGGGAAAGGAACTTTTCTCTCTTTCATCTTCACCTCAGCAGCCCCTGCACCCCCAAGGCCTCACACACAGTCGGCAGATGGGCACGGATACCTCTGTAGTTGCTCGGTAGGGCTGAACCTCCAGCTCTTATTCTCTCTCCCCTCCCTTTCCAAGACTCCATCCTTAATGATCTCATCTCCCTGGAAAGCATCTTCTCTGATCACATAACTCTTGGCCTTCTCTGGTTAATTCATTTTTGATCAACAGGATGGCTCCGCGGCTCCATTCCTGTGTAGCGTAGCCTCTGGAGTCCCCCTACAGCACCGCAAGGCAGTCAGCTCATTTGAACAAATTGCTTAAGATGTTAAATTACATTCGACTGTCCTTAGGAAGAAATGTTTTTTAAAGAAGGAAGAGGATGAATATCAATCGTGCTCCTTCACGCAGTCTTCAACACGGTCTGATTTCACTGCTCACAGCCCCCAAGGCAGGTTTGTACTGTGTCTGAGACTTATCCCGAGTGGAAGGCTAAGATTATTTACACTGTCTTCAGCTGACACTCAGCAGGAAGGCTCTAGAAGCTTGGTCCCACGCTCACAACACAGAGGGGATAGTCTTGACCTTGAGAAACGTGTACTGAAGTCGGGACAATTCTGCCGCTGACTGGTACGGTTATGTGCCCTCTGTCCATGTTCTTCCGCTTCCTGCTCTCAGTCATCCCTGATAACCTGGGTATCTTCTAAGCCTCTCTCAGACATCAGCTATCTCTAGATATTTTCTATTCTTTCTTAGAATATTCTTCTTTAATTGGGTTGAGCTTGCAACTTGAACACACTTTGATGTTTGAATTCGACCCTCTGGGTTTCTTTGTTAGATATTTTTCTCCATTGTTAGGGTGTGAGATATGTCAGGTTGGGGAAGTAAATCTATCCTCAGCCCCGGATTCAGTGACTGGGGCACACTCTAAGCTCAATAAATGCTTGCTGAATTGAGCTGATAAACCTATTTAAGTGAGAGAAATCACACATACGTTGAGCACCAATTACATCTTTCCTGCTTAAAAATACGTAGGTATGGATAGGTATGGATTGCTCCTAGATCCTGTCATTTTTATACTTGAGATTTTTTCTTTTTGAAATGACAGAAATGCGTATTAAGTTTCATAAGCAAAATGAAAGATATATATATATATATATATATATATATATATATATATGAAAAGGGCTGTGGAAAGCCAGAAGTGGGGTTAGCACAGATGCCTCCATCCCTCCCAGTTCCTTGATCTACTCACACAGCCCCTCTCCCCCAGACACACCCCAACTTCCAAAGAGAAGGCCTTCCAGGGACATCAACCCAACATGGCACAACAAGGTATATATAGTAATACAAGGCACAAACCCTCACTCACATAAAGATTAGACCAGGAAATCCAGTAGGAAGAAAAGGGTTTTAAGATCAGGCAAAAGAGTCAGAGATGACACTCCCACAAAACACCATGCCAACAAATACAATATATATGCAGAGGACCGAGTACAGACCCATGCAGGCTCCATGATTGCTACTTCAATCTCTGTGATCTCCGTGAACCTTGCTTAGTTGATTCTAAGAGTCATGGTATTCTCCTGGTATTCTTTGCCTGGATGTCTCTTACAATTCCTCCTCCCCCTCTTCTACATGGTTCCCCAAGCCTTGAGGGGAGGGATCAATAGAAACTTCCAACCTGAACTGATACCTGAGAGTTCTACATCCAGCTCAGTAGGCAACAAGAAGAAACAGAGAGGGAGAAGAGAGAGAGAGAATGAAAGAGGGAGAGAGAGAGAGTTATAGAGAAATTGAGAGACACTGGACCTGACTTGGGCTTCGAAAACCTCAAAGCCCACCCCTAGTGACATTTTTCCTTCAACAGGGTCACACCTAATAGTGCCACTCCCTGGTGATTAAGCAGTCAAATCTATGAGTCTATAAGGGCCATTCTTATTCAAACTGCCACAGAGCTTAAAAAAATAGTGTTAATGAGATATGACATTCTAAATACACTCTGATGTAGATAAAAATGTTCTTTTTCTCATTAGTCTTCTGATGTGAATGTGGTGTCCCTCATAGACACATGTGTTTGAACACTTAGTTCTCCACACAGTGAGGCTGTTTTGGAAGGTTGTAGGGCTTTTGCCAAGTGGAGCCTTGCTAAAGGAAATGGGTTGTTGGGGTGTGGTGCTCCTTGAGACTTTATTGCTTGGCTCTACTTCCTTTCAACTCCTGCTTCCTGAGTATGCATAGAGTGTGGCCAGCCCACCTTTAACTCCGGCCACCGTGCATGCTGTGTCTGCAGCATGCCTTCCATGTCTTCCCTGCCATGACAGATATCATCTCTGTGGTACTATAAACTGAAGTAAACCCACCCTCCCTTGAGTTATGCTTATGAGGGTACTTTATTGTAGCAATAGAAAGTGGCTCTTTTGATGATACTTGTAAGAGTGACTTGTATAAGTATATACATTTTATTCACAGTAAAGGTAATAGAACCACACCTAAGAGTCCATGAAGTGGAGGTCAGCTGACAGCCAGAGCATTTAGGCCTGTCTAGCCATATTCCCCACATACTGTCATGACTTGCTTTAAAGCTCAGGTATTAAAGAATATATAACTGAACACAAATATAATGCAGTATATCATCTCATAACCTTTCTAACCCTGGTTAGAGGACCTCCCGTTATTTTTGTTTTAAGGAACAAACAATAGTATTTATTCTGCACTTATGTGTTGGGTGATGGCACCTGGCATGACAGGTGTCACAATAGACAGATCAGGTGGCCAACAGGTGCTAGTCATATCTTACCCTATTCTAGGAGTAGCTACTGTGCTGAACAAGAACAAGGAACCCTGAACTTTGTGCTTGCTACATGTATCTTGGGCATAGATGGGCTGGTATGATGTCTCCATAGGCATGGACTGCTGTCAGCATTGTGGGTGAGCTTTATGGGTTTGTCCTGGAATCAGTCTCCAGGAAATTTTGAGCATGCTCTGTGCATGGACCACCCTTAATAAGTGAGACAGATGCCCTTGGGATGCAGGTCCATAAACATCCACACTCACGGATGCTGTTGTATGAAATAGAGGTGGAGGACAAACTAGTGCTCTATAGCAGGGCAGAAGAGAGCTAGGCAGAGAAAACTAAACTGACTGCTGGGAGAAAGAAGGCAGAGCCAAGGAGATGCTACGACAGACAGATGAACCAGAACCTTGCTAGTAAGCCACAGCCATATGGTGATACAGAGATGAATAGAAATGGGTTAAATTAAAATATAAGAGCTAGCCAATAAGAATCTAGAGCTAATAGACCAAGCAGTGATTTAATTAATACAGTTTCTGTGTGTTTATATTGAGGCTGAGCAGCTGGGAACAAGCGGCCTCATACAACAAGACATTTGGAGATTTGGGGCCAATTTCTGTCAGTTTGATAGGACAGTGGCAATCATTTGTTTCCAGTATACCCTGTGTACCTGTGGCTTGTGGTCTGGAAGAGAAGGCACAAAACCCTGGCATACGACTACCCTTCTCCAGCCCACACTGTTTTTGGGGCCCTCCCAGCCTTACAAAATCAACTCTTCAAATTATTATTATTATTACTATATTTTATGCGTATGGATGATACACAGATATACATGCGTATTACATGTATATCTGTGTATCCTGGGCATGCCTAGTGCCCTTGGAAGCCAGAAGAGCATGTCAGAGCCCCCCTGGACCTTGAGTTACAGATGCTTGTGAGTTACTGTATGGATGGTGGGAACCAAACCCAGGACCTCCCGAAGAGCAACAAGTGCTTTTGACTGCTGATCCAACTTTTTGGCTCCCAAACCATTATTTTTTTTGGTTAAAATAAAAAGCCCTTGGGAAAGAAGAGACATTTTCCCCCTAGCATTTGGTTCTGAGCCACTAGTTCACACAGTCTTGCTTTTATTTTCCTGTCTCCCGTTTTGGTCCTTGGTAGGGATAGCCTGTCTTCATCTCCTCCACATGATGTAGGGAGAAGAACTAGATAATTAGAAAGCAGAGGCATGGCTTGGACGACAGGCACAGCTTCAGTCCAGTGACTTTTATTACCTTCCTTCATTCCTTCAAAGTCTCCCCTTTCTTCAAGACACTTAAATGTTTGCGCCACTCCAGCTCATTCAGGACTCCTCAAGAGAGTAGAAGGGGCCTTGGCTCCCCCAGAGACTGAACAGTGTCACCAGTAAGATTGAAGCCAGTAGAGACCAGCATTGGCAGGAAACAGCAGGGGACAACAGACCATCAGCTGTGCCCTCTTCAAGAAGAATTTAATGAACATTTGATGGTGCCCAAATGCCTATCCAATCCTCAGATCAAAGCCAAGGATGTTGCTGTAGCATCGTCTCACAGATACACAAATGGAAGGGCTAAGAAGGGAGGCTCATTACTGGGATCAAGGTGCATGCTGGGAGAAAGACACTCAGCCTAGATGTTTGTGCATAAGCTCACGAGTGGAACTAGACTGCACAGCCACAACCAAGGGCAAGGGGCTGCGGGGAGCAGACATTTGACTCTGCCTTCATTTCTCAATTGGAAACTCTCTGCCTCTTTCCTTTCTGCTTCGTTCTCCAAAGTTGCCCTATTTGTTTTACTTTCTGGGACAGGCTATGATGGGTTAGTCAGCTTCTCTTCCCTGGCAGGGCAGAGCTCGCCACAGGGATACTCTGCCATGGCTCAGAAACAATTGTTCCATTCTAAGCCAGCGTAAAAATGGTGTATCCTGCCTTATGACACGTGTATCAGTTATTTTTCTTGTTTCTCATCGCTGTGATAAAATCCTTGACATGAAGCAGCTTGGCCTAGAGTTAAGGGGGTTACACTCAGTCGCCACAGTGGGGGAGGGACCACAGTTGCATCTGCAGGAAGGAAAGCATTAAATAGGAAGTTGGACATGCTATAAAATTTCAAGGCCTAACCCTAGTGACCTATATCCGCCAGCAAAGCTCCACCCCATAAAGGTCCCACAACCTTCCCAGACAGTTCTATCAGCTGGAAAATAAGAGTTCAAGAACATGAGCCTTTCGGGGACATTTCACTTTTAAATCATAACAACTAGTTGTACGTCTATGTCTATAGCATGGAGCAGAGCTGTAAATTGACTTAGAACGTTTACAATCACTCAGATACAAAAATAGCCATCTGCAAACATACATTTGTTTTAGAAATATGTTGAAAATATTTCATGAAACACTGTAATCTAAACACTGTGGTATTTTCCATTCCTTTCTGTCCAATTGGACAAAGGATTGTTTATTATCCTGTGAGCTGCCTGGAAACTGCTTAAGAAGTTGCTGTTGGTGCTGGCAGGCTGCGGGCCCAGTCCTGGGCCATCTGATTCACTATTAATCTCCTTTGGTAAGCTCAGCTGTCTGCATGCTGTGGTGATGCCCAGAATTTGTGTCTCTAGCCTAGTCACCCTCTGTATCTCACTCATACACACTCTACCTCTGGTTCGGCCACAGTCTCTGGATCACAGACCAGCACTTTAACAGATTCCTCTGGCTTCAGCTCTGCCTGAGCTACCTTCAGAATCCTCAGCCAGACCACCTCCCTTCTCTGTTGGAAATCGTCCCTCATCTTATGTAGAGAGAAACACAGTTTCTCCATGACCTTCAAGACCAACCTGCCTCAGATGCCCTGGCCACCTCCTCAGTCACTCTGTTCTGCCTGCCATTTGCCCACACCAGCTACACACTTCCCTCCAGGTGTTTACTCTAGGTGCTCCCAGGGCCAGGAGCGCTTTTAAAAGCATGCATATGGCTCAAGGTATTAATAGTGGTTCTCCAGAGAACACAAAGGAATGCGTTCCAGCCATTGGTAACCATGGGGGACCGATTCCAGGATTTTCTGAGATACTAAAAATGCATAGACACTCAAGTCCTTTATAGAAAGTGGCTTAGTATTTGTGTCTAATTTGCATAAAGCCTCTCATTTACATGAGATCATCTCCAGATCACTTGGAATGATACAACATAAATACTAGGGAACCATGTTACATTGCACTCACCAAAAAACAGTGATAAGAAAATAACTGACTGTGCTCTGATCTACAACTTATGGAAACCATGGATGTGAGATCCATAAATTACAAGACTGATGATATAGGATTAAAAAAGGACTTATCATTGTTAACTGGCTCCTTAGGATTGTGGAGCCAGCTCCCATGCCCAGCAGTCCGCAAGCTAGAGAGCAGGAGGGCTGTTTCGAGTTCAAAGGCAGAATAAAATCAAGGTTCATCCAGCTAGGAGACGTCCAAGCAGGGGAATTCTCTTTCCTTTGGAAAGGGTTATGGCTTTGTTCCACACAAGATTTCATCAGTTTGGACAAGGCACATTCTTCCACAACTTACTTCTTCAAATGTTAAACTCATCACAAAAGACCTTGAAACGTAGTCTCAGAATAATGTTTGGCCAAATATCCAGGCATCCTATGGCCCAGTCAAGTTGATATCTGTAGCTGACCAACATTCTTCTTCTGATACAGTCCCTGGGGTTTGCTAAGCATGGCTTTAGCACTGAGACTTTTCCTAGCCAATTATTTATAACAGAACTTCCCTTCCTTACCATGACCCAGTGACTCGTCTCATGGTTCTTTCTCCAAAGCACTTCCCACTAACCTGCCACTTAATGTTTATCTATCACCATAATTTATTCACTCTTTTCACACAGTGCTATTTATCTAAGACCATAAAGTCTTCAGAGGACAGGGACCTTGCTTTGTTGGCAGCTGTATTTTTAGTACCTCAAATAATTCCCAACAGAAAACAATTGCTTATATGTTGTTTACTACCTGGGTCTATGGCCAGTGAACAATGTCATTTTGAGCTACATATCCTCAGTTCATTCAGTGTGGGACTATTTGGTGTGTATGCATGTGTGTGTGTATGTATGTATGTGTATGTATGTATGTATGTATGTATGTGTGTTTGTCTGTATGTGTGTGTATGCATATGTATGTATTATGAATGTACATATGCATGGATGGATGTGTGTGTGGTATATGCATGCACATGTGTTCTGTATCATGTTTATGGATGTCAGAGGCCAATGTGGGGTATCTTCCTTGGTTGTATACCTCCCTACTTTTTGAGCCATGGTCTCTCACTGAACCCTGAGCACAGTGATTTAGCTAAACTTACTGCCATCCTAACTGGGACTGTGGTGGCACAGAGTCAGCCAGAGAGGTCCCTGGGTGTAGTAAGTCTACACACTGAATTACACGGGTGTTAAACCGTGTATTTTCTTTCCTTGGTCATGGACTGTCAGGAGGTGTCTACCTATTATCTATAAAGTTCCGTGGAAAGTGAGTTTTCAGAGGACAGAAACAACTTGAGGACACTATGGTCATTCAGAGAAGGGAGCGATCAGAGCTCACTAGTAAAATGGAGTCTCCCTGTGGAGATGGAGCCCTGAGAGCAGGATTGAATCTGGAGATGGAACTGAGTAGAACTGGTATGTCAGACCAAGGACCAAGCCTGAGCATAAGTACAGGGTCAAGAGCATAACTGTGGCTGAAAACCAGCAGGTAGTTCTGCCGAGTAGAGCCTCCAGAAAGTGCCAGAAAGTGAAGACAATCGCTGTGCTGGGAATGGGTGGGTCAGGTACATTCAAGGGATGTGCAATTCAAGTCTCCAAGTTTGACTCCAAGTTTGACTCTCCAGTGAGTTGGTTGGCTGGCCAGTATGACACTGGATCTCCTCCCCTCTCTGATGCGGGAAGCTCGGACAGCCTCCGCTCTCCTGTCTAGGGTTCCTCTGATGTTCAACAGGAGCAGGCGAGATCACGGCAACCCCTGGAATCACCTAGAGTCCAGAATCAGCGAGAGCCTGCATCTGTGAAGTTCTGGTTCTGCTCGCTAGCTGTTTAATTGATTCTCACGCCTTCAGTTGCACAAAAGCACCTGGTTAATGCTGACTCCAGCCCTAGCTCTCTCCATGGGAGGCGGGCAGAGAGGGCGGGCACCTAACTGAGTGACAGAGCCCTGGTTTCCCTCTTGCTTTCACCGCTGCTCCCCATTGACTCAGACTTGCTCAGGACCTGTGCCAGGAGTTGCTATGGCATTACTTCTCACCTCCCTCCTTTTAAAAACCACCAACTTCTCATCCTTTTACCCCTTTGTAGAACAAGGTTGAAAGGTGCTCTTAGTTCACTGGGCCTCTGACTTTCTCTTTTTCTATATTTTTTTCTTTAACATTTTTTCCATCTCTGTTCCCCTATCTGTCTCCACTTCTGTCTGTCTGTCCCTTTATTCTCTTTCCTCTTCTTGGTCTCTCTGACACATAATGGAGTGTTTTGAATCAGAAAGAGTCCATGAGGAACAATGAAGATTAGGGCTGGGATATGGGTCTAGGCCCAGCTCTGTCCCTTAATAGCTGGCCTTCCCTGGGCAATTGTGTCTCCTCTCTCAGCGTAGGTAATCCCAGTGAACACAGGTGTTTACAGAAAGAGAAGGTAAAAAGAAGCCATGGAAGAGAAACCATTCTCCTTGGGCCAAGAGGTCCAGGGTCTTCTGTTACAGGCTCTGCCCTCTGTCAAGTTTGTGTCTTTGAGTACGTCTCGCTGGCGCTCTAGTATCTAACTTGATGAAATGAAGATCACAGCAAACTTTGGGGGCAAAGGAGAAGTGATGACCCAGCGGGCAGTTACGGCATCCTGCTCAGAGAGGCTAAGGCTTATTTTCAGCTGCATGGTCTTGGGAAGGTACTCATTAATAATTCTTAGCGTCCTTTGTCCATGTATCATGTGTCAGGTGGCATGGTGAACTCTTATACTGTCCCAGTATTTATTTCTAGTGCTAGGAATGGGTTAATTTTATTTCATCCTTTTTTTTTCTCTTTTAAGTCAGGGTCTCATACACTCCAGATGGGCCTGGAGCTATCTAAATGGGGGTGATCTTGGATTTTTGACCCTTCTGAGAGTTTCCCTAGTGCTGGAGAGTACAGGTATTCACTGCCAAATCTTGTGTAGTGCTGGGACCCTAACCCAGGGCTTTTCACACGCTTGGCAAGTATTCCACCAGCTAAGTTATATCCCAGCCCTGCTTGATCTATTTTGTATGAAAAAGAATGGGGCTTGGGAAGGCTCAGGTGAATGCTAGGAGTATGAAGCAGGGAGAGAGATGCTCTGTTGACTTTTGAGCCCATATTTTGTCATTGGAGGACAGTGGCACAAGCTTCTGCGTGAGTCTCTCAAGTTCACGGGTAAATTGTTATGCAAAGCACACAGTAGTTAGATGCTACTGTGAAGATTAAGTAAGATAATACACATTGGTGACTTAGGGCACACTGTGTATGCCTACACCATTTGTGTGTGTCTGTGTGTGTCTGTGTGTGCAGGTGATATATATGTGTGTCTGTGGATACCAGAGAACCCCTCTAGTGTTCTTCCTCAGTAGCCCTTCACTTTGCTTTATCAGACTGGGTCTCTTACTGGCCTGGGTCTTGCAGAACAGGCTAGGCAGGTTGTCTCTTCAGAAAGTCCCAGCCTTTCTCCTATCTCCAGTAGCAAGAAAACAAGCGTAGGGTGTAACACCCGAATTTGGTGTTACCCCCTCGGTACAGTTCGCGCGCAGCTGTACCGAATGCGAGTCCGGACAAGGCCTGGAGGTTGAACAAAAGAGACAGAGACCATGGGTCATTCGAAAGGAGATCAGCCGAAAGCGGTTTATTCAAAGTTGGGGGAGCCTATTTCTACCTCACTGCAGAACAAAGATCTCTCTGCCCAGGAAGGTGGGAAATTACCATATTAACAATAGGTAAGATGCCTGCAGCTAGTCACCAGGTGGGCAGGGATAGCACGGAGACACACAGGAAGCTTAGTTAACTGACTGTAATCTGTCCTCACCAATGCAGCCCAGGAATAAGGGAGACCAGGGCCCTTACAGTAGGGCACCATGACTGGCTTTTCAATGTAGGTCCTGGGAATAGAATTCATGTCGCAAGCACTTGCCAACTGAACTCTCTCCCCACCCTCATGCCATCTTAAATATTTAGTTTTGTAATATGCAAGACAAAATATGTACATAATATGAGTGTATGGTCTCGACTTTTTAAAGTGTACTACTCAGATGTCTCTCTCCGGCATCCCTCCCGGCTTTTGACTCAGAACTGACATGACTCATTCCTCAGTCTGTCAGCTGACAGTAGGAGTTCCCAGACCACCCTAGGCATCGATGACAACGGGATCCGACGCACTCTGACTTCTGCATTAATTAGATGTGAGAAAGCAAGCAGCTCTATGAAACTACATCTTCATGTTTCCTAGCTCGGTACTTCCACCGTGCCTTGCAGGCGCGCCCCTCAGAGCCACGTCGATTCAGAATTCTGCCTCTGACTGCTGAATGAATCACAGGCTTGCTACTGAGTTTCACCCCGTGTTCCCAAAAGGGAAACTGTGTCTTGAGAAGCAGGGGAAAAGAACAGTCAGGCAAGGGGCTTTGGATAATTTAGGCCAAATATATAAATGCCAGGCTAACCTCCACTCACACAAACAGTAGGCATTCGTGGATCCTTTCTCAGTCCTTGGTACTGGGGAAACAATTAGGTGAGCGTGGCTTCCTTTCTGGAGGAGGGGAAGGGAAAAGGAAGAAAGAGCTTCCTCCTTACGGCTTACTTAGGGCTTGACATTTCAACTCTTCCAACAGCCCATTTGCAGCATGTGTTATCTATCGTTCCTAGTCTGAACTGGGCTTGAAGTTCAGAAAGTTCAGGAGTTTGCTCAAAGATCCTGGTGGAAGGAAGTGAAGATATGGGACTGATGGCCCTGCTGCCATTGCATTATATCTGCTTAGAGAAACTCTTGTTGCATGGGGAGGAGACACCCAAATAATGGCTCATGAAGAGAGAGGTGTCTGGAATGTGAGCCCTGTGGTGTATAAGGGTCAGCAGTGAGCATTTGAGAGCAGCTGTGGTTGATCTTCCGTTCCTAACCTCATATCATGGCTCTTTACAACCCATATTATATCAATCTCTCATTCTACCGATAAATGCTCAGGAAATTTTAAGGTCTGAAGGGTAGAGTCCCATGGAAGACAAGCGTTAATGACGGGCAGGTCTGGCCTTCCTCCTGCAGGTGGAAGTCAAACTGTAGGGTAGGGTGCCTACAGAATCCTTAAACATGGTGCTCACCATGCAAACTCTCCTCTCACTCCCCTTGGTGCCAAAAGAGCTAGAGTCCTGAGCTGGGCCTTGAACCTGTGCACTGTGAGGCATCAGCCCACTGCTTAGACAGCCTTTCCACTCAGTCGCTGGTTCTTTCCGGGTCCGGTCATCCACATCCTGCTTCTTTCTTTCAGGGCTTCATGAGCAGCTTAGCTTCTCCACCAGCTGGGGGCGTAGGTCAAAGGCTTGCTTTTCCATAAGGCCTGGCTTCTTCCCAAACGGAGGAACGAAGCAACCTTCTGCCTGCTTCATCTTAGCCCTTTGCCGATGCTTTTACAATCGATCATCACAGAGCCCGCCTGGGAATGTCGCTGGTCATGAATGCACCCGCTCATGGAGGAGATTTGATCATCTTGGATTCTTCCTCAGGGTCTGGCACAGGGCCTTGCTCCCAGCACACACTCAGTAAAGTCTATGGTACTTAGTAGCGACCTGTGAAGCATGAAGAATGATTCTGCTTTTGGAGTCGTCCTCGGCCTGTGTGCCGTCAGACCATCCCTCTACCTCCTGCTGCTCTGTGCTGGGTGGCAGGCTCTCATTCTTACAAAACCACAGTTCCCAGGGTCATCTCTCCAGGTCTGAGATCACTCTGTGTAGCTGGAACCTGACTCCTAGTTCTGTCTTTGCCATTAAACGTTATGGAGGAATTCAGATTCATTGGACTTCAGATTTCTCTTTAATAGAACGAAGGTGTTGAATTAATATTCTGTAAAGACCTAAGTACTGATCCATCTATCCCTTTGTTATCTGCATACATGCACACACTCTCTCACACAGAAGAATGTATCGAGTACCGTTTCTTTCCCAGATGACAGGGATTCTCAGTGAGTTCATCATGGCTCCTCCATGGGGGAGTGGTATACACTGGCATGCTCTTTAGAGAAGGTGATAGTCTACTCTGAAGCCAGCAGGAGGCAAGTTGTTGAGAATGAGGTGAGAGTCTAATGGATGGAAGTTGGAGGAAGGAAGCCTGGTTGCATCTCAGGATGATGGAGGAATTTTGTTTCATCAATCAGACAAGTTGCACAGCGATGTCCCTGTCAGCAAACATACCCACAAAGATGCTGCATGATTCCATAGTCAGTGACAGGAGATGCTCCCCTGCGTGGGAAAGACAGACTGGATGGCTCTCAAATGGGCATTTGACTCTAAATTTAGGATTCTAAAAGGCTAGCTCTCTGCTCTTCAAAGTCAATGGTTTTGAATATCTTTATGGAAAACAACATAGCTATAGCTTTAAAGAAGCCCCGTGGAATCCAACAAGTAAACCTGAACTTCTAAGTCTGTTCTCTGGATCCTATTTCTCTTATTTCCCAAGAAACCTGCAGCTTCATGGGTCGAGAGAAATGGCTCCATTGTTGAGGGCACTTACTGCTCTTTCAGAGGACCTGACTTTGGTTCCCAGCCTCTCATTGGGCTTCTTACAACCACCTGCAACTCATCTCACAACTGCCTGCAACTCCAGTTCTGGGGGGGGGGGGAGGTGTTCTGATACCCTCTTCTGCCTCTGCAGGCACCTGCACAGTGTAGTGTAGATAAACACAAGTCCACACACACATACATACATGCATGTGCACATACATACTCACCCACCACCACCACCACAACAAACAACAACAACAACAAACAAATAAATAAATACATCTTTAAAACCTGGGCTTGGAGAGAGTTCAGAGGTTAGGAACATATACTATTTTTCTCTAGGCGCAAATTCAGTGCCAGGGAATTTAATGCCCTCCTCTGCCTCTGAGGGAGCCCATTCACATGAATGTACCCACACAGACCTACACTCATACCCATTAAAAAGACATGAAATAAAACCATAGCGTCAGAGGTCCTTTGATATTCTTGTGACGGAGCAGATCTGTTCTGTGATACGACGCTGGTCTCAGTCTGTCGCCCTCTCCTGTCCCTGTAGCCCTGTGACCACGCTCTCATTTTGTCCTTGCTGTTTTGTCTTGGATCACCAGGTTAAGGATCTTACTGTAGGAACAGGCAGCAGGCTGTCCTATCTCTAGGTCTGCCTGTGATTCTGTCACGCTCTGAGGCTAGGGCTTTGGCCAACAAGTGTCTCCTCGGCTCCTTCCTGCAGTGTCTGTGCGCACGCGGCAGCTTGTCTTCTTTCTGTCCTCTTCCTGTCCCCTTCTCCCTCTCTCCCAGCTCTGGGGACCTCCACTCATATTCACATTGTCTAAGTTCCTCCCAATTGGTTCTCATATTGACAGTAAGAGATGGACATTAGCCTTTGCACCCCTGTCATGAATGAGGCAACTAGGCCTCAGAGAAGGCAAGTCACCTGAGGCTTGCAGTTTCTCGGCAGGAAAGCAGTCAGCTGGGGTCATGTAACTAGATCAGCCAATGTTCACCGTCTACTTCATGGAAAACCAGTCTTCCCCTACCCCGCACCCTGCCCAGCCTGACCTGGCTCTTCCTGCCCGCTCTCTCAGATTTCTCGCTACTCACAGATAGATGTCCCACCTAGCTTGTGTTGCACCATCATCATCATCATTTATGCCCCGGCTGTGCTGAAGCACGCATTGGCAGCTGGTTTATGGCGGGTCTCCAGTTGTTCCTATCCTGGGCAGTCCTCAATGCTTGTGTTATTGTCATACCCAAGGTTCTACAGTCTTCCTTTATGCCGTCTCTCCAGTGGTTTTGTGGGGCCTTCCTCTTTGCCTTATTCTGTCCACTCCTCAAAGCAGTGCTATCTTTGGATATCTGATATTCATTCTCATAACATGGCTGAAGTATCACAAGTGCTGTTGCCGTATCCTGTAGCTCACTTCCTTCTGCAGGCGGAGATATTTCTTAATGTCATCACTGCACACCTATCTCTTTGTGCGACGCCTAGAATCTTCCTGAGACACACCACCTCAAACACATTCAGCCGCTGTTTTGAGGAGCATTTCACTGTCCAAGTTTTGGGGTTGTAAAGAAGGCAGCTACAAGCGTCTCATACACTTGTAATTTTGTTGTTGCCGTTATGTCTCTTTCTGACCAAACCTTTCCCAGCACCTGACATGCAGCCCTTGCTATCCCTACCAGCCTCTTGACATCTGAAACAGTTCTATCCTTTAAACTGAGGTTTCCTCCCACATAGACAAAGTTGACTGCTTGAGGTCCTGATTCTTTATTACAATATTAAAATCCTTGTGCGCCCTTCCCATGTGCTGTATCATAGTCTTCTTGATGTTTACTTTCACACCAAGGTTTTCACTGACTTCCACCACTCTATTTACCACGGCCTGCAGCTCATTTGGACTTTCAGCAAGTAGTGCTGTGTCACCAGCAAAACGTAAGTTGTTGCTTCCCGCACCACCTATCTGCACGGCTATCTCCCTGTCCTCCAGGGCTGTTGCTACTGTTCCGATCTACTTTTATTTTTACCATGTTCATGCACAGTCCCATGAAGTTCTCACTCCATGTTGGACATGAATTTTAAGCATTTGATAGCCTTTCACCACATCTACAGTAGGCATACTTTGCTGTAACCATTTTGATATTGAGAAAGTTGAGGCCTAGCGAGTTGAATAGCACAGCCACACAGCTTTTAACAGGCAGGGCCAGTGTACTTTGGGCATCTGGTGGAAGAGCCTCAATTCACAACAAGTCAACCATAGTATGTAGAGTTCTGCCTGGGTAATTTATGTCTTCTCCAGCAGTAGCAGCTAAGATGGTAAGATTCGGTGACACGGGTCCTCAATGGGGCTGGGTGAATGTCCCTTTCTAGAGATGTCAAAGAACAGTTACCCTACAAAGCTGCTTTAACATGGAGACTTTTCAACTCAGGTTGATAAGTCAAACAGTAGTGTGTGTGTGTGTGTGTGTGTGTGGAGGAGAGAGAGAGAGAGAGAGAGAGAGAGAGAGAGAGAGAGAGAGAGAGAAAGAGAGAGAGGAGCAAATCACAGATGTTTCTGCATAGATTAAATCGGTAAGACTGGGATTTTTTTTTATTTCTACCTGGCTGTATCAGAATGTCTCACTCTGCTACCATGGATAGCTGAAGTTGTAGCCTAACAAATAGATCTTCCCTGTTGCTCTGTATTTGGCAGATTGAAATTCTGTGCTTGAAACCAAGAGCTGGGAAGGATTCTGAGGTCACATTTGGTTGCAGCAAGAAAGAAACAACAATCTATTAATAATGTTTGTCGTATGTAAGGGAGGTGAAGGTGATGCGTGTAAGTTTTCTGTTGTCATACTCTGATTCTTTATCCTGGATCTTTCTTGCTCATTTTATTCTCATTTAAGAGAAACTGACCTTTCCCTAGCCCACAGTGTATCCTTAGCTTTTCCTGGGCTGCACCTAGGTCATGGGGGGAGGCTCACTATAAACCATGCGAAGAACGGACACAAAGGAGAGAGGGGAGAAGTTTACCCAGAAACGGGTTCTTTGTGTATATTTCCGATGTTCTTTCATGATTTAAATAAAGCACAGGGGTAGAAGAGAGTCTTTCCTACAGTATCTCCCTGCATTCTTTCTTCTCGGAAGTCACGGCAATACAAAACGGCAGCTCTCCTGCTTTGGATCTGCTTGCCCAATGACATGAACAGTTCTAGTGGCCAGTGAGATCGTCAAGTGAGATCTACAATGTTCTCTGAAATGCTCTCTGAGCTCAGTTTCCTCTCTTCCGGGTTGAAAGCCACATGACCTTACCTTGCAAAGCTCTCTATTCAGCCTCCCGTGCCATTCTCCAGCACACTGCCCTGCTTTATTTTCTTCATGCCTGCGTCGCTGGCTTGTCTCCACTTTCTTACTCATTTATCTACTTGTTAAGGTCGTCACAAACGTGCCTCTGCCTGCCAATGGCAGAAGATGAGTGGTAGGATATGCATGGGAAATTGGCACACAACGTGGGGCTAAGCTTAGCGGGCCCTCTTCCCCCTATAGCATGGGCAACTTACCTGTCTAGATGAAACTACTATCATCTATAGCATCTGTGCGTTTGTATAGGTAACTTTTGTTTTTAGTTTCCTTATTCTCCCATGTATCCTCCATACTTCTGAGATCAAGAAGAAAATGTGAGATTGATGCTAGACATTAGATGTCTGCTCTCTGAAGTGAACGGAAGCTGCTATTTCAGTGTTCCTTGTGGGGTTTGACCAGCTGGCACATGGAGACAGTGTTCTCTTGCCGTCTCCCAGAGCTCCAAAAATCCTCACCGCTCACATGCCTCTCTGACCTTGAAGATATCTTCCCGCTGTGCATATCCACCTGCTTTCCATCAAATCTGTCACAGGCCGGAAATAACCGAGAACTCACAATTCCATTCTGAGAGTGAATTGTGTCTCTTCATTCAAACAGCCTTCCGGGACCAAGTCCAAAAACTCCATGCAGACAGGCAGAGCCTTGTGCCCGGTGTTCTCCAAGCTGACGTTTGTTCTGTATCTCTCCCACTCGCCCCAAAGCTTAGCGAGTCCTCCTTGCATAAATAAAGACCTAAAGTCTAAAGCTTTAGGAGGAGGCACTCAAAGGCTTTCAAGTGTCTCAGCTTTTGTCCTTTTGACCCAAGATAAGTCTTAACCTTGGCTGTTTCCCCAGACATGCCTTGCACAACCCTCTCCTCTTGTGATCCCTGTGTGGGCATCACTTTATGGTGGATAGTATTCTCTAGTCTTCCTTACCATTACCAAGATGGCTCTCCCATGAGCCCCTCCCACCCTGCACATCCCCACGTTCATGGTTCGAAATCAAAGTTTTAAAATGTATCGTGTCCATATATTTTCCTAAAACCCAACCAACCCTCCTGGGAGCAAGTATAGTCTCTAATTTATTTCCGCGTTCTTAATGCCCAGCAGAGCATTTAGCCCAAATGGGAAAATCTGAAATTGAGCCACATCTTAGGGTTTAGAAATGAGAGAACAAAAGTTTAGAATGGAAGTTTCCTGTCCGTGTCTCCATAGCTGGCTGCTAGGGGAACACCTGACCACCACTCTCATATTTATAGTAGAGGCCATACAGTCAAATGTCACAAGGGGCCAATGACAGAAGATTAGTGATAGTGTAGGAACAGGGAACCTATCAACCTGGGAGAAACTATCTAGTGTCTTCAGCTGCCAGTCATCAGGTAGTCATGTAGGGTCATCACTACCAGACCGTCAAACTCTAAGGAACGTAGGAAACCTCACATACAACATCTTAGGACATTTTTCATCTTGCCAACTTGCTCTAATTAAAAATACCACATGGCCCAAAGCACACCCCCTCTGTGAGCCAGATGAGGCCTAGTCTGCCAGTTGGTGACCTGTGCTTTCTTTGTTCCTCCATGGGGCAGCTCTGGACAGAGGACCATGGGTTAAGTGTCTCAGACTTACAGAATCAGAGACAAGTTCCAGCTGCCTTTGTAGCTGAATGATTTAACGCTGCTGGTATTAGGCTGATCTCAGAGCCTTCAGCCCAAATGGGATGGACACCCTAGGGTTTCACATGGGTGCTTTGAAGTTGTGTCAAGTCCAAATGACAGTTTTCCTGGCCATTAAAAATGGTCCGGAAATGGACTCGGCTATGGATAAATGCAAATCAATACAAATTATGAAAGGGGCCCAGTGATGGATGGGCTGCCTGTCAAGAAAGATGGAATAATGACGAACTGCTGTGGGGGGGAGGTGATGATGTCTGAACGCCTGACTCTATGGAAGGGGAAGGCAATTAACCACATAACAGTCTGGTCCTGGGCTGGGGTATGGGGTGTTTAGCCTTAGAAGTGACCAACTCTTAATGTACACGGCGAGAGCCACGCAACTGGAGGCTCATCCACTCTGGCTTCAATAGCCATTTACTACGACAAAATGAGTAGGTATTGACCTTCCGACTCTAATGCAGGGTGTCAGTGTATTAATAACAGGCTGCTGCCCGCTGTGTCTAAATGCCGGGGATGAAAAGATGGCCGTCCTTTCAAAAAAGTCAAAGAGACGGTGTCACTCAGATCTGCTGTGATTGCTCCCAGGTTATCTCCCGGCACGCGTGAGTTTAGGGGGTCTGGAGGGCTGTGAAGGGGCACAGCAGGGAGCAGGATGGGCTCAGACTGGAGCGCTGGCATCACCAGCCTCTCGTCCTTGGGTATTTCTGTTTAACCAGGCTTTGGTCTCAAGGCTAGCATCTGTAGAAGACGGGCATGAGATTCTCCTCTCGTGTTGGCTGGGATCGGACACCAGTAAACCACCCTTGTACAGTGTGAGTCTCAAACTTGTGGCTGAGTGCACACTTGATTCCCCTTTCCACTCTGTTCTCACCCCGTCCCATCAGAGACAGCTGCAAGCCTTGCTTAGCTTTCTGCCTGATGTTTGTGGTTGCCTCATTCTTTCCTCTGTTTGTATAAGAAATTCTTTTGTGTTTCCCACCTGCCCTCCACCCGCAAGATCTGGGAATCCAACTTAGGCCTTATGTATGCTAGGTAAGCGCTCTACTCAACTACACAACCAGACCTCTTTTTGCCTTTATTTGAGACGGTCTCACTGAGTTACCCAAGCTGGTCATGAACTCATACTTTAGGCCATGCTGGCCTTGAACTTGAGATCCTCCTCTCTCAACCTCTTGAGTAGCTGAGTTTATGAGTCTTGCCCATTGGTGGCAGCTATTGCTTCTCCTCTTCACCCCCTTTCTCTTCTCCCTTTCTTTCTCCTTCCAGTTTTAGTATTTCATCCTTCATGTTCCACAGTGGGTACCAGATTGCTCATTGTGACATTAATGGCACAGGTATTTCACGGTCAACACGGTCCCTGCCTGGCGCTTGCGTCACGAGTTTACTCTGTTCCACTGGGACATGCGACTCAGTTGAGCCCCTGAACATGCTGGTTCTAGAGCCTGCAGAGTTCCTGACTCTTCACCTGTTCCGAGTGTGGACAAGTGACTGTCAAGACTAGAGTAGAAGCTACTCTAGTACTTCTAGTTACTTCTGAGCTGGTTTGTGGAAGAACAGTGAGATTTTTGTAGGCATAAAAGACTGAAGATCACTGGAGGCAAGAGAAATAGCCTATGTAGAGGAAGGGCTGTATGAGCTTAGGTGCTGTGTAGCTGTGCACTTCAACTTAGTGTGTGTGAGCTTTCTAGTTCTTGATCACACTGTAGATTTCCACTGAGCTTGTTGGGACCTTGGAGAAGGGAATTATATTATGTCATAAGGTCTTTGTGTGTAATGATTGCATGTGTGTGCATGTGTGTGCATATGCACATCAGGCCTGAGGCTGGTCTTGGTTAACTCCCTCTTTTACCCTCCACTTTATGTTTCTGGGGTAGGTCTCTCCATTCAGGTCAGGCTGACTAGCCACTGGACACCCAGTATCTACCTGTCTCTGCCTCCATGGCTGGGACACAGTTGTACATGCGGTCACAGGCCTCTCTTACATGGGTGTTGGGAATCTGAATTCAGGTCCTTGTGCTTGTATAATGAGCACTTTGCCCACCAAGCCATCTGCACAGCCCCTGGCATTCTGTCAGTTCACAAGGGTTGTCATGAAAATCAGAACGAATCACTACCAGCTTTAATTCTAAGGGTTTGCCTTGTGCCAACCTCTCTGTGTTAGGCGTGGACAGCTGAATTCACCCCCTTTCCAGATGCATGAATAGAGAATTACCATGTGTAAAAGCTGACAATGAAGCACAATACACCCAGGACTAACTCAGGCAAAACGTTTCTTTAAAAGACAGCATTTACTCAGGACTGAGAATTTCATGGAATAACTGATCACAAAGAACTAAGGAAGTGCTTGGCACATGAGTGCTAAACAAGAGTTGTTTTCTCCCTCTGCTGAAAGGGTACATCCATGCTGAGTCTGAAGGGGGCTTCCAGGTCATTCTGGTATGGTATAGGCTGACCAACCAATCTACTCCAGGCTTAGAGTAGAACAGAGTGGGGTCCACAGAGTAGCCAGGAATGGGATGAACTACCTTTCTGTGTGTCAATTCCCTCATCTTATATAACAGATATGTTATATATCATACATACGATCACATAACATAGATATTAGTGAGAAATTTGTCATTTTTAGAAACTCTTTTTCAATTACAAACTTACATGTATGGGTGTTTTGCCTCTGTGGGTGTCTGTGTTTCAAGCATGTATCTAGTAGCCACAGACATTAGATGAGGGTGCCAGATGGCCTGGAACGTGAGCTATGGATGCTTGTGAGAAGCCATGTGGGTGCTGGGAATCAAACCCTAGTTCTCCCAAAGAGCAGAAAATGCTATCAACCACTGAGCCATATCTCCAGCCCCATTATTTTAGAGATTTTGCTCTAGATTTTAGCAATATAGAAATGAAATAGACCTTTCTTTGAGGAAAAGCCATACATCTGCTAAGAGAGCTTTAGATGCCGTTTCTGGGTGTGGTGATAGAGTCTGTAGCCCTGGCACAGAGAAGGCTGGATCAGGGGGACCTTGGGGTCATGATCTGTTGGGCTTCAAAGGAGACCTTATCTCAAAACAAAAACAAAAGCAAACAGACAAATAAGATTCTATTTCTGCCCCATTTTCCCCTCAGTTATCCAGCTAGATCGTAGGTGGCCAAGTCGGTTACCAGCCCACTAGGTAACCATTCAAAAGACAAAGCCACTGCCCCAGAGCCAGAAACATCTTCAGAAGATAAAGCCGAGTGAGACTCAGAAGAGACTTTTGATCAGACCTGATTGCTAGCACTAAATCCTTTGTCTTTCTTTAGTTCCTTGGTCCCTATGATCAGGAGTGCGTAGCTCTCTCTACCTTTGTACATCCTGTTTCCATCTTGTGTGTGTCAGCACGTATATACATAAAGAACTCAAGGTGGGGTTTGTGGAGACCGCTCAAAATGTTTACTTTGGAGCTGCGGAGACGACTCGGTTAGTAAAATATCCGTCATGCAAGCACGAGGACTTGACTTCCTTTCCCAGCACCAACGTAAAAAGCTGGTGCAGTGGCGCAAGTTTGTAATCCCAGCCCAGGGGAGGCGGTGCAGATAAAGAGATCCCTGGGGCTTGCTGGCCAGCAGTCTAGCCAAATTCTAGGGAGAGACTGCTACTTCCAGAAACAAGGTGGACAGTGCTGGAGGAAGAATATCATCTGAGGTTGTCTCCTGATCTACACATACACACACACACACACACACCTGCACATACACAGGTACACATACGGAGCCCACTGTATTATTATTGATTACAGAACAGTGAGTATTATGGTTTGAATGTGAAATGTCTGCAGCAGGCTCCCATGAGCATTTGGTCCAAAGCTGGTGGCACTGTTTGGGAAACTGTGATACCTTCAGGGTAGGAGGCACAGCTAGTCTGGGTGGGCTACTGGAAGCTGGCCTTGGAAGACTATAGCCTGAAGTTGCCTCAGACCTAAGCTCTCTGCTTCCTCATCTACTTCGATTCCAGGAGCCTTGTTCCATGCTCTGGCCACTGTGAACTTCCCTGAGCCTTCCCGGCCATGATGAACTGAAACCGTGATCCATAATGAAGCTTTTCGTCCTTCGCTTGCTTGCAGAAGGTGCTTGGTGACAGTCATGGGAAAAGTAATTGACACAGTGGGCAACTCACATCATCCTCAGTCCCTACATCTGCACCACGAAAGCGGGGTGTGACACCTGCCTTGTTACCCTAAGATAACTCAGCAGATAGTCATGTGATGATGTGCACATTAAGCTTTATGAATTCCCTTTGTAAATATTAATTTGCAGTAATCACTGAAGCCTCAGTTTCATGACCTGGAAATGCTCATACTGAGGGTGAACACAGTAGTTGGCACAGGGCACACACTCTGGAAACGACCAGTTAAAGACTCAGTCCTCCATCTCATGATAACTTTCAAGGTTGCAATAATATTAGGATTCCTTTGTAGAAATAAAGAAAAAGTTGCAATGTAAATATCACCTATGATAATAGTATTTACCCCTACAACTATTGTGTTTATCATATTTGAAGAACTACCACAGCTAGTTTATACAGGATTCTACTCCTGTTCTTTGATAACAGTGACACAGAGCTCAAGTAGCCTCGGTAGCAAGCATTGCATATTAGGTACCGGCAACTGAACAGAAGCGAGCAGATATGAGCAGAACTCACTTGTCGGGGCAGTGCCCCATGCTACCACGGTTGGGGCGGACCCATTCTCAGGTGCCATTGCTCTTAGGGACTCCTGGCTGCTCCCAGCCCATTCCTTATCAGTGTGGCTTTTCCAGCTCCTCCATAAAAAGTAGTTTGTGACAAGCCTGCTGGGGCGGGAAATAGTTTTGCGCTAATGAGTTTGTGCTTCGTTGCCGCGTCCCCATTAAAATCATGTTAACCAGGCCCCCCTTGTTAATCATCCCAAAATCAGTTTATTAATTAACTCATTTTGGGAAATGGCAATTTAGTCAGAGCTCTCCAGCTCATTAGCACGTTACCAGGACAGAGGAAATAGATGTCACTGGTACCCCTCCCTGCACGCCCAACTCAGCCAGCACTGTGGCTTCTTCCGTACTTTTGGTTTCTCCCTCCACTAATTCACGTGACAAAGAGCAGCTGAAAGCATCCTGGATGCCTGACTCTGTACTCCATTTGGGGGCAAGAGCTGTAAAATACACTCTTTATCTCAAGAACATCTTAGGATAGGGTGGACGGAAGATGCGAGTGAACTTGGGAGTGGGATAGTTTGGCACAAGTACCAGGGGGCTTGATGGAGTTCTGGAACTTTACCCCCATCTTACCCCCTCCCCCCGGGCATACTCTGTGTGTGGTATTGGACCTGTTTGTGTATGTGTTCACATGGGCATGGGAATTCACCTGCATGTGTGTATGTGTGTTGTGTGTATGCTCACACAGAGGCCAGAGGCCGATGTTGTGTGTCTTTCTATTGTATGCCATCTTAGTTTTTGATATAGGGTCTCTCTCATTGAGCCTAGGAATTTAATGAAGGCTACATTAGCTCCCAAGATCACCAGTTGTCTAGACTAGCTGGTACAAGGACTGAGGGGCTCTGGCTTCCTCTGTCTTCTCAGCACTAGGGCCATAGAGGGACAACACCATGCCCAGCTCTTATTTGGGTATTGACAGCCCACCTCAGGTCTTAGGCTTGCCATCGCTGCAGTCCTGTTCTGGCATATTTTAGGCTCTTTATCCATACATCAGGCATGCCTCAGGAGCCTGCATAGCTTCTCAGCAGCACTTTGAGACACTGAGAACTGGATCTGGATAATTGCATTTGTGTAGGGAGTGCTGAGACTTTCCTACCCAAGCTCCAGTTTTATAATGATGATAATGTTATGAAAACCAGGCTCTCAGAGGAATGGAATGGCTACTGTGTGCCAGGCACTGTCTTCACCACCGTGTGCTAGCTCACTTAATGAATAACAGTGATTAATGACTCCCCGAATGAATGACACAAGTTATTGACTTACTACCTTACCCAATGCCCACTGTGGACCGGTAAGATGGACACTGACAATAGCCCTTTTTACCAGCGAGGAAACCAAGGCAGGTTACAAAGATTTGAACACAAAGAATTTAGTTTCAGAATTATAAGTCAATGAGACCCAGGAAATAAAGTGACTTTTCCTCATCACACAGTGTGTGTGTGTATTATGTCTGTGTATGTGTGAATGTGTGTGTATGTATGTATTATGTCTGTCTCTGTGTGTATATATGTGTATGTGTGTGTGTATATATCTATATGTGTGTGTGTGTGTGTGTGTGTGTATGTGTAACTCACTCCTCTCCAGTGACCAAGCCAGCATTTTTTCTTTGTCGCACTGTTAGTTTCTAGAAATTCCCATCTGTTGGGCCAGATTTCTCATAAAATACAACCCAGATCTTGTGCCCATTACAGAGAGGGGTCAAGCCTCAGTTTGACTCTATATCCTCAGTGTTGGCAGATTACAGAGCAGAGTAGAACCTGTGAGTTGGATGTTGGAATGTAGACGTAGTTAGGATTTAGCTATTGATAATACAGGATCTCACTCCAGAGAAGCTAGGCTTTCCAACTCACTAGCAATCAAAGGCTTTACCAGGTCCCAGTTTTCTCATATGAAAAATAAATCTGAAGGTGGATACCCAGGGCCAGTAAGTGGGATGAGATCACAAGTGTCCTGTGACTATAAGTCCCTGTGATGGATATCAGAAGTCATTCCCTCTCTTTATTAACTTGACTTTAGTGCCAGGATGGTCCCTAATATAGGACCGAGGGATCTGGGGACAGTCTGCCTGTGATGAGATGGTAGCCTTTACTTCAGCTCTTCAGGGATTAAAGAATAGTGCTGGCATTAGTGAGCTAGCCTACCCAGGCTGCCTTTAAGTCATTAAAATATCCCAGCCAGAGAAGCATTCAGAGTTCACCCTGTCGCTAGTCAGAACATCCATGTTTGATCTCTTCCTTCCTTAGGAGGTGTGGGATGATGCTGGGATCTGTCCAAGCCATGGCTCCGGAAGGGCCATCAACTATTGTTTTTGCCCGTTAAATACCCATCTATGCTTTCCTTTCTATGTGCTTATAGCTAACTCTTCTCTAATCATTACAAAGAATAGCAAACTGTCATAGGTGACGTACATGTCTTCAGGTAGAGTCAAGATCCAAAGCGGGTGTTCTAGTGGTAGGCTACCCACATCAGTCCCTTACATGTTGAGCTGAATTATAGAGCCATTTCACCTTAAATAAGTAGCAAGAACAGCATTTATAATTTTAGAGGTTCCATGCAGAATAAGAGGTAAGCTCAAAGAGCTCAATAATGCTTGGCTATGAACAGAAAGTCGATCTATAACACGCCAGTCATCACCACTGCCCTTCTACTTTGTTCCCTCTGTGGCTAGCAAGGATACCTATCAATTGTACCATGAGGCAGAGACAAGAGTCTTGGTAAAGCTGCTGTGAAGTAAATGGTGAGTGTCCTCACAATGGAGTCCAGCCAATGAGATTGAGTTATCTCTGGTCTTCAGCACATCCTTCAGTCTAGACAAGGTGGTCTGTGAGCATGGGGAGGGCATGGCTGGTGCTCGGCATGCAACATCACCGTTGTAGGTGACAGTGAGTGACAAGACACCTTAGCCTGAGTCTACAGGGTGCAACTAAGATTTATGAAGTACCTTTAGGGATAAGAGGCAGGATCTGTGTAAATACCAGCAAATAGTATACACATAAAATAGATTTGTCTAGTTGTGTTGAACAATTTGCTAGGAGCCTACAGATACTTCTTATAAGAGAGGTGGAGATACTTACATTGAAGCTCACAGACAAGCTTCTATCTTGAGAAGTAGACAGAAGGCCAGGTCTGAATTCTACAGCAATGGTTTTAAATTTTCTTCTTATGAGTGTTCTTTTCTTATAAATTATGTGCCTATGTATTTATGTATGTATGTATGCATATGTGTCAGTGTGCATGTGTGCGGTTGTGCCTTTCTCTTCACAACGTGCACAGGCGCCAGAGGTGTCAAATGTCCTCTATCCCTTTCCCCATATTTCTTTGAGGTACTGCCTCCTTCTGAACCCAAGGCTTGCATCTTGATTAGGCTGGAAGCCAACAAGGCCCTCTTGCTCTTGTTCACACAATCCTCTTGCTCACACCCAGCTCAGAGCTAGGGTTAGAAGTGTTTCCAGGGATGCTTGGCTTCTATGTGAGTATCAGGAGCTGAACTCCAGTCCTCAGGATTGGAGACCAAGTGTTCTTAGCCAATGAGCCATCTCCCCAGCCCCAGAAGGTTTTCTCCATAAGTAACAGTCAACCTGACGACCAGTATGTAAAACAACCTAACAGAAAAACAGGAGCAATGTACACCACAGCCCTCACCAGTCACAGCCTGATAATGCTGTACACCGTCTTCTTGACATGAACGTCCCAAGAACGGGCCCTTGCCAGATTTCTTTGTGGCAGCCATCAACCTGGAACAATGCTTGGCACCCATTCTTTGCTGAACAAGTTAAATGAAAAACTTATCTGTTTTGCAAATGGCTGATTTCTATTTCTCTTGTGAAATACACGCAGAGAGACTTCCCAGAAGAGCAGAATATCAAGTGTTCAAAAAAAAAATAATAATCTGCTTACAGGAGGTGATGCAGCCGAGAGACATAGAACTTGAAGGAAAGGGACAGTCTCCAGAGCCAGGGTTTGCATTGGGACTCTTCTGACCATAGAGACCCATGAGAAGTTTCCTTTGTTCTAGGTCTCCTTGTTCTGGTTCCTAAATTGTCACTCTCTAGACCTCATCTGTGCCCACTGTGTCCTACCAGAGTTCAGATCACCCCAAAGGTGTTCCTGCTTCTCCCTTGTTCACTCATTCACTTTTCCCAAGTGGGTCTCCCCGACTGTCTCACGAGGTACCGGATACCTCATAGTCATAACAACAATAAGATCAAAGTAGCAGCTGTCATTTATGAAATACTTCGTTTGCCACATGTGGGGTGAAGAATTTTACACAATCCATTTAGTTTGAATCCACGGGTTGGTTAATTATCATGCCCGCTCTACAGACAACAAAATATCAATTTCTTGGGAGGCCACAGAACTCACATAGAGTCACTGAGCTGGAGGAGGGATGAGGCCTGAGCTGCATTTCCTACTCTGTCACTGGGCTGGGATGTGTGCTCAGATCTGCCCCCTCAACCCTGCTTCCTAGAGAGTATAGGTGTGAAAACGAGCTACATCAAATGGGAGTTCACACGCCCCTCAGGCCTCTAAGGATCGATGAAGCAAGCTCCGTTGCCAGACTTTAACCTTGACGTCTGCCTGGAGAGAGTCATTACTCAGCAACATCATGTCTTCCCTCCGATACACGTGATACATGGGTCCTCGACCCCGTCCCCTACCAGCAATTATGAAAACTCACTTGGGTTGCAAATTAATATGCAATTATGATTTTGGCAAGAGCTCTAAGAAAACCCAAAAGGGCTTAATTGAGTGGCCTTTTCCCATGTGCCTGTCCCCAGACAAATGGGACAAAATGCTTTCCGACGTGCGCTGGCTTCAGATAGCGGAGGGGAAGCTGTCGCAGTCTCAGGAGGCCCTGGGCACTGACACAGGAGGTGTGGTGACAGGAATTCAACAGACAAGTACAGGCTGCTTCTGTTTGCTAAGCTTCGGTGGGAAATGCTACTATTAAGAAGGGTACACTGTCAAAGAAGAGATAGAAAAACAAATCTTACCACAGTTAAAATAAAATGTCACAAGTTTTCCCAAATGGGACTCTCTAGAACCCAGTCAGAGAGAGGCTAGAGCATCAGCCTCTATGGGGGGAAGTCTGAGAAACGGGGGCCTAGCATTGGCACCACACACCCTTAAACTTGATCTGTGGAGCGTTGAGGGAAGATTCCATCCAGGGAGATGAATACAAGGAGAAGGGCTGAAAAGTAAGTCTAGCAAGAAAATGATTATGACATCTACTTCATATCACACACAAAAATGAGTTCCAAATGAATGGGGTTTTAACAGAAGGGGCAGAAAAAGAGCAGAATGTTTATGCCATCTTGGGAACCAGGGCAACTTTCCTAAGCAATACAAGGAAGGAAAGACAACTATTTTTGAATTCTAAGCATTTAAAATCTGTGTATGCAAAAACACTATAAACAAAGTCCAATAACCCCCAAATAAAAATAAAGCCATTGGTAGTGTCAAAAAGTGGATGCAAAAAGTTTATAGGGACCTAGGTCAGCATCTCTGCATGCATATTGCTTTCACAGACAGGAGAAACACTCTCAAATCAGATTTTTTAAAAAGGGTGAAGGTTACACACAGAGGATTTGTGAAGAGAAGATTTAAATAAGTGACATCCACGTTGAAGATGGCCGTCCTGAAGTGCGAACTGAGAAAACGAAGAGATGGCACTTCTGACTCTCTAGATCAGCAAACACTTTAGCCAGCAAAATGTCTCTCCTGAGCTCAGAGGACAGATGGCACTCCCATGCACCCCTTGTCGGAGGATGTCACCAGTGCCTTTTTCCAAAGTTACCTGGAAATTTTTATGTAATGAGCCCTACATTTACAGGAATCACTGGACTCCAGACAAAGGTTCATTGTGCCCTAACACACATGAACACAGAAAGATCTGCTTGTAATCAAGTTCAATGCCGCAAATAAACACAAATCAATGAAAAAATTCCTGGAAATGGTTTGACTGTCCGTGGATGTGGGCATGGTGAATAAATAGAGATTTACTTATGCTGTGGAGCTGGTATGGCTAGGAGTGGGGTTGAGTTCTAAGTATGTTTGTAAAGTCTGGCCCAGGGAACTCTTGCAAGTTTCTGATATATTATATGTAATTTTGAAGGTAAAAACCTATCCATATTATTCGTGCTAATAGGCATATTTCTATGGGCATGAAAATAAGCATTGAAAGGCGAGTAGAATGTGGCATAAATATTAAACTTTTACTTATTTGTCTTTAATCAGAATGCATACAAATATTTTGCAATTTAAAAAAAAATCCCTAAATATTGGGAAT
Organism: Microtus obscurus; assembly: GCA_963919715.1. NCBI lineage: Eukaryota > Metazoa > Chordata > Mammalia > Rodentia > Cricetidae > Microtus > Microtus obscurus. The sequence continues at coordinate 25,853,866 of CAWTZC010002521.1, forward strand.
CTAAAGTGAGAAGCACTGAGGATGGATGCATGAACGGTAAGATCTGGGAGAAAGGTCCGCAGTGTGCAGTTTGTCCTTCCTTACTCCCAGCAGGCTGCGGGAAGCTGCAGGGCGACTTCCTGTGGGGATTCTCTGGAAGAGACGCCTGACTCGAGCAGGGACTTCCCTTGAAGACATTTATATTCCCCTCCTGATGTAGGAATTGCTGGTTGGGCTAAATGAAAACTATGACACAGGGTCACAGCAGATCGATAAGGGGAGGCCTGCAGGAGGCGGCCCAGGGCTCAGCACAGGCCAGTTCCGCAGTGGAGTCAGTACAGGTGAGGCCAAAGGCCACCAGGGTTGATGAGCAGTCGGTCTCTGGGGGCCTTTGAGGGCACATCCTTAGCAGTCTGGAGCAGCAGACAGTGCAGTGCAGGGGATGTAGGAATGGGGGTGTGGTGAAGGAGGGAGAGTGCAGGGTCAGCGGACTCTGGGCAGGAAGAAGGGGGAAGACAGCCTGTTAATGAGAGGAAGAAGGGCAGAGGGGGAAGCGAGAGTTGGATAAACCTGACCATGTTCACCGAAAGGTGACGCGAGTTGACAGTCCATTAAAGGGCAGCCACCCTGGGACTGGGAATGGATGACCCTGCGGGAAGGAGAGCGTAGCCTGGAACAGAGTCCCTGCTCTCCGAAGCCGGAAGGTGGTGCAAGGGCAGGATGCTAGGCTTTGCTTTGGAGGGTTTGATCAAGTAGGTCTGAGGATGTATGCAGGCTGTGAGGATGTATTAGGCAGAACCACCTAAGCTGTAAGCCTCTCACTAAGGTGGAAAACTTAAAGCCTCCTTCTCCGGCTTGCTGTGCACACTAGGGAACTACACAGCACCTCACCTGTAATTGGTACCACGGAAGTGACAGCTGTGACGGCCTTAGACAAAATGAATGGAGAGAGGAGGTGCCCGTAAGTCACACAGAAGACACACCGGCTGGAACTCAACCCTGCTCATACAGAGGAGACACTAGTTGGAACTCAACCCTGGTCACACAGAGGAAACACTGGCCGGAACTCAACCCTGGTCGCTCATTCTCTGGTGACCACGGAGAGCTTAATGAAGTCTTTTTTTTTCTTTTATGAATTAAGACTCTGAATATAAGGTTATATATAAGGTTACTGTGGGGTTCAGACATAAAGTTTGGTAATGATTGTGCCTGGAACAAAGAAATTGCTTAATAGAGAGAAGCTGTTATTGTTTTTCTTTCTCATCATCTTTTTGTGCACGGGAGCTGACGTCATGGGATGTGTAGAAGGAACAGTTTGAGAAAGAGTTTCCCAAGTGGCAGAGGCCCTGCTCCAGTAACATGGAATTCTCTAGGGTTTCCAGGCTTCCAGGAATCAGGCACAGGAACAGGAGACAGGCGGGAAGGGAGGGGAGACCCAGAAAGGTTCTTTTCCTCTTTTGAGCACACCACCCTCACTCTGTCTTGTAATCATTTATGACGAAACATTTCTGTATTGTAAAGATTCCACTGTATGTCTGGGGTATTAAGTGGAAAACGCAGAAAATGGGTCTAGCTGGACTCGATTTGATGACGTGTTTCCTGAGTGAGACTGGGCAAGGGTTTTTATGAGCTGCAGATATCTATCTATGAGCTATCTCCTAACTCCCACCAGGCATTCACGAAGCCAGGCAGTAGGTAGATGCCCATCCAATGTGAGGTTCATTTCTCCTGGATGCTAACGGAAACCCTGGGTCATTCATCTCCGTTTCTTCCTCGTCTACTGTGATTGGTTGTAAGAAGACACATTGTGTATGCCACATTTCATAGATAATGTTTCATCAGTCAATCAATAAAAGGATCAACACACGAAAACGGAGAAGCCTGGTGAGGCCACTGTCAAGCAGGTCTTGGAGCTGTTTGCCCAAGAACATGGGCACAGAACACAACATGTGGATGTGGTTTTAGGAAGAGCAGAGCCCAAGTGACCCCCTCTCTCCCTTCCTGCCTTCAGAGACAGTGATTCAATGATAGATTATTTTACACCTGGCAGTCATAGACAAGGTGGTCACTGCGTCCTCTCTCTGTCCACGCTCCTAGGGCTAATTTTCCGACCACTCCCACATGTGCTGGTTCTTCCTTTATGAGACTCAGGATCCAGAGCTGCCTGATACGGTAGATCCCAGGCTGCCTGGAAGACTCCAGCAAGGGCCTTGAGACCAGCAAGTAAAATCCATGAGCTATGGGAACTTAGCCTGCCAGTATTATCTCTTTCTTGCTCTCAATTCTATTTTTTATAAAATAAAGTTTACATTATATGATCCCTGGAGTGCTTTCCAGCATCAAGATCCTTTATGTACAACCATCTCTGTTTTAGTAAGTATGTGTGTAGGTGTGTGTGTGTGTGTGTGTGTGTGTGTGTGTGTGTGTATGTGCAGTGCACTTATGTGTGCTTGTGCAGGTGAGGCTGATTTGCCAGTGAGCCCCAGAGATCTGCCTGCCTCTGCTTCCCAGAGCTGGGACTGTAAACATATATGACTATGCCCACATTTTTGCTATGTGCTTCTGGGGATTGAGCTTCGGTTCTTATGCTTGCGAGACAATCACTTCATGGACTAAACTGTCTCCCCTATTCTCTATACCCAGCTTTTCCAAGTAAACATTCAGCTAGGTCTCTCATTCAGATATATGATAAGGCAGTCTGAGTAGGTTTTCAGGAGCTCTGCTCTATAGTCCCCAGCATTAAAAGATGCTATTCTAACCTTAATGAATTATTTCAGTCAGCTAATTCTAAAAAATACCCATCATGATCTTGTAGTTTACAGAGAGAGTCCTGCCCCGCTGTCATTGTTTGGCCAGCATCTCTCCTGCATCTCTAAAATCCTTCATCTTTTTTAACATGCATCCTAATGTGCTGTTTCTCATGGCTACTCTGTTCCCTGAGGCTTTGGCGTTTCTGACTCCTAACACTAAGGTCAGAAGAAGGGGAGGTGGACTCGTCTAGGACCTCTCAGGTGAAACCCTAGCAAGAACTTGTGAGCCTGTTCTCCAAGCTTCCCCTTGCACAGAAATCTAAAGGTAAGGCCAGATTCAAGTGCCAAGGGGATGGTCAGTCTTTTGACATAGCTGCCGTGGGGTAACTCATATCAGGAAGCATATTTTAGTGTGAAGAAGAGAGGACACGAAAGAAAGACACGTGTCCGATGGCTCTGGCTTCAGCTTCTGCACCTACAGAAAACAGCATGATTCTACGGTGCCCCTTAAGAGCCTAGAAAGGGGTGAGCATATGGCAGCCCCTGGATGGTCTGCATAAAGCAACCCTTTCCCCGGGAGCTGCATCAATACAGGTCAGGCGTTTCTCTCCTGATCCCTCAGATTGGGACTATCACGCATATTCTATTTCATTCCACAAAGATGGGAATTTGCAGAAAATGCGGGAGTGCTTTGAGCTCTCTATAAGGGAGGGGTTTCGGAAAGCCAAGTCTCAGCCCATAGAGCAGTCTGTGTATTCACCCTCCTTTTTGATGGCACTCAGGCCCGAGATAGATCCCTGTTAGAATGCCTTAACTGTCCACCGGACCCAGTTCCCCTGAGTCTGCATCGTAGGAAGAAAGCATTTACTTTAATAGTCCCACGCTCGGTAGGCTGAGAGGTCCTTCCTGAAAACAACCTCTACAGACACGTCACACTCCTGACAATGTATTCTCTCACCCAGCAGATCAGAGCGATCATTTAAAAGCCCGGAGTGGAAGCCAGAGCTTCTGATTGATCCGACCGTATTGTCTCAGCCCCATTTCAAACTACCTGTTCTTTAAATTGCATATAAAAATGCAGCCCATGCAATATTAATACACCGATGAATAATACACTAACAATTTGAAACACGCCAACCCACCCAAAGATTTTTCATCTCCTGCATGTTTCATCTGAGACAGCTGGTATGTATGGAATAATCGTTAGAATGATGAAAATGTTAATAACAATGAAATAAATATAGAACAGTTTTGCCAGGCTGGGGAAAGCATGGAAGGTAATTCTCAGTTGTGAGTGAGACATGACCGCCTGCCATCCAAGGATGGGCTTCTGGCTTTGATGGATCAGAGAGAAGGGTGGGGGCTGCTGTATGAGGCTCGTGTGTATACCACAGCCACAGCTGTCTGATGATGCTGGGAAAGGTAGCTTTGTGTAAGGAAATGGTGGGCAGACATCAGAAGAACATGGTGTGAGAGAAAAGACATGGATTCAGAAACGGCCGGCTTTGGGTTCAAATGTTCAGCCACCTAATTGGTCTATCAGTTCTTTTAGCTTTCTGTTTTCTCTCTGGTAACAATACTGAAAATGGTGCCGTGGTCCAGTCAGTAAAATACTAGCTGTGCAAGCATGAGGACCTGCGCTTGGATTTCAGGACTCCACTTCTCTTTGGGACCACACAAGACAACTTGGTCAGGCAAGGCCTTGAAAACTCTTTTAAGTTTTATTTTTGTCCCACCTGCCCAGAGCAGTCCAAGGCAAGTCAAATAGAGACCAGAAGTCACAGTGGGAAAACATTTCATAAATATGGGTACAATACACATTCTGTGGGTAAACTGTCTCTCATATGTCTAAGGTTCCAGAGCAGTTGACTGCGGAAGGAGGGGAGACACTCGGTTCAGACATACACATGCTTGGCTCACAGTCTCCTTCCATACCCCTTTCCCAGGGCTGGGCTGGGTCCTTGCCACTGCAATAGGGAAGGAGTAAAGCAGAAAGCAACTAAGGATATCATACTTATATGTCCTTGAGGACTGCTCGGAGATAAAGCAGGTCCCAGGGCAGTAACTATTGTTCATTCCAGGGCACAGAAAATGCCTGTGGTGAGAACTGGAAGCCTGAAGGTCCCTTGTTGGAAAGACTAGATTGGGAACGCCAGCATGACTGTTTCCTCCTCAGCTGGTTCCTGCTGGATGTTCTAAGTCTCTGCCGGATGCTGCTAATGCTTGGTTTGATGGCGTTTTGTTAGCTAGTCATTGCTTCTCTCTACTGTCTGCTCACTGTTGTTTCTCTGTTGCACGCTAGGTACTTACAGTCACTCATTTGAAACCAGAAGGATGGTTATCACAGATCATTCTCTGAATCACAAGGAACAAGCAGGGAGCTACGTTATAATGGGCAAGGGCAACATGGCCTGGGACATAAGATGCCATGATGGGAACAGATGAACTTGATTCTTGGGAAGCTGTTGTTGTCAGTTCCTTCACTAAGTCAGTAAGCAGCAGACATTAAGGCTTCTCACTCTAAAGCTCAGAACTAGTGCTGTTTAACCCTCTAGCAGTTGGCAGAGTATTGTGATTTTACTAACTAAGGTTCTTCTTCTTTTTCTTTTTTTTTCTTGTTTTTTCAAGACAGAGTTTCTCGGTGTAACAGTTCTAGCTGTCCTAGAACTAGCTCTTATAGACCAGGTTGGCCTTGAACTCACAGAGATGCACCTGCTTCTGCCTCCTGAGTGTTGGGTTAAAGGAGTGCGCCATCATGGCTGGCGTAAGGTTCTTTTTTATGAAGTTAGTCAAAAGGTTGATGAAGGATTTCCCTCTGTATGCTGTGATTAATGCTGCCATTAATGAAAAAAGGAACTGCTTTGAACTATAGCAAGGCAGAACTTAGCTAGCTGGGGAAAACTAAACTGAATGCTGGGAGAAGGAAGGCAGAGTTTAGAGAAGCCATAAAGCTGCCATAGGAGACAGATGCCCTGAAACTTTGCTGGTAGGCCATGACCTTGTGGTGATGCACACATTAATGGAGATGGGTTAAATTAAGATGTAAGAGTTAGCCAAAAAGAAGCTAGAGCTAATGGGCCAAGCAGTGATTTAATTAATACAGTTTCTGTGTCATTATTTTGGGGCTGCACAGCTGGGAACCAACAAGAAGCCTCCCACAGAAAAAAGTGGTGATGAATCTGTTTGTGCTGTGTGACACAGGCTATGCTATTTTGTCTTTCTGAAGATCTCAGTTATTCACCAGTAAAAAATAGGATGTAGATATTCCCAATGACTATCTCAAGGTGCTATGCCCATATCATCTATGCTTGATCAGCTTCTTCCAAGATATCATGTCCTGGGATGTGGATATGTATTAAAGGAATAAAAAAAACACACAACCAAGAAAGACAAAACAAGAAGAAAAAAAGTTTCTGGAGTCAAACAGGGTTAACCATATTAAATGGGATTTTTTACTGGCCCAGTAGGAGGGCACTGAGACTCTAGGGAAATGATACATGAATCACTCAGAACTACATCAGGTCACCCTGTCCTAAAGCTAGTTCTACAGATCACACTTGAAGAAATGCCACACTAGGCTTGCCTGGTGACTTCATACCCTGGTCTGTCTTCCCTGAGGCTTTCCTATAGACCACCTCCTAAAGAGTATACACACACACACACACACACACACACACACACACACACACACACACACACAGTTTAGGAAATATCCTGGTGTTTCAAGTACAGTCCTGACATCATTTTTTACACTGTGGCTCTAGACTGATCACTGCCTCTCTTTGCAGCTCAATCAGATTGGATGATAGCATCTCTGACACACTTTTGAGCCTATACTTTTCTATAATTTGTTCATTTGTTCTTTCATTCATTCACCACGCATGTGCAGAGCAGAGGTTGGCATGTTAGCTTTTGGAGACTGATTTCCAAATATGCCCTAGGCCAGTGAGAGAAAGACACACACACAGAGGCAATCGCCAGCCCGTGATCAGTGCAGGTATCCACATGTGGCTTCAGTAAAAGCTCAGTCGAGGCAATGGCACTTGAAGGATGAACAGTTGGTCCACAAACTCAGGAAAAAGCTATTGGTAAAAAGGAGGAGGTGAATCCACACACTCTGAAAACCATTGGGATGTCAGTGAAGAAAATAGGCACAGGAATAGCAAGATAATACATATGAACATGCTTCAATCATTTCTAAGTCCCGAAAGCCAAGCAGAAAGTTTTTATCCTGATTTTGTAGTTGAGTCTGTAGCAGGCAATTCAGTTGCATTGGGAGATTTTGTCCACGCATATAGCTAATGCTTAGCTAACTCAAAATAAGCCACCCATCTCTTCATTCACGTGTATCCCAGAGCTCATCATCTTGTTCTCTCCCTCCTACCCTTCAAGGTCCTTCTGGCTGCCTCTTAACAACTCCACAAGGGCCACACAGTTCAAACTCCTTTTAGTATTAGCTTTGACAAAACAGAAGAATGCATGAGGATTGCAGTGTGCTTTAATGTAAAACTGGGTAACCTGTAGGTTTCTCAAGCAACAGCTTGATCCTCTACTGGGGTCAGATGGTACCTCTTCTAGAAGGTTGTTAAGATTTAAGGATAGATGCTTCACTGAAGCTAAAGGGACAGCCTGGATGGTGACAGGACAGAAACCAGCACAGATTTAACTGGCTCTCAGGTGAGTCTGTCTGTGTCATCTCCAAGAGAAGCTAGAGACCACATACTGTGGAGTTGATAATCAAGCAAAGAAGAGAGGTGATTTGTTATTGACCAGCATCCTGGATACATAGTGTGTATCTTCTCTTTTGTTAGTCTATGAAGCTTGAGACTTTTGTGAACACTCACTACTAGGAAGGAAGCAATACAAGAGTGGAGGCATCCCAGAGGTGGCTTCAAAGGAAGCAACAATGCTGCCCTGGCCTGAGCTAGGAGCCACTTTACTCCCTGAGATTGCTGACAACAGAAAGTTAAGGCACCAGTCACTGGAAACAGCGAGTGCCCACTGATGGAGTCACAGGCATCATGATGGAAGAGGGTTTCGGATAAAATATTGGGATGATGTACAAGAGAGACTGATCTCTCTGATGTTGGCAGACAGGAGACAAGTAGACAGGAGACAGAGTTCAAGTCGAGCCCTCAGTGATGTTGATTACTTTCTGAGCACAGGTGAGAACCAGGTGGAAACACTCAAGGTAGGCCTTGAGCGCCAAGAGAGGATTATCTATCAATGTAGGTGGTCCCTTCTAAAAGAGGAATCAGCAGGGGTAGAGCTGCAAGGCCAGAGGCACAGGGAACACTCAAGAAGAAATATGTGTCGGGAGCCAGAGGTCTGTCTTAGGCAGTGACAGGAGTGGAGCCTAGGAATGCCGAGACCAGCCCTCCAGGGCACTGAATGTCAGCCTCTGAGGCTACTGCTCTCCCCAGTGCATCTGTCCCTCTTCTCTTGGGAAGTGTAGGATGTTTAGCAGCTGCCTTTTTGAATACCCACTGCACTGTACCCTAGGACCCCAAGGGACATTCCTGGGCCCATAGCAGGTGCCTGGGATCAGAAGTCAAGACTTACGATAGATGCTGGAGGCCTTCGCTCTCTTCTGTGTCTTTCCTAATAGCACCTGCAGGCTTCTCACTGCTCATCTCTTGGGAAAGGGAGGGACACTCAGATGGGAGAAGGACCAGTGGAATGAGCCCTTGGAAGCCATCCTCATATCCTCACAGCATCCCAAAGGTACATCTCCCCACAGTGGCAGTCAGCTGAATGAGAGGAGGAAGGAGGAGCCAGAGAGAAGATCATCAAGGTTCTCTTCATTTGCCAGGGCCCCGGCGCTGTGGCTTAGGTGTGGTCTGTCTCCTCCAGAACCCAGAGTGAAACTTAACCCTCAGTGCAGCAGGACCACACACTTGCGATCTCCAAGAGGTGAGGTTACAGAAGGGCTAGCTTCCTGAATGGATACCCATGTTTCTCACTGGGGTGAGTTCATTTTCACGAGAGCAGGCCAGTTCTTGTTGGACCCCTCAATGCCCATTGCCTTGTTAAGGAAACAATATTCTGCACGATAATCCATTTGTCTGGTGGAAGATGCAGTGCTGGGCATGTTGGAATGGGCTGTTGCTTAGCTGAGTTTGGCCTGTGTGGCTTTTCCTTGTTGCTGTCTCCCTGAGGACCCCCTTGCCATTCGACCATGTTATGACAGAGCACAAAGATTACCAGAAGCTGCAAGAATTCTTGTCATTTTTTAGAAAACGTGACAATCTTGACAACTGTGAGATAAAACACACTTTTCTACTTTATAAATAATGTAATCTAAGGCATTTTGTCGCAGCAACGGCAGTGATTAAGATGTGGCGAGAAAGAATGGGACCTTAGGACCTGTGATAATTAGCTTTTGAGGTCACCATGACAAAATGCATGAGAAATTAGCTTATGTGGAATTATAGTTGATTTTGTTTCAGGACCACAAAGGATTCATTCAGTCTGCAGCCAGTTGGTGCCATTGCGTTTGTGCCTACGGCAAGGCAGAATACCATGGAGTGGAAAAACTGCTTACCACAGGTCTTCCAGGAATCCAAAGGAGGAAAGGGATCAATAAATCCTTCCAGGACACACCCTCAATATGTAGCTTCTATCAGTCAGACATCACTGGTTAATATTTTACTATCTCCCCAAATATCACAGGTAGATGGCCACACCTTAGGCCCAGGGGCCTCTCTGGTCAAGAATCCAGATCTAAACCATAGAAAGACTGTTTCCAACAGATAACCAGGACCGCCTGTGGGGCTTCAAACCTCCTTAATGCAGGGGCCAGGAGTTCACCAGTACGCTGCTTGAATCAAGGTGGGCCTTTCAATCACTTTAGTGCAGCTTAGGGGAAACAAGGATTCTACACAGCCCCTGTTCATGGTGTGAGGTCTTAAGACATTGCTCGGCCAACACTCAAAGTTCGGCTGACCACTGTGCTGTCGCCATCTTGAATACTTTTGTAACAAAAAGCCGCAGTAGTTTTTCTATTTACATCACACATCACAAAGCTTCTGTCCTGCTTGTCTCTGATAAAGAGCTACAGGCATGGATGAAATGCTGAGGCAGAGAAGGAGTCTTCCCCAGAGAAGAGCATGCCCATTGGTTATGCAATAATGTTACCAAATGGTCAACCCTGAAATCGTACCTATGGGCAATGTTATATAGTACGTGCAGGTGGTATTTAGTGATTTTATATACATATACAGAACATATTGTAGCAACAATGAAAAGAGAGGATATGAATTTGAAAGAGAATAAGGAGGTGTGTATTGCAATTGTTTGGAGGGACGGGAGAAATGATGTAATTTTATTATATCAAAAAAATAATGAATATTTGTTACTAAAATGAATCAAATTAAAATCAAACTGATGGCCATCAAGACTGACACCCCACATGAGGTGTTTCACCTTTAATAGTCTTGTAATGCCTGGTGATTCTTTCTCACTCCTTGGGAGTCAGGCTGCTCCCTAAAACCGGGGACCAAGAGTGTGTGTTTCCAGAGACTGAACACTTACTGACTCACCCTTTCCGCATCATCCCATGTTGGGGCAGTCTGGCTTTGAACTATGCCAGGGCCCAGGAGGGAGCTCATGCAGGCAGGCCATTCATATCTGGGTGCGAATTTCCTTTGGGCATGAGAAAATAATAGAGTCTTGTGAGGCATGGTCAAGACTTTGGCTGGGTTTAATTTTGAACGAATTGGGAGCCTCAGAACATCTTGTGTGGAGGATTGACATGATCTAACTTAGGCCCTAAAAGGCTCATCTGGCTGCTGGCTGGGAGGCAATTTCAGTCATTCAGGTGAAACACACTGGGTGATTGAGTCCAGGCAGGAGCCCGAATGGAATAACGTCCTAACAAGGACAGGAGAAGATGGATGTCTTTGAGCTTCTTCCCAGCCCCTCACAGCTCCACACATTTGACTCTGCCATGGCTCCTGAGCTTCTGACCCCCGCCTCTTTGTCATCTCTGCATGTGCTTTCTGTTCCCTCGGATGTCCTCGTGTCTGTCAAATGCAGCGGGAAGGAAAATCAGGTTCTACCCAATTAGCTCATCTTAAGTGGATTTCACTGTGCATTTAATTAAACCTGTTATAATCTTGAAGGGTATTTTGATACATGGTACTTGATACAGAGTAATTAGACGACTGTGGGCATGCACATAAATATCTCTGGGCTGAGGTTTTGAGATGGGCATCGTTGCTATGGGCTTACGCAAGCAACCTTGGCAGTAATTTCAAAGCCAACGGTTTTTCCACCCTCCACGGTGTTCAGCTCCCTCGGCCCTTCTGGTGAGTGGATCGATTGCAAGGTCATCTGCTGGCTTAGGGGCAGGGCTCCTCACTTTGTCACTCCTCAGCTCAAGTGATTTCATGGCTTCTGAGTGTGTGCTAAGGTCAGAAATTCTTGACTGCGTACTCTAGGCCATACGCGATTTAGTGACGTCACTCTATTTCATTCTGCAAGGTTTTATTCCATGGGACACCGAGAGCTCAATCCACCTTCACGTCTTTGGCTCAGCAGTTTCCTGGGTATTGGGAAACCCCAACCTTTTATTTTGTATCAGTCCATTTGGGTTGGTTGTGCTGCAGTAACAAATGGCCCCTCTGTCTATCTTAGTGGCTTACTATCTAAAGAGATATTTTTTCCTGCTTTCTCTCATTCATTCCACGTGAGCTACTGACCGGGTATTTGGGTGGAGGGAAAACAAACAGGGTGACTCACATACTGAGTTCCAGGGCTCCTGCTCAGACGTGGCATATTCATTCCCTGTAGCATTTCCTCCATCCAATCAGTCACATGGACAGGTCTGCCGTCAGTAGTAGGTGGGGGACACATTCCCCTCCCGGAAAAAGGGGAAATATGAACAGCGATGGAACCCTGAAGTAATTTCACAGATATTTCTCAGGTGACTATGTTTTTATTCTCCAAGCAGTGGGCACTCTATTTTCTATCCAAGTTTTGAAAGTCTATACTTCTGTTTTCTTTTAGGAATAGGGAGAAGCAGAGGGCAGGGGGCAGCACTGTCACCTCCTGCCTGCAGTGCCTGGGAACGTGCTTTGCCCGCCGGATGCTTGATGTGCCCTGAACAACATCAGTTGCTTTTGGCCAACGTGTCAGCTTGGATGCAGTATTTGGAATTTGGGAAGCCCGAGGAGGGCTGCAAAGGTCTCTCTCTCTCTCTCTCTCTCTCTCTCTCTCTCTCTCTTTCTGTGTGCGTGTGTTCAGTTAACAGTTTTAACCCTTTGGATAAGTTTGGAATGTAGGGAGGGCTTCTATTTCCATCTTCCATATGAGAATGCTGGGCCCAAGGAGACAAAGGGATGCTTGCCACCATGGGATAACCAGGTGAGGTCCAACTTTAAGTCATGGTTAATTTTGAAGGCTACTCACCCATAGACAAAGGGATAAAGCCATTTGTCTAATAAAAGGATGTCTTTGTCTACCAAGAATGGGGATCAGAGTAGGGAAAAAACATTTAGTTATTCAGCAAGATTCAGGCACAGTTCCTTCTCTGTTGGACTTTATGTGGTGTTTGAATTCTGACATTATGTTATTTTATAGACAGAGCTGGAGAGTACAGAGGAATCCTTTGGGATGAGTTTGGAGTCATGGGAGACTACAGGAGGACTCAGCCTAAATGGGATGTCTTTATTAAACCATTCTCAGGGCTTAGGGATCTGTGTGGAAGAGAAGAAGGGAAGAATTCTAAGAGCCAAGGAAACAGCATCTGCCAGAAACAACATGAGCTCATAGAAACTGTGACAGCGCACACAAGACCTGCACAGGTTCAAGTCACACTAAACCCCAGCACTGAGAAGGAGAAGCCAACACAGGGTCCACCCCTAACCAAGAAATTTTGCAATTGAAACTTGCTGGGAAAGGGAAAATAGGTTTTCTCCAGTGGAGTATCCCTGGGTATATGAACCACAGTCTAGGCCAGGCATGGTGCCTGAGAGTAGATAGTTAACCCAAAACAGATTCCATGTGTTGTGTCTTGGTACTTTTTTTGTCTTATTTGTTTGATTTTTTTTCAGGTTTTATTTTCTGTTATGTTTTGAAATAGATGATAGATATAGAGAGATGATAGGTAGAGGATAGATAGAAATATGATATAGATAGATGATAGACTGATAGGTAGATGATAGATAAATAAATGGCAGAGAGCAAGATGATAGATAATAGACATAGATGATAGATAGATATTGATATATGATAGATAGCTATAGATAGATGATTTATTGATAGATTGATGTTAGAAAGAGTTAGAGAGATAATAGATAGAGGTGGATAGGTAGTAACATTGTAACATTGTTTGGGGAGGATCTTGGAGGAGTTGGGGTAGAGAAAAGCATATGATCAAAGTATATTGTATGAAGAAAATTAAATTAAAAATATAGGAAGGGAAGAGAAAATTTGAAGGACCAAAATAGCTATGAATATGTTTTTAAAAGTATAAAGTCATCACTATGTTAATTATTCAGGGATATTACAGATGCACCCCTACCTGTGAGAGCTGTGTCCTGACAAACACATGCTGAGATGACAATATCAGACACCAAAAAAGGAATTTGACACACCTACCCTACTGAGCACGCCGCTGAGCCTTGCCCAGCTTAAATCCACCCTTACAGGACAGTTGCAGGCACCATCTGTGGGTAAAAATCCCCAGCACAAAGGCCGTCTCGTGAAGCAGCCATGAGAGCCTGCAGCCCTAGGAGACCACACACCACAGCGTGCCCCTGGGAAATTCTTGCAGGTCAGGGGTCGTATGTGCTAAGTATGAAAGACAGGCAAGTGGAAAGAGGTATCTGGAGTCCTTGAACGACCTTGATGACCTTGCCGCTGAATCAGGAGGGTCACTCCCAACGGAAGCCTAAGTGAAAACCACCAGCAAGGAGGCGCACACCAAATACCTTGGGGGGGGGCACAACAGGAGGAGGGGAAGGCACGCCGAGTCCAAGGTGCAGATCCCAGCAGGATCAAGCCAGACCAGGAGAGCTATTAACCAGAATGTCAATAAAATCGTGGTAAATGTTTCTAATGTTTTTTTTTTTCTAAAAGCCTCCAAGCATTTTATTGTGTTTGACCCCTTCAGCTATTCGAGCGATCTGCCTATGCCAAGTGGTGTCAGCATGCCATTTAGCACGTGGAGCGAAGCCCAGGCTAAGGTCCATGAGGGAGAGGGGTAGCTACAGGGTAGTCCTTTCCCCAACCCCTCTCTGTGTACGGCACCCGTCCTGTTGTCTAAATCCCACCCGGGCCAAATCTGAGCTGAGGCTGGAGTATGCCACGTGTCTACTCTAGACGCCAATGGCTATGTTTGCTGGGGGAGCTGTATTGCACTGGCCAGGGGCAGGACTGGGAAAGCAGCCTGGGTGTTCGCATTGCATCCACACTCCTTTTCTCTGCTCCGGTCCTTGGATGCTCATCTTTGGAACAGGGGATAGGAGGCTCTGCTTCACCGTACCTGCGGCTACTGTGAGTGGCTGGAAAGCTCTCTTCTGTAAACCTCCTGCTGCCTAAAAATCGCTGGAGGTTTGTGTGTGTGCCAAGCACTACGCTAGGTGCTTGCTGGGAGCCCCCCTCCAGCACTCACGGCTCCTCCTGGTAACTGTGTGTCTATTGACATTGTGAGAGCAGCGCAGCTTTGGTACCTCAAGGGTTCTGTCACTGAGAATAGCTAAGAGTGCATGATGTAGACAGGCCTTAGGTAATCCTTGGGCGCTTCCATGCCAAAACCCCTCCTGCTCATTTCCTACTCACCAAGTCAGCAAAGAAGTGATGCTAATCCACGTTCCAAGAATTACTTAGGAAGATGCATCCAGTCTCCCTTCCTCCACCCCACCCTTGACTCTACTTTAGCAAATTCCAATCTAGTACATCTAGAGTATAGCCCAACAATGAGTCCCTGCTTCCCACCATTTTCCCTCTATAATTGTTGTTTTTTTTTTCTTAAGAAAAAAAAACAAAAACAAAAAAAACAAATGACCCAGGCGGTATTGGTGAAGGTGACTTTTAAAAGAACTTCATTTTGATTTAAATGAAACCTTGTTTCCTCCTATGGTCCTTGGCTCTAATCTGTATCTCAGCCTCTTCTATCTTGTTGGTTATCCATCCACCCACCCACCCATCCATCCACCCACCCATCCACCCATCCACCCATCCACTCATCCACCCATCCACCCATCCACCCATCCATCCACCCATCCACCCACCCATCCACCCATCCACCCATCCACCCATCCATCCACCCATCCACCCATCCACCCATCCACCCACCCATCCATCCACCCATCCATCCATCCATCCACCCATCTACCCATCCACCCACCCATCCACCCACCCATCCATCCATCCACCCATCCATCCATTCATCTTCTGCCCCATTCACTTGTGTGTTCGCTTTGGCTGTCTTGGGCAAGAACAAGGGCAGGTCCACACTTATGAATGTGAAGGGTAAATTATTCTAGACATCACTGGAACTCTATTTTGTATCTGTTTCTAGGTCTTAGTTCTAGCCTCAGATCTTGGAGATGTAATGGACAAATCTCCCCTGAGTTCCCAGCCCTTTCTTGGTCCTCCTTTTATTTAAATACTATATACTTAAGGTATATAACATATTGATATATATGTGTGCATATATACAATGAGAGTTTAACACCAAACTTTGGGGTTTTCAAGATGCACCAGTTGCTCACACACGTACTTCATTTTACTTCCTTGAGAACCCAGGGAGCCAGAGTTTCAGTTCTTCTGATGAGAAGGTTGGGTCCAGAGGGGCTTCTGTTTCTGCACATGTGGCTCTGAACCTAGGTTATCTACATCCAGGATTTGGTCTCTTAATACCATTCCTGCCCAGTTGCTGATTGATGGGGTCTGTGGTGAAAGCTGCTGGCGGTTGGCTATGGCAGAGGGCCGAGGCAAGGCAATGAAAAGGGAATATTAGTTACAGCTCTCTGAAGCTCAGCTTTCTCACGTTTGAAATGGGAGCAAATCATACGTTCAATCCCAACTTCTTACTTAAATATTAGAGACAGTAAAGGTTTCTGACCTCATAACAGTGAAAGATTAATCAAATATGGAACGTGGGATGCAGCCGAGGTGTTTCTGGCAATGTTGGTTCATGTTGAATTGTGTGACTTTGCTCGGTTTGAACACACAACCTGCCCTTTGCTTTACACACGCAGTTCTGCTGTGAAACACTAGGAACATGGTGGGAAACCCTTTCACTCTGAGGCGAGTGCGGGACGCCGTGACCAGCCGCATTTGTACCACACATCCAGTTTTCTGCCTGTCTCAAAACCTAATGCTTTAATTCTGAGAACAAAACCTTTTAATATTTTCCCAATGGCAGTCCATAGGTTCTGAATATCAAACAGTAATCTTTGTATTGTATTGCGTTAATGTGTTTGATTTAAAGTTTGCTGTTTGAAATTGATGACTTTCATGCAATTAAAATAAAATCACTACCTGAGTTTAACTTGGGATTAGCACAGAAATTCCAACAATTACTGAAATGGCCCAGATATCCTTCTGTCTCTTGTACTTATGCAAAGCAGCGTCTTCAGTATTGATAATTATAAACCCAAACATTGATCAGCCCTGCAGAACTTCGAGGATGGTCTGTGCTTTTATCTTTATGTATAAATCAACAAGTACATCCATCCATCTCATTAGAAGGCAAATTTGTTTCCATCTTAACACATGGCAAAGTCCTTTGCATAGCAAATAGTTATTTCAAAATATAATTTATTATGATTTATCATCGGGAAATGCCTGATTTGTGCTTGCATTTTGTACATCTCTATCGCTTCCCGTTAGAAATGTCTGGGGTGAAGAGGTATTTCCAGTGGGAAAGACTTTGCTTTGAAGCATGACTGCAGATCTAATGGAGAAAGGAAAAGCACTGAAGTTTCTGACACATGCCAAGATCTTTGCACACTTGATACAGGAAGCGTTACCTGCTTGGGAAGAGAAGTGTGCACAGCCTAGGGTGGGACTGTCTGCCTCCTCAGGTCTCTGTGACAGGTGGAACCAGGTTTATTAAAGAGTTTCTCTGTTTGATCCTGCTGGGAGATTTGAGGAGTTGAACCCATTTTTCAAAATATGTTTTGACATTTAATTATATACATCCTCCTCCATAGTTATAACTCCTCTTGTCATGCTTGCAACCAACTGTGGCTCCTGATGTAGTAAAGCAGAACTCCTGTTCCTCCGTGATCAGTTTCCTGCCTTTGACAATTAGGGGCCTGAATACTGAAGTTCAAACACCCAGGCAACTTAATTACTTCTCTGTCTCCTTCCTTTGGTCAAGAACCAGCAAATGACACATTGGCTTAACTGCGGCTTTTAAAAATGTGACTTTCGACTGTGCACCAGAACTGAAGACCCTTCTCTCAGACCACATTCAATTAATATGCAAATGAGTTAGACCTTCAGGGTCGGCATCCAAGTTCTGATTCAAAGCAAATCCGAAGCTGGAGGAGGGAGGGAGCATTAAGTGCTATTGGGTGCTTGGCAAGAGAGTTTGGGTCCAGATCAGCCTGTGCTCCATAACCTTGTTTCTTGTTGCCATGGTCATTACACTGATTCTACTTGAGTCTTAGAGTCATCAGTCTTAAAACAGGAATGATGATATTCTAGTCCAGTGATGTCACGGTGCTTGACCGTGGCTAATAGCAAGACTCACTGTTTCTGACCTTCTCTACTTTCTGGTTCAAACACTCACTGCGGATCAGAGGCTGGCAGGAACCAACCTGATGGTACTCATGAATAAAGAGAGCCAGAGAGGCATACAGAGCAGCTGGGAGTTGTGAGGACTTTGACAAACTAGAGAGCACAAGCCCCATAGGGACACAAGAGAGCAGCAATCACCTAGCTTCAAAGGTACCTTAGGCTGTACCTATTTCAGATAAAAACGTTTATTTATTTATTTACATGCATATAAATTTATATATTTATGTGTATGTGTGTAACAGACACTTCCTATCCTGCCCACCAGTTTCCAAAGAACCATTCAGAGGCTTATAGTACATATAAATGCTCAGCTGATAGCTCAGGCTTATTACTAACTAGCTCTTACACATAAATTAACCAATTTCTATTAATGTACATTCTGCCACATGGCTCATAGCTTGTTATCTCATTTTTTACACATCCTTCTTGCTCTGCAGCTATCTGGCATCTGCCACAACTGCTCTGACTCCACCCTTCTCTCTCAGCATTCTCCCTGTGCCAGGTGGTGTTGCCCAGTCTCTTTCTGCCCTCAGTGAGCTTCATTATTGACAATGAGCATAATCCACATCACATGTGTATGTGCTTGACTATATGTCTGTATGTACACCGTGTGCATCCAGTGTTCAGAGAGGCCAGAGTAGAAGATGAGATTTCTTGGACCTAGAGTTACAGGTGGCTGTAAGTCAGTAAATGTGGGTGCTGGGAACTGAACCTGGGCCCTCTCTAAAAGCAGACATTCACTTAGCTGATGATCCATTTCTACATCCCCTCACAAAGTCACCATTTTAAGAGGAGCTTGAAATCTATACTTTCAGGAAATCACATCTAATAATTGTTGTAAGACAAAGAAAAGAAGCCCATGCCTTGTCTCATTAGATGAGCACACACACTGAACCTGGGGAAGAGAGTCAAATGACTCCCTCCTCTGCATGTACCTTGTAGCTGGCCTCGTGCACTAACTTAGTCTCCCCCTAGTTCCCTGAGTTTCTTCCACTCCATTCTTGCTTTTCTATCACTACAGAGAGCAAGGTAAACAATCCATCTCTTGTACATTGAGTGACTTCTTTTCCCTCCACAGGACATGGGAACAAGCTTTCAGGTCTACTATTAATCTCCTCTAATAAGGGTTGGGTTTTGTGAGCTAAGGTACTAGGCTGAGCAGACACGAGAGGCGTAGATACCTGGCGAGAGCTTCCTGCACCCATCTTCCTTTTCTAGCTCTTCCATTGATGAGCAAGCAGAAAGGCCACTGGAGAGAGATTCATCTTGGTTTTTCATTCATATAACAGAATTTACAATCCTTCCCCCATCTCTATCCTTCTGGACAGGCTAGAAGATCCAATCATAACTACATTTCCAATGCCTGCTCTAGGCCACACACTTTCAAGAGGCTAGACACACTCAAATGATGAAGACCAACCCTTTCTTTCAAATGAATCATAACTGAGGGCAATACATATACATTCAGGAACATTTTCCTTAGAAGAAGGTGACTGAACCACAGGAGAGGGCACTAGAATAGTCGGGGTGGGGAGAGCAAAGGGCCTCCAAGTCCTGGAGGAGTAAAGAGGTCAAGACATGCCACATAAAAAATTATTGGGTGGGCATAAGAAAAATTTTAACAGCAGTAATGGTGCAGAGAGATGTGTGGGATTTGGTTACTTTACTATTTATTGATTTATTTATTTTTTCGGGTCATTACCTATTCTAGTACTAGGAATCCTAATTGCACTTAGGCTAATAATGCCGAGTTCATACTGTAGCTTCTACAGAGTTGTTTCTGTTTCAGTCTCTCCTAGGGACCACTGAGATTTTATTGAAAGTGAACAGACAAATGAATACATGTCAGCTCTGGTCCAGTCTTAGTACTGACTTCCAAAAGTCTTTGTAAATGTCAGTCTTTTTTTTTTTTTTTTTGATGCTACAAATTCGGGTTTGGTTGTCAAATGAACATCATACGGAAGACGTAACTCTTTAGAACTCTTTAAGTTCCCATGGCTTTGAAAAGAACCTGGTTCTCATGTGGTCAGTATACTGTTAAGTTAATAAATTTCTTCTGGGAAGGACTTTGGAGACAAAATGCCATAGACATGGTGGCCAGCATCCAGCAGCCGATTCCCTAACTTTCCTCTGGTCCTGCTTCAGCGGTGGAAGCATGTGAATGTTTGTTTTGGCCTGCAGCATCTGCACTGTGTTTTAGCAGGTAATGAGGTATGGCTCACTGCATTCTGGAGCCAGGTGGAGCTCCCAAAAAAACAAAGCGAAGCTGGCCCAGGGCCAGGGAGAACAGGGTGGGGACCAAGAAGCGGGAGAAGAGCCGGGGAAGGTGTGAACGTTGCTCACAGAAGGCGGTGACGAAGCCCGAGGCTTTGGCCACCTGGAACTTCTGGCAAATCTTCATCTTATGAAGTCGATGAGCACAGACAGCACAGAGCTTCTTTTTGACCACAGAGAAAAATCTTCATTCTTTTACGCACCCACTGATGCCTCTTCCTTCCCTCCCCCACTCGTCCAGATAACTCTCTCTACAGGCAGGATCTCTTTTAGCCACGGTCTGACAGAGAAAAGCAAGGGGGATAGAGACAATGGACGCTCGCCAGTAGGAGAGAACACAAATGCAGCAGAGATGGATGAGTTTCTGAGGGAAAAAAAATCCAGAGGAGGAGACAGCTCACTGGGTCAGCAAGAATCTGAGAAAGTTTCCCAGAGAAAGTGCTAAAGGGGCTGTGTCTAGGGCCATAGCAATCAATAACAGGGAGCGTTACCCAAGAAGGAGTAAAGAGCAATTTCAAGGAGGTGAGAAGAATCTAATGTATCCCAGGAAGCGGGAATCGCGAGGAGGCTGCCGCATCATAGGCTTGTGCAGTTTGGACCTCATTCCACAACACAGGCTGGATTTCAGCTTGCTGGGTTTGCAAGAACGACCCAAGAAAGTACTGGCCTTGAAGGTACCAGAGTTCACCTTCTCAATGTGTGCTTGTGCACTTGAGTGTGAGGGTGCCCTTGCACTTGTGTGGCTGTGTATGTAGAGGCTGGAAGTTACTGTTGGGCATCTTCATCTCCCTCTCTATTTGCTCTCCATCTTGCTGTTTGGACAGAGTCTCTTACTGCCCCTGGAGAGCACCAGTTGGCTAGGCCAACAGGCGGGTGGCCTTGAGACCCATCTGTCTCTCCTGCTCTGTGCTACAGTTCTAGGTTCACACCAGCAGGCCTAATGTTCACGCGGGTACTAGGAACCTAAGCTAAGACCTTAAGCTTGTGTGGCCCGTATTTATTTGAAAGCCAGCCTTCTCCTGGTGAAACCCAGCCTCATGTCAGAGGGACTTATTAATCAGACTGTAGGCTGGATTTCAAGCCCAAGTTTCCCCCAGACAGGCTCTTTACAACAGTTCCCAACCCTTCCCCTCATAGTCTGTGACATTTGTCTCCCAGCCTGCAGACACAGCTACTACATCTCGGTGCTTTTTCTATGCCATTTCAAGCACTTATTCCCCAAAGGAGTCTGCTGCAGTTTCCTGATTTCCTGAATAAATCCTCCACCGATCCCTCATGGCTTGAGACTAAAAGCAAGCCATGATGTCACACGTCAGGGACGTTCTTGCTATCTCAGTGCAGAGCTCCATTCATCAGATGATGGGGGTGACCTGGGTAGACATCCTTTCTCAACCATGTCACTTCTTCCTGCTCAGAACACCCCCATCAAGCTCCCTCTCCTGCCCACTCTCCATTCAACAGATGCCAAGATTTCCACGTTTGCTCATCTTGCTGTCATCTCCAGTTCGCCCCTGTGGTCCTAAGTCCGGAAAAGACTGGGAGTACCTCATCCAACCTGTTTGCTTAGCCCAGGGCATTTTCTCCCACAGAAGGGACTCCTGGTACAGAGCTCTTGACACACTCTGTCTTCGCTGGCAAGACTTAAATAGCAACAGCAGCTCTCACTCACTGAAAACTGGGTGTCCAAGATGAATGGCTACCGTATGATGCGGGAATTACCATTCCCAGGTTCCAACTGAGGAACTAAGATAAGGGGGGGGTCCATTACCCAGGGTAGTTGTTTCCAAGTGAGGTCCTGGTTTAGCAGCTGTGACCATGGCTGCAGTGGCAGCAGGGAACTCAGGAGAAATGCAGATTCCCGAGCTGACTCTGGACCTCCTGAATTAGACCCTCAGGAAGCGGCCCTATGATGCGTACTTAACAGGCCCTCCGGGCAATCTCAGCACACAGCACAATTTGTGACGCACTAGCCTGGCGTCATTTAGTTAGTGATGAAGAAGCTGGGGCTTAGCTTCCTTCGATGACAGTCGGAAAACAACTCTACAAGTTCGGGGTTTTGTCGTCTCTGGTGGCTAGCCATCGGCTTGGCTCAGAGGGTTGGGTGCGGTCTCCCCCGGCAGCTGTACTTCAAGTCATAGCCTCTCCCTGCCTACAACCCATGTCCAGCACCTTGTTTATCTCCGTCCTTCAATTCCTGCACAGGACGTCCCAGCAGGGAAGCACATGTTCCAAATACATCTTTATTAGTAACCTGTCTCTGAGTTTGGTCTTCTATGGCAAAGGATCTAGACAGTGGGAATTAAACAGCAGGGGTTTGTCTGCACACGGTTCGCCGAGCTCCGAGGCTGGCCTCAGAGTTCTGGTAGGATTATGCTTCAGTGAGAGACCTCTGCTTACTGACTCATAACAGGCCACCTTCTTGTGCTTCTCTGTGCAGCCAAGACTGAATAGGAGGCTCGGAAGGTGTTTGTGTCTCTGAAATGAGTACTAATCGGATAACAAGTGCTTCTCCCAGCATTCTCCTTTTACCGAAATAATGCCTTCATGCCCCATCTTCCCATCCCTCCTCTTGGGAAGCTAGGATGTCATGTGCATTTTGGGGAGATATATTCATCTATAACAATTTATACCACCTGAATGTAACAAGCCTCCTCCCGGGCGGCAGGGTGGCTCATGGGTTTAGTCCATGTATAGAACATTGAGAACACACAGTAGAGACACAACGAATACGTCAACAAATCAATCACACGGCTGGTTGGTGACACAGAGAGGAGCCCGGACTGTATTCACGCCGGTATCTACATCTGCGTCTCCTCCTTCTTTGCCCCCGCATCGGTTCTGATTAGCTGCTTGTGCCCCTAGCAAGGCCATTTTCCAGAAACCTCCTTTTACCAACCACCACTTGCAGGAAGAGCATCTCTTCCCCACGGTGCCCGCAGAACGGTTACCCTAGGCACGAGCTAGCTAATTTCCTCCGTGCTTTCTCTTAATGGTCCATGAGCTGGAGATCTCTCCGTAACGACAGTAAATGCATCTGAAATGTACGTATCGACCCAGGCACGGCTGCATATTTGCTCATCAAATTTTCATGCTAAAATTAAAACCTTTTTTTTGTGGGAAAAGAGAAGCTGAAGTGTTGGTCCCAACCCATCTCTGTGGCATACATTTTTATTCCCCAACAAAAAGAGAAGCTTCTATCTTTCTCTCCACCCTTGACTACCACTCACCACAGGGGGCAAAGACTGACCAAGTTCTCCTCATACTTATTAGGTCTATGTGCATGGGATATTTGCCTCTGGGCCAAAAATACCCACCACCGCCATCCCTTTATTTACCTCAAGTAAAACCTACCCAGAGTTCCCAGTGGTGTCCTTCCCTTCAAAGATCCTTCCACCCTCGTGGGAGATAAGAAGTACTCTCGTTGGGTTTTCTTCATCCACCTGCTCTGGAACACTGCTCTGTTGGCCCCTTACTCAGAGTGTCTCCAGGGGGACTTGTTATCACCTGGTTATGTCATATGAGGCCTTGCCAACCCCTATAACTATTTCCTTCACTCCTTTGTGTGAGCGCTTGTGTGTAGGTTCATTTTACACACATGTGCATATGGAAGCTAGATCTGTCCATATGGAATATGTCTTCTTCTATGCTCTCTGTCTCATTTGTAAAGGCATGGTAGCACACTGAGCCTGAAGCCTGGCTAGACTAATAACTTTGGCCAGTGAGCCCCAGGGATCCTTCGGTCTCTGCCTCCCTGGTTCTTGAGATACAGGCACCTGGCGTATTTACATCTGTGGTGCTGACTGAACTCAAGTCCTTCTGCTTGCATAGCAAGCACCTAACTGTCTCTCTTCCATCTTCCCAGTCCCCCATTCCCTTCCTTTACCATCTCCTCTCTTAATGTTGTCCGCTCTTACGTAAGCCAAGACTTAGAGAAACTTCCCTGGCCTCTCCTTCCTAGGGTTGAGAAAGGGAGACAGCAATGCTCACTGACTTCTTAATTCATCTGCTGGCCACAGAGGCACACCATATTACCTGGAACAATTTTGAAGGAGAACTAGCACAGCTTTTAAAATGAGGATTCTGAGGATGACCTGGTTACAGGGATTTGCCCGTGTAAAATCAAGAGACGAGGGTTCTTCAAAGATCAACCGAGTCTGCCCAGCTCAGAAGCAAACCCAGCTGACCTGGGTTCCGAAGCCGGCCCTGACACCCCGGCTCAGCTGGTGTCCGACAAGTTCTGTTTAGTTTTCCCATCTGTGAAATGAGAGTAATAACAGCACCTGCTTCCCGAGAGTCAAGGTAGAAAGGGTCTAAAAATAGGAGGCTTGATCAGTGTCTTGTACAGGACGGTCACAGGATACATTCTGGCTATGTTTTGCCTCCGCCATGCTGGTGATTCATAATTTCTCACATTTAAATTAGCTTTACAGCACACGCTCCTGCTAGAGAATCAGCATCAGACCCCTGCCTACGTTCACTTGACTTTCAGTTGAGCAAACAGGGGAGCAGAGTTTTACAGCTACCTGGTCAAGGTCACAGAGTGAAGAAGTCAGCAGAGTTGGCATCCAGCCCAAGGCCTCTGCCCTTTCTGCTGCCCTTTGACACATATGATCTCCAGGACTCCATGGCACCCTCATGGCATTAAGGAACCAAGACCTTTCCTCCTCTTTGAAGAAGGTAATCAAAACATTAAGGTGAGCTATTTCTCTGTCACCATAACATGGGAGAAGTGAACCAGGCCTTATAAGAATAGCTGGTAGAAGCATGCGACGAACTGTCTGGCTACCATGCAAAGGCTTCCTAGTGAGCAAATGAGGGTCTTCTTGGTCTCATCTGGACTTCTCCTGTCTTTTTTAGAAGAACACCACCATGGTGGCTGACTGAACAACGTCCTTCTTGACTGAATCTTCCTTTTTCACCTACCATGCTAAAAAAAAAAAAAAAAGAAGAAGAAGCGCCCTACCAGATTGTCCAAACTACCTTCTGAGATCCTTCTTAGGGACCAAGCCCTGCTCTTCTAGCATCCTTCTTGTAGGACAGGGGATGTCCTCAGACTTCATCTCATTAGCATTTAGCAGTACCTCTGAGATCTCCTCTGTGTTCCCCAGACGCTTTGCCTGGTCTCATAGCCACGCTGTACGGAAATACAAGTTCCTCAGTTCTCAGAGCCCCAAACTCTCTCTTTTCTCAGGTGCATCCCTTCCTTCCATTCCTACATCTTCTTATCCTACCCCCATCACGTGACAGTTTCACCATGCAGCCTACCAAAGCTTTGGTGCTGACTCTGCCTTCAGGCTTGAGTTCTCCTTCTGCCCCGTCTCAAAAGCCGCATGGAGAGTTCTAAGCTGTCTTCTCTTCTCCCTGGTCTATCTACTATAATGTCTCACAGTGACGTAAACACTCTAGGTCTGATGTTGGAGAAAAGCAAACTAGCATGGAGCGGCACCTATGGGCCAGGCATCCCTTCTCCCCATGCTATTTTCATGGTGCCTCAGGAAAATCCAAAGAGGTAGTTTCCCTATACCCACGATCCAGAGAGGAAAACCGATACCCAAACAGACAAAACAACACAACCAAACTCATTTTTCAGGGCTTAACTCAGCTGTTGGATCTCTTCTTGTCTGGCATTGAAGGCATCATTCAGGAGCTTCGGGCTCCTTTTCTGCTTCCCGGAGTGGTTAAGTATGCCAATATGTTGTTCTTAGTCACTATGGCTGGGCTCAAAATTAGGACAATGCATGTCCACCTCATGCTTCAGCCGTTATCCTGCCACACGAAACACGTGCACCCACAAATAAAAGAGGGCAGACCATCATCAGGTTACCAAAGACGGGTTACGGATTGCAGTCCGACGTCACACAACAACTCCCCCTCCACGTTCAGCAAGCAGGTGGCCTTGCCGTTTATCTGCATGAACACCAGGCAGACCTCCAGCTATTATTTTAATCAATTAATTCGTCCCTTTATCCACCTCCCCCCCCAGAGACCCTGGGAGACACCTGGCTTCTTTCCACCGCGCTCCCTGTTGCTCGGCTGTCAGGCTGCATCACGAGTGGCGCTCCGGAGCTTCATGCAAGGCCAAGCACTTAATCTCTTTAACGGGGACCTGTCATCACTTGCTTTCGCTCCAGAGCAGCCCCCGTCTATGTTGAGACATCCTGGCGTATGCACCTGTCCCTCCCCTTCCCGTTGTGACAGTCGCCATCTGGGTTCAGACACTCCTCTGTTCCTCTCTACATCACTGCTGTCACCGCCAGTCACCCAGCGCCTTCCCTTTGCCATGTGGCAGGCTCCCTGCCTCCTACCCCTTTGATCCTGCTCACGAAATGGTCGGTCGGGAAAATTGGGCTGCTAGTTTCATTTTCTTCAAAAGGGGGTCGAGTCGAGCAAAAGCAAAGTGACTTGAGCAAGCTGCTGGGAAGTTGTAAAGCCAGGATTTGAACCATCTCTGTGGTAACAAGGTCAAAGGCTGAGATCTGTCCCCTCGCTTGCATCCTCCAGCCCTGATTCTAATCTGGTAATAAAAAACTGAAGCTGTCCAGGCTTCAGACCTGGTAAATGAGTAAATTCAGGTGGCGGGGTGCTCCAGCGAAAACACAGCATAATCGGGGTCTGTCTTGGTGAGATAAGAAAAGAAAAGAAAGCCCTTTGAGATGGCCATGCCCCATAAATTCTCCACACGGTCTTCTGGACGCCTCAGGAAACTCTGCCTTGCTCTTGACATTTATGTACAGCATGTTCATTTGGTGGTGGTAGCCAGAGGATAAAAAAGAAACAAGAGACGTAGATCCTACCCTGTTTTAGAATGGAGAACGATTCTGGAGAATCCATATTTGAAACAAGACTCAAGATGGAGGCCTCACAGCCTTTGAATGAGAACAGCAACGGCCCAAATCATGAACATCTTCTAAAAACTGATGGGGCCCTGTTAGGAGGCAGCAAAACTGGAAAGACAGGGCCTTTGTGAGGGGCTCTGGATCACTGGTGGCAAGGAGCTTGGTGAATGTTCTAAGCCGTGGGCCAGAATAAACCTTTGCCTCGTCGTTTTACAAGTCCACACTCTCAGGCGTCTGTTCTAGGGCAAAGAGCTAACAGAGGTGAGTATACAGTTAGGGTGAAAGCACAGAGCTGTGATGGGGCCCACACTGCCCAGCCACTTTGCTCCTGCATGCGACGGCTTCCTGAGGATTCTCCCCCAACAGAAGAAGCAGAGCCTGTTTGCGCATGCTCAGAAGACTGCGGACTTTGCACTGCAAGCCTTAACGCTGAGTTCTGCCTTTCGCATGTCCCGCGGCTTACATAGTTTGTTTTTTAAAGAAATGAAGAAAAGAAAAAGCTAGCTATTTCATGTCCACTGTCCCATAGCTCCTCAGAAGCCCCAGAGATGTCATCTCTAAGGTTTTGAGCTCTTTTTTTTTTTTTTGAACCTTAAATAGTACTTTCATTTGATGACATCATGAATGATCTGGCTCAAGATTTTTTTTAATCTTTGTGTGTGTTTGGGGTGGGGGTGGGACAGGAGAGGGAGATCACACATGTGAAAGAGTTTGCACCCACACGGCGCGTGTAGAGTAGAGGAGGACCCATCACAGGTGCCAGTACTCACCTACCCGCTTTGTTTGGGTCATGGTCGGCACTGCACGCCGAGCTAACATAGTGAGAGGGTGGAGTATTTCATCTTCCCTGATGTGAAAACCGAGTTCCACGTCTATCAAGTGGAATGCCGGGCTCATCATACAGTTTCCCAAATGTCTGCTCAACGTCCGATATTCGTGAGAGCCGTAGCCGGCACATCCCTCTCTCAGAGAGCCCGGTGCATATGGGCAGATGAAAGGCATGGAGTTCTGTATGAAGAAGTCTCAAGGCCACTTTTTCCTGACTTACTTAGTCAGGGAACCACATTTAACAACATGGGGGACGGGGCTGATGTAACCATAGCTTCCCTCAGATGTATGGTTCCTGCTAGATGCTTCTCTGGAAGCTTGGTCCCCAGTGTCCTGCTGTTGTGGTAGTGAAGCTTTTGAGAGATCGAGTCTCGTGAAAGGTAAGAGGGTAATAGGGATCGCCCTCAGAAGAGAGTAATGTTCTCATGGGTGGGTTAATTCCCATAAAATGGTTACATTATGGAGGTTCAGGCATCCCTGGAAATGCCCTTCCACCTTTGTGATGCCATCTGCCAGGAGGACCCTCCCCAGAGCCAAGCAGATGGTCTGACATGCTCTCCACCCTCCAGAATGAGGAGCCAAACAAGCTTTCTTTCTTAACAACACACCCATCCTTACGCACTTCATCATAGCAACACAAACTGTAGGACTTGTCTGAACAGCACCATGAAGAAGACAGTAAGGTTATGCTCTTCATCAGATGGCCTTGAAGAGTGGAGACGTTGCATACTTGTACCGGGGAATGCAGCAGGTGGCCCAGAAGACAGGCTCTGATTTGTGGGGTAGTGTCTTGTCACCAAGCTGTCTGGCCTTGTGCTGAGGCTGTTTGTTCCCTTCTGAATGAGTCTAGACTATACACGTGAGTGCATATAACATATACATACACATACACCCCCACTTTAGAGAAAGGCAAAACCACGGAGTCAGTGGGCAAAAACTACAAAATGCAGCTTTAGCTTAGTATAGAGGAGCCAGTCGCATCTCCTGCACCAGCTCAGCCCTCCTGAGAGGTAAGGATCATCATCTGAATTTTCTAGTGCAGCATACAGAGGCTCAAAGAAGCTGCGTGACTTTCCCAGGGGTTCCAGCGTACCAAGACAGGCAGCCAAGATGTATTTTTGTCTTGTTTTACCCAAACACTCCTTTTCTTCTCCTGCCGCGTTTTCTTTACTGTGTCTTACCATCTTTCTAATCCTAGAGCAACAGCAAGAGCTGGGTTTATGCAGCCTTCTGTGTGTCGCAGCCATTTGTTTAGACAGCACTGGCCCCTCCCAGAGGCTCACCAAGAGCAAGCACCCTGGGAATCCCTAGTGCACTCCAAGGAGATCAAAGGGAGATGGCGCTTGGATAGCCTGACATGTTTTGCTCTCTCCTGGAAAGTGTCCTGGGATGTGATCTGAGAAACCAAGGGAGCAGTTGGAGCCCAGTTCATTAGGGAGCTGAGCCAAACCATCCAGCCACAGAGCCTGGTAAGCCAGACCTCGGAGCAAGGAGCTACTTACACATAAGAAGCCATGACAGGACGTGGAAAGGCCAAGGCCATGGGCTATGTTATGCACCCAAACAGTGTGGGTCTTGGCAAATCTCCTAACTCCTCTTGGCCTCCAGTTCTTCCCTCACACAGTAAAGGGGCGCTAAGGATGACAGCGGTGGCAGTTGCTGTGAGAGGCAGTTCTGTCTGCCTGGCATGGAGTCCGTCCTGTGGCAAAGCTGTGCAGGGAGATGGGTGAATTCTGAAGGACCTATGGGATGGCAGGGTAGTTTCCAAACCTAACTAGGAAAGAAGGGGTTGGGAGTTACAGTTAGGATCATAAAATTGTGGAGTTCAACATAAGGCCTTGGTGGGATGTGTTCCATGGGAGGCAATAGAGGGCTTGTTGGTTGTTCAGCTCCTTGGGGTGGGATCTGAGGTGGAGGACCCTTGTGCTTTGGATCTGACACTTTCCTGGCTTCCTGCTCAGCTAGGGAGCTGGTACAGAAAGCTAAAAAGGCCAGGGAGCCAAACAAGGGCCTCAGATTTTGACAGTGAAGCTATCGGTGTTGGGAAGTGAGCCTGAACACTGGAAATGTTCAGGAGCTCCAAAACAGGAGGCTGTCAGAGGCTCCTCCTAGCTTATACCTCGGGCACTGACATTATGAGCAACGTTGCAAACACATGATGCCCGGATGAGCTCAGACTTGAGTGTGACTCACTCAATGAGTCCCCATCCTCAGACACCTAGATTACGATCAGTTCCTTCCCAGGCCCCACACTGCTCTGTGTAACCTCTGCCAGAGGAAGCTCGTGCTCACTGCCCCAGCTTCCCCTGGGCTGATCTTGCATGCAGGCGTGAGTCAGACCCCACAGACTGGCTTCGATACTGGATTATGGATATCACCAGTGCCTGGGAAGACGTCCTAAGAGACTTTACCTCATTGGTACCTCAACAATGGGATTCTTCTTTGGGCCCTGTTACTACTAGGGAGAGACGCACAAAGACAGCCACACCTGGATTCCAGAGTGTAGGAGGGAATCATCAATATTTCAGCAGTGCCAGCTGTCAGGAGCCATTCCGAGGCCTCCACTCCGCCCCTTCTAGCAAAGCTCCCAGCTTTTTCACCATGAAGAATTGTCCTTAAAGGTTCCTAGAGCCATGACTGGGGGTGGGCACAACACAACAAGGCTTCGGGGTGAAACATTGGTATCTCTTCTGCAGGGGAGGTCCACTGTAGCTGAAGCAGCAGCTTCAGGGGCAGCATGCTGGCCCTAGGAGGATAAACCAGCATAGCCCGTGACATCCAGGAGTACTCTGATGGACAACTGGTGAGTGCAGGCTGACTGGGGACAGGATGGGGGGAAGCTGGTGGAGAAGCAGGAGGAGTCAGCATGGGATGGGAGGAAGCAGAGGTCTATAGGGTGTCATTGTGAAAAGGGCAGGGTGGGAAGAGGGGAGGACTCAGAGCCGGTCTCCACTTTGGGACCCAAGTTTTGGGTCTGGTACGTCACAGGGGCCTCATCTTCAACCCCAGACAGACGCTTGAGGATCTACCTGCTTTGCTCCAAGACATACCATCTTTAAGTGACAAAGGAAGCCTGTAGGACTGTAGCTTTAAAAAAAAACAACTTATCTATCTTTATATAACTAGGAATGTCCTCACCACTGAATAGAGAGGACTGAAGTCAAGGAGGCAAGTTCAAAGCCGAAGAAAGGCTGAGAACCTGGTCTCTGGCCTCTTAGCTTTGGTCGTCTGATCCTATCCAGGATGCTGTCCCCTGACCTACAGCTCATGTTCTTGCTCTTCTTCCCTTCCCTTCCCCCTCCAGCAGCGATCTCAGAGTACCCCAGCAGCCTGTTTCTCCCCATCCCCACGGGACACTGACTCTCCCCCTTGCCCCATAATTTTTGTCAATTCCCACATCTGTTCATGAAACCCCCTCTGATAGGACTGACATCTGGCTTACAGTTGGCTAGGGTGCTGCTCATGCAACCACGTGGTGAAAAATGTAGGCTTCGTGTGCGTTTGTCTTTCTTCTGTAGCAAGATCGGAAAATGAGGCTGATGGACGCTCCTCCTGATTAAGAGAGGACCGAGTCCTGATGCTGTCACCAGGATAAGTCATGCATGTTGGAGTTCTCTGTGGGCCCTGTGTACCCATGGGGCCATTCATGTGACCGCCGAGATCTCTCAGGGTTCACCTTTTAGAACTCTCTGTAAAGTTGATCACTGACCACATAGCTAAAGAGTCAAATATATGTCCCCATGAACTGTCCTTTCAAAACTAAATATGCATACGATATTTTGATGTTTAAATCAAGCCCAAGCATTTTCTATTCTCTTAATTTTTATGCTTATATGAATTTTTAAAAAGTAGCCATTTTATGAGGAAAATATTTTCTCACTTAACGAATGCGCAGATTCTCAAACTCTTTCTATTATTCTCATGTATTCTTTAATTAAGAAAAGCAGAAATGTATTGAAAAAAGTAGCCTAGATATCAAAACCTTTCTAGGATCCCTCTTTATGTACATTTGTTTAATTGCTAACCGACAACTTGGCAGGAATAGCATTTCCAGCTGCTTGACCAAATGCCAGTGTAGACCTGACTAAGAAGATATTTGTAGATGGGATTAATAGATATGATCAAAGTAAAACGGATCGCTTCCCTCGTGGGGATGCACATCACCCTATTCCCTGAAGATCTTAAGAGCAAAGACTGAGGTATTACAGAGAAGAAGAGTTTGTGGCCCATGACATCATGTAGTGTCTGGCAGTGCTTGAGTCTTTAGCATCCCAGCCTGTCCTCTGACTTCAGCGTGTGCTGTTTTCCATAAGCTTGTTGGCTAATGTTTTAAAATTAATTTTGCAGAATAGCAGGTAGGCTGCCTAAGAACCTTCTATACTCTCTCTGTTTCCCCAGGCCGAGTCCTTAGGGTCACCCCTAGCACTGCAACAGAACACTAGTAGCGGCCTCCTCTACCCCTTGATCCCACAAACCAGGCCCCCTGGGCTCCCTTCCCCCACCCTCATTGCTGTGTTCCAGCCCCCAAATCGAGTAGACACCCCTCCTCAAACACAGGCCATACCTACCAGAAGACCAGATAGGCTGCCCTCAGACCTTCTTCACCCTCTCAGTCCCCCCACACCTGATCCTTAGGGTTGTCCCTAACTCTTCAGCAGAACACCAGCTGCAGAAACCTTCTGTCCCCCTCCCCTGGCCATGCCTCCTATGGATCCCGCAGACCCTAAGGCACATCAACCTCCGTCTTTTCCAGCCTGCAACATCAGTACGTACTCCCCATGAACACTAGCCGAGCACTCCAGCGAGACAGGAAACACACATCCAATGTACTCACTGAAAATTCTGGAACAGGAACGGAGGAAACACCCACCCAACAAAGACAACCCAGAAGTCATCACCCAGACCTGTCATCACCCCAAACACAGATGCCTAGATGCCAGCAGAAGAACAAAATCAGCAACAAATCTACAAATCAAGCCCTACAGATGGGGCTAGAAGGAAAAATTCAGAGCAAGGAGGTTAACTAAAGCTAGAAAAACAGGAAATAATCTCAAACAATAAAACCAAGAGAAGGGAAACAAACACAAACCACTACCACCACCATCAGTAACAACATTACCGGAATTAACATTCATTGATCATTGATCTCTCTTAATATCAATGGCCTCAATTCTCCCAATAAAAAGACACAAGCACAGATCATACAGACAAAATGTCAACAGAGAAATGCTTGACCTAAAATACATTCTAAACCAAATGGACATAACAAATATTTACAGAACACTTCACCCAAACACATAAGTGTATACCTTCTTCTATGCACTTCACAGAACTTTCTCCAAAATTGACCACATACTGGTATACAAAGCAAGTTTCAGAAAATACAAGAAAATTGAAACAACTCCCTCCTTACTAGATGACCACTACACATTGAAGCTGAATATCAAAAAACAGAAA
Source organism: Microtus obscurus (assembly GCA_963919715.1). NCBI lineage: Eukaryota > Metazoa > Chordata > Mammalia > Rodentia > Cricetidae > Microtus > Microtus obscurus. The sequence continues at coordinate 25,886,747 of CAWTZC010002521.1, forward strand.
CAGGAGAAAGCTTACAAACTCATGGAAAGTGAACAACTCCGTACTGAATGAAAAATGGGTCAGGACAGAAATAAGAAAGAAATGAAAGGCTTTTTAGAATTTAATGAAAATGAGTACAGAACATAATCTATGGGACATAATAAAAGCAGTACTAAGAGGAAAGTTCATAGCATTAAGTGCCTACATAAAAAAATGGGTGATCTCATGCTAGCAACTTAACAGCATACCTGAAAGCTCTAGAACAAAAAAGTCAACATACACAAAATAGTAGATGGCAAGAAATAATCAAACTGATGGGTGAAATTAATAAAACAGAAACAAAGAGAACAATATTTAAAAAATCAGTGAAATAAAGAGTTGGCTCTTTGAGAAATTCAACTAAATAGACAAACCCTTTCCAAGCTAACTAGAAGATGGAGAGACAATCTGCAAAGAACCAAAATCAGAAATGAAAATGGGACATAACAATAATAACAAACACCAAGGAAATCCAGAGAATCTTAAGTATATACATTAAAAACTCATACTTCACTAAATTGGAAAATAAAAAATGGGTAATTTTCTCAATAGGTACCACTTACCAAAATTAAATTAAGGTCAGACAAACCATTTATATAGACCTATAACCCCTAAGGAAATAGAAGCAGTCATTAAAAGTCTGCCAACCAAAAATGCCCAGGTCAGATAGTTTAAGCACAGAATTCTACCAGATTTCCCAGAAGAGTTAATGCCAATACTCTTCAAATTATTTCACAAAACAGTAACAGAAGGAACTTTTTCCAGTTCATTTTGTGAGGTCACAGTTACCCTGATACCAAAACTACATAAAGATTCAACAAAGAAAGATAATTACAGACCAATTTTCCTCATGAACATAGATGGAAAAAAAAAGTACTCAATAAAACACTTGGAACCCAAATCCAAGAAAACATCAAAAAGATCATCCACCATGATCAAACAGACTTCATTCCAGAGATGCAGGGATGGCTCAACATCCAAAAATCAGCAAATGTAATCTACCATGTAAATAAATAAAAGGAAAAAAGCACACAATCTTCTCATTCTATACCCAACACCCCTTCATGATAAAAGTATCAGAGATTAGGAATACAAGGGAAATACATAAATATGATAAAAGCATTTACAGCAGCTGAGAACCAATATCAAATTAAATGGAGGAAACTTAAAGTGATTCTACTAAAATCAGGAGCAAGACGAGTTGTACACTCTCTCCACGTCTAGCCAATGTAGTACTGAAAGTTTTAGCTACAGCAATAAGACATTTGAAGGAGATTGAGGGGATATACATTGGAAAGGAAGAAGTCAAAGTATCATTATTTGCAAATACCATAGTATGTAGAAGTGGATCTAAATATTCTAGCAGGGAATTCCTACAACTGATAAACACTTTTATCAAAGTGACTGGATACAAGATTAACAATAAAACAACAACAACAACAAAAAGACCCAGTATCCCTTCCTATTTACAAATGACTAACTGACTGAGAAAGAAATCAGCATTTAAATACAGCATTCAAAGTATTCTCAAGCAATATAAAATATCTTGGAGTAACTCTAACCAAGCAAAACTGAAATACCTGTATGATTAAAAAAAAAACCCTCCAAGTTTTTGAAGAAAGAAATTGGAAGAGATGTCAGAAGATGGAAAACTCTTTCATGCTCCTCGACTGGTAGGATTAACATAGTAGAAATGACCATCTCTCCAAAAGCAATCTAGAGATTCAATGCCATCCCCATCAAAATTCTAACACAATTCTTTACAGACCTTGAAAGGACAATTCTCAACTTCATATTGAAAAAAAAATGATAGCTAAAAATAATCCTGAACAATAAAAGATCTATTAGAGGTGCCAACATCCCTGATTTGAAGTTGTATTACAGAGCAAGAGTAATAAAAACCAAATGGTGTTGACATAAAAACAAACATGTTGATCAATGAAGTTGAATTGAAAACTCCTACATAAATCCATACACCTGGGGACAACTGGTTTATCATAAAGAAGCCAGAAATACACAGTGGAAAAGAGAAGCCATCTTTAATGGTGCTGGTCAAACTGATTATCTGAATGTAGAAGAATGCAAATAGATCCATATCTATCACCTGTATTAAACTCATGTCCATGTGGACCGAAGACCTCAACATAACCAGACACACTGAAATTGATAGAAGAGAAAGTAGAGAACAACCTTAATTAAACATATTGGCCCAGGAGACAGCTTCCTGAACAGAACATTGATAGCACAGGCACTAAGAATAACAATTAATAAATGGAACCTCATAGACACAAGTTTCTGCAAGGCAAAAGACACCATCAGTAGGAAAAACTGCAGCTTTTCATAGAATGGGAAAATATTTTCACCTACTCCACATCTGATAGAGAACTAATATTTAACATAGATAAATAACTAAAGAAACTAGACATCAATAAACTAAGTAATTTAATTAAAATGGGGTACAGATTTAAAAAGAGAATTACCAATAGAAGAATTTCAAATGGCTGAAAAACAAATGTTCAACATCCTGCACCATAGGGGAAAGGCAAATCAAAAGTGGTTTGGGATTCCATCTTACACCTGTCAGAATGGCTAAGAACAGTAACACAAGTGACAATTCATGCTGGCAAGGATGTGTAGCAAGGGTAACACTCCTCCATTGCTGCTGGGAGCATAGACTTATAAGTCACTATGGAAATAAATATGGTAGTTCCCCAGAAAATTGGGAATCAATCTACCTCAAGACCCAGCTGCATTACTCTTGGCTTATACCCAAAGGATGTTCCATCCTACCACAAGGACACTTGCTCTACGTTCATTGTGACATCATAATAACCAGAGATTGGAAACAACCTAGATGTCCCTCAACTGAAAATTGGATAAAGAAAACATGGTCCACTTATGCAGTGGAGTAATACTCAACTGCTAACAAATAAAATAAAGACATCATGAAATTTGCAGACAAGTGGATGAAACTAGAAAAAAAATCAAATCATCCTGAGTGTTGTAACCCAGACCTAGAAAAATAGATGTGGGATGTATTCACTTATAAGTAGACATTAGTTGTAAAGTAAGTGATAGTTAAGGAGGTAAGGTAAAGAGGAGGGCTCTAGGGAGATGCGTTGATCTCCCTGGGAAGGGAAATAGAATAGATTTTAGGGTTATACTGGGAGTATTAGGGACAGGAGTGGGAGGGGAAGGAAAGGATTAATGGAGAGAGTTCAGGAAGAGATGGCTGGAATTAGGGGGCATTTGAAAGGTGTTGTGCAAACCCAGTGCCATGAAAATGTCCTGGAATCTGTGAAGGTGATCTTCTAGTGAGAACCTCTATTAATGGAGGCTATAAAGTCTGAACTGGCCTATTTTGTAGTCAGGCAAGGCTTCCAGAGGTGGGCTGGGCTGAATTCCATTTGATAGAGTTCTAGGCCAAAGGGGTCCCATAGAGGTCCCCAAACAACCTAGACTGATGATAGGAAAGAGTTCCACTTCCGGATAACTGACAGTGGGGCCCCAATACTGAGGACAATACCCACACAGCTCGAACATAGAGAGATTGAGCTGGTGCTTGCATAGAGCCTTCACTCCATGTTCTAGTCTCTTTGGTGTGGAAAGGTACTCTACAGGCTACTGAAAGAAAAGCCTGTACATCACCTCAGTCACAAAACCCTTGACCTACAATCTGTCCTGACAGCAAGATATACTGGGGCAATGGTGGCTCAGAACTTGTGGGAGTGGCAAACGAATGCCTGGTTTAACTTGAAGCCCATCCTATTAGAGAAAAACTTATGCCTGACCCAACCTAAATGGCCAAGAACCCAAGATTGGACAGCCCAGAGACCTAGATAGCATGATAACTGGCAATATATTTTTATTCTGATATTCTGCTATAATCACAGTCAGTGCTTTATCCAGTCACCATCACAGAGGGTTCTTTCAGCAAAAGATGGGAGCAGGTGTAGACAAGCAGACAGTGTGTAGAGAGAGTCTAAATTGAAGGTCTCTATTTGGTCCATCCCCTAATAACTTGGGGAATCCCATGGAAGAGGGTAATCAAATATTATAAGAGGTAGAGGGGATGGAGGACACCAGGATAACAGGGCCTACTGAATCATCTAAACAGGGCTCACATAGACTCAGAGACTGAAGCAGCAAATATGGGTCTGTAAGTCTCTGCACCAGGTCCTTTGGCTGTTAGCTTGGTGTTTTCACGGAACTCCTAAACAGTGAGAGCCAGTGTCTCTCACTCCTTTGCCTGCTCTTGGGACTCTTTTCCTCCTATTGGCTTGCCTTGTCGAGACTCAATATGAAGACTTTTGCTTTGTCTTATTGTATCTTATTTGGTCATATTTGGTTGTTGTCTCTTGGAGGTCTGCTCCTTTCTGAAGGGAAACAGAATTGGGGGACCAGGGAAGATGATAAGAGGCTAGAAGGTGTAAGGGGGGGAACTGTGGTCAGGATACATTGTATGAAGTAAGAATTTATTTTCAATAAATTAAAAAAGAACAAAAACCTCAATTTCTTTTCCCCTGCCTCTACTGTCTGTCTATCTATGTCCCCATTAATTCTGTTTCTCTGGAGAACCTTGACAAATAGACATCTGATAGGTGCACAGATATGTTTTTCACTAGAAGTGTTATAAAACCTGTTGTCCTTAGAATTCTTTATGCAGAAGCATCACCTTAATTTCCCAGCTGTGCTATACCATGACTCTGAGTACAAGACTCAAGTGACCAGGGATAAATCTAGGTTCACCACTTACTAGCTACAGTTCCAGTGACGATCATAAATACTTCCTCTGGACTTTAGTCCCCTCATCAGTGAAGCAGGGATTGGGCAGTGTGCTCTGTGAAGATGGGCTCTTGTTTGTGTGGCTGGAAGGTCAGATAAGATGCAACAGACCATGTGACACACACAGCACTATGGAGAGTAAACACCACTGATGTTGTCACCAGGACTTCTCCCCTTCCCCACCTTAAAAAAAAGGATTATTAATTACATGCAATCACCATTGATAAAGCAATGAATGGTTTCTGGGCCTGTTGCTGGAGAGATGGTGATGGGAGATGATAGTCGGTGTCCTTACCCTTCAGGACACAGAGTCAATTGAGAGGAGAAAGTGCCACACGCTCCGAGAGCCACAAGACAAGATGGTATAAATCAAAGCTCTCTCTAGACTTCAAGGACCTACCCCAACCCTATCTCCTTCAGGAAACCTTTTCAGATCTACGTGGCAGAAATTAATCTCCCAGCTCCCATGTCCCCGGGGCCTTTGGCTTGTACTTCCCCTACAGTACTTACCACTATTTACCTTGCCTTAGAGTGATTTATGCACATGCCAGCCTCTCCCACTAGAATGTGAGTTTCTGAGGACAGAAATATTTATGAAGGGCCTTCCTATGACTTTGGCTATTGTATGAAGGACCAACTTAATAACATCCATAATCCACCTCACCTTTTATGGTGATTTTATGGCAAAATAATTAAAATGAAATGTAATTTAAGAAATCGCTTTCTTGTATTCATGCTTATATACAGTATCTTTTTTTTCATTCCCATTTTATAGAGCTAGGTAAGAAGGAGACAGCATGTTGTGACCTGTACAAGGTCAGAGAGGTTAATACTGGGGCTGAGTCCCAAACCCAGGCCATTTGTGCCCAGCAGTCTGAGGCTGGCACTTAACCCATGTGGCTGTGTTGCAGATTCCTGGTCCCATTAAGTCACCCTCGGTGAGCAATTCCGCATTCCACTGCACCTAAGCTGTTTGGTTGCCTTGTCATGACTGCGTTTTAGGGAGTTCTCTCTGTGTTTCAACATAAAATGAAGCCAGATGAAACAAACTGCAGTTTCAAGTGTCCTTGTGGACTGGTTGGCAGTCCTGCCCTGGTGATTTTTAGGTTACTTTCTGAAGCAACTTTCCCAACAAAACGCGTGACTTCATTGATGAGAGATGGGCATGCATGAACACCAGTCTTTCTGCCCTTTCTCTCTGGGTCTTCTCTGGGCTTTTGGTGACATCAAGAAACAGCTCAAATATCTAGTATTGACAGATGATGTCACTGAGGTTTTGAGAGGTAGAGTGAGGAATGTGCCCAAGGCTACCACTGCAGCAATTCAAACCCAGAAGTGTTTGATGCTGAAGACTTCCTGTTCACTGCTGTGGACTTCCTTCTTTGATTAGGAGGGATGGATTCCAATCTAACCATTAGAGAGAGACATGACCAAAGAATCACCTTTGAGATTGGTACACACTGCTATAGGTATATATGATGTTTGGGCCTCTATAGCCACACCGATAAGACTGCTAGCCACCCTTCATCTTCCTACCCTCATGCCTTTAATTCCATTATGGCTCCCGCTGGGAATATCTTCTCTCATACCAATGACTGAACTCACAGTCCTCTTTCACGGTCCCCCTGGACTAGATCAGTTGAGCTGAGGCAAATCTGTACTTGGACAAAAGTGGATAGAGAGCAATTGACTTAGCAAGAGGAAGGGTCAGAAGCAGGGATAACGAGGAACGAGAGTGAGGATAGGGAAATCAGGAGGGCTGGGTTTTGCTAAAAAGTGGGAAGACCCCATTGGAAAGTGAGAAGCCATGGAGGTTTTCAGACCGTTAGGCCATATTATATGACTTTATATATATATATATATATATATGAAGGCAAATGTATGGAGCTGCTTAGTGGGCTGTAAGGGTTTATTTTATAATGCTTTAAGCCTGGCCCTGGAGAGCAGTGATGGACTAGAGATGAGAGTGAAGGAGACTGGTGACTTGAATAGAGTATATGGGAGCTATTTTCTAGGAGAATCCTATTGAAGATAGCACAGCACAAATAGAAGTATTTAGTATGATGGCAGCAGTATGAGCTATGAAACTCAACTCAGGCACCTTTAGCAAAGCTGACTTCAAATTCATTGAGATTCAGTTTCTTCACCCATGGAACAGAAATACCGCTGCGAGTTCATAGAAAGCAGAGATGTGGCTGATCAGTTAGTGACTCCCATAAAAGAGGGTATGGAGGATGGCGGGACATTTGAGGTGATTCCTGGGGTACAAATGCTCACTTTTGTTCCCTGTCAGCTGACGGAACTGGGAGAATGACTGAACCTAGGCACCAGGTGAATCTCCTTAACAAGAGCGTAAGAAGGGCTTTCAGGGGTCTGTTGTATAAAGCACTCTATCGAAGGAGGGAAATGCGTGTGGCTGACCAGTTAGCTTGTGGTTTGACTAGTTAGCTTGTAGTGCGCATAGATGAAGATTCACATAGAACACTTGGGCTTAGAGCTCTTATTGGTACCTGGTGGACCTACTGATGAATCAAGCTCCTTTCCCAACCACTTCCTTGAATACTATGGAATCTCCCAAAGTTAATATTCTCTTTCAGAGAGTCCTTTGCAGACAGGTGTCACCATGGGGCAGAGTCCTGGCTAATAAGAACCTGTCTGCTGGTGGAGTCTGGATAGGGAGCATCCTCCAACAATGTGTCCCAAGGTTATTCTGTTCCTTATTCTTGCCGTAAGTTCAGGGATGATGCCTAAGTCAGGTATGGTCATCGAGGACTATGAAGAAAAGGCCACCATCCCAGCATTGGGAACTTAAGATTCTACCTGATGCCCATAGCCATACATCTCTTCAGGCTTCTTGCTAAGAAGAGAAGTCATTCCCTCTATTTCCCTGCTTTTACGTGTTTCTCATTAGGTAGACACCCTTTCTCTGTTTCTGTCTCCCTGTCTCTGTCTATCCCCACCCACCCCTCTGCTCAGCCCCTACAACCCCACCTCAGTATTCAAAAGTCCCTCAGGGCTCAGTCAGGTGCACCTCACCTGTGAGCCATATGAGAGTGAGTCTTGATCACCAACTGGGTGGGTTTTAGAATCACCACATAAACAAACTTCCAAGTATGTCTGGGAGGGAGTTTCCAGACAAGATTAACTGAAGTAGCGAGACACGCCCTGAATTCACAAGCACCATTACGGTAGAGTTTAGATAGAGTCCCAGTGCAGTTGAGAGTCCCAGACCAGGCGAAGAAGAAAGTGAGTTGAACATTAACGTCACTCTCGCTGCCTCCTGAGTGCTGATGCAATGTGAGAAGCCACCTCACTCTCCTGCCACCGAGGCTTCCCTGAAAACGCGGACTATACCCTCAACTCAGATAAAATACACAGAGAAAATAACTCTTCGTTCCTTTACTTTGTTCTTATGAGGTGTTTTCTCTCCAGCCCATATAAAGTAGCTATTATAACTCATCTCTATCCTTCCATGCAACAGGGTGGGTCTTCTTGGAATGTATGTTGTAAAGGTCTCTGTCTTTGTTAATCCTCTTTTCAAATGGTTTTGCAGTTTGCTCCTGCTGACCTCCTTGAGGACAAGTTTAGCTCTCTACAGACAGTATTTCTTAACTAAGACGGGGGCAGAGCAGGTACATGGAATAGTCTTATACAAGTATTAAGATGTCATTATTGTTACTTTTATTTCAAATGTCTGGTCAATTCATCCAACATATATGTACTAAGAATCTACTGTGTGTGACTTCATGATTAATAGCACAAACTGATGACAAGCATTGTGGAATCTTTGGGACAGCATATTAAGTTTCCTCATCTTTTATGTAAGTAGTAGCAGTGTCAGGCATGAAGCAGTTATGCAGTCATTATTCACTGCTGTTCTTATGATTAGCCAGACTATTAGTCTCTAAGCATATTCCTAATCCTATCACATATAATCCACATATCTATCTATACCTCTGTAATGCTTAAGAAAACTTCAAGTGAAGCTCATTTAAGTTCATATATACTTAAATATATTAATGTTCATTAATAATTCACATTAACAAACATGGTTTCTTTTCAATTGATTTTCTTTGCCGATTACACTGAGACTTCCACAATAGCTCTGATGTCACTGAAGAAACACTGATACCACAGCAAAGCTAGAATCAGGAGTAACTGAAGTACAGTAGGGAATATGTGACTTTAAGACCAAACAAGTATCTACTCTGAGTGCCCTGGCCTTGCACTTGGAAAGCCTGCACTCCCCGAGTCCCCAGGATCAAAGTCATGATCTGCGTGTGAAACCCCGCGTCCTGTTCTCAGTGCTATGTGCTGGAGTTGTGATCCCTCCGGGCCCTGAGAGCATCTCTGGGCCTAAGTAACTCCATGGTTCTGCTGAGTTCATCCCCGTGTGGTGCAGAGCATCTCAGCCCATTTGAATCAGTGTATCCTGCAGGCTACCTCCCAGAGTGCGGGGCTCTGTCAACACAGCGGAGCTAGATGCCTACACTTCATACTACGGACGTCTCCACTGGCTAAGCAGCTTTGGATCCTGCAACAGACATCACAGAGGACACTGTGCTGAGGCACACGGCAGGTTATGATCAGTTTCCACCAGGTTACTAAATTGGGGTGGAGGGAAGCAGGCAATAAAATTCTATGAGCAGACCACCTAAAGGACTTCTGACCAAGATACCATGATAAGCTATCAGTATGGGATCTTTGGTATATCTTTACATATATAAAGTGTAAGGCTCTCTATAGGGGCACTGTTCAAACACTTAGGGAGGTAATCCTAACCCCTTTAAATCGATGTGGATTATTAGATCATCGGTGAGTTAAAGGAGGACTGATTCTTGCTGGTGTGACTGTGTGGGTACTTCATACATCATCATGTTGAGCCCTCACTACAGTTCTGCAGAATAGATTTTAGCCTTCATTTTATACAGGAGTGAACGGAAGCACACAGCTTTCACGCTACTTGCTTTAGCTTCGTCAGCTAATACGCAGCAGCTGTGGGTTTGAACTCAGGTCTTTGATGACATAGTTTACCTATTTCCCAATGATTTGCTGGAGAGGAGATAAAGGAATATGGAACTGGATGGGGGTGCATGGAAGAGAGAGTGAGAGTTAAGGCTGAGGGGAACCACGGTGTTTATCTTTCTTGTCTTTATACAGCTTAAGTCTCTCGTGAAAATCCTGCCAGGTGCACAGCCACCCGGAGACAAGGGTCTGTGCACAGTTTTACTTGCAGAGTGAAAATGGCCGGTTCACGTGGAAATCTTTCTCCAGATTCTAAATGCTTTGATCACCTTCTTCACCTGAACTCCACATGGAATGCTGCCGTCTGATCTGCCGCCCAGATCAGAGTCCGAATTCTAACGCAAGGTGTCAAGCGCGCAAGCTGACTTTATTGAGCATCAGATGCTTCATCTACCATGGGGTTCCTGATGTCTCCATCTAGAGGACAATGATTAGAGGTGACAAATAAGAACTATGGCATTCATCACTTAAGCCTGGAGATGTGAGAATATTCTCAGGGTCTGCTAACCATTGTGCTGGAAGAGCAGGTGCAGCCGGGTATCACCAGAACAAACCGGACTGCTGCTTCCCACCAGGAGTGATCTACAAGGCTTATCTGTGGCGGTTGTCTCCACCCAGCAGGCACCTGCAGCCCTTCTTCTCCCCTAGTAGTAGTTTAAATGCAATTAGACCCAACTTCAAAAGTAAGCTTTGGTGTCTCATTGAAAATGTTTTGAACGTGTTGGGCTCACAGGCAGACACTTCAGCCAGGCTTCTATTAGTCACCCTCCATTTCTGGTCTCCAGCTGGCAGGCTGGCCAACATGTTGAGACTAATCGGGAAACAGGCGTAGCCTCATAGGGTAGTGAGACAACTTGAGAGGTGTGCTCAAATGGAAAGGGAGGGAAGGCATGCGCTATAGTCTGCATAAAAACAAGCAGAAAATAGAACAGTTCGAGGATAGAAGATGGGAGGGGGATGTATAAGGCGACAGAAGGGGACAAGCTATGAGAGTCCAGTTACTAGACAGCACCTGCTATGAGAGCCCAAAATATCCCAGCGGAATAACACCTCTTCAGCAGATCCTCTGTGGTGGAGGCAGCAGGGACGGAGTGAGGAAGTCTAGGGTTTAGTTATTCTGAGCAACAGCGTGTATGTGCTTGATAAATTCTTATTTCTCTCACTCCCCTCCATTCTGGTAGTGTTGGCAAAGACCTAAGAAGCTGATTTTTAGGTTATACGCACAGTAGATGAGCCGCTGGGTGAAATTGGTGGTCAATGATGCTCATCAGCTGTTGAATGGGACCTTCTTTCCTTCCTCCATTCCATGCTTCTCCCTTCCGTTCTTCTACCCATTCTTATTGATTTTCCTCATTCTTTTTCTCTCCTCCTTTCTCCCTCTTTAGTCCTTTTCTCACTTCCTTCTCTTCCTCTCTTCCTCCGTCACCTCCTTCCATCTTCCTTCCTCCCTGCCTCTCACCTCCCCTTTTCTCCCTTCCTCTTTTCCCATTTCATCTTCCACACCCTTTTTCTCTTCTTGGACAACCACTGAAGCAGGAACTGGTGATACGGGGAGGAAGAAATGGGCTTCCTCTTTGTCAGGAAACCAGCATTGAACTGCAAAGGTGCAAGGATCAGAGTTCTCGGCCCATGGAGTTGTCTGCTGTGCCCACGAGGCTCAGTGCAGGTACTTCAGACACAAGTCTAGCACTAAACTCATGACCTTCCCTGAATCCCAGCCCTTCTTCCTGACTTCCTGTCAGAATGGGTGGCCTCACTTTTTACCTGTCTATCCCAAATCAGAGCCTGAATTACACTGGACTCTTTTGTTACCTCTCCCTTGGCAGTCTGTGTTCCCAAGTCTGTGAGTCTCTCTGCTGGTTTTCTCTGCACACACACTTCTTTCAGTTCTCATAGTCATTGCTCATGTTCGAGCCTTCATGCTCTCCCCTCAGGTCTAATGGCTTGCCCATCTGTTTCCATTCTCCCAGAGTCGTTCCTTCTCAATTAGGCTAGAATAATCTCAAATTATCTCTGCCTTGTTGATAAAAGGACGTGTTGTTGAGTGCACATCTCCTCATCACTTGAATGCCCCTGTCTCAGATTTGTAAGTCCCACTGCATAAAGCTCCCTGACCACTTGGTCTGCCCATCTCCATCAGTGCTGGGTAGTTCTTCTGTCTAAAGACATTAAAGCCATTTGGGAGGGCAAACTCAACCAGGAAAACACCCTGACTTGATTGGCCTGTGGGTAAACCTATAGAGCATTTTCTTAATTAAGGATTGATTTAGGTGTGCCCATCCTGCAACAGGCAGGGCTAGCCCTGGATAGCAGGATAAGAAAACCATGGGAGCAATCAAGCCAGTACCCTGGCATGGCTTTTGCTTCAAAGCTCCTGCTTCCAGGTTCCTGCCTTGAATTTCTGCTTAGCCTTCCTCTAGTGTTGGACTATAATCTGTGAAGTGAAATACACATGTTCCTCCCCAAGTTGACTTTGATCATGATGTTTTATCGCAACAATAAAAACCCCAGCAAAGATGTCATCCACCATGCTCAAAAACACATGGAGCTGGATGTTATAGCCTTTAGATCCCAGCCAACAGGGCTTCCTGTGCCGATTTCTGCCCAGTTACATCTACCCCAAACTCAACGCTTCCATGGACCACATATCTCTGGCTTCACTCCACTTTGGATCTGGTTCAGTGGTATTTATTAGTTGCCTATCTGCTTCAAAACTATGTAAGGTCTTTAAAACATTTTCAATGTTCACACCATTGTTCTCATGAGCATTTGTTTTGGAAAAGATTGATTACTTCTGCTCCCTGGCATCTAGAGCAAGGCCCTGCATATGGTATTTTCTGGATAAATAACGGAATGAACTCCGATTTTGTGGCCACAAGAACTGAGCATAGAGAGCGTGGTAACATGTGCAAGGCAAGAGTAATGGAAAGAGAATTTTCCTAAAGATTTGACTTCTCACTATAACACAGTGCACTGGGGCATGGGATTTGATCCTCAGGGTCCCAGCAGCGAATGCTTTCAGGGAAGAAGGGTGGGGAGCAGAGATTGCCTTTACATAGTTGAAAACTATGTAGAGATGAGTGTGTGTATGTGTGTGCATGAATGTGTGTGTGTGTGTGTAAATGTGTGTGAGTGAGTATGTATGAGTGTGTAAATGTGTGAGTGTGTGTGTAAATGTGTGTGAGTGTGTGTGATTGAGTATGAGAGTGTATGAATGTGTGAGAGAGCATGTGTGTATGTATGTGTGCATATTTAGCATAAAGAGGGGAGGAAGGAAGGAGATCCTGGTCAAGATGGCAGTCACATCTCAGGAAGGTTTCTGTAAAGATAGGACTGCAGAGTGTCCTTCCCTCTCCCTCCATAGCCGCCCTCCTACACACTTCTTATTCTATTTATCACCATCAACAACAAAAAGACAAAATAAGAGAGTCTTCCTCTAGGTTGAAACCGCCTTATCCCAACAAGAGACAGGAAATTCTAGCTCCTGCGGCACCTCGCCCAGACCCTGTCCACCCCCATCCCTGCTTGTCAGTCATCGGTTTACCCATTTGAGCAATGGGAGGAACACCTGGCTCCACCATCAGTTTCCTTTCCCTAGTGTGCTTGGAGGTAAAAATCATTTGCATTTCAACAATGGTCCAGCAGTCCTTTTGTCCATCCATCCGTCAGACTGTAGATTGGCTGCCTGACTTCTTTCGGATCGCTAACTGAATAACTGCATGTCTGCAACACAGCATGTCAGCCTGGCCCAGAGCAAATGTTCTTTTATAGGTTGGGGGATCTTTGACTTTAAATCTATATAATGTCTATATATAAAGTTTGGAGTGTGTGTGTGTGTGTGTTTGAGAGAGAGAGACAGAGAGAGAGAGAAAGAGAAAGAGAGAGGGAGAGAAGAGAGAGGACATAACAGGTTCAGAAAGGAAGGGAGAGGAGTAGAATTGTAAATTAAGGGGTTATAATTGCTTACAAACACACACATATATGCACCCACATGTGTGCACACACTTACACTCACACACACCATTAATTAAAATGGGAGAATAACTTTTTCACTCGGGGCCACAGGCAATGAACATTTTGTGGGGTGGGAATGTGAAGCCCCTAATAGTCGGAGATTTCCAAGGAATAATAACTCCTCATTAATTTGACTGACACTGAGCAGATCATCTCCTTAATCATACCTTTATTTCTATTAAGCGGGGCTTATTCTCCCTGTAGATTTCCAGCGTGTGTGAGGGCTGAAACTCCTGGGGCAGAACCAAAGGGTTGATAGATAGCAGCTTTCTGAAGGGGCTCTACGAAGAGAATCTGGGGAGAAGGTTGGAAAACCAGCGAGGGCCACATGCAGTGTCCCTGTGCTCTGCTTTGGAAAGCTGTCTCATCCCCCAACCCAAGCGAAACGTCAGGAGAACAAACCCAGCAATGCAGAAGTATGCACATGTGTAGGCCATGAAGAATGTCCTTCTGTCCCAGTGGTGAAACCCAGAGACACCACAATCAATTGTTTCAAACGCCTAAGTCCCATAGCATCACAATTTTGTTTTACACTATTATTTATTATTAGTGTTCTGTACCTTTCAGTTCAAATATCTAACCACTTGAGAGCATAAATCTGGCTATAAATCCCCAGAAAGTGGAAACTAACCAGTGCCTCAGAATCTGGTATGAATTTGAGCCTCAAGAGAATCCAGGGCATGCAGACCTGGGCTCTCTGGAATAATCAGAAAATTGGAGGTTGACCTCTGGCCTCCATGCATATACACACACGAATATACAATAGACAAACAAGTGTACACACACACACCATACATCCCACTATCCATCAGAGTGATGGCTGAGCTGCTCATCAATGGTAAAAGTCCACAGCTTCATGGTGGGAAGCACAGAAGCACGCATACAGACGTGATGCTAGAGAGGAGGCTGAGAGTTCAACATCTGGATCAGCAGGCAGCAGAAAGAGGGAGAGGGACCCTCGGCCTGGCTTGACCGTCTGAAACCTCAAAGCCCACCCTCCAGTGACACACTTCCTCAAAAAGGCCGTACCTCCTAAAGTGCCACTCCCCATGGGTCTGCAAGGGGCCATTTTCATTCAGACCACCACACAGCTATTCATTCACCGGTACTGTTTCCTCTGTAACCAAGCCCCAGAGTAAGTCGGTCCTTGCACTCTCTGAGTCTCTCCAGGGAAGCTCTCCAGATGAGGGGTTTGTGGGTAACCTTCCCTGCTATGGCTGATAAAAAGCACAGATGAAAAATAAGGTGGGGTTTGTCACTGACATCTGAAGCAGGAGTCAGTCTTGGAGACCCAGCCCTCAACCCATGGAATCTGAGGCGACCTGCCCATAGGGATGCAAGCTATGTTTTCGTAGCCAAGAAGACATGGAGTAATCTATAAAATACAAGGCCCTCAATGCCATCTTGAATTTATGAAATCTATTTTTGCTATTTTTTCCCCAATCAAAAGATGAAATACTATACGTTGTAGCGGGATGCACTAAACACTGTTATATTAAAGAGAAGCCTCGTTCCTGGAAAAACGGAAGCTTTCCTAGCCACAGGTGTTGGTTTTGACGGCTGCCTGCATACCTAAAGCAGAGAGCCGGGACTGGGCTGCTTAACACAGGCACAGACCCGAGGAGAGCTCTGCTAGGCCTGATAATGAAGATGGAATTAGGAGAAACCCAGCCAAAGCCAATTAAAACATCTTCCAGCTCTCTAATTTATTTCTGTCTCCATGGAGCAAACACAAATTCCCATCTTCTGAGACGAGCTTGGAAGAAGTATTAAAACCACGTAGAGTAATTCTAAAACAGGCGACAACATCGCCAAGCTCACTGTGAACGAGAGATCCCATTCTATGATAACCACGCACAAATATTTTACAAGTTTAGCCCTGATCATAAGTGATGCACATATGGGGGGGGGGATCAAAGCCATTGCGTGGCATGATTTGGGAGTCATAAGGTTTTAAAGAGTCAGTTTTTAGGGATATTTTTCAAAGCCCAACTTGAGAAACTCGGAAACGATTGAACGTGAATTTTTAGTTGGGTGCTCTCAGTGACACGCACTTCTGTATTTTTCTGCTACTAATAGAGACCCATTGTGGACTCTGGACAATGTAGAGAAAATTGCTGGGAGGAAACAGCCATTAATCTACACGTAGTATTTTATGCCTGCCTGTATCTCCATTTCTGTATTCACAAATTCAGAGTTGTTTTGTGTCCCTCCGCTGCTTGATCGCTCACCTTCCCTAAAATTTTTATTGCATAGTATTTCATAACTGAAAAAGCTATAAGGAAGGTATAGGCAGTTAGGAAAATAAATGAATATTTATGAAGCTTCCACCCATCTTTAGAGTCAAAGCTTTATGCTGGTTGAACTGCAGGTTTCTCTCCAATTTCCCCAAGGGATGGCTATGCTAAATATTTGTTCAACATTCCTCTGATTAGAAAACTAATTTTTGGGTTGGTGAAATGGTTTAGTAGGTGAAGGTGCTTGTTGTCAAGTCTCATAGCTTGGGCGTGATCCTGGAATCCATATAGTAGAAAAAGAGGACCAAATCCAGTTGTCTTCTGAACCCCCACACACATGCACTGTGGCATGCACATACATGGGTATAAGCATGTATGCACATGCACACACACACACAACTAAATAAATTACTTAAAAATCCATTAATGTAGACCTTAAAAGTACTTTAAACTTTGCTTGTTTTGAATCTTACAATAAATACCCTCTTACTGTATACTTCTTTAGAAGACCATTTTAATTCTTCTGAGTGTCTTCATAAAGTTTATCCAAGTTATCATGCATGGTCTTTTATCTTAGATATTATTTGTTATATTCCTTTGTGTGACTATCCCAAACTTTATTCTGAATGTGGCATATAAGAGACAGCCAATGCTCAGGTGTGTCAAAAGAATCTAAAAAACAGTCTGCTTGGCTTCCAACTTCCCAAGTCCCTTCCTATACCTCAAGTTCTTCATGTTTGAGTTGAAATAATGCTTTCTGTCTTTCAGTGTAGATTGGGCAGTGTGTGTGTGTGTGTGTGTGTGTGTGTGTGTGTGTGTGTGTGTGTGTAAATGTGCATACCTGGGTAGTTCAAGCCATTTACCCCAACGGAAAAAAAAACTTCATTATTTCAGCAGGAAAAACTTTAATTCTTGATCATCTTTCAATATTTGCTCTACTGACTTTAAAAATAACATTGGTAAAATTACCAGTAATGACAAGCACTTATGAACATATAGTGCTTAATCTGCCAAGTCCCTTATTTGTTATGATGATGTGGACACTGTTATTATTCTGTCTTTTTAAGAATTGGAAAGTAAGGCTGCACAAGAGCAAGCCAAGTTTCCTGGAGTCCTAAGACACCCAAAAGTCACTGTGGTTCATCAGTAACTGTAACAGGCTTTCCTTTGGACCACTAAACAGCTCCCAAATAGAGACATGGAGATTTAGTTAGGAATGTATTGTCTTAGCTTATGCTTGTCCCAGATGCTCTTGTAACCGAATTTAACCTGTTTCTTTTCATCTACATTTTGCCCCAGGGCTTTTTAGTGTTTTTTATTCTGCATGTCCTACTCTGTGTCTGGCTGACGAGTAGCTGCCTGGCCCCAGGCATCTCCCCTACCCCATTCTTCCTATTTATTCTCTCTGCTCACCAGCCCCAACTATCGTCTACTGTCTAGCTATTGGTCATTTAGTTTTTTATTATACCAATCAGGTGCCTTAAGCAGGCAAGATGAAACAGTAACACATCTTTACATAATTAAACAAATGCAGCATAAACAAATGTCAGACACCTTTATGTAGTTAAAGTAATATTCCACAACATAAACCAATGTGACACATCTTTACATAGATAAAATAATATTCCACAAGAGCTAGTGCATTTAAAAAAATATTTCTTGTTCTATTTAATGTGCATGAGTGTTTATTAACATGCATGTCTGTGTACATGTTTGGTACCTACAGAGGCCAGGAAAGAGTGTCTGATCCCCTGGGACTGGAGTCCATCTTGGACTGGAGACGTTTGTTAGCCACCACGTGGGTGCTGGGAATCAAACCCAGGTCCTCTCAAAGGGCAGCCATTGTTCTTAACTCCAGAGCCGTCTCTCAAGAGCCCCTTGAATCTGTTTTACGGGACCTTCTCTGTATTAACTTCGTTTATTTTTTTTTTAGCGAAAAAAATCACTGTAGAATAAAACACACTGACCTGATTTTTTAAATTTTAATATTTCAATTTATTTAAAGATTTCAAAATATTATTTTATTATCATCTGGTTCTATGATTTCTTTTTTTATTTTTAATTTTTTAAGGAAAGCAACCTCCAAAGACTCTTCTGCAGTGGGGAGATAATTCCATTGCTCCTTTATCTATAGCCCCGACTGGAAAACTGTCCCTCAGGTTGGTGACCCTGAGGCAGGACCTTCAGCCAGGAAACAGTGGATGAGTCTTGATTGTGGCAGGGTTCTTTGGAAGTCCAGAGAATAGATTCCTACATGGCACAGAGATTTAGCTGGCGATCTGAAAGTAGACGTATTTTGAGCTCACCTTTGAGCACCTTCTGTGCAGGGGGCTGCTATTAAATGCTGGTTGAAATGCAGCCTAGAGCACCTCAGCATTTTACGGTCATATTCTGTCTTCACGCAGCTTATCTTTCAATGACACCCAGTAAAAAAGCTCAATGCTTTTCAAAAGTTGCCCCAACTTACTGTTCCAGTTTTTCCTCTTTACATTCCAGTCTTGTAAAGAACTCAGAGAGATTCCTGTCTCCTGGACACACCCTAGCGTTTCTGAACTTGTGTTTGTGACTCTTTTTTTTTTCTTTCTAGAATGTCTGCACCCAACCCTACCCCATTCACAGAAACAGGGTACCTTGTCATGTATTTCTTTGTTCTACACACATGAACTTCCAAGTTCTTTAGGTGGGATCGGGACAACCGTTTACAGTTTGTGTCATGGTGTGGCTTTTGAACTGGTCAGAATCCTTTGCTCTGCCTCATTGTGGAATATTATTTTAAGATGTATTATATTTGTTTATGCTATGGAACAGTTGTTTAATGATGCAAAGATGTCTTGCATTCTTTTAGGTTACATTTGTTTAACTCTCTAAAGCTATGATAACTTTGCGTGTCTAAAACTCGTCATGGTCCAATAAAGAGCTGAATGCCGACTGGAAGGCAGGAGCGAGGATAGATAGAACTGGCAGGCAGAAAGAATAAGCAGAAGGAGAAATTAGGGATTAAGTGAGAGAGATCAAGGAGCAAGAAAAGAAGGCCAGCTACACAGCAAGGAACAGAGTAAGAAGGAAAGAAAAGTTATACAGAATTAGAGAAAGGTAAAATCTAGAAGCAAAAGGTAGATGGGATAATGTAAGAAAAACTGGTTAGAAACAAGCCAAGCTAAGGCTGGGCATTCAAAACTTAGAATGAGCTTCCCTGTATTTATTTGAGAGCTGGGTGGAGGGTCCCACAAAAGGGTCAAAGAGTAAAAAAGCAACAACGATCCTGGGGCACAATTTTACCAAAACATAAGTTTCCATTTCTTATTTTGTAAATGAAGACATTGCTATCTGCTCTCTAGGACAGCCATGACAAAGACAGGGACACAGAGGTAGCCAGCAGCACCTGCTACACTGTCATGTTGAGAACTGATGGCTCACAGGATGCTGGGATTCCAACCAAGACCTTCATGCTTGCTAGACTCTCAGCATAAGGAACCATCCTACCATCTCGTACTTTAAACAGTAGACCCAAATCATCGAATTCAAATGTCAGCTCTACCACTTACCAGCCTGGGAAGTTTCCTGCCTCATTTTCACATCTGGAAAATGGTATTCATAATATTCAGCCCTTGGGATTATTATAGTTCACTTGGCAATAAATTATTGCCATGAGATAGGTTCTTTGCTAAGATGTGAGTAATGTAGTTATAATAAAAAAAAAAACCACCGTGTTTCAAGTAAGTATTGGAATGCATTCATACCTATTGAGGAGCACCTGGAACCCATAGGCCCAGGCTGGATGTTGAATCTTGAATTGTGTTAGGCAGGGAGTATATACATGCTGGTTCGGAGCTAGTCAATCATCTGAATTACAGTCTGTGCTGTGTATGACTCAGGAGGACCTCATTTCAAATTTTTGGTTGAGTGAATGAATTCACACACCCTCGGTTCTTTTCCCTTCCTCTTGTTTGCCTGGCTGTCAACAGGGTTGATTTCCTTCCTCTGGGAGTAGAAGAAGGTGCCACTGTTTTGATGGGCACAGATTCACAGGGCCTGACACTTGGCATCACTGGGTCCATTTCATGCCACAGAGGGGTAGTTTTTCTGCTGTGTTCTCCTCAGGGACTGTGTGAGGGCTGTGTGGGAGAGTGAGTGAGCCCACAGGAGCTGGCACCAGGGCCAGAGCTCCACCCACCTCTTAGCAGCCTTTTGCTGCTTCTTCAGGTCCACTTAGTAGAGGCTGACCAAGGGAACAGAAAGCTACTTCCTCTCCAGCACCATCAAGGCCCAGGCCATTGTCTTTCTTGACTGGGTACAAGATTTACCTTGTTCTTTTGGCAGACTCTCTTAGCCGATGCCCTGCTTGGCTGGTTGTGAGAGGATTCTTTGCTTTTTATGTGGGGGTCTAATCCCTTGAATCAATATTTGTTCCCACCCCTTCTGTTAACAGACAGAGACTGCTAAGCTCCTCTGGCATCTCTGAGGCAAGAGACAAGGGAAAGTCTGCAAAAGGGGCTGGAGACATAGTAAGAAAAATTGTCTTGATGACATCTTAACAAGCGAGGACTTTGCTTTGCAGCAATGCCAGCCTCTGACTTGGTGACTTTGTTTAATATCTTTGCAAGCTTCCAGAAAGAGGTGGTACCGGAGGAGTGGAAGACACAACCAATTAAAATTTGGTTCGGACCAACAAAGAAAGTAGGCCATGGCTAGCTAACAGAGAGGCATTGAAAGCTGGAGAGAGGTCCTGGCTCCTGGAGCCCATATTACTAGAATATTCCTTTGTTTCCAAACAAGACCACTTCCAGAAGCATGGAGTCATGCTGACCACGTCTGGGGTCATAAAGTGTGTATCACTCTCACTGAGCCCAAAGCACAGTTCCATTGGCTTGCTCTCCCGTATCCCTCTTCATCACTGCAGGACACAGAATACCCTCGTCCATTAGTTCTGCTGAGTCTTCTCCCCTTTGCCAGATGTACTGTCTGTGTGTAGCCAGCAGGCAGCTTCTGTGACGGATGTAGACAGATGTCATTTCATAACCCAGGCAACCCTCCGCCAGGGCAGAGTCTCTCCCCAGGTACTTTATTGGCTGATGACTGTGTAGGTCAGATGAGAGGACAGAGAGAGGAGGAGGAGGGACAGATGCTGAGGAAGAAAGGCAGGGTTTATGTGGGACTAGGAATTCTAGACTTTGGATCAGGTGTGGTAGGAGATCATTTAGAGACTGGCACAGTCTTTTTTCATTCATTGTCTTTGAAAATGGTATCAAAAGACAAGTCAGAATGTCAATCAAAAGTTTGTAGACTGTCTCTCGACAGCTAAATGTCATTGAAATTCACAAATTTATTTTATCTTTCACATAAAGCACATTGTGCAAACGGTTGTCTCATTTCCTACTCAATCTTTAATCTGGTACTTCTCTTGAACAAGTGACCAGGTCAAGCGGCAGGTTTCCATCTAAAATGTCACTGGTGGAGGCCACAGTTGACATCTTGGACAGGGTTAAAGGTTGCCATCCCTAACATAGCTGTGTTATTGAAATGAGACCCCATCCTGCTTTCTCTAGCTGTCACAAGAGTCATTATAACAACCACACTGTCATTCACACCACGGAGGACAACAGGACATCACTGTCATCTGGAAGGGCAGCATCTCCATGTTCACAGCGTCAATTCCACGGGTTGGTGGCAGTGGTGCAGGAGGAGAAGAATCATTTGGAAAGCCAACTGCTACCCAGTTGTGAGCCATCTGTGATGGGTAAAACCGCGAGCTCCATCACGAGAGAGGACTCGAATCTGGTTGAACGATTCCGGAACTCTTTCTACGATCTCTAGAGTTCAGAGGATGGATCAATGTGAAAAGATATCAACATCAACATCACTGCCAGTCAAAGTCTGACTTTTGAAGATGTCAGGGGTCAGAGTAAACACATGCTCTTCTGCTCTGGCTGACAATCACTGGCTTGCCCTTGAGTGACTTTATCAGCTTCTACCCTCGGCAAACCCAAAGCCACCCAGGCTTTTCAGTATGGAAGTCATAGGGTCAAAGTCATGGGCATTGGAGTCTGAGAGAGGCTTGATTCCCCTGGATATGTTAACTATGCCTCCTGATACTTCAACTCACTAGAAGATACAGTAACCTGGCTTCACCCTACCTCACAGGATTCTTTTGCATTCTACGTGGATAGGTAAGAATAACAGCCACCGTTGACACAGAATGAACACTTAACCCAGGAACCCTCAGCTAAGCATGACTTCCCATCCACCAGGGGCCATGGTCCCAATTGTGGAGGATCTGTGAAGAGGAGTGACCGCTAATGAGCAGACATGAAGTTTCTTAATATTCATACAACCTACCAGATAGCGTTTCACCATGACATGTCCCAAACTTCCAATAGTGCCAGATCTGAAAAGCCCTGTCTGGATATGAAGCCATCCACAATAGATATTTGCTAGCTCATCCCCAGCTCCTACCCAATACGCAGATCCCAATATGTGGGCGCTGAATTTCCTAGCAAGAGATAATAGCAACCCCTTCTCATTTTCAAAGTTGAATCAAAAGAACCTATTAGCTTTCTGAAAGAATTTGTTTATGAAATTTATTTATATAATCTTCATTTTATAGGAAGTGAAAGCCAGGCCCAGAGACCCACGTAGACAGCGTTCCCAGCTGTAAGGATTCACCTGCTCCAGCCTTGGAGTACTCTCCACAGGCTTTGGTACCTTGATTCATCTCCTTAAGGGTGGAATGAGGCCTATCACACCCATCAGTGAGGTGCAAATGCTTTATGAGAGGTCGGAGACCACACACACAGCAGGCCCTCCAATATCAGAACACTAGCAATGTCACTAACGCTTGATCTCGATGAGCAGCAAGAAGCCATCTACACCATGTTTCTATGATGAGAGACTTTTCCATTCAAGTGAGACCCCTTTGCATCTGTGGTCCCTGTGTAAGCTTCCAGCTCCTCCAGGCTAGTCATCTCTAGTTGATTTATCTATGAATAATGCCAGCTGTCAGGCTTCACTCCGGATGGTCACTAAGATCTTCTGGCATCCATCAACAAGGTACCTGGGGATAATGCCATGGCAGCTCTGTCCCTGTCTAGAAGGTCACCTTTCTAACAGACAGGGTTTTTTTTTTAAAGTATTTTGTTAAATTTTTTATGTTTTATTTTGATGGAAAAGACAGATTAGTGTTGTGGCATGGTCTACTTATTACCACAAGAGACAATGTTCTTAGGCGGGCAATGGTGGTGCACGCCTTTAATCCCAGCACTCGGGAGGCAGAGGTAGGCGGATCTCTGTAAGTTTGAGACCAGCCTGGTCTACAGAGCTAGTTCCAGGACAGGCTCCAAAGCCACAGAGGAACCCTGTCTCGAAAAACCAAAAAAAAAAAGAGACAATGTTCTTGTTTCTTTTGCTTGGGGACATTTAGCAGCTGGCTTTAGCATATATGGCATGTATGCACTGGTCATGAAGTCACACTTTCTATAACCTTTAAAGACATTTTAAAGATCTATCTATCTATCTATCTATCTATCTATCTATCTATCTATCTATCTATCTATCTATCTATCTATCTATCATCTATCTATCTATCTATCTATCTATCTATCTATCTATCATCTATCTATCTATCTATCTATCTATCTATCTATCTATCTATCTATCTAATCTATCTATCATCTATTATATGTATGTATGTATGTATCTATCTATCTATCCATCTATCTATCATCTATCTAACATGTATGGATGTTTTTGACTGCATGAGCATCTGCATACCAGAAGAAGGCACCAGATTTCACGGGTCTTCAGTCACAGACAGTTGTGAGTTGCCATGTTGGTGCTAGAAACTGAACTCAGGACTTCTAAAAAAATCAGCCAATGTTCTTCATTGCCGAGCCATTTTCCCAGCTCCCTGCCACAACCTTACACACCCCATTGTTCTTTCCTTTATTTACTGAACTATTTATTGAGGTTCATGGTGAACCTGTCTCTGTTCAGCCGTTAGAAGATTAAACAGCTTCAAATCCTGAGGTCATCTCTTTCTAAAAGCACGGCAAGGATGTGAAGAGAAAATTTCAATGCATCAAAGTAAATTAAAAGAGGAACATGTTGTATCTTGTAAGCTTTTGCAGCCTGAAGTCCAGCTCCGAGTGTGGGTCAGTACATGGAAGCCTGGCTCTTTCTGGCTCTCTCTGGCTTTCTCTGGGTGAAAGTGACGGGGCGGCTTTAGAGCCTGGGGGCTGGGTATCGATCAAGTGCTTATATTGGAAAAACCATCCAGAAAAGTAAAAGTCATGATATTGGACCCAGAAAGTCCTACACATTCAGACATTTTTATCCCTGGGTTTCATAAATTTGTTATTGTTATTTTTGAGACTGTATTCCAGCTATAACATTATCCCTTTCCTCCCTCCCCCCAAATCCTCCCATACACCCCTCCCTGCCCTCCTTCAAATTCATGGCCTATTTTAATCAATTGTTATTGTAGGTATAAATATAGATATAAACGTAGACACAGGCTTATTCCCAAATGTAATCTTTTGAGTCAATATAATGTTGCATGTATATATGTTTTCAGGGATCACTGTTGACTCTGGTCAACCAATCATGTGCTCTTCTCTGAGGAAGACTCTCTCTCCCACTTCCAGCTTTACTCAATTACCTATAGTTCTTTGTTTAGGGTTGAGCCCTCCTTGGCCTTTTCTGTGCGGTCTGGCAAGTTCATCAGTATCTTTCTCATTCAGATTGTGTTTGTGCAGCCGTGTTGGTAAGATTTTACTTGTATAGCTTATAATCAGGGCTTCATTATGTAGTTCTGGTGGGCCTAGAACTCACCCTGTAGATTAAGCTGGTCTTGAACTCACAGAGATATGCCTGCCTCTGCTTCCCAAGGGCTAGGCTTACATGCATTTGTTACCACAGCAGCCTTGTCCCTAAATTTTTGTAGTGATTGTGTGAACATGAGCAGTATTCCAAAGGCACTGAGCAGGTGAGTCTATTAGCATGCAGCTGTAGCAATGAGAGGAAGTAAAGGGATTTGGGGGTAAAAAGGGAAATGGAAGGAAAGAGAAAAAAGAGAATAAAACTTCTGCCAACTTCCGCATCAGCCTTATGCAAACGTGTGGTCCTCTTTGCGCTAAGATTCCCTTCAGAAAAGCAGCACAGATGGGCCATGTCTCAGGAAAGACCCTCCACTTCAACATTCCTAAGAGTCTGTGTCCTAGAAGGAGTTTGTTGTATGGAAAGCAAGAATGTAAAATGTAATGCGTTTTAATTTGTTCATTTGTATTTAAAAAAAATCTAAAAATAAAACAAAAATTCAGTTCAGTTTAAAAAGAAAATAGATGTCATAACCCTTATAACTTTACTGGATTCTATAAACATACAGAATATTTAATAGATGCAGAAAACAAAACGGAAAGACATGGATCTTGAAAGGAATTGGTAGGGAGGAAAAGTGGATGGAAGAAGGTGGGGTGAGAGCCGCCAGAATGCATTTTAACATGTTTGAAACTGCCAAAGAATAAACTATATCAATAAAAAGTTAAATAGCTGAAGAACAAAAAATCCAGTCAATAACTGGCCAATGGATCTCAAAGGACACGTCTCTAAAGAAACAGCCAATAAGCATGCAATAAGGTCACGAACTAGGGGAAGGGATGGGTAGAGATTGAGGAGAAGGCTGGTATGGATGGGAGGGAGGTCAGGAAGAGTGAAGGGACAGAGATAATTAGAACACTGTGTGTGTGTGTGTGTGTGTGTGTGTGTGAAGTTTCAAAGAATTTAAAAAGCAATAAAAATGGAAACCAAACAAAAACAGACATAAACGTTCAGTGTTATTAGCTATCAGGAAAATGCAAATCAAAATTTCATGGACATCCTACCTCACCCCCATCTGAGCAGCTTCCGTCAAGAAAACACAAAACAACAAATGCTGGTAAAGGTGTGGCCAAGAGGAACCTGTCTACACAGAGTGTACATCAGTGCAGCCACCGGGGAAATCAAGATGGACATTGTGGCGACAACTGAGAGAAGAATGATGATATGACCAGGCTGAAGCAACCATAGTAGCCAAAGGTGGAAGACAATGGATGTATCCACACACCCTGACTCCCTGTGGCCATCTTGAAAGCAGTGCAGCGATACAATCAGTCTAAGTGCCTGCTGACGGAGAAATGGATTGAAACCACTGCTGTGTGTGTAGAGTGCAGATTTACTCAGTAACCAAGAATGAAATCCTGGTGTTTGCTGGAACCATGACTTGAACTGGAGATCATTTTGTTAAGTGAAATTAGCCAGAAACAGAACAAAGTTTTATGTTTTCTCCCATGTATAGAGAGAAAAAAAAAGATGACTTAGAAATAGAATGGACTCTCAGGGAGTGAGAAAATTTCCAGAGGGGATTTGGAGGGCTGCGAATAAAAGAAGCAGAGAGAGGCCATACAATTGAGGGCAGTATTGGTAATAAAACCTATTAACTTTCCAAGCAAGATTATTGATTAATTATAAACAAGTGAGGCTAGAGAGAAAGCTCCATTGGTTGAGTGTTCACCAAGCGTGCAGGAAGGCCCAGGGCCAACTCCCAGTCCCACATAAAACTGGGCACGTACCCTCCTGTAATCCCAGAACTTGGGAGGTGGAGGCAGGAGCATTATTATCTCCACCAGCATAGCGAGTGAGGACAATCTGGGCTTTGTGGTAAGCCCTGTGGAAAGACTATGAGAGGTGATTTCTCTCACAGACTGGAAACCCAATCAGTATTATCTAAAAAGAAAGACAAACAGAATTTTCAGTTTGGTGTTTATGCTTACTTACAAAGTTAATTATTAGGAAAACTGGGCAGTATATGGAGCAACCATCCCCGCCATCACAAACCTCCCCAGAGGGGGACAGGAGGGAGGCCAGAATGGTGTCAAATTCAGTGGCTGTATCATGAAGTGTAAATACATTGCTAAATACCAAGACAGCTCAAAATGAGACAGTGAAGTTGGGTTTCCACCGGCCGTCAAGTGTGCACTGCAATTGAAGAGAGGGTGAGCTACTTTTGGTTTTATTGGGCTTTTAAATGTTATACCCCATATAAAATTAGAGGAAAGATAATATAATTAGAATAGTACCATTATTGCCAGCAATTATTTAGCAAATTATAAGATTTATGATCCCATATTCTCATTTTCAGGCTTATTTTATTTACCTCCACCGATTTTGTTCAGGCATAAAAGTATTAACAGCCCGATCAACAAACCCAAAAGATGCACAAATATTTGCTACTGCTTTGCAGTGTATGGCAAAAAAATATTTCCATGTTTTCTAGTACGGAGAAAGATAAAACCTTCCGATGAATACATATGGTTCCCTTAATTTAAAACAAATATTTGAGGTCGCCGTCCTAACATGTCTGGAGCTGTGAGCTGCGATGCATTATCCCGAGCATATGCTGGCAAATGAATTTCGCTTTCATAAGCAGAAAACCGTGGTGCAGAGAATCGGGGCTGGGTGACTCAGACTCGGGTTCATCTAACAGAAGCACAAGAATTTTCACTTTATACTCGCATTTAAAAGGACTAGGAGAGAAAGGGCTATCAGGAAGTTGGCATTCAGGGCTTGAGAGATGGCTCTATGGGTGAAGGATTTGCTGGGAAATCACAACCACCTGAGATCAGATCTTCAGCGTTCATGTAAAAGCTAGGCTAAGCTGTGTCTAAAAGCCTAGCTCTAGAGACCAGAGACAGATGGGACCCAGGGGCTTGTGATTTTCCTGAAAGGGTCCTCGGCTCTAACAAAGACTTCTGTGTCACTGCCTTCAAAGCTCAGAGAACATGGCAACAGTGGGAACTGCAAGACTCTAAGAGTTGGAAGACAGGGGAGGCGTGCTGCAAAAGGCTGTCCTCCGGATATGCCATAGCTGTCCTGTTCATGAACTCACAGCAGACGTGGTTACCTACCTAAGCCCTGCACAAGACAAGGTCTTTCAATGTCTCATCATGAATATGGAGTGGCTCATGAGACTACACCCCTTCTTGAGGGACAGTTGACAGACAATGGTTGGTTGGCAAGAGCTGTCATTTTCTGCATTGGTATTGTCACTGATAAGTTGTACAGGGTCCAGTAAATAACATTCCGCACTTATGTAAGCAGCAACCCTAATGACATTCAGTGGGACACACACACACACGCATGGACGCCACCACACGAAAACATTCAAGTAAGAGAGGAACTTGTTGGGAAGAAGGGTTTCAGTAGGGCCAGGGAGGATAACGGGCAAGTGACCAAAATTCATTTTACACAGCATGGGATGGTCAAAGAAGAAAAATAAAACAGAGGACAGTAATGATTTCTAATATAAAGAAATAGGAAGACGAGGTCTTTGGGTTCTTGAACAAACGTGACAAGATTTATTCGAGCATCGACAGCAGCAATATCCACGATCACTGTGATTTCCCAGCACAGTCTGGATTTCTGCAAGCGTGTTAGACATTTTGCAATTAACATCTTCTCTTACCTTCACAGCAAGCTGGGACACCACTATCCTGATCTCGCGAAGGAGATCGCGAGAAGCTAAATGACTAGGCAGAGTCACAGAGCAAAGGTGTGTCAGAGGCACCACTCAAACCCAGGTTAATATCACCGTGACTTCTCTGATGCAAATGAGTACCGGGAATGCCTCTCTGGGCTTCAGGGAGAAGTTCAAAGATGTTGACCGGAGTAGATGGACAGCTTCCAAATAAACATCAGTGGATTCTCTGTGTGTCCCTGTGAGTTAGGTTAGATTGTGTGCCCAGATCTCCCAGGATGTCATCCCTGACCCCAAAGGAATACAGTTCACAGCTGAAGACCCAGGGCAGGGGACAAGCAGCCTGCTGACAAGGCCAGAGGTAAGCTCAAATGTAAGTTTTGTCATATGGTGTGTACATCTCTGATTCTTTGCTGCTCAGTTCCTTTCTCCTTCCCTCTCTCTTCCCTCGTTTTCCCCCTCTTGTTCCTTACATTTCCCGCTCCCATTTCCCCTTCCCCCACCCTTTCCTGCTCTCCCTTTTCCTGCTCTCCCAACTCTGATGGAATTCCTAGTCCCTGTTGCCATGATACCTTCTGTCTAATCATTTCTCCTGCCTCTGCAACCCTCTGTCTTACCTCCACTGTCTCCTCGGCACAACGCTGTCTGAACTGTGAACATGAGATAACTCTTATTTTTATTGTAGCTAATGGCTTTATTATTTCTCAGGTAACCATGTCACCTGAGAAAATGTGTGTAACCACTACACAAGCTAGGCTGTGCTAACTGAGAGACTAGCTTTTTCCGGGTAGCCACTGGTGTCTGAGACAGCAGTACTAGGAAGTCAGGGAGGCAATATTAATAAGAAAAGACTATTCATTATATGTGCAGTAAATGCTAGGCTGTTGGAAGAGCTGCTATTCATTTACATGTAATCTACTCTTGGCTGAATTAACTGCTTTTCCTATTTCTATGGTGGAAACGCCGATAGAAAGCAAGGATGCTCCGAGGCTTACAGCGTGAGAGAGCACAGCCTATCACAGCAGCGCTGGTAGCGGGAATCTGAGGTGACCTCCTCACTTCTAGGCACACCAGCGAGCAGAGAGAGAAAGGCCTGGTGCTTCTCCGCCTTTGTCCTTCCCCCTTTCTATTCAGTCTGGAGCTCTGGCCCGTGGCATGGTGCCACCATCTTCAGAGAATTTCTCCGCTCCTCAATTAATCCTCCCTGGAACGGCCCCTGCTGCCACATACCCAGAGGTGCCGCCTCGCTAACAACCTAGATGTTTCTTAATGCAATCAGGTTGGAAATCAACGTGACCTATCACATTGGCCCAGTAAGTAGCAACCTCCTTGGAATTTCCGATCTTGTAGGTAAGAGCCGGCCCACTCCTTCTCTCGCTCCACTGTTTTCTCACATCTTAATCTCCACCATTGCTTCACCAACTCCTTTGCTTCTTTTTAAATTTTCTTGGCTACTCAACTCTGTCCTATCTAGAAGCTTTTGTTCCCCGATGGGGTGACAGTGATCTCAACACGTCCGCTGACCTTGAAGAAGTCCCTGGAATGTGGTCAGCTAGCCCTGCTGTTCGCTATTGCCCATCCACCTCATCTCCTCTTTCCAGCCAGGACTGTGCTCGAGCGAGTGTTGTTTCCTCAAACGCGCTTCCTGCAGACAGCCTGGTGCTTGCCCCACTCCTAGCAATGCTAGCTTTTTTTGCTGAGTGTGGAACCCGCAGAGTGGTGGTGGCATCTCTAATCCTACATAGGAGGCCGCCTGAAGGCCAGAGCTTCCCTATCTGTACTGCATACGAGCCTTGTTTTCTCTACTGTGAGGCACAACAATAGGTCAATACAGATTATTTTTCTGACTAAAGAGCTAATTATAGACATTCTAAGGGAATAAAAACTATGGAACGCCTTCATATTAAGCAAAGGAGCAGAAACAACACTATTGGATTTCACAATCTCACCTGGCCAAAAAAAAAGATACATGGAAAGGAAGGACACCTGTTTCCTGTGCTTAGCTCTAAGTGCTGGTGTGTTTTTCAGATGTATCTAATATATCTGAAATTCCCCCAATCTTCTGTAATAACAGAAACTTTAAGAGAAAATAAATTCCTTTGGAAAAAAAGGTGGTTGCCACTGGCTTAAATGCAGGCCACTCCAGCTGCGATCCTGGCTGGAGCCTTAAAAGCCAGGAGGCAGTGCAGAGTATGGGACCGGAACCCAGATAGGGCTGACTCATCGATCCGGGAGCTGACAGCCGCTTTGATGGCTGGTGAGGCGTCAAGGGAAGGTTTTGATGACATAAGTGAAATTGAAGACGCAAAATCAACAGCCTGAAGATGGTTTTTAGGGGCGTCAGGGGTGACACATGAAAGGGAGTGAGGGTTTGGAAAAGCCCACGTGCTGGTAGTGCCAAACCCCAAACGATCAGAAACTGCTTCAAGATGTGCCCCACACATCTGGATGGAGGTGGCCCACAAGCCATCCCACAGTCTTGGCGCTTTCCATCCTAGGCTGGTTGAGGGGGAATGAGATGCCTGAGGGGGACTCTGGAGAGGGCTTATTTCGCCCGTTAGGGCTTTATAGATGTTGTGACTGTGGTACTGCAGGTTTGGCAAATTTTTTATCAGCAGATGTATTTTCTGAGCCAGTCTGCAACAGGCACAGGAGCACATCTTGCCGTCTGGACATCCATCCATTCTCTCCAAGTGCCTGCTGTAATGCAGAGTGCTGGTCTGCACCGTGTGATTATCACAGCCATGCATTAATCAAGATTCCTGCCTCAGGAAGGCAGCGTGATTGGAGGGACTGCAATCTTTTCTTTGTTTACTGAAAGGTTTCGTCTTAACAAATGGGTAGCTGCCTCCGGTTCCCACAGTTAGCGTTTGTTGGTTCCAGAAAGAGGCTGGGCTGCCCTTGGCTGTGCCCTGCTCGACACTCCTAGTTCCTGCTGTTCCCAGAACCCACTGGGCCATCTAGAGTTTACGTGGGAAAGCAGAACAGCCACTGGGCTGGTTTTTCACTGTGTAGTAGCAGCAACTGCCTTCCATGGACTCCCAACTACGTGCCAGCAATGCGCTATGCAACTTCTTCTACGGTCTCCTTTGCTCTGTGCGATAAACTCTTAGGATGGACAAAGAAAGTAGTGAAATGCCACTGTTCTGCGTGCGACAAGTGCAACCTGTGGGCCAACTGTGAAAACAAAACCAAGCTCAAAGAACTAAATGACAGAGTTCAGGGCAACCACAGACAGGGGCAAGGAAGAAAAATCTAGAAAGAGCTGAAGCTAAATTGTGCTTATAAACAGTCCTGGAGTGTTTGGTTTACCCCATGTGTATGTGTTGGAGGGGTGTGTGTCAGGGAACAGAGCTCTCTCCTAGGGTCAGGCGACCACAAGTCCTCCGACAGTGTGAAAGTTTGCAGTAAGTGTCTAGCCGCGGGTGAAGGTTGGTTTTTATGAGCCTGCTTGGCTAGTTCACACCGTGCGGTTATTGTGTTAAGCACCAGCGAAGGCGGGGCTGTGGAGGAATCCTGTGATAGACTCAACATCTAGAATGGATTGATGCTAAGCCAAGGACATTAGCTTTGATCGTGTGGGTGGGCTTCATCCACTCAGCTGAAGTCTTAAGAGTGCAGAAGCGGATTTGCTGGGGAAAGAGAATGCGGCTTACGTCTGTAACATCTAATTCTGCCTGGGCTGCAGCCTCTAGCACACCCTTCTGATTTCAGATCGGACAGTGCTCCAGTTGAGACACACAGAGAAGAGCATTGTGAAAGGGGACGCAAGAAACCCACCCATATGGGGCAATCACACATGGACGACTTCTGAATGCAAAGAAGGGGAAAAAGGGGACAAGGCTAAAATTTAAAGTTATACTGGCCAGACTTTCCATGCATAGGGAAGGAACAACATGTAGGTTCACAAATTCTGACAATGAAGGTCTGTGAGATGGGTCATTTGGTAAAGTGGCTTGTCACTGAGCGTGGTGACCTGAGTTTGATCTCTGGAACCCACATGGTGGGCAGAGGGGAGCAACTCCTACAGGCTGTATTTTGACCTTAACACACGTAGACGCACATGCTTAAAAGAAGTAACTGACAGCAAATGGGTCAGATATGATGACAGGATGAGTGGATTGCTCGCCATGTAAGCTTGAGGGTCTGAGTTTGTATTCTAGAACCTGCAGGAAACTGGGCAACATAGCATGCTTCTAGAATTCCAGAGATCCTCCAGCACGAGAATAGACATAGGGGATAATACTGGAAGTTAAAGTCCATCCAGTTAGGAATAATCAGAGGTAAAAGCAGAGACCCTGTCACAAGCTAGTTGAAAGATAAGGAGTTACATCCAAGGCTGCCATTGGACTTCTATATGTGTGTGTATGTACTCATACACATAAATGCACACATGTCACAAACACACACGTGCACGCACACACAAACATAAGTAGGAGTAGAAAAGTTAACTGTGAAAACAGAGAATACTTAGCTGTACGCAGTGATTCATATCAAACTAATTGCTCTTTATCAAATCCTTCCACACAAAAGACTCCAGGCCTGCAAGATTTCTCTCATGAATCTTAGCTTCCATCAAAGGAAGAAATCAAATCCTATCAGACATTCACCAGAGAGATTATTCAAACCTTGCATAAATAATTTCAGAAAACTAAAAGGAAAAAGACTTCTTAACATTTTAGGAAGCCAAAGCATTCATTATAACACTTGACAAAGGATGAAAAACTCGCCTTTGTGAATATACATACAAAAGTATTTAATGAAAGATTAGTGGATTGAAAGATATGGAAGGGCATTACATACCATGACCAAGGAGATATGTTTGCTGTCACGTGAGCTGGTTTCAACATGAAAACATTAATTTATTTTACATCAGCATTAGAAGAAAATGACATGATTGAAAAAGAAATTTTCAAAAATTATTCTCTCATCCATGATAAAAAGATTTTTCCCCAAATTGAAGAGTAGATAACAATTTCTATAAGACAATAAAGGATTCCTTCAGAAGCATTACAACCAATATCAGATGTAATTGGCAGAATATTGAACACTTGACCTCGGAAACTGGAAATGAAACAAGGAATGAGCATGGGAAAAAATAGAATGTGCTCAAAGTGTTTTTATTTTCAGTTAATGTTTTCTTTGCATACAGAAATCCAAAAAAAAGAACAATGCACATTCGATAATTAATAAGTGAACTTGGAAAAAATGGACCAGTGCAATGTAATATGCAAAGAACCACTTGCTGCTGCATATTCTCCAGGAAACACGGAAAAGATAATTTTGTAACAGTTGTATAGAACATACTATGAACTAAATGTAAGAAAATATGAAATACTTGTATACTAAAACTCTAAAGCATTGTTGAGAGAAATTAAAATAGGTCTAAATAAAAGGAACCATGTGCCATCTTCAACTTATTAAGGTTAAAATCAATTTATAGATTTAATAAAATATCAACAGATTTCTTTGGTAGAAACTGACAAGATATTCTAGAATGTATGTGTACATGCAAAGAACTCTCAAACAAACCCTTTTGTTCCTTTTTTTTATGGCATTGAAGTACATAGGCCAGGCTGACCTGGAACATATAATCCTCTTGCCTCAGCATCCTTATTCAAACCATCACGGTGTATATTGGAGGATTTTTTCCAAGAATAACAAGGGGTCTCATTTCAAAGACAACACACAAGTATGGGAAACAAGGAAAGACATTTTGCTGTAGTTTGCTAATATTATTCTTTAGGCTTTCCAACTTTTGGTGTTGTGAGAGTAACTTTGAAAACTTATCGATAGATAGATGTCTAAAGCATTTATTCCCACCGAATGGTATACAATGCTTCCAATTTTTCCACATCTTCCCCAACACATGTTATTAGTAACATGTTATCTGTTGGAGCCCATGGATGTGGATCTGTTCCATCTTGATCAAAGGTCAGATAGTTCAGGCCTATTCTTGCTCCTTCAAGATTATGGCAAGAGGTTTTAGCTAGGCTGTGGCAACCTAAAGTGTGGTGCTGTGTGTCCTGCCTAAATAACAGAATACTACACTTAATTCAAGATATAGTTACTTGGTGTTTCAGATATTGAAGAGATAATTGCTCTGTTTGTTCTTTGTATCATGGTAAAGCAGTATTCTGCCTTCTCCCCTCCCCCTTTGGATTCAGTATTCACTGGGTTGCCCTCCTGTCTCGACTCTGTGTCTCTGTCTTTTTCTTTTGTATCTTTGTTTTTTTCTGTCTAACATTTTGAATCCACATGCCCCACCCAAGAACATAAGAGCCCACCAAGACTGGACCCTGACAGTTATCCATAATTTAATTTCTGAGCATATAAAAGGGTTTCCAGAGCAAAGCTTCAAAGAATATATGCAGCCATGTTCCCAGCAGCATTTTCCATGTTAGTTAAAATGTGAAGTTAACCCATGTGTCCAAGAGCCAGTGAGTAGATTAGCAAACTTAGGTGATTATTAGGGAGAGTGTGTTACTGGGGGTGAGCTTTGAGGTTTCGCAAGCCAATACCAGCTGCCCCTTCTATACCTGCAACATGTGTCTCAGATGGAAACTATTAGCAGCTTGAGCCATGTATGCCTGCCTGCTACTATGCTCCACACCATGATGTTCATGAACAAACCTTTTGTAACTATAAGCAAGGTGCCAATTAAGTGCTTTGCTTTGTAAGTTGCCTTGGTCATGCTTTATCACTGGAATAGAACTGTAACTAAGACACCTATTCAACACACCTGACTTCGTCATTCACTCTGTTGCTAAACCCAATGTGTACCATCTCTTAAACTCTACCCTCTATCCTCAGAATATCTCTCTCTCTCTCTCTCTCTCTCTCTCTCTCTCTCTCTCTCTCTCTCTCTCTCTCTCTGTGTGTGTGTGTGTGTGTGTGTGTGTGTGTGTGTTAGCACTGGCTGTACAGCTAGGACTCCCAGTCTTGGGTTCAGAGGCTTTAAATTAGGACCTGGCATCTCAGGACTATACTCCTCTCTTCCTCCCCCAATCTCTTTCCGTACACAGCCTTGCCACCTTCCCAAGTGAGATTCCCCCAAGCTTCCTTTTCAGTTTGCTTAGGGGACACCTATTCAGTATGCCCCACCCTCACCCTTTCTCTTTCTGACTCAGGAGAATAGTAGTATCCATCTACCTGTCTTGATGAACTTCAGAACCTCACAAGCACTTTCTGGAGGCATTTTATGGTTTTCCAGGAACACATTCCTCATCCACTGGGTTGTTAAACAAACACAGACTGTTTTGAAAGCTGAACAGAAGTGTATTTATTTTTTTATTGCTCATCTACTTATTTTACATCCTGCCTGCATCTATGTTCCTCTTCCAGTCCCCTCACCCCACCCTGTCCCATTCCTGCCCTCCAATCCCCTCCCTTTCCATCTCCATCCAGGAAAAGACAGGTCTCCCATGAGTATCAATAAAACATGGCAAAAGTTGCAGTTAAGACTAGGCACCTCTCCTTGTATTAAGCCTGGACAAAGCAACTCAGCATGAGGAATAGGGTCCCAAAAGGCAGTAAAAGAATCACACACAGCCCCTGTTCCTGCTATTAGGAGTCCCACAGGAGGATCGAGCTTCACAACTGAAAAATATATGCAGAGTGCCTAGGTCAGTCCCATACAGGCTCCTTGCTGCTGGAGCCCATACGAGCCCGGGATAGTTGATATGTTCTTATTTACATATGGATGACAACAGGCATGCTTCACTGGTCCCAGAAGGTCACTGTAGTTACATGTCCACAGCAAAAGGTACTCATGACATCTCAGTCATAGTATAGTTCACCAAAAAATGATCTGTCATGAGTTTAGGTCCTCCCAAAGAGAAAAGAATAAACAGCAGCAGAAGAAAGACAGAAACGCGTGCTTCAAGAATGTGTAGAGTAGAGGGAAAAAAAACTCCAAATAAGGATGGGAATAAAAGCCAGGAAAGCCCTGCAGCTACCAGTCTGTGCAGGTACTGGGGGTGGGGGGGATATGTGTAGATAATCTGCTTTTACGCAGATGATATTTGTTCTTTGAAATGTTAATTGCTCTATTTCCTTAACTCTAAGCACATTTTTTTTATATTTTAATGATTCTGAAATATGAGGGTGTGTATTAGAAGGGATGTCACAGGAAAAGAAAAAAAAACTCTAACACCATTGTACTTCCTAGGGAGGGAGTAAATTGCCATGGAGCTGTTGGTACCTGTATGTGTGTGCACTTGGCAATAGTAGAGATGTATGTCTGTTGAAACTGGCAGCGGGATGAGCTTTGTGCATGGGCAGTGCTTAGCCAGTTGAATTCAGCACTGAATATCAATAAAATTGTTGCTTTGGTTGGCCTCAGAAAAGCTGTGCTGTGTTGCCCACCAACAGAGGCTAATTCCTCCGGAAGATGACACATTCCTTCCACGCAGCACAATTAGAGGCCAACAGACCATGGGCCAAGAATGGCAGCTTTGGTACCTGTGGTCTATCTCCCACAAGCTAAAGCTGATGCTCATCAGAAAGGGACCTGTAGTCATCAACAGTTGAGTGAAGAAAACACAGAACTGAAACCTGAGTTCAGGCATTTAGATGGTGTAGGGTGTTCTTTTATTTGCCTTGAACTTGCGTTGTCAAGAGTCAAGATCTCAGAGGGGAAGGAATGAAAACCAGGCTGAAATCCACAAGGCAGCTATCACCACTAATGAGGGAGTTCAAGGCTCCAAAGGGTTTTAAAAATATGAGACTAAGATGTTGTTCAGGTACTTGGTGGATAGATAACAGGGTGAGGAGATTTCATTAGCAAATAGACATATTAGCAATTGTGCATGTCCACCCACCCTTTCATGGTGCCCAGGCAATAGAGCTACTGACAGTTCGTTTCTTTACCTGACTCTTCTTGTTAAGGAAGGGTGTGGTACTTCTAAACTAACTTAATCCTGGCTCTTTGGAGGATCCACTGTAAACTGGTGAATCCAAAGTGTCTGCCTTGATGGATAAGAGTAGAAACCAAAGTCCTATCATTTATAGAATCAAATCAAGAAGCCAGCTGTTTAAATAACAACAACAAAAAACAGATCTTGTTCTGAGGAGAAAGATTTGTAAACTTTGATATTGTGATACATCTTGAAAAAGATACTATTGGTTCTATCCTGAAACTAATATATCCATAAATATGTATATATACATAGGAGAGAAATATCTCTGCAGAATATATTATATAATCTTATAAGGTTAACATCATATCAGTAGAGTAAAATTTAAATATTTTGTTTTTTGTTGTTGTTGATGATGTTTGAGACAGGATTTCTCTGTATAGCCCTGGCTGTCCTAGAGCTCACTCTGTAGTGCAGGCTGGCATCAAACTCATAGAGATCTGCCTGTCTCTGCCTCCCAAGTACTGGAATTAAAGGTGCGAGCCAGCACCACCTAGTAGTAAATATAAAATTAATGAAGTGTAAGTTATCAAGTACCTGTTAAAATATTCAACATTAACAGCAAATGACAGATGAGAAAATATATTAATTCTTTAATCTAAAATTAGCAGAATTTAGGTTCAAAATAAAATAACCCCCTTAGCCTTTAAGCTTGGCAGATGGGTGTTTTTAGCTTTTAGGAGCCTGCCACTGAAGAGTTAGCATCCACCATTCCACTCAAATGAGCCAACAACACTGCACACAAAAGGGGAATCCTTTGTTACTAAACTTAGCCTGCTGTTGTCTTACATAGTATTTACAGACGTGTTTGTGTTGAAATAAAAGACAAATTCTTTTTGCCTGCTTTCCATAAAGGCAAAGCTTGATTGTAGGGGAGTGTAATGTGCTATTTCCCCATTACATCCATAACTCTGCAGAAACACTCGCTGCTGTGCTCAACATTAATTTGAGTAATTGAGCTGGGTTAAACAATATGGTAAAGATGCAAAAATCTCCTGCAGGTGTGCTGAGAAACACAAGTGAAGAGCAAGTGTCCCTCGTAGCACACTTCAGATGGCATTTGGGGCTTCTCAGATGTGCTCAATATGTTTCTCAAAAGTAATTGGAATTCCGAGTTAGTTTTTGAATGACATTAAAAAAGTGGAAATATCTTGAGGATTCTAACGTTTCCAGCAACGTGCCAGCAATCCAAAAACGATTACCCTGGGCTTAAGTGG
This sequence comes from Microtus obscurus, assembly GCA_963919715.1. NCBI lineage: Eukaryota > Metazoa > Chordata > Mammalia > Rodentia > Cricetidae > Microtus > Microtus obscurus. The sequence continues at coordinate 25,925,466 of CAWTZC010002521.1, forward strand.
GAAGAATCAGAATGGAACTGGTTTAGAACCTAAAGAAAAATTAGTAAGGCACACGTGATCCAGGCTGATGGTGATGCGGGAGGGGATGGGGGACAGTGTAGAGAGGGCAGGAGCATGTGCGGGCCGACTTTGTGTTCTGAAGGAACAAAGAGAGCACTGGTCTGTGCCTCTGCACAGCAGGATGGAAATCAGGGCTGCACCAGAAAACTCCAAATGTGTTGCTCCGGGGGTTCATAGAGAGACAGGGAAAGGCTGACCAAGGTGTGAATGTGGGGGAGAAAAGAGCTACAGAAAGGAACCAATTCCTGCAAAGTGAATTGTATTTTCCAAATCTGCTCCTTTCTTCTCAAATTAATGCTAGTAGTACAGGCAAAATGTGTGGGAATGAAAAATGAAAAAAAAAAAAGCGCTATGCTAACTGTGTGTTTTAAGTACATTCATTATTCCCAGTCTGCACTTATGTGCAGAGAAATATTTTCTACTAAAGCCTCGAAACAGCTCTGTCTCTGGAATGAGCTCTTTTCTTTACGGAAACAAAAGACATACTTTCTTATAGCACATCTCTGTGCAGAGGCCTTCCCAGTAAACAAGCTAGTCAACCCTCCCTGTAGAAATCATAGTGGTCCCCACTGCCCAATAGCAAGGATGCTCCAGAAACCAGGGCAGAAAACCTATCTGTAAGCAGAGTCTAGTCTTCCATGAGAACCAGCTTTTATCAGAGGCAGCGATGTTTTCAGAGGCCTCACTCTGGTTCAGTGCTGGGTTGTTTTCGGTCGGGGCAAACTCACTCACCAGCATTTAAACATTTAAAGACAATGATCTTTCCAATGTATTTCATATGCTGTCACGTGAATGTTTACTTAACACAAACATTCTCCGGAGGATCTAAATTTCACACGTAGTTCACATCCACAGAATCCACACAATTTTTTAGAGAAGCAGTTGCGGCTTGGGGGCGCGCCTTAGGGTAAAGGTGTGGTTCGGCCAACCTGGATTTGGACTGAGGCAGCCTCTGCGCTGAGTTTTTAAGTAACAAAAGGCTTCGGACTGAAACTCACAGAAACCCTGAGAGCAGTTTACTTCTTAAACAAATACCCTAGCCTCGGCCAATTACAGCAATCAGTCAAACTCAGGCAGCAACTAAATCAAAAGGCTGACACGGTACTGAGTGAGCTGTAACCAATTAAGCCCTACAGCTCACTCCTGCCTCCTATCCAGACACTGCCTGACCATGTAGCTTTCCAGATGGGATGTGATTAAAGACTCATGAACGAAAGTCAACCAAGTGCTTGCAACTCAATTTGTTCCAGTTTTGCCTTTGGCTGGTGTATAACTCTGCACCTGTGTGCCGAGAGCAATCTAGGCGCTGCAGGTACCAACAAAACTCCAAAGACTCGGGCGTCACATTTGGGAACCATAAATTCAAAATGACCCCAAGCGTGAACCAAGCCAACTTTTTCAACTGACTTCTGGCCAAAGATGAGCAACTGAAGGAAATGGATGGCATCACTCACCGGTATCAACAGTGATCTGGGTTGGTGGAGCAGCAGGAGAGCGTGTCCTGCAACGGGAAAGGAAGGAAGAACTCTATAACTTCCGGGGAAAGCAGAGGAGTCCATGAGAAAGAATGACATTGTACAGCTTTTGGGTAGGGTCATATTTGCAAGACTGGAGGGGGCAGGGTGTGGAGGGGGAAGCAGAGTGTAAGTTAGCAACCCCTCCCTCGCCTTCCTCGGCCATAGCTTTCATAGGTTTATTTTATAGCTATCCTTTTCCGTGAGTGTAGGTCTGCCCTCAAACCGTAATAGGTCTACGCCTAAAAAAGAAAAATAAAAAAAAAGTAACACAGTTTTTAATAAAACCCACTGATGGGGCTGCAGAGATGCATTAGTGTTGAATAGCCTGTGCTGTTCTGCCAGAAGACCCGAGTTCAGTTCCCAGCCATGTTGGACAACTCACAACTGCGTGTTTCACCAGCCTCCTCGGGCACTTGAGTGCATACACATGCACACGTGCACATAAATAAAAACTAAAAATCCAGCACTATTTAGATCTCTCTAAAGGACCATTAAGTAAATTATTTGCTGCTCTTTCTAAAATGTAGTTCTCATGAAGTTTTTTTCCTACTTTGCAGGTGAAGGTTTAAATCCTTAGGATGCTCTTCTAACCCTCCTCAGAACCTGACTCCAGCGTCCAACTGCACAGCTGGCATTCTCTTTCCCAGCCATGCTAACGTTCTTTGTCGCTGCTATGACGCAGGGCTGCCCTCAACCACGGCCCCCGAGTTGGAGACTTCTGAGCTTTGAAGTCATATGCAACCATGAATGTTCACACACAACCTCTGGCCAGCTTGATCTACTCATGCTCAAGACAGCCTGCTCTGGAAAACTACCCTCATATGTAGGGTTCAGTACAGAGTGACCTTCCAGATCCTGAACCCCTAATTTCGAATTCCACCTGAGGACGTAGCAGCTTAGGCCATGACAGTTGACTAAATGGTCACGCCTCTACTGTCTCCCCATATCGTTATGTCTTACTCAGAGTTGGGTTGTCAAGCCCTTGTAGAGCTCCTGACACACAATAAAAGGTTCTCAATAAGGGTCTGATGTACAGCTCTTCAGACCGAGGGAATGAGCACACGTCAGAACAAGAGAATAACTTACTGGCTGTTCATCAGGCACGCACCTCCCAGGCCCAGAGCTAAATTCATTACAAGTATTTTCCCTCGCCTTTTGGCCCAGATTCTGTCTTCCAACGGAACAAATGACTTGTCCTGAATCTTCAGACTCATCCAGTGTGTGAGACTATTTATTCTTCAATGTTCTCACTTGGGCTTAGAGCACTAAGCCCAAACTTGCAGTTTACTACGCAAGGTCAGTTTGAGACGACCATTCTGAACTTGACTCTCAACTCATGACCAGCAAAGCCAACCAGGCTCTTCTTACATAGTTTTGAGTTTCAATTCTTTCTGAAAAGACTTCCCAAGCACAAAAATCCAATTTGGCTTAGGTGAGAGTTTAGTTGGCTTAAGAGATTGGTAACTGGCAACCTATGAGCTTACGCTGCTCTATCATCTGTTTTGATAAAGTTTTATAAATATATGATTAGACCCATTTGCTTAAATATTGCCCCTTAAATATAACAGAAGCAGTTTCTGGTTGGGACAGAAACAGTATGACCTCCAGAGTCGTGTGTGTGTGTGTGTGTGTGTGTGTGTGTGTGTGTGTGTGTGTGTGTGTACCAGGTAATGTCTTAGGGTTATGTAAAACACAACTAACAAAAACTCAGAGACAGAAATTGAGGTTCAACCTGAAGCTCAGAAAAGCAAAACAGCTAGCCACTTGCTCTTACCTTTACCTCAGTCCAGAATGGCGACTCTGCCTCCAGGAATCTCAGAATGAGACTGTGTCTGAGAGCTGTCTCCCCATTTTATATTCCTCTCTCGTGCTGGGATTAAAGGCATGCACCATGACCACCTGGTTTCTATAGCAGGCTAGTGTGGCTACTGGGATTAAAGGTGTGTGTCACGGCTGCCTGATTTGAAAGGCTGATCAGTGTGGCTGTTTTACCATATGAACTTCAGGCAACCTTTATTTATTAAGATATGAATGAAATATCACTACAGGGATACTATTGCTGCAATGAAATACCAAAAATTAGGGAGGAAATGGTTTATTTGCTTTACAAGACATTGTAGTCCATCATTGAAGATAGTCAGGACAGGAATTTAAACAGAGCAGGAACCTACAGGAGCTGGTGCAGAGACCAGGGAGAGGTGCTGCTCACTGACTTGCTCAGTCTGTTTTCTTATAGAATCTAGGACCCCCAGCTCAGCCATAGCACTGTCTACAATAATCTGGGAGCTCCCCCATCAATTACTAAGTAAATAAAATGCCCTACGGTCCAATCCCATGGAGGCATTTTCTCACATTAGGTTCCCTTCATTCAGATGACCCTAGCTTGTGTCAAAGTGACATAGCCAGGATATATACATACGTTTCTTTATAGAAAAGTTTCCAAATTCTTGGTCTAAATCAGCTTCTCATCCACAGATGACACATATCACATGACCATCCTCACAATGACTATTCAGTCTTTCTTCTAGAGAGTTTCAACACCCCCCCTCCCCGCCAGGAATCACTCATGGTAAGGTCGATCCTCTATCACTGAGGGACATTCCAGATTCAGCCTCTATATACTCAATACAACGCTAATGCATGCAAATAGCTATTTTACTTTACTGTTCAGGGAATAAGACCAAGAAGAAAAGTCTGATATGTTTGGTACAAATGCAGCGAGCACAAGACTGATTGCATAACACACGTCAGCACCTACATCAGGGTGGGCCAAGGCTGCTCATTCATTCCTGGCCTCCCTAACAAAAACAAAAAAAAATCACACAGAAACTGTGTTAATTACAACACTGATTGACCAATAGCCTAGGCTTCTTATTAACTAACTCTTACAACTTAAATTAACACATTCCTATTATTTTATATTTTAGCCTGAGGCTCATGGTTTGCCAGTAAGTTTCCAGGACATCTGTCTCCTCCAGCAGCTGCATGGTGTCTCTCTGACTCTGCCTTCTTTCTCCCTGCATTCAGCTTAGCCTTCTCTGCCTAACTCTATTCTGCCCTGCCATAGGTCAAAGCAGCGTCTTTATTAACCAATGGTAATAAGACATATTCATAGCACACAGAGGAGAATTGCACATCACATCACTTTCTCTGAAAAATTTGCCTTGTGTGTGTACTCGTGTGCAGTACAGATGCACATGTGCATACACGCACGTGTGTGGAGGCCAGAAATCAGCCTTGAGCCTTATTCCTTAAGGGCTGGCTACCTGGGTCTCTCACTTTTACCTGGGACTCCCTGCTTTACCTTGGCTAGCTGGCCAGTAAGCCCTAAGCCTTTATTTGTATTTGCCTCCATAATCGTGATATTTTAAACCATGGTACCACATCAAGCTTTTTTTTTTCTCTGAGTTCTGGGGATCAAACTGAGGTTTTCACGCATGCCACGCACTCTACCGGCTACAGCTCTGCCCAGCTCTCTAAGTTCCATGTGTGATGGGCTGGATGCTCACATGTGGAACCAATAGCTGTGGAGAGCTGACGACAGGCTCACTTCAGGTTCAGGTGCCATGCCCTCCTCATAACTTTTCATTGTCTACTTCTCAGTCAGGCCCCAAGTATTGTTATTCTGTTTACTTGCTCTTCTCCTCAGTAGATATACTATTGTTCTTTGAAGCAAATACAGTGCTTGCCATTGGCACTATCTCTTTATTCTCCATTGAGCTTTTTTTTGTTTAATATTAAGTTTTCAGTACAGGGCACCGTGGTTGTTTGAATGACGATAGCCCTCATAGGCTCCTATATTTGCCAGTTGGTGTACTGCTGGGGGGAGGGGCATTAGGAGGTATGTCCTTGTTGGAGGAAGTGTGTCATAAGGTTGTGGGCTTTGAGGGTTCAAAAGCCCAGTCTAGGCCCAGTGTCTATCCCTCTGTCTCCTCTCTCTGCCTGCAGCTCAGGGTTAAAGCTCTCAGCTACTGCTCCAGCTCTGTCTGTCTGCTTCCTCCCACACGAACACGGACTAGCCCTCTAGAATTGTAAGCAAGCCCTCAATTAAATGCTTTCCTTTATAAGAGTTGCCTTGGTCGTGTTGTCTCGTCACAGCAATAGAATAGGAACTAGGGAAGATTCTCCTCAGTGTTTCTAGAAATAAGCAAAGCATAATAAAGAAGGAAGCCAGGGTCACCCTGGTCTGTTAGCCCTAACGAAATTGCTCTTAATGCTGTGGTAGGTTTCCTTCATAGAGGCATACAGGAGCATAGTGTGTACATCATCATAGGTATGTTACAGGTTTCACACAGATCTCAAAGTCATAGTTTCAGATTACACTATGATATCCTCTTTGGAAAAGCTGATTTCACATGGTTATTTTTTAATGCTGAATATTTAGGCTTTTTATTCTTCTACCAGTTTCCTCTCAGAACTCACCTCCCCACTAAAAATTTGCATTTCCTGCCATAATTTTTTTTTTTTTTTTTTTTTTTTTTTACACAGGACTGTTTCTTAGATTTTCTTCCAGAAAACTATGCCGCCCCAATAAATACTTTTTGGCTGGGAAACTGTAAGATAATAGAGTATAAGCACATTTTAGGGATCACTGAATCCAATTTCCCATTTTAAGTAAAGTCACCTAAGCAAGAACATATAAGACGTTAACTGGAGAACTCATCCACCTGCTCGGAAATTAAAGGCGATTTTGATCCAGGTCTGGCCTTCTCCTGAGAACAGCTCGGCGGCTGCCGTTGAACAAGGCACAGAGTCCAGCTCAGGAAAGTGTAGGCCTTGAGAACAGACACTGATCGAAAGTATTAATGAAAAAAATCAAGGACCCCTCAAAATGCAATCAAATATCTACACAAGTATAATATTTATATACATATGAACTGTTTCCATTTGAATAGCCAAGATTGCAATTGGAAGCAGTTAGAAGGGCAGCAGTATCCCGAATCTGAATATTTATATAGAGAATAGTCTTTAATTGCTTCCAGTTCATAGAGTTACCCACTGTTCTCAGCTTGCTTATATAAAATAAGCTTTTCTACTACAAGTATGTATATATCACACATAGTGTCTTGGATTCTGTACAGGATTTTTTTTTTCTGGCCAGCCTTAAAAAGAGTTCTCTAAGAACAAATGTCACTTTCAAATCCTAGACACTAAAAATGTTTATCCAGCACCCACTGGAGGCAAGACGGGGGCTCCCAGCCAGCTTGGCAGAGCCATGAGCTCTGCTAACCTAGGCTATTTCTTTCTCATGGCTTCGCCCTGCACACTAGTTAAAGCGTGATGAACGACATCTTTCCCTTGAGGGTAGGCATAATTTAAAAAGCCATCTTTTTCTTTCCACCGCATGCCAGCCAGCACCGCACTGGCACCAAGACCACACTGGACAGATAAATGTGTCCCTGCCTCATGGCTCTTACCTGCCCAGCTCCCTTGTAATTACTGACAACTTTCACGATGGTCTTCAAATCTCTGGTTCCGGGCTCACCCTTCACCGTGTCAGCACGGTTCCCAGGAAATGGACAGCTTAAGAAGGCGACTGTAGCCAGCTAATTCGGTCTAGTGAGTTTATAACCATATTTCTGACCTTTTCACCTCTCTTGTTTCCCTCCCTTCCTTAGGGTCCTAGAGAACAGACCCAGAGGCCAGGCGGCATACCTCTGAGCTGCATCTTGATCCATTTTGTATTATTACTGTTATTGTGATTTTGAGGCAGGGTCTCTCTAAGATACCCATGTTGTGAAGCACAGCTAATAAAATCTCAGGGTCAGAAATTGGGGTTCAACCCGAAGATCCAAAAAGCAAAACAGCCAGTCACTGGCTCTTACCTTGACCTCACTCTAAAATGGCGATCCTGCCTCCTGGAATCTCAGAATGAGACTGTGTGCTGAGAGCTGTTTCCTCCCATTTTATAATCCTCACTAGGGCTGGGATTAAAGGTGTACACCACTGTGATTAAAGGCACGAGCCGCCCGGTTTCTATGGCAACCAGTGTGGCTACTGGGACTAAATGTGCACGTTATTATGGCTATAGGGATTAATGGTGTGTGTTACCATAACTTGTTCTGTAAGGCTGACCAGTGGGACTGTTTTACTCTCAGATATTCAGGCAGTCCTTATTTATTAGAATACAATTGAAATTCCACCACAAGGCTGGCTGTGCATTGACCCTGTGGCCCAGGAAACTCCTGAATTTGTCATCCTCAGTGTCCTGAGTAGCTGAGATGAAGGTCCTGATGGCTCCAAACTGATTTTAAGATCAAGGTTATCCATTTCGGGAGGCAGTCAGATTTTCCTATGTGTATCTGGAAATTGGAAGCAACCACTCTATTTCTGTGTGGACAATAACACCAAAGACATACAGCTCTCCGTGGAAAAAGAAGCAAGTTTCCACACAGAGCGGGGCAGACATCAAGAGTGTCCAGGAAGCCTTTCTGGGCTCAGCTGTGAACTTGCTTTCTCGGAGACATTTCTCCCCTCCAGGGAGAAGCCCCACGCCCTCGTGCTTCTGCTTCTGCTCTCTCAGGTGCTTTCTGCAAATTAATCTCATGTGTCCTGTCCAATACCCCGCGTGTTAAGGTGGGAGAGGAGGGGTGGATGCCACCTGAGTAAAATAAGTGCACGATCTCACAGTGGGGGCAGCTAGCGAGACTGCATGAATTACTGCCAGGTGGTGGTTACACGATGACGGGGGAGTTATGCGCCCAGGCTTGACGAAAGTTAAAAGAAAACTGAAAATGAAGGATAATCAAAACGCAGACCTGTCAGAATTTGAGAGTTAGCAGAAAGAGCCTTCCTAATCAGAGGGAGAGCTAAAAAGCCTGGGAGGCAGAAATCACAAGAGAAATGGAGGCAAATCTCAGGTGTATGAAAAGAGTACCGAGCGCCGGCTGTGGATGTAGCGTAATGAGATTGATTGCTTGTAACAGGAAGAATAGAATTTGAACATAAAAATCAGCTCTGGCTCATTAAAATGATCTTGTAAAAAGCGAGGGTTCTTGGCCCTGCCTCCCAGAGTTGTGTACAACAGTTCCAGAATGTCAGGAATTCAGATCACCTGGCATGCAATCACAGGCTATACCAGACCAACCCTTGCTCTTTGATGCTGGGAAAGTCACCAGATCCCGGAAGACCTCGCTTAAGTGTTCTAACTGAAAAATAGCGTGCAGGAGACAGAATGCCGACGACACAAGAGAATGAGATTTGTAAGGATCGGAGGGACAGGCATGAAGCCTGACAGTCGCCCTGTTGCTCCTTTTTGGTGGGAGAGTTTTGTTACTCCACAAGGCATTTGCAGGAAGCCCTAGCAAATACGTTCAAGATGAGAACAAAGGCTCATAACAAGGCAAATGCCTCACAAATGTTTATTTGGCTTCTTTTCTGACTGGCTTTTCCTGGGTCCAGTTCAGTTTCAAACTGACATGTCATAACATGACATCATCATTGTCAAAAATGACATCATCATCCTCATCAAACATAACGCGGCTCTCAATCCTGGAGTTCATGCCCATGTCCAAGTCCAGGAGGCTCTGAGCCTGTAGTGAGTGTGTCAAAGGTAAAATCTTATGCGAGGGTACTCAAGTGTGTGAGATGGGACTCTGCTCATGTTGACGTCCGACTTAATACTTGATTTATCCCTTAAGTATAACTGCCACTCAACAAGGAAACAAGATGTTCAGTAGACAATGACTATTTTGCATAAACCTGGACAGATCAATCTCTTTTCCCAGGACACATGTCTTGAAATGGCTGAAACAGTGGCAAGAGGAGCCAAGAAGCCACTTCACGACTGTCTGATGTCTGGGCTGAATCAAATTTGGTTAGAGAAGAATTTCCTGTCTAACTTGCTTCTCTGTGATGAAGCTCCCTATTTTGGGTGCTGGAGGAAGGAAAGTAAATGAAGGAAGGAATGACAGAGGCAAGGAAGGAAGAATATAGGAAGGAAGGGAAGATGGAAGACAAAAGACTGGGAAAATATCTATGAAATAAGATCGCAAGCTAAACAGTCTTTAGGTCCTTTCTATGATAGACACTGTAGAAGATGCCTACTTCCCACGAAATTCTTAGATTTTGACCATAATGCATTTACTGGGACAATGACACAGACAGTCTGGTGCCTGGGGCCTATTCTACCTACTAGCTAAGAGCCAACGATTTCCCTAAGGGAGCTAAGTTCACATAGAAAACACAGTGGTGAGGTGGAGCAGAGAGTGAGCAATGAGTAGCAGGGACCCCGTTTAGTTATCAGCTCCAAGTGTGGATGCACCTGGGAAAGAAAAGCTCACAAAGAAGAAGGGGCTCAGGGCAGACTCCATCCTTCCACCCACATATCTGCTATGAATATGGATGAATGCACTTCACTTGTAGACGAGGCTGACTCTGTCTATTTGGAGAAGACGGATCCATGGTCTGGGTTCTAGGATTCAACTTTGCTACTGTCTTCTTGACAGAGTCATATTTATTTCTTTACATATATTTGTAAAGAAACACATACATACACAACCACACATAGTGACTGGAGAAAGTCAGGTTATTACGAGGAGGCATTCCAGCCTTAGAGAATCCAAGGATACCAAAGGTCAAGGTTGACCATCATGATGAGAAACTGGTGACTATGAGGTGTTCAGCTAAATGGAGGAAAGAAATTCTAAATAATAAGTGTAATATATGCAAATGCATGGCTCTTAAATGTTATATACTTTATTTGAGCAAAGATACGTGGAAATCAGTACTGTTTTGTCCTGGGTAAAGAAAAGAAACGCAGGAGGTGGAGCATGCGTCTCACAGTTTGCAGAACTTGTTTTTTTTTTATTTTTATTTTTTATTTTGAGCAGCTGAAACCAGCAAGCAGAGCCAGCAGGTCACTACTGAAACAACTTAAGGGAGAAATGATGTAGTGCTCTATAGTGACGGCTGTGAGCAACACAGAGAAGTGGAATTCAATAAGAAGTGAGAGGTTGGAGAGGTGGCTCAGAGGTTAAGAGCATTGGCTGAGAAGATCTGGGTCTGATTCCCAGCATGCACATGGTGCCTAGCTACCATGTATAACTCCATTTCCAAAGGGAGCCAATGCTCTCTTCTGACCATCTTGGGTACCAGGTATGCACAAGGTACACATGCATACATGCAGGAAAACACCAACACATGTAAGATAATAAAACCAATCCAAGTAAAATTAGAATGTTGTTACATCACAGGGATAAGCACATGGCTGTTTTACAAATGCAACATAGAAGGACGTAGGCGTGTTTTCTACAGGGCCGAGACACTTACCTACAAGACTGGGTCTACAGAATTTTACAAAAGATTTTACCATTGCATTTGTGCTAATGTACTGTTGTCACTTGTGCATGGTGGCCCAGGTCTTGTCTTTGGCTATGGCATTATTAGCTAGATAGCACATGTAGCCTGGAGAATATTTTTATTTTTTAGCTTGTCAGCATCCAAGGTCAGCGACTCCATCTGCTGCACTTCCATGAAGCCATAAAACCACTGCACAGCTAATGTAACACAATAGAGCAAGGAGTGACCCCAATTTTCCACTGGTCGTGAGGCACTGAGGTCAGCTCTTCTCGGGGCTCTCAGGACTCAGACTATAACAGAATGAGAGACCTTTGCACCCCAGCACCACCTCGGCCACATGCATGCCACAGTTAAATGTGCAGTTTTAAGAGGAACAAAATTGAGTTCAGGAAGGGATGCTGAGACTACAGGGATATGGTCATGTTCTTGAGAACCTGGGCGTGGATTGAAAGACCATGGAGGACAGGTCCTGTCTTACATGGTCGTTCCATCTTTGTATGCTTGCAATCCTGGATATTCAGTCTCCTGTTACTGTTTCAGCCTGTCAAAGTATGTACGTTATTTGCTTTGTTCCTTGTACCTTCTCCCATAGCGGAAGCTTCAGGTGGTGTTGTATGGTGCTTTATATCACCGTATGTACAATGTCTAGAACCAAATAGGTACTCAATGAATGTCTGTTGAATGACTATATTAGCTATGTATTCTGTTGGTTTGAAATACTCTGAAAGAAGTGAGGTAAGGAAGGGATTATTTGGGCTTAAAAGTTGAGGCTACAGTAGACCTTGACTAGGCAAGTCATCATGGCAGGAGCTTGGGTAGCTGGTTACATTGTGTTCACAGTCAGGAAGTAGAAAGATAGATAGATAGATAGATAGATAGATAGATAGATAGATAGATACATACATACATACATACATACATACATACATACATACATACATACATAGACAGACAGATTGGTGGGTGGATGGATGGGGGTGAATGGATAGATAGATAGATAGATAGATAGATAGATAGATAGATAGATAGATAGATAGATAGATAGATAGATAGATAATAGATAGATAGATAGATAGAAGATAGATAGATAGATAGATAGATAGATAGATAGATAGATAGAAGATAGATAGATAGATAGATAGATAGATAGATAGATAGATAGATAGATAGATAGATAGATAGATAGATAGATAGATAGATAGATAGATAGATAGATTTAAGTAGGTAGGTAGATAGGTACACAGACAGACAGATAGACAGACAGAGGACAGGTACATAGATATGAATGCTAATGCTCAGATTTCTATCTCCTTCTTATTCATTCCAGAACCCCAACTCTGGCATAATGCCATCCACAGTTAAGGACGATTTTCCTGTCTCAGCCCCGTCTAGTTGATCTCTCCCAGGTGCGTCCAGAGATTTGACTCTGAAGTGATTCTACCTAAGGTTAGGTTGACAAGCAGTAGAAATGATCACCATAATCACATCACGTGTGAGCGCTTACATGAAGTTATTTGAAGTTAGGTATTGTGTCCCTTCACATTTAAATACATTTGTTCAGATTAGTTTGATTCTGCATTCAAAGTGCTTCAAACTATGATTCTGAAATAGATCTTAGATGAACAGTTATGCCCTCTTCTATTTCGGGTCATCTATAGTATGTCTCTGCATAACTGGTCTTCCGCCCATCTACTCTCAGTCATCTTTCTCTCGTCTGTCTTCCCATTGGCTTTTTAGTTTATTTAGCCTTTATCCTGGACCTTTGCAGAACATCCCCTGCCACTCTGTAGGGATAGCTGGGCTACACGCAACTTCACTTCCTGTCATTTTTAAATCAACAATCTGACATAGTTATCTAGATCTTTTCACAAATGAGAAAAGCAAGGCTAAGTAAGTTCACCAAGATGAGACAGAGAGTAGAAAACTCACATTCCAGAGAACAATATACGCAAATATTAAATGTTATAGGCTATACTTGGCCTGAAATGTAAGGAAATCAGTATTATTTTATCCTGGGCAAAGAAGAGAAAGGCAAGAGGCAAGGTCTGTGTCTCAAAAGGACTGTTTTGCAAAATGTAAGCGGTTTTATTTTTATTTTTCCTTCCAAGCAGCAGAAACCACAGAGGGAAACTATCAGCTCACTATTGATGCAAGGGAGGGATGAGCCACTGGACTACAGAATCGAGAAGCTGGAGAGACGGTTCAGAGGTTAAGAGCATTGGCTGAGGAAGTCTCAGTTTGATCCCCGGCATCCGCGTGGTGTCTAGTTACCATATGTAAGTAACTCCAATTCCAGGGGGATCCAATACCTTCTTCTGACCTCCTTGGGTACCAGGTATGCACAAAGTGCACCTACATGCATGCAAACAAAATGCCCATATACACAAAATAATAAAGTGAATCTAGAAAAATTTTAAAGTTATTTCACTGGAATTTCAAGTTGATTTCTGTTTCACAGATGCAAAATACAAGGTCCTAGGCATGTTTCCTACATGGCTTGGATCCTTCCCTCAAGGTGGTAAGTGTATTTTCCTTCTTGATTCCTTCCATTCCCACTAGAACTTCCTCATCTGTATGGTTGGTTCCAGAATAGCTGTCCCACAGCGCTCTGCGCGAACCTGGTCTACACACAAGTGGGTAAAGTGGTTAGAGGTACAGCTCCACCCCATTACCTTCCCGGGTGTCCTCAGGGACATATCACCCATGAGCCTCACAGTAAATGATATGGGACCCCCTTTTTTCGGTTACTTTGTTTCTTTCGATGTTTGGTGACCATTTCAGAAGGCAAACAAACTCATTATTTATTTATTTTAAATTAATTAGTTAAATTTCCCCCAACCTGATCACAATCTTCCCTCCTTCTCTCCTCGCCTCACAGTCCCTTCCCCCAACCTCCCCTTTCTCCACCCCTGGTCCAGTCCTCCTCCTTTCTAGCAGGCAAACTCTTCTGTCCTTGCCTGTTCCTGCTAACTTCAAGTGTGCTAGCACAGAAGGACCCTGTATCTGAGCTGAGGCATCACAGAACTCCAGAGGCCCACAATTGCTTTAGGAACTCTTCTTCCTATAGCCAGGCTCAGGCCCTCTCTAGGAAGGCTCTAGCATTACTTGTTCTGCTCTCCTTGGCCCATGTCACTGGAAAATGTCTTGAACTGTACTCTCAGTAAGGGAAACAAAATGTGAAGGTGTGGTCAAAGCATTTATTTCTACAAAGAGAAAAATACTAAGGTATTTATATTGCCTCGTAAAAGCTTAGAAACCAGTATTAAACACCGAACTCCAGTGCAGGTATCTTATTCTTCTGTATTACATGGGTGCTGGGAATCAAATCCAGGTCCTCAGGAAGAGCAGCCGGAGCTCTCAATGGCTGAGCCCTCTCTCTCCAGCCCTATGTATTTGCACTGGAAGCTCAGAGATAGGACGTCATCCATTCAGTTCACACAGATGTGAGGTGGAAATCACACTGGCGTCAGATGGATCTCCACAGCAAGGCCTCTCTCCGTATGACTGCCAAGCTTAGCACCTCTTCCTTCGGTTCTCCATTTGCTTGTGCGCCTTTTAGCCTCCTCAGCAAGTGGCAACAGTGTTTCCTGTCTTTTGTTCTCCTAGCACAATAGAAATGTTTCTTTCAAACAATGCTCAGGACAGGAGTCGCTTTAATTGTTCACTATGAACTCATGCACCAGGCATGGAAATCAGCCTTGCTCTTGCATCTTCTCAGAAGCTTTGTCTGGAGGCTGTCTGCGTTCAGAACTCTCTTGCAGATTGTGCCCTTGAAAAATGGATTTTTATTTCTTTTAGTTGAGTCCAATAAGAATCTCCAAACTAATAATGCCTTGATGTTTTTTTCGCTCTTGCCTTGTAAAAAAACTTCTATTACTTATATAAAAGTGGCAAGCTGCCTTCTTTATTGCTTCAAATTACTTGTGTTAAAACACCTCTGTGCTGCTGAGTTTCAACCAGAAGACAGCATTCAAATCCATGTCACAGAGCAAAGAGCCCCTTTCCCCCACGCTTCTCTTCAGGGCTTCAACCTCAACCTCCTTCAAGATTTAACTTTCTTCCTTTGGCTCTGATAGACATGGAGATACATGTTTGTATCAGGAAAGAGCGTGACTCTGCCTTGGGTGCCGAAGATTCCAAAGGAGGTGAAAATCAATAATGCCAGGCAATGCTGGGGCGGTGTGGGGTAGTAATATGGGATAAGAGGTCTGCCTGCCCACTGTGACAAGAACACTGACATCGGTCATGGCACTAGGCTTAGTTGCTCACAGTTACCTTCCCCGGAGGAGAAAGAGTCTTCAAGAAAAAAGTATGGCTTGGAGACTAGATGGCAATGTCAGGGAGGATGTCCAGCTACCAAACTCTTGGGTGGGACTTTACGACAGCAGACACAGATAATTTTCATTGTATTATGGTCCATTTTCTACGCTGAGAGGGCTTACATGTGGGGACTGCTGGTGATTAGGCAGGTGTTCCTTTGCCAACTGCTTTAGTCAGGGTTACCATTGTTGCAATGAAACAGAATGGCCCAAAGCAGCTCGGGAGGAAAGGGGTTATTTGGCTTGCACTTCCATGTAATAGTCCATCTTGGAAGGGGGTCAGGGCAGGAACCTGGAGGCAGAAGCTGATAGAGGCCATGCAAGGATGCTGCCTATGGGCTGGTTTATAGTTTGCTTGGCCTGCTTTCTTCTAGAACCCAGGACCACAAGCCCAGGGATAGCACCGCCCACAATGCACTGGGCCCTCCTGCATTGACCACTGATTAGAATAATGCCCTATAGGTTTTCCTATGGAGGCATTTTCTCAAATGAGACTCTGTCCTCGCCGACCACTCTAGCTTGTGTCTAGGTGACAGAAAGCTAGCCAGCACACCAATTTTGAAAGGCAACGGGAAAGCACAGTGTGTTAAAAGGAGAAAAATGGAAAACTTAATTTATAGTATGGATCTGTCTTGTCTGAATACTGGCCTGAATCCCTTCCAGGTTCCCAACTCAGCCCTGCTCTTTGGGGGTCCTATCTGGTGTTCTCTTCAAACCCTAAGGTGCATTTTTGAAGCCCCCAGTTAAGCCCCTGAGTGTTGGAGCGATAGCCAACATCCAACCCTTTGCATAGAATAAGTCTTTTTATCTGTCTTTGAAGTCTTTGGGCTCCCCAGGCTTTTCATGGACCGTCTCCGGTGCACCACCCTGCTGAGCAACGGGAGCAGTTTGCTGTCAGTATGTGTTTGTGTAAAGAATGTGCCGGGGTCATATGAATCTTGTGAAGATAAATATTGTTTTGTGTATTTGGAAAAGATATGGCCTCGAAAGCTGTTTAGCGAGGCATTTCATGTTAAGGGAATGTCCCAACAAGGAAGCAGAGTTAAACTTAGCACGGTGGACTGCTTAGTCATGTCACTCAAGGCTATAAATGAAACCGACGTCTCTCATCGCAGCTTCTGGCAGCACTGCCAAGCAGATGCTCGGAGAGTCTGCCTTTGAGAGGGCAGAGGCTTCTCTTGCCATGGCATCTGAAACCCTCCCACCAAACCCAGGTGCGCACAATGGATCGGGGTCACTCCTGGCTGACCAGGTTGGGTAATGAGACTCTTTCAGAGAGTAACTCCCCCGTCTGGCATTTTCCTTCACCTTTCTCTTGCACATGGGATTCTTCCTCTTCTCTCTTCTTTCTTTTGGTATTTCCATCTGTGTGAGAGTGTGTGCGCATTTGTGCACACATACTGAGGCCGGAGGTTGCTATTGGAAACCATCCTCCGTTGCTCTCACGCCTTGCTCATTGAGGTAGGATCTTTCACCCAAGTCTACAGCTCACTATGGCTCATGTTGCTCGCCACCTTGTTCTGGGGAGCCTCTGTCTCGGCTTTCCAGGACGGTGACTATGAATAGGGCTAACATACCCACTCAGCATGGATGTAGTTTCTGGGATCTGAACTCCGGTCCCCATGCTTGCCTGATGAATCATCTCCTTGGACCATTTGAGTTCCTTCATCAAATGCATGTGGTCTTGAAAGTCACTTAAATTTAGTCAAAATCAGTTTTTTACTCTGAAACACATCACCTTCCTCAGACCCCTCTTGGGAAGTAAATAGTGCCCTTGTTATTCTCGTTAGCAGGGGCAATACTGGGAGCCTCTAACATTTGTCCACTGAATATTGTGCGGTGGGCATTGCAAAGAGTCTTTGGCGGTGTCTTTAACACAGAGTCTCTTATTTGAAGAGTTGACGCCACAAATTCAAGTATAAGCATGATGCCTGATACAAAAGAAATTCTCCGTATTTGTTACCCGTTATTTTAATTTCCACATTTAACGTTAACAATCATTTCTGGGATCATTATGACTACATTTGTTCCCATGTTTTAACAAGTGAAGAGCCTGAGCTGCTTGTCTGCTAAGTGAGGCAGTGTAATAGACGAAACACCAGAGGTGGGCTTAAAGGGGTGTGGCTTATCCTTACTACACACAGGCCATTCAGCAACAGAGAATTCAAAGCTTATGCAGAGGCAGAGATAAGGGACCACTTTCATAAAACACAGGCAAAATTAGCAACTAGTCATCAATTAAAAATTTGTGTCTTATATCAAGAAAATCTGTGTGTGTGTGTGTGTGTGACTTTATGCTGCAATGATTGGCATTGTGCTCACCAGGTCTTGCTTCAGGCTCCAGAGACCCAAGGAGAGCCTGGGAGCTCAGAAGGCCCCACTGTGCCCCACGAGGTGCTCAGAGTGGAGAGCCTCTCCATATCACACACAAGAACTGACAAGGGCCCTACTAACCACGGTCTAGTTACCCCTTTTGGGGTTTTGGCCCAAAGACTTCTAACTTCAAGTTCCATCATCTTACTCGGATAAAACAATAGAAAATGTCCAACTTCAACAAACTCAAGGTCAATTTAATTGTAGCAGACCCCTAGACTCACATTTTTGGAGGCTACAGGAGAATTGGAGTCGTATTTGTGAAACCTGCATCTCAGTGTTTGCTTTGCCGCGGGGTTCTCTATTTCCCATGACCACAGTGCAACAAATCCCTCTGTGGCTCTCGGCTTCCTTGTCTCAGGCAATGGGCAGCATGAACCAGATGACGGGAATTCTCAACCTGAACTTGATCCTACTGAGTTTTCACTGTGCTTTAGGTGTGCACTGTCAGACATAAACACTTTAATTTTATGTAGAAACAATAGGCCTTACTGTATTTCTTTGGTGTGGGGTACAAGTGTCTGTATACGCATGTGGAGGCCAAAGCTGGCTGTCATTCTTCATGTGCTGCTGTGCTTTCATTTGAATTTTAAATTGTGATTCAGAATAAATTTATATTTTATTAGTGTGATGATGGACCATAAAGTCACATGATCCTTTACAGTGGAACAAAACTAAACATTATATATTGATTTGGTTCTAGGCCACACCAGGAATACTGTACGTGGGTATCCATAAGACATTTAATGTGCAAAACCCATTCAGATTTCAGCATCATGTGATCTTGTTACCCATCTACCCAAATGCTGTCATCTAAAAGGAGACAAGTACCAGGAACTGATGAAGTTGTGTGGACTCAGGAACTTACGAACTTTGTGGTTATGGGAAGTGGTACAAATACCATCTGGAAATCAGCTGGGTATTTTCTACCAAGACTGGAGAGAGAGAGAGAGAGAGAGAGAGACTTAACCACTAACTCGGCGATCCCATTGGCTGGTGTATGTCAATCTGAAATATGTACACCTGTTCATCTGTTGACACAGGGAAGGATACTCAAAATAACATTTTCATAAGACCTATGCTCTAAATTTAAATTAATCCCAGGAACAGAAATAGTGCAGTTGTCTGTAACTAAAGGGGAAGCAAAGGTGCCGACGTTGGGTTCTTATTTGATTCTCCTGCATGCCTATTTAAAGTAGATGTTATTGGAAGTGATGCTTGCAACAGAAATTTTTCATGTAGTGAATGGGACATTACATTTTGACTCGCCATGCTGTGAACAAACCATAAATGCTAGAATTTAGACTTTAGACTCCCCGTGCAATGACAAATCTTTTCAAGTTCTTAGTGCAACTTATAAAGGGTGTGATCTAAGTCCGTGTACCTATTCTCCTCATCTCTTGGGCCCTCGTGTACTCAGAGATGTAACTGTGTGGCCTCTGGAAGAATGTTGGGTGTCATCTCTGTGCTGTTGTGTAGATGGCTGTGAGGATGCTCTCAGAAACTCATACACTAAATAACCCGGATATCTCATCTCTAGGCGTATGCCCAAAGGAAATGAAATCAGCATGGCAAAAAGATAGGGAAGTCCATATTTATGGTGGCACAATTCTCAGACATTAAGATAAGTAATCACCCTAAGTGAGCATCAATAGATTAACAAAGATCTCTCTCTCTCTCTCTCTCTCTCTCTCTCTCTCTCTCTCTCTCTCTCTCTCTCTCTCTCTCTCTCTCTCTCTCTCTCTCTCTCTCTCTCTCTCTCTCTCTCTCTCTCTCTCACACACACACACACACACACCACACACACACTGGAGTATTATGCAGCCATCGGGCGAATGAAATCCTGTCAATCCTACATGAAAAAAACTGGAGGGCATCATGTTATGTGAAAGAAGTCAGTTGCAAAAGCACAAGTAGTATATGTTGTCTCTCACACATGTGAAACCTAAGAAGAGTCAGCCTGAGTTCAGGGTAGTGGTTCACTGACGTTGAGAACAATGTGGGGAAAAAAGGGTGGATGTGTGAAGCTTGGATTTAACTAGTGTGTTTGCTAGGAATCTATTGAAATACCACACTGAATTACATTAGTGTATACAATTAATACATGCTACTCAAAAATAATAATAATATAAATAACTTTTAAGACTTAAAAACCATGTGAAATGCATATTTTTTTTACCTTCTATAAGTCATGTTCTCTTAAGGAATATATTTTATACTCACATGCTATCTAAAAGCAACATATGTGACTGGCTGATATTCAGCTACAGACATGGATGTGTCTGTTCCAGGTAGCCATTCTGATGCTTCCAGCTTCTCCTGTGTTCAATATGGCCACCCTGGTTCTTCCTCTGGGGCTCCAGATCCTAGTGATGCACATATCAAAGCCTCAATGTGTGGGTCATCAGGTTACCTAAGTCCCAAATTGAGAGTGTGTTCTTATCGGCTAGGCAGCTATAATGTATGACATTTTCACTGTTCTAAAGAATCATGCATATTATAAACATACACAAAATCATGATTTCAGTGGATTAAATAAAAGGAACAAAGAAGAATTCTCATGTTTTCTGACACTAAGAAGAACTTAGAGACTCCTAGTTGAGGACACTCAGTACTTCCAAGTCCAATCTACTCATAACCTTTTTTTTTGAAAAAGTTTGCCAGCTTTTAAATCAATTCTCTTCCTTCTGAACTTTCTATTCTTAAAGTTAATACCACAATACCCAGAGATATTTCCATAGTTGCATTATCCCTACACCTCAAAGGGCTGAAGGCTTTCCCAGTTTAAGCAAACATCCTCTGGGGAACCATGAAGAGGTAAAATGAACGACGACGTTGACTTGGATCAAGAGAGCTGGGGTATATCAGTTCATACGGATTAATTTTAAATCTTAGGATCCCAGAAACCTTGAACAGGGTCTGTGATTTCTGAGTGGGGGACCAAGGGTAAATCTTTCTCCAAATGTTTTTGACACAAAGCTTCTCTCCCAGAAGCATTATTCCTAGTCTCACTCAGGGTAGTGTTTCATGACACAGGAGGCCAGTAAACACTGACCATCAGAACCAAGTCCCAGATCCACTTTCTTTGGTACCCTCTCTTCCTTTGGATCCCTGCACCACCCCTTGAATTAGATTAGGAGTTCTCTGAGCATCTCCAGGGGAATCTCTAGTCCCCAGTACCCTCATCAAATGGTCCACAAGTCAAATCAATTGTTTTCCCAATCATGTTGGCATGGGCTTCTCTTTTTCCATTTTTATTTTCTCATAGACAGTTTTCTAGAGACTATGTGATGTTTAATTATTAAATACTCAATGCTGTAGCAGATATAATAATATTGCTGTATTTTATTAAGCCACCATAAAGATATTTAGACGTATAAAAAAATAACTCATTTTGTTTTAGAAAATATAGTTACTTTAAAAATGTCATCTATATAACCATATAATGGATTCATTATTATGTTGATGCCTGAGAAATAATTTTCAAGAAAGTGTTCATTTCTTACAAGGTAAATATGCCTGAGCATAACTCACATAGCAATTCAAGATACACTTTAAAGAATGAAACAAGCTCTTGAGACCAACAGTTTGAGGATTGCTACTCAGTCATGCCAAACAGTTTAGTTTACAATCTGTAAACTCTGACTGCCCTCCCAGGGCCTCACCTCTCATAGACTCCGACTGAACTCCTTGTACTTGCTGTCTACCCTACTAATTGAGAAAAGCCTAGCAGATGCTTCTTATATGTGTGTCACTGTGGCAGTGGCACCTACAATATTCTTGGGACATGTGCTAGCCGATTTTCTGTGACCTTTTTTCAACCTAGAATCATCTGAGAGGAAGGAACCACAATGGAGAAATTATCTCCATCAGTTCAATTTTAGGCCATTGTCTTAATTTGTAATTTATGTAAGAGGACCCAGTGTTTTGTGGGTTGTTCCATCCCTGGCCTGGTGGTCTTGGGGGCTATAAGAAAGTGGGCTGAGCCAGACACGGGGGACAAGCCTGTAAGCAGCTCTCCTCCATGGCTCCTGCATCTTCTCCTGCCTCCAGGTTTCTGTCCTGCTTGAATTCCTGCTCCCAATGACTTTGATGATCAACTGTGATGTGGAGGCATAAATGAAACAAACCCTTTCCTCCCCAAGTTGCTTTTGGTCTTGGTGTTTCATCACAGTAGAGTAAAGCTAACCTGGCATTTGGGTTTAGCCCCTCTCTTCTGACTTATACTCACCTGTGTAACCTTTGGTTCTATCAGTATCAAAAGACTTATGCACCACAAGATATTTATGGCAATTTTTAGAAAGATTTCATGGAACCTATCTTGCTACTATTCTAGCCGTCTTTAGGCTCTGAAGTGGCTGAGTGCTACAACACTGTGAAATATGCATACAGCTTTTATCTCTATTTCATAACATACAGGAAAACTCTTCACATCTTCAATGTGATGAGGGCCTTGTCTGCTGAGGAGGTGTCTATCAACACTAAACTGCGTGTTGGGCCGACTGTGTCAGGAGGAAACTGTCTCTTTATGTCTCACGGGTGGTTACTAGTTCCTCCACTTGAGGATTCTGTCCCCTCTGCTCACACCCTGGCATCTGTCTGGAAGCTCCAGGCTTTCCTGGTGTCAGACCTTTTGTGAACCTTGGTTCAGGCAGGATGGGCAGGTGAGAAGATGCCTACCCTGATTCGGTCCTCTTTCTCCGGAGTCTCAGCGTGAGCAGAGGGATGCAAAGTGGGACAGAAACCTGGGTTCATGTACCTCAGCTGTGCCATGTTCCAGAAACCACCCAGGGCTTTCTGATCTGCACTGTTTGGAGCACCCCCAGCTAGTTGAGACTTGAGCCTTTGGAGTATGAGCCACCATTTTTATTCTCAGGACCCACTCTGCATTAATGGAGTGAGCCAGACAGAGGCTATAGGACAATCTCTTCCGGCCTTAGCCCATCTTTGTATGTATCATCCGCTCACCAGGGCTTACAAAGCAGAATAAGCTTACAAAACTTGGATTTGCTTCATGGTCCAATGTTCTACTAAGTGAGATCCTCAACCTCACACTCTTTCTCTGATTCTATAAACCTCCTCATGTGGCTTATAGTTCTTGTATATGAAGCCCTGCATGAAGAAGCATTAAGTGATCGTGAGAGCTAGCCCTGACATTTCCTAGCTAAGCCATTTTAGTAACCACTCTGCTGATAATAACTCCTTTTCCTTGAGTTCCTATTATGCGTGGGGCAGTTTACAGACCTTCTTCAACATACTAAAACAACCTGGTAGTTTACATTTTTGTGTTTTTAACTTGGAGCAAGTTTTCCACCTGGGATTTTTGGCCGTGTTTACAGACATTTTTAGATTGACGCTTAGGAGGGGGTGATGCTACTGTGTCTAATAGGTGAACTCCAAGCATGCTGCAGACATTCCAATGCTCCCAGGCGAGCTACCACAACAAAGAATTATCCAGCTTCGGATGTTTGTAACCCTGACGTCAAATGTCCTCCATTCCCAGAGCAGGTGTCAGTGATTCAAGAGAACCTAAGGTCTCAGAAAGTTTTAGTGAACTGGCCGAGGTGCAACCTGGTAATGAGTGACTGAAAATTTAAATCCTGGGCAATTGCAGGTCCAAAGTTATATTCCTATCACACCCAACACCGCCTATCGTCTCAAGTCTTTTCTAGACATACACAATCCAACCTGGAATCCAGACTAGAGTCGGACTCAGGGAAGGGTGTCTAGATAGTCAAACAGGTGTAAGTCTGCTCTACAGGTCAAGCTGTCTCTTTTCCCCTGCCTCCTCTTCTTGACGATGTGTCTCCTTGGCTCTGTGGTCTCTCATTCATGCTAGCCATGTGTGTACGTAGGGAAAACATCTTGAACACGTTCTTTTCCAATACACCACCCTCCTGGCCTGCAGTTTGGCCATCATCATATTCGTTTCAGACTGTCTTTGTGTAGTTAGCATTGTTGGTCAATAAATCATTTCCTTTTCCTGGGTTTGAGTGTCCAGGGGCCAGTGCATTTGGGTTCATCGTGAAAATCCAAATAATACAAGTAGAAGCATAAATAATTGATACGTTGCTTATTCGCTGGCAGTCCCAACAGATCTATTCACAAATGTAGCTCCTCTTAGCCTTTATCCAGTCTAATTTTAAGGTCTAGGGGTGTAGTGTTTCAACCTGAATAAGAAGAAGGTAATAGGCAGACTCTTTTCCCTCTGAATGATGTGAAGTTCACTGGGCCAGAGAGGAAAGCTTTGGGACACAACTAATCACAAACAGCACAAGTCTGGGTCCCTTCTCTCGTGACTTTCAAGTGGGGAAGAGGTGCCAAATTTTGTAAAATTAACATTTATTCTTGAAAATGCTAATAATAATAAAAAACTCTATTAAAAGAGAGCATCATCCTGCTGTGAATTTAACACATCGCAGCCTCAGGCCAGCTTCTCTTAATTTGCCTCCATTTGTTTATTTTCTCCTCTCCCTGTCTTTCATGCAAAGGCAAGGAAATCAATAAATGCACTTAACACAGCCCCTCCTTCCCACTGTAAGTGAAAGCTAACACATGGGAAGTCTGACTCCTAGAATAAGGGCAGAGAGCTCCTAGTGTCTGGGCTTCCCACTGACTTTTGAGATGATTTGGTAACTGTTCATGTGATATTAATGTCACTTTCTTTCTCTATCAATTGCACAACGAACGATTATTTAGATTCCACTATACGAGCTACAGTGACCCCGACCTCTCTCCCTCTCGTGCCTATCAGGGTTGATTTCTTACACTGTATGTTTAAACCTCCAGTCTAGAAAGCCTTCAATAGTCATTTCCTGCAGGAAAGTTCTGTCTGTATGAGGATCTATTGAGTGTGCAAGACTATGAAATGCTAACCTCTTGATTCCAGCCAGAGTGGAATATCTGGGAACAAACATACCCTGTGATCTCATGGAACTAAAGGACTGAAGAAAATGCATCAGATAATTGCAAGACAGTGGACATCAGACAGTGGAAACCACTAATCCCTGATAGGAACAATATTCCTTATCTTCCTGATAGGAAGAGGGTTTTTTTTGATGTCCATTTATGGCCTTTACAGTCACAGCACAGGGACACAGTGAGGGGACCTGGGGAAGAGAATGGGACCACACTTTTACGTTATAGCAACAGTAATACAGATTTCACAGGTCAGAATAGCCAAAGGAAGCCAAATACTTAGAGGGTACCTTGGAGATTCACAGACGGTGTTGATGCATCATCCTAGGCTATGAATCAGATACCCCGGAAGAAAACCACCCAAAGGAAGGGAGGAGTGCCTCCAAAGGATCAAAAAGCCACAAGCGGAGCTTATGACTAGATGGGTTTGTTCTCTCATTAGCTAGAGTGAAAAGTAGACAAAAAATAGGTAAAATAGGACAATAAATTTTGTCTTCCTTGTAAGATAAAATTAGCAGCAGACAAAGGTTCGTTTAGTATTGAGGAACAAAGTTGTAAAGTGCATTTAGGAAAAATTAAATTGCCTGGGCAGTGGTGGTGCACGCCTTTAATCTCAGCACTTGGAAGGCAGAGGCAGGTGGATCTCTGTGGGTTTGAGGCCAGCCTGGTCTACCGAGTGAGTTCCAGGACATCCTGGACAGTTTCACAGAGTAACCCTGTCACAAGCAAACAAACAAACAAACAAACAAAAAAAGAAAAAGCTTAGATTGTTCCCAAAGAATCTGACTGCATCTCTCAATAAAGTTTTAAAATATTCAAAAGAATAGCAAAACATCTAGTCCCTGTGCTGATACAATTCACAAGTAGTAGCAGCCAAACAAATGAAAACAATCCAGAAAAGCAATGATCAGGAATGTAAAGAAACAGGAAGCCAGAACTGAAAAATCACACACATGACAGAACTTGCAAGAGAGACCTACAATGCAGTTGTATCTGTAGTCAATACATTCAAGAAGGTAAAAGAAGGGTGGGGTCTGTAAGTTCTGTGATAGAACACATTACATCCTGTGCTCAATTCCTGTACAATCTATAATACTTAAAGAAAAACAGCAGGTAAAAGAAGTGTGAACATGTCAAAAAGTCAAAGAGAAGTAGTGAACAACTCAAATCAAACTTTAAAGACACAAATGAAACAATATTCATGATTAAAATGATTTCTGTGGTTGGTGGAAAGAGAGGAAAACGAGTCACAGCAGAAGAAAAGCTTAGCAGCTTGGAGCTCAAAACAAAACCAGGCAAACAAAGCCGAGTACCAAGTCTGTAGAATGATGGCAAATGACTGAGTGCACACGTGACTGGTGTCCTTTAAAGGGAACAAAGCAGAACCAACTGTTTTTTTTTTTCTATCCCAACTGTGATGAAAAATCAGAGTACAGATAGAGCTCAATGAACATAGAACAGATCTGAGTTCAATGAACCCCAAATTAATTAACTTGAAATACACTACACTAAGCTGAATCCTAGTCAATTTGCTAAACCCAATGATCAAGAGATCAACTCAGAAAGAAGTGGTAGACACGCAGCAGTTTCTTACTTCAACGCTCTGACCAGCTAAGAGTCTCTGCAAAGGAAGCTTCTCTGACCAAGGCTGAGAGCATGCGCCCCTGAGAGAGAAATCTGTCATTCCCTCCAAGGCCCAGGGAACCTCACAGAAGAGGAAGTAGCAGGACTGTGAGAGACTGTGGATGAGAAGGAGAACTGTGACACACAACAGCATCTTCTGGACTTGAGGTGGCCATTGAAATCGTGAATATGTGGCATCTTTTGTCACTTATACAAGACACAAAAGGATGAGCACCTCTCACAGCCTCCTCCTCTCCTGATTTGATTCCCGTATCCCAGTTGAAGCTCACATCTAGGCACTAGGGCTCTGCAGAGATCTAAGGAATTTAAAGGCTATGGCTACTGGGCACGGCACCTCACACCTGCAACCCCTGTGCTCAGGAGGTCGAGGCAGAAGGAATGCACGAAGTTTGAGACCAGTTACTACAGATTAAGGTATTGTCTCAAAAATATTAAAACCAAAAAGATGAGCCGTCAGTCAATTCTGCATTTTTATGTTATTCTGTTTTGTTATGGAATTATAGGCCCACAATTGTTCATTTTCCCATTTTTGAAACACTTTTTTCCCTATGGTCACCACTGATAATACCGTGTTTGTTTTACCTAGCCCATTAAAGACTATTTAAACCGTTCCCCTGCTGTTGTCCCTCTTTTCCAGGATCCTGAGTATGGGCAAGCCTTGGGCTCAGTCTTAGTCCCGTGTTCTCCCCTTTGTATTTCTCTCTGGTTGGCATTTGCATATAGTTTTAAATACCAGTAAAATTCCATCTGCCTGCTCAGCTTCTCTGGGTGGCTCTCAGCAGCCATGTGGCACATCATGACTGAGACAGGCATGTGTCACATCACGACTGAGACAGACTCTTCACACCTCCGAGCACACGAAACAGATTTCCTGGGCCCTGCCCTTCTGAGGAATGTTCTAGTTCCCCTTTTAGTTGCACAGGCAGAAAAATCACTCTCAATTGCCTCCCCAGGTCTAATTAGTCATCATTAGTAACTTCTGCCGGCTCACATCCTCCCCCCAAAATCCAAATGCCAACCCCATGTCATTTTTGTTTAAGGGTCCGCACCCTACACTGGGATGTGACATTGGTTTACTAACTGCTGTTTCCCCTCCTCCTCTGCAGGCTTCTCCCATCAGCATGATGCTCTACATGGCCCCACATGTCTGCATCTGTTTCCATCTACAACCTCATCACCACATACTCTCTTCAACCCACTCATTTCCGCTTTCAAAAATATTTCAAATGTCTTGCTATTTCAGGGCTTTCAGTCTTGCATGGTGTACTCGGACGGTTTTCCTCCAAGGTGTTTCAGAAGCTAACTCCTCAGTCTCGAATGCCCTGTTCCCAGGAAAGCCGTCCCCAGAAATGGCTTGCTTTTCCGTCATCCATCATCACCCCAAGCATCCTCTGTGTCTTAGCACTGCTGAGACAGCAGGACTTTGCATTCATGTGTCTGCTCACTGTCACTCTCTTCGAAGCAGACCCTCTCAGGCCGTGCATGGCCTTGCGACTTTGCTGCCTTGGAGCTCAGAAAAAGCATCTTGTTTGCAGCAGTCAAATATCTGTTAACTGCCTGCCTGGGTTCTCCTTACTGGGATTGTTTGTCTGGGCAGATTTCATTGGCTTCTGATTGGATATCACAGGTTTGGAAATGTTTTCTCATGTCAATGCACACGCTTTTTCAAAGCTGACTTGAGCAACCAAATCCCAATTAAGGCAAAGAGTCTTGCTAGAGGCATCAATGCAGTGGTTCAGTGTGAAATATAGAGGCTCTATTTCCAAACTGGCAAGCCCATTGAGGTCCTCAAAGGTCTCCTTGAGTGACTCAAGCACGCTCTAGAGCAAGGAAAGGGTCAAAGGATCAGCTCTGACTACATCATTTGAGGAGGCCAATGACTGTTTTCACTAAATCCTCAACTCTTTTAGAAATTGAAGCATGTTTGTAACATTTGTGTGATGGACGAGGCTTTCACAGTATCTTCCAGCTAATGTTATGTTTAGCATCTAGATTCATGGGACCAGGGAGATGGCTGAATAAGTAATGTGCTTGCTTAGTGAGCACTTGGGCTGCAGTGTGTATCCTCAGAACCCACGTGAAACCCGATGGACTAGTGAACACTCATAACCTCAGCTTTTCTACAGTCAGATGGGAAACTAAGGCCGGGTGAACTCTGGAAGCTTGAAGAAGACTATCATAGACCACACAGCGATGAACAAGAGACTGTTTCAAACAAGGCAGAAGGCAAGGAATGTCACTTCAAGTTATTTTCTCCCTGCTACACACTTTTGTCCAAGATGACTGACTGTAGTCATTTATCTGAAACAACCCCAAAGTGAAAGCAACCCAAGCGCCCATCAACACGCAAATGAAGCCCCAAACTCTGGCACAAAGAATACAGTAGATTTAGAATATTACTTATCAACAAACGCAGGGGATGTCTGCTGTAGCTAAGAAAAAAAACCATAAACACAAAAAAGATAAGGTTGAAAGAAGCCAGACATAAACAGTTGACACACTGTGTGTTCTCACATATATGTACACAACATTTAAAAAGCACTATAGTGAATGCAAATATTATCTGTAATTGCGAATGTGTGTATCTGTGAAGGGGGCCTGCATGCGTGTGTCTGTCTGTCTGTCTGTCTGTCTGTCTGTGTGTACTGGAGGTGAGGTCCCCTGTGAAGCTCAGATTGACCTTGAACTCGATCCTTCTTTTTGCACTCTCCGCGTGCTGAGATTCCACCATGCATAGGTAGTCAGAATGCTCTATTTGTGATGTCAGAGATTGGACCTAGGACCTTGTACATATTAGGTAAGCACTTTCCCAGTGAGCTACAGCAAGCTACAGTCTTCTCACCTGGCTTTGGTTTTTAACATTACAGGAACGACACGGGCTGGGTAATACTTCAACTTCTGTCGCCATATAGATGGCATCTCCCATAATACGCTGATGACTTAGGTAATGGGAAGGGGGACCAAGAATATGTACCCTTTTGTTGGTGATTTAAATTTTATTTATTATTCAAGTTTCTCCATGTAGCACTGGGAAAAGAAAGAAAATTAAATTCCTTTTGAAGTTTTATTGCCAAATGGTGGACACCCAATCTGTGCACAAATAATTTAGAGACATTAAATATTAGGAGCACAAGGAGATAAATAACTGAGGGTCTTTGGGCACTAGTTTTGTGCCTATTTCAATTTTTCTGCAAAGTCTGGGCAGATATTTCTTTTTCATCAGACGGGTCCTCTTCTGAGTAATAGCCTTGAACAGCCATCCATGGAGGAGTAGAGCATCAAATCCAAACTCCCTAACAAACATCCGAGTCTCTTCATGCCTGGTCCCATGACTTCTGTTGCCTGAAATTACCCTTTGTTTCAGTCTTATGACCTTACCATCTCTTCTCCGAATGAAGCATGCTGTTTCCTGCAACCCTGTGACCCTGCAGGTAGATGCTGCCTCTCAAACACGCCCTTCTCTGATGGGTCTGCCCAATCAAATCAACACTTCTGCATTTGTCAAGCACTGTTCTTTGAACAACTCCTTCATCTCCTTGCTTCCTTCCTCTAGAGAGCTGGTCAGCTATTCCACTGTGGGCCGCAGCACACGCTTCGCAGTGCTGTATGCAATTAGCTACTGGCACCATGTCTCTTGTTGAACACTGAGAGGTTCTTGAGGGCCTGAGCTGGCGCTGTAAGAAGTGCTAACACTGCCCTGCCCAGTTCCACCTCTAAAAGTCACTGTCACCATGGAACACCACTGTGTGTCCTGGTCATGGATGTGGAAGCGATAAGAGAGAGAGGCAAACATCCACACTGTGAACGGGGCCTTGGGGACTGTGTCATGCATGCAAAAGTCCCTGTGCCAGGCACTGCACTAGGAACATGGAGCTGAATTAAACAGAGTTCATCTTCTACTCTTTAAGGCTGTCTGTCATATATAACGAAGTGAGAGAGATACTTTACTATGATGTCTCTGTTCACGAAACAAAAACCAACTTGGGAGACAGGACCAATTGTTACCCAGTTTTAAAAATGAGACTATGAGTCAAGTGGTTCTGCCAAGCTTTCCTATCTTGTGACAGCTTGAGAATTGGAACCGAGTTACGAGGTAAAGAACATTCTTCAAATAATTCAATCTATTATTTATGAAGCACCTGCTAGTGCCCAGAAAGTGTGCTGAATTCTGTATATATTATCGCTAATTTTCAATAAGCATGATAACTGTGATTATCACCACTCTTATGGAGAGATTCTGTGGCTCAGAGAAACAAAATCATTCTTGTAACCATGCACAGCAAATAAAACGCGGAAGCACAGGCTGGCAAGGCAGCTCAGTCTGCAAAGTTTCAGCTCTTCATGTATGAAACATCAGACTTACAATGCGGGAATCTGTGCAAAAAGCTCACCATGGGGCTGCTAATATGGTTCAGTGGGGGGAAAGCATTTGCTAGAGTTAGGTAGATCCCGGGAGTCCTCAAAAATCCTTAGGTCTTGGCTCATATCTGAAATTCTAGCCATCCTCAACTCCATGGCAAGATGGAAGATAGAAACTTCCTGAATGGCTAGAGTGTAACTGGCTAGGAGCACACAGAAGATCAGAAACAGCGAGACCCTACTTCCCGGGGTAGAGGGAAAGACCTGACTCTTGACAGGTACTCTCTGTATCTCTCTGTCTCTGTCTCTTCCTGTGTGTGTCTCGGTGTCTGCTTCTCTCTCTCTCTCTCTCAGCCTTTTTCTCTCTTCATGCATAGACATAACAGTAAGAAATACGTAGTACACACCAGTTCAGCCTAATCAGTGAGCTCCGGGTTCTAGCTTTTCTCATAAAAGAAAGGGTGTTGCCCCTGAGTGACAGTACTCACAGTTGCTCCATGGCCTTTGCATGCTTGCACGCTCATACAGACTAGTACCCTCCTGATACAGATCCAACCAACACCAGGGCCTTGCAAAGAATTCTATTCTATAGTCAACCAATCTCACTGTAGTAATGCAAGAATTTCTAGAAGTCCACACAGAGGTCTCCTAGGTGAATCGATGCTTAGATGGTTTCTGCAGGATTATAAATTAATGTAGGAATAGATCATTCTACTGAAATGGCAGACAAACAAGTCCCAGAAATTTCTGCACTAATGGAGAGAGGAGATGCCACTCAACACTTCATTCAATCAAGGATGGAACAAGTAGTTCTCTCCTCTCCTGGTCCTGACTTTGCACCTTTATCAGCAATGCAGTCTGTGGGTCTTTTTTTTTTTTTTTTTTTTTGGTTTTTTTCAAGACAGGGTTTCTCTGTGGTTTTGGAGCCTGTCCTGGAACTAGCTCTTGTAGACCAGACTGGTCTCGAACTCACAGAGATCCGCCTGCCTCTGCCTCCCGAGTGCTGGGATTAAAGGCGTGTGCCACCACCGCCCGGCCTGTGGGTCTTTTTAACAACACCTGAAACCATGTTTTGGACACTCTCAGAATAGTGAATGCCCCAAATGGTGAAGACTCAAAACCAGCGTGGAAGTTTAAGGCAGAATGAATGATTCAATACATGCATGAGAGGGCTCTTCCAGTCCCAGGCGTTTCTCACATGGAATTAGCAAGAACAGAAACTTCAAGAAAGAGGTATCATTTTTTTCCAAGCGTTTCCATGTAGAAATAACTAAGAGACAAGTTTCTTCTGGTTTGGTATGAGGGAAGCGGTTGTACCTCAGGGGGAAGGGCTTTGAGAAAATCCTGAAAGTTACTCCAGTAATGGTGCTGTAGCCACTTGGTGGGGATGTTGTAGAGAAAATTCAAGAATTGTTCAGACCTTTAAAATTCGTGCCATCTCGGGCTCCTCTCATCCAAGCGTGGCACTGAATCCAAATGCACAAGGCTGAAGCCATCTTTACCGCGGTCATTATTGTGCCCTCTAGTCATCAGGGAGATGGATGTTGTCTTTGCTGCCTAGATGAGAACATCTATTCGCGAATAGAATGCAATCATGCAGGCTACCCAATGGATGAGCCACCAGGGCATAGCAGAGCAGAGTCCCTTGTGGGAGAAGGTGAGTCACACGCTGCAATCACGGCTGCTGCTGTCACGGTCCCTTGGGTCCCTGGCATTGAAATAGGCTGAGAATGTTGCCTCTGTGGGGTGATAAAATACTCTCATGGTATGCACACACATCTGTTTCCCAAAGTAGATAAATCACTTATCCGATTCTTCTCCTCTATTTTCTAGCAACTGGGTAAGAAGCCTGCCTATCAAACGTCCGTTTAAAATCCACTGTGTCTTAGTAGTGTTACATGAAGAGAAAATGCATGCACGGTTCTATGCCCAGGGTCAAAAGAGGCTCAAAAATTTGCCTGATTTGAAGGCAACTGAAAAATCAGGGCTGCCAAACACAACGCTTTCCGTCAAGAGCTTAAGGCTCTCAATTCCCAGCAAATTCTGGTTCTCGCTGACGGCATACTGTCCCGAACACAAATGGCTTTAGGTGTTGAAGGGAAAATTGTTGCCAAAAATCTAGGGTCCAACAAATAACTCCAACAACTTTTGCTTCTCTCTTGCGGGCTCTGTATGCCCAGGCAGCAATTTGAATGTTAAATCTAGGTCACAAAGAACTTTGCCGGAAGATTTCCCAGTCATGGGAAGGCAGAGGTTGTTTTGAAAATGTTTGTACTGGGAGTGTTTCACGGAGGTATTACAGACTACATTTGAAAATGTGTTTCCTGGGCACTTTCTCTGTGCCAAGTGTGCCACAGGACACGGCAGTGGGGTGGACCAAGACTGGCTCCTCTCCTTAATCAGCTCGTATTTCAGTGGTGGAGAAGGAAGACTTATGGTGTTCAATGCATTGCTCTGCCTGTTACAAGAGGAGTATTTAGAAAGGGAGGATGGGAGGTATGATATAAAGGAAGGTGCTAAGATTCCATTTAACACATCCTCCAAACATGTGTGTGTGTGTGTTTCTGTGTGTGTGTTGAAGGCTTGCTCTCGGCTGATGGTGCTACCTGATACCGTAAAAGTGCTAAGGGGTGGATGCTATTAGAAGGAAGTTGGACCACCACTGGAAGCCCATTTTGCAGGGGACATTGAGACCCAGCCTAGTTACCACACCCTCAGCTTCCTGGCTGCCTGCCATGTGGTGAGTTGCCTCCTTGGCTACATATCCAACCCCAGTACACTCTGTCATCACAGGACCAAAGAAATGGGCCACGTGACTCTAGATGGTAGCCTCAGAAACCATGCGTGAAAATAAATATTTCTTTCCTTTTCCATGGATCATCTCAGGGTATTTGTTACAGTGCTCAAATGCTGCACAACACAACGGGAGACACTGAAGGTCAGTCCTGTGGGCGGGCAGAGGGACAATGCTTCCAGGAGACTTCTGGAAAGAATGCCTCGTATGTGAATGGGCTGTGGATGCTCCAAGAGGAGCCCAAAGAGATGGAGGAGCACCTGTAGATCACCTGGAGGAAAGCATGAATGTGATTGGTGGGTAGCACTGCCTGAGCGACTGGGGACAGCAGGGTCACAGAGAGGAGAGGAAGTGTTGGTTCCGCAAATGTGGTCATCCTCTGTCTGTCAGGAGGTAAAAGAGAGCAGATTCAGAGAGGAAACAGACATGATCAGATACCGGGATTAATAAATACATGCATCCGTCACATGTGATTAGATTAGGAGGGAGAGAGGAGGCTGTCGGGAAGGACGGTTTAGAATGACTACATTCAACATAAATCTGAAAGGACGTAGTAGAGAAGCAGCATTCTCACCTCTAAGTGGCAGAAAGGCAAACTGGACTTTTCCAGGAAGATCATTTGGTAACAAACAGCAATTCTATTTCTTGAATTCATCTCCTAGGCATAGTCCTGAATACATGATGTTTGCCCTGAAAAACCGCCATCAAACTAAGCAGTTTTCATCAGCAAGGGAAACTGGCTAAATAAAGC
The DNA here is from genome assembly GCA_963919715.1 of Microtus obscurus. Classification (NCBI taxonomy): domain Eukaryota; kingdom Metazoa; phylum Chordata; class Mammalia; order Rodentia; family Cricetidae; genus Microtus; species Microtus obscurus. The sequence goes on from CAWTZC010002521.1 coordinate 25,959,501, forward strand.
AGGAAGTAAGTGTACTAGGGGGGAGGCTGAAATCCAGGGGAAAAATGCAGACACAGAATCAGATAAACTGGTCACAGGGGATTGCTAAGGGAAGCAAGGAGAGGCAGGAGTGGGGCAGCAGGCAGGTGGATGGGTAGCTACCCTAACTGACAAAGCTGGGCTCAGACAAATAAACCTGAAGTTGAAATAAGTAGAGATTTCAAAATCTTACATCTTAGATGTAATAAAATAGAAAAAAAATGCTCTGTATTTGGGGATAGCCTCCCCCCAATAAATGCCCTCTGCCCCGAAACAGTGATCTAAGAAAACTGTGAAATTTTTAAATTCAACTTTGAACAGGTTTATAGAACTAAGAGAGCAAAACAATAGGGTTCAGGCTCTTAAGCTTGGGGGTGCCATTGTCATAAACCCTTTTCATTTCAATAGAGAAGCTAAAAAAAGTTCTTTTTTATCCCTGAAAGAGGGGAGAACCAGAAATAGACTCATCTTCCAAGGAAATGAATTCTCCCTCCAAGATTTCTTAATCCCACACTGATTGGTCCCAAGTAAGAATGCGCATTAGTGCATTTTCCAGCAGCCAATGTATATATTTTCTGGAGAGGAAAAAAAAAAAACTATGCTATCTTGGATGTAAATTAAATCTACAGTGTTTTATACACGAGGACTAGCATTAAAAAATGATAATCAGGCAAAAGAGGAGACAAGAGACTTGACTGAAAATCAGTAGAATCAATACACAGAAGCAACAGGCCTACTGGGGATCCAGATAATGGAGTTAGAAGACAGAAGCATTTAAATTAGCTGTGCCGAGGAACGCAACGAAGTAGAAAGACAATACGGAGGATTTCAGCAGAACATTAAAAATGCTGTCAAATGGCCAAGATAGAAAACGTGAGGTGAAGAAGGGCATGGATTATGTAGTGGCAAAGGAGAGTAACCAAAAGATTCGTGACGTTAGATATCCAAGGGGAAAGGGTACGAATGAAATGGCATTGAGCTAGCAGGTGCAGGCGAGACTCCAACAGGTCTTGCTGATGCCTTAGACCGCATGCTCACTGGTGCTCACTGTGGTGGAGACTAGCAAGGTGTTGACCACAACTCTACAGGTTTTCTCCTGGGCATAGTGCTGAACAAATGTCACTTCTAGGTAGGACCCAGGCAAATGCCTCATGCACCATTCCCTCTTCTCTAATCCAGAATGATGATCCCCAGGTGGCTGTGGAATCTTCATGGTGAGTATGGCTAAGGATTTATTTATCCTTAGTACTCAAGGGCTGAAGGAAGCAGAATACAGCAGCCTCTGAAGGAGAAGGAAATCTATATTGAGTGAGCATACCAAGGCTTCAGTCTGTAGTAGCAGCTGGCTTTGCCTTTGATGCCTTCAGCCCTTGGAGGTCTGCCCTTTGCAGCAACTCCTGCCGCCTACTGCAGGGTGAGTTCCTCCACTGGTGGCTAAGCTGATTGGTTGACTTGGTTGAATAAGGAGATACTAGGAGGCCACCAGGAGTGTGTCTGCGAGGAGACTTCGGGAGAGGATTGGATGCAAGATATAACCTGATCAATGCTTGAATGTATTAACGAGTTTACCATCTGGATACACTGGTGGGCTATGCTGAACGAGAAGGTGGAGCATGGCGGGAGGAAGTTTGTCATTCGCTCAAGGTGCCGCTGAGGGTGTATCTTGTCTTGGCCTCTTTCTGTCTGTCTATGTTTTACGGCCGTCACCATCTTTACTCTGCTTGGCCCTCGTCTCCACCATGCTCTGCTTGCTCTCACTTCTCTGTGAACTTGCCCGCTAGGTTTGTTTGTTTATCGGGGGCCACGCTCAGCATTAGTGCCGTAGGTAGTGGAAGTGTCCTTTCAAAAGAATCCCCATTTTGGAACATGCATTAGAGAGAGGAAACAGAAAGGCTTTCTAATGTAGTCTGGACAAATGTCCTTGATTATCTGTCTCCCGTCCTCGAACTTGCCCGAAACTTGGGAGAGGATTACACTGAATGAATCTTTACTGTCTCTTTCACTTCAAGAAAGTCAGACTTGATTTTCACCAATTAGCTCAGAAAATAGAATATAACACAAGATGGAAAAATGTGCAAAATAGATGCTCTATTAAATAAGACATAAATCTATATCATGAGAAACGAGAAGACTGAAGAATAGATTTATATCTAGATGGCCAAGAGAGCCAGTATTTCATCCACTTATACACTTACCAAATTCAAAGTCTTCTTCAGGGTCATTTAATCTGGCTCTTCCCTTCTCCCTCTCCCCCTTCCAGCCTTTGCAACTTGAATTCTTTCTACCACAGCGCCACCAAGTGGCTTTTTGGAAACTGCTTGAATTCCCCTAGGGACAGGCAACTCATTACAACCCGGGAAAGCAACAGTGTTCTCTGGGCAGCAGTGTTTTTAAATAAAGAACAGCGTTCAAGAAAGTTGACTACAGCCTTGATGCTCCTGTGAGCACACATACATGATAGCACACCCTGTATATATATGAAGAGATTTGTAGACATATACAGTGTATATTTACATGTAGTACAAAACCTGTGCATATGAAGTACATGGATAGACACAGACATCTTGATATATTCATGCACATCAGGCACATAGCTTGCTAATTATTTCAACCATAATAAGACATGAACATTTCTGCTTAGATTTTTTTTTTAATGGCGGTAAGATCATTTTCTATGTCCTTAAGAGACGTGGAGTATGATTTGTCTACTAAATCTGTCAAGACTGTATATAGTTTCCTGTGACGCTATTCCTTACAAAGTTGACTGCCTTCCCCTTAGAGTAAAATATTTTCCCCTATGTAGGTCAATTCAGGTAAGAAGAGAAAGTACACACTGAATCTGCCATTCCGGACACATGCCTTCCTCCTAACCATGGGATGCCTTAAACCCGTTCTCATTCTCATTCCTAGGTCTGCATTCTTTCAAGTATCAGCGGAGGTGTTTGGGCAAAGGCTGACTTCTTACTCCGTGAATTGGTTGATAATGAGATGTTTACAGATCAGTCTGTAGGTGACAAAGTGTCCTCTGACTTAGAAGTTAGCATTAATGAACACCTTTGAGTTAGACAGAGGAGTGGGGATCCTTATCTCGAACTGTAGTTAAGAAGACTAAAGAGTCACGGAAGTTAGTACTATGTCTCAAATTCACAGAGAAGCTGGCTAATCTCGACATTACTGGAGCGTTGCCTACTTAGTATCATTTAATCCCCCTTCTCTATGAAGCTCGGTGCTTTGTTAGAATGGTGTTATATCCAGTATCACGTATGTGATCTCCTATTGTAGTCTGGGTGTGCATACAGTACTTGGTTCTGTTAATTCGATGTAGACCTGAGTTTCCTAGGAGGGTCTTCATTTCATGAACAAATAGATCAAAGAAGCACCATGCCTGTGACATTAAGAACTACAACCATAGCAATCACAATTAAGGTAAAAACCAGCTCCAATTCTAAGACAGATAATTTTTAAGCCCCTTTGACAGATCGCTAATTCAATCTCATACCAGTTCCTAGAAAAGATATGAAACTGATCATAGGTCGGTGAAGCAACTGAGGTTCACAGCATACAAATCATAAACGTGATGAGGATAGTCAGGCGACTCCCCTCTAGAAGCTCAGGATGGCAGAGCGGAAAGCAAGGAGAGTTTAGATCTCTAAGGGTACCCCAAATCACCTGTGCCAACCCCACACACCTGCCCTTGACCATCCAACCCCCTTGCAATCCAGTGATGGGAGTTTTCTTACAGCTGGCAGCAGGAATGGCTTCCCTTTCGTGTGCTATGATACAGCCGAGAGACGCCCATCCTGAATTCCAGTGAGCATGGTTCAAGTTCACACTCCGTCAGGCTTACAACTCATCACCATATCACGTGGAAAAAGTCATTTCTATGTCTCAGGCTTAAGTTTCCTGATCTACGAAAGAACTCAGTGGGATTTTGTGCCACGGCCTTTCAAGTCTGTTACTGGAACCTTTATGCTCCCGAGGCTGCATCACACAGGATGTGGGAACTGCAGCATCAACAAATCGGACACAGAACTTGCTTTTCCCAGGCTCCGGATGAAGACAGCCAATGGCAGAACTGCCTCTGAAACTAACCAACCCTGCCCGTGTCTTCCACTGCTTTTCTGAGCGTTGGTTTGTTAAATCTACTGTAGACACCAACGTGTGTCAAACTTAACACCATCACTGACTGACTTATGTCCTAGTCTTAATTTTATTCCGTTTACCCTGAAATCATCCATCGAACACACGCCCGCCGATTTTGTTCTGTTGGTGGTGGCGCACGCCTTTAATCCCAGCACTTGGGAGGCAGAGGCAGGCGGATCTCTGTGAGTTCGAGACCAGCCTGGTCTACAAGAGCTAGTTCCAGGACAGGCTCCAAAAGCCACAGAGAAACCCTGTCTCGAAAAACCAAAAAAAAAAAAAAAAAAGTCTTTGCAAGGCCCTGCTCCTAGCGATTGTAGAAAGGGAGACATTTTTATCAGGCAATGACTTATCTCGGCCTTCACCTGTTCCTTCCGTACAGATGCCAGAACTGCGGTAATCGCATTGTGAGTTCTGGTCGGAGAAGTTCTCTGCATTTTAAACTGTCAACAAAGCAACAGAAAGTCCCAAACATACACACAAATATGTTCGGTTGCTAACAAGGCAGAAGGATAAACACAGGGTAGCTATGACAACTCTCTCATGGATTCTCCTTAGGAGGAAGCTCCTCGGTGAATATAGATTCAGATTGACTTTGAGGATTCAGGAAGCAGAGGTTGATTGAGTGTATTGAACCTGGCTGAAGCTCTCATATACGCATAGACAAATTCTTTACTTTTGCTGCCCATCAGAAGTACCCAGGGGGGCTTTTAAAATCCCAATAACAAGGCTTTTCCAAGAACATTTGAACTTTTAACTCTCTCTCCCTTCCTCCCCCACCCTGTGAGTGTGTTTGTGTGTGTGTTTGTGTATTGTGTGTATGGCACTGGTGTTTGTTTAGATTCCCTGGTGACATTATGGATGTGATGGCTAATCTTTTTTGTTAACTTGATGAGATTTACAATCACCATGGCAACACTCCTCTAGGTGTATCTTTGAGGGATATTCTGGATTAGGTTAATGGATGTCAAAGCCCCACCTTTACAGGTGGGTGGCGTCTTTCCATTGGCTGCATAGAAAGGAGAAAGGAGGCTAAACACCACCATTTGCCGGTCTGCATCCTGCCTGTGGATTCTCTGTGGCCAGCTGTCTCAAGTGCTTGTGGTCACCCACCCCCTGCCCCACTGTCTTTTTGGACTGTTAGGCAAAACCAATTCTTTCCTTCAGTTGCTGTCAGGTACTTTGGGGACAGCAAGAAGATAAGTACCTGACACACGGCCACCACTAACCCGGGCCTCGTTCCCTCCTCCTATTCAAGTGTACGGCCAAGACTCTCTAAGAAGGGAGGGAGGGGCAAGCGTGCAGGCAGCCACAGTCAGGGTCAGCTGCAGGCCTGTTTTCTTAGGGTCTCTGCTTCCGCTCACTCACACCAGGCCGCCTGAGGCTGGAGGAGGGGGAATTACAGTCTTGGACAATGTCAATCACACTGTTAATTCAAAAGGCAATGTGAAATTCTATGGCAGACAGGAAGGAGTACTTTGAGTCAGTTGCTTTGAGAACTGGTCTGTACCTTGGCATCCCTGTTTTGAAGTACGAAAAGCTGTTGAATACAGCAACGACCCAGAGATGGCCTGGTGTAGACGGAGAGCTGGGCAACTAGAGAACAAACCTGTTTTCTGAATGTGTCCTACTCCAAAAGGGGGCAAAGGCTGAACACTGTCACAGCTGAGTTTTCTTAATCCTCAGTCTCAAGCTATTAAACTTGAATGCCACAGGGACAGAATATAAGCCGTTCACATATTCAAAGAGTTTTGTACAGATTAATGAATAGCTGTTGTCACGGGTCACTTAATTGCTTCCCGCGGTGGCTACTCTTGCTTCCTGGTCACTCTCCCCTTTAGAACCCCCTTAACCCCACCCAACTCAACAGTCAAGGTGTTAGCACATGGCCCTGCAGAGGCCTTGGGCCCTGCTCTAAGCTCATGCCTGACTCCTGCCTCAATGTGCCTGGTTCTCACAACCCCCAAGTTCTTTAGGCACCAAGTATCTCCTCTGCTCACGTGACCTCAGCAAGACAAATAAGGGCCATCACTCTGATGACCAAGCAAGCAAGCAAGCAAGCAAGCAAGAAAGAAAGAAAGACAAAGCAGCAAACCTCAGGTGCTTAGGGGAAGAGGGAGACTTAGAGTCACAAAGCAGAGGAAGCTCTGTCGCTCCGTCTTTCTCTGCACTCCAGTCTTCAGGTGGTGGCTGTGTTTGAAGAGTGACAGCTGTGGATTCCCTGAAATCGATACTGCACTTTAAGTCTTCCTCTCTTTAAAGCTGTGGACGGAGGGGTGAGATGCTAGCGTGGCTTTCTTGTCTTTTCCTCCCATGCATCACGAATTAGGATCCTGTTGTGTCCATATAAACATTGCCTATAGATTTATTCTTGAAATAAAAATTGATTTGAGAAGAATAGTATACCGGCTATCCTGAGAGTGTGTCTCAGATCTAAAGTTCAGGTTAAGTCACCATGACTGTATTACCTATATCTTTTGGCCATGCTTTTGGTGTCATGGTAACATGGCCACCATAAACTCATGTGTTTAAACGCTTGGTTCCCAGTCGGTGGTACTGTTTGGAAAGGCTTCCTGGGATCTAATAGCCTGGATGCTCTCCTGTTCACTCTCTGCTTCCTGACGAGGGATGCAATCTGACCATCAGCCTCAGGCTGCCTTGCCCTCACCACCCGGCTAGGTGCTAACCACTCTAAACTGTAAACTCAATTAATCCCATTGCCTTTCAATTGATTCTTGTTGGATAAGCGGATGCAGCAACCAGAACTCCAGCTCCCGCTTCCCTTAGCTAGGAATACTCTCACCTGGAGACATCAAGTTAGTCTCTAGCAGCAGCTGCCGGTGTGGGCCTTCTGCTGACGGCGTGAGAAGGAAATGAGAGAGAAGCATTTACTACCCCTTTATTGCCACTTCCCCACAGCGGGATAAATCTGGAGATACTTCCTAATATCACATAGCTGGGCTAATTATTTTGCACTGAACTCTTGCTTTCTTACCCTCCTCAGACTTATAAAAGACTGTTAATAGATTCTATAAATTGTAGTGTCTCATCAGCAAGAGAGAAAGCGAAGGATGGAAAATGAGCAATAGTGTGCTCTGTTCTCATCGTTTGTGTAAATGTGTGAGCGGAAGAGCCTCGAGCCCAATGCCTACCCTTGCTAGGCACAGAGATGGCCCAGAAAGTGCTGAGTGAAAATGACAGCCAAAGCTGGATCGTTATGCTTTATAAAAGAACAGGAAAGGAAGAACTAGAATGGAATGTCTAATTTCTAAGTATAAATGCATAGAAGGCCGCTTGAATTAAACCTTATTTTTGGAGTAATTACCTCAACATTCCAGGCCTTCATGACTTACAAATTACTTGTTAAAAATTAAATTTAGAGTAGGGCATGGACAGCAGCGTTTAGCATTTACCCAGGAAAGCGTCCACGTTTTGTGATTCCCTGGACAGTTTATCTTGGGTGAACTTGATGAGCTGTCTGGCCTCTGTATTTCTCTGGGGGATCATACAGAATAGATCAGCTGAGGTGAGAAACGCCTTCTGTGGGAACCCTATTCTCTGGGCTGATTCTGGACCATATTAACAGGAGAAAGTGAATACAGACATCCATTGTTCTCAGCTTCTTAGCTATGGCTGCATGGTGGCCAGCTGCCTTATGTTCCTGCAGCTGCAATGGCCACCTCTCCCACCCCACAATAGTTTATAACCTGGAACTGTGAGCTAACTTAAACCCTTTCTCCCTTCTGTTGTTTCTGTCAGCGTGTTTTGCTGTAGGAACTCCAATTATAATTCTTTTTATACTTTAAATTTGTTATTATATACAGTTTTGTATTAGGCTGAGACCTCTTTTATTTAGACAAAAGGGGGAGGTGCTGTGGGAGCTCCTTCAGCCAATAGCCTTTAAGATACTGGCTCACTCTGGGCATGGCCACATGTAATGTATATAAAGATGTAGAAACATGCACAGCCCCTTGGCTGCTAGGTTCTGTTCCTGTTCCCCGCTCATGCAGAGGACTGTGATCTGTGAGTCTACTTCTAAATAGAGACCTTTATTATACTCCATTCTGAGCTAGTGTGGGACTACTTTATTATAATCAACTACAGTGTTTTACCAAGGCAGCAGATAATATAGATATAACCAACTTTGGGGACATGTTCTAGGAATCAGAAAATGCCTAGGTGACCAGGATAGTGAAACAGATTGCTCCAAGTCCCGTCATCCAGAACACTTGTGGTAGGTGAGCCAGTGTTAGCTACGACCACATTAGTGTGATTGCTAACAGATCCATGCTTTGAGTGGAAAGTGGGAAAATTAAAAATATCAATGTAACTAGCTCGAGTTGGTGTCCAACACGATGTTGGAATGTGACCAGTCCACAGAGATTGGAAGATGTTCATGGACAGTAACCAGAAAAGAGACATGCCTCCTAACAGACGATAAGGTCAAGAAGATCAACAGAAAGATAGTGAGCAAAGGAAGCTGATGATTTAGCCCTTCGTAGATAATTTTTCAAAGTCCTTAGTCACAAGGAAAGGAAGTAATTCAGGACCCATATGCACTTTTGTGCTCAGCTGTGTATACCACAGTTTATCAGTTTTAAAGGAAACTATATGTAGTTCATCCCAAGCATAATGGGAGTAATAATAGCTGTTATTCACTGCTGCTTTGCTATGGACCTGATACTTTGCTAAGTGTTTCATATATCCACATTCTCCTGTGATGGCTATGCTTGGTTGTCAGCTTGACTACATCTGTATAAACTACAATCCAGAAATGGAAGGCCCAACTCTGAGTGATGTTTTCTTGGTTTGAAGTGGGGGAATCCACTTCTAATCCAGACCTTTGGGGTAGGAAGACACACACCTTTGAACCAGATATTGAGGAGGGAAGTCAGGCCTTTCATCTGGGCCACACCTTCTGCTGGAAGTCTATATAAGGACATAGAAGAAGGAAGATTTTGCTCTTTGTCTGCTTGCCTCCATTTTGCTACATCCATTCCTTTACAGACATTAGAGCCTGTCCCTTTGGGATTCCAGCATATATGGAAGACCAGCTGAGACATCCAGCCTTGTGGACTGAGCAACTACTGAATTCTTGGACTTTCTGTTCGCAGCTAGCCATGGCTGGATTAGCTAGACTGCAGCCTGTAAGACATTCCAATAAGTCTCCTTTGTATATTCTTTCCAGAGAACCCTGAGTAAAACACTACCTGCTCAGATTAACTTCAAGCCCTGAACAGGCTTCTTCCTCATACCCATGCTCCTTAGAGTGCAGGTACCTGATGAGATATGATTGCTAAACTGGAGCAGGGGCAGGAGTCTGTGTGCGGGATGAGCTGTGGGGAGCCTGGGATACATCAGTACCAGAGTTCTTATGCACTGGACCTGGCGCCTTTCAGTAAGGATGGACTGAAACAAAGGGAAATCTGTGGGCTGTTTCCCCTACTCTGTCGTTCCTCTGCACTGAACTTTGTAGAGTCCAAGAACTGGAAAGTAGAACCATGCCATCTGGGTTGTAATCAAAATGCATCTGTTTAAGGATAGATAATTGTATATACTTATTTAGTGTTTAGTGGTTTTTGTAATCTTGAGATATTTAGCCATAGGCTACACATTCCTCCATGCTTTCTCTCTCCTCTTGTTCTGTACATTCAGAAGCCTTGGTACCTGGAATGTACCAAGGTACTCAATAACTAGGCTGCATTGGTGATCATTATTTCTAAGCCTTATTCCTACTTACAAATGCTTTAAGTTGTGCTCAACACATTGTAGGACCTGGGTGTTTTTGAGATACTCCACAATTAAGAATCTGCCATTAACCAACCAAACAGAAGAATCTCAATCTTTGAACATAAAGGGCTGGGATAACAGCTGGACAGAGGCTGATCAAGGGGACAGGGCTACAGTATTCATAGCAGCCCCACTAGCTGCTAGCAATTAGCTGTGAGAAAGGGGAAGAGGGTAGTGTGAAGGCTAGCAGCTGCTTCTGCAGCTGTGCACAGGAGGAGAGAGGCTGAATGTGAATCTCACTTCTTCCTGGGCTGCATTGTTCCAGCAGGAGACCGTTCAGCCTTTTGAGACTTCCATAGGAAGGATGACCAGCTAGTTGTACCCTTGACTGCTGAGTACCTATCAAAAGTCTACTCCTGACAACTTTGCTGTCGGGGAGTGGGGGGACTTAGTCTCTACAATAAGGAAATAGACTTCAATAGCGCGGTGGAAAGCCCTGAGCTGGGAGTGAGAAGCCATGCTCCCAACTGGCTCTCTTGTGGCAAGTCATTTCACCTCTTTGTTTGGTTGCCTTGCAAGCATCACTAAGGACTTTGGAACACAAACAGCATCCAGCCCATAGGTGAGCCCTTGATTCTGGCCAGCATCTGATCCTCCTCCTCTTGTTAATGATTTCTTTCCGATGAGGAGATGTTGGCCCGCCCTCCAACGCACCTCAAGGGTAGTCAGAAGGACGATGGGGTTAGTGGGTGTGAGAGCAGTTTGAGGTCTCTCCAAATGTGAGGCTTCCAAAGATGGAAAGATGTAAAGGCCCCTCAGAGCCATGTCTGATCTCTCTGAGTCGTCAGGCTTCTTTCCCCAGTGGCCTACAGAGGATGGATGCCTAAGACTTCCAACAGTGGCAACTCTTAGCTGTGCATATTTTTCTCTCTGCCCTGAGCACCGCCAGAATTAATCTGTCTTTCCCTGCTGTAGGCCTTTTGCACCTCTGGTCTTGCAGTTTGGGGACTTTCTACAAAGTAAAGCAAGCTAACCATGAAGGGAGCCACAGTGACGCTGTGACAGATGACTTGATGACTAAGACAGTTGCTGAATGACTCATGGGCAGGGAGTGTGGGCATGCTGGACAAAGGGATGACTCACATCCGAGACAGGACAGCGTGGGGTTTCATTGTGCTATTTCAAATGGCCATCCATCTAAAATGTGAGGTTGGTTTACCTTGGGAATTTTCCATTTAGTATTTTTGGATGCTGGTTAGTCACAGGTAAGTAAAACAGAATGTGGAGACACAGAAAGAAGAGGTGAATTTAACTAGTGTACAGAAGTCCTTTCTTGGGTCAACCCACTATTCTGCTGGGTAGAATTCCTTTGTGACAGACAGGACACCCGCTATGGCACTGACACTGCCCAGTGTGGTCCACCATGCAGAACGCTGAAGCTCAGTCTTGTCAGTTTATTCTCAAGGAAGTGGTAAACATTTATTTTATTTTTGAGTTGATTATATAATCATATCATTTTCCCTTTCTATTCCCTGCTTCTCAATTCTCCATTATACCCTTTCTGCCCTCTTGGAAATTTATGGCCTTTTTTGTTGTTGTTAATTCTTGCTACATGCTTAGGTCTTTGCTTTCTCTCTCTCTCTCTCTCTCTCTCTCTCTCTCTCTCTCTCTCTCTCTCTCTCTCTCTCTCTCTCTCTCTCAGCACACACACACACACAAACATATTCCTAAATATATAACTATAACCTGTTCCATGTAACTTGTATATATATTTTCAGGACTGGCCATTTGTTATTAGATGACCAATTGCTGTGCTGCTTCTGGGGAAGACTGTGACTCCCTACCCTCAGAATTCCATGGTTAGTTGAAGTTCTTCCACGCCTCTTGGTCTTCTTCCCATCTACTCTGGCATGTCTACTGCTGTTGTCCTCAGTCAGCTCTAGTTTGTGACCGGCAGTATGGTGCCATAAACCCATGAACAGTGCCAAAAACTATAATGGCAATCATGTGAGTACTTTTCCAGCCATACAGAGGAGCAGCTGGCACCGTACAGAGCATCTTCCCAGTCAGCTGTGAGATGCATGGTCTGTTTTATGGAAGGAACTCAGAAGTGAAGGAGAAACTCGAGAGATGGGTTAGTGACATAAGAAACAAGAAAGGCAAGCTGTGCGGGTCAGGAATCCCCTCGCCTTAGTCTGAGCATCATTAATTTTTCCATTTTGAGTAACTGAGTCTAAGGAACTCCTTTAAAAGCGCCCCGTGCATATGATTTTTATCTAGGACACCCACTCCTCGTAGAAGCTACCAAATGTGAGCAAGCATTTTCTCCCCATTATTCTTAGCTACTGATCCCTGTTGGTCTCATTCATTGATCTTATCATAATTTATCTTATTTGTAATATAAAAGATTAATTTTACCTCTTTTGTTTATTGCTTTTCTTTATTCTTATAAGTTCCATAAGGGCAAAGATCAAATAGGTTTCATCCATCTACATTCCTCTCTCTGTACAAATGCTCAATAAAGACTTGTTGTCGAGTGAAGATGTGTCCAGGAGACTTGGCTATCATAATCACTGCCCTCTTCTATACTTTCTGTACTACGTTGTAACTTCCTGATTTATACACATCCTCATTGAGGCTATGAAATTGTGAGGTCAGCAACTATCCTTTTGTCTTGGCATGCCAAGCCTGGCACACAGTAGATTTTCATGAGTGCTACCTGCATAAAAAGAATGGAATTTACAACATCCACAACAGACGCAATAGTCCGACTGCCGAGACACGGTTTAAATGTGTTTCCATGAACTTCAGGGCACAAAGGATACAGAGTGAGAGGAGCAGGTGATGCTGTTGGAACGTGAGGATGGGTTGGGTGGGGGTAAGGCCCTATAAAGAAGCCGAGACAGGTGAGCAGGCACCTTCGTTACTATTGTGGGGCACCTGGGTAGGTGGTGGAGAGAGATTGTCTAGCAAACAGGGATGGTTGAAAGAAGCAATTGTTACCCTAGAAATTCCCCATGGGACATACAACGCAGGCTGCTACAACAAGTACCTGTCACATTACTGAGCGAGAGAAAATGCTGGATGCTGAAGTAGAATTAAGATGAATGTAGTACACCATATTTTCTCATAAATGCTACTACCCTTTTCTCTCCCAACTGACATTCTTGGCTGTCAGGGGTCCAACCTTGAAGGGTTCATATGTTCCAGGGTAGGGTCGTGTGGATTAGAAATGTTAGTTCTGATAAACAGAGATGCAAAAGAGATATAGCGATATAGGAAAGTACTCAGAGGGCTACCCAGTGAATACTGAGTACTCCCGTGTTTATTTCTTATGACCTTTAAATACCCTAACCCACAAGAGGGGAAGAAAGCAAAAGACTGTTTTATCATGATCCAAGTAGTGGGCAAGGTGATTACCATCCTAACACCCAAAACACCAAGTCCCCACACCCTAGGCCAAGCCATCCTGTTAGGAGCCACACCTTAAGTTGAATCTCCTGTCAGAAACCTTGAAGGAGCAAGATTAGGCCTGAACTCTCTGACCACTCCAGGGAGAACAGACCCACTTCTGTGGGCACCCATTTGTCTATTAATGTCCTAATGGAAGCTTCCCTGTTCTTCTATGGACGACGTCAACACATGGAGTCCGTATTCCCAAAGCCCCGCATGACTTCTGATTTTCATACTTTCATGACTTTCGGTCGTTAATTAGCCAACTATTTGTGTCTTCCTGAAGTACGATCAACTTCACTATACAACTAACTCACCGTCTTATCCACAAAACTGTCATGTGGTGGGCTAGTCATTACTAACCATTGCGATTTGTGTATGTTTCTTGTTGTTCATTATAAATTACGTGCTGAATATCAAGCTACCACAACTGAGGAAAAATTCCCATGTTAGGTACGTGGCTATTTTTCTATGAAGTTTCTCACCCAACTCTCCCTGAGCCGAGCACCGTCCTGCACGTGAAAGACTAGCGATGAGACTCTAGACAATCGTCTAGAAAAGTCCTTAGCTTAAGACCACGTCATGCCCATGTTAATGGCTTTGTCTCTGCACCTCTGTCTCTCTCTCTCTCTGAAATCTTTTTATTTATTTTGTCAGGGCAAATTATAAGTGATGAAAGGCTATAAAACAAAGGAAAATCTAATACAAGAGAAAGACATTTGCATCTATACGTGCAAGTTCTGTTAGGGAAGTTCTTGGCCCTGTGCTTAAGAAGCTAATCCCCTGGGCACGGGTTATAGTTACATTTGCCAGGGGATCTTAAGCATGCAAATTCAGAGATCTGACTCTGAACCTCTGGCCCATTATTTTGACCGCTGATCACCCAAACCTTCTGCAGCAGAGAAGGCTTTCAGCCAAAGGGAAAATCTCTGGAGTAGAGTTTTCTGTGGCTGGCAGGACTGGCAATCAGCTGGCTGACATCCCCACAGGAGACAGCTTATAATTCCTCAGCCTTGATGATCAGAGGCTTTACCCAAGTTTACCAACGAAGATTCTTGGTCTCTACTCCAGGAAGCTGATAGTGGATTCACACGGGCTGTGGCTGGGAACTGCCACATGCATGGCTGGACATGGCGGAGTGTGGAGACCACCTTTGCTCTTCAGACCCATCTCTTATATTTGTTTTTCTGGTAACACTCGTCCAAGCTCTGACTCATGCCGTCCATTGGCAGCTCTATGAGGTCATGGGATTCAGAAAACTTGGACTCTGCATCCTGATTCTGATTCCCTAGTAGAACAGGTAGCTCAGCCACCTTCCCCTCTTCCCCAGGATTTATCCTTACTCCTAAGACCACCCTACTCTGAGATCCAACTCATTATTTTCCTGGGCTCCATATTCCCATGTTCCTGCTGGAAAAGGCTGGAGCATGATATTTTGGTTAAAAGTGGGATCTGCAGTTTGGATGTCTGCTTGCTGCCTCCTTTCTACTGTGCCATCCATGGCTTTTTCCTTCTGATTAATATTGTGTGTAGATAATTTGCCCAGTCACTCCTTTCAGTGGGCATCCAGCATTCATGTGCCCAACTGTCTCCATGAGGTCAGGCCCGTGGTTGCCCAGCACGCCTGGAACAGCTGCCACCAGCCGTGCTTTGCGTTTTGTATACTTAGCTTCTAGTCAATTCCTTGTTTAGAGGAACCACACTGCACTTTCAAGTGATCATGTTGTTTTCTTGCATGTGCACATGGTTGTTTTTGCAAGGGAGGGGTCAAATTAACCATGCATCTTCCCTTTCAGTAATTATTCATAAAGCTAAAATCATTTGCATCTTAAATAGTTCTCCAGGAATTCAAAAAAAAAAAAAAAGATGGTACTACAGTCACAATGCTAAACTCAATAATAATTAGAATTACTCCCAGGCTGTTGAGTAATGTAAACACATTAAAGCATTTTTGGTTGGGTTTATTATCTGCTAATAAAATGAAGGCCCAGCTAAAGGGCAGTGCTGGGTAGCAGCTAGCATGTGAGCTGTGCTGGGTTCTCCTTGGCTACTTGGCCATACCCAGGTATTTATATCCACATGGCAGATGAGTCCAGAAATATGTCCCCACACGACTCCCAACCTGTAGACTCAAACCCCACAAACAGAACAAGCAGAACGAAATGAAAACTAATTGGATTTTAAAAGACCATTCCAGTCTGTTGTGACTTGAAGTGAAAGTCCCCAGAGGCTCATTTCCTGGGGTGTGGGGGAGGGGCTTGACTGCAGGAGATGGGCTTTGGGGGAGTGATTGGATCCCAAGGGCTGTGATCTAATCAGCAGATTGATTTTTTGATAGACTCATACTTTGAAAGTGTTCTGCTCAGAGGAAACAGGTTATTAGGGGTGAATCCATGGAGGGCTGGACTTGTCCTAGCTCCTTTTTTATATTATCAGTCTCCCTTCTCCCTTCTTTCTCCATCCCTTTTTCCCCATCTCTCTCCCTCCCCTCTTTCTCTCAGTGTCTCCTTCCCTTCTTGCAATGAAGAAATTCTTCTGTCACATTTCCCACCTCCAGGATTTTGTGCTCAAGCATGGGGGTGTGACCATGACCAGAGCTGCTGACTCCATGACTGGAGTTGGCGACCCCATGAGTTGACATTAATCTTCCCAGCTTTGCCTTGGGTCTGTGAGATATCTTTTATCACAGCAACCAGAAAACAAATGCAGAAACTGAGGCAGTGACTAACGTGACTCTATGATGTCTCCGGACAACACTGGCCATCAGAAAGCAAATGCTTGGCAGGCTCCAGGAAGGACATCGGGATGGCCGTGAAATGAATGACTGAAGTAACAGAGAGGAACACATCTAGGTCACTTTCCTTCCTAGCAGTGGGAGAGCGTACTCTTGACATTGAAAGCCTGGCCCTTAACTTCAGCCTTTGACCAATGATTTAGGGCTTGGAAGGATGGGAAAGAAGAGAGTCATGAATAGAGCTGATGAAGCGTGGATTCAGCTTGGACCAGAGCAGAGGCTGGGGTACAGGGCAGATGCACAGGCAGGCAATTTCCTTATGGTAGCCATCCCATGTAGCTGGGCCAGCTGAAGGGACTGTTTCAACCCTTCTTCCTTTTCCACATCCACTCCCGGTTTCCTCCTGTCGTCTCCATGCCTTACTGGCATGGTTTCCAGTTTCCTCCTCTTCTTCATCACCTTGTTCTTGACTGGACTTCTTTCTTTTCTCAATAAAGGCCCCAAAATATATGCGTATGGCATATGACATACATATGTATGTATCCTACATGTGTGTGTCTGCGTGGTCCTAGCTCCCAACTGATGTTTCTTAGCCCAAGCATTGTAAAGAATTATTTGAATGATTTGAGGATTTTACTATTAATTTTAATGAAAAACTCTCGCAAACACTTGTCAGGGCATATGAAGGAGCAAGCATTCCACTTTCATTCTCAAACTTAGCCGGAGTATTGAACAGGAATCCTCCCACTGTGTACAGCAGAGGGGCTTGCCCTAGACAGAAAGCTACCCCAAGAGAACAGGAAGGCTCGAGGCTTATTAGGGCAGCCCTCTCCAAGAAAGCCCGGAAGCCTTTCCATTCAGAGAAATCAACAGGAGGACCCAAATGTCATTCATCCCTGCCGTGAGTGGGAACGCCCGCAGAAGTGGGCTCCCTTCCCACCCTAATCTTCTGAGCACCTTGTACTGGGCGTGTTTTTTCTTCCCCCGCGAACTCATTTGCACATGTCAGCACTAATTTTCAAATGTGCCTGGAAGCAGTGAGAAATGAAACTTCAGACTGGTAGCAGCTTTCCGATAGCGTGCACCCACAGCTGCCTCTCAACTTTTACTTGTTATTAAAAGGGAGGGGGGAGAAGCAAAATTGGTAATTTTTTTTATTGCTCTAATTAAGTCTTTAAAAGCTGCAACCACACAGAAAAGAGGGAGAGGGAGGAAGCTGGGACGGGAAGGACAAAACAAAGCAGCAGCCCTAACAGAATGCACAATGGCGAACTCTGCTGAAATCTGTCTCCTGCCACCCACAGCCCCTGCTCAGCGCTCCTCAGAGAGGTGGGTGTGACTGGACAGGAGGGTGGTTTGTTTACAGGTGGGGCACAGGGCCCCAGGGGGAGGTTAGCCTGGCCTGGAAAGATGGAAAGAAACAAGACACACTCTATGGAGGACCAGCCTCGCTCCAGTCTCTCAGGAGTTTCCATTCTCCTACCTCTGAACTCTCAGGTCTTCTTCCTGAAGTCCATCTAGGTGAGCAATGAGGAAATAAATGCAAAGGCAATGAAAATAAACCAACAGCCTTCTTAGCATGCCCTGGGCTGTTTCAAGGGCGTTGTGCAGAAAGTCTTGTGCTTTTCTTGCACTAGCGATTCATTCACTATTTATTTGCTTACTTCTGAGTATGCCTGTGCCCTTTTATGAGTGACGTGCACTACATGTGTGCAAAAGCCTGCGAAGGCCAGGAGAGGGCAATGGAGGCTCTGAAGCTGGAGTTACGTATAGTTGTGATTCACCATGAGTGTGCTGGAAACTAAAGTCACGTATCCTCTGCAAAAGCAGTAAGTGCTCTTAAGCTCTGAGCCTGTCTCTCCTGCCTCACTTTTATGTATTTATTAAAAAACAAAAAGGAAATGGTTATTGACATATGGACAGGATCTTAAAGGGCTCAATTGACCCAAACAGTTTAATTCTAGAACAGCGTTTTTCAACCTTCCTAATGCTGTGACCCTTTAACACAGTTCCGCATGGTGTGGTGATGCCCTAACCATTATGTTATCTGGCTGCTACTGTATAACTGTAATTTGCTACTGCGATGAATTGTAATGGAAATTTCTGGCCTGTAGGGGATCTGAGATTGGACCCCCAAAGAGGTTGCAACCCTATGTTGAGCACTTTTGTTTTATAAATTGGCTGTAAGCTGCTAACAGTGTCTCTTCTCTGGGGAAGGACTTTTGGACCAAAAACTGATGTCAGTAGCTCTGGAACTCCATCAAAGCTGGACCTACACAAGGAAACACTTCAAGAATTACCACCAAGGCTCTAGCCTTTATTGTAGGGAGATGCTATTGAAAGAATTCTAAGCAAGGGAACGGCAGGCAAATGTTTATTTTCTGAGAGTGCTGAGGATGACATGGCATCCAGCAGATGGTCTAATGGGGCAGATGGAGTAAAGAAAGTGGCAGGAAAATGGGATCTGGAGCTCAGGGGTAGAGGATGGATGTGTGTGTTGCACAGAGAGGAAGCAGAGAGGAAGAAATCAGGGCAAATATGGACATTCTGATCATAACTGGAGAAGGGGGAAAGAACTAAGCGTTTGTGGTTCTGTAGACATGGAGTTTTACAGACAACATCGGTTGTCTACTCAACACTCTTTTTTCTCCCACTCACTTTCCTTAGAAGATAGATTCATAGCTCATTCTTCCACACTCCGTCCCAGGGACTGTACACATAAATCAAAAGAGGAGATGGCCAGCTACTTGGATCATTAAGAAAATAATAAACTGGGACAGACAGAAAGACTTGGCCATCATGGAAATGTCATACATTGAGAGAGCAAATTTTAAACAACTGCTTAAATTGCCCTCTTCTTTAATAAAGACTAAGTACTTTTCCCCATGACCACAAAGCAAACAAAGATCTCTGTTCTCAACATCTCCACATATCACTGTAGCAAAGAGTTAGACTTGTGTAATAGAGTAAAAAAAATAAAATTATCATTGTTATACTCGGAGAGTGCATGATTATGTATCTACTATATTTGTTGAGGACAGCAAAAATATATTAGACAAAATGAATTTAGTAAAAATTGGAGGATATATGATTAATTGCATGTAAATATTAGCAACTAACAATAAGATATATAAATCATATGTATTGGCAGGCATCAATTGTATTTATACAATAATCAACAATAAGAATAATAAATTTAAATATATAATATAGCATCAAAGTATTAGGACTGAAGAATAAATAAGGGGAAATTCCCCAAAACTATAAAGAACAAAAAGAACATATTGTTTCACAATTAAATAAGCAGAAAGGTATACCATATTCATGGACTAGGTGAATCAACTAATATTATATAGATGCTGTCTATTTATGCTGATGTGCATATTAAAAGCCATACAAATACAAATATTGTCTGCAGTAAGTTTTTGTACAAACTGACACAATAATTGTAAAAGTCTTTTGGGAATACATGATACCTACAATAGCCAGAATAGCACTAAAAGGGAATAGGAGAGGCTCGTGTGCATTAACTTCAGGACTTACTCCTATTCTATGGATGGCAGAACAGTGAGGGCATCTTGGCATTGCTGAGTGCTGACATGTAGATTGTCCAACAGAAGAGTCAGGACTCATTCTGAGCACATGTGGCCAACTGATTTCTGGTGAAGGTACAAAGGCAACAGGGGAGCTGCCTGCCCTTCAAGGAACAGTGCCGGATCACTTTCATTCCTTACAGCATATAAAAATAAGTCAACATGGGTCGCAGACCTAAATGTGAGCTATAAGATACAAACCTATAGAAAGACATGTAAGAGAAAATGGTTCTGACCATGTCGAGAGAGATGCTCAGTCAACAAAAGCACTATCTCCAGAAGAAAAATGTGAAGTCAACCTCAGTGGCACTAAAACCCTCTACTCCTTTACAGATTCTTAAACTAACAAAAGGAAAGCGCAAAAGTAGGAAAACACATGTAAGTATATGTTTGGTAAATGGTTTAGCAAGAGTGCATACTTTAGAAACCATGAAAACTCAAAAAAAGAATAAGTAAAGTCAAATAAATGAATGGTGGACGATTCAAGCGTAATATTTGCCAAGAGGGAGATAGAGATAGCAAGTAAGCGAAAAATATTTGTCAGGGTTAGAATTCATCAGCAACAAGGATCAAAATCACAGGACATTATTGTGTATGAAGTGACCTAAAGAGTGAAAGACTTAGCCGGGCGATGGTGGTGCATGCCTTTAATCCCAGCACTCAGGAGGCAGAGGCAGGCGGATCTCTGTGAGTTCGAGACCAGCCTGGTCTACAGAGCTAGTTCCAGGACAGGCTCCAAAGCCACAGAGAAACCCTGTCTTGAAAAACAAAAAACAAAAAACAAAAACAAAAAAGAGTGAAAGACTTGGCCTAGAAAGTATTAATGCGTATGCGTGAACTTTGCTACCCTGATGATTAAACTCTTAAATGCTACAGACATCCTAGAAAATGGGTTGGTGGCCCCCCCTAAAATTAAACCTACCATTTGACCCAAGGTGTTTACCTCCAAGGTGCTTGTTCAGAGAGGCGACAGCCTACACACACACACACACACACACCACACACTACAAAAATGTTCACAGTGCCTTTATCTGAACCAGCCTCAAAAGAAAGGAAACAAATAAATTTCTATCAATAAGTCAACCAGTAAACATCTGGTGCTTTATCCATACCATGGGATTCTACTCAGAAGTAAAAGAAGAGAGTTAATATGTCTTGCCTTTTGTTTTAGTTTTTATTTTTAAATTAATTTTAATTTTTTTATTTTTTAATTTTTATTTTTAAATGAGGCAGCAGGTCTCTTTGGGTATTTCATGCTTATCTAGACTTTGGCTTGTTCCCAGATATCTCTTCTCTGCCCCGTCTCCCTGCCCCACTCCCTGCTGGATTTTGGCCTTTGAGATTCTCAACTCTACTATTTTTCATGTGTGCATCAATACAGAGAAATTTCAAAATAGCTCTGCTTAGTGAAAGGCTTACAAATACAAACTGAGCAGCTTCATTTTCTAGTCTGCGGGGACTAGAGATCCATGATTGCCTAGTGCACAAGCAGGGCAGGCAGGGCCACGTGGGAGGCATTAAGTGAAGACACAAAGATTTGGGTAGTAAGGAGCATATATGTCAGTGTGGTGATGGCTTACTGGGTAGATTTTCATGACAAAGAATAGCACATTGTCTATGTTACACATGGAGTTTGCTGTATTTGGTTATATTTCAACAAAACTGCCTTAAAAGCACCAATCTACCTGCGAATAGTGGTGCATGCCTACAATCTCAGTGTTCTAAGGAGGTGGCAGAAGGAGGATGAAGAGTTCAAGGATAGCCTTGGCTACATTGGGAGTTGGAGATCAACCTTGCCTATCAGGGTCTTTGCCTCAAACAACATGTTCTAGACTGAAACCCCAAACTTCCAATCTGTCCACCATGAGGTTTTACCCTATGTTTTGAGAATCTATGCTTCTCTGGCTGTGCTCTTGATGTCAGGGCATGCTACAAAGCATCTCTAGAGAGGGCAGAGGCCTAATTCTCTGCAGTCCTTTGTGTTATCCCCAGAAGGGACAGCTTCTGTCTGCTGATAAAGTGGACAATAGACTTCTCTAGTGACATATTTCTGTCCCCTGAAGAACTGGATAGAGAGCTGATGGTCGCAATAGTGATTTCTGCCCCAGGTGTATTCCTGGGCAAATGAGGTGCTCCTCGGTTAGTCTGGTAATTGAATTCTTCACCAGGTTCCTCCTTTAGCACTGGGAGCATCTGGAATCACATCCTCCTACCTCATGTGCCAAGGTCTGGCTGTGGAGGAAATTTTTGCCCAACTCAAGTTCAAGTACAAAGGCAACTTTCACTCTTTGTATCTGCAATCATTCTTGAGAATAGTATTTGGTATATTTGTCTATAGAAACCTTTTAATGCGAATTTTCAAGTTTATGCTTATACATTTGCGACAGTGTCTATGTATCCGGACCTATTGGAGTAGTCCTGCATTCTTTACACATGATAGCTCATTTAATTCCTGAGACGATAGAGTGGGCAGATAAGGAATCTAAATATTAGAATGCTGTTTTCTCAAAGAAACGTTATGTTACTTTTTACGAGAACATGGCTTTAAGCCCATGCCCTGCTGACTATGCATGGGTCAAACTACTCTTCTGAGTCTGATTTGTAAAGGTTGCCCTTTCCCATAAAATGTTTGAGTCATCTTACGTCAATACCAAATAGTCTAGTAAATGAATCGACGCTCCACACCCCCACAGCATTTTTTTTTTTGATAAATTCTCAATAGACTGAGAGAGATAAGAACATTTCTTTGTAACTAATTCCTGATAGATCATGGTTACCAATTTTTTGGCGAGATGTAAATTTGGAAATAAACCAGACCTAGAGAATATGGCTTACAGGGGAGGAGTCAAGAGAAGAGACAAGGACAGAGGAGGGTGGTAGGAGGAGGTATGGGGGGAGCAAGCAAATTTCTCATTTTCATACTTTCTAAGCAGGGCAAATTTAAGTTTAGAAACATGAGCTATCATTCTTTATTCCTTTGTCAGGGCACCTTGGCGACACGGATGTGATTACTGTACCATGAACTTGAGAATATCACCTTGGATTGGTAGACATAAAAAATATTTAAGACCTAGTTATTGGGTATGATAGCCTGTAGAATTAAGGAAGGGAAGGATGGAAAAGGAGGAGAAAAAAGAAACAAGGGGAAAAAATGAAAAAGGACACTGTTTCCAGCAAAAACAGAAATTACCTTCTGCTCACAGCCTTCCAGCACTGGCTGAAGGAGTAAGACACCTGATAACAGTAGCCATTAAGCGTACATTTATTGGAGTCTTGCTGTAGGCACTGAAGCAAAGAGTTTTGTATGTGTTGCCTCATCTGTGATTCTCAACAATCCAGCAGGGAAACTGTAGGAACTATCGCATTTGCATTTTATAGATGATAAAACCAAGATAGAAAATACTAAGCAACGTGTTCAAGGGTAGCAGACAGAGGACACTAGGTAGCTAGGATTCCTGGCTGTATATTTTTTCCTGCACCATATCAAGATACCAAGGCAATTTCCAGTCACTCTTAGAAAACTTAATACGTGTGTCCAGTGATCAAAGGAGAGGTTGAGGTTGTCATCATGGCTTTGACTTGACAAGGTTGGGCAATAGGAAAGTTGACTAATGGTGGCATTGCTGGTATGGGTGAACTGTTTAAAAGTGCAGGACATGGGAAACAGAGGTACTGGCCCTTTTTCCAGTGCTGGTCATCTCCATGTATCTAAAGAGTGGTCACAATCCAAACCACACCTTGAGACAAAAGGGGAGAATGTACTGAAATGCTCAACTAAAGTTATAGAATGAAGAGGACCATAGAAAGCCATGTCCCCATCAGGTCTGCTACAGAATCCAGTATTTCTTTGCCATCTTCATCTGTGGTCATGTTCAGTTGGGCAACCTGCCTTTCTTCTCCAGACACGAGAAAGACTCATGCTTACGGGGTAATATCAGCCTGCTTTCCTCTCTAGTCTCCCAGCTGCCTGTGAGCTCTAGGTGAGCAGAGATGATAATTTCATATCAAAGTATTCTATTAGGGATCAAAGAAATGACATACACTTGGTGAATGAGAAATGCCCTTAATCCTGGGCCTGTCAGTCAATAGCTGTGGAGTCTTGGGGTGGTACCCATGCTTATGTGGATCTTAGTTGCCATGCCTGCAAACTCCCAAACTTCTGTGTTGCAAGTATGTAAAGGCCAAGTAACATGATATCAATAAAAGCAATTCCTGAACTGCAAAGTGTCAAATCAATATCACTTTTTGGTCACCTTAATTTCTCCCCCCCCCCACCTTAGTTTTAACATACTCTCCTTTCTTCCTTACGATTTCTCTGTTTGGGGTATTTGGTTACACAGCTCTTTCAACCTTCAAGAAGAAAACAAGAAGCAAAACAAAAACAGGAAATAAATACGCATTTCAAGGGCTTTTTCTTTGAAGACAGGAGCCTGTGGGTCCTTGCTCATTGTGTTTTTTATTGCTGTCTCCCAGGGAGGGGGTTGAAGAGCATTGTGCAGTCTGTGATTGTGCTCTAGGGGATAAGCTTCAAACGATGTGCCACAGCCTAAAGACTTCAACCCAGAAGCTCTGAGGTCTGTAGCACCCATTCCACACCACCCTTCAGAGACCAGTCTATCCAGTTGCAGGGTCAGACATAGACAGGCTGAACCACTGCTCTGTGGCCACAAAAGACTCTTCCCCTCGGCTCATAAAGACAGACTCTAGAAAGACTGTGATCTGTGTTTCTACAGTGGGGGCTGTGCACAGCTTTGCCTGAGGGACTAATTACAAACTTGACTATCCAAACAGCATCTCATTGAAAACCTCTACCCATACCAGCTTGAGGGCCACTCAGCTGAAGGTAACATTCTATGAAACCTATACGTAAGTATCGTCTCCCCAATTTTTGAAAGCTGTCTCTAAGTGTTTCTAAAAGCAAGGCCGGGTGAATTTAGAGACCCGTGACTGCCCAAGATGCTGACAGTGAGAACGAGTGCTCAGTCCTAACTAAACAAGTCATTCATAACAACTTCCCCCCATGACTCAGGGAACATTGTAGAAGAAGCCACAGGAAGAAAGTAAGAACTAAGAGAGATGGAGAAAGGCGGCAAGCCCATGCGATTATGAGTTCAAGCCACTGTGATTGCTGGGCCTGTAGGACACAGGGTATCTCAGCAGTCAAGTCAACCTCTTGGAGGGGGTCATGGGACTCGAATCTACTGATGAACTATTGAGTACTGATAGTCTCCGAAAGGGGTAGTCATTGTCTTTGACCATATACCCATGGATGAATCCTCCAGAATCTAGTGGATAATTCCAACCTCATGGCCGTATAGATAGCTCTGTTGAATTCCAGAGACACAAAGCAAAAAGATGTGAAGGTGTAGAAGAAATTAATAGGAAAGAGAAAAGTTTAGCAAGGGAGGGAGAGGTCTCAGGGAGGCTGGGGAGGAGAATAATCATAATTCATTACAAACATGTACAGAATTGACAAAGAACCGATTAAATCAAACATGACCATGTGACTTGTGTAACCCAGAGAAAGGTTGCACATCTCCAGCAGCTGCCTGGTACTTACAGACTCGGCTCTCACTCGTCATATACCCTGTTCTACAAAGACCACAGCTTTCGTTTCTCCTTGTGTCCCATGTGCCATATGCACCTTAGAGGAGGCCAAGACAACCTTCAAGATCCAGTTCACCCATGCTCACTGCAATGGCCAATCCCAGAATAGAGGATTCCAGGACATCTTTCAAGATCCAGTTCGAATGTGCACAGTGCACTAGCCCATCTCAGCAAGATGCCTGAGTGACTGCTAACTTGCATCAACCTAGTGGATGTTACACATTCTGTAAACTTCTCAC
Source organism: Microtus obscurus (assembly GCA_963919715.1). Classification (NCBI taxonomy): domain Eukaryota; kingdom Metazoa; phylum Chordata; class Mammalia; order Rodentia; family Cricetidae; genus Microtus; species Microtus obscurus. The sequence continues at coordinate 25,985,015 of CAWTZC010002521.1, forward strand.
CTGTGACTTTAGCCTACAGGCATCAGAAGCTGGGACCTCACTCCCTAGTATGTGACAGGTAAATTCTGGCATTCGGGGAACACTTGAACACTTCTCAGGTACCTGTCTGTCCACCCCTTTTACCTTCTTTATTCTTTGGACCTGGAATATTGGGCTTTGTGGCTTTTTTGGTAAGTGTTGTCAAATATTCCAGGTTTTCAAGTAAAATTGAAACTATGAATCCTTGTAAGCAGCCTTCCAATGTTTGAATATCAATCCCATGGCTTTTTGGCTTTTTATTTGCTGAGAGCAGCAGCCACCATCCCCCAAAGTAAATTCTTCATAATGGATTTTGTCCACTGGACACAAGCTCAAAGGATCTGATCTGAACAGGGAAGCTCTTCCAGATTCAAAGTGGTGGTGGCTGCTGCACAGGTGCGGTGCATTCACTTCCAGTCTCTCTCTGCTGCCTTCCTGATGGCCTAGAGCAGAAGGTGGAGTCAGCCATGTGACTGGAGTGAGACACAAAGTCTCCTGGACTGTACCAAGCACCCTTTGTTCCCCTTCTCCAGCACTGACGATATGGACTTTTGGTTCTCTGTCTTTCTCTCTGTCTCTGTCTCTCTCTCTCATCTCTCTGTCTATCATCTATCCGTATCAACTTATCTATCAACTTGTCTATTGATCTTCTAAGGATGTACATACATTTGTTTGTATGTATAAATGTATGTATGTATGTATGTATCTATCTATCTATCGATCATCTATCTATCTATCTATCTATCTATCTATCTATCTATCTATCTATCTATCATCTATCTTCCATCATCTATCTGCCCACTGTACAGTGATATAATAGGTTTATTGCTTGCTTAGCTTCAAGGCTATTGACCTTTAACTGGTAGTGTGGAAACAGGCAGCAATCAGTGTGATAAGATCTGGCTCCCTAAGCTCTGCCATGTGGAATGGATGTCAAAACTCGAGGTGACACAAAGGGACTGCTTTGTCCTATCCTGCCTCTTTGCACACCTCTCTGTGTTACAACAACCACAGACCGTAAATGGAGGTTTGGACCAAGGCAGGGTTCAGTTTCCTGGCTAGACCTTATTCTTCCAATCATCCAAATGCTTGCCTTGAAAAGCATCCCAGTGTGCTGCCTGAGAGAGAATAAAATGGGAATCAAGCTAGCCCCTCTTCTGGGCTACAAGCCCTGATGCTATTTTCGGATCATGTCTTTCTTTTGCCTTCTGCTCAGTCAGCTATTCGGTCCTGCCAAGTCTACCTTGTTAATCCCGTCCGTGCCTCATGCCCCTTGTCTCATCTCCATCTCAGCTGTGCCTGGCACACTTCGGATGCTCAGCTTTCTATACCTGGAGTATTAGAATGATCTCTTTACCCTGAGTTCTCAGTCCAACCTCACGGTACTTTGCCATGAACCTCCTAAAGCATGGTGCCATTTTTTTTTCTATGTGAATATTTGACGGGCCTTTTTTCTCTATTCATGTCATTGTCTTTAAGCTTGTGTTGCGTGAACTAAATCCAGTAAAAAAGAATTGCTCTTTGGCAGGTGGATTCACTTGCTGATTTAAGAAACAAACCTGGAATCAATATTCAAATATTGGAAGGATGCATATAAAGATTCACCTTTCCAATTTTCCTTTGAAAAAAATGGAATATTTGACAATACTGAGCAATAATTCTCACATAACAATCATTCTATGGAGTCGAGTTTGGGCTTTGTGAAGGTTCACTGTACTGCCGGAGTCAATGTGTCTCTCCTCACAGGGATACATCTGCATAGTTCCTGGTCTATGAGTGCGAGTGAAGCTTCTCTCTCTCCAAAATGAATGCCAATCTCTTAATTTAGCGCTTCAAGACAAGAGAATGCAGTAGGCAAATAATGGCCAATTTGTTCATATCCTAGTGTCTAAACCTGTGCATGCTTTACCCAACAAAGCAAAGAGATTTTGTGCGTATTATCAAATCTTATCTTGATGATAAGACTTTTCTACACGCGAGGTGTATCAAATGTGACATGATCATGAGAAGCTAGAGGAATAGATTTGAGAGTTGTTAACAGAGCAAGCATCGACTATGTTGTTGATGACACTACAACGTAGAAAATTCTGGAGGCCTCTGGAAGCTGCTGAAAGAAGCAAGGATTGACCCTGGAATCTGCAAGAGGAATCAGCTCTGTTGACATTGTGATTGTAGCTGTGTAAGAGTCATGTCAGACCTGCCCTCCAGAAGTGTTAAAGATTGTGCTCTGTTAAATCACCGCATTCAATCACTACGGTCATTTGTGACAACAGCAATAGGAGACAAATGGAGCTTCCCTCCCACGTGATTCTCTTTTCCATTGAGGGCATGTGTAGACAGAGTTATGGCTCCACACTTTTGGCTTATCAAATAGGCAGTTTTTTTTCTTTTACCCTCCTCATATCATATGAACCCTGATTCATATATTTTGCTAGAGTATAGGCTTGGGTTGCCCATTTTCTCATCTCTAAGTCAAAATTTGTCACAGCCCCCAGACTGTCCCTGTTCTTAGTAGCTGCTCGGCACATTTTCTCTGCATCGGTCGGGACTTGACAGGAGCTGGCTGCTAATCTTCATCCCCTTCTGTCGCATTGCTAAACGCTGACAATGCATCAGGTCTTGAACTCAGGAGTTATTGATTATCTTCCAGAATTTTCACAAGGTGCCACGGCATGTGTGTGCTCATGTATAGATACTCTCAATTTGTGTGGCTGAGCCTCCTTTATTACATGCAAAACCTTGCCCTTGGCCATATTTCCTGTCTTGACCTCAGAATCCTGCCTGGCATGTGGTTGGAAAAAAATAACCATGGAGGCTCATACAGGCCCGGGAAGAAGTCTTGGACTATGTGAGCCAGTAAAGTCTTGTGTTTTGAATACAGAGATTACGTATGAACTAGAAGTTCAGTATTGATACCCATATCTTCCTGACCTCACAGAAATTTCAGCCATTGAGGAAAGGCACACCGAGAAGGACCAGCTTGGGACTTCTAAACTGGGGAATCTGGGGAATCTGGGGAATCTTTTCTCTGGTTTACTGGAAGTTCCGAAATTAAACATCCCCTTACTTGTGTCTATGTCTTCAAATGTCATATAGTGTCCATGAGCATAAAGACCATAGTGCATCTCTCTGTCAGTCTATCAGGGTTTGGCATGTGTGTACATTCCGACTGAGCCAAAAAGAGGTGCAAACGTACAGTAGCCAAAACTTACTGCTTGTCTAGCCAACGCTATTCACCAAGCTAAGTTTTCCACACGTGTTTCCTAACCTGATCCTCAAAGTCTTTTACCTACCAGCAGAAGAAGCATTTTGGTCAAAGTCACAGGACCAGCACGTAAGGCTCTCCGATTTTAACTCCCACCTGTCTGTCTCTACCCACACTTCCCTTGGTTAATGGATGAATTCATTCAACAGAGTTGTAGTATGGGTTCATTATGGAGCAGGGTCCCTTAAGAAGCGCTAGAGACATGACGCTGAGTAAATCAGATACTGTCTATGACTTTACAGAGCTCACAGAGTTGTAGAAACAAGGAGATCCCATCTCTATATGACGCTTGCTAAAGGCACAGATAGAGGGTGCACAGTCCTTCCACGATCTAGTCCCAAACTGCTACAAGTGCACATTTAGACCTATGTGTGCTATAGAGAGGAACTGCTGTAGTTAACAGGTCCCAGACCACATAAACCATGGTGCGCTGGTTCGCCCCACTTAAAGGGCTCTCTATATTGCACTACCAGCCCTCTTTCCAGAGTAACCATTGCCCTGCGTTTAAAGAGTTCGCTGATTACATTGATAGGAATGACTTATATCAGAAAACTTGAAAGTGATTGGGAAGGTGATACAATTAACTTTATTAACTTACCGTGACACTGAATTTACTCCATTATTTATGAACATAAAAATTACATTCAGCAAGATGCATTTTACAAGTGTTGGGGGATTCTGTTAACCACTGTACGCCCACGTGCTACCAAACAGGTTGAACCCAACCTTTGCGCCTCAAAGCAGAATTATACACGCAAGGACAGATAGGTCGGGTCCGTTGTTCAAGGGCATAGAGTGGCTCAGAGGCCAAGGTGGATGGGGAGGGAGATTTAAACCCTGTGGACATGTGGTGTGTGTCTCTCACACTCTTCTCAGCCCCATCTTTCATTTAACATTTTACAAAGGAAGAAGAAAAGGCTTTCAGATTCTGCCATGGCCTGAGGAGTGAGCTCATTGCTGCTTTTGACTGAAAGCTCTAAGGGAAAGCTTGGCAAGCAGGGTAACAGCTGTGGCACATGCGACTGCCCCGTCACGCTTGTGTCACCATAATAGGCAGCCTTATTATTTTTTAATTAGGAGCTTCAGTGTTTTGTTGGGCTGTAAATGTGTCAGGACCCAGGGATTTGGCTAGACAATGGACTGTCTTGCATTTAATCTTTATGGAAGAGTTGGGGAGACACAGGGTCGGTGTGCAAGAGCCATTTTGTAATTGTGGGATAACAGTACTTAACATTTGCTAAGCCTTCCTCACTTTCCAGGCCTCGGGCTGAAGAGTCTTTGGACTCATTTATTAAACCAACCAAATGATACATATCCCTTGAACGCTTACCGTGGTCCATGGACTAATGGAGTCATTTTGGTGGATAGAGAAGTGATAAATAAAACCCATCTAGAGTCTGCCTTTCAGGATGCTAGACGATAGGAAGAATATCCTTAAACAGCTGAGGTGGAAGATTACAGAGAGGAGAGAATTAGGAAGAAGCCAGCGAAAAGAATCTTTTCTCCCATGTTTTGAACACAAGGCACCCCGTCTTCCCCTGCGCTGGCTCACAGCACACACACTCTGGAAAGTCTTTCCCTTGGACCAGGCACTAAAGTTCATTGACAGGTGCTGCATATCTTACCCTAAGATACGCCTTAGCGGCATCCATTTCCCTCTTCCTTTTCCTCCAAAGTGAGCTTCTTGTACTCTTTCAATGACCTCTCAGCTATATCCCTAGTGTCATTGTTGTCCCCTCTGACACACTGGCTACTCTCTAGGCGGCGTGGATGTAATGTATGTAGCTGGTTATGCTATTCATGTTCTAGTTATAGGCAGGTTTTCCTTGCTTAACCATCACACTTTGAAAAGCCAAAGTAACTCAGAAACACATGGATGATTCGATCTAAGTCTTGACCTGGTCAGTGAATCCTGCTACCTCTGTAGGAATAAGAAGGAAAGAAAGGAAGAACCTTGGAGGAAAAGCTCTAAGTTTCATGTGACATCAGGGAATTTTGAGCAATAGAGGTAGGAGGCAGGATTGGAGGGCTTAGGGATGCGAGATAATATTTTCTTACATGTACAATATACAGGAAATTCCGGTAACTTTGTGTTTTTATTATCCTTAATTATTACTAGTCTTTTCTAGCTGCTACTAAAACCCACCAGTTTTAGCATCTTTTATGGGCTACCTACTTTAGTATACTTCCTCTATATCATTTTATTTATTCACCAATGAAATTGTGAAGCAAGCATTGTTCCTCACATTTGATGGGCAAGTCTATAAGGGGGCTGATTTCTCAAGTATTAGTGTTTATTTCAATTGCCTAGAATTTTGTCAGACTGCAGACTCTGAGCCTCCACCTCCAGAATTCTCACTCCGTGCTCCCGCTCAGACCCCGTGGATCTGCATCTCCATGCATTTGTGGTCATAGGTGATGGTGCTGTTGATGTGGTTAGGAAGTCACACTAGGAATCATATTTTTGGAGGTTCAGGACCAGTACTCACAGATGATACTCAAAAGAGAGGACAACAAATCACGTATCCATCAAAATCCACATCTAAGATGCCTTCCTGCAGTGCACACTTGCTCATTTCGGCACAGGCTGAAACCATCAGAACAAGTGAGGGATAGAGGGAAGAACGAAGAATAAAAAGAAACACAGCAGGGCATGAGGCAAGTTGACTAGGATAAAGGCCAAGCATATCTGTACATGCTTAAGCACAGAACTTGGAAATGACCTCCGTGTTCATCTTGCCCCCACCCTGTGACTCAGAAGTGACCAGAGCTCATGGCTGAAAGTTGTCTACACTTTTAGGATCCCATGTCATCACAGTGTTGGGCGAAGGGAAGGTGACGGTGAGTCTGCCTTAGCCGGGTGACTTCTGAGTGTGACTCAGTACGTTTATTTGAACTTAAAGGTTGACTTTCGCAGGTGTGATGGCCTTAAAGATCCCTTCTCTACACAATCATGTCTTGTAAAATAGAGAGAGCAGTATCAACGCTCACCTAAAAGAAAGTTGGCAAGGATCTCCAACCTAGCTCTGGTGAGTCAAAGAGCATTTCACTATTGAGTCAATGTGTTTCTCTTTTGAAGTCCAATGCACTGGTGGCAATGACTTTACTGAAAGCATTCATAATATGGGCGTATGTGAAGTCTTCCGTGTACTTTGTGGGATGGCATGGACCTAGAACAGTCCCTAAAGGGAATATCTTAGCTCTCCTATGAGCAGGAAAACTGAGGGACTCCCCCTCTGTTAGTACCTGTTAGTGACTTGGATTGGTAGTGTTGGTGTGTAATGGCCGAGGATACAAATAGAAGCTGGACTAGAATGGTTGACCCTGGGGCTGCTGCCTGGTCATGTATGGGTCCCTTTTTTACCATCTGATGGTTGTGTGACTGTTCACACCCTTTAACCTAAATCTCAGTTTCCACTTTGTCAGTGTGGAATAATAAAAAAAAATCTTTGAAGATAAGAGTTCTGACAAACAAATTTGTGTATATGTATGTGTTATGCATACACGTATTGTGCATATATAGCTTGTGTGATGTGTACACTTGTGCATGCATGTGTATATACGTGTGTGTTTGTGTGTGTGTGCATGGAGACCCAAGGTTGTAGGTCAACATCAGGTGTCTTCCTTATACTCTTTAGCTTGTGAGATAGAGGTTCTCACTAAACCTGTTTCTCAGCTAACTCAACAAGAATTGCTGGTCACTGATATCCAGAGATCCACCTCTCTCTCTCTCTCTCTCTCTCTCTCTCTCTCTCTCTCTCTCTCTCTCTCTCTCTCTCTCTCCCTCTTTCTCTTTCTCTCTCTCTCCCTCTGAGATTACAGATGTTCAAAAGCAAACCAACCCTTTTATGTGGGTGCTGGGGATACGAACTCAGGTCCTCATGCTTGTACTTTATCCACCGGGCCATCTTTTCAGTCCCCTGCAGACAAATATCTTCACGCCCTTGAAAGCCTTCGCCCACGGCCATGGCGATCTTGTCTTGGCATGCAGTAGGTGCTTTCTTTCTTTTTCATTTTAGCAAATGTTCAATGAAGAAGAGTAAATGAAGAATACACATAAACTCTGAATCCGAGTGTTACATCCTTGCTGGACCCAGCTCCCATCTCCCTGAAACATGTCTCCTCTAGTCCACTGGACTTGATAGCTCATTCCATGCATTCTTACAGCCCACTCTGGTGCCACCTGAGAAAATAGATACGTCCCCACCGTGGGCTCCCCTAATGGTCTCAGATAAATGGCTGGCCCTCGTAAACGAGACGGGAATGGCAGGCAAAGGTGACATGGAAGGATGCATGGGGAAAGCAATTCTGTTTGCCTTTAAGGAAGTAAAAATCGTATAAGGCATGGTGACCTCTGCTCTACATTGGGGAAGAAATAAAAATAAGCAATTTACTCGCACATGGTTCATGGGAAAATAGCCTTGAGGAGAAATTACTTATGTAGTGAATTGATGTCCCATTGTAAGACAGATTATACCACTGTATCAGCAAATGAGGTCGGAGGACCGAGGAGGACGGATAAGAGGTGGCTGGTGTGGGCATAGCTGCCCTACCTGTACGTGAGTCTGGAAATGGCTGATGACATTCTAGCATTGCTAGGCTAAAGGCATTCCACTTAATTATTCCTAATTTTTTTTTAATGCAACAAGAGCACACATCGTCTAGGCTGGTCTTGAACTGGATAGGTAGCTGAGAGTGACCTTGAACTTCTGTTCTCCAGTCTCCAACTCTGGGACGATAAAGTTGTGCCACCATTTCCTAGAATGCTTGAAACACAACTTAGGCCCCCACAGATGCCAGGCAAACACCCCGCCAGCTGATCGGCAGTCCCAGGCCCCTTGTCTTACTTTTTATGAAAATCCCCAAACAAACTAAGTTTCTATTCTGTATATATCTATCTCGCACGCAAGGACGGTGGTTTCTGAAGGAGAAGGAGGCTGTGCTTGGAGCAGATCTTATCTAGCATCGGGAAAAACTGCAAACTTGGTCATTGTTTTTATGCATTATTGAATTGTACCACGGGTCTCAGGTTCCGATGCCTCAAGCAAGGCAGGAAGTACCAGAGACTACTATAGGAGAGAGCAGGAATGGCGAGGTGCAGAGATAGTGCACACCCTCTGTTACTGAGCAACTGCTCCCAGGCTCTGCCGACACTGGCCTTGGGCTCACAAATATTTCTACCTTTTTAAAAGACAGTAGAAATAAGGGCCATTGCCTGATAACTGCTCATTACACATATTTTTCTAAACAAGGAATTCAAATAAACTTGCCTTCAAGTCAAATCTTATTCCTAGTAAGTGATCCCTTGTTTATGCAGACCCAAATAAGCAACGCACCCCATATGGAAGGGATTTCCAAGCCTGTGGGCTTTGCCCCAGGGCTGAGACTTTAAGTCCAGTCAGGTTTTTTTTCTTCACACATTGGGACTTTTAAAATTATTCCCAAATGTTTTCGTGTCCCATATGTCTAACGCTTTTCCCCAGAAACTTGACTTGTCAGTCAGTGGGGTTCTGTGAGAGGCCGTTTCCAGCCCACAGAGGGTGACATCTGCTTGGGTCTCTGGCACACAGCAACAGACAGACTAATCCTTAGCTTTCTTAGATCAACTTCCTGTGGGTTTGAAATTAGAGATATTTAAGAGGAAATCTGGTACTTCTCCTTTAGAAGTTATGTGACCAAGGGCAGCCTGGTCTCTGGTTTCCTAAGGTATAAATTGGGGTATAGATAAGATTTCCTGTGGTCATAAAGAGGACTGAAGGCATCAGTGGTGATGCTGGCCTGTAACTCCTCACACATGGTGGCAAGAGTTAGCCTTACCTGGGTTCTGGGCTGTGAGGGTCAGGAGCCTGTGCCATTATCTGAGGAAGCCACCAATCATTGTTGCTTGCAGTATTTGAATGTTGCCTCTAAGGCAATGTTGAAAGTGTGAACCATGGAAGATGTTTGGGTTTTAGCAGGGGTAACTTTCTAAGAGGACAGCTTAGCCTTTTTTTTTTTTTCAGGAGCTCTTAGACTCTGAAGCCACAGGGCATCTCCACTACAAATGATGGATCCATCCATTTATTCGCTTTGCCTTAACTGGCAATAAAGGTTATACAGATTTAAACTGTTTAGAAACCTTTGTTGTTACTTGTACGTGAGAGTGTGGGCACGTGTGTCACAACAGTCACAAGGAGGAGGACAGAGAACGGCTTTCAGACATTGAATCTTATTCCCGCCTTGTTGTGTCTGGGTCTCTCTCCTCTCTGCCAATGAGTGGGACTTCTACAGGCTAGTGGGCCCCAGGAGTTCCTGGTGAAGTTTCTGGCTCAAGCCACCATCCCCCTTGTAGGGGTGCAGGGAAATCAGATGTGTACTGCCACATCCAGCTTCTCACACAGGATCAAAGGATGGGACTGGGGTCACCAGGTTTGAGCCACCAGTGACTGTATGGCTAAACCACCTCTCTGGCCCTGAGGATATTTAAATTTGCACTTTTTCACTTTCTGTTTCTTGCATCTTTGTTCATGGTTCGATGGTTCGAATACAGGGGTTCTGAGTCAGTTGTGGGAATGTCCAGCAAAGACATGGTCCAACAGCATGTTCATGTATCTGGAACATGAATCAGCTTCTACATATTCCCTTGCCCCAGCATACAGCCCAGGACCAGACAAACGAGAGTCTCTCAGCTGGTGGCTCTTCTGGATGCTGAGAGCCCTCTTCTAGAAGTCTAGGACTATATTTATACTTTTCTAGAAATATATTTGATTTGTAACAATTACATTTTTGTTGTGTGGCATACGTGGGCATACACACATGTATACACATATGTATACACACATACCCACATGTAGGAGGTGCGTATGAGGAGGGACACGGGACAGCATTGGGTGTCCCAATTCTACCATGCTTCACCTTACTCCATTAATACATGGTCAGTCATTGAACCTGCATTTAGGTGGGTGACCAGGAAGTCCCAATGATCCTCCTGCCTCTGACACCCCATGCCCCACAATGCTGAGGTCACAGACACACTTATCTTTTTATGTCATGCTAGGGATTTGAACTCAGGTCTTCATGCTTGTGAAGCAAGCACTTTGATCTGCTGAGCCAGCTTCCCAGCGCTGGGATTATGTTCTGATACCCTAATAGCTGGAGTTCTCATGTGCTCAAAAGAAAAAGAATGTTGAGGGGAAATTGAAGACAGCAAATAAAAAGAACAAGGCAAGGCAGGAAAAAGGAAAGAGTGATCAGAGAAAAGGAATAAAGACAAGGAAAAGCTAAGTGATGGGATGGGAAGAGCAAAACTCCTATCATAACTGCTGAAAATAATCTTGTGTTTAGTATCGCGATCTCCATACAGCAGTGGTTCAAGAAACTTTAACACAGTGCCTCATGCTGTGGGGACCCCAACCTTAAAACTACTGTATTGTTACTTCACAACTATAGCTTTACTATCACCATGAATCATGTGCAGGAGATCTGACATGCAGTCACTCAAAGGGGTCATGACCACACACGTGACCACAAAGAACAAGTGCCCTTTAAGGAGGGAATTGCATATACTTCATTTGGGCTCAAGCCAAACCCTTTGACAAGATGTAGCTCTCTATACCAAGCGCTTCGAATTCCTCTCAGATGCCACAAAATCAATTTGCATTTATTCCACAACCTTCTGAGAAATTCCTCAAGAAGCCATCCTGATGACATCATCTCTTGCCTGTGTGTCACTGCGGCGTGTCTTGTTCACCCGAATGTGACTGCTCCCTGACGATCAAGAAAAGACAGTTTGAGGAAGTGTGCACTGCCACGTTTTTGGCCTGTAGAAAAGTCAGGTGATTGGGAAGCCTGACTCAGGCCACATCCATCCAGGACCAGGAAGCTTCTTCAGGCTAACTGTGTGTGGCTGCTATTGCTGTTTGCTCTCCAGTTTTATGCCATTCTCTCTAGTTTGCTCTTCCCCTGTGACTTCTGGGAGCTCCTAGCTCTGCCTCTTAAGTGCCTATAACCAGCTACAAATTATGGCTCTGGATTCTCTCTGCTCTTCCTCTTCCTAGCAATCATACTGCATACACTGCCTGTGGCTAGGTCCTAGATGAAGAGGTATCACACCACCTGTAACAATTACCAAGAGACTAACGATCCAAATCGGGCATTGGGACCCTGTTTTCATGATTCTGAAGAAGTCATCCTGTGGTAGCTTCTGTCTGGGCTGTTTGTGCCAGTAAGGGCATAGCTGATGTTACAAAATCCAAGCCCATTTGCAAGATTTCAAGCACATTATTAGTTAGTGATAGCTCCAGTGGCTTCACAAAGGTCAGAGGACATCTGCAGAAACAAAGGGTGATTGGCTTTGACAATGGAATTATAAAAGGAACCCAGCTTACTTACAGTAAGATAATTGTCCTGCCATGCTGCATACATTAGTTTTAATTTTGTCACTTGTGTAGACAGATACAATTATGCTGGTCGGATATTTACTTCCTATTCCAGGATAATGGATCTCTTTCTAGCTTTAGAACGAGGGCGATAAGTTGTTGCCTGAGAATTGCGGGTATCATTCTTAATTTAGGTCTTAGGTTTAACAACAGCATTAGGGGAGATTGAGGTTAGTCATTAAGGAAGATGCTCACTCGCAGGCCTGGAGAAATATTTGTCTATGTCGATGCTAAAATGTTTGAGAAATCCTCGTCTGGTAAGACAGACCAAGGACTTTCTTCTGCAAGCCCAGACTTGGCTTATTTTCAACATCTCCTTGGACACTGTAAGCCGTTTTGATACTCCGAGGCTTACCTGTTTCTAAGAATTTTTTATTTGTAATGGTGTGTGTGTGTGTGTGTGTGTGTGTGTGTGTGTGTGTGCGTACACACACACAAGTGCACTTGCCTGGGGAGGACATTGCATCTTCCTGGGGTTGGAAAGCTAGGCCGCTGTGAGTCACCTGATGTGGACACTGGGAACTGAATTTAAGTCCTCTTCAGAATATGTGCTCTCAACACCTGGACTATCTCTATAGACCTTTAGAGAATGTAGAATATCTTTTTATTCATCCATCCACTTGTCTGTCCACCTATCCTTATATTTTTTGTTATTTCTGAGTTCGTATATGTATATAATGATTTATGATCATATCTACTTCCTATTACCCTGTCTGTCTCCCATGACTCCCAACATGGCTCCCTCACAACTTTAAACCCTGAAGTTTTCTCTTTAGATAACATACTAAACCCACTTAGTGACGCTCATATGAGCATTGCCGTGAGGCTATCTGTTGGAGCACGGGGAAGCTACCAACATTAGCAATGGATACTGGCGGAGGTGGCTGTGGCCTACTGTCCTTTTATTGAAATCTCAGTAAAATTAAGATCTTAAATTTCAAGAGAATGAATAGAAGACCAAAGGAACGCTTATCCCCAAGAAACCCCAGAGTATCGTGGGGAAAACAGGCATCTACAGCATGAGGCCAATATGAAGAATAGGGCAGGTAGCTGAGTTGGTGGAGAGGGGTTGTTCACGGTTGACAGCCATTCCTTGGGCACAGAGGATTAATGTTAGAGAATATGACATATTTGTACATCTGCATAGATAGAATTGGGGCCGTATTAGGGAGCTGCTGGGGATGAATTGAGGAGCATTAACAAGGAGCAAGTGAGAGAAGTTTTTGTTTGATTTTGTGGTACCCCACGAGTCTGCTGCTGCTCGGTGAATCCTCTGAGACATGCTGCAGGGAGACTTAGCAAGTTGACAGCCTGCAGCTGTTAGAACTGGAGTTCACAGTCAGGTTATACGGTCTCAGAGATGTTCCCTGATGGCGTCTGAGTGTGATGAGGCAGAGCTAGGCTCTTCCTGTTCAATAGAAAACTCCTCTAAGGAGCAATCAGCCCCAGACTCCCCAGAGCCCTTGAGTTTCCAGAGATACTGCAGTCTCCAGCATGTCCTACCCATGGCTCTTTCTTGTCTCCTCCTTGCACTGAGCCAGGCTTGCGACGGGTCTCCAGCTCCTCACCAGCCCGGGCTTTTCTGATTCCTCGGAGTCATTTCCTTTGAAAAATCATATACTCCTCATTCTGTCTTGCTGTATGCTTCCTGAGGAGTGGAACTGACAAAGACTGGCTGAGATATTTGGACTCGAAGTACTAAAGAGCCATTTAGGGTTTTACACAGGGACACGGAGTGATAAAATCTCTACTACTCAGAGTACTGTCTGTACAGCGCACAGGGGTGGGGGTGATCTAGAAAGCGTAAGTCATGGGTAGGGTAATGACCTACCAAAAACGAGAAAATAGAAAGCTGAAAGAGGCTAGGTAGATTCAGGAGGTAGAAACACAGGGTAGTGTGGCCAAGCTACCAGACGGTGAGGAATGAGATGAAAACCTCTCAGTTGCTTACCAGGGCCGAGTTCTGAGCTTAGAAAGATTGGCTTTGTAAGATCACCTAGTGAGGCGGCTTGCTAGTGGGTGGCCCTCATGTGGACACAGAATGGGTGGCTGGCAGGTGAGGGTGTTTACAGGCCACCACTTGGATGAATTTTGATGAATTAATATGTGTAATAACCTTTTTTTGCGGGACAGGTGCTTTCTAATCTTGAATGTTGAGATTATTGTCTCATTGAAAATTTAAAAAAGATCCAAATTTGCAGTTTGAGTGTTGGTGTTGTGATTCTTTGACTTTGGTTCCTGTCTGGGGATGATGAGGCTGATGTCTGAGGATCCTCTTCCATCTGCTCCTCTGTGGCCGGTATTTTAAGGCGGGAAACTAAGCCTCATGAGACCTTTACCTCTGCCTTTCTGACAGAGGGAGTCGGGCCATTCCATTTTGCAAGTTTTCTGGGAGTATTTTAGGAAATCTTTGGCGTTGCCAACTAACAAAGGGATGTGACTGGTGCCACAAGCCCCGCCCCCTCTGTGCTTACCGAATTAAATCCCGGAGAGACACTGAGGACTAGAGAAGCTGTCCTGAAAACCAAAGGACGGACTTAAGGGCCGAGATCAAGCCAATGAACCATGTCAGCTGAGTGTACTTCCAACTTCTTGGGTGAGAAAAAGAAATCCATCTCTCAGACACAAGCCACAGAATACCAGCCATGCCGAGTTAGTTCCTAACAAACTTCTTACATTGGGGGAAATACTGAGGGGGATGTACCTTCTAGTGGCATGACGTCATGGTGGTTACCTTGGTACCACATCTTAAAATGTACATCAGAGTCTTCTCCCTCTTTACATAGCCTGGACAGCAGAGGTCTGAATATAAAGTATGAATGCATTTGGGGCATAGGAAGGTGTCACTAGGCTAAAGAATCATAATGTAGAATTTGAAGCTTTGAATTTGTAGAAGTTATAATTATGAACAAAACAAAGCATCTTATTTTATTTTTAACCTTTGTGATCTATTACCCATGTGGATCAGGCATCATACTGGGTCTCCCCAAGATACATATTCCATGAAAGCATGAGTTAATAAAGAAAGACGTCCTTTAGCGACTGAAATGTGGAGTGGATGCCTGCCCTTGGTCCCCAGCCAGCAGGGAGCAACTGTTAACCTGAAGGCAGCTGGCACCCCCAAATCACAGGGGATCCTGCAGCTGGAGCTGCGTTTAGAAGCTCCTCTCTTCCTTTTGAGCCCTTCCTCTTTTGCAGGTCATCCAGACAAGGAGGAGCAGTGAGGAAAAGTCCCAGGTCCAGGACAGACTCAGAGACACTTAGGGAACTCTTAGAGTCGACAAGTGACACCCAGTGGTAGAAATGGGCTTCATGTTGCCTCAGGGCGGATGCTGGCACCTGTCTAACGTAACTAGGGTGACATATTTAGAAAAGCACACTCTTGGCAGAGGTCCAGGCAGTGACTAGATGCAGTTTTAATAGCGGCACAGGGGAGGCTCCTTGAGTGGGCTCCAAGCATAAGGGGAGAGTGATAGATTGTTATTGATTTCACTGTGGCAGATAACTGGATACTACTACCAGCCTCATCTGAAGCTCTGGACTCCCCAAAGCGGTGGTGTCTGGCACACCAGTGTGGGTCTGGGACCACTGGTCAAGGTGCTAGACTCTTTATGGTTTGGTATATTGTTCTAGAATGGGCCTTGCCTTTTGGTCCAGGCCGCCACTCTTACCAAAGCCATCAGAATACTCAGATAGCATTTTAAGAACCCACAGTGAATTATCATCAGGGCCCTGTTTTTTCACATGCCCTCCTAGGGATCCTCTTTATCCATGTGATTTTGTATAGTCTTCCCTCTAGGTCAGGCAGCCCTGAAGCTATAGAGTTCTTTAGAGGATCCCATATGATTTTGATAAAGGATGCACAATAGTTCACGCTGCTGAGATTCGGAGACAGGACAGAGACATCTGTATATCAATACCCCTTTAAACGGAGTGATACTCAGCCTAACACACAGTCTCTGAGTCTTGATTTTGAGTTTTTAAATCTATAAAATATGTATGGCATGACCTATCATTCCAGAGTAATTTGAAGATTAAATAAGACAACCCAATAGGTAAGATATTGTTTCTTAGCAACATGAGAGCCTGAATATGTGAGCTTTAAATTCTTATTACAGGGCCATCGCCTGTTTTTCTACCTAAGGGACATGGTCCCAGTGTTTCCTGCATGAACCCTGGCGGATGTGGTTACACACAGGCTGCCTTGCTGTGCATTCCCGTCTCCAGAGGGTGACTCTAGAGGAGAGCCTCTCAGATGACATCCGACAGCAGACCATTGTCTGCAGAACTGCCTTTAAGGGTGGCAGAAAGCAAGCTGGAGTCAGAAGAAAACTCACCGGGGTAATGTTCGACTTGAAAAGATCAGGGAAGAAGTGGGAAAGGAAAGGGATAAAGGAGAATTTGGCAGAAACTTTAGAGCTAACAAAAAGTTAAAACCAAACAAAAATAAAAGAAAAATAAAACGCAATCTCCGCTCGTGCTGCCTGGTTGTCTAATCGCTGCAGGCTTTGGTTTTCGTGCCCTTTGAGCAGCTTTAATATAAATGTCATAGTGCATCTAAGGCATCTGGGGCATGGTGGGCACCCTTCCTACGTGCTTTTTATCTGAACTTGGATCATGAAGGCTTAAGGGACGCACGAAAAACCAGCACCATTCACTGTTTCGAGTGCTGGGTCGTGAGAAGAAACCTGGGTGAAGAAAGCAGCAGAGAAATCCATCTTTCTGTGCACCCAGTTTTAAGGCACGAGATTATTTTCTCTTTGACATTTTTCCCCCACATGACACTATATTTAGTTACAATGTGGCCCACGGCAAAGGCCACAGTTTATTTTGAAATGTGCAGAACGATGAGCTGTACAGTGCTCTGTGTATTGGCATCGCAGTACCAGGCGAGTGAAAATTTTCCTATCCATTATCTGCTTTTCTACTGTGTCTAATGGAATGCCACGGCCGTCCAATCCCGTGTGAAGCACCTCTGTATCTTGGACTTAGTATTCCAAAGATGGCACATCACTCAGTAACTTGCAAGCCTCTTTGCCATCTGCTCCTCACTCTTTTACCTTTCTCAATGGCCCCGTGGACTAGACATTTTGATCCTCATTTGGAGAGAAGGCAATAACTTTGGGTAGTTAAATGACGTCTTCCACGTCACAAAATTAGCTGAGTCTCATCTCCCTTGCATAGACCTTAGGATGCGAGGCCCTCTCTGAGACCTGCTCCATGGGAGCTGTGTTTTGCTGTTGTGTTTGTTGTTGTTGTTGTTACTGTTATTGTTGCCATTGCAAGGAAACACAGTTCATTCCATGTCAGTTCTACTGGGTCCCTCCTCGCCAGTCTTTGTTCTAGCTATCCTCCTCATATTTATTTGCCACGGACAAACTGTGAAGTACTTTTAAAGAGGACACTATTTATGAATTGTTTCTCTTGGTGTCTGTGCTACTGTATTTAGAAAGTGGTCTTCTGCTTGTTTGGTTAGAGATACTCCAAGATATTTTATATTATTTGTAGTTATTGTGAAGAGTGATGTTTCTCTGATTTCTTTCTCAGCCCATTTACCATCTGTATAAAGGAGAGCTGTTTTTTTTGTTTTTTTGCTAATCTTGTATCTTGCTACATCACCGAAGGTGTCTAGAAGTTGTAGGAGATCCTTGGTAGAATTTTTGGGGTCACCTATTTAAACTATCATATCATCAGCAACAATTAATAAGTGGAACTTCCTAAACTAAGAATTTTCTGTAAAGCAAATGGCAAGGTCAAGGTCAACAAATGAAATGGCAGCCTACAGAATGGGAAAAGATCTTAACCATCCCACATCGGACAGAGGGCTGATCTTGAAAATATACAAAGAACTCAAAAAACTAGTTGATGTGGGAGTGATTTCTTATCAATAAAGAAACTACCTAGGCCCATTGATAGGCCAACCCTTAGGTGGGTGGAGTACAGAATGCTGGGAGACAGAAGCTGAGTCAGAGAGTCACCATGATTCTCCCACTCCAGGCAGATGGAGGTTAAGATCATTCCTGGTAAGCCAGCTCGTGGGATACACAGATTATTAGAAATGGGTTAGGTCACTATGTAAGAGCTAGCCAATAATGGGTCAGGCAGTGTTTAAAAGAATACAGTTTCCATGTAATTATTTCAGGGCATAAGCTAGCCATGCGGGCGGCCGGGTGCCGGGGACGCAGCCCCGCTGCTCTTATTACTACAACTAGTCATCAAAAGAACAAATAATCCAGTAAGAAATGGGGTATAGGCCTAAACAGAGAACTCTCAACAGACTAATCTAAAATGGTTGAAGGATACTTATGGAAATGCTCAGCATCCTTAGCCATCAGACAAATGTAAATCAAAACAACTCTTAGATTCCGTCTGACACCTGCGAGACTGGCCAAAATGAAAAACACTGATGACGACTTATGCTAGAGAAGATATGGGGTAAAGGGAACACTCCTCCATTGCTGGTGGGAGTGCAAACTGGTAGAGCCACTTTGGATATGAGTATGGTGATTTCTCAGAAAATTAGGAAATAACCTACCTCAAGACCCAGCAATACCATTTTTGGGGGGCATATACACAAAAGATGCTCAATCATATCACAAGGACATGTGTTCAATTATATTCATAGTAGCATTATTTGTTATAGCCAGAGCCTGGAAATAACCTAGATGCCCTTCGACAGAAAAATGGATAAGGAAAATGTGGTACATTTACATAATGGAGTACTACACAGAGATCAAAAAATGATATCTTGAACTTTTCAGGCAAATGGATGGAGCTAGAAAATATCATATTGAGCGAGGTAACCCAGACCCAGAAACACAAATATCGTATGTATTCACTCATGAGTGGCTTGGCTTTTTAACATAAAGCAAAGAAAACCAGCCTACAAATCACAATTCCAGAGAACCTAGACAACAATGAGTACCCTAAAATCTAATGTACATGGGAATCTAGACAACAATGAGGACATGGATTTAATGTACATGGGAAGTAGAAAAAGATAGGATCTCCTGAGTAAGTTGGGAACATGGAGACCATGGGAGAGGGTTGAAGGGGAAGGAAGAAGAAGGGAGGGGAGCAGAGAAAAATATAGAGCTCAATAAAAATAATTTTAAAAAAGAGGACTCTAACGTACCAAAGTGTGGTGTTTGCCAACAGGTCTCTAAACTGCTCAGGGCAGCCTACTTGTCCTAGGCCGGTGACTGCAATAGAAGAGGGGCTGAGACCCACTGTGGCCAAAGCATTTACAGATTTCTGGAGGGGTCTGAGGAGGGAAAGCACACAGGGAGAGTGCTGGACTCCTCCTCCTTCATCTGATTGTTGATGTGAGAGGCTTTGGTGCTCGCAACCATCAAGTCATTTCAGTGCTGGAGAGACATCAAGCAAAGCCAAGCCAGGCGGGACAGAGAACAGACCCAGGCCTCCAATATCTACTACTGTTTTTAACCAACTTGACAAGTCCTACACCCAATCTTCTTATTACATAATAAAGTTAAGAGTTCTTACTGTCAAATCCCTGCCAGCCATGCTGCTGTTGAAGCCCTCGTGGGTGACTGGTCTTTGTAAACAAGTACTGGGAATGCTACTGAAGCTCACAGAACAACATGAGAAGCCATGAGTTTCCATTAACCCAACACTTTAGAGCCAGAGGCCTGCCAACCTCAGACTCCCACTAGGGGTTCTGGCTCGAAATCTTTCCATCTCAGAAAATACACCAGCAGTATCTGCCTCCCCTGCCGGCTCCTTCCCACTGCCATCAGCCTGTGCAGTGGAGAGGACAAAGAATGACAGGTGCCTCCTGCAGAAAGAAGAAAGGAAAGGAAGCAAAGCCTCGGAGGCCCTGAGCCACCAAGCAAACCCAAACCGCATGGTCCACCCTTTGGCTTAACAATGCTCTTCTTTGTACTACCCCTGACAGCAGTGTGGAGAGGTGGAAGACACGGGCCCTGGAGGGGACAATTCCGCTTTCAAGTTATGGCTGGACCACTTTACAAGAGTGTTACTTTAGGCCAGTCCCTTGATCTCTCTGAGATTCACTGCTTTCATCCATCAAATGAGAAGAATCACCTCTGGCCTGCTTCCTCCCGGGGTTATAATGTGGATGGCAAGGGCAAAGGCACGTGACAGTCCTTCTCTGCTGCTTATTAGAACAGATGTCCGGAAGGCAGACATGGTCCCCCCATGACGGGCAGGAGACTGAGGACATTAACGGTCCTTAACACGAGCCTTGCAATAATGTTTTTGCTTTCGATAAATTTATAATTTGTACCTTGTAAATACTAACATTCCCCCCTCTGAATGCGACTCTGAAGGTTAATGAATGAAATACCTGATTTTCAAATCCCAGCAGCTGGTGTTAATTGGAAGCAAACACACTCCTTCAGGTTTGATCTATCATAACAAGACAGTCAGGTGACTTAACCTCAGAGCAGTTCACTCTTGCACCACCCGGAGCCCAGGGAAGATGGCAAGCATTTCAAAGGCTTTGGATATGTTCCTGTGTTCTTGTTCTGTTCCTGGGCTCCTCCACCCTCCTGTTTTGGAAAAATAGCAAGCAAGAAGGAGGAGATGGAGCAAAGGAAATTTAAAGGGACAAGAGGGAATGTTTTTAAATAACCCAAAAATATTAAATCCATAGATTTAATTGAGAACAACCCCAGAGATTGCTGGCACTTGCTACTGAAGTATGAGGGAATCATCGGCGGCCTTTGGAAAAGTATGACCAGAAAGCATAATTAAAGGGCCAGAATGGTAAATGCAGGGTCACTAAAAGAGACAATAGAAAAATAGTGGGGATGTATAGATTAAATATATAACCCCCATGGTTCCAAAAAATGAAAACACAGACACACGCAGACACACGCAGACACACACACACACACACACACACACACACACACACACGGTGCTGTAAGAAGACTTACAATAGAGCCTCCTGACAGAGTGACAGGGTGGATTCCAAGTTCTAAGGCCCCTGTGTGGGTACGATTGGGATTAAACTCAGAAGTTTCTATGGGCTAGGGAAATCCCGTGTTGCTAAGACATGTCTCCAACCCTTGCAGAATTTTGTGAAAGCAAAACTCTGGAATTTGTGTCCCTCCCCATGGAGTCAGAAGTTACCGGAGAAGGAGATTGCTCTAGAAACCTCCTCTGTAAGAGTCTCTATTCATTCCCCATGTAGAGTGTGCAGTCTCCTTGCTCAACGTTTTACTGTGTTTCTCTTGGGTCTTCATCCTTGGTTTATTTCAAGTCAGAACAATCCATTACAGACTTGACAGTAAGACCCTACCACTGAAGATATCACATGCATTAGTCACAGGACACGGAGAAATCAAGTTGGTACGGACCGGGAAGTTTCTTACCTGCAGGCTGGCTTTCAAAGTACCAGAAGGTTCTATGCAGTCTACCGAGGGCACAAGAAATCAGAGGTAGCCAGCTGTGAAGAAGGTGAACCTCATTAATGACTGGGGTATGTATTCTAACCAATTAAAGAAAAGAATAGCTAGGCAGGGTGGGTGGTGGTGGCAGGTGCCTTTTAATCCCAGCATTCAGGAGGCAGAGGCAGGTGGAGTTCAAGGCCACAGCCTGGTGTACAGAGTGAGTTCCAGTCAAAGCTACAGAGACACCTTGTCTCAAACAGCCAAAAAAACAAAGAAAGAAAAAAAAATGGAATAGCATAGCCCTGGCCTGGCCTCCCAACGTTAGTAATTTTGCCTGTCAACCCACCATCGTCATACCTGGAGAAGCATAAAGAACTTGCCTGGCTAGCTGTTTGACAACAGAAGGAGTTGGAGAGGTACTGTGCCTCTGCTCTCCCCCAAATCAAGATGCCTGCCCATCAAGTACTGACTTCCTGAAGTTGTCCTAAGAAATGCAACTAAAGGACCAATGAGATGACGTCACTTGCCTCAAAGCCTGACAACCCAATTTGGAATCCAGAACAGTGGTCCTCTGATCTCTCTGTGTGCCATGACATGCATGCCACTCCCTAAAAATTTAAATACCGTCCTGACATAAGACAACTAACTATCTACTCCTAACCCACGAGAACTCTTCCCATTCAATTTCACGGTTTTAGGAAGAGCCTTGGATGGGAGCTGGGAATGAAAGATTCAGATACAAGGTCCACCTTCTCAGGACACTTGCCTTGCTTTCTAAATCCTGTACTCATTCGCATGATGGAAACCAGCCTGCTTTTGAGAGGGCAGAGGCACCTTCTAGCTGGGAACCTGAACATATACTCAACGTTGAGCAAACATGGTCAGTTACTACTGTGGGTCTAGGAGGAGATATAAAAATAATTACAATATGGAAAATAAACAGAATTTAAACAAGAGAATTGTTAAACATAGAAAGAAATCTTTGATGTAGGACAATTTCAGGAACGTGGAGAGACAAACATGATTATATCATGGTAGGTTTCAGAGCAAATCATGGTTTCTTGTTAGACGCCTGTGAAGACCTTTGAAAATCTTCTCATTAAAAAACTAGGATTGTAAGTAAAGCAATGTGTGTTATAATTTTTCCCTGTTATGATTTTGATATGCTTGGCTCAATCAGCAGACTTATGAGATACAGAGTATTCCTCAGAGGTTAAAAACACTATCACGATGCTACTCTGATGAAATATTGATAAGGATATGATGAAAGACAGTTTAGAAATATTGTAAAGACGAGGATTTTCAGTCTTTCCCCGTTTTTCCTGATTACTCCAGAAATTTCGTTGATGGGGCTCCTGTGTGTCTCAAGTGTTCTCATGGGGACCAAGAGACAGCTTCTGTTTCCTTGGCTTTGGTCCTTCTGAGGGAGGACTTAGTATCTCTGGTGTCCTTGTGTGGACGCATGGGCATGAGTACTTCGAATTGTAACATTCTACTCCTGACTGCTTGGTCCTGACTAGCTTGGCCTCCTTTAATGGCTCTCTAGTGCCCCAAGAGAGGGGTCAAACACCATGGCAAAGTTTCCCGGCCTTCGTAGTGACTGCCTACTACAGCCTCATTCTTTAACCCACGCACATCCTGCTACCTGTTAAATCAGGATCTTCATTAGGTCTATAACAGGCTTTGTCTTAAGAGCCCACACCTGGAAAGGGTTCAAATCCTCCTTCCCTTCCTTCTAAACTCAGTTGAGATAATGTCTTTTCCTGAGAGAAATGTATAGGGGTGAGGAAGAACCAGGTATTCTGGAAGGGTGCTGGAGGTGTCTTTCTCTCTCTTTTTCTCTCTCTCTCTCGCACACACATACACACACACCACTGGCATCTTTTCTATAGCACCTTACTTGCCCTCATCCCTACTGTGTGTCCATCCCCATTGTATGCCCACGCCGTTACTGAAAGAATCTTCCACACCTGCCTTTGTCGCTAGGGTAACCGAGAAGAAGAAAGCACCATCACTGAGTTTCTACGACACTACCTAGCACAGGACCACTGTGTATTCAAAGTCTGTCTTACTTGTTTGTTTGCTTTTTCTTTTTGATTGAACAAAATAATCCAATACCCATTTCACTCTACTTTGTCCCAAATCTCCTTGCTCATCACTCACAGAGGCATCCCGGACCTTGACAATAAGATTGTGTCACGTCAGAGGCAAAATCAATAGGCTTCTCTTGAGAAGGGTTGCTTTGATTAAGCAGAGGGGACCCTAGAGAGTACAGGATCCAACCCCCTTCTGCCAGGATGTGACAGAACATTTCCATTTCACAAGAGGGGAGCGGCTCCCAGGGTTCCTGGAGAGGGCAGGGTCAGCGGTGAAAACACAAACATGTTTCTCTTTGACTTTGGCAGGACTGTAATTGCCTACCCACATAGGCAAGAGATAATGTAGAATCTTTTGGATGGAATTCTTGAATAGCCAAATTAAAATGTTGAGGATGTGGAAGGGACAGGCACTGTTCGTGCATGTGTGTGTGTGTGTGTGTGTGTGTTTGTGTGTGTGTGTGTGTGTGTGCTCTACTTTTCAAAACAGCATTTGGAAGCCTAGCTTCTACACTCATAATTGCTCACAACATTTGCACATTTGCATGCTTGCACACACACATGCACACAATTAAAACAAGTCTTCAAATATAAATACAAAACAATAAATTTAAACTATTGATCAAAACAATATATCTTATATATATCTTAATGAAAGAGCTAAGCACAATTTCTAGATACTAAGATGCTAAAAAACTGAAATGAAAGACTTATAAAAATGAGTTGACTAAAAGTTCAAATTCAGATAAGAGAGAAAGACAATAGGTAAGTATAATTCATAGGTAACTGAACTATGGCAAAGGAAAGATCTAAATTGTAGCATAGAGAAAAAAGAGATGGAAATATTAACTATGTTAAAGAAATGATCAAAATAAAATAAGAAGATTCATCTCATATATATATGGTTTGACATGGGAAATGAGCCATGTAGAATTTGGGGTGATATAATCATAGGAAATCATTATCAGGAAACTTGAGCATGAGCAAAATTCCTGACCCCTCAGATTTCAGGTCATGATATCATCCATGCAGAAGAGGGCAATATAAACTATAGAAGCAGTGTAATAAAATTTCATAATGACCAAACATAAAGAAGATCACCGACATATCAAGGAGGAAAGGAAGATTGCTAAGTAAGCCATTTCCAACCAACAGCCAAGAAGCCACTGAAGAAATGGCAAAAGTAGGTAAAGCTATTATTGTAGAATTCAATCCTCAGATATAGTATCAATTGATACAGACTAGAAATAGAAAAGTTATTCATGGATACCTACTAAATAAAAAATTTTTCAGTCCATATGAATTGTAGCTAGAGGTACAATAAGATCCATTTTAAAAAGTAAATTTGACTGAATTATAATGGCATAGTTTAGTGGTTCTCAACCTGTGGGTCACAATCTCTCAGGGGTCAAATATCAGAGATCCCTCATATCAGATGTTTGCATCGTGATTCAACACAGTTGCAAAATTACAGTTATGAAGTAGCAATGAAAGTCATTTTATATTTGGGGTCACCATACCATGAGGAGATGTATTAAAGGGTGACATCATTAGGAAGTTTGAGAACATTTGAGAACCACTGGGATAGATGAGTAAAAAGATGTTGAGTAAGAACTAGATAAAGACATGGCTAAGAAAAGTGTCTACCAGATAAACCAAGACTATGCAATTTAGAGAAAGTGCATATAAGAGAAAATTCAAACACAGTAGTCAGTGACAGGTGATACAGAAAAGGATGCCTGGGCTGTCAGGTCCTGAATTTATGAATTAAGGTATTCTTTAAATAAAGAATGCAAATGCAGCCAACAAAATAGAGGAAAGAATATAAAGATAGACGACTATCATGATGGACATGGCAGCACACACTTTTAATCTCAGAATTCAGGAGGCAGAAGCAGGCAGTTCTCTGTGAGCTGGAAGTCAGCCAGTACTACACAAGTTCTAGGCCAGCCATGGTTGGTCTAATAATAATAATAACATAATGAGATCCCATTTCAAAATGTAAAAGAAGGACAAAAAGAAAACAAAGAAAAATTTTCAAATTATCAATTTACCAGAAGATAAGCAAAAAAGGAATACAGTAGGAAAAGAAACCTGCTAAGTATACAGCAAACATAAGCCAAGAGAAGTAAATCCAAATAATAAATTAATAATCATAAGAAGCATAAATTCTTGGAATGTGCCTTTTAACGAGAAATAAGACTAAAAAACACATGCAAGCAAAATAGCTGAAGATGAAGGAATAGGAAAAATACACAATGACCATCAGGCAAATACAATCAAGTTATTATAGATAAAGAACCAGGTAGGTAGGCCAGAGGGGAAAGCAGTGTTAAGAATAAAGACAATTATCATACTACCTAGAAAAATTTTTTAAAAACCTTTTAAAAATATCACAGCAATTTTAAATGTATGACATGGTAAATTAAGCTTTAAAATGTAAAGCAAAAACTGAGAGGAAAAACAAAAAGGCATAAATTCATAGTCATAATAGGTAGGTTTTAATGAACACATCTGGTCAACCAATTTGTAAAAAAGACACAAAAATTATTATGTTCATCTTTGTGCTGAACCTTAGTATGATCTGATTAACACACTAAAGAACCTATGTGCTGTTTAGATATACATGTGAAAATTCAAAGATTTGGTCAGGTTTTAGAAAGCAACAAATATCTGTACATACTGAAGCATTAATATCATTAGATACACTTTCCAGCCACATTAGAAAAGGAAAGAAAGAAAAATCAGCAGCAAAAGAACATTAGGAACTTACCTAATCTACCAATTATAAACCACACTTTTAATTAACTCCGGAGCCAAACAAAGGCAGAGAATCTTCGAATACAGTTACAAATGTATGATAGCGGAGACAATCAAAGTGTAGGGTGCATCGCCAGCAGGTTCTTATGGGATTTGTGGTCCTATCTGCTTATGTGTCAATCAGGAAGGCTGAAAAGCGGCTGAGCATTCAGCCTTAGCAAGGAAGATAAAACCACAATAAAGCAAAGGGAATGAATAGGAGGAATGACGGGATACATGAGCAAAGCAAAAAGCAGAACTACAAAGCCAATTTTGTCATCCATCATGTGCAACAAGAAAGAACATTGTTGCAAGATTAATGAAGAAAGTAAACTGGAACAATTACACGAAACTGTGGGATCCCAGAAAACAACAGCATAAAGGAACAAATCATGCCCAAAACCTGAAAAATTAGACAAAAGGACTTCCTAGAAAATTGTAATTTAACGAAATTGATTTGAGAAGGAATAGTCTACTCCATGGTCTATTACTTGGTAAATTAAATGAGTAGTTTGAAATAGGGTGGTTTCATAGCTTGATCATACTGTATTTAGATGCTGTTGCTTATGAAACAATGTCACCACTATGATGCCTTTACCTGGGGGCACGATGATGCAATCCGAAATTACACAAGAAAGCTCATATTTGAAGCCAGATTCTATTCTTAGTATTTTTAATTAAAAAGTATCATCAGGCATGGTCACTGCCTCAGAAAGATTCACAGTCTACGAAGATCATTCATACACAGAGGTAAAGACTGTGGTGCAGATCATTCTGAGAACCGTGAAAATGGACATAGCCATCCTGTGTTCCTTTTACCCAGAGTGGGCACTGAATTGAGGATCTTGTCTACATGAGGCAAGGGCCTCATCATCAGAAACCTTATTTTACTGTTGAGAAAGGGTGAGACTAAATTGTCCAGGCTGGCCTTGAACTTGTTATATAGGTCAGGCAGGCTGGAACTGGGAATCTTTGATGTCTCAGGCTCCCAAGCAGCTGGGATTCCAGGCTTCTACCACCATACATGGGTAACACAGTAACTTAGGATCTTCCAAAATTCAACACTGCACTGACAGTGACGATGTCACATTTTGCTTATTTGTATTAAGATATTCAAGTTTTGATTTTGAAACAATTTTGAGCTTAGAATCTCCAATAGCAACACACAAATCCAGTCAAACCAAACCAACTCAAAACTGAAGGGCTCATTCAATCCCCCCCTCCCCATCAGCAGGAAAACTGTCCCTGATTCAATACCTATAGGGGGCAGATCAAAGAGAAGGATTTCTTTATCATTCTGCCATCTTAGCAATGCAACCCCAGAGCTTGGAAGGAGGAGACAGTTTGTCAACAAATGGTCAGAAAACAGCTTTATTGTCTCACTTTGTCTCCTTGGGCAGTTCTGCTCTGGCCCTGCCTCTCTAATGGCCTCACACTTTAGCTCTTTCACAGCCTAAGGTGTCTCTGGAAGACTCCAGAACAGGTCCCTTTCATTGATGCTACTCACAATCAGATAAACAGCAGACAACCTTTCTCCCTTATTGCTTTGACTTTTAAAATAACTTTCCTAACAAGCCAGAATTCTAGAATATGCTCTCTAAGAAAAGCGTGACAGACAGAAAGCTTGCTGTTCAAACATCTCTGCCCAGCTAGCAGTGGTTTAGGGAAAATGACCCAGAGACACTCTCTACTACCATGTTCTCTCCACTACAGACCATCTTGGGCCTCCAAATAAAGAAAGCTGCCCCTTTCCATTTCACCCTGGCTTTCTTGGCTGTCCATTTTGGCTGTAGATAATGTCAACTTCGGGTTGGACTGAAGGAAACCTGTATTCTGAACGTACTTTTTCTCAATGCAGGCATCTCAAACCTGTTATTTGAGAAGAAAATGAATGCTATTATAGTAAGTGTTGATGGTAGAGATTTCTCTATGTAGAATATTTTACAGTCCTAAGTGAACATTTCATGTAGTGCCAGAGCAGAGACAATATCTAGATTACCTACTTGCTGGCTGGTTAAGGTCAAACAGAAGTTTAGGAGTATTTTTCAACTCCCAAGCCTTTTTCCTGTCCTTGCTTGGCACATCCATCCATCCATCCATGCATCCATACACGCATCTATCTATCTGACTATCTATCTATCTATCTATCATCTATCTATCTATCTATCTATCTATCTATCTATCTATCTATCTATCTATCTATCTATCTATCTATCTATCTATCTGCTATATTGCCCCAATAGTGTTCACCTAAGTGACTAATCTTCCTAGGAGATGTTAGGTTTTTGTCACTGTTTAAATTTATTCAATGAACTTTGCCACCATTTAGGTATATAATGGTCCTAAGAGGCTTTTTATGTTCAAAGTTTTGTTTCCAGCTGGTGCTGCTATTGGGAGAACTAGTTAAGGGAAGGTTCAGGGAATTATCAATATTTTAAGACACGAAGATGGTCCTCTAATTTCTCAATGAGAAACAAAGGCTGTGATGTAGGCCACATTCTAGGACTTGGTGATGTCACCAGAAAAAGAAAAACCGTCTGTCTGTCTGTCTGTCTGTCTATCTATCTATCTATCTACCTATCATCTTCTATCTATCTATTTATCTACCATCTATCTCTATCATCTATCATCTCTCTATCGTATCTATCTATCATCTATCTATCTATCTATCTATCTATCTATCTATCTATCTATCTATCATCTATCTATCTATCTATCTATCTATCTATCTATCTATCTATCTATCTATCTATCATCTATCGTATCTATCTATCTATCTATCATCTATCTATCTATCTATCTATCTATCTATCTATCTATCTATCTATCGTATCTATCGTATCTATCTATCTATCTATCTATCATCTATCTATCTATCTATCTATCTATCTATCTATCTATCTATCATCTATCTATCTATCTATCTATCTATCAATCATCTATCTATCTATCTATCTATCTATCTATCTATCTATCTATCTATCTATCGTATCTATCTATCTATCATCTATCTATCTATCTATCGTATCTATCTATCGTATCTATCTATCGATATCTATCTATCTATCATCTATCTATCTATCTATCTATCTATCTATCTATCTATCTATCTATCATCTATCTATCTATCATCTATCTATCTATCTATCTATCTATCTATCTATCTATCTATCTATCTATCGTATCTATCTATCGTATCTATCTATCTATCATCTATCTATCTATCTATCTATCTATCTATCTATCTATCTATCTATCTATCTATCATCTATCTATCTATCTATCGTATCTATCTATCTATCGTATCTATCTATCTATCTATCTATCTATCTATCATCTATCTATCTATCTATCTATCTATCTATCTATCTATCTATCATCTATCTATCTATCTATCTATCTATCAATCATCTATCTATCTATCTATCTATCTATCTATCTATCTATCTATCTATCGTATCTATCTATCTATCATCTATCTATCTATCTATCGTATCTATCTATCGTATCTATCTATCGTATCTATCTATCTATCATCTATCTATCTATCTATCTATCTATCTATCTATCTATCATCTATCTATCTATCTATCTATCTATCTATCTATCAATCATCTATCTATCTATCTATTCATCTATCTATCTATCTATCGTATCTATCTATCGTATCTATCTATCTATCTATCTATCTATCTATCTATCTATCTATCTATCTATCTATCTATCTATCGTATCTATCTATCGTATCTATCTATCTATCTATCTATCTATCTATCTATCATCTATCTATCATCTATCTATCATCTATCTATCTATCTCTCATCTATCTATCATCTATCTATCCAATCATAGGTAGATCACAACTCAGGAGAACAACAATAACTCAGGCAAACAGTGCCAGGATCCTCTCAGAGTAGCCCAACATCCCAGCCCAGCTTTCCAGGAACATCCACATGAATAATAGTAAAAATAAAACATGTTTTCATGCTGTTTATTAGAAATGAGCCAGTCCTTTGAAAGGGGATGGGTGCTTACCAATTTACAAAAGACACTTATTCTATCTTTTGTTTCCCCTTTTGCTTCTAGTAGAACTTGAAAGGGACAAGTTGATTCCATCTTTCAGTGCTTTCAAAAATATTCTTTTATGGATGAAGAAAGTATGGAATATATACATATTAGAGTACTACTCAGCAGTAAAAAACAAGGACTTCTTGAAGTTTGCAGGCAAATGGATGGAAATAGAGAACACTATCCTGAGTGAGGTAAGCCAGTCCCAAAAAGAGGAACATGGGATGTACTCACTCATATTTGGTTTCTAGACATAAACAAAGGACATTGAGCCTATAATACGTGATCTTAGAGAAGCTAAATAAGAAGGAGAACCCAAAGAAAAACATATAGGCATCCTCCTGAATATTAACCTTCATCAGGCGATGAAAGGAGACAGAGACAGAGACCCACATTGGAGCACCGGACTGAAATCTCAAGGTCCAAATCAGGAGAAGAAGGAGAGAGAGCACGATCAAGGAACTCAGGACCGTGAGGGGTGCACCCACACACTGAGACAATGGGGATGTTCTGTCGGGAACTCACCAAGGCCAGCTGACCTGGGTCTGAGAAAGCCTGGGATAAAACCGGTCTTGGGAAAAAAAACATAGAGACAATGAGGATTACTGAGATCTCAAGAACAATGGCAATGGGTTTTTAATCCTACTGCACGTAATGGCTTTGTGGGAGCCTAGGCAGTTTGGATGCTCACCTTACTAGCCCTGGATGGAGGTGGGTGGTCCTTGGACTTCCCACAGGGCAGGGATCCCTGATGGCTCTTTGGGCTGAAGAGGGAGGGGGACTTGATTGCTTGATTGGGGGAGGGGAAGGGGGAGGGAAATGGGAGGCGGCGGTGGGGAAGAGACAGAAATCTTTAATAAATAAAAAAAATAAAAAAAGTTGAAAAAAATAAAACTCCTAATACATGAACACATAAAAAGAAAGAAAAATATCAAATATAGTGTTATCTGGTTTCTGATATAGCAGAATATTCTCTCAGGCAATTCACCCAGTCAAAGCTCCAGATTAGATTGATACCAGCCTGCGCATTTTATCTCTGTAAACCCAGCATTAGGTCCCAACACAGTAGGAAGTGTACCTGTGGCCCCAAATCCAGAACAGCCCTATGGACCAAAGCATGGTTCTACATACTAAACTGTGTCTTACAAGCCTACAATATTTTAAACCCAAAATCAGATATCTCTAAGTCTTTCTTAGTTTACTAAAGTGCTAAACTAATGTTTTGGATTGAATGAGAATGGTCCCCATATACTCATATATTTAAATGTTGCTTCTCCAATTGGTAGAACTGTTGTGTATAGAATAGAAGGTGTGACCTTGTTGAAAGATGCGTGGCACTGGGGTGGGTTTGAGCTTTCAAAAGTCTATACCATTTTCAATAAATTCTCTCTCCCTGTGGAAAAAAATAAAAAAAAATAAAGGAATTTCTAAGTGTCAAAAAAATATTCTTTTGTGCAATAATCAGATAAGATGGAAAAACAGCTGGTAGGAATATTTCAGAATATGCCCAGATTTGAACTCACATGGTATGTTCAGAAGCTCTGGTCCCTAGTAAATTCCTAACCCTCTTAACACCTCTGAATTTTTCTTAAGTAAAATGGGTTTGGTGAGGATTAAAGATCTCTTCAGAATTCCAGGTTCCTATTAAGAGTTTAACCAGTCATAGCTTTAGTACATCACAAATCGATTATACTTCCTGATACCTGTTAGATGTTTTTTTAATTAATTAATCTCAACATAAAAGGATGCTAAGAATCTCCCGCTAGTGGGGAGCAGTTGGAAATGTTCCTGGGCTTTTTAAGATTCTGTGGGAAATCAATATACATTGCAAAAAAAAAATGTTGAGTATTTAACAGTCAGAGAGTGGAAGGCATGGGGCTGGCTACTTTTTAGAAAATGTTCTTTTCTTTCCTCCTTGTGTGGGTTCCAAATGAGGATCACAGGTCTACAGAAAGCCAGGTAGTGTGACCATGGCAGAGTCCACTTTTTGTAGACTCTGAGCAGAGTGGGTGGCAAAGGGGAAGCATCACAGGGAGAAAGGAGGAGATCTCCAAGGAAACCAGAGCATATAAACCCTTCCTCTGCATTTCTCCAGGGTGAGAAGAGCCTTGCTATCTGTCCTCTGTACGTCTCAATGGTGTGGGATACATTCAAGGTCCTTGGTGCCTTCCATAATGGGATTCTCAACAGACGAGCTGCACAATATAATTATGTACACGAATTCTGCCTTCTTTGCACCTGGCTGAATATTTCATACCTAAGAAAGTGTATAAAGCTTGGTGGCCTTGGTGTTTGTTTCTTATCCTGGGAGCTTACTTCTTCAGCCTGAAAATCTCACAATTAAGAGAAGAAGGGCTTTGATATTCAGTTTCAACTTCGAACTGTAGTTTATTTTAAACCTGCTATCTCATTAATTTGCAGATTGGATTTACCATCTTATGTATTTAACACACGCTACTTTCTGAAAAGAAAGCTGAAGCATTGTTTTCCATAAAATGCTAGCCTCAGAGCTAACATTTCATTTCGGCCTTGACATCAGCCCTAGCTTATCTCCAGATAAAATCCTTTTACTTGAGTTCAAGGGATCAGAGAAGAGGAGCATCTTCATTACTTTTCCTGTTGCTGTGGCAAGTTGTGTGCAACATGACCAAGGCAACTTAGAGGAAAGAGGAGTTGACTTTGACGTAACAGTTCTAGAAGGAGAAGAGTAGCACATCATGGTGGGGAAGCTTACCGACATGTGGCAGCCATGGTATCAGGAGGTACCAAGGAGGCTGAGAGTTCACATTCTCACCTGCAAGCAGGATGCAGAGAGCACACAGGAGGAAGTGGAAGGCACTTAGCCACACTCAGAGCTCACTGCCAGGGACAGGCATGCTCCAGCAAGGCTCCACCTCCCAAGAGCTCCCCAAGCTTCCCAAGCAGCACCACCAACTGGGACAAAATGTTCCAATGTGGTAAAATGGTAAAATGTGGGAACATTTCCTCTTTAAACCACCAGAAGGGGTGAGGAGAGAACATTGGAAAGTGAGTCTTCTGGGTTTTGTGATTCTAAACATCTTTCAAATGGCTAAAAGGTTTTATATAAATTTTTACAATTGATGGAACACTGACTTGCTAGACACAGTCAATGAGATGTTACTTTTACTTTGTATGCACTAGCAATTATTAAAGGCTGTTCCCATAATTTCCCCAACTACTGTTTATAATAATTCAGAGAATGAGGTATTATTGACTCATGAAAGGACAGTGACTATGTCCGAGTGTCAATGTATTCCTCAAGCCCTACGGCTCCTAAGTACCAGAGGCTGAATCAAACTCACATCTGTCTGTAAACTTACACTCAATAATGCTGTAGTGAGATTGACCCACGGCATGAGCTACTTAGGCAGCAAAGACGATTCTCATTCACTTTAAGTCTCAGAGTTGGCATTGACTCAGCTGTACCTCCTTGTCTTTCCGAGCTCCTGGGAAAGGAACAGACTTTGCATGTCTTGTGTGGGTAAGAATGGCTTCCTTCCACACGTGGCTCATTGTACAGAGCACTCCACGGGCCCAGGTGCATATCGCTGTGGGTGGGAAGGGGAGGTGAACACATAAAAGACTCACAGAGAAGGCAGGGAACGTCCTGGACCATACAACCTGCCAAACCAAGTTATCCCTCCAGGCAGAGCGTCTCTGCATTTGATCACACCGTGTCCATGGTTTGGAAATCTGACACCATCCTACAAATGCAGCATTCCTGTTGTTGATCAGATACTAATCCCAGGTTTGTCTTCAAATTGCTTTATGCAAAAATGCAGATGAAAGAGAAATTTCATTTTCGAGCTGAGTAAGTTTCAGGGCTTAGCTGAATTCTTTTTTGCTAAACACACTCTATGCTTACTTTTCTAAATATGCTCACAGACATGGTGTGAGACTTATACTTAGTCTAAAAATCCTGATGGTCACAGTTAAACAAATCCCCTGGGTGAAGGACAGCCACAAATTCTGGCCACGTTTATTCAATGATTCCAGCCAAGGCCCACAAGTCCAATCTACCCTTTCTGCTTAGCCACCATTTGTTGAAACAGTCATTGCGTCATTGACACACTAATTGATGTTTTGCATGTTCCCACGGACCCTTTGAAATGCATCAGAGAGCAGCAGGGCCAGCCGTCATGACGCTTGCATTGCTGATGGGATGGCTGCTCCAACTGCTTTAATGTCAACATGTGGAGAGTAATTTGCCATGGAAGGAGAGGAGCCACTAGAATGTTCTTTTTTTTTTCTTATCACAAAGTAAATACCACAGTATATTGAATTAATTTAAGGAGCAACATTCTAGGGAGGACAAAAATATGACTTTCCACTCTAGCTACACATCAAAACACATCTCTGTTTTGTGAATGCACTATATATGTGTGTGTGTATATATATGTATATATACACATGTGATGAACATCATTTCATTTCATGGTGGACTAGACAATGACTGGCATCTATATTAGGGTGAAGAAGGTCAAGGGATGACAAGGGTAGTGGGGATTGCATGATGAACCATACAACACCCAATACAGAGACAGCACTGGTGGTGGGCAATTTTATGTGTTGACTATGTCCAAATCCCCATTATTCAAACAGAGCAAATATAGGAGTCTCAGTGAAAGCATAGGCTAGCTACAATTGATGCCGACGACTGGTTGGCTTGGGTAGGAGATATTGCCTCTGACAATCTGAGAGAACTTGATTCAATCAGTTGAGAAGCTCACGAGGGGTTTAGAGGCATAGCTAAAGGAAAGTTCAGAGCTGTGGAAATCTGCATTTACCCACACCCGAGGGCAGCTGGTACCACCCAACACCCTGATTGACCCTTCTTGACCTTACTTAGCCAGGTGCCATCACAGGGTAAATCAATATTTGGTGATAAGTCTTAGGTAGATAGAGAGAGAATAATAATCTTCCCAGGACTCAGCTTCTACGGCTGATGAACGTGAAGATGATGGCATCTGACTAGCGGACAGTGTCACAGAGAGAGTCACACACCAAGCTGATATTACCTTGGAAGAGGGCACTTACGTTCTGAATTATGGTCTTCCATTGTTCTTGTTAGCATTTCTGCATATCCATTCTTAATACAATATGTGAGAGTGCAATAACTAATTAAATACAGAATAATGTCCTAGGAAGAATAGAATTGCTTTAGATAACCCAAAGGCAGCCTTTATCTGGGCTATGTGAAAATTATTCATTATAGATTTCTGATTCTGGAAATAAAGAGAATCAGGGAATTTGCTATAAGTCTGTGTCTCCTAGTAATGTTTTGTACATTAGTCTTATTGAAAATCTTCACAAAAGCTGTTTACTCACAACATTTGGGTGTGAAAGAGTATTAAATGGACAGAGAGATTAGCTCAACTATGCTAGGAGGAAGAAATGAGCTACACGTAGTGCGTGCACATGCGTGTGTGTGCGTTTGTGTGTGCGTATGTGTGCACACGTGCAAGCGTGTGTGTTTTTGATAAGAGAATTAAAAAAATAGTAACAAATCGTAACAGCTGATTTTGCTTAGTTACTGAATGAAACAAATAAAAAAGAAGGGATTAAGATGATTCCAGCTCTGATGATTAGATGGCATTAAATCTTTCGGCTAGTAAGAAGATACCATTTTTGTTGTGGTTGAATTATTATGAGGCATTTGAAGGAAAACTGACAGACTTTGTATAATTTGCTCTGGATTCTAGTGGGCCACAAGGACTTATGTTCTAATTTTTTTTGTGTGTAGCAAAATTAAGATACTATAAAGAGAAGAAAGTGTGAAATGTTATAACTACACCGACACTGAAACCAAATGACTGGTTAGGGTCCCTGGTAAGACAACTGCCACAGACCTTGGAGCAAGGTCCTAGAAGGGTGAGCAAACACAGATTGTCTGGGAAGGAAAGATCCCAGTTCAAGTCCCTAGGATTTCTACTAACAGAGAGCAATCAAATGTCTCTGCATCAGATGGCAAGACACATAGGGAAACAGTCCATCGTGAAGCTGTAGCGCTTATCTTTTCCTGCTGGGAAAGTTACCCAGAATGCAGCAGAGAGGGGCAGGGACACACTTGCAAGTAAAGTACGGAGATGTGAAGGGTTAGGGTAAGCCTATGCCTTCTCCATAATTGGAGTCCCAGAGGGAAACAATGGAACAGAGGAGAAACACTCTAAAAGAAAAGGACTCTGCATTTTCCAGACTGACAGGAAGTGGAAACTCTCAGATCGAGAAGCATATAATTTATTAGAGAGCATAAATGAAAAGAAATGCACCCTTCCAGACAAGAGGATATGAAAGTACAGAATGTGGAAGATAGGAGGACATTTTAAAGCAAGGAAGAGGAAAGAGCAGCCGCCTGGGATGGAAGAGGAGACAGGCTGGGAGGTTGGAACTGACATGGATGCAAAAATGACTTTAAAACATTAAGAGAAAAACATTGTAACTCATGTGTCCAGGGAACAAGGCTTAAATAAAGACAACTTTGGAAAACGCAAAAGCTTACTTCACTATAGGCTAAGTGACAGTCCTATTTCAGCAGCAGAGCAAAGTGACTTCAGAGGGAAGGCTGAGAGGTTAAGAAGTCAAAGGAAATATATTAGCAGGTGTGCATGGAAGCTGACAGAAATACTGCCCGCATGTGCCGGTAGTGAAGCATTATTTCAGGGATCATAAAAACCAAACTGAAATAGTAAACAGTAACTGCCCCTGAGTCGAGGGAGAGATGATCAAAAGTAAGATAACAGGGTGGGCACGGTGGGATGTTCCCGCAGTCCCACTTCCCGGGAGGTGGGGCCAGGGGGATTAGGAGTGAAGCCACCTTGACGTACAGAGTAGAACAAACTTAGTGTCAGCCTGGGCTGTATGAGAACCATCTCAATGCAGAAAAATAAAAAAATAATAAACCAAAACTAAGCAACTCAGATACTTCCAAGTTCTCATCTTTCAGAGGAATTAAATATTAGTATTATACTGTGCTTCATTTGTATGATAAAAAGGAACCGCCTAAGAATCAATAGAGAATTTATGTGCTCCAAAGCACTGGTGTGTGTGAGGGGCATGGAATGGATGGGTCAGTACAAGTCAGCTCAGCAGCTCAAAAAACGGTGAGGGATCAATGCCGGAGAAAGAGGAGAAACGAAGGATAAAATCAGCTCATTCTCAGTGTACACAACCTAAGGAGGAAAACACTGACAAAGAGTGATTAAACCCCATCGCATAGTCGATGCTGTATTATGCTGTCTAATTTCAAAACATGGAGAAGGTAAGCCAATATGGAGAAAATACAAAGTCTTCACTCACTTGAAATGAAAAATAAAATATTTCTAAAATGCTCATGGTACTAGAAGAGGCAGCAACATTTAAAATATTATTAAAATATATTATTAAAATATATAACTGAGGAAATGCATAAGGACAAGGACTAGGGAGATGGTGAAAGGTACCTGTAGCAAGCCTGGTGACCTGAGTTCCAACCCTGGGACTCACAATCTAGAAGGATAAAATCGTCTTTTGTAAAGTGTTGTTCTCTGAGTTCCACATATGAGCACCCCCGCCAATAAAATAAAGTGCAAATTAAAACAATTATTTTAGCAGAAATGAGCAATGACAAAAATCGTAAATGCAAGACATTGTAGATTTTGGCTAACGTGACAATAAAGAGGAAGTTTTAGATCTCAGTGTTTCTGTTAGAAAAGGCTTACAGAGTTAGCAAGATGGCTCAGCAGACAAACGTGCTTCCTATAAAGTCCCACTGGTCTGAGTTCATTCCTCAGATGCTATATAAAGAAGGAAGAGAGAAGTAAGTCCAGGAAGTTGTTCTCTGACCTCCACATGCATGATGCATGCCATGCGTAGCCACAAAATACACACACACACACACACACAAATAGATTTTTAAAAGATGGCTTATAGTGAACAAGGAAAACATTCAATGACGCAGAATCATTAGAAAGTGGCAGAGAGAAAGAAGAAGGCTCACACCATAACATGTAAAAACAGTGAAGAGGAAACAAGCAGATCTAACTTGAAAAGATCAATATAACAGCTACAGCCTTCAGAGTTGATCAAGCAAATTATATAATAAATACTATTGGGACTGAAACCCCAGATAGAATAGTAGACAAAGCTACAGACCCAGATGGACAGATGGACAACTTTATAATATACATGGTAACATCAAAGTGTAGACCTGGCTACTATTTCTCTTTTTCCGAGAGGAAAGTTAAAGGTCACCATGTTATCATAGGGCAAACAAGGAGAAAACCTTGAAGACCCAAGGCCAAATCTGTCTTTAACTGCCTACCTTTTAACCTATAACTCACAACCAACTTCTCAAAGCAAGTAGTTAAAACACACACTCTGGAGTTCAAACAAGTTATAAAGAGGGTAGCAAAGCTCCACCTGCAAATATTTGACCTGTCACGGAGCAAGAGAAAGGGCTGAGTAGACTGGAGGATTGTAAGTGGATATCTGCCGAATTTCATCTTTCAGACCTTGGAAACTAGTTTCTTTCTGTGCATGTACGCATATGTGTTTGTGTGCGTGCTTATAATGTGTGTTACTATCTGGGAGTGTAAGCACACACATGCCATGATATGTGTGGAGGTCAGAGCATAATATCTGTGGCTACCCTAGTCTCTTATCTTCTGTTGTTCACCATCGTGTAACCCAGACTGCTTGGCTCACCAACTTCTGGAGATTCTGTCTTGGCCTCCCATCTTGTCATAGGAGCGCTGGGACAACAGGCGTGTGTTATTGCACCCAGAATCCTGGGGTCTTGGAGGATCTCAACTCACATCCTTAGAGCAGCACGGTGAGTACTTTATACATGGAGCCATATCTCTAGCATAAAATCTTCTCCATTTCACCATTTTAATCCCTTCATAGTCATTTATTATCAAGTCTCCACACATAGCTGCCTACAGGCTAATCTCTGAACATCTTTCCTTCTAGTTCTTAGCATCCCTCAGCACTTACAGTTGAACTCAAAATTCTTTAATTTAACTACTATGTACACAAGGCCTTACTTAGAGGTGCCAAAGGTCTTATCAGACAGAAAGGAACTTTCTAAAATGACCATAAAAATCTCAGACCTATTGTGCATGACCAGATCTGCAGGAAGTACATGTGTCCTCTGCTGGTTTGAAAATACACAGAAGGAAAAACAGAAATACGTCTGTGTTTAGTATTTAATAGCCCTGACGTGGGCAGTAAGTTATCATGGGATTCTTGGGAAAGAAGCTGTTCACTGACTATGAAGACAGTCATGGAGAGCTCAGGAATCTTCTCACAGAGTGTCGAGCTAGGCATTATCAGACATTCAAGCTGCACTGGGAATGTCAAACCATTCACACCTTGGCTACTTTTCCTCATCTCTTTCTTTGGCAGAGGAAGGAAACCCCATATCGACCTCGGGCAGCAAACTATCCCCATTTTGATGGGTAAGAGAATGGTAATTTTGAGCTGGCATACCTTGCCTTAAGACTCCTATAGATGGTAGAGCTAGACTTACGGTTTGAGTCTGCCTGGAAAGGCCATGCTCAGAAAATTGTGTAGTTTGTGCCACAAAATACCACCAGAAGATGAGATCTTACTTCCCCCTTAATTTTTTCTGTGTTCCTGCAGGCCTATCCTAATCAAGGAGACTCCCCGTCCTGACCCTAACTCTTCTTCCAGCCAACAGGGTTTTCTACTTCTTGCCCTGCTCGGCACATCCATGTCTGAGGTTGGCATTCTGTCCATTTTCATACTCTCATTTTCATTCCCATTCTCGCCACCTGGGCTTACGCAACCTTCCATCTGGACCACAGTGATTCTCTCCTTAGAGCGTTCACATTGACTTCAAACATCCCCTGTGCAGAACTGAGCCTCCCATCGCCACCCTTCCTACTGAATTGTAAGGCTCCATGGCCATGGAGCCTACAAAACTGCCTGGGCTGTGTTGAAGGATGTGGGGTTGGGTGCCGAGGTGCTCACCCAAGTCAAGAAAGTTATTCTTTCAACCCCCTGCTGCTTCTTCTGACAGAGGCCTTTCTTTCCGTCTACTTCCTCAGCAAAAACAAGTGTTTCAGGAGACCTGTGATGCGATTACTCATGTTCCTTGGACATGCCGGTGCACAAGAGTGTGCAACACTACACTAAATCATCTAGAACGCATACCTTTGTCTCTTGTACCTAGGGTCAAACCACAGGACTAGTAGTAGGCACTCCATAGATATACAGGAAATGTTTGGGCAACAAATGACCAAGCAGTTAACTCCTTCAAGGCAGGGCTATACTTCTTATGTATACTAAGCTAGTAGGTGCTGTTTAATGTGTGTTAGCTAAAGGAATAAATTAACCAATTGAGATGGAATGAATATACAGGATGTAGTCAACGCTATTGGACTGGTGACTTCTATTTTATTACTAGCAATTAGAATGGCAGTCTCCCACCTTTGACTCCTGGCACACAATTCTAAGCTATCGAAGGATGTTTAAGGAAACTAGAACTGGAGATTTTTTTTGTAGATTTCAAAAGGCTAAAAGATAACTTGTACTCAAGGGAAGGTTAATTAAAATGACAAATTGCTTGGCCTTTGGGTGGAATATACCGAATTAGTACATGATAACCTATTTATTGTGTTTTATGACCTGATCGACTGATGTATGTCTTTGATTAATAAAAATAAGGGGATAAATTAGTTCCCACTAAATAAATTCAGGTGGTCTGACACATTAAATCCTCACAAGCAGAAAGCCACACATTCAAAGTATCTGCCACTTCGCCTCTCTCCGTGAGGGAGCGGGTTGAAAGAGGAGGCGAGAAGGCCAGTTCATCTCAACCTGATTGGGGCTTGTAATTGACCTTCACTTGGAGATCTGCCTTTTGGTGTTTCTCCTCTCCCTTTACAATGAGGAGACCGATTCTAATTAAAAACTCTGGGAAGCAAGTTTTCTTTGCCTTCTCCATTTTTTTAATAACTAATGAGGCCCAGGGAGGGTAGGTGACCTTCCAGCAATTGCCGACCACACCACAGCCATCACTGGAACTCTCCTTTCTCAGTCCCAAGCCAGCCACTTAGTTCACATGGATAGTAGTTTCTCCTGATGTAATGAGGAAGAAAAAGTCCACGATGATAGTTTAACTATTGGTTCAACAAATATTTACAGTGCATATACCTACCGTGTGTCATTTGGGCTATGAGGACTCCCGCTGGGACAATGAAAGAGGGTCAAGATGTGAAGACGACTCCAGGGATTCTCAACCTCATTTCTTCTTATACCACACCATTGCCCTTTTCAAAAACCTGTACCTGTTTCTCACACAGAGACCAGGTACAAATACACTCAGCTTGCCATTGTAAGCATCCCATAGCACAGTCTACCTACCTGGCCTTCACAATGTTTGCAGGTCCTTTCAAGCTCTAGCTATGAGCAACGTGTGACTTCTTCTCAACATAACACCCACGTCCCTGTCTCTATCTATGTTCTACTAGTTTGAAAGGACTCATCCCCCTGCTGTGGAATAACCCTTCTGTGAAAATGGGATGCTGTCATTGTGAATAAAAAGCTGACTGACCGATAGCTAGGTGGGGTTTTCATGGCAGAGGGAATGCTGGGAAAAAGGGCAGAGTCTGAGAAGTCACTTGCGGATGCAGAGAGAAACAAGATGAATGTGCCGTGTTAAAAGAAGGTACTTCTACATGGCAGGGAGTAGATAAGAAATATGGGTTAATTTAGAGTGTAAGAGTTTGCTAGTAACAAGCCTGAGCTATCAGCCAAGCATTTATAAATAATAATATGTCTCTGAATGGTTATTTGCAAGCAGCTGCCGAGACCCAGAAAAACTCCACCTACCGTCTCCCCCTCTTTATTTGGTCCTCTTTGGGTGAAATGCTTTCCCTGAACTGA
The DNA here is from genome assembly GCA_963919715.1 of Microtus obscurus. Classification (NCBI taxonomy): domain Eukaryota; kingdom Metazoa; phylum Chordata; class Mammalia; order Rodentia; family Cricetidae; genus Microtus; species Microtus obscurus. The sequence goes on from CAWTZC010002521.1 coordinate 26,026,968, forward strand.
TAAAGCTCTTGACCTTAGGCTGTCTGCTAGATGATCATATCCTAGCCGGCGTCTACTACTAGACTGAATTCCACAGCACAGGACCAAGTGTTTCTCATCGGTCTGTCATTACAAATCATAACCTTATCAGTCTCTATAGATCCCATGTGCTGCTCCTGACTGGGTGCCAGGTATTACTTCCAAGGAAATGGCTTTTAGTTCATTTGATTCTGGTAGCAAACCGTAGAGAAGATTTCACGGGTACTTAGATTCACAGGTAAGACTCAAAACTCAATGGTACTTGGTACAAAGGTGTTACATTTACAAATTCAGGTGTCAATAATAATCACCCCTCCTCAATGAGAGGACATGAAAAACAGAGCCTCAGAGATGACACACTTGTATGTATCTCACAAAAATAAAATCATTATAAGAAACTGGGAAGGTCTGAGTATTCTTTGGCCACAGAGAGGCTGGGATCAAAAGAGAGGAAACTTAAACATGTCAAATAAGATAGTGAACTAGAAAGACATTGCGTGAGAATGTGGCTCACGCATCTCGAGATCTTCTGGAGGCAGAGAGGGAAAGAACAAATGTCCTCCAATCGCCTCTCAGTCTGACTGTGATGAGTCCTGAGGTGTCATTGACCGTGAGGGGACTCTTGGGGTATCTATAATGGTCTGAGACTGCCAAGGAGAAGGCTTTTTTTTTTTGATACACTTATAACTTATCCACTCTAGTTGGTGATCTCATTTCCTCATCCCCATATCCTAAGGGTGATGGAAAAGCAGACCAACACCACTGAAGAGCACTTAATATCTACCAAGAGACCGCAGCAGTGTCCACCAGTAGCGAGACTTTCTGTGTGGCAGCTGTGCTTGCTGTGAAGACCACAGATACGAACTCATGAGTGACTAGACAGGAATTACTTCACTTCAATATCAGGTTTGGAAATAGAAAAATTTACATTTCTTTTTGTTTGTGTGTGGCCATGGTGATAGAGCTCATGTAAGGAACACTGAGTTACAGGACACTGGGTAGCTGTTTTCTTGTCGTGCTCCTATGACATCATTGCTGCTGAGTGTCAGAGTTTGGGAGTTCAAACATTCCCTAAATTGTAATCACAGCAAAGGACACACACCCCATTTGTCACGGCTCGGTCCAGGCTTCAGCTAATGAACAAAATGTTATTTTTCCTCCACTCTGTTTCATTCCGGAACTATCACACTCCCAACTTCTACTTTATTGGTTTAGAGTAAATTATTCAGCCCTTCATTACCACACTATGAATGTTTAATTTTTGTCCTGATATTGTCACAGAGAAAGTGTGCCCTCACCTCAGCCGCTTCTGCCTCTGGTGTGGCTCACATGCGACTTGCACAGAGGCCCTGAGAACACACAGCCTTTGCCTGAGGCTCCCCCAAAGTCACTTAACTCCTCTCCTAAGAGCCAGCGATTAAAGTGGGGATTTGTGACATTCTGGCACATTTAGGGGAGAAAATGTCTTACAATCATTTCCTAGGAAACAAGAAGTCATTCTAAAAACGTAAAAATGTAGAAGATTTTTTTTTTTTAATGAGAAGTGCATACAAGAGAGCTAAGTGTCCTTTTAGTTAAGGTAAGGGATAGAGAAGCAGTCTGATTACAGAACAAGACTCTCTGCTATGCTGGGCCACTGACCACATGTATCTATTTAGTTTTACAGTTCCCACCCTGTACTTCCCAGTGTGATATGACTCCCAGCCCCTTAAAGCCCTCTGTTGAACGGTATGGCTCGGCTATATTCCTGCTTACATAAGAACACTTCCAATTTTAAACATGCTCCAAGCCATGGACTGTCCAACTACTATGTGTATCTAATAATAAAGTCTACTTTATTGGGCATTTTTACATACGAGAAAATAGAACTCCAGAGGAGTTGAACATGCATCCTAAAGGGCAGGAAGGAGATTTAAAAATAATGCTTGCCCCAGGGGCTCCCGGTTTCCGGTTTCTGATGCTATATTCTGACTGTGTTTGAAGCCCCAGGATCAACACATACAACAGAGCCTTAAACACACTTCCGATAGAAGGTCAAGCCACGTAAAGCACTAGAGTTGCCTGTAGCAAAAGCCAGGTTTCATTTCATGTGGAAAGTCCTTCAGAGCCACTAAGAGAAGAGTCAGGCCTGCTCACCGGCACTTCATCGTCCGCTGTCTCTACTGCTTCTGTCTGCTGCAGCGGTTTATGGCTGCCTGGCCTACCTCAGGGTCTGCTGCCCACTGAACATACCTGATTCACTATTAGTGAGCAAACGGACTCTGCAGAATGACATGCACCAGTGATCTGTACCGCTACTGCCATGCAGCACATCCCTGACCTGGTAAACGGACCTGCATTCCAACTGCAGTTTATAGACTGCAGCCCTGCTGGTCCGACACAGAAGATAAAGCAACACATAGGAAGTTATCTGTTAGGTGCTTAGTTACTGGATACAGAGATGCCCATGGTCCCTTCTAAATGCGTGAGTCCATGCCAGGCCTCCAAGGAAAGTGATGGGGCTGTGTGGAGGAGGATGCTGGCTGAGAGTGAGGGAAGGGAATTCAGAAGTAGACAGCCGTCCAGTACTGACTGCATTAGGCTCTTTATTGGCCTCTCCAGGGTTGCTACTGCACAGCTGCTTTCTTTAAGTTGCAACATACCTTCCTGGAAGGAAACTCTAAAGCCTGAGGAAACTCATGCCTTCCCGAGGTTGTCTAAACAGTAACACTGGCCTGAGAGAGAAGAGTTTCTGTCCTGACCGGCTGTCTGCAAGTTGTGAAGGAAGCCCCAGGGATGCAGCTTTTGTGATTCAGAGCCCACATTAAGGTGGGGTTTTTTTGATGATGCAGCTGCTTTGGAGATACCCATGCTCCTGCCTGTGACCTCTGTAAACTCCCTGGTTCACTAAGCTAGATTTGGGTGGAATCATCTTTCTCCGTGTGTCTGACCTGGAGTGGATAGTTGTATGCTCACATCTTCCCAGGAAAAACATCATCTAACAGTTAGGTTCTCTAAGAAGTATTGGCTCGATTTCACACGCTCCAGTTCTGAGGCCAACTGGACCATAAATAAGGCCTGAAGGCCTAGTGCAGTAGGGCAAACAGATAATATATGAAATTTTTTTGGATTCTGGCTGGAGAAGACCTTACAAATTTGCTTCTGCTCTCAGTTCCCTGGCTGGAATCTGAGTCTAGCTCCTCCTGTAGGTACCATGCTGAGACTACAATCCAACACTGAGCACAGATGTGCCCTAAATAAGAGTTAGCATTGTCTAAGCTTCACCACTGTCTCCCACATACGGACGGCCTAGTATTGTTTCTGCGGCACTTGGCAGTAGGACCAGGATCTATCCCTGTGTCGTGAGCTAGCTCATTGGAGCCCATGCCCTATGGTGGGATGCCATGCTCAGCCTTAAGGTAGGGGGCGGATATTGGTCCTGCTCCCATTTAATGTGTCAGATTTTGTTGACTTCCCATGGGAGCCACTACCTGTGGGGAAGAGTAGATGGAAAGTGGGCTAGGGGGAAGTAGGAGGACAGGAAGAGGGGTGGAGGAGAGAACTGTGGATGGATTATAAAATGAAATTAAAAAAATATAATAAAATGAGTTTGCATTGTCTTTGGAACAGGAGATTAAATAAGATAAAACCATTCCCAGCTAGATGGACAAATTGCCCAAGAGTGGGTAGCTCACTTGTCCATAGGCACCACTTCTGTCTCACAAGCTCCCGACGACTGAACCCTACTTTAAATAGCCAACCCTAACCCTAGTCTGGATGTTTCTCAATTAAGCTTGGTTTGCTACATATTTTGGGGTGCCTAAGATTTTAAAAAGTACATTTGTCTATCATCTATACCTACCTACCTACCTACTTACCTACCTACCTATTTATATATTTATTCTTTGTATGTGCACACACATGCATGTGCCATGACATGTATGTATAGGTGAGAGGTCAAGTGTGGAAGTTGGTTCTCTCCTTAAACCATGTGGGTCTCAGAGATGAAATCCAGGTTGTCTGGCTTGACCACGCATGTCTTTTTCCTACGAGTCATCCTACCAGTCCCTACACTCCCCGATTCTACGTACGTTCATTTGGCTCTTCCACCCTTGCTACTCTGTCTTCTCTCATGCCTGCCATTCTTTCTCACCAGGGACTAAGCATGTCTGGAAGTTGTGTTTATAAAAATACCTTCTAGTGAGAGTATTGGAGACACCACGGCGGGGCTGTTTTCCTGTGACCCTTGATCATGTATATGTATGTTCACTTGCAGGCTCGTGTGGTGGCATAACAAAGCATTTTCTTGGCTCTACACTGTCTGGATTTGTGTCTTGGCTCCAACAGTTAAGACCTGGGTATGTGTCTGGGAGAATTTATTTAATCTCTCTCTGTCTTAATATGAAGAGATAATAGAAATTACTTGTTTATCAGTGGGTTGGCACAGGGAACATGTTTGTATCCCTTTACAAATAATTAATGCAGGTCGGATATGAAAGGGAATTTACCAATGAATTCACTGTTTAATCCAGAGTTTGTGTCTGCTTTTAATCTGTATGGCCCCAATCTCTTCGTCTCCAAACAGCAGCTGTCCTATAGGGTGTGTTAGCAACTGTCCTATAGGGTGTGTTAGCAACTGTCCTATAGGGTGTGTGAGCAGCTGTCCTATAGGGGTGTGTTAGCAGCTGTCCTATAGGGTGTGTTAGCAGCTGTCTTATAGGGGGTGTAAGCAGCTGTCCTATAGGGGGTGGTAGCAGCTGTCCTATAGGGGGTGGTAGCAGCTGTCCTCTAGGGGGTGGTAGCAGCTGTCCTACCTCTAGGGGGTGGTAGCAGTGCAGCCTCTGTCTATCCTTCTGTCTGAGCATCCTTTTCAGCAGATCACACCTTCATAGTGACTGACAGATACAATCGAACTGTTTTTAAAAACCTGATCACGGAGAGCCACGACTGTGCTAAAAGAACAGATCCTCTGAGCAGATTTTTAAGTGGATTGTCCTAAATCATGTAGTGAGTCAGATTACCCCGCTATGATCAGTAGGGTGAAGTGGGATTCACCTCTGTATGCTGTGAATATGTTTTGTTACCATGGGTTAATAAAGAAGCTGTATATATATATATATATATATATATATATATATAGAGAGAGAGAGAGAGAGAGAGACAGACAGACAGACAGACAGACAGAGAGACAGACAGAGAGAGAGAGAGAGTAGGTGGAGTCAAGGAGATGCCATGAAGCTGTTGAAGGAGAAAGACACACATCGGAACCTTACCTGGTAAGGCACAACCTCTAGGTAATGAACAGATTAATAAAAATTAACTAATCTAAGAGGCAAGAGTTAGTTAATAAGTAGCCTGAGCTAGTGAAAGACCAAACAGTGTTATAATTAATTAATTAATGCAGTGTCTGGGTGTTTATTTGGGTCAGGACAGCTGGGAAACAAATGAGCAGTCTCCACCACAGTAGAATCTCCCTTCTCCCTTCTTGTGCCTCACCGGCAACCCAGAAAGGCAGGAACTAGTAACTTTAAGGCAGGGCGGCTAGCGTCTCCTGTCTTTTTGAGAACTGCTATGATATATTCATTTATTCAACAATGAAGTCAGTGTCTGGTGAAGAAACCATCAATCCACCGCTTGGAAATGCACACAGGATGAGAGTCACAACAAACAAATCTCCACACAAATAAATACACAGAACTAATTCACTGCATCATGGGAGAAATATATAATACATAGGAATGTGTGTGGTGTGGGAAGAGAGAGGAGGAATGTGGGCGAGGGGAAGGGAGAGGGATATGGAGAGAAAGGAGGAGTGAGGGGGGAAGGAGGGAGAGAGAACGAATGGGTGCCCAACTTGTGACTCTCTGATGGTAAATAATCCTGAACATGAATCCCGAGTTCATGCTACATATGCCCTGAATTATGTTCTCCAAAAAATTTCATCTGTTGAAATTTCCAACCTCTGGGATATTGGAATATGGTTGCTTATAGAGATAATATCTTTTAAAGAGGTGATTAAATGAAAATGAAATCTATATGGTGGGCCTGAAACAATTGTGACTGGTCTCTTTATGATAAAAACACAGAGACAACACTCACGTGCATCCATAGAGATAGGGAAACATTTGTACATAGCTGAAGCATGTGTCTGCAGGCCTAGGAAGGAAGATGAAACCCAAGCTAAGCATCTTGGACTAGCCCAAGGAGAGACTCAACACTGCCCCTAATATACGGACTCCCCTCATGGGTTATGTTATAGTTAGTGATAAACATTTTTCAAGTAGTGTTATTATTTATTATAAAAATGATAATCATACACTGCTATATACCAGGGAAATAGGTTTATATAGTTCTACTTTTTTCTCTCTGCAGACGATGTAAGAGAACCACTAACTTCTACCCATCCTGGATTATATTTGGAGAGGAAATGCCCATGTAGATAGCCTTGGAGGAAAGATAGCATCTTCCTGGGAAGCAAAGGGCAGGCATATTTGGTGTCATTCATGAAAGATGTGGGCTTTCTAAGCTTAAGGCTTCTCTCCTCTAACACAAGCCACTACAAGTGGCTCTGTCACGCCCATGAATCTTAGGAGCACGGGGAACCCTTGAACACAGACTCCTTGCTATGAAGGGAGTCATAATGCCTTAGTCTGTGACCCAGGAGGCTCGTGTCTTATATCAATATCCACAGCGTGGCAAGGGAACTTGGTAACTAGCAAATATGGTAAAAAATTTAAATAGCACATTGATTTCCATATTGATTGTACATTTTTTGGCATAATTTTGTCATAATTCTATCCTGGCCATAACACAAATCACATACTGGGAGCTCCCATGGGTCACACCACTGGCAGGCCACTTTTTTCCAGGTAATGAGAATGATCTTGAAACCACAATCAATGCCAGCGACCTGCATCTTCCTCCCAACAGCCTTTCATTTAAAACCCAATAATTAAGAAAGGCCAAGACAGAGGGACGTTGTCAGTAAGACTATGTTCATAGTTTGCAGATATGATATGTTAGGGAGAAAAGTAGAGCATACTTCTCTATAGAACCTAATTAAAAACCTTACGGAATTTGAATTTAGAAATAAGGCTAACAGTGCCTGCACAGAGGACTTCGAAGATTAATTCAGATGGTAAGAATGAAGTTTCCAGGGCTGTACACGGTACACCCAGCCCTAACAAGACTGCCTTGGACTTTATGGATATGGCTGTGTGGCAGATACTTGTGTAACATGTAGTAGCTCATTTAAGTTCTGGGTGTTTGCAATGATCATCTAAATATAATGTCAACAGGAGCTGCATTTAAGGATTGATGCAATTTTATGAAGGATTTGGTTTGTAACTGGGTCATAGTGGGTACTCAACAAATAAAGTATTATACTTTCCCAAGTGATACCATATTGTCTTTCTACTTGTTCAGAAAGGCCTGAAGAATGCTGTAACTAACTAACTGACTTCAATTGGGCGTGCAAATGGCTAGAAGAAACTAGGGGGAAGGACTGAAGCTCAGCGTCTCTGCCTTTGTCTTGATCCTGTTTGCTTTGCCAGTTTAAAGATTTAGGTCAGTTTCCTAATCACCTCACACACCAACATGTTAACCACTTATAGAATTCTTCATCTAAGGCAATAGTGATTATTTGAGACACAAATTAAGAGTCAGTAAAGGTATTTCAAGATTATAGGAACAGTGAGTCTGGCAGGCACACATCACCCCACGCAATGCCGGCCTGACTAGGTGTGAGCAATCACTGTGCTGAGAAGTGAATTGTCTCCTTAAGCAATGAGGACTTCCCAGCATTACCGAAGCAAATTTGAGATAGTGGTCAAATGTGGTTAGATTAAGACCTGACTAAGCCCAGTGGCTATGTCAGCCCTTGACCCTTGCTGTGTGACCGCTACTAACCTCTTGGAGAAAGAGAATGTCTACTGTGATCTTTTAATGATGTTGAGAAAGTAAAGAGAGAATTCTCTAAGGTCTGTAACGTCATGCAGAAGTAAGGCTTGGGGTTAGCTTTCTGGAATATTATAAGCTGACATTTTATGACTAAATATTGGGGCTACCCTTCCGTGCTTTTCAAGTATCCCCTAACCCTCACAAATGACTGACCAAGACAGTTTTGCTGGCCTCCTTTCACAATGAGGGACCAGAGAGTGAGAAAAGCTCACTATTCTGACTTTCCCAGATCACACAAAGAGCACGGAAAGAAACCGGACTGAAAGTAAACCCTGTGCGGTTGAGTTAAATCTGAAGGATGGAAAGCGGAGCAGCAACAGTGCCGAGTTCCTGGTGCCCCGTGTTCTGACATTTGTGTATCTCGGGCGTGCTTGCCCCGTGGGCATCACTCATCCTCACCGCATGCCTGCGAGGTCACCATGATTAGCCCTGTCCTTCTGGAGAGGCATTTGAGCTAGGCGGAGCTTTAATAACCTGCCCGGGGTCCCACAGCTAGTCAAGCCACGATGGAAACTCACACTCTATGGCTACCAAGGCAACGCTCTCCAGGACTCCCTTGTCCTGCTGGGGCAGGAGAGAAGGGGACAGGAAAGTACACCTTCCTGTGGGCTTGAGCTGTGATGGAAGAGATGCACATGCGGCCTGAGCTTGCCAAACTCCAGCGGGACTTCTGACACTCTTCGGTTCACTGGCAGCTCAGATTCTTCCAGCAATGTCTCACAGTGCACTGGCACCCTGCACAGATACAGGCAAGGCAAAAACTTTGCTCACCCAGCAGGATTGAGAGATACTATGTTATGTCAATTAAACCATCAGACACTCACCACTCAAAGCAAGATTCAGCTCATGTGACTGGTATTGGGGAAAGGCATATGGCTCTTATTAACATGATAAATTACCAGTAACACTTCCTCCAGCTAGTCTCCATCTCCTGAAGGCTCCATAGCCTTCCCACACAGCGCCATCAACTGGTAACCACGTGTTCCATCGCATAAGCCTATGGGCTATATTTCTCATTCAAACCAGAACAGCAGCCTAGGGTCACAGAGAGGTCAAGGACCTGGATGAGGTGCTCTTTTCCAACCCCAAATGTCCACCCAGTTAGAACAAAACACCTCAGCCAGTTGCCTGGAAGCGCTGCCCACCCATCCACAGGGGCCATCTTTGCTGGCATATCTACCATCAAGAATGTATATACTGCTTGCCCTTTGAACCCTCAATAGCCTGCCCACTTACCAGATCAAGGGTCACAGCACCCCAGGGCTTGCATATTCAAGCAGCTCCTATTGGATTTAATAATGGTCCCAAGTAGGAGAGCAATGGTATCCACATATCAAACAGAAATAGTCCATCTGATGAGTCAAAAGGTGAGTGCCCCCAATTTACTAGGGCAGGAAGAAACAAACAAAAGAACATCTTAGCGTAAGCTTGCTGAGACCCCGTGGTAGAAACAGGTGAAACTGTAGAGAAGAAAAGACCAACTGAGACTAATTTTGCTGCTATACCTCAAAGTGTAAAACCTAGAGCCATGGTATGTATAATGCATGCTTCGTTAAGGGGAAAACCATTAAGTTCATGTGTGTATCCATAGGTAGGAAAAGCCAGTCTCTGTAGAGCTTACGAATGTCCATGAAAAACTGTGAATTGCTATAAATGGAAACTTGGGTAAGGTGCATGATTGCATGACCAGGAAGTGGCAGAGAAAGTTCAAGAGCCCACTTGGCAGGGAATTCTTTCTCTGGAGCAAGAGCTGGGCTATTATTATTTTATTTGGATGTGTTTCTCTCTGCATGATGAACGATGCGAGGTCATAAATGATCCAGTGTAGGATGGCAAATGGCTTAGTGGGTGAAGGTTCTTGCTGCTAAGCCTGACAACCTGAGTTCAATCCCTGGACCCACATGGTGGAAAGAGGGGACCCCTGACTCCCGAAAAGCTTCTTCTGACTTCCACCTGGACACTGGTACACATGCCTGCACTGTGTATCATAAGCTAAAAAATAAAATATAATTAAAAATGTAAGACCGTTGTAAGTAAGGGTGTATGAAAATCACTGTTTTCAGAACCAGGTAAAATGTTGGAATTATCTTTGGATGAATTAGAAAGAGCTAGAAGAGCCTTGGGGAGGGTCTTTCAAACTTAACCATGCAGAGGCATCAGCTGGGGACTTTGTACAAATGCAGATGCTGATCTGAGGTTCTAGGTCCAGTCTTGCTTTTTTGCATTCTTAATTTCAAGTCTGAACTTTCCCATATGAAATTCTCTTCCATGTGCCAAGAAAACAGGCCTTACCTCATGAGATGGATATAAAGATGAAATAAAAGAATGCATAGCCCCTAACAACAAAGAACGTCTCCATAAATGCTAGCAATTTTATTTTTTAATAAAGCAACTGCTTATATGATTAGATCAAAGGGCACAGAAGGGCTTCTCTCTTCAGGTGGTTACAGAGCCCACAGCAGGAGCAAGGGTGGTGGTGTTTTGGGATACAGGGCTAACTTTTGGGTTTTAACTTTGCCAAATCCTCGCTCCAAAAAGGCATCCAAGAAGCAAAGGCCAAAGTTAAGTGTGTGGATGGGGATAGCAAAATGATCTGTTCTGGTCCACCGCTGTCATCTGACTTAGAATTCGAGGTCATGTCATCCCAGCAAAGGACTGAGGCAGGAGAACCAGGAGTTCCTGATCATCTTCAGCTACACAGTAAGTCAGAAGGGAGCCTGGGCCACAGGGAGCATCTCAAAAATCCAAGCGAGCATATGGCTTGCTGGTAGCCCAGCAAGCTGGTGCCACAGCAACACAGAACTCAGACCTCTTGATCTTCAAATGTGCGCTTTCTTTTGTTATTGTGGATGACAAAGTCATGGAAACAGAATGCCATATCTCAGATCTACATTTTCTCCCCACCCCGCGCCACCTCGTTTTGCTCTCTAATTCTTTATTAATGAAAAACAAACAACCTACAATGATTATATAGAGGTTTCATTTACAGCAGATGCAAGGCACGAATAAACAGAGCGAGGCGAAAATAACCCTCTTGTTGTGGTCCGGACAGTTTTACTTAGGTTTGTTTTCTTTCCTTCTCTCCTCTATGATGGAGCCATGACAACCTGTGTTCCCCAGAACAGACAGTCACCGGAAATGATTGTGGCACTCATGGTGCTCTATTCTAGGCCCCTGTAATGGGGTTAGTAAGGGAACACGGTCTGGTAGGACTTTAAGTAGCAAAGTCTATTTCAGTCATGATCTCACCTGATTGCTTCATGTCTCATCATTCACAAATGAGACAGAAAGAGAGAGAGAGAAAGAGAGAGAGGGAGAGAGAGAGTTCTTACTGTGTGCTAAGCTCAATGCTACCCACTGCGGAATCTAGGAGAGGATCAGAAATGGCCTGTGTCATCAGGGGCCTCATAATCTAGTGAGCAGAGATGGGTCCTGAGCCCAGTGATGAGTGTAATGATGGAAGAAGTCAGTGGCACCCAACTGCCTCTGACAGAGGAGATGGAGTCCAGAGGAGGTGATGAATTATGGTTATGTTGTCATTGCTCATTTTGCAATACACATACAAGAGTTGTAAGTATGTAGCTCAATGGTAGCATAGCTCAGATGGTAACACACATCTCTACAGTGAGATCGTGTGGCCAAACCGTCCCCATGGTGTTGACAACAGCTCTAATCCCTGTGTGTGTCCCCAAGGCAGGGGATTCAGAACTTTTTAGGTGAGTCAGTTTGTATCAAGACAGGGCGAGCCTTACTGTTGGGAGCAGTGAGAACCCAGATCCTGAATTTCTTGTAATCCCCTGATCTGAGTGCCTACAGCTGCACTGAGCACGAGACCTTCAGGAGTTCCTGATGTCAGGAGAGTGGTTTCTGGTGGGTTTGGCTGGGGCATGGCTATCTCTATATAATCTGCCCCTGAACATAATAAAGGAGGGCATTCTTGGGGGATTCAAGGATGGCACGTGTCGCTGTCTCTCTGTCTGTGTGTGTCTGTGTATTTTAACCTCCGGCTCCCTTGCCCGAAGCTCGCGAACTGAGTGCCAGCACACAGAGCACAGACACGGAGGCGCGGTGCGCGAAACTTTACGTCTTTTGAACTGTCACCATTCTCCTGTGAAGTAGCTCATAATTTCTTGTAAAACCAGACCCATGCTTTACAAGTCCAGGACACGGGTAAACCGTGCTCATCTGAGCTGCATACCCTTTCGACAGTTTTCTGACAGATGGCGGAGGGGACAGCATCTGCTCTTTTGTACTGATCTGCATGTCAGGCTTTGGGCGTCTTTTCCCCCTTGTCTCGGTCATTTGTACCGAAGAGAACACGTGGTTACCTGCTCTGTTGAGAGCCTCAGCTTCCAGTAGCTGTACTGTCTTAGGGACCTTTCTTCACCCGTTCACAGCCACACAGGACAGACTGACTATGGCGGCACCTGTATGGAGATGAGTGACTTCCTAGTGGACCATGGCCTCATGGCTCTTCTATGATCCCTCTCTTGATGAGTCTTAATTCTGGGGGGTGGGTAGGGATCATGGTGGGGGGAGGAGGACGGGGAGGGAGAATATTAGAGAATTATTGACAGTGCATAATGATTAGTTCAGAGTTAAGTTACCGTATTTGTGGGCCAAGCAAAGGGATGTGTTCACATCTCTCTGAGGATGGCTTAGTATTCTCTCTCTCTCTCTCTCTCTCTCTCTCTCTCCCTCCCTCCATCCCTCCCGCCCTCATCTCTCCCACCATCCTTTTCTCACCCTTTCTTGGTTTTCATGTTCTTGCTAAAATTTACGCCTTGATGTCTTCTCCTCTTTGCTGCTTTCCCAGCCTCAGCCAAAGGCTTAGACTTGAGATCTCAGCACCATCCCAGCATCTCACAAACAGATCAATGCAGCTCTACAATACTAGCACAGGCCAGACAGAATTTAAGGCCAGCATCTAAACTGATACTGTTTCTATGTCTGCCTCAGTTCTCTAGGGAAGACAGAAAATGTGGTGCTCCAGCGTTCTGCTTCCTAGGCAAACCGAGAGACCCTGTTCTGATCATTTTATGACTCTGGAAACAAGCGAGGCACCATAGGTTAGCCAGAGCCACTGACCATCAAGACTGACAGCTCTTTACTCCTCTGCTCCCTTGCCGTCCCGTCTGCTCTCTTCCTAAAGCTGGCTTCTGTTTCCCGACTGTGTCCTTCATGACCCACGAAAGAGTCATTTCCATTCTCGCTAGCTATGTGTTCTCTGGCAGTCCTCAGTTGTGTCAAGTTTTCCTTTCCATTGTAACGTCTTCTGCTATAGGGACAGTATGCAACCAAACCCTCCTCCAGGAGGCGAAAGCCCTGCAGAGGAACCCAGGATGTCCTTGGCCTCAGAGCGGCTGACTGCCTAGCCTAAATATCATCCCAAAGCACTGGCCTGGAATCACTCGTGGTTTGTGATAACCATTTGTTTTGGGTTTCATTCCAGTCTAAAAATGGGGATCACAGGCACTGGCATAGAGGCAAGCTTTATTTTCCCAGCCACAGAAAAACATATCTGCCAGAGAGGGACCCACTAAACTGGGCTGTGATCTGATTATTCTACTGTGGTGAGAACCTCCTGGAGAGACTGGGTAGCTTGGCTCTAAGGTTTCTGAGGGCTGGATGCTGCTGCTCGTCATTATACAAGAGCAGGATGTATATGTTCAAGAGAGGGGTGATGAGGAGCTGGAGCCGATGAGTTGCCGTATCCTGTAGGGTAAGCTGAGGGATACTTGGAAAAGCATCTCTCAAGTTTGCCCATGGCTGGACAGGGTAGGGGTTGTTATCGGAGAAGAGGACTGAGGAGACTGATGAAGAGTGATACATGGACAGTCTGAGGGTGACAGAGCTGGGGAAGGTTCCTCAGACTGTTGTAGCCTGAGGGTGACAGAGACAGCTGGAGGGAGGTTCCTCAGATGGTTTGCAGGGTCCAGAGGGAGCTCAGTAGCCCACACTCTAGAGAGTAGACCAGGCATCTCAGTAAGGGGTTATAAAAGTAGCCTCTAGAACCCTATAGAGCATGGTGAGCAGTGAGCACCTTTAGCAGGCCATTTGCCATGTCCAGACATCACACAGGAAGAGGTAGCAGGCCAGATGCAATACGGCTAAACAATCCCTGTATAGGCAGGGGAGGCATGCCAAGAAGAAAGACTACAAACACTCCAAAATTCAAAGACTCTGGGAGGGTTCGTTGTACCTTTATGGTGAGGGCGAAGGAAATGTAAGAAGAAAGCAGCTTGGGAGGCAGATATCAGGGAGAGGGAATTTCAGGCAGAAAATAGGTTGCTACAGCAAATTTTATAAATTATGGCAGTAGAATTTTGAAGAAGATGAACTCTGTGCTGTCTATTTTTGTCAACTTGACAAAATCTAGAGTCATCTGAGAGGAGGGAGCCTCCACGGTGAATATGTTGCAGTAAGATGAAGCTGCAGGACGTTCTCTCATTTTAGTGACTGATATGGTAGGGACCAGCCCACGTGGGTATGCTTTCCCTAGGCTGGTGGTCATGGATGTTGTCTGAGGAAACCAGTGAGTAGCACTCTAGTACCTCCGCCCAGTTCCCTAGTGTCATACCTTAAGTTTCTGCCCTGATTTCCCTGCATAACAGACTACAGGTTGATAAGATGATGCTAAGCTGGTTTTGGTGTTTCCTCACAACACTAGGTACCCTAAACGAGAGGCCCTGTTTCTGAGAACGTGAACAAGCCCATGCATTGGTTGAAGAATCCCAGTCTAGTTGAAGCGATACAGCTGTGAGGTGGGATGGACAGGCGCCTGGGAGGAGCAGAAATCCTGCCACGCCATCACCAGACCTTCTGAGGACGCCCACAGTGTGTGCAGGTGACACACTTGGCAGACAGTGTCACTAACCATGAGAGCCTGATAGTTCCCCTGCACATGCATGCATTCCTTCTGTGACGCAGGGCAAGTGGATCGTGGATGTCGCAATAGACCAGAGGTGGTCATGGGGCAGATGGTATCTAAACCTGAGGTTCTCTCTGGGATAGGGAGGTCATCTAGAGTGTCCTCTCTACCCAGGGCAACATGAATTGGGAAAGTTACTGCTGCCTCCCCTCTGGCATTTGTCCTTAGGTTCAGACATTTATTAGGGGATACAGCATTCATGGAAAAGCAGTAGCTAACTCCTTTGCTCTTTTCCTGAGCTCTGGATAGTTGCTAATGTTTCTCACAGTTTCTGTCTGCGTACTGATAGATAGGCCTTGTGTCTAGGAGCGGCACGGATTGGTTCTGGGAGTAGACCTGAAAGCCAAGGTTTGAGTCAAGCATATCACATTCCTTTCTTAGTATTGAACTCTGTGTGGAGATCTTATGGGGCTAGGAAAAGAGCTAGTCATACAGCTTCTTATCCTGAAGCTTTACCCACCTGAGAGGAGAAAGATATAAAAATAACCTATTGTAGCACATCACTATCATCCTTACAATGCATTATTTTCCAAAATTTACTCATAGGGAACTGAAGTCCAGAGAGATTAAGTCATTATCTCTGTGCCACAGGGCTATAAAGTAGAAAGTCAGCATACAGCTTCCATCTAGCTAGCTCTTAATCACAGAACTATCCTGCCTTGTGTCCCTGAGTTGGTGAGATCATGTCATCCTCCCTCTACTCCATGGCCTACAGCCACGCGACAGTGGCTCTCAGATAGAGGCCATTTATCCTGCTGATGGCATCTTCCTGACAATGTCTTACGACATATTTGAATGCCCTGACTGGGAGATGGATATTACTGGAATTAAGTGTGATTTAGGATTTTGCACAACAGGTCACTATGCACAGGGCAGATACCAAAACCCATGTCCAAGCGTCAAGAGCATTGATAAGGTTGAAGTCCAAGTATCAAGAGCATTGATATGGATGAAGCCCAAGTGTCAAGAGCGTTGATATGGACGAAGCCACTCCAACACTGTGCTTGGGGATGCTTCACAACAGCATCCTGTCCTGACAAGATGTGGAGATTCCCCATGCCTAGCCTAAGATCTGGTCATGTAGTGGGGATATACAAACATTTGTGTCATAAAGGGACGTATGAATGGACAAATGTATGAAATATACCAGCAGTGGGTTATGTCGTATAATCGTGGTCATAACTCATTTATTCAGATAGCATTGATTTTCAAATCAACCTGCAGGAGTGAGCCAGCAATCACTGCCCCCAAGCTCCTGTGGAGTGGGAGAGGTGACAGATATAAGCAAGAGCCTAAGCAGAAAGGAACAACATACAAAGTCGCTTTACAGTGAAGGAGGCTCAGACCTCAGGCCCCCCATGCAGGAGGCTATGGGACACATGCTGTTTTTCAGTTTGGGCTTTTCAGGTGTATGCAATATGCTCAGACAGGAGGTGCAGTCAGTGATGTAGGAAGCATCTCTTCCTACATCAAGCCTCTCTTGTCGGTGTTGCTGTACATCCTCCTGATCATGGATGCACAGAACTAGACCTACAGCAAACAAACAGCACATACCAACCAAAGACTAATTAATTAAAGTCCCAAATAAATTATGATGCTATTTATTGCTTAATTATAGAAATTATTTTATTTACATTTGTAGCACAATTACTCCCTTTTTTCCGTGTTGTTGCTGATTTCTTCTGTATCTACCCACTCTGCACAAACACTGTTTTTCTTGGTCACTCCTCCCCTTTGGGAGAAATACACACTATGTTTAATGATAAAGAAGCAATACCTCATTAAGTCACAGTACATTAAGACTCTAGGTGCCTCAGTGACCCATGTCAATATCACACAAGGAACCTGAGACTTGACAGACTAAACCATTTGCCAGGAGAGGCATCTGCTGGAGACTTGAGCTCCCAAAATAGGGGTACATGTGAAGGACACATTTTACTTTTATAAATAATAAGTACATCATAGATAGACTATCAAGAGTGGATCCCAAGAAATCTACCCTTCTAAAGTGCAAGATCTCTTTCTGAGGTCTTGGTGTATGTTGCTTCCTTTCCTGTTACATCCTTGATGGCTCCTTACAGACAGAAGGCCATTCAGAGATGAGAAGAGTGCGTTTCCTTTCTCCACTTTTGAATCAATTTTCATGTCTAAATCTGGAGGGATGACAGGTGGTGGATGACAGCTCCTCTGGCTTCCTCTCCCTAAAGAGGCAGAATGACACCCAAGGAAGAAACAGGACTCTGGGAAGGAGAGCTGACCCTTTGCCCAACCTCTACAAGCTGTTCTTATGACTGAGCATGAACACTCACTTCCTAGGGCACACCATGGCACACACACAAGCTCCGTGCAATTAGGTTGAGAAAGCACAGTCTTCTGGGATAAATTAGACAGCCAACCATCCCAGGAGAGAAAGAGGATAAAGAAGAGTTATTGACAAGTTAGAGTGAAGCCAGACATGGTGCATCATGCCTGTGATCAATAGCACTTGAATGGTTGAGACAGGAGGATTATTACCAGTTAGAAAAGATGCCTGAACAACAGTATGAAACCCATCTTGAAAAAACTTCAAAACAATAAAATAAATGAAGGAATAAATACCTAACACCGTTGCATCAGATGTAATAACATTGTTTTGGAATGGAGTGAGGGTATTGCATGGGGGAAATGTCTCTGCTGGATGAGTCTTCAGGCAGGATGGCAGAAAGGCATGGATGCTATGCAGACCACAGTGTCTCCATTGGTCAGATGGTCTTTGGTACTAAAGAAAGAAGAGGGAGGGAGTCTCTGGAAATGCAAAGCATGGGCCAGCAAATTATGATGCCTCAAACCCAGTCCTGCTCTGTGCTGGATGGCTCAAAGTGAATGCATCTGCTGGTAAGCACGTGGGGAAAACTGGGCTCGTAATCCCAGCCATTATGTTTATACCGCTGCGTACATGGCAACTGCTCTTAATTAACACGCACAGTTCTTTTCATATTCTGGAAAGGGACTGAATGGATCACAGAATGTATTTGAAAGGCAGGCAATCTGTGGTGAGAATAGAGAATGCCTTTATCTTTGTAGAAAGAGGCGTGCCTTTCACAGACATGGGAAGATGGGGAGGCCCATTCTTCTGAGATGGAATACTGATGAGGGAAGGAGGGTGGTTTAGAGGGACAGTTTGGTGAATGCTTTTTCTACACCAAAGAACAGGGGGAATCCTACACCAGATGCCGACCACAAAAAGTAACTTTGTGAGTGTGTGTGTACCTTTGATATTGAGAGGAGATGAAGGGTTCTTGACAGTTAGAATTTTATAAATGTTGGCAGTATCTGTCATGTTTCATGCGATACTAAGAGTAGTGTGCTTTGTTTTTTATTTTTTTTTCCATTCACCTCCCTTCCTCCCCTCACTCTTCTACTTTCTCCTATGACCCTCATGCTCCAGATTTACTCAGGGCATCTTGTCTTTTCCTTCTTCCTATGCGTATCCATGTCTGTCTCTCTTTGAGTCCTCTTTGTTGTCTAGGTTCTCTGGGGTTGTGGACTATAGGCTGGTTTTTCCTTGCTTTATGTCTAAAGGCCATTTATGAGTGAGTACATTATATTTGCTGTTCTGGGTCTGGGTTACCTCATTCAATATGATTTTCTCTAAATCCATCCATTTGCCTGAAAATTTCAAATGCCATTATTTTTACCACTGAGTAGTACCCCATTGTGTAAATGCACCACATTTTTCTTTATCCATTCTTCAGTTGAGGGGCATCTGGGTTGTTTCCAGGTTCTGACTATGACAAATAATGCTACTATGTACATAGTTGTGACTTGATTGAGCAACCTTTAAATATATACCCAAAAGTAGTATTGCTGGGTCTTGAGATAGATTATTTCCTGATTTTCTGAGAAATTGCCATACTGATTTACAAGGTGGCTGACAAGTTTGCACTCCCACCAGCAATGGAGGAGTGTTCCCCTTACTCCATATCCTCTCCAGCAAAAGCTGTCAACAGTGTTTTGGACATGTGTAAGATGGAATCTCAGAGTTGTTTTTATTTGCACCTCTCTGATGACTAAATATGCTGAGCATTTCCTTCCTTATCTTGCAGCCATTTGAGATTGTCTGTTGGGAGTTCTCTGTTTAGGTCTGTATCCCATTTTTTATTGGATTATTTGTTCTTTAAGTGACTCCAAAAATTCTACCAGGGAACTCCTACAACTCATAAACACCTTCAGTAATGTAGCAGAATATATGATCAACAACAACAAAAAAATCAGTAGCCCTCCTTTATACAAAGGTTAAACAGGCTGAGAAAGAACTCAGAGAAACATCACCTTTCACAATAGCCACAAATAACATAGATTGTCAGAAATCTATGCCACTGGGGCGATGTGTGTGTGTGTGTGGGGGGGAGGGGTAATCTCAGATTTAGTTGATTTCAAAGAGAGTGTCAGAAACCCCCAAAAGAAAGAGTAGGATCTTAAGGTCCGGATTCAAGTTCTAACCTCCTCATAAATTGTGTCCCCTTGATGAAATGATAAACGCTCCATGCGTCCAAATTTCTATAGCTATCAGAGTGGGGGCAGTTTTTGCCTTCCCCTGCTACCTCAGATTTGTTCTAGGAAAATTGGGGTAACTCTAATGAAACAAGGGGAATACCTGTATTACAAGAAGTTTAAGTCTTTGAAGAAAGAAATTAAAGAAGACACAAAAGAATGGAAAGATTACCTATGCTCTTGGGTAGGTAGAATTAACAAAGTAAAAATGGCAATTTTACCAAAAGAAATCTACAGATTCAATGCAATACCTATCAGAATTTCATAGATCCATATCTATTAACATGCACAAAACTCAAGTCCAAGTGGATCAAAGACCCCAACATAAAACCAACTACAGTGACTCATAGAAGAGAAAGTGGGAAGTACACTTGAATGCATTGGCACAAAGAACCACTTCCTAAATATAACCCCAGGAGCACAGACACTGAGAGAAACAATTAATAAATGGAACCTTCTGAAATTGAAGAGCTTCTATAAAGCAAAGGACATGGTCAACAAGACAAAATGGCAGCCTACAGAATGGGGAAAAATCTTCACCAACCCCACCCTGGACAGAGGACTGATCTCCAAAATATATAAAGAACTCAAGAAGCTTGACATCAAGAGAAGCGTGTTTTCTGGTACTACAATTCATAGAAAACACATATGTTAGTTACTCTAATGACAGATTCAATGCCAAAGCCACCTCCTTCAGATTTTTGGAGATGACTGCAACAAAGAAACTTATGTGTTTCACTGCTTTTTTGTTTTTGCTGTTTTTGACTTTATAAACATGTTTGATCTGAACACAACACCTTCCAGGTAGGATTAGTGTAGTAGGAGCTGTGGGCTGCGTTCCTGCTGCCCGGCTCCCAGCCACCGGCTAGCTTTACCTGAAATAACAACACACAAACTGTATTCATATACACTGCTTGGCCCATTTCTATTAATGTGTGTAGCACCATGAGGTGGTGACTTATCTTGAAGGAAATGGTATTGGTAGGTGGGTGGTTCCTAGCAGGCAATTATACTATAAGGACACTCCTCATGCTTGGTACTAGTAGCATTTTAAAAGAGAGCTAGTTACCCTTTCTACGGTGTGGTAACCCAGCAAAGTGCCATCTATGAAGCAGAGACATCCCTTCAGTAAACACTGAATCCAATTGATTTTGTGCTGCCCAGTCTCTAACACTGTGAGAAAGGAATGTCTGTTATTGAAACATTGTCCTGTCTGAGGTATTTTCTTCTAACCGCTCAAATCGACTAGGTACCAAAGTAATATTGTTGTGTCTCTTCATAGTTATGTGGCTGTAGTGAAGTCTTGATTTCACTCTCATGTGAGCTAGTGTTTTCTTTTACTATGACAACAGAATTTAGCTGCCCTGGAACAACACGGTGACGCTTGTATTTTAGTTCCTATGAAATGTAGGCAATTATTAATTCACGGTACGATTGTTATAAAATTGTATACCATCATCAAGTTTAAGCATCGATTGGCAGAAACCCAGATTCCACTCGTCTCCTAGTGACTTTCAAAGACTTGGCATTAATAGTGGCAATGATAAGGTCTGTGAAGTCACGTTCTCAGATTTTAGTAATTCACAGTAGTAAGCTGGATAGAAATAGCCATGGTGTGGTGGAGATGCTGTGTTTTCTATGTGGGAAGGCCTCTTCCTGGTACTTCTCAGTGTTGCTCTTTCCATCTGCTCAGAGGTGTTAAGGCACTTACTACGATGTTAACCAAAGAGAAGGATAAAGACTGGAATCCAGAGCTATTTGAGTTGTAAGCCCTACAAACTCTGCTCTGCCATGTTCAAAACAAATCTCAATTTATTTCCCAACTTGAACATTCTTTCCTCTCTTCGGTGGTTTGGAGCTAGAATGGCTTCCATGCTAGAAGCCGATTACCTGCTCTTCCTCATGAAGATTTATAGTTCAGGGAGAAGTGATTGCTGGCAGTAGCAGACCTCCATAAATCCCCACGCTCAGGCTGTGCTGGCCACTGACAGTCACAGATTGTATCCAACCAGGAAAAAAACAGAGGCTCTTTGAAGCCGCATAATCAGATTATGATAATTTCGTCAAAACCCATTTCAAAAAGCCAACATTTATCATTAGTTTGTGTACCTCCTAATTATCTCATGAGAATTATTCCGTGCAGGAATGATGGAATACTCGAGCTTGAGAGAGTTTTCTAATACAGCATGGACACAGTCTTGGTGTGCTGGTCACAGTTTGTATTGGGGGCTTATCTGAGACAGTTTTCTGCAAATGTCAAGAGAGGTGGCATATTTAAAAAGATTAATATCAGCAATGGGCATCAATTTTTCTCAGCTGCTTTCTCTAGTAACACGATTTTGTTTGTCTCTGAACGGTAAGCAAGTTCTTACTAAGAGGAAAAAAATAAACAAAGGTACACATAGTCCAAAATATTCTCTCCAGGAGGATTCTGAGTGCCAGAACTAGATTTCATTAAAACTCAGTCATTGAGAAACAGACCTGTGAGCCACTGCTTCTTCAAAATACTCAAATCTCCTTCAGGTCTTCCCCCCTTCCCCCCTCCGTCCCTCTCTCTTTCCCTTTCCTTCCTCATCTCTCTCTTTCTTCCCTCCCTTGTATCTCTCAGAATCCTCCATCCGGATGGAGGGGCCACTTTCCACCTACTGTCTCCATCAGACGCAGGGCGGGTAATCCTGGACAAGACCCGCCCCTTAGTCTGTGAAGCCAGCCAATCACTGATTAGCAGATGCTTTTCAGCTCCACCTGCGGAACTTGTTTCTTTCACCGCTGACTCGGTCCACTGACCTGTTTCTTCTCGACCAGCAAACTGGTTTTCCTCCCACTCTTTCCTGCGCTCCTTTGTCCTCAGCCTTCAGGCTTCCAGGGTTACAGACAGGAACCACTACTGGCTTCCATTCTACAAGCGGTTGAAAGAACTTCAAAAGAAAAGAACTAAGTACGGCGTACTGGGGTGATGTGAATTTCAGATTTCATGGTGTACACATCAAATATTAGCAGAACATAGCCATGTTTATCTGTGTGTTGTCTGTGGCTGATTTAGAGTAATGGAGGCAGAAGTAAAGAATTAGGGCAGGTAACATGAGCCTTTGCTCTCTGGTCCTTGCTGGATAAATCTGATCATCCTCCTTTAGAACCATGGCAGCAGCCTCCTCATGGTTCTCTTCTCCGTCCCCTCCAGCAAACCCTGCATGCCCTCTTCACAATGATCTACCAGTATTTATGATCTACAGTATTCTCTACAGTATTCCACTGTGGAAATCCCCCTGCAAAGCCTGGGCACATGACTCATGCATAGGTCCTTGCCTGGTGTATGTGCTCCAGAGCTTGAGCCCAAGGCCTGGGGGAGGAGGAGAAAAGAGGGAAGAAGAGGACTTCTCAATCTGTACTGTAAAACAACTGTGTCGGTGTGAGTTGTGTTCCTGTTTCTGCTGGTCCTCTCTCAGCTAATCTGCTGCCTGCTTCCCATAGCCGGCTAAGTTTCTCCACATGCTCTACTGGGAATCACTCCCATCTGCTACCTACTTCCAAATTCACCTGACTGGTGATTCTGGTCCTCTCTGAGTTTAGGAAAGTCTCCCCCAGGAAGCCTCCTCACTCCCTTCTCCCGTCTTGGTGTTTCACAGATTACTTGTCTCCTTGCTTCTCCACCTATTGTTTTACAAACCCGAACGTGCTGAAGCTCTGCTCTTCAGGACCTGGCCTTTGTAATATTCTATCTCCAGGTCCTGGACATTCACTACCATGTCAATCTGCCCATTCCAAGAATAGTTACATCTGTATCTGGAATGTTCTGTAAGAGATAAAAGGGAGTCCAAACTCCACATATACAAATGTTCTTTTCGAATTTTGAGCTGGTATTATTTCTAAAGTTTATCATGGCTTTCACCTAAAGGAATCATTTCCATTAAACTGTTTTAAGTTCAGTGCCAAGAATAAAATTGATCATTGATTTCATAATATTAATCAGTGGATGTAATTATTTTCTCCCTTTTAGAGTCAGAGAAGTTTTAGAACACACAGCATTCCAGATCTGAAGTAAATACTAAAATTATCTTCAGGGCAACCAGTTAGCTTTCTTGTTCAAGTTTAATGATGCCAACATAAATGCTCTCTTTTATTTCTTCCCACCCTCCCTCTATATCCTCCATCTCTCTCTTTCTTACCCAGACCAGCCTTGACAAGCAACATGGCTTCTTTTCAGGACTTTGTTCTGAATAAAAGTTCTGATCCTCTCTAAACAAAAGGGACTTGAGAGGTTGCCAGATGAGTACACAGAGTCAGCTGGATTCCGGTGAGGCTGAAGCTTAGCCCCGAGTCATGGAAGTCAAATGTCTGAGTGCCTAAGTGATTAATCCAGACAAAAATGGCTTATTTGCTTTCTAGAGTTTCAAGCCAGAAAGGTTCATGAAAACGAAGTCTGCTCCCAGAAATCCCTCACTCCACCATTCAAATCCATCAGCAATATGCAAAGACACAAGTGCTCAGGGCTCCCTGGAACATGCATGCGTATCTTCCCAGCGCATGTCTAGAAGCGTGTCCCGGGGAAGTAATCTGGATGAAGGACACAGATACACACACAAGAGGCTCCGTTCTGCCTTGTTTGTGCTGATGAAGCATCAGAGGCCACCTAAGCATCTGCTTAGACAATCGTGCCATGTCTGATTACTAATTGCTATACGCACGGTGACTACACAGAATGCTCGCACTGTGGTTAAGTAATGACTTGTGGATGCATTATGAAAGTCACCTGACCTTCTATCGGGGTGGTTGGTTTGTCAGTGTTTTTACGTCTAAGTATTTAGTGAAAATGTTGGATTTATCTTAGGATCAAAAATTTTAAAATGGGTTTTCAATGGGGTTTGGGCTTTAATTCTCCCACATTCTTATTTTTTGTAACAGATTTCAAATGAAGAATGATTGGCCCCTGAGTCTGCATCCATTTTCATCAGTTGCTGGACAATACCCCACTGATGACAGTTGGGCCAGGCCATAATCTTGTCACAAGAGATGACCAGATCAGACTATCTATTATTATTAGTCTGAGCTCCGGTCTTCCTTGTAAATTCTTGGGAGGTACCCCTGTGCCAGGTTTTCTCCTACACCAGAAATGTTCCCCCTTTCCAGAAGTCTCCTTCAGCCCTCCAACCTCCCTCAACCTGATCGCCCATGCGCCTCTCTGAACCAGTCTCTCAGTTCATTCAAGAATCTCTTCTCAGAGATCCACACATCCCTGGATGAACTCTCTTAGAAACTTAGCCTCTCTGAGGCTGTGAGTTCAGAAATCCCACAGAAGAGGAAGAGAGGGGCTTGTGGGAGCCAGAGGGGTCAGGGACACCACAAGAAAACTTAGAGAATCTACTAGCCAGGGCTCACAGGGCCTCACAGAGACTGAATTGATGTTCAGGGAGCCTGAATGTGTGTTACAGTTTTGGGACTCCTAACAGTGAGAATAGGGGAGTCTCTCACTCTTTTACAGGGCTTTGGGAGCTACTCCTCATGCTGGGTCCCCTTACCAAGCCTTAATGAACGGGGAAGTGCTTGGTCTAACTGCAGCTTGATATAGCATTAGAACTGTTGTCAGGTCCCAGTGTTTGGAAGCAATGCGCTCAAGATGGCAGAAGGCGTGTGAGGCAGGTGGTGTTGGGAAAGGGGAGGCTTCAGGCCCTCCATGGTCTATTTCTTGATTTGTGGGTATTTCCTTTTGAAAGCCAGAGATTTACAATGAATGGGTCCATATAACACTTCTGTGAATTTTTCAAAAACCATTACGTTTTCGTTGTAATATTCAACATCTTCAGAAAGAAAAGAGTGAAAATGGGGCTGTAAACAAGTCTGATGCTCAAATTGCTTTAAAAAGCATCATTCAGAAGCTTTATCATACATCCATCTTAAACCATGTAACTAACGTGGTAGTTTTATTATATGATGTCTGGTGTTTAAAACTTACTTTGTGTTTATTTGCTTATTTATTTTTGTCTGTGCCTGCCTGCATGTATGTCTGTGCTGCATGTGCATGCAGTGCCCATAGTGGGCAGAAGAGGGTATCAGATCCTTTGGGAGCTGGAGCTGCAGGTGTTTATGAGTTGCCTGTTGTGAGTTCTGGAATATGAATTTAGTCTTTGCAGGAGCACTACATGCTCCCAACCATTGAGCTACCTCTACAGTCCTGTATGGTATTGCATATACGACATAACACACACACATATATATGTGTGTGTGTGTGTGTGTGTGTGTGTGTGTGTATGTATAAAACTGACTTTACCTCCCTTGCCCCACACCTAATCCTTCCTGTTGCCAACCTCACTCACCCCCAGTCCACCCTCAAAATCTATTCTATTCTCCGGTCCTAGGGAGATCCTTAAGCCCTCCTTGTTATTTAGTCTTTCTCAGGCTGTCTGTCATTTGTAGGAGGGCTACTGACTTTTTTCTAGTTACCCTTGTATCCAGATTAAAGGCATTTATCAGCTGTAGGAGTTCCCTAGTAGAAGACTAGGGGTCACTTGTGCATACTGTTATATCAAATAGGGCTTCTTTGACTTCTTCTTTTCCAGTCTGTCTTCTTTTGCTCTCCTTGAGTTGTCTTACTGCTCTAGCTAGAATTTCAAGTACTATATTATATAGATTTGGAAAGAGTGGCCAGCCTTGTCTTATTCCTAATTTTAGTAGAATTGCTTTGAGTTTCTCTCCATTTAATTAGATGCTGGCTATGGTCTTGCTGTAAATTGTCTTTAATGTATTTATGTATGTTCCTTGCATTACTGATTTCTCTAAGACTTTTTATTGTGAAGAAGTGCTGGATTTTGTTGAAGGCTTTTTCAGCATTATAATGAGATGATCATGTTATTTTTTTAAAGTTTGTTTATATGGTGGATTATATTGAAAGATTTTCATATGTGGAACCATCCCTGCATGTCTGGTATGAAGCCTACTTGATCAAGTTGCATGATCTTTTTGATGTGCAGAACTGATTTTTAACATGGTGATATTATTAGTTCCAGGCTAAAAAATTTCCCCTAGAATTTGAAGAAAATTATCCCTGTTGTTAAGGTTGGTAACCAGCTCTTTCACCAGGGAATTATGGGAAATATGGTAAAGGACACCCACTCTGTTTGAAAAGTACAAGATAAATGTCACCACAAAGTGCTGACAGTACAGATGAGTTTCAGGGTCAAATGGCACTTAAGCAACAAAGCAGTCCATATACAAAAATTACAGTATTCATGTATGGGGACATGAAGAAGAATACCACAATAATATTAATAACATTAGAAGGAAGACAGTTGCAGGGCTTTAGATTATTTTCATTTGTATTTATTTGCTATTTGCATATGATGATATTTAATAATAGACAATTGGGCTACTTATGTATTCTAATAAATTCTAAGATATTAGTGGGTGATTCAGGGGGTAACCATTTTGAAGTTTGTTCAGAAAACTCTCCCTACATGCGCTCATACCAATATAAAATGCTTGTAATATTTAGTGAAATGTCTGAGTGAAATAAATCGCTTCTTAAAAGCTCCAGATGTTCTTGGGTCTACAAAATAAGCACAGATACTCCGAGGCTGAATGTACAGATATATAGACCTTACAAAGAGCACAATGCAAATGAGTCATAGAGTTTTTTTCATTCAATTATCTGAATTTCTCAGCACTCTGTATACACACACACACACACACACACACACACACACACACACACACTCCCCATCCACACACACCTGCAAAGCATTGGCCACAGTGTTGAAAAGGGAAAACCTTTAACCCTAAAGAATTCACAGCATCAAGCAGAAGGGTTAGTTGGTTCACAACTCCCATTTAAAGTCCATCATTGTGGGGAAGTTAAGGCAGCAGGGACTTGGAGGAGCTAGTCATGTTGCACCATAGTCAAGAGCAGAGAACAATGAATTAACAGATACATGTTGGTCCTCAGCTAGTGTCTTCCTTTTTATCCGGCCCAGGGCTCAAGTCCCAGTGATTCATGTTGGGCAGGTTAGAATTTCCTGTCGGTCTTTAGAACTCTAGCTCAGCTATGCCTCTCGGTGTGGATGTGACCTTTGCTTGCCCATCTGAATCTCACAAGTCAATTCCTGCTCTTAGACCTCAGCTCTGGCCATCACCCCACAGTTGAACCCTGCAGCTTCTCTCTTCAACCTTGGCTCCAGCAGGTCCAGCAGCACCCCTTCTGGCTACTGGGGTGACCACCATCTTATCAATGCATGCACCCTCTCAGCTCAATTCTAGAAACCTTGGGATTACGCTCCAGCTTCTTTAATTTGCATTCACCCTGTAGACCTTATATATGCATACGGATTTGTAGATGTGTTTACTGTCTGCTTTGGGTGGGTGATATGAGGGTTTGGAATTAACACTGGAGTTAGAGAACCCGTATTTGCCTTGACCCGGTTAGCCAGGTGTGTGGGATTATATACCAAATTGCTAAAATTGAAACTGTTGAACCTGTGGCTTTACTGCTACCCAATGATTCTAAAGTTGTGAAAGGGTGCAAGTAGGTCTAGAATAGCATCCTCAAGACAGCTACCATGGAAGCTCTACAGTAAGGCAACCAGGGGAATAGAAGGCATCTCTCCGTGCTTTGAGAGTAGACAGAGAAGGCTAGCTCTTTGCCATGCAGGGAACATAACTAAGCATGACTAGAAGACAACTGGGAAAGAGAAGGGCCTGAAGCCGAAGAAAATTTATCAACATTTACGCTCCCACGCAGACACTATCTGGATTAGAATCCAGGTATTTCAGACAATGTTATAACATCTAAACTACTGTGAAGCCTCTGAAGGGATAAATATGGGCTGTGATTCTCACCTAGGGGGTTAATATTACTATCAAGCACAGCTTGGCAAGTCGGAGTTACTGCTGCACCTCGAGTGGATTGACTCTCGGCTGGGCTTGCCACACCCCAGCTGCTTGGCATGGAATATGGGTTTACCATCGGTGTGCTTTCTCATCTGTAATGAGGGTGCAGTTAGTTAGAAGATTCAATATGTTGATTCAGCCCTAAGACGGTGTCACCTGACAGAGGCGGAAAATCTGCTGCTATTGGACAGATACTGAAGCAAACATCTGGCAGAAAGCGTTTATGAGATGACTTCCAGCGCTACGCAGATTTAGAGGCGTAGATTCTAACATGAGGCTGAGCGTACCCGGAGAACGGCTTTGGGTCACAGGTCCTAGTGACTGATCGGCTTTTCTGCAGAGGTAGGTTCAGCCCTCCTCAGCAGGTAACTCTCTCAGATTTTCACTTCCTTTCCTGCCGTTTTCAATCAACAGACTCCACATTTGTTGCTTAACTGGCATGTACTAGACAATGATTCTTACAGTTTTTGCAGATGTAATAAATAATCATCTTTTTAGTTCTTTGAGGATTTCTATGCATTTTGCTAATGCTCACCCCTCAACTCTCATATCCCTGCTTTATTATCCATGAATTTTAAATCCAATTTGCTTTTTTTTTTTAACCCATCAAGTTGAGTTTATGCTGACTGTATCTTGGGTCTTGGATGCGTGGCTTCCAATGGAGCATGGGATCCACCAAGGACTGTACTCTTCATGAGAACTTACTCTCCCGAAAGAGAGATAACAGATATTGCCTGCCAAGAACTGCTTCTTTAGGGGTGGGGCTTCATGCCCACCACGCCTATCCATGCTGGGATTAGTCTGGCTCGGGGTGGGGCTTTGTGCCCACCGCTCCTATCCGTGCTGGGATTGGTCTGTCCCGAGCTTGTAGAGATTTGTACAGATGGTAACAGCCAATGTTCACATTTACAACTGCCCCACTGTGAACAGGAAAACACCCTTTCCTTTCTGTCACCCACTACTTCTGCCTCTGACGCTGTATCTGTCCCCTCCTCTGCCAAGACTCTTGACCCATGGGCTGAGGGAATGTATTACAGGGATAAGCATATGGCCTCTTAAACCCTGAAGGTTTCATATTGGTACTGTAAAATGTCCAAGTATATTTATGCCAGATTTTGTGGCAGGAGAGGTGTTTGATCTTGATGATGGTAACTGTGATAGTTCTATATCTCGCACCTGACACTTATTAGCTTGCACGTAGTGGTGTGAGTATTAGCGCCCAGAGATTTGTTCCAGAGAAAGACATGGTACCAAGGAGCCTCGAATTCTTTCCTTGTTAGTGGATCATTCCCATTCATAGCCTGGGAAGGATTTCCATTTCATCCCCTTCAAGTTTAAAGCTATTTGTTTGTGGTATTAGGGGTTATTTAGAGAAATACAGTCGGTTTGGTTTGTGCGTGTATGTATGTGCATAGGGTTAAGGAGAAGGAGTGAGCTCCTGGTGAGGTAGGCAAGCATAGGACTTGCAACCTGGACTCAATTTAGTTAGTGCTGTACACATGCCCCTCTTGTAGAACACACCCAGGCAGCCCAGGACCCACATTTGCACTGGATTATATGCACAGCACTTCAAATGGTAGAAATACTTAGAATACCCACTTTGTGGACAGTTTCTGTTTAAATGCATCTAAAAAAAGCATAGCCATGTGAAGAGAGTAGGTGGATGGGTCATCAGGCCTAGACTGATTTAGGGGTGCATATTTAGTAAGGAAAAATGTATCCTCTGAATAGGCGTTTAAGGAGGGTTCCCTACTTAGCATCTTTTTCCTATGTGCAATTGGGTGTCCATATGGTTAAAAATCAGATGAGTCATGGGAACGGGCACATGCAGTAGAGGAAAGCTTGTGTATCTCAAACCCGCCAATCAAAACAAAGAACCACTCAGATTATACCCGGAAAAATCAGCCGCTTCTTCCCGTAGACCCCATAGAAGGACACCACACACACCAGCCCTCACTCTGGTGACCTGCCGTCACTTTTGGCTGCGTCTCTTATCTGGACTCTCGCTTTTCTTCTAAACAGTTCTCTGTTACTTTGCAATCTGTGTGCACCTTTTATTTTTTCGGTTCTTCAAATGGGATGTCAAGAACCTGGAAATGCCTGGTTCATGCACCAATCACAGTAATGAAAGAAAGTAGGAAGGGCATACCCCAAGGTCTGCAGAGTAAATGGAGCAGTATGTAGTCTACAGATCAAAGAGAAGCTTCACACTGAGTCCAAAGGCGGGAAAAAGACAGGGATCTAACACCAAGAAGTTAGACACAAGGTATCTCCTCTCACTCAGACTTTGTCTTTCAATCAGATCTTCAACGTGTTCAATATGCAACCACACAGAGAAACCTCCGTAGAGCGATACGGATTTGTCTATCCCAAACGACTGTAGTCATTACACACATTTATCTCCATAAGATTCTAAGCCCATCTAATATTCTTTATCATTTCCTTCCCGAAGCCAGAAATAAATACGTGTTCCGTAAATGCTTGTCGACCCGAACTAAGAATACTGGCACATATCTGCATGGCGTCCCCAGGTAAGGGCTTGCTTGATCCCAGAGAGAGCCATCTGGTTTTGCAGTGGCAAGTTGTACAAAATAATATCAGCAATTTTGTTTTCTGTATGGCTGCATGTTTTAAAAGGAGGAAAAATGCCTTTGGGAAGGTAACAAAATACAGATGATATCTTCCTTCAAAAGACTGAGCAAATGTGTATTTAGGGTGGTGTGTGTGTGTGTGAAATGTACAGGAGAACTCATTTAGAATAACATCTGGAAAAGGGGCTGATCTGCTAAGTGAACAGATGTTTCGTGTGCTGAACCAAACTGGAGTGATGACTGAGTCATAATGATGCTCTCTTTGCAGGAACAGGCCCACTCAAGGGAGAGCACAGGCAGACAGAGGTACACTGCACCCCATTAAAAGAGGACTGTGTGCTGGGAGGAAACGGAACCCAAAGAGTGAGACTATAAGACTCAGGGTCAGCAAAGATGAATTTACCAACGCCAATGATGAAGAGATGCCCCTTTGACAAGAGATGTCCAAGGCCCTCCCTACTATATCTAGGCTAAACAAGGTATCCAAAAGAGAATAGGTTCCCAAAAAGCCAGTACATGCAGTAGGGATAAATCCTGAGTCCCCTCAGTTTGCCCCAGCCATGCAACTGTCAACCACATTCAGAGGGACTAGTTTGGTCCTATGCTTGCTCCTTCCCAGTCCTGCTGGAGTTGGTGAGCTCCCATTAGCTCAGGAAGAATGTTTCAGTTAGTGAACCCATCATGGTCTTGGCCTTTGTGCCTTGTAGTCAGACTGATGAATATCTTAGATATCACCATAGGACCTTCATCCAGCAACTGATAGAAACAGAGGCAGAGACCCACATTGGAACATTGGACTGAGTTTCCAAAGTCCAGAAGAAGAGTGGGAGGAGTGAGAATATGAGCAAAGAGTTCTGGATTCAGATGAGAGACTCAAAATATTAGGCAATGAATGTGCAAAGAAAACACATGATGTGACCGCCTATCTCAACATACACATGCACACTTTAACATATGCATCTGCAAACACACGTATGAACAGACATACACACACATGCACACCACACATACATAGGCAATTGTAAAAGGGGGTTTTGAGATGTGAAAACATAACATTAGGTCGATCATAGGGCCAGAGAATGACAATTGGCAGCACCCATGAAGTGGATTCTGTGCCTAGTTCTGAGAACTGTGTTTCTTTACCATGCTTCCGACCATGGTGACTCAACGTGAGTATTTAACAAATTGGGATTACTCTAAGGATAGTCTGGTTGCTCCCACAAGAGCCCTATCAAAGCTAGAGCACCAAGTCAGTCTCTTCTATCAGAAGACAGGGACAATGGCATTCCAAAGGTGTCTGCTCTGCTCTCTCTTTGGGGGGGGGGCAAAAGGGAAAAAAATAAGAAAGAAAAACCAAGCTCAAAGCATTTAAGTATTGGATGATGGAGAGGAATCCCAAATGGTTGGTTGTCGCATGTGATCCTGGTACCATTTGAGAACTCACACTCTGAAATTACATGCCACCTGCAAGTCCAGATGGCCAGGTTAAGGAACCAAACCCTCAAGCAGAAGATTTTGGTTCCCAGCTGTTCTACTTTGGGGTGTGTCAGTGAGCGGTGTTGAATAGTATTTTTCATAAGGAAGGTGGGAAAACCCCAGAACCACTCTGTCCCAGCTGGTTGCAACCATGAAGTTTCCTGGCTTTCACGTCACCCGCCTCCCACTTCAGCTGTGACATTAAAGAGGAGTCTCTGCTCACATGAGGCCATCATTGCAGTTTTGTAAAACCTCCTTGCAGAATGTACAGAACATCTGGAATTAAAGAGGTATTGTCTTTTAATCACTGCTCAGTCTTCTGCAGGGACAAATGAGTAGGGCCCAGCTGCCCAAACCGACTTAGTTAAATAATGTAATCCATTTGTACACAAATGTGGAATAAATGTCACCGCAGCTCCTTAGTGTGCAGTTATAATGAGTTATCCCTTTCTTGAGGTGATTAGGAGTGTGTTTTTTTTTTCTCAAAAGCGTATCAAGCCTCATGATTTCCAATGAGCCAGGGATAACTGAAATTAGCCTCCCACGGCTGCTGACCTCTGCGTCCACAGTCAAACCTTTCCTTCTGGGGACTTGAGTCTTCTCTACACAGGAGGTTGGAAGTCAATTCTTTGCACTCCGTTTGAGGTGTAATGTTCTGGTATAACCTCCCAGGACAGTGCCTATCCTCATCAGAACCTGTCATGAAAAGCTGACCGGAACATAAGCTGGATAGGACTTTAGAAATCCCTTAGTTTAGAAGCTTGGTGGAATGGCTCAGCGGGTAGAACATCTGAGGATGAATGTGCCTGAGTTTAGATCCCCAGCACCCAGTTGAGAAGTTTGGGGTAGCATTGCACACCTGTAAGCCAGTGCTGAGGAGGCCAGGACAAGAAGAGCCCCGAGGCTTCTAGTCCAGCTAGCACACTTAAAGCAAGAAACTCCAGGTTCGGTGAGCGGCTCTCTTGAAAAATAAGAAAGAGATAATGAAGAAAGACATCGAGTTTGATCTCTGATCTCTGCATGCATAAACAGACATGCATGGGCACCCTGACACATATATACAGAAAAGTTCTAAAATTAAACATATTTTACAAATGATGACTAAAATCCTAGATTCTAACATCTAGGTCCTTGCTTCTTTTCCATACGCTGTCCATGTTAGCCCCTCAGGGACACTTTACCAAATTTCTACAAAAGGAGCTACTTATGAGCACATTTTTTTCCCTACACCGTTCTGGAGGTGGGTACTGAAGAAAGAGGCACTGGTAGATTGTCTGTCCTTGAGAATAACAAGGGAATGTATCTCTTTATGGTGGCTGAGATGACTTGGCTCTTACAACAGCACTCACCCCGTTGATCAGGATTACACTCATGATATCTTTAAAGCTACTGCCTCTTAATTCCTTCCACTTATGTGTTTGGATTTCTGCGTAGGGATTTTGATTGATCAAAGTATGTAGACTGTATTATAACCCTCATTGGCTTTTAGACTCTGAAAATGAAAATAAAATTACTCAGGGTGTGAGGTAACATACTGTGGTAGGGGAGCCTGATCTTTAATGCCAAGGCTGCAGGATCCAATGAACTCTGTAGAAACCCAATTTCCCTACCATGAACATTGTAATTGTACATGCTCTTCCAAGGGCTATCTGTCTGGTACGTGGTAGACAGTTTAAAAATTATTTCTTTGAATATGTATGAGTAGTTTAGTGACTAACTTCAACTTCTCATCTCAAATAAACCTTCCCAAGGACACAATGTAGTTCTCCAATCACCAAATATTCAAAGTGCTAGTAACAGGTGAAAGCTAAGATAAGAATGGTTTCATGTACTTTCTTCTCCAAGAAGAGAAAGCACTCACGAAAGAAAACATAGTCATACCTGCCAAGTCAACTAAATTAGGTTTTGCCTTTTGCTAATAAATATCCATTTTCCTGTCTTGGTCAGATAACTAGGAAAGTAGCGGTTCCATCACCTTGTGCAAAAGTGATGCCGCGGTAGCTGCTCCCAGCATCCAGGCGAAGAAGTAATCATTGGGCGCTATTTGAATGTCTTCATAAACCTGATTTATGCACATGATACTGATCAGTGCCGCACAGTCTTAAGAGATCAATAGTGCCATGTTCATTAGCACAGAATTGAATAGCGCTCCAGCTCTGGCTACAAGGTGGTAACTGTTTTTAATGATGCTGTTTTGCCAGTTGGCATTGAGAGTGTATTCTGTGTCGCTGGTAATTTCCTTAGTTATTGAGTGGCTTTTTATTTCTCCATCCAATCACGAGGGTCAAGGAGACGCTTTGCAATGTCAGAATGGTGGAATCCCTGGACTCTTGGGATAGAGAACAGGACCAGTAGCTGCTGGGGAAGAGCTCCTTTGATTCAAGCCTTTTGATGCTGGGAGGGGATATTCAATACTGGGAGGTATTATGACACTATTGACACAAAAGAAATTCACCTGGATTCTAATTCTGGAAATGCTGCTTACTTATTGGGAGTTTAGGAGTCATACAATGATGTAGATTTGTATTTTTGGTAGCTTTTAATAAACAAACCTTTTCAGTTTTCAAACTTGCTGACTGACACTTGGTATAGAACTTGAGGGAAACCAGGGATAGAGGAAGGTAGGGTTGGGAACAATGGATTGTTGGCTGGAGAGTCGTCACGGTTTTATTGATTTCTTTATTCACTCATCAGTGCTAACAGAAAGTCCATTACAAGCTAAGTGCTATGCTAGGAGTCACAGATGACACATTATCTGTAAGATATGGCGATGGGATGTCACGTGTTTCCATGCAGTGACTGCCCTTTCCCCTGCTAGACTTGTCCTGAGAGTACCCACCTACCAAATTCATCCTTACCTTAGAGTCAGCCATAGTCTCTCATGCAGATGCCCACGAGTGACCTCTGTGAGACTTTTAGGTCAGAATCCTGTTTCTATGTGGTAGTCTGCGGTAATAGTCAACCGCAATAGGCAATCTGGGAGAAGAGTCTCTGGGCATAATAGTTGGTCATTGTCATTATTGACATTAGTGGGCAGGAATACCTGCCCACTGTGGGTGATACCATCCTCTAGAGTATGCAAATGGAAGAAGGGAGCTGAGCAATGGCATGCATGCCCTATTCTCTGGTCTAGATTGGGGGTGTGATGTTTCAGGAAGGTGCTTCAAACTCATGCTATTGTGACTTCTGAGCCATGACCAACTGTGACATTGAACTATAAACCTGAATGAACCCTTTCTCACATAACTGACTTTTATCAGGATAGCTTGTGACCTGAAATATAAGCTTAGAAGGGATAAACTTGAATTTGGACAAATAATTGAAGGTTATTTACTTGTAAAATTTAATATTATGATGAGGATTAATTTAGTTAATATGTATAAAAATCAATATAGTGCTTGACCATATTCTGCATCTATTAATGTCAGGTAGGATAATGAGAGTGATGATGAAGGACAAGAAGAAGGAAAGGGAAGACATGGAAGAGGAAGAAAGCTTCCTTGAAAACTTCATGACTCCTAATGATTAACTGTTCTTCTCGAGTCCTACTCAAGACACAGGCAACACAATAGCTGTCCCCATCTCCCTCCTCTTGATCCCAGTGAGGAGTTTGCTTTCTAAATGCAAAAACTACCAAATGTACCTGGCAGCTAGGCCTGCAGAAAATTACACTGACACATTAATACAACTCTTAAGCCTCCTCAAAGAAGTTTTTTTTCAACAGATGGTGATTGACCCAGAGACTCATATCTGGCCAAAGTGTAGAAAATAAGGGATTCCAGAGTGCTCAGCCCAAAACAGAACACCCTCCCAGGCACAGGTGCTGATATGGCAGAGAGGGCAGAAAGATAGTAACTACAGAAAAAACATAGCAGGGCAGCTGTAGACATTAATTCACTGTGGTCATGACAAGACCTGCCCCAGCTCAAGCCAGACAAAATTCGCGACAGGCAGGCATGAAATCCCACTGCCAGATAAGAGACCAGGAAAGGAGAGAGCGGCATGAAGTCCCACTGTCCGCTAAAAATCAAAGAGAGGAGAGAAAGGTGTGAATTTCCATCCCTCGCTAAGAAACTATTGGCGACTGCTAGCTGCTAGGAGGAAAGTCAGTTTTCTTTAAGGATGTTTCCCTAAGTGTGTTGACTCTGTACCAGCAGAAGGCCACACAACTAAGAGTATATGAACAGCACCAACTGTACTTCACAGTAATTTTTCTTAAGGATACAAAGTTGGCTGGCTAGGGAAGGGGTGGAAGATCTGGACGGATTCCTGGGACAGGGTGAATATGAATTAGGCCAACTTTGCAAAGAATAATAGAAGTGAGAAAATAAATAAAAAGAATGCTGAATAGAAAAGATTGTCTTCATTCACCATGCATGAGGCAACACAGGTGGGCTTGTAGCTTGGTTGAAGTGGAGAGAGCTACAGTAAACGTGAGAACGCAGATGTCTCTCTAATCTGCTACTTTCCCTTCCCCTGGAGAGATATCCAGAAGCACGGAGGTTCAGTTACAGACGGATCTGTCTTTAGTCCTTTAGAAGCTGAATGAAGTCCTTGGTAATTTCTGTCTAAATTTGTATTCTCATAGTATACAAAGTCTCTTTTTGTGAATATATGTAAATTCAGACAAAAAAGAGTGAAACTTTTGCCATTTGTGGCAAATTAGATGCTACCAGAGAACATCATTGTACATTACATCAGCATACTTTAGTTCATACATCAGTCCAAAACAAGGTTTTATCAAAAAGAATAACATAGTGGTGAATTCTATAGTCAAGTAATGTTTGGGGAAAGGGAGATAAAGAGAGGATGGCTAAAGGAAGTCAAAACAGACAGATTAGAGAAATATACTCTTGCTGTATGAAGCTCAGTTGGATAGCTATAGTTAACAGCAACCTATTATATATCTTATGAAGAAGCAAAAGAAGGGACTTTGAAGGCTCCATAGCCAAACAGATAAAAGGAGATTAAAAAGCTAATTAGTTTAATTATATATTATTACATTATATATGTATATGTCCACTGAATTATTATTCTGTGCCCCATGCATCCACGTAATTATTTTGTACCTATTGAAAAGTTCATAAAGATGTTTACTTAATCACGAAGCACCCATCACTAGAGTTTCAAATATTTATGAGACACTGTGACTTTAAAAAGTTGTTTATTAGCAGAAATATTGTTCACCTTAATGGAAGTAAACACTGTGAGAGAAATCCAGTATCATGGAAACAGGGAGCTCCAGCTTCAATGAGAGACGCTATGTGAAAGAATAAGATGTAGAGTGATTGAGAAAGACATTTGATGTTGACCTCTGGCTTCCACAGGCACTCACATGATGTAAACATGTGTGCATGCACGCGTGAGCTCACACGCACGTGCACACACACATATACACTCATCTATATAAGATGCCTCCCAAAATGTGAAAAGAGCTTCTACAGCTTCCTTGATGCTTTGTACAAGGCATTGAGATTTTACTTCCCTTATATCTCTGCAGTCCATCATAATCATCATCATCACCATCATCATCATCATCATCACCATGATCATGATCATCGCCACCACAACCACCATCATCATCATCACCATCATCATCGTCATCATCATCATCACCATGATCATGATCATTGCCACCACAACCACCATCACCACCAGCACCATCATTATCACCACCACCATCATCATCATCATCACCACCATCATCATCCAGATGAAGAATATGAAATTTAGAAACTTACAAGACTTCCTTAAGGTGATTAATGATGTGATGCTGAGGCTCCAAACTTGGTCGCATGAACCTCAATATTTTTTTATAAAACGTGGTTTCTAAGCATTGAGGCCTAAGCATCTGCACCATCCGTTGGTCCTCATGTTAGTGTCAGCCCCACATATGGTAAGCACAATGTGAGCCAGCTCACAGAAATGATTTCTGAGAAAAACACAGGTCCTCCCTCCAGGCTTGGATGTTCACTTGTGCTTGTTTGAATTAAACTCGAAGTCAGTCAACAGGGAGAAGACTTATGATATTTGCCCAACGTGTAAGAACTTAGGAACTATGCAAATTGCAATGGATTTGTTAGGCTTTCAACTTTAAAATATCATGTTTGTTTTTTTCTAAAAAAAATAGATATGCAACATAATAAAAGAAGAGTAAACACGAGACACTGGTAAATAACAGAGACGAAGAGCAGGAGGCTGGAGAGAGTGAAGAGGCCCAGCCCTACTGCTTATACAGCGCTCTAAGCTGTTGAACTCTTCTGCTCACGGCAGCACAAATAATATTTACAGCAGCCCTGATAGGGGGCCATGGCCAATCCCTTTCTACAACTGGGACAAATAGGGTCTTCAAGGCAAAACTGCTACTCTGGCCTCAGAGAAGGTGAATGAGCACAGCCCAGGAACACAGATTTACATGACCCCTAAGCCTGAGTTCTGTCGTGGTCACAATTTGATGAATCCTTTATCGTCTTAGAACAAAGAAAGTCATAAATCAAGGCACTTAAAAAAATACATTGGTAGAAACATCAGGTAGGCAGATTGCAGCAAAGCAGGAAGACTCTGCTATGGACCTCAGATGCTATCTGGCGACCCTTCTTAGCCATTTGGTCAGTGGAAGCTAGTTATCTGATAAGCTAATAGAGTCCAAAAGATTCTGATGGCTAGTTGCAAGGATGCTGGGCCAGACATGAAGGTGAAGAAGTCATGCCTATTAAGGGGGTTAAAGATAGCTCAAGATAAACTAACTGGGCTCTGGACTTGCAAAATTCCTCCCTCTGCACAGAGTTGGAGTTCTCCGCAGTCAATCAGTTTTGCAGAAGGCTCAGAGAAGGTATGGTTCTTTCCAGGACATTTTGTTCACAGGTCTTAGAGGAGAAAATAGAAACCATTCTTACTGTTATGCATGGCTCTTTATCGGAGCAGCAAGGACTCATGGCTGGGACTGAGGAGTATTGGTCTGGCAGGGTGAACCTGGAGAGCTAAAGGCCTCTGCCTATGCAGTTGGGCCAATCCCTGTGCCATTGTTCTTCCAGACAGATTTTTGGGTGAGAAAGTGATCTCAAAGGATACAGTGGTTTGCTGGGTGTAGAACACAGCCTTGGAGATGCCGATAACACTCCTAGCATATGCCTGGGCATAGGGTCAACTGTTCCCAGTGACCCTCTGTCTTGAGTAGGTTACAGTACAAAAGAGCATAGGTGGGGTGGGGAAGAGTTGCCCAAATGCCCTGCCCTGATTAGCCAACAAGCCAGCATTTGAGCTCAGGAGCTGCCCTCTGGCGAGGAACTGAAGACAGAACTGAAACATTCAGCTACAGTGGGAAGGATGTGCCGTGTGCACAAGCTTGGACCCCAGCCAGGGGGATCCAGAACTTCACCGCGAATGTGAGGGACTCACCCCTTCCACAGACACTCGAAATCAGGTTACTGAACTCTTCTGCTTATTTCCAGAGACAGCGTTTGGGAGATTTTGAGAGCCTGGACTAGAAGGAAGACAGCCTGCAGCACAGAGCCCGCATCTTCATCAGTTGTGCAACCCTGAGCCAACTGTTCCTATGCTTCGATTTTCCAAAGAAAAATTAAGATCAGACCTCAGTGGAGGGAATGGTGCTCTGGCAGCAGGGGCCTGTTTACCATGCACAAGGTCTGCTCTTGGGAAGTGAAGGTAGGAGGCTAGGAAATTCCAGGTCATTCTCAGCTACATAGGCAGCTTGAAGCAGCCTGATTCTGAAACAAAAAATCTAAAAGAGACTAAAACAAAGCAAAAGGAAAGATCAGAGCTTAAAAGCACATGAAACCATATATTTGCAATCATATGTAAAAAAAATTAATCAAATAACTAAAAAAAAACCCTCATCTATTCATTGTTATTTTGTGAGTGTAGTGAACGAGAGGTATTAGTGAACTGAGGGGTGTGGCTCTCATCTGCATCAGCTTGAATACAGGAGTTTAGAACTCACAGGGAGAAATCTATCATTAGTACAGGGTTGGTTTGCAGATCACCACGTCTGGAGAATTCTCTCAAATAGAATTGATTAGTTTAAACTTTGATTAAAGAAGCAAATTAATAACTCTGATCTTCTGAAAGAGAATATTATAAGCTATTTAACATTGTGTGGTAAACACAGTCTTTATATTAAATGCTGTTATATCCTTGTGTTTCATTACAGAAGCAACTGGGTTCTGTATTCAGAGAACAAGAGGGACAGATAGTATGGCAACAATAATAAGTCACAGTGGAGAGTTGTCTAGAAGGAGAATTTTACCAGCTTTGAACAGGAAAAAGACAAAGAAGAACACTCTAGTGAACTGAGAGTATACATTTATCCTGTCATCTAGAGAGAATGAGCCAAAAGACACTAAAGAATGACTGGAACACAAATCAGAACTCCAGTGTCTATCAGGAGCCAATAGGAAAACGAGGAAAGTTTCCAGAACATTCCAACGCCGAAACTACCAGAGTTTGTTTTTCTAGGATTGATCCAGAAGACTGACTGAGAAGCCTTGTGTCTTTCAACATAGTACATGAGGAGTGTGCTAGTAATAGCCGGAAGGCTGGCCTTTTTCAAGAAACCCCAATAAGTTAGCTCTCCAAGCAGGTCTTATGATAGAAAGACGATAGACAATTGGAAGACCTTTGCCAAAAGCCAGGGCATTTGCTTAATGGGAGTTCTCTTAACGGATTGCGTTTCACCCTTCCTTCGTTCTCAGAGAACGCTTTGTGAGGAGACAGAGAACAATGATAGAGTCCCGACGTGTCAGTCACGGGGCTCAATGTCAGTAGGTACAGGTGGATCTTGTGACCCTGTGCGTTGAGGTAAGCATATCATGGGAGAAAGGCTTTTCCAGAGGGAAGAGACGAGGGGAAGGCCGCCAATAGAGGACACCAAAGCTGCTGTGGAGAATGGGTTAGCTGAGCTGGAGTGAGCAGCTGGGGGAGCACGGTGCATGGAGCAGAAAAAGCAAAGAGTGAGCACAGGTGAGACAACACTGTAGAACCACTGGAGGCCTGGGATGGAGGCATTCCTCGGAGAACACCAAGGGAAATGCCAAAGGACACGACAATCCCTAAAATCCCAAGGGAAGGTTGCCTAGCATTAGAGGAATTAGGACATTTCCTCCCCCTTTAGCTAAATAATTTCAGGAGAACCTCCCTGAAACTAATTTTTTTTCTAGAATATACCAGATGCATATTATGGGAGAAAGTAACAAATACCTGTTCAAACTAAGAGCACAACACCAACATTTAAAGTTAGGCTGAGATGCAAAGTGACTATCGAATACAGCAGACTCAGACTGCTCAAGGCTACCTTCAGGGATGGTCCGCACACCTCTCTTATTTTTGTGTGTATAGCGATTTGAGCCTGGGGCAGAAGGAAATGGACCAGGGGTCCAGGAAACCGTAGGGAAGGCAGACTTCGCTGCTTTTGCGGCATGGTCTCGGGCTGGTCTCACTAATTATCCACGTGGACGGAGATGATGGAAGTACGTTAGCCCTCTGCGCCAGCTGCTCGCAAACAGCCTGCAGCCATAGCCCAAGTGGCAGTAAACAGTCTGTCAACCCAGTCTCTCCGTGGACGCCTACCCTCCCTCAGATGCTAGTGTCCTAGCCTGCCAGAAATTGAACACACCTGGCTCCAAAACTGCTTCCTGCGCAGAGTTAAAAGCCCGGCAGACGTTCCCGGAGGAACGCCACACATGTCTTAGTTTTTCTCCCAGTCACTAAGAGAATGGTTAACCAAAAATTAAAGAAATCAAATAAAAGAGGCCTGACAAATGCCCCTAAAGTATGTCTCATTAATCATGGGTCTCCTGGGCACATATCTTTCCAAGAAATGGCAGGAATTAACTCCAGACAAGAGTGCTTCGCAGGGAAGAAATAGGATGAGTCCCTAGCCTGCCACTCTTTGTGATTCTACGCGGTGGCCCGGCTTGTTTGTTTTTACAAGAGCACACATGCACAAGTTCCAAGCCTGTTTTAGAGAGAACACGGAGATATTAATTAGTATTGTCATTGGAATAGTTTAGCGAATTTTCTGGTTGAATAATCTTTGGGAAGCTATACTGGCAATTAAAGAAATCATAGTTAAGTAAACACAGAGAAGTAAAAATAAGAGAGAGAAAGCAGGGTACAAAGAACCTATTCCCTGGCCACTGCCTGACATCCCCACACTTGGGTTAGGAGACAGGATCTCACCGTGTTCTCTCCCTATAGTATCCTTCTACCAAAAGCCACCCTGATTGTTGACCTTTCTCCGTGGGCCTGTGAACAGCTCTCTTTGTAAGGGTATATTCCATGCTTCAGCCTAAGGCAACCCAATTTCTTCTATTTGGTTTTTCAAGCTATACTGAGCACATACTTATCATAGTATGTAGATACTAAGTACTTGGC
Source organism: Microtus obscurus (assembly GCA_963919715.1). Classification (NCBI taxonomy): domain Eukaryota; kingdom Metazoa; phylum Chordata; class Mammalia; order Rodentia; family Cricetidae; genus Microtus; species Microtus obscurus. The sequence continues at coordinate 26,069,724 of CAWTZC010002521.1, forward strand.
TGCCTCCCTTGCTAGCCTGGGTGCTAGGCAAGGATAGTGACCTCTTTCTGGTTTGTTTTTGCTCCTCCAGTGTCTATCACAATGCTGAGCACACAGGAGATTCTTGAAGGGCTCTTCAGTCTCATGGGTCTTCATTATTTCACCCTGGGAGGCCCACAAAGCCTCCTAGTCATCAAGGTTTACAAGCTAAGTATTCGTGTCACTACCTCTTACTTAGTAGGACCTGACCTTTTCTGCAAATTTGACCCATCAATCAAGATCTCGCTTACCCACAGCTTTCAGTGTCCTTTTCCTGCTATGCAGTTTTCCATGTCCTCTTTGGGAACATAATTTCATAGTTCTTGTGCTATGCTTTATGCCATCCAATTTATGCTTGCCATCCCTTTGACTTCATGTGTAGTGGCTGGCGAGGGCTAGGAAAGAATTACACCTTTGAGAGGTAATTTTGATTTTTCTCAGATTATTGAAAGCTATATCCTAGCTTGTCTGCCAAATGCTAGTTTTGTTAGATTGCCAGACAAATACAATGGGCTACTTGCAGCCTGAAAAGACGCCATAGACATAATTTTCTTCATTTGGGGGGTTGGAAGTTCAAGATCAGGGTGTTAGCATCTCTTGCTTTCTCTGAGACCTTTCTCCTTGCTTCTCTCTCATGACATCTCACTGTGGGTTCACATGGCTCTCCCTCTGGACATACCCATTCTTGTGTCTCTTTATATACTAACCAACTTAGCCTAACAACTTTGCTTTTATTGAATTAACCAAAAACAAATGCTATGACATTCTGGGACAGTGCAGGTCAAAGAGCAAGCATGAACTTGTATAAGAACATGATGCAGACTCTAATCCTATTAATTGGAGCTCAATGCTTATCTTTCAGATCACCCATTAGAAGGAAATATCAAGCTCCTTAGGATCAGGAACACTACACTTGTTGAAGCAAGGTCCACCAGAGCCACAGTACAGACTATCCATGGAGAACCTTCCACCTTGCAGAACCTGATCATACCCCATAGGCTCAGAGGAGACCAGGGAGTCAGGATTGTAAAGGGATGAAAAGAAGAATAAGACCTGCTCTATGCTTATGACAGACCCTACATGGGATTCAAATGCATCATTTCTTGCTAAAATGGAGGGCTGACCTGGGTGATGTGAGCGATTATTTGTGTCAAAAGTGGAAATGGGGAGTAGGGTGCTGTGTGTTTTGAGATGACCAAAGGCATGGGGTACCCATCATGACCCTGGGAGAAAGCAGTGACAAACACTAGGTACGCTATGTACTTGCTTCTTCAGCATCAGCAAGTTGCAGAGTTTCACCCACATTTCACTTGACTCCAGCTGTTGGTAGCAGTGTCCTCTGTTCAGTCAGGATTGGGGGCAGAGGGGTCAGAAAAGGGAGCATATCCTGAATCACACACAGTCTATAGGAGGTTCCTGCCAGGCACCACAGATAAATTAAGTCGCATGACATATGATATATCCTTGATATTATTAGCCATGTAATAGTTTGGCTACTGACCACGTGAAACATTAAAACTGAATTTTGGAGCAACTTTCTCAGAAAATAACTTGAAGAACAATAACAGCAAAATCCCACTTTTTACCAAAGTCTCCAATTTTGTTCTCACGTTAAATTATTTAAGATAAAATATTAAGCCAATAAAAAATATTGGCTTATAGCAGAAAGCAAGCATTTTGATTGCTTGCCACAAGGTCTAAGACATCTAGGGAGCTGTATAACAACAAAGAAAGAATGTGGAAGGCCATCTTTTAAGTTAGCTGTGTTACTTGGAAATGAGTAAGATTAGTGGCAGAAATTGTTTTTTAATCATTTTTGACTTAGCCTTTCTTTTCTTCTATATTTTCTTCTTTGATCAGAAAATAAGTAGAAAATAAATGATTAAAGAAAACTTAATAGAATGATAAAAAGAGAAAAATGGACCTTTTATGCATTCATTTGCTCAGTTGATCAATGCATTCATTCACTTTGATTTATGTGACATATATTTTCCGAGACACTAGCAAAACTGTGGTAAATAAAACAGTCATAATCACGATTTTATGTAGTTTATGGTCTAATATATACCACTTAGGTCAATGATTCATTTTCAGATATCAGAATATGATGAATATGGGGAGGTGATTGACCCTAATTTACATGTCCATTTGGATACTGAATTGTAATAAAGTGGCCAGAAAGACAAAATTTGAATGATGGCTACTCTTAGGGATTTATGCTTTTCAACTTGTAGTTAGACTAAGAAAGATGGATTATTTAGCTCAAAGAATTAATGCCATGAAGAAATCACTGGGTACATTTCTCTGTCATTAAAAGAAAATCCTTTGTATAAGTGTTGAGCCATATCACAAGTGAGTCAATCCCCCAGCTAATGAGCTGCAACTTTCAGGGAAGTGAGAAGCAAGAATGTCTGAAATCTCTCAAATCACCAGGCAGCGAGGTAAAGCAAACAGCCTCCAATCCATAGACAAGTTGGCCAATATTGGTATTCTTTCTCCACAGGCACACAAGAAAGCTTTCCAAAGTCAAAGGCGCAGGAGGAAGCTAGAGTGACACGGAGTGGTGGCTTTGGGGCATTTGTCAGAGTTTGTGGATGCTAGAGCCTCAGACCGGATGTTCTCCTGAAGGGCTGTCTGTAAAGTAAGCATCATGTCACACAATGTGGAGGGAAGGATGCCAAGCAGGCCATCGATGTGATCCAGGCTCACTTTGCAGCTCCACCCCTCCACACTGTGCTGTCCTGGAGGTGTGGCTTCTGCTCTTCATTTCCTCAACGGGAAGATGGAGACAACAATTCCTAAACTCACTAGGGGTTTCATGGTTAGGATCACAAAAGTCAGCCATGGTAGCCAGCCCAGAGTATGTGCCAGATAAACATGGGTTTTCTTAATCTTCCGTCCTGTTTGCTTGAAATATCAAAAAGTATATCTAAACACAGGAGTTCTATCAACACCATTGCTGCAGGAAATGCAGCTTTAATGATATTCTATCTCTATCCCGAGCCTGCTCACTTCCGAATAAGTCGTCATTTTACCTGGAGCCTAGTGAAGGACAACAGGGGATGTTCTAACACTGGGCATGCTCAGACTCAGCAATGAGGCCGAACCCTGCCAAGGGCTGACATTCCCGAACTGGTTTGCAGTCTGTGATATTTCTCAAGGACAGGAGGACACTTCCCTTCTTTCTGTCACTCCAGTGCACAGGGCAATATTTTCTTGCGGCATAGGATGACGTTGACCCTTTACAAGTATCATTCATTCTTGAAGTAAGCTCCCAAGAATATGAAAATCATATGTGCCTACCATCTTTAACACTGACACCAGTGTTTATTAAATCTCAAGGCTTTCCTATGTTTCCCTGGAGATGGAGAATGGGCCATCTTGTAAGCCCCTCATACACATTTGTGATTTGGGTAAATATGTTTTTTTTTTTTTCTTTTTTGACTGAAGGTTTCCTGGAACATCAGGTATTCTAGTGATGTTATCTGTCATGGGCACTGGGTGTCAATCAAAAGTGTTAGTTTTTCCCTTTCTCTCCAGGACGGTTATCCAGCTGTTGGTGGATGCTATTCAATCCCTTTCAGTTATTTCTTTCCTGTGTAGATTATGCTTTCTTTCCCTGACTATTTTTGAGGAAATAATTATGTCTCTTAAGTAGGATACAACAGAAGATATATCTTAAGGTTTTATCACAAGTGGACAGTATTGTAGCTAGCTTCCAAGCAGAAGTCTGTAAAGGAGATGCTCACCTCTGCACTGTGAACTCTGAACTCCTGTCAGTGCAGCTCAAGATAAATGTAGTCTTTAGTGTCGTGCTTTTTCCTTTTGACTCAATGAATGAGAACTCCAAACGTTTTGCATGGCATTCTACTAAGTCATGAGTATTCACTGTGTGTGTGTGTATGTGTGTATTCATGCATGCATGCATGTGTGTGTGAGAGAGAGACATGTGTGTATCTGTGATCCCATGTGCTGTATTAGTCAGAAGAGGAGCTGAGTACAGCTTTTCAGATGCTCTGGGCTAGTAAGGGCAATCACTAAACAACAGACATTCTATAGTCAGTATGTGAAGAGACCACCAGAAGAGAGGGCTAAACCCCATCGTGGTATAGCAGGCAAGGCTTCTTGGACAAAGCAATATATAAGAGTTAATGGTCAGGTGGATAGGGGAGCCAGAGCAGATACTGAACAATTCCTCATGGAACAGTGTGTGTGTATGAAGGGTGAACATCATGAAGGAACAAAAAGCTGTCAGAAATCATCCAGTATCACCTCACCCAGGATCCGTCAGAAGAGAAGCCCTATGAAGCACACAGAGGGACAGTGGTGCCTTTCCTTCCACCTTGTCATGGGATACTGGCAAGGTTCAGACAGGGGGGTCATATGTAAAAATAGAGTCAGTCTTCTCAGCCATGCAGGGTGGCAGGATCATTGGAACATGTGAGGATATGAAGAGACCAGGGCTGGGGACAAAGAAACAAGCTTCTGGTCACTAGGTAGCTGGAGCTTTGTCCCGATATCCTTGTTCTCACTCCTCTGGGGAAAGCCTGTAAGGTAATGCTGACAACTTGGAGAAACCAGTGCTTTGACAGCTCACTCAGTGCACCGTCATGTGGAAGTAACATAACACATGACTCTGAGAATTCATCTGTATAGAGGCAGGGATATGCATTGATAAGGGAGAGTGGTTAGGTCTGTGGGGCTTGTAGATGATAGAGAATAGGACAAAGTGTTTTGTTCAATCCCTGGGATCTGGATCAAGCTCTAGAATTCTTTTAAAACGTTGTATTCTTATCCATAAAATGGACACAATAATGATGTGGGATTCTCATCTGTATGCTGTGAATACCACTGGTTAATAAAGAAGCTGTTTTGGGCCTATTGCAGGGCAGAATAGGGCAAGACAGGAATTCTAAGCAGATAGAAGAGGAGAGAGTAGTCACAGTCAGAGAGAAGTCATGTAGCTGTCCAAGGGAAAGACGTCCATGGGAGTGTAGCAGAACCTTGCCGGTAGGCCACAACCTCATGGTGACACACAGATTAATGGAGATGGGTTGATTTAAGATATAAGAACTAGCTAGAAATATGCAAAAGATAATAAGCCAAGCTGTGTTTTAATTAATACAGTTTCTGTGTGGTTATTTTTGGTCTGGGAGGCCAGGAAACAAACAAGTAGCCTCCGACTACACTGTAATGAACTCCTAATGAATAAAAAATTTAAGAAAAATATGTGAAAAAGTATAAGCTCTTCTAGTGATTTGAAACCCAGATCCATCGCACCATGCAAGTGTACAAGAGCAGAGATAGTATCCTTCCTGTTTCTGAAAATTTGAGTATTGATAACCACACCAAACTCAAGAAGCATGCTCCAACTTCTTAGAAGTGATTGCGTCAAAGGAAGAGTTGAACGGATAGCACATTCAACACACTGCAAACCAAAGTCTTTAATCTGCCCATCTCTTTGTCTCTGTCTTTTCTGGGAGAGAGTGTGTGTAAGGAAAGGTGGTATTCAGAAGGCATGGTGACAAGATGGGCAACTAAGAATGAATGAAGGCCACAGACCCATCAAGTTGGGCTGTCAGAAACTGATCAAAGCCTCCAGATTGGCACTTTCAAAGTGGGAGAATCTGAAGCGCAGAGACACGAAATGCTCCTATTGGGGCCATACAGACAGGAAACAGATGGGAATTAGAACTCGGCTCTTCTGGCTCCCATGGGCATCCTTGTGCCTGCACACTTGTGTATATGTGTGTGTGTGCGTGTGCCCATGTATGTGTGTGTGTGTGTTACATGGCCATTCTACTCATGATTAGGAGTGATACTTGCCTCCATCTTTCTGACTTCACTCACCATGTTGTCTACAATCTAAAGATAGAAAGAGAGCTTGTAAGGAAGTCTTTGTAAGGTAGAATCACTTTTATTATTGTATGTCTTCTGATTTGCATACGAAACAGTCCTCTTGAATATTCATTGCCTTCTGCCACCTGGAGGCACTTTTGCAGCCCCCATCTGGGCTCCTTCACTCAACACAGGCAGTGCTCTCATAGAGACTGCAAGCAGAGAACGCTGAGCAAAGTCTGGGAAAACCTTCATTCAAGAGGAAGGTTCTACATCAGGTGTCAAGGAGCAGGGCTGTAGCTTATCAACACGGACTGCAAGTGGAGCTTGTGCTTGGAATCCCAGTGCTGGGGAGGTGGAGACTAAAGGATCCTTCACCACACTAGGCTGCCGGCCTGGTGACCTTGGCCATCGACAGATACAGCTTAACAAACAAAAGGATTGACTCTCAATGGAAAACATCAGAAGTTGAGCTCTGGCTTCTATGTATGTGCATACATATCCACGCCATATATTTTCATGCCGACATATGTGCACTCCCTTCCCCACACAAGGCTCTCCATCAGATTCTAATATGTAGTCAACGTAGAGAAAGACAACCATTGGTCTACCTAAGGGGTTAAGCAGCATCTGTAAAAGGAGAGAAATGAAAGCAATTGGGTTTTGCCGGCCACCCTAGTCTATATTAATAATTCAATTTAATTCTGAAGAAGAGAATAACCAAATACCATAGACAAGGTACTCCCTGTGCTACGATAAAACAGTGGAGAGCCATTTACGAGCCCTAGAGGGGCACAGTTTGCTGCTCTGTCTTCTTGACATTAAAGTCATCCGTCTTGAGCTGGGAAGGGCATACTTATAAAAATGTAATGCTTTTGTTTGGAAAGAGTATTGAGAAGTTTAAAGACAATTAAAACTCAATTCTCCTAAAAAGAATTTCTAGAAACAAACATAATGCAAATTCAATTTTTTTCCCTTTGGGAATTAACATATTTCTTAACAGTCCCCTGTATGCAACCTTCAGATTTTTAAACATCAGTGTTGCTATCTATTCAAATCCTTTCTGTACAGCTATGTAAACACCCACCCATTTTCATAGCTAATATCTTGAGAAAATTTTATACAAAAGATTCATGGTCCACATTACATTTCTGCTCATGTATTTGGAGTAAATACTGGGGCGTGCAAAATCATAATCCGTTGCCATCATTTTCACACCATTCCCTTTGACAAAAAGTAATGCAGTCAGGGGTTTCGCGTTCCTCATTCGAAAGAAGAGCGCCTTGCATTTAAAAGTACAATTTGACTTTCTCTGTTTGGCTTAGCAGCTGACACGATTGGTGCCTGCCAGAGCCAAGCCAGTGTCTTCCTATTTACTGTGGCAATAATTTTGCATCTTTCCAACTTCCCTGATGAGTTTGCTTTGAGAATCCAAGTACCAACTCGACCTGGCTGGAGTCAGAAGCGGCGGTGCTAGGTTGTGGTCCAGTGGATGCAGGTCTGGAGGGTGAGCAGGACAGGCATGAGGCTCAGACAGCATTGTGAAGTTTCTCCCTTCATACCCCCTTTGCTGCTACCGCTGGTTGTCTCTAAACTCTTCAAGTCTACGTTACAGTTAATGTCTTACCATGACTCTTCTGGAATTAGGAGTTGTGTTTGTTCCCAAACTCAGCTCAAGAATAAGGGTTGAGACGATAATAATTATTAATATTTAATAATAACAGGTCCTTTGAGTTGTTTCTTTGTATGTCTTTTCTTCTGAGAAAGGGTTTCACTATGTAGCTCCACAACAGCCTCAAGCTTACAATCCTCCTGCCTCCATTCCTGTAGTGTTGGGACTATGGGTGTGTGCTGTTTCATATGCCTTTCCATGAGATTGATCAAAGCATTTCCCATGGAGTTCTTAGAATAACTCCTGAAGGGAGGATGCTTGAGGCAGCCTTCAGCACGCGTCTCTTATTCATGTCTTCAGTAAGTATGGCCTGCAGTTCACATTCTTTCTGGGAAACTTGCTCTGGAGGGTTCCCGTAGGTGCCCTTCTTATCTCTCAAGCATGCTGACAGCATCAATCAGTCAAACCCCTATGGCCTGTAGTAGGTACTAGAATCTTACACTGTTTCAAACGCCCTTTAGGCCACTCAAGAATCCTTGCTTATTTTCCATACCCAAGGCCTGATCTGCTGTTGAGCCCCGCCTCATCTTCTCCAGCATCTGATCAACTAGCTCTTGACATGACTTATTTCTGTGCTGCTGTCTGCTGACATAGAGGAGTTGCTTTCTACTCTAAGAAAGCACAAAGACATGTAGTTGCATCTTCTGCACCACCATAGCCATCAGCACTAACGTCTCTACCTTACCCACTCCCGTCAACACAACTATTATTCTCACTGATAGTGAAGACTTCCACCACCACTGTTCCACTGCCGCTGCCCTCACCCCTTCTACAGACATCACTGTCCCCAGCACCCCAATGGGTCACATCATACCCACACAACAGCTATTGTTGCTAACCGGCTTCCAGTGCACGGCGGTTCAACTGTGCTACACATAAATCTTCCCGTGACTCCCCCTCCCTCACCAGGCAAGCAGTAGCCACTCCGAGATGGAAGGGGATTTATCTCTGTAGCTCAGGTCTGTTGGACTCCAGTGCACCTGTTTTTTCTATATGATAATAGCGCGCGTCTAGGTGGTTGCTCCTTATAAAACACTCTGCTTGCCGTGGGAAACCACTTACATTATTCTAACAGCTTTACCACTAGGTGTAATTACTTTTCCACACACCGCGGACAATAACGGGAAGTGAGGCATACGGTGTCCAGGTCACATGCCATGGTTCCTAGGCTAGCGTTCAATTAGGTTTCCAAGGCACCCTGTCAAATCCCAGAGCCCAGCCTGATTCTAAACTGCCTTTGACAGCATGGAAAAGCTGACCGGGAAGTTTGTAGCTTGTGCTCACAAGGAGAGGATGGCTGAAGGAGAAATCAGCTCCCCTACAGTTGGGCACACCTCCTCAGACTAGAAATCTCAGAGTCTTCTTTCCAACAAAGAAACGCACGTAAGCATCATGGCTTGCTGAGCTGGAGAAGGATAGGATTTGCTGGGTGAAAGTGTTTTACTTCCCCTACAGCTATCAATCTGCTCGGCTTCAGATTTTTACTTCTTGTATTCCAAGCCAGAAAACATCCTTAAAAAGCAATTTCTTTGTCATGCTTTTAAAACAAACAACAGCAACAACAACAACAAAAAAATCAGGTTTCCACTTTATCATCTTAGGAAACTATTTTATACAGTGCCACTTAAAAGTCGCGAGGAGCCAGCCAGATAGATTGCTTTGGAATCATAATTTGAATTTTAAGAATCGGTCTTGAGGTTGAGTCTCTAGCAAAGGGGAAAACAAGCCACCTGCACAGCAACGCATTTCTTTGTTAAGTTAGTGTAGAAGGTGTTGAGGGGAGAGCTATTTTCCAAGACTTTCCACAGGAATCTGGCCCTTCTACTTAGCTGCTTTGCAGAAGGACAGCATAGGCAGTGCTACTGTGGGGTTTTAGTTACAATGGTGTTTATCAAATAGTGATAATAGTGGTGTTTAATTAAAGGAAGTGAAAGGTTTTTTTTTTTTTTGATGGTTCAGGGCATGGACAGTGAGCCTCAGAGAGGCCAGTCTCACGTGCACCCCCAGTCAAGGAAGGACTGTGCCTCAGATACGGTTACTGATTGCTCATTACTCACGACTGGTTCAAGTCCAGCTGTTTCTTCAGGAGTAACAGGGCACATGAGGCTGATTCCAAAGCACTGGGACAGAGTCCAGATGCCATCAAGTTCCAGGCAATAAAGGCGGAGTGTGGACAGTTAACACATTCCTCTTCGGTCCACTCAGGCCTTCCCAGTGCCCACTACCCTACCAAGGGCATTTTATTGTCTTGGGTGATGTGACGGTTCCACACGGTTAAGGGTACTGCCGAAGTTACAGTTATCATAGTCACTAACGGTTTATGAGTTCGTTATTCACCTCGTAAGTATCTTAATATGAAGCAGCCCCTCTTAAAGGCACAGCACATCCCCCATTGATTTCCATGTAAGAAATGTAATGCCATCCTAGGCTGTCTGTTTTTGCTTTAGAAGCCGAAGCCGGACTGTGTTAACTGGACAACATAGATTTATGGGTATAGATGTGGCAGAAGACAAACCAAATATGTGTTGGAGATCACACAACCATGTTAATCCCAATCAATCGTTCTTCCAGCTGTCACAAACAACGGTCACAGTTTAACTTCAAGATAGCAATGTCTAAGAGACCCGAAACTTCTATTTCACATAGTGGTAAACAAGCCATAATGGCTTTTGGGCTGATTTCATTTGTGAAAATTTTGTTAATTATTTTTGTTACTGTCATGTCAAAAGTCTATTCATTTTTAAAGGACTGTATCTCCAGAGTTTTTGTCTCTCTTGGGTATGACCATGCTGGTGTCTTTCTCTAATCTGGAAAATGGCAACATTAGCTCTTGTCATATGACTTCTATATTGTTGGCAGCAATGTGAAGATTAAAACCAACATTCCTTCCTGCACTATAATTCCCATAATACTTGATTGGTATTCTTAAATTGTATGTGACCATATTAGAAGGATATATACATATATACAAACTGAATAAATTGCTGTTGCTATAATTCATGAGACAATTTACTGATATTCCTTATTATATAATGATTAAGACTTAACCAAAATGGAGTTAATCTATTTCTTGAAATTAAGAAGTGGGGATGGTCATCTTATGGCTAGGTCTTAGTATTAGTTGATTAACGTATTTTACATTTTCTAGACTCTAGGGAAGGGTAGGTTAAATCACATTTTTCCAAGGCTGTAGGTATTGATACAATTTAAATCGGTATTGTATGTCTGGATCCATTGCTTTTCCAACTGAGAATCCTCCCTTTCTTTTCAACTTCTCCTCCTGGATGGAGGTGAACCCTGATCCCCAGATGTAGCACATTTAAAAAGTGGGAGAGTCCCACGAGTGGGAGTGCCATTTCATATTTATCCTTTGCTTGCTTCTAGGGCAGGGATAGCATTAGTTCTTGCAGTGACTGGATTAGAAGTTAGAGTCTCTTTTCATTGCTGGGCACAGAGCAGGTGGTGTTCCTCTGCAGTGTCCCGTGTGTCGTCCTCTCCTTGTCACTTGGTGATTTTTCTGGAATTAGCCTACCTTTTCCTGAGTCATACTTTCTTTTGAGATAGTTTCTATCAACCCACCAAAATTAAAAAAAAATCACCGTCCAGTTTCTTTGGTTTAGAAAAATATTTCTCCTTTCTCTACATTCTTATTGCACACTGGTCTGTTTATTCTTTGTAAGCAGACGCCACTAAACACGTTCGCAGTTTCTACCCACCCTCTTTCACTCCACGGGTCTCCTTCCAATCAGTTTCATACCCCGGCCATCAACGGTTCTTGTCAAGGTTTTCAATGTGTGATGGTCACTCTCTGTTGTTCTATCTCATTCTCCTGCAGAGGTCACTGGCACAGCCAGCTCACCCCGTCTCTAGAGTGACCTGCGGACCTTTCCTGGTGTCCCTAACCCCACAGCCTGCCATTCATCCTCCCACCATGCTGCCATCCCTGGTTAGTCTCCTTTGCTATCTCTGAAAATAAAACTACCCATCCTTGGACGTTGGCCTTCCCTCTCTGTTTTTCTCTTGGCAGCTTTCAGTCCCTTGGCTGCTGTGCCACAGGCCAGCATAGCCACACCATCAGCCTCTGTCTTCTCCAGAGTGCTCACTTAGAATGAGAATAATTGCTCCCTAACATGCTTTATGAAATTGCAAACATTTAAAAAAAAAGTAAAGAAAAACTATCCTCCCTCATTTTATATACCAAGCCTAGTTCCCACTCCTGCTCTTGCCCTTCCCTACGCCTATTCTAACAGCCCCTCCCCTGTCGACTCCTCAGAAAGGATAAGGCACATGGCTTTGGGGGAGGTCTTGGGCCTTTCTTCTCCATATTTCCATCTTTTCCTGTCTTTTCACATAACACTTTCTCGATTGCTCTGTCCACAGCGGTCACATTGACTTTTTATTTTTTTTATTTTAATTTGAAATTCCTTGATCATATAAGTTCCTCCCTCCATGGGGACTATAAATGGTTTTCTCTCTTTGGGAGAATCTTCCTGCAATACTTTGAATAACCTCGTCATTCCAACCTCCCATCCTTAAGGAAGACAGTCTCTACATTTCCCTTTTTAGTAACAGGTTTTAAATCTCCTTTGAGCTGTTGACACTCCAGTGATGTCTGGTCATCCTCCCTTCACTAAACTAGCCCCACCAGAGAAGAGAAGCTGTATACATTGTTAATTTCTATGTCCTAGGTATTAAGGCATTAGGGTATTAGGGCCTGCAGGACACTAGTAAATGCTCAATAAATATTTGTGACAGGAATGAGCAAATAAATGTTATTTCTTTTCCTGTAAATCTTGTAAGAAAAATGCCATCTGAAGGAACAAATAAGTAAGCTGTCCCCTTTCCCACAGTAGCAATCTTTTGCAAAATTAGAATTCTTCCATGTGCTCTTTCGTGGGTCACTGAATTTACTTTGTCCTGAGTTTATCACCAGGACAAATCGTTCTAATTTCTCTGAAATTGTTGACTGGGTCCCCTTTGTCTAGGAAGAAAAGCAAAGCAGAGGCAATAAAGAGGAGCTTCCATGAATCACGGCTCTCCAAGGCTGGATGCCCCTATCTTATTGTTTCTGCTGGGCTTCCACGGCTTTCCGAAGAGCCTGTCATGGCCTCTCCTCCCCTGGAGGCAAACACTTCCAGCAAGACAGGAGGAAGGCCTGCCAAGAGTGGAATGGAAGATTGAAGAGGCTCAAAGCGAAGGCCTGGAGGAAGGAAGCCCCAGAGACCTGACTGTGCTCACAAGCCCGCTCTGTCCTTCCTAGATGCTTGATACAAACACCTCATTGCTAATGTATTTTGAGTTTTCATTTCTTTATCTGGAGAGTAGGCATGCTAGTATTTACTCCATGGGGCTGTTGTTTGGACTAAGCTGAAATCAATATTTCATTTTTGTACCTAGTTCATTTCCCAGCTCAATGTGGGTGCTGTTATTAATAACAACATTGGTGCCACTTAAATTACTTCCCCATTCTAAGAGCTGACTCATTCAAACAACAGTTTTGCTATTTATCAAGCGTTTGCACAGAATTTTTTTCCCCTAAAACTGTTTAAGTGTAGGCAGTGGGAAATAAATGATAATTGAGGACAAAGTTTTAAAAAATCTTGCTTAAACTTGTCTGCGAGATGCTGAGAGATTCTAGATCTGCTTTCTTTAGAAATACAGTCAGGAAACAATGCTGTGGGCCACAGCAGGAAACTCTGGGCTTCTTTCCAAAAGACCATGAAGCAAGGGGACATAAGGTAGGAATTGTCTGAGGATGAGAACTTGTGGGTTGAAATGCTTCTTTTATTTCATTCAAACAATTTTATGTTTTTGTTTTGTTTTGCTTTGTTTCTTAAGAAGTTAGACAGTGCCAGAATTCTACTGACCACTTTGACATGAGGTAGACACCATGGTCACTATTACCGATCAGCAACTGATGCTCGTTCTCGGCCTTGATAAAGAGCCCTTCCTCTGTTACTATGGCTGTTCAGACCTTCTCCAGCAACTACCAGTAACTTGGGTTTGGGTTGAGTGGAGGCACAGAAGTAAGTCTGGTTATTGATTCGCAGATGGTCACTCTAAGTGTAACCATAGGTCAGCATTCTCATGACCTTGTCTTCTCTATTTTCCCATATAAAATGACACTATTTTCCATCTCTATCTTATGTACACATAGCTCACATCTCAGAGAAGTACCTTAAAAGGATGAACACAGGATGGGAAAGTCACATAGGTCCTGAAGACTTTCCCTTTCGATGCCAGCTACTATTTGACTCTCCTTGCCAAATCTCCTTTACTGGTTAGTCCTGCTCAGTTGACCATATGATTCTAGAGTGTACCATTTTGTCTTGTTTTAAGGACACAAGGCCTTTTATTTATCAAGTAAACAACAGTTTGGAGACTTTATCCAGGGATACTTTGTGACGTGTTGTAGAGATACTAGAACTGTTGTGCTCCACCATGGAAAACGCGGACCCCAGGGGAGATGCTACACTGGCACTTCCCTAAATGGATGGGACACTAGAATCCCAATGATGAAGGCTGTGTCATTGCCCCCCCCCCTTTTCCAGAGTAAAGTTAAAATTAGGGGCTGTAGCTTTGTGCCATGCCATGTGCAAGGCCCTGAGTCCAACCTCCACAAGCAAGCAAACACTCAGGATTACAAAGAATTTTGAGAGTTACAGTGGAGTGGACTTGAACACCGCCTCCATCATCCCATCTCCAAGTCATATAGACAAATGATGCAAACTCTGTGTAAAACAAGGATAGGTTGAATCCGTGCCATAGCTGAAAGGGAGGCTATAGAAGACAAGTTATGTAAATGCTCACACATGTCAAGTAAGACCCAGTAGCAATTTGGATATAAATGGCTTCCTTAGGCTTATACATTTGAATGGTCACATCAGGGCATGGCTCTGTTGAGGAGGTGTGGCCTCGTTGGAAGAAGCCTGTCACTGGGGATACATTGAGGTTTTGTGGGCACAATCTAGGCCCCAGTCTCTCTCTCTCATTGCTGCCTGCTGACCCAGGTGCAGAAGTCTTAGCTCTTCAGCACCCTGACTCCCTGAGTGCTGCCATGCTTCCTGACATGACAACCGTGGACTAAACCTCTGAAACTGTAAGTCAGCCCCAACTCAATATTTTCCTTAATAATCACTGTGGTGGTCATGGTGTCTCTTCACAGCGATAGAACTGAAGACGTTTCCTGAACTGTAGCTCGATCTGTTAATACTGAGGCCAACAAGGGAAGCCTTACAAAACCATGACTGCGCCTTCCTATGCTGTTTCTGAGTGGAAGGTAAATGAATAGAATAGCTTGTTCCCGAGCTATGGCAGCACAGTTCATCATATTGTAAAGTCATTTCAACAACATTTAGGAAGGCACTCGTAATTGTTTTAAATTTGATATTTCTTTAGAACAGGTGCTGTGGGTTGAATATAAATTCAAAGGTAGAATTGGGCATGCACACCTTGTTCTCATTTGTAGGTCATGCTGAGCTGAATCGATTTCACAGTGAGAGTATGCTCCTTGTCTCTGCTCAACGCTGAGCAAGCACTGAGGAGACCCTCTCACCTTTCAGTAACTGAGAATTTTACTCTAAAAATCCAGTTCCCCATGTATTGCCTTCCCTTGGGAGTATATTTGTAGGGAATTATGCAGTACTATATCTTTTTTCTGAGGATGTGACTGGGTCACTCGGATTCTAGCCTTAATCCTCAGAATTTTAAATCCCTGGAAAATTCCAGGATCCAAGCAAATTCAGAGTCCTCCAGTGTCACAGGATGTGAAAGCCATTGCCTGTCTCTGGCTAAATGCAGATTTGCTCTTCAAATGCATTGTTCTGGAGACACAGTTTGACCTGATTTGGGTAAAGGACTTAGGAAGTTTAACCCATGAGTGGCTTGCACATTTGTCGGGTACTGTAAACCTCCACCACTCTGCAGGAGAATCCACAACTGCCACGTCCCCAAACAAGTACAATTTCTAATCGGATTCTACACACGTATCCTTCCACCCACAGAGACGCGTGGCTCTTACCAATCACTGATGAAGCTTCCCCCCCCTTTCTTTTGAATGGATCAAGACTACATTGCAGAAAGACACAACTAGTCGAACTGTAGAAAACGATGAACCACAGCATTTACAGCCCCAACTGATACATCTATAAAACCTACACCTAAGCTTCTGGAGACATGACAGAATGGCTAAGTGGGAAGATTGTAAGAGCCAGAGGAGCAG
Organism: Microtus obscurus; assembly: GCA_963919715.1. Taxonomy (NCBI): domain Eukaryota; kingdom Metazoa; phylum Chordata; class Mammalia; order Rodentia; family Cricetidae; genus Microtus; species Microtus obscurus. The sequence goes on from CAWTZC010002521.1 coordinate 26,085,473, forward strand.
GATGTCTGCCGTGAGATAGTGTCTTCTATACAAGGCTGCTGTATCTATGAAACCTCAGCACTGGGGTTGCCTAAACAAGACCTTAACAATGACAACACAAATCGACATGCCAACATATATGGAGGAAATCTCACAAGGCTCCACCCCCAAATGAAGAGGCTGTGGATGACTGCTGGGAGAGGCAGAATCGGTCTTCCCCAAGAACGAGGCCCCTGAGAAGTTGTCCAATCCCAAGGGGCAGCTCTAAAAATATAGACACATGAACAACCCTAAATAGAATCACAGGCTATATTTAGAAATTTATATCCATGTCTTACATATTTATATGAAACAGTAATAATTAAATAATAAGGGACTAGGAATTTGTGCAGTTGTTGGGGGGGAGGGGTGTTCCCAGGAGAAGTTTACAACAGAAAGGGGAAATGGTGTAAACACAGTGTTCACTCATAAAATTCTCCAAAATGTAAAAAGAAAAAAAAAATGAAAGCAAGACGACTAACTAAAAGGTCAAAAAATGAAAAAATAATTACAAAAGACCTTGTTGCTTAGGCAGAAAATGCAATGAAATTCATGATCTTCTGAGACTGATAGCTGAAATCAGTTAGGCTATCAAGTAATAATACATAGGAATCAATTATATATATATTTCACATTATAGAAACAAATAGTGAGAAAATTAAAGCGGTCCATGCTTAATGATGCAAATACCTCAAGGAGGTGTAAGAAATGATTTTGCAAGATTCTCCACTGAAACTAAGACATGTTTATGTACAGAAATTAAATAAGATACAAAGAAATGGTTTAGTGCAATTGTATTGAATTCTCAGTTCTGTCAGCAATCCAGGATGCTTTCTGAGGAAGGAATTACGTAACGACATTTCTAGTTTTGAAATTCCCACAGTGTATCCAAGTCAGTATTTAAGATGATAAATAAAATTGGAAGGCACACTTTCTGCAAGGCTACGATGATCTAGAGAGTGTGGTTTGGGCATAGGAATGAATAGACATATCAGAAGACCTGGAAAGAGATCCCAGACTTAGAGGTGTCCTGACACAAGGATTTGTCTTTGGAAAAGCACCAAACTAATCCAATGGGAAAATAAACTATTTTATCCTAGCAAATGGACCCAGGGAGACAAAATGAAATTGGAACCCACTTTAAAAGACATCCATGAAGCTTCATGACGATGTAGAGCAAAAGTACCAAGCGTCGGGTGATACAGAATATAATCATGATTTCATAGAGGCAGACACTTTTCACACAGTTCATTGGAAGTGGTAACCATGGAAGAAAAGTGACGACGTAGAACTCATAAAGATGAAAAATCATTGCGCCTCCAAAAGATACTGTAAATAGCATAAACAATAAGCCATAAGGGGAAGAACTATCTACAAAGCACACCTCTGACAAAGAGTCGTGACCAAGACGTGGAAAAGTCCTTGCTCTTGGGTATTTACCTGGGACAAGGGTAAACACTCACAAAGGACTTAGACCAGCTTCATTCGTGGTCACTCAGCGCTGCGGCAGCCCTGCTAACCTTCAATGGGAGAGTGTATCAACAGCCTTCAGTATACTCATCTAATCGATTATTCATGACTAAAATGCATTCAACAACATGGATGAACCTCAATGCCATCCCGCTGGGTAAATGAAGCTTTATGTAGCAGAGGACATAGTATATGATTCCATTTATATAAAATTCATAAATAAGAGAAATATTCATAGCAAAAGAAGTTAGATTAACGTTGCCTTTTGGAAGGGGAGTGATAGCAATATTTCACATTTTGATGGATATTTGGGCTGCCCAGGTGCATGCAACTGTCAATAGTCAGTCAACGCATACTTAATAATCATGCATTTCATTGCACAGAAACTGTGCATTAACAACCGTAAACAACTACTGAACTCTAGTTAGGAATATGCATCACGAATTATTCATGAAAAAAATTTGTTCATTTCGGCAGTTCTCATTGAAATGTACTGAAAAGCCGATGGGAGAGCAGATACATAGATAAGCGATAAGAAGAGAGGGTCAATGTTCATGGTAGAGTCCAGGAAGTGGATTTACACCAGGATTCACCAAAACATTTCTTCCCCTGCAGTACATGCTCAAAAGTTTCCATTACAACATTTAAGGGGAAAAAGGCCCATCTGTATGCTTCAATCTGAGCAACTGAAAATTCCAAGTAAGCCCATGAGCTCCTGTTCAGAAACATTTAGAAAATAAACAGATTGTTGTCAATCATCCCAGCAGGTTTATTTACCATTTACACACAATCCTGGGAATTTTTCTGCTTCCTTCCATCCTCAGATAATTGTAACACGCAGCATCTTGGAATTCGGTTCCTTGACACTTTGTCCACACCTTTAGATTTTCCTTACATCCCTGGCTGTCTCTATTCTCTCTCGCTACACTAAAATACGTATTGTCTTTCTCTCAAAGCTTTGTTATTAAATCTTTTTAAATGCACCAACAATGTTTCTCAAAATTGACAGTTTATTTCGAGGCCACCCAGGCTGCTATCTAAAGTTCTGTCTCCCTGTTCTACCTCTGAGTACCCAGCATGGAACCTATATGGTTAGCACTAGGCATGGGTAATCTTCATACATCCTAACGCGCTCCACCCAAAACAACTAGCCTGTGATGTTTCTTCTGATATTTGAGGGGTCTTGGCCCCTGTTTCCACAATCATTATTTTTGTTTCATTGCTTTATTTTGTTTTTTAATGATTTGACTCACCTTCAACCATGGCTGTTTAATGGCATTCAGTCTCCTGATGGTTTCTGCCTTCTATGCTGTTAAATACTTGGACTTTCCCCCCCTTTTAATTGTTTACATTTCAGAGACACCTGGGCATTTTGCAGCAAGCACCTTGTTTGTTGAGGGTTGGTTCCCTAACAAAGATTATAGGTATATCTACTCACAATAGTGATAGTGTTTAGCTAACAATAATAAAATTGTTTGTTACTATTAAAAGATAGAGGTGAGTGCTGCCAAACCAAATAATCATACATTTACGTAAAATACTGAGCTATTAAGTTTTCTCTCATAACTTGGTTGCACAGTTCTTCAGTGTGAATTTTGCACAGCAAAGTCATGTGATCACATCAAAATGTTGGACATCAAAACTCTTTGCTAACTCCCAGATTTAACAAGCAGTTTTTGCAAGATGACGCCAGTCTAACGTTAACTGATTTGAGTCCCAACTACAGATTTCATAGGCCTGGAAGGAAAACAGTGGTGATCTCATTCACTACCATGCTTAGTCGTCAGGCCAATTGAAGTCCACATGAATTTCCTAAGCACTGGGAAAATAACCAATCAAGAGATGTCTTGGCTAGTAAGTGGCTGGTAGAGCAACCTACACAAAACTAATCTTGGCCAAATAGACCGATAGGCTTAGCAATGATGGCGGTCATAACTTTCATTGCCAAAGTGGTTGCTACTTGGTGGGCAATCAAGAGAGTGTTTGAGAGGGATTAAACACAGATGATGAGTCATCATAGGACCATGCAGAAAATATCAGTAGTGACCTCATTTCACACCTGGGAAACCACAGCATCCACCAACCTGACGGCAAGGTTGCTAAAATGCGCACAGTCGGAAAGTCTACTCAATATTTTGTCTGACTTCAGAAATGCTGAGTAGGCTCACTGTTGAGAGTAAGGCCCTCCAATAGGAAGCAGTCAGAGCTCTGCCGGGTAAGGGGAATGCAAGCAAGGATGGGGTGTGTACATTAACAAGGCCTCAACCCTCCAGTTCTACAGGGGAATGGTGGGTGAGGTGGGAGGAACTGCTTAAACAAAGACAAAGGCCGAGAAAAGCCTGTGCACGTGTTTTCAATCCAGGAGCAGGAATTCTCAGAGCACACAGCTAGTCACCAATCTGAATTGTAAAGAAGAATCAGCCCCTAAGAATGTGCCGTGACCGGTGTATTAGGTAACCAAGAGGAGCCATCTGCTCTGAAAGAGATCAGAAGACTCTGAAGAAAAGCAAGCACCCCAAAAAGAATACTCGCTTTCCTGAGGGGCAAAGAACTGTGCTGGAATCTTGACTCTACTGTTAGAACACGTTAAATTGGGAGATAACGCACGACATTGCTTTCTCTCAACAGCTTCCTATGTTCATTTGTTCCATTAGCGATTAAAAAGCAAACAAAGCAATAAACAAATTCATAAACAAACAGAATCAAAAACATGAGAAAGCAACTTGACTGGTCCTAATATTCAGAGGTTAAAGATTTCAGTGTCAAATGAATATAAAAAAGCTCTGAGCTTTCTGTACAGCAGGGCTTCCTACAACTATCTTATGCCAATATTCACTGTGAATCTTCGAAGAGCAAGCAAGGTATACAGGGCTTCCAAGCCTATTTGTCCCTAGTACCCCAGTTTTATAGACTTTAGTTTATGATATGCTAAGCAGATACTCTTCAGGGTCACTGGGGGCCCACGTTTTGGAGCAGAATTGAAATGGAGGTGAAGGTAATATTTAGTGAGCTATTCCTTTGTGTCGAGTAATAGGACTTGTACATCTGCACAGAAATTATTAATTCTCACCAAAGCACAGTAAAGTAGATGCCATTGGTCTAGGTTTGCAGAAATGCATACCCGGGGCCTCGGTAGTTAATCGGCATCAGGGCACATAAATAGTAAGCGGAAAGTGAGGACAAGGAATGAGGTTTTTCTGTGGAAAGACTTTTCCCTTTGTGGGGCATTACACTGTGAGCTTGGTGATCTCTGTGAAACGAACGACAGGTTCTGTAGGTTAAACCAGAGGAGCACATGGTCCCTGAATCTACCCAGAATGCCATCGCTGCCCTTTGTAGATGAGTCCTATCTGCTTTGTTTTCTCAAGGTTCATCAAATAGTAATATTAATAATTGGTTACTCATTTTTTATGGGACCATTTTCAGAACAAATGAGATTTAGTGTTCTTTATTCTTTTATCTCATCCTATTCACGTGTGTGTGTACGGGGTGTGCACACGTATGAACACCTGCATATGTGAGCATGTACAGTCAGAGGCTGAGAGCTGGTATCTTTCTCTAGTGAGCTCTGCTTTGTTTGGTAAGATTTATTTTATTATATATTTATTTATGTGTGTGTGTGTGTGTGTGTGTGTGTGTGTGTGTGTGTATGTGTGTGCATTCTAGCTCATGGAGGCCAGAAAAGGGCATTAGAGTCCCAGTACTGGAATTACAGACCTAGGCAAGTTGCCTATTGGGAGCTGAACTCCATTCCTCTGAAAAAGCAGCAGGTTCTCTTAATTGTGAAGCCATCTCTCCTTTTCCTCCCCACCTACTTTCTTTGTGGCAGGGTCTCTCACTGAACATGGAGCTCATTCATTTGACTAGACTCCCTTGAAATCCCCCTGTCTCTGCCTCCCAGGGCTGGGTTACTGATGTGTGCCATCATGTTCATGTCTCTTACATAAATACCTGGGACCTGTCTGCCAGTCCTTATGCTTGTACAATAAGCCCGCTAGTCACTGATTAATGTGCCTAACCACCTACCTCTACTTTTCTTAGCCCATTATTTCTTTATAAGAAATGCACTTGGCTTCAGTCAAGGTCAATCAAGTAAATTTGAATATGAACCCGTCTAACCTAATCCTCCATAACTCAGTCAAATCCAATAACATTGTATATCTCTTTTGAATCCACGCTAATATGCAGGCTGACAAAAAGCAAACATTTTACGCTTGTCTCTTAAACTCTGACCAGTGTATGACATTGAGTAGATGCTGCTGTTTTTGAAACAATGAAGAAATACTTGTAGGAGTAAATATAGGTGTTTATCCTTAGGTATAAACACTGAGTGAAACCGGACCAAACACAGGTCTTGATTCCATTACTGAAGCAACCACTTCCTGTTGCTGTGACTTTGAGCAAAATATGTACATTTCCTGAGCCTAGCCTCTTTATAAAATGGGAAGAATATACTATTTCAGAGAGTGGTTGCTTGGGTTAAATGACATCACTCAGGGAAAGGGCTTACCCTGGTGTCTGTCGCAAAGACAATGGTAATTGTAATTACCGATACTCTGAATGACGCTGCTATGGTTGATGACAAGAGTAAGTGAACGAACAGATTTATATTTCTATATGTGTAGAGCGGCAGGGACAGTAAACTCGAAGCCATGGACTTCAGGACCCTCTCCTTATTGCCATACGGCCCTGGACAAACACATGATTTCATTGCACTGGGTTCTCATCTTGAGGTTTTATTGGCTGCTGTTTGCATTTCACAGTTGTGTCTAGACTGAAGTAGAGAACACACTTGGAGGTCCCTGATGGAGGGGTGGAGAGTGGGGAGGAACTGACGCTGCTTTCCTTCACCAGGGCCAGCCATTAATTCCTGATGGAGCCTGCAGGGCACATGGGAACAGGCCCACTGTGCGCTTGACTCAAATCACACTTTTGAAAGAGATTGAAAAATATGCTTATTCTTTCCTTCATTGTGCACACTCTGTGACAATTATATAGTTTGAAACATTGTGACTGATGTCCACCAGAAATGAAATATTCGTAAATGGTAATAAAATGATAAAGTGATCATCATTTCCTAGTATTTGTCTTTGTGCAAGACAAGAAGCTATCGCTAGGGCTTTGGCACTTTCAGTCTGGGGTTCTAGGACATCAACTCTTGGTATCCCCTTCCCTAATACTCGTTTCTGTTTAACAAAGATCTCACAGAAAAAGCATGTGTGTCATTTCCCAGACTACAGTTAGACAAGCAAAGATGTTTACATTTTACAAGGATATTGAACCAAAATTTAACTGTATGGCAAGAAGTGAGGCTTGACTTTTGGATATATAAAAGCATGCATTCTGATTTGTGCTTATTTATTTATTTATTTATTTATTATTTATTTATGTGCATATTTTTTTTTACTGTGCAGCTATGTAGGTGTCTGCAGAGGCCAGAGCAAGGCATTGGGATATCGTGACACAAGGCTATGGGACTTTGTGGATCACTTGAAATATACTGGGAACAAGATTGGATCTTCTGGAAGAACGACAAGCACTCTTAGTTACTGGGTCATCTCTCTTGACCCCTAGGTAACTTTTATAAAAAAATTAATTAAAATCTCCTATAAAATCTCTTTTAGTACAAATATCTTCCCTGATAAATGAGTGTGATGATATTGAATTTTATGAGTTGTTGTGAAGATGAGATATTTTTATTTATCTAAAACTTACATAGGCAGTCCATATTTTGTGAAGATTAACATAATTTGTGTAACAATCTTGTGAGGATGATTCTGTTTATACCCTACATTGTGGATGAGTGATCAAGTCAGCCAGCCTTACCTACTAAGTTCACATTCTTAACTGTCTTTGTTTAAGGGAAATGAGGACTTCTAGGACAAAGACAGTCTGAAGATGAAACCCAGGAACAATATGTGTGGACCATTTCCAATGCTGCAATTAGAACTGCCGTTAGAGAAGGCAGAGGTGGTTAAATCCTACAGGACCTTGAATTCAAACCACGTTGAACCAACGCGTAGTGATTCGACACTAATCAGGGCTTAATCCTCATCTCAAAGAGACAAAGAACATAAATGCCATGGAAGATGATGGAAGACACAAACCAGACCACGTATTTGTTTCAAATGCAGCAACATTTCTCAGATGAACTCAGAAGCTCTTCGACTCGAAAGCACACGCAGGCTTGGCTGGGGCAGCTCTGCAGGCACAGGCTATTTTTCCTGTTCGGTGCTGCTGTCTCACACGCGCAGCAAGCAGAGACTCGGGAGAATAAGGTTCAGAGAGGTTAATAATGCTGACCAAGACCTGAACTTGTGTCTTTCTGGCTACAAACCTCAGATCTTTCCATTAAAGCACAATAAATTATGAAAGCGACAAAATAGGTCACTTGGCCACTTTCAATTCCGCACCACAAGGGATTTTTACAATTCCCACTTGACAAATAGTGCGAGCTCACTTATTCTAGGTTTTGCCAGGAGGGCTAAAGAAGCAAGGATCAATGAGGTAGTCCTGCAGAGAAGAATTTCCAAGTGACACTCTGGAGGGGGAGGGGAAGGGACCCTTAGGCTGCCTTTCTCTGTTCTCACACTCTTTAGTGCTGAGGACATTTCTAAGTAGACTTGGTCAAGGAGAGACCCAGAACAATTGGTCAGGCCTCGGGTCTCCAGCAAGTGGGCTCTGCTACGGCACTGACTACCCTAACTTTCCTTGCCTGTGTCTGGAATGATCCTTGGCACTCCCATGGCTAACAAGTGAAATCATTTCCCACCTAGCCGTATTTCTTCAACTGTCATTCTGCGAAAATTACTGGCCACCTAAGAATGGAGCCACGGCTTAGAAAATGATCCCGTTCCATGTCTGTTGGGTCAGTGCCTCTTCCTCTTTATATATTGCCTCCTATAAGAGGTGGCCAACTTTTTGACGTTGGAATATGACATCACCATGTATAAAATTTACACTCAAGGAATGCCCTATCTAGTTCCAAAAATAATGACAAAAAAACCCCACCCAGAAACAAACAAACCAATTGCATTTTAACTGTTTATGATTTTTTTTCTGGTTCACATTCATACCTATCCTCAGGCTGTGTATCGCCCACGTGCTCCAGCAGGAAGATTCTGGGAAGCCACCAAAGTCCTATTATAGGCATCTATACCCTATTATAGGCATCTATACCCTATTATAGGCATCTATCCACTCCACCTTGCCTCTAGTTTCTATTGCCAATTATCAGTTTACTACAGATGTGGGGGATTAAATCAGCACATTAATTATCTCACTTCTCATGTGTTAAGCTTGACACATTTCAGCTGAATCCTCCACCCAGGGTGTCAGAGGCTAACATGGAGAAGCTTTCCAGATTCTTCCTCATCTGGAGGCTCCACCAGGGAGAGAACTGCTTCCAGACCTCCTCAGGATACTAGCCTGGCTGATTTTCTGACACTCGTGGGACTGAGGTCCCACTCTTGCTAACCCTCAGCTTGTGACCACTCCCCACTTCTAGAGGCCACTCTCAGCTCCTTGCAAACGGACTCTTGCAACTCAGCTCTAACCTTATCAGATGTATTTCATTCCTCCAGAGTCTCTGGCAAACCATCAGTGGTGCCGTAGAATCTCTCAGTTTCCAAGGTTTATGGGATGACCCACGGAGTCTCTATTTTAAGGCTAACTGTGTAATATAAAAATTCACACATGAAAATATAAAAATCAAAGCTCATGCACATGCAAGCAACATCTGAGGGGCAGGAAGCAGATGGGGATAGGGTAGAATTCTGACAGCCCCACACCATGACCTGGAGAGTCTAGCTGCTATGATTGCTGTCCAATTAAAACCTTTCAGAGGATGATGCCAAAATTCATTAAGACCAAGTTTATGATCCTAGCCATCCACCGCTGGAATCTGAGACTTGGGCAGGTGGCTCTCACTGGGAAGTCAGCCTATACGGCCACCTCAGGACTTTTCATCCAGTGCAGACTGTCCCCACGTTCCTCCCTTTCCCTGTAGATGCCACATGCCTCACAGCCGAGCCAGCGTAGACAACAACAGGTCCATAGCCAGCTAATACAGTGCCAAGTTACCAAGGCCTCAAGTCATAGATGGCGCCTTGATATGCTGAGTGTGGAGTATTGCCAATTCTTCTTGGCAAAAGAAAGGGAAGAGGGAAGGGTTTTTTTGTTTTTTTTGTTTGTTTGTTTTTTTGTTTTTGTTTTTGCAGAAGAGTGACAGTTGTCCCAGACTTGATTCTGCATCGAGATGGAGCAAGGTGAGACCTTTTCTCCCACCACGAGCCCCAATATTACTAACTCTCTTTCCATTCAGTCTCCCATGATGACTCAAGCAACTAACGTCTCTGTGCCACTTTTCCCAGATGTTTCCCAAGCTCTCTGATACTGCTCAAGAAGCATCTGCTTGTGACTTCGTGACATTTGCTTCACCCTATGTCACAAATGTGACATTGCCATCAAAACCCAAATGCTGCTGACAGAAGTCAAAAGAATGTTCCAGGCTTCTGGGGAACAGAAGAGATCCCCTGAAGCATCCACAGTGTTCAATGTCTTTCCACATATTCTATGTGCTGCTGTAGGTATCCAGTGTGAGAGAATTTGTCAAGTTGGCCCGTACTATATATGAGTTGTGGAGCAATAAAAACAAAGTTAAGAAAGAAAAAGTAACCATGTGCCATTCCCTCAAAATAACTTACAGATGATTCTTAGTGTTTGAATTTATAGTGCTAGTAGCCATTGACACTCAGGTTTGTACATTTTGCCAGAGTTCTGTGCTAGCGAGTGTCAATCAGGGCACAGCACTGATTGCTGTTATTCTAAAGCCTTTACTTTTTGTATAAAATTCAAGGGTTTTCAAGACTTCTACCTTAGGTTTTTTCCCATTGTAGAATGCAATGGCTGGGTATGCAGACATATGTGAGGTTTTCTGTATGTCAACCGACAGCGAGGTCATATTCCCTTTGCATAGCGACAAAATATTTCCTTTATATTAGCTATCCAGGGGAAAGTTTTCCAGCTGTAGGTTGAATATGAAATGGTTAGGAGGAAAACAGTAAAGCTTACATGATGAGCTTATATTACACATAGGACAAGTTTAAAGGGTTTAATAACATTTAGGAAATAAAAAAGAGCAAGATTGATTTAAAGCAGATTAAATGAGCTCATGACCTTGACTCTTTATTAGATCAGTAGCCTTGGACTAGATAGATAGTAGATACCTAGTTTCTCTACTCTATATCAGAGCCACAGAAATTACCACATGGCCTCATGGTATAGAAACGATGAATACATGAATTAGTATTTGTGAAATAGCGGTTCATAGCATGTTATTTCAGGTTCTTAAATAGACTCATATGTGTCATTGACCAAGGGGTTCAATTATTGGGCCATCTGGGAGGAGGAAGAGTGACCTCACTTGGGAGCTACCTTCTGGTGCCTGATGCAGGAGGATGTGGTGTTAGGAGAGACATTATAAACCACGGTGGGAGAGAAATTGGTGGTAGAAAAAACAGAAGATCATTTTTTTAAAAAAACTGAGATTTGCCCTGAAGGAAATGAGAAGCAATGTGGCGATTTCAGAGCCGGCCATGGCCTCACAAGGCTGGACTCAAGGGTACCTTGAGCGACTACTGTCACCTAGACATACTACTGGTGTGGAGGCTCCAGAAGTGGGGACAGGAGTCAATGGGACAGAAGAGCAGAGCTCCATGGCTTTCCTATCTTAGTGGCTTCTGCAAAGTTGGGGGAGGCAGGAATTAAGGGGTTACAAGGAGGAGAGTAAGCCATCACCCGGGCAGGGCTGTGAAGTTGTCACACCCCTCCTAAAGGCACTGGCTCCACAGGGTTCCATCTCGTGAGTCACTGTGCTTTGGGACAGGAGTATTTGTTTATTGATTTGTATGATTTAAAAAGAAAACAAACTATCCTTTTTCATTATACATACCAGTCCCAGTTCCCACTCTCTCCCCTCCTCCCATTCCCTACACCTACCTCCCTCATCCCCATGTACTCCTCAGAGAGGGTAAGGTACATTGCTTTGGGAAAGCCCAAGGCCCTCCCTACTATATTTAGGCTGAGTCAGGTATCCATCCAAAGAGAATAGGTTCCAAAAAAAAAAAAACCCAATACAAGCAGTAGAGATAAATCCTGGTGCCAATGCCAGTGGCCCCTTAGTCTGCCCCAGGCATGCAACTGTAACCCACATTCAGAGTGTCTTGTTTGGACATATGCTGTTTCCTTCCCTGATCTACTGGAGTCAGTGAACTCCCATTAGCTCAGGTAAGCTGTTTCAGTGGGTGTCCCCATCATGGTCTTGACCTCTTTGCTCATATTCTCACTCCTCCTATTCTTTAACTGGACTTTGAGAGCTCAGTCCAGTGCTCTGATGCAGGTCTCCACCTCTGTTTCCATCAGTTGTTGGATGTAGGTTTTATGATGACATTTAAGATAGTCATCAGTCTGACTACAGGACAAATCAAGATGGGGCCTCCTCTCCTCTACTACTTAGGGTCTAAGTTGGGGTCATCCTTGTGGATTCCTGGGGATTTATTTAGTGCCTGGTTTCTTGCTAGTCCCATGATGACTCCCTTGATCAAAATATCTCTTTCCTTGCTCTCATCTCTGTCCTTCCTCCATCTCGACTATCCCATTCCCTCAAGTTCTCCTTACTCTTCCCCTCCTCCCCTCCTCCTTCCCTTCTACCCTCCCTACTCCCCCACCCCATACTCCCAACTTTGTCAGGCAGTCTAATCTATTTCACCTTTCCAGGTGGATCTATGTATGTTTTTCTTAGGGTTGCCATTGTTACATGAGTTTTAAGGTAAAAAAAAAAAATCTTGCTCCCTGTCCTAGATGGATTAGGCCAGGTTGTGATGCATGACTTAGAGAGTTTGGGCATAGAGTCATGGGGTTCATAAATGCCCTTCATCTTCACCATCATCTCAAGTCAGCTTGGGATGAAAGAAATAATGCCAGCAAGGACAGGTGATTTTAGATGGTGGGATGCCTGTTGGTTAGGACACTACAGACAGGTGTTTCTACCATGCTGAGTGGGTCTACATTGGATGCTGAGTGGGTAAGGAACTGGATCATTAGGCAGCTGAGGAGGGCCCCAATTATATTTTCATAGTGGCATCTCTTAGCAGAGAGTCCTTTCTGCTTAACTGTCTTCGAAGGCACAGGCAGGTGGTTTCAGAAACTTGCACTGTGTCAGAAACGACAGCAACAGGCCATTTCCCCTGCGCATAGGGGAAGAGAGTGTGATGAGGACACACTCATTTTCTCGGACTATTCTGGAAAATCATGGGAAGGAATGCTCTAAAGAGGAGCTCCACACCTTCAGGGGAGGTTAAGGAAAGCAGGCCAACTACTCATACCTGCTCCTAAAAGCATCTTCAAAACCCACAATGCAGAACCCATAGGGCCGCTCCTACCTGGGGGAGCCTGAGAGCTCTTTAGAGATCTCCCTCTAAAGTATTTGCTCAACTTTGTTAAATAAACTTCTGCTGGAACCATCTGTCTCTTGACTAAGTTCTCTCCTTGAAGAAGATAAGATGTGAAAGACCCGCACAACAGATTGTGGGAGCACATAATTTTTATTTCAGACAAGAAAGGAGCCTCGTCACACTTAGTGCCCCTGCCACTCTTTCAGTCCGCTCCGCCACCATTCCCTTTCGTCAGAAGGGAAAACCAAAGACCCCTGTGTGACTAGATCACGAACTCCAACAAAGATGAACATTCCATCGAGGAGCTCTAAGGCAGGGTCTCAGGATAAGTCACACGGTTCCCTTCTAAACTGTCTCACCGAGTCTTTGATAAATATAATTCAATCAGCAGCCTCCGAGAAGTTTTATTAAAATATCAGGCGGCTTACCAGTCGGAATGAAAGCACAGGATAAAACAGCGTATATGTGGGCTTTACTAAACCCTACACCGTTGGAATATAATTCCTACTGTTCAGCAAATCCAGGCTCACTCATCCCTATTCTATTGTGCAAAGAACACAAAGCGGTAGGGGAAGAATGTTTTCCTTTCTCTCTGTTTAGGCTTTGTGCTTAAAATCAGGCCCAGCGTGCAGCTTTTGGTTTTAAAGCCAGGGAATTTGATAGCTACCACATAATCACACCGCACTTCATCTACAGTCTTATCCCTCTAGTTTGGAACAAATGGCTACCCTCTACACTCAAAGTCTCTACGCTTGTTTTTCCTTTCTTTCAAAACCCACACATCATAATAAATACTTAAAAAAAAAAAAAGTGGAGCCGTGATATCGCTTAAGCTCCGGTAAAGAGAAATGGGCGCCTGTGGTATCTTGTTTTATCCCACACAGAAGCTGATTGGGGGTAGAGCGGAGTGAAAGTTGCCACCGTCAGAGAGACCTCAAAGGCGCACCAGTTGTTGGGTATGCGTGAAAGAAGAAAGTGAGCTCTTCCTGGAGCAAGAGATTATCAGATTTCAGACCCTCACAAGGCTTCCACCCAAGGGTCAGCACCTTCCCTTGTTCCGGACAGACAAAGAACTGTGACAGGCAGATCGATACTCTCGCTAACTAAACAGCTGGCTAATCACAGCCCTGACAGCACACAAAGCTCAGCCTGAAGACAATGAAACGGAACTGCCTTTTGATAGATTTTTTCTTTTCTTTTTTTATTCCCATTCAACATCTTGGTGAGTTCGGCTTTTTCTTTTCTTTTTTCTGTTTTCTCCCAACTGGATGACATTGATGCTGAACTCGAATTTAAAAGAAGGGACATTCTTCCCAGGTAATGACATGCCCAGGGTTGTGATTCATCCATTCTGTGTGAGGGACTGCTAGCTGTGATGCAGGATGCAGGATGCCAGGGCAGGGTGAGGAGCTCTCGGAAGTGGAAGTGTCAGCCCCCTGGGGATGATGGAGGAGGCCCAGATCAATTGTCATTAACTAATTACTCTTCTCCTTTTGTCAGGGTAAATTGGTTCATCCAATGTGTTTCCTAAGTGTGTCAGGTGAATTGCATTAAAAAGGGTAAACAGCTCTTCTCCAGGAGGCGGTGGAAAATTTTCACAGCTTAATTGTTCTGCCAATGAGTGTGTGTGTTGAGACAGGGCTGGGGTGAGGGTGGCGTTGGGGGCAGAACTGAAGTTTCTTCTGTCAAGTCCTCTTGGTAAGGGCCTCAGCCTCCACACTTCAGTTTGGTTAACTGCCAAGTGAGGACGGCAGTAGGCATGGCAGGGCAAGCTAGAGAGGATAATAAAGTCTTCCCACCTACCCTTGCACACTGGGGCCATTGATAGGTAAAATAAAGATTATGTGAACACTGACCCTGTGGTACCATGGCAGCTGGATAGGCTAGGCCATGCAGATATGATAGAGAGAGGGCCCATCTCAAGTCCCAAACAATATGGCATGAGCTGGTGTGCAATTTAAACCTCATGAATCGTTTATTTCTGGAGGTACTTATTTAATATTTTGGAACCACCCTTGGTCATGAACGGCTGACCACAGAGACTTAGAAGTGAGTACTGTCTAGATTATGAGAGGTAAAATAAAGAATCATCCATGTAGGGGTCAAGGCTTGGTGACAGACGCATAAGGAGATAATGCCTTAGTGTTTTGACACTCCCTCTCCAAGATCCCCTTTGGAGGACTTGCTCTGCTTGTCTTGGATGAGAAATACCCAAAAGGAAAATCTAATCAACCATGACTTGGGAAGGACAGGAGATCACCTTACTCCGTGGATACGCCGCTCACCTCACAAATATTCATAAAAGCTGACAAGGCAGAGGCACGCAAACACAGGAGCTTCAGTTTCCACTCCCTGGTGTACAGAGTCTCCAAACCCTCTCGTTCATTCAACGACATCAAGAATTCTGGCATCTTTCCTGAAGTGCTTTACGGCTAGGAAACACTTCACTGTCCAAAACTTTGATTAATCGTCGCCAAATCCCAGGAGATCAAACCCTTGCCATTTCCGTCACAGAAGAGGACCATGGAGCAGAGAGGGATTTTCCTGAGCTGGGCAATCAGTAACACATTGCAGAACCAGCCAGTCAGAGGCTTTAATCAGATAGTTCTGTTTAAACCTCTGCTTCTTCGTTCCTTTGCTGTGTGATGTTGGATAACGTGCTTCATTTCCTGAACTCCGGTCTCTTCCCCCATCAAACAGGTACAACTGTGTCTGCCTGGGAGAGTTGAGGTAAGGATTATCGAATAAATGAAATAAAAGGATTAGCAGAAACCTTGGATTTCGGGAATGTTTGCAGGATGCGATTTTCTACTTGTATTGTTACTATCGTTGCTGCCGCAATTCTTGCTATTATTCTAATCGTTACTAAGAAAGCAAACTTCTAAGTGAGGCGGCCATTTCTTATTATCATAGTCATCTGACTAAGGATGAAAATGCTGCTAAGTCGCTCTGTTTTGCAGCTCCCTGTGAAGCAGTGCCCTGGACCGAGACACCATGCAATGATGAAGGAGTGGCAGCTAAGGATGCAGACGTGTCCCTGTGGTGTGATGGTCATGCCGTGTATTTATCATGGATGCTCCTTGACCTGGGAAGTTGGGAGCTTGTAGGGGTGAAGTGGAGGAATCAACGAGATGTGCATTTGGAACGGGCCACAGGTGACAGCAGGGAAGCAGCGAGGAGGGAAGCTGGCCTAGTTTTGTCACTTAGTGGCGTGAACTGGAACTCCTGAGAAGAAGGTGTGTCAGCAGAGGGGGATCCACTGATTAGGAAGAATATTAGTACCATGGAGACGTTGGAATACTGCAGATTCCAGGCAGATTTCCTTACTCTGCAATAGCTGTGGCCCCAGAATGGCTCTTCCTTGCCCAACCCTGTGTCAGAACAAGCGCCCTGAGCCTGATAAGTTAAAATCTTTTGATAACTGCTAATTTATCAAAACTATTTTCCACCAACCCCCAAACCAAAGATGTCATCAAAACTCATCAAAGGCCTAAGAGTTTTCATCACCTTGCTGTAACTGTCTTGTTAGTGTGCCTGTCAATGTATGTTAAACACGTATTGCTTTACAGTGTTCTTTGTTCTGTAAAACTTCATGACACTGCTTCCATGCCGGAACATGGAATCCATAGCGAGAGAAACCTGTGTTCCTGGGCCATTGACACTCAAGATGGCTTCAGAATGAACTACTTCTTTTTCCCATTTAAAATGAAAGCTATATTTTTTTGTATCATAAGTGCTCTAAATTTGAAACCAGGAAACGCACTTTGGACGCATCAATTCAACTCCTCTGAGTCCCAGAACTGACTACCGGCAGCTAACAGGGTGGATTTTTGGAAATAGAGTCCTGGCTTCTAACCCTTCCTTAAGACATGACCCTCATGGCTCCCCTTCCAATGCAGCTCACTTGTGGAATGTGACTCCTCCCAAGAAGGACACACAGACAGATACAAGCCCCTAGTCTTGCCGGGGCCACATCTGTACCTGCACACACATAGAAATCTACAATAATAGGTAGGTGTACTTTTAAGAGGTCTATATACTATATATGGGTATATACAAAAAGAAGGTATCTTGGAGATAAACTGCTTCCATCCAGGAAGAGCAGAATGGGGAGGTTCTCCTAGAGCATGTCCCAGCCTGTCTCCCTGGTGGTATAAATTCACTAGTGGTCAGTTTTCACACTTTTGTGTACGCTGAACCCCATGACCGAAAAGCCTTAATACTCACACTGTATCACTGTGAACAGCATCTTTCTTGTTTTTTTTTGTAAATCATCTCGGTCTTTTCACTGTCCCAGTGATCTTTCCAGACCTACCCTCCCCCAGCTACCACCGCAGACCTATCTCCTCTGTACCCACCCAGCTGTTATCAGACACCTTCTGATTCAACTTTCTCAGGCTGGACTCTGGGGTCTTAAAAGGCAAGGACTTTCAGATCAAGATGTGCAGATTGGAAAATCCTGGAGGACAAATGAGATGGAGAGAGGAAGGGATAGGGAAAGCAAAAGGAGAGAAGAAGAAGAGAGGCACAGAGGGAGAGAAGGAAGAGAAAGAAACAGTAGCGTATGAGATACAGATTCATTAGACAACATAACTCAAGCATTTGCAGTCCAGAATCTCTGGCGTAAAAGTGAAAGGACACAGAGTAATTGCACTGTGGCATCTCAACTTTGTATCCAAGAGGAAGGGAAGATGTATTCACCAGACAGAGATAATGCTTGTTTTGCTCCTAGAGCTTAGGCAGTAGAAAATCCTAGGGGAGTTTCTTACCCAAACCAGCAATTCTTTGTTGAAGTGGCCTTGTTTTGTAACGATCACCCATCTACCTCAAAGAAGAGCTAAGAGTCAGGGCTGGAAGGCAGGCCTTATGCTGGTCCCCATACTGTCCCTATAAAGAAATGGCTTTCCTACTATAAAGCTACAGTTAATAAAATAGTCCAGTATTCGCATAAATATAGACATGCAGATTGATGGGATCAAATCAAAGATGCTGACATAAATCCACACACTTATGAACACGTAGTTTTCGACAAAGAAGCCAAAAATATGCAACGGGATAAAGAAAGCATCTTCAACAAATGGTGCTGCATAACTGGATGGAAGCATGTGATAGAGGAAATAAGAGCCCTTTCTACTGCTCTGCACAAAACTCAAGCCCAAGTGGATCAAATACCTCATCACCAACTCGGTTACACTCAAGCTGATAGAAGAGGAAGTGGGAAGTGGCCTTGAATGCATGGGCACCGGAGATCACTTCCTGAATACAACCCCAGTAGCACAGACACTGAGATTGACAATTAATAAATGGAACCTCTTGAAACTCAAAAGCTTCTGTAAGGCAAATGACATGGTCAATAAGACAAAATTGCTCTGTAAAGAATGAGAAAAGATCTTCACCAACCCACCCCACATCTGACAGTGATGTGGGATTTCCCTCTGTAGGCTGTGAATATGTTTTATTACTATTGGTTAATAAAGAAGTTGGTTTGGCCTATGGCAGGACAGAATATAGGTAGGTGGGAAAATTAAACTGAATGCAAGTGGAGTCAGAAAGAAGGAGTCAGGCAGATGCCATGTAGTTGCCTAAGAAGTAAGAGGTAACAAATCACAAGCCTTGTGGTAAAGTATAAAACAATACAAGTGGGTTAATTTAAGGTGTAAGAGCTAGCTAAAACTATGCCTGAGCCATTGGCCAAAGACTGTGACAATTAATATAGTTTCTGTGTGATTATTCGGGTCTGGGAGGCCAGGAAACAAAAATGAAGCCTCCATTTACATGACAGCGGACTGATATTTGAAATATATAAAGAATTCAAACTAGACATCAAAATACCAAATAGTCCCATTTAAAAATGGAGTTTGGATTTAAAAAGAGAATTCTCATCAGAACAATCTCAAATGGCTGAGATACACTTAAAGAATTGCTCAACTTCCTTAACTATCAGGGAAGTGCAAATCAAAAGGACTCTGAGATACCATCTTACACCTGTCAGAATGGTTAAGTTAAACAGTGCTAATGACAACCTATCTTGGAGAGGATAGGAGCAAGGAAGCACTCCTCTACCGCTGATGGGAATGCAAACTTATACAGCCATTTTGGAAATCAGCTTGGCAGTTTCTCAGAAAATTGGGAATCAATCTACCTCAAGACCCATCTATACCACTCTTGGGCATATACCCAAAGAATGTTCAATGATACCTCAGGGACACATGCTCAACTATGTTCACAGCAGCATTATTCATAAGAGCCAGAAGCTGGGAATAACCTAGATGTCCCTCAACAGAAGAACGGATAAAGAAAAGGTGGTAGATCTACACAATGGAGTTACTCAGTAGGAAAAAAAAAAAAACCAATAACATCATGGAATGTGCAGGCAAATGGAGGGAACTGGAAAAAATCATCCTGAGTGAGGTAACCCGGACACTGAAAGACAAACACAATACGTTCTCACACATAAGTGGACATTAGATGTAAAGCAAAGGATAACCAGGTTATAATCCTTAGCCCCGGAGAAGCTAGGTAACAAGGAGGACTCTAAGAGGAAATAGAGGAGAAGCCCTGGTTAAACTGGGGGTGGGGGAGTAGAGGAGAAGGGATTGGGGTATAGGAACTTGAGTGATTAGGAATTAAGTTGGGGACACGGTGTGGGGGGGAAGTAATGAAAGATATCTTGATGGGAGGCCATTATGGAGTTAGAGAGAAACCTGATGCCAGGGAAACTCCCTGGAACCCACAATAATGACCCCAGCGAAGACCCCCAGCAATAGTGTTGAGGGCACCTGAATTGGCCATCTGCTGTAATCAGATCGGTGACTACCACAATTGTCATCAGAGAACCTTTATCCACTCACTTAAGGAAGCAGATGCAGAGCCAAGCAGTGGGCTGAGCTCCGGAGTCTAGCTGAAGACAGGGAGGAGGGATTGTATAAGCAAGGGGGCAGGGTCAAGATCATGATGGGGTAACACAGAGACAGCTGACCTGAACTTCTGGAAGCTCACAGACTCTGGACCAACAGCTAGGGAGCCTGCACGGGTCCCACCTAGGCCCTCTGCATCTGGGTGACAGTTGTTCAGCTCGATCTTTTGTGAGACCCCCTAGCAGTGGGACCAGGACCTGTCCCTGGCACATGAGCTGGCTCTTTGGAACCATTCCCTTTGGTGGGATGTCTTTCCCAGCCTTGATGGAAGGGGGAGGAGCTTGGGCCTGCCCCAACTTGATGTGCTATGCTTTGCTAACTCCGCGGGAGGCCTTACTCCTTCTGCTCCCTCTAAATGGGGTAGGGGATAAGGGATGTGGGAATAGGGAACGGGAGAAGAGGAGGGAGGGGAAACTGTGGGTGTTAGTATGTAACATAAATAAATATTTTTTTAAAAATTAAAACAAAAAACCCTGGCTTTCCTGAAAGCCAGGAAGAAGAATATTCCCACAATTCTCCTGGGGAGGGGAGGGGAGGGGCAGGGCAAGAACACCAAGCCAGCTTCCTGCTGAGAATGGGCACGTATCCAGAGAATATCATTATCATTCCTGTTGTTTCTCTCTATTTTTAGACTTTTAGAGAAGTTAATATAGTAAGTGATGCCAAGACAAAAAAAAGTTATATATATAAAGAAAAGCCATTGTGAAGGATGAGCAGTTGTGGTACCCATACTGTTGGCCTCTTGCAGTTATCACTAAAGGTAGGGATTGGATGCTAGGCAGACTCACGCCACTAAGCTTCCGGTCTCCACAGCCCTGTGCCATTGTCTCTCTCAGCCTCTGGTCACTGCTCTTCTGATTTCTGCATCAATTTGCCTACTCCAGGTAGCTCGCAGAAGTGACATAGAGTGCACAGCCACAGGTGACTGCTTTTTCCACTTGCTGTCATGTATTGTGGGACACGTATACACACATACACATATACACACATACATGTATGCACACATACATGTCCCACATTTTGCTTATTGCTTCATCCATTTTCATAGACAGCCACATTGTCCTATCCTTTGCCAGTTGAGAATGACACTGTTAGGAACACGGATGTGTGGAATAATTTAACTCTCATATGCAAAGCAAGTTTAGAACCACTTTCTCGCAAAGCAGTCCTCAAACACGGACATCCTGATGTGCCCCGTTTGGAGCAGGGCTGCATCAGAACAGGGACAGTTCAAATGCCATGGGACACTCTGTTCTGTCACAGGAAGAAGTGCTTGACAACATCCCCTGTCTTCCTGGCCAGACATGCAGTTCAGAACACTTACCTCACCGGGTTGCAAAGAGTGCCCGAGGCAGCAACCCGGGAAAAACCCTGCACACAGAGGGTGGTCCATCTCCCTGCCAAGCCCATCCCTCCATTCTGACTTGTCCTGATCTCATTGCTCATGGCTGCGAAGCAGACAGCTCTCACAGCTGCTTACAGCCCACCGAGTATTCTGAAAATGACTTGACTTTGGATTCTATCTTCTGAATAGTCAAAACATTTAAAATGCCATCATATCTCTGCCTTTCTTGCACTGTGGGTGTCTGCATCCTACAGCTCCCCAAATCTCTATGTCTGCAGGGGTTCCTCGCTCGCTCCAGGCTCAATGGCATGCTGCGCGTGTTTCTGCGATGCGCTGATGGCAAGAACGCGGTGCGGTTTGCCTTTTATTTGGAGAGGGCAATTTTACATGGCATTCATCTTCGCCCTGATTATGTATCTTGTTTCCTGTGATCATTTTTCATGGGGATGAAGAAAGTCTGCTACAGTTCTGTAATCTAGTTTACTTAGGTTATTTTTTTTTTCTTTTATGTTTTGATTTTGGACTGTAGTCATCTAGTGTAGCAGAAAAAAAAATATGGCAAGCTTCCTTGGTGCAAGGGACAAAGAGGAAATAAGGGAGGATATTTCCCAGTAGACAGCATTAGCGGGTCTCTCTCCATGCCCCACGGCCTGGGTTTGGAGCTTTGCTTGCAAACACCGGCTTGAGCACTCAGTGTTAGGGTTATGGTTTAAATCCATCCTTGACTAGTTCCTAAGTCTGTGAGCTAGCCGCCACACATTTCAGACAGCTCCCCCAAACGTGGAACATTCTAAGTTCCAGGAGGTCAGAGGTGGTGACCAAGGTTCCTGAGAGCACATGCGAGTCGGGGCTATCCCCTCTCCCCTCCCACTATATCCTCAGACAGGACTGACTTTGAAAGGTTGTCATTCTAAGAAATCAGTGGCGGATACAGCTTTATAATTTAGCATACTTGGAAATATGTTTTCCCCTACAGGTATGAAGGATTTGTACAAAGTCATTTTACCCAAAATTGCTTTGTTGAAAAAAAAAAAAGAAGAAGAAGAAGAAGTAAGAAAGTTTCTAATGCTGTAGGTAGCGGCTGATGATGGAAAATTCTAGAAGCTGTATTCTCACATGATGATTCACTATCTTGTTTCGGGTGCCTGAGCTTGATGTAGGGGCTGCCCCCTTGAGGAGCGATGCCAGGAATCTTGCCTCAGTGGGCGGCTCTCCAGCGTGTACTCCGTGCACGGCCAGGGGACAGTAGGTACAGATGGAAGCAAAATGTGACGGGGAGGGAGGCGCCTGCTACCAAGAGCTGCACCTAGAAACTCAGTTCCCTTGCTGGGCACCATAGTTGTATCTGGAAGTTTCCACGCTGAGATCATGACCTTTGAGGACCCCCAACCCTGGTCCTGGAAGCTGCTCTTTCATCCACTGACAACAATGGCGCCCTCTATGTGAACCAGAGAATCCCTCGTGCATCCTCCAGCACGGATGGAAAATGTTTTCTGCGCTCTCTTCTCTCCTTGTCATGTGGGGCTAGATTCTCTCCTTGGTTTAATTTTGTGACAGTATGTGCCCACATTTGCCCCGCTGGCCACAGGTTACGCTGAGCTCAGAGCGGGTGGATGGAACCAGTGGATGCGTGAATGACCAGCAAGGGAGTCATGTGTGCAGCGGATACCCACAGCCCTGGAGCTAGTGAGGCTTGCATCTGTGAGCAAATAAGCAGGGGAAAGAAGGGACAACGTGATGAGGGAAAACAAGAAGGGCCTCGGCAGTGGCCAGGTACTGACTCCTGACCTGGGAGGGGATGGCCACGAACTCCTTTGTGGAACCTCTGTGATGTCCTTGGGGTAGAGTCCGGCTGGTGACAGATGGCCTTCACACAGTTTCTCGGGTGTAGGGGAGAATCAAATCAATTGACTTGAAAATACACCGAGAAGAGCAGTAAACTCTTAAAAAGATGGCGTGTGACTCCACGATTCTGTTTGGGGGGCCTCCTGGGTACCTGGTAAAAACCTGAGGTGTACAAGCTTTCTTGATTCAAATTTCATGTAGAATGTCATTTTAAAAGTAGAGTCCCCCACTCGGTCATGATCCGACAGACAGCTACATCTCTCCCCTGGCCGCACAACTCTATCCCATTCCCATATATTATGATAAATATGGCAAGGATGTGGAAGCCATACTGCGTGCTGAGATCTAGGTGCTCATCCAATTAGACCATAGCTGCTGGAGAACACTGGGCAAGTTTTCCTAATGCATGTTTATACAGGGTGTAAGCCTTGGGTACCAGGGAGCATCCCTCTTATTACTACAGGGAGGGGATAAATGACGCTCACGATCTGATCTCTAGTTGTCAGCCCCCTAAATAACTTCTCTTAGAAATCTGAGTGAGGCAGTGTCAGCAGGATGGTTACCTGGGGGGAGGTCACCTTGCGTGGCACTTTTATCATTGTGGAAAAGTCTTGTGACTTTCAAAAATGGTTGAATCGCTCTCTCTTGTTCCTTCAAACAAGCCTGCGGTGCCTGTGTCTAGGGCAGGGCTTTAAAGCCTGAGTGGAAATAATTTCATTGTTAGAGCATCCTCCACACCCTCCACATCCTCCACACCCTCCACACCCTCCACATCAGCATCAGGTCCTTTTCTAGTTTTGCTTTTCACTTCTTCACCTTCCTTCCATCTGTTCATCCACCCAATGCCTTCAGTCCCAGAGCGTTAACTAACAGGACGCCTCTCGGACACCGTCTACCTTACACTTCCTTTGTTTGCTAATCACATAGCAAACGCCTCCTCTGACACAGACGCCTTGGACTTGACATGGAGCACAGTCACAGCTTTGATCATCTCTCAGATGATTCGACACACCCACATACACGTGTTCATACACACGAATACGAACGGGAAAAGCAGGGGTGAAGACTGTGGTTGTGCGAAGCGGCGTGGAATTAAACATGGCTTGGGCTCCAGGGAGGAAATGATATCTGCTGGCTTTGATTAGTGATATAATTAGAAGATTAAACATCCACGTGATTCAGTAATCCTGACTCAGTGTCCTGTTTGTATAAGCAACAGATAAGCACCAATGTGTGGGAAACGGAAACTGTGGAAGCGAATACGGAGTCATCTTGAAGCTGATACCAAACTAGCAGGGCTTCAGCAATTGCTACTAGTCAGTGTCCTACTGGGAAAGCAGAAACCCCTTCCTGTCGTGAAGTCAGTGTGCATTTAAGGGAGAATTTGTACAAGATAAGGAAGCTGAAGAGCCAGGTGTGACATTGAAGGGTGATTCAGAGTCCAGAAACAGCAGGAAACAGGAGGGGAATAGGCATAGGCTCAGGAATAGGTAAAGGAATAGCAACAGCAACAGCAATAGCAGCAGAAGCAGCAGCAGCAGCAGCAGCAATAGGAGGTATTGCCTGAGCCAGGAGCCTAAGGCAGGAGCATCCCTTTCCATGTCTAATCTCATAGAAGACTTCCCTGCTAGAAGTCAACCAGACACACAGACAACAAAACTCACGCCTTGTAAAGCCCCTTCGTTCCACAACTCAATTTCAACACAGGGGGGAAACCAAGGATGCTCCTGAGAGCAGACAAAATCTAACGTGTGACATCCAGAAGCCATGACATGATGGATGGGGCGTGATTTTGGTTCTTGGTTGTTATACACAACAGTGTTCTGGGATGCCTTCCAAAAGTGAGCAATATCAAATAGAATTCAGAGATACCAAATTTCCCATGAAGAAAACATGTATGTGATTTCCAATATTTGACAAACAAATGATTAACACAATTAAGACTCAAGTGGGAATAAGATTCTTTAGATTAAATGCTAATACAGCAACAGACAGGCAGTGGTGGCACATGCCTTTAGTTCCAGCACTTGGGAGGCAGAGGCAGGTGGATCTCAGTGAGTCCAGGGCCAGCCAGGTCTACAAAGCAAGTTCCAGGACAGGCTCCAAAGCAACAGAGAGAAACCCTGTCTCCAAAAACCAAACAAAAAAAAAATGATACAGTAATAACCACAACTAATTCTGAGCTCTCATGAAGCACACTTTCTAACAACTAGGTCAAAACAGACAGACAGACAGGCAAATCTAGACCACTTAATTTCAATGACCTAGAAAGGACCGTGTGTCATTATCTCTGTTTAAATATAAGGAAATCAAAGTTTAGTGGTTTGAGGCAGGTCAAGGAACTAATGAGAAACTGACGAATTTAAATCTTGGGTCCCTTGGAATGTGGTTGGCTACAAAAGAACAGATACGCCCTGTCTATCTCAGCTGGCATGTAGCCTCTGCTGTTCTACTGCGAAGTGCAGGGCAGTGAGGGTCGGTGCCACACAGCAGAGAACAGTCTGCATCTCGCCAATGTGATAACATGTTTCCAGACTCCAGTCTCAGGGACCAACCCAATTCGATGTGCCCCATGTGCAATAGCAAGGACCTCTGAGCCTCTGAGGCTGGGGCGGCTGGGGCGGCTGGGGCGGCTGGCGCTCCTCCCATTTTTTCCCAATGCAAGAGGCAGAAGCCTGATCCCAGGGAATGTAGCAAAGGGAAATGGACTGAAACCAATCAGAAGAGAATTGGATTTGATTAGCCTTCAAAACATGTCTGGGCTCTGAGCTACTCCACAAGCAGAATGCCCCTAGGGATAGTACGGAGGAGAAGCCCCATTGCCTTCATCTCCTCGGAGTCCGTGCTGTGGAAACACCAAGCATCCAGATGATGGTTATATGACAGTGTCCCATCAGCTAAAGATTAGCGAGCACTCTCGGGAGCCGGGTGCCCGGGACCATCGCAGCTGGCGCCAACAACCCCCAGTGCACACCATATGAGCAACCTCCTTTTGGTCTCAAATGGCTGCGCAGAGGAGGCAGAACTGCCATCATTTTCTGTGAGTCCTATGCAAGGAAAACGGAGCCCTGAGAATCATCTAGGTGATTTGGAGAGTTGTGGCTTGGACCCTAATTTGAGGACAGAGATGTAGACCCTTATAGCCACGCACGGCCATGGAGGGGACTTCAAATGATACAGCTTTCAGAGAGTCTCTTTAACAAGTATCCTACACATGAATCAACGCTGTAGTAGTAACGTCCGAGTTAGCTTCAGAGGGGGAGACTATTCCAGAGAAGAACTACTCATCCACAATGGAAGCATAAAATACTGTGAAGCCATGAAAATTCTCATATAAGCTCAGGCAATTTGTGGATTCCTGACCTGTAAGTGTTGTTACTGAGGAAGTGTGGGCTCTTGAAGAAGTAGCTGTCATTTTTGTAAGCCCTTTAGTCAACACTGGGCCTTTCTTGGTCCTGCAGCCTCTGGAACAGTCCTCAGCAGAGGGCCCTGAGCTTCAGAAGAGGAACAGGCAGACAACAGTCTGTGCGAGAGGGCCCTAAGGTGTAGTCAACAGGTGGAATTCATCGGGGAGACTGGGGATGGCTTAGTCAACCACGGCCGCTTCTAGATCTGATTCACTTCTGCTCAGCAGAGATTCTGCACGCTTGTGTTCATCACAGATCATAGGAAACTCCAGGACAGACAGACAGACAGACAGACAGACAGACAGAGATAGATAGATAGATAGATAGATAGATAGATAGATAGATAGATAGATAGAGAATCAAGGTATTTTCAGTCTCCTAATGAGTTCCTGGGCCAGCCAGGTTTACAAGATAGGCTTCAAGATTCTCAGGCTGGCTAGCTGCTCACTATGTGAGCACACAGCACTCTTCCTCCACAGGGTGAAGCAGTTCCCAGGTCCTTTCCTTACCTTACTGACGTTGCTCTCAGTACTAATCCTAAGAGTGCCTGGCAGAGAGCTGCCGTAGGTCATCATAGGTGGAATAATCGTGAATGGCCTACACTATAATCATTGATATTTTCGTAAAACTTGGTTGATATATCAGAACTGGTTACGGTTCCATGAACCACAGTGAAATCACGCCCTTGTTGGACATGAATGAGTACCGAAATAGCTATTACACACTGGGCAAGGTTAGTCTGTTTAGTCTTAGTACTATTAAAGGCTAGACCCTTCCTCTCAGAACCCCAGTAGACAGTTCCATTGGCAGGGCCACTGATTATGAGCAGGTCTTACCCAGTTGGCGTTGCCTGCCCCTTTGG
Source organism: Microtus obscurus (assembly GCA_963919715.1). Taxonomy (NCBI): domain Eukaryota; kingdom Metazoa; phylum Chordata; class Mammalia; order Rodentia; family Cricetidae; genus Microtus; species Microtus obscurus. Next base: position 26,112,790 of record CAWTZC010002521.1, read on the forward strand.
GTTTGTTTGTTTCTGTATGTAAGTCTTTCAACAAAAAGTAAAGCTACCGCATTTGTTTTACATGCAAGAAAGCTAGGCTATAAAAATGAATAACTTACTAAGGCTGTGCAGGTAATGAAACCTGCAGTTGACGTTTCCTCCAAATGTCTGCCATCCCAAATACCGTGCCTTTTTCTCTGTACTCACTGTCAAAGAAAGGGATGTTCAAAAGAAAAGTAGCAAAAAGGCATGGTCTTATACTTGGAGTCAGCATCAAGGGTGTTTCAGTTCCTGGAGTTGTCTGGGAAACAGAGAGATACTGAGCAGGAGGAAGGCTGCTGGTGCTGAGGGTCTCGCAGTCCTATGCCCAGGTCCTGCTCTTCTGATGTCAAGGGTCAAGACTAGGACAATTGACGGAATCAAAGCAATGCAAGCCACGATAAGGTCCAATGCTAGAGTGTCTAACTGCAAAAGTTAAGGTTTTCCGTGTTATGCTGAGTTTTATTTTATAAAACCGAGTATTTGCAATCTTACGTCCAGTTATACCTAGAGGCATGCTTGCATACATGCCGTTAGAACAAGTCTTAAGATCTTCATAGTGGCGTTCATTAGTTATCAGAGAGTCGCGCACAATGGACGCGTCTTTGGGTTTCAGACAGCGTGATACGGACATGCTCAGGCACAGGCTGCGGAGGTTCCAGTCCATTACAGACCACGGACACAACGTGGGCTCCCCACGATTATATCACCTTGTAACATCATAGCCATCTTAGTTTGTGAAAATACATTCTGCGATGTTTTCACAAGAACGAGATTACCAAGCAACACATTGTACAGAATGTATAAATATTGATAAGTAACACTTGAATAGTGGGACATGACAGACAAATGAATAATTTATGGTTAGACACTATAATATGGTATATTTTGAAATATAATGTTCCCCAAAGCATACAATGCGTGACCTCTTTTTACTAAAAATTAATATCAAATAAAAGAAGTGTATATTCGCATATACATCGGCATCTCATGAAAGCTATATTCACGGGGAATGATGTGGTGATGTCCAGATACTTTCTTAGGTGAGGTAGGCAGGTGGATGGAGAAATTGAGGCATATGTTTTGGGCTGTGTTTTTATGTGTATCAGAGAATGCTGAAGTACTGGCCTGGAAGTGTCGATGCCTCTATATATTCACGCCCTGAGGAAGCCAAATTGCCCACAGACTTGGCAAATGAACTAATTGCTCCAGCCAATGAGATAATGAGTAAATGCGATGGACGTTGGCTTAGAAGGGGTTCTTGGACTTTGAACTCACCCCCCTGTGTTGTTCTGGAGAGTATTGCTACCACTGTCATGCACATACAACTGAGCCATGATAAACATGACCTAGCTACCCCATCACTCAAACATGGGACATTATAACAAACAGTCAGGGCTCGTCTCCAGACAACTCCCAGTGAGGCTACACAAACTCTCTGGGCCACTGGTCTCAACCAAGTTAGCCAAGGCAAATTGCTGACCCATGGTGTTCCAGATAGAAATGAACAAAAATTATTAATTTAAATAATTGAGTTTGGGAGTGATTATGTTACAAAATCAACTGGTATTTTTTTAACCAATATGTTTCTATGTAAGGAAAGGATTAATTTTAGAATAAACAAAGGCACAAATGAGGATATCATATGAAGTCAAGATGAGAGTATAAATTTTGAACCAAACACTACTCAGTTCTATACACCTGAGTTTTACAAAAAAAGAAAAAACCAAAAAACAAAAAACAAAAACAAAACAAAAAACCCAGTATCAAAGGCCAGGGAATCTCCCAGATGGTCAAGTGCTTGCTGCAGAAGCATGGAAACCTTAGTTTGATTTCCATCATCCACATCCAAAGCCAGCTGTGGTAACATCCATGTCTGGAATTCACATACTGGGGAGGCAGAGGTAGATTTTTTTTTAGCCAACCTAGCTAAATCGGTGAGCTTAAGGTCCTAGAGAGGGGTCCAGTCATCATCAATAAATAAACAAAAAGAGAAGACAGCTATGGAAGAGCAATGCTCACCTTTGACCTCTGGCTTCCATGAATTTGAACACACGAATATGCCTACCCGTACCCAGCCCTGCACCATAGCTACATGTACAGATTTGCATGCACTCACACATACTCTACGCACAAACAGGACGAGCAGTAGCAACAACGTTAAAGATCTCAGCTCTTAGTTTGGTGATTGTACCACTTCATTCTATAACAACCTTCCCAGGAACAATTCTCTGCTCCTCCGGCAACCTCAGCTAATGGTGCAGCTAGATCCTCTGTAATGATGGGTAAGGGTAAGCGATACAAGCAGTTTCCGAGTTATCTTAGCAAAGACAATTGTTAGAAACTTTTATCTCCCTACTTTCTCCAGTTTCTACAAACAGCACATGGCTCGAGATATTTCAGGCACGCATTCGGGGAAGTGGGTTACCTTCCCTGCTAGCTTACAACCCTTGAGGGCTTGTGTATGCGGAACTTGGGCCCTTGAGTTGCTATATCACAAGGAAATCAATTCAGATCTTTCTGAAACACTCTAATTTGAGCATCTTCATTACAGCGCCCTACGGCTTCCACTAATAAGCTCTTCTATGTAAACACATTACCGTGATATTTATTATAAAAACTTCCCTTTTTTCAAGATAAAAGTGTCTTCATTGTTCTGGAATACCGCAACATCTTTAAAACACTCTTAAGTATGTAAAATATATAAATTCCAAGGCAATCAAATAATTTGTCATTTATTCTTCTACATTTTATAGGCATAAAAATTATACGTGACTGTTGAATTTGAACTCTGCTTTATTCTGTATTAAGCAATGTCTGCTGAAGTACATATCGTAGAGATTTTTTCAGGTTAGCATAGGATCAGGTTAGCAGGTTACTTATAATAGTCCACCCATCCCAGCATCCTATTCTATTTTTAAATACTTTGATGACGTTGTGAGGCTGTTTTTTTTTTTTGTTTGTTTGTTTTTCAGGATAGGTTTCTCTGGGTAGCAATGGCTGAACTGAAACTCACTTTGTAGACCAGGCTGGCCTCGAACTCAAAGATCGACCAGGCTGCCTTTGTCCTCTGAGGTCAGCTTGATGAGAATGTTTTAAACCTTGCACTGTTTCACAGGAAATGTCTGCAAGGCTCCTCTGCCAGTTTCTTTGTGTGTTTACCTACATTACTTCCCTGAAGTAGTTTTCTGGAGAAGGATTTCTGATAGTGAAAGGGGGGTTGGACACGTGCAAAACATATAGTATCTGTTGTATCTGGTGAGATGTTTTCAGAATGCTCTCTCTCCATGACGAGACGTCTAGATTCGACAACAGGGTGGACCCTCACAGGGCTGCTCTGTACCAATCCCACAGAAATCTTTCCCTTCTTATATCCCATTCCTTAGAGTGGTTCATATTTTAGCTATATATACTATATATTACAGTTTTTCTGAAGGCATCAAGCTATTTTAAAACTTCATCAAATGAATAGTACTCCTTTTGCTTTAATTATTCTTGTCTATTTCTTCTTACTAACACAGACACACAGACACACAAACACACATGCATGCACGCACATACCACACACCATCTAGAGAAGACTTTCTGTCCAATACCTGTGGTTTCCTGCAGCCTGTTTACATGTTCCATCTTTCCACTCCTATAGTGACTTTGAACTACTTATATCTTGGCACTTATCACACTGTGCTGTGCTACTGATTGTGTCTACTTGTTTATTTTCTGGCCATAGTCTGGTAATGAGATAAGAATATATCTTTTTTTTTTTAAATTTGCTGTCTTCTGATGGGTCATACTTGGCAGGTGTTTGTGAGACTTGGCATATCTTTTTCTCTTCAGGCATCATCCCCTTTTCCTCTCTTGGGAGTTAGTTCTAGGTGTTGGAGTCTGTATTTATTCTGGACGAATGTATCTAGGGTCGCAGAAGCAGTTATTTGAGTGTTGCCTATGAGAATCGAAACTGTAAAGTTGAATGAAGGTCATCATCACCTTGGGCCTAGAACTCCTGGAACTGGTCCCTTGACGCCATTGGCAAAGATGGCGACTCACCATTGTGTAGAAGCTCTTCATGAAGAAAGAATGTTGAATGCTCATCGTCAGGGAGGTTTGCACAGGCGAGTGGCCACAGGAGTGCGGGGTATTCTCTGACATTGGAGGACCAGGGTCTGCAGCATGCACCGTTTCCCCCTCACCTGGCGTAACAACCTGGCTGAAATCATACGCCGTGACCTAACTTAAGAAATATGATTCCGATTAGACGGAAACAGAGAATTCAAAGAAAAGATACAATTCAGATTATCATATGTACCAAGACTGAGCAGAACTATCGAAACACGAGACCATCCCGGAGGTGAAGAAATTGAAACCCAGAGGAACTTAGGTATTTTCGCAAGGACACACAGTAAGGAACAGGGTGTGAGGAGACGGCTCCGTAGTTAAGAGCACTTGCTCATACAAAGGATCTGGGTTTTGTTTCCAGCGCCTGTACAGCCAGCACCAAACACAAGACTCTGTTATGCCAGTTTGAAGGACTCTGATGCCCTCTTCTGGCCTCTACCGGTACTGCAGGTACAAAGGGTATTTGTATACATGCAAAGAACTCACGAAATTAAAAATAAATAAAATCTGTACACAAGAAAAATTGAAACAGAAGCAGAATTAAATTTTAATTTTATATTTGGCATCTTGTTACAATACACTTCACTTTCAGATGTACAATCTGTTCCTCCTTCCTTCTTACAAAAGACCAACTTAAAATATATTTGAAAGCTCATAACACTATTTCTTCCACAATTGTTTTATTAAAATGAAAAGAATAAGTTTTAGGAAAACAATAACTTAGTTTGATTAAACAATATATATGTCACATATGTATATATAATGTATATATATATGTATGCTTATATTTGTAACAAAGAGGGTATCAGATATCTCAATAAGTGTTCCAAAGAGTTGAACTTATAAAATCTTTTTGCTTCTAAAGTTGTTAAGACAATTCTGTGGAGTTCTTTGATGACCAGAGTGGTCAACAATCATTGTTCCATACAGTTCCTAACTCTTTATCATGTGTTGGCTAGTGTCCGAACTTGTGTGATTACAAAGAACAACTTAGAACATGCCTTGCCTCTGACCCCAGCAGAATGAATATTTAATTGTTATTATGCCCGGTGTGTTTATGGAGAGAGTGTTAGGATACCCTGAACTGTAATCTGGGTGACTTGTAGCAACTGTAAGCTTGAAGTGAAAGAAAAGCACACAGCAAAGACAAATGTGTAAAATCAGAATTCAGCCACTGACCTTGAGTCAATTCCAAGCCTTCCCCATTACTTGCATGGAAACACTGATGTCAAAATGTTACAGTTCGTAGGGAATCTTGGGAAGCTCTACCTGAGAGTCCACGCACTAGATAAGAACACCAAGTTGCCACAATATCAATTTGTTCCAGATCCCAAATACTCTTTGGTGTCAAGGTCAAGAACGGTTGGGTCTTATGAATTCTCATGGCTTCTATTTCTACCACACGGTACTAGGTTCAGAAACTGAGACACCGGGAGAGGGTGTCCCTCTTTTAATTCATATCTCTATAATCTTTTCCTCTCAGTGAGCAGAACCTGTGAACTGATTCCAGCCAATAGGTTAACATTCCATAATGGAATGTGACCCCGCTGAGCACATTATATGACATTAGAGTCTCATTAGAGACCTTGAGTGTTTCTGTTGACCACTGTGTGAGACAGAAGCAGTCTCCTTCCTACTCCAGTATCTAGGAAACAAGGCTGCAGGCCAACATCTTGACTTGAACCTTTGGAAACCTAAGCAGAAAACACAGGTGAATGTGCCCAGCGTCGCTGGCCCTGTGGACACTGTGAGAAAATAAATGTATCGTGTTTTGACATTAGATGCATGGCGGTTTGCTACGTAGACTAGAGAGAAATGAATCTCAAGTAGAAATATCTGTGATTACAATAAATCAGGATAGGAAACCAGGATCTTTCCTTCCAAGTACTTCTCATTAAAGTCCTACATTAAAGGCAATATGCACAAATTAGGTTGTGCTGGTACACCGAGAACTTCAACTTAATGTGGAAAAATGAAAGGTATCAGACATAAACCAATTTAGACTGCCTGCTCTTCCTGCGGCCTGTCTGCTGGTCTCCAGCTGCAGCAGCAGGAACTTCTCTGGGAATTAGTAACTCGAAATTCACTTCTTGTACATGCAGGTGATCTTTATAAACAGACAGAAAAGCCAAATTGTAAAGCAATCTACTTACTCTATGCGCGGAGGTAAGAGGGTAGGTTAGTAAGAACTGAAATAATTCAGCATAGTTTAGGTTTTGTTGCTAATATACCAGAGGCTTTAAAAAGATCATGAAGACATGTGGTGTTTTCTGTACGACAGCATTATATAGTTAATACTAAAAGCTTGTTGCGGTTTACCAAAATATGGCCAGACAGTGAAAGTTTCTGTTCTAAAGAGATGTGTGCCACTCTTTAAAGGCAAATACTTCATCTTGTATGCCAATCATGCTGGCTGATGGCATTAAATGAGGATTTCCATTGAGGTACGCTGAGCCAGCAAAGACTTCCCATGGCAGGGGATGGTAGCTTGTGGAGTCAGTGGCTTTGTATTAAATGATAGGCAGCTTGATTTTAACAACTGCTTTTACCTGGTGATTTGGGGCATGACATCAACCATCTCTGATGGCTTTTCTACACGGTTGCCGTTTTAAGGAATTCTAGCAACCACTGGGATGGTGCAAAACTTAGGCATCAGGCTGTATCAGATATTCTAAAAAGACTTTGTCCACAGCTCCTGATTTTGGAAGCAATCAAGGTATCATTTTGCAGGTGAATAAATATACCAAAAGGTTGGACATCTAGACAGTGAAATAAATACCCTTTATTGAGTGATAATACAGACATAAGGAGTGAATGTCTAATCTGAGGAGGCTGCTTACTACATGGCTCTCACTAGGTTCCAATAGGATGACCTAAAAGACAATTACAATATCTGTGACTATCAGGAGAGAGTAGTATGGATAGAAAAGGAAACTATTCAACACCACAATCGAGTGGTAGATAGATGCCATTATACAGCTGCCCAAAACCCACAGAACAGACGAAAGCATGGGCAAATCTTGCTTTGAACTGGTAAGCATGTGATTATGTTGTACCAGTGCATTTTTCCCTCATTGAAAACACCCTGTCCCTGGGATGTATATTGTCTATAGTAAAGGAGACTGTAGAAAGCAGGGCATGGACGATGCATGAGAAATTCAACACTTTGTTCCTGGTTCTGCTGCTGCCATAACATTCCTCTCCAACAGTCAAGCTTTAAAATAGAACTGATTTTAAAATTTCAAATGAGCTAAGCAGGTCTATGAAGACGCTGGCATGTTTTAGTGATGAAATATAGAGGTAAATTTCAATAGACATACACGGATAGCAGCAAAGTAAAGCAAAATAACTTTAGTGACAAGATTCACATTTAATTAAGATCAGTAGCTAAAAAGGGGGCAGGATAAAAAAAAGATTTATGTATTAAGGAAAGACAGACGACATCAGGTATCAGCAATGGGCTGGAGTTTGGATGCTGATGACCTGTTAGAGAGGACACTGCCGAAAGCACATCTTTGGGTCGAGAAAGATGGACAGATGGCTGCTTCATTACCTAATTCCAGAGACAGAATGGTCAATTCCAAGAGGCTGATTCTCAAGATGAGTGAAAGAGCAGGGGTGGTCCTCCCTGAGAACATTCAGTAAGGAGGCAGAGGCTCCACTGCTCAAGCTGAAAGGAAAAGAAAGCAGCTGAGGAAGAGGATTCCTGAACTGTGGACCCGGGTACCCGGCTCAGAAGACTGAGAAAGAGCTCATGCCCAGGCCAGAACATGGTGCGTGATTGGCAGGGCTCTCATTAGGAACAACCCACTGAGGAGAGAGAGAGGAGGAGTCTGCTCACTGCAGTAGAATCAAACAATATTGTATAAGACTCCATGGAGGAAATATGATGAAAATATACCTGCTTGTTCCTGCTGTCCAGAAACCTAGAAGGTGTGCTTCACGTCATGCTAGCCTGGGAAGCCTATGGCAGACAATGAAGGGTACATTCTGCTAACACGGGGATGAGTTTGGGGTTGGAAGGTGTCACAGTCTACTCATCCGAGTCAACTCATGAGACAAATGCATTTTCTCGACTTCCAGCCTTCCCGTGGCTACCTGACCAGTGAGCTGTCACAGACTCGTTGTCTGACGGTTTGTAACAGTGGACTTGAGCTCTAATAACACTACTTACTAACATAATTTAGATCTAACAATAGCATTTATTGATTTAGTTATATCCGAGCAGAGTAGAGTTGACTTAAGTTCTACTCAACAATGTTGATGTGCGTCCTCGGATAATGACTATAAACACACGGAGAAAGGAAAAGGGCCATAAAATGTGAACTGGTGATTCTATTATTGTACATAGTATTTAATTTTCAACACAGCTTTAAATGTCAACATAGCTATTTACATGGCAACGTAGTATTGAAATTTCAACACAGTTCTAACCCTTCAGGGCTCTGAGGGAAATCTTTACTCTCGTCATAGTAATACAGTGCCACCCCACGAACTCACAGCCTGTTTCGGCAAAGGTCTGGAGAGGGATTTCCTCCCCTGTCCTCTCTATAGGATCAGTTGGGCTGGCCAGGGGAAAGACTGTTGAAAGAGGAGCAGCTTCTCTGCCTCATTTTCATACAACAGCCCAGTGCTGTTAGTAAGGGGGGAGCAGTGTCGTGAGATGTTATTACGTGTAGTACATGATGCTGCACACATGTGTTTACATATAAAGTCCTACTCGTTCTCAGCCATACTAAAGCATTCCTGACATCGATTCAGGTCGCAACAAACTGACTGCAGCCCAAGAAAGAGCCAACTTCTCCAGCTCTGCCGCCAGCTGAAGCTGTCTCCGCCGGGTAAAAGCATTCTTTTATGATATTTATTGTTTGAACCTGGGCCTTCATATTATATGCAGGGAATGTATTTCTTAATTTGCCAGTCAGTTAAAATGTGCTTTGATAACAGAATGAAACGAATCCAGCATTATCTCTGAGGACAAATGTGTCTTCCTTAATGGAACAGTCTTCTTAAAATGTGGTTTGATTAACGCCAAACTCTCAGAAGGTACACGGAAGGGGAAAACAGGCAGGGTTATCAAACCAGAAATTCTTGTCAAAAAGATCAGTTCCTATTTTACTACAGCCATCCACTTTGTAGTTGGGAGTATTTCCATACCTTTACAAGATTTTGTAAATGAATCTTTTTGATAGTCTTTCAAAAGATGCTTAATAAAGTGCTGAGACTATTTTTTTTTTCATGGAGTGTTCACAGGATCTGGAAATGATTTGCAGAGAATACAAACACTGTTTTCCTTCAAATATGCTCGGTAGAGATGAATACCTAAATTCTCTCCCTTCATCACCGTGTTTCATGGGAACACAGTTTGTCCCCGTCCTCCATTCTTGCTTTTCATAGATATGAGCCAAAACTGATCCTGCAAGGACCAGCCAGCCAAGGAGAGGACAGTGAGGTGTTAGTTTGAGGTGTTATTTTTAGTTGCAGGTAATCTATTACAGTTGGGGGTGTGGTGGGGGAGATGGAGGCTGAATTCAGAATCTGAAAACTTGGAGTCAAATTTCTACCTGAATTCATGTCATAATTGGGTCCTCGGGAGCGTGCCATGTGGCTAGAAATGTTATGATCCCAGCCTCAATGTTCTTATCTGTGATTAAACAGACCTTTCCTCTTCTCTTACAAGTCTTCTGTGTGAAATTCCACAAATATCATCATGGCTATTAAGACTTCTGTGTGCATTTTCTGACAGACAGACATGATACACACTGCTCGAGGATGAGCAGGCTACATGGTCACAATATCTGCATGTTGTGATCAAGAAGACAGAGTGCTAGGTAACAGACATGTCCAAGGTTACAAGCCAATAAACGGCACGGCTAAGATTAGAATCGAGGAAGACGCTGAAGCCCTGAAGCCCCATTCTCTCAGCCTCTATCTAATACTCCATCCCACAATCACAAGTGCATGTCAATTTAGGGAATCCTAAACATGAAGCCAACACACATGCAAGGCATTTTAAATCTAATTAGAAGCTTGAAATGATTAACTGTCAGGCAAGGTGGCTATTATTTATCAGGGGCCTGATAGGCGGTGTTTAGAACATCAGTGTCAGTTCTGATGTTTGTGTCACATTAAAGCCTGACAGCAGAGCAGACCACTTTGTCAGCCCCAAGCCCATAAATGCGGAGACAGGCGTGCAGCGTGATCTCCGTGCGCACTCTCTCCTCATTATCCGTCTACACGCCAGCTTTGTGGCTTTTCATGTGGGATTGCAAAACATAAAAGGCCTGAATTTATCTCTCAAGTGTTTAGTGAGCATTTATTGTGAGTCAGTGAAGCAATTGGATGCATATGCAATCATGTGAAACTCCCTCTCTCTCTCTCTCTCTCTCTCTCTCTGTGTGTGTGTGTGTGTGTGTGTGTGTTCAAGTTGACAAAAGAAGGCAGAGTATGTCAAAAGTCAATGCTATTGTGATGAAGCCAAGTATGATCTACGAGTTCAAGGGAAAACCCAAGAACCTTGGAGAATGTGCCAGAAAACTCTAAGAGGCAAGAGTAAGAATAATCCAGATTGTGAACTAATCTATCATCCATCCATCTATCTATCTATCTATCTATCTATCTATCTATCTATCTATCTATCTATCTATCTATCTATCTATCTACCTATCTATCTATCTATCTATCTATCTAGTAAAGACACTGAGAAGAACAGGGGTTGTTTGTGTTGTGGGTATAATATATGGGCTTAGATTTAAGATTAGCAATTTTGTATTGCAGTGACCAGAAGATCTGTGTTCAGATAGGCGCCTATCTTCTTCCTCTGAGGAGACCAGAATAAAGAAACTCAGGGAGATCAGACCATGAAGCTCTAAATACTAGTGGCCTCATTGGTTCACTTAAAGTATCTCAGGTATTGGATGAGTGGAAAGTCAAGGTTACCTTAGAATTCCTATCACCGCAAAGGGCCAAATAGACCTTCAAATGTTTTGAAATGGGAGTCTTGCCTCCAAACTATATTCTTCTACTCTCCATTCAGGACTGTGGTAGATGGATATTATTTTCAGTTTCTGAGTTTTCAGGGGCATTCTTACATTAGACAAGGCTAAGGTCATTGGTTGATTGCGAAAGAGCCAGCCCGTCCTATCTTTTCTTGATGGTATAGGTAGGTAAGCCCATGATAGTGTCTCTATGTAAGCTTTCATTTCAGTGAGAGCCCTGCCAGATCTCATCTAGGAAAGGGTAAAGCCATGAGCGAGGACTTCACACCCAGGCTATGCCTGCTAGTTCCTGCCTTGACTGCCCCAGAGGGCAGAACCCAGGATTCACTGAGCCGACAGAGCTCATTTGGTTCTAGACCAGGGGTTCTCAACCTTCCGAACGCTGGGACCCTTTAATCCAGTTCCTCATGTTGCAGTGACCAACTATAAAATTGTTATTGTTGCTACTTCATAACTGCATTTTTCTACAATTATGAATTAAAATCTGTTTATGTTTAAAATATTAAATTAAAATATCTCTATTTTTTTCCCCAATGGTCTCATGCAACCCTTGAGAAGGGGTTGTTTGTTCCCCTAAAGGGGTCGCAAACCACAAGTTGGGGACAGTCACTACTCTCGAATGATGGTAGTAACTCAACAGGAGCTGTTTTTCACATTGATCTCTAAGCCAACCTGACTTACAGCTCCATGCTCAGAGGTTGAGTGCAGGGAAAGAAACCTAACTTTGGCTTGTCTCTTTCCTACAAACCCATAAAGTATTGCTGTGTTCTGAGTGTGATCCTGTTTCATAGGAAACCAAGCAAAGCACAGATCACCCAACCACTCTATCCTGAGTATAACACAAGAAGCTCCCCCTAAAAAGATGTTGCTTAATCCTTGTCTTCCATTTCACAGCTGAGACCATGTAAGTTTGTGAGCAGCTGAGAGTTTCCCTGCTCTCCTCGTAACTAGCCATGGGATCTGCCTCCAACCCCAGCAGACTGGAACAGTCACACTGGATTCTGAGGCTTCCTACTGCTGCATAGTTAGTTCTTCAAACACATCTCGAAAGCAGGACTTCAGACAGTCCCCATGCCTTCTTAGTGCTTGATCACTTAACTGGGAATAGTTCTATTTAGTAAGGCTCCAAGGGCCACTGGTATAGCAGGCGGCGTGCCAGCTGGCAGCCTTGTGTGGACGCACAGGACTACAGACTGGACATTGTAATTCACATCTCCAATGAAGTCATTAAACGTTACCCACATGAATGATGATGAACGGCTCCTGAAGTCACTACGTGGTGATCAGTTCCTGAGGGTAGAATTCAGGACAACTGACTTACTGTTTTTCTTTCTGTTTTGTTTTTATCCGCGTAAGAACTGTTCTGGCAGTCTAAGTGGAGTACGACCGCGGGGAAATTATGTTTTATCTCTGATCACTTGTTTCTTCAACATATTTTGAGTGTTTACTCTAAACAGAGTTGGAGGGGTATAATCCTGAAGAAGGCAGCTATACTCGATGGAAGGGCTTAAGGGCCCAAGGGACTCATTCACTGTGGGATGCTTCAAGCCTCTGGCCAGGGATAGAAGCTTCTCCCATTCTGGCCAGTGATACAGGCTCCTCCCACTCTGGCCAGGGATACAGGCTCCTCCCATTCTGGCCAGGGATAGAAGCTCCTCCCACTCTGGCCAGGGATACAGGCTCCTCCCACTCTGGCTCCACTCTGGGATATTTTTTGACCCGTCCATGGTTTCCATCCTTTATCAGAAAAATTCAAACATTTGCAATGAAAAAGGAAGTGGAGAGAGGAAATTAGATACGCAGATTGTAGACATAACTACACGATCAGATGAATTTCAAACTCTAGACACGCATCAGAACAGGCGCTAGCCAAGGGTCACCCTTAAGAAACGGTTTCCCAAAAAAGGGCGGTGGTGGCGCACGCCTTTAATCCCAGCACTCGGGAGGCAGAGGCAGGCGGATCTCTGTGAGTTCGAGACCAGCCTGGTCTACAAGAGTTAGTTCCAGGACAGGCTCCAAAACCACAGAGAAACCCTGTCTCAAAAAAACCAAAAAAAAAAAAAAAAAAAAAAAAAACCGGTTTCCCATGGGAGTGCACATGAATTCTCATGTTTCAGGACAGTGTCTTTTTCATATAAAGAAAATCTATTTCAAAAATGCCATGATGATATTTAATGTCAAGGTGGTAGTCAGTCTTTAGCCTAGAAATAGCTTTATTAACTATTTATGCTTTAAAAAAAAACAAACTGAAACTGTCATCAGTAAACAGGTTCAAGACAACAAAGGGTTAATATTGAATCAGCTTAACAACTTAAAAATTAAAAAAAAAAAGTCCTGGTACAGAAATATAGGATGTGTTGTTTTATACGTTTACTGAGTGAGGGCCAATGTAGCAGACAGCTTACCGCAGCAGAGGGTCATAGGCTTGTCTACAGGGAGGGAGTGTCTCTCCTGTGATCTCAGACAACATGCTTCCACTCAGATACTATGTTTAGCTGGGCCAAGAAATGACTCTGGGAAAGATTCAATTATCTTTAGAGTAAATGCCTTCCGTCAAAAGTGTCTAGGAAGAAGAGACCAAGTCTCACTCTGTTTCCTGAGTCCAGAGACGGGTGAGAATGTCTGGAGGTCTCAGCTGCTGTGACGAATCCTGGGATTTGTTTTCTTAGGCCTTTAGGCTTCCAGAGCAGCTCAGAGGAAAGACAGTGAAGATGGCGGTGTCGACAGACAGGCGACAGGAGACAGGAATGCTCTCTGGTGTGGTGGACGTGCATTGTCTCCACAGGTCTGGAGGTTGTCTAGACCCATGCGTTTTGCTCAATCTATTAAGCATTTATTGTCTGCACTTTTCTAGTATTTTAATAAAATACTAGCAACATTTAATAAATGGAACACAAAGTAAATTAAAGAAATTTTTGCTACTTCTTAAAAACCCCTATTTTTATCTCATTTCAACCTTGTTTGCTACATTGTGGAGGGGTTGCAAGATAATTGGGAATCACTGGCTACTCTTCTGAACAACAACCGGTGTCTTACACCATGGTCGTAGTTCATTGTGACCAGGGAATGGAGGATACCCTATGCACATGCGCACACATATGATTGTGCCTTCTTCCAGCTTCAGTTCTCCCCACTGCAGAAAGGAAATAATAATATTCTACTCTACTAGTAAAGACCCACGGCTTCCCTCAGTAGGACTGCTGAATGTTTTGCTCTGCTTCTCTTTAGTGTTTTGGGAGAGATAAGGAATGCAAGCTGCTGGGTGCAGGGAGAGAACCTTAACAACCAGTGCTCGGCCCTGGACTCTCTGCACCTGAACATAGAGCACACTACACCTGAGTTTCTAAATTACACGTAGGGCCTGGAGAGATGGCTCGGCTGCTAAGGCCGCTTACTGCTCTTCCATTAGTCCTGTCTGAGTTTGACTCCCAGCATTTTGTATTGCCTGGCTTGCAGCTACTTGTAACTGGAGCTAAAGAGGATCTGATGCTGTCTTCTGGCTTCTGCAGGCATCTACACGCATGCAACATATACCACAGAGACAAACACACACACACACACACATGAATACGCACGTGTGCATACACACACACAAGACGCACACACACTAAATAAGACTTAAAATGTGTATAGCTACTTAGTAGTTAGCACACATCTTTTGCACTTCAAGGATTCATAGTTCTTGGATCTTTTGAGGAAAGCATGGGAAGCAATTAAAATATTTAAGGGCTAAAACAGAAAGGTATTGTCATTTCAGTAAAGACACAGAAACTAATGCTTCTAGCTTCTTATAATTTCTGGCAAACAAATCTACAAGGTTATCTTCAGAGGCACAGGACAGCAATGCTCTGGACACTTTGAAAATGTGGTAAGTGAAAACTAATTGCTCAGAAGCCATTATTACCAATTTAGGACGCATAAATATCATTAGTACTGTGTATATTGAGTGTTCTGACATTACTATTTTATTTTACTAAGCAAAAAATTAAATAAATCTTTCAATAGTTTTGCTTCTAAACTCTTTCCCATTAAGGGCTTTTTTCTTTAAATTTAATCTTGAGTTGGTGAAATATGAGCCATCCCTCCAAGGTATTTATTTAGACACTGAATCCTAGTGATCAGAGAGCAGGGATTATATTACATAATAAAAGTGTGTTGTTGCTGTTTCTGTTGTTGTATTGGAAGGAAAGTGATAATTATGGAGAATGAGAAACACAAAGGAGGCACGCACAGCCCTCCTGGCCCTCCATTTCCTTATCTGTGCACTGTGAGCCAAAGCGGTGGAGCCACAAGGTGTTAAAACTGCTTCTGCCATCTCCTCCCCTTTCACCGCATCCGGAGCGCTAAGCACCAGGAGACCCTGCCCCCTATGCACGTAAGACGCTTAGTTCTTTCTTAGTATGACCAGGCTTATATATGTGGTTAAGAAGTTATTTGAACAACAACAACAAAATGGTTGAAAGCCACGTATAACAATTGTACTTCCATGTCACGCCACCTGGTTTCTCTCAACAAATTTGTGTAATCTGAATTCGTCAACAGGATACCTAACCCTCCGTGCCAAGCCGAGTTTATCATCAGCTCACCTTTCCGGTGAGCAAATGTCGGCACTCATCCTATCGTTCAGTTCTCTCTCTGAGCCTTGCTCCTTTCCTTCCCTGCATGGAGGATTGGGCCTTCTCTCAGGGCACAAATTCCAACCACCCCTTCCTTGGACCGTTCTGATTCAGAACCCGTTTTCTTCTGATAAAATACAAGGTAAAGTGGCTGCCATGCTCCAAGGAAAGAGAAATCCTTCTCAGCAACTTGGGGATTTTCTTCTACCAGGGTCACGTGGTCATGGCAGTTAGAGGGTTAGAAATGGAATGTACCAGAAGGAACAGTCTTCTTGGTACCTCACAGTACCTTGAAAGGTCTTTGGAAACATCGGAGTGACGTAGTGCCTTCTGACTTATTCACTAAAAGGGTCCCATGAAATTTATTACCATCCGACCTGTGCTCCTTTCCATTCTGCTTATTTCTTGCAAAGATGGCACAGCCCCATGTGCCCACTTCTTGGCATAGAAACCTAAGCCTCTCCTTGGCAGAGCTCTTTCAACCAAATCGATTGGCATCCCCCAATTTTCCAATCAATACTACATATGGAGAATATTCTCACAGCCAGGTGGTAGTGGCACACACCTTTAATCCCAGCACTTGGGAGGCAGAGGCAGGCAAATCTCTGTGAGTTCGAGGCCAGCCTGGTCTACAAGAGCTAGTTCCAGGACAGGCTCTAAAACTCCAGTGAAACCCTGTCTTGAAAAACCAAAAAAATAAAAAATAAAAATATTCTATTCGGTTTTAATTTTAAACTTGTTTACAATTTCTTGGCCTAAATTTCTCTTTTGTTTCTACGTATCTTAGAATTACATACCTATTGAAGTAGAAAGATTTATTTTGTCCCTATTTAAAATAGTAAGGTTAAAGTAGAATATTTTCCGCTTTAGAAAGAAAGTCTCACGAGGACCCACACTAGGTCTAAAAAGATCTCCGTGAGGGTACATACTAGGTCTTACTTTTACTAACTTTCACTTCAGCAAAAAATACTTTGGTAACACTCTAAAATAATACCAGAGCCTAGGTTTGAAAAGCCTAAGTTTGGGCACTTTCTTGACTCACTATATGACCATAGATGTATTACTTAAACTCTATTAACCTCAATTATCTTGTGTAATATGCGGGTAAAAACATTCACTCCACACAGAGGATTAAACGTTAAAGAGCTTTTAAAATTCTAAAACACCATATTACTTTAAAAATGAACATTATTAATGTTGTTCTTAACATTTTATTATTATAGCAGTCACTCAATGACTATTAAATGTGTCTTAGAGAATGAAAAAGTAAAAATAAGGAGATAATAAATGTCATATATGAGTTCCAGCTATAAAAGAATAAAATGACTATATACATTTATTCTCACTCTCTTGGTCTCACACTCTCTCTCAAAACTCTATTAAAATGAAATTAAAGGGATGTTTCAGCAGTTTAAAAAGCAGCATTGGAAGGAGACTAGAGAAGAGGCCGGAGCAGGCAAGAGACTTTCAGGGATCTTTAGAAATTTGGGAGGTAGCGTGGGAGGAGGGGTAGCAGAGCAGGATGGGAGACGGCTGTAGCCTCTGACACGCGGAAAGACACACTGAGAAGAAACCAGCTCCTGTCCCAGAGAACCCAAGGAAGACCTGCAGCATAAGCTCCAGATGCCAGTGCAGATAAGACGGGAACGAGGACCTGCTTTAAATCTGTGTGCCCAGCAGTTACTGTTTAGAGTTCCCTTATCCCACATGCTCCTGTAATTAGAGCATCCTTCTGCATCCTGAGATGGATCAGCCGTTAGGGTGCCTCTAGATGATCAGAGTTTAATTCCGGAAACCCGTGGCGGAAGGCTCATAACGGCCTGATTCATAACACTGTGATCTGAGGCCGTCCTTTGATGAAACCCACATAGATGTGGAATACTCTCACATACATGCATGGAAATAAAGATAATATGCAATTTTTTTGCTAAGTTGGTAGTTTGCAGAACAAAACGAAAGTATGATAATTTGACGGGGAAAAAAAGAGAGGATAATATGCGGTAGGAGGACCATAAAAAAGGGTGAGGTTGACAGGAATGTGTGTGTGTGTTTGCACGTGTCAAAAAATCATCAAACACTAAATTTAGCAAAAGTAAAATATTCTTTGTTTACTTGAACCCTACTAGACAGAGAGAGAACCACATCAAGTCCAATGGCTGAACTGTCTTATGAGTGCGAAACAACCCCAGGTGTAGACAGACTCAGCAAGACTCCTGTACTTTTCTCTGTAACTGTGGCAGAAGCAACCCGTGGAGACTCTCTGCACCGCCCCATCTCTGGGCTGCTCTTCCTACTGCCATGCCATTAAATACAATCAAATACCTTTACTTCTTCAACTTATTTTTCTCCAGTGGAGAGAAATTTCAACTATAAAATGTTAAAGAAATGATACTATGCCCCGTTTTCACAGACACACAGAGATAAACACACAGTCGTGAAGAATAACAGAATGTATCTACTGTTCCCATCTGGAAAAGTCCAAAAGTTCAACTTTTTACGCCGCTTTCCATCCTTTCGGGACTGTTCAACCTCTTAAATCATCTCTATGTGGCAGTTTTATAAAAGTGAAAAATTAGGAAAATTAAAACAAAAATGTTCCATATTTGAGAAATATAAAGTATATTGCTATAAAATTTGGTCATTAAACTTGGGTTTCTTTTAGTTCTTCACACTCCATGGGACATAGATTATGTGCACAGAAGCAAGGAATGTGCTGGCCATTGAGCAACTCCGGGCTTACATAAATCTTCCACACTTGGGATCTGTGCAGGGGCGCTTGGTAAGTTATGGTATTGAAAACGTTGACAGCTCCTCTCGGTTGCTCACCTTGTGTGGGTGCCAGACTAGCCTCCCTCTTTCTGATTTATTATTTTGTTGTTTAGAGTCTCTGAAGACAATTAAGGGCTCAAAAATATCAACACTGCCAAATAAAATGGCCCGAGGAAATGCTTGGGTACACTCACATCTGCTAGCAAAGATCGGCAAACGAAGCTAATGCTGAGGAGTCTTCAGTGTGCACTAGGAACAACTCAATTTGCCCTTCTAACAGAGGAAGGAAGGGAGGACCAGTAAGGTTAATAACTCATGCTCAACTCCACTGGAAGAGAGGCATCGCTACCGGCATCTCTCTGACACAGGTTCAAAGAGCTCTAACCCATCCGATGTTGCTGTTTCCTTGGACCACCTTTTGTTATCTCACCATCCTTTCTGTCAGTATCTGGATGCTGGGGTCCAGAGGCCGTAACGCTGTGTCTCAGATGTGCTCGCAATGTATTAAGACCAATTTGGTATCTTCAGCTTTCAAAACTGATTGAGAAGTAGGGCCTCTGGAGCTGACAGTCCTATCTGTGTGTATTGTGACATGGTGTAGCAATGGTATGTGAGCCCCTTATCCTTGAGTCTTCAAAATATTTCTGTCTGAAGATTTCAGAACCGCTACTAAGGAACCTGGTGTTGGCCCAGCATCCTGTTGAAACAGAACGCTTTAAGAAGGACCATCTACCAGCCATCTCAACCTCTTGGATGTTCAAATGATAATATGGGTTCAGATGTTTAAGAAGGACTGACCCGGATTGAAAATGGCTCCTCCATCAGTCGGGCCCCACCTATTTTATCAATAGGAGAGCAGGGGTTCTATGGCTGTGTGGTACCTGTCACAAGATGGCGTCTCTGTGGATGGCGATGGCATCCCTGTGGACAGACTCTTCACTGGCATCACTAAGCCTTCCCGATCTCTGTGTGTACAGCACTGGACCAGCACCCAGGGCAGAGCAGATGCTCAGTGTTCATCCAATGAGTGAATGACCAGACGGCATCTGTGCTCTCAGGATCCGAACCCAAGCTTTACTTCCCTTCCCCCAGTAGTTAGCTATCCGACTGCATATACAACATTTAGAACTTTCAAGTGGAGATGAAATATAGGTCTTAGGCAATCAAGACGATTATGTGTGAATATTATTACAATAACCAAATTCCCAGCCAGTGTTTGTTTCCACAACATCACAGAGAGTTACGAGCATTTTACAGTGATTAGTACATTTAAGATTCATTTGAATCCATGTGAATGCACTCATGTATGACCTATACATGTGGCCAATGGCAGAGGTGCTTGCCCTCTGCATTTCTTACTGCCGTCTAGGGCATATCTGGTTTTAAATACTGACACTCTTTTTGAAGTAGACGGGAAGGTGTGGGAGATGGGTAAGGCTAAGAACTGGAGCTGATCCTGCCCATCTCTGAAAATGGCGCCGTGCAGTAGAAGAAGGGCTGGGGATCACAGTTCTTGTAATAGGTGGCTCTATCTGCCTTAAGAAAGAGAAAATTAGTATTCTCCTAATAGACAGAACGTCACAGGAAAGTTCAACCTTGTTCATAATACCGTAATTAGTATTTCATATACTATAATTTTAGTCTTGATGAGATAAGCATTTCTGAAGAAATTTCAATATCTATATTGCTAGTGCTAGCAAAAAAAGGCAATTTAAAATGACACATTTTAATACATAATAGCTGCCCCAACCTTTGGATGTAGCAGTGTGAATATCAAATTCTCTGGGAGAGAATGAGGGGTGAGGTGCCTTCAAGGGGCTGGTGCCTTTATCAGAAGCATGGCCCGTGTTGCTGAACGGAGCCCACCTCTGCCCTTCTGGGCCTTTGGCTGATCAGTCTAGTGAGAGAGAATTCCTTCCATGAAATCATCTCGCAATTCAAGCGTGCTCAAGTACTGGCTGAGCCAAGTACCTGGTGGCATCGGTTGCCATTAAAGAGAAAGGAGAACCTTAATGATTTTGAACGACCTCTGTGCATCCTGCTTTACACGTTATTAATCTTTATTCTATAGATGAGAAAGCCAATGCCCCGATGAGTGTGCTCAGTACTGCTTATAACCTATGCAAGATCAATGAGTATTTAAGGTAGATCTACCTAATAAAGAAGACCATCCTGCAAACATGGCAGTAGGCTACCTCCTGGAACATGTTGTTTATCAAAAAAATTCTTTGCTGGATGGTCTGATGCCCTACTTACTTTGCTGAAGGTAGATCATTGAAAGGAAAAATAGTGGGTACCAAAATTCCAATTATTTAAATAGCACTGATGGGGAGATACAGCCTCCCTGCAAACATCCTTCTGATGGAGGACATAGAGGTTGGAATACAAAAAAAAAAAAAAAGTGTTCTCATTGACTAGTTAAGTTTTTCTGGGGCCATTAGGTTAAGACTCCCTACAGTGGCCATGGTGGAAATGGTTGGTGATTATAAACACTTATAACCACCTCCCCACCAGCGCATACTGTGGTTCTGAAAAGAAAACACGGCAGTGCATTATCTTCCGATGAGCTGTTATTTCAACAGCCAGCTTTGATCCTTTCCCTAACAGCTATCACAGATGTTCAGACTGAGGCCTCCACCAGGAACTACAGGTTGGGGGTAATTAAATGAGACTTCCTCCATGCGGATCAAGCTCCTGGCCAGGGCTAATGAGCACCATCACTGCAGGGACAGTGCAAGTGCCACTATTATCACTGACAGTGTGAGAAGGAAGAAGAATGACAGGAGAGACGTGCGTGCGTGCGTGCGTGCGTGTGTGTGTGTGTGTGTGTGTGTGTGTGTGTGTGTGCGCGTGCGTTTTTATATCCTAGCTTATAACACAGGCGATGGCTGATTCTCAGCAATGAATTATTGAATGAAAGAATTTACAGATGGATAAAACCTGAGAACTACTCACATACATTTGTCTTTTCAGAACATATAATATAATAAATATAATATTAATATAATCAGAGACCAGGTAATGTACTTACTTAAGCACAATTTATTTTCATCACTTTCTGGATGCTGCCGGGGTGGCATCTTTCGAGTCCGTTGTCACTGAATGTCACAGGTGAAATTTTTCTCCGTATGTACACAACTTGGCTCTTACTTTTGTAAATAAAATTCTATTGGTTAAGACACCATCCTTATAACTTCATTTTCCTTCCTCTACTCCCTTTAAGGCCTCTCTTCAAATGCATTCTTCAAATTATCTTGAACCACTAATTTTTGGAAAGTACAATTCAGCCCATTAAATAAACAAATACATCTGAATTTGAATAATGTCTCTATCTTAGGTGGTTTACTGATTTTCCTAACTGGAGTTTTACATTTTTATTTATTGTGTGTATCAGAGAGAAAGTACATGAGTGTGTATGTGTGTGTATGTGTGTGAGTGCATGAGTGTGTGTGTGTATGTGTGAGTGCATGAGTGTGTGGGTGCATGAGTGTATGTATGTGTGTGAGTGCATGAGTGTACGTGCATGTGTGTGTGCATGAGTGTGTGTGTATGTGTGTGAGTGCATAAGTGTGTGGGTGAATGAGTGTGTGTGAGTGCATGAGTGTATGTGCATGTGTGTGAGTGCATAAGTGTGCATGCATGTGTGTATGTGCACATGCATACCACAGCATGAGTATGGAGGTCAGAGGGTGAAGTTCTTCCCTTAGGTCACATTGCACTATGGAATTCAGGACAGAACCCTGTCATCAGGCTTGGGTGGCAACTGCTTTTATCTCCTGAGCCATCTCGCAGTTCCCCATGGCACACTGTACTGTAACGAGTCAGTTTGCATGGTTTCCATCTCTCTCCCTTCCTATCTCCACCCCCCCCATCCTTCCCTCCTTTCCCTTCCTCCTTTGTTTGCAGAGTAGGAACCTCCTAGCTGCTCTCTTTCTCTTTGCCCCTTCCTCTCATTCTATTTTACACGTAAAGGGAACGTGCAGATCACGTCACTGCTTGGCTCTAAATTCCTAGGCAAGCCTAAGAACTGCCCAAGTCCTCAGAACCACACCTATACAATGACCCTCACTTCGAAATAGCATGTTGTACTCCACTCTGTGGTCAGGAAGAACTACAGGCGGTTCTGTCGTGTGTCTTGGCTGTGAGCGTATTGCCTCTATTCCCTGAAGGACCTGGTGCTCCCTGATCTGCGCCTATACTTACTCATGGGTAGAAACATCCAGGCTTTCTGAAACCTACTATGTCACTTCCTTCATTCTCTTTTTTAAAAATCTTCATTTTTCCTTTTTGTGATTTGTTTTTATTCTGTGTACATGTGTGTGTCTGTTTTTTTTGGGGGGGGGGTATACACACCTGCTGCCTGTTGAAGACGGTGTCAGAGTCCTTGGATCTACAGTTCCAGGCAGCTGCCACCCGATATGAACTAGTGTCATCTTCAAGAGAGGATATTCTTTTAAGGCTAGGCCATATTTTCAGCCCTCTTTCATTTTATTTTAATGCACACTTTAGATGGGAATTATAACAAGATGTATCTAAGAATAACCAGAGCCACTAAAACACTGGCAGGGCCGTTCTCGCTGATTGACAGTCAGGGCTGCTCATATTTGGATAATATTGTTATAAGACGAGTATAAACTATGAGGAAAATTTCTAAAGGCACATGAGAACAATCAAAATGACATAGAATAAGGGAGGAAATGAGATGCTTTATCCTCGGCTGTACTTTATAGCTTTTGTCTAAGGTTATGGGGAAAACAGTGCTATATAAAGAGAAGTCTATAACTCAATAAAAAGGGAGGTACATGAGGTGCAGTGCTAAACGCTACCCTCGAGCTCTGCTCAAACCCCTGGTTAACCTTTGAACTGTTTAGACAGGATAGACGCCATCATCACAGATACGGAAACCTAGGAAAAAGATTCCAGATAGCCTCTATCAGGAAATACCAGAATCTGGATTCTGAGCTCAGTCAAGTTAGTTGTTGAAGATATGAATGTACTTCAAATAAATACATCCAAGGAAACAAGAACAGAATGTCTATGATAAACTAACTATAAAATAATATCAGGAAGCTAAGACCAAGAAACAATGTTTAAAAACAATAGCACCTGCATGTTCTTTAAAATACAGGTGAAAGTTATACCACGTAAGGAAGGGTTCAGGGATGTGGATCAGTGGTAGAGAACTTATTTAGTGTTTGCAAGTGTTCCTGCAATTGCATATATGTACATACGTGTATGTGGTGTGTGTGTGTGTGTGTGTGTGTGTGTGTGTGTGTAATGTGTGTGAGTGTATGCTTGTGACTACAGGGGCCTGTGAAATTCAGATGATGGTCTTGGGTCCCCTGGAGTTGGATTTAGCAGGTAAATGCCAACTGGTCTGATTAGCGACAAGCAGGCATGAAAGACACGCAGGGAAAAGGATATCTGAAACTTGACATACAGTTAAATCACTAGTTTCCTGTTCTTCAGGGAAAAGACAGTAGATTCATAAAATACAGAAGTCAGAGAAACTGAGGGATGTGTCAAACTATGTAACAGAACCTGGACAGTAAGATCTCTCAGAATTGTTAGAACTCCAGCTGCTGGCCCTCCGCTGCAGCTTTGTTCCATCATGGGTGAGTGTCTGTGTTTTTTTTTTCCACAATGGAACTGTGGTGGGTTGAATAGGAACGGCTGCCACAGGCTCATATCTTAAATGCTTGGTTGGTCATTAAGGACTGGCACTACTTGGCAGGGATCGGGAGGGGCACACTTATTGAAGTAGGTGTGGCCTTGCTCGAGGAAGTGTGTCCTTGCAGGTGGGCCTTGGGACTTCAAATGCTCAAGCCAGACCCAGTGTCTCTCTTTATTTGCTGCCCACAGATCTAAGTGTCAAAATCAGCGACATCTCCTGCACCATGTCTGCCTGCGGGCCTCCATATTTCCCGCCATGAGGACAGGGGACTAAACCTCTGAACTTGTAAGCAAGTCTCAGTTCAATGCTTCCCTCTCAAAGAGTAGCTGTGGTCATGGTGTCTTCACAGCAATAGAACACTGGCCAAGACAGGAACCACATGCACCCTAGTGAGAGGTCAGAGCCTGTGCCTGGCTCCCGAAGCCTTTATTGCGGCCTCTTCAGATCCTCCAACTTCCCTTCCTTCTTCACGCAGTTTAGGTTATGCTATTGGCTCATCATTCATCAACTCCTGCCTATTTCTGAATATTGGAGCAAATTGCTCTAATATTCATCACTATTTTCTCCATACATTCTACCATTTTATTCTTATATCAAATTTTTCAAAATCTTTTAACACTATCAGAGCATCATGGATTAAATGAGATTAAAAAGGAAATTATACGGTCAGCTACAACTAAGTTAGATAGATGCAGAACTAAAAATAGGGTCTTGTTTCTGACTGTGTTAGGGTTTATAAGATATACTTTAAGATAACTCATCTACCCTAATCCAATAACCAAGCTATCTTATGAAATTAAGATAAACATTATTTGCCTTCGTTTAGTTTCTTCTGAAGAACAGTATGCTCTTGTACTATAGAATGTTCTAAAAATACAACACTAACATATTGTTCCCATGAATAATGCCACCTCATTTTAGCAATAATGAAAATTTGTATGTTAATACTTGAGTTGGCTCTTTCATGGACAGATATAATACATATTGTATTCTAAAACTCATAATCACTCAGAAGTACTAAGATTCTAGCGTTTTCATTTTTGTGTTTATATCTGCTAACATTACCTTTTCTTTGGTGAACATGAACATGAGAAATCACAGTCTAGGAATCAGTATAGGAACACACGTTTAGAGACGACTGTACCCATTGTGGCTCCAGTAAATCCCTATGTCTCTTCTTCAAAAATAATCACATGCATGGCGTAGTGGTACACGGCTTTAATCCCAGCACTTGGGAGCCAGCTGCAGGAGAATTTCCAGGAGTTCCAGGGCAACCTGGTCTACATAGTAACTTCCAGCCTAGCTAGTGATAGGTCCATAAGTAAACCCTGTCTCAAAACCGACTGACTAAATAAAAATAACTACAAGCTGAAAACTTCTCAAAACCATTAAGTCCGATTGGCTAGGTTCCCAGTTCTCTTCTTGAATGGTATTGATATACCAATCAGTCGTCCAATCTTTTCGGTGAGCAAACCTTTCCTCTCCCATCTTTTCTGTGCATATATGCACATTTGTGGGTGCACTCTTGCGAGTGTGAGGATGCACAGTGGTGGGACCTACAGGTATGAGTGGACGCACACGGATTTGTGCATGTTCTATGTGAGGGAGGACAAGATTAACTTGGAAACTCTAGAAATATTCTTCCATCTCTCCCGATCTTATTCTCTCATTTTTCTTTGTGTAACAGCCCTGGCTATCGTGGAACTCACGCCGTAGACCAGGCTGGCCTTGAACTCACAGAGATCTGCCTGGCTTTGCTTCCCAAGTGCTGGGATTAAAAACATGTGTTACCACTGCCTGGTCCATCTTGTTCTTTTTGAGGAAGGATTTCACAATCAAACCCAGAGCTAGCTGATATGGTTAGTTTCAACAAAATTCCTGATCCAGGAGATCCTCACCTTTGCTCTCTAGGGCTGAAATTGCAACTCTCACACCGGGTGCACTGAGGTGGGGGCTGGAGATCCGAGCTTTCGTCCTCTTACCTGTTCCCAAACCTTCACTGGTGAGCCGTCCCCTCAGCCTGGTTCTCACTCTTTTATTGTTGAAATTCCCATCTGCGTTAGTGGAATTTATGGCAAGCCTAGTCTCTTCTAGAATTCACTTTGAGAAAAGTTGCCTTAGAAGTACTTAGCTATCCATTTCTGCTCCATGGAATTCTCCTCATGATTTGTTAGGCATCATACTGAGAAAATAAGGGATCTTATCCAGCTATATGTGGGAGGTAGGACGGTTTCAGCCTACTTTGTGTTGCTGTAAATGTTGAACATGTTGGGGGACATACCTGTCACAACCATGTTCATCCTCACACTGTCCTGATAAGGAATATAGGAAGATAGTTATACTATTTCTGTTAGGATTCAATCCTAACAATTGGTTAGTGAATATTTCATGTCTGATACAGATTTGAATTACATTGCGAATCAACACCACTGTCAACAACATCCTTTTAATGACTATCGTGGTCCCACTTTACCAGTGAAGAAATACATGTTTGGAAAAACTGAGCAAGAGACCAGTTATTAGCCTTACCCAGTGGTAAGGGTAACTGACTGACATCCCTACTCCAACAGATGGGCTGAAGATTTTGAGACATAATAAAGTCCCAGAACTTACGCAAAGTCAAGAATGCACTCAACTGGCGTAGGATGTTTTCAGACAGAAGACTGAGCCTCCATCAACACAAGTACATCTCTTATGCAACTCTCCTTCCCTACCACCCTGTCCCCAAAGGGGTCCTAATAAAGAAATAACTAATCATTTTAACAGACCAAGCATTGGATACAATTAAGATCTATGAAGAATATAAATATCTGGTTAAAAACTAATTCCATTTGTCATCCAGTCTTCGAGTGGGAGAAGCTTACAGACTCCATGGCAGGCAGAGGCACCTGATAGTTTCTCAGCATGATTTGCACCATAGCCTTGCTAACCTGTACAATGGGGAGAAGGAGTCGTGGGGTGCTGGGAAACTCTGAAAACCATTCTCTCCCTCTCCTGGCCACCTCTGATGTGTGTGTGTAGGAGGGGGCTTATCTCTGTGTGTGTTTCCAAAGAACAGCTTGTCTGTAACAAGGCACTAAGAACTGAGTGAGGTTTTGGAGGTGGGCTTCAAGAATTCTGTGCTACATCAATTTGTGGTTCATGTCTGTGGTTCAGGGCTGACTGTGCCTGAGCCGTAGCTGAGTCTTCACTCTCCCTAGCTCAGGCAAAGGTAGTCACATGCCTATGGAATATTGTTTGTTAGGTTTTCTCTGTAAGTAGAGCCAAAGTATTTACTACTAGTTTTAATAAATTGATTTATATAAAAAGCCTAGCAATACCATTTCTTGATTTTCTCTAGTATCAGCTTGCTAAAAACTAAACTTGACATAAACAGACTTTTTTTTAAATTTTTTTAAATTTTTTTTTTTTTACAGTCTGTTTAATTCTGGCTGTCCTGGAACTCACTCTGTTTACCATGCTGGCCTCGAACTCACAGAAGGCACCTGCTTCTGCCTTCCAGAGTGCTGGGATTAAAGGTGTTATAAATAGACTTCTTAAAACAGTAAAACTGAGACTTTTAAACTTGGAACCTCCAGTCCCGTGAACTGGCAGTGATTGGGGCTGGCATTTGAGCCCAGATCTTGCTGATGACAAAGGGCGTGTGTCCTGCCACTACACGCTGCTGGATACATGATGAACACACCAGTTCTTTCCCTTCTCCTTGTCTTCGGTGGAACTCTATCCTGGTCATTGTTAGCCTGTATCTGTCTGTGTAGGTGAACATGCTCACTGTTCTCTTTATGACCACAGAAGTTGTATTTACAGACATTTGACTCTCTCCAATAAGTGTGAGAGGCCCTAAAATCTAAAATATGTCAAGATGTCTTAACAGCCATGTGACTGTCAATACATCTCTGAACAGTCTCTTGAGACTTTGTACCTGTCTTATAATTCAAACCTAAATACCTGCAGGAGTCTGGGAATCACACAGAATATGGGAACTAGTATTCCTGTGGCGGGGAAGAATCCCATTGCCCTCCATTTGGTGGTCTCGTTCCTGATAATATTGGTAGTTTTAGGTCCATGAACTGCAGCTAGGCCTCCTAGGAGCTTCTAGAAATGTGGGCTTTCTAGCCTCTGAGGCAGATTAGAGTCTCAGGTAGACATAAAAAATACTATTATTAATTTGTCTCCATCACCTCCCATATGAACTTGGAAGATTCTATAAAATTATTTCAGAGAGTTGGAAACCCACGCTTAGCCACCTCACCTCTGTTTCACCCCCTCTTCGCCTCCTTTGTCTGCTCGATACATGAAATTAACCACGAATACCCACCACTCTGATGGCAGGTCATTCACTAAGTCATCAAAGACTTCTCCAATGCCCAGATTGCATGCGGTGAGGGCTTTGAGGTGCTTGTTTTGATTTTCCCAGCATGCCTCATGTTCTTGGTCCCACAGAGCTCTTAGATGTCCACAGGAGGATGAGCAGACAGCCCTGCACACTGAGAGGATTAGGTTTCTTTGCTCAATCCTTTTGTTGGGGTGAGGCATTTAGGAAGGGAAAGAGCACAGGTTAGCTTCTAATACGTCTTTGCTTCCCTATGTTGAGCAATATTGGAACACCTCTTTCTGTAGATTCTGTCCATTGGTTAGCGGGTCAGGCTACGTCTCTTAATGCGATGCTTGCTCCTGCCTGATACCTTCACCTATGGAGTTTGTGTTAAGAAGTGAGGGTAAGATCAAGTTAATTGGCTGTTATGAGCACAGCACAGGTCTTGCAGTGCCATAGACCTCTGCTTCTGTGTCCTAACAGCTGTGTGGAATGAGGCTTGTGTCTGGACTTCTGTTCACAGTAGATTCTGCATGTATGTGCCAAGTGGGCATGGCTAGTATGCCCTTCAATTAATTCTCAATGTTGAATAGAGAAGTCAGGTAAAGTGCTTCCCTCTGACACCCTGCCGTTTCCAGGGTGGGATACTTCCCGTTCATCGTCGAGGAACGTTGACAAATTTATGCCTTTTAATTTTTCTTCCAGTTTAGAAGCATCCACAGTCCCATAAGCAGGATCCGACTGGTGGGAAATAGAGGCTGGGCCTTCCCACCTTTCTGCTACATCAGTTAGCAAACCGTTCAGCGGGTGCAGGACTATGCCTGCCCACCACTGTGCTTTCAGGAAACGTGGAGCCAAGTTTGATAGAAACAGGCAGTAATCTGATCTTGCAGAGGAAGGCAGCCCTAATACGGGAAGATCCTGATAGAACACGATACGAAATTGCCAACTCAATGAAGTCATGTGACACCTCTGCCACAGAGTGAATTACATCTGGGAGCCAGTCTGCTAAGGAGAAGGATGCAGGCTAGTGGACGGCCCAGGTTTCTCTAGTCCCTCAGTGCTCGGTGACACAGAATGTAGAGGATGGCAATGTCCTCCACACCTAAGTCCGCTTACACACCTTGTCTCTCACCCTGCGCAGCCAACAGCCTGTCTAGGGCAGGGAATGGAAACGAAGGTATCACCTACAAGCTTGGGAAGATGCTTGGAGCATTTACAATAACCAGCGCTCAAAATACGCCTTCCGTAGTGACCTTGTCAAGGTTCAAATCCGAGGCTATGACTGATGTGGGAGTGTCATATATCAATCTGTTGATTTCATTGGTTCAATAAAGAAACTGCCTAAGCCCATTGATAGGCCAACCCTTAGGTGGGTGGAGAAAACAGAATGGGATGCTGGGAGAAAGAAGCTGAGTCAGGGAGTCGCCATGATGCCCGCATTCCAGAGGACGCAGGCTAGAATCTCCCCGGTAAGCACACCATGGGGTGCTACACAGATTATCAGAAATGGGCTAGTCTAGGTGCAAGAGTTAGCCAAGAAGAGCTAGCTAATAATGGGCCAGGCAGTGTTTAAATGAGTACAGTTTGTGTGTTGTTATTTTGGACATAAGCTGAGCCATGCGGGCAGCCAGGTACGGGTGACACAGCCCTGCCGCTCCTCTTACTACAGATTGGCACCCAACGTACTAATGAATCCACTTAAAAACCTGAGAGAGCTTAATTCTAAACAGAGAAAAAACAGAGTTTAACACAGAGTTTTGTTCTTTGTTGGTGGCATGCCATAGAGAGATTTCCTGGTTCGGCAATAGCAGCAGAAAAAAGCTGCGTCATTTTAAAGTGCGGCTTTCTGGGCTGTGCCGCCATTGCAATCTCTGTCTGGCTCCTGTGAGAGACAGAGCTTTTGTATGGAGCATTTGGAATAAACTGCTTTGGCTTGCTTGATGGCAATTTGGACTGCTGTGTGCCTGGAACTCTATGCAGCTCAGGCTCACCAAATGGCTCTGGGCAGGAGCTGCTCAGCTCTGCCCAGGCAGGAACTACCGTAATTACCTTAATGACAGCGCACTTAAGGTTTCTACTGGGCAGAATGCAGGTGGTACCGTATTAACTGTACAAGAAGCAACTTAAGTTTTTAAGAACTGCTTAACATTTTAAAAAATGCTCCTGGATAGTAAAAAAATTACAGATTCACAATAAAACAGATTCAGACAGACCACTAAATGGATCACAGTGTTTGATGAATGTACGTAGGCTTGAGAGAGAAATAAATATATAGAGAGAGAAAATAAAGTTAATGCCTTTAAAAATAAAAAGGTAAAGTCTTTAAAGAGACAGAGTACAAATAGTTAAGAGAGTAAAAGAAATAAAGAAAAATAAGCCACGTAAAAATGGAAAATTCACAGAGAGTCTGGATTATGTACATTGTGTTTTCTTTAAAATTTTTGACTGTAAAGGAGCTAACTACAGAGAGTCATTTCATTATATGGGCTGCCAAGCTGAACCAGAATGGATATAAGGGTATTACGATTTCAAAATTTGGGTCTAAGGATATGATGCTTTGGAGAGAGTCTTCTTTTGTTTTCACAGTGGACCAGACCCTATGGATTACATCTATTCCGATATGGTATGATAGACCACGCCCTCCTGAAAGGTTGCTGTGAACACCCTCAAAAAAATTACTTCACTCAACTGCCAACTGAGATGACCCTGGCACACAGGTTATACCATGAAAGACCTAATTAACGACGCCCCGTTCAGCAGGAAGCAGTTTGGAGAGAAAACTGCGCCCATGTTCCCAAATAGGGTTTATAAACTTTTTTTTTTTATATTTAAAGGGGGATATGATATAGATATAAATAATTTGCATTGATGTGAATTTTAAGGTCAATTTTGTTACATGTATATGTATTTCTGATCTTGATTAAGGTATTGTGATTATATAGTTCATTTTTAAAATGTAATGTATAATTAGGAAATACAGGTTGTTGTTAAATAATCGTAAATAATAGTCAAGCTTGTAGTCATGTTAGATTTTCTAGATATATAGAGATATATTTCAGTTAGATAGGCATTCTTCATATCTCTCAAAGACTGCAGAATATGGCATTTAATATTTTAATAGCTTAGGGTTTTTCATGACAATGAGACACGTCTGCTCCTGGCAGCACCAATCGACTTCGAGAGGAAGATGGGCATCGAAGAGGATCCTTATGGAGTTGGATAGCCATTTGGGCAAGAGACTGTTCTTGCCTGGACTGTTGCATAAACTGCACACAAAGAACCCGCAGAGAGAGGACTGCTGAACTTGCCTAAAGGTGAGATGATCTTTCAGGGTTCCTGATTCATAAAAGGTCTACGAGACATTCTGCAGGACACAGCAGAAAATGACTGAACTGTCTTTAAAATTTCCTGCTTCATGGAAATGTCTGCTGGATACTGTGGGCCTGAAGGCCGAAGATAGATGCCCCAACGGTACAAAAGAACTTTGGGTGACTGTCCAGGCAGCGAGATGTCTCTGTGATTTCTAGAGTTTTGTAAGTAGCTTACTTCTCATTTACTTAGGTCTTTGATGGAGTTGAAGAATGGATAGATAGTTATAGTTTTCCTTAGTTATGATAAAAGATAAAGTAGATATAAATATTATAACTGTAATTCTTACTTGATAACTGTTTTGTTATATGTAATTTTACTATGTTAAAATGAAAGCCTTCCTTTTTGTTTAAACAGAAAAAGGGGAAGTGATGTGGGAGTGTCATATATCAATCTGTTGATTTCATTGGTTCAATAAAGAAACTGCCTAAGCCCATTGATAGGCCAACCCTTAGGTGGGTGGAGAAAACAGAATGGGATGCTGGGAGAAAGAAGCTGAGTCAGGGAGTCGCCATGATGCCCGCATTCCAGAGAGACGCAGGCTAGAATCTCCCCGGTAAGCACACCATGGGGTGCTACACAGATTATCAGAAATGGGCTAGTCTAGGTGCAAGAGTTAGCCAAGAAGAGCTAGCTAATAATGGGCCAGGCAGTGTTTAAATGAGTACAGTTTGTGTGTTGTTATTTTGGGCATAAGCTGAGCCATGCGGGCGGCCGGGCGCGGGGGAACACAGCCGGCCGCTCCTCATACTACATATGACTTAAAGCTTCTCCGCTTGAGTTCCTCATGTGGGCACATGGAAGAATACCAGCACCTAATTGCTAGGGTGCTTGCAAGTGCACACCAGAGAACGCTTCAGAGAAAGCTGGGTACACTGGGAGTGATCCAAACGCACACACCATTAGGTCTATCCTACTATACCCTGATAGCGATACATGAAACCTTGAATTATGATTTAATTTACTTGGTCATCGATGGTGTCATGCATGTATGCGAAGCATTCTGATCAGCTTCTCCCCACATATTTTCTCATGTGCTTTTTTACCCCAGTTACCCACCCTGTCCATATTATTCCATTTCCCAGATACACTTGACTTTTGACTTTGTTTTGAGGCCTAATTACGCGGCATTGGAAATGTCCATTAGATCCTGGTGGGATCACAGTGGATACACAACTGAAAGCCAAGGCCCCCTCTCTCTGTGAATCTCAGTAGCAAGTAGTTCAGCAGTGACCCAAATCCGAGTATCTGATTCATGCACACAGTATTCAAGGAGGTTCTATTGCATGGTTAGTTCTTTGACATATGTTTTTTATGGTAAGACTGAATCGCCAGAAACAGCTGCTTCGCTTGCTTCTACATTCAGAGTGCCCCACGCTTCCGACAGGCAGTCAGTCATCTATAAAACTCGGTTGGAAGGGTGAATAAGGAATTTACCAGGGAGTTTAATGAACTTGAGAGTGACTGGAAAATCCACACCACTTGCAATCTCGCAATGTGTCCATCCTCCTTTTTCCCATGTCTCCGTGTTTACGTGTATTTCGGAGTGAGTTCCTTCTGTGCTGGGGTTAATGACAAAGACTACCGTGAGAAAGGCCCACCTCGTCAGCCCAGACACTCCCTTCCCATTGCATCTCCTCCTGTTTATGTAAGAAAAATAAAGAGGGGTGCATTATATTTTTATGAGCCCTGCGATTTATTCTGTTTTGTTGTCAGACCTTTGGGAATGCATTCTATAAACTTTATTGAGACAAGATATCTAGAGACGTTTGCATATGTCTGAGCTCAGCACAATATTACTTTTTAATGCACTTTTGACTTTGCAGGCAGAGGATACAGAGGGGGAAATGTAAAACAGCAGCAGTTGGGCCTTTTGATTTACCTGCATTTCGCCTTCCTGGTTTTCAAAGCAAACAAGCGCCTTGTTCAAATGAAATAAACTAATAGACATTAGTTTGGTGCTGCTACAGATGGGTGGTTTCAGCTGTTGAGTCAGAAATGGAGTTTCACTCCACACGCACAGGAACAGAGCTCCAGGTGAGTAGCGGATGCTCTGGTTGGAGGAGATCTGCTCCAGCCTCTGTTCTCACCGCATTAGGACCATGGGTGTTTACTACCTGGCAACAGAGAATGATCGAAAAGCTACAATCATGGCTCATTACGAGTTTTATTTGTGTTGTGTGTGTGTGTGTGTGTGTGTGTGTGTGCAGGCATGTGCACGTATGTACCTACTACTTAAGTGCAGGTGCCTGCAGCAGCCAGAAAGCATCAATTCCCTTGGGACAGCAGTCACATGCAGCTGTGTGCAGTACATCATGGGTGCTGGGAACAAACTCAGGTCCTCTGGAAGTGCAGCAGTCCTCTTAACCCCTAAGTCATCTCTGAAGTCCGTACATGCAGTTTTAAGACATGGAAGGGGCGAGAGGAGGAAGGAGTTCCAGGGGTGTTGAGCAGAACGCCTAGGTCACGTTCAGGACTCAACCTTACCACAAGACCCGGAGGAGCTAGAGAGAGGCAGTGCTGAAATGGAATAGGAAGCTTAAGTCATGAGGCCAGGGTGAGGATGCAAAACAACAACAGGGACCAAAAAAATGTGCTAAGTGGTGACAAATCCAAGTACCATCCACACAACAGCCAATCCTGCCGGTGGTGTACAGTCGGACAGACAGGTGTCAACAAAGGAGCTATCTGGAAGAAAGTCTGCTAAGGGGAAGTCAGAGGCTAACAAAGAGCTGAAAGGGCTGTAAGGTAGCTGTCTCAGTTAAAGAGAGGTAACTAGCAACAGACAGAGCCTGGACTTCATTTTCCCCAATGTGTCCAGCCCTTCAGTGGAGTTAGAAACAGTGTGTGTGTGTGTGTGTGCATGCACAAATGTATGTTGGGAGTGTAGTATTGAGGGTGGAGTGAGTGAGGTATGGGATTATTGGGTGCACGTGGTGGATGTATTTTATTATCTTCTACAATTTATCCATATGTGAACTATTGATTGGTGATTAGCTGAACAAACATTGTCAGGAGAACTGACCCTTAGAAGCAGTATTTACGGGAATGTTATGGTAGAATCCTAATCACGGAAAACCCCTGGGCCTCAAAGAATCAAGTAATCAGGGTGTTGAGCTTGGCTGCCTTCATAGGATGGAAATAGAGACATTAAAATTAGAACCTTTTAGAGATTCCAAGCAAAAGGGAGAGAGAAGAAAGTTTTTGCAGTCTGGTTTAATCTTTATTTCTAAGGAATGGACGAGCTCCTAGCCTGCTTCCACACCCTCTGCCGTGCTCTGGTCTAGCCCTCCAGTCCCGCAGATGACCCTGAGGTCAGAAGTGCACATCACTTGTGAAGGTTTGAAAGAGGGCCTGAAGCACAGGGTGGAGACAGTCTGGGCTTAGAGTTAGGTCGCGGGGTGTTTGAGATCCTTAAGTGCTAACTGTCTTCACCGAGTTTACAACAGTGGTACTTTTGCATCATTTCCACTCTTCCCGATGACCTGCCATGGCTGTCTCCTCGGCTCATAAAGGAGCACTTATCATATTTATCACAGTGCAAAACCCATGAGCTTCCAGGATTGGAGTCTGGGGAGGATGTTGTACTGCCACACCCTGGCAGTGCTGGTCACGGGGTAATTCCCACACACGTGGATGCCCTCTGCGTGCCTCTCCACGCATGCTCTCCACTTTTGGCCCCATAGCCCCCTGCTCTAAGAGGAAGCCTGTGGAAATGCCATCCGTGGGCTTTGGCACCCTCTGATCTCCACTGGGTCAAGCTACTGGGGAGCCCAAGAGATGATCAAAGGGAGAAAAGGAAGTAAGTGAGATCAAAGGATTTTGTTTTCTTTTAAAGGTCCAAGACTGGTGGATTCTCTGGATCAAAAGCCACTATTCCTTGCAAGACAGGTTGTGCATGTCCCTCTCATTCTGTGCTTCCGATGCCCACCATTCAAATCTACAGTAATAATCGATCTCTTTCTGCCACTTACAGGTTAGTACACTGTATACCACCCTCTCCTGCCTCCGAACAGGCTTTTCCTCTTGTATAATTCCCTCTTAAATTAATTGAAGTATGTGCTAATGTACTGATTGATATTTGACTGAATCAATCTCTGTTTGTAACAAGTCTCAGCTGTGTTTTCCCCTGCCTTTAAAGTGGGGAGCAATCCCCACTCCAGTGTCTTCAATATCATATTTTTAGCTGATTAAATCAAACAGCATATGCAGCATGCTTGGCACAGTACTTCACGTGAAATAAGCCTCTAACAAGTGCTCAACGGCAATAATAGTAATAATAGTAATAACCGCAACATCTGGTTTGATTGGATTGCTTAGCCTAATTACATGGGAGATGAAATATGACAGGCCCCACTGAAACCTGCAAGCACATCTTAATTTATGTAGTCACTTATCAGCCGCTGAACATGGGCCCGTCCTACCGGCTGCTGCCGATACGGGAGCGAACAGGACGGAACCTCTCTTCCCTTCCTTCACCACATCAACAGGGACATCCATCCCTACTCTTTGACACGGCATCTCACTGGGCCTGCTTCTCTGCTCCTATGATGTCAGCTCCCAGCTGCCAGTCCCCAGTCCACAGCCCCCAAATGATGGCTTAAGGGTATGAGTCAGCTCATATTCCTCCTGTGTGTTGAGGGGGGTTGGGCTTACCGCTGGCTCTCTTAGACCTTACATTAAATCCACCTGTTCATCTCTTTTTAAATCTTGCAACACTTTTTGATTTGTCTTGCTTATCTGTGGCCACTTCTAGCCTTCCTTTGGTTCCTCTGTTGCTTGTGATATTTCTTGAGTGGAAAATATCTTACTCTGTTTCAGTATTTGTTTAGTTTTGAGAACTTCATATGTGCATATAAGGTGCTTTGACCAAACCTACTCCATTTCCTTCCCCACCAAATTCTCCTCTACCTTCACCCATCATTTTTCTCTCCCAGCTGCGCATAAGCTGTTTTATTTTTTTGGCCTCCTGTTCTATTTTTTTAATGCTTATTATTGTTAAATACAAATTTACAGATAAAACCTGCTGACTTCACTCAATGTTTGCTCTTTGTCTATATGTTTAGGGCTGACCTCTTGGTATTGGATAACCACAGCTACCAAATATTCCCTTCAGGAAGTATTCCCTGTTTGGATTCTGGTTTTCTCCCACTTCAACAACTTCATGGATGCTCCAGGACAGTCAGAACCCCATCTTTTTGGTACTTACCCTGTTTTACATTCATATTCTTTGAAAATTGGTGGATAAATGTTTCCCATAAAGTACATAAGCTTTATGAAGTCCGGGACACTGGATTCTTACTCATCATTAATCCCCATATTAGCATATAACAGGTGCTCAATAAACAAAGCACGGTCCTGACATCAGCAAAATCATTTTGTTCTGATGCCTTTACTCCTGGGAGCATTGGGTGAAAGGAAGAGAGACTTTTGCTACATTGTTAGTCTAGATAGAAGGCCCACAAAAGATAATATAAGTGTAAGATAAGAGATGACTTTGGGACATTAATGGAATTTGACATCTAACGTTGTATTATATGCATTTGACCCCTTGTCCTTCAAAGACCTATCAGTGTGCGTTCCTTTTTCATAAGTCAGTGTCATCGCTAAAGTTTGAATAGAAGTTGCTATTTTGCAAGATTGCCTGATGAGTGAGGAGCACGAATCATCTGAAGGATAGAGCGCACTGCCTGCCACGGAGCTAAAGTTGAACAACTTGCATAATTTTTCCTTGTGATAAGCCCTCGTGCTACCATATTTAATATGACACTCGCCGTATGCCATGCAATCAAAGTCTTGTGGCAACGTGTTTGAAAATAAGTGGCTGTGAAGGGGATAAAGGAGGTAGCCACCCACCGTCTAGCTCAATGCACGCTCAAAAATAGAACTTAGCAAGTGATCATGTAGGGTTGGAAGCGGCTTTCTCAGAAACATTCTCAGAGCTCTCCTGCATTAATCTAAGGAGGAAGTTTAGAATTTGATGTAGCGCTGTCAGTGATCAGAGCGTAGGCAAGCGGTAGAATCACAGAGTTGGAAGGAAATGACTGAACGAGAGTGAAGTTCTGAAAGCTTCAGGCATGGAGGTGAAAGCACCCTTGGAATCCCTGGAACAAGTGGTTAAATAAGGGCTTTGGGCTAAGAGGAACCAAAACTCCCATTATATACTCGGATTAGCCTTCCATTATCGAAAATATAGACATAAATCACTTATAAAATTAGACGTATTTTGGCTGGTCATGTTGGTAGTTTTAGTTCATGGTGGCCTGGCTCCATTGCTTTTGAAACTCTGTTGAGGCAGTACACCATGTTAGGTATGCCTTACAGAGCTACCTCAGCATGGCCAAGTGAAGAGAGAAAGAAGAGAGAGCTGTCTCACAGTCCTGTTGAGAGAACACCTCTCCAGTGACTTCCCACTTAGTTATATGCCATAACGATCCCTCTAGTTCCTGATAGCACCAAGTAGTGAGCTAAGCCTTCAACACAGGAGCCTTTGGGCATTAAAGGCGCATAGTATCTGTCTAGATATACACTCTTAGTATGTGTGTGTGTTTAAGTGTAACACACAGACACATGACAGACACACTAGACTGACATACACATGACAGACTAGTAGAACCCTGAGTTATTCCCTAATTCTCAGAGGTTCAGGTTCCTCATCTACAAAACAGAGGTGATGGTCCATTCTTCAAGTGGGCTGCATTTTAATAGCTGCTTTCTGACAGGAAGTCTGTTACAACAGACGTCATTTGCTGCTTTTTCAGATTTGGGCGCTTATTTTTGAGGAATGGTCCCTTCTATGATTAGTCATCTTCTAAACATAAATCATCCTCCTAGAAGACCAACTCAACTGAAGAAATTAATGCTTGGCCATTTGCCCCTCTTTGGCTAAATGAATTTTAGAAGGTCCTACATAGAAAGTTAGTTATTTCGCCTTCAGATTCTGTCTCATGGCCGTCTTTGGCTATCCAGGTCCCAGGGAGGATCAGAGAGAGAAGGTTGGTAGGCAGTTTTCTCTCCTTATCCTCTTTGCGGTTGTGGTCAGGGTATTTTTTTTTCCTCTCAGGAATGAGCTCTGACAAGGCTGCAGGCTGCCGTGCAGGAGAAAGGTCAGACAGCTGTTGTGTATTGGAACTGCTCGTCTCGTCCACAAAAGCCACCCTAATATAATCAGGATCATGTGAGTTCTATGGCTTGGATCTCCACTATAGAATTCTTGCCAGGGAGCAGTCTTTTGAAAGGATGGCTTATATTGCATCCTAACACGTTTATTGACACTGGTATTCAGTGGCTTAGAAATGGATAGCCAATAAGTCTGCATTTTTGGCTACACTCTTCATTGGGTCTTTGTAAGCATAAGTCTTAGTTAAGGTCAAGGCTGGGTATCATTTATGTGGGAATCATCTGTCCTGGTATCTATGCCCCATATATGCTTCAGTTATAAACCCTTTGTCTAGAAACAGCATCTTCCTTCCTAAGAAACACACCCCCAATACATATGTTGGGTTTGAAGCCCTCTTTTTAAAAGGCCACGGTCTGGAAAGAATTCTGTATCTTGAACATATTTCCTTCCAAGATATAGGCTGTATGACTTCATTTTGTTTCCTCTGTTTACAATGGTCAGGGTTTTACAATGAACATTAAGAAACTGAATATTTGATTAAAGAATACTTTGCATGCTATTTCCATAAATAAATGTCCCTGGAGCCATGGGTCATGAGTGTGCAGATGAAATTCCACAACTCTTTCTATGCTAGAGAAAAATCAACAAATATATAAAAACAAGTGAGGTTTTTGTTGTTGTTGTTGATTTAAATTAAGGTGTCAGGTGTCATGCAGCCTGTGTGGGCCTGGAACTCACTATGTACCTCACACTGTCTGCTTTCCTGATCCTGTTGCATTTGCATTCGAAGTACCCAGACTCAGGTGTGTTCTTCTGCTCCCGGCTGAGGCACTGTTCAAGCCTGAACGACACGTTAATGCTCACTGTCCTGTTAATTTTCCCCACATCTCTGCTGAAGAGAGTCTGAAAGTCCAAGAAATGGTGAGTGAGTTTACACTCCCTTGTCAGTTCATGCTTGTATCTGCCCTCCCAGGTGACTGTGTACCTAGCAGTCAGGTTCCTCTAGACCAGTCGTCAATACTTACCAAGCCTTGGTTCATAACCTCTGAAGACGAGTCTTCGTTCCCGCACTCCCTCCCTTTAGAGGTGGAGTCTAATTCTGCTCTCCTCTCTTTTAATCCTTTCTGACTTTAATAACTTGCTTGGCCAATGTCATGCGACACAATAATGGAGAGGGACGGCTGCGTGAGAGTCTAGTTTCCTTTACACTCATCGCTGCTGACACTTTATGTACGTGTTTATTTAATGTCTGTTCCCTGGACGGTATTATAGGCTTCATGAAGACAGACACGTTGCCTGACTGCTCCTGGCTGTATCCCCGCAGCTCAGTGTAGCTTCTACAACGCGGTGGGCACTTAATAAATATCTGTTGGATGAATGAATCAAATTGGACTTACGGAATTGGGTTGTTAACAGCAGTGACAAGGTAACACTCTGAAAATGTTTCCTTCCTCCTGTGGGAGACAGTCTGATCAACTTAATTGTTATTTCCTCTGGTTGGATTTCTGTGATTTAACTTAATCTTCCATCCTTGCCCTTCAAACCTATACACTCTTGATTTAATCAGCGGGATCAAAACTATTGCACTTCCTTTGCCCTTCAGCCACTAACAGGAAAGTGACTGACAGTTAATCACGTCTGAAGGAGACCTGTCCCTGTCTCTTGCCGTCCTCTGCAGTGGGGTTGGACCAAACTAGCCACTTGAATAAAACAGTTCGGATTAAATCTCATCTTGTGTCTCTTTGTCCATGCGTGCATACGTGTGTGTTCTTTCCTTTTCAGTTTTGAATAAGGTATCTGCCTTCACTGACTTAAAGGAGAAAACTATCCATTCAATGGAACAAGAGAAGCAAGGGTAACTCAAACACCATTTACTCAATGCCCCAAATATGCCAGGCCTTTGCTTCAACTTTTACATCTCAAACTACCTAGCATTTATTGCTGGTCTCTGAAGACACAGCTCCTTCTAAAATATAATATACAGCATTTCTATGTTGTA
Organism: Microtus obscurus; assembly: GCA_963919715.1. Lineage (NCBI taxonomy): Eukaryota > Metazoa > Chordata > Mammalia > Rodentia > Cricetidae > Microtus > Microtus obscurus. Next base: position 26,153,787 of record CAWTZC010002521.1, read on the forward strand.
TAGAATTATAGTCAAATGATATTATTATCTGAACAGAAGACATCCAATTTTGAATGTTTTTTTAGGTCTAAGTGTAAAAACAACAGGTTTGTTTTCCTTTGTGTGTAGATTGGGCAGCCCAAGAACTATACTATGTATGTCCAACAAATCAAGGAAATTATTGAGGATAATCATTGCCTTAGATGTACTTTGTAGTAATATTTTATTTATGTCTTAGCAAATAAAGTTTGTCTGAAGATCAGAGTACAGAGCTAAGCCACTAGAGGCCAGGGAGTGGTGGCACACACCTTGAATCCTGGGACTCAGGAGACAGAGGCAGAGGGATGCCTCTTAGTTCAGGGCTACCTTTTATTATTATTATTATTATGAAGACCAACTAGAATTTGTGCTACAGTACATGACCTCCTGAGCTAACACTAAAGCCAATTCATGCTGGGGAGGCATTAAACAATGTTATTTGCTGGGCACAAATTAATTTATTGATTCTTGTACCAATACCGGCCTAACCACATTAGTTTCAGCATAATTCTTATGATCATAATAGAAAAGTTATACTCAATAGCCTGAGATGTCTACACTACTGATTGAACACCATAAGTTCTGACTCATCTAGACTTTGTGCAAGCACTTCTTTTCCTAATTCAAAGAATTTTCTTAGTATTCATAAATGTCCTAAGCAATATGATTCTTTTTCTCCTCCTGTCCCTTTAAATACAATAATCATTCCCCAGATGCCACCAAAATAATAGTAGTCAACAAATACTGCCTTGATAACTCTCAATATCAAAGGTTTTAATCCCCCACTAGAAAGAATGGATACAGAAACAGGATGGACATGGGGAGGTGGGGTGGATCTGGAAGGAGCTGGGAAGGGCAACCATAATCAGAATATCCTCTATTAAAAGAATTGATTTAAAAAGATAGGTATTGTATCTGCATAACATATTCTGCTTATTCATCTCTTTATGCACACATTAATATGTTACCAAGCAGTGTTGTTATGCAAGAAAAAGGAAAAGCATTCACCCTGGGAAGCAAAGGGTATAATATATCTGCTGACAGAGAGCATGATTAAATATTTGGAAAACTATCAATACTTCATACAAGAAATAACTGATGTTTTCAGGAAAGTTGCAGTGCATGAAATCCTTATACGAAATGAGTATCGTTCCTCTGTACTAATAATAAACTTTAGAGAGAAATGAAGCAAATATTGTTTATAAGAATATAAAATATGTATATTAAAATAAAATGAAATCAGTAAGCTGAGGAAATATATGCCCCCTCCATATTAATTGCAATGTTAGTCACGATATTAGGATATTTATTCAGTCTACTTTCTTGTTCATTTCTATGGTTCTGATAATATCCCTTGATATTTTTGATTTGTAACTCTCCTGCCTCCTACACACACACACACACACACACACACACACACACACACACACACACAACCATGACCACCACCACCCCAGCTACAACCATCACCACACAATCCCATATAGATCCCCAGGACCTGAAGAATTCACGTCCTTAGTGATATCATTAAATAACTGTCGTTGGCACATACTCTTACAGAGGCTGAGACAGAGAGATTCCACTTTCATCTCCATGATAGCTGTCATTCTGTTACAGTAAAAATTTTCAAGACAATAAACTTAAAAAGAGGAAAGATATTTTTTGACACAGAGCTTTAGAGATTTTTATTTCATGATCAGCTGGCCCTGTTGCCTTGTTCCCAAAGAAAGGCAGCATACCGGAGTGGAAATACATGGTAGAAGAAGCTCTATCTATCACACACAACTGGAAAGAAGAGATAGGAAGTGGTTGGGTTCTCATTATCCCCCTCAAAGTACAACCCCTCTCCTTCCTCGAGCTCAGCCCAGTATCACATTCTATCGACTCTGTAAAAGGTCCTGAGCCTATTCAAATCTCATTATCCTTATGGCCACTAATGTGGCCACGCTGTCCTCATTTCAGACCAGAATTCCTTCCAGATTGCCCTAACCTTTTCTCTACTTCTAGATTCATCCCCCTCCATCTTCCTTGTCTAAGGCAGCTGATTTATTTTATTTTATTACAAAGTGGCTAATATTTCCCCAAACATAATTTATAACTTGGCACTGTGATACATAAAACTCTTCCGGGGCTTCTCTTCTGACCTTTAGAATAAAATTCAAGTTTCCCAACATGATTTACACACACGTCAGCATAATGCGCCTCTGCCTGCCACTGGCTGGGGTCCACTCTTCCCCACGCTGCTGAGAGCTCCCTACAGCGTCCTCCTCTGTGTCCATTGATTTATCTAGCACATAACTGTGGGACTCTTACACAAACGTCACCGTCTAGCAGTGGCCAAATAAGTGCCTGCTACAGAAGGTCACGTGATAGCTGAAGAAACAGATACTCAATAAACCGTGATCGATTGGATAACCATTCCAGGTGAATGAGCTAGAGAAAACCATGGTTATCGGAGTACTATCGTTTAGACTGTGAAACACGCATTGTGGAAACGGTAACATTGGATCACAGATTTGAATGGCAAGAAGGTGTGAGCAAGGAGGATCCGTACGGATGACCAGCCAAGGAAAATGGAGACAAAGAGCAGGTGCCCAACACGAGACCTGTGTGTTTTGAATAACAAGACAGATGCTCGATGTGTTGGGAGAGGCCTCTGAGAGGAAGTTATGTTTTTGATGAAAAAGACAGATAAACCTTGGAGATCTGGGTTAGGGAAGCCATGGATCAGTCTGGTCCCTATGTGTGATGTGTTATGTGTAGACTGGTGAGAATATCAGGAATTACTCAGTCTAGTTTAGATTAGAAATAGTGGGTCTTTAATAGAAAGCGGGAGGCATGGAAAAGACTGATTTAGGAGTATGTTTCAAAGGTAGTACAACCAAAGTTGTTAGCAGTTTGGATGTGGGAAAGGGAAAGATGAGATCAATTCCACACTGGATGTGTGGGAGCAGCAGGTTTTCAGATAAGGAATACCAGCACAGAAAATGGTTTTGGAGGGGATGTATAATACATCAGGTTTAGAAACGTGACATCAAACCAAGGCTAGTAGGAGACACTTGAATGTGGCAATGTGAGTCTCATAATCATGTAAAGGTTGTACAAAGTAGTGAAATGAGAGATCCCTAAAGAAGTGTGTCCAGAGGACAGGAAGGAAGGAAGCTCTATACCTGCCATGTCCCACCCCTTTCTCTAGTCAGTGTGTGCATTTCCTGTAGTCATTCTCACCCCTTCCTCTTCTCCTCGACTGTGTTCATTTTTTTATAGTCGTGTTCCACCCATTCCTCGTCTCGGGTGTGTACATTTCCTGTAGTCCTGCCCCACTTCTTCCTCTTCTAAGGCTGTATGTCCTTCCTGGAGGCCATGTTTGCAACTTTCTCTCCAGACTCACATGAAGCTAGCTCCTACTCTTCAAGGCTTCTCTCAAATGCACTCTCATAGAAGAGGCCATCCTTGACCAGCTCCACAGAGGAACCTCCTGTCATCCTCATGATTCTATCACACCATATAGTCTTTCCTTTTCTTGTCTTTGAGAGCATGCGTCATAGGCATTAATTATCATTCATAATTTTGGAGATGATACATCACTAGACTTTAAGCTCCAGTGAGGTAGAGTGACTTATTCATCTCATTGCATATTTCATGCCTTCTGCTGAGAATTTTAACTGACAGATTGGACATGTTCATAGTCAGAAACAGTCACTTGTTGAATGACTGAGCAAATCTCTTTATCAGCATTCTGTGTGAAGCAACCTCTGAACTCAGCAAAGCAGGTATTTTCTCCTGGTAAACAGACTCTGGGATTCTGTTTAGTCATGTACACTTTTAAGTGGCTTTATACGACTCTGTTCGAGCGAGTTTACTCATCTGGACTAAAGTTATACATTACCCTAAGGATATGAAATGTATTGAGTGACTTCCTGGTGTCTGTTATTGTTCTATTAGAGGAAAAGACACCTTTCAACAATTTGACATCAATAGTTCAAGGACTTGGTGTTTTATGCTTTGTATGTTATAATCTAAGATACAACCTCTTTCAAATCTGTGACCTTTGACAAAGTCAATAATGTTTGTCTGCACAGATTTCGCCTTTGTGAAATGAAAACAGTGGTATCTAACACCAAAGGGGGTTGCCGGAAAGTCAAGACAGGGAGTTGAAAGTGTCTCACACAAGGGGGAATCAATGCACGTTCATTTGCATTGTTGAGCTGGCTCTAGTCCTCTTGTCCGTGGAGCCCCTAGGATGGAAACTCTGAGGAGTCAACGGGCAGGGGTTACTTGTGGAATACCCTTGGGATTAATACTTGTGAGAAGCAAAGAAAGAAAACACCAAAGGGATAATGGAGAGGCTGCGTGGAGTGGCAGACAGGGCCCCAGCCATCCCGCTAACTGACCTGAAGCTGTGGTGGGTGGCCCTTCACAGAGCTGGAAGAGGATTCGGCCATTATACACATAAGCAAACTTAACCTCAGGCAATTCCTATCAGAGGTTGGAAAAATTACAAGTCCAGCAACTGGTGAATAAGTTCAAGAGTTCATAGAGACATGGATTCTAACAGAAGCTCATAAACTAATCTTTTGTTCAATAACAGAATGTCTTTTGCAATCCAGATAATGTAGTGGGCCTTGGGTACCTCCTGATGTCCCAAAGTCAGATCCTGTCTCCAGTGTTCAAGAAACATGTGGAGGCTGTTTGGCTTCCATAAGCACTCACCAGTGAAGTACAGGTGCAGGGAGGCACAGCTGTAACCCGTCAAACCTCCTTGTCACTTCCAAATGGTTTCTTATTAAATATTGCTGCGTCCTGTGGCAGTGTGAAGTTTTAATTTTTGGTAATATTTATACATCATTATCACAAAGGTCAATAGATAGTGACCACATATACCTTCACATGTGAAAATGATCCACCCCTCCCATGTAAGTTCAATGATCTGCTTATGTAACAGAAAAACTAAAGACTAAATACTAAAGTCATTGATCTTAATACCTGCTAGTTAAAAGGGACACAAAAAGACATTAAATAGAAAGATGACTTGACCATAAACTATAGACAGAAAACCCATCAGCTAAAGACTTTGTAGGCATTAAGGCAGTTTGGAATCCTTTTCTAGAATTCGTCTTAGGTTTGTGAAAGTCTCTCTCTCTCTCTCTCTCTTACACACACACACACACACACACACACACACACACACACACACACACAATGAAGCTAGTTTAGTGGACATTGCCTGAACTCAACGTAATAACTTTTCTGTGGCTTGCATTTCAACCACAGAAAATCAAACCAACAACCACAAACAAAAAGGGAACATTCTGTGCCTTTAAAATATGAGTGGAAACACAACATAGCAGGTGGCTGAAATCGGATGGCGAGCTCAGATTTTAATTAAACCATCAGTGCAGCTGCTAATGACATGACTATCAAACGCTTGTTGAAGGAGTTGATGGTTGAGGTCAGTGAGAAAATACACAGGTTTTTTTTTTTTTTGGAGGCCTTGTTAATGAAGTCCAACTCATAAAAGTTTAAACGTGAGTCAGTCCTTACACTTTCCTTTCTCCACTCCTAGGTGAGGACATGTGAGTCACTGGGGCGGTCCCACTGGTATGCTATCCTCTTGTTAGGAAAGGTTATGGAGAAACGCTGGTGAGCATCTGGGACAATCTTGGGAACTTAATGGATGGAATGAATATGTTCATAGCAGTGTTGTTTGTCATAGCCAGAACCTGGAAACAACTTAAATGTCCCTCGACTAAAGAACAGATAAGGAAAATGTGGTACATTTATACAATGGAGTACTACACAGCAGAAAAAAATAATGACATCTTGAAATTTGCAGGCAAATGGATGGAGCTTGAAAACATCATATTGAGTGATGTAACCCAGACCCAGAAAGACAATTATCATATGTACTCACTCATAAGTGGTTTTAAAACATGTAGCAAAGAAAACCAGCCTACAATTCACAATCCCAGAGAACCTAGACAAAAATGAGGACTCTAAGAGAGACATACATGGATCTAATCTACATGGAAAGTAGAAAAAGACAATATCTCCTGAGTAAATTGGGAGCATGGGGACCTTGGGAGAGGGTTGAAGGGGAGGGGAGAGGCAGAAAGAGGAGTAGAGAAAAATGTATAGCTCAATAAAATCAATAAAAAAATTGGGATTCAATGAACTGGCCATGATGCAGAAACTTTGTACATAACTAGATGAATAAAAGATACAAATATTAAGAGTCATAAAAGAATATTTCAATTATAGTAAGGGTCCCTGGTGATGGTGCCAGCTTTCATAATTATGACAAAGCAGAGGTGGTAGTGCTTTGAATGACACAGCTATGATCAAATACTTTTCAGACTCTAAATATGCTGTTTCACAAAGGGCACACCGGACCTCCAGAGTAGGGATTGTGGTTAATTTTTAAAATGTTTTAAATAATTTTGCTTGTAAGAAAATAGAATTGAGAAAGAGTAAGTATCTTGTCCAAGGTCACGTTTATAAAATATTATGCTACTTGTATTTAAATTTAGGTTTCTATACACCCCAAAGCAGTCAGCACTGCTCTGGGGTTCCCGAAAGCCAGGATAAATCGGAGGAAGCCGAGAGACTGACTTTGCAGGGGAATAGTCGACACATATCCTCGGGAACAGCATTATGGGGAAAGCCCTTTCTCTTCACACTGGAATCTTTCAGTTTCTCTACAATTAGGATTTAGAATGGGAAGTGTGTTGTTACAGTCTCTGTGTGCAATGTATGCTTTTGGCACCATTACCGGATTTATAAAGTCATGTCAGTAGGTTCTCTACTGTTGTTCACATTCTAAAATGACCCCAGACACCCAGCATCACTGGCCATCCCTGCGGTACGGCAACCACCCTTGAAAACGACTCTGGCTTAAGAAAGAGTCCACATTCTTATCCTTGGCGCTTCTAAGGAGAGACAAGGGTGAGGTCGAGTATTGCGGAACTCCTCCAGCTTGAGCACGGTGAACTCTTCCTCTAGCTGATATGAGAGAAAGGACTTCATGTGATGCGAACATGTCGTAAAGTCAACACTTAAGAAAAATAGGATCAGCTCTTCCTTGGAACAAAATGTGAAACTTAAAAACAGAAACAACAGTCTGTCGAAGGGCTTTCTACACTGTGGGAATCAGGCCCTGGAGTGCGGCTCCACTAACTTTACAGCATGATTTCTTAATGGCAACCTGGGAAACCTGACGTTAATACTCTCCTTCATACACAAAATTCCCAGTCTTAACAATGCTAAAATGAGCCTCACGTTGGTGTAAATTATACCATAAATATTCATTAAGACAAAGTCTGGGGGTGCCATGCTAACTTTTAGAGATGATAAGGCAGAAAGCAAGGACTGCTTCAGTTAAAGGGAGTGTGCTGTAGGAATGAATGGAGACAGAGATCCAGAAATGTCTTCACAGGTGGCACCTTTATCCCATGCACAGTGAACCAAGATTTGGTTACCATTTTGTCAATTGCCTCTTGATTTTGTTGAGTCTTTCCTTTACCATACTGAAGCCTTTTAATTTGCTGCAAACCATTTACTTATTTATTTATTTTTATTTCGAGACAGGGTTTCTCTGTAGCTTTAGAGCCTCTCCTGGAACTAGTTCTTGTAGATCAGGCAGGCCTCACACTCACAGAGATCCACCTGCCTCTGCCTCCTGAGTGCTGGGATTAAAGGCGTGCGCCACCACCACCCGTTTATTTTTGCTTTTATTTCTCACACTTTGCTTATTGTGTCCTGCCCCAACACCAGACTATGCTTTCTCCGTCATGTATTAGTGACAGCCTTTTTGAAAAGAGATCAGTCTATGTGCTTTACGTGTTAGCATGTCTGTGCCTACACTTATGCCAGTATGTATTGCTCTGATCTGATACCTTTGTGGTCTATTTTGAAATCGAGCAGTATGGCCCAAAGATGACTCCTCTTTGGTCTTCCTGTGCACTGGTCAATTCCAGTATTTGTGCCAACATGAAGCTAAGGATTGCTTTTCCACTTCCAAGAAAAAGCATCCCAGTGATAATTTTGCTCTTCGGGGCATTGACTCTATCTAGATGGCTTTGAGTTGGAGCTGTCACTTGGACAGTCACAGTTTCAATGCCAGCTGTTTTACCTCTGTGTAGTTTTGCCTTCTTCTTCTTCACAGATTACTACTGACATAAAGCATTTGTTCAGATACTTTTTGGTCATTTGCCTGTCTATGCTTGTTAAATAAGAAATGCATTTAAGTCTCTTAACCATTCAAATTAATTTATTCATTTAATATTATTCTGCTATTTAGTTGATGAGTTCCTTGTACATTTGAAATTTTAAAGCATTGATAAAGGAAATGAAAGCAGACAAATAAGTGGAACAAGGCCCACATTTAGGATTATCTCTGACTTCAGCACGTGCAGTCAGAATACAGCCTACACACACACACACACACACACACACACACACACACACACCACATACACACACACACTGATAACAAGAAATGTGTTGAAGTTTGTAATTGTATAGGATATTTGAGATACTCTAGTATATTACTTTTTAAATATTTATTTCTTTATTTGTGCGATAGTTTGGGGAAGCTTGTGTGTAGTACGGCAGGCATTTGGAGGTCAGAGGACAGATTGTAGGAGTCTATTCATTCCTTCTACCGTGTGAATTCTGGAACTAAAATTGAGATTGCAAGGCCTCGCCTAAAGTAGTTTTCCTCACTAGGCTGTCTTGCTGGTAGGCATACTACTTCCCTAAAATTTCCAATGCCTACGTATCAAGATGGAGAGATCACCCTCTCATTGCCGACAATTATCAAGAACCAAATGTACTCTAATAGAAAGAGTTTCAAAGGAATCTGCTACAGTTTAAATTTTCAACCGTGGTCATGCACACTGTGGAGAAGGCACGAGAGTTAAGACTGCAAAATAAATAGTCAGAGAATACAATCATCCTTAAACTTATTCTGATTTGAAAGTGTGCACTCACGCTCTGGCTTTGCTGCATACCTCACAGTAATTTAACTCACACCTTTCAGACTTACAGCAGGATAAGGTACCACTAGTAAGTAGTTTCATACTTTGTGTCAATAATTAAAACTGTTAATGCATAAGCACGATGGGTAGGTGTTATTCATTCATATCCATTTTATGTGTGTTATTTTGTGTTGAATGTGTTGTGTGTCTTGTGAAGTGTGTGTCTGTGTGCATGTGTGCTTTGTGTACTTGATAATTTGAATGTGTGCATATCTGCATGCAAGTGACTGTGAGCATCTACGTGGAGGCCCGGAGATGATTGCCAGTGTGTTTGCTTGACTGCCCTCCCTTGATATTTCGGGGCAGGGTCTCTCGCTGAACCTGAAGCTCACGAATTGTGCTAGGCTCTCTGTGCCTGATGCTCGCTCACTCTCTATGCTCAGCACCCAGCTTCTTATGGGTGCTCTAAGGATCCAAACTCAGTTCCTCGTGCTTGTACAGTAGGCACCTCGCCAACTGTACCACCTCCCCAGTCCCCGTATCTCTATTGCCGTAAGAAAATGGTGTAGTTGTTTTGAAGCAAGGACCAGAGTCAGCCCACTAAATTAATTATTCTCCCTACCTATGAAGATTTTTCTCTCCTGGTTCTCCTTTTTATACTGTTTGGCCAATTAACCTTTAGCCTTGTCTATTCTGCTTTCAAGTACGGTTCTTGGGGAAAGTGAGAGTAGGGAACAAATTAACATACACATTTTTAAGAATGTGCGTTGAACGTGGAAAATGATGGGGTTACGTTTCTCATACCACTCATTTCCAGAGTTGATTTCTGGGAGAAGCTGAAAACGATGCCTTGGGCCGATGGAGGTGACACCATTTTAATAGATATTAAATGTCCTATGCAAAAAGCTGACAAGCTTAATTGAGTTTTCTCCAAGATTAATCAAATTAACTGACATGAAGCATTTCAAGGCACAATGCACACAGGCTGCTGTCCAAACCAGTTACAACTCAAATGCGCAGGGGGATGGACAGAGCTAACTGTGTTTAGGGAGCTGGGAGATCTAGCACTTGGGACAAAGGGCCAGTGGAAGGGAGGACGTTGGGGCTCTGTGAATTACAATTGGCTAGCTGCTCACAGGCCATTTGCTCCAAGGAGATACTGAGTTTCTAGATACCCCAAGGTCCTCAAAGAGCAGGATTGCTCATGGAAGTGGATGCCCTTGGGGACGTTGTGATGAGGGGACAGTAGGTAGAAATGAGTTTCCCATAGCAGTTTTAGGATGGGAAACTCCCCTGCAGCTTATGTTTCTTACACTCATCCCTATTCCCTGTTCTGGGGGTTGGGAGGAAACAGTGCTATTTTTGCGGCCTGCATTAAAATATATGCTGGCTATTTTGTGTTAACTGCTGAAGATTCACTTTCTACTCCTGTCTATCCGAATCTAAGTTCCAATGATGGGTGGGTCTTTGGCAATTAGAGCAATAGTTTTCTGTATACCCTGGCTTCTGGCCAGTTTGTTTTACGGAGGCCTAGGAAGGGAATGAGCAGGGGAGGAAAGCGTGGTTCGCTATGGTTCTCTGTCTCCCTTCACTCACAGCCTCCCTACACAGATCCTGTTTCCATCTGCTACACTGTTCCTGTTTCCTGTTCATGCAGAAGACTGCGATCTAGGATGGTGATCTGTGAGTCTCCCCTAAATAAATAACCCGTTATTATGTGTAATTCTGAACTACTGTGGGATTATTTTGTATTTTTCGCCATCATTTCAGTTCAATCCACCTGTCCACTCTAATTTATTAACCTTACTCTGGAGAACAAGAAAAACTCTACAGAATGTAATATACTATAACTCAAGGCTACCTTCTATTCGGTGAACTAGATTTATCTTGAGTCTACTATTAACCTGGTAAATAATACTACAATTCTGGATTTTGTGACTTGGACTATTCAGAATGTAAGTTAAATGTTATCATCTAGTTAATCCAAACCTTGATTTTTATGATGAGACCAGTGAGGCCAGCTGTTTTATACAGTGAGGTTTCTTTTTATTAGTGGCAACACCTTGGGGGAAAACAGTTGCCGTGATAATCACTTCAGAGACTGGAGAGACAGGTTTGGTTCCCATGTCCCACACAGGCAGGCTTACAACCGCCTATAACTCTAGTTCCAGAGTATCTGATGCCCTCTTTTGGCCTCTGTGAGCACCTGCACACATGTGATAAACACACAGGCAAGCAGGGAAATACATATACACATAAGTAAAAATGTTTTTAAAGAAATCACTCCCTAATTGTTTACCCTAGTTGACTTGAACTGTGAATTTGAGTTATCTGAAACGGGGGCATCAATTAACTGACTTGTGGCTCAGATTTACCTGTGGGCATGTCCGTGGGGATTACTTAGTTATTAGTTGATAGCTAACAGGAGAGAGTAACTCACTGTGGGCAACATGATTCCATAGACACGTGATTCCGGACAGTAGAAGAACTTAGATGAGCAAGGGTCTGGGAGGGGGCCAGGAAGCAGCATTTCTTTCCGGTTTCTGCTTTAAGTTCCTGTCCTGGCTCCCCTTGGGGCCGGGCTCTGACTTGGAAATAGAAAGTAAAGGAAACCCCTTCTTCCTTGAAGCTGCTTTTGCCTGTGTTAATATTAGAGTTGTTCAAGATAGAGACTAGGATTCAGATCCCAGCCTTGTGATTGCCTGTTCTCTCTCTCCCTGGAATAAACTTTTGATTTTAAACATTTCATTCTGCTTCACAAAAGTGACAGGATTGAAAAATGGTGGCCCTTCAGTTGATTGATAGGCGACATCCTCAACAGGAAGGCAACTTGAATCAGTAGCATCATCAAGCCATTATGAGAAACAACATATTAGCATAACATCAATACCTCATTTTAAAATGCATGTTTCTAATAGGCGTGCATTTAAGGGGCTTCACTTACTCCAATTCAGTTTGTTTCTTTTTCTGGTTATGGAAAGTGAGACACTATCTTTGGCATATTGAAAAAGCTTCCTTCCAGAAAGGGGTGATTAAAGAGAGAAAAACAGAGAGGAGGGACAGAGGCAGAGTCGAATGTCACAGTGAAGTCCAGGCCAACTTGTTCACACAGCTAGGACATTTTGAGCTTTCTTTGGGAGTGGTATCCTGAAGCGAGGTTCTGAGCTTCATGCAATAACAGGGGCCACCATCCTGCTACTTTGAGTGTAAACCGTGTGACCTCTGAGATCTAGCTTCATGTTTGTACGTTGGAAACAATAATGCATTTTTCATAGCAATGCTGTCAGCATTAAACATAGTAAAATTGAAAGTTCAGTAGTCTCACTGTTGGGTGTAGTGTAACTTGTATTTTACAGTATGCCACAGACAAGTCACATATTACACTTCGGGACACGGGGTGAGCTGAGGGAGTCTTATCGGCATCACCTGTGACCATCCAGGTCTTCCTTCGCCCTGTACCATCCTAGGCTCCTGCTTGTGACAATGTCTTTTCCTGATGAGCATCCAACTGCATTTATGAAATGTTCATAGTGTAAGCATCCCTGGAAGACACAGAGTTAAGATGGGTCCTGCCTCTAGCTGCTCCGTTTACACAAATATAACCCTATCATCAGTGGTTTGAGACCATGTTCTCACTACTATGTGTTGGGTTTGGTCTGTTTTCAGTTTCAACTGAATTGCTCCATAGATATAGAATTGATTGTAGCAGACATTTTGTGATGGTAGAATTAAAAGTGATTTATAGTTTAAGGTGTCATAAACGTCAGCATTCACTTGATTTCTTTTTTTTTTTTTTTTTTTTTTTTTTTTTGGTTTTTCGAGACAGGGTTTCTCTGTGGCTTTGGAGCCTGTCCTGGAACTAGCTCTGTAGACCAGGCTGGTCTCGAACTCACAGAGATCCGCCTGCCTCTGCCTCCCGAGTGCTGGGATTAAAGGCGTGCGCCACCACCGCCCGGCTTCACTTGATTTCTTTATTAGTATTGTGCTCTGTTACTCTGTGTGTGGTCTCTGACCTCACACAGATTTTCAGTGTTCTTTGTATAAGCGGAAATTCTACATTTTACAATAAAATTTAATTCTGGTCAGGATAGTGTGGCAGCAGAGGGAGTCTTCTATATACAAATTTAAAAAATTAATACTTTTTTTTTCTTAGGCAGAGGTAGATTTAATGCTGTTTGGGGGTGGTTTTAGCATCACCGAATGTGACTACCAACTGTGCTTCTGCATCTGCCTGAGGTCTTTTCCTTGACACATACAATGAAGAAACAAGGGCTACCTTCTGGGGTTGCTATGAAAATCCAATAAATCATCTATCCACTCAATAAATCTTATCTCTATGGTTCTCATTTCCCTGTGTCTGGTTCTGAGCACAATACTGGAAATGCAAAAAAAAAAAAAAATGAGAACTGGGTTTGGGCCAGCAGGATCCCAAAAGTCTAGAGAGGAGAAAAATCAATGGGAACCATCAGGATTCCTAGGTAGATATTCTGATATGGTGAGGAATGTGTGTGTGTCGGGGTAATGCTGGTGTTTTATGTGGTTTATTTGTCTAGGCTGGACTTCATTATGAATTTGTGCAGTGCTGGGAATCGAACCCAAAACCTCATAAGGTCAAGACAAGCATGCACCCCAATGCCAAGTGTGTGCAGTCAGTGCTGGGAACTGAACCCAAGATCTCACAAGTGGAAGACAAGCATCTACCCCCATGCTAAGTGTGTGTAGTGCTGGGAATCGAACCCAAGATCTCACAAATGCGAGAACAGCACTCTGCCTACTGAACTAGTTCCAAAATCTCTGGTTCCAGAAATGGTACCTTTTTGTGATGTTAAGCTGTGCTTTCCCTGAGGTGACCCCAACACCCAGTGCTGAACCCTTACTCGGAAGCTCCCAAAGTCAAAGGACACTGAGACTATGGAGTGGGAGATCTCAATAAGAAAAGGATCTAAAGTTTTACATCTTAAGGCTCACCCCAGGTCCAGGTTATGTCTGTCTGTGTATTAGACCTCATTCTGAGGAACCAGAGTGCTGTCTGTGGGCTTCTAGTATGGTGTGATAATTTTATCCCGGGACGATCACTCCTTCATAAGCACACCAGCTGGGAGAGTCGTAACTGAATTCCTTCTCCACATCTTCTAACAGTGGCTTCATGACACTATGGGAAAAGAGGAGCCAGTCTCCCCCTGCCTCTGAAAATACCCTTTTCATTGTCCGCCATGACTGTGCTTCACCACACAGAAGGGACTAATTGCCCGAGTCCCTGTTCACATCTCTCTCCTTCGGCCGTCTTTCCTCACCTCAACATTTGTCTGGGAGCTGCAGAGGTGTTCTTCTCAGTAAAGCCTGGAACATTCTCCAGCCTGGCATCCCACAATTGTTTCCTCCTTTTCGTCGCTGAGAGCTATGGCACCGCACTCTCTGAGGAGGTGTGAATAAGATAATTACCTACTTTCCATTGTGAACTGCGTGCTGGAGGGGGAGCCAGAAGACAGAGCACTCCTATTCAATAACAGCTTGGGAAATATTGTTCTTTGCTATTTACATGGAACAAGAAATACCTTCCAGTTTCTGATAAATACTATCAAGAAGGGGCTGACCGGCATGGGACTGGCTTATCATTTCTTAACCCAACAGTGAATGTCTAAAGCAGCCTGTTCAAGCAAGCATCCTTTTAAGATGTCTTTGTAAGGACTAAGGACCACTGTTCTGAACTTGGGAGTTACCAGGAATAGAGATGTGTGCCAGGTACTCACAGACAAGGTGAGGCACTGCTTTTGTGACGTGGCATTCCCTGTTGAGGGCAGCTTCCTCTCAGGATGACACCTCTGTCACCTTCCCAACCCTGTCACAGCAGACTTTCAGCTGAGCTAAAACCTCAAGGGTGTCCCAGAAGAAGGGGTGGGGTGCTGGGCACTGCCTGCGTGTGATTTCTGTGCTTTGGGTTTGGGGATCCTTTGTTAAAAGAAGGAGTTTAGAATATCTTTCTGTACCCTGCTTTTAAACCTTCTGCTAGGCTTCATGGGGTAATCTATGCTTTTATACTTCAGTGCTTCAAGTCCATCCCTTCTCTGTGTAGTTTGAGACACTGTAGCCTAACCCTGCGAAGTATCTAGTGGATGGTCAAACACGCACTGAGTACTGGGTGAGACTCCATGAAGGCTGCTGTTCAGCACTTCTTTCCAGTGCTCTTCAGCAGGCTTCATTTCACCTTGACATTACTAGGCAAGTCTTCCCTGTGGGCTTGATTTTGTGGACACCAACCAAGAACCACTTATGTTCGCGTGCTTATTCAGAGACACAAATACTTGTTAAAGGTTAAGGTGGAAAATGCAGCAGACAGGTCATAGTACTTACTCTTGAAAAGTATTTTACTTTCTTTGAAGGTATGTTTGTGTGAAGGTGCACATGTGTGTGTTTGTATTTATATGCATAGTCATGAAGAGATTAGAAGACAACCTCTAGTTGTTCTTCATCACTGCATGGAACTCACCATGTATGCTAGGTAGGTTGGCAAGGCAGCCCTGGAGGTCTGCCTGTTCATAAAGTACATCATCATCCCAATTTTGCTGTTATTTACTTATTTATTTGCTTGCCTATCTATCTATCTATCTATCTATCTATCTATCTATCTATCTATCTATCTATCTATCGTCTATCTATCTATCTATCTATCTATCTATCTATCCATCCATCTATCTATCTATCTATCTATCGTCTATCTATCTATCTATCCATCTATCTATCTATCTATCTATCATCTATCTATCTATCTATCCATCCATCTATCTATCTATCTATCTATCTATCTATCTATCTATCTATCTATCGTCTATCTATCTATCTATCTATCTATCTATCTATCTATCTATCTCCTTTCTATCATCTTTCTACGATCTATGTGACATGGTTCTAAGGATCAAACTCATGACCTCATACTTACAAGACAAGCACTTCAAATGAACAAATTTCTCAGCCCTCCACTTTTCTGGATATATAGTGTACAAGCTTTCTTTTTCATATGAATTTGAAAAAATATGTCTATCTTCTAATATATAAGACAAATATGTTGCCTACTTACTACAAATTGATGGCATTTCTGTTTTACCCAACTTGAAATTCAGTCATTTGTGTATGTGTTTCTGTGTGCATATATATTTGTGTGTGTATGTGCATATATATGTGTGTGTGTGTTTGTGTATATATGTTTATGTATATATGTGTGTATAATATAAGTATATGTGTTCTGTATATGTGTATGTTTCTGTTTCTGTATGTATATGTGTGCATATTTGTGTGTGTGTGTATGTGTGTAAACTTCACAGTGCACATTTGGAAGTCAGAATAGTCTGTAAGATCAGTTGTCTCCTTCCAGTCTGTGAGATCTGGGAACAGATCTCAAATCGTGAGCTCTGAAGTCTCCCCTTTTACCTTTGCCGTCATCATGTACTCTCTGCTATTATGCTTTCTACAATGCACAAAGAAGTCTCAACAGAGAACTCTCTAAGTTCCAAGGCCGAGGACCCTGACCTAATTATACAAATTAGATGTTCTCACTAATCTCTGCCCCATTGCAGGCGCTTGAGAGTGAATATGCCTCTAACAGAACTTACTTATGTGAGAAAATAGCCCCAATAGAAGCTCTAGTAACTTCTAAGCTGTGCACCTGATCTGCACACAGCTTGGCTCCCCTCCTAGTCTCAAAGGCAATCAGTGAGCTTTGGCCAGGGTTGTCCTTGACTTTCAGTTAGGAGCAGAGACCAAGAGCCTAGCTTTTGTTGTCACACTGTGCATACCTGGTAATGCCACATTCAATTCATGCAATTCCATTCCCTCAGAGAAAGCCAGAGACATCACCATCTTCTGAGAAAATGGAAACCTATATGTTTTTGCACATGGACTTCAATGTACATTTTAAACCTTAAACAAATAAACAAAAAAATCACAGCACAGCATATATAACAAGTCTTGCAGGCAAATTCTCATTTTTCTTTGAGTCTGTGGATATTTCTAAACTGTCACTATGCCTCTGAGAAAGCTGGCCGCTTAGAAAATTTATAGAGATAAAACCCACAACTTCTCAGACCAGTTCACTCAATTCAAATTTATCAGCCAACCAAAAAATAAGACCATAAATAAAATCCAACTTATATAAAATAAAACTGCGGGATTTCACACCATGATGAAAGAGACTGGACTTTCTGTGGAGGCAAGACTGGCGATGCCACTGATAGACTACGTGAATTGTCCGGAGCTGAGCGCTGGCTTACATAGAACATGAGAACATGGCTTACATAGAACATGAGAACAGACTCCAGGAGGCTCGGGAGCGGTCATGGCAGATGGGCTTTGAGAAACAGAAGGGTGGGAAAGCGGAAAGATAAGATCCCAACACCTGCTATCTAGCAATGTTCCATAGGAGCATCCAGAGAGGGTTTGTGCGCAGGATGAGAAAGGGCACCCTGACTCCAGAGATGCCAGAATGGTTGGGGTTAATGAGAAATGTTCTCTGGAGGTAAGCTCTGTAGAGAGCGGAGGTGGTCAGTGTGGTGAAGTTCTTGGTGGGAACTGCCACACACAGACCACCAAACAGCAGAGGCCAGGCAGCAGCTTTTTTTTTTTTCTCCCACAAGCAAATGAGCGCTTAGTGTAAACAAGGTGGAACAGCTCCAGGGGAGTCTCACCTGCAGCAAGTGTAGAAATTAGTAGTAAAACACAGCTTCCTAAGGGAACTACAACGGGGCCACCCACAAGAACACCGCTTCATGCACACTGTCAGGAGACCAGGGATGTGTGGCCAGAAGCCCGAGGTCAGCTGGGCCAATAGAAAGTCACAATAGTTTTCAGATGTGCCCACGACCTCACACACAAATGACAGGCGGGACCTCTGTAAGGGAGGAACAAACACATAGAATCGCTCCCCAACCATTCCACAAATGGACCTCAAGGCGTTTGGGGGTGACTATAAACTGAAAAGATGGGTACATAATTCTTTCAGAAGCACGTTGGTTAAAAAGTCATCTGAAGAGAAGGAACAGCATGAAGGCATGTAGTAAGTGGAGTTCTTCAGGGCCGTGGCCTAAGGGGCAACCCTCCAGAGGAGTGAGAACTGGATTGCCCTGTGAAGGATAATTTTGTTAAGGAGATTAATTCACTTTTCATCTAATTATTCTATCAATTGTTGAGAAGGAGTGTTTAAAAATCTCTACAGGGCCCGAGGAGATGGGTCGGTCATTGTGTTTAGAGTCCTCGGCCTTTGGACTGTCAGCATTAAAGACTTGGTAATAGTCTTTCAGATCTCCAGGGGGAACAAAGGCAGACGTGGTTATGTGCAGGCCTTACTCTATGTACTGGGAGGAGAATGGTAGGTAAAGGCGAGTCTCTGGGGCTTGGTGGGCACCAGTGTCACTGCAGGTTCAGGGAGATGCCATGTTACAGGGGAGTAAGGGGGAGCATGAACGAACTGGAAACCTTATATGCTCCTTGGTCCTGCATGGATGCACATGGGCGTGTGCAGAGACAGATACATATATATACACCACACATATCCACACAAACCCTCCGGACATGATTGTGGATCTGCTAATGTTACCAATTATATAGGTTGTGGGTGATAAGTTTTGATAGGCATTTGTATTCTTCAGTTTGTATTTTCCTGGCATCTGTGTGTGACCAATCGTCTACTTTGTCTCAAGTTAACACAGTCCCTCTGGTTTTCTTCCTGATGCTCCCGCCCCCGCTTACCTGATTCGTTCTTTTTTGAGCTTTTTATTTTCATTCCGCTGTGCCATTGTGTTTAGAGCATTACCTGTTATAGACACCAGATAGCTGGTCCTCGCTGGTTTTGAATTCCATCTAACAGCCTCTCTTTTGAAGGGAGTTTTCAATCTCTCTCCCTACATCTTCATATGTTGTATTCGATATGTCATTTGCTCCTTTTTCTCCTAATATGCTCAACTTTTAAAAATCTCTTTCTTTCTCTTTCTCACTGTCTTTTTGTGTTGAGTGAATATTTTCAGTATTTCATTTCATTTTTCTTGAGTTTTCTCCCTGTATTTCTTCATATTTTGTACTGCTTGCTGGAGGGATTACACACAGATTTTATAGCAATCGAATTAGTTATTATTTTACCACTTCTTTTCAAAAGTTGTGAATGTGTGTTTGTGTGTGTGCGGGGGAGTGGATTTATCTATGGAAAGGTAGCTTCGGTGAAACATCTCAACACCTGTTGCAGGGCCTCTCAGGCCATAGCCAGTGCACATCACCACTCCAGCCTGGGTTTTCCTGCCCTGTGCCCTAACTTTCCTTCGTCATTAAGGGTTGTTCACAGTCCTGTCTGCTACCTGTACCTTTTCACAGAAGTACTTCCTTGTGCTCAACCCTAAAAAAACTTGAAAACTCTACACAAGTCATGGTGTGCCACCTCAGACACTTAAGGAGGTGAAATGATTCCGTCACAGAGAGAATGCAGGATAGCAAGAACTTAAACCTATGTCTGCTACCTAAGCCCATCAATACGTAATGCAAACCTATAGGTGTAATGTTAATAAGACAGATCGTGAGACCCTGATACACAGGAGATGTTTGGGTAAGTATGCTATGCTACAGGTCTGGAACAATGTATTTCACTGGAAGGGTTCAGGAATTCAGTAAATAGTAAGTAAGTAACTTTGAATTGGCGTCTGCATGTTGTATTAGAGCTAACTCACTGTTGAATTTTACAGATATGCCAGGGGCCCATGTTTAAGTCAAGCCACCTATGAACTCAGCAAGAAATCTGGCTTACTACATGTATATTCAAGGAACCCGGGGGCTTGCATTTTTAATATTCTATCAGACAGAAATAACAACGGTCACTACTCAGAAGATGTTGGAGAATAGGAGGAATGTGAAAGACCACTTTTTTTTTTTTTCGAGACAGGGTTTCTCTGTGGCTTTGGAGCCTGTCCTGGAACTAGCTCTGTAGACCAGGCTGGTCTCAAACTCACAGAGATTCGCCTGCCTCTGCCTCCTGAGTGCTGGGATTAAAGGCGTGCGCCACCATCGCCCGGCTAAGACCACTCTTGAAACAAAAAACAAACAAACAAAAAAAAATTTCCTTCCTTCCCCAGTTCTTTTCTAGAGGCATTTAGCAAGGACTATAATGTACAGGTAAGCAGGCTGCTTACAGCTCACTCCAGGGGATAGCCTTTATATTCTGGTCTCTGTCAATTCCAAACCCTGAAGCTGTTTTGCAGTGGCAACGTTAGAAGTTCTGAGTATCAGCTTCGTAACTCAAGTCCAATGTGAACACAGCCAATATTTTCAAGTGAGAAAGCTGTCGTTCAATAATCTCGTGAATTATGGATCACAGTGGAGGTCCGTCCCTCTGCACTTTGGCCTATTCCAGAAACAGATTTTACACGTGAAACTATCAGTTAAAAACTAACATAATAAATCCACAATCAAATACACGCTGGGCTTTATGCTAAGCTTCATGGGAAGAGGAAACTGAATTTAAAATATGGTTCTGATTCTTTACTCCATAGGAACTTCCATTGGGCTCCCAACCAGAGAATAGCATGCCTTCACGTTTTTTACTTATTTCTTGATTACGACTTTGGGTTTATTGAATATCATTTCCGACTGAAGCCCATTGTTTCATCTCTAATGCGATTATTTGCTGGCTGATCCTTGTCTGCTGGATTCTGAGGGCTGGGAGGCTATAACTCATCTCTGGCGGCATTCCCACAATAATCTCTCCTTAAGTGAGTGGTTCACAACCTTGGCAGGATGCAGAGCATACATGGATTTAAACAATGCAGATGTTTGGACTGAACGTGGGACCCACAGCAGAAGAACCGGAGGATAGGGCTGAAATATCACATTTTTCTAAAGCTCCCCAGGTGGCTCCCATATGTAGCAAGGACCATGCACCAATGCTTGAGAAACCTTGTTCCTTCTACAGGTTTGCACAAAAACCTAGGATTGCAACCCTAGACCTCCTCAGTGTTCCAGCAAGGAAGCTCATCCCCAGCTTACCCCACACTATGCTGGTTTGCTAGTTCTAAAGCTTGCACACAATTTTCAGTTCTAAAAAAGGACCTGTGGGGCTCTTAGACAGCCATATTGGAACCACTTCAGCTTCTCACTGCCACCTACATGCTACCACACACACCTGGTCCTACCAAGGGGACCTGCGGGGAAGTGGTTCATCTTTAAAAGAGGGTCTTCTGTGTGGCATGTTTCCTATACCCATTTAGAGGTTTGTGTATTTTATCTCATTGCATGGTTAAAAATGCAAGGCAAGCACTGTCCACACACGTACGGTTGAGAAAACCATATGACCAATGAGTGCCAGTTTAAAGTAAATGAGTGATTGTTTGTACACTGTGCCTGTCCTCTTTGTCTTCCAATCTAAAGGACCACAGCCTTGGGCAGAACGGATGCTCAGCCAGTGACGGGCTTACCTCACAAGCATGAAGACTCGCTTTCAATTCTGCAAACCCATATAAAAAAATTCAGCATGCCGGGCGATGGTGGCGCACGCCTTTAATCCCAGCACTCGGGAGGCAGAGGCAGGCGGATCTCTGTGAGTTCGAGGCCAGCCTGGTCTACAAGAGCTAGTTCCAGGACAGGCTCCAAAGCCACAGAGAAACCCTGTCTCGAAAAACCAAAAAAAAAAAAAAAAAAAAAAAAAAATTCAGCATGGCTTCTTGCCCCAAACGCCCCCCACTTCCAGTTGTCTTTCCTAGTACTCTCTCCTTCCAACTCCCCCCACACACATGGTCCCTCATGTTGCCTTGGTCACCGTCCCCCAGTCCACCTGCAAAATCTATTCTATTTCCCCTTCCTAGAGAGATTCATGAGTCTGCCTTTGAGTCCTCCTTGTTACTTAGCCTCTTTGGGTCTGCGGATTGTAACATGGTGATCTTTTATTTTACAACTAATATGAATTTATAAGTGAGTCCATATCAGGTTTATCTTTCTGAATCTTGGTTATATCACTCGGTGATATTGTTTTAGTTCTTTGGTCTTCCTGTGGGATTCCTAACAGTGGGAATGGTGCTGTCTCTGACTCTTTGGACTGCCTTTAGGACCCTTGTCCTCCTACTAGGTTGCCTTGTTCAGTCATAATATGAGGGGAGGTGCTTAGTCTTACTGCTACTTGATAAGCCATGTTCAGTTGATATCTTTGGGAGGCCTCCCTTTCCTAAAAGGAGGAGGAATGGATGGGGAGGAACTGGAAATAGAGGAGGGAGAAGAAACTAAGTTTAGGATGTAATATACGAGAAAAGAATAAATTTTAAAAACGAGCGTGTAGGGGGAGCTGGCATGGTGGTGTGAACTTTAATCTCAGCACTGGGGAGGTAGAGATGGGAAGGAAGCCTCACTGGAGTACACCAGGCCAGTAAGAGATTCTGTCTTAAAAGCAAAGGCAGGCAGGGGCTGAGGAACAATCCCTGAGATGGAGCTCCTGAATCTGCAAGCTGAGTCATGCACTTGCATACACAGGTACATCTGCATGCACAAATTTACCCCCACCTGAACACACACACACAGAGACACACACACAGAGACACACACGCACACACACCACATAAAAACTATCCTTCTTTGAGAACATAGTCTTGTTTTCAATCACTGTGTGACATAAAATATTTGGGATTCTGGATCAGGTTCCGATGGGGCCTTAGAGTATTTCAGGTTCAGTTCTCTCATTTTAAAGATTAGGAGGCCAGGGTGTTGAGGAGGGAAAGCTGCTTCCCCAAGGTCAAACAGTTAATTATTGTCAAGGCAAAGATTTAAATTAGGTCTCCAATGAATCAAACAGTCTTCTCAGAACACAGTGTCTCTTCCCATTGACGTGGGACATTCCTAATAATTCATTTTCCCCTTCAACTTAGTCAAGAGCCCTCCAGGAAACAGGCCCTGTGTTATTCAGCAGCATAAGTAATTATTTGTTACACTCGCTGTGCCATTTTTACCTTTAATTCGAATCAATTCGAATGGCCATTGCTCGCCAAGCTGCTTTAACCACAGAGCCCCTGTGAGGTTTATTTGCCACTGAAGTCTTATTTTCTGAGGTAAATTAATGATGTGTTATTCCCAGGGACTTTATGGTGCTTATCACTATATTAACTCACATCAAAAAATTCATAGGAAGCTATTTTTCACATCCTGACAAAAATAGCCTAGAGAAATCCTCATGAATTGGGGACTTCGAAATATAAATGCATATATGGATTACGTATTTCTCATAAGAAATGTTTTCATTTTACATTAGGTAAAAGCTTTCTTTAAAAGCTGTCACTTAGCACAAGAAAACATCCATCCATCCATCCATCCATTTACTCATTCATTCTTGGTCCAGAGGGAAAGGGCTGACTCTTCTAAGAAGCATGCAGTATAGGCTTTAGTGTGGTAAGTTGTGAGGTCCGGGAGAGCCTGACATGGATGTTGGTCTCCAGATTACTAGCCCTGGACCCGGGAGTAAGCACATCTTGAACACTCAGTGCCTTGACTCTTCATTCATAAAATGGCGATGGAAATGCTCTATCAACTCGAGAGAACTGAGAGCCGCGAGCAAAGCATCTTTAGCAATCCTGGCCCATAATAAGAATTACACAGACGCTATTTTTCCACTCTGAGATTTCGTTTGTTTCCACTGTGGCTACAAGATTCTCAGTCACTTTAAACAACTTCTCACAAGTCCCACCCTGTTCCTTGGATTCCATTCATTATGTGACTGAGCATGCTTAGCTGTGTGTCAGCCAATACTGAGCAAGAATCTCAGTTTTCAGCCCACTTTTGGGAGTTTGGGCTCCGGTGCTGCAGGCAGCCTAGCAAAGAGGAGATTGCAATCGAATTCACTGGGAACTGTGGTGGGTTAATTCCAGACATGGCACAATCCGAAGGGACCTCTCACTAGGTCTTTTTATTCACAGAGATTTCCTGCAGGCAGAAACAGGCTGAGCAGCTTGTAACCCAGCTCCAGCTCTGAGCCGCCCTGGTCCTCTGAAGTTGTTTATTAGGAGCTGAAGCAGGTGGATAAGGTTTTTCTTGTTGAAGCTATGGACAACAAGGTGAGGTGACACTGTGCAATTTTGAGAAGCTCTATTGAAGTTAAGACCCCAACAGCAGAGCAGAAGATGAAGGAACAGAAGAGGAGTTAACTTTCTTCTGTGAGGATGTGGCAAGGAGAATTAAAGGCCTTGAATTTTAACTGGTAGACACAAAGTATCAGGAACCCTGTTCACTATTCTCTCTCTCTCTCTCTTTCCTCCCTTTCTTTCCCTTCCCCTCTCTTCTCCCCCTCCCACTTGACTCTAGTCTCCCTCCCTACCCCGCTTCTAGCTCACATTTGTACGTGCATGTATGTTTTGTTGAGTGTGAGCCATAAATACATGTTTATGTGGCTGTGGAGTCCAGAGGCCAAGTGTCTTCTTCAATAGCTCTCCTTTACTGTTTTGAGACAGGGTTTCCCATACTACCTGGAACTCATCCTCCTGTCTCTCCTTCCCCATTGCTAGACTTACTGTTACAGGCTGCCACACAATGATCTTTTATAACGGGTGCTGGTTCTCACATGTCTATGGCAAGCACTTTACTAACTGAGCTATTTCTCCAGTGCCTCCACTTCATTTTTAACTCAAATACTATGATGAATTTTGTTACCTTATGTTTACTGTGTGTGTGTGAGAGAGAGAGAGAGAGACAAACAGAGAGAGACAGAGAGAGAGACTAAGTCCTAAAATCCTCAAATTCTTTTGCCCAAAGCGAGCCAGTTAGGAATTTCAATTTACCCACACTGGTTCTGTATACTGTGATCCCTCTACTTGGTTAAGCGTGGTAAATTGAAAGCAGTTCATTCCGGAGCCCATGGCTCTGTTGGTCAGAGCAGCCAGGTGGACACAGATAGCTTGAACAACTAGACTAGTCCAGGCCCACGGGCTGGCAGGGACTTCAGATAGGCTGGCCAGGTTGTTCGTGGCTCGTGGCAACGCGAGCCCCTGGATGGGCACTCAAGTCTTTCCCTGTGCTGACAGTGCAGCAGATCCACTGCAGGGCCTGTTCTGACATCTCCGAGCCCATTAGGGCAACCGACCTCACTCAAACTGGCAGCGAGTCATTAGTGGAGGGGGGATTAAAAGAGCTGGTTCTTATGTAAAAGGAGGATAAAGTTGCTGACTGAGGTGTGTTGTAGATAATGAGAACAGCGCCTAGAACAAAAAGGAAGAAATGGAGTCGGGGTGGAGAAGGTGGTGACTGCTGATTCAGCAGAGAGACAGAAAAGAGAATGAAAGGGTTTTCTTTCTCTTCCTGACAGAATAGATGTCGAGCCCTCTTTGAAACTCTTTTCCCCCTGATTCATCTAATAGGTTCTCTTTCGAAGCACAGTGAAGGGAAATGCAAACTAGGAGATCCTGACACAAATTCGTTTGACAAGAGAAATGATGGCGGGGGAGCAGTCATTGAACGTGGTCTCGAGAGGTGACGTGTTCCCGCCTCCTGGGAAACAGGGGTACTTTCCATTCCGGCGCCAAGAATGAACACAGATATTCTAGTTTCTCCTGCAGAAGGGAAAATAAGGCATAGTGAAGATGGACAACAGACCACCAAGCTGCTTAGTGATAAACCATCATGTTACTTAGTCTCCTAAATGTTCCCTCTATTGTATGCATTTCACAGAGAATCAAGCAAGAAGGGGGCTCCAAGATCAGTGAGCAAACAAGCACCAGACTTGGGCTGCAGAGCCAGGGTAGCTCAGCTCCTGAACCTAGAATCCTGTCCATGTCAGTCAGCAGGGGGATGCCTTCCTGTCTTTCCCATCAAGAGCATATAGACAAATGAACTCTTAATCAGCAGGGGGTCTGAAGATCTCTATCTGCGTCACAGGCAAAGAGTTTGGTTGTTCTGCTAAATCATAAACAGGAATCTATTTTATATCCCCCCGAGCACGCTAAGTTAATTGGCGCTAACGGTCTCCGTGCTTCTCCTAAACACGAGTGTGATTATGCGCAATCCTTCCCAGTCTATTCCCTTATCTGTTTATCTTCTGATGCATTTGACAGGCATTGAGATTGATGATGTGCTGATTGGTGTGATTATCTACTACATTCAATTGGCTTTCCCAGCACTAGGCAGAAACCTCCCTTCTTTTGAGGTACCCCTCGTGGAAAGTGGGTCGATCGGAGAAGATACACCATGCGGTATCATGGAGCAGCTAGCACTGGAGTATACGGTGAAAGATTACAGCAGAGTCCCTGAAAACAAAGGAGGAAGAACTAACATAGCCTGGCACAGCTGTGCAATGTTGAGCTACAGATGTGGTTGAGTGTGCTTGTGAAACCGCGTTGAGGAGGCAGAAACAAGCAGATCCCTGGTGTTCTCTAGTTTACTAGGTTCTAGGCCCAGGAGAAACCCTACTTCAGAGAAAAGAGGGAGGGCTGTACGAATCCTGGTTTTCTGTTTCCAATGAGGAACCACTGGGGAATCTAGACTAGCCATGGTCTGGTCATGTTTGCATTTAGGGAAGTTCTTGCCAATACAGACTAAGATGAGCATCTTGGGAATGAGGTGGGAAGAATGAGGATGGGCCCCATGGAGCTACATCATGCCAATCAGCTAAGCCCAAACCATCCCCCTTTAGCTCACAGCCACATGAATGCAAAACACTTGAGGGAACCCAGCCAAGAATGAAGAGTCAGCTGCTCAGCTGAGCCTGACCTTAAAGTAGCAATCTATGGAGTCAGGTAAGAGATACATGGTTACCATGGAAAAGCACAGGGTACTAGAACACTTTGTTACAAGAGACAGGAATGAGGTGCAGAGAGGCAACGGGAAGGATTCTGAGGTCCTGATATTGGGGCCATCCCCTGCGATAAGACTGGATTTTAATTGCTGAAGATATTCCTACAGAGGAGACTTCATATCTAGAGGACATTGTGTTATAGGCAAACATCACATTCTGCATGAGTTTAGCCAGTTCAAATTGTACACAGCTCTCAGGCTATTCTTTCTAGCCTGAGCCCAATGGCGTGGGTCTAAATTTTCACTCAGTTTCTGTGTGACTGTGGTGAGTCAATTAACTTTCCTTTACTTAAGCTGGAAAATAAAAATGAGGCTATCGATCTGCGACATTGGGGTAAGGATTTCTTAAATGGTTTTTGAAGCATAGACCACACTGCTTAGCTTTTCCCCATGTCTCCTAAATAGCTGCTATTATAAAATAATTATATTGATATGTGTTCAGTGTGAACTGTGTTTACTGGAATTCCCTTCACTCTGATGCTTTTTCCTGTCTGAGACATTCTATGCTCCAGTTTTATTAAATTTTTGAAGCCTTCAAAAACCATCCTAACACCCTATTAACTCTCACTGTTTAAGCATCCAGACCTCGGTCTACATCCGTCTGTCATATATTTATTGAACACCTACTATGTGTTAATCAAAGGGAAAGACTGCTATGTGCAAAGGGGGAACAAAGCAGCGTTGTTTTGTTCTGCTCAAAGAAGAAAAATGCCTCACACTGTCCTACTTTCTTATTTAATATCACTTTTCAGATTCCAAATGTCTTTGGTGATAAAAATAAAAGAAACTTTACTTCTGTTTATACAAGCCCTGTCATAGATGTGTGCTAGGTATTTGGGCCATGTTCCTCACCCCCTTGTCACTCCATGGGCAACTGTAGTGCGGTCCTTACATTTTTTTTTTCTAATTCACTTCTTAATGTGTTTGAGAAGCCTGCTCCCTCCACTCAGCGAGTCAGCAACAGACCTGGCACTGAGACATAATTGCCTGTCCTATCATCTTGGCTCTTTATTATAAGTTGTTTTCTATTTATTTCATACTTATATGGCTGAGTTTTGAAAGGAGATTTAAAATGCCCTACAGAGAGGAAAGTATCTCTTAAATACATTTTGTTGGTATTTTGACAACTTCAAAAAATGCTGTATTTTGATCATTTTATAACCCCTCTTCCCCAAACTCCTCCCAGTTCCATTTTTGCTCCTATTTGCATCCAACTTCATATTTTTTAAAGAAAATGATTCTCCGTTGTGCTCTCCCTACACACACTCATGGGTATGTGACCGGGAGACACTGTTTCAAGAGGATATTGTTTCAGGATACTTTAATGCTACATAGTAAGAGAAGGCTACCTACAGGACCACTAGAGTGAGAATTACAGTCTTTGGGTCGAGAGTGAGTGAGGTAGCTTTACCATCCGAATGTTCACTAATGAAATCTATTCATGGAGGAAAGGAGGAGGGGTCCCAAGGAAATATTTATTGAAGATCTGCCGTTCATGTAAAGTACATTATCTCAACATGCATGGCATCTACAGAAGTTAACTTCCTCTACAGGTGGCAAACAAAGCTCACCGTGGGGGAGTTAGCTGTCAGGTAAGCCATCAGCCTGCAACTGTGGCTCGGGCTTGTCTAAACACAGTGCATTCTTGCTTACTCTTCACAGAAAACCCCCAGCGGGGAGCAGGATGGATGTGTGGGCAAGCCAGTGAACATGTGGAGGTGTGGATGCTAGATTCTCTGGCTGTCTCTTCTGGCTGAGAGAACGGACCTAAACTTTGAAATTCAGAGTTGGGGGGCTCTTAATCCACTCCTGTAATTCTTACTCTGGGGGTTTGGTCGATGGCTCCTTTAGGGGGAGCAAAAGGTGTCATTCACAGAATGATTCTGATTAAGACTGGATTGCTCATTGTCTATGATGTTTTTGTAAGAAGTGTCCAAAGCCCATTGGTGTCCCCTATTGATGCTTATTCTCTTTTATTTATTTATTTTTTGATAAAATACGAGTATTTGGAGTCTCTCA
Organism: Microtus obscurus; assembly: GCA_963919715.1. NCBI lineage: Eukaryota > Metazoa > Chordata > Mammalia > Rodentia > Cricetidae > Microtus > Microtus obscurus. The sequence goes on from CAWTZC010002521.1 coordinate 26,182,589, forward strand.
GGATTGATATGATGGAGGGCTCAAAAAGAAGCTGTCTGATTACTGACCCTACATTCTTTGGCTAATAAGTTCCTTTTTCTCTAATTTCACTTCAAAGATGAAAGTTTTATAATTAAACATCAGAGGTTCGCTGAAGCAAAGTATATTAAAATCATATTATACCTTCCTGAGGCATTCCCTGGAATTTTTTTATTAAGCAATGCTGTTGGAAGTAAAGATAGGAGGGTAATCATATCTGCATATAATAAAAAAGATACACTTACGCATTTTCGGTTCTAATCAACATCACTGCCCTACTGAAAAAAAAAACAATTATTTTATAATATTTAAGAATGTTAATAAAATTGAATGTTATTGAGCTGAATCTTGTTAGCTCTGGAAATGAAATTGAATAATATCAGGGCTACGAACAAAACATCATAGCTTAATTCCAAATAACAACTTAGTTAACGTTTGGCAAAGTAACAGGGTCGATTTTAATGTTTATTTACAGATCACCTGCTGGATTCTATTCATTGTAGGTTCTAAAGGAAGCATTAAGGCACACAGCCAACCCCCAGTGTTCCCAGAGATTCCAGGAAGATCAGGACTTTCCTTCTGAAGCAGGGAAACCAGGACATGCGCCATGACTGAGGGATGTGATGGTGGAAATCTACAAGCTTCATCTCCACAGCTGAAGGTTTGACATGCCAGTTACCATGGTAGGAGGATTCTCACTGCACGTAGTCTCAAGTCTTTCATTCAAAGGCTTTTTTTTAACACTTTTATGTATCTATCTATCCATCTATCTATCTATCATCTATCTATCATCTATCTATCTGTCTATCTATCTATCTATCTATCTATCTTCTATCTATCTTCTATCTATCGTGTGTGTGTGTGTGTGTGTGTGTGTGTGTGTGTGTGTATGTGTGTGTCTTTGATACCTGTGCTGGTCCATATGTATGAGTAGGAATGTATGAGTATAAGCATAGAAACCAGAAGACAACTGTAGATCTTATTCTGTAGGTACCATTATCTTTGTTGTTATTGTTGTTGACACAGGGTTGTGTACCAAGTAGGGCAGATTTGCCAGTCAGTGCAGACCAAGGATTTATCTTCTTTGTCTCCTGAGAGCTCTGATTGCAACTATATACCGCCAAGCAAACCAAGCCTAGCACTCTTCTCTTCTCTTCTCTTCTCTTCTCTTCTCTTCTCTTCTCTTCTCTTCTCTTCTCTTCTCTTCTCTTCTTCTCTCCACTCTCTTCTTCTCCACTCTCTTCCCCTCCTCCCTTCCCCTCCCCTCCTCCCTTCCCCTCCTCTCCTCCCTTCCCCTCCTCTCCTCCCTTCCCCTCCTCTCCTCCCTTCCCCTCCTCTCCTCTCTTCCCCTCCTCTCCTCTCTTCTCATCTTTTCTTTCCATTCTTTCCCTCCTTCCTTCCTCTCTTTCTCCTTTTTTTTTTGATTGTGGAAACAAAAGTCAGCTTTCAGAGCCTGGAGAGATGGCTCTGTGTTTAAGATCACTTACTCCTCTATCAGAGGACCTGAATTCAGTTCCCAGCATCCATAACCGGTACCTGGCAATCACCATCAACTCTAGCTCCAATAGATCTATGTCCTCTGCAGGAATCCACGGACCCTGGCACTCACGTATGCACACTCCAGTCCACCCCTACACCCCACACACATGAACATAAGTGCAAAAATTTACAAACTATTTCTGAAATGTCAGCTGGCAAACTTCTTGATATTTGACAATGGATTCTCACAATCCGGTGGTGGTGAGCTTCAACGAACCATTGGGAGTGTAGAAGAAGCAAAAGCACCAAATTCTGCCTGAAACAGGGCTGGGAAGTGACTCAGAGTGGAATGGATTTAAGCTAGACCTCAGGGATGAGCAACCAGATGAAGGTGGAGAACATGAGAGAGGCTGCTCCATGAAGCGGAGAGACTTCGAGATGAAGGAGGGCTGGGGCCTGGGTGGCCAAGCTGAGCTGAGTTGGAGCTGCTAGAGGTGGAAAGATACTTAGGAATCTAGACTCTACAGGAGCTCCTCAGACCTGTTTAAAATAGCTACTAAAAAACCTACAAAAATAACCCACGCACAGACATACTGTGCCAAATGGCCAAGAAATTGACAGACATGGCTGCTTTCAGAATGAAATTCATTGTTTTTTTTTTTTTTTCCCCAAGAATTGGGTTGACTTGCAGTCGTGGCTTTAAGACAGAAGAAAAGGAATGAAAAGAAATACAGAGGTAAGAACTTAGAATACCATTATATGTGAGAGAAGTGTTAATTGGCACTTATTATAGAAAATGGAGAATCGTGGGTATGAAAAAGAAGTGGGAATGAAGTATCCACCATGCTCCTGGTTATGGTAATACTTTCTGTGAAATTGATATCTGTTTTATCGTATGATTATGTGTCATATACATATTATAAAATGAGAAAAATTAGTTGCTATTTTAAATTTACTGTCCTATAGACTTTTCCTGGAAAGCAAATCTTGCAGAAAAAAATAAACACGGCCTCAGAGAAGGGGTGCAGGAATCACTCCCTTGTCCTCGGTGTTTCTGTCTCCTCTCTGCGACAGCTTCTCTGCTGAGAAGTCTCCGGCACTATCCATGCAAGACAGTTCTAATCTATGAGAGATGCCAGCCACATAATGTGCCCACCTTCCTCTCTCTCATCCCAGCAACTGTGAAAACAGAGGAGTAGTCCAAAATTCTTCACGGAACATTAAGTCTCAGTGTTGTGTTTCTTTGGTCTCACACACGTGAGGGTGCATCTGGAGATGGAAGGTCGCTGACCCAGCAAGTGGTTGGTTAATCCATTTAAGAGTCCGCATCACACAATCTATTCTTTAAATTTTTAAATTACATTTGGTGTGTGTGTGTGCGTGTGTGTACGTGTGCATGTGTGTATGCTATGGTATCCATACGGAAGTGAGAGGAAAGCTTGTGAGTTAGTCCTCTCTCCCATGTGGTCCTGGAGATCAAACACAAATTGTCAGGTTCAGTATTAAGAGGCTTTGCCCACTCTCCAGTCTATAATGAATTCTTAGTAAAGGTTTCCTTTGTGCCTAGACTGGGCTTGGGAAGCTAAAACGTCCATTAAAGATGAGACTGTGAGCTCCTCTGAACCTCAGCTTAGGTGTTCATCTCATCCAAAGGTTTACATTAGTTACAAAAGGTCCTTCAACAGGAAAAGCAGTTTGTGACCCTGCTATAAGAAAGAAGAAATCTCTCTTACAGTGGTGTTTTCTTGTGAGCATGTGGGGATCGGGAAGGCTTGTCTTTTCTGTAACCGACAGTCCTGCATTGCTGAAATGGCATGTGCAGCGCAAATAGGAAATCTTCATACCCTTGCTGTGGACCAAACATCCCATCAGAGAATGGAGAGTGAGAGAAATATTCACGTTTTCTGAAGGGACTCTTGGTGTATTTGGAAGTGAAGCATGAGGCAACATGTAAGGGCCACTATTGACCACTCAAAGCAAGATGAGACGGGACAGGCCAGAGGAGCACATCCTGGCTAATGATGAAACAACAGCCAGGGATCAAGAGTGCCTTTAGAGGAAGGTGGCAAAGCTGGTCTTTAAGAGAAACTGTTTGGGCAAAGTTGAGGAAGGATCTTACAGAGCAGAGAACGATGTAAGAAAAGGCAGAGTCTTGAAATGATCTATTCAACATGAAGAACAGCAAAGGTCACCTCAACCGATGATTCTAAACTGAATGTGTGGAACAACTCAGTTGCCTAGATCAATGTTGTAAACACCAAGCTGGACTGTAGAGCCAGCATGGGAAACCCCGAAATCTAATTAGAAAGGTAAAATGACGGCAAGGCCCACAGGGGACAGCGTTGTAGACAAAGCACGAGATGTACTGGAGTGAATTTGATCAGCTAAGGTGGTGAGAGGCGATGGTATACAACTTTCTGATTTCTTGCTGGGATGGTAGGGTGGCTGATGAACTCATAAAAAGAAAGCAGAAAGAAAAGGCTGCTGTTGGGGTGAGATACCCGAGTAAGAATGTTCATTCAGCAAAGCTAATGTCACCGGATACTGCTGGAGATTATGAGGAAGCTGTGCATCACAAGACAGTAAAAGGTTAACATTTTTAATGTCCCATTTTTTTTTTTAAATCAAGATCACAGCTTGTATCTTCTCCCATGGAGGAGCCAGAGGCGAAGGATCTTGGAACTTCACAGCTGGGAGCCGTGGCTTTTCTTATCTCAAGCGGAGACCCAGAGAGCATCAGGAGTCACCGCTACAAACTCAGCTGCTGACACCTCCTAATTAAAGATCACCACCCAGCGAGGGATCCCCAGAAGCAGGCACGAGGGAAAGTGCACTTATTATCAAACAAAGCTCCGTCGCCACGCTGGAGTCATTCTGACTGAAGAGGAAGCGCTTGCCGTGATTGGCTTTCATTTTCCCGTGGAGAACTGTATTTTGCGGGAAGACATCAGTGGTTACCCTCTCAGCTTAGATGTTCAGATGAAAAAGAGCCAGGTGGTAAAGACATTCTCTCTCATTCCGCTGGCTTTGCTGAATGCCCATTAAGGTTCAGGTGTCTTTTCCCTTGGGGATTATCAGAGACGAAAAAGGTTAAGGGCAAAAATAAAACAGGCTTCCAGATCTCCAGATTCACACACACGATCTCATTTTTTATTTGTAGGGATGTTGTTCTCATGATTTTCATCAATTTGTAAAATTAATAGTCTGTAATTGGGTTTGTTTTGGCAGAGCAAACCTGTGTCCCCTTGACACAGGGGACATGTAGTGTGGGGACAAATAATACAGATTTGAGTCTCTTTACCCAGGAGGCGACACACTGCAGAGCACGGGACCCCTCTCACCCAGAGCCTCATTCAGGGACTCGTTTCAATTAAAAGTCTCCAGATTCAAAACTTTGAAACTGGGGGTTCTACAAGCCTGAGCTATAGAATTAATCATTTCTTTCCTTTTTACAAGAACCTCAGGAAGTTCTAGTGTGGATGGTTTGTTGGGGAAACTTCAAGAAATCCCAAGTGTAGTGGGAAGAACCTCTTACGCTATGAGGTCTAGCTGACCAGAATTTCAATTCCAACTGTCTCCATGGCAAATCATGTCATATGCTTTTATCAAAATTATTTGAGTGGGTGATTACTTAGCTCAGAAGCAGGGCTGTTGTTATAGGACTAAATGGAACACTGTGTGTAAATAGTTAATGTTGAATTCGTGACTACTTTCATCTTTCCCTTCGTCATGTCTCTTGTAATACTTTAATTAGTTCTGGTTTTTGTGCCTCTAATCCAGCGTTTACCCTTCTGTCCTTTTATCTGGGTTCTGCGTGCATCCTCTTTCTTCTTACTGGATTCATGCTCCGGAAGCCTTCATTTCTTTAGCTTTAAGGCTTCGACAAAGGCCTTGGGAGACAACTTGGTGGGTGAGAGTGATTATTGTATAAGCACGGAGGCCTGCGTTTGAATTCCCAGCAATCACACAAAAACCTGGGAGGAGCCACACGTGGCCAATAACCCCAGCATTATGTGTGGAGGGGTCGGGGTGAGGCAGAGAGAGAAGGATGGCTGGGGCTTGCTGGCTCCTAATCTAGCTACAGGTTTACTAAGAGATCCTGTCTCAAAGAAATAAGTGGAATGTGATACAGCAGGTCACCAGCATCCTCCTCTGGCCATGACATGTACACAGGTGTATGCACCCGCAGACATGGGTATGCTTATAGCACACACACACACACACACACACACACACACAAACACACACATACTTTCACAGGCTAAGCAGTGGCAAAATGGTCCAGGGAGAAGCAACAATAACCAGTATGAAGATAAGATGGGTGGACACTGACATTCACTTCAAGCAAGTTATCTGTCTGGTAGGGAGAGGAGGAGGCCGTGGAGTGCCTGTGTTCAGGCTTTAAAAACCGAGCTTGTCATTACAGTAAAGGTGGTTTACTAGAAAGGACCTTAGTCTATTCTGCACGTTGGCTGTGGGTGACTGGCAGTGGAGGAATGGGTCCTGCTGAGTGTCATCCCATAGGTACTGAGGTGAAGAGAGAAGAGACTTCAAAGTTGCTGGGCTCAGAACTGGAGGGAGATGGGGCTCTAGAGTTGACTTGTTATGGTGCAGTTCCTAGCTTCTAATCCAGAGTTTTTTCCCATTAAGGATAAGATGCCATAAAAAACAAGATTACTGTGTACCCTGGGAAGGTCAAAGACATTTAGACAAAGCCCATCGATGATTGTCACAGCAATGAAATACCCATCGAAACCAGAAGTTCGGCATCTATCACCTAGCCAAAGACTGCTCAACGTCTTTTTGCTAGTTTAGATATTTTACCATCTGTAAGGTCAATCATAGTTCTAAACATTTCAGAAAGAAAAGGGGGGGGGGGGAGGGGGAAAGCATGGTGATTTTCCACTTGGGGGCATGAAACAGACCTCCCACCTGCCTGGGGCTCCCCGAGGTCCTGCTGTCATCCCACGTTGCCTTTTCCTTGACACACCGCCACAGAGACCAGAGGAAATTAAAACTCCATAACTGTCTACTTCAAGGGCACTTCTTGTTGAAGTGCCTGGAGTACTTTTCACTCCCGCGCTCCCAATTTTTCAACATAATTAGAGAAAGCAATCACTCCGAAACAACAGCGCAAAGGTTATGGTGAGCGAGACAGAAATTCTCGATTCTTCCAGCTCCAGCTTTAGTGCATCGGATTGCCCACGCCTTTGTCATGGCCCATAGAGTGCGGCTGTGGAGTGCACCGTATACCAAAGCTGTGGCCTTGCCATGGCTGACCTCTTTCACAGGAACAATGTCTCCCTGCCCACACAGACGAAGTGGACCTTGAAGCAGAGTAGCTCAGGAGCTTGGCAAACACTCCGATTTACAGCACAGTGTCTGTTCTACATGCCAGATGAGTGGATGGGAAAAAAATACCAACTCCTAGTTCCTCAGTTTCCTCATCTTGTCAATCAAAATAGCAGTGGACCTACCTTTTAAGTCTTCAGTAATAATATGATATAGTATATATGATATGCATATATATAATCTAAGGAATATGTCCATCTAAAATAACCTATCTTTGAATGTAGTTGAATCCAGGCAGGCAGGAACTGGACTTTCAGAGACCCGTTCTATTTATCTATGGCCTTTGGGTAAGCCTAGAGTTCTTCATGCAAAATCATACTTCTCAAAATCATACTTCTCCTCCATAGAATCTGCACCATCTGTCGCTGGCAACCCTACACATAAACTGTGCCTCAGTGTATGAGGAGCTACCTGCAGTCTTTAGAGTCAAGCATGATTGTCTAGACCTATAACGCAGCATGCAGGAAGATTACATGTTCAAGGCCAGCTTGGGTCACCATGCAAACTGATCTCAACAACAACAAAAGTTATCTCCAGCTTCCCAGCATAAAGACTGGCAGCTCATAAACATGACAGATCCAACAAAAATAATAAGACACTCAAAGAAGTAGAGTAACTCTTTTGTCTTTTTAAAGCCCAAAGGTTTGGGGAAACAGCTGCAGTGAGTATGTACCATGCAGTATGTCCTTTTTGAGTGTTTTGCCTACTTGACTGCAAAGTCCAGAATGCAGGTATCAGTGCATTAAGGAGTTCAGAAGCAGCCAAGACATGCAGCAGATGCATAATGATTGTTTGGACAAACGTCTTCATCAGATTGCTCATCTGTCAAGCCACAGGGTGACAGCTGGGGCATGCAAGACGACGTGCTTTGAGTGCCCTTGTCATGTTACCATAAGGGTAGCTGGTGGGCGGAGAGAAGTATTAGTTGGTTCTGTACCTGTCATGCAAAGTTGGGGCTGAACACGGGTACAAAGCTGAGCCTGGCAGCGTTGGGGCTGAGACAGCAACAGGGCGACCACGAAGGTCATTAGCTAGACAGCCTAGACACATGGAAGAGCTCCAGGATCAGTGAGGGACCCTGTCTCAAGAATAAATTTAGAAAACAATCATGGCACCCAATGTTGGCCTCTGACCTCCAGGTACACAAGCATGTGAACCCGTATGTAGAGGTGCACACACATACTAACAAGTATGTATATCACATGGGACCACACATTCTATGCACACTCAATGAATAAAGACAGCTAGAATTATACAGGAGGGTATAGTGGGGCCTGTGGTTCTTTGCAGAGTGTCCAAGGAATTCCTAAGCAGCTATTTGTTTTTGTTAAACACAGAGCATGCCGAAGACAACTTCTCCCTCTGAGAGTCGGAGCTGCCCTGTCCCACAGGCTCACTGTTTGCCAGCACAGCAGCCATCACTTCCGACTTTTTGTGTCCCACATTCTGTGGCTGTTGGGTACAACATGCAGGAGTGTTAGTTCAGGTGTTACCGAGGTGAGGACACAACCAGGTGCTTTGGGAACGTTGCTGTCTGTCCAGTTTGGTAACCACCAGACTTGCTTGGTAATTCTTAATCTTGTTGAGGATTGCTTAAAATGGTTTTCATGTTGTTCTGGGTGACTCTGATGGATTATTTTTCAAGGATGCCTGTCTCCCCAGTAGCTGAGTTTGAATTCCTGATAATACCATGTATGTCTAATCCAGGACATCACATCCAATGGCTGAACTGTTGCGTATTCGCTTACACTCCAGACATGAGGCATCGCTCGATCCAGAAATGAATTAGCCCTGGTGGGGTCTTCCTGACACACGGCTCCAGGATCTCATCAGTGAGATATCAGTCATCCCCCTCCCCTGGCTCTGATGTCTCACAGGTTTCCTGACAACAATTAGAAGGGAGAAAATCACTCATAATCACAATCACACCTGCCTTCCTTATTGGCTCACAGGCAATTTCCTTCTCGCGGTTCCTTTCTGTCACATAGCAGAGCCGGGTGTTGCTTTTCCAAACTTCAATTATAGACATTCAGTCTGACAGCTTCCTTAGACATTATCCTGCCCCCTATTTTCTGATATTGATCCCACATGTTTGGGTAAAATTATAAAAGCTGCAACATGTGGTCAGCCGTCCATATGTTTGGCAGGATCCAGATGTGTGATGCACACAAATAGCCTCGGGCTACGGCTGTGCTGCTGTGAGCTTTGAGGTGACATTGAATCAAGCAGAGTTTTTATACTACTGGCTTCCCATGGCGGCTAAGACTCATTAGTGTCTCTGCTCACAGAAGGTCTAGCTCTACTATAGGCTGCTTGGGCTGCTCAGAAAGGACAGCTAAGGTTTGAAATTCCATATCTTTTTCTTTTTTTCTAATCATTTTCTAAAAATGCTTTTGATACTTATTTTCTCTGTCAGGATGACTTCAGCTACCTTGCCTTTGAGAAGGCAAAAGCAACTATTGTCAGCTTAACACGAAGCAACAATAAGTTCCTGTTCCAATACATCAGTGATCATTATTGATTTCCAAGCACCTTTGATGTTTAAGACACCCAGCCAGGAGCTACAGATATCTGTGACATTTAACTTAAAAATTAGAATGATACAATTTTGAATGGCTTAGATAAAATTGAAATACATTTCTGCCTGATCTCAAATAAAAGTAGTAACCATAATCACTATATCTGAGTCTTTTGCTGCACAGCGTCTCACCCGACCCTTGCATAGGAACAACTTGTGAGATCTTAGTCATTATGTTTTTATTTTAGATCTTGTTTTCTCTGCGTGTATAGGATCACGTGTGTGTGTGAGTGTGGTACATATACATCTATATGTATGTATATGTAGGGGTATAACATTATTAGCTGTCTTCCTCAATCGTAAATCACTATACAACATTTTTGTCCATTTTTATGTTTTATTTAAAATGTACTTACATCACTTTCCACCTTCCCTTCCTTCTAGCGCCTCCCAAGTCCTCTCCCTCCAGTTCTTTCTCTGATACCCGCTTCCAGATTGATATCAACTTTTTTGATTATTATTATAAAATTGTACGCATGTGTATTTATGTAAACATATGCACAAATATGTAACAGTAACTTGCTGGACCTGTTTTTTTCTTTGCTTATCTATGCTTCTAGGGCTGACCACACTGTGTTGGATAACCAAATAGATGGGTTCATTCCTGGGAGAAGCTAGTTTTGCCTCACTGAGCAGTCATTAACCAAATAGGGACAGAATTCTGTGCTGGCATTTGTCCTTCAAATATTTTCATATTTAATATTCTCACAAGATTTCTTTTCTTGTGGAAGCATTTGACCCCTTTGAGATTTTCATTTCTCAAAGGTTGAATAATGGTTAGGGAATTGGGCGGTGGTGGCACACTCCTTTAATCCCGGCACTCTGGAGGCAGAGGTAGGCAGATCTCTGTGAGTTCAAGGCCAGCCTGGTCCACAAGAGCTGGTTCTAGGACAGGCTCCAAATCAACACAGAGAAATCCTGTCTCAAAAACAAACTTGTGCAACCACTTTGGAAAGCAGTGTGGAGGTTTCTCAGGAAATTTGGGATCAACCTACCCCTGGATCCAGCAATACCACTCTTGCGAATATACCCAAGAGAGGCCTTATCATACAACAAAAGTATATGCTCTACTATGTTCATAGCAGCACTGTTTGTAATAGCCAGAACCTGGAAACAACCTAGATGCCCTTCAATTGAAGAATGGATGAAGAAAGTATGGAATATATACATATTAGAGTACTACTCAGCAATAAAAAACAAGGACTTCTTGAAGTTTGCAGGCAAATGAATGGAAATAGAGAACACGATCCTGAGTGAGGTAAGCCAGACCCAAAAAGAGGAACATGGGATGTACTCACTCATATTTGGTTTCTAGACATAAACAAAGGACATTGAGCCTCTAATACGTGATCTTAGAGAAGCTAAATAAGAAGGAGAACCCAAAGAAAAACATAAAGGCATCCTCCTGAATATCAACCTTCATCAGGCGATGAAAGGAGACAGAGACAGAGACCCACATTGGAGCACCGGACAGTAATCTCAAGGTCCAAATCAGGAGACGAAGGAGAGTGAGCACGAGCAAGGAACTCAGGAACGCTAGGGGTGCACCCACACACGGAGACAATGGGGATTTTCTACCAGGAACTCACCAAGGCCAGCTGACCTGGGTTTGAAAAAGCCTGGGATAAAACCGTCTTGGGGAAAAAACATAGAGACAATGAGGACTACTGAGATCTCAAGAACAAAGGCAATGGGTTTTTGATCCTACTGCACGTATTGGCTTTGTGGGAGCCTAGGCAGTTTGGATGCTCACCTTACTGGACCTGAATGGAGGTGGGTGGTCCATGGACTTCCCACAGGGCAGGGAACCCTGATAGCTCTTTGGGCTGTCGAGGGAGGGGGACTTGACTGGGGGAGGGGGAGGGAAATGGGAGGCTGCGGTGGGGAAAAGACAGAAATCTTAAATAAATAAATAAATTAAAAAAATAAACTTTTAAAGAACCAGAAAAAAAAAAGAAATATGAATTTCCATTAAAAAAAAGAATTTTGAATTAAAACTAGATATATTTATTGCTACCCACTATGTTATTAAATAAATATTAATGTAATTTTAAAATAAAAATAAAAAATAAAAAAAAATAAAAAGTAAGCCAGGAAACCTGGAGAGAAAAAAAAAAAAAAAAAAACAAAAGGTTAGGGGCAGAGCAGGCTATTGGTGTCTGCATCCAGCCTGTCTCCTCTTAGCTGTGTCTTGTCAGTCAATGTCCTGAGTATTTGTTTACTCATTTGTACTATGGACAAAGGGTTGTCTCCCACGTCCATCACACATCTGTATGGAGGCAGGTAGCATTTGATTACATACTGAAAACACCTGCCAGGCAGAACTGTTCAGTAATTGATACTTCTGGTCCTAGATCACATCATCCTCTGCATTCCAGTCTGAGCCCAGAGAGCATCTGTCCCATTCTATCAGGACTTGCTATGCCTAGCTGCTTTCCACTCCAAACATGTCTGCTTCAGCACAGGGCCTGGCATCCATTTGTGGAAGTTTCCACTTTATCCTCACCTGGATATTTTTCTGAATAATATACTATGAATTTGATGTTTGAGACATAGTGAGTATCAAATGAAACATGCCTAAATAGTTGAAATAAATTTAATTCTTCTCTATGTGTAGTTAGTCCTTGCAGTGACTAATGATTTGCAGGCATTTTCCTTTCAGCGATGAGGAACCTAAAAACCAAGAGTAGCAACAGAAAGGCCCCAGTAACACGGGTATTATTCCCAGAGCCCTGGGCTTAGCGCTGGACTTTCTGTCTCACTCAAAATCCCCTAGTATTCTAAAGTATTCTATTTTTGTTGTTATTGATGGTGGTGGTTTTTTTTTTTTTGTTTTGTTTTTGTTTTTTTGAGACAGGGTTTTGCTGTAGCTTTGGAACCTGTCCTGGAATTCGATCTGTAAACCAGTTTGGTCTCAAACTCACAGAGATCTGCCTGACTCTGCTTCCCGAGTGCTGGGATTAAAGGCGTGCACCACCATCAGGCCTCCCGTAGTGTTCTTAACACATAAGCGCTCATGTCTTCTTTAGAAATGTACCTCAACTGCTTCTGTCTTCCTTTAGAATTTCGATATTTTATCATACATGTTGTATTCATTCAACTTTTAGAAACGATTGCATTAACTATGATTGTCTGGCTTACTGAATCATTCTGAGTTTTGTTTGCTATTGATTTTGCTTGTTTGGTGCCGCATTTATTTTAGTCTGGGACTTGGCGAGGTTTTGTTCTTTTCATCCTGATTCTGGGCCCTTACCCCATTTCCCTTGCCAACTGTCAAGCATCACGTCTTTTGGGTGTTTTCATTCACGGAGTCCCAGTTTGGAGAATACACACAAATCCATGTTTCCATGGGCGATGGGTCTCCTTGGAACCCGGTGATAAATAAACACTCACAGTGGTGGAGCCTGGGGCAGGTCAGAAACCCGCACTTGAATATTAATGAGTGGGAAATGGATGATTTTATGATTCCTGACCTTTCCGCTTTAATCCATTAGGGAGTATAGATTGGTTAGTAGTTAGCACAACTGGGCGAAAGCTGTCTAAGTGGAAAATTGACCCTGGTAAGTGCACACACGGTGGATCCGCCCACTAATGCTTCTCGCTTTAGCATTTCGAACTTTTGATCGCAGATTTCTCAAGTTCAAGCCGCAGTGTGCCAAGATGAAGGTGCAGAAGACTTGGCGTGAGCTGACAGGATTGTCATTTCTTTACATGGTAATTAAGAGGATAAGTTAAAAAGAAACGGCCCCGGACTCTAGCAGCTCAGCACTGGGCAGTTGGAAGTAGCCCCTTGGGCTTCCCTGTGTCCGGGTCGATTGCCCTTTATCGTCTGAGTAGGTTTGCTGCTGCTGCCAAGTATTGGTGTGCGTGCCCTTCTCTTCCCATCAGAAGGCAGGGCCTGGCCTGACTACCTCCACTTCTCCGTAACAAGTCTTTCAGTCAGATAGAACACAGGGTGGCATGATAGAAAGTGGACAACAGACCTTGACCAAATTTTGCTTCTCTCATTACTGTTCTCTGGATTTTGAGCTCCCTTTCGTAAAGTTAAAGATGTAGAATAGGTTTTGGGCATGGGTAGTTGCAAGGTTGGTCAGCCTGCCAGCTCTCCCTTGTCCTCACCACCAAGGTGAGCTCTTCCACATTGCTCTGGAGAGTTCTTCCCTAGCAAGGGTGAGCACCGGCAGGGCCTGTTCTCGCTCTCATGCTTTCACGTCCTCGGGGTTGGCTCTCCCTCCAGGCCAACTCTATCGTGTTGCCCAAGTGAGGTGTAGGGGCCTGCTTTCCTGAGAGCCGTAGCTGATGAGGGGCAGGGACAGCTTGACCTGTTCTTGTGACCTCAGGGCCAGGTCTCCCACCTGCCTCAGGTGCTGCTGTCTGTAATTTGCTGGCGTACATAAAGGGTTCAGTCTTGCATACCCAAAGCTGTAGGATTCTCCACCACACAGGGTAGCAGTGGGTAACCAAGAGGAGTTCTAGTGAGGGCCCAGCATCTATAATGTAGCAGAAATCAGAGGCCTTGGGCCAAGACTAATGGCTCTTTGCAACGAACACTTGCAAGTTAAGATATAATGGATAGAACGTTTACTCGGTGACCTCCATGTCACATTATAGCTTTCATGACAAGATTAGTTTTTCATTCTTTTTTAAATTTTTTTCTCTTAATCTTTATTTTATTTATTTATTTATTTAATTTTTGTCAAAGGGAGAGGTGGCAAGGGTAGAGGGTAATTACGAAGAAACAGGGAAATTAATGGGACGGAGACACATGACATGAAAGACACAGAGAATAAATAAAAAGAAAGTTAAAAAACAACCAAGACAATAACAAAATAATGTATGATCAGATGTCTGTGTAAAGACTAACCTTCCACGGTATGTTTACTTCCTTTGCAAGCTCATATTTCTTTCTGACTCATCTTTGTCACAAGACAAAGGGAGCAAACTGGTTTGATTTCAAGCCTCAAATCCAGTCAATGCTAGCATCTAATTAGGACTCTTTCTCAAGAAATTTATGAAGCTGCATCTGAGCACAGAAGGTCAGGTCCTCCATTAGTCCCTTGCTGTAGAATGGGTCTGAGGACAGGAAGATGGAGGCTTCTTTTATTCACAGTAATCACCATCCCTCTACTGTATTGAAAGCTCGTGTTCTTTCATCGGTATCCCCTTGTCTTCTAGGTTAGGATGTCACAATAAGGGATGTTCAATAGATATTAAGGGCGCAATGGAGAAATAAATGAACTCTACCCATGTGGCTTTAAGATTTCTAGAGTCTCAAGGACATAGGATGTTTTTCTGAACAAACACTTGGCTTACTATCGTTTTCAGTCATAGTAGGGAGGAAGTTTGGTGGATGGCTGCATTCTGTAGACAAAGCGTCACAAATGATGTAGGTGGGTCTTCTGTCTCTGTGTTACTTTCATTGGTTAATAAAGAAACTGCCTTGGCTTTTTGATAGGGCAGAATTCAGACAGGTGGAGTAGACTGAACAGAAGGCTGAGAGGAAGAAAGGAGAGTCAGGCAGACGCCATGATTCCCCTTCCCAAGACGGATGCTGGGTAGACTCATGCCGGTAAGCCATGACCTCATGGTGGCATACAGATTATTAGATATGGGTTAGTGAAGATGTCAGACTTAGCCAATAAGAGGCTAGAACTAATGGGCCAGGCAGTGTTTAAATGAATACAGTTTCTGTGTAATTATTTCGGGTGTAAACTAGCCGGGGAGCCGGGATCCCGGCAGGAACACAGCCCGCCACTCCATTTGCAAGACACAAAGATAGGTAGTGACATGGTATCTGGAGTCAAATTACTCTTTAAATCCAAGTCTCCTGAATCCTCATCAGGTTCCCTCTCCCTAGTGAACAGTTTCCTGATCTGCAGGATGAGGACGATGATGGCGTCAAAATCGTCAGCTGCAAAAACAGCCGAGTCATGTACCACTCCATGACATAGAACCTGGAGCACAGCAAGTACTCAGGACCTATTAGTCCTGACTACAATATTAGTGTACAACTAAAACTGGCATTGTGTTCCGTGCTGGAGCCTAATGTATTTCCTGTTTTATGCTACTAATAAGGAAATCAAAGCCGGCCTTGAACAGAAGAGCGGAGAACTGAGAGCGTTGGGCGCTATTGAGAAAATCCTGGTGAGATGGGACCTGGCGCCTTCTGTGTTTCTCAAATCCCTTCATCCCTTACTCTACAAATCCCTTACTTGCCTCAGCTAAGTTCAGAATGGAAGGCACTAAGGATACTTTCAGTCTTTGATCCAGCCTGGACAGGTGCCTTGATGTTGTCTATGCGCCTTAATTATTGGGATTATTTTATCAAACCTGTTAAATACATAGAGCCTTTAAAATATTCTCCAGAAGAAATTCACCAGAGACATGAGATTATTTGGGATTTCTTTTCCATTGAGGGATTGTGTGTACATGAGATGGAATGGAACAAAGGAAGGGGCCTCATGCCTAAGACTGTCTCATATCAGAAGGAAAGGCATATCATGGCCTGGACCAGAAAGTCGGTCAGTTGATGGGGTTACTAGGTGTTGAAGTGGCAGATCAGCCTGTGAACTACAGGGAAGGGTGAGTATGAGATCCTTTTTTTTTTAATCAAGATACCCACAAGTGTTATCCATTCTTCGAGTACCCAACACTAGAATTTCTGTAAGGAATTCAGAGACTTCACTATACAGTAGAAGGGAGGAAAGAGATAGAGGGATCAGTTGCAGTGATATTAAATAAACTGCTTCAGAAACAGAGATGCAGAATTATAAACCCCAGGAGAAAACTCCTTTTTTTCTGCCATTAATCCATTCAGGCACTCATGTGCTATGGTGCACTGGTCTTGGTTCATAGTTAAATAGCTTGATTCTTGCCTCCAAGTCCCTTGCCAGATTCCTCTTTCTGAGGTCTGACGTTAGAAAAATGCTCTGGCCTCCCCAAAGCCTGGCTAGCCTGGCTAATTAAGCTCATGTTCCTAGGAGTGACAGACAGTGACAATCTGTTTGTCTTGTGTAAGGCTCCATCACTTTCTCGGATTAGAACTGTGTCGATGTATTGATGGCTCTAGTCAGGGAAATCCACTCTGATGTAAACACAGCCACAGCACACAGAGAACATACTTTCTCCCTGAGAATATGGCTCTAGTCTCAGTGAGACCCAGAGGTCAGCAGTGCGGCCATGCTGGGGTGTCGATTCTTCTGCCGACAAGCACACAGCGTGAGATTTGAAGCCAGGTCAAATGGGCTGGAACCAAATATCTGTTCTGTGTGTTCTTGGTTAGGTGACAGGTTGATAGTGGCTTCAAGCTTCTGTGCTTCAGCTTCCTTAACTCAAAAGCTGTGATCATTCTGTCTTACGATCTCCCTGAAAGAGGTAACGAACACATAGAGAGTTCGCAGGGTGATCGCCAGCACAAAACAGGTATTAAAATGTGAGGGGCACAGTGAAAAGAGTCATATTGCCATCAACTTCCTCACCACCATCCTCAACGGGCAGACGTCAGGATTCCTAGGTGCCCCTTGGGGATCCATGTGTGGGTTTCAGCAAAGATCCTCTTTCTCAGACTTCAATATTTGCCCATCCTGGAGGCAAAGGAGAGCTTGCTTTAGAGATTAGCGTGTGAGCCAATTTTAAATTTCCCGTGTTGGAAATAAGGCTTCTAAATAATGACTGGAGATTTGAATATCAACATTCCCTGGAGAAGAACTAGCCAAATGGCATTCTCTATTGCTTTCAGCAAATCCAATTAAGGAACAGCTCAGTTTACAATGAATCATGGGAGGGGCCTGTGACAAGAGCACTGATGAGGGATGAAGAGAACGATGATCTAGTCAAGCTAACACTCATAATTAATATTTGCACTACTCAGTGCAATTTAAAACACATTTCATAATAACAACCCTCACAAAAACCCTACAGGCGTACGTTATTGCTGTTTCCCAGAACCTAGTCCCTTGTTGAGCCCTGCTGACTGTATGTCTTCATTATATCTAGAGCCAACCCATCTTCTGCAGAACCTCAGAATGACTCCTGGATCAATGTTCTCACCTCTAAGCTAGAGCGTTTCCAAACTCATGTTCACACAGCTCTTTCTTGATTCCTACCATCCGTGCGTTATCTGCCTTCACGCTATCACATTCTCTCGCTCTACTTCACAACCATGGCCATCCCATGGTGCCATATGAAACTTGTGGAATTCTATGCTTCAAAATTAGTCAAACATATCTTCCTTCTCTTTCTCTCTTCCTTCTGTCTGTCTGTCTGTGTGTGCTTGCATGTACGCATGTGTACACGACGAGCACAACTTGTGGGAGTCAGTTCTTTTTTTTCCAGCTGGGTTCTAGGGACTGAACTGAGATCCCCAGCTCAGGAGCAGGTGTTTTTACCCACTTCGCAATCCTGTCAGCCTCTTCTCCACTCCTTTGTAGTGTTCTTTGTTGGGCAGGTTCTGTCTCCCGAGTCTCCGATTCAAACTTCAGTAGGCAAAGCTGCCTCAGCAAGGGCGAAGAGGAACACAGCATCCTTTACCCACCCCTTGATCCCTGTTGCATCCCCTCCTCTCTAATCCACATAGTCTGTGAAGCACAGTTTGAAGTCTGTGTGGTCAGGAGAGTGAAGTTCAGCATCCTCACATAGGAAGAGAGCCGGTCATCAACTCACTAGCTTCCCCATCACATCACAAAGGCATCCTAGCAGAGCGGGTGTCCTGTTGTACGGAACTGATCTGATCCTCCGAGGGAGAACGTAGGAGAAGCCGAATGGAGAATGACCAATGTGCCGGCCTTCTAACCTTTGTTTAAAACAAATGAAACCCTTGCTTTCTAGTGGAATGAAATATTCATGCTCACACTGCTGACTTTTGCACAGGTCGGGTTATTTTTCAACATAGTGCAACAAACATCGTGTCCTGTGTAATCTTTTGACTTCTCCCTCCTTTAGGCTGTTTTATCTTGTACCAGCAGTTTTCATATGAATTTAGGCTTCAATCTGATTATATTGTATGACTGGATGGATACTGGCATGGCCTCTTTGGGGAGTCTCTATCTCCTGTTAGACTTTACAGAAAATGTACCTCACTTATCTTTCGGTCACTCTTTGAGGCCTGGCACACAGTAGGTGCTCAACAAACATTTAATAAGCTGAGTGTGAGGCTTTATTTCACACAGAAGTGTTAACTAAGCGACATGCTGAGGCCAGGACTTGCAGGATATTAGTGTCTACACTGCAGCAGATCTGAAGGGACACATGTCTCCTCAAGGACTGCCCTGCATGAGGTAATTTTCTTACCAAGGAAAGAGATTGCAGATATGGCAGATTCCATGTTAATTTTGAAGTCTCCATGACAACATGATAGTGTACGCGAGGGGAGGATTAAAGAAGCCATCAGAGTGGGATACAGGGCTTTGTGGAAACCGAAAGCTATAGCCTTAGTGGTCTGAACTTTGGACCAATATAATCAATGCGTAAGAGCTATAAACAAATACTAGATGGCCATCATAGAAGCTGCATAGTTTCTAGGATAAGCCCAATCTTGACTTCGGTAAAATATTGATATCTGATCTTAAAAGAGAGCATAGAGAGCCAAGGTAGAAAGTTGCCCTTGGTGGAGAAAGCATAAAGAGAAAGAAAACTAACAGTGCGGTGCAGTGAACTCCAAGAGGAGATACTAAAGTCAGACCGTATGCATGCTGTAGGCACTAGGAGAACATACGAAATTAGACAGTATGCATGCTGTAGGCATACAAAATCAGACCATATACATATTGTAGACAGCAGAAGAGCATATAAAATCAGACAGTATTCATGCTGTAGGCACTAGGAGAACATATGGAATTAGACAGTATACATGCTGTAGGCATATAAAATCAGACCATATGCATGCTGTAGACAGCAGAAGAGCATATAAAATCAGACAGTATGCATGCTCTAGGCACGAGGAAAACATATAAAATCAGACGGTATGAATGCTGTAAGCACTAGGAGAGCATATAAAATCAGACAGTATCCATGCTGTAGGAATATAAAATCAGACAATATGCATGGCGTAGAAATATAAAATCAGAGAGTATGCATGCTGTAGTCACTAGAAGAGCATATAAAATCAGACGGTATGCATGAGGTTGCCACTAGAAGAGCATACACTTTGGGGACAGAAAAGTTCCCTCAGATTCAATCTTTATCTCCAATGAACAAATATTCATAACCTTCTTTACTGCTTCTTCTGGCTCCTTCCTCTTGTTTTTATCCACTCACTAAATGGACACATGCAAACATCTTCACTGAAGAACTTATTCTTGAGTCTACCCACACAGAAGCAGATTCACACCCTCGTGTAGCCTTGACTGACAACGGAGCCTGGAGTTTATGGATCCAGTGGCCCCTGCGGTGTACCACACCTGCCTGCCACCTGCTCAGCATTTTACCAGAGAGCTGTGGCAACTCTGCTGCCTCTGCACAGAAGGCCCTAAGGACTGGAGAATAACAGCCCAGGAAATCACCTCCAGCTGACCTGAGTCGCTGGGTCTCAGAGGAGATAGCTCTCAGAGGGCTGTCTCTCACAGAGGCATTTGAATAGGGGTGCCAGTACAAATAGGTTGTTTCTTGCCCCTAGTAGCATCAGGCTGGGAAATGTGTGTTTTCCCAGGCTTCACCCCTTTCCCGGCCTGTTTCCCTGTTCCTCAAGAAATACTTTCTGGGATCATCTACTTATCTGCTTGTACATTTCCAGGGTTTGTATAGCAAAGGGAATCCAAACTTAGCGGTCTCAATTTTTCTTCTCTCATCACAGTTGCAAGTTGTTAAGATTATATAGTCATATTCATGCAAAGCAATTAGCATAGGACCTGGCCCATTTAAATGCTTAAAGCCTTTTGACTAAGCATTGTATGGTGTTGTTAAGAGATCCCCAGGGCCTAGATATTCCAGATTCTTTCTTATGGGGTATAGAGGAGTAAATAGCAAGATACCAATCTCTAATAAGAGAATTCATAGTCTCGTTTAGAATATATTAGTTATAGTGCTACAGGATGTTATAGGAAAGAGCTGTTATGACACAGGAGAAACATAGAACTCAGTTTACATGAAGAACTCAGAGCATCTTTCATAAAAAGCTAGCATTTATCCTATGATAGGAACTGGTCAGCAAAGTGTATGCATGTGTGAGTATGCATGTGTGTGCATTTTCGTACACGTGTGTCTGTGTGTACATGTAGGTTATCAAAATAACTCTAGGTGGCATAAGTTGCATATTTAAAGACATTAAGGTTCACAACAGTCTTTAACTCTAGGCTCAATCCCCTCTTCTGGCCTCTACAGATACAAGTCATGCACGTGGTGCACAGATAAGTATGCAGGAAAAATACCCATGACATAAAATAAAAAAGAAAAATGGAAGTAAGCAGAAAGCGTGGTGGAAGAGAGCAGAGGGGGAGAGAGATGGAGAGAGAAAGAGGCTAAGAGTGAAAAAAGCAAAAAGAATAAAAGCATCATTTGCTTTCTTTATCCATTGACCAAGCAATCAACTGATTCAATCACTATTTCAGTTTTTCTTCGTTTGTTTGGTGTTGGGTTTTCATACTGGAGAAAAAGGCAGATGCCTAGGAAGTAAACCTTCCCTTGAGAGGGTTTCCTTGCGAATCCAGTGACACGCATTCTTGCTTCATTAAACTTGCATCTCATGATTTGAAATCAGATCAGGCAAGGTCCCTGTCCTGCAATTTTGATTACCCAAAAGACAGAGTTTCTCTAGCTCCAGGGCTGATTGCGCCACCTTGAGGCAGGGTCTGCTGACAGGGTGCACCCCCACGCCCTAGGAGTCCCTAGGGGAGCATCCTGGGGAAGTAGTCTCTTTTCCCCTGTTCTGATTTGACGTCAGCACTCAACACACACCCGCCCCCTCAATTCTGGGTTTTCTATCAATCTCCTCTATGGCAGGAAATGTACGCTCTCAGCGATTTACCCAGTCAAGACCACTGTTGAAAGCTTGAGCAATCTTCCTCCTTCCAGCCTGTGCCCTGAAAAAGCCATAAATCACATGGCTGTGGTAGAGGTGGATTAGCATTACAGGGAACAGCTCTTTGAACTCTTAGAAAGGAAACTACTCAATACACACTCATTATTATTATTGCTTCTGGCCACAGACACAGGGGCATCTGAGAACCCCTACTTTCAAATGGTTTCTCTCTCTTTTTGAGTGGTTGTAATGAAACTTCGCTTACAGTTACAGCATGCTACGCCACCTCAGTTTTAATGTTGAATAACTTCAAGAGCTAATGACCACTGGATCCACCGCCGCTCAGACATCATCAAGAAGACATATGTTTTATTCTTAATTGGGTGCTATAGATTATTTCTCTCTTTGGTGTTACTGGAAAGGGGTATAAGTGGATTTTCCAGAATGGTGCAATAAAAATAAAATTTGATTGATTGATTCAATAGCTCTGGCTGGGAGGCAAGCCTTGTGCAGTGCTGGGGAGGAAAGGCAGGATGCTCTAGAGATAGAGGGTGCCTAAGGGAGGACCGTGGAGCTGGAGGCTGTTGCTATCATTAGAGCAGCACACTCAGATGCTCAAGTCAAGCTGAAGGGCTTATTTTCCTTTACAAGCTTCATCTAGTGAGCCAAAATAATGAATTGTTGATGTATTGACAGAAAATTGAGTTTGCAAAAGCTGTCTAATAGGTCATGACTTGTTTTATGTTGATTGTTTATCTACAGACAATAATTAATACCTGATCATGGGTTGATTTCTAGGGGTCCTGGTTCCTATGAAATACATCAGCCAAGTCAGTGGGTCTTTGCGATTGGCAGGTGGTCATCACTGTAAGCCCCAGAATTGACACTGGATGTCTATTTCTGTATGACTCTATTTCTTTGAAAAATGTCCTATGGATTTCTGTAAGGTGTCCACGAATTCTTAAGAACTGAGAAACCCTACAGTGGGCATACTGTTTTTTTTTTTTGTTTGGATTTTTTCGAGACAGGGTTTCTCCGTAGCTTTTTGGTGCCTGTCCTGTAACTAGCTCTTGTAGACCAGGCTGGCCTCGAACTCACAGAGATCCGCCTGCCTCTGCCTCCCGAGTGCTGGGATTAAAGGCGTTTTAATACAGTAGGTGAAGCTAAAGTGACTCACTTGAGATGCCAATTGCTCCCTGAAAGTTGAAGCCGGCAAGATTTTGCAAAAGGTATTAGAATCATTCCTTTTAGAAGAGAGCAGCGTGAACACATTGGGATGGACTCCCATTTGTCCTCCAGGCCCCTTTCAGATGCCACTTCTCCTTCCAGTCTCCAGTGTCTCTCTACACATACGTAGTATGCAGGTATCTCTTTGTAAAACTTTATTCAGTGTGTATGAATGTTCAACCTGCATGGATGCCTGCATTGCTTGTATGGCTAGCCACTGTAAAGGCCAGAAGGGGGCGCTGACTGCCCTGGGATTGAGACCTTACAGATAGTTGTGAGCCTCAATGTGGGTGCTGAGAATCAAATGTAGGTCCTCTGGAAGAGCAGATGGTATGGCTAACCTCCGAGCCGTCTCTTGAGCCTGTGGGTGTTTCTGTTAAATGTCAGCTTTCTAGTGATGGCTAGCCATTTGTAGAAGCAGGAAAAGTCATTTAACATGCCTTCTGTATCTTAGTGCCAGGGAGACTCTTCAGTGCTTGGGCAAATAGGATAAGCAGTAACGATGCCCTGTGTGATAGAAACGGCATGACCAGAATCCGAAGAAGGCAGGTGGAGTGTTCTGGGCTGTGTATGTGGCTTTCACATCACACATGCAGCGACTCTGACAGATCAAGCCAGATAGGGAGATTTCTGTATATTGATAGTGAAAAATGAAGAATAAACCAGGAATAGTTGGATCCAAGAACTCATGCCACATCAAGCCATTCTCGGTATTTTCCTTCTCCGTTCCTCTGGTTATGTTGGTTTAGTGTGGGCCCACTAGAAGCAGAGGGCTTTTCCTCCTTGTTTGGTGATTGCAGAGAATCTATTTAGTAAAGGCTTCACAGCCACGACTTCTTTGAAATAGGGAGTGGCTTTCCCAGACAGGCAGGCTCAGTTTGCTTTCTTTCTAACCAACAAGAGGGAAAATCGAAGGTGCCAATTAATCCGCATCATATCACACAGCTAGGAAGAAAGGGGGCTGGGACGAAGTTTTTCCAAATGTGAACGTGTACATGGGGAACCCTCAGCTATGCTGTCATTTAGATTCTCTCAATTCAGTATTAACATACCGTTCTGAGTACCTGTCTTCCCAGCAGACAGAGAGGACAACATTGCAATTTCTTTACATTTATATATAATATATATTAATATACATTACTGCATATATGAATTCATATAGTACATATATCATGACATATATATAATTATACACAGACTAAGTATTTATATATAATTATACACACATGTCACTTGATATATTTGAATATTTCTGGCACATGGTACGTTGTCAATAAGTATTGACAATATCAGGTGTATAACTCTACATCCTAAGTATGCAAAACGAGACCAGGAATAAATCTCATGGAAGACCTATCCTACTACCTTAATTTTTATTTTGTAAACTTTCTTTCCTCTCATCCCCTTACTTATTTACTTATTTTATTGCCCTTTATTCGATTGTACTTCGTATCCTATTCCTACAAACATGCGTCCTCAGGAACAGCTATTCATTCATTCTTCTGGGAATCAGTACTTAGCACCTACACTGCGCTGGGCATTTATCTCTAGAGGATGCAGTAGCAAATAGAAGAGATCAATTACCTGGGCAAACGGCCCATGGTAGGGGCTTGTGTGTTTTGTTGGGAGAAATATGGGCAAAATAAGGTAATGGGAAGTGATAGGAAATGCATTTGAGAAAGCAACCAGCAAGCGGGAAATGTGGAGGCCTTGGGTCGCAGCATGTGTGAGCACCTTCGCATTTTAGCTGAGAACCATAGGGTCTCAGAGCCAATGCCTTGATCTTCTATATGAGGGATGGACACACTGAAGGGAACGCCGGGTAGGAGAGGTTCATCACTAGGAAACCTGGCAAAGGTAAGAAAGCTCAGATTGGGAGAGGGTCCTGAAGCTGTGAGAAGATGGATTGTGATGGAAAGAAAGAAATCCTGATGGGTTTTAAGCATCTGCGGGAAAGGGCAGATATTTAAGGTGTGCTTTTCTTAGTAGCCAGCATTCACTGGGCACTGTATTCCATACCCTAGTGCTATGATCACTTTGCACCCTTGTTTGATGCCTGTCTCTGCCTCTCTATCCTTTGGGTTCATTTGATTATTATTTTTTTAGTTTAGGTTATCACATTTATTGTACCCAACAGAAGGTAAAGGCTATGTCACTACACTACTGAGGACCAGAGAAGCGCACAGATTCAGTTCAGATGCAGCCTCCCCATCATGGTTCTGCCTGCCTCCTTTCTCGGCTGGACCCCCATCTCCGAAAACTCGCCTTTTGCCTTTCCGACCCCACATGGCCTGCTGTGCTCACACCCTCTCCCTGGAGCCCCTGCTCCTTCCCCAGTCCCATCTCCTCTTTCTAGCTTCCTGGCTTTGCTGTTCTTGTTGGCTGCTGACTCTTGTGTAGTAGATTTTGACTTCATGGATGCCGTCTCCCTTTTCTTACTCTGGATTAAGCAATTAAAACTAGTGAAAAATTCAACTGTTAAAATTGCCAGTCTCTCTAGTTTCTCAGAGGGGCTTCCCCACACTCCGGTTGTTTCTTGGCTCTTATATTCCTCCGATAATCACTCTGCCCTTCCAGCCTTGGCCTGCCTGCCAGCCCAGACCCCTGGGGGCAGATCAGCACCTCTATTCCTGGCATTCTTGCTCTCAGCGTTGTGTGTTTAATTATGGGGCGTACATTCGTTATGCATGAAGGAACAGGCAAAGTGATTTGCACTGCGCAGGAAAACTTAAAAACAAAAAGTTCTTTAATCAGGTCTCAAGTGGATGCTAGGAAAACAATAGAAGTTTTATGAAGTCCGGCTCTTCGAGGAAGAAAACCAGATGGGCTCGCTCAGTAGTTCTTCAGACATGGGCACACACAGAGTAAAGTGCCTTGGTCTCGGGAAGCGTAGGAAGACGCATTTGCTTTAACCGCAATATGCTGGCTGGCACAGTTGGTCTATAGAACAATAAACACTAAACATCCACCCCTGTATAAACAGCCAGTGCCTCCACCTGTAGGTCCAGCCTCTATCTGGCCAGACAGCAGTGCTCACAGAACAAAATACTATTGTTTGATATTTAATGATTTTCCTAGGCATATTCAAACGAATGGGCAGTATCTTTAGTAGGGTCTCAAGCAGTTCTTTATAATGAGTAAGAGCAGGGGCCAGGTGATGCTAAAATTAAGCCTCATAGGTAATGCCATTGGTGTCTTCAATGTATTCTTGACATTCCTCCCTTAGTTTCATAGTTTTGAAGACATGTATTGATTTGATGACAGAATCCCGAAGACTGGATCAGAAAGGCTAGCAGCTGTATCCAGGTAGCTCACAACTGGAGTATCACACATGGTAATGAAGACTGGCAACATGCTAACATCCACAAAGAAATGCATATGCTATGCTCCATGGACTTCCAGATATTCATGCAGCAGTGCAGCCCGAGTTTGGCTTTGTTCTTGAGAACGTAACTTGTAAAGGTCCCTTTGCCACACCTTGGTTTCCCCATCTGTATTCCCAGAGAAGAAGCAATGACTTCTCACGTTATTTCAAATTGAAATTTTCAAGAAGCATAGTGGCACTTTGAAACATAATTTCAGAGATAAACAGTAAAAAAATAAATTGATAAGCCTTTGGTCCCAAATGAAATCTCTTTAATGAGGTCCCAAGTTAAAAAAAAAAAAAGACAATTAAAAGAGCAAATAAAAAGTCTCATAAATTCAATAATGCAAAGACATATGCAGTCACAGCTGGGAGGGTAAAAACATCTTCTTCAGTTTCTAATCTTGCCAACTTAATAAAGGATAATCGAGTTTTGAAAGTGGCAGAAGGAATGGAAAATCAGAACAGACCAATAACCGAGAATCCCAGATAAGTCTTTACGAATTGGCTGTCCAAAACACATTAGATCCTGAGAGATTTAACAGTGATTTAATTCATACATTCAAAAAGTACCACATAAACACATTCATTATAATGCAGTCTGGAGTCTGAAGAAGGCAGAACCATCCAATTTGTTCCACAAGGAAGATTTGATTCTGATTCCCCAAGGTGATAAAATATTATGCAGAAAGAGTAAAATTAAACAAGGAAACAGTCCAAACCATGCATCTGTGTTCAATGCTTTAAATTAACTACATCAAAAAAGAAACTTACAAACCCAATGTTACTGATGAAATAATCTAAGAGGAATGCTTTCCATTTCAATAGAATGCAATGGGATAATATAATACGAGCTTATCAGCTCACCCATGATACAAAAGAAGGCTGTTTTTCATAGCTCCCAAAATATTTGATAATGTTTAATAACATATTCATTTTATGTGGAATAAAATAACTGTGTCTTAAGATGATAAATATTCTTATTTTAAGCTTCCAGAAAATGATGCTAGCTATACGGGTCCCTCAGTTTGAAATAAAACAATTCTGAGTACTGCACACACAGGCACACAGGATCAGGGGTTGTCAGCCTCGATGACAATTCTGAAGCCCACATAATTGTGAAAGTAGAATGACCTGCATCTCCCATTTGATGCAAAAACAACCAGACTTGACATACAGCTAGTTAGAATAAATGTTTTCACTGCTTTTGAATTATTACTATATAATGATGGCTTCATCTCCAGATATTGATGAAGTTTTTTTCGTTATTCTTTATTTTGTAAGATGTGGATATACCTTCATGTGAGCGTTCTAAATTCTACATAAAGAAATAGATAGCCCTCAGTAACTTCTATGCAACTCTGTTAGGTGCAGACTAGGCATGATTTGACAGCAAGGTCATTTTGTAAATCAGTACTAGGTGGGACTGGCAAGATATTTAATATAAGAAGCTGCAGTCATGAAACAAAGGCTGATGCTGCCTACAGATCTCTCATCACTACACTAATACAATGGTTCTGGACGGGGTTTATGCTTTGTTCATTTCCTGCTCACTGCCTAATACAGAAAAGGTAAACAGAAGCATCTTTGAAAATTTAAATATGCTGAATGTTATGGTGTATACCTTTATTCCCTCTACTTAGAAGGCACAAGGAGGGGCTTCTCTATGAGTCTGAAGCTGGTCTGGTCCACATAGTGAGATCTAGGCTAGCCTACGCCATGTAGTGAGACTTTGTCTCTCACAACAACAGAGTAAACGAGGACCTGCAGAGACAGATCAGTGGATAGAGCGTATGCTGCACAGTATGAGGAAAGCCCAGCTCCCATGTTAATGCTGGTGGGTATGATGACCTGAAGCAATTGCAGCAATGGAAAGGTGGAAATGGACGATCCCCTGAGCAAGCTGGCAAGTCTTCTTGCACATAGGTGATCTCTGAGTTCCACTGAGAGATGTTGCCTTGGTGAATAAGGTAAAATGCAATCAAGGAAGAATCTTAACATCATCCTATACACACACAGATACACAGACACATACACATAGACACACAACCGCAGAGAGAGACATAGAGACATATATATGTGTGTGTGTGTGTGTGTGTGTATGTACACACTTGTGACCCCGACACCTGAACCCACACATGTGAACATGTATACACACCACACAGATATACAAATGAATGGTGTAGGAGGTCCTTGTTTCTATGTGTTTCTTCTATTGATTGATGAATAAAGAAATGGCTTTGGGCCTGGTGACATGGAAGAACTCAGGTAGGTGGGGAAACAGAACTGAATTCTGGGAGGAAGAAAGCAGAGTTACACATCCTCCCTGAGACGGACGCTGATTCCCGGTAAGCCACTGCCACGGCAATATACAAATTAATAGAAATGGGTTAAATCAAGAAGTGAGAGTTAGCCAATAAGAGGCCAAGCAGTGATTTAATTAATACAATTTCTGTGTGGTTATTTTGGTGCTAAGGTAGCCGGGCAGCCAGGATGAACAAGCGGTCCTCTCCCTTGTAACAAATTAAGGTAACTAATGTATCTATCACCACAAATACTTGCTGTTGTGAAACACTTACAATCCTCTTTTCTGTCTATTTTAAGTCATCATGTACAATATTATATTGTTATTACTTCATTCACTCTACTATGCAATACTAAACCAGAACTTATTTCTCTTTTCTAATTATCACTTCTGCACCAGTTGGCTAGCTCTCATGTTTCCCCAGCTCTTTCTTTCTAGGCCCTTCTATTCTGCCACCAATTTCTAAGAACACAAAGCTATTCTGCAAATTAAATACAATGATTATATCAAAGAGATATCAGTCCTCCTATGTTTAACACAGCACTGTTCATAAAAAGAATTAATTGAAATTTCTGTTGACACATGAATGCATAAAGACAATATGGCACACAAATGAAATGGAATACTGTTCAATAACAAGAATGTTGAAATTCTGCCATCAGATGTAACACAGATAAATGCATAGGACACTGGGTTTAGCAAAGTAAGTCATGTACATACAAGCAAATACCTTATATAATGTTGTCGGTCATATGAACAAAGTAGAAAGTTGATTTTATAGAAGAAGCCCATTGTTTTAGATAAAGTCCCAAGGTCATCTCTTTTCCAGACTTTTTTTTTTTTTCGAGACAGGGTTTCTCTGTGGTTTTGGAGCCTGTCCTGGAACTAGCTCTTGTAGACCAGGCTGGTCTCGAACTCACAGAGATCCGCCTGCCTCTGCTTCCCGAGTGCTGGGATTAAAGGCGTGCGCCACCACCGCCCGGCTTTTTCCAGACTTCTTGTTTAAAGCTTTTCACCTTTGTTTGTCTTTTCCAGAGCAGCTATAAGCATCACACATCCCTCCCCGATATCCTCTATCACCTCTCAGGTCATTTAACTACAATTTACTAAGTGGCTGCTGTGGCTCGTATGGTTGAGTACTGTGCTAAGTCTCAGGACTAAAAGGAAACTAACAAGCAAAGACCTAGCACTCAAGGGTTCCTAGGGATGGAAAAACACAGCACTGCACCTTCTCAATCTGTAGAAATATGCACAGGGACTTTTATATGTGCAATCTACAGTTGTGTGCCTTTCACAAAGATGCTCAGATTGAAAAGAAAAGTGAAAGGTGAACCAGAGTTAAGCAGGCAGAGCTGGCAGAAGGGAGCCAAGAGCCCTGCCAGCCTAGACAGAGGCCAGCAGCAGTGTGAGCATGAGGACCACGCCAAGTGTATCGAGGAATTTGAACTATGATGCAAAGGAAGTAGGGTTTTGATGGAGGACATCACAGCTGGCGTGGTTATTGACCGTGCTTCAAGATCATCTCAAGGTGACAATATCCACAGACACGTTACAAGCATGGAATGGAACTTGCTTTCTCACAGGAATATGCCGATTCTGTGCCTGGCTTGTCTAATTCATCCTTTGAATGCAGCCTGCTTTGACTGCATGCTGCTTGATGAGGTTAATACGCTCCACTTTGCCTTGTACATCACCCAGCCCTATCTAAGTATGGTCCACTAGTGAACAAGCCCCATGTCTCTGGCAGCAAAACCCTAAATTGTCTTTAAGACCCTTTAAAAATAATCTAAACTTGAACACATTTCCCCAAGGAGTCGTGTGCACGTTGGAGTGTGCCTCCATGCACTAAAGTAGGCTTCATCTGAGCCGGCCTACACCAGCCATCTCTTGCACTCAGCCTTTGCAGTGGAGAAGAGCAAAGGTGAGCTGCCAACCTGTGGAGCTGCCAAAGATGAATAGCTAAAACTGGAC
This sequence comes from Microtus obscurus, assembly GCA_963919715.1. Classification (NCBI taxonomy): domain Eukaryota; kingdom Metazoa; phylum Chordata; class Mammalia; order Rodentia; family Cricetidae; genus Microtus; species Microtus obscurus. The sequence continues at coordinate 26,212,836 of CAWTZC010002521.1, forward strand.
CAGAACAGGCCAAGCTGCTTCCCTTTGTCTTAGAATAATTTTGAAAGGTGAGTAGGATTATTTTCACCCATAAGACAAAGCAACTGAGACCCAGAGAGCTTAGAATCCTATGGGCAGACCGCCAGATCTCACCTTGTTCTCTCCCATCTCTACTAGCTTAAACTACAAAACCCCAGCCACTCAAGGAAAGAGTGCTTGCCAGCAATTAACCTCCGTTCTCACTTGCTGGGTGGCACCTCTCCACCCCTGCCATCTCAAATACAAACGCTATCCTGCAGAACTTGAATTCCCCTAGGGCCCCCAGAGTCCCCTCTTGGCTTTTCCTCTTACACAAATATTCTGCTGACAGACCGAACATTCCATGTCTCATGCCCGAGTTCCCAATTCTGACAGCGCCGTCCTATTTGTGTGAGAGAAATCAAGCAGCTGAAAGGCAGCCTGCTTTCAGAGACGGAGTGGAGACCTGATGGATTCGACAGAAGTGCCTAACAAAGTGTATTTATGAATATTATCAGGACGAATGCCTCCCGGAGCTGCAACCATCACCTCCTAAAGTCACATCGTGGAGACACTTGGAAACAAATTGGGTTTAAAACCTGATTTCCCATCAGCAAGTAATGGTCGCACCTTCAGCCAGCTTTCTATTGTGAGACAGCATATGCCTCCTGCCTTCACTGTAACCCCTGAGGCAAAAAGGAGAAAAACATGTGTGTGTATGCGTGTGCGTATATAATTGGGGGCTGTGTTTAGATGAATAAACCATATATGATCTGTATGTGTAAGGACTCAGGTTCAATCTTCAGTACTCAAATAAGCAAACAAAAGTAAACTACTGACTTCACAATTGCCTGATTTTTCTCGATTCATCAGGCAAGCGCTTTTTGCATGTGTGTGAAGATGTGTGTGTCTGTGTTATGTCTGCATGTATGTGTATGTGTGTGTAAGTTGTGCTCATGTGTGCCTGTCTGTGCAAGGCAGAACTGTACACATGTGTGGAGGACAGAGGCTGACCCTGCTGTCTTTCTCCAAAGCTGACCACCTTATTCTCACTGAATGTGGAGCACAGGGTTTTGGCTAGGGCTGGCCAGCAAGTTCCTGGGACCTGCTTGTCTCCATACTCTCGGTGCCGAAGTCACAGATGTGCATCCCTATGCCTGACTTTGCTTGCTGCATCTGTACCTAGACTGTGAGCATTTGGGGATCACGAGCAGGCTCCGTGGATTTTTCACTGTCAAATCTAGCACAGGACATCCCTGGGCACTACGACATGAAACCAAACTACTACAACGCAAACTCCGCAGACTCTTTCCATCCAGGACTGAGGCAGAGAACTGAACTCCTCCTAGCTTCCATTTCCTGCAAGGTCAAGTCCAACTTTTCCAGGACAAGAGATGGTGGCGAGAACTAAATTGTCTCATCCCTTTTATTTTTAATGGAGATATGACATTGATGTCATTGGCATTCTCTTGACGGTATGTACCATTCCATTGATGAATTTTATTGACTATGAAGCATTTGACATGCTTGCCTGGGGATCAACATAACTTCTGTCATTTGAACACTTCCTCCCCTCTTGTCATGACTCTAAGATCATTAGCTTCCTTCTAACAAGAAGGCAGGAATGACTTCAGTTATTTCACATAATACAGCCTGGGAATAGTCAGTTAGGAATCGGATGCTAGGCTTACACCAGTTTTAACCAATAAATACGCCCTAAAGTTGAGCGGTAGGCAGTCTCTGGGAGCTGGTAGGGAGGCAGGAGCTTAAGGCTGCGCAGGGAAAGCAGTACCATATCCTTGCTATGCCCTGTCAAGCTGCATCCATCGTATTAGGTTAGGAGTGAAGATGTTACACGATGTGACCAATGGGATCAGAAGCAATAACAGCACCTGTCAGCCAGTGCTTTCCTGATGATGCCGGGATAAAGAGAATGCCTGCCAGAGTTCCGGGTGGAGGAAATCTAGTGTGGAAGATTGAGAGAAACGGCAACCGTCCCGTATTTATAAAAGAGGTAGGTGCTGGTGAGGAAACTGTAACATGCTTTTATTTCCCAAGGATTATTTTAAGGTTTTGTTAGCAAGCTGCAATATCTACAGACTTTTTAAAAATAGACCAGGCATTCCAAAACCTTGCATACAGCATTCTAGGAGTTGGGATCTCTCTCTCTCTCCCCCTCCCTCCCTTCCTCCCTCTCTCTCTCTCTCTCTCTCTCTCCCCCTCCCTCCCTTCCTCCCTCTCTCTTTCTCTCTCTCTCCCCCTCTCTCCCTGTCTGTCTCTCTCTCTCTCTTTCTCTCTCTCTCCTTAAAAGTTGAACCATAAGGGAAATTTTCTGGTGCCTTTTGGTTCCTTGGAAGGGAGGAGGGGTAACTAATCAGCTATGCACAAGTGTGGAGCCAATAAAATAAATTAAAGAATGAAAGTACCTGGTACCAAGACAGAGGTGATTGAATAAAGACATGCGTCTTTTGGCAGTGAGTCCCTGGGGCTGGCAACGTGGAGCAGATGAACCCCCTAATGGTGGTCATCATGAAAGAGATGCAGTTCAGCTCCTTCCTGAGCCAAATGTGTATCACTTTGAATGGTATGCTAACATAGATGATAGATAGATAGATAGATAGATAGATAGATAGATAGATAGATAGATAACACCTACAGATAATCCAAGGGAAGAACATTTAAATATGGAAGGTTTCTTCATAGAGTACAACCTCACCCACTTATAACAGTGATACTCTCCGTATCTGTGACTGGCCTTTGCTGCTGAATTCCTAACTACTCATCAAGCTTTCTCTAGCCAGTTGCTCTAGCTACACCCATTTGACAGATACGGATCACACACACAAGTACAAAGACATAGACTCAAGATGTGATGGGTGCAGATGGGCATCAGCTTGGATTTTCCTCATTTGTTCAACACCAAAGTCAAACAAGATGCTATGTAAGGGCAATGATGATGCAGGGTCATCAATGGGAGAGGTCCATGGAGAAGCATGTTGCAGAGCCAAATTGCCTGTTCAAATTTTTGCTCCCTAAGTTCTTCACTATGCAAACATGAGTTTATTGAACACTTTGTGCACATCAGTTTTATTGCCTGCAAGGGACCTTGACATCAGCACCAGTTGCGTTTGCATTAGCATCCCATCTAACATACATGTGTCTAAACTGTGTGAGTCACTCCTGGAACATGACAATCTGTACACATTCATTAGTCCTGTGATACCTGAGCTTTGACTCTGCCTCCACTTTTCTGTCTTAAGTGAAGGCAGACCTTTCCCCTGAGACCTGCAATTTCTATTGGGCTCTAACTTTAATCGTACCAGGGCAACTCTCTGGAACTTTAACTTGGCGCATTGTGGCTTTGGATACTCCTGTAAGACTCGTCTGTGAAAATCTTGGCCTGGCCTTAGTCTCCTAGGCAAACTGCATTTTTGAATCCACACCTGGATTTTACTGTCCCGGTTTAGCTGGTGGGAGGTAGAGAACTGAATATAGATCATCAGTTTGTGGGTTCTTGACCTAATTCATATCTTGGCTCCTTCCTCCTAAAGACTAGCTATTCCAATCAAAAGGACGAGCCTAAGACTGCTCCCCAACAGCCTAAAGCACAGGGAAGCTGCTGAGTAAGCGTTTTGAATGGCTGTCCTTTTATAGACCTAGGAACGTTAGTCATTAAGGACCTTGAGCTACAGGCTCTGTATTCTGTGTATGGGGTGACGCATTTGCCCTTTCCTGGGGGCAGAAGGGAGAGGAACGTGGTGGGCAAATCATGCATAGCCCATTGTGTTATTTTTGACTATTTAGGTTACCTACGAGCCTTCCTACCCTGAGCCTTAGCTCGGCCTCGTAAGCAAGGCCATGGGCCTGTTTTGCATGTTTGGATTCTGAATGAAATTCACCAGAACGAGCTTTTAGGAAACAGAATGAACAGTAGCAAATATTGCATCTGTGGGTTGGAGTCACGTGTGGGAAGTATGATCCCGAGCCGTGGTTCCACAGGACACCTGGACTTCACAAAACACCACGATCTCGCACAGCTTCAGCACAAAGAACACACTCAATCCCCAAAGCCCAACTAGGTGAGAGTTTAATGAGCAGAAAATATGAGCATATATTGCTAGGTATAAGTGCAACTGAAAACCAGATCAAGTATCCAAACCTATATGAAAACACACATCATCGCTGGAGGCTGACCGTCAGAATCTTTCCATTACCATTGCTGGCTAATTTTTTTTTTTCATGAATTTGGTCATTGGCAAGTGCACACAGAAGACCAAATAAGAAAGAGTCCCAAATTCTGAAGAGAAGAAGTTTTAAAATGATAAAATTTCATCCGTTACTGTGAAAGAAATATTTTGACAGGATTTGATTTTTTTTATGGAGAAAATTTCAGAAAAAGCAAGCAAATGATAGTATTTTTTTTTTTTTTTGCCTTAGGTTAAGAAAGTGTTTCCCAGGAGAGAAAATGGATCCACTCAAACCCAGCAGATTGGCGCATTTGATGTCAGCCACCTCTGCACACATGGACAGAGCCCACTGCGAGACAGACAGTGATGTAGGCACATTCCACCCTCTAGGATTTTACACAACACCACACAGACTAGCATGACCCCTGCTGTCTACGGTTGCTTCCCTTCCATCTTGCAGACAAACACAATCTTGAAAAACAACAGCATAAAAAAGTAGTCAAATTTTTAAGTGTAGAAAGACACATATATTTTACCTTAATTAGCCAAGCCCGCCGGTGTCTAAGAAGAGCGACATTATCCAGGTGTCTCAGGTGCTGCTGTTTACCCTGGGAACAACAAAAGGCAACACAGAGCTTAAAATCTGCTGATCTATATGTGGAGAAGGGAATATGTGGGTGGAGGGATGGAAAAGGATTCTTTGTCTTGCCCAAAATGAAGCAAACTATTGTTCATCTTCATCTTCCCTCCTTCTAAGGATATTTGTAGGCAGGAGTTTCTGATCTACCGGATTACACAAGGATTATTTCATAGAAGATTTTGGGCTATCTAGAATAGTCATTTTGGAAATTGAATGGATTCCTAGAGGGGAGGGCCTTTACGTGGAGCAAGAAAAAAAAGGTTCAAACCAAAAATTAATTGGTCAAAGGACTGGACACATGGCTTAGCAGTTAAACAGTGAAGCTGTTAAAACAGTGTTTGCTGTTAAATCATGATGACCAGAGTTCAGATCCCAGAACACAGGTATTGAGCCGGGCATCCAAGCAAACACCTGGAACCCCTATTTTGTAGAGGAAGAAACAAATAAATTACTTGGGTTTGCTAGCTTCCCACCAACCCAAGATAACACAAGTTCCAAATTCAGGGTGAGCCCCTGTTTCAAAATAATAGGTAGAGGGAAACAACCTGAACTCTCTTCCAGCTTCCATGCATGTATAGGCATGTGTATACACACCCACACATACATGAGACAATCACACACACATACACTCACACATATACACTCACACACACAAACACATCTGAACACATTAATCTTTAAAGTATTTTAGTAAAATTATTACCCAAAGTTTCCTTGTCCATGAAATGGAGGTAATCATAGAGAAACAATAACATAAAACTTGGCTTTATGACAATTATTAAGCCCATGCACAGAATTCCCCAGTATCACTCTATTCACAGCAAACAGTACACACGTATTCCTGATCCTCTATCCTCCCCCCCATCTCTATCCTGCCCCCATCTCTCCACTCATCCTTGAGCAACTGCTCTCAGCTTCTCATCAGTGACATCCCCTTGATGTCTAACTGAGAAAAAAAAAAAACAAAACAAAATCAAACAAACAAAAAACCCTTCAGGGACTTCAAACCCACTGCTTTGAAGGTGGAGAAAACACGATGACATCAAAATGTCCACGCCTTGGATGTTCTGGGTGTGTGGTCTGTGCACTCATAACGAATAACTGCATGTTTGTAATGTGACACCAATCATTTCTTTCACCCTCACAGGGACATATTTTACAGAGGCTCCAGTAGCAGGACAAAGGATGGAGAAGTTAAGAGCCTTTTGTCTGACCGCACAGCCCCTAGGAGGCAGAGCTGCTACGCAAGGCCATTGTGCATGATGTTCTTCATCACAGTCCCGCACAGCAAAGGACAGCAATGGCTTCATGGAGGCCGCAGAATCCTTTCCAGGTTTTCTTTTTCCCCTTCCTCGGCTTCTTTATTCCTATCACTCATCTCCTTTCTTTCCTTCCTTTTTCTCCTTCCTTTCTTCCTTCCTTCTTCCTCCTCTCTTCCTCATTTTCTTCCTTCTTCCTCTTTACTTTCCTTCAGTGTCTTTTAACCTTCTATTTTACTGTTTTATTTATGTTGATAGTTTTTTTTTTCCTTTGATAAACCAGGACCAACTGTGCATTATTGCAGAATAGCGGGGCTCTCTCCTCTAGGGCTCACACCTTTATTTTAACCCTTTAGCAATGCTCTTTCACCGTAGTCTCTTAATTTTTTTGAAAATTGTATATTTTCTCTGTAAAATGAGTGCCTTAGATGACACTGAAACCCCTTTCCAGCTAATCATTCCTGTAACTGGCTGTGTGGAGAGCAATGTTAGATCATGCTCTTATGAGATCTTCGTGGACACAGAAGACTTACTGCTTCATAGAGAAAGTTGTTGGCTTTAACTACAATTAGAAATTCAAATTTCCAGGAGGAGACACTTATACACAGTCTTTAAAGAGCTGACAAATGAGGAAGTTGAAATTCAAAGATGATGTCTACTCTACCTAAGGTCATACAGCAGAGGCATAAACAAAATCCGGTACTTCATTCGTGTGTCTCTAAAGCCCTTGCCCTCTGTGTGATACTAAGCCTACTAGAAAATGGCATATAGAAAACTGATTGATTCAAATCAAGTTCACTTATATGAAGTCTGACTCAAGTTTACACGAATAATAATAAAACTAATTTATAGCGTGAGCTTATTATATGTGTGAGCCAGAAAAGTCACAAGTTGACATGTGTTCTGTTCCTCCCAGGAACACAAATATGCTGTGGTCATCCTCTGTGCACAGGTGTAGGATTTATTACACCAAAACTGAGAGTTCTTGCCCAAGTCGCAGATCCTGTGAGCAAGGAATCGGTGGCTTCAACTAAAACCAACTAAACTTTCCGTGAGTCAGCTGATGTCCCCAGGCATCTGGGGGTTTGGAATGCATTTTAAAGGTAATAACCATCGTTGTGAATACCGGGCAGGAACACTGACAGGGCTCCTGTCTATGATGGTTAGCTATGAATACATCCTGGTCAGTTAGTAATCCACAGACCTCACCACTGAGAAGAGAGAGACCTCTGACAAAGGATTGTCAGAGTCGGTTGAGAGCCTGCTTTTTGTACTGTTTCCCTGTTAAAGCCACTAGCCATTGTCATTCAATGTGACAATAAGGAACGAGAAGACAGAGTGTATTTCAGGGATCCTATTTGTCACTGAGATCCACACAGAGTGTCCTTCATGCCTGAAGTCAGCCTGACATCCTATGCTCCCCCTGCTTCTTCATCAGGGGAACTGAGCTTCAAGGAGAGAGCAGGAAAAAGGAGAGAGCAAAAGCAGGAAAGATGTCACGTTTGTTTAGTTGTTCCCAGACTCATGGAGGAAAACAAATGTATTAGGGACCCATTCCAAACAATAAAAGCAGCCCCAATGAGAAGGACGGAGCAGGCAGGCAAGTGTATTTGGCTCCTGCCGGGGTTAGTTTGTGTATTCAAATTACACCGTCATTTAGATTTATTTCATCTAGAACCTGGCTGCCAAATGAGCATATTGATTATCTGTCATGGATACATATTTCTCAATTAAAAGCCGTCAAGTCTTGTAAAATCTCAACCCTGTCAAGATCAGCTAGCGGATCAACCAGTGCCACCGAGAGAAATTACATTTGTTGTGTTTTATTGAACATCAGCTACAAGGCTGGCACACAACATATTCCAACTCATGGAAATGTCACAGCCCCCTTCAAGATAGATATCATTCTGTTTCCATCTTTTTAAGTGAAGAAACAGACTCAGAAGGGCTAGAAATTTTCCTCAAGGCCATGCAACTTGGACATAGTGGAGTGAGATTGGAATCTTCTGTTCACCATGTCCAGGGCTCACCCTACACACAGGCAGTAGGAATGGGTTTTGTTGCCACAAAGTTTGGCTCAAAGAGCCAGATATATCAAGCACAAACTCGGAGACACGGATGGAAGATTTTTATATTCTGTGCCTCAGTTTCCCCTCTGTAAAATCAGAGAATGAATAGCTCATAGATATTTCAGTTTATGAGATCTATCTTAGAACATTCAGGCTGGAGTTTGATATAAGGATCACCTATTATTTCCACAGGCCCCTGATAGTGTGAAGGAGAAACTGTAAATCTTTGACCTGAGGAAACTTGCTACAGGCACTTTATACGTTCAAAGACTTTACAACAATTCAATTTTGCTCCCAGCATCCCAGTGCTCCAGGTCACACCACTGTCTCTCACTTTCTGGCTGAGATGTGGGGAACCACTGTGATAAAGCCGTCCCTGTGTGCTCAGACACGAATCCCCTTCCTACACAGAATAAACAGGGAAAGAACGCACTAGCTTTCCATTTATCCATGGGGCGTACATAGCTTGTATCCATTCTTCACAACTCTGGAGTGCCACGCGGTTGGCTCCGCTTTACAAATAAGTATGGCACTTAGGAGGTGACTGGTGCTCAGATTCGTACCTGGGATTTGAACTTGAATCTGAATCTCTCCCAAATTTGTATGCTGGTGTACAAATTGCAATATCAAACCACTAATCACGCCTTTCCCTCATCATGAATCCTGACTCTTTAGGGGAGATGCAGCCCCTAATAGCATCGCCTTTGCCTTTCATTCATTGAACACTTGGTTTATGAAGCATCTTCATATGACACACACATGCAGATGTTGGATGAAAACTGATGAGAACAACTGAACTTGTTTTTTTTTTCCCTTGCTCAAGGTTCACAGCTAATGGAGGTCTATATCACAGTCTGCTTATGCCATGCAGGAACTGATGAGCGTGCTGGAAGAGAGGAAACTGAGGGCAAACAGGCGAATGGCTGGCATCAAGTTTCTCTTGTAGAATGACATTTAAGGAGAGATGATGGACTAAGGGAAGTAACATGACAACCAAATAGGACGGAAGCAGAAGAATAGAGCAAGGCCCAAGAGAGGGGCCAGAAGAAAAGGGGCAGAGGGGAGGGTGTATGGTGGGATAGAATATTGGGGTTCTGAGTCCTACAGAAGTTTATATGGCCCTTGCTCAGTAACAGTTACCCTGCTATTCAAATAAATATCTTATGCTTATACAATGCTTCCTTTTCCAGACCATAAGCTGCTTAGGTAGCTAGGACTCTATGAAGACCGAGAACACGTTGACAAACGGAGTGCGCAAATGAATGGGTGAATTGCAGCTGTAACATTGTAAAGTTTTGTAGAAAATTTCTAAAACAGTAAACACACAAAGATGGAGATAAAGAAACCAATGCCTTTGTTCTTGGCACAGAATAAGAATCCATCTAAAATAGGTATTAAAATGCAGGTCTGTCATATCTATCAATAACAATTGTCCCCTTTAGCAGATTGGAATTTGGTCCGATGATCTGTATGCAACCTAATTCTAATCATAACTAACATGAAGTAGTTACTGTAAGTCCCACTCCGTAAGAAAAACAAAGTGAACAAACCCCAGAGCAATTAAATCTTGGATAATAATAATAACAATACCGAGAATGTCAAGATTTGAATCCAAGTCTTTGGTTTGGGTGGACTTCCTAAATGTCTTCCACATGCTTAATCATGTAAAACATTTTAAAATCCAACACCCAAATGGAAAACTAATAGTCATTGAAGAAAATCGTGTGAGAGTAACACCAAGGTAGAAACTCCGAGCTTTTTAACATTAGTGAATTCACAATAACAATAAAAGTTGATAGAATCCCATTGATAATGGTTAGAAAACAATAAAGTAAAAAGAAAGCACTCACATGTGTTAGCGAAATCTTTGGAGATGCCTTAATTTTAGTTTCCATTTTGTTGCTTGACGGTTACAGAATAATCAGTACAACAAAGAAAGCTACAGGTAGTGTGGTTTCCTAGAAGCAACACACTAATAATATGGGTAACAAACCAATATTCGTGTTTCCACACTTTTCTCATATACGGGCTCAGACTGACTCTGGATAAAAGGGCCTCTTTCCCTTCCTGATGTCTGAATGTCTCCCATTCATTCTGCAGTACCCATGCAATTCCTCATTCTGGGAAACATGATCTTCCAGGATCCCACTGTACCACCTCACCTCATTCTTCTCTTTTATAATGTACAGAAATATTCTTTTGGCTTTTTCAATGTCGAAACCAAATGCTCTACCAGCTAAGCAGCTAATAAATAGTGGTTGAGCGTTTGAATATATTCATTATCCTGCCTGTTTGTTTGCATATATTTCCAGTGAATGCTTCTAGGCAGAAGGGGAAGGGAGCAGAAGCTTGATGACTGGGACTAACTTGCCCAGTGTTTATGATTAGGACACTGTTTGAATGATCAAGACTATTTCAATAGAGTCTTCTTCAATATGTTGCTCGATTCTCATTTTATGGACAAAGAAACAGAGTCAAAGAACATCAATTATTGTTCCTGTTATTGGTGAAACTAGCACTCCTGGGGGAGATAAAATAAATTCTGAAAGACCAGAGCTTTGTGGAGAGCGTCAAAAGGAGATAGTTGGGACTGAGATTAGAAGGAGAGTCTCTTCATAGGTTTGTGGATTTATGTCAGGGTCTTCAATTCAATTCCATCGCCACAAGGTCATGGCCTAACAGCAAAGTTTCAGCATGTCTGTCTCCAGCAGCTCCATGGCTTCTCTCTGACTCTGCCCTTCTTTCTCCCAGCATTCAGCCTAGCTTTCCCTGCCTATCTAGGTTTCGCCTTGCTATAGGTCCAATGCTGTTTCTTTATTCATTAGTGGTAACCACAGCATACAGAGGGAAATCCCACATAATGTATGTATATATGTATGTGTGTATGTATGTATATATGTGTGCATATATAATATATATGTGTGTGTGTGTGTTTATATTCTTGAATCTTAATTTTTCCCGTTTGTAACGTAAACACAAGACTAGACTATCCTTAAACGTTTGAAGAATAAGGTTACATACACTAATTGCTAGTGGGTGGTGAACATGTGTTTGCTCCTTTCATTTATTCGATTTCCCCCCCAGCAATTAGAGCTGTTCAATAATGCAGTGAGCATATTGATCCCATTCCCTAGTCCACGACTCTGGAAGGGCACAGTGGAAGGTGGATGGCTAAACGACAAGGCCCAGTCGTGCCCACTCTAATGTCTCCGGGCACAAGAGTCTCCAGGGTAATGTGGTAGATGATCACACCAGGATCCAAGAGGAACTGAGCAGTAACATTTGAGCGTTTACACAGTGAAGGGAAGAGAAGCAAACGAAGAGCTGCTCCTGACTTACCGTGCCGCTGTCTTGCTTGTGGAGAACGGGAAGACCCACTGGGAGGCAGCACAAGCGGGAACATGTGAGGGCCTTTTGGGTCAGTAGCTACTCAGCTAATTCAATTCTTAAAACAGGTGATCATAAAGTGTGCCTCTGACTAGCATGTGTAGGTTGCATGGCACCAGCAGAAGTGTGAGCTGGGCAAGAGATTTACAGCTGTACTGTGTCACACACAGTTCACTAGAGAAGGACTCCTAAGTCAGTACATACATGAACATTTTGTTCAGCCTAAACTAACTGAAACATTTTCATGGATGGAATGCATACCTTGAAACACACATATATTTACATATAATTGTTTTCAGTAACTCTTGTGCACAGTAGGATCTGTGCACTACTAAATTATATTCCCTGTGAAGGTCTAATTTAAAACAATTAACAAATTTTTACTTGTGAATGGAAAAATGGACAGGTAAGTATCAAGTGTTCTCACTAGTTTTCAGAATTTACTTGTTTTAAAACAGTGAGTCTTTCACACTTCAATAAGAGGTTTTGTGCTGATTAATGATATAATATATATTGATCTTAATTAAAAAGTTGTAACAGCTTGTCCAAAAGAATGGCGACTCGGAGACCAGAACATGAAGAAGGATGTGGCAGATTGTAGACTAGGATCCAAACACCACTTGCTGCTGTTTTTTGTTACACACATCAGGAAATAATATATAATTTAGGGATAGAGAAAGAAAAAGAAAGGAGGAGGCAGAAGACGAGAAATACCTGCAGTAACATGTAAGGAAGCATGTGATATGTAGAGGTTGGGATATATTCTCTCTGGGTACACAGCAAGGGTCTACCCCCTTGTCATAAAGTATGCCGTGTTGCTTCTCTGGTTTATGTCTACACCCCCTACATACATCACAAGCTTCTTTCTGTCCTATGTCTCTAACACCCCTTACTGTTGGAACATCAAACAGTTTGCTGTTCACTCCTGGTAGTACACTCTTCTGAGTCTTGACAAGAGCTGTTTGCAGCAAAATATATCAACCCTTACCTCTAGGAATCCTTCAGTATCTTCTCTGAGTTTTCCACTTTCTTGATGTTCAAAAGTGCACAAAGCTAGAGTTTTTGTCCTTAAACTGGCTCTTCCTAAGGAACGTGTTTATTTCATCCTCACCTCACCTTCTAGAAGGCCCTTGACATGAGCTGCTCGAACCCAGCCACCTGAATTCTCTAATTGTCTCTTTAGCACTTAGCACTGGACCTAACTGCTTACCAGATAGTTTCTGAGTGGAAGCTGTCACTCAGGAGGGAGTAGAATACTCTGGGATGCCTTCCAACAGCAACACACACACACACACACACAGAGAGAGAGAGAGAGAGAGAGAGAGAGAGAGAGAGAGAGAGAGAGAGAGAATATCACAAGGGGAAGATGCCGCTGGGAGAAAAGGGGTTTGTCCAGCTTTCCATAGGGAGCCTGGAACAGACAAAGGAACCAATTTTTATCATCAGGAATACCTGAATTCAATGCTTGAAACACGTCTTTGTTTCTCTCTGAGAACTTAAACCAAGGAATACGCCATAGGAGCCAGTTTTCTATCTCCTGCTTGAAGACAGAAACATCCACCTATGTGTCTTCTGGAAGGAGGAGGACCACAAGCCGCGGGGGGGGGGGGGGCATCTTAACAGAGGGTCTTGTACAGAGTGGATCACTACGGCCCTGACAATGCCCTATTTCTCACTGTTTCTAAAACCCGTATAACATAAAACAGAGGGAATTTCCACCAAACTGCTGGCAACATTTCATCAGTTTCTTCTGACTTAATATACTACCCCAAGAAGAGAAATGCCAGGGTTCTGTCAACAGAGGCAGGCCATGCATCCAGAGAAGACAGTTCATAGTAATTTTGTCAGCAAAATTGTAACAATAAAGGCCCACACAACACTTCGTCTCCCTGTCAGTCGTCCTGAAAGGGCAGATTACTTTTTCCTCAGTCTTGGCACATCCAATTAAAGCAGACTTACAAGCCAGACAGGTGTAAAGTACAAGGCAGTGCTTGCTCACATTAGCAATTATCAATGGAAAACTCTACGAAAGCAAAGCCTTGGTACCCTTGTTGCCCTGGCAACCATTATCCTGCAGAGGCAGGACAGACTCTAACTTGACAGCTTGACATCACTGCCTGGAATAAACTTGGCTTCCCTCTTCCTACTTTTCCCTGGCTACTGTAGTGTTAGCTATCACGAGCCACAGAAGGAAATGTTTCGTGTTGTCTGTTTTCCATTTGAGAACTTGCCCATGGCTTGGTGATAAGTATGTTTGGTGAGTATGTACTGACCCCTGCCTGCATGCCAGACCGGATAGGTCACTCTAAATATGTAAAGGTAGGGCCATTTTCATGTCTGTTCTTTTATTCCCCCTTCCTTTTCCTTCCCTTCCTTCTGCTCTCTGCTCCCTCAACGAACACTAATAACTTTTTTATACAGTTGGTTCAGAGAGAATAAGAATGATCCTCGGTCCATGAGAAGTTCTCAGTCATATATAAGTTGTAAGAGCACACAAACAATGGATAGAGGCAAATATGCCTATCGAAAAGGTTAAAAAGTAATGTATGAACATCATGAGACCAAAGGAAGAAAAGGTTCCAGAGATTTGAAAAGGCAGAAACACAGCACGGAAAAGTGAAAAATACTTTTATAAAGTATAAGTCCATTTTTAGCCATCTATTCATTTATTTCATATATGTATGTAGACCCACGAAGGGACTCTCGCCAGCCAGGGCCCGGCAAACAAGGCTCTGGTAGGCCTTGCCCTTCTCTCTGCCTTGCTCAAAGCCTTTAGATTACATTCCTAAAGCTGTCCACCACGGTCTATTTCTATATTTGTCCTCGTCTTCCTCCTGGGGCTGACTACCAAGTTTCAGCTATCCAAGTATTGAAGTCCAATAATCAAAGCCCCCTTTAGCTCACCTAATTAACTTGTCCAATTAAAATTAAACACTTTATCCTTACACGGGGTTTTCTTTTTACCTTTATAAACTGCCATTTTCCTATATGCCATGTCTTGTCTCCCCTCTATCCAGAGGCAAGCCTTTGTGCCCCAGGGACAAATACCCCTACCTCTTATTCCTTGTTCTCATCCCCTTCTTCCTGTCCTCTCCTATCCTATCTTTCTCTCTTATTCCCTGTGCTTTGTTCCTCTAGGGCAAATAAATCCCCTTTGTGTTCCGAGCCTGGTCTTGGGGGTCTAGAGCCAATACATTTCCTTTCAACCCACACATATTTGAATGAGGTAGTTAAAATAAATACGGGCTTGGAAGGAAAAATTAGATAAAAATTGGAAAGTGGAGACAAAGGAAGACATAGACATGCCAAGAAGAGGAGTTACCATTTACTGAGCTCTAAATACAACTAGACATTGTGTCTGATTTCATTCTATGTTCTTGAAACTAAGGGATGGTATTTTCTTCTCCCTTCTTTTGCTCTTGTTCCTTCATTGTTTCCTCTCCGTCTCTCCTTGCTTCATTGATCAGCCTGACATATCCCTCATGAAAGCCTAGTCCCACAGACTAACAATGCCAACATCCAACCATGTGTCAGACCACAAAGCCTGAGCTCATGATAGATGTCATGGGGAAAAAATAAAACAAGAACAAATGCAATAAAGACCGGCATGCATCAGAGATGCAACACTGAAATAAATGCAATAAAGACCGGCATGCATCAGAGATGCAACACTGAAATAAATGCAATAAAGACCGGCATGCATCAGAGATGCAACACTGAAGTTGAGACATTGGTTACCAGCGGCTCTTGGAGGCCTGGCTTCTCCCAGAGGCTTGGACTGTGGTGTACATAACCCTGAAGATAGCAGAAGCTCTGAGCACCATAGCCACTGATAGCCTCTTGCCCCTTGCTTCACTCACTAGCAGTCCTTACTGAAAGAGCTCCTACAAAAGATGAGATGAGATGGCCATAGGAAGATCACTGAAAGTTTGAGAGTTATCTTAGTATAGGCCTGGGCTCTCATGGTGGTGCAGAAGCGGACAGGGCGCTCCTTTTACGAGCAAGGAGACTCGGATCGAGGATAAACACTTACCTAAGGTCATATGTCTCTTACTCCATTAAAGCTGCCAGTCATTTCCTTTTTCTTCTGCATTATTAAGAAGAAATCTACTCATAAATTTTAATTTATGAAAATGTGGCTATGAATTATTGGCCATGAAGCTTAATCCCAGAATTACTGTACCGTAGCCTTCCTGCTCCAAATGTGATCCAGAGACTGGGAGGATCTGTGTCACCTGGGAGCTGGTAAGAAATGCAGATGTCTGGGTCCGCATTGAAACGGGGAAGTCAGCTGATTTTTGTTCCTGCCAAAGTTTAAGAAGCTCTGATAGCTAACATCTCTTACAGAAAGAAGAGGAGCTTTGAAGCTAAATCCAAATAGAATTAAATCTCAGTACAAACATGCGAGCCATGCCTTTGGTCGGGCTGTTCATAAGTAAGTGTAAAGTATCAGGAAAGAGGTAGACTCAGGCCCAGGACTCCTCAAGTCCTGAAAGAGCCATGTGTCTGTTGTGTGAACATCAGCTACCCGTTGGACTTGGTGCAGGAATAATAACTTACTATATTCCTGGTCAAAGGCAGACCTAATAATAAACCACAATGAGAAACAGTAGTTATGTCTTTTACCATTATAGATTTTAACTCTGTGTATAAGTATGGAAATACTGGCTGGCTAAATCAGCTCCAAATCTTTGCGTGCACATCATTTCATGAGCTATTTCAAGCTCCTATGATAAATAAAACAAAGCAAAATTACCAGGGGTTGTTTTCTATTTGCTATTTATTAATGCCCTTGTCCATTTTCTAGGATGTAGATGTTCAAGTTCAGATGAGGAAAAATTTTGCAAGAAAGAGTAAGTAATGCACTTAACTGTATCAAAGGAGTGTGCGGCTCAGAGTAGGGACCCAACCAATAGCAGTTGCTGGTTCGATTTTCACACTCAAGTCCTTTGTCCTCCAAATATACCCTGTTTTTCTTCAGGAAATTCTCAATTCTTTAATATTATCTTGCTTTGATTTCACAGCCGAGTGACTAAGAACAAACACAGGAAGCATGGGGAAGAGAAAAGGTGTGCTTCGCCATGACTGTCATGTTTTGAGTTCTACCATGTGGTGGCCAGGGCCATCACTCCTTCCTCGCAGTGCTGAGAGGGCAATCCAAGCTGACTGGTGTTGCCAGGTTTTCCTCATGTGCCCAACTATGTCTTTCATTGGGGATGCTGTGCCTCCAGAGAAGCTGAGCAAAACCATCTTCCACATCTTAGTTCCCAATGATAATTCCAGAAGTTGTTTTTTGCCTCAGAGAAAAAGGTCATAGACTACAAATTTCAGACTTAAAACAATCTGGTCCACAGAGAAACTCACCAACAGGATCAGTAAAGCTGACCTTAGATTACTGGTGATTTCTAGGTGGAGACTGCCTGTTTGTTTTCCAGCTGCCCAGACCCAAATACTAACACAGAACCCACATTAATTACCACACTGTTTGGCCAATGACTCTAGCATATTCCTAGCTAGCTCTTACATCTTAATTTAACCCATTTCTATCAATCTGTATATTGCCACAAAGGTGTGGCCTACTGGTAAGTTTCCTTAGGTCCTTGTGTCCTCCTTCGGCAAGCAGTTACATGGTGTCTCTTTGACTCTGCCTAATCTCCCTTAACATCTCTGTTTGGATTTACCACCCGGCTATATTCTTCCTTCCTATAGGTTCAAAGCAGATTTTTATTAACCAACGGTAATAAAACATATTCACAGTATACAGAGGGGAATCCCGCATCAGTGACTAAAGTTGTCTGTTAAATTCATAACTTATATGTGGAAAGGGAAGAATTCCCAGGGTGCAGAATGACTATTTTAGAAGACTATGTAGTATAATGAAAGACTGGACTTAAATATCAAACTTAAACAAATCTGAGTTCTGGCATTAATGTCAACACTACTTCTCAGATGCCAATGAGACAGCATACGTCAGACACTTACAGTGTGTCAGGGAAGTCATTATACGTCGGCAAGAATACCAGTTTATCCAAGTCCCATGCAATGCTCTGGAGTTATTCCTCTTCTGCATCTGCTGAGGAATGACCAAGAGGTTTGGGAACCTGCTCTAGCCACACATTTTAAAAGCTCTTTCTGATCCCTTTCAAAAATTGACTTAAAGTTCTCCAACTTTAGCAAACACATAAGTCACCCAACACTTTAGTTTCAGTGTCCATCCTATATGGACCACATTTGAGCACTCTAGAGTCCTGGCCAGAGCCGCCTGCCTGATTACTACATTAAGTGGTTCCTACATGACCTCAGCAGCTTGAGCCAGTTAGTTATTGAACTCCTCACAGGCATCAATTCCCAAGTTTGATAAATGAAAGATTATTCACATGAGGATCAATAACTAAAGCACAGAGAGGAGCCAGGAGAGTACACATGACGGAGGCTGATTCATAAGGATTTTCTTTTGCTTTGACTTTTAAGAAGTCAGAGAAGGAAAACATCAGTTTTGGTAGAGCAAAGATAAATTTTGATACAAACAGGATCCTTTTCTCTGGAGATACCAGCACCACTATTAGTTTCCCAGACTAAATTGTAGGTGATTCTGATGACTTCAAGATACATGGCAACTGCTACTGAATATTCACCTCCTCTCTCTCTCTCTCTCTCTCTCTCTCTCTCTCTCTCTCACACACACACACACACACACACACACACACACACACACACACACACACACACACACGGTATTTGTGGTTGGTACCTACGAAAGGCAGAAGACAATGTTAGATTCCCTGGGACTGAAATTATGGACAGGTATGAGCTCATATATGGGGTTCTGGGAACCAGAACTGTGTTTTCTACAAGAGTAACTAATGTTTTTAACCACTAAGCCATCTCTCCAGCTTCTAGGAATGTAGTTTGTAAAAATTGTCAGCGAGTGACTTTTCTTTGCCTGCCAGGGATACTGGATAGTGTAACTGGGTGCAATGTTTTAGGTTGGTAGTGAGGCTCTCTTAGTAGACGGGGAGCATTGTTTCAGGTTCTTCTGGCAAACACTGGATCATTCTTAAACTATAGATTTCTACAAGCATGCTTGTTCCACCTGAGGCTTGCAGGCATGTGTGGCAGAATCGCTATACATGTGGCCCATCAAAAATGACGATATTATATTATAATGTCAAAAAAATTGGCCAACCATACTGCACTGCTTTCCTCTTTGGTTGACATGGAAGGTGGATCCATATATATATATATATATATATATATATATATATATATATATATATGTGTGTGTGTGTGTGTGTGTGTGTGTGTGTAAAAGTAAAATGCAACACACACATATTGCATTTTACTTTTCTAATTGATCCGTTTTTTTATTTGTATGTGTGATGTACATGTGTATTTGAATCCATGCTTTCCTTTGCATGGACATGTAATTGTAGGCATGTATTCACACAATTGTAGGTGTGTACTCACATCCCTGCATGTGCACGTGGAGGTTGATGCTGACATTCATCTTCACCCTCTTCACGGAGGCAGTGTCTCTCCGACAAATGTCCTGCTCTCCATATCTTGCTGGCTATAGAGCTCTGTGAAACTGTTCTTCATCTTCACGTTCCCAGGTTTGGATTAGGGGCATGCTACCAGGCGTACAACCACACGACGTTGTACTTTACTCACATTTCTGGGGCTCTAGACTCAGGTCCTCATGTTTGCTGGGCCAAGTGGTTTAACCTCCGAGCCATCTCCCAGTACCCTGTTACATTTCCTAGAGCACACTCCCCACGTGGTCTCTCAGAAATCTCACATCACTGAGGTGAAGAAAGTAGCACAGACTTGCACATAACAAAGCCACTGGAGGCTCAGAGATGCCAAGTCTCAAGGCCAAGCCCAAACACCTGCCAAGTGACCAAAGAAAGACAGGGCCCAGCATTTTTAGCTTCAGTCTTGTTTTGATAAATGAAAAAATAATAATAATTGAAGTAAGAAAGGCTTTCAGTCCTGAGGACGATTCCCGTCATCCATCAGTGATCGCACTTGGCCAGGGATGATTCTGCTTCCTTGATGATAATTGTTTATTATTAAGGGAGGAAAATTTCCATTAATTTGAGCAGTCAACACGCACCAACAAACAAGGCCCTGTGTCTCAGTCAGATTAGAAATTCCTTTCTTTCCTTTGTCTTTTTAGTTTCAAATTAATCAGAACGCAGTGGCAAACTTGAGGGGTTGCTTAACAACTAAAGCAAAATATAAACACACAGGAAATCCTAAAGAAAATTAAAATGCAATCTAAACCCATCTCTTCCTTTCAATGTGCTCATTAGTCAACAAGAAATGAATAAAACTGAAACAAGGTAACAAGAGTCACCAGCAAAATAACATATCAATCATTTTTAATTAGCATACTTTTTGTAATCTGCCTTTACATTTCAAAGGAGTCCTTTCAACTTCTTTTTAATTTTTTTTTTTTTGTTCTGAATTCCAGAGATAAGGATCCTAATTACAGTTTGTTTTTTAGCTTAGGGATTTGTTCCCCCTGCCCTTGTTTCAAGAGTGAAGGAAATGAGGAAAGAAGGGCCATATTCCTGATCCAAGGTAGACTCAGGACACAGAGGAAGCCAGAGTGCTTGGCTCCAGTTCTCGGCTTCTCTCCCCTGGAAGACGCTGGCTCATCTAAAAGATAGCCATCTCTCAGTTCTCCTTTCTTTAACTCTGTTTTGAAGCACAGGTTGGAGCCAGTATGCTGGGATTCAAAACTTTACCAGCTGTATAACCAAAGGCAAATTACTCAGCCTACCAATGTGCGTCTTCCCTGTGAAGCGGGGCTACATGGTGCTGAAATGATGTAATGTGTGCACAGGTGAGGGGTACTCCCTGGAGTGCGGGTTTTGTGAGGCTTTGCTGTTATAATTATTGCCTCTGGGCTCATCTGATTTTAGAAAGGTTGGGAACAGAAGACTTTGGGCCTTGGTATCGGCAAATTCCATTTCAGATTCTGTCACTCTCTTACTGTGATTTTTGTGATTTCTGCATTCTACGTTTCTAATGCTCAATTTCCATCTCTTTAAACTGAGAGTGACCCTTGCTTTCGCTCTTCCATTTCCCTCAGACCCCTTGTTCAAAACTGACACGGTGACTCAACTCAAAGCTCCCTCCAGAGTGTATCTCTCTCTGCTTCTGCCTTAAAGGAATCTTCGCCGCCCTCCTCTTCTTTTTGTCTCTTGCTCAGAAGGCAGCTGTGCATGAGAGCCTGCTTCTGTCCGGCAAGCTGCTCAAGGGACCTACGCATCTTGCCCATTCTTCTGTGAGTTCGAGGCCAACCTGGTTTACAAAGGGAGTTCCAGGACAGGCTCCAAAGCTATAGAAACCCTGTCTCGAAAAACCAAAAAAAAAAGCTATGTAAGATGATTCTTAGGCACCATATGGAATAAATAAAGTCAACCAGGTAGAGAAATTAATTGGTTACAAACCTCTGGGCATAATTAAAAGAACTTTGGGGCTTGCCTCTCCCAGTCTTTTTTTCTTTTTTTGGTTAGATATTAATTCATCCATCCCACACTTTTCTGTGGGTTTGGCAAAGACCTGAACTGAAATGAATGAAGAAAAGCCAGCCTCTACTTTGGGAGTCTCTGAAACGGGAATATCTGAGGGAATATAAAAGTCCCACAGAAGGAGTTAGCCCAGAGGGAATACAAAAGTCCCACAGAATGAGTTAGCCCAGAGAAGTGTTTCTATTCTGTAGCTAGAAATTTCTTCCCACACAAAACAAATTTGCACCGCCACTTTTTCAGTCCCTCTCATGGGGATTCAATTTCACAATTACCATTTACATAGGAAAAAGAGGTCAAGAGCAACTTAAGGAAAACAAAGTAATTGTCACCATTGACAAGCCATTGATTCTGTGTGTTTTTAGTAGCTAGTTATTAGCACAGCTACCTGGCGATTTTGCACTTTGTTCTACCTGACAGCAAGTTTAATGGTATTTCACCTTTCTAATATTGCCCCTCCAACAGGGTAAATCGCAGGGAAAAGAGTGAAGGCACAAGAGTAGTCTGCGTTGCCCACCCCTTGGTAGAGTCAGTGGCCTCTCATAATCTTCTGGGAACTTCATTTCCATCATTTTTCTGGATGACGTTGACGTTGCTTGTCCAGGAAGTCAACTTTTAGAGTCACTTACTGACTATTTACAGAAACCAGGGGACCAGGAATCTAATCAGATAGCTTCATTCCAGCTACTAAACTCATGGACTTGATTTCTTTATCAATAAAAGACTGATTAAAAAGCACTATTTGCTGTTGGAGAAGACTGTAACAATTCATGCGAAATATCAAGTCAAAAATGTTATATTATACTAGTTTCAAATTCCCTTGACCAAGTTCACTTGAGAATTCTAAGACAAAAGAAAATTCAATTAATTTATAAATGTCAATTAAGTGATAATTGGGATAAGTGGAGAATGGGAACTGAAATTAGATCCCTATTCTTTGACAACAATTTCAATCTTTTCCCCCCACAATGCCTCATAGACCCACGGAGACTGGACAAATAGCTGATGAGTTGTTGACCACAATTTCAATCTTTTTCCCATACAATGCCTCATAGACCCACGGAGACTGGACAAATAGCTGATGAGAAAGGACTGGACTGTACCACTATTTATTTACTCCCCAGTCTTCAACAATTAGAGGAATACACCCATGCTTTAAATCCCTGGCCAGTTACCTGCATGGATGTTTAAAATGTAGATAACCAATTGCTAGTTTAACTATAGACTCTTGAGTGTTTCTTGTATTTCCAAAAATAGTTTGAAACATTCCAGTTATTGGTTCTCCTAGACGTCTCCACCTCATCAATACCACAGCAGCTTTAATTTCTCAGAAAAGAGAACTTCCTTTCCTTAAACCCACACATCAGCACATTCCGCAGCTGTCTCCGAGCGCCATTTCTCAACTAAAACACGGCAATAGTCTCCATGTGTCTTCCTGCTGTCCTCGGGGATGCCAAAATTACCTTCAGAGAAGGATTTTGAGTAATAATTTTTCTTTCTTATGTTTTGGCAAAGAGTCCATACACTCTTCCAGGATCATAGGCTGGAACATTCACCAACGGTGACAATGTGACACACACACACACATACACACACACACATAGAGTCTTCTTCACACATGGAATTAATAATGCATAGGTAAATGTATATCTTAAGGCAACAAACGCTAATGAATGCACCCCCTGTTTAAGAACTAGAAACCTTGATGCATGTGTATGCTCAACTACATTTAAGTCACGGATCCTTATAGCACCATTGTTACAGGTAAGGCTTTCCACCTAGCTTTGTATATAATTCTGAGTGTGTAAACAACTGGTTTTCTCTTCCCATACCTTCTTTTTGAGTCTTTTCTTGGGCATTTTTCTTGCTGTACTGTCCTATTCCGATGTGTTAATTTTTGTTTTATTTTAATATTTTCTTTTATTTCATTATTATCCATTAAAAGCCTTTTTATTTTTTAGGAAAAGGGATAGATCTGGCTGGGAGGGTAGGTGGGGAGAAACTAGAAGGAGCAGGGGGAAGGGAAATCATAATCAAGATACCTGAAAAAAAAATCTTTTTTCAATAAAAGGAAGAAAAAGAAGATATTACAATCCTAAACTTATATGTACTAGTCTCTGTATCCAATTTCACAAAAAGTTTGCTACAGAATTAAAGACATAGATTAACTTCAACCCTTTAATAGTAGGTGATTGCAATACTCCACTTTCTCCAACAGATGGGCTATCAAAGACCTTTCTCACTGCAGCAGACAGGACCACACAGCTGGTTCAAATGCAGAGAGCAAGTGATCATGAAGGAGTAAGCAGGTCCAACTCACACCGTGGAGCATAAACATCCTAAGAGCCAGAGAACCAACCAGGAAATCCGCAGTGAGACAATGTCTTCCAGAAACGAGAGGGGAGTTTCAGCAGTGCACCTCAGCATTATGGCAGCCTAATCAAGACCTGAGCAAGCATGACACCAAAGCATATGGTGATGTGGAAGAGGAAATTCTCATCAGCCTTACCCATAGACAAAGACCCACAGGTAACTAAAGAAAGCCAAGAGCAGGATAAATAATCTACCCCAGGGATGAGTACACTAATTGTTTACTCGGTACCAAGTAGTCATTTTTGAAATTATATACTTACATGTAACACTAACTATATGGAACAGGATGTATTTATATATTTGTGTGTTGTGGGGAGCTGATTGTTCGTCCTGGCCACCCAGAACTGAAATAACCACACAAATACTGCATTAATTAAAATTCTAGCCGGGCGGTGGTGGCGCACGCCTTTAATCCCAGCACTCGGGAGGCAGAGGCAGGCGGATCTCTGTGAGTTCGAGACCAGCCTGGTCTACAGAGCTAGTTCCAGGACAGGCTCCAAAGCCACAGAGAAACCCTGTCTCAAAAAACCAAAAAAAAAAAAAAAAAAAAAAAAAAAAAAAAATTCTGCTTGGGCCATTAGCTCTAGCTTCTTAACGGCTAACTCTAATATCTTAATTTAATCCATTTCTAGTTATCTGTGTATTGCCACATGGCTGTGGCTTACCAGGTAAAGTTCCCATCTGGCTCCAGCAGGGCTACAAGGCTTCTCTTCTGACTTTGCCTCCTTTCTCCCAGCATTCAGTTTAGACTTCCCCTCCTAGTCCTGTTCCCCTGTAGCTCTGCTGTAGGCCCAAAGCAGTTCCTTTATTTATCAATGGTATTCACAGCATACAGAGGGAAATTCCACATTATTTGTGTGTGTATATCAATTCCAATTAAAGAAAAAGAAAGTCATGTCTTTGAGAGGGAGCAATAAGGGGGTTGTGAAGTTTTGGGGGAAGGAAAAAGGGGGAAAATTATATAATTATATTTAATAAAAAATTAAAAAAAGAAAATATATACTGTTATATATGTAAATATCTGTTTGCTTATCTGTGCCATATAAAAATGTAATACAGTAAGAAATATTCAATGTGTTCTTGAGGTGCTTCTTTTATTGAAGTAGCTGAAAATGTCTTGTTTTGTCTGCTGGATAATTTCTTATCATGTGAAGAAAATACAATTTTTAAAAAAGACTTTCCTGTTGATTTACAGGTAGGTTGTTTCACCTTGCAATTGCTATTAACAACCTTGCTTATGCCTTCTTTGAGGTACATGTGTTTTGGTGCCTATTAGAGTATATATATATATATATATATATATATATATATATATATATATTTAGATTAAGAGTTGCTGGATTTGACAGAATACAAAGTTTCTTTATGGAGTGTTGTCAAATTTTGCTGCAAATGGCTAAACCAGTGTACTCTCCCATAGCAGAATATATGTGAATCATGTCGAACCCTACCTGTTCCGATTCTTGGTAGACCTGATTTCCGAATTGTTGCTAATACTTTATGTATCAGTTAACACTTCTGCATGGTCTTACTTGATATTTCCATGACTACTAACAGTATAAAACACATGTTAATATAGTTATTTATATCACTTTTAATTTTGCGTATGGGTATGTACATATGAGGACAGGAAGTTGTGAGCTTCCCAACATGGGCTCTAGGAACTGAATTTAGGTCATCTACAAGAACAGAATATACTCTCACCTGCTGAGTCATTTCTCCAGCCCCACAAACATATTATTTTTGTAATTTTAGTAAAAACACATGAGTTTTATCTTCTCAGAGTCTCAAACACATTGCAAAATGTTAACTCCGTGCACATTGCTAGAAGCAGGTCTCTAGAATTTTCTTATTTTAGATGAATAAAACTGTGACTATCTAACAACCCCAGCCCAACGTCTTCATGGTGGATATGTTTTAATTTTCTCTTTCCTCTCTGGAGAGAAGCTTCGAGATGGACGTTTACTCCTCATGGTGCCATGCTGACCTGAGGGAACAGACTGTGCTGAATGATTGACACATGTCTCCCTACTCTACTAACTGACGCTGGCTGCTGCTCGTCTAGGAAGGCCTTGTTTCCTTTATCTCTCATATGGTAAAACATTCCAGGTAGTGTGATTAAATCAGGATTCCGAAGGGCCCCAGAGGGTCTGCCTTTTCCTAATCTGCTTTGCTGCTGTACAGGATTAGACACGTATTTCAATATGCTCATGCAGCTTTCATATTTGTGCTCACACGTGTTGCTTATTTATCCATTCACACATTTATCTTTCCCAATGACTTATGATTTTGAAAAGTCAATTTTCTTACCTGTTAAATACACAAAAGCTTCCCTCCACCTCTTTCAGGGACTGTTCAGGAAGGAAATATATTTTCAAGTAGTGTCTCCTGACCATGAATTCTTGAACAAGTCAGTAATTAGTAGAGTACAAATAGAGCGGCAACAACAAAGGCAATAGTGAAAATGTAGACTTCAAATCAGTCAGCCCTGCCAGCCCAGTGCCAACCACACATGCCTAAGGTGAAAGGAGAAACTTACATAACTAGAGTCTACCTCTATTTTAAAGCTTCTCTGTGATTGTATTAGCGACAGCAAAGCTGGGTTTCATATCTCTGTATGTGTACAAACTGCACTTAAATTAAGTTTACTATAAAACTACTAAGATGAAGACATGGTTTGGGCAATGGCTCAGTAGGTAAAGTGTTAAACCGGAGCTGCCATGGAAGAAGAGAGTAGGAGTTAGAAGGATGCCCAGAAATTCAGGGACCATCCTTCTGGTCTCATAGAGTGGCACACTACAAGGAAGGTGAGGGCTGACATTGAGGTTGTTCTTTAACCTCAACACATTTAATGACACACATGTACCCACCCAAACAATACATGTATGTATGTACACACATTTATACATGCACACACATTGCACATGCACACACAAAACTGATTTTACTCTGAAGATGATTAAGAATGAAGAATTACTTTGGTGCTGTAGAAACCATCATGGGAGGTTATTAAAGATTTACTACAAACCCATCCCCATGTATTTTATATAGGTAAAATCAATAGGAGCTGTTTTCATAAGTGAATATGATCAACAAACATATTTCTTATCTGATATGTGGAGCTGAAGATGCCGCGAGAGAATGTATAAAATGTGGGTGAAGTCCTGAGCGAAAATTGACATGGGCATGCAAGAGACCCAATACCTCAAACCCTTGGGGATGGCAAAGCCTTCTGTTGGTAAGAAAGACTGTAGACAGCGCGTCCAAATATGAGTGTTTGCAAATGGCTGAGCATAGCAGCTTCAGCTCCCTCCTCCTGGATGCTTACAGCCTAGGATTGCTCAGATACAGACACGTCCTGTGAGGCTAATTCCTCCCACCCCACCCCATGCTATACAAAATGAATGTACTGACTTTCAGGGTTGCTTTATAGTCGTTATCCTCCATCAGAGAAAACACAGTTCACCTGATCCCAGCTTGCTGTACATGTGACCATGCCTCTGTCCTTTCCTCGTTCCCTTGCTGTCTCTGTCAGCTTTCTAGGACCAAGCTGTGCCAGATATGAGAATCTGACACTAAACTATCACCCTTCAAAATTATTTGAATCCAGGAGGTCCTCTATAAATGTTAATAAGGATGGCTCAAAAATGATGTCACTCAACTATCCACTGTCTTTTCTATCTATCATCCTTTCGTTCAAATGCTAGTTTCTGAAGGCATCATAATTGCTAGGAGTCCTGATCGTTTCTTGTTGGGAAGCAAAATATTGAAGGGATGAGTCTAGCTTTCTAGTTAATGAGAAGGCCTGTGCCTACTTAATTAAAGAGCATGAGATATGTGTCAAACAAAAAGTCATCCAAAGTAGAAATTAGTGCCATGACAAATAAAAATCCAGAGCCTCGGAATTCCACAGGAAGCAGTTTGTTTCTGGTTGGGAGAACTGGCAAAGACTCCTGTAAGAGGTTAGACTTCTATAGGAGGCTGTAGTAACTAAGAGGAAGTCGTAAAATAATGAGGAATGGAGACAGAGTTGGAGGTTCAGCACTCTAGATGGGGATTGAGTATGTTACCAAGGTCATAGGTCATAAGGAAACAAGATGAGAGATCCAATGACAAACACCCTGATATCAACTTAGCAAAATAAATGCCACCATTGCTGGCTTTTCATATGAGTTACTATGTTAGTGAGATGTGTTTGGTGTTTCCAGTTGTGACATGGGAGAGTGATTTCTGCTGGGAAACAATGCCATTGACAAGGGTTTGGGCAGGGGATGCACAATACTCTAGAGCTCATAAGACTTGAAACCGTTAGACTCCCTCTGAATGCCATAGCCCACAAAGGAGACAGTGGATTCCAGAGAGAGAAGATATAAAAAAGGAGTATCTCAAAGACAAGCATCGGAAATCGGAAGTATTCTGAATGACCTAATGTACCACTCCCTTTCCTTCCGAGTTATCTCGCCAGCATCTTTCTTTATTTTAGTCTACAGCTTGTGTGCACACTAACACAACTATGCTTGCGGGTACAACTATGCATTGATTAAAACAGGCACATTGTTGGCAAACTACTGAACATTTATCAGAAACTCACCTATCAAGAGCTACTTCATCAAGAATATCTTGCATAAATCTCTTCACTATAGTTTGGACATTCCTCTTGTAGTTCTTTTCAATTATAGTCATTGAGTCTTAAAGGCTGACCATGAATAAGCTTAATGAGTGCATGGCTGTATGATATTATGTGTGTTTGTGGCCTATTCTTCCATCTTCTTTGAAGTCTCATAAGGAATTATAATGACAACAAGAAGCGGGGAAATCACAGCAAACCATTCAAGATTTCAAGCCTAAACCATTTTAGATATAAGTTCTTTAGATGTGCAAGACAGCAGCAAAGAAAAATGTCCTTTGTATAAATAAGGGAAGCCCTGAAACATCTTTCGGGAATCAGAAAAACAATAGAATTATCCAAGGCTGTATCCATAGGCCAAATTAACAATACATCAGTGATTTCCAGTATCATAGAAAGATGTGGTTTCTGCTTTTGATGTCTATGAATTCTTGGTCTTTGGGAAGGTTGTTTGCTCCACTCAGGACTTTGAATCGCTATGGTTTTAGTGATATCATCTCCCTTTTCTTTATCTGTTGGCAATGAATGATTTTGCTCAGGAGATCATTGGGGTGGGTACATGACCCAGGATGACCCGATCACATAGTGCCTGCCCAGTGTACACAGCGACCTTGCACTTAGGCAGTTTTTTAAAGCACAAGAGCAGGCAGGGGAAAGTTCCAATCTTATTCTCCTTCAGTCTGCAGAACTATGAGAATGTTCCTGATTGCAGAGGTCGGGTTCCTTGTCCTCCTTAATTTCAGCTCTGGGGTTTTTGAACCACCGACGTCTCATACATTACTCCAACCTGGTCTAACTCGAATTTCTGCTATTCTAGTGGACAAAGACCCTCATAATATCAGGGAGGTGCAAGGCACTGCAAAGTTCCTGTTAGCTTTTGGTTTTTCCCTTATTCTTCCTCTTAAAGCCCTTCATCCCCCTCTTTGTCACCCTTCAAGTCTGAATTCAAAGGTCACCCTTCTCTGTCAATATGTAATATATCTCATTCAATAATCTTCTTTGCCATTGCTCTCCTCAAACAGAATACTGGTAGGGATTTTTGACTGCTCCATGTACTTTGTATCTCTAGGACATGGAAAAGATAATGACCGGGATATTATAGTTTAATTATGTGTTATAGCTTTATTTCATTTTATGTAAAGATGCATTCCTTAAAGTAGTCCATTCTATTGTTGTGCCCTCCTTGTAAAGATGACTGCATCCACAATGGAGGGATTCTGCTTGCCTGTGCTACACATAGATCAACATCAGCTTGTGTGGTACCTGGAACCTGGGACTAACAGAAGTGTATCTTATATCTCAGAGGGAGAAACCTGAGACCCAACCTCTCTCTTAAACATTGGATTCCCTTCTAGTCACAGGTTTTCTATAACCTCATAAATATGGCAACCATCATAAATGCCAAAGTTTCTTTTTTGGGGTTGGCAGCAGGACAACTTTGGGAAAAACAGGTCACCTATTCTTAACCAATGCCCTGGCCTGACTCCCCTTTCTGCCTACCTTGTTCTTATGTCTTTTTCCCTTATTCTTAAATTATACTATCATGCCCTTGTACACCACCTTGAATCCTTTTGGGAACAAGGTGGAGACGAAGTTAATTAATTTACAGGTTAATTTAATTCTCATAGAAACTCAGTGTGATGCGTATTAGTTCTCTAAGTACATGGAGAGGAAACTGAGCCTTGGAGATATGGGGTCACTTGTGCAAGGTCATGCTGGCAGAGGACACTGGAGTCAGAATAAAGAGTGGGGACAGTGAGTTTGTCTCCAGAGCAGGTGCACTCCCATCCTGCCTAACATTTATGCTGTGTGGGGGCAGTTAGAGCTGAGCTGAGGACGTATGGAGATGACATTGGGCAAAGAGAAGTCTGGAGGTGAAGTCTAGACCTTCCTGATTTAAGCCAGTGACTCTAAAGTGCTGACTTGTGACTCACATTGTGTTCTCTACTTCACAGAAATAGCACTGGCTTTCTCTTGGTGTTGTTGGAATTCCGCCAAGACTCCTGCAATGAAACTTGGACCTGGTCTCCACTCCTGATCAGAGGTCCATAACAAGGACTGGATCTAGAGCCGCCAAGTCATATTCAAAGTACAGAGGTCTGATCTCCAAAATATACAAAGAACTCAAGAAATTGGTCATCAAAAGAACAAACAATCCAATTTAAAAAAAGTGGAGTACAGACCTAAACAGAGTACTCTCAACAGAGGAATCTAAAATGGCTGAAAGACACTTAAGGAAATCCTCAACATCCTTAGTCATCAGAGAAATGCAAATCAAAACAAGTCTGAGATTCCATCTTACACCTGTAAGAATGGCCAAGATCAAAAACACTGATGACAACTTATGCTGGAGAGGTTGTGGGGTAAAGTAAACACTTCTGCATCGCTGGTGGGAGTGCAAGCTGGTACAGGCCCTTTGTATATCAATATGGCAATTTCTCAGAAAATTAGGAAGCAACCTTTCTCAGGACCCAACAATATCACTCTTGGGTATATGTGTAAAGAATACTCAATCATGCCACAAAAACATGTGCTCAACTATGTTCATAGCAGCATTGTTTGTCATAGCCAGAACCGGGAAACAACTTAAATACCCCTAGACTGTAGAACAGATAAGGAAAATGTACACTTACACAATGGAGCACTACAGAGCAAAAAAAAAAAAAAAAAAAAAAAAAAAAAAAAAAATGACATCTTGAAATTTGCAGGAAAATGAATGGAGCTAGAAAACATCCTATTGAGTAAGGTAATCCAGACCCAAAAGACAGTTATATGTACTCACTCATAAGTAGTTTTTAAACATAAAGCAAAGAAACCAGCCTACAAATCAGAATCCCAGAGAATCTAGAAAACACCTAAGAGAGACATACATGAATCTAATCTATATGGGAAGTAGAAAAAGATAAGATCTCCTGAGCAAATTGGGACCATGGGGACCATGGGAGAGGGCTGAAGGGGAGGGAAGCAGAGAAAAATGTAGAGCTCAATAAAATCAATTAAAGAAAAACACAAAGTACCAGTGGTGTTAGACATGATCCTGAGTCTCATCTAGCATTCTAATTAGTCTCAGTACCTGGGACACAGAAACGCAAGCACACCATAAGTTTGTACTCTCTAGACATAACACAGAGAACAGACTTCAGACTTCGATATTTGAGTAATACCTTAGCCTGTCTGTTCTCTCTGACACTAAACTACTTAATCCCTGAACTTTACCCCAGTCTATAAATCAAGAAACATAGGAAAAGTGGTCACAACACTCACTGTCACAGCACACCTTCATCTTTGAATGCAAAAACCATTTCACTTTTAAGATTCCCTTGGGAAGCTGGCTGGTATCTTGTCAGAGCAATGAATCTTTCCATTAGACTTCAGTTCAAGATGGCGTTCAGGATGTTTTCTTTCCCTGAGAGAGCTTCTGTGAGACTAAGGTCAAAGGTTAGTGTCCTCCTGTAGTGATTCCATAACTGTTTATGAAGGGTCTAGTTTGTGTTAGGAACCATCCCTGGCTTAAGGGATTTTTTTTTCTTCTTCTGTCGAGAACAGTTCAGAATCCAAGGGAGAATAAAGTCAGATAGATACGATCTGTTTGCATGACAAAAGGAAAGGGGGGGAGGGGGTACACAGCTAAATATACATAGCCCAAGGCATCATTTGCCACCACTGTTGGGTCTTCCCAGTTAGCCTGCCATCACCCTCAGACTCCAAGGAACATTTGCTGTCCATGGGTGTGGTCTTTATCAAACTTCAGCTTGAGCGTTGAGAGAAACCCTGCCTTTTCAAGGACTCCGCCATGAACTTTCCAACTTGCTTGCTATGATTTCATGACAGAGCCTTGGAAGTCCTTTTGGGTTTAGTGCTTTGTCATTCTAAAGGTCTGTTTGTCTTTTTCTCTGCTTGCCAACAATGTAAAGCCCTCTGATATTTCCTTTTCCTAGGAGTTTGGGGGAGTCTTCTCTGAATCATTACTGTTCCACATTAACAAGTGAAGAACAGTCAGCACCTACTCCATTCTGTGGAGGCTCCAGTACCTCCTGTGCCCCAAATACTTGTCTAGGTGCTAACGATCCTGAAGTTGCTTTAATCTGATTCCTATCTTTATTTTGGCAGGTGGAAGTGATCCAGGAAAGGTCTAGCCTGTTGAACTCTCCTGCCTCCTGCCTTCTGCTCCACAAGCCTCTTTTTCTCTGCTACTCCAGGGCTCAGAGCTACTCTCCCCATCACTGTGTCTGCTCTGATCAGTGGTCCCACTTTGACCAATTCACTTTTTTTCTGGTTAATTCTTACTGAGTCTGCAGGGGAGGCATTGTCATAACTGCTTCAGGTCACATCCCTTTAGATCACAAAAGTACCTTTGAGGCCTGCTGGAATACCACGACTGTAATGGAACAGCTTAGGAAAAGCATTCAGGCCAGCCCAGTGATACCTCCTTGGGCTAATGAATAAATGTGTTCATTCAACAGACTGCATACGGCACATCATTCGCATAGAGCCGGCAAGGTACTTGCCCAACCTCCTGCTGGGCCTTAGAACTATGAGACTGGTTACTACTGTGCGAGTCTCTTCTTTTCTCTGCTGAAGACTGTCTAGTGGCACCAAAGTCAAGGCCAACTGCTCAGATACTTGCCTTTCTTCAATAATATTTTTTCTGGTGTGTGTAATATCATTTTAATTCACTTCTTTACTGTTTGGTCACTATATATGCTTAGAATTGAATGTTCATGAAGAAGCTAAAAGAACCACATAAATTCATGTCTAGGCATCAGGGTTTTTTTTGTTTGCTTGGTTGTGTGTGTGTGTGTGTGTGCACGTGTGTGCAGATCAGTTGTGTACATGTGTGAAAGTTGCATGTGTACATATTTGTTTGTATATATGGAGGCCAGCAGACAACCTTCATCGTCCTCGGATGCCACCCATCGTGTTTAATGAGACAGGGCCTCTCAGTGGCCCGTAACCCACCAGGAGGCTGGGTTGGCTGAATATTTAGCTAAGATCCTTCTGGATCTGCCTGCCCCACACTAGGATTAGGAGTAGGTGTTACATATGTGTTCAGACACACAGGAGCTGTGGTTGAATGTGGAAGCTAGATGCTGACATCAGGATTTTTCCTTCAGTTGTTTCTCTGTCTTATTTGAGACAATCTTTCTCTATATCTGGAGCTCACCATGTTGACTACACTGTCTGGCCAACAAGTCCCCAGGATCTACTTCTCTCTGCTCTCTAGTGCTAAAGCTAGAGATGCACTGTTCCATGCCTAGCTTTATTTTTATTATTATTATTAATTAGGATTAGCGTTAGTATTGGCGCTGGAGTTCCAAGGTCAGGTACTCTTGATTTCAAGACAAGCACTCTACAGATTGAGCTATCTCAGCTGCTGCAAAGTATTCTTTGACTTTTCAAAAACACTTATTCTGTGAGAATTTCACACAGTGTATTTTATTATATTCTTTTCTACGCTCCAACGTTTCCCTGGTCTTCCCTCCTCTCCTCTTTCCACCCAACTTTATATTTTTTCTGTCTCTTAAGAAACAAAGCCAAAGCCATCAAAAGAATGAAGTCAGATTTGTTTTCCAGCTACTCCTAAGAATAGGGTAGAGGCACACATAAACTCACAGGAACTATGAGAGTAACAGTATGCACTAGAGAGTCAGTGCAGACAAGCTCAAGCCAAAGAATAATCCCAGCGTAGAGAAGGAGAGGGGGAAATGGTTTAGAGCCACCAATGGTATGCTGAAACACACTGAGACCAAAGCAGCTTGTGAAGGAAGGGGTTGTGGGCTGAAACTCCCAAACCATCTTTTATCACAGAAGGGAATCAGGACAGAAACTGGACAGGGCAGGAGCCTGGAGGCAGGAGCTGATGCAGATGCTATGCAGGGGTGCTGCTTACTGGCTTTCTCCCCATGGCTTCCTCAGCCTGCTTGGTTACAGAACCAGGTCCACCAACCCACAATGGGCTGGGCTCTCCCACATCAATCACCAATTATGAGAAAGCCTTACAGGCTTGCCTGCAGACTGATCTTAGAGAGGCACTATTTTTTTTATATTTAAATTGAGACTCTCTACTCTCCCATGCCTCTAGCTTTTCTCAAGATGACATAAAACCCGCCAGTCCAGAAGTGAACACCAAGTCACACTCTAGCAAAGTGGCTCTTTACAAACGATAGCCATTGGGAGAGGGAAAATTAGTTTATTCTCAATGGGGTGACACTGGGTACATCAACCAGACACAGGGCAGGCCCATTCTGTCTCATTTTAAATCCACCATGCTATTTCAAATCAAAGGAGGGGGCCCGGAAGAAGAGTAGCTTCTTTTGCCATATCATGTCTCTGAATTTCAGGTCCTTAATTAGAATATATTATTCCTGCCCCCTTCCTCCCTCCAATTCTCAGTATGCCCATCATCGCCCCTCTCAAAAAGAGAGCTTCTTTTTATTATTACTGATTATACACACACACACACACACACTAGGTGTGTATATATACACACACGCAATTATAAAAATAAAACTTCCTGAGGCTATATTTGTTGTGTGTGTGTATATGATTTCAGGCTCCCTCTCTTATCCTGGATAACCAGTGGGGAAGCTTGTCCCCAGGAGAGGCTAATTCTCCCTTTCTCAGCATCTTTAGTTGTCTGCAGTTCTTCCTGGGAAGCCTTGAGACGCCCCCTCCATGCATTAGCATGTGTATTGATAGTGCCATTCTTCAGGTTCTATTTAGGAGCTCTTTCTAGGAGATGCAGGCTCACAGCAGACTTCCTGGTCTTCTGTATCCTAACATCTTATGTGTGGCTTCTCTTGTGACATACCCTGAGCCTTAGCAACAGGAGTTGTGTTAAAGTTGTAAGCCCTTAGGGCTGAGTTCTTCACCATCCATTCATCTCCATGTTTTTAAAAATATGGAGAATAGTACCTTCCCTGCTTGCTATGTAGCAAACACAAACCCACAAGGGATAAATATCCTTTAATTTTTAAAATTACTGTATCTTACTAATTTTAAGTGAATGCTGATTTGCCATACTTTGAGTGGTAAAGAGAGGCCGAGGCTAATATTTTAAACCGAACATTGAGCTTCAAAATGCTGCCAGTTGGCACTTTGATAATAAATTAGGGCCCCGAATGAAAGATAAATGGAAAACATTTACAAGCTACATGATCTGGAAAATGGGAAGAGAGCCGATTCTCACAAAGAACAGGAAAAACAACCGGCTGCATAATTAGAAGGCAGAAGCGATGCCTTCCCAGCCTCAGCACCCACTGCCAGAGCAGGCATGCGGCTGGGCTCGTGGGAGGCTTCTGGCTCTGAAACAGCCCCCGTGGACAGATGTGCAGGGGAAGGGTCAGCCTTCAAGAAGGGCAGCGGAGCTACTGCATAGAAAGGTAAAAACAATAACAAAACTATCCTCTGTTCTGCACTGCAGATTCAGAAGCATACAGACCAGATGTAGGATCAGACCAAGGATGGTAAAATGGACTTTCTAGGGATTTTTTTTTTTTCAAAGAGGCCAATGCTACAGTCGTGAGTAACAAAGCAAATCCTAAAATCCTACAAGAAATCCAGGGTACGGCTCCCATTGGGCATATTAGCAGACACCTTCCCGGCTTTCTTGATGGCTGTTTCTCCTGAGATGCCTTCCTCGAGCCACCCAGCTAATAGTCAGGGGACCTAGACTTAATATTAGCTTAGTAACTGACAAAGAATGTATGAGCTCAGGCAGATTTGTTGCAGATGGCTCCTGATCTGACGTGCTTTAAACTAAAACCGTGGTGGCATGAAGGTGTCACACGGTGAGCAAGATCACATGCCAGGTTTTGAATTTTTATCTTTTCTAGGGTAGTGGCTTGATTCACGATTTGCTATATGTCTGTGTCACATAGAACTCCTGGGTGCCACCAGGTGATCCAGGGATGAACCCCAAAGAAGGGAAAATAAAGTGGGGACATAAGAGAAGATACAGAAGTCATTTGAAGACATTCAATAATACCTGGTACTTGACAAAGGAAAGTAAGTGATGCTTAACTAGCAATCAGGGGATCATTGTAGAAAGAATGACATACATGTGCACACACACAGACACACACACACACACACACACACACACACACAGAATCTCTCATACACCATGCTGCGTGTATACTCATAAATAGACAGAGAAAATAATATAAAAGAAAAACGAGTAGGCAAAGACAATAGCCTGCTTTCATTTATGCCTTCAGGCATCTCCTAACCTTCCCAAGACTAACTCTTGAATAAAATGGGAAGCTAATGTATACTTAGTTCATAAGATCTTGTGAGTACTGAGTACAATGGCCATGGAAGGCATTTGGAATACCGACAAATCCTGCTGATGAGTCTCAGTCCTGACTTTGAAATAAACTAAGTGGTGTTCATGGCACTATACAGGTAAATAGTTGCTCACCTCAGAGAAAAACCCCGGGAGTAAATAGTACTACAGGAGAGTAAGCGATTTGCTTATAACCTGGATGGAGAAAAAATGTTCAATAGAGCAAAGATTCTATCTCTGTCTTTTCTGGTTTCCAAGGCCTGTGCACCGATGTCTCCCAGATCAATCGCCAAGTACAAATCCTGTTTATCCCCCTGCACAGCATGTCACTTCCCCTAAAACAGAATTTGTGCACAGTCAAGGAGTGTAGCCTTTTGTAGAAGCTCACACTGTTTTTTTTAAAGCTGACACAGGATAGCAAATGAAAACTTATGACAACCATGGCTCATTAAATTGGAGACATGCTACAGACATCTCATCAACACAGCCATTGTCATGGTTAGGTGTTTGATTATCTTTTCTGTTGGGTGCTGTGCTTCAAATTCTACGCCTGTGCTTCTCAAATGTTAAGGGGACTGAGAATCACCTGCAAGTCTTGGCCCTCTGCTCCTCACTGATAGCTGTTTGTGGGGATAGCCTGGGAACCTGCACTTATAATCAGCTTGCAGGCAATACCAAGATTCTCCTTGGGCAAATATTAATCTGAGTAGCAAGATTGTATAGAATTACTCCTTTGATTCAATGCTGTTATAAGAAACTCACAAGATCATTGAAACCCACTGTGATGAGAAGAAACAGGGGCAAAAATGCAGTTTTCTATGTCATATTTCAGCATACAGTGAATGAGGGACAGAACGCAAACCCAAGGTTCTATCCATCTGAGACTAGTGTCCTTCACAACCCCCTCAGCTACACTGTAGAGGACACAGCACCTGTCACGATTTAAAATATTTGCATCTGCTTCACAACCTACAGAGTTTATTTTGGCCAAGTGTGTACAAGTATTAAAAAGTTAATTGGTTATCCAAATATGATAAATATGTATTATTGCCTCATATAAAACCAACTTAATACTCAGGCAGACAAATAAAAAAAGCATTCCATTATGAAGGTAGTCAAAACTGACATGGGTACATTTTGTTTACTTTTTTCTAGAAACAAAATTCCTATGCCAGTATACATGTACTTATGTTTTTGTGCGTGCGTGTGTGTGTGTGTGTGTGTGTGTGTGTGTGTGTGGTTAGAGATTAAACTCACAGCCTAACTTACAGTTTGCATATATCCACTGACATATACCCCTAGCCCACAATTTGTATGTTGACATAAAGCCATATTGCCCACCGGAAAAACAGTATCACTTAAAAGCAGGACTTTAAAAGCAAGGTTTAAAGTATTAAACTCTTGGCACCCTGCCCCTTGTCAGTTTTGACTACCTTCATAATGGAAGGTTTTTTTTTATTTGTCTGCCTAAGACAAAGTCAAGAGTTACAAATTGTTTCGGTCTTTCTACAAGGCGCAATTGCCATGAATACGCACCGTGGAGTTGCCAGCTTTATCATGACCACAGCAGGTATTGTCGTTTTTACACAACCTTTCTCCTCATTTGAGACAGTGGAAAACTGACCTTTGCTACTGTATGTGCTTCTTAGGGCTTCCGTCTTAGGGCTTCAGGTGCGAGCTCCAGTCAATCCTTCCCTTCTGTATCAATGACCAGATTGGAAGAGTTGGTGCCTTGCAGGCCTCCCAGACCAACACACAACAATGTTGTCTTACTCTTGCTATTTCTGTGTCTCACTCACAGAATGGATATTTTTCCTGACTGTCATGGCGCAGATAGCCATAGGTCGCCCACACTGATGTCAAGTTCACCACCACGCTCCATGTGCACCAGATACCAAATTTATTCTTGTTATCCTGATTGCTTGTGTAAGGTGAGCAGTGGCATTGTATGGAGAGAAGCAAATACTTAAATAATTTCTGCTAGCTTTGATAAGAATTTATCACTCAGATCAATTGGGTAACGAGTGTTTTCTCTAGTTCATTGACATATATTCTGATTTGAGCATGACTAATGCCACACAGCCATCCATTGTACAATTTTGAGGAGAGGCTTCGTCTCGCTGTCTCCATTTCTTCCTCCCTCAAACGTAAGAGAAAACATCCTTGTAAGCCTTTTTGTGAGGATTTGGAGTACATTCATAATTAAATTAACATAATTTAATCCTACTGGAAGTTAATGTAAGACTTAGGGTCGGATGGAGGGGCCTCCTTTGTTCAAAAATAGGCACTATGAATTAATTGGCAGAAGGCTTTGCGGCTTTAGAGAAGTGAGCGACAGGACTCCTTGTGAGCTAGGAAAACCCCTGTTGCTGGAGGAGGGGAAAGTCCCTTGGTTGAGGAGGGTAAAGAACACAAAAGCGTTACAGACCCTGTGACATCCCAAAACTCTTCTAAAAGTTTGTAGGCTGGTAGCACACAAAGAATAAGTCAGTCTACTGTGAAGGACTCATTTGGATGTGGAACCAGATAAAGACTGCCTTCAAGACAAACAGAATTCTCCCAGCTTTTTGATAAGTATGACAGAGAAGGCCAACACAGGTCAGAGAGATCTGAAAGACTTGGTTATCCCAAATCCATAGAATCAGGGACAATAAAGTTCTTCAGAATCATGCTGTTGCAAAAACCAACGGCCGAGCTGGCTACACAAGAACACATTATCCAGTAACCTCTGCAGCCTTGTTTGTGGCAGCACAGGCCCTGTCTGGTTTGACAAGTGAGTCCCTAGTTTCACATAAATTACCCCATCTCATCCTGTTTAATATTTTGCAGCATTCTTGGGAGTATTAGGGACAAACACTTTTCTGAACCAAGTGCTTTCCTTTTTATTTCAGTTGCGTTCTATTGCACATAAAGTTTTTAATCGTTATCCAGGTGAAGATACCAGTCTTGTTTCCCTTTGTGACTTTTGTCCTGCTGTATCAAGTGTTAGGAAGTCCTTGCTTCTCTGAAAATGTGAAAAGTGGCCGGGCGGTGGTGGCGCACGCCTTTAATCCCAGCACTCGGGAGGCAGAGGCAGGCGGATCTCTCTGAGTTTGAGGCCAGCCTGGTCTACTAGTTCGAGGACAGTAACCAAAAGCTACAGAGAAACCCAGTCTCAAAAATTCAAAAAAAAAAAAAAAAAAAAAACGTTGAAAAGGTGTTGTCTCCACTAGTTAGCCTTTCGTGGCTTTATTTTTTAATTATTATTGATGATGTTATTTATTTATTTACCTATTGATTTTTAAAACAGAGACTCAGTTTTGTAGCACAGAGGGTTCAAGAGCTTAGTGTTATCAGTTTGCTTGAGTTTCCTAAATGCTGGGATTACAGGCATGAGCCATGCACAATTCCCTTAGTTATTTTTTATAAAAATATCAATCTCTATTTTGTTGCTTCAACTACAGAGCTTTTGTTAACTTTAAGTTACTGAACCTTGGGTAGTCTTGTCTGATGGTGGAGGGAGTATTTCCTGCAACTGTCCCTTTATGCCCCCCATATTGGATAGTCAAGGTGGCATGGGTGCTAACACACAGACAGCCTGCTCATTTCTCCCCAGTTTTTGAGGTACACAAAGGAAGTCACCGATGAGGCAAGACTGAGCAACATACTCTGCCGAGTTGGACGTGAGAGAATACAAATGTGCTTCTTGGTGCTGTTTTCACGGAGGAGTTTATGTGCCTGCTAAGAACTAAATGGCTATGTGATAAATTGACCATGAGATAAAGCAATTTTCAAGGGAATTGCGAGAGGAGGAACAAAAATGATTAAGAAAATGGGACTAACTGGGTGAGACAAAATTAGAGGAGTTAACTGTGTGTAGCTGAACTTGGCGGAGGCAGAAGAATTTGAACATGGACGTATACCCAGGGACATTGAGATGAAGGTTAATTTCAAGGCGTGGGAGGTTAAACTTGTTTTGTGTGATCCAGCAATTACTCAACATAAAGAACAGAAAAGACAAGAAGACCAATTGCTGAGCAGACGCAGTGCACAGCCCCTTCATGTTTACCGTAGGCACAGCATCCAGTGCAAGAGCGGCTGAGGATGGAGCAGATGCCGCAATAGTCACTGCCTTTGTGGGTGGCCTTTTGAATGAGCAATGTGACTTCTAAGAAGGATCTGTTCTCCTACATGGGGGTCTCTTTTCCCACCATGCACCCACTGATTTCTGCCTTTGGTTATGCTCTTCCTTCAGTTTGCTGATCACAGTTCACTCGGCATTTGTGTATTTGTGTGCATGAGTAGGGGAGGTTCCACTATAGGGTAGGATTCCCTTCCCTGAGAACGATATCCATGAGTATCATCATCATCATCATCATCATCATCATCATCATCATCATCATCATCATCATCCTCATCATCATCATCACCACCACCACTCCAGGGCATCACCTAATCCCTACACCTCATTTGTTTCCCATAATTCCACATGAAGATTTTCTTTCTGTTCCCTCCATTTCTCTTCATTTGTCTGAATTCTTATTTTCCTTCTCCCAGCCTCAGTTTTAAGGTGACTTCCAGAAGGTGAATTTTGTCTTCCAAACTATTTTATACTCTAAAGTAGCCTCCGCTGGTTTCACTTGATGGGTCCCAGCCCCTTTCTCAGGCTGAGAACTCCAAAGGAGGAGATCTCCTCATTTGATGTTCCCAGCATGCAATAGATGCCAAATACCGATTTGTTCAATGAATGTGGATGAACAAACAGGAGAAAAATCAGTGGGATCTCCTTGGTTACATCTGGTTCTGTGGTGGTTTGAAAGAAAATGGCTCCAAAGGGAGTGGCACTCTTAGGATTTGTGGCCTTCTTGAAGTAGGGATGGCCTTGTTGGTGGAAGTGTGTCACTGTGGGGGTGGGCTTTGTGGTCTCATATCTGCTCAAGCCAAACTCAGTGTCTCAGACTATTTCCTGTTGCCTGCAGGATGAAGATGTAACTCCTTCTCCCCTCTCAGTTCCTTCTCCAGCATGGTATTTGCCTGCACGTATCCATGTCCCACAATGATGAAAACAGATTGAACTTCTGAAACTGTAAGCCATTCAAGTAAATATTTCCCTTAATGAGAGCTGCCGTAGTCATGGTGTCTCTTCGCAACAATAGAACTCTTAAGTGAGACAGGCTTCTACAAACTTAAAGAACATGATCCCATCAACACCTGCCCAGAAGCCTGTCCCAGAATAAACCCTGGGAGACAAAAGCAAAACCTGCAACTCAAACAAAAGGCAGGAAAGGAGGCTGGGGACTTGGTGAGAGGAGGCAGGAGCTGGGAGGTATAGGAGAAGGATGAAAGAAGACTAAGAGATGGATGGGACATGAACAAAGTACTACATGTATGTTGAAGCTGTCAAAGAATAAATTAGTCAATAAGCAAATAAAACTAAACCACATACGGTAGTAGAGACCAAGAGAAATGTATCCAGCGAGTAATGAGTGCCCCAGATTGCCTGGATGTTTTATCTCCAAACTCTGCCACATTTGTGAAAATTGATGAGTAAAGGTCCCTTAACACGGGGCTGACAGGCTACAGAGATTTGCATAATTATTTCAAATATCTAAAGGACACTGTTGAATAAATAAATGATCATGTCTTCTGAAGCATTTAATCTGCTTACCCAAATTAACATTTCCCCAGCACTTTTAAAAACAAAAATAAGACCTAAAAGAAAATTAAAATAAGTTTATAGAAAAATGAAAAGCAGACTAGAGGGAATATGAAATTAATCTTGACACCGAGGAACAACCTGGGGAGGGACAAGGTGGCAACCATTTTTCTGAGGGAATAGATTTGAATGCTCAACACGAGACACAGTTGAATTTCATCAAAATGCAGATCCAGAAGCTGGGTCAGGTAGAACACACCGTTTAAACCCATCGACCTGGAGGGAGGCAGAGGCATCTGGACTTCTGTTAGTTCCAGTCCAGTTTTGGCTGCATAATGAATCCCAGGGTTGCCAGAACTTGTCTCAGAAACGCAAACATGCAAACCAGGTACATTCAGAAGAAAAAGATTTTTTAGAGTCCTGCTGCAATTGTCTTGGTCATATCAAGAGCCCCAGGAACAGCCTGAGAATGGTTAAGGATCAGTAGGTAATTCCATAGCAAGATGCTGCACATCACAGACTCGCAGTTGTGAGCGGGTACCAAACCGAGCCTGAATCTCATCCAACAGTTCTGCATAGGTAGGAAGTAGTGATTCTCTGACCTTCTGTCTGAGCCTTCAGTGAAACTTTCAAGGACCAATTTCAACAAACCCTTTCTCTAATGGCAGAGGAACAGCTATTCCTCAAAATGGAACAGGTTCTCACCACCTCCAGCCATTTTAATTCCCAAGCCTTAGATCAGCTCCTTTCCCTAAGAGTTTACAGATTCATCTCTACCCTAAATTAGAGAATGCCACGTGTAAAACGATGAAGGAACTGTGAACCTTAAGCTTTCTGGGGAGTTACCATGGAAAGAAAGCTCTGGGCACACGTGTGAGAGCATGGCTAGGTGCTAGCTCAGATTAATTACGGTAGGAAGACACATCATAAATGTGGGCGGTGTCCTTCTGTGGACTGGAATCTTGGACTGGATGGAAAGAGGGGAACATCCACTGGCCTGCAG
Organism: Microtus obscurus; assembly: GCA_963919715.1. Taxonomy (NCBI): domain Eukaryota; kingdom Metazoa; phylum Chordata; class Mammalia; order Rodentia; family Cricetidae; genus Microtus; species Microtus obscurus. The sequence goes on from CAWTZC010002521.1 coordinate 26,255,839, forward strand.
CGTCTTTCTCTTCACTTGCTGTGAATGCCACGGGAGCAGCTGCCATAAGCTTCCAGCCATCTTGACTTCCCCATCACCATGAACTTGAATTGTGAATCAACAACAGGTGAAATACCCAACATGGCAGTAGATTTTACCTGTTTGTCAACAATGGTCTCTGACTCAGGCTATGAGTATTTTTTCTTTCCCTTTCTAGTAGACTACTGTACAGAAAGCAAAATGGTGAACCGATGCACAGTGAGTTCAGCTGGATTTACAAATCAATGGAGCTCGGGACATTGGAAAGCTGTTACCAGATTTTCCTTGTCAATTCTCTTACTCATTTCAATAAAGAGCTGAGGTCAAATAAACACCAAACTGTCTAAGACAGAAGGAGAGGCCTCTGGAAAGGGGAAGCATCTGTGTGTGCCACAATGAGCGTTTCTATTAGGGTGGATAGTGAAATGTATTCTGATTGTTTTGGTAGCTAATAAAATACACAGCAGGTTATGTAATCCTTTAAATCTAGTAAAATACAGAAGGCCTTTCCTCACATAAAAGTTTAGTGGAAACTTACCATTTAAAATGCACACAGTGAATTCAGAAGTTAGTACAATGCGTGAGGTTTTCAATATGCACTATTGCAAATAAATAAATGATCTTTATTTTGATCTTTGCCTGATAATTGTTAAAGATCAATCGTTTACTTAGAATTAAGACCACATGAGATAAAGACACATGATTTGATAATAATGGGGTACTTAGATGTTTCCATAGACTCCCTCCTCTCTTTCTTCCTTTTGTTTTTTTTCCCCCATGTTCTATTGTCTTTATTCTTTTCATTGGGGTTTTGACACTGATAATTAGGGAGTAATGCAATATTGGTATGTTTATTCGTCGGTCTACTGACTGACCTATGAAGCATATCCAGTAAGCTACCTTCCATTCTCATAACTCTATGCTCATTTGATTTACATTTATTGGTAACAATTAGACACAGTAATATCTAGTCCATTGTTTATAGTTTACAGAATACCCGACTATCCATTATTGAATATGATCCTTACAAGAACACTAAATAACTGCTATTACTCGGCCCATTTTTCATAAGAAACACTGACAGAATGTAAAATGAGGAACAGATAGGGGAGTCCAGTCTGCATGCATAATGTACACACTGACCAGAAGGGCCTGGAGATGGCCCCCAGGGTACTTCCCATCCCTCCCCAGAATAATCCATTTTGAAATCCTAGCGCCATCTAGTGGTGATTTCAAACACGGCCACAGGGACCTTTCAAGATGGCCCTTGGATAGTGCACTCAACATCTTGCTGTCTCCCGACAGGCGTTCTTAGAGTTTAGAGTATTTCCTGCTGGTTGACAGAGCCTGACCTTTCAAGATGGAGAATGCACTGCATCTACCCAGTCAGAGCTATTGATCCTGATAAATCATTTGACCCCAACGAGTGCTTCTCTAGCAATTTAATGCTTAAGGAAGTCGGCAATGTAACCTGAAGAGGTCAAGTGTGCTTAGGAAGGACCTGACACAGTATGAGTAGGAGGACGTCACGTATGTACATGTGCCATTAAAAAATGAGGCATGCCATTCTATAAATTTTTCAAGCAAAAGGACAGAGGCGTGCACACGTAAGACAGACAATGGCTGCCATGGCAGCTCACATTTAATGGCTAGAAGGAGGCTATTCCTGTGCCTTAGGCACATGGTTTTTCCTTCTTGGTTAATGTCTTCCATTTTCTTGAGATCATACTCCACACACACTCCTGTGAAGTCAATGCTGACACCACTTTCCTTTAACTTTAATGAACCTTGTCATCGTCATTTGGATCTAGAATGTTCCCCAGGGATTTGTGGGTTAAAGGCTTGTTCCACATCCCTATGCTATTGGGAGATGGTAGAACTTTTAAGATGTGGGGTCTTTTTGAGGGTCTTCCAGGAATCGGAGCAAGCCTTTCAAGGGACCAGGAAACCCCTGGCTCTCCTTGTCTTATTTGGTATTGACTAAGACAGGAATGGAGTCTTTTACCACATGCTTCTATCATAAGGTGTCATTTCAGGCTCAAGGAAGAATGGGAAGCCTGCAGACCTCCTAGCCCAAGGAGCCTTCTGTCTTCAGAAGCTGAATTGACACAGCTAATTTTCACAGTAGCAAAGCTGACAAACACAATACCCTTTAAACTTCACTATCAACTATTGTTTTTATTCAGATTCTACTCTACTTCTTACAACTAAGAAATATTTACTTTCTTCTTATACATATGGGATTTTGCCTACATGTATTTCTACACACCACGTGAGTGCCTTGTGCCCACGGAGGCTGGAAGAAGGTGTTGGATTCCCTAAAGCTGGGGCTATAGATGGTTGTGGGGTTTTGGCATGTGTGTTCAGGGAATCAAACCTGAATGATCTGTGGGCCACTAATGCTCTTCACCACTGAGCCATCTCTCCATCCCCACCCCCTGCCACCTTCTGTCATCTCTTAGGGACACCTCTTATCACCTTTCTTGGAGCATATCTTTTCAGATCTACTTATATATTGGCTTGGTATACATCCTGTATCCTCTATGAATTAAAATGCCTTTGGCTATCTTATGTCCAGGATGGTACTTTTGGAAAGAGAAGTCCTGTGTTTGACCTAGCACCTGCTAATATGACCTTGGTGGTTCCTGGTTATATGATACCAGTTCCAGTTATCAAATATCACAGTACAAAGCTCAAGAACGTGTTTAAAGTAGAGTTATAACCAAAGGTAACAGAGAAAAACTGTTTTCAATGTGGGGGATACTACCTACTGCGTCCTGAAATCCTGCTGTCCCTAACACAGCTTAACATTTGATGGCCCACACTTAACTTGAAAGGAGGTGGCTTCAGAGCAGAATCTTTCCTGCCATCGTGTTCTGTGACACTGAATTTGCAGTGGGATTTGGAACCTGATGCCCTGCCTTCCCCCTGGTCTTCCTTATCCTTTTATCTATAGGATGGCATGTCCCAAAGAAAGGTGATTTTGTCTGCAGGAACAGGCCCAACACTGGGCAGTTCCAGTTAACTGGTGGATAGACTCCATCCTGCTCATCCCATCAATCACTGGTTTCTAGGTTACAGAAATGTGCACTAGGGAAATGGACAGAGGATGTAAAACAGAGAAGCATGTACAGCCCACAGCTCTGATGCTGCAGCTCTCGGGAGGGCCAGCTGAAAGTCAGCATGGAGGACCCTTCTGGAACCGATGGGGTACCCTTCTTTAAGCTGAGCCTTTACTGAGTAGACTTCAGGAGTTAAGATGCATCCCCCTGTGAGAGATCATGACAATTATTCGAATCACTCCTTGTTTTTTTTTTAAGAACTCAACTTACTTGAGATTTATCAGGAATTCATGGTAGTCCAGTTGTGCTAATTTTAGTTCACTTCTGGTCAGAGGAAAACCCTGCCGTCACGAGTTGACAGACCAAGTCAGCATCCTGCGTGATTGATGGCCAATCCCACAGAGGTTCTGGTTCCGCTCAGTCCCTCAGTCGGAGACAGCATGCTGACCTCATTTGTCTCTGCTGTTTCAACCAGGTTTCTGTCCCTGGGAAGTCCTGGTGGGCCAGGCTTTGGTTCATGCCTCTCCCCAAGCGTTGAGTTTTCAAAGGATTATTATTAAATAGAATTAAACCATCCAAGCCTATCAAGGAGATCCATGAAAGAACACTTGGGGCTAGGATGAGCAGAATCATGTGTCTGACCCTCTAGAGCCATACAGAAACACATATACACATGCACACATGCATACACACACACACATGCATGCACAAACACAAATTCATAACAAAAACATAGCCGAATGACTAGGTCTAAATGAGACTGTGTTAATGTTAAAAACAGAGACTATAGGAAGAAGTTAGACAAAATATTTTCTTCCTAGATGAACACATCCCAGAGAGGGATGAAGAAGTCTTTAGCCGAGGTGGGGCGGTACAGAAGGTTGGGGAAGATTGCCTAGTATCGGCTTGAGAGCAGATCTCCAGAAAGGGATGGAAAAAGTGGGATGCAGAAAACCCACAGATAGTTCTTTTCCGTCACCTACATCCACTTTGCCTTCCCAACCTGTCTACTGGCATCAACTCTCTGTGCCACCCTCTCTCCTAACATTAATTATGTGTCCATGTGTACACATGTATTTTATTGACAGATTTGATCGATGAGGCAACTAAGCCTCAATGACCTTCGGTGACTTGCTTATAACAATATTGAGGCCAGGGCTTGAGGCCAGAACATCTGATAGTAAATAAAGTTGTCTCGAGCCAAACCGTCTATCGGCTATGTATTTGTTTGCATTTCATTTTCTTCTCGGAAATGATTGTCTGACCCTCTGCAATCTGAAGGTCAATATTGCTAACTGCACAGAGGAAAGCAGCTCCATCCTGGAAATGTCACTGCGGTGCGGGTGCAGATTCCACGAGCCCTGTGTGGCTTCAAAATAAATCACCCGCAAATCAACCCAACCTATTTGGCTCGGTGTTTTTTTGGTTTTTTTTTTTTTTTGGTGGTGAAATGGAAGGTTCTTGAATGCTCCACTGCCCAAAGTGCTCAGCCAGAGACTTCCAGGCCCTCAGAGGTATGCCACCTCTTCTACCCTGTATAGCTACTTGGCTGTTGTTCCTGTCTCTTCCTTCTCCAGATGATCAGCCATTGTTCTACAACCACAGTCCTTTCCATATCAGCTTCTACCCTAGGAGATTTTCTACATCCTTCTAGATCTTCTAGTTTAGACAATATTTGCTATGTTCATTTTGTATGCTTATTGGGCAGGACTGTGTTGACACACGGGGGTGCTAGTATATACATCACAATATGAATGCAAACTTAATATTTCTAATTCTGCCAATAGCAGCACATTTTAATCTAAGCGGGCAGTTTGTGTTCCAGGACTTAATCTCCTTGCTGTGTGACAGAGGGCTGTGCAGTTCGTTTCTCTTCGTGGTCCCCTGGCTTGGCTTTGCCATCATTTTGTTTTCAACCTCAAAGCATCTCTTTCCCATTCCCTCCTCCGACCCTGAGATGTGCCAATTCTGTTAAATGCAGCCAACTACCGATAGTTACCTGTGGCTTTCAGAGCTGAACAGGTATGTTGGAGGGAGATGTCAGTGCACTTAAGAGACAAAGGCAGGCTACCTCTCCTTCCCAGGCCAGGCCTCTCTGAATGGTGCGCTCCCAGAATAGGAGCAGGTCAGGAAATTCGGACACTCCCAGACCTTTCTTCCCATCTCACTGCTGGTTGATTAGCCTAGCGTCAGCCCTCACGGCCTCATGCTCTGAGGATAAGATCATGAGCTTCAGCTGGGCAGTGGTGCCCACACCTTTAATCCCAGTACTGACGAGGCAGAGGCAGGTGGATCTCTGTGAGTTCAAGGACAGCCTGGTCTACAAGAGCTAGTTCCAGGACAGGCTCCAAAGCTACAGAGAAACCCTGTCTTGAAAAACAAACAAGCAAACAAAAAGATCATGAGCTTCACAACTGTGAGGGCCTTGGAGTGATTCTGGTATGACCACATCTAACTTCAGTACCTTAATAAAAAGAAAAGTTAAAGACAAAAATACATGTGCATGTCACATACATGTATATGTACATGCTTTTAACTATATGCATGTTTCCAAGATGCTCAGAAAAGGTTCTCTATTCCTCCCCTATGTTTCAAAATTCTAATATATATTATACAAACATATATATGTGCACGCGTGTGTTGTATAAAGGATTTGGCAAAGGCGCAGTACTTATGAAACTCTATCCTTTAGCTGAACAAACTTGGCAAAGCATTCCAGATATGTCAGAAATAATGTATAAGATTGATAACATGTGCATTATTGTAATTAAATGCAGTCACAGGGGGTAAATGGAATTTCAAGGCCAGTCTGTGAGAAACAGACATAGTGTTCAGAGAGTGAATGGGGTTCAAAAAATGACAAAACATCAAAGCAGAGGTGACCATTATTGGATTCATAAGATTCTTTCATTTGTTTGGGTTTTCTAGTAAACACTTGATAGATAGCACAGGCTGGCCTAGAACTCTCGTTGTAGCCTTATGGCCCTGAAACTGTGATCTTCCTAATTCAGTCTCTTGAGTACTAGGGATACAGTCATGCAGACCCTTGAATGTTCTACCCTTTCTCACTTTGTTCTCCAAACTGACCTTGAGCTTCTGAACTCAAGCCATCCTCTTGTGCCTACCTCCTGGGTAGCTGGTACACTAGGGCCATGACAAGGCGCTTGACGACTCCCATAGTGATTTTGCTGTACTTTCCATTTCGTTGCCTCCTAACCACAATCCCGTGTACCCCGCTCGACACTCTTAATGCTTGACTGTGAATAGATGTTCAGCTGTTATTGCTGGCGAGTGAGCAAGAGCCAGAAGATTTTTGCCTTCAAGACCCACATTGCTGGATATGAGATTAGGAACCAATGTGGAACAAACACAAATGGGGAGAGAGACAGAGAGAGACAGGACCATTCTCACCAAACCAACAATGGAACTCATTAAAATACAGACAGCTTCAAGGGCACCTTCCCTCTACAAGTCTATGGTCCAGCATCCTTTCTCCTTCCTTCCCCACCCAGCCATGGGAGAGAGCTTGCTCAGCCTACATTGCTGTCCACAAGTTAATGATCCTCAGGATCCAGCCTCTCTTGTCCAAGTGCCCCCGTGCCCTCATCACCTTCTCCTCTGTTCTCCTGGACACACTTTATATAACAAGATTACAGAGCTGGTGACTCCTTCATTCCCCAACACAGAGGTTACTCTTCTAATTGCAGCCAGCGCTTTCAAGTTCTTGCTTATTTTTAATTACCAATGCCGGAAGCTGGCTGGCCTGTCACAGGATGAGTTTTGGTTCTGAAGAAAGAAAGGAAACGAGCGAGCCTGAGAAACAGGGGAATAATCAGAAACCCATTTTCATGCAGATTTCCCCTGTGACAAAGAAAACCAAAGAAACAGAGCAAAGAGCCTCATTGCTATGTTTCCACGGGCTGACACTGGCCTTTGCAAATGTCCAGATCCAATTCTGAAGAGAGTTAAATAAAATTGCCTCATTATACAAGAGTTCTGGGTCCTATAAACATATCAGAAACTCAAACCCTTTGTCTCTGCTTATGAGTCACTTCAGATATTTGATTGGCAGGATGAGCCTTAAGCAACACTTTTATTTTCAAAACAATCCTGCCACAGGGAAGCAAACTTTCCAGCAAAACCACCAGGGACAATAACCTTCCTAGGAAGAACCTGTGAAGCTGATGGTTGACTTTCACTGTACAAACACTCCTACTCCAATTCCCAACACTCACTCTCGACATTCCTGCCTAGAACCTAAAGCTTGTTTATCCGCAGTTATCCCTATATGGCTAAGTTTTCTTTAATTGTCTCAGTGGAGCTGGCTATAAGGTAGATGCTTTACATTCCCTGTAAACATTGCCATTTCTTTTTCCTTTCAAAAGCCTAACTGCTTTGAAATCGATGGTATTAGCCAACTAATTTTCTTACTGAAGCCAAGTACCTGCCTTGTTCTTGATTCTTCCATTCAGTGTTGTACCTCTCCTCCATCTCTATCCCTGCAAGGTTTTCCTGGTTTCCAGGATCACCTGGATGATCTAATGAAGACTTTGTTAAGTCTTGATTTTCCTCCATCCCATTTGAGATGAATTGAGTATCTGATCCCTACATTTTTGGTTCCCCACTACCACCCGCTACGTTGCCTTTCTACTATCCCATATGATAATATTTGGAGACAGAGCTTTTGGATCTTCATTATTTTTAGATTAGGCCATGGCAATGGGGGCCTTTTTGAAAATATTAGTAGCAAAATAAGATGAAAAAAACATTTCTTCCTATTTCCTTCCATTCCTCTTGTATCAAGTATATACCTAGGAAGGACCATGCGAGAGGCCTGTCCAGAAGAGGAACTTCATGAGAACCCAACCATGCTGGCACCCATATAATATATGTAATTTTGGACTATGAGAAAATAAATTTTGTAAGCTACTAGCATATGGTATTTTTTATGCCCCTCTGAAGTGAGCTGTATACCACTTGAGACATTCAGGTACCAATGCCAGCAACCTTGTCAGCCCCAACAAATGCTTCTGATCCGTCACTCCTGCTACTCTTTCTTCATTGAGGAAGAGGTATAAACTTTTGTTTATACCTCCATCCTAGTCTCTCCAATCCTCACTAGTATCCTGTAGCCCGCTCCCAGGATCTACCCATGACACCCTCCCCCTTTCCCGACTCCATCCTCATGCCTTGATGCCAAAGCCCAACGCTGTACCAACTACCCACACAGAGCTATTTTCCTTCCACACACATTCTCAGCAGGGTCCTACTCTGATTTAAGTTTGCCTATTTGCTTTTCTAGTAGAACAATTAGAGATTCCTGAATATGCTCTCAGTGCCATCAGCTGGGTTTGATTCTAATAGTATGCCTAGATATCCCAGTGGGTATTCCAAAAACCCAGTGATAATTTCCTTACTTTAATGCATTTCTTCTCAAGGTGAGTGGTTTATATTTTTTGCACATTGATCCGTCACTGATGCATCATTCAACAAAGACTAAACCGATCAATCAAAAGAAGCATGAAGGAGAATAAAGGGAAGCAAAGAAAGGCGGAAATAATACAATCGTATTTTAAAAAAAATTAAAGTACTCTTTGCTTAATTGTCTCAAGATATTTCTGTTGGGCTTGTGATGAAAGCCAAGTTCTGTCCTCGCCTAGATGCCCTGCTCCATGTCTTTGCTGGGCTTCCTGGTCCCTGGAACTCTAGTTCTCTCTGTCTCCTCCAGAACTATTGCATCTGTTTTCTACGTGTGCTCACAACCCAGGTGCAAACCAGTTCTTTCCCAGCCCAGTATCTGATCCTGTAACACATTGCAGCTCACGGTCATGCTCCTTACAGCCATTCTGCTGTCTTTCTATATGTGTCATACAGTGCTGCTTGACACATTCGCTAGGGCACCCAGTGCTTGACATCTTCGTCACCCCATTTAGGTGATTGATGTGTTCATATTTCCTTCTTCAGACTTTGGTCATGCTAAGGCCAGGGTCCCCGCATTCTAACTATCGGATATTTCACTGAATCTTCGACTACCCTGCACACCATATGGACAAAGTAATAGCTACAAAGTTACATGAAAATATACGGCTTTGGATTAGGGAGTTAATATCCTGACAACTGTCAGTTCTGTGGCCAGCTTCGTGGTATGACCTTGAATGTGTACTTTGTCTGGGACTCAGTTTCTTCATTTGCAAAATCAGGCAATTTAGAGGTGACACTTCATTGTGGTTTTAGCTTGAGTACTCTGACTACAAAGGACTTGTTTTTAAATTCTGACTCTCTCTCCTGGCTAAATGGCTTTAAAGAAGCTAATTAAAACTGCCTATCTATCCAGGGAGTTCCCATGAGAATTAAATAAAACAACAAACTAAAGGATGCTCTAAAAGCGCTCCTGATGACTTTTCTCTTTTCCCTTTTTCTGCTACGAGATAACAAGCAGCCTTCCTTGAACCCAGCAGCCCCTGGCTAAAATATACAGAATAAGAGAAGCACACGCCAAGTTAAGGCTACAGATATTCATTTTTATCCCAGCCTCATTTCAAGTATAGTGGAGTGCAAAAAAACATCCCTCAGCTTTGTTTGTCCCCAGTTCAAATATATTAAAGAAATTAATGTAAATAAAGAATAAAAAGAACCTTGCTGAATATGGTCACAGAGCGTGGAGAAGATGTTTGCATTCAGAAGAAAGGAGTTTATGCTAAACTTCGCAGAGTAGAAGTCAAGTTCTGTGGAATGCAAGGAGTTCCTAAGGGAGGAGGAACCTGGAGGCCCCACGGGCTTCCACTCCAGCAGTCTCCAGGGGACATCTGGATGAAGCCTCGGGACTTCAGGAGACTTGAGATGCTGCAAGCCGCAGCTGCTCTGAGAGCCTCTACCTGCTTCCTTGACAATGTCTACCAGCTGGGAAGGGGAGCCAGCATTTAGCAAGGCCTAACAGCTGTCAACTGCACTTCTGCGTGATTTATATAAGCTTCGCAACAAACCTCGAAGCAGGGAGCAGTTTTGTCAGTTCACATTAGTTGAGTTTCTGTTGTGTGACAGATGTGTCTTAGACTTCATCTCCATCTTTACAGTAATCCTGGAAAAAGACAGAATTGTGCACTTTGTGGAGATGAGGGAATTATGGTTTGGAAAGATGGGCTAATGGCTAGGAGTCCTCCAGCAGTCAGTCACAGAGATGAGACTGAAAACTCACTCTATTTGAATCATGGACTTGAACCATGGACCTGCCTGAAGACCTCGTGGTTCCAAGAATGGGGTCTACGCGTGTATTTATATACACTTTCTGCTTAACTTATTTTCAAGTCATTCTATAAAAGAACTAAGTGGAATCCTCGTGTGTTAGTAAAATTATTTATTTACGGCCTTAATTTTCTGGATCTGAGTTACTGAAATGTTCCTTGCTTCCCTTCCAAATGTGCCTGTTATGCGTCATCCTCTTGAAGCCCAGATGAACGGGGCCAGATAACCTTTTATCTCCAAGAGGCTATGTTGTAGGGTAAAATAGTCAGAAAGGTGGTGGGAGGATCAAATGAAAATACTGGCAGAAGGAGCTTGTTGCAGTCCCTTCTGTAATATGGTCAGCTAATGTTATTTTTTATACAATTCTACTTTCTCCTGGGAATGCAATCTCTCTCATTTTAAAAAGTACAAGTGAGACTGTGTATGTCCAGAATTCCCAAACTTTAGGTGGACTTCTCGGATCCTTAACACTTTCTGCCTAGTTTATACTTCTTTCTTTCTTGTACTGCCTGTGAAAACAGTATATCCCTGAGGTTAGAATCTGGGTTATCCAGTTTATTCCACATTCTACTTAGAAACATATTGATAGGAGGAAGGAGAAGAGGAAGGGAGAGAAGCAGGAAGGTGGGGATGGGGATGAAAGACAGAGAGAGGAAGCTGGGAAAGCAAAAGGATTGGAGGAAAGGTGGATGAAGAGAAGGGGGAAAGAGGGGAAAGATAAAAAGAAGAACACGAGAAAGAGGAACAAAGTACAGACAATACAGGTAGAGGACATCAGACACTTGGGGCTTGAGATGCACCTCTGTAGCAGTGGTTAGATGCTTGCTTGCTATCCTCTAGGCTGTGGGTGTGGTCCTTGGCAAGAAGAATAAAAGGGGAGGGGATAGGAAAAGGAAAGAAAAGGAGAAATGCTTACATTCCTGATAAACATATCTAATCCTGCATGCTTGAGTGAATAATAACAAAACTATAATTTTGTTTACTCTTTATTATACAAATCTGGCTCCATCCATTTGTGAGCACCTGTCTTGTGCTTTGCAGGGTTATCTCAGGTAGCTGTTACTGCTTACCTAAGTTTGATAAATGATGAGTCTTTATCCTAGGGGCTCAGCATCATGCATGGACCCTCAGAGTTGGTCTGAGTGGTTCTATTCCGAACCCTGCTCTCTGCCACCAATATTCCAGGTTCTCCTTCCCTTTGACATGCACCACCTCTTCATATATACTTTCTGTTTCTGTATGAGTTAAAACAATTCTTTTTTTTAATAAAAGTTATTATTGCCCCAACTGTATTGGCCCAAAGGGGTGCAATGCCTGACATTGCCCTAAGAATGTGACAAGAATGACTTGGGCTCTAATGGACTTATCTAAGTTTCTGGAGGATTCTGTGAAGCAAATGGTTCTTATTTCCATGATCTGGTCACTTAATGTCTGTCTGTGTCATGAGAGAGACTGGTTGGTTTTCTATTTTCTTTTTGTATTTTTGTATTTCTCCTTCTCTACCGCTATGAATGTGGTCTTCCCCCCCAAGACCTCCGGCTGAAATGTGATGATCATTATGCGGTTATTGGAAGGTCCTTAATAGCAGTAGAGCTTTAAGAGGGATAAATGCCTTGTTGAGGGGATGGGTTTAGTGACTCCAGGTTGCTATAATGCAGTCTAGTCTGTCCTGCTCTGTCTCTTGCCCTCATCTGGTTGCCTTTTGACTTTCCACCGTGAGATGAAACAGCATAAGGCCCTGGCTGACAATTTATCCTTAGACATCCCAAGTTCTTGAATCATAAGCCAAAAACCTGATTTTCTCCTTTGGTTATTTTGTAATGGTAAATGGCCTAAAACATACCCTAAACATATGTTGATTACAAGAAAATATGTCATTTTGTAAAAATAAAATTTTCTGTGTCATAGGTTTGACTCAAGACGTCAAAGATACTTGAATGAATGAATAAAAATAGTTGCTAATGAGGGCCCCATCAGATTAGATGGAGACAGTCATGCACATTGCCATAGCCGAGGCAATGACTGAGAAGAGAAAGAAACACCCGAGGAGAATGACCTCTTCACCCTATAATGTAGTTTTTCTTTCAAATACTTTCATGCTAACCTTAACTTATACATAGTGCCAGTCCCACATACCCACTGGTGCTGAGTATTCCTGAACCAACAGTTGTGGAATACAACTGTTGTTCTTCAGGACAGTGGATAAGAGTGTTGGCTGAAGAAGGAATAGGCTCTGGGTTCAAATCCGTAGGGCCCACATAAAATTCTGGCTGTTTTATCATGTGCCTATGTTCCACAGCTGTGGTGTAGGTAGAGACCAGAAGACCACTGGGGCTCTCTGATAACCAACCTAGCTCCAGATTCAGTAAGAGAGCCTGTCTCAAGGCCATCAAGCAGGGAGTGACAAAGCAGGACACCTCTGACCTCCAGGCATGAACATTATGTTCATGTACTGTCTGCAGACGTTTCTGTCCCACGGGGTCTGTCAGTTGTTCATTCCCAAAGGAACACACAGAGGTCTACATCAATTATAAACTGGTTGGCCTAGTAGCCCAGGCTTCTTATTAACTAATTCTTACATCTTACAGTAACCCATTATTCTTATCTGTGTTAGCCATGGGGCTTTTTACTTTTTCAGAGAGGCTATCTTTCTTCCTCTGCAGCTGAGTCACGAGTGACAACTGAAACTTTCCTCTTCCCATAATTCTCGTTGCCAAGCCTCTACTTCCTGCCTGACTACTGGCCAAGCAGCATTTTATTAAAAATAATACATGTGACAGGATAAAAGACCATTGCCCCACAGCAATATACCACATATGTAAATATACATAGCACAAATAAAGTAAAAATATTGCTAAGTTGCTTCTACATAGTTTCTAGACATATCGATATTCTAGAATATATAATACACTGTATCTTGTCATAATCCTTTAGGTCATATAGTTTGAGAACTCTCTATGTAACGTTTATATTTAAATAATTATTTTAAGTATTAGAATTCAAAGTTCATAGGTGGGTTGCATAAATTATCTACAAATACTCCTTCATATATATATATTCCAAGCATTTTTGTATCTGATTGGGATCCTGAAATCAATCATCCACAAATGCCAAAAAACTATTGCCAATATTCTCATGCATGTCTGCAAGTTATACAGACACTGGCTAGTCGGAGTAGATCAACAGGCAGAACTGTTAGAATATTACCTTGGCTTTTCATACTGAGATCCTAAGTCCTCCCACTAAGGCCGGCAAGAGAGGCAGCATCTGAATGAACTCCTAACAGAACTGAGTGTGCAATTTTTCACTGGCTACCAAGTTCCCCTACTATTTGGCAGATGGCTTTATTAGACAAATCCTTGAAACAGCAGGCATCTAAAACTAGTAGTCTGATCGTCTCTCCCACTGACACGGTTGACCGAAAACTTGTCCTATGAGAGGGAACAGACACAAGAAGGCATGTCCTTATCCTGGGGTGCAAACTCATGTCTCATTCAGTTGAATGCAAGGCTCAAGCATAACATCAATTGAGAACACACAGATAAACAAAAAGACATCAGTAACAGAAGCCTGAATAATGGACCCCATTAGGTCCTACACTCTAGTCCTAAACGATGTATGACCATTTAACCTTGCTTGGAAATAGATTTTTTTTGGCTGTGATTAAAGTTACAGGCTTTGAGACGTGGAACTGGATTGTCTCTGTGAGTTAAAGCTAATAATATTGGTGAGTCCTAAAAAGCTGGTGGCATTTCCTGGCTGCAGTGAGACACAGCGATTTGTCAAGAAAACAATAACATGAGAAGAACCAAACCCTGCAATACTGGTTTTGAAGATGGAAGTAAGGCAGACACAGCAATGCAGCCCATGAGCAGGGGACACAACCTGAAAAGACAAATGACTTTATGACCAAGCTCCATAAAGCAGCTGCACACCCCTACACTTTGATACCCAACCCAACATTTATAATGAATAGATGTTGCTTTGCCATCAGCTCAGAGATATTTCCTTATGGCTGCAGTTCACACCTAATGCAGATTATTTCTCTTGTAGAGTCCCGTCTTACAAACTTTCCCATGATCCATTTGTGTCCTGTGATGTGGAATTTATCCTAAACTCTAATAAATAGGAGACAGTTAGCAGATAACCAGCTTTGAATGGTAATTGGTTCATGTAAAATGTACCAGTTAAACGTCCTCAGTTACACACGTATGTATCTACTTGTGGGGGTATATGCACACACATATACACAAACAAAGCATACACACATGTATATAGGATAGAGGTTAACACTGAGTATCTTCCACAATAGCTATATATCTTACTTTTTGAAACAGAGTCTCTAAGTAAACCTGTAGTTTATCAATTAGTCTAGCCTGGCTGACCACTAAGAATCAGGAATCCCTCTGTTTCTGTTACTGTAGTGCCTCTCTTCTTTGTGGATGCTGGGAATTGGAATTCTGGTTGTCAGGTTTTTGCATCAAGTAATTTACTGATTGAACCATTGCTCTAGCCCCTGAATATTTCTAAACAGTCCTTTATATGCAAATAATGCTATTTTGTTTACATATATTTCCTTTTACATTTTCTCTCTGTTTACATCTGCAAACACACACACACACACACACACACACACACACACACACACCACAACACATATAGCCCAATCTTGCTGTATTGGAGAATTGGAAGACTGAGTGAGAAACATGCACAGAGGTTTGTGTCAGGAAAGTAACAACTGGGTATTGGATCACGTCTATGATTCAAGAGAAAGGTATGCTCAGATCTATCACAGAAGAGACCATGGGCCAAGAGAAAAAAGAATAGTGTAATGGTGTCAGGACTGAGCTGAAAACAGGGATTTTGTTTAAGTGAAAGATGATCACAGACACAGTAATGAGAGCAGATTTTTGGGAAGCCAGTTTCTAATCTTCTGTCTTTATGGACTCAACTCATGTCTTGAGGTATCTTCAGCTCAAAGCCATTTGGAGAATACCAGTGTTGTTTTTCTGAGGTGCCATTCCAAGTCTTTTTTGTCTAACTGTCAAAATTTTCTATTTAGCAGTTACCAAGTTCTTGTTTCATAAAACGAAAAATAGAACCTATTTGTGGCCATTGTCAGGTCTTTGGCAGTTGTATTTATACAGCTGGCGAACAAGCAGTCACGGTGTGAAGAATCAAGCAGTCCTTGTAGCTTGTCAGGGTTGGCCATGAGTTATTGAGAGAATACTTAGGCACATTTTATTTTTAGGATCTCTGTAACTCAAGTCTATCCTTAGACATAAATAAACTTCTCATTCTTTGATTATGTCTATAAAATGCATTTGTTGCATTCTGCTACAATGTGGGGAGAGGGGGGCACTTCTGTACTGCTGTTTGGGATGTAAACTAGCGGAGCCACTTTGATAACTAAGTCTAGAGATTCCCCAAAGAACTAGAAATAGAACTATCATGTGACCCAGCTATATCACTCCTAGGCATATGCCCGAAGGATTTGTAGCTCTTTTATACAGACACTTGCGCATGCATGTTTACTGGAACTCCATCCACAATAGCTAAGGAATGGAATCAACATAAATATTGATCAACAGCTAATTAGACAATAAAAGTGTGGCATATTATATACAATGGAAAAAGTTTTAGGTCTAACAAAACCAAAATTATGGAACTTTCGGGTAAATGGATGAAACAGGGAACAAATAGATCATACTCTATGAGATACCCAGGCCCAGAATGACAATGCCCCATTTAGCTCTCACGCATGTTGGTTTAATGTTGTGTGTTTAACGTGGAGTTCATGCACAGTCTGGGAAAGGATGGAAGAGAGTGTTGCTCATAGGTAAAGTTAGGGGAAAACTGGCCAAGGAATGGTCCAAGTATAGAGAGGTGATGTAACAGGGGAGATAAAATATGCGGGGACAGATGGGGCAATCAAAATGAAGGGAGCATGCAAAATAATATATCATCTTATAACCCAATTGAAAACATTAAGAAAACTATAAAGGTAGATACCTTACATTGCTAGACAACTGATTTATTCTCATTCTGAATGAGCAGCTGCAGTGTTTCAGCAAATATGCGGTCACTAAGACCTGGCAATTTTGACTCCATATTTGCTGAAACACTGCAGCTACTCATTCAGAACGAGAATAAATCAGTCATACTAGCATCTCATTTCAAGTATGAGATCTGAAACTGTGGCTATTTAAATTTATAACTTTTGTACATATTGATATTTCCATCTATGGGTAAACTTGTGTTCGGGTTACTCTCTACTCTGTTCTCTCTTATCTTCCTCCCATTCCTGCTAGCGCCCCCCTTGTTTCTCTCTACATCTCTTTTTCATATCCATGATTCTTTGTTTTGCTTTATGTCATGCTGATTTTTTTAGGGGGTAGAGTTTAATTATGAGAATAAGGGGTTTTGGAGAGGATGGGAGAAGGGGTGCAGAGAAAGAAGAAAGAGAGAGGAGAGGGGGTAAGAGCAGGGGCAGTAGTTACCTCTTCAAAATTTTCAGGTCTTATTGACCACATCCTAATTGAATTAGTCCTCCCCTAATTTGCCCTGCCCAGGAAGAGACTCATCAACTGAGACCGTGAAACCCCAGAGGACAAGTTCAGCAGAACTGCCATATATATGAGCTGCCAACCAATACGGACTCTGCCACCATTGCTTTTTCTTACTTCCACTTAGTTGGGGTTTTTATTTCTCTCTCCCCTTTCTTTTAAAGACAGGTGCTTCTGCTGCTCATACTGGCCATGGATTCCCTGTGTAATGGATAAAGATGTTGAATCTGGGATCTCAGGATTCAGGGCTGGCATAAGGAGCATGCGCCATCACTATCAGTCCTACAGGACTGATAAAATTTGAGCCTAGGGATTTCTGCAGTATGTCACTGTAGGAACTCCTTCAGCCAGTAGCCTTTTAGTTACCTGCCCATTTGGGCATGGCCTCTTATACTATAAATGCCCATGTAAACCTTGGTTCTGGCATTTTGGTGCCGGGTTGTAGTGGTGGTGCACACCTTTAATCCCAGCTCACAGGGGGCAGAGACAGGCACATCTCTAATAAGTTTGAGGCCAGCCTGGTCTACAGGATGAGTTCCAGGACAGACTCTAAAGCTACAGAGACACCCTGTATCAAACCCTTCCCCCCAAAAAAGGAAAGAAAAAAAAGAAAAGAGGAATTTTGTTGTGATACCAAAAAGGATGGCTTTGCAGCCTAAACAGCCTGCGCAAATTCCAAAGATGCCAATTTCTAGATATGTGTCCTTAATTGGTGACTCTCTCTCATCTTCAGTTTTCTTATTTGACAAATGAGGATAATTATGCAAATTAACCTGATGTCTAAGAGGGCTATTATAAGTAGATAAAAATAAAAACACAGTAATACCATTCTCAGCATATTGTAATGTTCCAATAACCAGAACATTGCATTAATTTTACTAAGAAGCATCAAGTCCAAGCAAAGCATATCTTAAAATAAGAAACCTATATCTCATATTTGAAATTGGGGTAGAGGGGTTCTTTAAACTTTTCTTTTCCGTCTCCCACTTTCCCACAAAGTTTTAAAGATAGCAGCAGACTTAGACTGTTTCAGTAACTGTAGCCTCACTAAAATAATCTGCTAAATTAGACCCTATGAAGAATGAACTAGAGCAGAGAAGGACCAGAGGCAATGAGACTCATTAGGAGGCGGTGATTATCACCATTATCATTGGAATTTCCTTGCATGCATAATGATCGTCCATCTTACTTGTGTTCACAGCTAGATGCCTGAACCTCATGAGTTTTCATCAGCTTACTCCCTTCTTCTGCTCTACCCATGTAAGTAAGCACTTACGACATCCGGACAATTTTACTTCTCAAGTGCCTGTTAAATCGGATTCGCTCATCTCTATGCCACTGACCTTGAGTACTTCTTCTGCAGACTTCTGTAAGAGCTTCCTAATTAAGAACAACTGCAGGTCCCACCTCCTTCCCTCTATCCATTTGTACACCGTATCCAGTGTCTCCTTTGGGGAAGGCAAATACCATTAGGGTCAAATCTGTTGACTTAGTAAGTTGATAATTGAAGCCAAATCTTGTGACTTGATAGATAGATCTTTTCATAGTGGATATTGTAGACTTCCTGGTTTCTCTTTCCTTGTCATATCACACTATTCTCATGATTGCTGTTCCGATGTTCAAACTTTTCATTTTACCTTCTCTATTGATGCCAGATTTGATCATTCTCACTTCTCTGCCTAGAATGTGCCTATACCTCTCTGGCAATCACCCTTTCTAATAAAGGTGTTCCTTTGGAAATTCTTCCAGGCGTGTTATAAAAGATGCTTCCTCTATGACCCTCTAGCATCTGGATGCCATTGCATTATTAATGTTAATTTTCCAGCACATGGTAGTTTAAAGAGCAAACAGTCTTACTTTGACAAGTGAATAGCAAGGTGACCTTGATTTTTTAATTTTATAAGCCCTGAAAATAACAATGTCTCATCCCAAGGGCTATTGGAAAAATTAAATACACCTTATATACCTAAAAGTATTGACAAATTTTAGTTTTAGTATGACCTCTGATTCCTTGAATTCTTTCATAGAAATTACTATGGTGTGGTTCCTAAGCTTTTCAACCAAACTGACAGGTCCTCCACCCTTGTTCTCCTAACTCTAGGTCAATGATTCTCAACCTTTCTATTCCTACAACCCTTTAATAAAGTTTGTCATACTGTGGTGACTCCTAAACAGAAAATTATTTCACTGATACATCATACCTGCAATTTTGCTACTGTTATGCATCACAATGTATATATCTCATATTCAGGGTATTAGATATGTGACCCCTGTGAAAGGGGTGCTCAACCCCAAAGGAATCTAGACTTATAGGTTGAGAGCCTCTGGACTAGATAATCTTCAACCTCAGGGTTGTGTTCCAATGACTCCAGTCTCCACAGATCTCCGTAAGTTCATCAGATCTAAATTCCCTAAATTCTCTATCTTCTGAAACAATTTGTCCTTTTCTGTATCTCTGCCTGACTCTTTCTGTCCTAGTCAATATTCTCAGCCTGAAATTAGAGGTACATTGTTTAAGTCCCATTTCCTCATTAAAGAAAGAATGAACGAAATGAAGGAAGGGAGGGAGGGAGGGAGGGAGGGAGGGAGGAAGGAAGGAAGGAAGGAAGGAAGGAAGGAAGGAAGAAAGAAAGGAAGGGAAGGAAAAACAAAACCTATGCACACAAGGGCTGATCCTGGGATGGTAACTTATATTACTTCTCTTCCACCATGCCCACAGCATAGTCAGGTATGTAGGAGAGATTCTGGGAGAAAGATCAGAATATAGCACTTCATCCTTCTTTAAGCTGATTCTAATTGGATACAGGCCATGAAGGGAGTAAGGTAAAAGAATTGAGCAGGCATACCACATTTAGTGGGCAAACCTCCCCCAACACCAATGCTAGGGTCTCATTTCTGTGCCTTGTGATGATGATGATGATGATGGAGTTTCAGTTTCTACAGTCTAGTGTTTGAAGATTTTAAGAATATCATAAGAAAGAAGCATTTTTGAAAATTGGAAACAAAACTAAATAAAAGAGCAACAAAAAACAAAATAATAGGAATCAGCAAGGACTGAACTGCCATTATGCCCATTGGGAAACACTGATAAGACACGGGACCTACGGAAATCAGTGATCTTTTTTATTATTTTTTAAGAGAAAAGACAGTGAGGTATGCCAGAACCAGAAGAATAGGAAGAATTCCTTCCCAGAGTAGTATCCTATATACTATATTGCTAGAGACCTTGTCAAGATTTGCGGGTGTCTTTTTTCCTTCATTGACCTTCTCTTACGCTTGAATATGAAGTCCTTCTATAGTCTCTGTCCATTGGACTTAGGTAAAAATCCAGCAAATGAAGAAAAAATGTACCCCATTTCACGGAAGTGGTTTCAGCAATGTCACATCCCAGAGACTGTAGAGCAGGACCTGTCCTGTCACTGTGCCTTAAAGGATGGGTCACATTCTGGCAAGCAGGGATGTTCTCCCACAAGCTTCTCGTTTGTTCCTTTTACTTCTGTTTCTGACTTTCCTTTCCGAAAGGCATTTATTCCATTTTCATTGTCTAGTTCTCCAGAGCACTGGCTCGGTCATGAACAAGGCCCTGAAGGCGTAGCTCGGATGGCACCTTACATCGCCTGCACTATTATTCAACCATAATCATCTTGGCATTGTTATGTTTGCTGATTCGCCCCTAAATGCTCAGAAAATTAGTATCCAATATGTTAATGCTTTAATGATTTTTAAATCTCTTTTTTAATTTGCCAAGTAGAAATTTTTTTTAAAAAAATAAAACCAACTCACTGGTATTAAAATCTTAATTTCTCCCCTCAGAAAACAGAGTGGAAAGGGATGAGAGGTAGATGGGGAAATTGCTAAATCATGCGGGTATTATGAAGCCATCAGCGAACTAATCCTGAGGATTACCCGTGTATCAAGAAATGGCCTCGGCGTGTGAGACTGTGTGGAAGGAATTGAATTAAAAAGTAGGGAGACTTGAATACACGTGTAGCAACAGGATAGGTCCTAGCTTCTAAACGCTGCCAAGTGAAATGTCCCTTTAAATAAGAGGACAGGAGGGAGGAATGAAAAATTGTTTTAATTTAAACCTAAGAATTAAGCACAGGCTACAAAGCTGTAACACTAGCCTGTAACCACCCACTGAATTATTAGCACAGAAAGTGATAAAGGCACAAGGGAAGTTGCTTGTATTACTCAATTGCCCTGGAAAATGGAGGAACCCCTGGTTTATCCTTTTTTCTATCTGTATGCATATACATATTTACGACAGGTTGTTTTGGGGTGGGGATGTATGTCTACAAACACATGTGCATGGGTGTGCATCGTCTTGTAGATTCCAGAGGTTACTGTCAGGTGTCTCCCCTCTAACACTTTCTGCCTTAGTTTTTGGACAGAGTGCTCATCAAGTTGGCTAAGTTGGTTGGCCATCAAGCCCAAGGATAGTCTTTTCTCTGTCTTCTCCACTCTGAGGTCCCAGAGTGAACTCTGACTTAAGATGTGATGCTGGGATCTGAACTCAGGTTTTCGTGCTTGAATTATGCCTCAATCCTTATACTCAGCATTTTCCTTGTTTGCTCTTGCTCATCTTCCCTACCCCTGCCTCTATTTACCCAACATAGTTTTGTGGATCTTTGCATGAGTTTACTAGAGCTGTGTGTACAGTACTGCTCACTGCATGGCTTCAGTAGTATGTTCCCTATTTTGAAAGTTGGACGCCCCAGCTCAGTTGGCTAGGTTTCCTCTCTGCCTATTTCACATGGCTTACAGGTAGTTTTGGCTACATTATGTTTTCTCTCCTTCTCCATCCTTGTGTCTCTGTCTCCTTCTTTCTTGCTGTGCACATGCACACGTGCTTGCGAATATGTGTGTGAGGGAGGGCTGGGGGTGTGCGTGCGCTCGTGCACATTCCCCAGTTTCTCTCTGTCCTCACCCTATCTCTGTACAATAATAACAAACAGGCTGCATTAGGACTTTCTTTAAGAGCCTCAGATAATCTTCTGTTCAAATGCAGTCACACTCTGCCATATGGGGACTTAGTGTACAGTATACAAATCTTGGGAGAGCAGAGCTCAGAATACAGAGATCACATGGGCTCAGTATTCGCAGCCTTTGGGTCCTGTGCCTGTTTTTCCTGCAGTTTCTCATGCTCTCTACTTTCTTGGTAGTTTCCCTTAGAGTTCCTTCTTCTTGGATGCTTTGGAGAAGTTGTACACTCTTCCCAGGAAGTGTTTCTTTCCATGTTTTCTTCCCTACACGCATGGCAGCTTTGTTAGGTTTTCTTCAGTACCATGTCTCAGACTGTACATGTCATATTGCATGCAAGGCACACTTTATAGTGATTGTATGCTTGAGATGGGTTCACACACTGCAAGCATGGTCACTAGGATGGCAGCGTTGATGTGGTGGAATGGTAAGTTGGCAGAAAGGAAGATGCTGAGTCATGAGGGGTTCATCTTTGCAAAGGATTAACACAGTCTTCAAAGAACTGGTTAGTTGCAAGATAGCAAGCTTTTATGGAGAGAGTGAACCTGGCCCCAAGGCCTTCTAAGGCATGTCCCTATCATAATGCCATCTGCCTTACCACGGTATAGCCCAAAGCCCTCAGAGAGCTGAATAAACAGTAGTCTTATGTATTTGGATGCCTAAAGCTATGGTCTAAATGATGCTTTTTTTCTCTATAATGTGCTTAGCCCCAGGTATTTTGCCATAGCAACCAAAACCACTAAGAGTGTGACGAAGGATGTCAAGATGAAAGGTTATTCTGAACATCCAGGATGACTCTATTATAAACAAGATAGAAAGCAGTGGGAATTTGACAGGAAGAGGAAGTAAGATATGTGGTAGGAATTGGAGTGATACCAGCTAGGGACCCTTAGCAAAAGCATGCATGCAGCTTCTGGACACTTCAGCAGGTAAGGGAATAGACTTTCTTTTGCCAGTGCCTGAACTTAGGCCTATAGAAACTCTAACTTTTGGTTTTGGGATTGTGAGATAATATAATTTGTTGCTCTAAGCCACCAACGTCGTGGTACTTTGCATTAGTTCCATAGGAAACTAACCTGGGAGCTTGGTGGCCGTGTAAACATTCTCTCTCACATTGCTTTATTTTCATCATCTGGGATGTGGAGAACAATCTCATCATGGGTAAGGAAAGAGCAGGCCCACAATACTCAGCTCATCATTTAATCCTCGTGTGAAACCCACCTTTTAGTCACACAGGAAGTCAGAGTGGTGGATTTCTACCAAGATTTTCTGCCTTCAAATCCACTGCGGCATGTTGTAATAAAACTATTAATTAATAGACCAAGGATGATGTTATTCAACCTGGCTCAAGCTTTCCTTTAAGAAGGGTCACTGAGAAAAAAAAATTATCTGTCATCTAGTCTGAAGTTTTTAGAAAAGCTGTTAGTACTTTATTACTTTGTGTAAGAAAAAAAGTTAAGTTCCTTCTCTACTAAAGACATTTACACTGAATTTCTAATTTTCTGTTGTCTTTTTTTTTTCCTTTTCAGTTTTACTCAGGTTAGTTTTTGCTTCCATGTCTCCTGTTAGCATAAAAAGATGGTAATACAGAGAAAATCGCCCGACCCTGAAATACCCCTTTTCATCCTTTGCACTGTATTTTGACTATGTTCTTTCTGTATTTAGACATGTTTAGATACACAGATCCCTTCCACTGTGTTACAGCTGGCTAAAGTAGTCAGTATAATGCCATATCACTCAAGTGTGCCATTTATCACGCTTATTTATTAAGGTGCATTTACAAGTAACATCACAATCGCCATGGTTCTCAGACAGCTTTCTATTGTGAAGCGATGCTCAACAGTATTTGCATATCTCCTATCCACCCATCCATCTACCCATCTAGTCGAGCTTTCAGCACCAGCACAGTAGACCACCATTTGGGGACTTTCCACCTATGAGCCAGACTTGGGTGCTATGGATAAATGGTAGTCTCTGCCACTGCAAGGACGTCTTTGACTTTTGGAACCAGAAGCGTGAGCAGAACCTTCAAAAACACACAGCAAGGACAGTGATCAAGGTTTTCCATTGTGAAAGAGTGAGTGGGGAGGGTGGGTAAGCTACAGATAAAGAGGAGAGAGTAGGGGAGCCTTGACAGAACTCCCACGGCGCAGAAGATGTGAGCTGTAGTGGGGGTGGAGGAGATCAGAAAGAAAAGAGCCTTAAATGAAAGCTTTAGAGTATGAAAGGAAAATGATGATACGGATAGATTGGGCTCAGAATTTGATAACATACAGTCAAAGAGGATCTCTTTGCTTCCCCTAGACAAAAGCCTAGACTGGCATTTGGTTGTCTGATGGAAATAATTGAGAACTTATGAGAATGCTATTTATCAAGTCAGAGAGCTTACTGAGATGTGATGCGTGCATCCTGACAATCCCTCCTCTTTCTCTTCTATTTTCCCCCTTGAAACATAACTGACAGTCGCTGCTCCAGTCCAGTACTCTTGAAGTTGACATACGCTGAGTGACAGATCCAAGATAAGAGTAAAATACATTTGAATGTGCCGATAAAGGAAAAATGGGAAAAAGGCTGAAATTGCTGAGATAGAAGGTGTCTTTTTAAAGCTCTTAGGAGGACAAATTGCTAATCAGGAATAGAACTGTATAGAGGCTTGATAAGTTCGAGCGCAGGAACCTGTCTGAGATAGAAACTCTTTTTAGCACGCGGTGGCTTTATGAGAAGTCTAATGAGACCCATTTGAAAGCGCCGGCTCCATTTGGTAGGAAGCAGAATTGTCAGGAGATTTTCAGATGTCTGAATGAGCTGTAACAAGCCCAACAGGGCCAAGGTGGGGTGTCCAATTTTACAAGTAACCAAAAAGCTATCTTCAGAAGCGCATGATCTATAAAAGTACTTTCTGTCACCATTAATATCTGACAAATGGAAACCACCTGAGAGTATTAAATAATACTGATATGGATTGAGTCAATCATTGCCAGGATTTACGAATAATCTGCAATCTCACTATAGTCTATATCTCTTTATACTCATTGACACTAACTCCCGTGCAAAAATTTCACCCTCTACTCTTCTCTCATACATGGTATGTGCAGAGAATATATGATTTTATTTTATCCCCACTGTTACTGACATTATAAAACAAATACATATGTTCTGATAACATTCACTTCCTCCATTTTTACTTAGGATCAATGAAGCCATGTCAATGACTATATGTAGCTTCTTGTTCAGTGTTGGACCTTATTAGATAGCAATGACAAAATACTAAGAATTTACCTCTGCATCTCTAGCTATAGAGAATAGATTTGGGTAGATGTTCACCCTTGCTGGACCAGCGAAAGGGACTTTCATGGGAATTGTGGGTGCTTCTCATTCAAAGCATGTCAATCATTCAGTGCCTTTCTTAGAATCTTGAGACTCTCATCTTTCTGTGGTTATTGATGTGCATTTCCGAAAAAAAAAATTCTCTGTCATTCTACATAGGAACTGGAAATGTAGCTCTTTCTTTGGTGAAGAGGAAAGTTACTGTTTCCTTTACACCTGGAGTGACAGTCATATGTGTATATAAGATGTAAGCACCTAGTCTTCTCCATAAAGACACTTTGAAAATAAAGACAAAACACCTAACTTGTGCTAAAAAAAATCGAAAATAATTTCTTTGGCCACCACTGCCTTTTCTATGTTTTTACCACCATCAAAATTTGTCTGTTGGAGGATTCATTGCTCAAGAGGGAATTCTGCAGATATGATGAGATTAATTCACAGAATGTCAGACTATGATGGACTCTATGGTGTCCTAAGAACTGTACTTTGTCTTTATTACTGATTTTTCTTAGCACAGGCCATTAACCTTATGGAATACTCTGAGGTACAGGTCTGACTTCTCCTTTATAGGAGCCTAGTTTTAATTTTTAAACCTGTTTGTACTAATGAGGCATGATGGCTAGATGGTCTGATGACTGGAACTGGTTTCTAGGAAGACCAAACACAGGACGCAGGACCAAATATCTTCCGTCATTCTGTGGTTTCTGGAAAGTGGAGGAGAGACACAGAGGGGGCTCTGAAAACTGCTGAGATGTCCATCATCAAACATGGCCTGAGAATACTGTAGCTAACCTTACATATCTGTTCTTAGCCACTGTTTTCACCTAGTTAATACGTGTTCAGAACTCTTGTAATAAAGAATGAAATGTAAGCAATCCATTTATCTATGTTATACAAGATCCTTTAGTAAACTGGAAAGGAGAGTCCTTGCTTCCTGGTCAGAGTGTGAATGGTCCCAGTTTTGTGACTGGTGTGAAGTGGGGTGTAGTCTTGTGCAAGTAAGTACTTTAAACACTTCAGTCCTTATTTTTGTAAAATGAGCACGAGACCTATGCAAGCTCAAGCTGGACAAAATCCAAGCATGGAAAGGATGGGGTGAGTGGGGTTGGCACCACCTGAGGTGCACTCTTCCCACTAGCGGAGAACTATTTGACGTGTCATACATGCTGGGAGAGGTTTCAGTTTTCTTTAACGGCATGATTTCTTTCATGTTGACCAGACTCTGTGGCAGGACCCAGTGGCATGAGTCAATGGGCAATAAAAATTGGACTCAGTGGGTACAAAACAAGTATAAAAAAGAGGCCCTGAAAAGTGGGGTGGGGGGGGGGAGGTAAGAGTGCATCTGGAAGGAGTTGGCAGAGGGAAGTCTATATGATCTAAACACACTGTTGGATATTCTCAAAGAATCAATAAGAAAGGAAAGCTCGGTATAATTGTAGCACTGATTGCATTTAAATAATTAGATACCAATGTGATCCCTCTCTTTAGCGCATCCTCAGTATCCAGATGTCTCCAGTTAGATAGCAATGTGGTCCCTCTCTCTAACTCATCCTCAGTATCCAGATGTCTCCAGTTAGATAGCAATGTGGTCCCTCTCTCTAGCTCATCCTCAGTATCCAGATGTCTCCAGTTAGATAGCAATGTGGTCCCTCTCTAGCGCATCCTCAGTATCCAGACGTCTCCAGTTATCTCTACTCCCTGCCAAACTTTTCTCTAATAACGGACTCAAAGAAGAATCGTTGACGGTATTTTATCTGTTGGGGCCCTGTAATTACTTTTAGTTTGGAAAAGTCAACCAGGTGTTGTGTTTAAAAACAAAACTTTTAAAGGCATTTGCTATTTATAGAGTTTAAGCAATTTATTTTGTAGATAATTACTCAACTTACCTTGAATGCTCCGCTGTATGCGGGCATATGTGTGTGTGTTTATGTGCTTTACATTTCCGAAAATTTTTTTGTGCCTCAGTAAATCTGATGAGAAGACTCGAGGCACCTCGTGAAGCTCAGGATAGTTTTAAATTTCCCACATAGCTCATCCTCTAACTGCCACCTTCCAAGAGCTCGGATTACAGTTGTCTTTTCCATTCTGGGCTACACAGAGAGATTGTAATTCTTATGGAGAAGCACAGATGTACTTTTGTATGCTGCTGGCTAAAGCTTGCATTCTGCAGCATGGTGGTAGAAATACAAGGTGGCTCAGATAATGTCACTCTGAATTCATGCCACTGAAATCATGTTCATTCGATCATTCATTCATGAGTGAATGGGTCCTTTATGAAACAGCTTCTGTTTATGGTGGTGAAAAATTACTTTCCATAAATTAAGGATTTTTTATACATGCATGGCTGGAAATTATTTCTACATGGGACTTTTGACATGTGACTCAAGTATACTGTTCCTAACATAGTGTGGGAGCCATCTCTGAAAATTAAGGATTCTAACTGTAGGATAAAGAAGAGGACATCTTCTTTTTTTATAGCAAATATTATTTGTGAAGTATGTTACAGTAATTTGACAACTGGGGACTAAGTTACATGAATTTTCTGGTCAGAGTTGACTTATCTTTAAATGAGAGGGACAAAGAGATCATTTCTAAGTTCTTTTTTCCTTTGGCATCTGGTTTCTTACTAAATTTGTTAACGTTTAAAACTACAGTCTGTATGAATTCATTGAGGACAAATCTATAATAGGTTACTAAGGAAAACTTGGATGCTTAGAATCTTCTATTGTCTCCAAACGGACATCATATATAATTCAGTGCAGCAGGCTCCATGGTACCATGCACTCTACCTGCCTTTGTTCAGCTCACGATCAACTTGGGACGTGATGTCTCATTGGCACACATATGGTCCCACTTTTTCCTTCCTCTCATTAGGTACCATTATTATGCCTCCTTTTATTTCCACCATTCTCACCTTCTTAGCTCTCTAGAGCTGACTTCAACATTTATTGCACCAGGTCACTCCCACACAGTGTTTCCCAGAGCTTCATATGTGGGACTCTCTAAGAGCTTTGTTTGGTAGTGAAGTAGACACCGAACCATGACACCACCGTGGTCTATGGTGTTCGTTTATATATGTGCAGCAAGTGAAAATTACAAGCCCATAATTCCAGCACTCAGAAGACCAAAGCATCATGACAGTGGCATTCACAGTCAGGGTAGAAGACCAAGGGAGGCTCGGAGGAGGAAGACAGAGAGTTAAGGTGAGTGGATGTGGTTGGACATTTGAAATGAAACACAAAGTAGGAGAAGATGCATTTGGAGGGACATGGGCTTTGTGGCTTGAATAGAAAGGTACATAGGAGACACAATAGACAGGCATGTGACCAGGAGACTTTTGTCCATGTTGAGAGCTTAACATTTATATTGAAGGTTTGAGAATACTCTGAAAACATTTACCAAGGAAGAAGACAGAATAAATTTGTTTGACAGAGATCATTGTATAAGTACCAAGAAGAGATTTTTAATAAACCATGTCTTTTTAAACTAATGGTGCATTTAATTGAAATCTATCTGTATTATGTTCATTTTTGTAGCTTTGTATGCTAGGCATTCAGTAGATATCATCAATAATGATTAATATCACCACTCACTCCTCCTTTAAAATTATCAAATTTGCAGAGTGCATTCAAGTACACTATCTCAGACACACCTTGATGGCCTCAGTTTTAATTATAACTTTCAGCATTCAGAATAAGAAACTGAGGCTCAATAATATTGATCTTCACAAACCTGTCCCAAAATCACAGCTCTGAGAAGAAGCTTGAGTATGGAATTCTTATTGAGTCCCCCATGGACATTCCATCTGCCTGGAAGTCACTACACAGTACCCTGCTTAATCTGCCATAGTACTACTCAGCTCCAACACAGCCCCAAATGCTCATTTTACTTTCTTCCTTGAAAACAAACTTTAGTCTTATTCTGGCAGCTGTCTGATGAGCATCATCCAGACTGAAGGCTTCCATTGACCTTTAAGAACAGAATGAGTTTTCACTAATAAAACTAATGTGTGTAAGGTACAGTCCCTGCCATTTCTCTTTGCTCTGTCCTCTACTATGGGGCATCTTTGCCAGATTTTCTGTAAGCATTGAGACGGCGCCCTACCGGGATTCCGGGATGAATATTGAGTATGGGACTCCATGGCAGAGGCAGTGTCTCCCTGCAGAAGTCAATAGTCTCTATTTCTCATTGAGAAGGATTTCACAGCTAGCCTCCAGCTGTCAGTCCCTTCGTAGATCCTTTCAGTAGTACTCACCTTAATTCCTAAGGCTGTGTCCCTTTTCCATGGTGGTCAGTAGCTCAGGACTCTCAGGCTCAGAGTCACTATGATCCAAGCTCTTTCATCAGAAACTCTGGTTGAGGGCAGCTTAAGCAGTAAACCAAACTGAACCCTTTCTTCCTCAAATTGTGTTTCGTTATAGTGTTTATCACAGAAGCAGAAAGTAAATAGAACAAGAGCTATAAGGCTGCATGGATATGAAAAGTCACTAACAGGTGTGTTAAGTCAACGAATAAATGGTTTACCTGCTTCAGGAGCAGAACAGTAGCAGAGTGGGCGAAAGTGTTTGCTGTGCACGCACGAGGACCCAAATTTAAATCCCCCAGCCACATGTGCAAAAACAGACATAGATGCGTGTGCCTATAACTAGAGTATCTGAGGCTGGTGACAGGCAGGTTTGGGGTCTCACTGGGCAGCCAGCCTGATTAAACACTTAGATCCAGGTTCAGTGTGACCCTATCTCCATTTGAAAATGTACACACATGCATATAGTACATGTACACATACCCAAATACAAATTTAAAGAAAAAAAAACATCTCTAGAGATTTCAACCATGGATATTCAGGACACTTACTAACACAGTTGTCTGTTACTTTGGACCTAAGTGTTTTGTTTTTAGCATGGCAACTTGCCTAAATTTTATTTTCCAGGAAATACAATAAGCAAAGTAAGAAAGAACACTTCTAATTTTTTTTTCAAAATGTGGTACCAGCCCTAAATTGAAACTGAGCATTTCCATCTCAACAGGAAATCTGCTGCTACAAGATGACATATTTCACCAAGCCGAGGACTCTAATGAACGGCAAATCTCTACCAAGCTTTGCTTTCTCAAAAGTAATTCTCTGAAAGCAATGCTTATAAAGGGGATTTTTTTTCTGTGCTCAGTTTCCTAAGTTAAATGGGCCAAAATAGACCACCAAATATCAAGCAAATGGCCTTAGGTGCAGGAATCAGGACTGGGTGTGGGAGGGAGGATGGATGAGCATGGGTGTGAGCAAAGTACAGTGATGTACGTGTTTGAAGAGATCAAGAAGAAACTTATTTATTTGGTCTGTTAAAAGAATAAGTGGAATTGGGGAGAAGGGAAAGGGAGACGGGGAAGAAAGGGAAAGGAGGAGAAAAGTAAAAAGAAAAGGGGCGAAAGGTAAGAGAAAGAAAGGAAAAAATCCCAGGTACAAATCCTGTTTAGTTTACTTACTAACATATTCTTAGACACATTGTTTAACATTCTGAGATTCAATTTTTACATGGAGAATGGGAAGAATATGGGCTGGTGAGATGGCTCATTGGTATGTTGAAAGCACACTTCCCAGTGTGGCAATGTCAAGAGCTAGCAGGGCTTTGAGAACAGGAGGCCTAGTGGGCAGCCGCTGGGGACATTGCCCTTGGAGAGCTCTCACACAATTCTTTTGATGCAGTGGTTGTTACTTTCAAGAACGTTACCATGGGAGAGCAAGACTGCCCCTCCCTCCTCTTTCCAGCTCTTTGCCCTGCCATGTGATCTTTTCATGCAAGTGTTTTGATCAGGGTGTCACCGTCCATGATGTGATGGGAGAGGACTCTGAAAGCCTGGGATGTGCTGTTTGAACTTTTGGATTTCCTAACTATGAGCCACACAAACTCCATCAAAAATACATTCCATTTTTTTCTTTATTCTCTTGGTTTTTCAAGACACGGTTTCTCTATAGCTTTGGAGACTGTCCCAGAACTCACTCTGTAGACCAGGCTGGCCCCAAACTCACAGAGAACCACCCATCTCTGCCTTCTGATTGCTGGGATTAAGGGCAGGTGCCACCACCGCCTGACTCAATAATACATTTCAGCAATAGGAAACTAATGATTGCAACCACCAAGTCCTGCATTGTCCATAATTAACACAAGTTATAGTTAACATAAATTTAAGAAAAGAATACAAGAAACATGCATTTTGTAACCACATTTTCTATTTCTTAAAAAATTATTAAGGGTGAAATGGTGTAGTGGGAAAAATTTTAAATGCATAAACCTGACAATCTGAGCGCTACTCCCAAACTACCATGGAAGGGAGAGAATCAGCCCTGAAGGTTGCCCTCTGATCTCCACATATATGTTGTGTCATGTGCACACCCACTCATGTCTATCCCTCTCTTTCTCTCTCAATGATAATATCAAATTGAATGAGATAAATTATTCAAGAGGGTCTGGGAGATGGCTCGGCAGGGAAAGGCACCTTCACCCAAGCCTGAGAGCCTGAGCTTTAGTCCCCTGCCTCTACAGCCCAGACGGTGGAGACAAGGAAATGATTTAGGAAAATTGTCCTCTGATCTCTACATGCCCCTTTCTTTCACTATGATAATGATAATAATAACTATAAATAAGAACCCAAAAGCTTAAAGCATGCAAATCATATAGAAATGGTCAACTCCTTCTTAAATAATCTTGACTGAAGACCACTACCTGAAAATTTAAATCTTTTAGAGAACCTGGATTTAACATGAAGAGTTGTGCCTAAACAGGGCTTAGTGGTGTACAGCTGTGAGACTAGGGCTTGGTGGATAGAAGTGGGCGGATCATGAATCACAGGTCAGTCTACATAGTATGGCAAGGCCCTGTCTGAAAAGTAAGGGCAGGAAAAGGAAAGAAAAAGAAAAGAAAGAAGAAGAAAAGAATGGGAGTTTTATACTGTTAGGAGTACTATTGCTTTGAAGGAGATCTAGAATTCCACAGTTTATCACTCAAACTTCAACAACAGGAGAACATTTGGAGAACAAATGAAATCACTTGTATGACTGCAGCTATAGCATAAGTTCCTTTTGATTTATTTTTATTCCTTTTTCTTTTTACAAGACTCTCCTTTCAGTCACCCTCAATACAGAGCAGTATAATATATTTGAAGTATTTTTAAAAAATGACACGCTGATAGAAACACAAGATCTTAATAAATGTAATTTGATGAGAAGAAAGCAAACTTCTGCTCTTTTCCAAGAGTGCATTGTGACTTAGCTTATCAGATAAAGAATTATTCACCCAGATGAAATCCCCTAGTTACAGCTCATAATGTAAGAAAGATACTGACTATGCACCTGCACTCTTAAATGTTGGTGTTGTGTTATAGATATCAATGAGAGCTGGGAACTTCTTGATCAGTTGTTTTCTATGATGCCTGTGAAACATAACCATGGTCACCACAATAAGATATTACAAAAGGTGTCACAGTGTCACTTCCATCTTGGGGGTGACCAACATTTGTCTAATTAAATTTAAGCTCCACTTGATAAGAAGCTCATATCTGTTAATTTAAGCATAGATAACCGTCCATGAATGGTGAGGCCATAAAAACTAGAAGAAAATCTACTACTACCTTCAAATTGGTGTACTTTCTAACTGCATCCTAAGTACTTATCCTTATACCTATAAATCCATAATGCATCCCTCATTGAAGAAACGTCTTTGTGCAGTAGCTATCCTGCCCATACCCAGGTTGTGATAAATCTAGCTTTTAGCATAGATGATTATATAATCACAGTTGGAATCAGAAAACTAGCAGCCTTTATCCATCAACCATGCATTGGCTAATTGCTGTGTGCAAATTTCTAGTTGTTCTAAGAGATATTCATACAGTGCTAAGGTTTAATGAGAGCAGAAAGGTACTTTAAGCTTTAATTAGAGTAGAAAGGTTAAAAAAAGTATATGGATCCTATGGGGCAGTGATTTGTGTTTTTGGAAAAAGAGAGAGTAATATGGAAGGGGATGAATGAGAAAGTTTGTACTAGAATAATCAACACATAAAATCCTTGGGTTTAAGCTCTATGGGAACAAAACAAAACAACAAAACAAAACAAAAAAGTAACCAGAGACCATATTGTTTATTGCTTTGAAGAAATCTCACATGGATGACCATGGCATGTTCTCTTGAGTTAACATGGTAGGTCAAGAGGTAATCAAGAAGGTGAGTTGTGAGCATGGTGTTTGAATAGAGCATGGTGTTTTATAAATGAACTGGAAGCTGACAGGCATCAGGGAACATCCCACCCCTCAGCATTCTCACAGAAAAGTAGACAAGATAGAGACATCAAAAATATTTGAAGTCCAGTGGCCCCAGTCTGCCCCTCACCTCCATATTAGCAGCAAGGGATCAAGATGAGCCACACTTCTGTCTTAATACCCAGATTCTTTTCCAATAATCATGGATTAACTGTATCAAATATTTTTCTTAATTGCCCTGCTAAGAGTAAGTCTACTTCACACTGTTTCTTATATTTGATTGCATTATGCTTGTGCATAGGCCCTAAAGTTACTATATAAGTGTGTAAAAGAATTTAGTCACCATTTTTCCTGATTGTGTACGGCCTTTGATTTCACAGTTTGTTGCAAAACCATGTTATTGAATGCCTTTGCCTACTGGCCATTCCCTTCCAAGTCATTCATGATCCATGTAAGAGGAGCAACAGCAGCCTGTAACTTCTTCCATTTCTGCAACTACTTAGAAGATTTTCCTGTCTTTTCACCCCAGGGTCTCCTTTGTCCAGAGCTCTTTGAGGGGACCAGGAAGTTTTCCCAACTTGTCTGATTTCCCTCCCTGTCCGTCTCCCCTTTGCATGACATTTGTACTGAAGGTTTTCTATCCTTCTTCCTCCCAGCCACCATCAGCTCACTAGAAGGGCCTAAGTCTTTGCCTTTATTTTGCGATTAATGGAAGAAGGGATTCGTGAAACAAAACATGGTGGCTGATAGAATGTGATGAGGCACCATATCAACACAAGCAAAGAGCCAAGAGAGTATACATTAGTTATCTCTTCTCTAGCCTATGTGTGGTTGATCTTAGGGTGTTAGGCTAAATAAACAAGCCATTTGCTCTTCTCAAAATTCCCAAAAGATAATGCTGTCCCTGGGGGTCTATAAAAAGTAAAAACAGAAAACTACAGACATCTGGAAGAAGAAAGAGGCAATTGACATTTTAGCAGCATTTATACACTCTAGGCACTAAGAAATTTACTGGCATGTTCCAAAACTAATACAGACAAAAGCAGTCCTTTTATTAATGTGTCTAGAAATTGATTTTTCAAATCTAGGATCAATGTACTTACCTGTTTACTAAGTTTCCACTGTTTGATAACTTCTCAATCCTTGTTTCTCACACTATTGAACCTCTACAATAGCCAACCCAGTGGTAAGGGCTGAAAATTTGTAAATACATTGCACCACTCTTTCTGTCTCATTCTCCGAGTTAAGCAAATGTAGTGTTGAAGATTTTACCATGGTAGTATATTCTTCTTTAGTTTTCTTTCTATTTTTTTTTCCATTTGCTGTGTGACTCTCTCGGTTCAATTACCACACATCACTGACTTCCCAAGCCACAGGGTCTGAAAAGGCTGGTTTCACCCCAAAACTGAGGTACTAGAGAGAACTGCTTGTCAAAATGTTGATTTTATTCATGATACATACTCACTCAAAATTCTGTTTGCTAAAACATCATTAAAATTTTATTAGCGTACCAAGGAACAGATTTCTTTATGGGTGTTTCACACACTCTTACTTTGGGCAGGTCCCTGCCTTGTTTTCTCTCCTCCATCTCTCTGGCTTGTCATCCTCAAACACATCCACCCAAAGTCTTCCCCTTTCACCCTAATATCGCATGGGTTTTGCTACCTTCCACAACCAAGCCCCTTAAAGCCACTTTCCTCTCTCTCATGGGCCCCTTTTCAGTTTCCTGGGCTCTGCCTACACTGATTCCCACATCAATACACATTCATCAATAACTAGAAGTAAAGATCTCTATGTGATACAGAACACGTGCTGTCTGACACCGAGCCTAGGGTGCCTAGGAGCCGGTGGTTCTCCATTTCTTCCAAGTTTAACTTTGACCTCCTTATCATGGGTGAAGCACCCTGCCTTGCTGATGTATCACACTATCACACACTTCTAGCCTAGCTTTCCACACTCAGAGCCTTTTCTCTGGCTGCCTGCTGTGCTGCAGATGATTTCATTTTACCTTCCTCTGTCTACTAACCCAAAAATATACAAGTTTTGGACATCATAATGAAGGTCACCACACCTTCGTGTGGGTGTGTCTTCAAAGATATCCTCTCCCTCTATAGCTGCAGTTCGTTAATGATATTCATGTTCATATCTCATGTTCCCAGATGATTCCTCAGTGAAAGACCATGTTGAAAGACCACAAAGAGGCTGAGGAAAAGAACTAAAAGATAGGAAAGAAGAACATGTCAAGAAACAGACAGGCTCGAGAGGGAAACGGAGTTAAGATCAAGTGGAGAAAGGAAGAGAGTAATAAAAATGAAGACAGGCATGCTACAGAATTGCAAGATGTTCATGCATTAAGTCCATCCTCTCAAGCACCTACACTTCAGGTCCGGGAGTAAGATGGAGGCAAACCCGAGTTGCACAAAGCTTGTGAATGTTACCACAAAGTGGACATTCCCAGCTCGCCTCTCTAGTTTGCACACTTAAGCCAGGGATTGCTAGGCATTCTCTGTAAAGGCATTGTGAGATCATATCGGAAATAAATACGTTGTGTTCTATTACTGTTATTTTCAGGACAGACGAGTTAAAATACCTGCTATCCACATCAAAGACCAGTCATCGGCTGCCGCGGCTTCCGGAAGGGTTGTCTGACCTCCCTGATAGCTACCTGGGTACTCGGCGCATGGTCTGATAGAGAGGTCTCCTTTCCTGACCCTTAAATCCAGGGCCAGAAGATGCAGCCATGGAGGAATTCAGAATCTAGGCATCACCTGACATGGACTTAAACAAGAGTTTCTAATGTCAGAGGGCACAGCTTCTGGGGGGATGAATAGGAGGAAATACAAATCATGGACAAAGGAAGGCAAGAATTATTTCATACGTGGAAACAAATTGCTATTTAGAGCATTAGAGCTGACTTTGTACCACATCTATTTTTGTTTTCTGATATTCTTCTACCTTCTTATTAACATAAGTGGGATAATAATAAGGGCAATTAAGTTGATCTCAGCCACAAAATCAACACGCTGGCTCCACAGCCTGGGCATCCCAAGCTTTCCTCTCAGATTTGCACTCTCAGGCCAAGGCTCTCTAAGCTCTCTAGACATTTCCTGTAAATTCAGTAATGCTGGTCAGGGGACAAGCACTAAACACGTTACACAGAGTGTAATTTTCAAAATAAAATTGGTGCTCCCTGTAAGAGTCCTGAATTAGCAAAAAGCTCATGCTGGACCTAGGAACCAACCCTTGGGTTGTTGGTCAGAGAAGTACAAGAGTCTTTCAGAAGAGTATATACTGCTTCTACTGCCCCGGATTGCCTTCCAGAACTTGAAAGTAAGACCCTAGTGCAGCTGATGCCAACTATTTCAGATGCAAGGCTTTGAGGGCTTGAGCTGCAACGACCTGGAAGCCTCTTCCCTAAGAGTTGATTCTCATAGCATTGGAATCTGCTGTGCAAGCTGTTAAGGCAGAGGAGGGAATTAATATTCACGAGCTATTCTTACCCGTAAAGTCCAAGAATAACGGCAATGACTGGCCTTGTCAATGGTGCAACAGTGGTACTTTTATCTTGGAGGAAACCAACATCTGTTTAATTGGACTTTAGGCTTATTTGAGAAATAGGAATGCAAGCTTGGTGCCCAAAACTTAACCAATTATCCATGGCTGGAAGGTCCTAGACATCAAAGGAGAACCCACTACTTCCATTTTCCTAACCTAGCATAACTTCTAATTGTACTCTAGATACTTCTCCCTATATCCACAGAAACATAGAGCTGTCCCTCCCTCTGAGAGAAGCTTCCTTTTGCAAAGCATGAAAACTATTACAGAGATCTCCCACCGTTTGAGATGTAGATAATAAATGTCTGTGCTGTTACAGATGTTATTTGCCATGCGACTCTACCCCTAAGGCTAAGGGAACTTCGATTTAAAAGAGGGAACGAAGTTTGTAAGAGCCAGAGAACCAGGGGTCCTACTGCTAGATAGTGTTCTAGACACAGGATGATGACAGCTCAGTAATACAGTTGTCTGAATACAATCAGCATAATGGTGACTACAGTTGACCAATCAATGTACGTGGGAGAGATTCAACAAGTTCTTATCCATTAGCAAGCTCCCTCTCTCTCTCTCTCTTTATGTCTGTGT
Organism: Microtus obscurus; assembly: GCA_963919715.1. Taxonomy (NCBI): domain Eukaryota; kingdom Metazoa; phylum Chordata; class Mammalia; order Rodentia; family Cricetidae; genus Microtus; species Microtus obscurus. Next base: position 26,293,420 of record CAWTZC010002521.1, read on the forward strand.
GTGTATGTGTTTACAGACAGGCATACATATGTAATAATAATTAAATAAAAAGAGGCTATGAATAGATTTGAGTGTGAGTTTGGGGGAAGGAGAGGAAATGATATAGATGAAAATAAAGATTTTTTTAAAAGTAAATGACAAATTTATACAAAACCCCCAAACAAACAAAACAAACAGCTTTAACACAGCTTCCTTATGCCTGTTTCATAGAAGCAGCTGCATATGTAGAGACGTGACATACCACACGAGCTCACACACTACCAGAGCCGGGCTCAGTTCCCTGATGGCTTCCCACTACCCTAGAGTAAGTCTCTCTCTCCCAGCTGGTCTCCTCGTACTTTTCTGGTCTCCTCTCCAGCTACTCCTCATCCTGCCCACTGTGCTCTGATAACACCAATCAGTGCCTATGGAGCTTTCTATTCAGGACTTTCCCCTAAGTGCATTCCTTAGGGGATTTGTATGGCTCGCACTTTTAAAATCAATCCTCTAGCCTTGGTACTTCACACTGCTGGCTCCTCCTATTCAGGATACCACTCAAACGTCATCTTCTCCAAGAGGGCTTTCTGAACACTCAATTTAATATAGTTGAGGGAGATGTGACACACCCCTACCAATGCAAATGGCAGCGGATGCTATCAGCACCTGAATTTTGAGAGAAGATGTCCAACTGTCTATTATACCAACAGTCTTATTTAATTATCTGATAAGGGGAACATACAATGGTGGGAGAAATAAGCCCAAGAGGCAAGTCACGGCAGTAAATGTCAATGTCAAAAATTAGTAGGCTTGGATAGAATCACTGCTATAGCCAGTTACTCATTGGACATGTTCCCTAGTCCGTGTCCGTGTACAAACTGCTATCTCTAACACAAAGGCTTGGACCTAGGTGTGCATTTCAAGTCGGGTAATTTGTTTATTTTTACCTTCTCTAATACTCATGGTGCATAATAATTATAGAAAACGTTAAGCTTTTCGAAATGCCAGGCATGGAGTTGACCTGCCTGAAACCAGGAAATGAAAAACCAGAAGTTGGTGGTTACTTATATACATCCTGTAGATGACTCAAAAGTTGGGCCGAGAGCATCAAAACCGCAAAAAGGAAGAGGATGGGAAAACGGCTAATTTATTTGTGTTGTCTTATTAGTTTCTCAGCAAGACTTCCATTGACTTGATTTTAATTAAGCTTTCCTTCAGCCTTTCCTTCCCAGCCTTCTGGGAAGCTGAGTGAGTGTGAGTGCCAGGTGGGGATACGCCAAGAACTCTCTGATCTAATTTTTAAAACCCCCCTTCATCGGAAACAGCCACTACACACAGTCTGTTGAAAGATGATCTGTATCCGGCTGAGGAGTTCTGCTTGCGAGTTTGTTCTTAGTGGCACAGGGAATGGGAAATCATCACTTGGCTTCTGGGTCAGGGGTCAGGATGCTGTGTTGATGGCCAGACTCTGCACTAGCAAAGCCTAGCGCAGCTAGCTGGGATACTGTGCAACTTTCTGAACGGGGATCTATTTCCCTGAACTTCACTTCTATCTATTGTCCAGTGAAACAAGTAGGTTGTGTTCTGCAGAAAGAATCCAGGGATTTAAAAGCCCTCTGGCATCATACTGTTCTTACGTGTTTGGTGAATGTCTACTCATCTCTGGTAAGTTCAGTAGCTTCCTTTTCAGAGAGCCCTGGCCTATTGCCTACTTGTTTTAGTTAGCTTCCTTTGTGCTGTGTGTGGAAGGCAGGGGCTGTGATTTTTGTCATTTCCTTACATGGCATTTTTTATATAATAGACAAGCGTGTGTGAGTAGAGGAGCGGTGGTTAAGAACAGTAAGAGATGAGCATGCTGTGTCTAGCCATATGATGCTAAGTTAAACACAGCATTAAAGAGATTTGCTTGTTTGACTAGCTCACTTTTGTTGCAGATAAAGTGATAGCATGTTAGACACATCCTTAGTCTCCACGTGTTAGCTCCCCAATAAGGGTGGGGTCAAAGTGGCTATTCTGTACAGTTGTGGAAGTATTCTTTATCTCATGTTGAGCCATAAGCCTTCCTCACAGCAGTTATTCCCTTAGGGCTCTTCACAGGGGCACACGAGGCACAGAAAACCCAAGTGTGACTTCAAGTGTGTCAGATAACTCGAGCAGAAAAATAGCTATAGGTAAGAAGTGCGTGAATACAGTGTGGGTGTGTTTCACAGGTGTTAGAGGACAGGAACATCTTAGAAAACTCTAAGAAAGCTACAAAGAGGAGGTGATGACGATTAGATGTGATAGAAAAATAGCTGGATAGGGAGAAAAAGACGAGGGAGAATGTGCCACGTGGGGAATGAGATCAGAGAAGGTAAAGGGACCACCAAGGCATTGCCAAGGAAGAGGCAAATACCTGGCTACTGTGTCTGTCCCTGGTGAATTTATTAGCCTAGAAAACGACAGAGCCAGGTTATATACCTCATTACTGCATGAGTCTCCATGGAAAAGCTTTCTTCATATTTGTTTATCATTTTACAGTGTTGGAAACATCTTACCAAGAATATTTTGTTTGTTTTTTTATGGTTTGCAGTAATACATCAGTGCAGACAAATTAGGCCTTGGTGGACAATGAGGCCAAGGTCACAAATTAAACAATGTTAAACAAAACCTTGAACTCACACACCCGGTGCCTGCTGTTGCAGATGTATGACCACAAAAACTATCCTGGGAGTGCCTATGCTTCCCATTAATCAAGGACAGTGCCTGTAGGTTTAACAGTCATTCAACAACAGCACCCTGGGATAGATGACAAATTATGTGTTGGCCCTATTATCCCTGCAGACATGAACTATGTGACATCACCCTTGCTGTTAGGAAAGGTGATGAGGAGACCAGATGAGGCCAGGGCACCAGAAAGTAATGTAGAGCTACTTCTAGGGAATTTATAGGCCAGAAGAACATTTTTCCATAAAGTTATGAGAATGGTTTTAGGCTCATAGCTAGTGTTTTGTTCCAGGAGATAGCAGATAGCAAGGGATTTTAAAAAGAGGATTAATCTCACTAACTCTGCAACTTATTTCAATTAGTTCAGCAGTCTCTTTCTGTCTTTCTCTCTCTCTCTCTCTCCCTCTCTCTCTCTCTCTCTCTCTCTCTCTCTCTCTCTCTCTGTGTGTGTGTGTGTGTGTGTGTGTGAATGTGTGGGTGGGCGATAAAATAGGGAAAGAGGTAGAGAGGAAAGAGACATTTTTCAAGCAAGCATCACTGAATGTTAACAGTAGTGAAGCAGTCTGTACTTGTCCTGTAGTTATGTCGTGAATTCTCCCCAGAAGCTCATGTATTAGAATACGTGCTTCCAAGTGTCAGTGATGTTGTCTTAGAAGGTTTTGAAACCTGTAGGAGGCAGTGCCTTTAGGTAAAGCTCTTGTGTACAAAGTAGGTCATTAGTAATGGGCCTTGAGGTTTTACAGCCTGGTCCCTCACTTCCTGTCATTCCTACTTCCTGACCATGGGTCTAGCGGAACTGTTTCCTGCTTTTACTGCCATGATGTAGAGCATGCCTTTTAAAACTTTAAGCCCAAATAAACGCTTCCTTCCTTCAGATGCTTCTTGCTAGGTTCTTGGTAACAGCAATAGAAAAATTGATGACTGTATTTTATAAATTTGAATCCTACAAAAATACAAAGTAGAAAATAAACTAAAATGTAATTAGAGTAAAATTACTTGCAGGTAAGTTAAGCTGTTGGTGGGTGTCAGCGCTTGCAATGTGAGCAACGAGGAATTCAGAAGTCCACTACTTATCCTCAAAAACACCTGAAATTGACACCTGTCATATTTGAAAATTATCATCTTAGAAGCTGCACATGGAATTCTGGATGCTTTTTAATTTTGCTCCCTCTGCAACTACAACCTCATGACATGGCTTTCTCTCTTCCCATGATTTGTGTCCATTTTGTTTTCTTAATGTGCGTTATATAATATGCATATCACTGGGCTCATTTTATCTGATCCCAAGGCTTCCTGAACTTCATGAGATCAGATTTTCAATAAAGATCACTGGTTTTCACTGTTTATATACCTGGGTTGAAAAAAAAATGGCTATTATTATGGAGTACAAGCCTGATCATTTCCACCAGTGTTGAAGAATTCAGAGTGGAAATATATTCTTGAAAGCAAAGTCAGTATGTGCTTGACTTTGTGTCCCCAAATTTCTGGCAAAAAATGTAGGGGTAAAAGTCAGGGTAACATGTAGGAGAACCATGTAAATTGGAGGCTCAGGTATTTCACCCATTTCTTACAGGCAGGAGCAGGACTGAGCCTTCCTTGGCACAAGGTAAATGAAGAGCACAGGCGTTCTGTGGAGGGAAGAGTGCGGTGGAAATGTAGCTGATGCTAGCTAGAATATAGAATGAATATCTAAATGAAGCAGTCAGATTCATTAACAAAGATCATTTGGCCTGAAATGTCTCATCCCTTCCTATCCTGTTCCATTACGAGGCAATGGAACACAGAATAATACAGTGTAGGGAATAGCCAACTTATCTAAATGTTAATGACAATAATTACTGGCCTGGAGAAAATCTTTTAGTTAGACTGAAATATTTCATAAACATTACTGAGAAATTTTTTTCATGGGATTAACAGTTCTCCCCACAATGAGGGCCCTTTATCAGAACATTTCCAAAGAGGATGAGCGCCAGGTGAGGTCAACAGGAGAGTCAGTAGCATAGGTTGTCATAAAGAGAAAAGTCAGGCAGAGAAGAGTGGGTACACTATAAAAGCCACAGAGGCAAAGACTTGGTCATGTGAGACTTGGTAAACTATGGTTCTAGTCACAAGTAGACAATGACCTTGGCTTTCATGGCTCCTTTCTTTTTCTTTCCTTCTTTTTTTTCTTTTCTTTTTTCTTTTCTTTTCTTTTCTTTTCTTTTCTTTTCTTTCTTTCCTTCCTTCCTTCCTTCCTTCCTTCCTTCCTTCCTTTCTTTCTTTCTTTCTTTCTTTCTTTCTTTCTTTCTTTCTTTCTTTCTTTCTTTTTTTTTTTTTGTTTCGTTGTTTGTTTTTTTGAGACAGGGCTTCTCCATGTAATAGCTTTGTCTATTCTGGAACTCACTCTGTAGACCAGGCTGCCTCAAACTCACAGAGATCTGCCTGTCTCTGCCTCCTGAGTGCTGGATTAAAGTTGTGAGCCACCACCCACCCAGCTCATGGCTTATTTCTTACTTCTCATGTAAGGTTCGTTCATCTAAGGTATAGTGAACTTTTGGGGGATGCCTGTATTGAAAGACAAAAGATGAGAATGTGGAGAAGAGAAGACTATGTCTGGGAGAGGAAGACAAATGTCATTTAACCAGCCTAAGACCTAGAAATTACAGAGAGAGAGAGAGGGACGGGGGGGGGGGGAGAGAGAGAGAGAGAGAGAGAGAGAGAGAGAGAGAGAGAGAGGTGATTCCTTAAGAAGTTCCTTACAAGAGAGCCTTGAATTGGGTTGAGCAGGTCCCCAGCATCCCCAGTAAACTAGGGAACTTGATTGAAATGCCAGTTCTTATGTCCATTACTGGCACCCGTTGAGTGAAAAATGGGGGACATGGAACCAAGTTCTTTGTGCTTAACAAATCTAGGGGTTTTCAGAATTATGGATTAGACTCAGTTTTTTCAAAGTTCCTAGAAGGTTCAATGTGTACTGTAAGAACCTAAGGTTCAGAGAGAAGAAAAAAAATATCTATCTTTAAAAATAGAGATTGTTCCCAAGGATGGTCTAGTGAGGAGATGCCTGGCTAAGAAAGGGCAGAGAAATGTTGAAAGCACAGGTGATGAATAGATGGAATTGCACATGCTGGAGAAAAGCTACTTTGGAAAGTGGCTGCCTCAGTTCCCTTCAAGGAGCTGAGCCTGATTTGACATGGGAGCATCCCTGAGTAGAACTCCAAAGGGTAGAAATCCCTGCTATCGACTACTCATCTAGAAAAAGAAAAAAACAAAGAGCAAAGAATCTCCCATTTGTTTTCTTATTACATAGCAATGTGTCATAGGAAAAGATCATATTATGTTTCTCAGTCTTCCTTTTTTAATCTCTAAGGCAGAAAGTAAGGCCTTGGTTCACTTCACAAAGTAAGATACTCAGGGAGTGTCTTTTCTCAGACTCTGTACTTTTGGTATTGGGTTTGGGGATGGGTACAAACAGCCAGACCAGCACTCATTCATCTCATCTACCAGGTTATTGTCTCCTAAGGAGAAATTATGTACTTTCTCAACCTCTATACTCTGAGCTACAAGAACCCAGTACTGAAACATGGTAACTCTCAAACATTGGGGAAGTGTATTTGTGAGGCCTACAAAGCCAGCGAAGCAACCAGAAAAAGCCTGGGATAAAACCAGACTCGCTGAACATAGTGGACAATGAGGACTACTGAGAACTCAAGAACAATGGCAATGGGTTTTTGATCCTACTGCATGTAGTGGCTTTGTGGGAGCCTAGGCAGTTTGGATGCTCACCTTACAGACCTGGATGGAGGTGGGTGGTCCTTGGACTTCCCACAGGACAGGGTACTCTGATTGCTCTTTGGGCTGACGAGGGAGGGGGACTTGATTGGGGGAGGGAAATGGGAGGTAGTGGCAGGGAAGAGACAGAAATCTTTAATAAATAAATAAATAAAAAGAAAAAAAACAATCATTTGTTTACCTGCCTTCTCTATGCCAGAACCTGATTAACTAACTGACTGCATACTGAAATAGTGAGCAATGTTTCTGTCCTGCAGATATTTTATCATCATAATGGAGGAAAACATAGCAATGTTCATAAATCTCATGAAATGATAAGGAAAAAACTTATTAGGAAAAGGAATAGGGAATTTGGGAAGGCAAGGAGCTATTCCTTAGGATGGATGCGAAAGATCATACTAAGAGATTTTATTAGAGAAATTATATCAAAGGAAGAGCTATTAATACAAAGTTCATGAAGAAGTTCAGGCTGAAGGAATTTAGAACCCTGTGGTAGTTGGGCGGTGGTGGTGCACGCCTTTAATCCCAGCACTCTGGAGGCAGAGGCAGGCAGATCTCTGTGAGTTCGAGGCCAGTCTGGTCTACAAGAGCTAGTTCCAGGACAGGAACCAAAAAGCTACGGAGAAACTCTGTCTTGAAAATTAAAAAAAAAAGAACCCTTTGGTATAGACAGCTCAGTAGCCCGATGTGGTGAAATCAAAATGAACCAAAAGGACGAGGGGGAAAGGAAAGCTTAGAATTGTCTCACAAAGTACACCAATTGAAACAGATGAACGTTGGAGAAATGTACGCAGAGGTTGCCATGATCAACATTACATTCTCAGAGACTATCCCATTGTGCTGAGAACACACAACACAAAGAAATGTGGGAAGTAAAAGGACAGAAGAAGAGATTCTTCTATACATCAAAATAAAAGACTGTAGTGTCTTGGTTCAGAGTAGAAAAGGTAACATTGGTGAAAAGTAGAAGTATGTTGTAAAAGAAATGTCAGAATTGAATGATAGGTTGAAGATAGAACATGAGAGAAGGTCATTCAAGGAAGATTCAGAAAATTAAGTTTGAGCTTCTAGAAAGAGAAATAAATTTTTCTAAGGGAGGCTAAAAGATAGACAAAGTAGGCTATAGGGCACTGCGGATAAGAAGTTCTGTTACGGGATCCTTAAGTGTGTGATATGAACTGCATAGCAATTGTGAGACACACACCACTAACCATGGTGGTGTCAGACATATATATGCATTGGCAAGTTGTGTTTGTAGATGAGAGACCATACATCAAGGAGCAAACTTGAAAAGTAATGCTGATACATTTTAAACTGTGGCACAGATTGACTCCCTCTAGTGATGGGTGGAAAGCAGCATTATAGAAATGACACCTGCGCCATTCCCGCTTAGTCAGCATGGTGCCAAAGACACAGCACAGAGCAAAGAAGGGAACAGAGTCCACACTCGTCCGAGTCTTGCACTCCTGAGTGATCCTGTGAGGTAACCATGATGGATCGCCATCGGATTTGTCACCTTAGTTACTGATGCCATTGATAGGCTCATTTTGATGAAGAGGTGAGCATGGGCACCTAGTTGAAAATAGTTGAAAAAGAATGGAAGAGGGAAACTCGCAGCCACATTTTAGCCAACTTGTCTTCCTTGGAGAATCTGTGTATCTCGACCATGATTTTTTTTTTTTGTTCGTGAGTTATATGTGATAAATAAATTCATGGTAGAGATAGGCACTCATTTCTAAGATGCCATCTTTCTCTCTTCTTTCCCAGGTCACATAATTGGGGTTCCTATTGCTGTGGTGAACCACCATGGCCGAAAGCAACTTGGAGAGAAAAGGGTTTACTTGGCTTCCATATCCTAAATCAAATTCCATTGAGGGAAGCCAAGGAACTCAACTAGACAGGAATCTGGATGTAGGAACTGAAACAAGGGACATGGAGGAGTACCCCTTACTGACCTGCTTCTTATGACTCACTCAGCTGGCTTCTTAGCTTTTATTTTTATTTTATTGAAACTGATGCCTCTCTCATATCATATATTCCAACCACAGTTTCCCCTACCTCTACTCTTCCCAGTTCCTTCTCACCTCCCCTCTCCTCCAGATCCAATCTCCCTCTATTTCTTCTTTAGAAAAGAGGAGACCTCCAAGAGAAGCCAGTCAAACAGGATAAAGCAAGGTACAGGATGAGAAGGCTTTTCATCTCTTCTAGACTGCCAGCCCAGGGGTGGTACTACTCACAAGAGCCTACCTAGGTCTCCGCACATCAATCACCAACCAAGAAATGCTCTACAGGGCAACCTGCGGCAGGATCTTGTGGAGGCAATGTTTCAAGCTTGTGTTAAGCTGACATAAACACACAATTCAAGTAGATAATCAATACATTTTCACCATCTATTTAATCATTGATTTCACCTCATTATGTTTTAAACAGAACCCCACAAGGAGCCTTCATTTCAATCTCCATTTTATAGATGAGGAAACTTAGATACCTAGGACTTAGGCCACTTGTCCCAGACCTCCCAGTGACAATTCCCATCGCCATCTAAGAAAGGGTGAGTATTTGGGGGTATTGGGGACCTGTAGACCACAGAGGCTGCAGTTTTATTCTCGCCAGCTTTCCTCTGATAGCAGGTTCAGGAGTGGAATGGCTTTCATTAGAGATCAGAGGATTTTCAGAACAGACTCCTGCAGAGATAAAATCCTTGGCTATTGCTGCAAAATAAAAGATACAGCATGTGCTCCTGCATCCGCCTGCTCTTGGGTTTTCTTTGGGTTGGCAAATAATTTTTTTTCTTACTCTTTCATCTGTACCCTTCCCTTTAAAAGCTGAAAAGAAAGTGCTCTTGAGTAAGAAATGAAAAGCGTGGGGGGGGGCATCATTTGTAAAGAGGCTGCATCTATACATAATATTCTATAACAAAGTAAATAAAAATAAAGTAAATGAAACAGCTAAGAGACAATGTTGATAAATTTGACATTTTCTGTCCTGGGGGATAATTTTTCTTTTCATCTTGGCTCATTATTATTGACTATCATACTGGCATAGCACTTGCCTTTCTGCTAACTTTATATCATGCTATCATTCCTTGGGTAAAGACCTTTACAACCTGTATTAGTCCCAACTCAACTATTGCTCTTGTGTTTGAGGGGCTTTCCTTGGCCTATTTTAGTGAACCAGGATAATAGAGTTAGGAGGGAACAGGGGTAAGCACTTGCTGTAGTGACCCCTTATTGTCCATTTCATCATTATACTAACAATACATTCATTTATTTCTGCACCAGTAAAATACTCCCTGATTTATTCCTCCCACTTTCTCTTGTCCCCTTTCATACATTGTGATGTTGTAGCTCCAAGCACTTTATAACAAAGCAGCAATTGACCACATTAATCATCTCATTTGAACCCTTGAAGGTAGCACTTTTTTTAAACTTATTTTTTAACTTGTCAAATGTCTGGAGTGTGAACAGGAACATCAAGTTCCTGCCCAGTTCAGCTGCTATGTACATATTCCTATTCATATCCTACTTAGGACTATCTTGTTTTTCTGGCTTCCATGGCGTTTCTTTTACCTAAGCAGATTTCTGACCCGTCATTTGTTAGTTGTTGCCCATCCTTCAGACTTCAACTCAAATTTATTTCCACATTATTTTTCTCATGCATCCCTAACTACTTGCAAATAACTGTGAGATGTTCTTCAAGGCCAAGCACAGGTCTGACCTACCTCCTAAACCCTGAAATGTCTGTACAGTGTAATATTTTGTTACATTTGTCTGAGGACTATAGAATCTAAATACATATATGACTATTTCTATCATATAAATGATATATATCATATATCATTTTATCATATTTACATATGATAGTAAATGTCATTTCCCATCATATAGCTTCACATTTATTAATAGACAGCACATTTAGTATGTGCTAGATGAATGAATTCAAGATACCTGCTTTCTGTATATACAGAGAGAGAAATGATCCTTAAAATTTCTGCCTTGCGGAGACAGGGCCTTGAGATACTGTAAACCATTTCCAGGTATCCATTATGTTCCTCTGCCTCTGTCGCGTGTCTTTTTAACCTCAGTAGGCAATGGTATCTTTGTAGTGGTACGTTTTGGGCAGCCAAATTTCAACTGTGACTATGGTGGCCAAACCCAAACTGAGCCAATCATAAGTCATTCATCAGGAGTTTGGCACCTAGCCTATGCTACATCAGTCCATATAGGACTCTCATTTCTGGAACTGGAGAATATTAAAGACAAACAAACTAAACAACTGCGAACAATACAAATGCATGCACAACCCCAGCAACAACAAGATTCAAAGCTAAAAATAAACATCAGATGTTTTACACAACTTGGCTCCAGCAGCAGAGAAAGCTGCTAGGCAGAGAATTGACAAGAACGGCACAGATGTTCAGAGTGATGCTCAGGCAGGTCTGGAGAGCAAATCTTGGTATTCCTTATGACTTCACCCTCTCTTGGTGTTGTTTCTATTGTAGGGCCTGGCTGCCTGCCTGCCCTTGAGCTGTCTCCCCAACATAGCTCTGTAGCCTCCAGAGTGAGCCATCTCTGAGGTATTCACACTTTCACTTAAAGTATTTTAGTTACAGATTATATAAAATCTCTAATAAAAGCAGAGCAGGCACTGTATGCTATACTTGACTTGATGAATCTCATTTCTTGATAGAAAGCAATCTCTATAAGGTAAACACATTAAATAAATAATTGGTATAAGTATACTTACTTCAATTGCAACTACTCAAAGACCTCTTGATCTGGCTGATGTTTATTGGGCATTTTCTACTTAACTAGAGTAAGAGTTTTGCATATAGGTCTAAGCTTTACATAATTTCTCTTAAGTGAATTGCTGATTTTCCTATTATTTCAGCTGTTTTCTGTCTCTGCATCCTTTAGTATAAGCCTGACAATCAGAAAGCTCTGCAACAATTTCTTCTTTTTGATTGTTGGATTCCTGAATAACTCTTAGTGTCTTAATAAGCCCAAAGACATGTCCAATTGTGAATGGTCTCATTTCAATAGTTAATGCTGCCGGGCGATGGTGGCGCACGCCTTTAATCCCAGCACTCGGGAGGCAGAGGCAGGCGGATCTCTGTGAGTTCGAGACCAGCCTGGTCTACAGAGCAAGTTCCAGGACAGGCTCCAAAGCCACAGCGAAACCCTGTCTCGAAAAAAACAAAAAACAAACAAACAAACAAACAAAAAAACATCAATAGTTAATGCTGTCATAATGTTAAATCCACATAAGAGGCTAGTCTGAGCATGCTTATGAGGGATTTTCTAGGTTAGTGTCTAGACATGCCTGCAAGGACTTATCTAGATTACATGAATTAAGGTTGGAAGATGAACCTTAACTGTAGGTGGCGCTATAGCAAGGGCTGGGATCCCGAATAAAAATTAAAATAGAGAAAACTAAAACTGGCCCCAAACCAACATTTCCCATCCATCCATCCATCCATCCATCCATCCATCCATCCATCCACTCACCTACCCCTCCCTGTCTCCCTCCCTCCTTCCTTCTCTCTCTATGCCTCCACAACTGTGGATGAAATATAACCAGTTGCCTCATGTTTCTGCCTCCATAACTTTCTTTCCAACTAAAGAGGCCCTGGGAACATGGGGCCAACACAAGAACTTCCTTCTTTAGTTGTTTATGACCAAATATTTGGTCACAGCAACAAGACAGATAACGAATGCATTCACTCACATTCCTAAGTCTTTCTGAGTCATTTTAAGCAGATTTATAAACGTCATTTGGAATTGGAGAGAGATGATACATGTGACAATCCTCTAAAAATATAAAATAAATAATAGTTATACAACATTCTCAGTAGTTTAAGCAGGTGCTATCAAGCCCATGTTACAAATGAGGTTGCAAGGCCAGGAAGTTCAAATGGTATGGCCGAATTTACCAAGTATAGATATTAAATAGGTAATTTAAAAACACATTATTGTTATCATGTACCAAATATGATTTATTCGTAAAATATCTGAGGCAAGACCTACTTCAGAGAAGTGATAACTATGTTTGTAAAATATATCAGAATATTCAAAATTAGGGACATTGAGATTAACAAACAAAGTCAAATGGAAAAGATTCAAAAACAATGCCATGACGAAGAATAGAGAAGTAATTCGGGGAAAATGAGCTGATCTCGAAGTGAAGGTGAGCCAGGTTGATGTCACCTCCAGGTGCCTCAGTTAAAAGACTCCAAGGTTTAATCACAGCATGCATAGCACGGAGGGAAAAACAATAGGGAACACAGGTGGATTCTCACAGAGTGTGAATGGTGCTGAGGGCACTGCATGTGTAAATGGTGCAGTGGTGCAGAAGACACTGAGTGTGCAAATGGTGCAGAGGGCACTGAGTGTGTAAATGATGCAGTGGTGCAGAGGGCACTGAGTGTGTAAATGGTACAATGGTGCAGAGGGCACTGAGTATGTAAATGGTGCAGAGGGCACTAAGTGTGTAAATGGTGCAATGGTGCAGAGGACTCTGAATGTGGGAACAGTGCAATGGTGCAGAGGACTCTGAGTGTGTGAATGGTGCAATGGTGCAAAGGGGACTAAGTAGTAGAGCCTGCAAGTCTGCTCTGCGGTCAGAGATATTAACACAGCACAGACAATGGAAACAAAACTAATACAGGGCTTGGAAAATACCTCTGTTAGTCAATGCTTTTTAGTCAATCACAGAGGTTAGAAGTTCAACCCTTAGCACCCATGTATAAAAAGATAGAAGGTGGCATGCATTCATAACCCAGGACTGAGGAGGCAGTGTTAAAAGACTCCTGGATTTTCCTAAATGGATCAGTTAGTTTCAGGTCAGTGAGAGATCTTGTCTCAAAATCAAGATGAAGAGTACCCTGAAGAACTGCGCTCAGTGTGGAACCTGGGACTGCATAAACACCAGCACAGAATGGTCTACTAGAGTGCCTGAGTGAAGGGATGCAAAGAAGGAGTAGGTTATTTCTAACCAAAAGTAGGAGGCTATGACAATCTATTTAGCAATGAATTGGTATTGCACATACTAATATAAGCTCATAATTATCTCAGCATAGAAAGTATTGATGGATATATATATGTATATATATATATATATATTATTCATTTGAGAAATCAAATTCAACAATATAAGTAAAGTTGAAAGTATATACTTTGGGGGAAATGTAATGAAAATGACCTTTTCTTTCCATATTTTACTTTTTCCAAATCCGCAAGGTCAGTCTAATAACAAGCAAACAGATTTCAACTGAAAAACTTTGTATAAAATATCTTATCTGACCCAAAATCCTCAAGGCTGTGAAAATTTATTATGTTTGAGAAATGATCACAGTCAAAAGGAGCCAAAGGGGACACTTATGAAGAAATAAAATATTACCTATATATTATTCTGAAACTAAGAATAATAACTAAAAAAATAAATAATCCCAATTCCAGGTCACTATAAATAAAGTTTGGACCTTAGTAGATTGATAATAAAAATGCATTATTGTTGGATCATTGATTTGATAAGTACATTAAAGACGTGCTTTTATTAATGGGAAATTAATTGTAAGCTACATAGGAACTCTCGGTGGTATTTCCCTTATATATCTCAAAGTATTCTTCTGAAGGAATAAAGTTAATTTAATAAACTGCATGCAAAGAGTGGCTCAGTATATATAAAATTGTACATCAGTGCTTTTACATACAAAGGTATCAAACTATGTTTTTGGTAATAAAAGCAATAATAGGTTTGGGGAATGTATTTCAGTAAATCTCCCTTATTCTTTTGTGACAATTATTGGACATTATTTTCTTGAAATAACTGCTCTGTCTCTTTATCTTTGGGTACCTCTTGCTACTTTACTCATCCGATAGACTTTTCTTCTGCACTAAGAAGCAGCAGCTTCCTCCTTGCTTGCAGAAAGCCTCACGGCACGCTGCAGAAGTGCCGCGGCATTCCTTCCTCTCTTTTCATCTGACACACTCTGATTTTCTTTCCCATTGAGATAGTTTCTAACAGTCTCAAAAGAGCCAATCAAAGTAATTGTTGAATCTTGATGACCAGAACTTCATGTGCCAAGCATTTTATCCTAAAACTGGGTTATTTAGAGTCCAATGAAGCCAGGAATAAATATATAACACTAAGTAATTTGGGGAGATTAGAGAATTTTCAGAAAATTTCTGTCACTTGGAAGCATGAAATTGCATGCACTGCAGTGGAATGAAATCAAATCAATCAGCAGCTTGGGATCTCCCAGGCAGGTTCCACAATCAGCAAGAGCCTAGAAGCTGCACGAGGAAGAGACTGCTGGGGATTGGTGGCAAAATACCTGGGACCAGAATGCAAAGAGATTAAAGCTTGCATTCTGAGAGGCCCAGCGTTGACTGCAGACAACAGAACAGAATGGATAAAAGGATCAGAGACAGAGTGGAAGTGAAGTTGCCATTGTGCTGAGATCTAACGCCAAATCTTATCTGGTCTGTTAAGTTGACTCAACTTCTCCTCCTCCCCACATGGAAGGATTCTAAGCTCCTCAAAGTCAAATGTGGTTTTCCTGAGGACTGTGTCACTATGCGTCTGCTTGATCCCATTTTGTCACCTCTTCTACTCCACCTAAACTCAGCAATATCAACAGATCTTCCTTGATGATGCATGAACCACCGAACTTCTTTGCTTAGATCTTTCTACCTGGGTATAGCATGCCCACATCACATTTCTGACAAACGCCCAGAGTCTATCTCTTGCGAAGTCTCAGCAACACCATGGTATGACAGAATACTGGGTCTTTGCACACAAACATGCTGTGTTAAGCTGTGCAGTAGAACTTCTCCCATTGGGGTTCTTGGTCTCCTCTGTAAGTCTAAACCCTTTGGAAACAAAGGTTGCCCTCTACACAGAGAAACTAAGGATGGAACACAAGACTGTGGTGACGCATGCATAAAGGAATGTGACTTATGGAAAATAACAGAATTTGGAAGAGTCTATTTAACTTTTTTTTTTAAAAAAAATACAGTGTAACAGTGTTGAATGAGGAGCGGCCGGGCTGTGTCCCGGCATCCGGCCGCCCGCATGGTTTAGCTTATGCCCCGAAATAATTACACGGAAACTATATTCATTTAATCACTGCCTGGCCCATTATTGGCTAGCTCTTACATATCGACCTAACCCATTTCTAATAATCTGTGTAGCACCCCAAGGTGTGCTTACCGGGGAGATTCTAGCCTGTGTCTGTCTGGAGTGCGGGCATCATGGCGACTCCTGACTCAGCTTCCTTCTCCCAGAATCCTATTCTGTTTACTTCACCCACCTAAGGGTGGGCCTATAGGACCAGCCAAGCAGTTTCTTTATTTTAACCAATGAAATCAACAGATTGATATATGACACTCCCACATCATAACAGTTTTAAAACCTCAGGAATTATCGCCAAAAGACATCTACGAAAGCACATGATTCTGTAACGTGAAATCAACGCTAAACCTGAGCCAAAATGAAGAATGAGGAAGACTGTAACAAACCTTTTCCAAATGCTGAAGTTTCTACCCTACGTGTGATATGGAAAAATCATGGTCCCCAGTCCAGGAAGGTAGAAAAGGAGGCAGAGGACATTCACAAGTATTAAAAATGAGCTGAATTCTCCTGTAGTCACGTGTGTGTTCATCAACAAAGAACCTCGAGCAGTGATCAGTAATGAGGGAGCTAATGGAAAACTATCCGCCAATGAAATCTGTGACCGTTCCGAGGACAATGGAGCCACAGTCTGAAGCTTCTAGAGCTTTATTAAGAACAAATCATGCCCGAACATTTTGATAGTTTTTTTTTTTTTATAGTAGCTGCCCAATTCCTGCCACACTGGCTCCACATTGCCTTCTAAATCAATTCAAAATGCCTTCTTTTGAGTTGACCTTCAAGGTTCTTCAATATTCAGTTTATTACTTTCATTTCCTCTCTTAATTTTTCTGCTGTATCTGTTCTGGCTCTTTGACTTCGGTCACCTGCTCTGGCTTTGCACAGACTTATATCACGACTTTGTACCTGTACCTTTCTTTACCCTAAAACCTTGGGTCCATTCAGCTAGCTACTTAGGGCTACAGATCCCTTGAGGTCTGGCCCTTCTCCCCAAAGCCAGTCTGTCCCTACCAATTTAAATATTGAAGTTAATTTCTGATTCCTTGTTATTCATTGTGCATACATCCATTACTGTTCTGTAATGTCGTTTCTTTTTAAAGTCTCCATTTTCCCTGTTAAGTTGTGAATCCAGATGCCAGAATTAAAATTCTACTATGATAGCAGTTCTTGTGCTATGTTCACTGATGTTCCTTCTATAAAAAGCACATATACGATGTAGCCCCAGTCTTTCCCTCCCTCCCTCTCTCTCTCTGTCTCTCTCTCTCTCTCTGTCTCTCTCTCTCTCTCTCTCACACAGAGAGAGAGAGAGAGAGATGATTACGTCTTATGTAATATCAAAATATACAACATACCTTAAAATGTATGCTAAAAATGACTATTATGGATGTAATGGTACAGAATGGAGTGGAGCAAACACTCACACAACAGACATAATTTGTAACAGCATTGGCTGACTCTTCCCATGACACAAGTGCCTTCTCCTTCAGAAATTGCACTTGACTGTGAATTATTTCTAGAAAATAGGGTTCTTAAGTAATTTTTCATTGTCCATTTTATCTTCCTTGCACTAATTTTTTAAAACAAATTAAAATACAAATACTTTATCTTTCTTTATAGAATTACATGCTCAGTGATTAGACTATATGAAGAGCTGAATCATTGTGACCTTAAGTGATGTGAACAATACATTGCAAATGTATTAAATGGCAGAGCCTACTCAGGGAATTAGACATGATTCTGGCTAGAAAGCAGGGTTTCTGGTGCCCAGCAGGACTTTTCATTTTGCAGTGTGGTCTCCTGAAAAGATGAATACATCTCATTTTCCCGAAGCCCCAACACACTCTGTTTAAAGAACTCCTGCCACAATGACAGAATTGCACACCGCCACCTTTGTGCGGTTCTATTTAAATCACTTCCTCCAAAGCGTTTTCCGGTCAGTCTAACGGAGTGATCAGGCATACGAGATGGAGATGGAACTGGTGAAGGTCAAAGCTGACCAGGTCCGCAGACTAAGAGTCCTCTCCATCACACTGCGGGCTGCAGCTCTCTCATCCAGCAAATTGTAATGGCGATGCTATCTATGGCTGGAGGAATGATAAGATTTAAACAACACACACTAGAGCATTTACCGTAGTTAAACCCACAATTATCAGCAACTAAATATAAAGAATCTGGTGGCACCACTGTCACGGATATATTTTGTCCTAACCATTGACCTATGACTGAGCTTAGAGCAGGAGTTTTCAACTTGCGGGCCATGACCCCATTGAGCAAATGGGTGAAATAACCCTTTCAACAGGGGTCACTTAAGACCATTATTCTACACACCTGATATTTACACATCTGATATATGTAATTTTATAATTCACAAAAGTAGCAAAATTATAGTTAAAAAGAGGTAACCACAGCATGAGGAACGGCATTAAAGAATTGCAGCATTCAGCAGGCTGAAAACCACTGGTTCAGCCTGGCCCTCCCTCTACTACAGAGAAAGAAGGCACATAGAATATTTTCACAGCACTAAACATGTGCCTCTCTAACTCACGTGCATTTCGCCATTGAGTCCGTAACCTAAGCTTCTGCCTGCTAATTTCACCAGTCCCGCTCTGAAGATACCCACACCAGGGAAGTGAATGGAAAACTGATGGCCATCAAAATGGAAACAGTATCAAGATGGACTCTCTGAATGTGTCGATGTAGCCATTAAATAATATACGCTATGACATGGAGTACGTGCTGAGAAATACTTGCTAAGTAAAGTCCAAAGTAATAAAAGTATTTCAAATGATACATAGCAATGCCTGAGCCCAGAGGTCGGTTATTCCTGCCATCTGTCACCACGGCTGCTTCTCAACTGTTTTCTCCTACTGATGTTTCATATTATTGGAGGATTATTTTATTCAGAGGAAAATCCTATAATTTACAATTTGCTTTAATAAGATTTTGGCCTTTAACAGATGCGGGACAACTGTACTATATTGTGTTATGAATTCCAATTATTATAAGACAGATGTCTGCCCTTTTCCACAAAGCTCAGAGCTTTGTGAACTTTCATTGTAAATTACAGACTCACAAATGGACATTTTTAATAAGTTTGTGGCTGTGCTAACTGGACTTCAGTCACTTAGTGAGGTCCATGCTACTTGGAGTCAAAATTCATAGCAGAATGCATACATATTCAAATATATTTAACATGATCTTATAATTCCATGATGCAACTGGAAGTCAATAAAATAAAACAGTAGTTAACATTAGGTTTTATCATTCAATATGTCAGCCACCTATTGCCCAGGAAGCAGATTCTTAATGATGAAGATATATGTAAAGATTACTGAACCCTATGGATAACGAGACACAGGTTTATGTTTTGACTTTGATACCATTTGTTGACAGACTTTGAACAAGGTACTTGCTTGTCTTTTTTCATTCACACAAAATTTACAATAATGATAATGGGAATAGATATTAACTCACACAGTAAATGCCAAGCCCTGTGCCAGGGCCTGCTGTAGAGAAACACATTTAATATTCATGACTCCTGGCCAAGGAGGACATTGTTTTCATCCTGGTTTGCAAAGATGAACTCTACAGTAGAACTAAAAAATTATATACACATGCAAAATGTCTGCAATCAGAAAAGTTCCCTACGTTATAAGATACAATATCTTCTTTGCCTCATCATTCACATGGGCGATGACAATTATCACACTAAATCACCCTGCCATGTCTACAGAGGAAGTCAGAGGCCAGCACTTGCCTTTAGAACATACATATGGAGATCTCAGATGTCTTATCTGTAACAAGAACATACCACAGCTTCCAAATATTTGGATATTTGTTTCCTGACATATTTACTCAGTGAGTTTTGTTCATTTTTCTGATAGAGATGGTGACTAAAATGTTATTTATTGAGAAAGCTGACTGGAATGTGTGAAGGAGAGATAGCTCCATACACTGCTTTCACAATATTGTGTCTTTTAAAATACATTGTTATAGATATAGTGCTAATCATAGCCTTAGTACTAGTAAGTGAACAAAGTATGTTCCATGGTGACTTCTTCTAGCTCCAAGTCCAGTTGGTCTGGATTGGTCTCATTTTTCTCTAACTCTGGAAGCTCAGACAGGTAAATTTTTGAATTGCTGGAAGTGTGTACATGTGTGTGCATGTGCATATACTCACACACACACACACATATAACATCTGAAACAATAAATCCTAAATTTTACAACAGCCTGAATAGTCACCAGAGAATCTCAACATGAAGAAATTAGAAACTACTCAGCACACTGGTGATTTGAGTTAAACACAGGGGAGATTTATCTGAGACACAAAGCAACTACATCATCAACATAAAATGTAATGCAATGTTTCATAATTGGTAATAAAAATCAGAAGAATTAAGTCCATCTCCTTTGGGGAATCCTGTACTAGTGTTACAACAGAACTTCTCATCTTTCTTCTCTAACTCACCTTTGTGCAATACTGTGCCTCAACAGACTACTCTGATGACTGCCCCTGAAACAGTGGCACGGATCGATTCCTACTTTATGCATATGCCGCATTTATACAGAAGCACCAGGGTGGGAGTAACCCTCATCAAAGGGTCACTTTTCTGTGCTCCATTCTTGGCCTTCATTGTTCTTCATCTGTACCTACTGCTATAGAATCGCATTTGAATTGAACGTGAATCCCTCTATAACCTGGTTAGCAGCCTAACATGAAAGGACCCCAAAGTAATCTAACAATCTAGCAAACAAGTGACTGAGCAAATCCCAGGAAATCTTATCAAGACATTTCCAACTTCATACAGCTCCTGCAACAACGTCAGGCTTTGCAATTTGCTCAGAATGTGCCCTCTGGTTCACCTTCCATACTGCCTACCACCTCTTCTTTAGTTCCTCTTTCTCCTCTATTAGAGCCGGCTATTCTTGCACAATGAGTGTCCTTTATCATTCTTTAGACTTCTGAAGTCTGATGTGCCATTTCTTCCTCTAACATTTTAAACTTGGCCTTTCCTTAAAAAGGAATGGGACATTCTCCCCTTATCCTCCTTCAGCCACGTAGTCCCCCCCCCATCTCCGAGTACCAATTAGCCATCACTCTCGAGGAGACTTCTCTAAACTCTAGCTAAATTCCTTTTGCTTCCTGTACCATTGTTGTTAGCTCACCACAGTATTCAGAACACAAAAGCCATCCTTTAATTTTCTATAATTTCTATTTATTAGAATTCACTCATCATATAAGATGCTGGCTTCATAAAATTATTTTTATATAGACATATATTTTGGTCATATTCACCCTACTTCCTTTCTCCTTCATCTTTACTATTCTTTTTCACTATCCCCCACTGCAAATTATTCTTTCTTGTCATATATACGTGCATATGTATATGTTGTGTATGTCTATGTATATTCAGAAACATGTGTATCTATATAATATATAAATTTAATTCTTTTTCTATATTGTCAAATATATATGATGCTTGTGTCAAATACATGACAAATATATTGTCATATATTGTTGAATATATATGACAAGAAATATATTTAAATGGTATGCAGAATATATATATATATATATCTGTATGAATGGTTATGTGTGTCTATTTAAGATCTGCAAACAAGAGAACACAAGTAAAATGTATCTATCTAAAGCAGTCACCACAGCCCTGTATTTCCTACTAGACTTGTTTCTTTGAATACAGGTTCTGCATCTAGTTTACCATTACATCCTCAAGATCTCCCTGTAAACCATGCGTGTACTGTGTAGCTAAGAAATTCCACACCAGTTTCTAAAATGCACGCATGAATAAATTCAAAACCAAAGGGATTCACAAACCAAATCAAAGTACTCTAAATAGGTAAACTAGGTAGCAATTTTACAGAAAGGATTTAGGGTAGATCTTTTAAGGTGTCATTTGAGCAAGAATCTCAAAGAAAGGAAAAATGAACCTTGCAAGGGGGCTCTGTGCTGCTTTCCAGCTATGTGGCAACTTCCATGGGAAACTCTTCACTTACACCTTGTATTTTGTCTAGCAGTGGTACAGAGGCCAACCGCTCATACACCAGATGAAGTCAGTGTCCAAACACTCTGAATGACATGCAGTTCCCTGCCTCCTACTCCTTCCCTTCCATCGGTGAGTCATCCAGAGTTCTTCCAAGTGTTTCTGGGTTTGTGTGAACCGGGATGCTGGGGAAGACTGAATATGCCCTCCAGATTCATCTCGGTGAGGACAGCCAACATGAAGGCTTCTTATAATTTATTATGTGAAAAAAAGCCATAATGGAACTAATACAGTATTTAATAGTTTGTCTTGTGCTTTATAAGTTATAGAAATTGCCTAATATAATTACTCTGCAAAAGGAATATAGCAATAAAATGAATCCTAATGACATACTGCTTTACCCCAAGATGAGCACCTCCCTCAGCCCAGTTCTGAGACGCTACCTCTTGCAATAGATGACAACAGAGACCTACAACTGGGCAATGCAGAGACTGAGAGGCTTTGGAGCACTCAGTCCTGAATGGGGTATTTCTATGCAACCCTTGCCCCTCAGGGCTCTGGGGTCTGTGCAGAAGAGGAGGCAAGAAAATTGTAAAAGCCGGTGTTGATAAATGATGCTACAAAAACAGTGTCTTCTAGATACAACATGACTAACAAACACATGAACTCACAATGACTGTGGCGGCCCACACAAGACCTGCACAGGTTTCAGTCAGACAGGGTCTCAACACTCAAAAGGGAAAGAAGACATGGTCTTCCACTCATGAGCAAGAAGCTATCTGCAATTGTTACTTGTTGGCAAAGGTAAAATCTTTTTTATCCAATGGATTCTTACTGGATATATTAATCACATGTCAGAGAAATCCCCATACTCAGGAGCAGTTGACCAATACAAAACAGACTCAGTGGTAATTTTGCAGACAGTTCTCATTTTTTTTTCTTAGGGGATTTTTTTTTGTTTTAATGGAATTTTCATTTGTATTTTGGTTTCAAATATTGTGGTTTTGTAGGGTTTATTGTTCCTTGTTTTGGTTTGTTTGTTTGTTTTTAAGTTACATATAGTTTTCTCTCTCCTCTCTTTCTGTGTATCTGCGTGGAATTAGGGGAAGGAAACCATGACGAAAATATATTATATGAAAGATTCTTTTAATAAAAATGTCAAAAATTTAAAGTTATTATAAAAACACTGAATAATTATTATGTAAGAGTTAGAAGTACCTGATATGCATTATCTTATTTAATCATATCCATTAGTATCCCATGGGGCATAAAACTTGTGCATGTTTTTTGTTTCATATGGGGAAATTTATTGTGAGAGGTTCAACAGATTGTTCAAGGTTAATCAGTGTTCAAGTCAGTGTTGAAGCTCTGGGGTCAGACATTACAGTATGACTCCAGGGGCTGTACTTTCTAACTGTATAATTTTGAGGTACATTAACATATTTTTATTCTCACAGAAACATATGACCCAGGTCGTACTTAACCACTTCTTATAGTGAAAGAAACCAGCTGTAAAACATTCAAGAAATTCATGAGATTGTCATCAGTAAGTACTGTCTTATTTCTGTAGAATGTAGTCCTTTTCCGTAGTGTTTGGATACCTCAAACAGATGGACTGATGCAGTAACCGTGATCTGGCTGGTCTGGGGATGGAGGTGAGAATTTTAATTACAGAGGGGATATATCCCAATATGACCACCATCCACCTTTTAAAATGTTGCTAAAGTAGGGTATTTTGACATTATGAGCTAGCAAGCTGCCGATACATAAACACTCCTGCAGAACGCAGATTCACGTTCCCCATTAAGCTGTTATATTTGGAATAGCACATAGCAATTGATTAGAGTGTTCCTTCTCCTCATTGCCAAGTTAAACACTGCCAGGGAAAATGAGCCCATGTTGTCCTGGAAACAAGATTTGTTGACATTTACCTGAGAACCTAGCTACCTACTGAATAAATACAATTGTAACTGCATAAGCAAGGAGGACTTCAATAAATTTACTAATCTGATTAAAATAGGTTTTGTGGGTTTTTTTCTTTTGTTGTTTATTCAAGATAGGGTTTCTCTGTAGCTTTGGAGCCTGTCCTGGTCTTGTAGACCAGGTTGGCCTCAAACTCACAGAGATCCGCCTGCCTCTGCCTCCCAAATATTGGAATTAAAGATGTGTGCCACCACTGTCCAGCTAAAAGAAGAGATATTAAGTGACAATGACAGAATTGTTCTGAATAATTACATGTCAAATATTAGAGATCCAGAAAAATGAATAAATTCCTAAGCAATAGCACTTACTGAAACTCAGTCAAAAAGAAATAGAAAACCCTAACCAAAAGATAGTGAGTATAGAGAATGAATCAATAATCAAATCCCTCAACACGGGAAATCCCAGACTGCGTGACTTCATGGATCAGCTTTATGAAACATTTAATGATGGAGTATCCATGATTCTTCTTAATCTCTTTGGAAATTAGAAGAGCAACACATTCCAATGTAGTTTGTAACAGAAAAGCTTCACAAAGAAGATGCAAGAAAGTCACAGATTCATGACCCTGCTGAACATTGGGGTGCCTATTAATGAATAATATTCAACATACTTTTCAAAGGCCATGGCCAAATATAATTTATTTCCAGGGTGCAAGGTCATAACCAAGGCTCAACAAATTCAAATCAGTCAA
Source organism: Microtus obscurus (assembly GCA_963919715.1). Taxonomy (NCBI): domain Eukaryota; kingdom Metazoa; phylum Chordata; class Mammalia; order Rodentia; family Cricetidae; genus Microtus; species Microtus obscurus. The sequence goes on from CAWTZC010002521.1 coordinate 26,317,684, forward strand.
TGCCATTCTGAACATTATTAGAATCAAGGCTAATGACCATGGGAAAACTTCAGTACATGTTAGGAAGAATATCAGATTTAGTGATAAAACGCTCAACACGTTAGGAGCAGAAATAAGTTATTTTAGAATAACAAAGTTCACGTATGAAGAAGGTTACGAGTGTGAAAAGGCCGTAACTAATATCGTGCACAGCAGTGCAAGTGGAAAGTGTCCCCCCTAAGTATAAAGCAGAGTTCAGAGCTCATCCCGCCACACCGCTCCACCTTGTGCCAGCATGCAGCCTGAGAAATCAAGAAAGAAACACAAAGGCCATCTAAATTAAAAAGCAAGAGTCACGTGTTCTGGTTTGTTTTATCATATACAGAGAACTCTATACACTACCAAAAATTGTCAAAACTGATAATGCGATAAGTTGTATGGTGGAAAATTAAAGTACAAGTAAGAGATCTTTCTGTGTATTAACAATAACCAATCAAAAGTAAATTGGGAGGCCAATCCCAGGTGTAATAGCATAAATATACTTAGTAAGTTTAACAAGGCAATGCGTTATTTTGTTCGCATCCTTTCTACTAAAAATTAATTAAGATGGGGGTTCAGTATTTAATGGGACAGATATATGAAAAACATCTTAATGCATTATTCTTATTAGTCCAGAAGTAAGCTACTAATAAATTTTATTTCTTGCTTCTTTGGCATTCTGTTTCACTTTAATTATTCATGGACACTCTCCTTACTTTCTAAGTCTTTTTATTTTGTAATAGATATTCTTTTAATATCTAGTTTAGAAATGCTGGTAGAAATTTGATAAATCATTTTCCTTTCCTCTTTTGTGTGTATGTGTATGAGGGTTTGTATGGTGTATGCACACTTGTGTATGAGGATAGAAGTGCCTGTACGTATGGGAAGGAAGTCAATATATGAACATCTGGTGTCCATCTCTACAAACCTTCTATCTTATTCCCTTAAGATTGATCTCTAACTGAACCTGGATCTAGCCAACAGGACAAGAGTCCCAGGAACCCTCTGCTCAGGACTTCTACAATGCTGGGATAAAAAGGGCTTGTAGCCATGCTCAGATTTTCACTTATGTGTGTTTATATGCATGCATGCATGCACATATGTATGTATGTATGTATATTGAAAATAAATTCTTCTCTCATACAATACAAAATATCTCGACCACAGTATCTCTTCCCTCCCTTCCTTCCAGCTTCCCGCATCTCCCCACTCCTCCAGATTCACATGCACTCAACTTTGTTTGTTTTTTGCTTTTTTCCAGACTGGGCTTCCCAGGAGCTGTGGAGTCAGTCATGAAACTTACTCTGACCAAGCTGGCCTTGGGCTCACAGAAATCTGTTTGCCTCTGCCCCCTGAGTGATCAGATTAAAGGTGCGGGCCAGCACTCAGTGTAAGCACTGGGGATTTGCAATGGATGCTTATGCTTGTACAGTAAATATTGGTACCGACGAGCCATCACTTTAAATCAATAAATCATTTTTAATTTAAAAATTCCTAATATTCGAATCTGGGACCACCACTCACATATTCTCGATCTCAGTTTCATCCTCAACCAAATGGTTATTTCAGCATGTTCTTTCACTATTGTGTTTGGTCCCAATACCACTCTGTTTTCGGTATACATTAGAATGCTGGAAAAATTAAATATACATATTATCAAAGAATACTTGTGAAAAAATGTTGATGTCTCTATGTTCAGTTTCGGGAATAATTGTTTCAAAGACTGAAGAGGCCACCATAAAATGAAGGGCTTGGCCATGTCGCTCTATGTCCAAGTACCTAATAATTTTAGATCTAATTGATTTGCACTATAATATTAATATCATAATCTGTCTAAGACACTTTATTTAAACAGTCACCTTGACATTACTATTTATAGGTTCAACAGTAATTTGAAAGAGAAAAAGCATTAGGCTTAGCAATGCCGTGAATATAGATCACCTGTCAATTATCAGCTGCACCGTGAAACAGAGATAAGAAGTTTGCTGCCAGCTGGCTCTGGGTGGAGAAGGCTGCTTTCGTTTCCTCTGTTACTTGGCTCCTGAGACAGGGTAGGAGATCTTCAATCCTGTCCACTGCCAGGGCCTCGGGGCCAGAGGAACCAATGTGAAGAACATCCCTCCAAGAGCAGGGCCCGATCAGACGACAACCTTTCCCTCAGATGGCTCCTTTCATGCCAGGCCCATTGGCAAGGAGGTGGAGGGATTTGAGAAGCCAGCCATATGGCAGAGCACACTGTGGATACCCAGCAGTTTCTCGGGCTTCACAGGTTATTTTTGGTGTGTTTGCTTCTTTAGGGCAGAAGAGGATCTGACTGCTGCATAGAATCACACTAATGCCCATGCCCAAGTGGGCAAGATGTAGATCCCTGAATAGGCACCTTGAGAAAATGTTTATTTCACAGTCCTAGAATTTAATCTTAATGTCATCCATGTATGCACAAGGGGAACATCCTTTGTAGGTAGCACCCAGGACAGAACTCTGAAACCAGGACAGGAGAGAGAGAGAGAGAGAGAGAGAGAGAGAGAGAGAGAGAGAGAGAGAGAGAGAGAGAGAGAGAGAGAGAGAGAGAGAGAGAAAGGGGGGGGAGTTTATCTCCCAGCCTAAGGCTTCCATACATTGTGGAAACACATTAGGTAACATATCAGTCACAATACAATCACCAAGGATCTTTCATTTCAAGCCAAAAACAATTGTAAAATAAGAAAAAAAGATATGTTTGCATTTGTTTTAGCAACTTAGGTAGCAAAGTCTTAGGAGAATTTCTATGATATAAAAAAACATCAGAAAAATTTCAGAATCAGGTAGTAAGATTATGGCCCTTCTGCTAGAACAACATAGTTACACTTCACTTTCAAAAGAAGTGGATCTTAGTCTTGGAGAATCTCACACATGTATGCAATGTATTATCATCATTTATACCCCTCTGTCCATTTTCAGTCACCTCAGTCACCCTCAATGTATTCCCATCCCAACTTCATGTTTCTTATTATATATCCTATGTATCAAACTACTACTTCTCATAAGCACATGACTTGGGAACACATGTGTGAGCATGGGAAGCCCTACCAGTGGCCATTGCCATTGACTAACATAGTTCCTCAGCTAGAGATGGGGCCACATTAGCCTCTTTCCATTCTCGTCGGAATGTCAACGAGCTTGACCTTGTGTGCGTCTTGCACAGGTTATGACAGCTGTTGTGACTTTGTGATTGCTATAGTCATGTCACACTCAGAAGAGAGTATTCATGGCACTCCTCCTTGTCCTCTGGTTCTTGCATTCTTTTCTGTGATATTTTATGAGTGATAGTGAAGGAAAGAGGGATGGAGATGTTCCATTTAAGGCTGAGTCCATACAGCCACTTATTCTCAGCACTTTGACCAACTATGAAGTGACTCTCCCTTTAGGCAGAGTAGATGACAGAATTGACCAGTTCCTTTGTGAAGATGGAGAGGCATGTGCACCTTGAGTCAAGTGGTACTCGGTGGTAGTATTTTCATTTAATGGGCTAACTAAACGTACACAGGTTGAATGCACTATAATGTGCAGCTAGCCAACTGCAACATTGCTAACCTGGACTTTGGAGACTGTTTATAGAGCTGCAATATAAAATACTGAATTTTATTTAAAAAGTACTATTATTAAAGGGCAAATTGGCCTTAAGATTTTCATACCCACAGTGTAAGACCTTGCATGCAGCCCAAATTTTGAAATAAGTTCTGCTTTCTGTTTCATTGACCGCCATGCTATGGGAATTCTGGGATGCAGGACTTTTTTCTTAGGTTCTTGTCTTCCTTGAAGTTTTCTATCTTTTAATGGAGTACTACCCAGAACGTTTGAAGTTTTAACAAACTATTATTGTCATAGTCCCACAATCTTGGGTGCCTTTAAAGTCACTCCAAACTTAGTAAAAGAAAAGCTTCTCCGTGAAAAGCTTCTTGAGAAGACAGAGCAGCTTAAATCCAGCCTCAGCCCCCTGCTGCCATGTTCCTTTGGAGAAAGGCAAGCGGAGCACAGCTGGAGGTAGCAGATTATGAAATGTATGTATCCATTAAAAAAATACACAAAGAAAGTTACATACTGCTCCAATGGATACCCTGTTGGGTACGCAGAACATTGGGATTGTTATTTATTACAAGAATACGTCATGTCGGGTCTATCTTACTTAAAAATGGTATCTAAATAGCAAAGCAACTCTAGTACTAGATATTCTATTCTTATGAGATACATGAGGAAACTAGCAGTTTGCTCCAAGTCACATCAGCGGCCAGGGACCAAGTAAACATTTGAGTCCTCATCGATCCAAATTACTTCACTCTTTTGTCATCCTAGATCTGAAGCCAGGTTTGATCCTTCTGATTCTTTATTACCCTCGTCAACCAGCGACTCTTTCAAGGGAGGCTTGCCTGGCAAGGTCTCTCCCATGAGCCTCTTGAATTGTTCTCCGATTTTCTCTACTTTTAGTCATGATAGCTCAGTGACCATACCCATTAAACTGTCCCTAAATATTTAGTTTTAAGATAAATGCTTTTTAAGTCAACTTGGTATTATCATTCCACACTTTTTTTTTTTGAAAAAAAAAAAAGTGATTCTCTTCTACATCCTCAATTACAGTTCTGTCTCATACTCTGGCAATTAAGTCTTATATTACATGGATATAATTTAATCTCCTTCCTGGTATTTATATTACATTGTGAATCGGTTATTAGAGAGGTGAGTGTAGCAAACATTCCCAGCACTTGGGAGCTTGCTGATATCATTTATGTAGAAACCCCTTTCCTACTATTTTCACCCAGAGTATTCAAATAATCCCCCTCCTTTAGGTTTCTGTCAAATGTTCCCTCCTCTGAATTTATTCTATATGCTTTCAAAATCCACCTTCCATATGAGAGAAGAAAGGGGGAGAGATGAGGCCAATTGTGTCCTGATCTTTTCCAAAGAGTTTATACATTTTTATCTTATCAACTATTCAGCATAAATTTCACAGGTCTAGCAATAATGTCCGAGCAACATTATGATGAGGGAAATGCACTCGGAGAGATCAAGTCGCTTGTTCCATTTCCTAAGTTAGTTTGCAATGGTGTGGTGATACCATTGAGTGCAGACTAACTTCTCTGTTCATCTATATATTTATTACAGGAGTGATTACTTATTCTCTCTCCAGGTGCAGTTTCCCTGATATATATAATCCTTTAATATATTTACAGCCCAAAGAACAGATGTGTAGCTGTATTTATCTTTCAATTTGCCAAAGATCACACAAAACTTCGGTTTTAGCTTCTCTTGAAAAATAGTTCGCAAACAGATAGCTGAAGGTTGTATTCCCAATGTCACTAACTGGTTTAGCCTAGATATTGATAACTCTTCTCCAGGGGGCAGATTTCCTTTAGTTTGCCCCAGCCTCCATGATGCCAATTCTACACTGTTCTGTTCTAATGCCAAGGTATTTGATGTAATTTCCAAGTAAGTGTTTACACTCTTGGCATTCATATCTCTCCCTCATTTAATTCTGCAATTTTATTATTAGATTCTGGCACTGCACACCCTCCAAGAAATAAAATTTCAAAAGGGGTAATGCACAGAAGTACAAATGTTTTGTTTCTCTCGAGGCTTTGGTTTGACTCTCAGTTTTAGTTCACTGTTTCTTGGTCAGTTCCCCTAACTCCACGGTGTCTTTCCTTGCTCCTCAGAGTTCCTAGGTTAATTAGATAACGTGCGTGCTATAGTAATGCAGAGCGGACGCCTGTGCCCAGCCAGTACTGGCTGTAAGGATGGCTGTCATTCTCGAAGTTTAACCACAGTGATGTTATCTGTATTAGCATGAACAGAAGTATTAAAACGAGACAAATAACAATTAATGGTCTGCCTTCGTATTGAATGGCTCACACAGAGCAATCTTTTTCTTTTCTTTCCCTCATTTTTCACAAGAGAAAAAGTCAATCAGAAGCTGCTAGAGCAGAGCAAAGCAAATCACTTTGGCACCTGAACAACAAAGCAATGTTAGTTTATTTTCTTTGTAAGAAGTCATCTGTTCGCAAACGTCTTTTATGAAATACCTGTCATAGTCCATTTTATTGAACGTTATTCACTGTGCGTTTTTTGGCCTCAAGGTCATTCCATTATCAGTTCCTACATCACCTTCAGTATTGGAAATGGACTGGGGGAGCTGGGAAGGAAAACACACAGAGAAATACACAGCACACGCACAGGTGGACAGCTCAGATAATAAAGCGGATTGAAAACCATGGCAGGCGGAACTCAGATATGTCCCTGCTGCACAAGAAGCCAGCACTGGTGACACTTAGTGACAGATCTGGAAAGGCAGCTTGCCATCAAGGGTGCCTGGAGCTAGAAGCAGCTTCCAATCTTATCACCACATCTTACACAACATAACAAAATATGTTTCGAGTGTTGTCTCTGTTTTAATCTATTTTTCACTTTCTTTCAAAAAAAAAAAAAAAGAGAGAGAGAGAGAAAACAAACAGTAACCACAGAAATCCACACCCAAACACCTCTTCCAACCCCAAGAACAGCTCAGGATTCCCAGCACATTGTGGAAATTGCCACCAGCATTTTTTAATCTTTACAACTCTCTTCAGAATGGTCAGAATGGAGCTATACAACCTAAGATTTTGCATGAAGTTTTAACCATCCTACAGAACTGTCTAAAAATAAATTTGGAAGCACACAGTTCTTATGATCTGCTCTATTTCTAAACATTCTTGTGCTGTTTAAGCAACCAGAAAGGCTCTGTCCAAATCACTTCCAAAGATGTACTAGTGCATTCAAAATCAGATCTCTCAATCTGAGCTTCAAGGTCAAGGAAAGAGGGCCGAAGTTGTAGGTTTGACTCATTGGGGGCTTATGTTGAACACACACTCAAGTTCATCCATTCAGTAAACATTTACTTAGATTTTAAGTTCTGGTCCAACACGTATTCATGTCAGTGTACTTGATTTGTCCCTGTTTAGGATATCTTGCAAGTAGATTGGTCACATGTATTTTATTATGTCGTCAAATTATCTGTCTAATGCTAGTTTCTTTAGTTCTGTCATGAAGATGTGCTGAAATTTGTTGCATACTGTTTGTACATCCTTTGAGATACTTTCTCAATTTTGTAAAAGAAAAATATATATTTAAATTTGTAAAGTAGGAGTGGCCTTTATACATAACAGATCTTTGCTTTCTAGTTAGTGTCAAAAATAGTCATGTAGGCCAAGAACTCAGTGTTGAAACTGAGATGGTGACCTATACATTAGCAGACAGGATAGGCTAGTGATCTTGACAGGAGATCAACTTCACAGCTTGAAGATGCATTTTAAAATGAAAACATCCCTAAGAAGGTCTGTTCTTCAGGCACTGATCACCTCATTGTTGGAGGGAAAGATAATGCTGGTGCTCCAATCAGAACACGGACATGACACTTCAGACATTTTAAATAACAAAAGCTGCCTGCGAGTGTCTGGAATGTTTTAATGCATCTAAAATTTTAGTGAAAGCAAAAATTCAGTTTATTTGTTTATTTTGTTAGTGAACTGACTGTTTTATATGGGGATAAAACCCTGGGCCTGCACAAGGTAGCAAGTATACTATTGTTGCTGGGCGGTGGTGGCGCAGGCCTTTAATCCCAGCACTCGGGACGCAGAGGCAGGTGGAACTCTGGGAGTTTGAGGCCAGCCTTGTCTACAAGAGCTAGTTCCGGGGCAGGCACCAAAGCAACAGAGAAACCCTGTTTCGAAAAACCAAAAAAAAAAAAAAGGAAAAAAAAAGTATATTATTTTTGGGGTATAGCTTCAGCCCCATATATGTTTCTAATCTTTGTCTACTTTGTTCTAATTTGACAGAAACAAAAATCTAGAACCATTCACAGTCATACTGCTCTTCTCAGGTGTTCTCTGCAGCTTTAATAGACATTGAGGTTATCTCCAACTGCAGCTAAAGACAATGAAACTACTAATTATTTCTCTTAAGGAATACAAACTTTTACAAATTGTGTTCACATACATCAGTGTGAGTAGATTTTCATCAGAGTTCATGCGGCAAGGCAAGAGTGGTGGTTTAAATGAGAATGGCCCCCATAGGCTCATATCTTTGAATACTTGGCCCCTAGATGGTGGAATTATTTGGGAAGGACTAGGAGGTAATCCTTCTTTTGCAGGGTTTCACTGAGAATGGGCTTTGATGTTTCAGAAAGCCGTACAATTTGCCGGTCAGCACTCTCTGCCTCCAGGCTGTATTTCAAGGCATGATCTATCAGCTACCACTCCAGGGCCACACCCTTCTACCCGGTGCCACGTTCCCCACCATGATGGTCAAAGATTCAAACCCTCTGAAACCGTTAGTGAGAAATTAACTGTTTCTTCTTTAAGTATCTCTAGTCATGATCTCTTATCAAAGCAATGGAAAAGGCAGCTAGGATGCATCAAATAACGATTAATGACAGATGAATGACATCTATGCGTATTTTTTTCTTTTTAAAAATAAGCATAAGGGGAGTTTGATATAACAAAGAAGTAGTAATAGTCCTGCATTCACATAATACATATCTCCATGCTTAATGGATCTGTTACGACTTTGTATGCTTTCAAAGCTGCTCACTTACCTTACATCTCAGTTTTCTTCTTTCAATGTGAAGGATAAATGGCTGCTGGGTATTGGACCCACTGCCTTTTCAATGCACATATGTTCAAGTGAACATATTGTCGTTAAGATATGACACAAATCATCAGGCAATTTTGTTTTACTAGTGACTGTATACAATCAAGCACATATACATATATGTATTGACGTTTGTTGATATATAAACTATTTATTGCATTCCAAACTATCTAACATTAGAATATACACTATGATATTTGTAACACAAGAACAAATTGACAGCCTGTAAGTGTAATTCCTTTGCCTTGCACATACGTGTGTTTATACTATTATTAACAAAGTTAGACCACTTTGATTTATGATGTTAGGTATTTAAGTTTGTATTAAATTTGAACCCCTAATTGCCACTGAAAATGTCTTCAGAAAGATTACATAGTACTCTGAAGTTCTCCTGAAGTGAAAAGTTATTGTGTCTGCCAAAGAGTGTCTGTCATACTGCTGGCAATGCAATTAGAGTCAGTAGAAACTGTCAAATTTCTGGGAATAGATAATGGTGTTTGCAGCCCTAGGAGAGGTTAGTGTGACCAATTTATGCATCGTGAAGGACTTCCACTCAGGAACATAACATCTATCTGTCAAAAGCTCCAGCTGCCCTGCAAACTTTGCTGCTGTGCTTTCCATAATCTAGAATCCAGCTACAGAGATCTCAAAATGTCAAGCTCATTCAGATGTGGAAAAGCCCAATTTTTTAAAAACTCAAAAGTCTTGAAATTATTATATCAGCCTAAAATAAGGCCATGTGTTTTTTTGATGACAGAGATGCTTATGGCAAGCAGAAGGTTGTCACTAGGATAGTATGCACACTTCTTGGTGGCTAAAAAGTGATCTGTGCTTAAACCTTTATAGGCTTGATACAAAAAAAAAAAAAAACAAACATTCAAACCAAAAGTTTGCTGTTCATGTTACAGATGAGTGCTGTTATAATTCTGTAGATAAACATATACCTATCACCCCATTTGATATGATCCCTGTTAACTTCATAGCTAATGCTTCATCTGTATGCACTGGTATCTTTGCATAATCACTGATACCTTAGTCACAAGCAAATGAAGTTTCAATAGGAACACTGAATCCATGGCAGAAGAATGAGTGGGCAATTAGAAAAGAAAAGTGGGGAAGAAAGAAGAGAACAAGGGCAGAGGCTGGGGAAGAGGGAATCTTCATAAATTTCTTCTTTTACCTACATAGTTTTAATTAGGGTACTTTTTTCCATACAGTATATTTTGGTTTTAAAGACATGTTTTTTTACTGAAGTATATGAAGAAAATGTAGCCACACAGATATATCTAATTTAAAAATTAAAGGTTCTTTTAATAGCTCTTTCAGATAATTCATAAAGCATGAAACTTGACAAGTGGAGCTCTTGCACGTTAGCTGCACTGTGAAAAAGCATGTCAATACATTTTCATGTTACATCCATTGACCTATTCTGTACATTGATGAGTGTTTCATCTATGCTGGAGTTTGTGTTATGCATGAGACATTTAGAAAAAAAGTGATTCATTATTTATTCAGATATTCCAGATGTTGATACAGCTCATTATACAATATTCCAAAAAATAGGGCTTTGCTCATATCACCCCTGGTATGAGCACAGGTATCTGTTAGTATTGGGGAGGTGTCAGGCTCACTGTGGTAAGTACAAGCTTCTTAAAACTCTAGATTCTTCTTGGAAGCTTGTATTGCATCTTTGGAAACAGAGGTGTATCTTGAAGTGACAGGTTCATTTCTTCCATCTTCAAGATAATGTCCACCAAGAGCCAATTGCGAATAATGAGAATTTTATTTGTCTATTCTTATTTCAAATAAAAATGATGTCCAGTGAACAAGTGGCTAGTTTATCTCATAACTTAAAAGTCACATTGTTATTAAGGGTGAGCTTCTTTACTTCAGACAAGAGCACTGCATCGTGTGTTCTGGAGTTTGATAAAACTGAGGTACCCCTAGCTCATCACGAATGTTCCCGTTATTTAACTGGAAATAATCCAGAGGAGCGGAGTGACATCCCAGCTTCACTCCCCCGATTTACACTGTGGGTCATCAACTTTGCCTGCCTCTAATTTTGTATCATTAGTTCAAACGTCATCGTAGCTTAAAAGCAAAGTAACTGCTCAGCACTGTAATGAAAATAGTCTTGACCTCATTGACTCCCTACGTTGAGACTCTCAGAAGCGTGTGACATACACTTTAATATGCTCCAACTAAGTGTAAACACATACCATATTTCTCGCCTTGTAAATATTCCTGCTTTAAGTCTTAAAGTGAGAGCCACAATTCATTATTTTTCTTTAATTATTTTTGACTGTGGGTCACAATATTTCAAGATGGGTTCAAATTAATTATGCGATGAAAGAATTTCTGATCTTGGCCTCTACCTCCCTAGTGCTAGAATTAAAAAACGCAACAGCATATACAGTTTGGGGACTGAATTTAGGTTTTGGGGCATGCTAGGCAAACACTCTACCAATTGAGATACAACTCAATGATTTTAGATGCTATTTTTTTAAAAGGAACCACTAAATGCTAAAATTGTGGATCAAAACCAACCATGCCACAGGTATAATCTTCCTAACATTAATTACAAATAAATTATTAAGAAAAAGTACTTGATGTGAATATGGGTTAGTTTATAAAGGCCTACAAAATAGATTATTTATGATTTAAGTGATTTCTCTTTTTACCTATAAGGCAAATTATACTTGGAATTTATAGAATGGAATGTGTGTCCAGCAAGTCATTTTAAGTAGTTTAAGACATTGGGGCACAACTAAATATTTATGGATGCAAAAGGAATTAGTTTCTGTGGTACACATAAATAATAAATGATATTAGGAATCTTAATAGTTTTTGCTTATTTGTTTTCCTAGTTTATCTGATTTTTATCCTGCAGCATATGTGTGATTTATTCCCAAAGAAGACGTCAGGCATTAAATTATCTCTGCTGTGTGGGTAGCAAGGAAATTAGAGCCCAAACACAAGTCTCCTGAAAGCCCAATCCTGAATGGACGGTGTCAAAGTCTGACGTCATTCCTCGTATCTTCACCTTTCAGAACCGAAAGAAAAAGACATGCAATCTTTGGATTGATATTTTGCTCAGTCTGAATATAATGGGGAGGGCCTTGGGCTTTCCTAGGAGCAATGTTCCTTGCCCTCTTTGGAGAGTGGATGGAGGGTGGGAGGGGAAGGTGGAGGGAATGGTAGGGGGGAGTGAGTGGGTACTGGGATTGGTATGTAAAATAAAAAAAGGTAGTTTGTTTACATTTTTAAAATAGAAAATATTGGGAGGCAGAGGCAGGCAGATCGCTGTGAGTTCGAGACCAGCCTGGTCTACAGAGCGAGTTCCAGGACAGGCTCCAAAGCTACAGAGAAACCCTGTCTCGAAAACCCCCCCAAAAATAAATAAAATAAAATAAATAAAATAAAATAAAAAAATAGAAAATAATAATAATAAAAAAAGGGTGAGTAGCTGGGGGAAGGGATGTCTGTGCCCTGAAGGAAGTTTTGGGTGGGGGAGGAGGTGAGAAATTTGGGGTGCTTGCTTAGAGTTTGAAATGTGTCACAGATACCTGTGACACCTAGGGAGCCTGGAGACCAGCATGGGCTTTGATATGCTGATAGGCACCACAGGTAGCATATGTCCCTTCTGCTAGAGGTGAGGGAAATAGCTCACTTTGGCAGATGGGAATTTGTTTTGCAAGTTCCTGAGCAATTCTGGATTTTGTCTAACTAGCAGAAATCCTAGAGTCCAGGTTAAGTTCATTTCTCGGTATTTGGACTGCCTTTTGGAGTTCGGGGAACTGAAATTTTCTTTTGACCTGATAAAAGTCTTTCTTAGGGTTTTTATTGCGGTGCTGCACCATGACCAGAAGAAAACAGGGAAGGAAAGGGCTTATTTACTACATCACTGCTGGAAGTGAGAACAGAAATTCAAGGCAGGAACTGAAAGAAAGCCAGGGAGGAATGCTGCTCACTGCCTTGCTCTCGGTGATATGCTCGGCTTGCTTTCTCTTAACCACTCAGGACCACCTCTGCCTGAAGGCAGAACCACCCAGGATGGGCTGTGCTCTCCCCCATTAATCAAGAGCAAGTTTCCACAGGCTTGCCCACAGCCTGCACTCAGGAAGGTATTCCCTCCGTGGAGTTTCCTCCTCTCAGATGACTCCAGCTTGAGGCAAGTGGACAGGAAATTAGCCAGCACAGATCTCAGCATGCATCTCGGTACATTATGCCTCTGCGTATCGTGGAAGCCACTGCGGTGGCCTCTGATACTTCACTGCTGTGCTCTGTGCAGTTGCCGGAGTCCTCTTGAGCAATGCATCATTGCATTGGCTCTGCAGCCAGTGTGTAAGCTGACTCACATGCTGAGATTTTCCATGCTCAGCCCAATACCTTATTCATCAATGACATAAGAAGATTACGTATTTAGCATTGCCGCCTGCTTCAGAGACCACCAGGTATTGTTTAAGATCCAGTCTGTCCATTCTCAGCTTCTTAAGTTCTGGACGTTTTTATGAACAGATCTAATTTTCATTCCCGGCTGAAAAGTGGTTGTAGGTCTTCAGATCTCTATTTTGGAGACTGAACTATATGGCGAGAATGTTGTCTTAGCCAGGTACAGTCTGGGCTGAACGTCCATGGTTGCAGCAGCAGGAGTGTCCAGGTTGGCCTTGAAGTGAATTAGCTCTGAAATCCCCCAGGCTTACCTTAGCAAAGAATTATTTTTTCGGTCACTCTAAAACCGGTGTGTGTTTGGAGGCCCTATACCCTCCAGGACTTCTGAGTCGTGACTCCCGGCTCTGGCTGCTTTCATCAAATCAATGTATCGTTAATACGAGCACTACAGAGTTGTATGTGGCGTTCTCTTCGTTTTAAATAACTGCTTTCGAAGGTTGACTCTGTCTCACCTGTATCCCACCAGCCTGACGATATGTGCAAGGGGATCTGGGAAATGGGGACCTACTGTGTGTCCTCAGGAAGGAGGTAAGTTGGTAAACCAGCTCTCATCAGCGTTTATGGCAGTCATTGTCCCCGCCTGCTTTCCTCCTGTCACACAAGAATACCACAATTTTTTTGCCAAAGAAAGTGATTAATTATGGGGAATGGTCACATGGCCCATGGAAGTCAGGCAAAACCACATTACTCAATCGTCTATGTGGTGAGCCACCGGCCAGCGCCACTCACCCTAATGACGTCACAATAACACAAACCTATACTAGAATACTACGTGGTTAATGGTTGGGACAGTGTTGACTGTAATCAAAGCACTATTTTGAGTGTCCCAAGAGGACCCCAAAGGCACAGTCAAATCTTCCCCTCTAACATGCCAGTGTGTTAGGGAAACCTTGTTGGTGAATCTGTAGTCCAGCAAACCTATCGTGGTTATATATAGAGAATAAGATTCTCATTCACATAACGAGTCTGCCCCTAATTTAGTTTATGACTCAAGATCTCAGTGTCTCATTTCCCTCAACTGTAATTCATTTCTTCATAAAAGATGAAAATAAAGAATGCTAATATTAATGAATTTTTCCACTGTTCGACACGTGCATGCACTTAAGAGAACTACCCTATTAAGCAGATATGGTTTGATTTCTATTTAATGCAAGAGGAACTCGTTAGCTAACTTGTACCAGGCCACACAGCTAGTGTGTACTCGAATTTACACCCAGAGCAGTAGGACTCCAGATTCCTGAAGCTACTGCACTAACTTGCTCTGCTAGTATTGGCTTTTCTCACTTTGTCTTAGAAAGGCTTCCTTCGTTAATCATTTAAAGCAGGTTTTGCTAGAAACCACTTGGAAAATGAAGAGGCAGATAGTTCAAGACACTGATACTGTTTAGAGAACCGGCGAAGCTATAGAGAACATTTAATTTGCAATTCAAATGGCATCTCGGCTGCTACATACAGGAGAGTCTAATAAACACCCAGTGTGGAGAGGTCCCTGCCTGCCTTAACTACTTTGATCTTCAGTGTCAGCTGGGCCAAAATTCAAAACCAAATCATTTTCATTAGAACGCGAAATAGGCTTATACTTCTTTTTTCCTCAGAGAACATATTTTCTGACAGCCGCGGTGCTGAACCCTCACACTGGACCAGACTTAGAAACCTCAGGAGACTTGCACGGAAAAGGAAGAGAGGAAAGCACATGAAGAAAGACTTTGATTACACAACAACACAGGTTTTCATGACTACGGAAAGTGCCCCTTCCTTTGTGTAATTGATAAGAAACCAACAGTCTCAGTGTTCTCCAGCACTTATCTGGGCTGTTGAAGCCCGGATGTGTCTGACTCCTTCCAGCCTGTTGCCTGTCTCTTCTTTCCTCTGCATCTGCACCCATTGGCTAATGCTGCAGGGTTTCGTGAGCTCCCTATGCCAAGGTCTGTTTGCTGAAGTATCCCCATCTTCAACTCACTTCACTTCTTTTCAGATTGACCTCGGATCCCTTTTCCAAGAACCAAGGTGGCATTCACTGCCTCTCTTTATTAAGAGATTAATAATTGAAGCCATCATGGGAGTATCTGCTGTCCTTCAGAATACCTGAAAAAAAAAAAATGCAGCTTGTACCTATGTGCAGAGAATGAATGGAAGTTGTGTCTCTGTGAGGTGAATCTTGGTTCTCTGGGACAAGATTGCCTACTCCGGATAATCTCTACTTCTGGAAACTACTTAGAAGGCTATAAATTGGAACAGTAAATGCCGTGAGTTCCAGGGTCCAGCCTGGCTTAGGGCACTAGAGAAACCGCAAGCTGTGAGCAAGGTCATGAGCTGATTATTTCTGTGCTTTCTGAACAAAATTTATATTAACAATTTCCCTGCTTTTACTAAGGAAACAGATAATGCCTACTATTTTTTTCCAGCCACTATTTTCACATACAAAGCTGTGGAAACGGTTGAGTTGAAGCAAAAATTTGCTGCCCCAATACGGCAGCTGTGCATGGTTATCAGTTGGCTTTACAAACACATGATTACAGAGAAAAGCGAAGAAGAAGGCAGGAATGCATAGTAAGGTGGTCACAACTGTGGATAAGGACCAGGGATTTTTTTTTCCAAAGTGCAATGTATGCTACTTGTATTGATACTGCTCCTCCCTGTAAAGAGATATGCTCCTGATAGTCTAGAGGCGTCTTCAGCATCCTTCATCTGTAAAATAATGCCTGATTCCAAATTAAGCAGTAAGCCCAGGATTTCTAGTACTTCCCTGAAAGCAATCCTCATCGTAGGGGCACAATGTCTATTTCCACTGCCGTAGAAATGTTCAAGTTCAAAATGCCTTTGGGCTTTCGCCATTGGTCAGATCAGTGGTTCTCAGCCTTCCTAAAGTTGTGACCCGGAATGGGTCCCTCATGTTTTGAATGGGTCCCTCATGTTTTGATGACTCCCAACAATAAAATTATTTTCTTTGCTACTTCATAACTGTAATGTTACCTTGGTCATAAATTTTAATGTAAATATCTGTGGTTTTTGATGATCTCAGGAAACCTTGTTAAAGGATCTTTCAACACTAAGGGTCGTGACCCACAGATTGAGAAACCACAGGTTCAGCTACTAATTATCTATTTACCTATTAACTCATCTAATTATTTGCATGTTATATTACATATGGTATCTGCTTAGTGTAATAAGTGAAACATTGTGAATTATTCTTCAGAAACCATTCTACAGAAGGTCACTTTGCACTCTCAGATATGAAAATGCCTGGGTTTGTGGCCCCTCACTCTTCCTCATCTCTGGGAGGCAGAAAACTGTCAAAACTTCTCTCCCACATTATAAGTCTCTTCTGATGACTTTGGTCAATATGTGTCTCATAATTTAGGATTCCATCTGCAAAGACAACAGGATCAATCTTAATGTTGTAGTAATTCCTTCAAGTTCAGCTCAAACTTGAACCCATGGTTCTTACCCATCACCATCCAGTGCCTATTTTTTAGAAGCACTGAAGTCAGAAGTAGTAAAACCAGGGGACTTAAGGTTAGGTCAAACTGAAGACTTGTGCAGCTCTAACCTGGAAAGCTACAGTCTTGTCATTGAGATTAATAGAAGTTATAGAAATTTTTAGAGCACCAAACACATCACAGAGATCTTCACCATCATCTCTACTTTTAGATTAAAAATAAAAACAGAAGCAAAAGCTGTGAACTCTGATAAATTTATCACTTCCCAGTCATTTCCAAGGAGACCTCTGAATGGAAAGTTCACTAAGAATACACACACACACAGACACACAAGACACATGCACAGAAACACAGAAACACACACACACAGTAACCCTATCTTCTAAATGACATGAACTGGTTTTTTATTTTAGAGTTATTTTGGCCAATCAATACAGCTCTTGCCATCTTCCCCAGTATAGAAGGATTTCTGAAGTTGACATTCCCAGTTAATAGCTGGACTCTCCTGATGGTTACACAACTTCTACTTTCCTTCCCTTACTTACAACCTTTTCTGTCTCAGAGCCTATGAACATTCTTGAATTCCGAGTTCTTGAGAAAGCCCTCAGACAGGAGAGTAATAGGCAGCAATCATCCCTATCAAGGATCAGAATGGAAAGCGTGGCACTCTATTTAGAAGAATTGTCAATACCGTTCATTCATGTAGCTGTTTACTACATCAACACACTTTATTCTCCTGTATTATTTAACACTAATGACGTGACATTCAGCTCCCAGCCTCCTCCAGTTCAGGAGACATTCCTGGTTATCGCCTGGGCTTTGCTTCCTTAGTAGCTTTCAACCCGGCAGAAATATATTAGAGAATTCCCACCCTACCTCTAAAACATACTTCTCCATAAACTAATTATAAATAAAAATATTATCAATTTCACCACCATGACTGGAATCAAAGTGCAACAAAATTATAATGATGATGACTGAAAAACACACAATCCCAGCACTCGGGAGGCAGAGGTAGGCGGATCTCTGTGAGTTTGAGACCAGCTTGGTCTACAAGAGCTAGTTCCAGGACAGGCTCGAAAGCTACAGAGAATCCCCGTCTCAAAAAACCAAAAAAAGAAAAAAAAGAAAAAACAAACAAACAAACAAAAAAACCCGCCACATTTGTTTTATCTGATTTGTTCGTGTGTTTGGGAATCAAACTTATGGCCTTGTACGTACAAAGCATGTTCCCCCTCACTGAGCTACATCTCCAACCAACCAAATGAAACAAAAAATGAAAGCCCCATAAATTGATAACAAACTCAAATGATTTTTCTTTTCACAAATTAAGATAAGCTAGACAATGCCCTCCTCCATTTACAAATTACAAAACATCAATTTATAGAATCTCTGCTACTCCACACTGAAATTAAGTCCACAGTCATAGTACTTTTCTTTGTAACAATAGATAGATATTCCCATTGTGGATAACATAAAAGTATCTTTCTTTTAAAAAAGTTCATTAGCATATATATTATACACAAATGTAAATAATGAAAATAATGGAGTAAAAGAAGAAAATGCTTTGAAAATTAGTTGGAGTATTTTAACTGATTTTCAATTTTCTTTGAGCTTCTTGATAGTCAAGATAAATACAATTAGAATTCTGTGAAAATATATATGCAAAGTTACTGAGAAACAATTTGTGTCTCTAAACTACATCATATACAGTTTGAGAATTGGGGTTCTGACAGCGTCCCACAAGAAGCCTTAGTCCTAGGCGAAAGCACTGAGAGTCTCCAGGGAGCTTGGGTAATGCTCCCCTCCTTGACTACCACAGGGAGCTGGGTATAGGGGAACAGACGCTAGTGGCTTTGGAAAGATAAGGATATATCAGAGATCACAGGAAGAATTTGTGTCTGTCTGTCTGTCTCTCTCTCTCTCTCTGTCTCTCTCTCTCTGTTTGTGTGTTTGTATATGTGTGTGTATGTACACATGGATGGGCATTTCCTACACTTTTGTTTGTTCATAATAAAATTTCAATTAAGTAACAAAGATAAGACTCTTATTTGCTCACAAATAACTGGGTAATTAGTACTAACGGCAAACAAATGCCCTACTGTTTAATAGGGAATTTAGCAAAATATTCTATTTTCTCTGTTTGACATATCTGGACGTGGTCTTCTAGGTAAACATAAAGTTGTATACAAATCACTCCCATGCAGAGCTCCCAAAATAATAGTCATAATCTCCCCAGTGAATGAGTATCACACATGAAGACTAGTGGCCAGTGTCTGGACTGGACATTTAAACTGTTCAGAGACCAGAGATCTTTTTGGAATGCCCTTCCAATACCTTCTTCTTTCAATTTTATCAAGAAACATTTTAGACTCAAAGGGTAATTGTATGGGTGAACTCAGCACAATGCCAGGGGACATTTCAATCAGATCTTTACAATGGAAAACCCTTCAAGGGTGGGGTTGGCTGGGTCATTAGCTTAGAGTAGTGTATGGGGCGTTTCAAACTTACTTTCTCTCTCTGCTCCCCTTGTTTCTCATTTCCTCAGTCTTTTGAGAGAGAACCATGGTCAGTGACACGCGAGGATGGGGGACATGTCTAGCACATTCCTTCCACGTGCTCCGATGCTCTTTGCTGACCTTTTACTGTGAGGATTACAGGTGTCCTGGCAGGCAGCTCCTAAAAGTGTACTGTCTCACCTTTGCCACATACGCCATAGGCATCCCTGCTCGAGGGTGAGGGTCTCACACCTCCAGCAGGGAGTTATCTGCATGTTCCCTTCAACAACACTCTGAGAATCCTCAGAGAAGGGAGACAGACTAATTTATCACTGTCTGTCTAAATCCTAGGTCAAGGCCGTGTTAAGAGTTAAGACATCGGAGATCTAGCATTTTCTTTAAGAATATGATAATATGATTGCAACACAAGACTCTATGTAGGAAGTAAGTAGCATGAGCAGCAGCTTTCTGCAGGCTCAGATTTCCTACTAAGGTGTTCAATCAGAAGACAGGCACGTTCATGATTTATGTTCAGCAGAAGCTGCAGTGGATAATATCATCTCCTTGTGATCAAGACCTCTGTCACATCAATATCCAGAAAATGGGACCGTCACCCACATAGAGAGCCTCCATTGGTGACTTTCAGCACTGGGTTATTGATATTGGGTTTCACTCTAGGAATCATAAAGCAAATTGCTGTCCCATATCCCCATGATCGGCATTGTTAAGTCATCTTGCATCCTTGACTTAGTCTTTGAGAAAAGAGCTTGCTTTAAAGGTAATCTGTTAACTGTTGGGTAGCGTATAGTGGGAGCTGGCCTTGGCCAAGTGCTTCCCTTTAAAAGATGGAGATACTAGCAGGATGGTGTTGGTGCACAATTTTAATGCCAGCACTAGGAAGGCAGAAGCAGGTGGATATCTGTGAGGTCAAGGTTAGCCTGGTCTACAGAGTGAGTTTCAGGATAGGCACCAGAGCTACACAGAGAAAATTCCTTCTAATCCGAAACTACATACTGGCTCAATTGCTCAGTACAGCAGTATGTGGAAATACACCATCTTTATATTTAAGAAAGAATCAACATTGTATATGTACTCCCACAAGTTTCTCCACTCTGTTCTGCAGACATAATGGCTGACATTAAAAAGATCATCACCTTGTAAACAGTGTTATTAAATTTTTTATTGAGCAACTTATTCACCAGGTGATTTATTTTTGTGGTTCAGCTTCTGGATCAGCCTTGGATTGCACATCACAGAGAGGGGGAAAGTAGAGAGGAGTATGCTATATGAGGGGAGCACCAGACAAGGAGGAGATGGGGGTATGAAGAGCATAGACTCTAAGCAGGGTGGGGACTAGAAGAAAGATGGTGGGCAGTGACAGTGCGGAGCCAAACCCATGAGAAGGACTTCAGGCGTTGCTCCAGAGATGGTTGAGATCCATCCCAAAGTACAAGTAAAAGCCAAGAGTTTTCTTTTCTTATGATTGGTATAGCACTCTGATGGGGTGTTTTTCTGTAATATGTTGGCTAGAAGTCCAGCAAAATGTATCTGAAAAGCATTTCAAGTACGGCTAGTCCTAACAGAGATGGACCTTAAGTATAAGGGGCATGCAGATTGTAACAACCTGAGTACAAAGTAATACAAAGCTTATTATTGCAAGTCTATACATTGAAAAGGTAATACGTCTCTTATGGCTTAAAATTTGTTTATTACTAAGGCACTTGGCACTTGTTTTTCTTTTTTTACTATCTTCACATACTACTAGAAAATTCAAATCTAATGTATTTCACATTATCTCGCCCCCAAATATTTTCTAAATGTTGGTTCTGGGTAGAGATACCAGGAGTTTGGGCAGAGCAAAAGATCAGGAAATGAAAAAGAAACGAGATGTTTATATACGTGAATTCAAAGCAGTGCATTTTTGTCTATATGTGCATGTAAATATATGTAAACATATATGTAAATATACATATATAAAGACATATAAATGAGAGGCTCCACAAATCCTCAAGCAGCATGAAGGTAAAAAATTCTGTCTAAGCTTGCAGACAACTTTTTCCCAGCCTTGACCATGAGGATTGAGTGAGATGCATACTAGACTTGTATTTTCTAATTCTCCTTGATCATACATCTCCTCCATTAAAGCAATCGGGCCCCATCACCCAGGCCTGCTTCCCCGGAGCCCACTGTTCCAGCAAGAAGGATATGGTGGCCACTGAGCAGAGGGTAACTCACAAGGTGGCTGAAGAATGGCAAAGCAGAAAGGCCAAGACTTGGTCATAAATCCATTGGCAAAGGACTTGCTTATTCTTGGCTATCAAAGACAGTGAAGAAAGACCTAATAAAACTGTCAACTGTTGAATCATTAAAAAATAATTTTGGGTGACAGATCATGCTATGATCTTTGGGATATTATTCAAAAGGAGATAAAAAGTAAAAAGGGGGTTGCTGTAACAGAATCTGTCTACTTGTGCTCACCTATGTGTGTGAAAACGTCTTCTCAATGCTTGTAATTAGCAAAAGTGTTGGATAATAAGAAGACTGACATTGAATCTGCTCTATTCTGTATTCTGTCATTCTCTTTGGGAGTTAGAGTCAGCCACGGACACATGCACCGACTGAAAGAATTATCTGACTGATATTCATTTTCTAAAAAATCTTGTTTCCATTTCTAATAATTATTTCACTTAAAATATGTGCACATGGTTTGATTAATATGTAAATAATAATTATAATTACAACTCAATCAAGAAGAAAAAAATTAACAGTGATTTATGTTCCAGGAAATGGGGAAAAATCTAATTTACATATGTAAGGGTTTTTTTTTTGAGAACTTTGATAGGTTGATCAATAAAAGACTTTCAAGCATAGCAAATGAATTACACTGAGATGAAGGAATGTGGATGAAGTGGAATGAAATACAAATTAAAGGAGAAAAAAACAGCAAATATGTTTTCTTATTGTTAAGGAAGAGCTGGTTGTGTTTTTAAAATGGATGATGGTGAGCAGTCAAGTAGCCCCAGAGCTTAGATTCCCATCTAATATATCCGGAAGAGTGATGCAGCAGTTTTACATTTAAATGTCGTTTTTATAATACGCTATAAATTATAGTTCCTGCAACTCTTTATGTTTATGGTGGAAAATTGTAGATGTCAGTAAAAAAAGTGTACCAGCGGATACATAGCGATATGTACTTCTCCCATAAGACCATATGCTTGCAATTCTCCCATAGGCCATATTGATCAAATGACTCAGAGAACACGCACTGGGAGGGTAGGTTTGAAGTTGCTTAGTGACCTCTTCAGGATGGCTGCTGAGGAAGCAGGATCTGCTGACTTGGAGTAGTGTACACTCCCAAAAGATCATTCTGGGCTAACTGCACCAAATTAGTGTTTGTTCTGGCCTCATTCTTCACTGTGAAGAGTTGTACACCAGGCATTAAATGCCTCTGTGTTGGTGCTCCATTTTCTCATGAAGGCACTCTAAACACACACACACACACACATGCACACACATGCATGCATGCACATGCACACACACACGCGGTCCTCAGACTAGGAGAGAATTTCTCTCTTGATGCAGCAAGTTCTTGATACAGCATACTTTAACTGAGGCCCGGGGACCATGTTTGCTACCAGCATGGTTTGCCAGGGGGATCTTTTAAGAATCTGCACGGTATATGTCACTGCACACTAGAACTGTAACACAACACTATACAGACAGCCTCTTTCTTCTGTGCCCGTAACAGGGAATTATGCTTCTGAAAGGGACTCGGAGTGCAGACCATCATTTTCTTTGCACCCCAGGGAGCACACCTGCTCCACCCATCAATATTTGATGGCTATTGAGAGGAGGGCAGAACTGACATGCTGTCAAAACTCATCAAGGGAAGAGCAAGAAGCAAGTTTGAACTTGTGCTCCAATTGCCCATGGGGGAGTCTGAGTAATTGGGAGATGGCTCCCTTTTCCTCCTGCAGGATTTGATGTAAACAGGCTGCAGGGGGTGAGACAGAGGAGGGGGAGCCAAGGAGAAGGAGACTCTGCGTACTATAAAAGCTAGCATGGGAAAACATGTCTAAAATAATCCGACCAGCTTGCGCGGTTTCTGCGGCCAGGTCCAGAGGCGACAGCTCATTTTATACATTGTAAGAAATACTGATTTAAAGTATCCTCCTCTGGGCTTTGTTCTCTGGTGTCCCTAGCTACTCTGGGCTAACTCAAGAGCCTTCCTCATACTGCACTTGCACACTGACTCCTGGTCCTTTCTCCTACTGCACATGTGCATTAACTCCTGTTCGTTTTCAGACAGGCTGCCCAGACTCTAGGCACATGTCCAGTCTGAGTGCATAGGAGACAAGGGTACAGGAAAAGTATTCTGTGAGGTTGGCAGTAGATGCTGCAGGGGAACACAGAGCTGCCAAGGCTCTCTGTGCCTGCTCTCTGGGACCTTCTTGTCAGTAGTGACTGAACTCACAACCTAGTGCTTGGCTGTTAATATGCTTTGGGTTTTTTTTTTTTTGGTTATTTCTTGTCATAAATGCATTTTTTATATAAAATTTACAATAGTTTACAGTTGAGTTTATGGTGATGATAACTCCCAAACACAGCATCCTGAGTAAGAAAGTTAATGGCAATGAAAGTTTATGTTGGGTGCTTCCAGGTGCTGTAGAGTCCTGTGTGGGAAGGTGGGACAGAAGAAAACACTGGCCAACATTTATATTGCATAAACTTTGTATCAGACAAACCTTGTGCCAACTTCAGGACAGCAATAGAGGAGGTAGATTATCCACCGAGGCAGAGCTTGAATGGGGGAAAGACCAGAAAATAGAGAGACCTAGAAAATGACACATCTAGGTATGTCTACAAATATAGAGACCATGCATGGTATCACTGAGAAGCCCAGAAGTCAAGGAATCAGATGTATTCAAAAATGAAATACCCTTAAAGAGCATTGATCTCATGGGCAAGAGGCAAATGAGACTCATACCTCCTCCCTGGGAAGTGCCTTGCTCTGTCTGTGATATATGTATCTTCAGTTGTTTTGGGTCACTGGGTCTCAGCTTCTAGGGCATCTGAACTAAGCCAAGTAACTAGAATCTCCCCTCCTTCAATCATAGTGTCAAAATGCAATACTGTGAACAAAAGAACCATGTAGTCAGGAAAATTCACAAGCAGTCGATGCTTCCAGTCACTGCCATCAATGACAATGAAGCAGAGAGTATGTATGAAGGAGAGACAGCAGCATACATGCCAGACGAGAAACAGGACCCAAGTATAAACCAAAAGGGAGTGCGTGGAGGACAGAAGAGAAGAAGGGGAGAGTGAACGAATCAAGTGAGTAAGAGGATGAGGGAGGGACACAGGAAGGCAGGAAAGAAGGGAGGAAGGGAGGAAGGGAGGGAGAGAGGGAGGGAGAAGAGACTGAGAGGAAGCTTTATAATAGAAGGTGTACTCATCCTGCTGACTGTTGAAGCCTACATGTGGGATCTCTTGATAAAAGCCAGACAATCCTAATCCGAGTCTTATAATAAATACGTCTTTACAGTCAGATGGATGTCATTCCAGGCATACAAGTCTGAGCTTTCTCTGCTACTAACTGAGCTCAGCATAAAGAAACATTCACCTGAAAAAGATGCTGTGAGTGTGTTTTATTCTGAGTTCTTCAGCCTGTGTCTAGAAACACCTGAGTCCAGCAACTCCTGGAAGAAAACTGTGGTCCAAGAGCCTAACTGATCGGGATTCATTGAGTTACTAAGGGACAATATTGGTGTGTATTTTCACTTAATTGATTTTGTAGTTATGCATTTAAACACCGTATCTACAGATTAAATCTTATTGCTTCTAATCACTCCAAGTCCTTATATACAAAGAACCTTTATCAATCTGTAAGGTATTCCCAATAATTTCTGGGTAAATATTTGACACCCGGGGCATAGCTCCAGAGTAATCTGCCCACTATATTATGTCTCTCTCTATTTTTCTCTAATTGTTATCACACACACACACACACACACCACACCAACCCCCACATATATATGATCTTAGGGCTGACCACTTGAGACTGGATAACTAATTAGAGGTCTATTGCTTAGATAAGGCCATTGCTCCCGCTCCCAGCATACCCCAGCTTCTCACGACTCCATGGCTAAGATACTCTGTGTATTTTAATGTATTCTGTGTCAAAGCCTATCATAGAAAAGAAGCCCTGAAGAGCCCAGGCTTTTCAAAACAGGGTTTTTATTTCACGACAGCTCTGACTATCCCAGCAGCCGTGTTTGCTCTGAACCCTGGACGCCAGATGACTATCCTTGTTGCATCTTTTCAGCAAGTCAGGGAAAACCTGCTCAAATACCATTTTTTTCTCAGCCGGGGTTTGTGCCTGGCTTTTCCTCCTTTGCTGTTCATTCTGTGCTAGAATTCAATTGCTTTCCACTTGTCTATTTCTAGTGCCCCTCAACCCTTGCTATTCTGCCCCTCCTAACCCACATATCTACACTCAGATAGTGCTGTTCTCACCATGTGTGCTCATCAGTGGTTGGGTCCAGATAGGCAGAATGCCACTGAGGCGTACTTAAGTGTACTAGTCACGGTTAGACCCTCAGCAATATCACTGGCTCATTTTCCTTATGCCATCAGCATCTTCTACCACCCCAGCCAATCCCAACCAGTGTCTAATTGAGGCCTCTAAAAGGATTTGCAATACCTGAAGGTCTCATATTCCGTATATCTACATTTACCCCTCACTTAAGTTGTATGATCTGTGTGGCTATTTCATGCTACATTTCTGAGCCTAGAAATAAAGCAGTTCTTTTACTGAAAGGATATACCATTTGCGTGAGCTTTCTTCCATATGCTGACTTACGAGAACCCCTTAAAATATCAGCTTTCTCCAGCGTGAGGTTAATTTTAGTCTAACATTTTCTATTGATTTATTTCCTTGATCCTATAAACAAATGCAAGCATCTTTTAGTTGATCTCAAGCTACTTTTACAAAAATAAAGCTTAATTCACAAAGACATCCACTGTGTCCAGGGAGCTAACCTCATCCTCCCTTCAATCCTATCTGGACGGAAACTGTGATTCCTGGATGACCTATGTCCAGATACCCATAATAGAAGACTCAAGAAAAGAATTCTTTCTCGTTTCCCATCTACAAATCCTCCTATTATGGTTTATTTCAACCTCCCAGTACTGCTGGACTTAGATTTATAGAGAATCCAAAACAATGTAATACAACATAATAGATGTAATGATAAAATGGATGTAAATATCCTCCAAATTCATGCAGCAGTCACATGTAAAACACGACTGACAGATGTTTTCGTTGTACGGAAAGGGAAGAAAACCTTATTTTTTGTGCGCTCCTAAAGATGTGATTGTGTAGTTAGCTTTCCCTGTTGCTGTGGCTTGTGTTGAGACAGAACATCATGATGCTAAGAGCAAGAGGTACAGCTCAGTCACGTATCTGACAGTGACCAGGAAGCTCAGGGCACGTAAGGGACAAGGGACAGAATATAGTTTTCCAGGTCATCTCGTCCATGTCCTTGCTATAACTAGATTCAAGTTCCTATTCTCCAACACTTCTTTAAACCGCACCATCATCTGGGAAAGAGACACATCATCTACGAATCTGTGGGGACCATTTCCTATTTAAACTGTTTAAAGGAACACGTTTTGAGTTATTATTACTTCCTGTTTTAAAAATGACCTATTTTTATGATATGTCACATCACACAATTTTCAGTTATGGCTGTTCTAGTACTGACAAGCCAGTAGCACCTGCTCTCATTCTCCATCTTGCCAGGCTCGGTAATGAACTCCATGTTGGAAACGTGATAATACGTTCTGTAATTCTCCCCTGCCTGAAGTTACCCATTACAGGGTGGACTTCTTTCTTGTCACCTTAAAAAAAAAGTGATATTTTTAAAAGTTTTGGACCTTGTTCTTGTTCTTCCACAATTTTAATATTAATAGGCCGTTTCTCTTTCAGTTTTGACTTATTGAACCACCATCTAGCAAGGCAGCTAAACCAGCCTACTATAAGTTACTGCTGATTCTTCCTAATTATTTTGTAGTCCACAGTCATGTCTGTTTACTTTCTGAACTCATCCTTAGCCTCTCTTTTATGACGATGTCCTATGACTACACACTACATGCTCCATGCTCCATACGACATACTAGTTTCCTCTCCGCATCTATGAATGCCATTCTACTGGTCTGTGTGTTATTAAAAATAAAGTTTCCAGTATGGTCTTGATGTCACATTTGCTGTCTGTCTTCTCATCTGCTCCCTTGGTTATTGTTTGAAGATCATATATAATTTTTCCCTTGATGAAACCCTTATTATCCCAGGCATAATTACAACACCAATCTCTCCCATATTTAGCCTTTGCTCACCGTTCACCACTCCCGGCTATATATCTACTTAACACTTCACTAAAATCAAATTGCGGATTTAGTGCTGGCACTATAACTAGAACATGCCCTTCTCTATGATTCAATTTATCTCCTGACTTTTTATCGGCATGCTTTTTCTGTAGCAACCTGCTCATAACTTTATACAAATCTTGCATCTTTGAAAATACCTCATACTTCCTTTAAGTAGGGTTTTATTTCTGTGCAAGAGTATTACACGGGTACCCTTTAACTCATTGTCTCCCTGCGTCAGCCCCCTAAGTACTGGCATGACAGACATACACCCTCATGCCCTGTTTAGGAAGAGATGACTAATTCCTTATAGTAGTGTAGTGTCTTGGCATGAAATGGGCCACACACATCTGCTCCGAGGATCAAGCCTAACTAAACGCTCCAGCTTCTGATCTATTAGCAGTCTATTTCAGTCAAGGTCACAGTCTACACATTTCTCTCTACCATTTTGTAAAGCACATAAGGGAGAGGCAGGTTCATTCTGCTAGGCAGTGAAGAGCTTTGCTTTGAGGAATCCCCAGTGTCGTTAATGTTTCTGTGGGTCTGTGGGTCTGCAATGCAGTCTAAGATACTTCTTATGCTAGTCCTCCTTTCTTGCTGCTTTCTCTCTTGAGCTGAACCTTCTGCCTTCTCCTACCTTCTTTGACAATAATGCTTTGTTTCTGTGCCTAATACAGTGCCCGACATTTTACCCAAATATATTGCAACACTCCATGTGTGCATGTGATTATAATGTATGTGTGTGTTCTGTATATGTTTATATACCTGATGTGTGTGTGTGTGAGAGTGAGAGAGAGAGAGAGAGCAGGAGGGAGAAAGGGATGGAGGGAGGGAGGGAGGGAGAGAGAGAGAGATGGGGAGAAAGAGACAGGAGGAGGAGAAGGAGAAGAAATGAGGCTATGAATTCAGGAAGACAGGGAGTTTGCTATTCATCTTTTTATCTTAGCATTTGGTGACATCCTGGTTGATCAGTAAATGTGAATGAATAAATAAATCTGATGAAAATTTCCACTCTGAAAAGTAGGTGCAGCGTAATTCTTGGAATAATTTACTGTGCTAAAGTTTCTCAGAGCATGAAAATATGTGATATGTCAGAAGTATGGCAATTTCATAAAAGGTATTAAAGCACTATATCACCATTTCAACTTAATTGCAGTGTATAAAATAACTTTAACTCTGAATGTGGAATCAGCCAATATAAAAAGAGTGACTTAAGATATTTTTCACAAGGCTGTGTTTTATAGTAACTAACTTATTTCTTCTAAAATGGATCTTGAATAAACGCTAGTTAGAATTATCCCTAGGAACTTTGGAGAAGGATAAATGGAAATGGAAAATATTCTCACTGAGAGACTCCATAAATATACAACAATTTAGAAGGCAGCATAAAGCCCAGGGAGACATCACTCTGCCATTTCAGGTGTGCCTATTTCACTTCACCCTTTACCAACCTGTCTGCATGGAGTGTTCTGTCCCAAGAGCTGTCAGAAACTCGGACAGAGGAAGCATGCAACCCGATGCAGTCTGTGAAATACAACAGCATTAAAAAAAAAAACCTATATTCTTTTGGTGATTCCATGTACACCTTCCCCTGTGTTTTATTTAAACATTTTAAGTGTCCACACAAAATGATAGGATCCGTTCCATTACTGTCATGTTTATACAAACACATCATTGTAAGCTCATATTTACCACCCATCTTACTAGGTTTTCAGTCTTTAAGGGGTTGTACTTATAAAACCTAGGAAATGGAAAGTCAAGGGAATAAACTACTTCTATTTGACCGTGATCAGATTTTTAAAAAATAAAATGGTGAAAAATGCTTGGCTTATTGGTATTGCTTGGTAGATTCTATCTTAAATTGTTGCTATTCTCTCATATCCAGTAATTGAGAGTCTCTGAAGTTCATATTTCTTATGCAAGGTACCATGGCATGGTGACTTTAAAAATAGATGGTAGATTTTGCATTTTAATGTATTAAGTAAAGCCTGGTGGTGGTTGCGCACACCTTCAATCCCAGCACTTGGGAGGCAGAGGAAGGTGGATCTCTGTGAGTGTGAAGCCAGCCTGATCTATAGGACAGACTCCAAAGATACAGAGAAACTCTCTCTCTCTCTTTCTCTCTCTCTCTGTCTCTCTGTCTCTCTCTCTCTCTCTCTCTTACTCAGTGCAGGCATATACTGAGTGCAGGCATATTGTTTACTTTTTGTACTCATATGAACATATGTGCCCCTTTAGGGTGTTCCAGATACCCTGCTAATTATGGAAGCAGGGAGGTTGAAGAAAGATCCTAGGTATTAAGAAACCTTCAGTGTAATGATGGAGGAAACAGAGATACTCGATAGAACTACTATGTCGTTTGGGAATAGTCTCTGGGTCCACTCCTTTAGGGAAAACAATGTGAGCCCCCTGTTGGTGCTGAACTTTCTTCACCATTTCCTTTCTCTCTTTAAATAGGACTGATCTCCATAAAGCTTCCTGTTTTTATTTAGTTAGGGCCATGTTTTAGAGGACATGCCAGGAGGACTGCTAGGAGCTTTACAAACAGACCAAGCTACACAACTGTCACACATATGCAGAGGGTGGGGTCCATGCAGGCTGCCTAACTGTTGGTCCAGAGAACATTCACTCCCACAGGCTCAGGTCAGCTGTCTCTGTGGGTTCCCCTATCATGATCTTAACCTTCCCTGACTCATACAATCCTTCCTCCCTTTCTTCAGTAGGACTCCCAGAGCTTGGCCCCATGCTTAGCTGTGAAATTTCTGCATCTGCTTCCTCCAGTTACTGGATAAAGCCTTTGTGATGAAAATTAGGGTGGTAACCAATCTGATTACAGTAGATGGCCAGTTCAAGGGCCCTTTCCACTATTGCTAGGGGTTGAGATGGACAATTAGTAAATGGGACCTCCTGACACTGAAAAGATTAGGTAATGCTAAGTTCTTAGATGGAAGCCCTGCTGATGTTCATATTTATCAAAAAGTTTGGGAAGTTTGGGATCTCCAGCTTTAGGAGACTCCTAGGAATCCACAAGCAGATTCTTTTTCTATTCTAACCACTTTTCATTCACAGGTCTTATCAGGTTCCTTTCCCAGAAACATTTGTGATATTTTTAGGCAATATTATTGGCTCATCACTTTCCAAAGACTAAATTAAAATAATAACAAACAAATCTGTTTTGTTGAAAATTTCAAGACAGAATAAGATTTAGGCTGTGGCATGGTTACTGTTCCCTGATCTTATCCAGACTTACATTAAGAGAGATCAAGCAAATTAGAACGACATGAAGAATGTGAAATTCATTACGGACAGGAGCGAGAGTGGGTATAATATACAAACAAGGCGACTGCAATTGTTAATAGACTTTGACAACAATGAAGAGAACACTAATCCTATTCACCGAGACAATATAAAAATGTTCCGGTGCAATTAAGGCTTCACCTACCAAAGGCTCTAAGTTGTGAAAATAAAAATTCATTTGAATGGACAGAGTGTACAATAAAATATCGCCATAGGAGTTCCCTGCTTAACATAGTAGTATATCGAATATTCCCTTTGGAGTCAGCCTTGAAGATACTTGGAGCCCTCTCTGAGTATGGTTCAAGGGAGGCAAGCTACACATTGACCTGACAGGAAAACTCGGCAATCTTATCCATGTGGTATTAATTCGATGATTAAGATGCAAGAATGAAGGCATCTTAGAGGCTTTCACCAAGGTTTTAGAAAACTGATGAAGGTAAGCAGAGGTGGCAGGGTTGAACGCCCTTACAGCAAACACCCTGCAAGCTACTGTGTGAGGCTGGGAGGGCGAAGCCTCGGTTATGATGGAGAACCTAGGATACTGGAAATGTTCAGATGTCATGGGATATGTTGCAAGACATATAGCAAGCGTGGAGTTGAATTAGCCAGAGAAAGAGGCCAGAGCCAAAGCCATGCAAAGAAAGCACTGCTCAAGTACTTTGGAGTCCATCTGATTCTTTCACAAGCCCCAGATGCCACGCAAGGAAATGCAGGATTTTTGTTTCTCCCTACTGGCTTTGCTTTTGTCTTGCTTCCACCTTTCCTTACTGTCCTCACAGTCGTCTCTTTTGGAATGGGTGTTCTTAATTTGTGCCCATGCACACTAAAAACAGATTTATTTTCATTTCACGTGGATTCAGAGTTAGACTGTTTCGAGTCTCAAAAGAAATGTGGGGCTTTTGCACAGCATTGAGATTGTGAAAATTACAGTACTACTTCAAGATGAACTAAAATGAATTTTACATTATGCAAACTTGGGAGCTTAGGAACCATGGTAGAGTGGTATGTTTGGAACTGATATATTTGTCAGGTTGAGAAGGAATGGAGTTTTAATGGTTAATATATGTTGACCAATAAAATGCACACACTGAGAGTTCATCCCTCTTGGTATGTCCAAGGGTTTCCTGCAAAAATTTCACCAAGAAGGGAAGACACATTCTGCATGTAGGTAGAACTATTCCATACACTGGAATCCCAGACTGGATATCAGGAATGAATCAATTTGAGTGTTGGTACTCCCCTGTCTTCATTTCCTGACAAAAGATGTACTTCTAATTAGCCAACTCTTGCTTCTGTGACCATGCCATCTCCTGCTACTACTCCCCATTTCCTACAGCGTTCAACTGTAGCACTTCAAGTATGAAGTAAAATAAACTCATACTCCTTTATGCTGCTTCTCAGCAGAGGTTTGTTCACAGAAAAGAGAAAAAATTAAAACTAAAGCAATTAAAAATTCCCAATAGGAGCATTAAAGAAAAAATTAAAAATACTTATATTATTAATGCTAGCATACATTTTATTTAACAACTATATCTAAAATAGTATCATTTCAAAGTGAAATCATTGTAAAAAGCTATTAGTGATAAATATTAAATTCTTTTATATTGATCTAATGTAATCGAGGGTACAATTTACATGTACATCATATCTCAGTTTGGGCTACAAACATTACTGTTGTTTTGTGAGTTATCCTACTGTAAAACAAACCTAAATTACAAGATTGTTAAGGACAAGAATTGTTCCTTCTTAGATGATCTTCCATATAATAGCACCATGTCAGCAATATTGTCCATGTGATGACTAAGGTACTGAATTCAGAGCAGAGAAACGACCCCCCCTCTTTTTTGTTGTTTCTGTTTTAAAATTGTTTTACCAGTAGGAAACTCCTTAACCTTCCTAATCCATCTAGGTTTAATCTTTTTAGTCTTTCTTTCTTGGGAAATTCATAATCAATAACCATAGATTCCATTGTGATAATTAATGACAAAGATTTCACAAAGTAGTTAGCTCATGGGAAGAATCAATTTTTGTAGTGTGTTATAATTATTGACTATTCAATTAAAATAATTCAACAAAATGGTTTGAAATATTGCATTATTTCTTCAAGGTAGATTTTTTTCTTAAACATTTGCATTATATTATTAAATTCATTAAAAATCAAGAGAGTTATAGAAACCTGTGTGAATTATGAACACAGCCATCTGTCTCTCAGTGATCAAGAATCTATGGCAAAATTAATTACTGAAATAGTTTAACTGTATTTCTCATTAGTATGCATGTAGGGTAAGACGTTCACAATGCACATATGTGGGCATTCATGCCAGGGTCCACATCTGAAGGCCAAAGGACAATTTCAAGGAGCTGGTTCTCTCCTTCCCATCTTTACATGGATTCTGGGGATTGCCAGCCTTGGCTGCATCAATTAACAACAAGCTGAGAGTATGTCTCAAGTTTTATATGGTTTATAATATAGCTCTTGGGCACATCCAAAAATCACTTATGATTACTCAAGAGAGATTTGTATAAAAGTAATTTATATTACAAAAAATCAAAACAGATATAAGGAGAGGTTGTGTCACTTCTGATTGTCTGAACTGACCCATACTGGGTACCAAACAGAAGGTCAGAGTCAGGTGTGATTTTTCTGCCTATGGTCGCTTTCATCTAAGTCCCTTTTCCTGACGCACCTTTGTAGTGCTGATACAGGGTCAGTACCAGTCAGGATTCCCTCACGGACGGTTAGATTTCGTATAGGTCCTGCAGCTGATGTGTGTGAAGCTTCTACGGGCTGATCCGTTGTCAGGAATTTCAGTCCTGTTGTCCTTGTAAGGAAGGCAAAGTTCCATCCCTTTCAGAGAAAAGGTATTAGGGTACAGAGATAACTCACTTTTTCCATTTTGCCCCTATGATAAGCAAAACTGAAACGTGATTCCAAATTTTCTGATTGGAATCTATAACATGTTCTTCCATAGTGGGTAAGTGCTTCGTTTCTAAAACCAGATAAACCCGAAAATGTTCCGCCTCTATTTCAAAGGACTGAACTGAAGACTAATATATGGGGCACACCCATGTTCCACTTTCTACTCTTCCGTCTTACAGATGAGGGGGCCAGCCACAGAGAAGTTCTATACCATGCACAGAGGCACACGGCTATTTATGGGGCCATATTTTTGACTACACAAAGCAGGCAGAAATAGGGGCTCTAACTTAGCAGGATGATCTAGCAAGGTTCGGCAAGCAAACAGACAGATGAGTTAAGCAACTCAGAATATTAGGTAATCATTCTCAGTGGGAGCCCTAGAGCAGAGGGTGGGGAATGGAGGTGGGAATGGCTAATACAGTAACTATTTATTTAAAAGCCAAATGGAATTTTACTATCTAATTACTCCAGCTTTGGCATGCAGTGCAGGTAGTATTTGCATATGAAAAATGCCATATCTAGAAGTAAACAAATTTAAAAGGCCCATCATGTTGAAGATAAATCATATAGAAAAGAACACAAACAATGAGATTGGTGCAGAGGAAGGGTTATTAAAATAATGGAGCTCTAATAAAAAAGAAATTGAATCATTTGCTTTCCTTTATGGATGCATGCCATTATTTAATTTTATTTCTGTGTGTGAGTGTGTGGTTGTGTGGATGTATGTATGCACACCTGGGTGCGAGTACCCATGGAGATCCAAAAGGTGCTGAGATCCTCTGGAGCTTGGTCACAGGCTGTGTTTTTGAGTTGCTCAGGGTGGGTGCTGGGATCTGAACTCTGGTCCTCAGGAAGAGCCGCATCAAGAGTTCTTCACCACTGAGCCACCTTTCTAGCCCCATAGGATAACTTTTATAGCCACTGTGTTTGTCCGTCAGTTCCTTGCCTGTCATCTTTCTTCAGAAGCCACCCTCACACATACAACGACACAGAAACAAAGCCAAACAAAAATAGCAGCCATTGCTCAGCTAAGTATCTGGCCCTCTTTGGCAGAGCTAATTTCAATTATTGGAACTCTAGCGAGATCAGTGTCTTGGGTGACTGATACTGCGTGCTCACGACATAACATAACGAAAGCGATTGGGCCGGGGAAGGAAATAGCTGGACTAAATGTCAGTTTTAAAAGCGCCTAGAAGAGGAAATCGTGATGTCAGCTTCTGGGTCCTGCTGTGGGACCACTCTAGGGACTCTTTTATTCTGCGTCTACTCCTTTCTTTTGTTCAAAATAGATTTTATCCCATTTTTTCCCCCAATTTTGACCAAAAAGCTCTGGTTCCTATAAATAATACTTCTATTATGGAACTAAAGGAAAATAAGAAGAAAGAAAAGGAGGGGGAGAAGGGGCAGGCAGGGGAACCACAGGAGGCAATTATTCTTTTTTCTAGGCCGCGTCCTATGCTCAGTATTTTCTAGAAGTCATTCAGCTTAATGACTGAAGACAGAGAAATGAGGGCTTATTAGAAGGCAGAGGGAAGAACTGCTATTTAAATTGAAGGACGAGGAAGTGTAGCCCCGTATAGCATGCATACACATATACGCACACAATAATATATGTGATGTAAAAATATTTAATGTTGGCTCTTTTCAAAGATGGCTCTTATTTTTGAGAAACACGCTTCTAGCCTCGACACCAGGTTCAATCTCCTGATCTCGCAAACGGAAGAGCTACGCTGTGCAAAGATCAGCCGTTACACTCAGAGCTACAAAATAAGCGAAATATGGAGGAAAACCTAAATGTGGGATCTTTGAGCCCACGTCTCACGTCCTCCCGTTTCTTTTTGAGTCAGCCCTTCTTAGACCACATCGAAGCCAGAACTGGATAGGGTGCTAAAGAAGGGAGTTTCTTTTTCTGAGTGTAAAAGTTGGGATTTTATGGCGGTCAGCCCCTCTTTCCTTTTTGCATCTCTAGGAGACGGGAGCGGAGTGAAGCCTGCAAACCTGGTACTCAATCTCCTGCTGCAAACTTTGAAGAATCATTGTAATTATAGACAGGAAGCATAACAATGATGGGCATTTAAACCTCCTGTTGTTAAGAATCTTTAGGTCAATAGCAACATTTTAAAATCAATTGGAGGGTTTGCTGGAAGACACAGCGGAGAAACTACAATCAACGCAATAAGGTTAGATAACCCTCATCATGTTAATAGTTACCTAAAGCTTGACATGAATCCCTTACATTGATCCTCACTTACAGCTGGGCAAAGAAAGAGAGGAGAGAGGAGAAAAATCAGGAAGGGCAGAATAATACATAATCTCACTGAAGCATCAAATTAGTATAAATAATGATTAAGAATAATCGCTGCTATTATTGGAGAACATGTTGAAAAGGAGGCTGCCAAGGTATCTGCTGACAATGAAGAAAGGCATTGGCAGCTCCAGAATTCGGAGATGGGGAAGACAAAAGGAAATCCAGGAAGTACACCTGTGGTAAGGCAACTTCAGTGCCCTAAGCTAGGGGTCAGAGCTTTGCTATCAGGGCAGCAGCCGCTTGCTCGGCTTAGGGAGGAATGGTGCCACCTACTGTCCGTCACTGTGATGCACAGGGCAGGGTGGTAAAGGGCACAGAAAAGCACATAAATTGAATTTACTGTCCACTTCTCCACTGATTCTGTGTGGCACCACTATAGGAGCTGAGGGTTGCTGGGTATCCCTGACTCTAAACACGAGGCACGAATTTACCAGTCCTTCTGACCTACAGAGCCTGTGTTGTGGAGTACACACCACTCTTTTCACGATGGCCTTAGTCTCTCAACTGACAATTCTGATGAAGGAGAGGTACAAGTGAACTTGGAGGGTGTCGTCAGCAAGTTCACTGATGGCTTCTCTCATAAATAAAGACAGATTTTCAGTCTAAATGTGGGCATCAACTATAAGAACCAATGTCCACGTCCCTCCTTTCCAAAGCAGCTTCTTTGCTGTTTAGCTTAGAAAATGTTACACCTGTATATTCCCAGACTGTGGAGATGATGCAGTAAGAAAGTTTAATACATGAGATTCTAACTGGTACAGTAAGTCTGCTTTATTTGCTTATGATAGCCTAATTTCTTAGACTCCTATAATTAGTAAGTGACAGATGTAGGATTCTAGCCCATGGTATCTGATTACTGGCCCCATGCTCGTAAAAGTTATGCATCTCCCAGCAGGAATGGCATCTATGTAAGGAGGGCGTCCAAACACGCTGCACACCTCCTATCCTTTTGCTATTCACACTCCTTCACAGACATGCCTAAGCAATAACCTGAGTAGAGATTCCAAGGGTCTAACTGACTTAAACTTACTGGATGAATAAAGTTTTCACCACAAGCAGTGAATGAAAAGTTTTTGGTGGCAATGTCATGGATAAATGTGAGATATTTGTATAATCATTTCAAGACTGCAGGTATTCCAAGAAGTTTTGGAGCTGAAAACCATTGAGGGCACACGAAATGCTTTGTTTTATTTACCTCTTCATTCCCTGTCTTTCTATTCTTTGCCCGGTTGTTATTCCTCAGGGATGTGGGATTCCGCTCTGTATGCTGTGAATAGCATGGGTTAATAAAGGACTGTTTTGAACCTGTAGCAGGACAGAACTAAGATAGGTGGGGGAAACTAAACTGAATGTTGGGAGGAGGGTGGGGTAAGAGAGAAGCGATGGAGCCCCCTCTGGAGACAGGCACTGGGAACTTTACCAGGTAAGCCACAGCTACATGGTGATACACAGACTACTAGAAATGGGTTAAATTAAGATTCAAGAGTTAGCCAATAAGAAGCTAGAGATAACGGGCCAAGCAGTGTTTTAAATAATATAGTTTCTGTGTGATTATTTTAGGACTGAGTTGCTGGGAAACAAACTAATGATTCTTTTAACACCTTAGTAACAATGTTGAATTAACAAATTAATAAATGAAGGGTCTTTTTTTTTTCTTTTAATGTTTGGGAAAATTCTGGGTTGTTTTCAAAATAGAAAGCTATAGAGCCTGCCTTTGAGATGAAAACTCAAAGGGCTATATAACTTACTTTGTTCACAGGTTCTCGCAGCTTGGCAACAAATGAAGCCTTCTAATCCCTACTTGGGAATAGTGAGATCAGTGTTCACTTTGATTGGCTTGCCAATGGAGCAGAGAGGGGGACCCTTTTGTGAAAGAAGCCATCAAATGCAATGCTTCAGAGAAGAGCTGCAGAATGGCTGGGGTCATGCAGAGACTCCCTGATGTCTTTGTTGATCTGGATGAGAACATGGCCAGGTTTTCCTGAACTCTGCTGTCCATGACACTCTTCCCATGGAAGGCTGCTGGCCATTGTCTGATGACATGCTCACAGAGGCCAGAGTGGTCCAAGGAAGAGCCAGAGTAGCCTCCTACTGGGTTTGTAGTTCTGTTGATTCTGGTCAAGCTGTGGCTACTGGCTGATCCGTAGATTTTGCCGATAAACAGACAAGCTCTAAACCTGCTACTGGATTCAGGGTGAAATAGTAACTCCGTGTTCATTCATTTACTCACATAGTCTTCAAATACTCACTGATTCAGGCATTTATCTATTCCAATATTAGCCAGCCTCTTCATTCATCATGGTTGCTTGGTGACGTGTGAATGAGTGAAGCCCTGACTTAGACGTTCAGGTGTACTTGGCGTGAGATGTTTGACTGTATGTTTCCAAGTGCTTATCAGAAATCATCAGTATTCTAGTATACACCAAATACAACACAATCTTAGACTCTTTGTATCTAAGGCCTTAGGAAGGGTCTTGAAAGTTTCACAAACACATTAAGGGTAATACCATCCAAACCAGGCTCTTCGCATTTCAAAATTGTTTCTGTGTTCCTTATTTCAGTTATTAGTGATTTCAACTACTTGTCCACTTGAGGATATACAGAATGCTGCTATTATTTAGCTGTAAATGTTTTTGTTTATTCCTTTTCTAGTCTTGGCTGGCCTAGTACTCACTATGTAGACCAGGGTGGCCTCAAACTTGCAGTGACCTTGGCCTTTGCTTTCCAGGTACTGGGATAAAAGATATACACCTCCACAACCAGCTGTACTTATTTCTTATTTTCATTTTCTTTTCCATCTCTTATATAATTTATTAAAATAGTTTAACAATTCCACCACCTACATATTTTGTACATTTATTCTGAATAGCACCCCTCGAGCCCACTGTTTTTAACCAAGGGATTGTTTTTGAATTGACACGATCACCTCAGATTGGATATAAGCAATTGGCAGCATTTGGATATCAGATCTGTAGTGTCCCAGCCCTCCTGAATATTAATCATTAAGACCACTAGCTAATATCTGAGAAGTAAATAGCTAGGGATGCTGTAAAGTTCAATCCCTTGCTTGCTTAAGAAAGGACTTCCTGGTTAGGCATAGGGTCTCTGATCAGTCTAGGGAAAACATAGGCTTATGATTAGCTTGTTGTCCAAGGGAACTGAAAGGGGTAAGGTGAGCTGCAGAAATATTCCTATGTGGATAAGACTGAGGACATATTAACCCACAGGAATTTGTTTATTGTCTGACTATCCACAGTTGGCTGACTGGATTTCAAATTGGCTCTGTAAATTCCAGAGCCATGGAGCTGCCGTTTGTTGATGGAGGAGATTTAGAGCTATTTCCTGAAAACTTTGTCATCTCAAACAAAGCCACTTTCCCCCTTCTCTTCCTATATGTGAACATTTTCTTTTATTTTTGTCATACATTGTGATTCAGTCATTTCTCCCTCTCTCTTCCAGCACCTTCTACAGTAGTAAGGATCCTGTTCCTCTCCTTCCCATTCTCCACTGACCATTGGCCTTGCAGGCTGCTGTTTCCACTTTGATAACCCCTGTCCATCACATTGTCCCTGTCCATCAATCACATTGTCCCTGTCCATCACACTGTCCCTGTCCATCAATCACATTGTCCCTGTCCATCACATTGCCCCTGTCCATCAATCACATTGTCCCTGTCCATCACATTGCCCCTGTCCATCACACTGTCCCTGTCCATCAATCACATTGTCCCTGTCCATCACATTGCCCCTGTCCATCACACTGTCCCTGTCCATCAATCACATTGTCCCTGTCCATCACATTGCCCCTGTCCATCACATTGCTCCTGTCCATCAAACTGTGCCTGTCCATCAATCACACTGTCCCTGTCCATCAATCACATTGTCCCTGTCCATCACATTGCCCCTGTCCATCACACTGTCCCTGTCCATCAATCACATTGTCCCTGTCCATCACATTGCCCCTGTCCATCACACTGTCCCTGTCCATCAATCACATTGTCCCTGTCCATCACATTGCCCCTGTCCATCACATTGCTCCTGTCCATCAAACTGTCCCTGTCCATCAATCACACTGTCCCTGTCCATCAATCACATTGTCCCTGTCCATCACATTGCCCCTGTCCATCACACTGTCCCTGTCCATCAATCACATTGTCCCTGTCCATCACATTGCCCCTGTCCATCACACTGTCCCTGTCCATCAATCACATTGTCCCTGTCCATCACATTGCCCCTGTCCATCACACTGTCCCTGTCCATCAATCACATTGTCCCTGTCCATCACATTGCCCCTGTCCATCACATTGCTCCTGTCCATCACACTGTCCCTGTCCATCAATCACACTATCCCTGTCCATCACACTGTCCCTGTCCATCACATTGTCCCTGTCCATCACACTGTCCCTGTCCATCAATCACACTGTCCCTGTCCATCACATTGTCCCTGTCCATCACACTGTCCCTGTCCATCACACTGTCCCTGTCCATCACATTGTCCCTGTCCATCAATCACACTGTCCCTGTCCATCACACTGTCCCTGTCCATCACATTGTCCCTGTCCATCAATCACATTGTCCCTGTCCATCAATCACATTGTCCCTGTCCATCAATCACATTGTCCCTGTCCATCACATTGTCCCTGTTGCAGTCCGTTTTCCTCCTCGGTGACTTGCATCCCCACTTGTGTGTCTTTCCTAGACACCTGTGCCTTGGTCTGCATGTCCTTCAAGTCTGTTCTGAAAGCAGACTTCCATCTTCTCAGTGAGACCTGCTCTGAACCCTGCCCTTACCATGCTATGCTTGCTTCCTCTTCTAGGTTCCCTTTTTGCCTGGTAAGTCATAATTTGAGTATATAGATATAAAATTATAGATAGGCATATTTTATATATGAATGTATTTCACATATTTATGCATTGTACCTTTTTAATGTTTTCTATCTTTGTACAAGAATGAAAGGCCCTAGAGGGGCAGAAGGCCCTGTGAATGTACTTCTAGTTCTAGATCACTAAATAATATTTGTAATGTGACACATGCTTGATCAACACTCACTGAGTTAATTTCTTATCCTCCACAACTTTCCCGTGTCTCCCCTGACCTTTTATTGCCACCAATACTGTCACAGTGTCTATTTTTTTTGATTCTAGAAAGGAATCATCTGGTTTCAATTTTATTCATAGTGGGAAGAAGAAAAAGATACTTCAGAAAGTCAACAAAAAATCAAGAGAAAATGGCACCCTCGTGGTGGCCTTTCTCTACTGAGAATAATCCAGTGTTTTTCCACTGCTCCTGAGATGAATTCCAAATTCCTTAGCACAGCTTGCAGTACTGCCTGACACACCTTTATACCCTTTCTCTTTCCGTGCCTCCCTTATATGTTGTGAATACAGAGGTCTTTATGGCTCTGTTTCCGAGGTATGTCTCTCCACAGTAGGCATTCTCAGTCTGCAGGTTGCACTGAATAATTCCCATTCGAACTTAAGGGCTCTGGTTCTGTGGGAAATGGTGACATTCTCACTAGTTCTAGCTGATCACTTCTCTCTCCTGTCCAGAGCGCCGAGGCCATCCCTTGGCTAGAGAACTTAAGTCATGATGACAGACTACAACTCTTCATGAAACGCTGAACTGGGCAAAGGTAGACTCACATTGCCATATAGTCCATGGTGAGGCGTATTTAAGCTCATGACCATTCAAGGGGATAGAGCTCTAGCCAACGCACAGATTATGGTAGACGCCAGATGCCCTGTCAAGGCTTCCTGAATAAATGAGTAAGTTAAGAGCCTCAGATATCCTTGAACTTGTTCTATGTCATAGCTAGCTGAACCTGGGTCTTTGTACATACTGGGAAATTTAGACTTCATTTAGTCCTCTTACAACTCTTGGGAAAGAGTAGCATTCCTTTTCACTGAGTCACAGACACACTGAACCGACAGTCTCTCATGGGCACTCCTTTTAAATCGCAAAGGCTGGACCCACATGCCCTCTGCTCTAGTCCCTCTCTTCCCCCTCTATTGCTTCACCTTTCTGCCTTCTGCCATTCTAAAGGTCTGGGCAGACCTGACTTGGCTGTTTACCACCTATGGGACTATGAGTGGCTTATACAACACAAGTTAAATTTAGTTTTCGTATTGGCCATGTAAAAACAACAGTCTGTGATTTGCAGGGAAGCTCCCCCGATTCAAATCAATAAGAGACACGAAGTTTCCATTCCATTCCCTGTGGGTCGCATGGCTCAGATGGAGAAGCTGAATTACGAGCCTGGTTTACACAGGCTTCAATAACTTCTGGCCTGTTAATACACTGCAGAACCGAATCGATAGACTTAGAGAGTCTCTAAAACACACCCTGTTTCCCATCAGTTTAAGGCAGCAGAAAAGTCTTCTTCAGAAAGAGAATTCTGCAAGAGCATAGGAGATGACCCCTCCAGCTTTCGACTACTCAAGCTGGGTCTCAGTGGAGGAAGTCTGTGTGAACTCCCTCCTATGGTCTTGTCCTTGTACAGTAAGCGATTCCCTGCACTGGAAATTTGACCAAGCTGTAGATTAAGTCAGCATTGCACTAGGAAGCTGAAATTGTCCAAAAAAGAGGTAGAGAAGTGTGAATGAGAGGGAAGGGCTTGTAGTCTTTCATTTTGGACAGCTAATAAAAGTGCCTTCCCCTTAAGCACTTATAATTAGTAAGTCACATCATGTTATGCAGGTGCCAGTCTGTGTCCACACCCTGGTCAGAGCAGGTATAATTAAAGGTGAAGTGCCTGGGGACCTAAGAAATCACACATTATCAGAAATTAGTCATCAAAGCCCAACAGCAGACCGTACTGTCTGGGCTTTGTTTTTAGGATCTGGTCACTTGCTTCATAGTCTGCATAAGAATAAAGAACTAGATCAGAGAGAGATGCCACAGCATAGCTAACACCAGCATTCTCCTTAAAATGAAATTATACTAGTGAAAAATTTCTTGGTTAGAAAAATGCAACATGAAAGAGATGAAGGATTATGAGCAGGTGTGAACCAAAGTTAACTTTAAGGAAACTAGTCAGAAATCTCCATGCTTCAACCTATTTCTCTTGGGTTTTGCCTTTTGCTTATCTGAGCCACAGAGCATGTGAAAAACATCATTTTATGTAGTCACAAAAGACTGGTGTTTCTAGAGATTAGCCTGAATCCAACTGATTTCAGTGATTTTACAAATATTTTTTCCTTATTAATAAAAACTGATTCTATATATAGTGAAGAAAAACAACTTGAACTATCCAGAGGACCCAGGAAAAGCTAAATAAAACCAGATGGCCCAGGTACAATGGAGACAAACAGAAGAGATGCACCTGCCCAGGCTTGAGTTTGGTTCTCTGAAATAAACTTGCCAGTGTTCTGACAGACAGCAGCGGGCATGGGCTTTCCCCGGCTTAATTTTACTTCTTGCTCTTTATGCCAAAATGGAGTCATTGTATAAATTTCTGTTTTCTTTAAAATCTTAGTCATAATCAAAGTGTGTGCTTGAGACAGAGACTGTTTTAGAACAGTGTGATGAATCTAAAGGCAGAACACAACATGGGTTTCACTCCTTTCTTGCCTATATATTTTAAATGTATATAATTTAATTAATTTCTACAAGCTTTCATGACATAGCAGCAGTAATCCAGGTTTTCAGATAAAATTCAAGGATTTAATATGAAAGTCTTTTGAAGTTTGGGCATGCTAGAGGACTGTGTGTGTGTGTGTGTGTTTGTATGTGTATGTGTGCTCATGGATATACATGCATGTGGAGGTCAGAGATTGATGCTAGGTGTTTTTCTCCACTACTTTCCACTCCATTTGACAAACGAGGTTTCTCACTGAGCACTTGAATTACATGTGCCCGCTGCCATGACCAAGGTTTTACTTGGGTTTGGGGGATGGAACTCATGTTTTGCTGTGCACAGGCACTGTACTGACTGAGCCATCTCTCTAGCCCTAAAGATTCCTTTTTTCTTTGTTTTTTCTTTTCTTTTCTTTTTTCTGTCTTTTTTTTTCAAGACAGGGTTTCTCTGTAGCTTTGCAGCCTGTTCTGAAGATTCTGTTATTGAGTTTATTAACGGGTTTTTTTTCTTTAAGCTTACCTTATGCCTACCCCTTTTGAAATCCAGAACAGGAATGAGAAAGAACATTAGGAACCCAGTAGCCGTATCAGCGGTCTACTGTTAGCATTTTGCGGGGTGGGGGGTGTTGGGGAGGTGTGTTCATTAGAAATATAGACTTTGCAGGCTCCACTCTGGACTCTAAAGATGACTTCCAGAGGTCGCTCAGGATTTCCATCCATGTGTTCACCAAGCTCTCCACGCCCTTCCGATGCCCATTTGAGAATGGGATTCACATTTTTAAAAGGAGATAGCTTGTGCTGCCTACAGAGTTTGGTTTCCTGGTCCAAACCCCTTGGCCCCATGCGTGTAACTTAGAGGAGAGACTATCAATGGAAGAAGTCAT
The DNA here is from genome assembly GCA_963919715.1 of Microtus obscurus. Classification (NCBI taxonomy): domain Eukaryota; kingdom Metazoa; phylum Chordata; class Mammalia; order Rodentia; family Cricetidae; genus Microtus; species Microtus obscurus. Next base: position 26,362,161 of record CAWTZC010002521.1, read on the forward strand.
TCCTTCAGTGTTTCTTGACCGCTGCTCTCTCTGTGGAGAAGGTTAAGAGTTTAAGAATACTAAGCCTACAACTTGTATGACACTGATGTTAAACTGTCAATTTAAAAAAGGCCAAGGTATGATCACAGGTGTTGCCTTGGCTTCCCCATGTTAATAATTACCTAGAAATTTTTATATACTTCATTTATGGAAACCAAAACTTTCTCCTCTCATCAGTGCCAGAATCTTATTTGTGTGTTCTATGCATACTATCTTGTATGTTCTATACATACTTACTGTGTGTTCCATGTGTACTTACTGTGTGTTCTATGTATATTTACTGTGTTCTATGCATACTACCTTGTGTGTTCTGTGCATACTATCTTGTGTGTTCTGTGCATACTATCATGTGTGTTCTATTTATACTATCTTGTGTGTTCTATGTGTGCTATCCTGTGTGTTCTATGTATACTACCTTGTATGTTCTGTGCATACTACCTGTGCCTATAGATTCCTTCTCATGCCGTATTCATTGGTACCCCTCATGATGGTAGAACCTGCCAGGCCACTTCCATTCCAAAGGCCTAGAAAGACAATTCAACACCCTGCGGACTTTTTCTACACTGTGCAGAAAGAAGGAAACTCTGGCCTGAGGCAACTACAGAGGGCTATGCTTCACTCCTAAGGGGGGCTGGTGGATAACTCAATGCTTTCTAAGGGCCAGGACACCAAGATATAAAGAGAATACCACTTAACTATTTGTTAAAGTAGGTTATACAGCTTAATTGTCACAAACCTTGCAAACAAAGCCTATTAGTTTAGTTTCATATACCATACATGGTGGATCATTTATAGCAGATATGATCTAATTAGATGCATTTTTGTGTGTGTATGTATTTGTATGTGCAGATGTGTGTGGAGGCCAGAAGTCCAGGTGCCTTGTGGATTTTTTTTTTTAACTGAGAAAGGGTCTCTCATTTTGAAGTTGAACTGCTGATTTAGGTATGATGGTTGTCCTATGGTCCCTCAGAATTGTCCTTACTCCATCTCCTCAGTTCCGGGATTACAGGTGTGCACCACCATGTCCAGAAGTATTATACTTCTATTTATTATTATTATTATCATCATCATTTTATCTTCAAACATGTTTTCTGGGGATTTGAGGCAAGCTCTTTACCAAATGGACCATCTCTCTCACCTATTCATTTCTTTTCTTGGCAGAAGTTGCTACTGAGTCCAAAAGTGTCCAAATTCTACCCCATGAAAACAAAAGGCAAAGTATTCGCTCGACATTTATATAAACATGAACAAGAAGCAGCTCTTTGAATACAAAGCCTGATAATTATACCAATGTCCCTGAGAACTGACGCTGGGTTTGGCATTTCAGAAAGGAAATGTGTGAAAATATAGAAAACTGAGATTTTAAATGACCAATTTACACTGCCCACTGTTTCTGCCTCTCAAGCCTTAGTACTGATTCCAGGTAATATTTCCCCGCTGAGACGCATATTGCCTGACGAATAACAGATGCAATTTTATCCACATCATTGGCGGTGTCCAGTTTGGTCATTGCAAGCAAGGCTAGAGATGGCGGACATTGTTCTATTCGAGATCGTGAGGTAGTTGCTGTGACAACCACCTTGCTGTACACAAGGAGACAGCAGGACAAAACAGAAAATTGTCCCGTGCACTTCCACAAAATCACTACGCAGAGTAGGTTAATAACATCAGCCATCCATCATAGCAAATGGGAGCCAAAATGAGCTTTCTCTCTTGAGACAGACTCAGAAGTCTGAGGCAAGCTCAGAGAGCCTGTCCCTTGAGCATTCTTTGAGCTCCCAGCATATTGTTCACACCACACCATGCTGCTCTCTCTTGGCTGTCCTCTATGCCCTCAAGGCCAGCATCTACAATGGGTTCTACAGTCAAATTTGTCCTGCGTCCCTGATACCCACGACTCCCTAAGTTCCACCACAGGTTAGAAGTGGTACATCAACAGGACAACAGCTGTCACTTAGCACAATGTCTTAATCTGTCTCATAGCCAATTCGGATTGAAGCACACCATCCAACCCTTCAGGGTTCAGACTGACAGCCTCTAGACAGAGGTCACCAATCAGGGGACAGAGCACCCCATCCTCCCGACCCTGCGCAGCATCTCACAGGCTTCCCTCTGCAGCCCTCCTCTGTCGCAGCTCAGTTCGAGCCACACAGCATCTTGTGATTAATATCATTGCCCCAAGGAGAAAAGCTCTTTTCTTCTTTCACTACCTTTCTCCCCCTTTGAAAACACAAGAATATAATACAACCTGAAACCGTCTTAGTGATTTAAAAAGAGAAGCTTATTAAAGTGACTTTTAACAAAAGATGTACCAATAAACCAAAAGGAAAAAAAGTTGGCAAGTGTGCAGAATCAATGCCGTCACTTGCAATAGCACCCTTACCTTTCAGTGAAAGAAAAGATCAATTTCAGACCACCTACTCACTCCGCCACAGAAACAGCATCTGCCAAGGAAACGGTGAATGCCCGTTACTTATTTGGCTCTAAAGAGTGGGCTCCAGAGTTTTCCGAAGATACTATCAGCTCATTTGCTAGTGCTTCTGGTTAAGATCTGAATCCAGCCAGTGCTTAATGAGACGCTAGGTAGAATGGTACAGGTGATACCTTCTTGACTGCGAAGAGATCAGGGTCTTTGTTCCTGCCCTCCTTCAAATGTAGGTGAACTTGAGTAGTTACACAAACCTAAACAGGGCGGCACTGAGTAACACACAACACTGAATGGCAGGTATTTTTGGAAGGGAAAGAGGGAGAGAAAGGAAAAAAGGAGAGCGAAAACAAGAAGGGAGGAAGAAGGTAAAGAGTAGGAAATCGGAGCCCTAGAGTAAATGAAGATGCTTGAGTTCGGCCTGGCGATAAAACAGCAGAGGCCATACAGAATTAGGGAGGAACACATTTACAAAGCTGATCAATGAAGCCACATATTAGGGTCACTTGAGCCACCTAAGAATAATCCTGATGACATACATGCCTGTGCCCCAAACCAATTAAATCAGAACCTCTGGGGTAGACACAAAGCCTCGGTATTTCTTAAAACCTCCCCGGTGCTTCGACTGTGCAGGCAGGCCTGAGAGTCAGCGTTCTGTAGATGGTGCCTTTGCATTAATCTCTACCTGATCATCGGTTACCATGGAAATGTGTCTACCAGCTGGGTGAGGGTTGTCCTACCTCCAGGTTACTTTTAGAACTAAAAATAACTGATACTTTCCAGTCAGTAGGAGAATCTTTGTATACGCTGCAGAAAAACTGAACCCCTCCAGTACGATCCATTTTTTTCTCTATATCCCTTCAGGTCTGCTCAGTGCCCTCCAGCTGGGATCTGCTTCTAGCTACAAAACTGAACAGTAGCAGAAAAGCCACTGGTTGCTGGCTTCTCCTTTGCTGGGTCGGATGTTCTCTAAGGCTATTGCTGTTATATAGCTAGTCAGATTCCAGAAGGCTTGGGTTTTCTAGGGCTGGACCTTCCCTCATAATCAATAGCCTATATAACCAAGAACCGGCACGGAAAGTGTCATTACTGATCAAAGGAATGGGATCCAAGCCATATCTCTAGGACTGGGAGGAGACATGACATTCTGAACTGCCCGGTATGTCATTAATAAATACCCAAACCTTTATCTGGGAGCCTTAAACTTTCTAAGATTGCTTTCTAGCCAGAAACTTCAAGGAGATAAACAAAGATACAATATTTCCTCAGTAAGACTTCATCTAATGGGGCTTATAAGTCACTTGGGCAAGAAAAAAAAAAGCAAAACAACTCCAGGAATCATTGCAGACTTCCGAGACCCGAGAAATCGAAAGGCTGGCTAAAATGGTAAACTGATGCACTGGTTCGTTCGGCCATTGTCCACTCTCACCTCACAGAAGGCGCTTTGTTGTACTCTCTACAATAAGTTCTGCCTTTCTTCTATGCAACTTGGTGTCTCTTCACAGTTCTTTCCACAGAGATCACACGGCTGAGGGGCCCAGGGAGCCGAGAGTTAACCGTTGCTGCAGTTCCTTTTGGGTAAGTATGATACAACTCTGGGGAGGTAGACAATGGGATTTTAACACTTCAGTCTTCAGAACATCTGTGCCATTTTTTTTTTTTGAGACAGGGTTTCTCTGTGGCTTTGGAGTCCGTCCTGGAACTAGCTCTGTAGACCAGGCTGGTCTCGAACTCACAGAGATCCGCCTGCCTCTGCCTCCCGAGTGCTGGGATTAAAGGCGTGCGCCACCACCGCCCGGCATCTGTGCCATTTTCTAACTAAGTGACAATCAATTTTGAATCAATTAAGTCTTTTTACCTGTATAGTGAGAGTAGTAATACCTCAAAAATGGTTTTGAAGATAGGAATCCTGCCTGTGAGTTTCAAATATCATATCATATGTAACCTATAATAATAATATGGTTTCTACCACCTGTTTGCATAAAATGATAAAAATTAAGATTAAAGGCGATTTATACACATATCTTTTCTCTATTGTAACAGATTATTTCTGATTGTAGGAGTCTTTAATTTTTTTCATGTCATTCTTTAACAAATTGTAACTCCCAAACGTATAAATACCACATTCAACGGGAGCTTAAATGCATTAGTGAGGTTATGTCTTGAGAGAGGGTCCACATCATGTTAGCAGCTTTGAGTTTCCTCATCAACAAATGAGCTTTGACAAGGGACATGGCCTCAACACGTGGTTCTTGTGGGGATCAGAACCATGTGATTAAAATCCAAATACCTCCCACAGCTGAGGCTGCAGTTGAGACATGAACCTCAGTGTTGTTACAAAGGCGGTTACCTTTGAAAAGCAAGAGAAAGAGACTTCAAAAAAAAGAGCAAAACAATTCATTTTCCATCTAATTAAAGTCATTACAAACAGCCTCCTAGTGCTTAACCTTTTGCCCTCCCAAATCCCAGTGTTTCAGCGAGATGTTCAGATGCGGAGCTTCATTGAGGATTTTCTTAATTGCCTTTCCATCACTAATGGGATTCACTTCATTATTACCTCTGCCAAAAGCTGCCTCCCACTCTCGGCCCCATGCTGGGCTATTTACAAGCCTATTTATAATGTACAACTCGCTAAATGCTGAAGTCATGCCACTTTCAAAGTTTAGGAAGCTAAACTGAAAAGTGGTCCCTTTAATGAGAAACACCAATTTAAGTGATACTTTTCTTATATATCTATAAACGCTCTATCTTAACCCCTTCCTCTTTGCTCACTTGTACCAAATTGTATCATTCTTTATTTCTTTTCTCCTGACCTCTTCCTCTTCTCGCTCATCTAATCCATGTTTCTCTTTTGCCTCCGTACTGCATACCCCATTGCTTCCTGTGTCTATCCTTACAATCTCAAAGAACAGCTTAAGCCGTTGCCTTGTGTCTACAACCACCTCATCTTTTATCGAGTACCAACATCCACCATGTTTAATTTGTTCAACTCCAATCAAGATGTGTGATCTGGGTTTAATAGATTACAAATGAAAGATGAACATAGCAAAGGTTAGCAAAGAAAATAGGAAGATGAAGAACACGGTGTCTAGGGACAATGTACTTAGGGCAGGGAATCAGCCTGTAGCACTTGGATAGAAACAAAGAAGCCCAAACTGTTCTGTTGTCAGAGAAAGGACATAACTCGGAGAAGAGCTTTGATGGGAGGGTGGGGATGGGGTCCTTCAGTGAAACAGTAGAGCAGGAGCTGCAGGAATCCAGACATGCACCCACTTATCCGCTCTCCTTTTAAATAGAAGACTTTAAACCCTGGAGTCCAAGAGAATGAGGTAGCAAGGGCTGGGTCAAAGGACCAGGCAGAGTCTCAGCAGCTCCCTGAGAGATAGCCAGGGTTCCTTAGTTTGTCCGTAATTTTGTTGTTTTGTACCTTGTGAGGTTCAGTTGCTTGTGGTCCAGTGAATTCTATTTCCTGTGAGAAGGAAAATGCTGGGGTCTTTTGTTGTATGGATGGTGGTATAGTAAGAACATTGTGGAGGACATGAAAGAGCTATTGGTGGAACAAGAGATATCCCAACAACTTCAGTGATGTCAGAACCTATGTTTACTGAAGTACACAACGGATTGTATGTCTATAATTAGAAAAGGCACATCCAAAAGTAGCCGTTGACCTAGCCTCTGCCTTCAAAGAGTTTATAGCCCTGATGGAGAAATGTACCAACTCCAAAATAATGAATAGCGTGTAACTAAAAGAAAAAAATCAATTGAAGGCCAAAAGTTTAGGTATAGTATGGTGCTTGTACTAAGACTAACATAAGGGAGACTCTATAGAATACACACATGTGTATGCACACACACATCATGAATACATATATATATAAAATTTTCATGAATATATATGTTATATATTAATATCTATTATATGATATATATATTCATGAACAGTGTATGACACTCAAGATTCCATGCTTGATACTGCATGAACACGTGACATAAGACTGATTGTAAGAGATTTTTAAATTTTACTTTATTTATTTATTTTGTGTTTGTATGAAAGGGATAGAGAAAGGGAGGAAGGGAAGAAGGCAAAGAGAGAGGAAGGGAGAGAACACAGATGTTATAGATGTTATGGTACACATGTAGATAACTCAGAGGGTAACTTTCTAGAAGTATCTTCTTCTTCTCCTCCTCCCTATCCTCCCCTTACTTTTCCTTCTCTTTATCCTCCTCCTCCTTCTTCTATTCTTATTCTCCCACCTTGTTCATGAGGCAGAATATCTCTTATTTCTACTATATTAAGTGGACCTAGGCTATCTGGATGGTGAACTTCTAATCAATTTTAGTCCCCGACTTTCTGTGCTGGGATTACTCCTGCACCCCACTGTATTCAGTTTTTCACATAGGTTCCAGGGTCGAAGTCAAGTCACCAGACCTGTGAGAAAAGCATTTTTACCAGCAGAGACTCCCTGTAAGACGTTCTAATCGTCTATGAAAACTACTGTCCTGCAGTGAGTACTGGAGACAATGAGAACTCCTAGAGAACACAGTAGCCACCACACCATCACTTCCTTCACCAATAACTTCACTGATGAACCTCCAAGGATAAATGAAAGCCATCTGGGAAGGGTCTCTTGTTCTTTCTCCTGGTCAATTATTTGACATTTTTTGGCAGCTTGTGCCAAGCAGATGGTACCTCCAGAATAGAGTGTAAAGCATCCTGGCCTTTTGGTTTGTGAAATTAAGGCTTGGCCAGTGAAAATGAGGACAAGAAATAGGAGATAGGGTGGAAAGTGAAATAGGAAATCTTTTGTTGTTCTTTGCTGTGATTGTGTCTCAGTGTCAGTTGTGACTATAGCTATAAGTGGTACTTTCTCTAGGGTTACTGGCTCTGGTTCACAGCTTGTCCTAGAATTCTGAAATCTCATAAGAGGTGGAAAGGAGTGAGAACTTCCAGGTTGGCAGCAGCTGAAGAGCTGATGAAGCATTCTTTTCTTACCAACCTTTTCTCATCATCTCAAATCTACCCACATTTCTTTAAGAGGCACTGACTTTAAAACTGCCTCTTTTTAACAGTTAGGGTTGGACCGCTCCCGTAAAGGTGTGGCTGGATCCTCTGGTAAAGGTTAAGATTGGATGATAGACGTGGTAAAGAAAGTGGAGGCTCCAAAGCCACAGAGAAACCCCGAAAAACTAAAAAAAAAAAAAAAAAAAAAAAAAAAAGCCGGGCGATGGTGACGCACGTATTTAATCCCAACACTCGGGAGGCAGAGGCAGGCGGATCTCTGTGAGTTCAAGACCAGCCTGGTCTACAGAGCTAGTTCCAGGACAGGCTCCAAAGACACAGAGAAACCCTGTCTCGAAAAACAAAAACAAAAACAAACAAACAAAAAAACTAAAAAAGAAAGTGGAAGGTGGGTTAGGAAGACAGAGCTATATATTATCAGCATCATTTATCTCTCTGTGATGGAGGCGAATGTGATACTGGCAGAAAAAAAAAAGAGTTGAATAGGAAAATGAGAATACAAGACCCTGTGAATGTCATTCCAGGGAGTTTCTGTGCAATCATGTAGAAAAGTGATTACAATATGTTAAATGATAGGAAAGGATGTTAAAGTATGTACATTGTAATTACACCTAGGGAAAAGAATATAATTAAATACATCCAAATGATAAAGGGCTCTTACAGGTTTGCAATACAGATTTTCTTGTTCGTTTCTCCTTGGCAAATAGCTTAAAATGGATAATGTGTGTTTGGAATGTCAGATGCACTTTTAAAGAGGACATGTGTCCAGTAATCTTTCATGTGAAATAAATACTCTTCAGAACTCTGTTGAATTGCATGCTTCTGATTGGCTCGCATCCTTTGTCAAGACAACTCACTTCTGTGCAAATGGGCAGCCGAAACTTTCTCAACCAAACCCTCAAAGGACAGGGGAGAAACAGAAACAGGCACAGAAACAGGTCAGACTTTTTGTAAACACACACACACATACACAAAACAGAACTTCTATGCTTGGGATCAAAGTTATCTAGAGAGAAGACCACTCACCCAACAATATCATAGCAAATATGTATTAGGGACTAGATTACCTCTAGAAAAACTGCCTCCATGTGTTGGGACAACTTCTGGATTGATTCTGAGATGAGGTGGCAGTCTACAACACAAGAATGGTGCATCTCTGTTTGGGTTATGCTATTCTGGCAGTAGTGCCTTTCATCCCTTGTAGTTCAGGAAGATGAAACTTCAACTGACAGGTATTGCCTCTTACCATATAGACCCAAAATGTTAATTCTAATGACCATAAGAATGAGTTGTATATATTAAATTTTTATCGTTATTTCTTTCATTCCAAAGCAACATAATTATTATTTTTGCTCAGAAACATAACCCTCTGTATCCACGTCCTTTGTCACCTGAGAACATATTCAGTTCAGCTGGGTTTCTTTGTACCACAAATTTTCTTTTATCTTTGACAATGTGACTTATAATCCTTGACATCTGAGAGTCAAGAGAAGAGTATGCCAAAAGAGAGAGTACTAAGCTCTTTACATAGGACTTAACAAAAATTCCTCACAACTCTATGAGGTAGATAATGACCCTATTGTTTATTTTCCTCTTAGGAAAATTGATGTTTAGTGAAAGTAGAATGTCTGGTGAATATGACATGGTTGTCAGTGGCAGAGATGAGATGCTAAAGCTCTACTTCAATAACCATGCTTTAGAGACATTTAGTTACTGAACATAATGAGATAGAAGTCATAAAACACAAGCCAAGATCATACTCTAAAGTTCCTCATTATTTTCTACTTTTACAAGTTATTATTTCATTAACCTTTCAGAGAATTGCCCCCAAAGAAGCGGTTTATACTGACTTAAGTTTTTAAGAATTGTATCTGTCACCGTGGGTTAATGGCACTGTGATCTTACACAGAGGCCAATCTCCATGGTTCTCGGTAATGTGAATCTGTTCATTAACTATGGACCCGGCTAGGGTTTTCTCTTGTAATTATCCACTTCCCTACCCTCAGCGTTAGGCATTGCTTTTAGAGTTCTGTGTTCAAACTTGCACCATGCCTTAGCTTTGTTCTGGTGAAAGTGCTAGTGTGTTCCATGAGTTAGGATTCATCCACAAAACAAATCAATTAGGAAATATATGGGAAAACTTGAACAGGAGAGGGAATCCTTTAATCTTAGGGAAAATCCAGAGAGACAGCTTGCGGAGTTGTAGGCATCTGGAAGAGTGAACGAAGAGTTGGTATTTATATACTAGAACCGTAGTCTCTAGCCCCATGTGGTGACCTGGGTTTATGTTGTAGCAGATAAGGTGGAATATTTTATAACAAGGGCAGATTATGCAATTTAAAACTTTCACCTTACTTCATATAGATTATTCTGTTCCTGGGTCAATCTATTATCTGTGTGGTTACATTTAGCTTGGGGCAGAAGGAATCTGCAACAATCAATGAGCCACAGGCAGTCAAGACAATGTACAGTGATGGTGGCTCATGGGGATCATTCTTCAGCATCTTCCCTGTGACAATCACACATGCATGAAGGAGGTTCGTATGTGAGTGTATGAAAGCCCAAGAATTCCAAGAAGGAGCATGGCACACCCAAGCTCTCAATCACGTCACTGGGGTTTATTAGTTTTCAGGTCTACCTCTGACTGTGTGACTCTAGACATGCTTTCTACCTATCTGCCTTTAGTTGGTCACCTGAAAAATATTTAAAAGCTAAATTTACCTGTTTACATGAATTTAATTGATAGATTTATACCCTATGTGTGTATACACACGTGGTATATAATGTCTTACTTCCTCTCTAGTCAACCCATTTCATCTAGTCAAATCCATTCTCATTTCTTATTTGGTGAAAATTAATTCCCAGAGAAGAACGGTTTTTGCAAAGACAACCTGGTTGTAAGCCAACAGAAATCCCCCCGAACTTGAAATGAGCCTAACTAGATTGGGATACCAACTTTACTACTCGACGACATTGAGTGTGTTACATATGTTCTTTTAACATCATTTTTTTTTTCTGAAAATAAGGAAAGCGGTCAGGACACTCTTTCTAGATATCCTTATTTATTTCCCTAAAGCAGAAGTAGAGATAGTCAAACCAGATATATAATAATAGAAGATTCCTGCTGACGTCTGATATTCTGGAGGGCTGTACTCTCGGCGTAAGAGAAGACACCCAGGGAGTATGCAAGTCTCAGTCTTGGTGGCAAAGGCTCTGGAGAGCTTAAACCACAGGTGTTCAGACCAGCATGTCTTCTTGGCCTTCTAACTGACACTGCCGTTGTGCTCTTTTCCTCTCCCACCAAAGTCAAAGGCAGCTGTGCCTGACAGTAGCATTTTGGAACGAATGAGCAGAAATATCATGATAAGTGCTTCAAAGGCCCCCCATCAATGTTTTCTACAATGGGAAATTTACACAAATTTCATAGTCACATCAGAAAAGACATGCATCTAAAAACTGATAAAGTGGGTTACCATTATTCTCATAAAACTATTCAAGGAACGATTATTACCCAGACACACTGAATATAACACAGTGTCAAGTAATTGATGCTGGTGTTCTCTGTACCCATTTCTTATCTGTATATTGTCCAGGGCCACTTAATAACATTGTATCTGTGGAACCAATTTTGCTGTAATCATTACATCACACCGCTGTGTCTGTCTTAGTTCATTAAAAATAATTTGGAGAACTCCTAATTTTCAAGGCATTGCAGTTGCAATGGAAACATTCAATAGATTAATAACTATTATAGCTCCTTTTTATTTTTGAGAGTTAGAAAAAGTGAAAATTTGCCCCATTTTCTTTTTTGTTATCAGCTGCAATTTCTGTTGTAAACACCTGATAAAGCTCAGCATCTCCTTTGTCACTGAAATATATATCCATGTCAACATTCTGCCACTCTGAGATTTAGTCCCGGACAAAGAAGGCAAAGGAATCCCCAAAGGACCCATTTTTCCCATGCCTAGATTCTTGTAATGAGGATGACAATCATCGTGCAACCTTTTGTTTCCATGCCTCGGTAAAAGGGAATAATGAGTGATTGACTCATTGAAGACCACAATAGGCACATTTCTACTTTTCTTATCCGTAACTAATTAGAAAAAAACAAAAGGGTGCTTGGGAGGGAGAAGAGGGAGGAAGCAGCTGCTGTGCTTAAGGATGTAGCATCTGCCCATTGCACACCAGTGCTTCCATTCAATGGGACCTGTTTCCAGTTCTCCGGCCTAGGTATGATAGTGGGACTCAGACTTACTTGTGAAAGCAAGATTAGAGTTCACAAGAACAGACAGTGCATTCCGTAGGGATTAATCTCAAACACCTTTTGCTGAATGCATATTACACATATGTTCAGAATGTAAGGTACTTGGACATGGAAAATACTTATTTAAAAAAAAAGTGTTGTGGAGAAAAAAAGCCCATTTGATTCAATGAGAACTTATTAAGAATAATCCATATGTTTTGATAGGCTTAGAGGTGGAAGATAGAATACCCATACTTCTTTTTAGGTGTTTTTTCTCTCAGACAACTGAAACAACACCCAAAGAGGATTAGATTTCCTTAATTCAAATTAATAAATTTCCCTTTCTCTACTCTTACCTCTCCTTTTCCTCACCAGTTATATAAATATGTGAACACATATTATGTATAAGGCATTGAAACACACACACACACACACACACACACACACACATGCACACCCCACAGTGTCTGTTACAAGGTCTTCTTCATAGTATATCCTAAGAAAATCTCTGTCAACAATGCTATTAACAAGAGTGATCTAGCAATTAAATATTTTTCTAGTATGTTACATGTTAAAAAAATCTTTTGATTTGCATGCCAATTGGTTATTAATTATCTATTTAAAAATAATAGCACTAATTTCAGCAGTGTGGTTTAAGAAAATGTCAAGTGATTCATTGTTTTTCCCCTCAAATAACTTGATTAATAATTTTCTGATTTAAAAAAAGGAAAGGAAAAAAAAGCATTTTGAATAGTTCCTGATAAAAGTTTGCCAAAAAGATGAGATATTTAGATGCTGCTTAATAAAAATTTGATTGTTTAGAATGCATCTTTGCTTTATAGTCTGCTTGCATTATGAAAAAACATGGAGACTGAGCTTGTGGAGAGAATACGGGAGTTTATATTTGGAAGCATGTGTTTAAAACCTTAACTTCAGTATTACCTTTGCATTAAACACCCCAGATGATTCCATTTTCACTCCTATGTTAGAGTCAGAACCAGCGTGAGTTATAGGAAAAGCCAAGAAGAGAGTAGGCCTGGAGTGCTTGACAAACTGTATGACATTGTCATTGAAATATTTATTACTAGATTTCTGTTAGAGTAAACATAGAAAGGGGGGTTGGTCTACGTCTCACAGCCTACTCTGATTTAATGCCAACTTGAAAATCCTCAGCTAGTCCAAGTGGGGCCATGGTCTGAAATTGCACTATCATAGAAACTAAAAGTGTTTCTCGTATTTGAGATTCTTTCTTGCAAATTTTCAGTAGTTTTTTAGACAATATCACATAATGAAAACAGAAGGACTTTAACTGACCACCTGTTCCATCCAGCTCTCCCACGCATCCTTTGTGGAACCAGAGGCTATAAAACTCTATGCACTTGGAATGGTGCCTGGAATACATCCAAATATTTTGTGACATAAAAAGAGCAGTCTAGAATGTGTCTTCCCATGTCCTGAGGAAGACGTAGCCTTTCAAGGGACACCAAGCCTCAAGTACAATGTAAGCGCTGTCACCGTCACCTGAGATCCATTGCTTCGATTCTAGATATATGAACAGAGATCATTAAGATGCCAACAGGATGACTGGAACTGGGGCATACACCGTAAACATTTCTAGTAGCTTCCTCATTATCTATTTTCATCTTCTTCTTGCTAACAAACACATAATTAAGTTCATGGTGGCCATATGCCCAGTTAAAACAGTGAATTTTCCCAGTCTTTTTTTAGTTTATGACACAGTTCCTATTGACAGTCTAAAAGAAAGTCACTTCTCAGGGACTTAGAGAAAAGCTTTAGTAACACAAACTGAAAAGGGCATGACCCCCTGTGAAATTCCTACCTAGACTAGGTGGGCAAGAAGCCCACCTTCACAACTTTAGGCGAACGTCCCAGACTTACAGGGCTTCTTGTTGCAGAAGACAATTCAAACTGATGTTTGGTTTGATCACTGCAGTAGAATTTCTGCCACGACAAAGTAAATACACATTGGAAGCAATGCAAGGACTTTACAAAAGAATAGATTTTCATCAGTATCCGATATCTCGTGATAGCTCTCCAAAAATGATGCTTTCTTTGCTTCATTTCTTGTCAATACAGAGAGCATTAACATCCACCCATGGCAGAAGCACAGAAGTACCAGAGTGCTATGCAATTGTCTTGATTATGGTGAGAATTTGTGTGTGTGTGTGTATGTGTGTGTGAAGATCTGCATATGTCATAGTCTGTGTTTGGAAGTCAGATGACAACCTCTCAGAGTTCTCTCTCTCTTTCTTTCCATTGTTAAGTACCAGGGCTCAAACCTAGGTTACCAGGCTTAAGTGGTAAGTGCTTTTACCCTCTGAAATATCCCACTGGCCCATTTATCTTGGTTATTAATGGGATGGGGGTACAGATATTAGGATGCAAAACCAGGATATGAAAAACAGAGAGAGGTGGTGGTAAATGTCATATGTCATGCCTTCAGTGCAGAAATGGGAAAATGGGAACGAACGGGGATTTTATTAGGTTGCAGTAGTCTAGAAATAACAACAACCTAACTCTGAGTCCAGAGCTGTTCAATAATGGTGACAGCATGCCATTTTAGTGTCCTGCAGCATGGGGACAAGGCATGGTCCCAGAAAAGACACATTATGTATTTTGTCTATCAGTGTAAGATTTAAGTTTCCTTAAGACTTCCATCTTCCCATAAGACATTTTGTGTATTTCTAGGAAATCTTCTCATAGTGCCGCAAACTGAAGAATTGTGAGCAGACAGTTTTCAGGCCAGGGTAGCTGTGGTGGTTTGAAAGAAAATGCCACTCCAAAGAGAGTGGCACTATTTGAAGGTGTGGCCTTGTTGGAGGAAGTGTATCACCAAGGAGGTGGGTTGAGGTCTCCGATGTCAAGCTATACTCAGTGACACAGATCACCTCCTGTTGCCTGAGAGTCAAGATGTAGATCTCTCAGCTCCTTCTCCAGCCGGATGTCTGCCTGCATGCCACCATGATGCACCCTGATGATAATGGATTAACTCTCTGAGAATGTAAGTCACCCAAATTAAATGTTTTTCCTTTGTAAGAGTTGCTGGGGTCATGGTGTCCCTTCACAGAAATAGAAACCCAACCTAAGTAGCTAAGGACATGAAGGAGAATGTAAACATCCAGGAAGTCTGGTTTCTTGAGTTAGTTCGTTAGACTCTTGGTCTCCAAGCCACTACAACTTCCCTTTCTTCCCAGACTTTTGATTAACCTTGGGTTGTTAGTTGCTCTCCTCTGACCCCTACTTCATGCAAACACAGAACAGAAACAACACCAAACTGATAAAGGAAGTGTCAAGAGCAAGCAGATCAATGCAGTTGAAAGGCTCAGTCTAGCCCACATAGTAGGTTCTCAACAAACCTACTGAACGGCTACAAGCATTCATTTTAGTCTTTCCATTTCTAGTCTGTCACAGCAAGCAGAAACCCATTTCTAATCAGTGAACTACAACCGTGTCATAAATATGCAGGAGCGAATCCAAACCATGTGTCCACATGTTTATGAAACAAGAAAGCTGTTGAGAGCCGAGCATCTCAGCTGTGTCTGAGCTTTCTCATTAACATTGTTTGCTCTTTTGTTTTCTCCTATCAGACAAGTGGTAGCAGGTGCCAAAGTTGAGGGGAAAATACCGGCTAACAAAAAAATAAATGAGATTATAAATATTGCTTTGTTAACTCTTCTAGTCCCTGAAAACTATGCAGGGGTAAGAAGAATGCAGCTATAGACCTGCTGCAAGTGTCTTCTTAACAGAAGAGTTAGAGGTTTACCAACGGTGTTGTCAATCGCAATGGTCAGGCTGAACCACTGTGCCATAGCCTTACAAAAATAATTGCAGAAGACTCTGGGCTGTAAGTAAGTGGATGATTCTGGGTTGGCTTGCTTTCCTAGCTGTCAGGGACTGAGTGAAGACATCCGATGGGCAAACCTGGTGGGCTTCCTAGCAGCAGGAGACTCGAGGAGTAAACCTGGTGGACTTTCCAGCTGCAGGAGACCCGACAGGCAAACCTGGTGGACTCTCCAGCTGCGAGAGACAGATGGGCAAACCTGGTGGGCTTTCCAGCTGCAGGAGACCAACTGGAACAGTGGTGACCAAAGCGTCAGATAATGGGTTTTAAGCTGGGTGAGGATAGAAGGACAGGGTACTCTAGTGTGCTCGGATCTCTCTCTCTCTCTCTCTCTCTCTCTCTCTGTCTGTCTCAGATTTATTTTAGCTTTAAGTGTGTCTGTGTACATATTGCTGGTGTTTTCTGGGGTCAGAGGAAGCATCAGCTCGTCTGGAGGCAGAGTTAAAGGCAGTTAAGCTACCCGATATGGCTGATGGGAACTAACTTAAGTCCTCTGTCAGGTCAGCAAGTGCTCTTAACCACTAACCCGGACTTTGCATTTTTAGCACCTTACATTGTTTTGTAAAACGTTTTCCAGATATCGTTATGTCTCCCACTAAGATGCATGCACAATGTATGTATTAACACATTTAGAAACTGTGAGCAATTTGTGTAATATTTCTGAAAGCAACTCTGCAAGAAGTAATCTGAGGTAGCAGCTGTAGCTATGGCCTTTGTTAGAGTTTCAATACAACTCCTTCACCTACACCAAAATCTTATGTAGAATATAAATGTATACCCAACTTTAAATCCTACACTGCTTCTCCATTCTAAGTCTAAGATTCATGCCGATACATCCAGATTTTGAATTATTTGTCTGCTGAAAATAAAGATGCAAATAAAAGACCCTTCTGAAAAATATTGGCCAAATTCCAAAAATGTGGCTATTAAGAGAGGTTTGTAGTTAAACTAACAGAAATAAAGTTGTGATCTGTATCTTTAAGCTTTATATTAATGTATTCTTAATCATTAAAACTTCATAAATTGCTAGGTAGTCATTCTCTCTTTTCTCAGTAGAGAAATTATTTTATTTTATTTATTTATTTTTATTTTTATTTTTTTTGGTTTTCGAGACAGGGTTTCTCTGCATCAGTAGAGAAATTAGTGATTCGTTTTTAACACCCAGGGCTTCTTACTCCTTTCATATACAATGAGATTTTAAACAAGACAGTGAATGTTAAATTTTAGGCTACTTAGTATTCAATGGAAGAATTCAACTGTTGCTTCTAAAACTCTTGCATTTAAAGTAAATAGATGAAGTTTCCAGGCCCAGGGGCAGACAGACCTCTGGTAGAGCCATAAGCTAGTTACAATTTGTCCTCGGGAAACTTGTGAGTTGTCGAGGAGTACTCCTTAGGAAGCAGTGGCAGGTAGAGTGGAGGAAGAAGTCGTGGGTATTTATGAATGGGGTGCAAATGAGATTGCGGGGGACACATGGTCTTCTGGCAGGTCACAGGCATAGCTGGAGGTGGTATGATGAGTC
This sequence comes from Microtus obscurus, assembly GCA_963919715.1. NCBI lineage: Eukaryota > Metazoa > Chordata > Mammalia > Rodentia > Cricetidae > Microtus > Microtus obscurus. The sequence goes on from CAWTZC010002521.1 coordinate 26,379,272, forward strand.
TTGGGTCTCTACGAGATGGTTAGTGTTAAAGTTCTAACCTAACCAGCAGACAGGGACACAAGGTTCTCAGGTGAAATTGGCTGCATGAGTCTGGAGTCCTAGCCTGGAAATGGGGGTTGGATCATAGGTTGCCGGGATTTGTTGATTGGAGGTTCCGGTCTAGGTTTACTACATAAAGAAATAGCAGCAGAGCTATTGTTTATTACAGGTCTATATTATCAGGCACTGTATCTGTTCCCTTCAAAAGGAGATCTATAATGTCTTGCTTTGTTTATACTAAATATAAAACTAATATGAAATATTAGTTGATAAAATATTCTATCTTGCAAAGAGGTTACCAGTAGTTTCAGGCAAAAAAGATTAGCAGAATGTGACTGGCCTAGTTGTCATCATAGAGCCTTCATGCAGTACCCGATGGAAGCAAACGCACAGATGCACAGCCAAGCACTGGGAAGAGCTCCAGGAGTACAGTTGAAGAACCGGTGGGAAGACTATATGAGCAAGGGAAGGGGGTCAAGATCGTGATGGGGAAACCTGCAGAGACAGCTGACTCGAGCTTGTGGGAGCTGATGGACTTTGGACCAATAGCTAGGGAGCCAGCATGGAACCAACCTAGGCCCTCTTTCTCTGGGTGATAATTGTGTATCTTGGTGTTTTGTGGGGCCCCTAATAGTGGAATCAGGACTTGTTCCTGAGACATGAGCTGGCTCTTTGGAACCTAGTCTCGATGGTGGGTTGCCTTGTTCATCCTTGACACGTGAGGGAGAAGCTTGGACCTGCTTCAACTTGATAAGCCATGCTTTGTTGATTCCCATGGGAAGCCTTACCCTATCTGATTGAAGAGAAAGGAGGAGTGGATGGGAAGGGTAGGGGAAGGTAGTGGAAGTAGCAGGAGGAGAGGAGGGAGAGGAAATTGTGGTCATTATGTAAAATGAATAAGAAAAAAGAGATTAGAATTAAAAGCAAAATAAAATAAAATTTTCCTTGTTCTAGATTATTTTCTGGTTCCTTCCTTCCTTCTGTTTTTCTTCTTATATCCCACCCCCTTCTTTATTTCCTCCTGTCTTTCCGAATCCATTACTAAGCACATACTGTTTGAGTCATGAGTACTGCTCTAAAATTTGAGACCACAAAGCAAAGGTTTAAACAAGCTTCTCTACTATCAAATGTGTTCATATCCCCATGGTAACAGAGCAGAAAACAGAAAAGTACAAGACTGTCATTTATGAATGTTGGCATGGAGAAGAAATAAAGCATCATGGGAGTTTAGCTATGATTCTCATTGTTAAACGTAGAGGTTACCCACATCCAAATATTAAACTACCTACTTTATCGAAGTGTTACTAATACTCAACCTGGACTGAGTGACAGCAGACCCAGGCTATCTACCCTCTTAGTTTAGTTTTCATTTGTTTCTTTTGGACAGAAATAAGTATAAAGTCCAATAATTTTGTGCTAACAAAAATAGATATTATAAATAACAAGAAAGACAAAGAATAGTGTTTAAATACAGTTAATATTCAACAACAACAGTAGTTTAAAAATCATAAGATACATTGTTATGAATTGCATAAAACATGACAAAATCTCAACAGATTTAGAAAAATAACTGATAAAATTTGACAGTTTTAAACAATAAAATAAAAGAGGAAAAAAAGCACTGACTGTTAGGAATATTTCCTAATGCGAGCTCTCTGCTGATGCAAAAATCCCAATCAAGCCAAATCAGAAACAAGCCGAATTAGAGGATATCCAGGGTTTAATGGGATACCTGCGCTCTCGGTTGGCTCTGAGAGGAACTGGGAAGCCACCAGCAGGACCACAGGGATGGGGGGAAAGAGGGAAGACCACCAAGGGACCTCCAGGGAGCAGTTTAAATAGACTGGGGGAGTGGTCAAGGTTCGGTGGGCTGCCTTGACACCCCTCCGGGGAGGGGCCAAGGCTTGGTGGGCACAGGGGTGGGGCCTCCAAAGATGGAGGCCAGAGAGAGGGACTTACACTGACTACCTTTTATTTGCTAATTACTGTTTACTAATAATGAACAAAGAATGCTGTTCTTAGCTATGAAGATGTAAGACACTAGCAAAATTTCTTGCAGGAGGTTTAGGCTATGTCTGAAACTTCACACCGTGAGAAGAACAGTCTGCCACACAGTAAGAAAAGAGTAGCAAGCAGCAACGATTGGAGAGGAAAACTCAAAAGTACAATTAGAAACAGACGACAGTGGGATGCACATTGGGCATCAAAAGCATCAGCAGAAATAAACTACAGAAACTACTTAGTAATGTAAATAAAATTTCCAGCTCCACATTCCACAGAAGCCATCAAGAATGTCCGTCTGTACCAATAACCAACCAAAAAGTGCAAAAGAAAATGAGACTGTTTCCAACACTGCTGAAAATACTCTCAAGCATTTCTGAGAATTATACTAATCATATGCAAACATTTTAAGAAGAGAAAAAATGCAAAGCTTCTACTGAAAGTTTTAGAAGGATAAATAAATAACGCCCTTGCTGCGATTGCAAATCTCACCATCTAACCCTGTAAGGAAAATATTTCTTCCTTTTCCAATTTAACATATAAATCCAATGACTTTGGTGAGGATTTGGTGGAGAACATGTAAAGATATTCTAAAATAGCATATTGGGATTATTTTTGAAAAATAAGCGCAGATACAGGGGTCCAATGACATGAACTTGGCCATTAGATATTATAGAGTCCTGGTTGTTGTGGGAACTCCTTCAGGCAATAGCTTTAAGATACTGGCCCACCCCTGGCTGGCCTCGACCTCATGATCTTCCTGCCTCTGCCTCCTTCCAGCAAATCCTACCAGGGTGTGCCTACACAATGGCCCCAGAGAATTTCAAAATAGAGTGATCCCTGGAAATGCTTGCCTGCGTCTCCAAGTTTCCAGTGCTGAGCGGGGACACTCAGTTATAACCAAGTATACTCCATGAGCTGTGGAGCCACAGGTGTGATTCTGCATGCCCAGCTAATAGCAGCATCGTGCACAGTGCTGTGCAGGAAAGGGCAAACTAGAGAGAAGTAGGCACCTTTACAAGGTGTCTCAGAGCTACATCTGGGTACTGAAAAACAAGACTGTGAATGAACCACCTAAGGAGATCTCCTTGTAAAAGTTAGTCATATAAGTGACAACGGTGATGACCATCATGGACGAAGCAGCATCCCCGGGCTCAGGTAGGACCAAGGACAGGCAACGATCGGTAATGGATCGGTAGTTAATGTTTAGAAGAGCGTGTTAGGATTAATCACACTGCAAACTTAAAAACTACACATGGTTTCCCAATCTCATATGAATCCTGAAGTAATATAAAATTTATAGATGAAAATATCAGGTGTCTTTTGGCTGTTGAGATCTCAATGGAGTTCTTAACCACCATGTATAATAACTCATAATTGGTTTCTAGAGATAAATAAAGAAACTTCATCTGGCGATGGATGGAGATAGAGACAGAGACCCACACTGGAGCACTGGACTGAGCTCCCAAAGTCCCAATGAGGAGCAGAAGGAGGGAGAATATGAGCAAAGAAGTCAGGACCACAAGGGGGGGTGCCCACCCGTGGAGACAGTGGGGCTGATTCTTTGGGAGCTCACCAAGGCCAGCTGGACTCTGACTGAAAAAGCATGGGATAAAACCGGACTCTCTGAATTTGGCGGACAATGAGGGCTGCTGAGAAGCCAAGGACCATGGCACCGGGTTTTGATCCTGCTTCATGTTCTGGCTTTGTGGGAGCCTATCCAGTTTGGATGTTCACCTTCCTAGACCAGGATTGAGGGGGGAGGACTGTGGACTTTCCACAGGGAACCCTGACTGCTCTTCAGGCTGGAGAGGGAGGGGGAGGAGTGGGGGGAGGGGAGGAGGAGAGGGAGGAGTGGGAGGGAAATGGGAGGTGGGGAGGAGGCAGAAATTTCTTTTTTTTCCAATAAAAAAAAAGAAATAAAATCTTTAGGAAAATTGCTCTGTTTTAATAACAGTGGAGGTGTGTTTGGGCAAATAGCATCATAGAAAGGAGGAGGCTGGAGACTGTACTATACTATAACTGTAATGGAAACAGTATTGAGAATATAAAAGTTTTCTTACAAACCAGCACAGCAATAGTGCACAATAAATAAACACTGAGGTTTCAACAACAGGTATAACAAAACCTTTGTATGCATTTTATAATGGCAGACACTGTAATAAACACCTTATTCCTAAAATGTAAGATGATATAAGCCTTGAAATATTAAGAATTTGCATAAAGATAATTATAGCAGAAGCTGTCTCACTTTGCTAGCCCCACTTCCTATGCTTCCTCTTCCTTCAATAGCAGCTGTTAATTTCTTATAGAGCTTTCCAGGAACATTGTATTCATTTTATAAGCCAGTGCAAATATTGTTTCCTCTAATTCTAATTTAACAGTAACTCTTAGTGATCACTCAATTTTAGTGCCTGCAAAGCTCCCTTATTCGGTATGTAAAAGCTGGTTGTTACTTGTGGTTACTGAGCGAGCAAATCTTTCCCAGACGTTATTCCCCTTTTGTATCCCAATAAAGAAGGGTCTAATTAAATTATGATGTACTAAAGTGTTACAACTCGTTAGAAAGAAGGAGGCCTCTTTCCTCACCCCAGCTGGCTCTTGTTTGGCTAACAGCTTCACATCTGCAGGTGAGTGGTGGTCTTTGATAGCACCCTATATTTTATAACATTGTGCCGAGTCTAAGTTCTGTGAGTGCTGAATCTCTTTGTACTGGGAAAATCCTCATCATTGGTAGATGCTCAATATATGGATATATTGAGAGTGTATTAGTATGCCCAGAAATCTGTAGCATATGATCACAGTGTTTGCCTGAATTGCTATGGACAGAAAGGCAGAGACAAATATGTATGGCAGGGGAGTGCTGAAGATACAGCTCATTGCTTCCTATGCAGCTTACACTAAATTAGTTCCCAGGACATCTGAAGCTGTTCTTTTAGGCAGAGTTTGGCCAACAATGTACTTTAAAACTTCAATATCTTTGCCAAATGCTTATGTGTATACTACATCTAATAATTTGTGTTTATATTCAATAGATAAATAATAACATTTAAATTACAAAACATGAGTGTGAGAATAATATCTCATTTATGTTTTGCCAGAATAAAATACAATCTTCTAAAATCATTACAGGTATCTTAGAGAGCAGGATTATACGACTTTCAAAAATCAGGTTTGAATCTACCCCAAGGTGATAATTTGATATGTCAATATTTGGGAAGATGGTAGTAGTGATTTAAAGACAGATACTTGAGAGAAAAACTGCCACATCCTGTCTAGAAAACATTGTCTTTCTTCAAGAATGCACTTACGGAATGGATACTTGTACTTTGACTAATGGCCAGCCTGTCTACAGTGATACTTGAACCAAAGTAGATTGTGAGATTGAACAATACTATTTGAGGAGGGTTCTCAAAAGTCCCGTACATCTAGATGATTGCAAAGGGAAAAATTATTTCTTTACTGGTTAGATTACTTTTTTTTTCCTTTTGATTTATGGGGACAGAAATTTCAGAAGAGGCAAAGAACTTTATAACTGTGTTTTAGATATTTAAACTGACACGTAGAAAGATTAGGGACTGTGCCCAAACTTAGACACCAAGAGCTGAGCCTATAATATATAAGCCTGTTCCCTGAAAACCATGTAGAAATTTCTAGAAGAGCATACGGTGAGATATGCACTAGCAAGCTAAAAGTGGACACCACGCTTTATTGCTTGTATGCATACGCTGCACTGTTCTGGGTAAGTGAAATACAGAGAGAAAGAAGGGTGAGCGACAGCAGAGGAACAGACCTGGTCCCTCAGTTTTCCTCCCTACAGCTGTGTGACTCGGGTTTATACTGATGAACAAAGGGACAGGATCTAGAGCCACTGAAGAGACAAGACGCTGGTCATGTCTTTGAGGACTTTTCTAGGTTTTGAAGTAGGAAGAGTCACCATAAAGCTGGGGTTAACGTACCATAGGGTTGTAGGTCCAGGCTACACAAGGAGAAGAAATTGAACCAAACTCAAGGGTTCATCAGTCTCTGCTACCTTGCAGAGAATGTTGACTGACCAACAGCCGTAGGCTTCTGCTTCCCTAACTTGCCCGCTAAGGTTGTCTGTCTGCTCATAACATGAGCCTGAATAAGTGGTCTTTCTCTGAAGTTTCTTTTGTCAGGGTATTTATCACAGGAAAAGCAGCTAAAGCAACATACAAACTGTTGCAGCTTACTCAGAGCAAGTGCACAGGTAAGTTATTTAAAGTCCCTAACTCAAGCTTGTTCATAAAGATGTCAAAGCCTCAGGACAAAAGAGCCATTCTCAAGATTTGGGGCATCAGCTGAGTTTTGTTGTTGTTTGTTTGTTTGTTTTTTCCAGATATAATTTCTCTGTAGTTTTGGAGCCTGTTCTGGAACTAACTCTTGTAGACCAGGCTGGCCTTGAACGCACAGAGATCTGCCTGGCTCTGCCTCTTGAGTGCTGGGATTAAAGGTGTGCACCACCACTGCCTGGCTACAGCTGAGTTTTTATACTAGTGTATATATGCGTATGTGTCTTCCTTAATTTTTTTATACAGAACGTGCATTCATTCTGAAAACATAAAGAAGCTAGATGCATTATTAAAAATAATTAACAGCTTTTCCTGCTGCCGGGGATTTGTGCTCTTCTTTTCAGTGTATGCTGTTCAAGTTTGATAAGGAAATTGTTTTCTCCAAAGAACATAACATTCATGTGTTGTACCGGTCCGTGTGGAGAACAAGAGGTCACTGTGCAGCACGAGGCATTTTTATCCATACCAATTTTTAGCAGCTTAGCATTCCAGAGCCACGGAAAATTGGAAAAACTGCAAAAGTATTCTGTGATCAGATATAACCTCTAAGCATTGCCATTTGTTAAACAATAGATCAACAAAACAATACTTCCACATTGTCTTGCCATCACAGGCATTTTAATATCAGGGTAGACGTTATTAATACTTTCTATCTTGTGGATTTTATCCTCATGAACCCACGTCTAGAAAAAGTTAAAATTGCTGGAAGTCACAAGCAGTGTGAAGGCAAAACTGGACCTCAAACACTGAACACCCCCCGACACACAAAATAAAGGGAATGAGTCACTAAGACTGAAATGAAAACAGAAGCTAACAACGATACATTCTCTACCATGAGCCTCGTTTTCAATGTCATCTAATTTCAGTTGCCGATTATGTAGGTGCTAGCGGTTTCTATTTGCATTTAAAACCGAGGGGGCAAGGTTTGCCTGTCAACATCAGACAGGGAATGCAGAAGCTGGCTTTGAACCCAGGTCTGTCTAAGTTCGCTGTACCCAGGCAAGTGGCAATTTTGCTGTCACCAACTAAAGCAAGCATCTGTCTTTTCCCTCTGCCTTTCAGCCTATGCCTCTGCTTTCCTGAATCCCACTGTAATAGCTACTGCATTATGATATTTTCAACTTTCTTTCCAGACAGATGTCCAGTTCCCCAGACAGTAGTGCAATAAGACAAAAAACATTGGATGCTCTGACTTGGCTCAGGTTAAAGTTCTTCTGCTGTTTTCCTTCTGTGTGCAAAAATCATTTCAGAAAGCCAATTTTGCCTAAGCCCCATTTCCCGGAATAATAATACAAGTCAATACTACATTCCTGTCCACTCAGATTTACAGTGTGGACTAAAACAGGTAGCATATGTCTGTTCTAATAAATTATAATTTAAAATTAATTTTTAACCCATTTAGTCCAATAGTATTTCATTAACACATCTCTCTCTATATTCATTACACGAAACATTGCTATTAAGGGAGCAAACTTGTTGTTGAACATATGTTATTTTCTCTCTAACAAGCTGGAAAGCAAATAAGGTATTCCACACTTTGTAAATGATGAACCTGAGTCTTGAGTTATTTAACCTGCCAAAGGTCATCATTTTATCAGCAAAAGACCTTCCTTTGCTTTGACAAGTTACTCCATCTTAGCTAGTAATATATTATAGAGATTGACTTGCAACAAAGGGAAAACCCTATGGTACCAAATGCTATTTCATCCCAAATTATATCAGAGAAATGTGATTTAATTACAGTACTGTGACATTGTGCCAGCAGGCTGCTTCTCTCCAGTATGGGAAGGAGATAAGACATTAGCTAGTGTCGGGAGCCAAGACTGGACATTTGCACCAAGCGAAGATATCAGCTCTTTGCTAGAGGCCTCAACAGAGGATTATCATCCCGGCTGTTCAGCATCTTGTAGCCTGTGTTCCCTCATTCTCTCAGATGCCAGCCACAAATGTTTCCACTGTTTATTCATTAATTCATCTGCATACAAAATCTGTCCTTCAGAAGGGTCTCTTAAAAGACACATTATTTATTTTAATCATGGCATTAATATCATTTGGATTTTGTTTCTCTTTGCATGTCATTCATTCATTCATTTACGGAGTAAATATTTATTGAACATCAATTACCTGTGAAATACTTGATTCAGAGTTTGTGAACAAAGATATTGAACACTTGGGTGATTTGTATTTAAGGGTTAATTTTATCTATGTAGTGCTCAAGATGAAAAAAAAACAACATATCTGAGTCATGAAAAGGAGAAAATAATGCTAAAACTCCCGAGTATGAACACTGACCCCACATTTTCCCAATTTTAACTATAGCTGTTTGTGACCAGTGGGTCCTAAGTTGCTAGCTCATGAGCTAGCCAGACTTTTTCACAGCGTATTAATATTGCAAATTTCTGCTCATATTTACAGAAAAAGATTCAAATCACTGAGTGTGGAGTCAGGGCTAACAGCATTTCATCTTCTCTGTGGTTTGTATAAAGCACACAATCTAGAGACCAGTTACTGTATTAATACATTATTTTTTTAAAAAAGTATAAAAGTTAATACAAACTTTCTTTATAACTTTAGAGCACTTACAGAGTTCCGACAACCAGCTCGGTACATCCTTCATCAGGTGTCAGATTGTTTCTTGGCCTAGAAACATTTTTTTAAAAGATGGTGCCTTCATCTGTTGGCAGGGGGTTGGGAGGGAGGATCCCCGGTAGTGGGACTAGGACTTAACCCAGGTGCACGAACTGTCGTTCTGGAGCCCATTCCCTATGATTTGATAACTTGATCATCCTGGATACGAGGGGAGGAGGGGAGAGGAGCTTGATCCTGCCTCAGCTTGCTATGCCAGATTTTGTTGACTCCTCAAGGGAGACCTTACACACTCTGAGGACTGAATGAGGAGCAGGAAGTGAGTGGGAAAGTAGGGGTGGGGGCAGGAGAAAAGGAGGGAGGATAAACTGGGGTTAGATGTAAAAAATAAATAAAAAGATTTATTAATTATATACAGAGGTATGTATACATGTATGCCTGCAGGTCAGAAGAGGGCACCATATCTCATTACAGATGGTAGTGAGCCCCCATGTGGTAGCTGAGAATTGAACTCACGACCTTTAGAAGATCAGCCAGTGATCTTAACCATTAGATGAGCACTGAGCCATTAGTTGCCTTTCTTCCTTGTGTAAACTGAAGAAGCTATTCCAGCACAGGATACACTTTAGTATGACAAACCGAGGGTTAGAGGAGCAAAGCAGTTCAGTGTAACGCAGACATTACACACTGAGAGTTACTCATTGATTTTAGATGTATTTTTACTGTGTCTCAGTAAATGATTTGTCTAAATGCATATATTCATTCACACTATGTGCAGGCCTGGGAACAGTGGAGGCCAGAAAGGGGCATTTCGTCTCCTAGAAGTAGACTTACGATTAATTAGACATGAGCTTCTATGAGGGTGCTGGGAACCAAACCTCAGTTTAAGAATGTTCTTAAGCACAGAGCCATCTGTCTCATCAACCATCATTACTTTTTACAGATGTAAATATCAATTAATTTTCATTTTATATGCAATGTCTAGGAAAAATAACTTCCTTCATTTGCTCCTTGGAAATAAATCTCAACCAAAAATACACTAGTTGTATTTAGTTAAAGCTATTGCGTTGAAGAAAATTGCATAGAGATAGGGGCATGCATGTTTGCATACATGTATTTGTATGTGCATGTGTGCACATGGTTGTGTGTATTCAGTAGAATTTCAAAGATAATTAAAGACAGGCAGAGTGAATCTTTGTAGGGCTGGGAGCTCTATTTCTGAATGCTTTGTCTTACTCTCTTGAACTGGAAGACTAAAATTTAAATTTGAAGACAGAAGAGAGTCACTTGAGAATATTTCCTTATCCAAAGAATGGATAAGGAAAATGTGGTACATTTACACAATAGAGTACTACACAACAGATAAAAGTAACATCTTGAATTTTGCAGGCAAATAGATGGAGCTAGAAAACATCATTTTGAGTGAGGAAACCTTTGCCACCTAATGGCTAACATATCTAGTTAACAAAAGAGGTTTGAAAAGGTAGCTGTCACAGACACTAAGAGAAACCATCAATAAATAGGATCTTCTGAAACCGAGAAACTTCTTAAGAGCAAAGCACATTGTCAACAAGACAAAATGGCAGCCTATAGAATGGGAAAAGGTATTCACCAACCCCACATTGGACAGAGGGCTAATCTCCAAAATATACAAAGAACTCAAAAAATTGGTCATCAAGAGAACAAATAATCCAATAAAAAATGTGGTGCAGACCTAAACAGAGAACTCTCAACACTGGAATCTAAAATGGCTGAAAGACACTTAAGGAAATGCCCAGCATCCTTAGTCATCAGAGAACTGCAAATCGGAACAACTCTGAGATTTCATTTTATACCTGTAAGAATGGCCAAGATCAAAAACACTGATGACAGCTTATGCTGGAGAAGACGTGGGAGAAAGGGAACACTCTTTCATTGCTAGTGCAATTGCAAACTGGTACAATTACTTTGTTTATCAGTATGACAATTTCTCAGAAAATTAGGAAACAACCTTCCTCAAGACCCAGAAATACCACTTTTGGGTATATATGCAAAGGATGCTCAATTGTACAAGAAGGACATGTGTTCAACTCTGTTCATAGAAACATAATTTGTCATAGCCAGAATCTGGAAACAACCTAAATGTCCCTTGACCGAAGAGTGGCTAAAGAAGATGTGGTACATTTACACAATGGAGTATTATACAGTGGAAAAAATAATGACATCTTGAAATTGTGGACAAATGGATGAATCTAGAAAACATCATATTGAGTGAGGTAACCCAGACCCAGAAAGACAAACATCATATGTACTCAATCATAAGTGGATTTTAGACATAAAGCAAAGAAGAAGCAACCTACAATTCATAATCCCAGAGAACCTAGACAACAAAGAAGACCATAATAGAGACATACATGAATCTAATCTACATGTTAAGTAAAAAAAGGCAAAATCTTCTGAGTAAATTGGGAGCATGGGGACCATGGAAGAGGGTAGAAAGGGAGGGGAAAAAAGGGAAGAGAGTGGAGAAAAATACATAGCTCAATAAAAACAATAAAAATTTAAAAACATAAAAGAAAAGGTAGGTGTCACACCACCGGGCCAGGGTGAGGATGTTCCAAACTCTCAACTGTGAATCTAAGACATAAGATGGAGGTACCTAGAGTCAGAATTCTTATTTCTTAATAGTTTACAGGTGTTTCTTAACTATTCACTTCTACTAAACATTCTTGATTCTCATCTTCTGCAACTCATTATTGGAATCAACTGACATTGTATTTAATAACACGTCCTATTGGTCATTCACCCTTACCTTGTCAATATTTTTTCTGGGGAGGGCAACATGTTTCACTTAGTAACACTCTTAGTTAGGGTCATGAAAGGCTCATGGGGTACTAGAGAGCAGAGCAAATAGTGAAGACAGACAGAGAAATCAATGAAATAAATGTCTCTCCATCTTCATGAGTTTACTGACTTTTCTCTCCATGGGGCCAAGCAAAGAGAGAGTCAGAGACAGATACAATTACAGAAAGACAGAAACATTAGGATGTAACATTTCAACTTGAATCTAGTGAGAGGTTGGTAAACTGAGCCAATATGTAGGAAGCAGTGTACGCCCACTTCCACATGTAAAAGACTTCAGTGGATTTTTCTAATGAGGTTGTTCAGAAATTCCCCCAATAGACAAATATCTTTAAAAATTTTCAATTACATATTTATATTTTATATAATTTAATTATTTATATTTATATATAAGTGGTGTTGATGTCTTAGAAAACATAGTACTTGCATTACACCCAATATGATAACATTTTGAGTTGTACTTATGAAGGTAGGATTTCTGGAGCCTGCTGCCTCTTCCTTTTGCCCAAAGTGTGAAGTGGACAGCCACTATTTTCTCTCTTTGGCGTCAGTATCCTTCCACATGACATTTAGGTAATGAAAACAGTGTCTACACCCCATCTTTAATTCTATAGACTAAGAAATACAAGTATAGAAAGCACCAGGGTTCCCTGTCTCCTCTTACTGCTACCATTCCAGGTTATACCTCTCAACACCGCAGTTTAGGAAGACATGATTACTCTGACTGGATAATTCTGTTTTCTTAAGTTGAGCCCCTTTGGGTTCCTTTGATTTGGGACTCATATGCTTGAGGAGTAAAAGCAAAGGAGAAGAGAATCTCTCTGCATGATAGAGAAACAAAAGAAACTGGAGAGTAAGGCTGAGGGAAGCGGGAACAATAGGAACAAAAAGAGGAGGAAAGAGAAAGCAATCATCAAACACAAACAACAAATACATTACTTTGTTTCAGGACTGTCCTAATTTAGTTCCTATTGTGAGAAACATCACTATAAAAAAGAAAAAAAAAAAACCTAAGGAGGAATGATTTTGTTTGGTTTGTTCATCTCCCTCATAGTTGATCTCCAAGGGAAGTCAGTCCAGAAACCTATGCAATAGCAGAAGCAGGAAATGTATAACACAGCTGTTCAGTGACTTGCCATGCTTACCTTGCTTTCCCGCATCACTGCCAGGGGTAGAACCTCCTATCACCTACAGTGGGCTGGGCCGTCTATTGCAATAATTAATCAAGAAAGTGATCTACCTGCATGGCAATCTGATGGAGACTATTTCCAATCGAAATTCCCTCTTCTCAGGTGACACTAATTTGGGTTAGGTTGACAAAAACTATCTGTGATAAGTAGCCAAGGTTAGGCACTAGTGAGCTCACAAGGTATCTCTTGCAATTTCCATATTTTTATGGACATTGATGACTGCCTTTTGTTCTGTTTGGGTTGATGTTGAACAAAATGCACCTCCTATGGACAAAAAGTTAATAATGATGATGAATATAGAAATATAGATTCCTGGGAATACACAAAAGTTTTTTGGGAGGTAGGCTTTGCAGGTTTTCTTGGAACTTGGAGCTGGTGGTTATCTGAGCAAATTGTACTGAGATATTTAATGTGCAAATACCCTGCAGTCGTCATCTGGGTGGTACCCACTGGCTTTGTATGTTCAGGTTTGGCCTTGGCTCAAGCCCTATGTAAAGGATAGGAAATTATTTCAGAGAAATGCTTTAGCTTCACCTGGAGACCACACTGTGAATGCACAGGAGCCAGTTTCCAGGTATTGATGGCTACAAAATCTCTAAGAGGAACAGCAGGGAAAATACCCATCTATTCAGGATGCTATAACAAATATCACAGATGACTCAACTTATAAACAACAAACCTCAGCTAACACTTGTGTGGGCTGTACTGTACACTACCAAGTTATAAGAAGACAAAATCTATTTCTTTTGAACTTCAATTTTGGAGGATGAAAGTATGATAGAATGGTTTGCTGCATATCAACCATACCAATGGTTTGAATCCTCTCTCTTTCTGTGTGTATCCCTTCCTCCCTCCCTCCCCCCCCTCTCTCTGTGTGTGCATGTGTCGCGCACATTTCCATGTGTGCATGTACAAACAGAGACCAGAGACCAGCTTCAGGCGTCATCCCTCAGAAGCCGTTCATCTTATTTTTGAAATAGGGTCTCACCTCACGTTAATTTGGAACTTAAAATGTAGCCTAGGTTGCTAAGAGAGTGTACTCCAGGAATCTACTTGTCTCTGCCTGTCAACCAGAGCAGGGATTACAAATACACATCAACACACTCATTTAGTTGTGTGCACGTGTACTTGAGATTAAACTCTGGTCCTCAGATTTGCTCAGCACAGGTTTCACCATGTGAGCCATCTCCTTAGGTCTGGATTTGGATTTATCAGCTGTGGTCTTTGATTTTTTTTCAAGAGTTCAGAGGAGAAACGCATGGGGTATTTATAAAGTAATGACAGATGTGACATTAAACCTGTAGTACACCAGTCCTGTCACCAGACAGAAGACTTTTATCTCAAAATTAAACCAGTGAAAACATTCACCAGAAATGACTTTTGACTGACCTTAGCCTCAAATTATTCCTACAAAATGTGGTTTCATTTTTAGCTTGAATGAACACTTACTACATCTTTTTACACACAGGAACTGTTTTTTGGGATGCTATCAAACATCCATGTACACATTTGAAAGTTACAGACCTCTTCTTTGCAAAGGGGAGAACTTTCAAAGAATTTTGCTTCACTTCACACAAGGTTGCTCATCAAATTTATCTTCCTTTGATGTTAGACACTGGGACTTACGTGGCAAGCTGTGCACTGTGACCTTTGCAACACGAGGGGATTTTTTGTCACTCCACAAGAGAACTTTGAGAGATAAAAGCACAAAGGGAAGGGGGCATTTATTAATCATTCCAGCTATGGCCAGCATAGCATCTGGATTCCAGGCTTGCACTGAAGAAAAGCTAGTTAAAGGGATCAGTGAAGGAACAGAGGGACACAGGATGAGGAGGCACTCTGCAGATCCTTTCCAATTTAGAGCCCAGAGCTGTCCTTCAGGAGACCTACTGCAGCGCTCGTATGTCATTAAGGGAACAGCAATGCCTGTGCTTTCACAGCTGGCCAGAGTGTGGCAAGGCTCATGTGGATCCACGGCTCAGATCAAAAGGGAGTGAGAACTTTAAGACACTTCCTCATGACTATTTAGATGGATTAGCTTTTACCTGATCTGAGACATTACACGCTGATGTGGGAGTGTCATATATCAATCTGTTGATTTCATTGGTTCAATAAAGAAACTGCCTGGGCCCTGATAGGACAGAAAATTAGGTAGGCGGAGCAGACAGAAGAGGATGCTGGGAGAGAGAAGCTGAGTGAGGAGTCGCCATGATGCCCGCACTCCAGACAGACGCAGGCTAGAATCTCCCGGGTAAGCACACCTTGGGGTGCTACACACATTATCAGAAATGGGCTAGTCCAGGTGCAAGAGCTAGCCAATAAGAGGCTGGAACTAATGGGCCAGGCAGTGTTTAAAAGATTACAGTTTCCGTGTAATTATTTCGGGGCGTAAGCTGGGCCATGCGGGCGGTTGGGTACAGGGACACAGCTGCACCGCTCCGTATTACTACAACAGATAACATTTGTCCCCAGACCGTTGTGTTTTGGATTAGAGACAGGCTGGGATTCTAATTTTGTTACATCATCATTTGCAGAGCTCTTAGTACACTTGCTCAAGGCTCAGTTTTCTTATCTGTGTTATTATATAAAGGTAGGATATTTTCTCAGGTTTACAAAGAATATACAAGCTATCTCTATATTTTTCACCAGCATTAAACAAATAGTTTCCATTGCTATGAGTGTAGATATTATTTAATGAATGGTGGCCTTAACCAGGCACACATTTGAACAGCTTGGTACTGTTTACTTCAAAGAAAGTAAAATAGCACAGAGAACCCTACATCTAATAAGAATGTGGAATGTGAAACTTCTGGCATTAGAGACTTGCTACTGAGTCAGAGATAATTACTAGCAGGACTGCCTGGAGTATCACTGGCATGACTTCTGATTTTATTTGGGACAAAGGTCTTAGCAATAATTAAGTAGCTGAAGCCCATTAATGGAAACATATCTTGTAGAAAGTGTATGTGTCCCTCATTTCCTTACTTCAAAGTCTAAGCTTTTGGGGGTGCTCCAAAGACCTACAATTTCTGGATCTTCCAGGTGAGCTTTGTTTTAGCTTGAGTGTCACAACATGGATGGCCCAGCATGTGCTCTTTGGATCCTCACTCTGATGTGCTCTGCCTGCCTAGATGGCCTGAGACTTTTGCTAATGTGATTTTCTTTGCTTAGGTTGCAAGAACGGAAGGCTGTTCGGGTTTTATATTTATATAACGTAGCTAGCTAGCCTTCAGTTCTGTTTGTAACACAGAAACACTAAAATGAAACTGTTCGGCAGTATTGCCAATGCAAATAAAATTTGTATGAAATTGTAGGCTCTACATATATTTAAAAGTAGATAAAAATCGAATCTAAATTCCTTTGCCTCATACTTCAGAACAGTATATAGCAACATTTTTCTTTTGCGGAGAATATGATATCTAAAATAAGAAGTCTATGAATTTTAGCTAAGCAAGCCACTGCCATCTTCTTTTTTTACCATGACAAATACAATAATGAAAATACAACTAAGCAAAAGGCATCTCCTTTCTGAAGGTACAGGGAGCCACTTAAACTCCATTTGAAGTTTATAGCTATGAATTCAGATTTACAAGAGTCTTATAGAGAACATGTATCTGTCTACTTTTAGGACAAATAACTGCATTTCAGGTAATTCTATGATGCATGTCTCTCCAAGAAATATGTCACAAAGCCATAGTTTAGCATGGCCATAAATCTGTTATTTTTTTCTTTTCTATGTCATTCAATATACCTGCTGCAATCATACCTGTGTATTCATATTTATGGTATATGAACACTACAAACTGGTTTCTTCATCTGTAGAATGGACACATGATAGATTATAGCTAATAATTTGATATACTCTGACAGCAGACAATCTGGTTCCATTATTTTATCAGCAAGAATCCTTACCACCTCTCCTCTGCCAACACCTGAAATTATAATAGTCAGTCTGGGTCTCTTTTAGTGATGGCAATCTGGATTTTATAGCAATGTCTATAACAGCTTTACTCTCTTTCCTTATTAGTGAATACAGCCACAATCTTGGTTCAAGCCATGAACCATGGTAGACACTTTATCAGCGAACACCCTTCACAGTTTGTGAATAATATTGATGAAAACCCAGGGCAAGGAATTAAAAGCAGCTGATGGTTGTGGATAGAGGGAGAGATAGTATTGAAAAAAACCCCTAATTATTCGTTCAGTATAAAGCAATCAGCCTTGAAACCACATACACACAAACAACCAAGCCAGACTAAGAAGTATGTATTTGTGCATACATACACCCATAAAAACTTATATATATATATATATATATATATATATATAGCAATGATATATATTATACACATTATGGGTGTGAAAATAGTAGTTGGGAAAGAGGAAGACATGAAAATAGCTGGAAAGAGGAAATTTGAGGAACTGGTTATAGAAAAGGAAAGAAAGAAAGTGATGTAATTCTATTTTAATAAAAATATAATAACTATTTGTTAAATTGCAAAAATAACAAAACGAAACAAACAAAACCTTTGGGGAAAGACACAGAGCATCTGTGCTTAGAGGCCTTCAATTCACTCTCTATATCCTGTCTTCAGGTTGTCCTGGCTGGGGCTCTTTTGTACAAACAGCAAGCAGTCAGGTACGCATGTGGAAGTGGCCTGTGATTACGCCGTGAGGAAGACACTGGAACAAGATGGACTTTGTGTTTCTCAGCTCTGGGGAATGAGAACTGTTGTATCTCAACCTCCGCCCTCCCTCCCATTTACCCTGGCTCTAGTTGTGCCCCATTTGGATGTTCCAGTAGCATCTGTTGGCATGAGATATGTACAGCTGTGAAAATAATAAAGAGAAAAACTCATTCTGCATCAGGGGAGAAAACAATGCGTAAGTACATAAGTAGGCACTGAGCCTTAAAATGGAAACATTGCCTTTGCTATCAAACAAGATCGCGGTTTCCCTGGGCGTTCTCCTTGGCTAACAGACTTACTCAAATAGACATTTCCATACTTCCATTTGTGCTTCTCCTATGATTTTGTTTGGGTTACAAGCATGGAACTCTATGTCCAACAACAGATGTTTATTATGACTAAGACTGTTTGGCTAATTGTCCATCCCAAGTTGTCACAGCAAATAATCATTAATGGACAGGGAAGACAAGAATGCTAAGGAATTCTTAGACTTTCAGATCACTCTAAAAGGTACTCTTGTTTCTCCAAGTCCTGCTGCGCCAAGCCCTGGATGTGTACGTGGTGTATGTTTACACTTCAATGATTCAGTTGAAGAGACAATCAAATTATAACAAGGAGCAAAGTTGGAAAGGAAGAAGGGATAAGACATGTATTAAAATCCAAAAACTGTTTAGATGTCATACATGAACTGTTTCCATATCCTAGACTTTCATTGAACCCCTCTAAAAACATAAAGCACCTACTTTTTTACCGGTGACCAATAATGATGACTCTGGATCCAATCTGCAAATCTTTGTATATCCACAGATCCTAGTGACTCAGTGTCAGGAAACATTCTTCTTACTGATAATCCACAGTTTCCAACAGTGTATGCCTGAGCCTCAGGTTCAACTTGTTATTAGGACCTATGGATTTGGGCTACTTGTGTCTGATGCACTTCCAACATTTAAAATTATTTAGTTTTGTGCAGACTAATTGACTTCTTTGAGACCCAGTTTCTCAATCTGGAAAAATGAGGGTAATAATAATATCCACTTGGCAAGTCTCTTGCGATTGACAATTTTTACAATAAAGTTCTCAGAGCTATGTCTGTACATAGCTATTCCTTAGTGCCAATACCTACAGTTAATTTATGCAAGCAAGGTAATTATACAAACATATATTTCCAACATTGTACAACAAACCTCACAACACAATGCAATATCTCTTCTAAAGGACATGTCCCCATGAATCCAGGAGTTTGACTTGCTCAGGCTGGCATATTTAAACTAGTTAAGATCATCTCTGCCTCTTACATTTTTCTTTCTTCCTTTCTTTTTAATAGTCATGCATAGCCTTGTATGTACACACATTTGGGAACAATTTCAGAAGTCAGTGTTCTCCTCTCAGCGATCCTTTGCAGTCGGACCCATTTCTGACTCCTCTTATTCCCATCAAAGGGTCACAGGCCCATTTCTTACTTCTAACAACCACTTTTAGTTCAGACAACATGTTCTCCGAGACACCTTGCTTGATAATTAATAAACACTTCATTTATTTCATTGTATCCTGTAAGAGAGGGATGGTTCATTCTCCTTTGACTGTGTTGACTTTGAGTATTCATTTTTATAAGTGCATGAAGAATATTAAGTGCAGCTTCCTAGATAACTTAACATGGTTCATTTTGTCTTATTAAAAATGATATTTCAGCTGTCTCCAAGAAATGCCTGAGTTCAGCTTCTTTTCTAACCCATTCCCCCAAACTCAACTACAGATATAAGAACCTACCCTCGCTTGATTTCCCAAATACCAGCAAAGATAAACTTTCAAAAATATCAAGTAAAGGGTACAGACAGTCAAGAATCTACACAGGAGCTCTGTTTGCCTCTCCCATGACCTTTAGGTAGGATTACTTCAGCAAGTTTTCTGATGTGTGTGTTTATGTGAGGACAGGATGGCATATATCTTATTTACCCTGGTGCTTCCTAGCATGAGGCCACCTTACTATTAGGATGTAACTAATAAGAAAGTTCCGCTAAATAAATAAAAGTGCTATTTACACATTAAGATGTATAATATATTGAAGTCATTTTTCCCTCCAACTTCTCTCTTTTCTAACTCTTCCTCTTTATAGTTTTTGGAGTGACAATCATTTTATTGAAACATACTCACAGTTTTTTTTTTCCCTTTTAAGGACATCGGTTTGATATGCTAAGAAAAAGATTACATGCTCACAGTTAATAAAATCTAAGAAAAGAATCCCAGTGCTATGCTGAGCTCTCAGTGCTATACCGAGTGCCCTGTGCTATGCTGAGCGCCCTGTGCTATACTGAGCGCCCTGTGCTATGCTGAGTGCCCTGTGCTGTGCTATACTGATCGCCCTGTGCCGTGTTGAGTGCCCTGTGCTGTGCTGAGTGCCCTATGCTATACTGAGCACCCCGTGCTATGCTGAGCGCCCTGTGCTGTGCTATACTGATCGCCCTGTGCTGTGCTGAGCGCCCTGTGCTATGCTGAGTGCCCTGTGTTATGCTGAGCGCCCTGTGCTATACTGAGCGCCCTGTGCTATTCTGATTGCCCTGTGCTATGCTGAGCGCCCTGTGCTATGCTGAGTGCGTACTTTATTTCAGCTCCTCATGCTCTGTGGCAGGTACCCAGCTCCCTAAGGCAAGCTCAGGAAGGTGAACAGCATGTCCTGTCAGCAATCCCTGGAGATGTTAAGGACATGTATAACCTACCATTTTAAAAATGTACAAAGATGCTGAGCAGTAGATTCGATCTATCAGAACAACCAGAGCACTCAATCACTAAAGTATCCTTTTTAATTTTCTGGATATTTTTGTAATCCCCAATTTAAGTAAATAAATTGCAGTATTTTCCTGATGCTCTGCATTACAGCTTTCATTATCATTGATGCTCTTATTATAGCTTTCAGAAATAATGTTTGCAAAGAGCAAATGGGAATAAAACCAATTATTTCCCTAATGAAATGGTAACCAAGTACGTCTATAACAGAACTGTCTAAACGCTGTAATAGAGTGTCCCATCTAAGTGTCTTCCATTCTTCTTTCCCACTCTGCATTCATTCCCTGAACCATAACTAAGAACATACTCATCCAAACGAAGGAATGACAGAACTAGGAAGCCCTTGTGTCAGCAAGCTTAACATAGCTCACTGTACACCCCACATTTCTATAAAATACATGCTGTCTCAGAATTCTGAGACCAGGCTTTGTGCTGTTGTGTGTGTACTGTTTTTTTTTCTTTTTCTGAACTGAATGCAAATGCATGGGGGAGAGAACTAAAAGTATGTCCCTCACTCCTTTAGAAATAAAATAGTCTAAAACACATAGAATTGAGATCACCGTGTACTGTTTTTTTTTTTTCTCCCAGCCTTCCTACCCCAGAGGTGGTTAATTGTCATTTTGCAAACCAACACTCTGGTTTGAGCTCTCAAATTAACTGGTCATGAAAGGAATTGATGAATAAATATATAACATTTCTCATGGGAGAATTAAGTCCTAGTTTGTTTATTCCCCCTAGAAAGACAGAGAGGATCTCACTAGTGCAATGGCAATTCCCTAAACAAATGATCACCTGGGCCTTTCCCAGGCATTGTGACCTCATCAGTCCCTGATTTTTCACTTGATGCATGTTGGCCATTGAGTATTTACTGAGGTATGTGTATGCAGCTGAGTGTGATATCCTTGCCCACTGGCTGGTCTTCTTGTTTCAGGAGAGACGTGCTGTCTCCTAGCTATGCGATAACTCTGCTTTTCCATATAAATACTTACTTTGTAGCTATTTGGTGCTGCAGTCTATTCTAAACAATTTCTCTATATAGCAGTTTGTTTAATGCCTGTGATGAGGGTTTATTCTCTTTATCAAATCAGTGATAAGGATAAGCCACAGAGTTTCACCTTAACCAAAGCCACAGTTCTTAGAATCAGGATTTATTACAAGATTCCATCCACATGCCCTATGTTGTAAACTGAAACATTCATGAGGATTTTAGCTTTTACTAATGTGTCCGACAGGTACTGACCTTAGGGTTTTGGAAGGAATATTTGATTTAATGTTGGAAATACTTATGCCAGATAAGAATAACCATACCTACCAATGGGAGAGGGAAACTGAGGCACTGATGAGGTAAGGAAACATTGGTAAGTTATCATAGCAGGTCAGTAAAGGAAAGTGTCTGGGCTCCGAAGTGTGCTTAACAGCACTGTGGTTCTTCAGTGTTCAATGGTTTGGACCCTCAACACCTGGGCCTAGTAATCACTTTAAGACATTTCTATAGTTTTACTTTTTAATACTTTGTTTAGCAGAAATGCATAAATATGTAAGACTACAGTTTGCTAATTAGATGTGTGAATTGGTCACTGGGAACCTTCGTTGATGTAAATATGTTTCCTTTTCAGGATAAAATAAAACAATTATAATCATGGTAATTATGGTAACACTAATTAATATTGAAATTCAATCTTCTAATTTAGAGAGTTATTTTAAATATCAAAATACTAAGCGGACACTTTATAAAAATAGATTTCTAAAATACGCAAATGTCAAATACGTGAGGAATTGGAAACTTAGTTAAAAAATAAAAGAGTGAACCAGATTAAAAGCCATTAGTTCACATGCATCGCTTACATTGCAAATAATTTCAACTGAAATTTTATAGCAACTTAGTGCCACAGAGAATCTGATTATATCTGTAGTAAGAGCTGCTTTTTAGTTAGCCCTTGGCTGCCTTCTGACAACCAGAATTTCAAAAGTTTGTAAACTAATGGAAGCTGAATGAGATCAACCTACACCACCTCTTTAACCACTTGGTTGAGGCCTTCCTTTTAGACATCTAGAATTTGGGTCCGTTACTGTGTGACCACTATAAATAAAACCATGGCTACTGAATCATGATTGCATTTCTGTGGGCTCAGGGTGTAGCTGAGTGCTGGAGTGTTTGCCTTGGAAGTGTGAGAACCTTGATTCTCTTTTTAGATGGAACAAACAAGAGGTCTAACGCGCTTTCTTGGGATCAACATAAAAAATGTGTCATTACTCAGTACTGAGTGCAGTCTGCAAGCAGACTTGAGAATGATGTCTTGTGAGATCCCATCAGCTGAGAACTCACTGAGACATGTCCTCAGGGTAAGGCCAACTCCAAAAAGCCTTGAGGGAGCCTGGAAACTTCCTGGGTCAAGCAGCTCCTTCCCCAGCTGTCCAGTGGATTACAGTGGGAAAACCTATGAAAGCAAAGCAGGTAACATACTTCCACAGAGAACAAGGTCCGGTCTTAAGAACACTGTGCTGGCAGTGGGACCATACCTCTACAACTTGACACCAATTCTGTGGAGCAGTAATAATTACCCCAAGGAGGGAGAAAGGCAGAAAATGACGAATGTGTATCTCTAATACACCAAGACATCATGACATTATCCTCGATTTATCTGATGATGGCCCAATTTGGCTCCTTTGTCTGACTTTGAAAACTCAGGATCAAAACCACATTGCAACACATTGTAGAGAAACAGAAACATTTAGACTTACAATGACTGTATTTGTAACGTTCATACCACATCTACTACTATTTAGCATTTTTCTTTACTTGGTTTCCTAGGAAGCCTGTGTGTGTGTGTGGGGGGGGGACAACATGATGTTTCCAGGCAATAAACATGCTTGCCTACTGTCCTGTATTGCCTTGATGCCATGCTTAGGGCACACAGTGCTATGGCTGCTGAGTTTCTGAAGTATTTGTGAAATCTATTTTGGAATGAAATGACTAATGGTTATGAAGGTGACTCACAAGAACACATGCTAGACAGGAAGTCTGTTTTAACCCCTCTGAGCTATTTCAAGCAACTTTATTGTGTTGTAGTACCCCATTTTGATGAGAAGAATAAATTACGTTCATAGGTGCAAGAAATACATGGTTTTGTTCAGGCTAAATTGTTCATAAGTCCTGGCCCAGGAGCTGCATCCTTAAAATATAATAACTTATAAAACCACTTTTGAACACCCTGAGAGATTGGTGAGACAGAGGTAGCGGGACTAGAATAAATGTTCCTCACAATCATGACACATCTGAGAGTGTAGTATCTTAAATCACCACGTACTTCTGAAAAATACTCAGGCAAAAACAAACAAAAACCCAAACAAAAAACGCTCTATCCCTTTCTGTGACTTTCTTTGAGCTCAGGATCCCATTTCATTCAGTTCTGCATCCATGCAGAACTCTTGGGGATCAAGTAGAGTTCAGTAAACACTTCATTCAAATGCATCTGCAATATCACAGCCCTTGGGAGTTTTTTTTTTCAAAATTAAAACAAGATCTGTTCTTCTGAATGTTCATGCCCAGAGTGCACGAGTGTGAACATGATTGAAAAGTTAGCCAGAAGGACCGAGAGAGGGAGTGAACACGTGTGTGTTAGAGCAGACTAGTCTGTCACAATAAAAGACTTACATATTTATAGGCAAATAAATTTACAAGCATCCACTTCATATAACATGTTTTATTTTGCATTTTCTACCTTGCACTAACTCTTCCTATGCCAACAAAATGTCATTCAATGCTTTATTTTATCAAGAGCTATTTCTTTTACATTCTGCAGTAATTATAATATTTACAGATCTCAATATAATGAAAGCCCATAGAAGTTGAGTTTTTAAACATTGATATGGATGCTGAGATTCACAGAAATTAAATGTCTCTCTGAAGATTTCATCTGTCATAGGTTCTGTGCTAAGGACACTCAGAGTACCAACTATGGAAAGTTTGAAAAGCCTGCTCAAAAATCTTCCCACAGAAGATAATATCAAATATTGCTCTCACATGAACAGAATTATTAAGATGCGTGTTAACCTGCTTGTGAAAACTCCCAATTTACTAAGGACTTCTGCATATAAGAAGGTATGAACTGATTTGAAAACGGGGACTTATAATTTCCCCAAACCAGGAAGGCTGCACCCATCTACCACATAAATGAATTCCCACAGGGTAAAGTTGTATCATCACAGCTTTCTACGGCAAGAAAATACAGCTATGTATCAAATCAAAGAAGAGAGTCATCATATGTCCAAGTGTGCTTGCCTTTTTGTTCAAGCAGAAATGGCTCCTTCTGTGTGTTTATCACTTCCCTGTGCCTTTGACACTGCATAAAATATTTGGTTAATAGTTCCTTCACAATCTGTTAGGTTCTGCACCTTACAAGCTAAACCACAGAATAGCCCATGTTCTGCCAAAAAAAGTTTTTAAAATATCCTGACACAAAGGATGATTGGCATAAAACCAAACACTTTTAGGCTCATCTGCTGTCATGGTGTATCCCTGTTGCCCACTTTATCTTAATAGCCTATTACTTAGCACCACGAATCATAAACAGCTAGTTGTTTTTATGTTTATTTATTGGAGACTTGGCATGGACTCTTTAGGTGATGGGACATTGTAGATACTGAGGTATATGTTGATCAAATCTATAAACATATAAATAGCATTAAATACTTGCTAATCAGTGAGAAAACTGTATTGAGGTACCCCAGAACATCAGTAATTAAGTATTTGAACAGCTGGTAATATCAATAGAGAAAAACATAAATTGTAATTAGTGGGAGTGTACAGATCAGAATTCCCTATGTAAATTACACCCACTACTCCCTCCCCTAGTGTACCTGCTTCCAGGATGGAGAGTATTGATCTGAATGTAGGGTTCCCAAAATGACCGATAAAGTAGGTTTAAGTGTTTATGGCTGGTTTGATAATGAAGAGGAGATTTGGAGTCCACACAGGAAAAAAGAAAACATTCATTGTGCATATTCTCTATTTCTATTTTAGACGCCAAGGATTCTAGGGACGACTAGATCCCTCTTCACACTTTAGGGCAGTGCTTGTCAACCTTCCTAATTCCGTGACCTTTAAATTACTTCTCCACGTTGTGGTGACCCCCAACCATAAAATTAGTTCTTTGCTACCTCGGCACTGTGATGTGCTGCTGTTATGAACTGTAGTATAAATATCTGACAGGTTGAGGACCACTAGCGAAAGTGAGGGATGAATGAGAGGTCAAGCAAAATGTGCCTCTCAGCGGGAGTCGTTAGGGAACCTTGGCGAGGGGGGGGGGTGATTTAAAGGTAAACACTGCTTTTCAGTTTGGACAGAGCAGTACCTACTTGAACCAAATTCTAGTCCTCCTATTTGGTCTCTTATTATTTCCGTATGTCCTGGTCTTAAAACTCATCACATCATGCTTCAGTTCTGTCCTCTATCACTTTATCAATGGAGGCTGGGCATCATTTTTAGCCAAGGAGATACAGAGAGGGTCCAAAATATAAATACACTTAAAAGAGAACACACAGAGAAAAGACAACAGATAGGTACAAGGAGATAAGCCTCATGTGTATTAAATACACTGCTTTACCAAAGCATGAACACAAGACTACATCACCTAATAATTGTTTTCTATTTTTAACCTACCTTATCTGTGTGGCGCCATTCTTTATTGTTGGAGTCATTGAAATTATGACCTGTCATTCAGTTTCTGTCTACAGTTATAATCAAGCTCCACTCACGTATTTACCTGCCAATGTCCTGTCCCAATTTTCCGAAGACCTCTACTGGTTCTAATCTGCCTGCCTTGGCTCTCAGATCCCTCATTTCCATCACATCACGTGCGTAATGAGAATACCGTGACAGAGGAACTCAGCTGTTCCCAATGACTTTCTGTCTTTCTCTGCATGATTCACCATGAGTTATGACGCTATGGTTATGTATTCTTTTTATGTGGAGTAAGGGAGTTTGAAGACAAAACCATAACTTTGAGTAACGAAAACAGGAAGGTATTTGGGTAGGTCTAATTCCGTCAAACAAGACTAGTCTATGCAAAGGAGATTTTTTTTTCTTTGATTGGTAACAGAAGGGAAAGTTGAAGAGAAGTCTAAGAAGTCTGCTTCTGAGGGCCACTGTGCCACTGCTGCCGTTGGATTGAAGTGGAGCACAGGGGGAATAAAGTGGCCTCTGCTCAATAAAATGGGAACAGGTAGAAAGAGTAAAACACTATCAGGCACCAGGGAAATGAGGCTCACGCTTTCGGTTATGGAGAATTGGGAGAGAATATAATAGATACGGTTTCTAGCTGCTAGGTTTGTGGCCATTTGTAAGTCAGCATTAGAAAAGAAATTCATTACTGTAATAAATAATTGCCTTCTATCAAAAACTATAATGTACTTGGTTATCATTCAACAAAATGATATTAAATAGCTGGATTAGGGCAAAAACTTGTGTTCTACCTTTGTGGCCTAGATTGTGGAAAACTGGAATATCAATATTGTAGTGTTTATTTTGAGGATATAATGGTATCCTGTGATAGGAAACAGACGATCCATTGATCTGTAACCAGAAGCCTGCCCTACAGAGAAGGCTATGTAGTTTGTGCTATAGTTTGGTTCATTCCTAAGTCTTTTTTGGGGGACCATCTCTGAAAATGTTAGTGATTTTCCCAGTAAAAAGAGGATAGAATTTGTCTCCATCATAATAAAGAATGTGATGGCAAGGCTCCTCTGCTCTTGGTGATTGATTTTGACTACTATTTCGGTTCTCAGTAGTCCCCATTGTCAGTTTAGGGATATTTTAGGGATCTAGTGAGATGACTCAGTAGCGAAGAGCACTTACCATGCAGAAGACCTGGATTAAGTTCCCACTACCCACATTTGGCAGCTCTTAACCTAATAGTAACTACAGCTCAATGGGGGTCTCACTTGCCTGGCTTCTTAGGGAATCTACATTTACAGGCAATTAGATACCTATCAACACACACACACACACACACACACACACATTAAACTTAATAAAATAAATTTTAAAAAAGAATGTTTCTAATGTATTTTCAGTATAGATAACCAAAAGTACATGAATTCTAAGTTTTTTATAGGTATCCCTATTAAACAGTAGTTAAAACTCAAATAATATTGCACTGATGATATTTAGTTATTTTAAACATAGAAAAATAAAGAAGTTCACACAGCTATATTTAATAAGAAGATCATTGTCCATTAAATATAACCTGATTACTCCTCCTGATTCTTCCCCACCAGCACAGGCATTTAATAACAATCAATATCAATAAAATAATAAGCAAATCACAATAGGACAAAACAAACAAAGGAAAAAAGAGACAAAAACACAAGAAACACAGGTAGACACAAACACACGCTCACATTCATACACACAGGAAACTTATAAGAATAAAATCTGAAACCATTCTATACAAGCAAACAAATCTACTTTGAATTTAAAAAGATAAGGTGTGGATGAAGAAAAATGAATTACAGCATTTGACAGCTCCAACATGAGTGCCCGAGGGAGCTACAACCAGCGTGAGTGGGTGATGAAGCAAGCGTGCCTAGAGAGGTTAGGGACAAAGACACAGGAGCTCTCCCCACCATTCTCACGGCTGACTCCAGTCAATTCTGTGTTCCTGTACTCAGCTGTTCTGCGTTTGCACTCACGCTCTGTCTCCTTTATGCACATTATGTCTATCAGTTTTATACTTTACCTACTGATCTTGAGCCATCCTTTATATGTCCTTTGTTAAGGAGGAATAATAAAATTTAAGATTCATGGCACAGTCATTTAAAATGATAAAAAAGATTATTGTCGCCTACCTTTAGTTTTTCAAATTCTTAGGTCTCGTAATTACCAGGTTCTGTAGAATGAGTTACATATGAGCTCTTAAAGAGCTTCTAAGAACTCAAGATTATATATTCATCATTCATCAATCTGATCATTCATTCAACATCAACATGTTGCAACATTCTTGAGGCAATTTCAGGTGTTAGCGTCTTTAAGGGTAATTCAGAGTTGTCCTTCTAACCTCGCATCAGAGACACACATGTTTGGCATGGGGTGTCAGAAGTTCCACCATGAGAACGAGTAAGGCAGTATGCATCGAGAGCCGTGTGAAAGGATCCTTGTAGAAGCACACTGTCTACACATTGAAGAACAAGCAGATTTCAGAAGGAGACTACCCCACACCGATGCCCGGAGGGTAATCAAGCCAAGCACCTTGGAAGAAGTGTTACCGCCTTTGGTTTGTAAACTTAAGAAAGCTTCGAGTCAGACAACAGAAAAACCACCAGAGATTTGCTAAAACTGACCTTCTGATAATTGTAAGAGAAACTAAGTACCATGTGTCCCTTTTCTTCCCTACCTCACTTCAGTTTCTATCAGCCAAACTCAATCTAAGCCTCTTAGCCCACAGACGCTCCCTCTTGGCAACTTCCTTTACCCATGTGGTTTTCTGAGTGGCAATGTGACAGAGGGAACAAGAACAAAGCCCAGAAGATCACACAAGAAAGTAGTTCAGTTTTGCTGCCAAAGCTTGGTGTTAAACCTTCCAGGTGGTCTCCAATACCCAGCTGCTCAAGGGAGGGTGACCCACCATCTGCCTCTTGGAATGTTCCAGCTTTATCACTGAGAGCTCTACATCTCAAGAAATGCTTTTCCAGGATGCAAAAAAAGCTATCGTAGTATTCAATGTTGGGTGAAGGAAATAAAGGGGGAAGAGACACATGGATGAACGCGCGTGCGCGCGAGCACACACACACACGCACACAATAAAATGTAAACAGCAAAATGCATCTATCAGCGGTCACATATGTAATTGCTGATGCAGAGTATTTACTGACAATATTCGAGCTATGATTTTTCAAAGCAAATTGCTTCGTTGTGCTGTGTATGTGTCTTCTGTGTGTAAAGGCCGCACACTGCTACCCTGTGTGTGAACAGTTGGTCTCTGCCCGTCTGCGGATTTGTTGTGTGCTTTATGTGGCAATGGTGTTAATTTCATGGTTACCATTCTTTGCTTTTCTAAAGCTCAATAATGAAGCTGAAAATGATTAAAATATCAATGTTAGTTTGACATGGACACTGTATTCTTCTCACGGTTGACTGAAGGACACGTATGACTATATTGTAGATGCACATGTTTCCAAAAAGGTATACTTAATGTTATTTTTTTTAAAAAAAAAACAGAACTTGTCACAGTGGAAAAAGAAGAAAATTTATGAGACTGTATCTCATGAGATGTCGATGAGACAGGCACCTAGGCCTCAAATAATAAAGTTATTTATTTTTATTTTATTTTTTTACCACCTCAAAGACGGGAGTATTCATAGAAAATAGCAGCTATTAAATTAGCTGGGCAATTCTATATGAATGAAGACACTTTGCTTTTCCTTAGCTTTGTGACTGCTTATTAACTGGGTAAAGTTACATTTCTTGGATTCAACACTGAGGCTAGATTACCCCATGACGAAGAAAAGGGAACATTTTTGACAACTGATGTGATGTCCATCACACTTCCGTCCTACTCCATCAGATCTTATCATTTTGTATTGAATCATCAACACAGCACAAGACTCCTGACCTGGGAAGTACTCTCAGTTCAAACCTATGCCTCCCAATTATCCTATTCATGAACAGGAAAATTTTCATGAAGCTTTAGAAACCATAAAAACCTAAGATTATTGATAACCCTTCTAAATATAAACTAGACCTCAATCTGCATTTTCAGCACTATGTGTAAATATAAACTTGGGGAGACTTACTTAATTTGTAGATTTCATGTCTTGTAAACCTGTTTCCAAAAAGAAATTAAATGTTTTGTTTGCCTGAGAAATTGCAGCTTTCCATGATGGAAAGACATCATCTCCCTAGACACGAGCCTTCAAGACTGCAATCACATCTACCATAGCAAAGACCTCACAACACTGGCCTGCATTATTTTCAAATTCTGAGACAAGAGTGTACTCTTTTATAATATGGAAATGCAGTAGATTTAAAGGTGAGAAAGACATTATAGTAAAAATAGAACATTCTACATTTGTTCTCCGAAGCTGAACACCTCTGAAGACACAGCAAAACATGTGGGAAAGTATGAACTTGCTCTACCCGCTGTCTCTGATGTTGTATTCAGGTTGCAAAAAAAACTCATACACTGAAAAATAACTCATAGTTTGGAAATAACGCTGCTGCAAAACTATAAAAAAATAGAGAAGGCACCCGAGAAGAGCAGTGGAGTGAATAGTTTTCAATCTCTTTGCTGGATGCATAACTTATTTAGAATTCAACTTCACTTTCATACGTTCAAATTACCTCTGTGCCTAAAACCATTTTTTCTTGAGAAAGAAACATTTAATTTAGGATGGCATCCGATGCGTATTTTAGAATGATGAATACTTTTAGATAAGAATGGCAACATGACTAGTGTATGAATGCAGAATTCTTGTTTGAAGAGCAGTTTACCGAAACACGTCTGTAGGTAGGGAGTAGATTCACTGTGGGATTCTTAAACATCCAGGAGTAGAATGCTCACAAGCCTATTACAAGCAATTAAAATTCCAGAAATACCATTCGCACTTGCTTTTGATCCAAGGTCTCTCTTTATAGCCTAGCCTGGCTTTAAACTCGCTTGTGTTTGTTTATTTAGATGGTTTTTGGGGTGTTTGTGATGAAACCCATGGCCTCATCCATGCTACCTAGCACTGTATTACATTAAGATTCTCAACTGCTTTTTCCCCAAAAGGGGGTCGGCTTAAATGGCGTCCCAGTGTAAAGGCACCTGGCAAGGCAGCATGGCGAAGGCCCTAAAGGAAAGAATGGTGCTCTGAAGGTCAAAGGTCGTTTTTAAATGTGTGATTGGGAAGGAAATTTTAAAAATAAATACATCCTATTGAACTACGAAAAAAAACCCAACATCTTTTCTAGAACATGGGCGCATACCTCTTTCATTTATCATATTGGAGTTCAACTACTATGTATTTCATAAACCTTTCAAAAATGTTTCCTCTTTTTAATTAGAAATCCTGTGTTTTACACATTTTAAGAATATGCTATGTAGACAACAGAATTTAAAATTCAAATATATTGATAAAAGTAATTAAATAAGCTGATAAGAAAAAGGAAACATTAAATTCTGATCTCTTTTCTCACGCAGAGTGTTTGGTTAATTACCACTAAGTGTTGCATGTTACTATTCCTGCTTGGCATTGCACTTAAACAATAGCTTCAACTGAGATGAATCATCAATATGGGCAAGGCATAATTCCAGATAAACACACTATTTTTCATATTTTTTGTTGAACCAATCACGTCTATGTGTATACTTATGCATTGATTTACCATCATCATGATTTGTCTTTAGTGTCAGTTTGGAATGACTGTCTCCTGGGTGAACTTTAAATATTCACTTTCATAAAACTCATCTCCCCAACTCTGCATTAAAGGTTCCCAGACCTATCCTGCCAGATGGAGTGGGAATTAAGCCTGGACCTTGGTTTGGAAAGCACCAAAGGGATTTGAGAATGCAACCTGCTTTGTGTTCATCAGTGGTGTTCCTCTGAAAAGAATTATCAGTGCTCTTTCAGCCTCAGATTCAGGAATATAGTATCTCAGAGCCTACTGGAAAATGCAGAGTTTATACTTGACTCTCAGTTTCTCCTTGTTGAGGATTTGCAGTCTCCTTTTGCCTGGTGAGGGAGCAGTCTGTTACATGATGTGCAAAGCCACAGAAGGATCTGGACCTTAGTAGCACTGACCACCAGTTCCCTGTATGTGGACTGTGATTTGAACTGCTTACCATCAGTAGAACTACAGGGAAGTAGATTTTGAGAACTGTTTTCCTCAACTGTGAAATGCAGACAATACTGAACTCAAAGTTTTCACCAGACTAGAGACTGTAGAGCCATTCGTTAAATTCCAGCCACAAAAATCAAAGACACTGGAGTTTGTTCTTTACCTTTCAGACTTCATAGTAAGTAGAAGTATCTCCCCTCCCCCATGGGAAATGCATAGGCCTGGATTGGGAGTATATGGAAAGAGATAATATTGTCTGACTGTCTATGCCTCTCTTACTTTTTATCTTACCTTGAGCTTTCTGAGCCCTGATTTCAAACAAACTTACATGGGAATTTTATTAATATCTACTTCTCAGAGCCCCTTTGAACCCATATAATGGAGTACATGAAAAAGGTCTTGATAAATATTAAAATCCTAGGGAAATTCTTTTGTGAATTAAAAAGTACTGCCAGTAACTATAGCCCCAACTCACATGTATTGGGAATAAAATATATTATGAAGTTATAAAATTTGACGGTAAAGAAAGTTTTTCCAGAAATTGGATTGGTCTAGGTATTTGTTTTATACTTCTTGTGCAATATTGAACTTAGCCGAGAAGAGCGAAAACTGTTCATAGCTGTGCCTGACGGAGTCCAGTGTGAGAAGGAAGAATTCCATCAGTCTCCCAAGGACTGATTGGTAATGCTCATTGTGGCTGCACTTCAATAAATACTCCATGCTGACTCAACACTAATGAATCAACATTGTGAACAGCAGCTTACCCATCAGCCACATGTATTCAGATTTTTAAACTTCACATATAGAATGCTCACAACTGGATTAACAGTGAAAAAGTTGACATGCTACACCACTGCAAAGGCGAATTCAGATTTGACGTTTCAAAATATCTAGGTTTCAATTGTTTTATATTGTA
This sequence comes from Microtus obscurus, assembly GCA_963919715.1. Classification (NCBI taxonomy): domain Eukaryota; kingdom Metazoa; phylum Chordata; class Mammalia; order Rodentia; family Cricetidae; genus Microtus; species Microtus obscurus. Next base: position 26,412,445 of record CAWTZC010002521.1, read on the forward strand.
TTATTAGTTAGACAAAAATATTATCATGGTGTTTTGAAAATTAAGGGTCTACTAGAAGCCAACCGTATGCCAGAAAGCATAAATTTACATTTGAGGGGTTTTTTTGTTTGTTTGTTTTTGTGATTGGTGATTTTTGGTTTAATCAAAGTTTTACCTCTGTGAAAAATTATTATATTATAGTATAGGAAACTTTTTTATAAATGTTTTCAAAGTACATGCATATTCTTCTGTGTGGTGGTGTGTATGAACATCACACCTACAGTTTCCTCTGTGTGACTGAAAGATAGAAACATCCACTCTCAGAAAATACGCAAGGGAGCAGAGACACTGGCAATGGGTGAGAAAGCCATTCATGTCTATTGGAACATCTTTTTACAAGGGTGGATGAGAACCTTGATGTTGTTTCTGAATTGGAACTGTGCAGGTACATCAAAACCATAAAGGCAACATTTAAAGGCTGAACCAAACAACAAGATCCATAAGCCCTATGTTAAATAATCAAAGAACTAACTGATTAGATGGCAAACTAGAATTCTCTAAAAGAAATATTTGAATTGCATGTCTTGAAATTTGGGTCCGTAAGAGAGGGTACCAAACCTTAGAGCATATATTCTGAGTTAGAACACTGTTTTACATAGAAGTAGATGGGTTGTCTAGTTCCTTGTATTTTTGCCCAAAAGTACCAGATAAAAGCTACTTAAGAAACAAGGGCTTCCGAATTGGGAGGGCAGCCAGGAGGGTAGTAGCTCCTTTGTCTAGGTGGCCTGCCTGCCCTGCGGCAGCGAGGTCGGCCCTTTGTTCGCGAGACACCCAAGCAGCACGGAGACCAGATCCCGGTACCAGAAGAGACATCACCAGGGTGGGTGAGTTTCTGACTGCGGCAGCAGCCCGGGACAGGGAACTCAGACGTTCCTCAATCCTCCTGCACTCCTTGGTCAGTCTGCAGGGGCTATACTGCCTGATACTTCCTCTCTATTCATATCCCACCCAGCTTGCATCCACGACCCTCCCCCACCTCCTCTGACCCCCCGCCCCGCCTTGAACCACACAACAGCTCCCAGCTCAGCCTGTTTGGGCGCTGGGACAGGGTCCGAATTGGGAGGGCAGCCAGGAGGGTAGTAGCTCCTTTGTCTAGGTGGCCTGCCTGCCCTGCGGCAGCGAGGTCGGCCCTTTGCTCGCGAGACACCCAAGCAGCAGGGAGATCAGATCCGGGTGCCAGGAGAGACATCACTGGGCAGATCAAGCTCAGCAGGACGGACCTTGCTTCCACACTGAAGAGATACACCCAGAGGCTCAGTCACAGCAAAAACTGGACCAAGACACCAGGCCTCTCTTGGCTTCATTTGAAAGAGGAGATGGGAAGGCGCCAATGCAAGAATTCCTCCAACAACCTGAAAGGCAACATGACATCACCAGAACCCAGGGATCCCGAAATAAGAAGAATTGTACACCCTACTCCAGAAGAAGTAGAAGAAATCGACCCAAAAGTGAATTTTTTGAAAATAATAGAAGACCTTAAACAGGAGGTGAAAAACTGCCATAAACAATTAGAGATTACAAACAAAAAGGTAGAGGAAATGAATAAATCGCTCAAAGATACCCAAGAAAACCAAGAGAAACAAGAAAATGCAATCAAACAGGTAAGGGAAATGGTTCAAGACCTGAAGAACGAAATGGAAGTAATGAAGAAAACACAAACCGAGGGAAGGTTGGAGATGGAAAATCTGGGTAAACGAACAGGAACTACAGAGACAAGTACTACCAACAGATTACAAGAGTTAGAAGAAAGAATGTCAGACACTGAAGATACCATAGAGAAAATTAACACACTGATCAAAGAAAACAGCAAAACCAACAAATTCTCATCACAAAACATTCAGGAAATATGGGACACAATAAAAAGACCAAACCTAAGAATAATTGGGATACAAGAAGGAGAAGAAGTACAGCTCAATGGTTCAGAAAATATATTTAATAAAATTATAGAAGAAAACTTTCCCAGCCTAAAGAAAGATATTCCTTTGAAGGTTCAAGAAGCATACAGAACACCAAATAGACTGGACCAGAAAAAAAACATCTCCTCGCCACATAATAATCAGAACACAAAACATCCAGAATAAAGAAAGAATATTAAGAGCTGCAAAGGAAAAAGGTCAAGTTACTTATAAAGGTAAACCTATCAGACTTACTCCTGACTACTCTATGGAAACCATGAAAGCCAGAAGGTCCTGGATAGATGTACTGCAGAAGCTAAGAGAACATGGATGCAAGCCCAGACTACTATACCCAGCCAAGCTTTCGTTCACTATAAATGGAGAAAACAAAATTTTCCAGGATAAAAACAAATTTAAACAATACGTAGCCACAAATCCAGCCTTACAGAAAGTAATAGAAGGAAAATCACAAACCAAGGAGACCAACAATGACCACAATAACTCAAACTTCTAGACACCCTTTACCAGCGCAACTAAAAGAAAGCAAACACACAAACCCTATGACTAAAAAAGTGACCAGAGTTAGCAACCACTGGTCATTAATATCCCTTAATGTCAATGGACTCAACTCACCTATAAAAAGACACAGGCTAAGAGATTGGATACGCAAACAGGATCCAACATTCTGCTGTTTACAAGAAACACACCTCAACCACAAAGATAGGCACCTACTTAGAGTAAAGGGATGGGAAAAGGTTTATCAAGCAAATGGACCTAAGAAACAAGCAGGTGTGGCCATACTAATTTCTAACAAAGTTGACTTCAAACTTAAATCAATCAGAAGAGATGGAGAGGGATATTTTATACTCATAACAGGAACAATTGATCAGGATGAGGTCTCAATCCTGAATATCTATGCCCCTAATATAAAAGCACCCACATATGTAAAAGAAACATTACTAAAACTCAAAGACGCCATCAAACCGCACACACTAATAGTGGGAGATCTCAACACGCCTCTTTCACCAATGGACAGGTCAATCAGACAGAAACCTAACAGAGAAATAAGAGAATTAATGGAGGTATTGAACCAAATGGACTTAACAGACATCTATAGAACATTCCACCCAAATAGGAAAGAATATACCTTCTTCTCTGCAGCTCATGGAACCTTCTCGAAAATTGACCACATCCTCGGTAACAAAGCAAACTTCCACAGTTACAAAAAAATATCCATAACCACCTGTGTCTTATCAGATCACCACGGACTAAAGTTAGAATTCAACAACAATGCTACCCCCAGAAAGCCTGCAAACTCATGGAAACTGAATAGTCAACTATTGACCCACACCTGGATTAAAGAAGAAATAAAGAAAGAAATTAAAGTCTTCCTTGAATTCAATGAAAATAAAGAATCAACATACTCAAACTTATGGGACACTTTGAAAGCAGTCCTAAGGGGAAAGTTCATAGCCCTTAGTGCCCACTTAAAGAAAACAGAGAAAGCATACATTGGAGACTTAACAGCCCACCTGAAAGCTCTAGAAAAAAAAGAAGCAGACTCACCTAGGAGGAGTAGAAGACTGGAAATAGTCAAACTGAGGGCTGAAATCAACAAAATAGAAACACAGAAAACAATCCAAAGAATCAATGAAACAAAAAGCTGGTTCCTGGAGAAAATCAGCAAAATTGATAAACCCCTATCCAAACTAATCAAACGGCAGAGAGAGAATCTGCAAATTAATAAGATCAGAAATGAAAAGGGGGACATAACCACAGACATAGAGGAAATTCAGAGAATCATTAGATCTTACTACAAAAGCCTGTATGCCACAAAACTGGAAAATGTAAAAGAAATGGACACTTTTTTTAGATAAATACCATATACCAAAGTTAAATCAGGACCAGGTGAGCAATCTAAATAGACCTGTCAGTCGCGAAGAATTAGAAGCTGTTATCAAAAACCTCCCTACCAAAAAAAGCCCAGGACCAGACGGTTTCAATGCGGAATTCTACCAGAATTTCCAAGAAGACCTAATACCTATACTCCTTAAGGTATTTCACAATATAGAAACAGAAGAGTCATTGCCAAATTCCTTTTATGAAGCTACCATCACTCTGATACCAAAACCACACAAAGACTCAACCAAGAAAGAGAATTACAGGCCAATCTCACTCATGAACATCGACGCAAAAATTCTCAACAAAATATTGGCTAACCGTATCCAAGAACACATTAGAAAAATTATCCATTATGATCAAGTAGGCTTCATCCCAGAGATGCAAGGCTGGTTCAACATACGAAAATCTATCAATGTAATCCATCATATAAATAAACTGAAAGAAAAAAACCATATGATCATTTCATTAGATGCTGAAAAAGCTTTTGACAAAATTCAACATCCCTTTATGATAAAAGTCTTGGAGAGATTAGGGATACAAGGGTCATACTTAAATATAATAAAAGCTATTTACAGCAAACCGACAGCTAACATCAAATTAAACGGAGAGAAACTCAAAGCCATCCCACTTAAATCAGGAACACGACAAGGCTGTCCACTCTCTCCATACCTCTTCAATATAGTGCTTGAAGTTTTAGCAATAGCAATAAGACAACATAAGGGGATCAAGGGGATTCGAATTGGAAAGGAAGAAGTTAAACTTTCGTTATTTGCAGATGATATGATAGTCTACATAAGCGACCCCAAAAACTCCACCAAAGAACTCCTACAGCTGATAAACACCTTTAGTAATGTGGCCGGATACAAGATCAACTCCAAAAAATCAGTCGCCCTCCTATACACAAAGGATATGGAAGCAGAGAGGGAAATCAGAGAAGCATCACCTTTCACGATAGCCACAAACAGCATAAAATATCTCGGGGTAACTCTAACCAAAGAAGTGAAGGATCTATTTGACAAGAACTTTAAGGCATTGAAGAAAGAAATTGAAGAGGATACCAGAAAATGGAAGGATCTCCCTTGCTCTTGGATTGGGAGGATCAACATAGTAAAAATGGCAATCCTACCAAAGGCAATTTATAGATTCAATGCAATCCCCATCAAGATACCATTAAAATTCTTCACTGATCTTGAAAGGACAATAATCAACTTTATATGGAATAACAAAAAACCCAGGATAGCCAAAACAATCTTGTACAATAAAGGTACTTCTGGAGGCATTACCATCCCTGACTTTAAACTCTACTATAGAGCTACAGTAATGAAAACAGTGTGGTATTGGCATAAAAATAGAGAAGTCGACCAATGGAATCGTGTAGAAGACCCGGATCTTAACCCACAAACCTATGAACACCTCATTTTCGATAAAGGTGCTAAAAGTATACAATGGAAGAAAGAAAGCATCTTCAACAAATGGTGCTGGCACAACTGGATGTCAACCTGTAGAAGAAAGAAAATTGACCCATATCTATCACCATGCACAAAACTCAAGTCCAAATGGATCAAAGACCTCAATATCAATCTGAACACACTGAACCTGATAGAAGAGAAAGTGGGAAGTACCCTACAACAGATGGGCACAGGCGATCGCTTCCTAGGTATAACCCCAGCAGCACAGTCATTAAGGGCAACATTGAATAAATGGGACCTACTGAAACTGAGAAGCTTCTGTAAAGCAAAAGACACTGTCACTAAGACAAAAAGGGAACCCACTGACTGGGAGAAGATCTTCACCAACCCCGCAACAGACAAAGGTCTGATCTCCAAAATATATAAAGAACTCAAGAAACTAGACTTTAAAATGCTAATTAACCCAATTAAAAAATGGGGCACTGATCTGAAGAGAGAATTCTCAACAGAAGAAGTTCAAATGGCCAAAAGGCACTTAAGGTCATGCTCAGCCTCCTTAGTGATCAGGGAAATGCAAATCAAAACAACATTGAGATATCACCTTACACCTGCCAGAATGGCTAAAATCAAAAACACTAATGATAGCCTTTGCTGGAGAGGCTGTGGAGAAAGGGGTACCCTCATCCATTGCTGGTGGGAATGCAAACTTGTGCAACCACTTTGGAAAGCAGTGTGGCGGTTTCTCAGGAAAATTGGGATCAACCTACCCATGGACCCAGCAATGCCACTCTTGGGAATATACCCACGAGATGCCCGATCATATGACAAGGACATTTGTTCAACTATGTTCATAGCAGCATTATTTGTAATAGCCGGAACCTGGAAACAACCTAGATGCCCTTCAATGGAAGAATGGATGAAGAAAGTATGGAATATATATACATTAGAATACTACTCAGCGGTAAAAAACAATGACTTCGCGAATTTTGCATGCAAATGGATGGAAATAGAAAACACTATCCTGAGTGAGGTAACCCAGACCCAAAAGGATGAACATGGGATGTACTCACTCATAATTGGTTTCTAGAGATAAATAAAGGTCAGTGAGTCTATAATTTGATATCCTAAAGAAACTAAATAAGAAGGTGAACCGAAAGAAAAACATATAGCTATCCTCCTGGTTATGGGAAGTAGACCAGATTGCCGGGCAAAAATTTGGGATCTTGGGGGTGTGGTGGGAGGGGGGGGTGAGGGGAGAAGGGGAGAGAAATGTGAGAAGGGGAGGATGGGGGGAACCTGGGGAAACGGGATGTTTGGGATAAAGGAAGGTTGGTTAGGGGAGCAGAGAAGCACACATCTTAATTAAGGGAGCCATCTTAGAATAGAAAAAAAAAATAAAATAAAAAAAAAACAGTTTCCAATAGAGAGAGCTTAAAGCTGCCTAACAGGTACTCAAACAGGTAAAATATAAATCAACAGGTAAAGTATACAATAATCAACAAACACAGCATATTAATTATAATGCAGCTATGGCAAGTGTGCATATTAAATATAAAACTTATTCTACAACATTTTTATAAAAAAATGCTGTTTATGGCAAAATCTTCTCAAGTTTTGCCAATTAAGATATTAAACTCTTAATTTAAACCAGTAGCCTGTCTGGTACAAAAGGGCAGGATAAAAGCTAAAAAATGGCTTGATCCCCAGATGATTATTGCTACAATTCACACAACTGTATTTTGCTAATGTTATAGCAAAAAAAAAATCCCTTAAAGGATTTTATGTTAAATTTTACAAATGGCTCTTCCAATGGAGGAACTGCATATATGGCTAATAATAATAAAAAAAATATTATGGAGCATAATAAGGCTCCTTGTAAGCAGCTTATGAAACTTGCAAGTAGATCCAGATGCAAACGGATCTGACATGATAACACCAAGCTGACCTTTGCTAGGGCAAGGTGGAAAAGCCCTTGCAATGCATTATGAAAAAACCCGACCTATATATATTTGGGGTCGAGGATATGTGTATGCTTTTTTCACAGAAAGAAAATAAAAGCTGGGCCTGATGTCGAGGCTGCGCTGCGGACACAGAGGAGCCCCTGAGGCGATTGCAGAGAGGTCCTTAGTCTGGCTTTTCCTGCCCCCAAGGAGAGGAGTCCCTGATAACAGAACCTGCTGCTCCACTCTACAGGGTGTCAATTCTGCCTCCTGAGTCCAGGGAGACCCGGCTGAGATAATGCCAGGATGTGCTTCAGATAGCTGAATCCAGCTCACCTCACCCAGGAATCCCACCGGCCCTGAAGCACAAGTGCTAAACTGCTTCTGCAGCTTGAACTCTGGTCTGCTTTGGAGCTGAGATGCAGACTGGACATCAGACTGTTTTAATCTCTGGGACACAGAACTCATTTTAATTAAAATACTAACCTCTTCACTTAAGAAGGGGAAAGATTGGGGTTCCTGTGACTGTTGCTCAGAGTCCGGAAATGGTGGTATTTGACAACAATGTATGTCATTGTACTCTTACTGAAATTGATCTAATGATATTTGTAACTGCTTATAGATGTTGGGAAAGGTTTGACACATGCTGTAAAGTGTTTGGGTTTAATGCATATGTTAAGAATTTTAGATTTTGATCCCTTTTTCACCTCCCTAATTGATGGCAGGCAAGCACACGTAACTTTTTGTGGAGTAGGCATTTAGGAAGGAGGACATACTATGGGCCAGACTAAAAGGTGAATACTGGGTTTGGAAGGTGCCCCTTTCTTCTTGTCTGGAGATGGAGTTATTGGTGCCAAAATTATATCATATCTTTTGTTTAAGGAGCACCTCACAGATTTTTCATTAATGATAGATACAGGGGCCCAATGACGGGAGTTAGTGTGGATCCTCACCTAAATTTCAAACCATACAGAGGCCGTACAGGCCGGCTCAACATGGCATGGTTTTTAGGTACGAGGGCGCTCTCCACATAGCCTAAGACAGGGTGCCCTGTGATCTGCTTACTTTAATCCTACTAGATACCTTTTATTTGAGAAGCTCCAAGAAACTAATGCTACTCATAAGGCACCCCTCTGTTCCCAGGAGAGGTAAATTGCTTCACCAGTCGAGAGGAGGGTCTCTCCTTGTCCCAGTCCCTTCTCCTTTAGATCTGACACCATGGTTGACTCTGTCTTGGTGCCCTCCACCTATAACTACTTGCCTTTATATAAGAAAGGAGGAATATGTTGGGAGCCGTTTCCCCCCCTAAAGATTGTTACAGAAACCATCACCTTGGGGAGCCTGCAGGGAACCCCAAACCCATAATTATGTTAAGAATAGTCCTATTGGCAAAACCTGCCCCACACCCAATTAGCTATTCGCTAATTGCTAACGAACCTAATCTGATAGCGGAACTGCCTTAAATTCCAGCTATCCAGGGAACTAGGTGTGGCAACTCCTGACTTCTTGGCCTACCTGACCGGATGTAGGTTACGTGACTGGGACCACGCGGCCAGATTCCATGCTCCTGTGCCCTGCTCCCCAAGCCCTCATTCAGGGGGTATATAAGTTGTTACCCTGTCCCTAATAAACGGAGGCTTTGACAAAAAAAAAAAAAAAAAAAAAAAAGAAACCAATGGAAACATATAAAGCTAAATGTACTCTTTTCTAAGTATATTTCAACAACAGTGCAGTTTTCTTTCTCATTTTCTGTTCATTTGTTCATCATTAAATAAAAGTATATTATTTTGGAAAAAAAAAAAAAAGAAAAGCAGGCTGAGCAATTCATTATGAACAAGCCAGTCTGCAGCACCTTTCCAGGACCTGCCTCCAGGGTCCTGCCCTGCTTCTTTCAGTGACGGACTGCAAGGTAGGAGTTAAAGCCAAATAAACTTTCTTCCCCAGCTTAAAAAAAAAAAAAAGAAACAAGGGCTTGAAAAAAAAAGGAAAGAAACAGGGTTTGTTTTTACTTATGCTTTGAGGTTATAACAGTCCAAGGTGGAAGGCATGGCAGAGGGCCGATTACATTTCCTTTTTAGTCTGGGAGGCTAGTTCATGGGCTGGTACTGACCCAAGTTATGGCGGATCTTTCTATTACAGTTGATACCCTCTAAGAACATGTGACGATAAGCCTTACTAATTACCTTAAAAAATTCTTAAAGCAATCAAACTGACAATTAAGATTAACCTTCAAGATACTCATTTTAAAACCTTGCTAAGAATGGAAAAGTCTTGGGACATCAATGGTCCCTAAGGAAAGAGACAAGAATGAACTTCTACAGACCAAATCCCATCAACTATTGTTTTAGGCGAGCACGGCTAAGGGCTCATCTGCTCGTTCCACTGAGAACACTCTGGTGTCTTTGCTGAAGGAGGGGTTAAGAAGAGACCCAGCTGTATCAAGGAGGCATTCTTTCAAGTTACAGGGGGAATTTGTTCCTGAAATTAATGCCTGCAAATGCCTATAATTTCTGTCACTGTTTTCAAGCTCCATTCACCTGGGGGACCATTCTTTGTACACATGTAAAGTCATATCTGCCATGTCTCTCCAGAAGGAGCAATGTCCATCTGAAGAACAGATGTTTTACACTCTCAGTCTCCTTTTGGTACACTGTGAGATAGGTGGATATAGAGAATAGGAAATTAGTCTGTGGTATAAAATACACACGCAGGGCCAAGGTTGTATTGGCAAATTATTTGTTACATTAAGCTGTGTTGAAAACATAAAGAACTCTTTGTTGTGGCAGAGAATCCTCAGTGGTGAAACTGAATTGCCAGCGGCTAAGAAAACACTGGTTTGTGGATTTATACTTAGCGTGTGTCTGCCCCACAGTGACTATTTAACTGCTGTACTAAATGACTGTATAAGAATCCACTGGAAATGCTCACACTAGGTAGCTAGCTAGATTTTACAGTAGGACGGTTGTTGGGGATGGACCTACCCTCATCAAGAGCAGCTTGTAAAACTACAAACTGGAACTGCAAGACTCTGATTACAGGTCAGATGAATGGGATCTGTGTTTCTACCCCGGGCTCCGCGTAGACACAGGACATCCTCCAAAACCTAAAGGGTCATGAATAGATAAGTATAAATATTATAGAACTGCTATCTAGCTGGAGGCCTTCTGGGAAGGAACAAAAGCATATTATCGTTCCCACGCATATGAGTTAATCTAAATGGATATGTTAGTCCCAGTCGGTAAACAGCCTTCAGGCAAAGGTGTCTATACAGGGTACTTGAATATAATGTCTGTCTGACATATAGGTCATGCAATAAAATCTTTGGCCATTTCATATTCTTACCTCCTGAGAGTGCTTAACTTTACTCCATAGTAAACCCTGCCCATCTCTATGGCTGGTATGTCTCATCTGAAAACCAGGATGCTAAAGGAGTCCAGGGACCTCAGTGACACTTAGACATCATTCTGTTATGATTCCATGTTCATTTGGTCTGATTCTTTAACATCACCACAGGGAGGCCCATTTTTTTCAAACCTCTCCTAATTTAATTTAAATTTTTCCCCACTGGGAAGTAAAGCAAATCAATGGTCTCTATGCATTAATTGCTTGGTCATAAATTGTAAAACTTAGCACAGAGGATAAATACATCATGTTGCAAAAAATGGTGGAGAAATAGATAGGTGTCTATTTTGTTTTGCATTAGTTCATATGTTCCTAAAAACAATTATTGTATTGCTAGCCTTGACTTATCTCTTGAAAATTAAGAGTCTTGGCTTCAAAATAGCTTGTTCAAGTTGCTGAGGTAGTGGTTTGATAATTTATCTTGGGTCACTGAACCCGTAACCTACATTTACATTAGTTAGTGTCTTCTATAGTGAGTTATGAAACTAAATTAGAATGTGTGATTAAGTTAAAAACTAAACACGAAATATTGCCAATTATGTCCAATCCTCATGGACTACTTTGCAAAATAAAGCAAAAGTCATGGAAAAATTTTTGATGAAGTAGAAATCAACAAAATTTACACAGAAAAAGGAAAAAAAGTTCTTAAGAGTTTAGTTATAATTACATTATCACACAGAAAGAAATGAATATCTAATAAATAAGAGGATAATGATATCTCCTTAAGGTTTGAATAGTATATAATAATATAAATAACGAAGCTTCTTACTAAATCTTAATGTATATCTTTCTATGTTGCCTTTAAGCTTTACTACTTGTGCAATATTCCATGGACTATGGAAACACTGGGTTTCATTAAAATTTACATTTTGTGCTAATATATAGCCTCTATCTAGAATCACAGAAGCCCTGGTTGGTCTAAAAGAGTACTTCATCTACACTGTTTTAGTTGCTTGCTAGTTTCTGTCATAAAAGACCTGACCCAAGACACCCACGGATTGATGGGTTTATTATGGCTCATACCTCAGTCTTCCAGTCTATCATGCAGGAGAAGATGATGACAGAGGCTAGAGACAGTTGATCTCCCATCAGCTGGAGTCAGGAATCAGGGCAATTGCTGATGCTCAGCTCATTTTCTCATTATTTATTTAGGACCTGTCTTAGTTACTGTTCTACTGACATGATGAAACATCACGGCCCACAGCCACTGTCACTTTTAGAATGGAAGCATTTGATTTGCGGCTTGCTCACAGTTTTATAGGGTTACCCTAGGACCATGGTGGGGTGTATGATGGCAGGCAAGAAGGCATGGCCTTGGGGCAGCAGCTGAGAGCTCACATCTAACCTGTAAGTCACAGGCACAGAGTAAGACAGAGTCTGGCATGAGCTTTTGATACTTTAAATCCAATTCCCACACCCCCAGTGACCCATTTTCTCCAACAAGACCTTGCCTCCCAATCCTTCCTAAACAGTTCCTCTCACTGGGGACCCAATTCCCAAGCATGTGACCCTGAGGTGGGCATTCTCATTCAAACTACCAAAGAATCCTATCTGATTGATGCCATTCACAGTTAAGGTGACTCTTCCCATCTTAATTAGCCTAAATAGGCAACTCTCAGGGAGATGCCTGGAGGCTGGTCTCCTAGGAGATTCTAGATCCTGTCAGTGTGACTATCAATATTAAGTACAATTCATACTAATGAAATTTCTCTTAATAAAATCATTAACTGCGTGTCACTAAGATTATTTTTTGTGGTGTTTGTGACCTCAAAGTTTACAACTCAGCTATGTTGATGAACTGAAGCAATACTTCAGTAGATGTCAAGATGGACAGCAGTATTCCATTTTAAACTCTCCACATGTGATAATCATTGTACAATCTAATCACAGATCAAATTCTATGAATTTCTGAAACGTATTCTCCACAGCCTGTTTAATGTGACCTTCGATCTAACTGAATAAGCTATGCAAAATATTGAACAACAACAAAAATTAACCCAAAGCAAAGAGACCAAAAGTTTACTTAGACCATATGTCTTTTCTCTTGATTAAATGATTTGTTTCCATATGGCACCCCTAATCTTTTAACCACTCACACAGAAATCTCCACTGAATGTCTACAATATACTGAGTATTGAAGAAATAATAAAAATCAGATTATAGCTTGCCTCCCTTCATTGAGTGTCCAGTCACAGCAGAAAAATAACCTTCAAATACTGATTTTTCTTATCATCTTTCTATTCTTTCCCTGTCTAATCTTCTATTCAAATGTTTAACACTTTCTGGAATCATATAGTCAGACAACATGAGGTAAACAGTATAGCTTTCAAAACCCTTAGTCCCTCAATAAGAATGGAGAGACAGTACTGTGCCTAAGCATCTATCTTACTGATCCCTATAGAATTGGATAGACCATGGCCAACTCCTACAAAAAGCCTTTTTAACAGTTTCAATGCTGCCTCAATGTTTTTTCTCTCTCTATTGAGAATTCACATAAAACATAACCTCTACTATGCCATCCCTTTGGACCCCATTCATAAATTCTCTTCTTATCCAGAATCACATCCAAAGATGTTGCTGTGTTTTATAAGGTTTTCTTGCTCTCTTCAGGTTAGCAGGAGAAGGTTATCGGACCAAGCCACTTCTTATTAGAAAAAGTAAAGATAGAGGGGGGAAATGCCTTTAACTGAGGTCATATCCTTAAACAGGGATCTTCTTTCGGTAGCTGAAAAACAACTTTAGATACACAGGCATGAAAGGCAACAGGAGGCACTTTTTAACTTCTGATTCTAATCTGTGAATATCGTCTCCAGCAGACAATCCAAAGGAAACAACTTTTAGGCTGAGAATTTAATGCCCTGATTTAGAGATTAGGTCAAGTTTAGGCTGTTACAGATTGCTCACAAACATTGTTTGTTATATTGCCGTGGTGAAATGTTTTTCCTCATGGTTCTCTGTACTAAAAGACAGCCATGACTGTATATTTGCCCTGAGATGTTTTCTTACTGTTGCCCAGCTGATGGCAAAAGTCTGTTAACTGATACCTACACTGTGTTTGGGAGAGCAAGGCACAGATAAGACAGACCCTCCCCCTCTAATGGACACACCCCTTTATAGGGCAAAGTCAGAGTTTGCAATCTCACTGATATAACGTGTGCAATACAAATGCTGACAAGTTAGAAATAAATTTAAGAATTATTAGTCAAGCCACTTGCCTTTATTTGGTTTCATCATATGGGAAGAAATGTTGGGAGAATTTGATGTCTTACCTAAAGTTCTCAAATTTGTGATGGCGCTTTCTACTCAATGAAGGTCACTGATTTCCTGAGAAGGGTGACAAGTGCTTCCTAGCAGTCCTATGACTTCAAAGGCCTTTGTTGCCATCCTACACATAGACACATCCCACCACAGGTTAACTAAGATACAAACCATCAGCTCGCGTATGAACAGAAACCGGAGGAAGTTTTCTCCCACTGGAATCGGAAAGGAAACTGATAGGAGATGCATACACCTGAATTCTGGATGAACTCCTGGTTTCTCTAAGAGTACTTCATCCTTGTCATTTTAAAGACACAGGCTTTTTCACAGTTGTTTAATTTAGTTTGATCTTGGTCTTTAAAACAAAACCAAGTCTCATGTCGAAGGTTTTAAAATTCAATTTCTCACTTTATATGCAGGAAATCAAGGTGGCAGTGCTCTTTGCTCTGGCTGCTTGACCCTTGTTCAGAATTACTCCTCAATAGGAGGGGGAAGCTATAAAAAATTATCTGCAAACCTTCCATCTGTTCAAAATACACAAAGAATGTTGGTCAAGGTCTTAGCTAATCCTCAGAACAACCCTGTCATACGTCACGGTTACAGCTGAGGGTTTAAATACAAGGAGGTGACTATATTGAATCTAGTGACAGAACTAGAGAGGGCATGACCCAGGTGACAAATCACATATTCTTTCTCTACTTCTCAAGGCCAGCAGAGCTCAAGTCAGACACGGGCTGCCAACTCCAACTCCATTCTTTGGCATTTCACTTGAAGAAATATCTTCATGTACAACTTAGCTTCACGAGTGAGTCTTCCAATACAGAATGAATTTCTGGGAATCCTATCCCACCTCCTGGTGCTCAAGCCTCAGTGGTCTCCGAGCAAAGGACACAGATGCAGGCTGGCCCAGAGATAAGCCCCAGTCAGTTCCAGGATGGGGGAACTGATAGCATTTGAGTTATCAACCGATTCCAGGCTGAAGACCTCACATAGGTCCTTACTCAAAGCGTGTCAAATCCTTGGCTAAAGGATTTAAATGTTTTTTCTTCCTGCAGGGCCTTACCGAGATTTTACTGGCCTAAACTTTACATCCTGCGTCTTTTTTTTTAATTCTTATCTTAAGAGATGGATGTGCGTGGCTTTGAAGATACTTTGAAGATAACTAACAGCAATAAAAATAGAAGTTCTAGCAAAGATTTTCTTACGTACTACCACTTAGTATGTATAGTGTATATGCTTCATGTGAAAGTATGTAACTAGAATTTTCTATATGTACTTATAAAATACCTCCATTATGATATATTTGCTTCACATGGTAATACAGAGATGAAAACAATTAAAACTGCAGTGATTTATTGTTCATTATGTACCTGTCTGATTCTGTTAATTCAGTGAAAATTCTGTAAACCAAGAAACAATGGATACCAAGAAAAAAATGCACTGATGGGGTGATGAACTCTGAAGCTCCCATCTCTGAATTAAGATCAACTTGCTCTCTTTTATCTCATCCTGCACTTCATGCCTTCATTTACGAAGTTGGAGAAGTGGTGTTTCCAAATGTTAAACTCGGCTCTTCCCATTTTACACCGGAGGAACTGGGAACACGGCACTACTGTTAATGAAGAAGAGCAGGACAGAGTTGTTTTCTTGTGAAAAAACCCTGGATGCCAGACCCCTGGACTGGAGCCTCAAGTCATCTGTCTAAAGATACCCTGCAGAGACATGGCAGCTGATATTGCAGCATGAACACACTGTGGCCCTGTTAAAAAATAAAGTATAAGGCAAAAATACCAAGCATGAGGCAGGCAACATCCGCGTTCACAAAATGTGTGGAGCAATTCTGAACCAGGTTCAAGCAGTCAGAGCAAAGAGCACTGCCACCTTGATTTCCAGGGTATAAATGAGAAATTAGGTTTTAAAACCTTCGACGTGAGACCTGGTTCCGTTTTAAAGACCAAGATAAAACTAAATTAAACAATTGTGAAAAAAATCTGTGTCTTTAAAACGTGTATGCATCTCCTATCAGTTTCCTTTCCTATTCTGATGGGAGAAAACTCCCTCCCGTTTCTGTTCATACACTAGCTGATGGTTTGTGTCTTAGCTATCCTGTGTCTGCTCTGAATATCCATTCTCAACCTCTCTTCCCTGGAATATCAGAACAGCGATCCTCGGCAAAGTTCCTAGAACACTAGCTTCTCTTGGCACAGACACATCGGTGTACACTCACGGAGGATGTGTGCTATAACAGTAGCACAGGAATTTTTCAACCTTTCATCTGATTAGCCATTAATTTGCTCCTCATTATAAACACACCAAGAGCTTTTGAAGCTGAGTATTGTGATACTGACACACATGATTTCAGCCTTGGGAGTACTTCTAGCCTGTTTAGCCTTATAGCCTGAGAAATGAACAGAGCACACTAGAATCCAGGAGAGCTATGGTGGCAGAATACAAGGATGCTTGGGAAAATGTCTGGTAAAGGATGGAGAACAGGGATGACATAAAATAAAAAAAGAAATATAAAAACCTTTTTTAAAAAGATCATTCTGTTGTTTTTATAATTTGTAATTATAATTTTTTGAGATTATAATTACACTATTTTCACTTTCATTTTCCTCTCCTCAAGCCCTCTCACAAACCCCTCCTTTGCTAATTTTCAAATTCATGGCTTTTAAAAAAATTACTTGATGTCTTACACACACACACACACACACACACACACACACACACACACACACACACACACACACACATACACACCACATCTTGGACTACTTATCTGTACAATTGTATGCACACTACCTGTGTGCCTGTGTCTCCATGGAGCCCAGAAATGGGGTTAGACAAACTAGAACTGGAGTTTCAGACAGTTGTGAGTCACCATGTGGGTGCAGGGAACTGAACTCTGCCCTGTGTAAGAGCAATCTGTGCCATGAACCACAGGGCTATCTCACCAACCCCAGGAAAATTTCTTGAAAGAAGTTATTTCAAACTTACATAGTGCAGAAATGATCTCTCAACAAACATTTTATGAGCTCTGGAAATACTCCATGGGACTCCATCAAGATGATTAGGAGATCATAGTCAACAAAAGATGAATATTCATGCTCTGTTGAAATGAGTTTCATATATGGAAATACAAAAGAGAAATGAAAATAAATAATTCGATAGTCTGTTAGTAAATCATGTTATTAATGAAAGAAAATGAAGAGCTATGGGACATTAGAATGGATACAGTGGGCGTGGTCAGGATCTCAATGGTCAGTGACTTTTGCTAAAGTAACATAGTTGGAAGAAAAAAAAGTGGCATGCAGGGCTAGACAGGAAACCAGGCAGATGATAATCATTAAAAGTGTGGGACACTGAAGTCCAAAGAATATGTCAATCAAAGCCAATAAGGAGTCTCTGGACTTCCATCAAGAGTATTTCAGGAGAGGTTAATGCAAGGCTTAGGGGCATAAATTTAAGGAAAATGTGTAAGAAAATCACAGGATGGGTGCCCAGGGCCCAAAACAGTGTTACCTCATGACTGCCCTTTTAAAGACAAGGGTAACTAGCCAGTATTCTGAGAGGAAAGGCTTTGATGCAAGGACTAGTAATAAATGATACAAATATGGAGTAAGCCAGTCCTTTGCAGTTCCATAGGCAACAGACAGTGGAATTCCTATCTGGAACTTACTCTCTACCCCCCTTTCAATATCAGGCCATAGGCAACAGACAGAGGAATTCCTATCTGGAACTTACTCTCTATCCTCCTTTTAATATCAGGCTGCTGCTCTTCAGAAATGAAATCCCTCTGACCGGCAGAGCCCATGAAAACCATGGCGACATGATAGATTTTTGCAGGGACATACTGAAGAAGATAGTCTAAAGGGAAGCCCGGAAGAGTTGAACATTACGTACAAGGGACACATATGTGTTTAATATGCTTAAGAAAATGCTTATTCCAATAAACAAAGAAGGAATGCCATCCTACCTTAGTACTTTTCCTCACTGATATACCGAAGCACATAACTTAAAATATCTAAGGGTATAAGGATTTGTTTTGCTTTATGATTTATAAAGATCTAACAGTGGGAGTGTAAGGCAGCTGGACACACTGTGTCCACACTCAGGCATCCGAAAGAGAAGCATGTTGACACTTGGGGTGCTTTTCTGTATCGTCCCTTAAAAATATGATTTTCACTGCTGATGAAAATTATTGAAGTAGGATTGAGTAGGAAATAACAAAGATTTGCTAAGACTGTGAATGAATCAATGCTTTGGGAACAACAGCAATATCACAGTTCTGCTTCGAAAACTGAAGTGAAAGGCTGAAATACGTCCTGTTTCTAACTGCACTCAACTGCCAATATTTCTACTGTGAAGGTTTGAACTCCTCTGTATCTTTGCTGCCTTACTCTCAGAAGGACCAACCTTCAGCAGGAGTTTAGAATTTAGTTAATACAAGGACACCCAAGAGTGGTGGTGTGGTCTGGGTAAACCCTCCCTCCTGCAAGGACTAAATGAACAGTATCTAAATTATAGAAGAAAGACCAATAATTGAATCTGAAACCAAGGACATGTTGGCTTTACAAGCTGTGTTTCACTTGTAACTGACAGGACCCATATTTACTTAAACAAATCAGAGTATCTAGCTATTGCTGTGGCATCAGAGCCATAACATAGGTGAAAACAAATGGACTTTGACAGGACACAGATGAATCTCCTCTTCCTGAACCAGACTCTGACAACAAACAGAGGTAAGACAATGAAAAGTGCCGGAGTCAAATGTCAGAGTAGATCAGAGCACAAAGCTATTTTGTTTTGTTTGAAATCCATGGAAATATGACGTGCGTTGACTTTTTGGTCATATTTCCCATTCTGAACTCTTTAGCTTAGCTTCTTTTCCACCATACGCCTTAGAGAATTCTATAAAAAGCACTTTAAAATGCCTGTCAAGACTACCGTCATCATTCCCAGTCCTTCGTCAAAGGTGAGTAATGAATTTACACAAATGATTGAAGGAGAAACTCAGCATGCCAGTATACCACATCTGTCAGACAACCACAGTATCGACAAAAGACCGTGTACCTGCTTCTCAGTCTGAGCCTGGATCTTTTATCCTCATGACAAAGCCCACCAGGGGTGTGACTGGCTGGAAATCTGCCGAACATTTTATGAATGTTGATCCAGAAGAAGTTCAGACGGTGTTCAGAGTTCTGACTGAGAAACGTTTCTTACTGACTACTTCAATTAGGAGGTATGGTAGCCCCTTGAATTAAAAGGCAAACACCATCCATGCCGTTTATGGAGAAATCAGATGACAGATTGAAATATAACATGGACGTACTGAATAAGAGATTATTAGCGAGGAAAAGGACAGGACTCCCCTATTAAATGTATGTGGGGACTGGGAAGATAATGCCAGCATCTGGCTGGTCCCTGTGATTTTGACTTGTGGGGAGTGCCAGTAGCCGCATATGGACCACACAGGGAACAGATGTTTTCCTGTGGATTTTCAGAATAGGATTTTGAAAGGCTGTGGACCAGAGTGAAAGGGCTGATGTAGTGTGAAATTAGAGTTGTAAGTGATTAACAAAATGGAAAGTTTCTGCCCTGTAACTGTTCAATGACCTTGTGAGAGTCTATATTCCATGGTGATATGCAAATATTAACAGCTTACAAGTAGTTAAGCATATCAGATAGACTTTCCATATAAAGCCATACAAATTCGATTTCACGCAGCACGTACAAGGTGGTCTAGCATTACTAATGCTGCTATTTACCATCCAACTATAGCTTCTTTCCCGTTTGAGAATCTGTCTCATGTTGTCTGACTCTTGGAGAAAGGAGACTGAAACCCTGTCTCCTGACACTTGACTCAGAGTGCAGTGACATTGGTCTAGAAGGCAAAAATGATTCTTTGTGGGATGAAAATTTGGCATCAGGAAACTCACAGTGTGAAGGAATTTTAAGACCATCTAATCCTATTATTTATTCACCATTTAAGACTATTTTATAGAAATACTGTTTAACCAAATTATGTCAGGGGATTGGGCAATAACATACTAAGACCACAGTTCAGGGTATACTTGGAACACAGTGGGAGAGAACATACATATCATGAACACCTTCAGGAAACTTGGGTAAGAGAACACAAAGCCGATGCTCCTGTGGTTTCGATATTGGTTCTTGGGATGGTGATATCAGGAAGTGGCATGTAGTTTTTAAGAACTGAACCTAGTGAGATTTCCTTTGGACTTCTCAAGAATGCCATTTAAAAGGAAATATGGGATCTCAGTTGTTCTTCGGATTCCTGTTTTCCAAATGGTCACCCCTCCCACATGTGCTCTTGTGATGATATCAGCCTTAAGTTTCCTTATCAGAGTCAAGTCCATGCTGGCTCCATGCCACGCAATCTACAGACTTGTGAATATGCAAAATAAACCTTCTTTGAAAAAGTAAGTTTGCCCAACTCAGATATTTTGTTAGAGTATTCAAAAGCAGACAAATAGAAACATTTAAACCAATAAAATATTAATAAGCTCAGAGAATAAAAATGTTCTGAAAAAGTAAATTGAAGTATATTTAAACTAACTCTCTAAATGTGTTTGCAATCCCTACCACTGAAATATTTACATACACCAGAGAAGACAGCAGCACAACTAATGCTATCTAAGTATGTGGCTCGGCCTTGTTCTGTGAGAGGAAATCGTACACTACAAAAGTGTATGGGGAAGGGAACCATAAAATGCATGTTATTCCTTTACCATCCAGTAACATTTGTGTAACAACAGTGCAGAAATATTAGCCCATGCACATGGAAACAGTGTATTGATTACCACTACGCCTGTTATTCATGAGCAGAGTAGATGCTCTGTATTATAGCTGGTTGAATAAAAAATAACACGATGAAACAACAATAAATATGTTCATTGTTTAAACAAGTCTAGAAAGCAAAAGCATTTACATTTTACTGATGAGAGAATTGGATCTTGAAAAGTGATTTGACTAAAAATACAGAGTAGTGGCAGACGGAATGAAGACTCCAGAGCAGGAATAGCCTCTTCATCTATGATATGCATTACCCAGTGATATAGGAAGAGGGTACGGAGAAGCAAGGCTTTCATAAAAGCATCACCTTGTATCCCTTGGCTTAACTTTTATTTGGAAATTATTTCTTCTAGCTTTAAAGCTAATGTCTGTAGACCATCAGTTTAAAGCTGGGGCCCTGCCGGATCTGATCATTTTGCCTACACCTTAACTCATCTTCTATCTACTCATTCTCATAAGCTTCTCCTCGTGGAATTCTTCCCTGCCTCCATGTAATTTAGTTTGCCTTGTTTTCCCCATTCTGTGGATACTGAGCATTGTATCCTAACACATACAATGATTTCCACCCTTCTTTGCTTTATTTATTAAGGGGAGGGGGATGGATGAGTTGGAATTTGTATACCTCAGAACAAGTTCAATCCTGTGACCTCCTACTTCCAGTTTTCTACAAACCATGCCTATAGCTTATGATATCATTATATATTATGATATACATTATATATATATTATGATAACATTATGATATCAAGTTAATTCCTATATTCATCAATCTGCCACCAAGACATTTAGTGATTAGAAGACTGTGTATTTTGGGACATTCCTACGGGTTCCCAACATAGCAAAAGGAGTGGTATAGAATGCTTCATGATAATATCTAATGAATGGGTGCTGGATTCTGGGCTATTTGTGTAAGAAAGTCTGAAATGCTGCTGAGGATGAGCTCCCAGGAGGAGGGTCAGGATCACGGATGACTCAAGATTATCAGGGCTCTACCAATCAACAGGATTAAGAGAGAAACACGGTGCAGGGGTAAGGTGCTTCTGGTTAGTCAAAATGCATTACAACCTAATCAAATCCCAGCTGCAAAGGTGTTGGAGGAATGAATGGAAACACATTTTGTATTTGGAAGATTACAAATCAATTAACCTAGCTGGAGGAAAAGGGGAGTGAGCCCTTGATTGGGCCTGAGAAAGCTGATACAAGTCAGATTTTCCCATCATTCTTCTCTCTCTCTCTCCCCTTGCTTTTTATAAAAATTTCATAGAGTTTTTGTTTTTTCCCTACAAGTTAAATATATTAAATGGAATGGATCTACTCTCAATGAAATGAATTACTCTTTCACAAATTTTGTAGACAGAAATCATCTTTTTCTTTCTGGAACTGTTCTAGGTATTGATTTGGACTCAAACTTATTAAGAAGGAAGGAAGGAAAGGAAGGAGGGAGGGGGTGCTGTGGAGGAAAGAACAAAAAATGGCAAAGAAGGGACTCCCAACATATTTTGTATTAATTAAGAACTATGTGGGTTTTCAAGAATAGATTTTGCCTACAATAGTGCAATGAACAGAAAATAAGAAGGCATAGGATTGAGATTTTTGATCCTTGATTCTTAGGTCATTATGAGTATTGTTATTTTTTCTCCACTCAGTTATCCATTCAACCATGTTTTGCTTCCAGATACTGGTGAAATATTCATCAAATTCAAAGTGGCCATGGTAATTATACAATGGAATAGAGTTTGAATAAAAAAAGGATAACCTGTTTTTCTTAATTTAGTTTGAGGACTGGCAGGTAGAGGGTGAGATCTGAGACTCTGGGGCTGGCTCTGTCGCTTCCCAGCTGCCATCTTGAACTAGGCAGTAAATCGCTGTGACTTGATATCATAGCCATGAAGGAGAACCAGAAGCAGCACATCTCCCATAAGGATTCTGTGGGACATTAATGCCTGTGATGGCTTAGAACAGGACCAGTAGCTACTGAAGTCAATTTCCCCCTGAAACCTACTTAGTAGGATACAAATAATATACGCATACGTATATCTAACTCACTTACTTGTGTACAGAGTTCCTCTTCTAGGGCTACTCTGGCTCCAATAGTCCTTTGTCTTTTAATGACCCATAGTTTTTTTGTTGGTGAAATAGCAATGGGTTTATATGAACAAAATTTCCATAATATAAGTACCAAGACTTTAAATGGTCAGAGATAACCAAGCCAGCATACTTTGTTCTTAAGATATATCTGTGAAGGCCAGTGAAATTTCAATTAGTAAAGTGTTTTGAATAAATATGCACTTGTTATACCTCACTCTATACTGAACTCTTGACTTTGTATAGTCTGAGTAAGGGTCAGATAGTGGAATTGTCAGTTTCCTTTCTTTCCTGTGATAAAGCAAGCACGACTAAAGCAAATTAAAGGAAGTGTTCGAGGGTTCATCTCATCATGGTGTGGGCTCTTGCAATCACATGAATGTACAAGTTCTTGTGCTCACTGGCTTTCTCCTCTTTATGCAATACAGAATATCAGATGAGGGCATAGCCCCAACTGCAGTAGGCAAGTCTCCCGTCTCAGTTAACCTAATGATGATGATTCCCTGTACAACTCTGGAGACCCATTCTTACGAGTATCTAGATCTCAAATTGACAGTTGCTACTAACCATCACAGAAGCAACTAATGGCAGTAATATTTATAAAATGTTTAGTTTTGGCTCTTCAGTGATTATATTAATGTATCTCATGAATTTTCTGAGCCTTATTTTCCATTAGTTCCAATTAAATAATGTCCTAACATTAATAAGAATATAACTGAAATGATAGTTCTCATGGTAACTACATATATATTGCTCACATAAATCTCTAAGTGTTAATATTTATAAAATTTGAATTAATTTATATATTAAATCATACATCTACTATCATCATTTCAGCTTTGCAAGTGTTTTGTCTTTATTTTTATCACATTAAAATATTTCAAGGAATTTGTCAGGTCACACAACCAAGTGACAGACAGAGAACTAACCCTGAAAGATCTGGCATAACACAGCTTTCATATTTCTTCTGACTGAAGAGTTGATTTGAAGATTAAATACACTAATGCATAACATACTTCATGTTAAAGTGCTGCATGTGGCAAATTCTCAACATTTAGATTGGTAGAGAAGTTCAGATTTTTATTTATTATTTTCACTGAGAGGAGTAAAAATAGAGATTATTATTTAATAAATGCTTACTCTGTCTGAAACTCTATCAATGACTTTGTAATATTAACTCATTTCAATTTATATGCCATCCTAGGAAGGGGCCCTGGTTTGATTTTCTCTATTGGAAAATGGAGGCATGGGCTAGTAAGACGGCTCGGGAGTAAAGGTGATTGCTGCCAAGCCTGATGAATTTAGCACCTGGGCTCCTTAAGGCAAGAGGAGAACATTGCTCTGAAATTTGCCCTCTAACCTCTCTAGTACACCGTGGCATACTTCTGCTCATATAAACACATGCCTTTATATACTCACTAAATATATTCAAAATAGAGAAAAATGAAGGGCACTAAGGAACTCAGTATAACTGTGATTGCCTGCAGAAGATTTTTATAAGACTCAGCCTATAAACATTCATTCTTCAGTGTGGTAGAGACTCATGGGACTGCTCCTCATGCAGAGGAATTAGTGCTGGTCAATGGCTGCTAGGAGACATCATTGTGTTCAGTAATGTCAACACTGGGGTCTCACTAATGCTCAATACTTCATGCTCATACTTACCAGGACAAGGCTAAATCCACTGCATCATAAAGCAAAAGGGAAGGGAAGCAGATTGAGGACTTGGTGGATGGGGTTGTGATGCTGATAGGGACATGAAGAGGATATTAGAGTCACGGTGGGGCCAGGATTTATTATATACTTGTATGAAGTTGCACAACAATAAATTGATAAAAAATAACGGAATTACAAATGTTAAATGAAATCGAAGAGAAAACAGAGGCAGGAGTGAAACTTTCCCAGGGCTCATTCTGGAATTGCATGGCTTACTCATACCAAGTAACCACCTGTGTTTTAAAAAGCTAAGCTAGTTAAGTTTTGAAGAATTAGCCTGTTCTTTTCCTGCTTCTTAATGCTGTATTTTGTAGTGATGGACACCGTATGCGTACCGTTCTAAATTATTGGTCATCTTGCTTTTGACTTTCTTGTCACAGTGAAAAAGTTTCATCACAATCTTTTTTTAAAAACCAAAGTTAGATTAAAAAGTAAGAAGCCTTAACATTTTTCTCCTATACAGCAATTTGTCTCGGGGCTAGAAGTCATGTAAGCATTGACTTTAAGAGGAAACAACAGGGAAGTTGTGAGTCCTTGAGCTATATCCTGGGTAGTTCTTCATTAGTTTAGCTGGCCAGATATCCTGACTGAGGATTTATTTTATTTCTAGTGGAATCTTGCCCTTTCTTTCCCGATTCTATTTGCCTTCTCCACAAGTCCATTGGGTTGGGAACATGTTTTGTGAATGACATGACACTATTACTCACAAGATGCTATGCTAATGGCATGCCAAAGGGAGCCAAGCAAAGGTCAGGTTCCAAAGCTTGGGCTAAGTGCTTTACTCAACACCGAAGTGTAATAAGCATGTTCCTGAATTGGCTTCTTCCATCACCGTTTATATAAGCATCAGTGGTTTCTGTTTTCCAACAAAGATTAATCCTAATTTAAGCCTAATTTGGTTGGTTGTGTGACTGAATGGCAAAGCTGAGTTGTTGATATTCACAAAGAAAACAAGAGTACTAAATGCTGTGCCATCTTTAGAGGACTAGCGACAAATACTGCCTTCCTGAATTTATGAACCTTCTTGGATATTTTTGAGAAAAGCAAATGCTAAATCAAATGCTAAATAATACGCTGGAAATAGACTGAGTGTGTAGTTAGTCCCACACAAGAATTTCTTAGTTGCTATTCATGGTGCAGGGTAGGGAATTTCTGAACTTTGGGGTTCTTTATCTACTCAAAACAAAGCAAAATGGAAAATAAAGTAAAATATCCACCTGAAGAAAAAAATTTGATTTTTATATGATGTAATGAAAAGAAATATTCTCAGGTGTAGTATAAAAGGCTCATGATATTAGGACAAATGTAGATTAATTTAATTGAATATATAAATTTTAATCATCAAATATTTATGAGGTTTATGCATGTAGTAAAACCTGAAAACAAACATGTCAAGGGAAATTATACTTACTCTAAATGAAATGGAAATGTGTAGAAAATAAAATTATTTTGCTCATGGATCTTTTAATCACTTATCACATTACTACAAGGGAGTATTTCGTCTGTGGGGATGTACTACTGTGCCAGTGAGGTCTTGGCTGAAAGAACATGACAGATTTAGATTATGAATTTGGGGACAATTTGCACACAAGATATTTGTTTACTTAAAAAAAAAAGTAAGGAAAGAGCAGGGTCACAGGAATACTGAATCAGAAGGGTTTGTACCACTTTAAAATAGGCAGGTAGGCAGGCAGCAACTGTACCCTGGAAAGAGTTGACGGTTCATGGAAGGTTGTGTGATCCTCAGTCAGCAAGGGAGGATGGTAACCATGGTGACATAACCTTAGCATCTTCCCGTTCTGTTACCTCTTGTCAATGCCATCCTTTAGCTGAGCAGAAACAAATGTCCAATGACAAAGGGAAAGTATATATGCCAATTTCTTGGCACCATGATAAAGCAGAGAGAGGAGACTTTGTATACAGGCATATGAACGTTAACATGGACAGAAGGGAAGGCGCAGAAACAAAAAAAATAAATTCCCTACAAATGTGGTAGCATTTGGATATCAACATCTTATTTCTTCTGACTGCTAAGTGCCTGTCAGTCTCCTTGATTTAAGCAAACATCTGGCTTATCTTTAGGTTGATTTATCAGATTGCTTCCTAACCAGATGTGTGGCAACCAGCTGGCAGATCCCATCAGTCTGACAGAGCTCTTCCATCTAAACCTGTCACTTCAGGTGCCTTTAGGATTACAAACGCTAAGCCTGATGAAGCTTGAGAATCTCAAGGTGTGGTCAGACCTACTGAAGTCATTATACATCTGAGAAGTGTTAAAGCTCTTACATTTTTCTTACATGTGGATCCATTTTCATTCGCTAAGAAATGAGCCTGTGGAAAAAGCTAAATGAATTGTTTCTGAAGTCAGCAGCACCAGAGTACTAGTGCTAAACTTCTGACCTTGGCCACGTCCATTGGACTTTCTCAATGCTGGGACTGAATTTGGCCTCTCTGGAAGAATATCAAGGTTCTTTACTGCTGAGCCATTGTTCCAGTCCAGCCATTTTATGCCAAGCATTCACTTTAACAAGCTTTCAAGGCAACAATGCCCTCGGCTTGCAATAGGCATCCATATAACCTATAGATGTGCTTTTGAATAAAAAGACAATTTTGTCCTCAAAGATTTCACTTCTTTTAAAAAAATAAGAAAGATACGCTTTCTTATTCATTTGTTCCTTCCTTCCCTCCTAATTCTTTTGTATATGTTTATATATGTGGTATGCACAAACTTGCATACACACTTTTGTATGTGTGCAAACATACCTATATGTGAGTAAACATGCTTGTGAAGGGGGGGAGGGGTCAGAGGTTGAAGTCAGCTGTCTCCCTGCATCAATCTCTACTTTGTGTCTTGAGGGAAAGTATCTTGCTCAACACAAGAATTGAGTAATTCTGGCTTGCCAAGCTAGCCAGCATCCTCTGGGGTCCCCTGTTTCAGCCTTCCCTCCGAAACAATGGATGTTCTCACTGAAGAATTTCTTTCTTTCATAGTCAAACGAGCAAGCGTGCACACGGCCCTGAACAATCCACCTTCCAGCTTACTGTTTGCCTAAATTCTCTATATAAATCATCTACATGTTTCTCCTACTTGAATGATACCCACTGGCTTTTACCCCTATCACATGATTGGAACTGCTTCAGTAAGACCACACAAGACACGTTTGTTGATAAATCTGATGGCTGAAGAATTCTGTTAATGTCCTAGAAGGCTGAAAGATAGCCTCTTTCATAATTAACTGCTTTCTTCTGATGCACATTCTCATGCTCGCTCCTGCCCAGTCCTTCTCCCTGACTGCGTAGGACTACAGACCAAGGCAGAGCTGAGTCACTGTTCTTCTGTATCTGGCTGCCCTTGCTTGCTTGTTCTCCTTGATTCTGCACAAGTCTTGAAAGATTATTACACAGCAATGATAGACTATTTTATAGTTTTCACCCACAACCCTTTCTAAAACTCTGAACTCATATCTAACTCACAAGTGAAGGCCAGCTTTTGGCTATGGGACAACCATTTGGATCTCACATGCTGTGAAGTGAATGCCTGCTCTTAGGGAGCCTTCTCAGGATTAAATGAAACCCATTCTGTTTTCCATCCATCATGCAATGCTTCATCCTCAAAAGACAACCAGAACCTGATTGCTTCTCTTATTCCTATCAAGCCAACTCTCATTTCTCAGTAGGAATACTACAATACCTCTCATTTCATTTACTGATTCTGTCCCAGTCTATGTAGCTCAGGATCTCTTTTGGATCCAGAATTATTCTGTTCAAACTCTTGAGCCATCTCTTTTGCTTCCCAAGGCACAGAGAAAAGACACTGTGCCCTGAACTTGAAGTTCTCATAAAATCACATAAGATATATGCTTATTATCCATTATCCGCTCACTATTAATAAGCTCAGAGCCCATGTGGATCCCATTTTCTTCTGGAACCTATCTTTAGAGCATGGTTCTTTCCAAGTTCACTATGCTACATTCCCTAAGTCACTAGCCACAGGGGTTGACATAAATGACCCTCCTAACATCTATGACTCAATCCTGCTCCAACCCTGCTTCAGAAAACTGCACAGTCCCTGCTCTGCTCCTCTCTGATTTTGTTATAACCAGCACACATAGCGCTCCAGTATCTCTAGCATCCTAGACGATCTGTGCTCATCCTGCCTATTGTCTGTGTTTCCTCACCACTTTCTTATGGGTAAGAGAACAGGAGGTTGTGCCTGCTTTCCAGTTTTATTTGCTGTATTACTAATATTACGAAAAGGGGTTTGCTATATGATAGGCCCTCCAAAGTATTTCCTGAATTAATAAATAAACCTCAGAAGAAAGTTGCAAAAACTTCCAGAAAACATTCATAGAATGTTGTCTTTCTCTTTTAATTCCAACATTATCTTCTGTCCTTCAGTTACCTTATTAGACATTCCTCTGCTTGGACTTAGAGCACAGAAAAATCCATGTTTAGAGCTATAGATAAGTTTTCTGTGTTTTTGTCTATCTAAGTTGGTATAGTCAAATTTTCTGCGTCTCAGAAATTATTTTCAGAATACAATTGTTTTAAACTTAAAACAGCTGTTTTAATTTAAATTGATTTAAATTCTATCACTATAACTATCTGTTTGTATGTCTATCTACCTATTTACCTGCCCATCTATTTATCTATCTATCTTTCCAATTACACACTATGGAGGCTCCTCAGCTAAAATTTCACATAAAATATCCAGAAAGTTTCAACTATGAATGAGGCTAATTGTGTTGCCGATTAGCACTTTTAGGATAAAGTGGAATCAGTGCTGTCATTTGCATATCAGTGAATAAGTAGATCGTGAATGAAGTAATTAATCAGTACATATGAATGAGTGAGATCCTGTTCATAAATATTTATCAAAATTTCACTGGAAAAATAAGTCAAATTTAACTATAATTCATATTAAAATTATTTTGACTTTCACTTTGAAAAAAGTAAAACCTCTTAAGTATAGATTGTTCTCTTTTATTTTTTGTTCTTAGGTAACATGAATATATATATATATGTGTGTGTATATATATATATATATATATATATACTATTAGATTGCAATACCTTCTGAAGAATGAAAAAATGATTCAGAATGAAAAAGACATACAGTTAGGTATGTGTAGAAAGCTTATGGGTGTATGTTGTACAACTGCATCCATACAGATTTATCCACACAGGGTAGCTGTGACTGGGGGTAGAGGAATGAGATACAGTCTCTGTGTTATTCTTAATCTAATCAGTGCTTCTTTTCTTTAGCTCAAATGATTTTCTCTCTCTTCTCTTTAATGCATGTCATAAAAGGTGAATTCTATAGCACTTTAGAAAATTGAAGTACATGACATTGACTAGCAGATAGACAAAAGGCCTTGCTTAAAGCATTCATAATCCCACTCCCACCAATCAAGTCAAGTAGACCTTGACACTATTGACTTAAAGTACTTAATAATCACAGAAGGTGAAACTAGACTACCCCCCACTGTTCGATCCATCAGATTTATTAGATATGCCTATATCAGAGGTCAACACCTGAACTGTGTATGATTGACCTTTGGAGTATTCTTGATGGTTTTAAGTCAAGCAATGTCTCATTCACTTCTATTTCTAATTTGCCTCCCCTGTGCACACTTTTGCTTATACTTAGATCTTTCTATAATGAAGTCAAGGGCTACTGGAAGACAACAATATATACCTACCAGACCGCCATAAAAACGACAAGAAGCAGAGTTTGTCACACTAATAACCTTGCGTAGGCTCAACATTTGAAAGACCAAGAAAATCCCTATACTTAAGGAGCTCAAATCAGAACAGAAATGTGCTCTGCTTTTGGTCCCTCATTTTAACATACACGATAAGCCAACGATAGGTGGAGATGGTGACACAGTCTGAGCAGACAGAGGCTGAAGCAGGAAGGCAATGAACTCAAGTATGGGAAAGTTACACAATGAGCTGAATTACTTCACAACTTTTTCTTTAAGTGGTCAAACTGCACAGAGTGGAGAAAAGAAGAAGAGGAAGAAGATGATGAAGAGGAGGAGGAGGAAGAGAAAGATGAGAAACGGACAGAGATGTCAGAGAAATAGATATGGGGAACAAGTAAGACGTGAAGTATGTCAGAATTTAGGAGACATTTGTTTTACAAATATATAAAGCATATACTAGATTTTTAAACCACTGCTTATATGTGCATGTTGAAACTCTTTGACAATTTATATTTTACCACAGAAGTCATAAAAATTCAGTATCTGGCCAGTTTGACTTGATGAGAAGTGAAGAGTTGAAGAAAAGAGTGAATTTTCTACCAGACAAACTCACTTAGAATCCATGTAACACTTACCTGTGTGTGATCATCTACAAGTGACTGCCCAGCTTTAAAAATCTTATTCTCCTTCCAAAGTCATAAAAAAACACACAGAAATAAGTGCCTATATGCCTATTTCTCGTAGTTGAGAGGTTACATGGTAAAACACATGTAAATCCCTTCAGCCTGTGAGTTAGTGCTGACTCTTATTCACAGAATCCCAAATTTCATTTCCTCACCCCCAGGATTCCTCCACCACAGAGGTTGCAAGGTTAGATGCTCATGCATTGCTGTTATGAAAATTACATGATAAACAAGGCACCTATAAACCTAGTGAACTCCTCCTTACCCCTTAATGCACATCTAGCCAATGAGTTTCATCGCCCCTCCTGGAAGAAGTAACTCTTTATTTTCCTCCACAGGAGAGTCTTTATTCCAACCATTGCATGGATCATTTTTAATTAATTGCTTTAATTGCTGGCTCTTCTAGTCAGATATGAACATTTAGTGAGAAAGGACCATCACTCATTCATCTAAATATCTTCACTGCTTGGTGATTTGCTTGGTTGAAGATCATTTCTCAGTAAGTGTTTACAGAATCAAACAGGATTAATCATATCATAAGGACATCTGGGGAAAATAATACATCATTTATAACTTCTGGAAGAGTAAACATTAAAGATGATAAAGAAAGCATAAAGGAGAAAAAGTATGTCAGACAAAGTATGTGCAGATAAATTGAAGGTTGTTTTGGTTTTCTGGCTCCTGTGAATAGAACACCAACGAGCATGGATAAGCAAGTGTCTCTGTAATAAGATTTAATGTCCTTTCGGCATATGCCCAAGAATGGAATAGCTGCATCACATGGTAGATACATTATCCATTATTTGAGGAATCTCCAGGCTGATTTCCATAGTGGCTACTCTAGTTTGCACTCACAACATCAGTTCATAAGTTTTCTCTTTTACACATATCCATGTCAGTACTCACTGCCATTTTTTCTTTTGAACTAAGCTATTACTACTGGCTAAGATGAAATCCCAAAGTAGTCTTAAAATCGTTTTTTTTTATGAGCTGGAGAGCTCACTAGTTAAGATAACTGCTTGCTTTTTCAGAAGACAGGGATTCAATTGTTTTAATTGTCTTTATTGAGCTATACATTTTTCTTCACTCCCCTCTTTTCCAGTCTGTAGCACCAGTTATGGGAGACCCGTCACCCTCTTCTGGCTTCCTCAGTCACTGCACATATGTGGTGTACACACACACAGGCAGGCAAAGCACCCATGCACATAGAAGAAAAATAAAATTTAAGTGTTTCTCCGGTGTTTTTATTTCATCTGTTGACAGCTCACTCTTAAGTTCTACATGTCATTTAAATTTTATTTTCTTGATAGTGTTTTAAGTTCTTTGTGTATTCTTACTCTAACTCTTTTTCAGTTGAATAGCCATTAAAGACTTTTCCTGTTCTGTAAGCTACATTCTCAACAAAATAGTTGTCTTCTTTGTTGTGCAAAAGCTTTTTACTTTCATGATGTCTCATTTATTAATTGTTGGTCTTAATACATGCACACCAGGGTTCCCTTATTTTATGTACCAATGAGTTCAAGCATATTCCCTACTTTTTCTCCTTTATCAGAGTGAGGGCATCATATAAATTCAGGCACTTGGGTTGAAATTTATCATTTTTAATAAAATCCAATGTTTAGCTGCATAATGACAGTGATATCAGCACAGCGATTGGAGTGTAAGGTAGGCTTTAGCTGTATAATGCTAGTGATAGCCATACAGTGACTGGGGCATAGGGTGAGCTTTGTGAGATCAGACTTCATCTCTACCCACTTAATCCTTGCAGGGAATTTGGTTACATATATGTTTCTAATTCTTTACAGCTGTAAGGAAGTATACAGTATATAAAGTACAGCAGAACCTACACGAGTGTTGAAAGAGAAGTAAGGCAGGTTGTAATAGTTAGCTGATAATCTTAATATAGATCTCAATTCATACTGAGAACTTTACACAGTAGTTTAAAATCCTGGCTACCCTCCAGGGCAGTAAAATATTGTGAAGGGACAGGTAGTATAACAGTGTAACATAGCAACATACACACACACACACCATAGTGCTGGACATATGCCCCTTCTCATCAGGAAGGTGAATATGTACTTACAGTCCTATGGTAGGGCAATTATTTGATTCAGAAAATGACATAAAGCAGACCACCATGAGCTAGGGTTAACTTCAGGACAGTAAGCTAGGAGAACAATTAACATCCTGAAGAGCTAACTCCCTTAAGAAAGACTCCTGGGTATAGCATTTACAAGATCCTTCAGCGAACACAAAAATAGACAATCCATGCAAACACTGGTAGTGGTTCCTTAGGATACACTAGTCAGAAGTGATAAAAACAAAAGGGGGCAGGGAGATGTACTACAATGAAAGACTAGGAAGACCTGGACACTCTAAGAATAAGTGAAGCAGAGGATTGAATAGCAAATATTGTTTGTATTATATCTAGAAATACACCCTAACAAGGCAGTCTTAAGTGACGGACTATGGAACACAAAATGAAACCAGGTTTTACCAAAGAGTCTGCTCTTTTAAACATTTCTCTCAAGTCTTCAGGAGCAGAGTAGATGCCTTTCATGACCATAACAGTACCCTCTATTGGGTTTGCTTATTCAACCACTTTTCCATTTGTTATTTGTTTACTCATAAATAAAGGAATATTGGGTATGATATGCCAGGCCTGGTTGCTAGGCAGTAGGAGTTTACTGGCACATAAAGCAGATACAAGCCCTGTATTCAGGCCTTTTCATTCCAGTGCCTGAGATGCAGAACAATAAATCAGCACACGGGAGACACAGACACTGGTGGGGGTTAAGAGAGTCACACTGGTTAGTGGATAAATGGAGGATGAGCAGGTGAGTTGGCTCAGAGTACTAGGGAAGGTTTCCTTGCAGAGATACTGGTGAACTGAGAGGTTGACAGATGCTGTCTATTTGAAGAGTTAAAAGAGCATACACCATGGTGAACAAAGCAAAGGCCCAGGTGAGAGAGATTTGAGTGCATGGGAGACACTGGAGACACAGTTCAACTGTTCTGGATCAGGGTTTCTGCTGGGTAGAGTCCAAACTGACTCTCTCCTGTTCTCCTGAGAACAAGCATTAGCCTCCTACTCTATCTCCTTGTTTTTATCATGAATCACATTACCTATCTACCTTCAGCAGTCAAAGTTAATCACACATCCTTAGCTTCCTCCTTCTTGTCTGTGATTGCCTTTCCTGTCATTCAGAAAACCCAAAGTCCTTGCTGTGTCTGAAAGGACTATGATTATTGTATGTATGGATCCTTGTTTCATTGACTGCCACACTTTCCCCTTTGAAACTTTGGTCCCAGCCACAATTGTTCTTATAGCTCATCCGTTGATATCATGAAACCTTTCGATAACCATGAGGTCCATACCCTATCTCAGCTTTCATCTTAATTTAACTTTCACAGGTAGAATCCTTAAAGTACCATTCATAGGTAGTTTCCCTTGCAGCATCCTATCTCTGTGTAGGGGCCCACAGAAATGGGTCCACTCCTTCTTGACTGAAGGACAGAGAGTTTCAGCCTACTCTTGCTCTTTAAAGGTTATTGACAAGAGGTCTGACTTAAGGAGTGGCTACAAACAAGATTGTCTTGATCTAGTGTGTGGTTACTTGGTGTTTGTGGATTGAGTTCATCCACAGAAGTGTATCCATTCTTCCTTATCAAAGGTCAGAGAATTCAAGCCTACTCCTGCTCCCTCAAGTACACAAGGAGGCTTGACCTAGGGAGTGCTACCCACAGGATGCTTGGTCTCAGGTATGGTCATTGCATCTCCTGCCTAAACAACAGAAGGATTAACTCAGGAGAGAGTTGCTTGATGTTTTAGACACTGAAGTGGGTAATTGCTCTGTTTTTATCATGGTAAAGCAGTCTTTTGCCTTCTTCTCTCCTCTTTTGGATTGGGGTATATAAGTGTAAAATAAAATAAAGATGGGCAAATTTAGTATTCATTGGATTGCCTTCCTTATTCTATTCTGCATTTCTGCTCCTTTTGTTTCATATCTCTGTTCTTCCTATCTAATATTTCTAATCCTCACACCCCTACCCTGAAACATGTGAGCCCCATTGAAGGACACCAACAAACATCACCCCAGTGAGGGTTCCAACATTTCTGTTTCTCTCTATTCTTATAGTTAATTTTCATTGCATGATGCCTTATGGCATGGTATTTAATTATACGTGTCATTTCTCTCTTGTTTATTTTATGTTAATTTTTGTAACTGAGGCATTGTGAGATTACAGTTTTCTCCACCATCCTCTCCCAACGTTACTTGCATAGAATGCATGTGTCATATGCTAATAAGAATTGGTTATATTTTTAATAAGCTATATGTGACTTGGGGAGTGGGGCTTGAACAAAGGACATAGCTTCCATAAAGCCGAGAAAGACTTCAGAGGAGAGGAAACCCATGAGTCAAGTCTTGGAAAATGAAAGGTCATTCACAAACTACGAACAAGAGGGAAGAAAATTTAAGGTAACAACGTTCTTGGAGGAAAAATAAACATTATGTGAGAAGGTAAACAAATGGTCACTGTAGTGGCTGGGAGGTGACTCAGTGACAGAATTGCTTCCATGCAAACATGAGGATCAGGAGTGGACCCCAAGGACCCAAGAAACTGGATATGGTAGCAAGCATGTCTAACCCTGGTACTCCTTCAGTCACATGGAATGTAGAGACAGAAGAATCCTTTGAAACTCCCCAGTCAGATGTCCTGGTGTCCATGGTGGCAAGATATCAAAGAGATCTTTCTTCAAACAAGGTGGAAGGTCAGCATCAATACTCAATGTTTTCCAGATGTGCACTTGCACCTATATACACTGGGCGCCCGCGCGCGCGCGCGCGCACACACACACACACGCGCGCACACACACACACACACACACACACACACACACACACTATGCAAACACATTCACAGACAAAGCGAAAGTAATAAACACGTGGATAAATACATAAAAGACTTTGCTGTCACTGTGGGTCCAAGTGAGATGCTTACAGAGGGTGGAGCCTAGGGAATAAAGTCTAGGAGAAGCAGGAACTTTACAAGAGGGAGTCACTGTAATCAGACAATGAGATGCTTAATAAACTTAGCAAATAAAATTTTGTGCATGCATTGAACTACCTAAAATACAAACCATTTATAATACGGTTTCTCATGGAGGAAGAAAAAAAGACATTTGCTGTGTGATCAGGAATTACCTTTCTTGTTTATAGATCTACATCTTTGGCCACAGATCTGCATATAAGGATGCAATGGGATCCTCATTCCTGTCGCTGTCTGCTAGTTCTTTACCTATGATATCCAAGACAGTGTGTTCCTAGTCTAGGCTTTGGTGGTTCCCTTTTTATCAGAAACCCAGATGATGTCATTTTTTTCCATGCAGCAGGATGAGCTGTGCAGTGACCCCTTCCACTCGATCAACATTAGCAATGCATACACATGCTGAGTTGTTTTCCACTTAGCCATTGCAACAAGGTAATAAGGACATAATGGTGATATGCAAAGTCTGTTTGTTCCTCTGCTTAGCACAACGAACACTTCCTCATTCTTCCTTTTTTTGACCCATAATGGCTATTTGACTGCGAAGGAAGAGAGCAATGGGAGCTGGACCCACAGATGGCACTTTGATATCCAATCAGCCTTCATCTCTCTGCCCACCGAAGGACTACAGATGTTCTAGAAGGATGTGAATAGATGCATAAGAAATATTTAAATTGAAATAAAAATGATGAAAAAGGGAAAGATAAGGCTATGGCAGATGTTAGGCAGTAAGATGGAAGTTTAGTTATTTTGAAAGCATATTTAGTAATAACATAGAGTGCAGACAAATAACACTACGGTAATGTAGGACTTCAGCATTTTCCCCAAGATTGACTGTATCAGCTCACTGGCATGATGTGCTACAGCTACTGGAGTCAGCCAAACAGCAATGCATTTGAGGCTTGATTCTACCACAGACTAGCTACATGACCTGAAAAAAATGCTGGGGTTCTCTATTCTCTCATTGCCTCATCGATAAAATGTGCATATTATAGCAATATCTACCTCATAAAATTGTCCAGCAGCCAAGCCTGATAATGCATCTTCTATAGTCCTTATAATGCATGACCACCTCTGTCCCTTCTCTGCTCTCTCCACTCTTCTCCCGAATGGGCTTTTTTGGACACAACAACCACTCAGCATTGCAGACACTAATTTCGATGAAAGAAATCAAAGCATGGGATCTCTGTTCTCTGCTTTGTTATAGTGCCATGACAGCAAGCCAGCCAGCTATGCTTTCGATCTAGAAGCCTCTCCAATACAACCATAGAGAAGGGAACCTTATGTCCTAAAATCATTTCAGAGTCAAGGTACCAACGTTGAAAAAAAGAATATGGGATTTCTTTTGAGTTCTTTCAGTCTATATCAATAGGTAACAAAAATTGGAAGGAAGTATGTGTAGATGCATACATCAGGAATGGCAGATGAAGCCAGCCATGGTGGTAAACATTGCATTTGGGATTTGGAGGCAGGGAGATGGGGACAAGAGAATGGGCTACACAGGGAATGAGTTCCGAGCCTGAGCTACAGACTGAATTTCAAACTAGCTTTTAATACATAACTTTAATACATAGCAGGAATCTGTTCAATGAATAAGACATATATTAGTGCAGATGAATTTACAGGTAAAGCTCTGTGTCTGGGGAGTGCAAAAATTGGTAGTTCTATAAATCACATCTTTCATATCAGATAATTTCTATTTACCCATGTGCCGCCCCAAATGTGATTATCCATCTCCATATTTATTACTTCTTCAATTCTGCTGGTGCTTGTGCACTGAGCACTGGCTTCATATTAGTTCTAAGTGTTAGAGTTGTTGATTCAGCATGAGTCTTTAGCATGTTTAGTTCTGGGAAGGAAGCAGACAGGATTATGTGACATCATGGTAGCACAGCGAATTAAAGAGAAAGAGGCATCTATTGACATAGAACTTAGTGCTTTATTGAGGTGAACATTCACCTGCTGTATCTAGAACTCTGACACAAGGATAGACAGTGGATTGTTTGTTGCTTGCTTTGAGGACTTCTCAACTCTGGGCTATGAATTGCCAAGATTAATTCAACTAAAGGAAATAATGAGAGGGGATGAATCTTCAGACCTCTTGTGTCTTATCAGTCTCTCTGCCCATTCGTCATTCTCCTGCCACACCCAGCTGACCACACACATGCAGAAGCTTAATCTAAATAGCATAGAAAAATTCCCCCCTGCTCTTTTAAAATTCACAGTGAATGCTCAGAAGGGTGCAGATTGTAACAACTGCACTCACTAGTGCATGACATGATTATGTAGATCAATGAATTTATTTTGTTATTTTTTTAAGCTACAGACTTGGTCTATTTTGGGAGTATATAGTACTCAGGTGGAATAGGAAACACTGTCAGCAGTATGGAGAGGTCATGCATGTTTAAGCATTTTATTATGGGGTCACTGGCATCTCTCCCATGTGTCACACACGTCACTAGACAATGAAGGAAAAAAAAAGTTCCTAACCTCTGAAACACTGATTTTCAACCTGTGGGTCACGACACCTTTGGAATCACATATCAGATATCCTTCATATTAGATATTTATAATACAGTTTATAATAATACCTCAATTACTGTAACAGAATAACAATGAATTCATTTTCAACCACAACACGAGGAACTATTTTAAAGGGTTATATATAGCACTGGGAAGGTTGAGAACCACTGCTCTCAACAATTAACAGTTTATGGATGGGGATGTGGCACAGGTGGTATATTACATACTTAAATGCAGGAAGCCCTGGCCTTGATGCCTAGCACCACATAAACTAGATATGATGGTACACACTCTGCAATCCAGCACCTGGTGGTAGAATCAGGGGCATCAGATGGTAGGCATTGTTGTTGACTTTATAAACTTTGAGACCATCATGAGGTATGTGAGGCTTTGTACCAAACCATGACGCTGCATTGTTAAAAATTTCATTCCATATGCAATGTGTATGTTTGACTATGTGTATGTGTGGGTATGTGTGAACTAAACTAAATAAAAGTGAAATAAACCTCAAAAGGATTCCCTTTGTATTCTTCATTTATCCCCCCCTCATGAGACCTCATTACCCTTATAGGCATAGATTTTCACTTGTTAAAGTTTTCTTTTTTATTCTTGCTGAGACACAGTTGCCCTATTGACTCTGTGTTCTCTTCCCAATTTTTAAAGCAATACTTCTTTGTCATAACAGTCTATATACACATATATACATGTATACATACATATATACTTATGCATGTATCTATGAATTTTATGATCTGTGTTACTCATACACCCTTGAGGATGTTCTTCATGTGAGTTAAATGTTACATAAGGTTAATGTATGAATATACAACAACATGTAAGGCGCTTGAGTATCAGAAACCACACACATCACTGATACCACTCAGAAAACTCCAGGCCTTTAAGAAAAATGCTGTGATAGTTTTACCACAGAAAATAGAAACACAAGAGAGAATTACAAAGGAAGAAGAGTGACCATGGTCAGATTTGTAAGGGCTTCAAAACCCGTGGTGCATCTCAGGGCTACAGGATAAATGAACATAAATATACACTCATTAACCCAGCTACGTGCCTTTGAGACACCCCTGACAGCAAAGAAGGTTTAATTGCAGTGAACACAAAGTCAGTCCAATTCCTAATTCAAATTCAGGTAACATTTACTGAATATAGATATGTACCATGTAATATGCTAAAACACATTTACTTTTTAAAATCAGGGTAATACATGTCCATATTTCAAAATAATTTTGCAGAGTTTCCCATTCACTGCTTAGGCACGCTTTCACCTTCCTTTCCTCACAGGGCTCTAACCTTCTTATCTCCCACTTCAGCATTGTCTAGAAAAGAGCTGAGAGAGTGTTTGAAGCCTAGCATGGATGAAGCATATGAAGATTTCTACTTTATTGACATTATTACTAAATAAGCTTGACCATGAATACAATGTAATATAGTAACAATTGCAGGGTTTTAAAGATGCCGCTCATTCTCTTTTGTCCAGTGCTGCTATTGAGAAGCCCACAGGGATTTCTGACCTGACAACTGTCACTCGCTTTTTAATTTCTCTGGAATGTTTGAGAATTTCCTCTTTCTCATGTTTCTGAAGTAGTGTAATGCCGTAGCTCTATATAGATAAATTTCATACATATGCTGGTCTGTGACCAGATCTACAAAAGTAAATTATACAGCTCTAGGAATCTCTTTAAGCTCTGAGATAATACATTTTTATATCTTACATAATTTGTTCTTTCTGATTCCGTTTCTAGACTTGGTTCTAATTTGGATTGTGACTGTTGGATGAAGTTTATCTTTTATTTTATTCCTTTACAATTTTGTCTACTTAACTTAATGTAGTATGTCCTTATATGTCCTTATCTTTAGCCCTTCCTCAAGCATTAAGTCATCTATGGTTTTTACTTCTGCTAACTTAGTTTATTTCAAGTCCTTCAACTTTTTCTACAAGTCTTCCTGCTGTTACCAGAATGTTCTATAGTGCATGCCAACCAACACATTAGATTTTCGCCAAAAAAATATTATGTGACTTTTTGTTTTATTTTGTGAAACAGGTAGCCCTGGCTGTCCTGGAACTCTCTCTGTAAACAAGACTGATCTTGAACTCACAGAGACCCACCTACATCTGTCCCCAGACTGCACCACAACCCCTGCCTGAATTTTACTTCTTAAATGACTGTGGTCACTGTGTTAGGGATACATAACCCATCTTGCAGCCAAAGGAAATATTAGGGATAAATTTTTTCACATTTCCTTTTGCTGTCATTTTCTCTTATACTTCATTTGCTGCATTTTTCCTATTCTTTGATTTGTTCCTGGGTTTTACTTTGTTTTGTTTTGATGCTTCTTCATCTGATAAAAATATTCCCATGTTTACTGAGCTTCTATGGTCTGGCTTTCAACAATTGGGAGCGTAATAAGATGTTTGAAAATTCAGTCTGAAGGGTTTAATTCTTCAGCAGAGGAAAACAATGTAATCTGCTTAAATTTTGAAGGGAGAATTCCCAACATTAATGTTTTCAGGAATTTCTCCTGACCTAGTATGCTTTATTTAATGGTAATATATAATAAAATCTTCCAAGACCATGAGTAGAAGAATAAAATGTCTGTCTAGATTCTGAACTAAGTATGGAAAAGTATTTGACTACAACTCCACTTTCCTAGAAATCGTTTCACTGGAAAGAGTTTTGGCATGGCTTCAACAACAATTGTGTTTGATGTCTCCAAATATAGACATCTTCTGTTTATAAAAAAAAAGCATCTTTTAAATTTCTGAGTTGAAAAGCAGGAAGAGAGATACAGTATTATTTAGGCACAGAGACTAGAGAAGGGCCTATGAGAACCTGGCCATTCTCAAAGAATTTTTGTACCAAACAGATCCTCTCTATCCAGTTCCTCTTTTACAAGCCTCTCACAGTATGAAGTTTTGAGTGATTTGGGCTTCCTGACATAAGTAAGGTGACTTTATTTTATCCACTGAGGAATTAAAATTATATTTATCACTCCAATTAAGTAAACTACTGCAAATCTTCCATCTTCTATGTAGATATTTTTAGTTTTATGTTCTCTTTACTCTTGTGAATTTATCATTCTATTTCAAATACCTAACAAAATGAGAATAATGTTATATTTTCCTTTTACTTTTAAGACTCCTATTGCAGCCTCTAGGAAGCAGAAGAAAACATAAACAGCATGAACAAAACAAATTGGAAAGAACCCTAAATTCCTCCTGTCTCTACATCATGGTATCTGACCACTCTCCCGGCTGGCCAGGCTATACAGTAAAGTCAAAATTCCAGGTGATCTCCATTGCTGACATGCACTGTGATCCACATTTTAAGGATACCTTACGATGGAGATGGAGATGCAGCTCTAATTAGCAGTATAACAACTGAACTCAGATAGGATTCTACTGGTCGGCATAGGCCATCTTTACTGCATAATTGTAAAGATGCCTGTGAGCTCTTTTATGCACCCAAACCTAGCAGGTGTATTACACTGTTGCCAAGACGACTTGCCTATGCTACCCATTTGTGTTTGATCTCTAATCCAGACCTTTGGTTTTGTGCTGCCGCCCCACTTTGCTGACAGCCTTGTAGAAGTGCAAACAGTGTGAGTGACATGTTTATTTATATACCTCATCTGGAAAGACACCCTGACAAGCAGCAGGGAGGTATTTTTTTTTCCAAGCAGGCTTTCTACATCACTTGTCAGCTCCTCATTATGAGGTGTTGAATTTACCGCATTTTTAGTTATATTTGAACACTTAATCATCCTACAGCACATTAGCTATAATTTGTGGATTATATTTATCTTCTGAGAG
Organism: Microtus obscurus; assembly: GCA_963919715.1. Lineage (NCBI taxonomy): Eukaryota > Metazoa > Chordata > Mammalia > Rodentia > Cricetidae > Microtus > Microtus obscurus. The sequence continues at coordinate 26,454,699 of CAWTZC010002521.1, forward strand.
AGTATCAATCTCCTGGTAAAACAATTTCTGTGACTCTACCTACACCCATGCTGGGATTTTATTACCTGGAATCTGGTTATACCCATCACCATTTGCCTTTTAAATCTCTGTAAAAGTACCCTCTGATTGCGTTTATCAATATCTGTCTTAAAACATTGGCCCTCTAGGATAGCTCTTGTAGCTTCTCAGTCATGGCAGTCTGGTTGTTCAGAGTCCAGAGGTGGTGTGGGAGGTCCTTCTGTCTATGAGTTGTTTTTATTGGTTAATGAATAAAGAAACTGCCTTGGCCTGTTGATGGGGCAGAATGTAAGTAGGTGGGAAAAACTAGACTGAATGCTGGGAGAAGAAAGGGTAGAGTCTGAAAATGCTATGGAGACGCTGCCAGAGTCAGACATGCTGAATCTTTGCTGGTAAGCAACTGCCATGTGGCGATATACATATTAGTAGAAATGGGTTGAATTAAAATGTAAGAGTTAGCCAATAAGAAATTAGAGCTAATGGGCCAAGCAGTGATTTAATTAATACAGTTTCTGTGTGATTATTTCAGTTCTGGGCAGCTGGGATAAACAAGTGGCCCCCTCCCTCCTACACAGAGGTAGCCTCATTCTCTTATATTTTGTATGTCTAGAGGAAGGCTCATTATCTCCACCTCTTGACTCTTTGTTCAAAGTGGCATTTTCTGCAACCTGTTTCTTAGTAGAACCTTAACTCTTACTGCTTTGGATAAAATGTCCAATTGGTGCTAAGAAAGATGGTTCAGCAGATAAAGGTGCCTGTCTTCAAGTCTGGAACAAGGAAATCAACTCTTACAAGTTTTCCTCTGACCTCCATATATAGGCCTTGGCATGTAGCTCCCTCCCTCTTTCCCTCTCTGTCTTTTTCCTCTCTTTCTCTCTCACTTTTTCATATACAAAGTAATAAAAATATTGAACACATTCCCTGGGCTGCCTTTCTTTGTACTGCTCCTACCATCATCCTCACTGAATTGTTTCTAAATCTGTAAATTTTACCTTAGAAATATGATTACTTTTCTTCTCAGTCATAGAACAGTGTCTTTTCCTTCCTACCCTTCACTACTAGGTTCTCTTTTTACTGATCAGCTTGTTCACCATCTTAATTTGTCCAGTTTCTTGACATTAAGGGCAATTCATTACTGAGAAGCTGTGAGGCATACAGAGAAAAAAAATTACATGATGAAAGTAAACTTTCCCCACTTATCTGCTGCTGGCATTAATAACTAGCTTCATGATATTTCTATATCCTTTTTAAGATAAAGGAGGCCATGGAGAGAATTAATTTGGTAATTTGATTACCAGGTAAGCATAGGTCTCAAATGGAATCCCTTTTACTTATATAAAAAGCTCACATGGTAGTCCACTCTTGTAATATCAACATTGTGGAAGTCAGTGGATTTCTGGCACTAACTGGGTAGCCTAGCCCCAAGCCTCAGTGAGAGATCCTGCATCAAAAATCAAGATGTACAGAACCCGAAATACAACACTTAAGGTTGACCTCTGTTCCTCATGTGTACCCCTGTATACTGACACACACATATGCATCAACACAATATAAACATGTACACATACACATGTGAGTTAAAATAGAGTGAGGCTGTAGCAGAGTCTATCTTGATTTGTACACACTGTGCTTAGTATATTGTTTTTATTAATTTTGGAGTTCTCTAACGAATTGCCCATATACTGACAACTTAAATAACACATTGTTTCTCACAGTTTGGAGACTGTGAAGTCCACTATTAATGAGTCAGCAAGTATAAGGCACAGGGAGGACTCACTTCCTTGCTCACAGGTTTTCTATAACCTGTCTTCTTTTATATAAACATATACCCTGTCCCATCCTTATGAGGACACCAATGTCACCATGGGGAATGCACGCCCATGAATGAATTCTATCACACTGCATGATGTTACCAACTTAGGATTTTGTCATATGAGTTTGGGGAGTCCATAATATCCATTATATAGTGATAAGACTACTAGGAACTACTTATTCTTAGAATTAACTATAAACTACAATGTGATATTTTCAGATCCCACTCTTTCACTTAAAACCATTTAATGATGTGTCACTAACAAGAATAAATTCAAAACTCAGCAGGTAATTATGTCCTGAAAAATTAGCTTTTCTTGCTACTCTGGCCTAATTTTCTACTATATTAATTTAATCATATCTATTTATTTGTGACTCAGATAGGATTAGCCAGATATTTTGGGGATGCCAACGTTGTAAGGTCTGACTCCTGCCTAACCTGGCCTTCCTCATGGCCCTGTGCACGCTGACTTACATCTATCTTGGAGTTACTCTGACTTTAAATAGTTATCTCACACCTATCTGTTTGAAGTTCCATTGACTTCCAGCCATAACTGATTTGCCTTCCTTGAACTTTCCCTGAACTGTTTGAAGAGTTATTGATTATATATACATCCCTGTTTGGGATGATGATCCAAGTCCCTATGAGTACTAAAGTCCAAAATGCAACTCCTGGGTTTGGGGTTCCATCAATAGCATTATCTTGAAGCATTTCAGCTATTTGGGACTTTTACAGAAATTTTGTGTGTCTGATATCTGTAGGCAACAAAAACTAGTTCTTTTTTATTATGGTTATATAGCTTAAGATTGCCATTCCTTAGTCACAATATGATCTTTTGTCTTATTCCTGTGGCATGCCATGGTCTTTTTATACTAACATGCCACTAAAACTAAATTCCTTTGGCTATGACAGCATTTCTACTCATATCTAACCTGACTGCACTAAATATGCAAAGATCTAGTTTGAATGAAATTGAATTTGTAGGTACTGGTAACCAGTCAATGATATTTTTTGGGTCTCTAAACATACATGTCTCTCAATAAAGATGTAATTACATCCAAACATTCTCCAAATCTTATGTAATCCCAAATCTAACTTTAACTTCAATTTTACCTAAAGGTAAAAATAAAAAAATAAAATAAACTTCATCATTGAAAGTCCCCTAACAATGTACCAGTAAGACTTTGGTTATTATCTATTCCAGGACCAAATTTATCTCCATGTCTAGACCCATGGGATTCTAGCAGACAGCACATTTTCTTCTGCAACTGCTTGTCTCTTGGTTGCTGTGATAAAACACTGATGAAAAGAAACGACTGAAGAAAGGATGTCCTTGGCTTATAGCCCCAGTCCCAGTCTACCACAGGAACTCCAGTAGCCTGAAACTGAAAGCATGGAGAGACGCTACTTGGCTGTCTTTCTTACACAGCCCCGGCCCGCCTGTTTGGGGATGACTCCGTCCACAGTGGTTTCAGTCCTCATAGTTCCGCCGCAATTAAAGAAATTGCTTCACAAACAAGGCCACAGTCCCATTTGATAGAGACAGTTTCTCGACCGAGTTTCCCTCTTCCCAGTGTGTCAAATTTACAACCAAGATTAGACATCACACTAAGAAATGTGCAAGAGAAATGGGGAAACCATGAGTTATTCTAAGCAGCAAAGGGCTGTCACCAGGTTTCAATTGATTTCTTTTTTCTAAATACATTCTTACATTGATATTCCTATTCCAAAATGGAAGGGAAAAAAGAAAGTAAGAATGGCTGAACCAGGTGAAGCATATCATCAACCTATTTCTGAATTATCTGTCCTCTGAGTCCACCAGGGGAAACTCTACCCGGTCTTCTACCTACTTTCTTCTTGTAGTATCTTGGGAGTCTAGTGGTCTTCCTTTGGGAATCCAGTGTCCACTGCTTCATTCCTCTGGTAATGGAATTCTCCAAAAGCCTGTTTCTCAGTAGGATTTGTCTTCATGTATGTGATGGCTTGAGGAAGAATGCCCCACTATAGGTTCATGTGTATGAGTTATCAAAGAAGAGAACTGTTTCAAAGGTTTAGAAGGATTAGGCGGCGTGGTCCTGTTGGATTAAGTGCTTCACAGGGGATAGGCTTTGAGGTTTCAAAAACCTACACCAGGACAAGTATCTCTCTCTGTTTTTCTGTCTCTTTGTTCCTCTCTGCCTCTGTCTCGGAATGTGAGCCAGTAGCTCTCATAGACTATCCCAGTACCATGTAGGTCACCATGCTCCCTGTCCTTGCTGTTATGACAAAACACTAAGCCTTTGAAACTGCAAGCAAGGGCACAACTAAATGTTTTGTTTTTATATAAGGGTTGCCTTGGTCATGATGTCTCTTCACAGCAATAGAACAGGGACTAAGACAGTACATAAGACTTCTCTACAACTCTTCAAGACCTTAGAGCCTCCTTTACCCACTTCTGCTTTGATGGAGATGGCTCTTTGCATTCCTGAGTGGCATACCTCATCTTCTCACAGATGGTCCGTTAATTATGGCACTTGCAATCTCTGGATTATCTGAGTGTGTTCCAAGATATTAAGTGTTGCTTTGTTTTCGCTTAGCAGTTTCTACCCTAATTTACTCTGTTCCTAATTTATTTAGTTGTAAACATCTTCTCTACTTTATCAATATTCTTGGGGGAACACCAAAGTTCTTCACTGGCAAATTCGTCTACTTTCCCTCTCACTCTAAACATCAAAGCAAAGCTCTCTGATACTTTATAGTTATGGTTCCCTTTCCCCTGGTAATCATTGTCTCCACATATTGTCATGAGTCTTCACTAAAAATGCCATTAGAGCCCATGGCTCTCCAATCATTTTGTCCATAACGATACACATATCATCTAAGATGAAAGATTTATATGTTTTCTTCCTTTCCTTCTCAGGCCTCACCTGATTCAATTGACTTCAGCAGCTCTAATATTTACCAGCAAATTGTTTATGGCAATCTTGGCCTTTCCCATAACCAGCCTCAAAGCTCATTAGCTAATCCAGCCAACACTTCCATATGCTTAAGTATTTGTTACACACCACACTTGTTATGCGTACTGAAATCTGCATTAATATCCTGGGATTACTACAACAATTTACCACAAACTGGATACCTTAATGGAATATGAATAGTTTCTCTTAGAGTTCTGGAGGATGAAATTTCACAAAAGGATTCTATCAGGGATTATTGCCCCTTAAAAGGGTCTCAGAAACAAAACAAATGGCTCTTCCACCTATTTTTTCCTAGAGTGCGGTGGTTGTTGGCAGCCCTTGGCATTCCTTTGCTTATTCCATGGAGTGTGCCACTGCCATAGAGTAGCTTTCTCTCTTGTGTTTCTCTAATGTGTTCCGATGGTTTTAAGGAGTCTAAATTCTGTATGTGGACCCTCTGTAAGCTCTTACTATTCCACCTTAATTTGACTATGTCTGTAAAGATTCTGTTTCAAATAAAGTCACACGTTTAGTTATTTGGTACTGAGACTGAAGAAAATAATTTTGTGGGGGATAGAGGACGCATCTCAAAGCATACTATACATTAGGACTATACTTTAGGAGATGAGACTGGAAATAGTTAAACAGAATGAGATAATTTAAGCTTCATTTGTACTAGGACCAAAAATTCCTTACAAGTATTTTAAGTAAGAATTGAGAGGTTTTCTCTGCAAAACAATGAGGAACTTGCTTTTTGAAAGAAAGATAGATATCATATACATGTTCCTAATATTTGATAGTAATAGTGAAAAAAATTAAGATTTCCAGGGTTTATAGTTTTCTCAAAGGATCCAATGGGTAGTCAGTGCAATACAGACTCCTCATTAGAGGAAATAATGTTTCATAATAAATATCTTTGGTCTGCTCCTTTGTCTACTAGTTTCATAATCAAAATGAATAAAGCTGGCCATTTCTGAAAATTTAAGAATATTCGTCATTAGTGAGGACAGAAGTTGGATTATTTGCCTTTGTCTCTAAAAATTCTTCATCTGCATTGTGGGAATTGTTTCTGGCAAATAAAATTTTTCATAATTGATCAAATTCCTAATTGAATGTGATCATTTGTATTGCTACAGAACATAAAATGTCTTCTAGTTTAGCCATTAAAGCAGCTCCTTTTATATATGGAACTTTATGGTATAGATAGCCCAAATGACCTACTCAATGCCAAGTAATGAGTTCACAGTAGGGTCAAATAAACATCATGAGAACTTTCATAATTGAAGTCAGTATAATAGAAGTATAAAAGCATTCATATAGATGTTGAGTGTAAGTGCACACACTCATATGCCGTATTTTTTGTTTCTCCTGTGACAATATATGATGGCTAAAAACAACATATACACTACTATCCTTTACTTAACACCACATTTTAAAAATTCATTTAAGAGTGTTCCTAGAGATGGTGAATCCGTATAACACCATTACTAGACAAGAGGAGCAACAACTGCAGTATGCTGTGCTTGTCAATTAGAAGGCATTGGGAACAACAGGCTTGGTTCCAGTTTCTCATGGAAGGATTCACTGGCTCAAATCATATTAGTGATACAAATTGTCACAATATGACAATGACAATTAGAAAATACAGGAGAATATTAAGAAAGACTAGCCATATGAAAACACAAAGTGGTCTAGCTGTAATTGATATATCTACACTGAAAAACACAGAGGAAGGGACAGAGAAATTATAGGAACCTGAGGCCCAGGACATCTGCTGTAAAACAGTGTCTTCTAAACACAACACTGAAACTGTACCCATGAAATATCAACAATATGGCCTAAACAATATTTGATAATGGCATCACCAGTTGAGTTTCCAATCTGAACCGGGGGATGTTTCATAATGTTCCACTCCTAGATAAACAGATACAGGCAATCAATCTATGTGTGTTGATGAAGGGAGAATCACTTTTCTCCAGGGAGGACAACCCTGATAGATTATCTAATCCAAAATGGTCTACCATAAACACAAAGACATACTTAAAACATTAAAAGAACTCAATGGGATCTATTACTTTTATCTATCTATCTATCTATCTATCTATCTATCTATCTATCTATCATCTATCTATTTGCTATCTATCATCTATCTATCTATCTATCTATCTATCTATCTATCTATCTATCTATCTGTTATCTATCTATCTATCTATCATCTATCAATCTATCATCTATCTATTTGCTATCTATCTATCTATCTATCTATCTATCTATCTATCATCTATCTATTTATCTATCTATTTGCTATCTATCTATCTATCTATCTATCTATCTATCTATCATCTATCTATCTAATCTATCTACCTATCATCTATTTGCTATCTATCAATCATTTATCTATCTATCTATCATCTTTGTGTCTGTCTATCTATTGACTACATAACAATAATAATTGAAAAAGAAAAGGTCAGAAATTTCAAATGGAGTGGAGAAGATGGGGAAAAGATTGTATGGGTAGGAAGAGTGAAAATGGTGTAAATATAACATTCATACATGAAATTTTATAATACAGTAAAAAAATCAAAAAGCACAACACATAAATACTTAAATTTACTAAGACATACACATTGAGATTTTAATTCTAACACATTTAACTTTACATGATATTTGAATAGTGAATTTTTTAAAGTTTCTCATAGCTCTCCTCCTGCTTTCCCATCATTAACAAAGTCAGTGCTATCTATATTTAAGGTTTAAAAGTCCAACGAATAGCTTTGCCTGGCATTCTTAAAACAAGCAAACCAAAATTGTATGCATTAGTGTGTGTGTGTGTGTGTGTGTGTGTGTGTGTGCTGTGCTGTGCTTGAATGCATCCCCATAAAGCTATAACAGGAATATAGAGGTCAGAAGACAATTCTCAAAAATTGGTTTTCTCCTTCCATCTTATAGGATCTCAACATCAACACTGGTCATCAGGCCTGTGTGTAAAAGCTTCTACCAGATGAACCATTTCACCAGATCATGAACTTGAGGTTTGGATCCTTCTTCCTCATCTTTCCATGTCTGGAGATTACAGGTGGGTAGAGCTATTTCCAGTTATCAACTGCCACAACCCAGGACTTCATACATATTAGATAAGTATTCTATCAACTGAGCAATAGTCTTATCCATCAATGGATATCTACCCTATGTTTGACTTCCTAGACGTAAAATACTCAAGAGAAATTACTTTTGGAACAAAATTGAAGCTTATTAAGAAAAATTTCAGTAAAGATTCAAGCAAGGGCATTAGCAGAGAAGACTCAAGGAAAAGACAGTCACATACACTGTGCAGCGATCAGGGCTTCTTCAGAAAGACAGCTGAAGGGAATTCTATATAACGCTATATGTAACACAATCTTAAGAGTTCTTTCATAATCAGAGATGTTCTTCATCTGTGGCTAAGACATTGTTCATCTAAATAGAGATCTGGGGTGACCATATCTGCCTTGCTCTCCTCTCTGTTTCAACAGTCACTCTGGAAATTCTCACTACCTCACTGCAGTAATAAAAGGATGCTCTCCCCAGGAGGACTGGTGTGAACATTTACCGCTCCATGTTTATTCATTCAGGATATGAGTCTAGTCTCACATTTCAGTTGATATTTTATTCTTAGTTACGAAGCATAGATTGTAGGATTTGTAGATAGCTAAAGAATCCACAATGGTTCTCAGTCATGTTTACTGCCTTCAAATCTCCACCCAATAAAGAATTTTGATTTTTCTCATTAATAATAAACAGGTTGGGCTAGATTTAAGGTGTAGATGAAGTGGTGGGGTTGAGTACCATGTTATATGTAAAGTGTCAGTTATTGGTATTATTCAGAAATGAATGAGACAATGTCCTAGTTACCATGGAGAATATAGGCCTATGCAGAACTGGTCCTTAAAGTGGAATCTAAGGTAAGCTCAAAGGCCTGCACACAGTGAATTATGGGTATTCTCTGAGACATCTGTGACACATTGCAGGGGAAACTTGACCACAACTGAGGTAGTAAGCATAAGGGTGATGAAGGGAGAGTGGGTAGTTTGTTCCAAGTGGGAAAGCAGGATGGATTGAGGCAAAGGCTAGGGAGAGCCTTGGGTGTGAAAAATGGGAAGCTTTTTACAGAAGGGACTTGGTGATTGGACAGTGTTATTTCTTTCAAATACAAGAGATAGAGTCACACACTCTGACTCTTATTTTACTCATAATATTTATATGTCAGTGTGTGTACTTGCAATCTTATGATATGCTCACTGATGACTATGCTTTTAAAAAAATCCTCCCAAGAGAATGAGTTGCCAAAAATGAGGAAAAGTTCAGTGTAGGATTTTTAAAAGCTCACACATTTTTAAAAGAGCTTAATACAAAGCCTCTTGTCAGGCTTGTGCCACCCCCAGTCACTTTCCGGAATGATTATAAAAATGCATATCCCAGTCTTAAAGATTTAACAAAATATTCTCCTGCCATTTATAGTAATGCTACCAAATGACAAGTTCAAATTACATGTTGTGATTACTCTTCATCTGGGCAGAACACATGTTGTAACATAGTCGCAAGATGCAATTACATCCATTGCAGGGAGATAGCATAGCAAAGCTGGAACAAAGCTAATCATGTACAATACACACACTGTTTAGATTTCTCCCAATCACATTTACTTTTTTGTATTGCAATCTGTTCGCCATTTGGACTAATCGCTAACTCTTCAGTGCATGCAAGATGTGGAAATTATCAGCTGCGTTATACAAACATGGAAAATATAAGAAAATAAAAAGGATTAATGCATCGTCGGTACACTTTACAGTTCAAAGACAGCTCAGCAAGATAAGGACCTTGCTGTGCTCACTAGTAATGCCATTGGACCTTTCCTTGTGGTGTGATAACTGCAGGGGATTAGCTTCAGGAGGCATCAAATCCTTCTGATTCTTAGGTGTCTTGTATAAAATGTGACAGCGTTGGCATCCAACCCACACACATCCTTCTGACAACACTAAGTAATGTCTATGCCATGTATAATAGCTAATAGAAATGACTGTGATATTGCTTTCTTTAGACAACAATGAAAAGAAAAATCATGCACATTCAGACAGTTTTAATTGGTTATTTCTTTTTGTTTGCATATAAATGTAGAATCTACCAATATGGAGAGCTGACTACTGACAGAATGATGTTGTGATGATCACACAGGACAATTACACTGCAAAGAACAAAATTTGCTTTCAAATATGCTTTTCATGCATAATTGTTAATAAGTAGCTTTGACCTTATACACCCATACCCATTTACATGTGTGTGTGTGCTCACACGTGCACACACACACACCCCACACAGGCTAATAGAAGAAAGAGACAAACCACATTAAAAATGACCTACAAATAGTTGTCACTTTGAATTCCTTAATTAACCTTCCTAAAGCTTTCTTGACTTTTCACTTGGTCTTTTCGGGGAGGTCTCATCTGCCTCTCTTGTTTACTTACAATTGCATGATTCTAACTGTATCTTGTTTCTCACAATTGTGAATACATGCGTGGCAAACAAACAGATGTTTTTACCAGACAGATGTGTCAAAATCTCTAGGCACAGTCTGGAACTTAGCATACCTGCCCTGATCCCCGCCCTCTTGCCAGCTGAAATGTGCCCTAGGTTATGCGCTTGGTCTTCACTCAGTGGATCAGAAAGGGAAACATGTCTGAGTGACACTTGAATCAGGGTTCTTTCTCTTAGTTGTCTCTCACAGAATACCAAACGCTGGTAATCATACTTGTAAAGGTATCTCATGTTGCTATTCTTACCAGTATAAAAAGTATATCCTAATCACATTCTACAGAGATTTCCAAGCAAAACATTTTTGAGCAACTTCATACTCCTTAAATAAAAACTAGCAAATTCCTGAAACAGGCTCCAATCCACTCGTTGCTGTCTAACCTGTGAATAGTAATGTGGCCTCATGAATACCTCTAATAACTCATGTCTATGAGTTCAGACTCTCATTATTTATCACATGAAAATCACAACATAATAACTATTCTTTATATTTTTTTGGTTTTTATTTGAGACAGAGTTTCTTTATAGCTTTGGAGCTTTCCTGGAACTTGTTCTGTAGAACAGGATGGCCTCTAACCCACAGAGATTTGCCTGCCTCTGCCTCCTGACTGCTGGGATTAAAGGCGTGCACCACCACTGCCTGGCTAACTATTTTTCATATTTCTACACCCCAAATCCCCTCATCTCTTTCTAAAGTTAGAATTGTAATTCTGTGTAAATTTATCAAACATTTCAATGAATGAAACCAGGTAATAATTATGGACTTTGAAAGTCTGAGAACTTAGTATCCGAGAGCCATGAGTTGGAACTTGCACTCGCTGTTTGAATAGCTCCTCACAGGGCTTCTATTTCTACTCGTAAACAAAGGGCAGAGGACAGTAGATGGACTCACAAACTACTGATGACGATTATTGGGAGCACTGAGACCCCAGATCCTGAATTTCTTGTAATCCCCTGATCTGAGTGCCTACAGCTGCTCTGAGCACGAGACCTTCAGGAGTTCCTGATGGCAGGAGAGTGGTTTCTGGTGGGTTTGGCTGGGGCGTGGCTATCTCTATATAATCTGCCCCTGAACACAATAAAGGGGGCATTCTTGGGGAATTCAAGGATGACCTGTGTTGCTGTCTCTCTGTCTGTGTGTGTCTGTGTATTTTAACCTCCACCCCCCTTGCCCGACGCTCACGAACTGGGTGCCAACACACAGAGCGCAGACATGGGGACTGTGGTGAGCAGTGATTGGAGGTCCCCATTGAGATTTTGGCAATTGAAGGTCTCCACTGAGATAGCGGGAGACGATAAAGTGGAATATTACACGTTCAGATATCTCTTTGATTCTATGACTTTCCACTTAGCTCCTACCATTCCAGTAACTCACAATGACCAGGCAATGGGCAACTCACAGCCATGTACATTCAGATAAAGGAAACACCTGGAGAAAGACACATGGTCTTCCCATACGCTCCCTCTAGAGCTTGGTGTAGGGTGTGTTCTTCAATTGGAGGTAGTGAACTTTTCCTGTTGTTTTTCAGTTGTCCTGTTGCTCATGCTGGCATGGCAACCAGCTCCGTCCAAGCAGCTCCCTTCTTCAGCCGCGAGAATAGCACACACTACATTCCTCATTTATGGTTGACAATCTTTTGTCTGTTTTAATTTTCAAGACGTTTATACATATATATGTTACTTAGATCATTTTCATCTCCCTTCTATCTCTAGGTTCTTCTATGAGTACTGATCATATTTATATTCAACTGTTTTAAAAAGTATTGTGTATGTTCTTACATGTGCTGTTGTGTAGAAAGGTACACACATGGAGGCAAGAGGACAACCTCAGGTGTAATCAGTAGGAAAACCATCTACCTCTGTCAACAAAGTGTCTATCACTGCTTAGAGCTCATCAACTATGCTAGTAGGCCCAGCCAGTAAACCCCAGTAGTCTTCCTGTCTATTCATTCTCAGTGCTGGAATTAGAAGTGTTTGCTACAATACCTAGCTCACGTATGTAGTTTCTGGGGAGTTGATTTTGTATTCTCATGCTTGAAGGCAGGTGCTTTACTAGCTAAACCACCTCTCCCAGTCAAGCTTGCTAATCTTTCTGAGTTAAAAAGCAAAATCTTGTAGTTGATGTTGGAGAGACTGGAATTTTTGGGATGAAATTCTGGAATAAAGAGATGCATCTTCAAAAATAAAAATATGAATACCTTATAATTTTGAGAGAATATATATGACTGAGCTAACTTATGTGTATAGAAAAACTCTGAAGACTACAAATAAAAGAGCTACTGTTTTGCTAGGCACTAAGTGGATATTAGACTCACGCAGTCCACTGATTCACTGTCTGAGCTGCTTCAGGTTCTAGCTGCTACAGATTCACTGAGCTGCTACAGGTTCTAGAGGGATACTTGTAGTGCCCAATCAAGAACTCTTCTTCATGACAAAGTGTGTATCAAATGATTCCAGCTTTTAAATAAGGTTGACATTAGAAACATCTTTTTATAATTTTTATAGAACTTGTACATATTCATAGGGTACAATGTGATAATGTAATGCATGTATATATTAATAATATTCAAAGCAGTGTAAATGGCAGTTTTAGTTACTTAAACATTTCTCATGTTTTTGAAAAGAAATTTCAAATGATTGACTTATCATTTTTATTAGTGCAGAAATTATAATAATTTTTTGTCTAGAACACTAGATTTCCCCACTTCTTACTGCAACATGGTACCCATTTCCTGACATCTGTTGCACCTTTTCTGATTTCTAATGAAATTTTCTTAATTTATATTAAAGCAGTGTTTTTCTCTAGCTTCTCCGTGTGAATGAAGACATATGACATTTGTCTTTCTGTTCTAGGTAAATACATTTAACATAGTATCCTCTAGTTTCATCTTCATGTTCCAAAATGGCAGTATTAAGTTCTTGCCAGGTTTAACAACAAGATTTTGATAAATCAGTCTTGTTTTCTAATAACATATCCATTACGAAAAGAAAATCAACAATTTCTAAAGCAAAATACAAATTTTGGACTTTTATCAACATCATATCCAGATGCTCAGATATAACGAATTATTAGAATTACAAAAAGACAGGAACTATATAATCTATAATAATTAAAAATTAGTATATAGAAATAGACAAAAAAACTAAATTTAGCAAAAAAAAAATGTGATGTTTAAAGTGGACGGCACGGGGCTGGTGAACTGGTTCAGCAGGTAAAGACATCTGCCTCTAAGCCTGGTGACCCTAGCTCAGTCTCCCTGGGACACATGCAGCAGATGGAGAGAAATTCATTCCATCTTTGTTCTCTGATTTCCCTATGTGCATTACGGCACACATATGCCCACATACATACACAAACAGATAGATAGCTAAATACATAAATGTCTAAAAAAGGAATGGATGGATAATGTTAAGAAAACAAATATTTTCTACTGAAAAAAGAGCTGATTCATTTATAAAACTAAAATACACAGCGGGTTCAAAATCAGACCAACCACTGCCATGGTATGGTAACTTGAACTTGTCTCTGCAGATTTATACAAAGGCTATAAAGTACAGAAAGAAAAAAAATGTAGTGATGAACATTTATATTCATTATCATTGATTACAGGTAGCGTTATAACAATCAAAAACACAGTTGTCAATTTTCCAAGGTTTGTGAAGAGTACACAGAAAACTACGAGTTATGGCAAAGAAAATCTGAAGCGCCCAAGTCCACAGTGACCCACAGTGTTCATTAGTTGTACCAAAGTCATAACATTGTCATGCGGCCAATGCTTTCTATTTTAACCTGCATCTCTCATCATCTCTCTGCCTGTCTCCACATTAGCAATTACATTCCCTGAAGGTATATTTGTAGAAATCAATAACTTTCCAAACATTTATAGGGAAAGGCACAGAATAAAGAAAATGTTTTTGACGCTTGAGGAAAGTTGGAAGAGTTAGACTCTAATTTCTTCTTCCAGGCATCTTTTAGTAATCAAGACACTAGGATATTGACAGAAAAGGAGGTAAGCCAATCAATAGAACTAAACAAAGAGATCATAAATACAATACTTTACAGTTGATGGGCTTCCTACTAAAACAAATCAATTTGTAAGACAGAATCTTTCCAAAAAATAAATGAAACTGAGTTTGGAACATCTGGGCACCCATATGAGATATGAGGGAGTAAACTTGATAGTTACTTCAGAGCATATGAGAAAATTATTTTTAGATCAGTCTTGCATCGCAACAAAAACCTAAAATTGTAGAAACATATAGGAGACTCTTTTTGTAATTATAAATATGTAGAATATTTTAGATATGTACATCATTAAAATTAGTGTATAAATCAGTGTATTAAACTTTATAAAAATTTAAACTTTGCTTATTATAAAACATTGTAAGGAAAATCACTCAGAACTTCATAATCTCAAAAAATATTTCACTACTCACGTTATGTCATACATATGAACACGTGCATGCACACACATATGTGAGTATGTATAACTTTTTACACATAAGGTATAAATACAGTCAAAATTAGTCAAAATGTTTGAATGGACCAATAAAAAGGACTGAAAATCACCATTAATCCTTTAGAGGAGGTGAATAAAATCAAAATGAGTTATCAGTGTATACTTGCAAGGCTGAACAACTAGTTTCCATGAAATCATACTGTCTTCAAGTATGTGATTTGATGACAAAAACAGAAGTTAAAACTGCTTTCTCATATGTAACTAGCTATAGCCTGCAAGACCAAATGTTTTTCTAAACTTAGAAACTATTAGGTCTAACTGAAGCTCACGGAACTTTCAACTGAGCATCACTCAGCTCTACGGCAGTTCTTAAAATTCAGTATTTATTGATTTTCTCATTATGAGTGAGACTGTGGCTTCCTAGAAGCGGTGATACAATTACCACTTTTGCGTAATTCGAAGTCAGCAAGTGATAAAAATGCTGGCTGCATTCAAGTCATATTTGACGGCATCTACGTATTAGAGCCTACCACGTGTGTCTAGAAGAAACAATCCAGAAGACATTGGATTACCCTTTAAACAAAAATATATAAGCAATACCCATCCACCGGCCATCTTCCTAGCACCTGTTGTTCTTTGGATATTTTTTGTAAGCTTCTACAGTATTTTCAATATCCTTGTCAGTGATTGGTTAGTAAAGAAAAAGAACCATCATTCCTAACAAACTGAGAAAGGAAGAATATCAGATGAGAAATCTGGAGGTGCAGAAACTATCTTGTTATCCTGTGAGCATGGAACTCCTACCAGTGAGACTGAAAAAACTAGTAGGAAGATGGGAGGGACTGGAAGACACGCTAGCACTGTGAATTGCATTATGGCTAGCATTCTCCTAGCTCTAGCGTGGCAGAAGGAAGACTAGTAATTGCCTCATCTGTCATTTGGATCAGAATTTCACTTACGGGTAACTAAAATCGTTTAGAGAAACATACAAGTAAGCAGCAGTGTAAACATGAGCCAGATTCCAGATGTGACAAGCTTTCCAGCCAGCCTGGTATCTTAGGCATATTTCTTGTTACCTTTCACCTTATACAGAGGGTCTAGAACCTCGAGTGGGACAGAGGGGAGTCACAGCATTCCAGGCTGGATCAGAGTCACCAGGAAACAGACCATTTAAGGTGGTCTCAGAAGGCCGCCTTACTAAGTCTTCCTTGCTCCTCTTTGAACTCTGCAGACCTTGGGTACTGAGTACTCTGGACCTATGAGACAATTGCACAGGGTCTTGGAGGAAATGGGTGCTTGGAGTGAGTTGGCTTTCGCTAACATAGGAAGAGCAATCTTGAGACTGATAAATGTGAATCCAATAAAGAACACAGTGATGGGAGGGGGTGTACCTGTGGATTTTGTGGACTTCAACATACTCTGCACAGTCCATGCACAAGTGTGGTCATTGCCAAAAACAAACTTGCAAGAACAACAATCTTTTCCAATCTTAAGTGCGAATGTAAAAGTTCCCTCTTCTATTTCAATAAAAAATGCAGCCCATTGTGTGATTACATTTTGCAGTCTACAGGAGCTGAAGACAAAGCAAGAAAACCTTCCACCAGCCTATCTAGAGGGGCACTGGGCAGCTGTGGGGCGGGGGGGGGAGAGATTGTAATCAATGTTAGACTACGGTTGTATCAGTTCATGCCCTGCAGAACACTTGCTCAGCTGCTGGTGAGTGGAGAGGCTTCTAATCACAAAGATATCCTAATATAGGCACAGATGAGTTATTTTTCTTAAAATTTTCCTCAGGGAGAAAAAAAAATGAACTCCCGTTGACCCCTTTAATCAGCTGAGTTAAATCAGAGCTATTGTCAAAGTGGCTTCAAGCCTTCATTATTTTAAATGGATGCCAGAGAAGAAACTTTAAGCTTCCAATAATCAGGCTTCGTTATAGATTTTTTTCTTTAGCAAAATTTCGCCAGTGAAGCTTGGTTACAGAGCTTTCTTTTTTAAGTGTGCTATTCTGAATTAGGATCCAGTGTTAAATAAGGGGGAATCTAACTCCCATCTGTCTCCATTTTAACCCTTGATTATGGAGAACACTGACACAGAACACCTTGTTGTGTGGCTTTATAAGACAGAAGGCATTGACTCCTTTGTTCTACATGCTCTAGATATTACAGTTGAATAAATTTCCTGGGGTGAAGAAGCCATTCATTCATTCATTCACTCCCTCCCTCCCATGAACCAATTACAAATTAATTATACACCTTTTTAGTCCTGTCTCAGATAGGTTTGTCATGTTAAAATAATCTAAAAGTCACCTGGATAAAAAGCTTCAATGAGAGATTGCATATATCAGGTTGATCAAAGGACATGGATATGGGGGGGATATATTGATTACATCTAGGTGTATGTGCATATATATATATATATATATATATGTATTATGCATATACAAATCATATTGTTTCTTTCTCTCTTGACAATCATGATGCAAACACTGTAATAAATAATATATAATCAAAATAAATTGTCTTCTGAAAATATTTAATTTGACTTTTTGATTAATAAGGTAGTTTGCTATCTAGTTTTCTAAGACAATAAATACAGAAATAATATAGAAGTTCCCTCATAACTAATATCTTATACATAGTGTGACGGTGACTTTACTTGGTACTGAGTTTCGTGCTTTCAGTTCAAATTTTCTTATTATTTAAATATAAGAAAAAACTGGATCCAGTCAACATTTTCAATCTTTCATTTCTCATTTGTAAAATGGACTAATAATAGCCACACTGACTATTATAAAAGTCAATATGTGTTTGAACAAAGAAAAGTAACAATTTTTATGAAATAACAACAATAAAAATTTTTTCTCCCTCATGATTCAGGTACCCCTATCATCATCAGCATCATTATTGTATTACCTTATTTCCAAAAAGTTGTTAATGGTCAAATAGCCATGCTGCCCATTTCCCATAGCAGAACTGAACCCATAGCTTCATAAATGAATTTCAGAAATTTCAAATCATTCAAAAGCCAATGTTTACTTCTTAGATGCTCTAATGGGTTCAGTAACAATGTTTAGCCATATACAACTGTAAATGAAGCCTCATTGTTCATGCACAGATACCATTGCTACATCCTCTCTTCTTGTTATATAAACAGGCTTTCTACTTTTGTTTTGTGGTCAGCCTCTAGACAGATATTTTTACTGTGCCATATTGTTGTAACATTAGTGTGTTGACTACTTTTGTGACACAGAAATTTATAGTCAGCTATTAAAAGGAAGAGTCAATTCAGAAAGTGCGCCAACTTGATTGACCTGCAAGTAAGCCAGCAAGTAGCATTCCTCTGCGGCCTCTGTATCTGTTTGTGCCTCGGGTTCTTGTGTTTAGTTCCTGCCCTGACTTTTCTGGATGATGGACAACAAACTGTAAGATGAAACAAAACCTTTCCTCTCCTTGTTGCTTTTGTTCATGGGTGAGGCCATCATTAAGACTGGTAGGTCCTTTAAAAGTTGCTTTACAATATTTACTACATCTGTTCTTTGACAGTTTCATGCATTCCCATTATCTCACCTACAAAATAAAAATGAACAAAGATACATTTCTAAAGATTTGGTTTGAGTGGTCTCCTTTGCCTACTTTAAATCTTCCTCATGAGTTAAATAGACAGAGCGGCAAACATGAAGAGTGGCAGTTGGAAGCAGGAGAGGTGAAGATGGCAAAGGAAGCAGTTACAGCAGGAGGAAGGCTGCAAAGCTCCAGCGAGCGCCAGGGGGAGAAACCGTGGAAAGCACAGTAAGTGAAGAGAAGGGTGTTGGATACATGGAGAAGGTGGGGAAGGCATAAGGCCAAGGCTGGAGAAAGGTGGGACACGAGAAGGTGAGAAGTGGTGAGTTCTGCGCCCTAGAAAAGTTCAACATCACATTAAACCCTTAAGGGTCAGTGGTCTCTAGACATCTGACCCAAGAACTATAAGGGCACCCGCTTTCAAGGACTGAAAGTCCCAGGGTGCTCTACTCAAGATGTGTAATACAAGGCAACAGAGAAGCTAAGAATTCTAACACCCAAGGTTCTCCAATGCTATCTGCTGCTTCGTCACACTGCTACTGGAAGCTGTGGTCATCAATAGATACCAAGAACACAGGCCATAGACATTTATAGACTGAGCAATACGTCTCAGTTTTGGCACTCAATGCTGTAAGCCACTGGGTTTGCTGATTTAACCTTTAAGCACTGAAGGTTCACTGCCAAGAGTGAAACTACTAATCCTGTCTACTGAGGAGATCTGTCCATCTATCTGGACAGAACAACAGGATCTGAGTCAGTTATTTGATAACAATGTAGGTCACCGAGGAGATAAGGTTGCTACCTAGAAATGCAAACCAAAAGGACCCTAGACAATCAGAGCCAGACACCTATCAGCTTTGCTTGCAGCTCAGAACCTCTCACTTGAAACCGTTTGAGTGGCATTTTCTATTAAGCCAAAGACAAAATTATTCCAAAGTTATTTACTTTGAGAACAAATGTGGCTAGAACCTTATGAAAAAGAGAATGAATGCTCAGTCACCTCATGTATTTTAGAGACAAGAATTTATAGTTTTGAAGAACATCCTGATAAACCATACACACTTTAGACCTGGAAATCATTTGGATGTGATGAACCCTTATTGAGGCCAGGAAACGTCCTTGCTTTTATATGGGCTCATCGCTTCCAAATATATATATTATATGTGCATGTGTGTGTGTAATTTAATTTTCATGATACACTTAGAAGAAAAGGGTATAGGAAGAAAAGACAAACAAAACATTGCCATTTACCCCTCTGAAGTCTATTTGTAGGACTCCTGATTGCAAACAGTGTCAGACATTGATATATAGTTAGTCCTGTTTACTGCACAAAAAAGACAGTCTCTGTGGAACCTCTGTAATAATGCCGGAAGCATGCGGTAATTAACCCAGATTAATTACCTCCATACCAAGCAAACCCTCTGGAGCTGGCATGTGGCTTAGCTGCCAAGCACCATGGTATAATAAGGTCAGAATGAGCAATTTCTAACATTTTGCCCATGGTATCTAAACCCTTAATGGAGCCAAATGCCAGTCATCTACACACTCCTACAGTCAAGGTCAAGACAAGTGCAGCCCCACAAAGCTGGTCCCTTATTAGTAATTTTGATCTTTATCTCATTAATTATTTATATGTAAGCCATGAACACCATAATAAAAGATGAGGAATTAAAGACACATAGGTAGTCATGACAGCTAGCCTATGTCCCAATATAAAGTCCCTCCCAAAACTACACACACACACACACACACACACACACACACACACACACACATACACAAGCAACTCAATCTTTTCCACTCAAAACCTATACCTACCAAGGAAGCCGTGTTTGGAAATCTAAATGCAAATATAGAGTCAAGTGTGAAACAATGCTCGTATCTAACTTTTAATATCTACATGTAAAGCACGTAATCATGAATGTCAATTCCCCATTTATAAAAAGTACTTTGCTGAACATAGCAGACAATGAGGACTACTGAGACCTCAAGAACAATGGCAATGGGTTTTTGATCCTACGGCACCTATTGGCTTTGTGGGAGCCTAGGCAGTTTGGATGCTCACCTTACTAGACCTGGATAGAGGTGGGTGGTCCTTGGACTTCCCACAGGGCAGGGAACCATGATTGCTCTTTTGGTGGACAAGGAAGGGGGATTTGACTGGGGGGAGGGGGAGGGAAGGGGAGGCGGCGGTAGGGAAGAGACAGAAATCTTTAATAAATAAATAAATAATTTGCTGTGATCTTATTCACAACACGTTTTGACATAATGTTTTGAGTCGAATGGGAATTATTATCTCCTATTATCTCTTTTACCATCAGAGTTTTCATGAAACTATGAAGCCTAAGAGTTGGCATGGAATTATCTTCATTACCTATACAAGTGCATGGCCCATGCCACCTAGCAGGGACTGTATAGAATGCAATCATTGGGCTTATCTTTCTCCCAAGGAAAAGCACTACATGACAACAGATGTGAAACCTATGACTTAAAACGTGTCTGGTGCCCTGTGTTCATGTGAGTGAATCTTGACATTGTTTAGGTATCACCCATGATTTAGGGGATGAATATCTTCAGCAAGGGAAGTCTTTGGTCTTAAGCAATACTTAATCTAACAAGAGAGTTAGATTAAAGTGTTTCATTGACTGTAGTTCACAGAAATGTTGTTCATACATAATTGTGAGCTCTTACTCCTTCAAGCATTTCTCTGCCCACTCAGAAGTCTACAAATATTTTATACATCTGGCTACCCCAATTAAACAGGATCTTTCAGAATTGTTCTTGGTAAAACTAAGAACAGAGAGCAAGCATGCTATGCTGTCATCTGGCTGCTGCACATCAATCAGAATGGTTGCAGCTGTGAATGCCTGTATCGCAAAGTCAACTAATGGTGTCCATACTTCATAAAAACCCTTCACAGAGTTCTAGATTGCGTTTATGGTTCAACTGGGTTTATGGCTTAGACTTCTCACTTAAATGTAAAGCCCCAGCTTTCCATCTGTGAGGGTGGATTTCTGAGAAGGATTTGGTGAAATGATGCACACGAAGCAACAACATAGAGACTCTGTGCAGGACTCAACAGTTCTGTCTTGTCTTGCCTTCCTCTGCTGCCTTTTCTCTCCACAACCCCTCCACTGACACAATGACAAGTACTCAGTGGTTTAAGGGAGAGACAGACCAATGTTAAGAAGAATCCTCTCCTCTTACCATCTCTGACAATCATTTGACTGTGGGGGTGAGGCCTGGTCCATTACCTGCCAATTAGACTTCACCTAAGCATGGGACTCATGAAAGCACGAGGGGAACCAAACTCCTCAAATCATTATTGGGCAACTACTGGAGGCAAATGAGAATAGTGGACACACACACATGCAAATACATATGCCTGCACACACACACACACACACACACACACACACACACACACACTCCGAACCCAGGATGTATTTGAGCCAATGTGTGGAAAACAATCTCCAGCTCTTTGCTGTATATTGGCTTCCAAAGTGAACTGAAAATATTTCATGAGGATGACTTGTAACATTTATGGATTTCATCATGAATTCTTTACAGCCAGGAAAGAAGTGTGGAAAGATTTCTCCATATCTTTCTGCCTTCCATTCTTTGTGCCTAATAAGACAGTTTGGCTATAGTCACCTAGGCTATACCTACACACACACACACACACACACACACACACACACGCACACACAGACAGACATCATAGAGAGAGAGAGAGGCAGACACAGAGAGAGACAGAGGAGAGACTCTCTCGGGGAGAAGAATGCTTTGCTTTCCCTCCTTTCTTTTCTCTCCTTAATTAGCTAAACTTCAGGTAGAGTGATTCCAGGGACCCAGGGACATAATTTAAAGCTCCAGAGAAGGCCAGACATTGGCCTATTAGAACAAGCAAATCAAAGTAACTGAATCAATTAAAGCTGAAAACAGACCATATTCTGCTAAATGTACTCTAATTGGCAAAGAATGTAGAGTGTGCTTTTGAAATGCCATTTTAATGATCCCAGGGAGCAAAGCACTCATATAAACTTACAGTTTCTTCACCCACTGCCTCACACTCTCTATTGGATAGTTACCAGTCTGGGCAGCTTAGCTGGTGAGAACACCATGGCTGTGGAAGTGAGCAAAATGGGCTGGATTTATCCTTTCCTGGCTGTTCAATCAGTACTGATCTAAAGTTGTCTTAAAGGCTACGAGATATTCCCTATAATACGGATATGGTGTTTTCTTCAAAGGCTTAACTACAATAAGTCACGATAACATGACAAATAGCAGATGTGGAAGAAATCGTGTTGTTACTAGGGATAGATTCACTGTAACATGTGACTTGCATTCTTTTATTGAATAAGTTAAAGTACTTTGTTGTCAAAGAGAAAAATATTAGCTAAGTGGGATCTAATGTTATCAAGCTGTTACCTAATTGTTTATATGTTAACATGCAAATTTCTGGATACATGCATTCATATAACATATATATGAGTAAATATATAATATAGTGTGAATAATAGTGAAATGTTGCTATGGAAACCACTATTTTATATAGTATACACTAATGAAACATTTTTTAATGATAGGATTTAGAGTGTCTACAAACTATTGCTCTGAAGTTGGAGAACTTAAGTTAACACAGGCTGAGTGTTCTGAGTGACTGACTCATCCTAACAAATTGATTTATCACAGACTTTGGTCATTTTTGTGCAGTTAGTCACTTATCTTTGTTTGAGGGTTAACTAAAATACCAGTGTGCTTGACTAAGATAATAGAACTATGCCTTTAACACTCTATCGATAAAACATTACTCTCCTAGTACCATTAAACCTGGTATAAGAAATCTCTTATGTCAGTTCTCTGTGAATCACTGAAGTATAAATTTGAGGAGAATAGAAAATATTATACTTGCCTCTGATATCCAATTTTATAAACATTTCAAAGTATACCCTGGGAAATACTCTGGAATTACGGCATATTAATGTGAGAGTATTTTGTACTGTCAGTAATGTAATCATCTAGATGATGTAGGAAAATTTGGTCTCACAGAAAAAGTAGTATAAAATGCCAAGTTTCTTTTTCTGTGTTGTTATTGGGTTGGGCTCGGTACTAATCCAGCTTTATCTTAGGGGTAATTCTCTTGTGGGTCTGAAACCGACTTTCCTTGTCAGTGCTTGATTTCCTGACAGATATAAGATGGATTCTTCTTAAGCAGCTTCCTTAGATGTTGGAGAGTGTCACTTATGTAAAATTGACTTTCTGTTAGGGAGAAAACGCTAGGAGAGGCCACACCTTCTGCTTCCCCTCGACATCTGTACGTAGTGCCTCTAAACACACAGTGGCCACGCTGGGAGCTGACAAAACTGACATGGGAGTGGTTGCTCAGAGTGAAGAAAATGCTTGATACTTTACCTTTGGGACTCCAATTTTACCTTTGGTAAGAAAGTACTTCTGCATCGCTAATGAATAGCCACAGAGAACAGCCTGCCATTAATTACATGTCCCTGTTCGTGTACCTGCTAATAATACATGAGATAACTGGTCACACATGTGTTAGCCAGTTCTGGTTACTTTTGTTTGCTTGCTTTCCCTGAAGGCAAATTGTTCCAAGCAAATGTAAGTACCTGGAAGGAAGAGAGACATCAGGGAAGATGGAATTGAAAGTAGTTAAGAAATGCAAGATAATGAGTTACTATTAGAGACTGTTAAATGGGAGGCAGGCTCAAGTATAGACTTCATCCTGACCTGCATCCTAGATCTACCTTGACCAATGACACTGCCTTGAGGGATATTTTCTTCTTCCTGTCTCCTCCTGCCTTCCTGGGTAGTAGGACTGCCATGGTACAATACCCTTTCCCAGGAATCCCAGTCATCTCCCCTCCTGCTGACATAATAGACTGTGAATGAGGCCATAGACACTGTTGTCTACACTGCACAAACTCAGATTTATTTCAGACTTTTGCTCAGAGTTTCGTGAGTTGTGAAGAGAACCACATTTTTTCTCCTGGTTCTTCAGACCTCTTCTAAGAATCTGTAGTCCTCTGAAAAGTTCAGTATCTTGAGGTTACGATTGGAGTCTCCATTCTCATGTTGGTGGTCAGGTAAATGCTACCCTCAGCTAGACTAGGCTGTCGGCAATTCTTCGACAATGAGAATCTTAAGAGAGACATACATAGATCTAATCTATGGAAAGTAGAAAAAGGCAAGATCTCTTGAGTAAACTGGGATCATGGGACCTTGAAAGAGGGTTGAAGGGGGAGGGGAAAGGCAGGGAGGAGAGCAGAGAAAAATGTAGAGCTCAATAAAAATAAAAAAAAATAGATTTCAAACTTTTTCATGGTCTGGTGTTTTACTTCTTTAATCGGGCAGAGGGATCTTTCATCCAAGTGCAAACCAAGTCTTATATGGCATAATACAACACTGGAAATGGTTTTCCCTGCTGCTTTGCCTATCCTACAAACTGGCACATAGGTTCTGCTGCACTGGAGGGAAGAGGGTTACTGCAGGGGAATGACTCACTGGATTTTAGGTTAGTGTGTGTCTACCAGAGACCCCGTGACCTTGGTCACAGCTTTCTACCTACTAATCTATAATCAATCACCCAAGCCCCTAATAGGCAGCAATACCTGGAGATCCTATGCACTGGGGGATATCTGGAAGACTGGAGGGTTTAAAGTACTTGGAACCAAAGTCCAGGTTTATCCTAACAGTGTCTTCCTTTGTAAAATGTAAAGTAATTTGTATTAAAATCTTCATAGGACTATAGGTAATATGAAAAAATACACACTTGAAACTTAATATTTAATGGGATCTCAAAGGAGGGATTTCTGAAGATGAAAGTCAAAGTGCTGGTTAGATGGTTCAGCAGTTTAATAGCGGTTGCTGGAAAAACTGACAGTCTGATCCCAACCCCGAGACGCACATTGTGGAAACAGGAATGGTTCCCAGAAGCTATCCTCTGGTCTCCCCAAATGTCACATGTGTGTGAACACACACACACACAATCCAAATGTAAAGTAATTTTTTCAAAAGTAAAAGTCTATAATTTTGTGCTCACAAGGTGAACCAGTACTTCCTAAGAAACATTTAGAAGCCAACTACCCCTTTTTAAGTTATCTTTTATAGTCTCCTAGTGCTCTAAAACTTTTAACCATGACCTTAAGGTTCCAGATTCCTGCCAGGGCTCTGTGCTTCTTCTCAGTCTCTTGGCTCCTCCCACCTCTGTACTTTTGGGAACTAAAACCTCAACTTTTCACCCCACGTTCATCCTGAATTTATATTCACACTTATTTGTGTAACCCATCTAGTAACCTGCCCTATAAGTCTCAGCTTCAAGAAGACAGTGAGAGAAGACGAACCGTTTAAGAGGCTCTGCATTCACAGGGTGGCCAGAGATTTGAATCCAAGGCACTAAGCTCGGAAGCCTCATTTAGTTGTCTGTTGAGATGGACACTATAAATATTAACCCTGCGACTTGCTTGCAAAATTAACCATGGAAGATACTTTTAGCAATGCAAGTGAACTCAACATTTCCTATCTGTGCATACAATGTGTTTCCTCCAGCTCTATGTTTCTTGCAGGAACCTGCTTCAGATGGAATGGCTTTTAAAATATCAAGTGGGAGGAAGCGGTCCACTAGGACTCAGAATTTGGAAGTTGGATGACAGAGAATCATAACTTTAAGATCATGTTTGACTCTATAACAAATAGGCGAACAGTCCGGAATACATGAAATTTTACCTCAAACACACACCCACAAGAAGGCATGCATGCATGTGTGCATGCATGCACATACAAAACCAACAACAACTGGACTAAGTAAGGGCCTTTTAATACCATACAAATATTTTGATTGTAGTATTCATTCAAATATTTATAATAAAATATATCATAAAAGTAGAGCTTTTGTGTGTATTTATATGATCCTTTCTGTGTCATAGGAGAGAAATTAAAATGCCTCAAAGAACTAAATTAGATCATGGATGTGTGGATATAAATCAGCCAGAATAGCGCCTCGGCACATGGCAGCTGCTCAATAAATTGCATCATTTGAAGTTCGATGCCCTGGGTTGCAATTCTCACATCTTTACTCATTATCTGGGTGTTTGTGGACAAGCTGTTTAACCTTTAACCTCTCTGGGCCTTTTCCATATCTGTAATATAGAATACTATCAATATCTTTCTCACTCTGGTGTGATGAGGGACAGGTGCATTAATTTACAGAAGAATTAGGAGATGGGGTATATGAAGGTGTAAAGTATTTATTAAGTAAAACATTGTTAGCCATTTAGGAACAGAGTGATTTGATTGAAAAATCTTTTGCAAACCACACACAGTTATTACCCCCACATAGAGAGAGTCAAAGGGAAAGAGGAAGATGGAGACACGTTTACACTAAAGTATCCTCATGAAGGTTGCAGAACAGCTTGCAAGAATAAGTTCTTTCCTTCTACCATGTGGATACCAGGGTTTGAATTCTGGTGGAAGTCTTGCCAGCATGCAACCTTACCAGCCTATGTAGCCATTTTGGTGACCCAAGAATGACGCAATTTATTCTAAAATCTGACACATGTGTCACATATATGACTCTGATCAACATCTGTGAGACAATTTTATGATATCTCATTTGCTTCTCTTGATACTTTCGTGCCTCCCATTTATTATCTAACTTTATTTTAAGGGACTTAGTTCAGAAGATGCTAAATGTTTTATACTGCCAGTAATTAATTACTCAGTGGAAAGACCAAGGGTGTGACCTTGTAAAACTTTGATAAGGATATAATGTGGAAGGAAGATAGACATTATTTATTTGGGTAGTTGAAAATACCCCAATAAATTATTGAGTGGGCCTCACATCAGACATTGATTGGCTACTCCCACGTGTTCTGTGCAATCATTGCCCTAGTATAGCTTTCAGCCAGAAAAGATTGTAGGTCAAGATTTAGTGACTGGGTTGCTGTCCAAGTTTTTTGTTGTTGTACCTTTGATGGGGAAAGGTACTCTGCAGAGTACCTTTCCCCATCAAAGAGACTAGAACACAGGGGCAAGGGCTCCACCTTGGCCCCAGTTTGACTTCACCATGCTTAATGAGTTATGTTGGGATTGTCCTCAGCAATGGGGCCATACTGTCAGTTTTTAGAGCACAGCCTTTTTTCCCTAGCAACAGCCTGGGTTGTTTAGGGATTGCCATGGGATCCCTTGGTCAGTAACCTAACCAAATATACCCCAGACCCACCACTAGAAGCCTTGCCTGGATGAAAGAGTTGGCCAGCTGAGACTATGAGCTCCTCATTACTATGAGGGCTCCCCAGGATCACCTTCACAAAGTACAGGAAGTTTTCTCTGATCTAGATTTCCACATGCCCCCCAAATGCCACCCACCCCAATTCCATCACTGTCTTATCCCACACATTCTCACTACACCCTCCCTCACAGTCTGCCCATATAATCCATATCTTTCTGCCTCCTCTTCCATGCTATTCCCTGAATTCTGGAGGACAGATTTAATAAAGACCTTCAAGTCTGACTTTCTCCCCATGTATTGTCTTGCTGCAGGTCTCTGCATGTCCTCCTATCCACTGACAAGGGAAGCTTCTGTGACAATGACTGGATAAAGCACTGATCTTTGAGTATAGCTGAAAGGCCTTAGGAATGAAGGACACCAAGTCAAAAACAGGTCTTCTGCACATATATTATAGCTATTAGCTTCTATTTTTATGGGACTCCTTACTCTGAGAACAAGTGGTTATCCAAATCTCATGCCTACTCTTGGGACTCTTTTCCTCCTGCTGGGTTGCCGTGTCCTATTTAGATGTGACAGTTTTTTCTTTATCTTATACTTTATTTTGTTGTTTTCTCTTGAAGGCCTGTACTTTTCTAATGAGAGACAGAATGAGAGTGGTTCAGAAGAAGAGGGAACTAAGGAAAGCTATAATCAGGATATGCTGTGTGTGGAAAGAATTTTTTTTTAATAAAAGAAAGAAAGCAAGCAAGC
Organism: Microtus obscurus; assembly: GCA_963919715.1. Classification (NCBI taxonomy): domain Eukaryota; kingdom Metazoa; phylum Chordata; class Mammalia; order Rodentia; family Cricetidae; genus Microtus; species Microtus obscurus. The sequence continues at coordinate 26,483,054 of CAWTZC010002521.1, forward strand.
AAGAAAGAAAGACGGAAGGAAGGGAGAAAGGAGGAAGGTGAGAAAGAAGGAAAGGAAAGGAGATTCATAGTGAATGGGTAACTCCCCCAAGGTCCACACAGCTGGAAGAAGGCAAAGCCTGATCCAGAGGTCCCACATCTAACTCTTTGTCAAATATTGTTCTTGGCACACAGAAGTCTATGGTAGAATTCATCACAGTGACTTAACTCCTCAGTCTGTTTAGATTGAAGTAATTCCCACAGACACAGGAGGATTCGAAAACAGGAGTCTTTTCATTATATATTCAATTGAGGAGGTAAATTAACTTGTGATTTGATACCATGGAACAACTCATTTCCTACCATGGATGAAGTTTACATCAATTTCAGAGCTGCAAAGCAATGGAGAAAGACTTCAGATTGACTTGGTGGCTTGTTTGAAAGTGAGAATTGGTATCACTGGTACCATAACTTCATATATGTAGGCTGCTTTTGTGATAGGACACTGATTTGCAGTCCTCTTTTTTCAACTTGTTTTCAATTATGAGCTAATGAGGGCTCCAACTCGAAGACAGTGCTTTATTTTCAAACAAAGTTTACCTCAAAGACCTGCTTGGGGTCTATGTATCCTTGTTTTTAAGAAAGGTCTCAGCTGCATCATCAGCTGGGAGGATGATGCTATGCCATGACCTGTAGGTTGGGCAGAGCTAATTGACTCCAAGCTCCAGCTTGATACTTTCCTCTTGGTTACCTAAGATGTATTTTAGGAAATGGACATTAGATGCTGGCTCTGGAGAGTTTCATAAGTTCACACCAGAACATTTCTTCCAGGGACAGAAAGTCTGTTTATGACTTAAAGAATAATAATAACTGTTTATTTTACATACTTATGTGTTTATATATTTTATATATTTGTTAAAATTTATATTTTGATGATTTACGTATGTGTGGGGAGAGATCCCCACGCAGGTTAGACAAGGTAACTGGTAGCTCTGGAGATAACTGGGCTGTAGGAGGATACTACATCTAACATGCTCTCTAGGAACTGAACGTGGGTCCTCTGCAAGAGCAGTACCTACTCTAAACTGCTAAGCCTTCACTCCAGCCACAAATATAAATATTTGAAAACGCTTTATACCTCCATTATGATCCACAAACTCCATAAATATTAACAGAATTATAGAAAACGCAACAAGATTCAATAGCATTAAGGCAAGGGTAAATATTTTTATCTTAATCAAGAACCAGTATTGGACTAAAGGTCTCAGACAGGCACGGCCCTGCCTGTACATGACTACGTCTCTGAGCTGGCTCTCCTCCTCAGTTATCTCATCACCGTGGCTTGATGATCATGCAGAGAGTTCTTGAAACCTGTTCTGTCATCTCTCATACACTCCATGACTTTTTCTTGAAGTGGTATGGTTCAGCCAGGAATTCAGAGCCCATGAAAATAATTTGTCAGTTGCAAATGAAGTATAGTATCAAACTATGACACCAGAGTTCATCGTGCAAAGACCGTAGCAGGGCTTTGCCATGTGCTGCTTGCTCTCATGGGAGTCAAGTGTGCTTGTTAATCCTCTGCCTTTCTAGCATTTCCCTCATTCCAGTGCAAAAATGCCACAGTACAAAAATCCATGTTTTCACTATCTTGTGTACTTGTTTGAACACAAGTATGCTTGGGGCCAATTTGTTCTTAAAATGTTTTTGGCACCATTTCTTGGCTCAAGGAAGGGAGGAAATATTTCTTGCCTTTTTTCGTCTTTACCATTTTTTATATCTATCGAAATTTTTTAAAGAAAATTCTAACCCGACTGAACTGGAAGGAAACAGCATAGACAAAAGTCTCCATCATCCATCATGTTTCCTTCACAGACAGCCAAGTTCATTTCCAAAACCATACACTTACTCCTTCCTACTCTGTCTCACACTTCACCCCTAGACAAAAGGAGAGCGTGGTACAGCTTCCCAACTCTCAGGGAGCTCATCATCTACACCGGGAGACAAATGCTTGATTGGGATGCAGAGTGATACATCTTCTGAGACAGCTGTGTGGAGCAGGGCAGAAGAGCACAGACTGCAGCTACCTAGACAGCAGAGGTGGCAGGAGCCAGCACAGCTTCCTGCAACTGCACTCATACCAATGAGTAACTTAACAAATAAACACAAAAAAATCTTGAAATAACTACCTAGCTCTAGTCCAAGCAAAACCCTATTACTTTAAGAAATAATTCTTACCCTTCCTTTTTATTTTACCCTGCTTACATGAATACAAATTCTCTTTTATTATTTCAAAGGCTGAAAACTAATTATTTGCCCACTGATCTGCATAAATGTCTCAAATAGGGAATGTTGGGTGTTTTACATCAGCTAATTGTATATTCTTAAGGTTGGTAATGATGTTGGAGATGGAGTTTTGGGTGAAGTGAATATAACTAGCTTGATTGGCTGCATTTTGAAACCAAACATTGTTAAAACTCATTCGAGGTGTGACCATTTTCTTAAGGTCCTACGGACTGAAAAAGAACCTTGGCTTGGCCTGTAGCTAGGTTCCACTAAGCCCTCCTGACTCTCTTTGTCTCAGCGACCCTCTTTCCTCTCTGAAGTCATGCATTTTTACTCCGTCTTGAAGGGGAAACATCCTTTCAAACTCCTCAATTCATAATTTAAGAAGTTTTGTTAGATCAAAAGGAAAGAAAGAATGAACAGAAGCGAAGCGGGTGGAGAGCTTTAATATTTGAGGCACCGCACTGTATCTAGGGCAGCTTTTCTGCTGGCCGCTGTGCAGCACAGGCAGAAAAAAAAAAGAGTGAATCCAGAGTGATTTATTCAAGGTTGCTCAGTGTGAGTCAGAAAAGATTGGGCATTTCAATGCCACGCAGAGCTGATATCTTTCTTCCCTAAAAAGGTGTTTTTGTATGTGATTGGTTTCAATCCCAAAAAGTAAACACGATCACAGTTCATACATTTCAAGCTGTTCTTTCTTAAGGAGAGAGGTGTTGGGAAGCTGCAAAGGAAAAAAAGATGTTGGCTATGTAATACAAATACAACCATGGCCCTGGTTGGGACATAGTATGACCCTTTTTAGACCATTAAAAGGGTAGGACAATAATGCATAGGGGAGGAGATGTGCAGAGGACAAGAAAGGACAAGAAAGTAAGCACTGGAGAGATCTCCTACCGGAGCCTTCCAGAACCTTCCTCGGCTTCTTTATCCTTGTATATGCACAAGCTCCTTGTTCTTCTGCATCCTTTCTGGCTGCCCCCCACAAATCCCATAGCCATAGTTCAGAATCTATTGGTTAAAATCCCAGTATGTAGAGTCAAATAGCACTGCCTTCAAAGTGAAAGCTTTTTCCAATCAGTCAAGGGACTTTGGGCAAGCTCATTTAGCTCTCTGAGCCTTGGGTTTGAAAAAAAAATGAATGTAATCTTGTCTGCTGAAGAAGTTGTTATGAGATTAGATGAGTGTCCATGGATTTGACTCATCGTGATGAATAAATTTTAAGAAAGATTATAATATTCATGATACATATTCCATAAATTATTTTCCTGTTTCCCTTTACATAAAGGAAGTTGGGTCTCTAGAATACACTACAAGGGAACACGGACGTCTCTTTAAAGCCCATTCAACAGGCTCTGCTATAAAACTCAATTTTCTATTATTCAGCTATGGCTCTGGGATAAATGTGTTCTTTCTGCAAAATGACAACATTTCACTTCTTCACAAAACATATTTTCTTCAGCCCTAGCAGGACTCTGAACATAATAGACCAACATATCGCACTGGCAGAAGCAGGAAGTTGTCTCTGACTCATTTCACACCAACTCTCAGAAGCCTCTTAAGAAACACAGGTCCCATCTTTTCAATAGAGGCAGAGATGGCTAACATCTAGGGCACAGAGAAGAAGCTAAACAAACAGGGCTTGTTAAGCTCCCAAGTGTTGGGACATGGAGCCTTTTTTCCTCTCCAAATATATAGAGAGCCATCTATAAAAAACTAGCTTTTCCTCTATCTTTTAGTTTTCATCACCAAAAGCTCCTTTTTTATGACGTGTTTAATATATGTTTTTATTACAGCTATTTTAATACTCTTCCACTGTTAATCTGTTTCTTTGGGGGTAGTATCAACTATGAAACATCTGAAGAATTCATCTTTTTATCCCACACTTCTCTTTTGTCTCCCTCAGGATGTCTCAACTTAGAGAACATTATTCCTAAGGTCACATGCTTTTCTGCTCTTGTAGACCATTAAGCCCTAACTATTATGAAGTCCATGTGATGATTTTCATGTGCTTTCATTCACTCCATGTATCAATCAATGGCTTTCAATAATGGAATAGAGTTGTAAAGCTTCTTTGGCAGCAAAGGCCTCCATTTGAAAGCAAAGTCCCCATTGGGTATCATCACAAAACTCCCTACGTGAGGCCATTCAGTTTCCCAGCAGATGGGGGCTTTGTCACATCAGTATTTATCTCCTTTTTATAGTCAAAATCATTTGAATCGTCCAATTAATTTCGTAGAAGAGTAGAGCTCTGGCTTTCCGACATTGAGGCTGGAAAGTTTCATCAGAAGTGATTAGTGCTCTAATTGGAGACCGAGGGGGTAGGGCTGCTTAGAAAGAGCCTAATTTTAAGCAGGTGATCTGAAGATCAAGGAGAGAGAATACAGAACTTGAGTCTAAACACAACAATCTGAGGACATTATACAGAGACAGGGCTGTAACTAAGCTCACACATTACTGGGTCTTACTCTTTAAATACCTCTTCCTTTGAATGCAACCCTGTAAGAGATCGCCCAGAAGAGATAATACACCTCCAGCATTATGTAAAACTGCAAGGGTTTCCGAAGAAGACCAGGAGGACCAAGAAGAAAGAGCAGGAAGGGGGATGATGCAGTTCTTTGAAAGGAAGGTTTTGCATAAGTAGGAGGAAAATGAGTTGTTCTCAAGATTTGCAGACTAGCAAGAAGCCTTTCCAGGTTTCCCAGGCTTCAAGGTCACGGATCACGTCAAAAACATGGCTTTGGGTCTCAGGAAGCAACATACTGGTAATGCAGGACTAAGCAAGAGAATTCTCTTACTCGACACACATCAGCTGTACAGCAACTTTGAGAGACTGGTAATATCGTCTTCATTTAGCAGAGCAGAAATCTTGAGTATGGGGAGGTTCAGTGAATTGTCCTGACCCACAGTGAAGGGCAGAGCATTTCCTTAGATCTAAGTGGATTCCTGGCTTCACTGTACGCAATTGCCTCCATTTCCCTGGATCTTATAAACAGATGAACATCTGTAGCATATTTTATTCTTGTTAATGGGGCATATACCAAGAAATTCTGAAAGACTCAGGATAAGGGGGGATTTCATGTTGGTGAGAGGAAAAATTTAGATTTGATGTGAGCATTTTGGACTTCCAAAATCATTTCTGTAGAAAACGTAACACACTACAATGCAAATTTCTAGTATCCCTGGGGATCTAGAAGTTGTCTTGAGGCATCGAAGACCATTTAGAATAAATAATTCTCAATGAAGTTAATTTGGGTAGACACACTGGTTATGAGGACCGTCACACATCGGAGGAATGGACTAGAAAAGCTGAGAAACGTGCATGCAAGTTTGATGTGCTCATCCTGGACAAAAGGAAGTTTTACATCACTCAGTAAAATTCAGAGAGAAAGCATAATACTTTTCTTTCACATCTGAAATGCCACCAGCAGTTCAAAGATTAGTGTTATTATATGCATTACGCATAGAGAGAAACAGAAGTATGCCAATTATGACTAGAAAATACTGTTAATTATAGGTTATATACTGACTCCATTAATGTATACATGAGAATATGCATGACTCCTAGAACCAACCAATCATAGTGTTTTTATTCAGTCTCATTTCTATTAGGCCATGCGTCCTCATAGCCATCCTCAATACTGTATATTCTACTTGATACTTGGCTTCTCTATTTCCCCTACATTTTGAAAATGTTTCACTACCAGAATATTTAACTCATGTACAATACTCCAATATATTTGATAGTGCCATAATTTGACATGTTATAAATTACTGGGAAATCGGGATGTTGCCTTTAGTGTCTCGCTAAACAATGCCATAGTAAAAAGTTTGATGATAACTTTTTGAACTTACTTTGATTTTTTTTTTACAGGAACACTCCCATCATAAATTGAATAAATAGATCATCAGGCTTAAATAATTTTAGGATTTCATATGTATATTTCTTAACTAGTTAAAAAAAAGTTAGTCACATCGCTTATGTGAGAAAATGGATTTAAAAGTCAGAAACCATAAGGATATGCTAGAAGCTTCTTCCAGAATCCAGACCCCACTAGGAAAAAGCTCCTACAGACACTGCAAGTTATTCCGGTCCTGCTAGGTCCAGCCTCACCTCCCTTAATGCAGAATTAATTGTAAAGCACGTGCTGTGTCTAGACTGCTTTACTCAGCTGAACACAGAGATCTTCATGGCATGTTTTCCTAAACAGAAAGGACCTTGAGAGCTCAACCTCCCCATGTCTCCCTCCAGAGTCCAACAAATCCATCTCTACACAATCCCATTACAACCGCATTTCCTTGCAATCTTACCTTTACTTTGAAATATACTATCTAATACCCCTCAACAATGCCCATGACTCTTCTCCATATCCGGTTGTCACCTCACTTGACAGAATATAGAGGACAGACGACTGAGGGAGCCCACTCACTCTGCTCTGTTGAACTCAGGTCTGGCTAAACAGAAGAGGTCTTTAACACAGGAACCTAGTTTGCTAAAATGTATACACATCCCATGAGTTTTGGATTAAATGTGTAGGTATGGAAAGTGGTCCCAACATGCCTTACCTGCTGCCACTTTGCCAGCCCAGCCCAGTCAGTCCAGTGGAAACGCTGACTTATCTAGGGAAAGGAAAATAAAGGCATATGAAATAGAAAGGAAGATGTGTGGCCTCAAGGAATTCAAACAATTCCTCATGACATGTAATATCTCTTTCCTGCATACTTCAGGAAAAGAACAAAAATGCAGTAAATGAAGGTAGTACTCTGAACTCGAACACCACCTACAGAATTTAAACCCACACACAGTCTAAACTCAGGCGGTCTGGAACATGAAATGAGATTCACTTTAGAGTCCGTTAATCTCTCACTTTAATTTTCTGAATGCAAAGAACCCCAGCAAACCTCAAGCTCCTTAGCCCAGGGAGGGGTCTGGCAAGTGAATCCAGTCTAATTACAAAATGCCTTTGAGATAGCAAGTGCAGCACGCGTCTGCTCTTCCGTGATTTGACTGCGCCAAAGGTGTAACCCACATGTTAATAAGCAACTTTAATTCATGCTGATAGGGAAGTGATGTGTCTAACCCTGCCTGTAATCATATACGCAGGCACAAATGGCTTCCCTAGGATGAAAGAATACTGAAAACAATAGGATACAACAGGATTTCATATTTTTAAAGCCATCCTAAAATGGTTTCCTTTTAACCATATTCATTATGTTTTCAAGAAAATGCATAATTACATATGATTGATACGCTTTGTTAGTTTTCTCTAGGGAAGGATTAAGTGCTAGAGATTTCTGCCAAAACTTTGTGGCTCCATTAAGATATCAGGACTCTATTAGGACCCAAGTTCATTACTGTTTCTATATCCTAGGAATCTTAGACATAAAGATGTAAATTCTCATTCACAAAGGTCAAATAAAAAAATCTCATTTATATGTGTTTTAATTATCACTGTAAACCTTTTGCCCAAATATATGTAACTCCCACTTAATTTTTACCCATTTTTAGTCTCAATAGCCTCTCATGCTTTATGCAACATTACAAACAGTTATTTTGTGCATTTTTAGTTATAAAATCACTGGAATGGGCCAATTAGAAATCACTCCTCTTTAAAATTTCAGGATAAGCCCAATTAGCACAAGAACTTACATTAGAAAGAGGAAAAGGAATCTTGAGAAAGGAAAAGACATCGCCTGCATTGCAATCCCTATAGGTTGACATTTTTCCAATAGCACCAGCGTAACATTTCTCACTAAAAATATTGATAACATATTTAGATGTTTCATGATGGATAAATCTTGAACTTAGACTCAACATCAAATTTAGCTTCTAGGTCCCAATTCACATTTACGTGAAATCATCCAGAAAATGCAAAAGTTAAAATTACTTATCCCAATCTATAATCATTTCCTAATAATCTGCTTTGAGTTTTCACCAATCTTGAGCAATCTTGAGCTCTAGGATTTTTGGCAATGGTCCTAGAGCATCTTGCATATCATTTTTATCACAGTACTAGCGTGGATAATTTAGTACATCTTTTGTGTCAAATGTTAAGGTAAGAGAAGTGTCCATAAAAGAATAACACATGTGGTGAGACGCACAAGAAAAACAGGGGTCTGTGGCATCAGAACAGGACAGAGGGATTAAGGTAAGGCTTTTGGGGTAGGGAAAGGGTACAGAGAACGAGAGACTTTCTAGGTTACTGAGTAGGAGATGCTCAAGACAGAAAGGGGATGCCCAGAAGGACAGCAGAGGATGTGTTTAAGGATTTCTATTGGTACCATGTCCACTAATCTACTGCGCTGGTCTCTGACTGATTTCTTTAATAGACACATTCATAGGCTTGTGCGATGCTTCTTTATGCTCAGTGGTAATAGAGTCACTTCTAAATCTTCATTGTCCTTCACAGTGTTTCGAACAAGTTTTATGCCTGGTAAGAATCAATTGCTTAAAAAGAATGTCTGAGTGAATAAGATTTTGTAGTCGTCTAGAAGAAGATATTAAAAGACAAGAATTTAACATATATGCAACAGATCTAACAGTCAATCATGCATGCGCAGTAACCTTGTTCATCATTCTTTAATCAAGGATTTTAAAAACTGCCCAAAAAAAGATAATTAAACTTACAAAATGCAGTCTGGCAGTAGAGTACAAGTAGAAAAAAAAAGAACTATCAGGATTCAAGTTAGGAAAAAATGAAAGTTTCATTAATTTAACAAAAATTAAATTTGAGGCAAATTGTCCAGGATTTAAAACAGAAGACTTACAAAGAAGGCGAGGAGTGGTCTTCCAATCTGGTGAGTGAGTGAAGGAAGCTAAAAGCAATCCTACTGCCATTAGTAGAGGGAAGCCAGGTGTGCAGAGTCAAGAAGGGAAAGTGCCCAGCTCTCTCCAACTTGACACTGAGTGTCAAGACTGCCTTCACAAAACTCACACTTCAAAGAGGAAAGCAGTTTATGACGCAGACAGAAAGACACGCCCAACCGACAAAATTGTATACATGCGAAGATTCAGGTGAATACTCAAAAGTCATGTATTTGGTAATGACAGTGTCTGTAATCAGGAAAAATAGACAGGAGCGTGTGGAGGCTGGGAAGGTAAGGCTGGTGATGAAATCCATTCACACCAGGAATGCTTATATAAAAGAATTCTATTGTATAAACATGACTGTTGATAAAGATAAGAACGAAGTCTCTACCTCTTCTCTGTCTGTCTGTCTGTCTGTCTGTCTGTCTGTCTCTCTCTCTCTCTCACACACACACACACACACACACACACACACACACACAAAACTGCTCACTGGTCTGTTTTGAGGAAGAGGGAACCTTTGGTACTACAAAAATGAACCTGTAGAAGAAAAGCTCAAGAAAACTCTTTCTTGTGTTGGGGTGGGTTTCTATGTAATAGTTGACATAATACATGAACATAATAGACATGGATTGTGAACATTATTTAAGATTTAGTATTGGCAGTGGGTAGTGGGTACTTCAACACAGATGGAGAAAGGAAGGGAAGAGTCCATGGATCAAGGAAGACACATAAATTTGTGATTTCAGAGACTAAGTTGTTTCAGTCACCAGAACACAGCATGTAAGTGGCCCCATCCAGAGACAGGAAACACATTTAGTCTCGAATTTGGTCCTCTGAAAAACCTGTGACACGTGTAGCTTTGAGCTATAGATAATGTCTCTTAAACTGAGAACACTTAGGCGTGCCTAAGTAAATGAGAACCTATGTATAGACCTATGACCAGAAAAGAAAACCAAAGAGAGAAAGCTGGTCATGGACAAGACAACAACAGCTATTGTAAATAATAGGGCATTTGGTATACAGAAGAGATTCAGGAGGCCTCATTTAAGAAAAAAATAGATCAAGAAAACCATAGCCTGTATCCACCATAAAAGAATGCATGAAAATAATTTAGATTTTGAATTCAGAAGATCTCAGTACTCTTTGCCTGAAAAGCATCATGGGATGTCAACAAACCGAGCAACTAGAATAGATCAGAAGAGGTAACCAGGGGAACGTGCTTCAGGGTTGTACAATACCAGATATATCTTTCTCACCAAGCTTTTGGGGTAAGAGAGTGACGGATAGGTCATTGTGTAAGGTGTTTCCCACACATACACAATCTACAGTTTGCATGCAATACCATGTGGACTTGGTGGCTGGCCTGACATGGTGGTGGTCTATAATCCCAGAACTGTGGAATTGGATCAGGGATCCCAGAACAGCTAGTGAGTCCGTTAGTCTTCCAGACTGGCATCCTCCAGGTTCAAGAAGAGGTCTTACCTCAATATATGATATCGAGTGAGATTTTGGGATATGATGCTAATCTCTGGCCTCTACCTGAATGTACATGTTTATGGGTATGTACTGATACAAAGGTTGTTCATACATGAGGATCTGTGCACGCACACACATACACACACACACACACTCACACACACCCAGAATGAAGATATATAGCAAAGGGGGCAGAGTAAGATGAATAGAATTTGGGCATATAGCATGTTTGTGTGTTCTATAAATGTAATCTATGCTCAATTAATGTCTATACAGTGAACACCATCTCCAACAGAATTCACTGTGCCAGGGACTTCTAATCCTCAGAAGTCTGTATTTGTGCTTAAAGATTTAGAAAAGGCTGCCGGAGATGTACACATCATTTCTTCTGTGAGCTTTGTACATAAACAATGACCCAAATCAATGAAAGGTTTAATCCAAGCTGATGTGAAGGCAAATACCCTAGTCAGAGCCAGCTGCTGTGGTTAGTTCTGTGCATCTGGGAAACAGCTGTCTGGCCTCGTGCATAGCCTGCTTTTGTTCAACTTCAAATGGGTGTGAAGACTGAAAGGAACGTAGGTGATTAGAAGGTGGTTCACATTTCAGAAAGGCACCAGGGTTTCTGAGTACGTCTGTGAGCAGACTCTGAATTGCCCTCCTCCCCGAGAGCGAACATGATGGAACATTTTCCCCCTTTCCCATCCCTGCTCTGAGGGTGCCTGGGCCAGCTGGGAGGGGTAGCTTGTTTAATGATTTTAAAAGCCCTCTTCTCTCATGATTACACAGAGTCAGTAATGGGAGAGTCATTTACAGGGCCAAGCATAAGTGATTACTCACCGGGACTCAGAGGTTATGATAGGATGAGCCCAAGGCGCTGCTAACTGTCAGAGGCAAGACGCTGAGTTTGACCCTCTAAGGCAAGAAGCTGCAGAGTCTGTGCCTCCGAGCTAGACAGCTGATGAGATGCCTTTGCCTTGGGATTCATACTACAACAATAGTCTAATAGACTCATGCCATTAAGGCGCTGACCTTTGTGGGCAAGAACATTTTCTCACAGGAGACAGGAAGGCAGTACAGGCCCCTGAGTGCTACAGTTTTGACAAAGACTGACAGCATGGGCTGGTCCCAGTCCCCAGGAAGTGTGTGCATAGACTTCTGCATTGTTATCCTTTGATTAACTTCTGACACACTTTACAACAGAAAACTCTTACAGGAAATTGCTCTGTAATGCAGGCTGTAGCATCTACAAACTTTGCCAATGGGAGCTAAAACTGTCACTAAAGCAGTTTGGCTGGAAATAATATGGATAGCTCTGTGTGTGTGTGTGTGTGTGTGTGTGTGTGTGTGTGTGTGTGTGTGTGTGCATTGAACATTTTGGACTACATGTCTTTGTACTCCTAACGCTATTATTCAAATGCAATATTCAGAAAAATATCTTCATATGTTACAGACATATTGAGCCTGAAGGGACTTAAGGTCACAATGAAAATAAATAATTCATGGAGTCAGAGGCCTGAAGCAAATGTTAACTAATTTTAAAATGGGTCAAATTCACAACAATTAAGTTCCTGACATGTGAAGTCATTTTTTTCCTCCCTAAACTATTAACCAACTTGCTTCACTTCTTCTAGATTGATTTGTAGAGCATAAAAGGTCATTTTGGAGGTGGGGGTGTGAGAATTTGGCTTCTACAAGCCATCCATAATGAGAGCCAATATATTAGGTAAAGCCCCTGTTTACCTAAGCTGAAATATTGATGTCCACAACCACATCGAATGCAAATCTCTGCATTAATCATTTTTCTCCAGTCAGGGAATTCAGACCATAGTAACACATGCTTTGATAGACCTATACATCATAGTTACAGCCACATTAGACAGCACCTCGGTGACAGAATACAAATGGATGGCAATGGGTTGCCTTCACTTTCCCCAGTCTGACTTTGTGTCTGCTCAGTCTTTTCTGAATGTGTGAGGTTCTGCCATGAGTTTGGGTAACCCTTTTGGCTCAAAGAGTAAGTAGATAAACTTAACAAGAAGGTTCCTCTGTTGGTAAATGTTAAGTAAGCCAGAGAAGGGTCACACGGAGAGTTCCTTAAGCACAGAAGTCATAGCACCCATGTCCCATGAGGTGGGAACCGTCAACCCTCTGCTTTGCTGGAAATACAGCTTCCTAGTCTCTACTCATAACAGCTGTATTCCTTTTCCCTAGGTCAGGACCAGATTATCTTCATTTTTTAGGAGATCCCTGCATCTTTAAAGAGCAGAAAATTTAATGCCTGCTATGGCTAACTGCCACATGCCAGATTCTGGACATCACTCTGATCCTGCCTCTTTGTACAAAAGGTATGAGTTTACCAAATAGATTCCAAATCCTTCAGTTTTATACTTAGCCCCTTCCTCTGCTTTGGTAGAAAACCCCATGTCAACTTCCAGAACGAATGCTATCTCTTCCGCATGCAATCCTCTTCGACTGAGTTCCAGTAGGGAGATTTTACCTGGCTTCAGTCGACTTACGAAAATTCCTGTTCAGTGTCTGGACTTGACACTTCAAAGACAAGCACGGCGGACTAAATTCACTGCAACCCCTGTGTACATGGCGTTCTTACCATCCCTCCAATCCTTCTTCATTTTATTAAACAAGCTCCCAAATGAACCACTTGACGCATGTACCTGTAGTTGCCACATAGGTCATCCTGTTTGCCCGCGGTGGTTCCACCCCTTTCCTGTGACAGTGCAATAGGCTGCCAGCTTTTAGTGCTGTGTTTTGCCTTGAATTTCTCAAATTAATCTTTTACATGGTAACTAGGTACTATTTTAAAAATACAGCTCACTGAGTCACTTGTTTCTTTAAACAAACTCCTTATGTTGGATAAATCCCAGGTTTCTAACCCAGACACAGCTGCCCTTTTGCAGCCAACCCTCCCTCCCCCCCAGATACAGACAGCTTCTATCTCGCTGGTCTTACCTGGCTATCAAAATAACTCAGAAACATAAATTTTTTTTGAAAATCTATGCCTCTGGCCCTCTTTTACTTTTGTATAGAATGTCCCTTCTCGATCATATTCTCTTAGAAGATTGTTAGCCAAATATTTTGTTATAAATGATATTTATAAAATAGTACCTACAATAATGTTATCATCTAATGTCAATTGTATTCTGAATACTTTGAATAAACTCTGTGTATTAAAAAATGGTATATATTAAGTTAAAAGTTTCTTTTGAGTCTCACTATAATCTAGTATGTAATCACAGTTATCAGTCTTTCAACGAATCTCGGTTCAAACCATTGTTTTGTTCAGGTTTTCCTTAAACTCACTTCTATTTCTTGTGCTACGACAATTAACACTTGCTGTGCTTACTTCACTTAAAATGATAAGCCTAATATATGAAGCTACTAGGCTTAGCTCATCCTTTCTCTCTTCAATACTACATGAGCTGTACCATAAGGCCGAGCAGGAATCAGTCGTAATTTCTGATTTCTTAGTGTGGAACTCAAACTCTTGAGCAGAGAAAACTGACAATCAGTGTGGCCTTTCCATCTGGTCCATGGCAGTGGAGAATACTGCTACAAGCAGCCCACAGCATACTAAATAAAATTATTTGAACTTTGAGGTTAAACATGTGACCATGAACTTGATTCTCTCTGTACTCTGGTCTTAAGTACTTTGTATGCTCAGTTTCCAAAAGTCTTGCTAGAAATCCAATTGCCAATGTCTGTATTTTAACCTTTTTGCATGACAATCAGCTCCACAAAATTTTTGAAATAGATAATACATAATCTCTGTTAAACGAAAAAATAGATATATTGGCCTCACTTGACCAATATGATGTCAAAATTGATTTTCATTAGACTGTGTGTGTGTGCACACACACATTTACACACTCATATGCATGCACCCATGTCAAACAAAACAAAAGAACTAAGACTAAGGATAGTGGGCAAAACTAAACCAAAAATGAAGGACTCTTATAAGAAAAGGCAAATGGCATCTTGAAGAGAGATAAAAACCCCAAAATTAATTTATCCGACAAATATTATCCTTTAGAACAAAGGCTTTCTAAAGTAAGTATAAGCTTTTTGTGATTTGGCTTACAACAAATATAGAACAATATAATAATGAATGATTATTCTACCTATTAAGTTCATACTCAGGCCTGCAGGTTTTGCATCGCTCAAGACAACTGCTAGCAATGCTTCCTCTGGTTTCATAGATAAGGAAAGTGTGTGTCAGGAGGATTTAGTAACATATGCAAAGTCATGTCGAAATACAAGCACATGAAATACAGTGAGTACGCCTTCATTTGGCAGACGTGTACTGAGAAAGAAATATGCCAAACACTGAATTAGGAGTTACGTGTTCGAGAGTGGATAAAAGTTCAAGTAGTTCTTAACTTACGGTAGAGCAATAGGGAATAATATACAGGTAGCAAATCAGGCTTACTGACAGCCATTGTGGGATTATGTAAAGGGATCACCATGACCCGGAGACAGACATCCAGTCTGGCTTGGCTAACGGAGTCATGTCAACTATTGGGAAATACTTCTCCAAGAGTCACAAAAATCCCTAACTTTGTGAGGGAAGAATCATGTTTTGAAACACAGTGTTCACAACTTTTGCTGCCAGCATTTTTGAGAAGATCATAGCAGATGACCCTGACTTTGCAATCTAAGTGGGTTCCTGAAGTGACACTGTGTATTCCAAGTGATGTGCCTTCCAGTGCTACAGTTCTCAGGAGGATAATGAGAATGAGACACCGTTATGTCCCAGAGGGATGTTTAACGTGTGTGCAGGAGTGGTTATGAGTGGTTCCCTTCAACCTATATTTAGTTTAATAGATCTTATCTGCTTTATGGCTCATGATGATCCTTCAATTTGTTTTCTTGGATCTATGAATAAAAAGACTAACATCCTCAACATTTACATAAGTGTAAATAAAAATCATACCAAAGCAAAAAATGGTGAACCAGAAATTTCAAAACTGTAGTTCCCTGCTCTACCAAACTCATCAGAAACAAGAATTTTTTTTCAGTCCTTGAAGCAATTCTCCTTTGTCACACAAAGCTTATTCCCTTCTTCCAGTGTCTAGTTCCAGGGTCACAAGACAGTGTCCTGAGTCTAGCTTCTCTAAAAGCTCCAGTGTCTCTGACTCTATTCCTGTCTGTCTTTTCTCTGTCCCAGTTCTTTGAATTTTTTTGTGGCTTTGATATACTGAGCAATGTAGCTGAAAAGGGATAATTTCCTATTGACTATACATGGGACTAAATTTATTCTTATTATTCTTGCCACCCTGTGTCTAGTAAACGGTCGCAACATTAATCTAGGCCATAGAAGACCAATTGATAGCCCCTATTCATGAACTATTTCTCAAGTTCCATATGCTATCAAATTTACAAGATCTTTGGCAGGGCCACTATTGGGAATGGTAAACTCTGTGTAACAAAATAAATACGAGATGGTGCCTATAACAAGCATGCATTTCCTTTTGAATACTCTTCTGTCTCCCTTCCAGAACCGTGCGGTTGTTAAGCCTAATTTTATGACCAATGTCATGATGTTAAACTTGTCAGTCTTTATTGTACCCTCAGCTGTGAGGTCTCCCACACCCTCCCCTTACATGTTCCTCTAATTCGGGATGTGGATTGAAATCCCAGAAGCGGTGAGCTCGGGCTCCGAGCACACTGTGCATTAATTTACTGCACACTGACATCCATTAATTTTGACTGGTACTATCAATTATGCCACCTGACAGGGAGATAACTATGTTATCACCTTTACAGAGTGTCTTTCTTAGGAAATGTATGTAGTCTTAGCAAGACTCTAATGCTGATGGATAACTCGCTCTTCCAAAAGCGCACTTGGGTGGTAGTTTCTTCTATGAGTTCTTAAAAGTGCTTTAAAAAGCTCATAGAATGTATCTGAGGTTTATATCACCTGCATGGATAGACGATTAATAAATTTAATGTGGTTATTCTGATAAAAAGTAGGAATGTGTTCCTTCTTATTTTGGTCCCTTTAAATACATCTACCTTGCATAAATAAAAGCTTATATAAAGCAGAAGCAGTATTACAGCTACAGCTTTGTCTGGCCTTATGCTTCACCAGGTTTATCTACCAGGTCACTGTAAGTATCTCTGTCTCTCTCTTATTGAAGCGGGGTCTTAATTGACTGACTTCAACCTCATTATGTGGTTGATGCTGACCCTGCTGCCTCTGCTTCATTAGTGCAGGCAGCACAGGTGTGTGCCATTACACCTGGCTGAGTCTTCTCACTTTTGAAATCCCATTTGATTTCACCTTATGTGATCATATTCTGTATAATCCTATTATCTTGCCAATCTTGATATCTTATGTCTGGTCTTCCTTCTAGATAGCTTCTAGATCTTGCTCTTCTGACAGAAGTTCTCACGTCAAAAGAAAATTGAATGTTTTGTTCAGCTTTAGGCCTCTTAAATTACTTCTGTTAAATCAGTTAGGGAAAAAGATTAGGAAACAACTAAGAATTCTTCTCTGGCTTTCAAATTCACCCAAAATAAAGTGTAATCTTTGCTAGGAATGCCTTGCAAGGAATCCACCCAGGATAATCATGAGGCAGCTACTCATTCTATTCTAGGCATTATTATAAGTTATTACAAACAAGAACAAGACCGTGTACCTTCTCACATTTAATGCACAAAAAGGAAATTCCAGGAACATTATGTATTGGAAGGAGGTGATAGAGAAAAAAGAAAGAAGGAAAGTAAAAGAAAAGAAAATTAGGCTACAGAAATTCACAACGGGGTGATGGGAGGATGGAAGAAAAGTGGAGAAAAGGAAGGACATGGTCTCTGGAATAAGCAAGTCCAACATGAGCATCCTGTGGAGGGATGTAAACACACAGACAGAAGCGAACATCTAGAGGCAGCATTCTACAGGGATGCTGTAGAAACCACAGGCGTGTGGTTCTGAGGCTGGAGTCAAGTCAAGGGGGAGAATGGAACCACAGCGCTTTTAGGGAAGCAGACAAAGATAACAGTACACTGGAGCAAGATCTGGTACCCCGAATGTGGTGGGAAACCCAAGTGTCCCTAGTACTAATTTCCATTTCTCCTCAGGCCTGCAGGAAGGGAGACCAAAGGCTTTTTCACACTTTAAGACAAGTCTGGGTATTTCTAAGGAATCATGCTACAAGCGTGTCAATAAAATTCAATTTTTAATTTATTTTCAACACCTCTTAAGATTAGATTATTCAAAAAGCCTCCTGTTTTAGAGGAATGTGTAGCAGTATTAGAATACACTCAAATTTTATTTCATGGCACAGAGAAGTTAGTCCCATTTAACATTCCAATTAGGTTATCTTCATTTATACACAATTTACAGGGTTCATAAAAACCTCCATAGGACTATTCAAAATGACATTTTGAGAAAATTTACTGGTGGTAGAGCCATGAAAATTAGTCTACTCTTCATCATTTATACAAATATGTGTTTCCTTATATTTCAAGAATCTCACAATAAGGATACTTGACTTTGAAGATCCAACACTGAATGTGCTTAGTAAGCTTTTCTAAATATTTTCCTTTAAAAGGATACAGAGTAGTTTTCCTCAATCCTATACAAAGAATTATGGACAACTGAGAAATTCTGAGAGTGGGAAAAAATGTCTTCCTCAGGGAATAGCACACTGATTGGTTATCCAACGCCAGAAGCTAAACCCTGAAAACATACATACTCATAACATTATATAGACAGAACCATTAATATTTAGCAATATGCATGAATATACATCATGCATTAAACAATAATTAATGACTAAAGAGTCCATGGATTTGAAAACGAACAAGGATGGTTATATGGGAAGGTTTGGGGGAAGGGAAAAGAAATGAGAAATGATTTAATTTAATTGAGATTAATTTTTTAATCTCAAAAATATAAGGAAAAAGGCAATGTACCAAGAGCACTGAACAGTCTACAAACACAGGCAGATTGCAGTTTCCTGATACTTTCTTGTATATGACATTAAAGTCAAAAGTAAGGAGGAAAGATAATATGGATTATGATTTTCCTCCATATTTGGAATTGTTAACTATATTTAATATCATGTAACAAAAAGATGGTGGGCATGGTGTTTAACTTCACCGAATGTTTTATTATTGAACACTACAGAAAACACTACTGTAGGTCAGGATAATTACACGAATAAAGTCAAAAGTCACGAAAGTGGTATTCGCCGGCAGAAACGTCTTAGCTATACTGTTCTGGAATTCAGAAACTGTACTCTACCTACATGGTATCTGAGGGAGATTACAAGAGGTACTTTTTACTGAATAATGGAAGCCTTTGACTGCGAACACTAAAGGACTCTCCATCAGTAGGTAATTAAAGGATAATGAAATCCCTGTCCTGAAGCTGAAGTGAAACATCTCTTCCACTGTCAACCCAGATTCTCTCCTGCCACCTCCAGTCCAGGCTGCTCATGAGTGAAGGCGCCGCTTATGTCAGCACACCTGCAACACCGACTGCTCATGTATCCAGCAGCAGCTATTCTACATTAGGACAAAATTCACTATTTTTTTTTTTAAAAATCTCCTTTCTTTCATTTATAATTTTATTGAGCTATACAGGGTTTTCTCTGCTCCCATCCCTTCCTCCCTCCCACTCCCCTTCTACCCTCTCTCATAACCAACACACTCCCAATTCATTCAGGAGATCTTGTTTTCTCCTTCCTATATATATATATATATCCGTGTATATCTCTCTTCGGGTCCTCTTTGTTGTCTATGTTCTCCAGGGTTGTGGACGGTAGGCTCGTTTTTCTTTGCTTTATGTTTAAAAGCCACTTACGAATGAGTGCATACTCTATTTTCTTTCTGGGTCTGGGTTACCTCACTCATTATGGGTTTTTCTAGATTTATTTGTTTTCCTGCAAATTTCAAGATGTTACATCTTTTTCTACGCTGTAGCACTCCATTGTGTAAATGTACCACATTTTCTTTATTCATTCTTTGGTTGAGGAGCATCTAGATTGTTTCCAGGTTCTGGCTATTGCAAATAATGCTACTTTCAAATGTTCAACAAAGCTGAGCATATGTTCTTGTGGTACGATTGAGCATCCTTTGGGTATATACCCAACAGTGGCATTACTGGGTCTTGAGGTAGATTGTTTCCTAATTTTCTGAGAAATAATTATATTCATTTCCAAAGCAATTGTACAAGTTTGCAATCCCAGGAGTAATGGAGGAGTGTTCCCTTTACACCACCTCCTCTCCAGCATAGGCTGTAATCTGTGTTTTTGATCTTAGCTATTCTGATAGGTGTAAGATGGTATCTCAGAGTTGTTTTGGTTTGCATTTCTCTGATGGCTAGGATGTTGTGCAGTAATGAAAATAGCCTGGTATTGGCATAAAAAGAGACAGAAGGACCAATGAACCCAAATTAAAACCTGGATATCTATCAACACACCTACAAATACTGATTTGGCTAGACTTGTTCAGCAGTGAGCTCTGAAGGTCTGGCTACTGCTTCCCTTCACCAATACTGTGATGACATACACATCTCATTACCACACAAATCTTACATGAATTCTTGGGTATTTGAAGTCAGTTCCTTATTCTTGCATGCAAGAACTTTACTCCCTAAGCTATGTCCTCCACCTTCATTGCAATGACTTTAAAATCTTGAGAAGTTTTGCTATTTCAATCACTAAACCACATCTCCATGATACTAGGCCAGTGTGTGTGGTTTCTCATATCTACAGGTAGAAATCTCATCCTAAGAGAAATTATCTCCCTGTAGTCAACTAAACTCTCATTGTGGAACTAGAGAAATAGCACAGTGGTTAAGAGGACTTGCTGTTCTTCCAGAGGACTCAAGTTCAATTCCTAGAACCCACATTGGGTGGCCCAAAGCCACTCATAACTCCAGATCCAGAAGACCTAATGCCTTCTTCTGTTATGCTTGGGTACCTACACATATATGGCAACCTCACACACACACACACACACACACACACACACACACACACACACAACGCACTAAATTTTAAAGAAAATATAAAATATCTCTTTGTCGCCTTCCTCATTTTGAAGCCACATAAGATTTCTTTCTCCAGTCCTTGTCACCTGTTCCTGTGATGATTCCTCACTGGCTTTCTCCAGATGAAAATGTTGCTCTCAGTAGAGTCAAAAATCAAAGGCACAGGTGTTATGAATCAACCAAGGCGAGAAAGAAAGGGGCCGATTTTAGCTCTGCACATCTGTGCCCATTT
This sequence comes from Microtus obscurus, assembly GCA_963919715.1. Taxonomy (NCBI): domain Eukaryota; kingdom Metazoa; phylum Chordata; class Mammalia; order Rodentia; family Cricetidae; genus Microtus; species Microtus obscurus. The sequence continues at coordinate 26,503,846 of CAWTZC010002521.1, forward strand.
GAAAATGGAAGGATGAGACATTTTTAATCATGTAATTTTAGACTACTGGGTCACTCCATTTATTTGAAGTGCATTTAAAGAGAGAAGATCTAACAGGATTTGGGAACTGTCATTATCTGTCTTTTGGAAAGCAGACTGAATCATCCTTAAAGTGTGGAAAACCCCTTCCTCTATTTGAGTAGTATAGTTAAGGAAGACCAGCTAATACCTTAAAACATATTTTACATTTCAACTCAGCTCCTGAGGAGTTCTAGTGAAACAAACAGTCCTTCCACCTATATCCATCACTCCTCAGTGTGCTCGCCAGTGTGAAAGCTGATTTCTATGAGTATTTCTTGGGCTTTGCAATCATAATATTAACCACATGATTTTAGAACTGAAAAACATTTTTCAAATCATTTTTAATGCTTCTATCTTATGAATCTTTACAACTTTTTTTCTGATAACTTAAAGCCTGAACTACCAATTTTCACCCAGTCTACTACTGCTGATCCTCTTCTTTGAAAGTAGGCCATGCATGTGTGTGTACAAGAACCCACTCAAGAGTCCTGTGTAAGGAGACACAATTTTGCTTTGTTAATAATTGCATATCATAGTGTCTACCCTCATCTTCTGGTTCTTAACATCTTACTGTCCCCTTGGAGGAGATTTTATAGATGTCCTATTTATAGATGAGTGGTGTGGGGAGTCCTTCTGTATATGTGTTGCTTTTATTGGTTAGTGAAAAAAGCTGTCTTGGACAGTAGCTTAGCAGAGTAGAGTAGGGCAGGAATTTCAAGTAGAGATAGAGAGAAAGAAGATGGCATCAGGAGGCATAAGCCTCTGTTGTTTGAGACCCCACAGACTTTGAACAGCATTTTAGAATAATCAGAACCCTTCTCTTCAATGCACTCTGACCACAGCCCTATGAACTTCTCCAGGTCCACTCAGGTTGGTAGTCAACAATCTAAGGTTTCTCAATACCTACAGATCAGAACATTGTTTTTGTTGTCTTCCACTTGTCGGGGTCAACTTTCATCAATACATACAAGCACTGTTTACTTATGGGAATTATATATGCTATCTAAAAGTCCTAATCACGAACACAGGATCTGATAATTAGGGGTAGAAGAAATCAATGCCTAAGTTGAAAATGTATATGCCTCTTGACTCTCTTTGGAAAAACACATGTAATGAATTAAATGCATGTATTCATATACAATTAATGTCCCTTGAATTCTGCTTGTGATTACTTATGTTTTCCTCCTCAGAGGAAATAAAACAACACCCTTTTGAGAGAGGTTACAGGCTTGCTGCTTTTATTTTCCCTGAATAATTCCTTCCGCAAATATCTGACAATGTGAAGGTTTTATGCAAAGTATATCTAGTAGAAATCATCTCCTTAAAGGAGTCCGTGTGTCCTGGTGATCTGCAATCTAAGACACAAGGAATCGCAATGTGAATGTTGACTGCGAACGAACAGTCTGGCTCTCTTACCATCACAGGCTATAGATGCTGTTCCACTATGTCTTCTCCACCATGAATTTAAAAAGGGACAAATATTTAATGGCCATCATTGACACCGGCAATTGCATTGGGTGATGCTTTCTCCTTTAAATTTCTCAGTTCCTCTAAAATGTTATTGTTTCAATGACTCCCTAGTGATTAGAGCTTAAAACCTAGTGTTTGCCAAATGAGAATTAACTCGTCTGAGGTCATACAGTAAGTGAATGGAGAAGTCAGAATCTGAATTTAAGTGCATATGACTTCACAGTCCATGTTCTGCACATAGAATTTATGGAATCTTGTGCCATCAATGCGGAGTGTCAGCCATGTGTGTCTTGTATAGCTGACACATACAGGTGAGAAATCAGAAGAAATGCATGCATCACTAAACTCAACGACTTGTCTTTGCATGAGTTCTTTAGGATAAAACAATTTCATATAAACTAGAAAGCATGTGTGTGTGTGTGTGTGTGTGTGTGTGTGTACATGCATTTTCCTCATTTACCAGTGCAAAGTTCCAAGCTAGACCTTTAAAATTATTGTTACAAAAATGTTTTTTACTCCATTTTCTGAAGATTTCCTTTTCCTGCATTAACCCGCACTTAAGCAGGTCCACATGGAGCTGCTTCCTGTAAATTTCCATTATTTTTCCCAGTGTGGACGGTGCTGGCAGTGAGTTTATCTCCCGCTAAGCACATGTCTTCTTGGCTGTGCAGTTAAGCTATGCCAAATTGCCTTAGCTCTTTGGTCTTGCCTGTGGTATAATACTTGCCAGGAGTTCCCCTTGGGGAAATCAGTTGAGCTAAGCAGCTCCAGATCTTTGCGCCCCAAGTTTCCTCAGAAGAACCTGGATTTCTTCCAGCTCCCCCGGTCCACCTTGCTGGTCCCTGGATATGTGTGTAAGCCTCTTTGTTAACCTTGATCATTTCTAATTTGAAATCACCGCAGGTCGCACAAGGAATGGGCCTCTGGCTTCAGCCTTTCCAACTGTTTGGCTGTTTCACTTATGATGGAGCAGGAGTTGTGTTAGGAGGGGGCATCCCGGGGTTTTGATAAGAAGTCAGGGATGAGAAAAACCGAATGGATGGGATGCTTCATTCCTATCCCCTTTGCGTTTGGAAAGTGAATCTGCGATGTAAACAAGAGGGTTAACTGCTCTAGAGTTAGTTCATCGTGTATCGCCAGGTGCTGGAGACAAAATAGAAAAGAGAAGACACAGTGAATGTACTCGACTCATGAAGCTTGATCCTAGGTCTCCATTCGGTTTGAAAAAAGAGTCACGTGTCCCAGGAAAAGAAGTTCTCCCAGTACTGATGCACGGAAAAATCACACCAATCCTGGACCCAACAAGGCTGGCCAACGTCTACTGGTATTCAGAGACTACATTTAAAACTGAATCTTACAGGCGTGTAGAGAGAACTTCTCATATCCAAAGTGCTGTGGTAAGTAACCTTTGTGTTATTCCTAGTCCATGAAAATGAGTGTCCAACATCAGTCTCACTTCATATTTGAGGAAACAAAGCCCCAAGAACACTGAATAACAACAAATAGCAACTAAAAGATCTTATATTTGAACCCTAATGGCAGAATTCTTATTCCAAAATAAATGGCACCTCTCGGTTAATCCATTGAAAACCAAATTTCTTTGAGTTAGGGTTGAAGAAAGGCTAGACTCTAGTCCTTTGACTATAAAAGAGTATGTTTTGGGCCTCTCCCTCTTCATCTGTTACCCACCTGCTCTCCCAGGATAGTTTTGATTTATAACTGATGAGAGCACCTGGCACTGTGGCTATCACATGAGGATAGACACTCAAACGACAATTCTCGGATATTGTGCCACGGTGGTGAGAATGCATGGGCACAGAATTATCCTTCCTCCCATGGCCTCAGGCTTAAGCTAAAGGACACAGAGGAACTGACTGAGCCAAAGTAAGATCTGGGCAGAGCAATAGAATTGTGTGTGTGAGTATGGCACAGGGTCCCAAGATAGCTTATTCATAGTCTGCTTCTCAGTCAATTTGGATCCCACCAGGACTTCAGGAAATTCCAGTTCCTACAGAGAACATGTAAATGATCTTTTCTTGTCTAAAAAGCATTTTTTTTTTTTTTTTGCAACTAGCAGCTTCTTCCCCAACATATCCTTTGCGCATCCATAGAGACTGACGAAAAAGGAGCCCACTCTATTAGGCAAGTCCAAATCTGCCTCACACAGCTTGCCTGTCAGAGGCAGGAAGGAGTAGCTACCCAGACAAGGAGGGTCCCCCCTCGTTACTGTTTTCTGTAACTCTAAATAGACAGACGTCTTAAAATCCGGGTAATCTGATGAACAGACAAGACCAAGAAAACCGAGTGGATGTCTCTAATTCAGAAAACACTAAGAATGACAATAAGCCTCGGTGAAATGAAATTTGAGCCCCAAATACCACCTAAGGGACACCTCAGTTTTGAAATGCTTGCTCCCTCTTCCCTCTCTCTTGTTGTCTCCCTCCTTCTGTTTTTCTCCCGCCTGCACCTCCGAATATGCAGAGGGGTTGCAGTTGTTGGATTCTTTTAAAATGTTCCCATACTTCAGATGTCCATCTTTCTGTCATGAATCTGTCCTCCTGGTCTATATGCAGAAGCCAGAGGTGAGTAACAGCTGGATTCCTGAATGTTTCTCTACCTTATTGAGAGAGGGTCTCTTCCTTGGCCTGGATCTTCCCAAATGACAAGCCAATGAGTCAGGGATGCACCACCTCCCCAGAGAGACAATAACAGATGTGTGCCATGAGAACCTGAAGTCAGCTCTCTCTGTTTCAGCAGGAAGGACTTTACCCAATGAACCATCTCTCCCACCCCTAGTAGGTAAAGATTCAGCACATATATGCTATTTTTTTTTTTTTTTTTTTTTTTTTTTTTTGCCCATAGGAGTCACTTTTCTTTCCCTGCTGGGAGACTTGTGACTTCTTCCTCCGGGGACAAGGCCTGGAAATAGCATGAACAAGTTCTCCTTCGGCAAGGCCTTGGAGAATTGAATCCATTTTTGGCAAGACTGATGCATAATTTGCTACATACTTCTGGTCATGACCCCAGGAGCACTTGTGTTGCCTGCTCTCCTTGCTTTCCTCACACAAATTATATTGCTGGTGTCACTTTCTTAGAGTCACAGATGAAATGGTTGTTGCTTCAGGAAAACTTTTTCCTGATGCTGCTCCTCTGGGTGAGCCAGAGGGGATGTTATTAGAAATATACAAGAGATCTGATTTATCCTCTAAAGTCTTTGATGTTTCAGGTGTGACTATGAATTCTGAATTCCCCAAAACAGGATTTTGCCGGCCCAAAGCATCTCGTGACTGCCCTGAAAGAGTCACAGAAGTTCATGACGATATTACATATTTGTACAATTGTCCTGGAGAGAATGATTTTAACCACAGGAATATTAATAAGTAAATGATATCAAGAGATGTGAAAACAGTTTAGGAAAGGAGAATGAAGCAGATTCATAGAATCCCATAATGCCCTCATCTCTATAGATGTGGCAATACTGTAGGCTGAATGAAGGGGGACATGAGAACAAGAGATAAGCAATGCCAGCTATTAAGAGTGAGCTTTTTAAAGTATGTCATTTACAAATGATAGAAAGTTTGATATCTCCCCTATAGGAGACAGAGTAGTATAGAATAATGAATGGATTGATTCAGTCTTGGTTGATGTGTTAATTGCTAGAGTTTAGATTGGACCAGAGGTACACATTAACCATTAGAGGCAAAACTTTCTTTCACTTTGCATGATGCTGTACCCACAAATGCTGCCAACTGGGCACACTCTTCCCCCGGAGGTGTGCCTCGTTAAAAAAACTTCCTCTGTTGCTCGCAATACTGCTTAGGCTTCGCATATTAAAGCTATTAATCAAGTAGGTAATGACTACTGGTGGGGAAGTTGGGGGACAGAAAGGGAAGAAGATAAGGGAACAAACTGGCAATTATTGTAATTATTGTGAGAAACTCCACGGAAACAAACAGGATTGTAAAACTGTCCATGCATACTACTGAGACTGTATAAGTAAAAGTGGCTATCTGGGACCACTTGTTTGAAGCAGGTGATCAGATTTTTGTTTGTTTTGCCAACTTCACACATCCATCCCCGGTCATCAGACCCATCAAGAGCAAGGCTCTTAGCCTTTCTCCATTTTTAACTTCTGCATTACCCTTTTGTCTCTTCATGTTGTCATTCTATACAGACCTTAGAAAAACTGCCCAGTTTTTACTGTAGAGTATGCAGTCTACATTATGGTCCACATCCTAATGAAGGAGAGGTATCAGCTTGTCGGCTCCCACCATAGTATCTGCCCATCTCCAGAAATCAAGCATTTTTAAGTCAGATTTCTCCAAGAATGTTCACCTATGTAAATGAGACTCATTATCCCCTTTCCTTTGCTTTTTTTATAGCAAGCACTGTGCCTTCAGCTTTCTTTTTATTGTGTGTTTTCTAACTGCTCTGACTCCTTATTTTTGCTCATTAATTCTTCAATTGCTATCCACACGAAGAATTTTTAATTTCTAAAACTGTAAGTCGCACTAAAATCAATAAACTTGTGCACATCTACTTTCATATGCACAAGACTTTTTTTGACATCACTGCCTAAAAGAGCGCATGGCTAGAATATGGAACGGGGAAAGGTTTAGTTTTCCTCAAGAGTGCCAGCTTGTGCACAGGAGGGTATGTGTAAGTGTCTGCTCTTGACAATAATGTGTTAAGTGTGTAAGCAGCCACCTGGTACCCACGATTCTCAGTGGTTCAGAGTGTGTGCCTGTTTGTCATGGGTATGTACGTCAATGTTCTCATGTGTGTGGTTCATGTATTTTGGGGATAAATATGTATCCACTTGAGTGCTTGTACTTGTAGACGCCAGAGATTGACACTGGGTGTCTTCCTCCATCAATGGTGTGCCTCTTTATTTACTTAGGCAAGGTCTCTCACAGAACTTGGAACTTGTCCATTTGGCTAGTCTAGCTAGCCAGCTTGCACTGGGCTTTCTCTGCCTATTGAGCACTGGATACCAGATGGACTACTACAGCTGCTTGCATTTTTTCCAACTTTATTTTTTTATTTATTAATTTATTAATTATTTATTAAAGATTTCTGCCTCCTCCCCACCACTGCCTCCCATTTCCCTCCCCCACTCCTGGTCAAGTCCTCCTTCCTCGTCAGTCCAAAGAGCAATCAGGGTTCCCTGCCATGAGGGAAGTCCAAGGACCACCCACCTCCATCCAGGTCTAGTAAGGAGAGCATCCAAACTGCCTAGGATCCCACAAAGCCAGTACGTGCAGTAGGATCAAAAACCCACTGCCATTGTTCTTGAGGTCTCAGTAGTCCTCATTGTCTGCTATGTTCAGCGAGTCCGGTTTTATCCCAGGCTTTTTCAGACCCAGGCCAGCTGGCCTTGGTGAGTTCCCAATAGAACATCCCCATTGTCTTAGTGTGTGGGTGCACCCCTCACGGTCCTGAGTTCCTTGCTCGTGCTCTCTCTCTATCTGCTCCTGATTTGGAACTTGAGATTTCAGTCTGGTGCTCCTGCCTTTTGATGTTGGTGCTAGGTACAAAACTCTAGTACTCATGCTGTGTAAGAGCGCTTCATCCACTGAGCCATCTTCCAGTTTCTCTGTATTTTGATCTGTTCAGATCGTACCCACTAATTCTACTTGTTCTTCAAAACTTGTTTCAGATCACTCATTATCTTTATTATATACTACTGAAAGTCATATTCCTTAATAGTATACCTTTGTCCAGCTCTCACCAATACATGCCTTTCCTTTATGGCCCACATCCCACACAATAGTGATCTGATATTTGCCACCACTGTTATCTACTTTCTTATTTACAGGTTTATTTATTTATTTTGAGTTATTATTGTATATATTTAGGTTTAGGATATATGGGTCCATGGATTGCTTATATAGAGTTCAGAGGAAATCCTTCAGGAACGGTTCTTCTGTGGGTTCTGGAAATTGAACTCAGGTTGGCTGTCTTATGTGGCAAGCTCTTTCACCTACTAAGGTAGCTCACTCGCGCCCCTCATGTTAATAGATATCCTATTTCCCAAGGCCTCAGCAGACTGACTGTGCTAACTATTTACAAATTCTCCTCTCTAATTCTCCCATTGTATTCATGCATTCTTTGTAAGCAACAAAGGGTCTAGCATATTTCAAATGAATTTTTTAGTTCTATGGCTTTCTAAAACTGCTCCACTTAAAGAAGAATTCATTTTTTTCCATAATACCTGATGTATATTTAATGCCTTTTATTTTATCTCTTTGCTTGGCTAATATTTGTTTATATAGTTTCTTACTAAGAGAATCCTAGGATACTAGAAGGTAGAATGCTTTTCTTTTTCGTCTTTGTTTTTTCAAATATTTAGCAGGCTCTCAAAAACTATCCACTGAGTGATTGAACAAATGAGCAAAAATGAGTAAATCAAGTGCTATTTCTATCAAGTGCCCTTAAGTAATCAAAGTTTATAATGCCCAATATTTTATTCACAATTTAAAATTCTTTATTAACATAGCCCAAAAATGTGATGCAAGAACTTTCATTTTTTTTAAAAAAATGCTGTAGCTTAAAAACAATTTATAAAAAAGAATGCTTAATTATTATGTTTTCTTTCATTTTTTCTCCGAATGTTTTATTAATCTGTGGTCTACAATCCTTTTCAATAGTTATCATATTAGTAGTGTTAATAATTTCAAAAATCTTCCGGGCAATAGTGGTGCATGTCTTTAATTCCAGCATTCAGAAGGCACAGACAGATGAAACTCTGTGAATTTGAGACCAGCCTGGTCTACAAGAGTTAGTTCCTGGGCAGACTCTAAATCTACACAGAAACCTTGCCTCAGAATTCAAAAAAAGAAAAAGAAATAAAGAATTCCAAATTAATATGCAATTGAAAATAAATCCATCAGCTAACTCTCCTGTCATCATAAAGTGATTCCAGTTGAATCGATCCATTTTTTCTTCTCATGATCCCTTAGATAGTTAACATATGGAATAGGAAGAATAACAGCTTTATTATTATAGCTGTGCAGAGGAAAACATGCTCCTTCTGGTGATGGTGGTTCTGGGACCGGGACCACTCTGCCTCTAGGACTGTACATCCAGCATCTCAGAAGATGCTTTGGGCCAAGGTGGACTGGACAGTCACACTATGTATAACCTTTCTTATTCATTACAGCTTCTTCTGTTCTTCTTTGTTGTCATATTTTAGGTAGGTCTTCTAACAGTCTATTTTAAGGGCCTACTATAGTATGTAGCCTCTTCTTAACACAGTTACTGACTGAGGAGTGATATGTCCACATCTGACCAAATAAGATTGATGACTATGTTAAATGTTACCACAGAACCATCCTCCAGCAACTGATGGAAGCAGAGGCAGAGACCCACAGCAGAGCACTAGGCTCAGCTCCCAAAGTCCAATCAAAGAGTGGGTGGAGTGAGAATACAAGCAAAGAGGTCAAGATCATGATAGGGACACCCACGCAAATAGCTTACCTAAGCAAATGGGAGCCCACCAACTCTGTCCAGATAGCAAAGGAACCAGCACAGTACTAAACAAGGCTTTCTAAATGTGGGTGGCAGTTATATGGCTGGATCAGACTGCAGACACATTGATAGTGGAACCAGGATTTAACCCTACTGATTATACTGGCTTTTTGGAACCCATTCTTTTTAATGGATACCTTGCTCAGCCTAGATTTAGTAGGGAGGGTCCTGATCTTTACTCAAAGCAATGTGCTAGACTTTGTTGACTCCCCATGGAAAGCATTAGCCTCTCTGAAGAGTGGATTGGCAGTGAGGTGGGGTGGGGGGAGGCAGAGGAGATGAGAAGAGGGGAAGGAGTGGACACTGGAATTGGTATATAAAGTGAAAAAAAAGATAGTTTTTTAAATAAAAATAAAAAATTCTTTCATTAAAAATACCATGAAGGAAACAAATTATTAAACTGCATACTGCAAGAAAAGGATCATAGAACGTGTATCTGAAAAAGGACTGAAAATCTCTTACAAATGAATATAAAAGATAAGCAACACTATGAAAGAAAGAAGATATAAATGGTCACTAAGTATATGAAAAAAATCAGATGAGATCATTAGTCACCATAATGAGAAAGTAGGATGTATCTCAAGAAAATCTACAATTAAAAAGATTGAGTACCCCAAGCACTGATAAAGTTGAGGATAAACTAGGATTCTCTCATAAATTATAGTTGAATACAAAGCAGAGCAAAAGCTTAGGCAAAATTCTTTTTATAACTAAACATGTTCTCATTCAATGGTCTAACAATCCTGCCTCTGGAAGTGGAAACATGTTATTAATAGGATTGTGTAAGAACAATCTCGGCTGATTTGGTTGATTGCAGTGAAACACAGAAACAGTCAAAGTACCCACCAACTGGAGAAGGGGTACAATGTAGAATAATGGAATAGCTGTACAATACAGTACTGCTCATAAACATAATTTTAAAATGAAGATTATGTTTTTGGATTTCTATTGATCTGATAAAACACCATAACTAAAGAGCAAGTCAAGCAGGAGAAGAGGGTCTCCTTAAACGTCCAAATTGCACTTTATCATCCAAGGGAGTCGGCACAGGACCTCAAAACAAGGCAGGCACCTTGAAGCAGGAACTGACTGATGGGGGTTGCTTACTTACTTGCACCCGAAGGCTTGCTCAGCCAGCTTTTTTACAGAATACAAGACCACCAGCCCAGGATTAGAACTACCCACAAAGAGCTGGCCCCTCCTCCATCAGTCACTAATTAAGAAAATGCTAAGCAGCTGGACCTTATGGAACTAGCTTCTCAGCTAAGGGTCCCTCATTTCAGAGAGCACTAGTTTGAGTGTAAGCTTGACGCAAGATTAGCCAGCACAAGTGACCCCTTTTCAACTTGACACACAAACAAATCTGTATAAAGCCACACCTTTTTTCCTTACTCCTCCCCAAGATCTCACATCCAAAACATAAATACATTTAAAAGTCTCGGTCTTTAAAAATTCAAACACATTAAGATTTCACTTGCTCTAAAATATCTCTAAAGTGGCTCCTGCAAAAATCCAAATTAAATTAAATACCTTCTTCAGATGAAGAAGGGCCCAGTCACAATCTGAACCAACTTAACCCAAATTCTGACAGTATAAATAACTCAATCTCCAGTCATCTGGAATTCACTCACAATCTGGGTTCCCCCAAAGGGAACTTCTTCAGTTCTGCCTTCTTCTACAGCTGATACAGCTTGTCTTCTACGCCCGGCCTGGCTCCACGCCACTGCTGCTGTTCTTGGGGGTCAACCCATGGTGCTGGCTTCTTCAAAACACTAGGGTCTTCTGCTGCGACGGGGCTGCACTTTCACCCGCAACCTCTCGTAGCTTCTCATGTTGCCAAGCTTCTTTGCACGATCCCTGCAGTCTTGGCCCACTGAGTCTGCACTTTCACCAATGGCCTCTCCTGGCCTCTCAAAGTGCCCAGCCCTGCTTGTTCTCCATGACCCCTTCATGCCTTCAAAATCAGTACCCCCTCGGTGACTCTCACATCACCAAGTTCAGTGACGAGCACAAAGTGCAACCTCAGCCTCTTTTGGATCATAACTTGTGTGACCCGACCCTGAGCAAATACTTCTCAGAAGATTTTTCCTCGGTGCAACTGGTCTGTTCTCAATCACTGCTAATTTCCTAGTCCCAGCTGACCACAATCAATTCCTGAGTAATGCAAAGGTTCTATTTCAACGTGACTGGACTCTAGGTTTAGAGCTGACTCTTCAGCCCCAACTAAGCAGAACGACAAAATCTCAATTAAATCTAGAAAATGGCTCCAACAGAGTCTTTTTCCCTCTGAAACTTGACAGGCCCAGCCTGCATCATGTGCACTGCTTTCAACTTTCTTATCCTCCAAGTTCCTACAAAACAGCTCATTGAGCTCTCAACACTCACTGCCTTTTCTAACACAACGTTCCAAAGTCCCTCCACAATCCATCAAAAGCCACGGGCAGGTCTATCTCAACAGGACTCCACTATCCTTGTACCAACTTGTCTCAGTTAGGGTTTCTATTGTTGTGATGAAACACCGTGACCAAAAAGGAAGCCGAGAAGGAAAGGATATACTTAGTTTACATATCCTTATTTCTGTTCATAATCCAAGGAAGTCAGGACAGAAATTCCAACGAGGCAGGAACCTGGAGGCAGGAGCTGATGCAGACAGCATGACAGGGTGCTATTTACTGACTTGCTTCCCCTCGCCTGATCAGCCTGCTTTCTTATAAAACTCAAGACCACCAATCCAGGGATGGCACCACCCACAAATGCCTGGGCCTGCCCTCATCAATCAGAAAATGCCAGACAGCTGGATCTTATGGAGATACCTTCTCAGCTGAGGTTCCCTCATTTCAGATAACTCTAGTTTGTGTATCAAGTTGACATAAGACTAACCAGTTCATAGACATTTTACAATGTTAAAGCATTTATAGCTATTCATCTCTTCAATCATTTTTAACCTTTTTATCCCAACTTTCTAGAAATATTCCATATAGTAGCACTTTTCAATAAGTAATAAGGTTATATTTGTGAATAGAAACATCTTTTAGGTGTTAAATTACATCTGAGACAAAAGTGATCATGGGAGAGTAGTTAAAGTAACCGAGTGAGGTGTGATAATTTTGTTAGTGTCAACTTAGCAGTCCATCAGGGGCACTGGGAACAGAGAGTGGACATTTCCTGTATGAAAACAAGAGCATGTCCTGATTCTTTAACTCATTGCAGGAGGCAGCATAAGACGGGAGGACTCAGCAGGGTAAAAAGCCTGAGAAATAATCTTTTCACCCAGGTGAAGCTTGAGCATTTCTAGAAGAACACCTCTCCTGTGTATTTTCTGTGCTTTGAGCTTGAGTCTGGGTCCTTAGCACTACAGGTGAGAGAAGATACAAGCTACCTCATCTCTCTGTTTGCCTATTTATTATGTCAGCATCAGTTGTGTGCACATTTGCGCATATGATCTTCAGTCTAGCCATTCCCTCCTCTGTCTCTGCCTGGAGTTCATTCCCTTTGCAATGTCTCAACTGCTATTCCTTCTAATGTCAATATTCTACAAAAATTCTGACCTATTTGATATTACTGTCAAAACATAGCTACTAGCCAGTTCCTTGGTATCTATTCTCTTTACTACGTGTAAACTTTTATATATATATATATATATATATATATATATATATATATATATATACACACACATAGTGTGTACACATATATTTATATATGTACTTTAATATTTTAACCTCTAATCTGAAAACTTATTAATTGCCCATGACCTGTATTGAACAGATATTAGTAACACACACAATTGTTTGTGAAATTCAAAGCTATTTTCTATGATACACACCCCTGCTTAGAAACAGAAAAAAGCAAGAAATAAAATGAAAATGCACCAGGAGTCAGTGAGGCTGTGGTCACATTGTTCAAACGATGCCAGTTTATCTTTAGAATGATCCTGTGCGGTTGGTCTCAAAAGCCATGTGTGGTACTCAATCTCTACCTTTGGAGACCCTGGGGATGAATGCATAGTGGTGCTCACAAGAAACTAAAGACATTGTTCATTGTTTGGCCCAGATGACTTCTGCCTTGTTTTATATTCTACATTATAGGGAATGACATCATTTATACTAGGTGAAGGGGGAAATGTTGTCAGAGATAAATTAGATTGCTGTCCTGTTACAATAAAGGTCTCATCTTTCATTGTGAAGACTCCAAATCGTTCCCAAAGCATCAGGGAAATACAGCATTCAAGCAACAAAAGGACAGCTTGAGGCTTTCATGGGATTCCATCTCCACAACAGACAAATACTTCTTGGGAGATAATTCTCAATGACCCTCCAGATGCACAGCAATGACTGTTTCCTTCAAAACCCTGGGGTTAGATTTATCCATTTTTTTGTATTTTTGTTTTTTTTGTTGATGTGCCAAAGCATTACAGTATAACAGAAAGTAGATATTGTTGAAAATGACTCTTTTTTTTTTCAATTCTGAAAAATAGCCTGCTCAGGCAAGCATCTATTTTCTTCACCTGCATTAGGGTTAATACCATTTAAATGGTCCAATTCAAAACTTAAGTGAGCTTAGGACTAGAAAGATCTAGCATCATGCATGACATCTAATACATTATCTTCATTTTATGCTGGGTTATTTGTAGTTCTAACAAAGAAAGTTGAAGAGGAGGCATTGGATTAAAAAAGTTGAAAAAAGTGCAGTGCTAATTTTCATAGCTCTTTGGCTGATATTGGCAGCTGGACTGAAGCATTAGCCCCTCACAAAGCTCATTACATTTACGGAGAAAAGGTGTCATCAATAGAGACCACATTGGGAACAAATGACTTCTTGTGCCAAAGACAGCCTACCTCATTCAGCTTAAGTTCCAGGAACAACAACAACAACTTAAGTGTTTCTTTTTCTTTTCTCCTTTTCCCCTAAAGCAGACTTTATGGAAAATTACTAGCTGGGGAATACGATCAACAAAATCAATTCAGATGTAAGTGCTTTATCGTGACATATTAATTATTTGGAAAGCATAAAGGTGTCAAGAACGACACTAAGGCATTCGTACTCTGTGTTTCCAAACACATGAGAATTCCACGTGGAATTGTTATAGCATGCTAATTCATTCTCTGAAAATGAAAGGCAAGCTGAGCGAAAGGACAATCGCTTCTGAGCGTCACCATCACAAGGCTTAGTCGGCAACCTTGACATCCGTGTGTTGCCCTGCTTTGTTGGAAGCTGATTGTTGAATCTTTTCTCGTGGCTTTTATATTGGTTATTGCCATCAAATATCAGCCTTTGAGTCTTAGACTCTTTCTATCTTTAAATTTTAACTTAACTCTATCATAACATTGTCAACCTTTTTTCCCTAAACCTTTATCTCCACTTTATTTAATGTTATCACTAAGTCATACCCTGAGTCTCTGTTGTTCCATTTCCTACAGCAACATATTTATTTATGCCTTAAAATCATATAAGCCAAGGTGGCTTTTTCTTCCTGAATATTTTCAAATGTAACCTCTTTCCTCCACCACCACCTCTGCTTTTCCTACTGAGCCCTCCTCTCACAGTTGCGACATTTCAGCACATAAAACCCTCAACTAGAGATATTACTCACTGACCTGGAACTCACCAAGCAGGCTAGGTTGGTGTCCTGGGATCCTCTTTTATTGTCCCTGCCTAAGCTGGAACTAAAAGTAAGTGCCACTCTAGATATCTTTTTCTACATGGGTCCTGGCGATCAAACTCACATCCTTGTGCCCCAAAGGCGAGAACTTCACTGATGGAGTTCTAGGTTGCAACTTTTAAGATTTGGATAGAAACACAGTAGTTTTCAAAACATATCGCTGACAGACTAAAGAGCAAACTCCATAAGTGAAGTTCTCGCCTTAGGGGTACAAGGATGTGAGTTTGATCGCCAGGACACACGTAGAAAAAGACTGAGCTTATAATTCGTGATCCTAGAGAAGCTAAATAAGAAGGTGAACCCAAAGAAACATATAGACAACCTCCTGGATATTAACTTTCATTAGGCGATGAAAGGAGAAAGAGACAGAGTACCACATTGGAGCACCAGACTACAACCTCAAGGTCCAAATCAGGAGCAGAAGGAGAAAGAGCACGAGCAAGAAACTCAGGACCACAAGGGGTGTACCCACACACTGAGACAATGGGGATGTTCTATGGAAAACTCACCAAGGCCAACTGGCCTGGGTCTGAAAAAGCATGGGATAAAACCGGACCACTGAACATAGTGAACAATGGGGACTGCTGAGAAGTCAAGAACAATGGCAATGGGTTCTGATCCTACTGCATGTACTGGCTTTGTGGGAGCCTAGGCTGTTTGGATGTTCACCTAACTAGACCTGGAAGGAGGTGGGGGGTCCTTGGACTCCCCACAGGGCAGGGAACCCTGATTGCTCTTTGGGCTGATGAGAGAGGGGGAGTTGATTGGGGGAGGGGGAGGGATATGGGAGGCGGTGGCGGGGAAGAGACAGAAATCTTTAAGAAAGAAAGAAAGAAAGAAAGAAAGAAAGAAAGAAAGAAAGAAAGAAAGAAAGAAAGAAAGAAAGAAAGAAAGAAAGAGAAGTTGCAGTGTTTCCATCCTCAAATATCCTAGCAATCCTCAAAATTATATTTTCAAGCCAATGTGTGTCTTGAAAACAAGATCTGTAAAAGGCAAGAGTGACTTGTTTTTTTTCCTAGTAGAATATTTTTGTGTCCTATAAACAAGAACACATTCAAAATAGATGCCCTATTTTCTACACAAATTCTTACCCTGCAGAGTCTTCCTTTTCCCAGCTCAGAGAAACTCTATCCATTCCAGTTCTGAAGCGAAAATCTGTGGAACTATGATTAAGGACTATTCTCTTGTAGAAGCCAAGAATGTGTTTGCTTCAACCTTCAGAATGTTCCCACTTTTCAGTCTTTCTGCATCCTCACCAGGGCCACCGTCAACTCTTGTGTGCTTTGTTGCACTGTACTCCTGACTGAGCCTGTTGCTTCTAAGCCAGTCCTGAAATCTACACATCACATATTTCTGTCTTGTTTGTAAATGTAGAACATCCTGGAGACTAGAGACACACCATTCATTTTGGTGCAGTTAACAGTGAGAGGCCTCTGGCTATTGGTCAGAATTGAAGTTTATTACCTAGCAAGCAATGAGAGCTTGAAAACCTTAAGAAAGTTTAGATCACTTCTTCAACTGCAATAAAAGTCAAGGATCTTACTTAGTCTGGAACCAAGATTCTCTCTGACCTTGGTACCTTCTCTTCCTACTCTGCTTTAAGCAGGATCAGCTCCTTGTTCTACATCAGATGTGGCAGACACACTCGTGTATGTGTGTGCGTGTGTGGGGTGTTCCATACGCCTGGAACACTTTCTCCCATTTAGCTTCACAACTTCTCTTTTACTTCCTCCAAATATTTGTTTAAATCATTTCATTAATGGTCACCTGAACTAATCATTTCATAATGAAACATCCCTTTAAGTTGCTATATTCTTATAATCTCTAAGGCATTGCCTATTGTTTACAATACTGTTAATATAATTACTGTTGCCTTTTTCACTTTTTCACACTAGAATGTATATTCACTAAGGGAAGAAGTTGCTTTTGCTTGCTTCACTGCCCTGTGACCTGTTGTTCTTAGGAAAATTCTTGAACCCGAATATATGCTCAATAACATGCATCAAAAAACATCTGCAAAAAACCCACAGTTCATTTTTCTTACGGAATACTCTTGAAATTTGAATTATGTAAAGAACAAAATATTTTGATTTCTATGATTCAGAAGTAAAGAAATGGCTAAGGTCTGTGTTACATTTGTCTCCACCATGTGTATACAAATGTCGACATGAAGAGTGTGGCATGTTTAAATTTTGTTATTTATCTTTTTAAAATTTATTTATGGCAAAATATTTGGTGTGGACTGCATTTTCACAGCAATTAAGAAAACACAGTAAGTACACCTAATGGGAAGCCTGCCTTGACCAATAACATGCCACTGGGAAATGCTCAACTCTTTTTTTTTTTAACCTACTACAGAATGCATTCTGTTGGTATACATTTTATGCAACATGTGGCCATAAATTTTCCCCTTTTTAATAATTCAGAGCTCTGCACAATTTCTGTCTCGTTTGTAAATGTAAAACATCCTGGAGACTAGAGGGACACCATTCATTCTGGTGCAGTTAAGAGTGAGAGGCCCCTGGCTATTTGTCAGAATTGAAGTTTATTACCTAGCAAGCAAGCAGCCCTGGTCACTTGCCACTCTACAGTCCTTATTCAGAGCAGCCCTAAAAATCAGATAAAGTAATTGATTGGGGCAATTATCTAGGCAGCCTTCACACCTGCTCCCTCCTAACAGCCAACCAACCACCTAAACAACAAACAAATAGCAACAGCCCCATTAGTCTCTTGAAAATAAAATACACGGCTTCATAACCATTGTGATAATGGTACCCAAAGCAATTTTGCTGGAATGAGATGGATAATTTCATACAGGGGAAAACACAATGAATTGCTTTTGCATCCAGTATCTGCTTACTTAAAACAAAACATGTCCTTTTGGTTTGTCCGTGTATACTTTCCTTTTTCTGGTGTGAAGTGAGGCAAAATTGACTTCAATTTCCAATTAACTTCCATTAGCCTCATGGCCACGAAGAAAACAATTCATCTGTTTTCCCAAATTAGAGCATAAGCCACTCCATTCTTTCTCATTTCATAGGGCATCTCAAGACACAATCCAATGTCTAGGAAGGTTCTATTTGTTTAATATGCTATAAATTTCTAAAGGTATCGCTGATAAGTAGATGAGCCATTTTTTAACTTTTCCTTGAACTTTTTGTATTCTACTCTAGAGGTAAAAGCTCAATAATAATTAAAAATAATAATAATCAAATAAGACTTATGGGTATGCTTGAACATGTAGTTTTCTGTGATTTTTGTCATATATACATATAATAGTTGTACTTATATTATCTATGTGTAATATGTATGTACTTATATAGAAGATAACCTTTTGGGGGAACAGGGATCAGTTCACAGAGTCCTAGATCCCTTTCATAAGGTGAGGCTGGCTAACTTCAGTGTTGGTGTTAATGAAGCCACCAGCTGAATCTAGAGTGTCTTCTGTTATTGTCAGTCTGTCTGAACAGGAACTTGACCACATTGTTTTTCAATTGGTTTCAGACAGAAGGAGGACATAAGGAACAACAGAAGGGGAAATGATTCCACTTATGTACCCCTTTACGTCCCTCTCTCAAGTGCGGTTATTTTGCACACGTCAGGTACATCCTGTGCCATTCATTGCTCTCAGTCCTGGAGGTACAAAAGGAAAGAAGGCACTTTTCAAGCTCCTGGAACTTAAAGTGGTGACATCTGAGATGATGAATAAAAGTTTGTCTCACAGATCTGATTTGTGGCATGAAAGCTTTTCCACTACTACCAAACAAGGGTGCAGGGGGCACAGTGGTTGGGTGGGTCATCGGGATCATGAGTAATAGTCAAGGTTACCAGCTAAGAAACATGTAATTGTAAGTACATGGTGCATTTTAGACTTTATGCGCATCATAGACCTTCCATGAATGAGTTTTGTGTTTCAGACCATATATTTGTGTTCATCTTGCCCTCATTCTAACAAATGCCAGAGAAAGTCAACTTACAGGAGAACATGCTTACATTGGCTGATTTCAGCTGTCTCCGTTCATCACGATGGGATGTGTGGGCAGGATATTGACAGAAACTAGATAATTCCTTTACTAGCTATGCTCTCTTATTGTGTGTCACCGGCTTGTGGGCCGTTGCCTCTCACATCCATGTCGCTCTGTATGAACATTCTTGCAGACATACAAAAAGATATGCCTTAATAATCCTCCAAGTGCTTTTCCTGCCCGACCCCATTATGTAAATAGTCAAGATTAGCTATTATCACTAAAACATGTTAGGCTGCAGTTTGCTTACTGTCTCATGATAGACAGTAGTGACAGCTTCTCTCCTTAGGATTCGGGTAGAAAGCAAATGAGCTCAACAAAGCAAAATAACATGATGCCCTGTACATGCAACAGTAAAAGAGTATTATTGATATCTGCAGGAAGTATTGCCACTCTCAGTAATAATTCCACTTTTTAAAGGCACACACACGAGGCTCTTTCTCTTAAAAATAAAACACTAAAAACATAGGCAACACATGAACTGTTAATTGAGATTTACTTCAAATTAATTATTTGTGATCTGTTTAATTTATCAAAGAAGAAATGTGGTAAAGAGACACTCCCTTTTTTCATTGTAGTGATAAATTTACATGATATAAAATTGACCATTTTACCCATTTGGTTTACATTTCAGTGACACTAAATGCATTCAGATTGTTGGGCAAACACCAATAGCCTTCACCTCTAGAACATTTTTAAATTTTTATACTGAGCCTCTGAACATATTAAGTTTGAGCTCCCTACCCCAACCTACACTCAATGTCCCTGAAATCAGCAATCTGTTTTCAGCCTCCATTGTTTGAACTGCTATGAGTATAATCTAAATAAAACATTAATTGATGTTTTAAAAATGGTTTCTTTTACTTTGAATACTGTTTTCAAAGTCCATCATTTTAACTTCAGAAAAGCATTCATTTTTACGTTTAAACATTATTTCATTGTAGATATACATCACATATACACCATTGGACTGTTAGTTGGGTTGCTGTTAGGTTTTGCCTGTACTCACTGAGAAAGGTGTGAACAGGGGTGTGCAAATATATGTGTGGGTCCCTATTTTTAGTGACTTTGGGGGATATGACTAGCAGTATATGATGGTTTGAATGAAAATAGTTTCTATACAACCAGGCATTTGGCCACTTGATGCCTAGTTGGTGGTCCTATTTGGGAGGTTCAGGGTGTGTGGCCTTGCTGGAGAAAGTATGTTGCTATGGACCTGCCTTTGAGAGTGTCAAGACTCAAGCCACTCCCAACTCACCCTCTCTGCTTCCTGTTTGTTGTTTTGTTGTTCAAGATGTGAGCTTTCAGCTTCCTGCTGGTGCCACGATGTCTGTTCTTTCCTGCAGAATCTCCCCACAAGACTGGACTCATATTTCTCTTGAAACATAAGCCAAAATAAACTCTTCTATAAGTTGCCCCAGCCATGGTGTTTTCTTACAGCAATGGAAAAGTAAATAATACACAGGGGCTCTGCTAGACTACGTGGTGGTTCTTCATTTTATTTACTGAAACTTCATTCCACTAGGCTTTATGAAGGCTACATCACTTTTCATTCTTCTACTAAGGCACAAGGTCCAACTCTCTCTTCACTCTTGGTAAAATTTGTTATCCTCTGGAGCTTTGATGCTCATTATCTTGATAGGTATGAAAGATTAATTCATTGAGATTTTGATTAGCATTTTACTAAGGATTGAGAATATTGAATATTTTTCTATGTGCCTACAGCCATTTGCATATTTTCTTTGGACAAAATAACCATTCAATTCATTTGCAAATTTTAAGCTTGTCTTTTTCATCACTGTGTTAAAAATGAAGAAACATTCCATTCTGTTCTCAACAAAAACCGAACTGTAGATTGTACTCCTTTGTGAAGATGGTTAAATAAATGTTTAACTGAAAATAAATCTATATCTTCATCTATATCTTATTATGAGTGAAAGACAAGAAAGTGAATGACATCTCTCTTTCAAAGACAGAAGCTGGAAAGATTCAGGAGACTTAGCATAACTATGCACAAAACGCTTCCCTTCCATGTTCTGATCACGTTTCCTGATTATCTGTTTCAGATTTCAGTCTCCAAAGTTTGTTCAATGATCATCCACATTACTTACAGTATTGTCTTTATGTAATATGTGATTAAAGATAATAAATATATAGTGGTACAATTTCCCACTTAGGCAATGGATTGTTGAGGTAATGTAGCTTAACTGCTACTCTATCGCATCTCTTTTCTATGGCTACACAAAATGTCATTTAGAACATCTCATCTCTTCCTACAATGTAAATGCCTTTATTTTCCCTCATGAAAACATTGCCATATGTGATGATCATCCACATATGAAAACCTTCCTAGAAATTATAGTTATGATTACATTAACATAGCACCATGCCCCTGTGTGTAATAGCAACAGGCAGGCATCAATGCACACTGCTTGCATGAAAATCTATGTAATATTATTGGGCATTTTCAGTTCAAATTATAATTTTTCCATTTTCTATCTATGTTCCTTGAAAGTGATTGAACCTTCCCTAATCTTAAAATCGTTTACTATGAAGTTTGGGTTTCAGATTTTTCATGTTATTTTGTGAAGAAAGGTGATTGCAAAGGCAAGGTAGAGCCAGGGCTCTCACCTCATGGTGGCTAAAGAGTGGAAGGGGAACACGGTGAGAGTGCCCTGACCAAAACAAATCATTTAGAAGTGCACCTACTCTACCTACAGTTCCATCACCTCTAAGAGTCCTTTGCAATTTGAATCCATCAATGGATTAAATACATTTATTAGCTCAGAGCCTGTATGGTCTAATTCTTTCAGAACTCACCCTCACAGATACACTCACAAGTGTCCTTGAGGAATCTCTTCAGTGTCTCTCGACCTAATCAGATAGACAAGATTAGCTATCACAGCACATGAATGATATTTTCCAAATGTTATGCAAAGTGCTGGGCTAAGAATGAGTAAGTATAATTTATGCTAGTAACAATCTCACAGTTGTATAGACAAGTATGTATGGAATTAATTTAAATAAAATGTGATGTGAACCCGGCTATTCTTTTCCAAAAGAGGTATGAACCAATAAAGGGATGTGGGTCAAAACATGTGCAGTGTCTGTGATTATAACGGGTAGCATAGTAAGCATTTTGTGGAAGGAGTATGAAGGATTTAAAAACACATCTGATTTCTACATAAACAACAAAATAAGGAAATGCTTTATTCATTTGTAGACACAGAAAATTTAGTGAGTGCTTATCAAGAACTAGCTTCTATTTTTAATGTTTGTAAGCATTTCCTACCAATGTTGTTGTTCTTAAAATGGAGATCACTATAAACCAAATGAGCCACTACGGGGTGATTGATTTATAGAATATACATCTTTTGATTATTATAGGATAGAAAAGACTCAACCACAACTTGGATTTCTTTTACACCAAACTGGGATCTAATCTCAGTCAAATATGCCTTATTCTTTCATTCTTCACAAAACTGGCCTATGGGCATCATACTATCTGTAGAGGCTTAATGTCAACAAAACTACAGTGCCATCAAAGGCAAACAACACTAGCTGTCCCTGTCTGCTCTCAGCACCTGAAATGCACAGGTCCTTCCTAATTATTCCACGAACTAACTAATTCCATAACTAAACATGTAGAAACTTTAACCACCTCTTTCATTTTTAAAACACAATTAAATATACCCATTTTTACATGATATATGGGCACAAGTATCAGGTCACAATATAACAAGTAATCATGTTATGTTAAAAGCAACTAGAAAAATTTTTCTTTTCTTTTCTTTTCTCACTCAGAACGAATACTTCCTAACTTGTTGATTTTCCATGGGACTTTTTTTTTTTTTTTGGTCTTTCAAAACACGGTTTCTCTGTGTATCACTGGCTGTCCTATTTAGAACCTACTTTGTAGACCACTCTGGCCTCAAACTCACAAAGATCACCTGCTTCTGCCTCTAGAGTGCTGGGATAAGAGAAGTGAACCACCACTGCCCCATCTCCATGGAACATTCTTGTTGATACAGTAACAATGATTAAAATAAGTTGCTTCTGGAAAAATGCTTCATTAGGATTATCGATTGTTTTCAAATGCAAATTTTATTTAAACATACATATATGGATAGGTGCTCTTGCTAATTCAGATTGAAGTTCCTCATGAAAGTTCCCCATTCAATAGGCAATAACTTTCTGAATAATATCCAGGATAAACACAAGGCTTGTGTTTACCTTACAGCAGAGTAAGGCAAGTCGCCCAGGGTCACTGAACTGACTGTACATTTTCTTAATTCTAAGATAGTATGAAGAAGAATACTAAATTGGTTTAATGCAATGTGATAGTAAGATGAAAATAAGACATTGCTATTTTATTCTTTTCTACTTTGCCAAATATTTTGCCACAAGCAAAGATTTTCTCACACACACAAACAAACACACACACAAATGCATGCATATATACCCATATATCCACACATACAAATACATGCATAACTGCAAAGTTAATTATATATAATTAACATATATTATACTATTAATTATATAATAATATACTATATATCATTATATTCAATAAATAAATATTATATATAATATGTATAATTAAATTAAACTCCTTTCTGGTTCATCAGGAAGATGCAGTTTCATTTGAAAAGCATTGTTGTAGCTCTTAAAGGGCAATTATATAAGTCAGGATAATGTTTCATTAAAAAATAGTACCATCATGACAACTTTTGTGATTTTGGTTGGTCTTTCACTAGACACACACAAAATGTCTCTAAGAACTTGTGGGCTTTGTGGAACATAGTTATCATCTTTAGAATGATGATTTCAAGCTCCTTTAATTTTGCTACAAGTTTTATAATTTTACTTTTCCTTACAGCTGGATAGTACACCAATGGGAATATGAGGCGTACTGTCATCATCAAATCATGAGTTAATATGCATCTATGGTTTGCATTTCCTGGCCATGTCAAACATAGCAACAAGTGCTATGGATGAGCCAATATCTCTGTAGTAGGCCATAGATTTTTATGGAATATGCACAGAAATGTTACATCTAGTTCCTAGGGCAGATTTATATCTAGCCTTTTGAGGACCTACCATTGTAACTTTCACGGTGCCTGTAACAATTTATATGCCCAACACCTGATCATAAAAGGACCCCTTTACCCTGCATTTTATCTATCCATATCTACATCTGTCTATCTATCCATCCATTTATCTATCTATCTATCTATCTATCTATCTATCTATCTATCTATCCATCATCTATCTATTGATATTTAAATGGAGTTACCTTATAAACACCATAAGCTATCAAATAAAATCCCAGTGCCAAGTATGTGCTCCCTCTTTTCAAGTTGTTGGTTGACATTATCTGATAGACTAGCTCCACAAACTTTATAGGATATTTCATTGTTCTTGGCGGCCTTCAGAACTTGGTAATAAGATCTAATTGAAGAAGATAGAACATACCTGAATTATGGGGTTGGAGTAATCAGGCAAGCACTAACCTGAAAGCCTCATCCCACCGCCTAGCTTTCATGAAGCCAGAAGGTTCTATTTACGTCAACTGAGAACAACTGTATTCATCTACTAGCCTGGCAAGGTATGCCCACTGGTGCAAAGGTTTTTTGAATGTTGTGGAAGTAATGAAAACTTTCTGATGGAATTTAAAATCTGCTACACAAGATGTAATTCCTGCCTGGTATAGGTACTGGCCAAAAACCTATAACTAGACTCATCAGGATCCCTATAGGGAAGCCTAATACTGGTACTCTATTAAGAGGACACAGTATTAAACAATCTTCTTAATTTTTATCCTTATAGCCATAGATTAGTGCATCTCTCGACCCTCATCAGAAAAATTTCTTTTTCCAGCAGATTGTGTTTAATAAGGTCCCATATTTGGTTGGAGGGGAAAGTAGTGGAGGATGGGGAAATATTGGAGTATAAGGAATTAGGTAAAAATTTTTTCAAGTAACAACTATATGGATGTATAAAATTCTCAATAAAATAAAATCTTTTTGAAGCCCTGTAAGGACCCTTTATGTAACTCTAAAGAGCTAACAGGATGTTCCTTCCTTATTCTAGAAATAAAAAGTTTGCAAGACTTTGCCTTCAGACTTCAGATGTTCTTTCCAAACGGTTTCACATTTTCAGAGCTGTGATATTCAGTAATTCAGGTAATTCTGTGCTAGTCACCTGGGCTGATACAACATGAAGAATGCAAACATCTACAGAGCAGAAGCCAGCCTTTCAGAGTATGTGAATATAAAACTTTGTATCCTTTGAGTATGCAGCTATAAACTTGCACTCTGGCGCATGTAGATAATCATTTTATTTAATATCATAGCATCCCCCGATACAGCTTATATTTCTAATTTTAAATAATATCTATCTGATGGCTCCAACTAGCTAGTGCTATAGATGCAAGGTACCTTATTCCCACAGATGTAGCCGAAGCCTCTGGCACTCTCATTCAGATGACTTCCTAATTATTTTTTCACTATTATTTGTATCCCTTTTTAACGGTTTTACTCTAGAAACAAAGGGCAGGTTTGTACTTGTGGAAATGAGACAAAACCAACTTCCTGATTAAAATGCTTCAACAGTTTCTCATTCAGTCCAAATTCCTAGGTGTACCACTTTGCAATTCATGCCTGGGGCTTTGCCTACCCTTTCAATAGTTTACTCCCTAAAATATCCCTTGGCTCCTCACACTGTGCTCAGTCTGATTTCCTGACAATCAGCACAATGTACCAGCTACATTGCTGCTGTCTATTCTAGACTCTAGAGCCATGTATAGTTTCCAGTTCTGCAGCTGTCCTTTTCTCAGTCCCAAGATTCTAGTTACCCAATCCACTCTGTCATTTTGATCCCTCTGTTAATGAGGGTCCCCCCTAAGGGTTGCCTCTTCGGATCATTCATTCCCATCAGGGACCCCATCTTGGGGCTCAGTATGACATGATGTTTTTTCATGGTATGTTTTACACTCTGAAAGATTTATTTCTCTGTTCAACTCTGTTAGATTATGAACGTATAATAGAGTCTAGATGGCTTTGGTTCCCAGTGTCTAGCAATACCTTGTCCTTACTGAGTACTCCATAGCCATTTTTAAATTAAGACTGCAGTAGCTGACAGAACCCCATAAATTAGCCTCTATATCTAGAAAAGCTTCAGTGTCACTTACAATGCCACAGTTTTGCTGCATCTGGGCCCCCAGTTAACTGGATGGTGAATGCCCACACTGAGGCTTGAGCTTGCCCACTCAGTTTCAATTCACATGCCAGTTTCTAGAAACAGCCTCATCTGCACCACCAATGCTGCCTTACCATCAAGAACAAAACCCAAACCTGATTTCCTTACAGCAGAGGAAGGATGGGTCCATGCCCACGGGGTCAATGAGAACAAACAATTCCTCCCTGTGCTCTCTGAGCAAGCTTCTGTCCAGTCTCATGACACCCACGGCCAACCGTAAGAGCCCCAGTATGAGGAGAACTTCTCATTGGTCTGTGGTAAGGACTTCATCACCTCTCTGGGGTCTCTTAATGTTGGGTGTCTCCTCAATCTTTATGAATACTTAGGCTAGGCCATCTGTTACAAGGTGAGACCTGGTGATTGCTTCATTCAGAAAATGGAAATTTTTCAGTTTAGGAATATGAAAAAACAAAAATCAAAATAAACAAAGGAAAGAAAAAAGAACAGTGTCTTAGAGTTGTTTTCCATTCAAATACTTTCTTCCAGAAATGACCACGAATCTAATATTCACTTATTTTATGTATTTATTAAAATTCTTTTATTTTTAATAACTTATTTAATTTTATTCTATGCATATTGGTTTGAAGGTATCAGATTCCCTGGTAATGGAGTTACAGACAGTTTTAAGTTGGCATGTGGATGCTGGGAATTGAATCCGGGTCCACTGGAAACTAGTCAGTGCGTTCAACTGCTGAGCTAGTTCTCCAGGCTCCTAAGCTAATATCGAGTAAAAACACTTTCATTATGTAATAGGCATTGGGACCTCTCCAAGTCTGATATTAAATAATCTCACCTCATCTGAGATGAATATTCCTACCCAGATCTTACACCCAGGACAGCAGAAAGAAACTTTATTTGTCTGAAGTCAGAAATATTGAGTATTAAAGTGAAGGGTAAAATTGAGCAAAATGTCATCACACTTTATCTCTATTTCCAATACCATGATTATCGTCCCTTTATACCAGAGTCCTCCGGACAAAGGAGATTAAACTAACAGGCGAGGGCTTCATGACCCCAAAGCATCACTTCTTTTTTTTTTTTTTTTGGTTTTTCGAGACAGGGTTTCTCTGTGGTTTTGGAGCCTGTCCTGGAACTAGCTCTGTAGACCAGGCTGGTCTCGAACTCGCAGAGATCCGCCTGCCTCTGCCTCCCGAGTGCTGGGATTAAAGGCGTGCGCCACCATCGCCCGGCTAAAGCATCACTTCTTATTTATAGCATTTTTTTCTCTTTACAGGTTCAGGCTCCTGCTCCACAATCCCAAAGTACAGGTTTCAACTCTATGCGACTTGTTTGTTTTGCTATTGTATTGTCCCCACTTAAACATTTTAGGAAAGCTGAAACCTCAGAGTACATCGCCAATTTATTGTGCCTCTGACATAAAAAAAAGTCTAACACAGTGCAGGACATTCTCAAACTCCAGTTCCTGTTGCATATTTGTGAAAACCTTGCTCTTGCTTTCAGGGTTCTTATTTTGTTTTGCATAAAATATTCCATTTAATAAAAGAAGGATGTCTCCTATATTTTTCTCATGATCTGGTTTCATAAAGAGAAGTGAAATACCAGAAAATGTTGTCTTTATAAAAGTCATTTCTAAAACAGAGGAAATAATCAGTCCTACCCCTTTGTGAATCAAGCACCTCTTCCCTTGATCGCTGTATGAAGCTTACTTCAGTATTGAATCCTGCAAAGCAACTGTCTATCATGTTGCTGGTTAGAGGAAACAACTATATAGACCAGTCCTAGATGGCTGCTTAGCTTCTTAGGTTGACCACAGTTTCTGGCTTCTGATCTGAAGCTAGAATAAATCCCCTAGACATCAATCGTTTTGTCTAACAAAGGAGAGAGGCCTGAGCTCCTGCTAAACAACTGTTAGCTGTACCCCATGTCCTTCAAACCTAATGGGTGTTTTTAGTTTAAAATTTGCATGACCAGTCTAAAAGTCTGTTCTTTCTAACCAGGGTGCAATGATTGAGTCGGCTCCTGCTGGAATATTCTAGCTCCTACACAGTCAGCATCTCTGGGGAGTTTACTTCCTTTTGAATCTTTCTAAGCTTGTTATTTCCAGCAATTAATCACAGGAGGAGTCCTCTGGTTCCCAAGAAAGCTTCAGAGTGTTTATACTACGCCCCCAATCCCTTCAATTAAACCTGTTTCCAAGTCAGATGACTCATTTTATAATCATACCAATTAATTATTATTTATACACAGAAGAGACTTGAGGTAGCCCTTCATAGTTGACTTATTGAAGAAGCTCAAGAAAACAAGCCAACAACATTGAATTAACAAAATATTAGAAGGAACTGCTGATACCAATTTACATGATGTTCCAGGTTTATGTTTCACTTTTAAACATGTCATCACATCTGTTTAACTCTGTGAAGCACATGATCACTATAGAGTGAGAACTGAGCCATGGAAATAGAGATATTTTCTACACTAATTCACAATTATGGCCCAAATGTTAGAATTTAGGGAGGTGACTCTATATCAAAAAATTGGGCAAAGGAAAAATTCAACATCTGAACGTATAACCTGGGTGATATCTATTTTTCTACCAGATGAGAAAGACCAGGAGAAATAGTTAGTGACCTGTGGAAACCAGTTAATCTTGATTTTAAATTTCAACTTAGATTCTCAACTAGCTGTGTGACTTTAGACGGGTTATTTATATTGTCTGAACCTCACATAGTCTTTTTTAAACTAGTAATAATGAATCTACTTCATATTACTGAAAAAATTACAACGAATATATGCAAGTAAGATGATAGAGCCCTTCATGTAAAGCAGAGGCTAAAACAATTAATTATTATCACTCCCCATGGATAGCCCAATATAATGTTAGATGAAGCTTACAGTTGAGGACTCACAACATGGGACAGAGGAGAACATAAGGCTTAATAAGAACTAACTAGATGAAGGTTCTAAAGAACTAAGATGTAAAGAGATACTGACATCTCTGGTTTAAGATAACTTGAACTGTGTTTTTTTTTTTTTTAGTTTGTGGTCATGAAGAATGACATTGATTTGATAAAAGCATACTTTAATAATCATATTTTGTTCTTTTCTTGCACTAACAGTGCACTATAGCATGCTGTTTCCTTGATGGGCACATGTATTTCTCTTTAATATGTTGAATTCATATTATAGTTATATTATTTTCAACTTGTCATGAGTTTCAGCAGGAATATTTTCTACTTTGGAGACCAAATACAGTTCTAAATACTAAGTTTCAGCACACCCAAAGCTGGATAAAAAGACAAGCAATAAGCAAAACAAACAAACAACAATAAGCCACAGTATCAAAGAAATGTATGCTTTTCCATTATATAATATTTAACTGTCTAATCAGGCAAAGGAATCTGTTCATATGAGAAAAAAAATCTTTTCATGGCATGGAGCTTGAAGAATCATGAGCGACAGGCGTTCCGAGACAGCGAGAGTAAAGAACAATGCTCCGCATGACAGCTTTACAAGAATGGCGAAGGTCTCTCCTGTGTCACTGTTTCCTAAATTTTAGTTCCACAGTAAAACCCCAGGATATAGTGTAAACTAAAGTTATTTAAAACAATTTTGTGGGGGTGGAGGAGATGATCTGCTCTAGAAATTTGGTCTTCCCATGTCTGACTTAATTGCACAGATCATAGCTGGAGCCTCTCGAGTAATGAACTCCTGAAATAACGACCCTCTGTGTTTAGAATAAGAGTTCATGGGCATTCTTTAAATCCTAAGACAATGAAGGGGCTCTAGAGACTGTGACAGAGCTTGTGACATTATTTCAGAGATGGAACATGTTTTGACATGAAGTTGACAGGAATCTTCTAAAAGATTAAAAAAAAAAAACCTCAATTTCATCAGCCTCTGGAATGAGGAAAGTCCCTGAGATATATTCTAGAACCATCACCTATAAACTGGAGAATCTTTCACAGTTTAATGATTACCAATTAATTATTTACAATTATTAAAATGGAATTAATTCCTCTTCTGTCAGAGGAACCTATATGCATTCTCACCTATATTCACCGAGTTTAGTACAATGTTGTTTCTTATGTTTTGCTTATTTCTCTGTTATGCAGAAAACGTTTCCACATGATGAAATGTTCCTGGAGAATATTAAATAAGATCATTTGGAACTTGCACAACATTATATAAAGTTGTACAATTACATACCCATTCTCTCTCACACACATACAGAGACACACACATGCATATATATTCTTTTAAGAAGCCAAGGGTAGGCCATTGCATTCTGCGTTATAACACACAAACAACATACATTTTTATTGGGGCATTTTGACTCATATGTGTCAAGATATACCATGAAATGGGAATTTTAAATCCTCTATATCATTTACTATTGTACAAATCATTCCTACAATTGGCAAGCAGCATTTCTGGACATGTTTATTTGAAGAGATGGTGGCAATTAATTCATAACATTTGATGGTTGTCGTGGAATATTCTTTACACCGTGTGAAGATGTGTACTTGGTTTAATAAAGAGATGAATGACCATTAGCTAGGCAGGAAGAGGTTAGATGGAACTTCTGGGCAGAGAGAGGATGCAGAAAGGAAGAAAGGTGAAGTCGCCAGCCAGCTGGAGAGGAAGCAGGATGGGCAGTCCAGAATAAAGTTAACTGAACCATGTTAAAGGCCGTTGAGTAAAAGATATGGGCAATTTAAGTTATAAGAAGTAGTGGGCCAAGCCTAAGCTAAAGACTGAGCTTAACTTATTAATATACATGAATTGAGGGCTGGCAGTCAAAATAAAAAGCCTACTACAGATGGCCTACTATTCTATCAGCCCACTGATGAGGCTACTTTCTCTTACTTGTTTCTTTAAAGGAAATAACAAGAGGGGACCCAGGAACACCTCTCACATAATATACACTGATACAGATGGCACCCACCGCCCATGTCTGTGGCTCAGCTTGTATTTTCATGTGGATAGAGAAAGAGTCAAAAAAAAATCTATGCCTCATATTTTGAATGAGCCTTATTTTGTAAGCAGCCCGATTCTCAACTCATGGTGTGATGTGTGGTGGAATTTCCCTCCACACTAATGAAATCCAGATGATAACTATAACACTGCCCACCCACTCCAGTGCAGATTTGGGTTAACGATAATTATTTCATGCCAATGGTGACTGAAGGAAATACGGTGAGAAATATTTTCAAAGACAAGAGTTTCTTAAACAGCGAAGGCAGGATAAAACAAACACCACAGCAGACGGAAGAGAATCTGAGGAGATCATAAAATGGCACATTGATGGTATTTGTAGAATTCTTCATCATCTGCAATGTCAACTGAACAAAGACAAGTAACTTATCTTGTACGGTGGGGAAAAATCCCCCCAAGCATTAAATAGACCATTGTAGGTGAATCATTACACTTTCTGAGAAGAAAGAAAGTATCGTTCTTAGCATCAAATAGCATCAAAAGAAAATAAAGTAAGTTTCATAAAGACATCTCAGGCTGAATGACAATGTCACATTAATTACACTTTCCTTTTACCTAAGGTACATAAGAATTTGGAAGTCATTTGGTAAACTGAATATTATTTGAAGTTCTTAAATACAGTGATTGCATAATGTGCAAAACAGTATTAATTATATCAACTGTATATTGAGGTAGCATTGAGCATAGTATTTCTGCAAAGTTCTCTGACTTCATAGTATGTAAATGAAACACTGTTGAAGCAACAAAGTTCTTGACAATATTGTTAAGTGAAAAACATAAAGAAAACAAAAATGTCGTAAGTGTAAAACTAGAACTAGTAGGAAAAAAATAACTAAAAATAGCTGGAGCCTTGTACTGAATTAACCCCAGATGGAGTACTGTGGATATATGACAAGCAGAACATGGAAGCCACAGCCCTTGTCCTCTAAAGATGGCTCTGGAGAAATGGACATGTCTTTGAATTCTATCTCTACCTTCGTATAAATCAGATATTCATAATATCTTTAGCAAAATAATATGAAAGAAAAAGATAAAGTCAAAGCAGCCTATAATCTTACTAAGCTATAATGGGAATGATTATTTCTATAATATTATATTAACTGCATATTCTTGAAATTATTACCTATAAACATAACATTATATAAATCTTGATATAGGCTTTATATTAATCTTATGAAAAGCCCAGTGAGGGAATAAAGATCCATTCTCTTATAAACAATTTTTATTATTTTTAATTACCAAAGGATAATCACATGTATTTGTGGAAAACCAGCACGGTTTTCCACATATGATTATAACATATAATAGTAAGATGGCATATCTACGACCTTAGACATTTTATTTGTGTAGCTATAAAGTCCTCTCTAACAGATGCTTCCTTTTGTGTTTTAGTTGATGGACCATACAAAGACAGCTGTAGAGAAGGAAATGTCATGAAGAATCCTCAGGATATGTCCTGGAAGGGGCAGTCAAGGATGAGCGGAAAAATAGCCAATTATGAAATCACAAGAAAATGAAGAACGTTTGTAAGCAGCTGTCAGTGAAAATCCCAAATAATATACCTAACCGCTAAGAACTGTAAATATCAGAAACAATAAATAAGGGGGAAATCCTTAAGTACTTACTGCACATGACATATAATCAAAAGAAATCTAATTAAGCATCTTTCCATTCTCAATGCTTATCATTTTTCCTAGTGGAATGCCTCAAAAATATGTTTTTGAACTGTATAGTAGATGACGGTTATATATACAGCTGCCTTGCAATATCAAACACAATCTTTGTATGTCTACCTAATTACAATGTAGAACCTGTTGATCAACTTCTCCTGACTCTCTCCTCTAAGGTTTCTTGACTGACACAAATTATTAGAGTTGGTAAGCAGACTACCCAATCAGTAATGGACATATCTACAAAACACTTCTGGACCTAAGTATCAGAAAACATTGCCAAAGACAGAGCAGAAAGATTTTAAGAACCAGAATATCAGGGAGTATTTGGTGAGATTGTGTGTGCTAAAATCAAAAGAAACTATGCCCATAAAGTTTCACAAATATTAATTCCCAAATGTGAGATGTATATCTATTTTTAATATGTATATATGTGTTTAGGAATATATGGGTACACGTAAATAGATATACATACATAAATATATATTTAAGAATATACGTATATGCAAATACATATACATATGCCAAACAAGCAAAGTTAAATTAGAAGGAAAACAGAGAGGGGCATATAGAAGAGCCTGGAGAGAGGAAAGGGAAAGGAGAAATGTTCTAGTTATATCATAATATCGAAATATTTTCAAAGTCATCTACATATAGACACATCAGAGTAAAACCTGAACCACTGAGAAAAGTTCAGTTAAAAATAAAGCAACAGAAGCAATGCTATATAAATAAACACAGAAGCAGTGAGAGGTGACTTTTCTAAGGCTACCAGGAAAATCAGAGTAGAACATCAAAGTATAAAGATTAAAGATGGAAGAAACAATAATCAATGCTATCTCTAAGACATGAACAAAGGAAAGATGTCTTTAAACATAATCAAATATATATGTATATATGCATGTGTGTGTGTGTGTGTGTGTGTGTGTGTGTGTGTATGTATGTATCTATTCTGAGGGAGGAACAGTCATTGTCTTCAGATGAGTGCCTACTGAAGAGAAAGTCATCAGGTTCCATCAGATAGCTTTAAACCCATGGTCACTTGATAATCTTGGTGAAACTCAAGGGGTCTCAAAAAATGAATAAAATTAAGATACAGAAACAATAAAAGTCATATATGTGAATAAACTTGTAAGGAATAGGGAGGTGTTTTAAGGGAAGAGGGCTTATCACAATCAGAGTACACATTATACATGTGTGAAATTGCCAAAGAACAAACAGCAAAATTTCATACAAAGAAAAGAAAAAGTGAAACAACAAAATACTCCTTAAAAGAATGATGTCTGTAGAAAGAAAATTATAAACTCCTTTAAAAGAGGAGGTAAGCATGGAAAAGATGTCATGAAATGCTGAAGGAAGCTCATTACTTTTACGTTGATACTGATTCACACACACGTGTGTTTATATATGTGTGTATCACAACCAATTAGACATTCAGGCCT
Source organism: Microtus obscurus (assembly GCA_963919715.1). Taxonomy (NCBI): domain Eukaryota; kingdom Metazoa; phylum Chordata; class Mammalia; order Rodentia; family Cricetidae; genus Microtus; species Microtus obscurus. Next base: position 26,537,924 of record CAWTZC010002521.1, read on the forward strand.
ACTATATCATTTATAAATTATCTTGCTAGAAAGATAAAGTAAAAGCAGAATGCACAATGTGTCTAAATAGTTGGAGATGCATGTCATTTATTGAGAGATATTCAGCAACATAGAGGAATCATTTTTTTACCCTCTAATCAATGGCTCAATCAAAGTCTAATAAACATCCAGCCAGGCTTTCACATGAGTCATTGACAATGTTATATAAGTGAACAGAGGTCCTAGGATGTTCTGGGCACTTCTGAAGCAAGCAAATGCAAAAATATAATTTCCCTTTGCCTACTAAAACTCGTAATAATTGATACAAGGACTGTCATAGGCATTGATTTAGAAATAGGTAAGTAAGCAATAAAAAGAATGGAGAACTTAGAAAATAAACTTATAAATAACTTAGTATACATATATATACATATATGTGTATATGTGTATATATTACACATTCATATACACATACATAAACACACACACACACACACATATATATATATATATACATATACATACACACACGTGCACATATACGGAAAGCCCTCTTCAGGAAATGTGTTCATGTTTAAAGGAAGACTTGTTAATAAGCAAAATAAGCAAATAAACATTAAATATGGAAAATAATAATTTCCTGGATATATAAAACAAACAAGTACATGTGATGCTCTATAAATCCAAAAAGTAAAACATCACTACTTTTAGATTTTTACTAAGATAAAGTGAAAAGTAAAAGTCCATATTATTTTAAAATAAATGTTGGCAAACACCTTCCTCTCCCTGGTATAGAAAAGTATTTGTTAATTTAAGAAACATGAAAAAATTTACTTAGAAAATGCATGAATTTGACATTAATCTGAGAATAAGAAGTACTGAAGTTTCCACAGGGAAATGACAATGAAAGTCTTAAGCAAAGAGATATAGCAAGCATGTTTACTGATAAGAACCTTAACTGTTCAAAGATTACTAGCAGGGTCACTTAAAGATAATGAAAGACACAGAAAGTTGACAGGATATAGGCTAGGTTTTCTTTAGCAGGGTAGGGCGCAGAAAAGCCCACTAACATATATGCAAGGTTAATTTCTATTGATAAAATGGAAGCTAAAGTTTGAAACACAATTAGATTCTAGTGTATTCTCCCCAGGTTTTTTGATCATTTATAATGTCTGTCGACGCCCAACGTGAGTGACTTCTGAGCAAGGTCAGTGAATGACATGTTGCTGACGGAAGTATAATTAATGCAACTGGTCTAGAAAATGAACTCCAATTGTTTTGTAAATTTGAAAGCACAAATGCTAGGGAGTTGTGACGTGGTCACTATGCTGCTGATGCCACAGCAAAAGCCACACGTAAGCAAGACTGCCTAATCCCATTGCTATTAACAGGTAAGCAACATGGATGCCCATCATTCTATAGCTTGTTAAATTAAACAGTTCATTCACATGCTAGTATGTCAGGCAGAATTAATAAGGAGCAAACTATTTAGACATCTGCTTTATATTAATCTCATAAACCAAAAGCTATGCAGAATAGTGAACACAAATCTATTTAGTTTGGCACATTCATGTGAAATTCCGTAAGAACAGAAATAATTGTAGGGCAGGAATGAGATGATTCAGAAATATAATTCAATTGGACCATTAATATTCTGCTCGCTAAGGTGCTACAGCAGATTTAAAAATAAAAGGCCTTCCACACACATAAAATACATTTCAACATACAAACCATTTAACCTTGTAATTCCAATTTGAGTGGGGAATAAGACCTAGGAAAAATATAATGAACACTGGCAGACAAAGGCTGGATGGGACAATGTTACACAATTAAATGTCTTACAGCATGATGGGAAGGGGATCCACAGCTTCCGTAAACTTTTCCATGATTTATTTTAGGTTATTAAATGCAGAAAAGAATTCTTAATTGTCAATGTCTAACATATTATATATATACCTAATGCAACTTGCTAACTCCATATACTCCATGTAATGTCATATTTGTATGATTTCAGGGTGGACCATTTAGCACTGGACAACCAAGTGGTGTGCTTTACCCTGAGAAAGACTATGTTTTAAATTTTAAATATGAATGAGCTGTCATACAACTTAATGAGAATACAAAGAAATTTAATTAAAAAAAACAGGATTTATTAAAACATCATAGTACATACTCAACTTCATTGCAAGAATGGGTTGCCATAAGTTTCCAGGAATCTCAACAAAGATTCTTCTGTGAAGATCTCTTTAGGATATAAACCTCAAGATTATCTTGTTTTTTTTTTTTAAATCTTTTTATTTTTTTTAAAAAAACTGTCTTTTTTCATTCTACATGCCTAATCCATTTCTTATTCCTTCTCCCTCCTACTGCTCTCTCTACCTCCCCCCTCCCACATTCCCCATTCCAACCCCCATCTACTTTTCAGAGAGTGGAAGTCTTCCCATGGGGAGTCAACAAAGTCTAGCACATTGCTTTGAGGTAGGACCAAGGCCCTCCCCACTATATCTAGTATGAGCAAGGTATCCCTTCAGAGAGAATGGGTTCCAAAAAGCCAGAGCAAGCAGTAGGGATAAAACCTGGTTTCACTGCCAGTGAACCCACAGTCTGTCCCAGCCATACAATTGTCACCCACATTCCGGGGATCTAGTTTGGTCCTATGCTGGTTCCTTTCCTGTCTGGCTAAAGTTGGTGACCTCCCATTAGCTGAGGTAAGCTGTTTCAGTGTGTATAACTGTCACGGTCTTGACCTCTTTGCTTGTATTCTCACTCTTCCCACTCTTCGACTGGACTTTTAGAGTTCAGTCCAATGCTCCTCTGTGGTTTTCTACATCTGCTTCCATCAGTTACTGTATGTAGGTTCTATGGTGATATTTGACATAGTCATCAATCTGACTACAGGGCAGTTCAGGCCCCCTCTCCACTATTGCTTACAGTCTTAGGTTGGGGTATTCTTGTGGATTCCTGGGAATTTTTCTAGGGCTAGGTTTCTTGCTAGCCCTGTAAAGACTTCCTCAATCAAGATATATCTTTCCTTGTTCTCTGAGTCCTTCCCTGATATCAACCCTCCCTTTCTCTAAGTTTTTCTCCCCCTTGCCTTCTCTCCTCCTCCCCTTCTGTTTTCACTTCCTCCACCTCCCACACTCCCTCTATTTTACCTTTCCAGGTGAATCTGTATGTTTTTCTTGGAGTTCACCTTGTAACTTAGCTACAATAGTATCATGGACTATATAGGCTTATTATTCTTTGCTTTATAGCTAGTATTCACCTATGAGCGGGTATAAACCGTGATCATCTTTCTTGGTCTGGGTTACCTCACTCAGGATTTTTTTTTTAGTTCAGTCCATTATTTTGTGCAAATTTCAAGATGTCATTGTTTTTTTTCCCCCTCAGTAGTACCCCATTGTGTAAATGTACCACATTTTCTTTAGCCATTATTCAGGTGAGGGGCATCTAGCTTGTTTGCAGGTTTTGGCTATTATGAATACTGCTGCTACAAACACAGTTGAACAAATGTCCTTTTAGTATGACTGAACATGCTTTGGGTATATGTCTAAGAGGGGTATTGCTGGGTCTTGCTTTAGGTGGATTCCCAATGTTCTGAGAAACTGCCATACTAATTTCCAGAGTGGTTGTACAAGTTTGCATTCTCACCAGCAAAAGAGGGGTGTTCCCCTTACTCTGCATCCTCTACCGCGTAAGCAATTTTTATGTTTTTGATCTTAGCCGTTCTGACAGGTGTAAGATGGTATCTAAGAGTCATTTTGGTTGCATTTCCCTGATGGCTAAGGAAGTGTCTTTCAGTTATTTGAAAATTTGTTGAGAATTCTCTGCTTAGATCTTTGTACCACATTTTTAAATTGGATTATTTGATATTTTGATGTCGAATTTCTTGAGTTCTTTATATATTTTGGAGATCAGTCCTCTCTGTCATAGGGTTGGTGAAGATCTTTTCCCATTCAGTAGGTTGCCTTTTTGTCTTATTGGCTATGTCTTTGCTTTACAGAGGCTTCTCAGTTTCAGGAGGTCCCATTTATTTATTGTTGCTCTCAGTGTCTGTGCTACTGGGGTTATATTTAGGAAGCAATGTCCCATGCCCACGCATTGAAGGCTACTTCATATTTTTTGTCTTTTTACAAAATGTATATATTTATTTTGCATCACAGCCAGTTTCTTTCCCCCCTCTCTTTCTAGTCCCTCTCCCTCCACCCCTTATTTCCCCACCTTCTAATCCACTCCTCTTCACTTTAGGAAAGTGCAGGTCTCTCATGAGCATCAGCAAAGCAAGGCATGTCAATGTGCTCGAAGACTAAGCACCTCCCCATGTTTTAAGCCTGGGAAGGTGACCCAGTATGGGGTTAAGGGTCCCAAAAGCCAGTAAAAGAGTCAGAGACAGTCCCTGTTCCTGCTGCTAGGCGTCCCACAAGAGGACTAAGTTACACAACTGTCACATATATGCAGAGGGCCTACGTCAGTCCCATGCATACTCCCTGGTGGTCAGTTCAGTCTCTGTGAGCAACTGTAAGCCCAGGTTAGTTGCTTCTGTGAGTTTTCTTGTGGTGTCTTTGACCTCTCTAGCTCCTACACTCCTTTCTCCTCCTCTTCTCCAGGATTCTTCATGATGCACCTAATGTTTGGCTGTGGATCTGCATCTGTTTCCATTAGTTGCTGGATGAAGCCTCTCTGATAACAATTAGACTAGGCAGCAATCTATGTATATACCAGAATATCATTAGGCATTATTACATCGACTTTTTTTCTTCCAGTCATGTTTGGTTTTGTCCTAAGTCTCTAGGACATCAGTCTCTAGATCCTGGTGCTCCAGGCAGTGCCAGATGTTGGCTTACACTCTGGCATAATTCTTAAAGCTATACCAGTAATTGGTTGGCCACTCCCTCAACCTTTAGGATGCTCTTACCCAGGATAACTCATAGGCAGGATGGAATGTAGGTTGAAGGTTATGTGGCTATGCTGACTTCCCATTCCCTCCACTTGATGACTTGCCTGATCACAATGCATGACCAGTTCAGGATACGTATCCACTAGTTATAAAAGTCTTTCTGGGTCATGCTTGCAGATTCCTAAGAGATTCCCTTGTATGAGGTTTGTACCTATCCCCAAAATGTCCCTCCTTTCCAGTAGTCTCTTTTAGTACTCTCCCCCCACCCCCTGTGTTTAATTCCTTAGAACAAGTGAGAAATATGTTTAATGAGCAAGTTTTACAAGCGAGAGAAGGTCACATTCAAGCACATTTGGATAAAGTTGTTTGCAATACAGCACACAAAACAGAAATAGCTCACTCTTTTTTAGTAAGTGGTGTATTGATTTTACAGCTGTGGATTCATGGAGTACATTTCAGAGAAAATGCTTACTTCAGTGTCTGCAGACTCCCTGGCAATATGTGGCCATGTTAAATGGTAAGGTGAAGACCTCTCTAATTTGTTTACATTCTGTGGTATTTACCCTGGGTTCTGGTGACTGTTAGAGGAAAGAGAAAGAGAGTAAGTCTTCATGAAATCAAACAATCCCTTTCTTAACTAAAATTGTGTGTGTGTGTGTGTGTGTGTGTGTGTGTAAGAGAGAGAGAGAGAGAGAGAGAGAGAGAGAGAGAGAGAGAGAGAGAGAGAGAGAGACTATATGCATAGAGAAGACAGGAAGAGAACAAAAACTAGATAATTACACATTGCTATTTAGAGCTCTCAACAGATGGATCTAAAATGGTTAAAAAGAGTCTGAATCTTTTTTTATTGCATATCTGTAATTATTTTTTGACCCAAAGTGATTTAAAATGACAAGCAGCTTGGTCCCAGTGGCCCTGGATGCTGGCTCTACCTCTCTCAGCCTTTCAATATGGAAAAGGTAAGTTCACCAGCAATTCTGGTACTGCTGGGTAGGAGCTGTCCTCACCACCTCAACTCTGGTTAGCATCGTGCAGTTTATAAACTCTTTTTATCTGAGTAAAAGGTAATTCTGTCATGCAGCATACTGCTAAGGGGTTCTTTAAGAAGTTAAAAAGTTTTGTCCCTTATATTCAAACCTAGAACTCATTCTTTTACTCAGAATTGCTTTCTGCATGGGACAAAAGGTAGGAAATACCTGAAAAGGTAGACTTGGCTTAAATTGTCTCATCAATTTATTCTAAGACTTTACTACTGTATTCATATCATTCTGTTGTGGGGCAATATCTAAGATTCAGTGGTTTTTTGACTCTTAACTAAACTGTTTAGCAGAAGAGACATATAATCACTTCACTAGCAAGTGTGATGTTTTCAAATTGCAAAAGGCTCATGTAGTCTAGGTGTGTGAGAGGTGTTCAGTAAAGGCTTATTACTAAATTGATTTTAATGTATTTTCCCCAGGTGCTCCACAGTGCACAGCTGAGCACAGTTACATGAAACTCAATGCACAAAAATTTTAAATTCACAAGGCAGATGCATGAAAGAGAGCTTATTCTCAAGGGAATAAGCAGTTTTCACACCACCCAAGGATTCCCTTAACTAGCAAGTCCCCCCTAGTGTATTCCAATGAGGATTTCATTTACACAATAAAATCAATTTGCAGGAAAATGTTAAGTTACGTGCCTACCGCGTAGAGCAAAACACAACAGTATTGAATTTGCAGAGAGTCTAATAAACTACCAGACATGAAGCACTTTAAAAACCATCCAATAAAGTAACTCTTAAGTAAACAAGAGCATATTCTGTCTTCAGTTCAATAGATGGGAAACTCACAAGTCCAACATGGGTGATCCAAACCTAAGTGGTCAGCTCTGGACATGAGCAAAGTTAAATAGATTTTGAGATGTGTGTGTGTGTGTGTGTGTGTGTGTGTGTGTGTGTGTGTACATGTAATAGTATATGCATGCAATAGTAATATTTTAAAAATAAATCACTGAATCATGGAGATTAGAAGAGAAAAGGGAGACATGGGAAGAGAAGGAAAGATGAGAGATATACAGATACAGTGCGCATGTGAGACCCACGCTAAAAACAAACATATTAACAACAACAAAATGTTTGCAGTGCAGAAGCCTGAGAACTGAGTGGGAAGGTAGTGAAAATTATGAATAATGTAGAGGTTTTCAAATTTAAGGACATTTTCTGATTCACACAAGTGTTTTTGGTGGTGGTGTTTTTTTTTTGTGCTGTTTGGAAGTGGTCCAGAGATGAGCAGTTTCACATTTTGGAAAGAATGCTCTGGTGGGGATACGAGGAGACCTAAAGCCTCTTCTAACCAAGGATTCACCAAAAAGATAATGGGGCTTCTCCCAGAGAAGCATCCAGTGGGAACGAAAAGAGCTGGGCTGGGGAAACACAGAAATATCAGAAGGAACATTGAATAGCATTGTTGCGTTTGGTTTGAGCGAATAATCACTTGTTGGACAAGTAGGACACCAGAGCATTAAGTGTTTTTTGACTCCTCTTGATTATCAGAAACCTGTTGTGGGATTTTGATCAGAGGATTAAGATCTTCAACTTCCAATACATGTAGACTTGTGAAAAGTAGAGGCGAAGGCAACCCCGCAGATACAAGTGATTGGTTCTAGTTGTTAGTGGCTTGCGTTTAGACCTTCTGCAGACCAAGAGCAGGCAAGTGCTAGGACATTTCTCCTCTCATTGCAGCTTTCTGTGACATTACATTGTGGCCTACAGATGCAGTAGCATCTGGTGATGTGTTTATCTTATTGAATTAAGAAACAAGAGAAATCTTTCACTTTCCTTGTTGTCATTGAATCTTCCTTTTTTCTCCATTGAGATCTGATGGGGCCTTGTTTCAGATACTGCACTGTACACATGGGCCAAGAAGAGTAAAGGTTTCCGCGAAAGATGTATGAAATAAGTCTCTGACAACTCAATGCTGATTGCTTGTCATGGGTGAAATCAAACTTTTACCCACTGCACCTAGATGATACAATTAGTCTTGGGCATCTATGTGGAGAAACAGTTTTTCGTTGTTATTAAATAAATGCAGAAGTTCAACTCAAAACTGGACCATTCTGAGTACAAAATTGAATGTTACTGAGTGCCTCAACTTACCAAGAAAAAACAAGTAATAAAATCATGACAAAGAGAGTAAGTAGCTCCTTGTAGCATAAAGGATATACTGTAGTTACTCATTGCTACATACACTGTGTGCCTTCCTTTCCACAAATATTTGTTGAAACCTTGTATGTATTAGATGTTTATATTAGGAATAGTGTTGGAAATATAATCTCTACAATACAGTGTTTATAGACATCTGAGAGGTTTGGTGACAGATATTAAAAAACAATCGCATAATTTAGAGTTAACATTATTTACTGTTTGTTAAATAATATATAGGGGATGCTACTCAATGGCCAAAGTGAAAGCAAGGACTTATGTGCTTTTAACATTAACTTTAAACACTAGTTGTTGCCTACGACCTGATCAAGTAGCTACTCATTAATTCTTACAAGAGGTACTGTTTCCACCCCTGTGAAGGGTCAGAGTGAGATCAAAGCACGTTATGCTTTCTCCAGATGTCTCACCGAAGAAGTCACCAAGTCGGGAGCAGAAACCAGCAGTCAGGCTTACAGAGGCCATGCTCACCCAGTTCATTTCCAGGTTCTCCCCACAGAAGAGCTAATTTCACAGGAGAAACCCGATTCTCTGCTTTATTAAAATATATCATAGTTAGTTTTTGCCATCCAGCTTAAGAGAAACCTACTGTGAGGCTGTCATTGAACCCATGGAGAAGGTTAATGACTTTACTGCCTACAAGATGGACTGGAACAAAGTTGGATCAGAAACTGTGGAAGTGGCCAACAATTACTGGTCCCGTTTGAGACCAATGCCATGAGGTGAGCTTACCCCCGACACTGACTGCAGGGCCAGGACCCAGATGCGGGATGACTCAGAGACCTAGGACAGAACCAAACATGATTGGCAAAAAAAAGTCAATGAAATTATTCCTAATGATACTCCTCTGTACACATAGATTGGTGCCTAGCCCAGTTGTCATAAGAGAGGCTTCATCCCACAACTGATGGAAACAAATTCAGAGAACCACAGCCAAACATTAGACTGAGCTCAGGAAATCATTCCTAAGTGGGGGTAGAGGGTGGAAGGATTATCAGAGGCGGAGAGGTCAAGCACAATATAAGAAAATTCTAAGAATCAATTAACCTGCACTCATAAGGGTACACAGACAACCAGGGAGCCTGCACAGGATTGAACCAGGCCCTTTTATTTTACAGTTGTGTGGCTTGGTCTTTTTGTTGGACTCCTAAGAGTGGGAGCAGAGGCTGTTTCTGACCCTTTTGTTCGCTTATTTTCCTCTTTACCTCATATTAGGTTACCTTGTCCTGCCTTAATCTGAGGGGAAGAACCTCGTAGTCTTACTGCATCTTGATATCTCATGTTTAGTTGTTATCCATGGGACCCCTGCCCTTTTCTAAAGAGAAATAGGGGAATGGATTGGGGAAAAGGGGGGTTAGGGAAGGAGCTAGGAGGAGAGGAGTTAGGGAAAATGATAGTCAGGGCATTAAAAAATAATATATCCCACCACACCCCCAAGATCCCAAATTTTTTGCCCGGCAATCTGGTCTACTTCCCATAACCCAGAGGATAGCTATATGCTTTTCTTTGGGTTCACCTTCTTAATTAGTTTCTTTAGGGTATCAAATTATAGACTCACTGACCTTTATTTATCTCTAGAAACCAATTATGAGTGAGTACATCCCATGTTCATCCTTTTGGGTCTGGGTTACCTCACTCAGGATAGTGTTTTCTATTTCCATCCATTTGCATGCAAAATTCGCGAGAAGGGGAGAGAAATGTGAGAAGGGGAGGGTGGGGGGAACTTGGGGAAAGGGGACGATAGGGATAAAGGAAGGTTGGCTAGGGGAGCAGAGAAGCACACATCTTAATTAAGGGAGCCATCTTAGGGTTGGCAAGAGACTTGGATCTAGAGGGGCTCCCAGGTGCCCAGGGCGATGTCCCCAGTTAGTTCCTGGGGCAGCTGTGGATAGGGAACTTGAAATGACTCTATCCTATAGCCATACTGATGAATATCTTGCATATCACCATAGAAATTTCATCTGGCGATGGATGGAGATAGAGACAGAGACCCACACTGGAGCACTGGACTGAGCTCCCAAAGTCCCAATGAGGAGCAGAAGGAGGGAGAATATGAGCAAAGAAGTCAGGACCACAAGGGGTGCGCCCACCCGTGGAGACAGTGGGGCTGATTCTTTGGGAGCTCACCAAGGCCAGCTGGACTGTGACTGAAAAAGCATGGGATAAAACCGGACTCTCTGAATTTGGCGGACAATGAGGGCTGCTGAGAAGCCAAGGACCATGGCACCGGGTTTTGATCCTACTTCATGTTCTGGCTTTGTGGGAGCCTATCCAGTTTGGATGTTCACCTTCCTAGACCAGGATCGAGGGGGGAGGACTTTGGACTTTCCACAGGAAACCCTGACTGCTCTTCAGGCTGGAGAGGGAGGGGGAGGAGTGGGGGGAGGGGAGGAGGAGAGGGAGGAGTGGGAGGGAAATGGGAGGCGGGGAGGAGGCAGAAATTTCTTTTTCTTTCCAATAAAAAAAATAATATATCAAACAAATAAAATAAAACTATGTGTCCTACTTATGATCACATAACATTAAACTAGCCTTTTCATCTTTTATTGTTCACTTAGAAGAGGTGGTGTCATCCAAGAGAATTAGAATACTCCAAATAAATCTGGAATGCGCTTCAATTCTTGCGCACTTATAAACATGTATGAAGTTGAAAAGCACTGAATAAGGAGGCAATACTTTCTTCAATTGCAGATGGGGACTTGATGGCCAAATATGTCCTCTCGCAAGGTTAGGAGGAGCAGAGGAATTTATCACCCTTATTGTAGCAAGGGAGTTAAGATAATATTTAGAAGGAGGCACCAGGTACAACAAGATTGCAAACTTAATTGTAATGTTGATCCCCTCTGCGCCATCTTATTAAGCAGCCGGGAAAATCCTTTATCAGAAAACCTTTCCAAGGATTTGACCTTTTCCTTCTCGCCATTTCTATTTCACTTAAATTATCGCCCTGAAGATTTCAAAGGGGTTCTCGCAGCAGGCTGATAGATTGGACCCCTTTCTAACTGAGGAAACATTGATTGTGTAAAGGGAAAGAAAATATCACAGACAGCTCCCGTAGGTCTCTGTGAACCAAATTTGTACTCTATAAGAGCTTTTAATTTTTTTCTCTCTCATTTTTGTGGCTGTCTTTAAAATGGCAATGTAGCAGTAAGATAATTAATCTCTGGACCATAACTTTGAGGTCTAATTATAATCAGTGTGACCAGGGTGGGCAGGGCTCAGTTGGTACACTTGGCATCCTCTCACTTGATCACCTGGTCACAAAAACCACCCAAGGCACAGAGATTTCTTTTGAAAAAGATGCTGAGAACTAAAAATGGCCTGCAAAAATGAAAAGTGGTTGTTACTCTTGTGTTTGCAATGAAGGCTTGCAGCCAAGATCAACCACTGTTTTTCTGACTTATCGAAACACATATAAGTACAACTTTATATATATATTTTTTTCATGATACATAAATAGGGTTGGATTGTGTGTGGTTAAATCAGCTCTGAAAAGTTATGTTGGGTGGATATATTTCAACCGCAACTTTTTTTGTTTTTTAAATAGACTTTTACTCAAGTGTTTGAATTCATGGTCTCCCCTGTCAGTTTCCTGGGAAGTCACTCATGGACCATTGCACCCAACTTAGGGAAATTATTTAGGTGTCATGAATGGGACTCTGCTGGTCTTGAACTCACAGAGATTTGCCTGCCTCTGCTTCCCGAGTGCTGGGATTAAAGATGTGTGCCACCACCAACAAATCTCAACAGGCAAGAAAATTGAAACAACCCCCCTGCAACCTGTCAGATCACCATGGATTAAAAGTGGGTTTCAAAAACAACAGAAATAGCAGAAAGCCTACACACACATAGACACTGAACAATTCTCTGCTCTTTCACGACCACTGGGAAAAGGAAGAAAGAAAAAAATTAAAGACTTTCTAGAATGCAATGAAAATGAATATACAACATACCCAAGCTTGCAGGACACAAATAAAGCGGCACTAAGAGGAACGTTCATAGCATTAAGTAACTTTTAAAGAATTTAGAAAGAACCCACACTAGTGACTTAACAGTACCCCTGAAATCTCTAGAACAAACAGGAGGAAACATACCCAAGAGTAGAAGGCAGCAGTAAATAATCAAACCGAGGGCTAAGATCAGTAAGACAGAAACAAAGAGAACAATATAAAGAATCAAGAAAGCGAGAGTTGGTTCTACAGACAGTTAAGAAGATAGACAATCCTTATGCGAACTAAAAGACAGGGAGAGAATATTCAAATTAAAAGAAAATAAGAAATGAAAAGGCAGACTAACAACAGACACTGAGGAAATCCAAAGAACCATTAGGTCATACTTTAAAGTCTTTTCCCTAGAAAATTGGAAAATCTAAAAGAAATGGACAAATTTATTGATAGATGCCACTTACCAAAATTAGATTAGAATCAAACAACCAATTTAAATAGACCTATAACACCTTAGACACCTTAGAAAATAGAAGCAGCCATTAAAAGTCTCCCAACCAAAGAAGAAGAAGAAGAAGAAGAAGAAGAAGAAGAAGAAGAAGAAGAAGAAGAAGAAGAAGAAGAAGAAGAAGAAGAAGAAGAAGAAGAATCAATACCAATACTACCCAAATATTTCCACAGAATAGAAACAGAACAACATTTTGTTATGGGGCCACAGTAACCTTGACTCCAAAACAATACAAAGACTCAACAGAGAAAGAGAACTACAGACTAATTACCTTAATAGACACAGATGCAAAATTACTCAGCCAAATACTGGCAAACCAAATCCAAGAACACATCAATACAATCATCCATAATGATCAAGTGAACATGGTGTCAGAAATGCAGAGACGGTACAACATAAGAAAATCTGTCAAGGTAATCCACCATATAAACGAACTGAAAGAAAAAAACCCACATGCTCATTTCAGATTCTGTAAAAGTCTTTGGAAAGTACACACACTTTCCTGATAAAAGTAATGGAGATAATCTGAATACAAGGGCCATATCTTAACATAATAAAGCCAATTTGAATACAGCATGCCAATAGATCATACAATGAAATGGAGAGAAACTCAAAGTAATTCCATCAAAATCAGGAAGAGGACAAGGCTGGCTACTCTCTCCATATCTATTCAAAATAGAACTTGAAGTTCTAGTTAGAGCAATAAGACAACTAAAGATCAAGGAGATACAAACTGGAAAGGAACAAGCCAAAGTATTACTATTTGCATGATGATATGAGTATACATAAACAACCCTAAAACCTCTACTAGGGTGCCATGCACCGTGACCCCGTGTCTGTGCTCGGTGCGCTGGCACCCAGTTCCCGAGCTTCGGGCAAGGGGGCTGGAGGTTAAAATACACAGAGACACACAGACAGCGAGACAGCGACATGGGTCATCCGTGAATTCCCCAAGAATGCCCCTTTACTGTGTTCAGGGGCAGATTATATAGAGAGAGACACGCCCCAGCCAAACCCACCAGAAACCACTCTCCTGCCATCAGGAACTCCTGAAGGTCTCGTGCTCAGAGCAGCTGTAGGCACTCAGATCAGGGGAAAACAAGTTTCTTACAAGAAATTCAGGATCTGGGTCACTTTCCCAACACTAGGGAACTCCTACAGCTGACAAACAACTTCAGTAAATTTTCTGAAAACAGGGTTAACTGAAAAAAATCACTTACATTTCTGCAAAATGTAAACACATTATGCAGTATATCATGCTATGTCTGAATGAGTGAAGAGCTGTTTGTCACTTGACAAAACTTTACGGTTGCCCATATGAAAAGTGAGTTGCCCAGGATTTCGGAAATTCAATTTCTATTGATACATACAGATTGTCCTCTAAGTTTGACCCTTTCTGTGCTGCGTTTGAAAATAATTTTATTATGCAAGTACTTAAATGCCGCTAAAAGTATGTTTAAGGAAGAAAAACATTAACAAGCCCCTGAATACAGTTTTTTTTATATGCATAGAAACAGAGGAAGATGTAGCTGCTTTCCACCTAAGCCAAACATATTTTTTTCGAGCCTTAAAAATGTTCAGACTTTTACAACCACATTACTAGATTTTGAGAGGCAATTTCTCATATAAGCCAGTTGCTATGGCCAAGAAAGGGCCCCTCCTATTGACTCTCTATTACCATTTCTATAAAGGAAGAAAAGCATCATTTCATCCTATCTACATCTACTTTGCATTTATTCTATTTCAGTCTTCTACAAAACCTTGGGGAATGGGAGACAGGGAGACCAAAAGCCTCAGAGGCTCACATGTCAGTGGGAAGAAGAATGATAAGGCTTCCAGGCCATAGGAGAAGCAATTACAGCTGTGGGTATGATTTGCAGAGTGGAGGAGATCATACAATTGCCTTTCTAGGCATATTGCACAATTACCTTGTGCATGCTCTTTCTTCCTGAAATCTATCCTGATGCCGCTGCCTTTTGTGTACAAGAGCTTATTGTAGCGTGAATTTATGCAGATATTTTTCTAATTAAACAACATTAATAGCTTTCCATTACTTACAGAATAAAGTTCAAACTTCGTAAGGCGACAGAAAAAGCCAATCACAAGTGAAACTCTTTCTTTTCAGCCTCGCCTACTACCGTGCCTTTGAACTGGCTCTTGCCTCTTCCGGCCATTTCATCTCTAATGAGCTCCTTCTCATCCTTCAAGTCCGTTTCAATCGTCTCCTAACCTGTGAGTCCTTTCCTTGGTCCTCCAAGGCAGGAGTAATTGATTCTCTCACACTTCTTCCGCACACAATGCTCTTACATTTCATGTGCAATTTTAATGCCTTTGTGCTTCTCTCTTCCCAAACAAAGTGGTAATACTGTATAAGAGCATTACATTAAGAGTTTATTTATTTCAGTGTACGAGGAGATAGCCTAGAGGCTGGAAGAAAACATTTTTCAGTTAATGTGTGCTGAATTTATTTACATTCAATCATTCAATATGCCTAAATATACCACTCAGAATATGTGTGTAAAGTCCAAACAGGTATGCAAAATGTTCTTTGCAAATTAGATCAATATATATGTACAAGTATCTGTAAGTCTCCTATCAACATCAACCGTACATGCCCTATAAAATAATGGATACCTGGTACCTGGATGCTGAATTGCATGTTTGATCAATTTTTGTGATCTCCAAAATACTTAGTGATATTGTGTTATGTGACAAACTCCTTGATAAGTGCCTTGTGTGAACTTTTATGACAATGATTAATACAATGGACATCAGCATTATCCTGTATTTGCAAAGAAGGAAACCTGACTAAAAGTATGTGCGTGTACTATGGTTACTTTTTACTGAGGTTGGGAGCTGACTTTCTAGTTGAAGTATAGTTGATTCTGAAGTAGGATCTCTTTTCATAACCTTTCCTGGTTAGTTTATGTGTGTCTACATGTATGCGCATGTATATATGAGTCAACTCACAGATGCACGTAGATGTTCAGATAAAGACAGCATGCTGTAGGCATAAATACACATACTGTATATAATAGAGCTCTAGATATGCATACATACAGTTCATGAAAACTCACCTGTTGGTTATAAATCTGATGAGCATGTATGTATAATTATATAATGTACATTTGGTATAGGATATAAGTGTATTTTATACATATAAAGCAACCAATTATCCCTCCCCTTCCTTCACACACATATAATTTATTGACAAAAGCTTCTTTTCTCTGTTCTAGTAACATAAAATTCTGTCAGTAAGTATCCTGTGTTTTCTAAAAAGAATGTATTTGTATATGCTTATCTCTTTATGTTTTAGGATTGCACACAGAGGTCACAAGGTAGATTCTCTGGACTAAGAAACTATAGCACTTCTTTCTTTTGTACTTGCTAGCAACAGCTGTCATCCCCATGTGGTGGAGAGGTGTGGACCACCATCAGTAAGTGTTAATTTGTCAGTCTAGTTGAGACAAGGATACTATTATACAGCTTTGTTCTCTGAAGAAAATATACAATCACAGCTGGAATTCAGGCACTTGCTTTCATGATGAAAGCAAGGATTTGCAACAGAAATGCCTTTTTGTTCTGCTATCCCTTTCTTGCTTTCCCAGCTTGTGGGACAGTTGCATTTGTACCTATTCTTTGTGATATGCATTCTTAGCAAAGCACAGATGCTAACAAGGCACTGTCTTGCCTACAATCTCATGGGTCCTTTTTTTGGACCAAAGTAAGACTTTACAGTTCCAAGATTCCTTAAAGTTCTGAGACTGCTATACTCTCTAAAAAGGTTTTGATTTTCAAAATCCTTTGAATAAGAGGATGTTGCTTCTTCCCTGTGAGTGGCATTGGCAGGTGTCGAGGTGCCTTGGTGTTTCCATCTATAAAATCGAAACCATTGCAATTGTAATTGTTGATTAGTTAAGTATCTCAGAAAAGCAATTGTAATACAGGCAGATGCAGATATAGTTCAAATTAGAATTAATTAGAAATAAAAGTTCAAAAATATTTTTGAGAAATTGAAAAGAAGAGGTTGGAGACAAGACTCAGAGGTTAAGAATATTCTTGCTCTTTCAGAGGACCTGAGTTTGATTCCTACCATCCATATTAGGCTGAACAGCGTTTAACTCTAACGACCTGGGAATCTGATGCCTTTGACCACTAAGAGCATCTGAGTTTACATGTTCTCTAAGGACATAGACCTCACATTCAACAGAACTCTGTTTTAAGTTCATAGAGGGGTAACTAACATTTTTTAGAACTGTCTGAAAAGATGCAACGAAGTTTTCTTACAGGGCGGTCTGAACCAAGGGGTAAAAGGTTTTGATGCCACCTGCTGGTAATAGAATGTTATCTTCAATGTTTTATGTTTTACTTTCCTGACTCCCACATGACTTAGGAGGTTTACCTAAGGAATATTTATAGTAGACACAGTCATGTCAGGAGCTGCGTCATTAAGAAGGCAGATGACCTCTCAAGGACAGAGATTTCGAAGTGTTTTTATTTAAGAAATGCAACGGAAGGGTGGAGTTGATTCCCTACTACAGGATGAGGACACTGGCATTAACAGCAAGGTAGGCAGCAACTGAAAGCTGAATCAAACACCCTCTTTGCCTTGGGGCTTAGATGTTCCCAGCTGTATGTGTTCCCCTCACCTTACTTTATTCCAATTCATTCTCCTGCCAACAATCTCTTCATTTTGATATTATCAGTGATTGAGAGAGTGAACCACTACTATCTTTAATCTATTAAGATATTCTAACCATCTAAGACTTAAGACAAATAAATAAATAAATAAATAGGTGATTATTAATTTCGAAATGATCTAGGTACACTGCTCCTGAGTTCTTGCTCAAAGGATAGCAAGTCAATATATCACAGAGACAACAATGCTTATTTCACCACTATTTTATAATAATCAAGTTGTAGAATCCTTTCAGGTATCAAACAACAGAGGGACAAAGAAAGATAGTGTGGTATTTCTCACAAGCTTGTATTTTTTATTCATCTTATTGATCTCCTGCCTCTTCTTGAATGGGCTATTCAGTGATGTATGGCCTTGTCTATCTTGTTCAACGAAAGTGCACAGACGTTCCTCTGGTCTCTTAAGTACTTACAACAGTGTTATAAATTTGTTCATATGGAACCCTGCAAATGGTTGTTGGATAAATTAAGAAATGAATAAGTTACCCAGAGAGTGGAATTATAGATGTGGCTTTTATCAAAAAAAAAATAAGCAAATAAAAATCACCAAGGAGAACCTTGTTTTGTTTTTCTCTGAGGAGCAGTCTCCAGGCAAAAACAGTTCTGGAACAGCAGCCTGCAGTGACACTATTTCAAAGGAACACCATTACTTTTCCTTAAGTTACTGACATGCTCGGCAGGATATTCATGACTCCCAGTTGAAAATTATCGTTGTCAGAATAAATTAAAAGAATCAATAATTACTTTGCAAATTCAAGTTAGACCCTTGTTGTGAGTTTTCTCCTTGTGTCCCATTCCATGTGTCAATCTCTCCACCTTCCTCTCTCCCTTCTTCCCACCCCTGTCTCTTCTCCCTCCCTTCCTCCCCCTCCCTTTCTCTCTCTCCCTCTCTTCTCTCTCTTCCCCTTCCGCACTCCCTCTCTTTCTCTCCAGTCCTTCCTCTTCTATGTGTCTGTTTTCTCCTTCAAACTCTCATTTTCATTTTCTGTGGGTACAAAATAAAAAGTAGCTAGAATGGATAAGCTCTGGGATTCTACAATGAAGCATAATTTTTATATATATTCATATGTCATATCCATAATTTTAGTTTTGGCAACATTGGTTTGTTGCTCAGATGTGAGAACTATTACTGGCTTTATTTCAGCTACCAGAAATTTCAAAACATATAGCTCAGGAGCTGCTTTCCTTTGCAGTATGAGGGCCATCAACAATCGTGCAGATCTTTGTTCGAATCCCTTACTTCCTCCTTTCATGTAGTTTTAAGCCAAACTACCTCTGTTTCTTACTCTCCATGTCTGCATAACAAGAATATTGATAACTGAATCTACTGGGGGGGATATGCTAATAATATTTACAATAGTACATTTACTTTGTGATAGGTATGCTCTCCCAAGGAAAGTATCTTATCATAAAATGCTCCACAGAAACCTCAACCCCTGTGGGAGAGTATAAGAACCACTGTATTCAGGAAACCATGAAGGCTCTCAATAGTAAAGGTAGGAAGTTATTTGAATTGAAGCCTCACAGCATATGTGCCATTCTGGTAAGTCATGCTGCGGGTGGATGTCAGGTAGAATACATTCAGAGGTCTTGATCACCCCTTTCTGGCCTGTAAACCAAATTCTAACCTTGGAGGGTTAAAGAAAGCTATTAATAATCTTGTACCATGAACAGTAATATTAATCCAAAAAAGCATAATCAACCACACTACTCTCTAACAAAGGACACCAGACTAACTAAAAAGTAGTGGTATTGACAGAAGCTATCTCAGTAAGAAAACAGTCCATCTTTGATTTGGGATTCCCCTCTGTATGTTGTGAATACCATTGGTTAATAAATGAACTGGTTTGATCAAATAGAGTAGGACAGAGCTAGGCAGAGAAAACTAAACTGAATGCTGAGAGAAGGAAGACAGAGTTTAGAGAAGCCATGGAGCCACTACCAGAGACAGATGCAGAACTTTACCTGGTAAACCACAGCCATGTGGTTCTACACAGATTACTAGAAATTGGTTAAATTAAGATGTAAGATGTAAGAAGCTAGAGTTAATGGGCCAAGCAGTGATTTAATTAATACAAAAAAAGGGAAATTGGATGGGATAATAGATTAGTGTGAGCTTACTCACACTAAAAATAATAGTGATTAATAGAGTGAATAACTGTGAGTTATTATTTATAGGCAATTACATTGGTATAGATTATTGTATATACAAACTTAAATTATATTGAATATGTTCCTATTTTGTCTACAATATTTGTATAACTAGTCAAGGTTATTTTGTAATATTGTATGCATGCATGCTTCTACCGCTGCTTAAGACATTTTGTATGCTGATACAATTTTAGGATATATTTATCATATGGCATTTCTACCTCTGATCAAGATACTTATTCACTGCTTACATTTTGAGATCATTGTCCTCATTTTTTTGCACAGTTGTTTAAAGATTATTTAATATTCTAACATAAAATCTTAGTCTTTAAGTTATATAGGCATTAAGAATTATAGGTCAATAGTCATCCATGTTTGTCATACTTATAGTTAGACTACTCAGGTTCTTTAGATACATAGAGATTATATTCTACATAGATAGGTATTCTTCAACCACTTCAAAAAGCTGTGGAATATGGCATTTAAATAACTTAGGATTCTGTTGACATGAAACAGGATTGCTTCTGGCAGCACCCATCTATTCCCAAGAGAATGTTGAGCACCAAAGACACTTCGCTTGGAGCATGTTTTCTTCTTGGTAAAGCTGGACTTTGGGCAAGGAACTGCACATGCATCAACCACTGACAAAATGCATGATGTCCAGACTGGACAAGCAAGATACAAGAAAAAAGACTGTCAAATCTTGCCAAGACAGGGTAAGATGAATTTTAAAAAATTCCTGCCTCTGAAAATGGTCTGTCAGTTACTCTAGGCCTTAGCCAAAGATGGTTGCTCTAACATTGCAAATGAGACTTTGGGTGACTGCCCAGGCAGCCAGTCTGTCATTTGTTGCACATTTTGGAAGTTGCTTGATTATACTTACTGCTTACTCAAGTAATATTATTTCCTTTCTCGGGTCTTAGATGGAGTTGAAGACTAGATAGTTGTAGTTACTTTTCTCTCATGACTTGACCAAGTTATTTATAAGACTTAAACTCCTTAGGATAGGATAATTATTGAAACATGTATCACATGTTTATTACTTGATGTTGTTTATACTGGTTGTAATTCTAATTTTTATACCTGATATTTGTTCTTATTATATATAATTTTGTGTTAGACTTTGAACTCTCTTATTTAAACAATAGTCTCGGCATCCAAGAGAGGGAATGCACGCTTTACATGGGCATTTATAGTATAAGAAGCCATGCCCAAGTTGGGGGGATAACTTAAAGGCTACTGGCTGTAGGATTTCCTACAGCACACCTTAACGGACATTATTTACATTATGTCTTTAAAAATATAAGGAATGATAGAGGTATAGCTATGAAATTTGATCTTTCATATAACTCGTGCAGAAGAAAGCCAGGAACCCACTGTTGTACCAGTCTCAGCTGACTTGAACCAAGGGGGATCTGTGTGAAAGGTGTTTTAATTGCACTACATTGGAGAGTTAAGGAATAAGTAAATCAGATTTTCATTTTTCAAGATCAGGAAACAGCACACTGCTGTAATATTTGCTGTTTGTGAAGCTAGTAACCATTAGCTAAACAAAGCCGAAGGATTGGCATCATCCCCTGGTTCACTAATAGCAGATTCTCCAAGCAAGTGTGTATCGATTGAAAGTTAATTCATACTCAGCTCCCCTTTCTGTGCAGTCATCAGGAGAGGGATGATGTGAAAACAGTGTGTAGACAAAGTCTTTCAGCACTGCCAGCCTTAGAAAGTCTTGTTTGTCTTTCTCATTGTATTGACAAGCCCAGTTCAGCTCAGGGCAGTAGTGCCGCATCCACTGAACCACCAGGACCCGAGGAGCTTGTGAAGGGTGTGTTTCCTGGGGGTGCTTGTCCTCAGGCTGTGTCTGCATTCATGTAAAAAAATGTGTTGTAGTTCTCGAGGCACAGTCTTTGTCCAGAATAATTACATAGGGATCCAGCACAGAAAGCTGATGGTATAGACTACACAGCGCACTGCAGCAAGGCTTTAGAAGGCAACACCTACTTTCTCTGGAATCTAAAGATTTTCGCACCCACAAACAATTAAAACAAAATTTGCATTTTTTCAGAAATAAATAACCTTCTGTAATATTTTTATCTGTAGACCAAAAGGGTACAATGGAGTGGTTACAAACTCTGACTTTTACAAGGATTCAGAGTCATCTGCATCAATAAAGTCTCTTCCTTCACTTATCTTAACAGCCTTAGGAGTTACTTCTCTATTTTACAAAATAGCACTCTCCTTTTCATTCTCACAATAATTGCATTTAATCCTGAAAATAAACAGGTGTACTGTGTGATTCTCCATCCCTCACTGTCACCCCGTGCCACAAGTGATCTCCCCAGGAGGAGAATTTGACCTGTTACTGATTGGTTTTGAAGCACTCATTAAAGCTGTACTAAGTTCATCGTTTGTCTACCCTACATCTGTGATATATTTTACAGTATTATTTTAATATGTTGGGAAAGTTGAAGAAATATGTAAAGAAGCACAAACTAGGAAGCTGACAGTAAATTTCTATACAATAGTTTAGAGAGGACAATTAACACGTCAAATTAGAGAAAAACAAAATTCTAGAAGGAAATAAGCGAAGGGCAGTGCTTCCAGTCCTATTCAGATTGTGGAGCAGATGCTATGACCCACATGTCAAACTGGTGCAAACAGCCAGCCTTGTCACAGGCCAAGTGCTTAGGGTTGCCCAATTGCCTAAAGACAGAGGGTCAGTTCTTCAGGTCACCCTGTAACTCTTGACAGCAAAGCAGTTCAAAGTTCTCCTTCTCTGAGACCAAGAGGCCAGCAGAGAACCGGAGTGCTAGGTGGTGGTCCCACTGGGCAGACTTCTTAACTTCTTTTTAAAGGACTGAGTGAGGGAATGTGTTCCCTAGTCAAAAGAGGCTCATCTTTCTCCTGAACACTCAAATCTCAGGCTAATTGCTGTTCCAAACTGTTCATCAAACCTTGAGTATCCTAATTAGGGTTTCTATTGCTAGGATGAAAAAGAGTGACTGTAGCAAGCTGGGGAGAAAAGAGTTTATTTGGCTAGGACTTCCACAATCCCTGTTCATCAGCAAAGGAAGTCAGAACAGGAAATCAAACAGGGCAGGCACATGGAGTCAGGAGCTGATGTTGAGGCCATGGAGGAGTGCTACTTAGTAGCTTGATCCCATAGCTTGCTCACCCTTCTTTTTTATAAAACCCAGGATCATCAGCCCAAGGAGGGCACCACCCACAGCTGGCTGGTTTTACTCCCATTCATCACTAATCAATAAAATGCCTACAGGCTTGCCTACAGCCCAATCTTCTGGAGGCATTTTATCAATTGAGCCTCCCTCCTCTGTGATGACTGTAGTTTGTGTCAAATTGGCATAAATCTAGCCAGCACAATTAACCCACTAGCTAGCACAATCAGCAAGCACAACTAAAGTGACACACATGCACATCACTGTCCAGCCACAACATTCTTTTTCAGAAGCTTAAATTTCCCAGAGTCTTTATAAAAGCAAACATAGTAAAAATTCAGTCTCTTTAAAATATCTAGTCTTTCTTAAAATCAAAATTCTTTGTAAAACTCCAAAATCTCTTTAAAAGTTTAAAGTTTCTCAACAATGGTCTCCTGTAAAATAAAAAATAAATTATAAATTAAAAGCTTTCTTACTTCAAAAGGAAAGAACCAGAGCATAGTTACAATCAAATTCAAGGAAAACTAACCTCCAACTTGGTAAATAACATACTTTCCAATGTCTGGGTTCTACTCAGGATTTTCCAAGGTCCTCTAATACACATGGGTCAACTCTTTGCCTCTATACTCTTCAACACACACAGCTTCTCTTCTAGGCTCCTGCTGGGTCCACTCCATCATTCTTGGTATTCACCTCAGTTCTGCCATTTCCAAAACACTGTGTCTTCTTGTTACAACTGAACTGTACTTCCACCAACAGCCTCCCCTGGGCTCTCTTCAGGGATTCCAGTCCCTCTACACAGTAACTGGCCTCAGCTAATCTCCATGACCCGTTCATGCTTTTAGTATCAGTACTACCTGATGTCTCTTACACGGCTAAGTTTGGCTACCATCACGAGGTACAATCTTGGCTGTCATAGAACACAGCTTCTGTGTGGTGACCCAGAAGAAACACTTCCCAGAAGACTTTACTTCAGTGGTGCTGCTCTCTTCTTAATCACAGCTGATTCTTCAGCTCTAACTGAAGAATACTTTACACAAATGGCCTGGCAGAGTCTTTTCAAGGCTTAGGCCACTGCTCTCAAAATTCTTATCTTGCCTGCTCCTACAGATTAGCCCACAGAGCTCTCAACACTCATTGACTTTTGAGCCCAAAGTTCCAAAGTCCTTCTACAAAGCTCCTCAAAACAGTAAGGTCAGAACTGTCTCAGGAATACTGCATGATCCTGGCAGCAATTTCTACCTGATTTATGGTTACTAATGCTGTGACGAAACACCAAAACCAAGGAAATCTTGGGAGGCAGGCTTTGTTAGGCTTATATGTCTCAACCACTGTAAATTAATGAAGGAAATCAGGACAGGAACTCAATCTTGGAGGCAGGAGCAGATACAGAGGACATCATCGAGTGATGCCTACTAGATTTTTTTTCTATGGCTTGCTCAGTCCACCTGGTTATAGATCCCAGGATGGATCAACAAAGTGGGCTGGGCACTCCCTTCTCAAATACTAATTAAGTAAATACTCTATAGGCTTGCCTATAGCCCAAACCAGAGGAGTCATTTTATTGATTGAACGTCCTTCTTCTCTGATGGCTCTTGCTTGTGTTAAGTTTACATATAACCTAGTCAGCACACTGTTTTTGATTAAAACTAGATTCTTGCTGCTGTGCATTTGTTGTACACAGTGATAATGTACTGTGGAACAATGGTTATGTACTTTGTAAAGATTTATCACTTGTATTGCTTTAATAAAACAGTGATTGGCCAGTTAGCCAGGCAGGAAGTATAGGCAGGATGACTAGAACAGGAGAATTCTGGGAAAAGGAAAAGTGTCAGTCTGCAGTTGTCACCTAGACCAAGAGGAAGCAAGATGAGAATGCCTCACTGATAAAAGGTACCAAGCTACATGCCTAACACAGACAAGAATTGTGTACTAATTTAAGATGGAAGAATAAGTTAATAAGAAGCCTAAGCTAATAGGCCAACCAGTATAATTACTGTAAGCATCTGCATGTTTTTGGGGGACTGGAGGACTGCAGGATAGTGTGGGACAGAAATCTTTGTCAACAGCAATGTTCATAAAAATCATATTCGTGCAATTATGTCATGCCCTTTCCTTTTGTTTATCCCCTGCCCTCATCTTTTGTCTCATTCATCTCATATTATTAAGTTCATTTCCCCAAGGCAGTTATGATTCTACATTTATGTCCCATGTGCATAAGTTGTTTCATTTATCTATATAAAATCTGGGACCACAAATGGAAGGAAGCATGGTATTTGTTTTTATCTGAATCTGACTTATTTTATTAAATAAGAATTTCTCCAGTTATGGCTATTTTCTTTTAAAGAACATAATTTCACCAATGTTTATGGCTTGATAAAGCCCTATTATGTATATGAGATACATTCTTTTTATTCATTCACTCATCTGTTGACAAACATCTAGGATGATTGCATAATTGGGCTATTGTGAGCAGTCTGTAATACAGATCACTGTGTAAGATTCCATGCGCCTTTGGTTTCTTGATCTGCAGTTACTTGGATATAAAACCATGAAAGGGATAGCCAGTTTTACTTTTAGTGTTTCAGGAACCTCCACAGTGACTCCCATGAAGACTTGAATAATTTACATTCCCATCAGCTTTGGGTAGAAACTTCTTTTCTCTAATCTTGCCAGTGCTTAGAAGAAAGCATAAGGGAGGCATGGCAAGATACAGATAAAACAAGGACTTCCTGAAAGAACTCTAATAGCTCAGAAAATGAAACCAAGAATTGACAAAAAGAATTACACAAATGTTGGAAAAAAACCCACACAACTTATGCAAAACCAGCAAAAAATTGAATATTAGGTGAAGAGAAAGCCTACAGGCAGAAAAAAATGTGATATATTGATGTGTGTGTGCCTATGTGGGTGAATTACAGGGGACTGATTTCTAGAATATGTAAGGACCCCCAAGAATCCAAAGTAACCTATCAATGAATAAACTAACAAAACAACCATAGTTCTCAAGAGATGAGAACAGTAAGATTATATTCAATATCTTTATTCACTAGAATAGTTTGAATTAAAATAAGTGGACAAGTCTATTTCACCCCAGGAAGGGTTGCTTTTCCCAAGAAAACACACAATCCAGCATGATCTTTTCAAACTTTTGTACTTTATATCATTCAAAGAGTTTTGAGGGCAGATGTGAGAAGGAATTTGCTGTTGTTGTTAGTGTAGTGAGAGACTAGGTGTATAATGAGAACTAGAACAGTGGGGTTACACAAAGCATTGATAGATGGATCATAAGCACAGCTTCAGAGAGAATGAATTTTAAAACTGTGGGGGAACATATTGAAAAGGAAAGGAAGGGAGAAAGAGGGAGGGAGGAGGGAAAGAGAAAGAAGAAAGAAAGGCAGGAAGAGAAAGGAAGAACTGATGGGAAAAGGAAGGACATCCTTATTCCTATGTATTGTAGAGTGTGATGGCAGGCCAGCTCTACAAAATCATACAAACTTGAGTTCAAGTCTTAGATTTTCCATATTATGCCCTATTAACTCATGGAAAATCCTTTACTCTCTTTGATTTTTAATTTACAGATTAGTCAAGGCTGACTTACTATATTTTTGTTAATAAGGAGCACTGCATGTACACTGTTTATTACATTATATAATATATTTTATGCCATATGTTTACTTCCTCCCTACCTTCCATATCAACTGGAAAGGACCTAACAGTAATTGCTAATAAAATGTGTATACAAGATGAGATAAGTGAGTAAATAAAGGAATGAGTATATATATAAGACTCAATCAGTATAAATAGTAAGACTATTTTGGTCATTTAATGGACCAAAGGGTATATAGAAAAACCGAATATCTATTGTCTTTATTTTTGAAGTCTGAACATAGGTCAGGACAAAAAGGCCACATATCTCTCATCTAGAATTGAAGGAAGTCAGATATTTAGGTGTTCATTTTTCACTTTGGGGGATTAAAGCTCCATGGATTGATTGGTATCTAGCATGTTTAACTCGTGTGTAAATAAACTGGGGGTTAGAGACAGTATGTGAGGTCATCACATCACAACGAGTTTCGGTGATTTCCAAGAACACTCATTTAAGTTTGGAAAGTTCCCTTTTCTTCTCATTGAAAAGAAAAAAAAATGACCTAATGACCACAAGAATAAGAATGTGCTCTAAACATATCAATTCCAGATTTATACAAACCTAGTAAGACAAGTAACAGACAAATGCATGGAATTAAGTTTAAAATCTTCTGCAAATGAAAGGAAATAATTGACCTTAAAGAGAAATATTCAATATAATTGACCTTAAAGATATGCATATCAGATATCTTGTATATTGAATATTTGCATTATGATTTATTATTCTTTTAAGACTAAAATTATGAATTAGCAACAAAATAATTTAGTGTTGAGGGTTATCACACCATACGGAACTGTATTAAAGGATTCAGCATTGGGAAGGTTGAAAACCACTAGGTTGGAAAATCAGTCACCTTGATAAGGGAATGGTGTGTAACCATATAAGAAAGTTAATGGCCAAGAAAAGGAGTAACTTGTTTTACAAATGGGTGAAAAACTAGAAAGACTTCTCTCAAATAAATGTTTCTTTTGGAGTATTTTCTATATTAATCATCCAGATGTCTGCAGTACTGAGTACACATCCAATGTTCTGGCTTACAGAGGAAATGTGGCCAATGGCCACTCCTCTCACAAAGCACAAAGGATCTTCAGCACATTTTCTTAATGAAACTCCAAGTTATCCATAAACTTAAAACCAAATATGAAATAGTCTAGTACCAGTGAGAAAATACTGTGTGCATGAAGGACAAGCCAAGGTAAGGCGGGGTCAGAGCAACTTAAGTGTAGACAAGTATAAGCACAAGAGTGTTGATCTTAGTTAGAGTTGGAGCATTTTAGGAAAGCACTGGACCTTCCAAGGTTTTAGTATCCCTCTGTTGTGAAAACGAAGAGAAACTACCTCACACGTGGGGTAGTTTTAAGGGTGTAAAAGGAACAAGTAAATGTCTATGAGCTTTATCACACTGAAAGGTCTAGGGGAAATTATTCCTAGTGAGATGGTGATGATGGTTCTTTCTTTGGCCGCTTCTCCAGGAAACTGACGATACAGGCTGTGCACCACTGAAGTGACTAGCATGTTAGCAGAGCCCGAAATGGAAGCCTGTGAAATAATGAATCTGTCACATGGAGGGTGGGGTGGAATAACAGTGTTACAGGGAAAGGAAAGGGGCGTTTCTTAGACTCCTAATTTTAAATGGATCTGATTGTCAGATACAGCAGCAGATTTTGTTTTCCTCACATACAAAGGAGGGAAGCTCATGGGATTCGATTTCTATTATTTCCCAAGGTTGTCATTAAACTCAAATACAAACAAAAGTCCCATTTTGCCTTCAAACTATAAACATTAAGTACATTTCAAGAAATGGAGTTCTTTCTTAAGTTATGATGGTCATAAAAAGACACCAACCTTCTTGAGATTAAGAGAAGGCTAAATGTAAAAAGACTAAGAGTGTTTAGCAGTGAATTAGGGCTGTTTGGGACAGGCATTTTCTCTGAAGGCTGCATCAGTGATTGCAAGCAATGTTCCCATAATATTGATGGATGAGGGAGAGTAGATTCAGAACAAAACACCGACTCATTCTAAGGGGAAGCAAGAGATTATAAGCAGAATCAATTACCAATTTCTGTCATATTCTTACAGAATCTAGGGCTTCTTATATTTCTCAGGCTTCTTAAATACACACTATTCTACTCATCCAGAAAGTCCCCTTGAAAGTGAAATTTTCATTAAATTACCCAGGCAGTTTTACAAACTTTGCACTCTCATTTTCTTTTTACTTTTGTAAAACATGATATATTTTGTATTTTTTATTGAAAAAAAAAAATATGGTCCTCAGTAATTTCTAAATGATGCTAAAGCCAGAGTCTTCATAGCCACTGGAGTTTCTGACAGTAGAACTTCATGATAAGAGATCAAAATTATAAGTCATACATGGAATTTGTAAGCTAGAGCTGTAAGTAAAGGTAGGGGTTGGAATTTGTAACCTTTATGGTGATCATTAGAGTCCTGATTTATTAGATGAGTCATTTATAATTCACGTGGAAAGCAAGGTTGACAAAATCAAACCCTGCTATTTCAGATGTGTTTTATGATTCAGACAAATATCCCCCTGTGTGTGTGTATTTACTGCACAGTAGACATAAATTTTGAATGTTTCAGGATTTTCTTACATGTCTTATAATCAATCACATGCTTTCAAAAATGCATTGCTCACTATGATATCTAAAGAATGATTATAAACCCTAGTCTGGTTATTCACTTTAACAGAAAGTGGTTTGTAGGTATGAAGTATGTTCTGTAGTTTGGGGTGATGAAATTGTGACTTTGTAAGTTAGAAAAATAACAGCATTTCCCTGACCTGTAGCAGATTATGTGTCTGAAGACTATTCCTTTGGTAAAACACATCCATCTATTAGTATCTAGGCATTTACTTAGTTAACAGTGTTCTGTTCTCTAGAAAACTTCAAGAGAAGGATTTATTTACTATGTGCAATTGCTTCCTGGGATTATGCAGACAGAAGTGAAACAGACAATTGTCATGAGAACAGAGTTTGATCTACTGTTCTACTAGCTGTGCAATCCCTCTTGAGTTACTGTTCCTTTCACACCTTCACCTGAATGGTGGAAGGTAGACTTCTGCACAGATGCTGACATCTTATATTATTCATGGTGGAGGGTAGACATCTACACAGATAGATGCTGACACCCTTGGGTTATTCAAGCACTAAGCTGTGATTTTATCATCTATTCCAGATTCTCACTAGAGTGTTTTTTTTTAACTTTCTTACCTAATTCTATCGTTTGCTTTTCTCACTAACAACTACCAGACATTTTATTACATTACAGTATGCTTTGGACATAGCCATACATACTGTCCAAAGTTATTACCCACTTATTCCAATATTGTCATTCAGCCTGATTTTGCCCATTCTTCCAACAATCCAAACCCACTTGTGTATCTCCATGAAGTAATTCATTCCAAAACATAACCAAAGAACCACCACATACGCTAGTGTTAACAAGGCTACCATGAAAATACTATATAAGAAAAAAAAAACTGTACATGCAATATACTACTTGCTCTCACATATCATGGGGAAGTTGTGTAGTTATCTGGCTAAAACTTTGGGATCAGATACTTTCTGAGTTCAGAATTATCTCTAACTTGGTTTTATCAAGGTAAAACACCATGAGCAATTTCTTGGAGTGCTTAAATTGCTTCTATCTGAGCCCTCTTCATAAAGGGGTTTTAATCTCTCTATGAGACATACCTTCTATCTGATATCTTTGTGGTACAGGTCACCAGTTATCTTGGTTCTGTTTTATATTCATTTTATATGTGTACTTTACTTGTACTTTATTCAAAGTATTTTGAAGTATAACATCAAATTTCTTTTCCAGTACATAGGGAATAAATGTAATTTACAGAAAGATAAAACATAAGATTAAAATTTCAGGTCAATCATTTTACAGGAACTTCATCTTTTTATCACACTATATTGTGACAATAATCTTTCATGGTAGACATCATTATTATGGCTTCAAATCATGTAGAAAAGTTGGGTAATTCTTTTGCATTGAAACAGATAAATGCTCTTATTTCTATCTCTGCTTCTACAAAAATCTATTCTTTTTTTTAAGTTTAATTACATAGTTCTTACTAGTCAGACACTAGAAATAATCACCAGCCAGTACTTGGGGTATATATGTGGCAATAAATATTTTCTAGTAAGAGGTCATTTCAGAATTTTATATTTTCTATTGTCTGCCAGACATTTTGGAATATTGTGACTGGCTTACATATCTTCAACTGCTAAACACTTTTCTAATTATAACCATATAAATCTAGTAGTTGAAGCCCAAGTAACTTGGTATTGATTGTCCAAGTTTTCTCTGAAGATCACTTAAAACCGATTATAGTACAATAGCTTTATTGTGCCCAAGTGTATTTACCTTTTCCCAACAAGCACAGGTCATACACGCAGGTAGTTTAATTATCCTCAGAACTCTCTTATTTACCCGAGGCTATGTATTACTCATCTTTTCCAGTAGTGATAAGACTACAGTTAAGGAATTCAGAAAAATTTCCAGGTCACATTTGAGAATTACATGTTTCCTCCTACAAGAAACTCTGATTTTAGCATTTTTGGGCCTACTTTAATATGAAGTTTCCTTATGGCTCTTCTACATTAAAGCAGCCTCTAAAATAGGTCTCTGCAAAAGTCTTTTCCAGCTTTTTCTACATGGTTGTAAAACTTAGAATATTTCTATGACAACAAACCATGCTTTCCTTCTGAACATTAGCTATACAGCAAAGTTTATAGACATTATTTCATCTTATGCTTTCAACAACATATAGTACTTTCTGGCATACACTGTTCTCTCCTTTTGTCAAATAAGGAAACTGAAAATATTAAGATAGCCTAAATAGCAGGAGTATAGTGAAAAAGTTAAGGATTGGAGGTTGGATCAAGTCTGTCTCAATACATAGGCTATTATCCTAACTATCATGTTGACTTCTCAGTGAAAGCCTAAATCTGAATTAAAAATGTGACATACTAGAAAATGTTCTTTAATATTAGCATCCATTTTAAAGGAAGGTGATATTTCCGTTAAAGGGTAAAAACTGGTGTGGAATTGTTCAAAATATCTGAGCCATCACGACGATTTATGGCATTAGAAAAGACCCCTATTGCATAAACAGACAGACAGTATATCTAGCATATTAAAATGTCAGGAGAGGTATGTAAGTGATTATGAAAAATAGTTTCAAATGAGATTCCTTAGAGAAAAAGAGAAGCCATAAAACATCCTGAAGAGTGTGAGGGCATTATACGTTTACATTTTAGAAGAAACACAATCCGTTTTAGGCCTTTCTCCACAGGATGTTATACAACAAAATGGGCTGTGGTCACTAGTGGTTTGCTCCCCAAGGACTGCTACTATTTTGTTATCAGGTTACTTGTTATAACAAGTCATGATAACCAGCCAGAAAAACACCATAAACTGTTTTTTAGAAGAGAAGATTTTGTGAGTGTCTATGAAGATATTTCCTGGGTGCATGATTGAATGGTACTATCGCTCAAGTCTTCTTCAGAGTAATCCATGGAAGAGCTGGTGAATTCATGACAACTGGGTACTTCAATCATATTTTATTGACTCAGAGAGGTGTTTCTTTTCTTTTTCTTTTTCTGAGAAGAGAGTTCAAAGTTGATATCTGATGAGAGTTTTGTTTAGAGACACTTGTCTTTTCAATTATACACTTGTAATTTCCTTTTAATGGGGAGATTGGCAGTGAGTTGAATCTACTGAGATCCAGTAACAGCTGCAAAACTTCAACCCTAAACCTGTCAGTTTAGAAACAAAGACAAGTTACATCACTTCCCGGCTAAGAATCTCAGTGTCTATTCGGATATTTATATATATCCACTAACACACTTGACACCACATCTATACTAGTCTGCTACTTTACCCTAAGCTGCACCCCCATCCATAGATGATATTTTCTAAATCACAGTGATGAACTGCATAAAATACTTATCTGTGCACCATTCCATCTGTCCCCAAAATGACGCTTGTACCCCACTTCCCCAGTTTAATTCCTTCTGCTAATTAAAGACTTTGTTGACTCCCCATGGGAGTGGATGGGGGTGGGGTGGGGAGAAGATGGGGGAAGCCAGAGGGTGGAGGGAGAGGGAACTGGGATTGGTATGTAAAATAAGATTGTTTTAAAAATTTAAAAAAAAAGGGATGGAGAGATGGCTCAGAGTTTAAGAGCACTGGGTGATCTTCCGGATGTCCTGAGCTCAATTCCCAGCAACCACATAGTGGCTCACAACCATCTGTAATGAGATCTTGTGCTCTCTTCTAGCCTGCGAGCATACAAGGAGGCTAAACACTGTGTACATAATAAATAAATAAATCTTTTTAAAAAGACTTGCTTTAAAACCACCTTCTCAGGAAACAATATCTGAGTTCTTCAAATGCAAACACTCACAAGTTGGTATATATATCAATTCTGTGTGCATGTTATTGACTCAATATTGATTCCTACAATGATTGTTCATAAAGTCAAGACGATGAAGACGACTGTTACATTGGAACAAGTAAAATGAGTGACTTAGACATGGTGGATAAATGGCAACGCTGTGGACGGGTTGGCACCGACTTGGAATCAATTGAGTGAGCCTACCTTAAACACTATGTATCCAACACAGTGCTCAGCACTCCAGACATACGAATAGATGAACAGAACAAAGCCTTCTCTTCAAGGACTTAGCTAAGGTTACAGTTAGAGGTAGGAAGGAAAGATAATTTCATATTCATTAAATGAGTATTTGTATAATAATTCACAATTTACAAACTGTTTAAATGGCCCGGAGTGTATCAGGGTCAAATAATATGCTGTTCAACTAAATAATTGAAGATTGATTTCCATTGTGCAAATGAGCCGTCTGAGTCTGAGCAAGGTTATATGCCGTGTTCCTGATCCAACAAGGCAAAAGAAGCACGCAGAAACTCAGGCAGTGTCAGGCTCCATGACTCACTCAGTAAGTGTCTTGACTCAGATCCAAGCCGTAAGACTACCAAACAAGGAAGTGTGTTTTTGAACCTGGAGAGGAAGAACATCTATCACTGGATTTGTGGAGGTCTCCTGCCTGAAAGACATCATCTTAAAAGTGTCCTAGGGTGTCAACAGGTTGGCATCATTGATCAAGTATTTGGGGAGGGAAGAGACTAAACATCATCCCAAAGGAAGGCTTAGCTTTAGAGAATTATCGTCCTTCTGCTTCCCCTGACAAGGGCATAAATCAGCAAGTGGACTCGCTCATCGTGTTTGGGGAAATTGCAGCTTTGTGAATAAAACCACTAATCCAGGCTGCCACTGCTCAGCCTAGCTGCCAGGTCACAATTTCAGTTTCTCACCCATGAGCCTCAAAACCTTTTCTGTTTAATTCTTTATATAAAATTACATACACATATATATATATATATATATATATATATACATCTATATATATATACAATGTAATCACATATGTATATAATGTGAATGTATATATATATATAATAAATTAATTGAATATATGGCTTTAATCTGGATTTTTTATTTGATACCAAATCATAGCATTTCAGTTGATCTTACAAACCCCTTTTCTGTGAAAGATGAAAGTATAATATCCATTATGAAGGTATTAATTATTTAATTTTCCCCTTGGAAATTTAGTAGTATCTTCTTATTGAAAAAAAAAAAACAAACAGAAATCAGCATAATGTCAGGCATTTTAGTCTTTAGTAGGCAGACTCCCTGCTTTAGGTGTTGGTCTTTTTTCCTTTCCTCCTTCAATGAAGAAATCTGGGTCATCTTTTATAACCAGGCATGTTTTTAAAGGTTGGAAATGTAATGAAAATCCAGAGCCCCACTTTCATGTTTATATGGAGCGGTGTGGTGTGTTTACACTGTGTGGGAGATGACAACCATTAAACTGTTCCCAGTGTGAAAACTTCAGTCTAGAAACACGGCTTGAGAAGACGGCTCAGGCTGTAAAGGACTGGCTACATGAACACGAGGACCAGTGAGCAGATCACCAGAATTCACAGAAATGCTAGAGGCATGTGGAGGCTCACCAGTAATGCCAGGGCACAGAAGACAGGGACAGAGAAGTCTCAGAGCAAACTGATTTTCTAGACCAGAGGTATTGGTGAGTTCTCTCTGTACCAATTGAGAGCTCTTGCCTTACAAACAAGATGGGGGTGGGTGGAGGAAGACACCCTGCATTAGTTAGGCTTCCACATACATGTGCACATATGTGCACATACACATGTCATACATATAGACAGATAGGCAGGCAGACAGACACACACACACCAATTATAAATGCAGCTAAAATATCAAGGTAGAGATGTAGAAAATGCTAGGGACGGCAAAAGAAGAGAAAATGGCTTAAATGTGAGGTGAACAATTGCCTCCTCTCCTGGGGCACATGATACTGAACTTAATAAAAGGACAAATACTGATAAACTTAATAAAAGGACAAATACTGATAAAAGATAAATAGATATTGATAAAATAACGTGGTATGAAAGGAAGAGGAAACTAAACAGATCAAACAGCATATATGTGGTTCTTCAAGGATGCGAATGAAATACGTTTTGTTTAGAATCTAAAGTTCAAGATGTTAACTGAGAGTGATAAGCAAAGTCATTAAAAATAAAAAGATGAAAAAGAACAAGATCTTCTCTGAGATATCGACCTTCATCTGGAAGGTAAAACGGGATTTTTGAGGAAGCGTAGATGGGGCATGAGGGTAACCGTGACAAACAACTGGGAAAAGGATGAGGAGACCCTTGACAGACTGAAACACATTATAAACTAGTTTTCTGAAAGGGCTTAACTTAGGTTTCTTCCCCCTGGGAAAATGAGTGTGTTGTGAATGCATGCTTATGCACGTTTGTATGTTTGTGGGCACACAGGTGTGTGAGAGTGTTCATGGGTATAAGGACACATACATGTGGAAGCTAGAGATGGATGTTGGGTATCTTCTACACTTCTGAATTTTATTCACTGGCACAGACTCTCTCTTTTGATGGAAGAGCTGGGCAATTTGGTTCATCTAACTTGTCATATCACTCTGCCTGCATGCAGAAGTTACAGGTGAACCGTGTCTATCTGGCATTAACTGCGTGCTGGAGATCTGAACTCTGATCCTCACACCTGCATGGCAAGTGCTTTATCTACTGAGTCATCTCCCTAATCTCCGGAAAAAAAATGGTCTCAGTGTTTGCCCTCCTGCATTTCGTCATTGGTTAGAAGAATATCTTTCATTGGAGTCTTTGTGTTTAGGCACTGGGTGATGGCTTACAGGACTTTGCTTAGTAAAACTTTACAGAATTCCTTCAGAATGGAGAATATAATTCGCATTTAACAGACTTTTCAGGATTTTGCAATAAAACCTGATTTTTGCAATGTCATAGAAGGCACAAATGGCTGGACTTCTGGTGAGATCTAATCAAACCAGAGTAGTACTGTGAATTTCCTCTTTCCATATATTTTTCACGCATCCCCATGGCCTCGTTTTAGAGACAGGTAATTCCGATGCACTACTTTGCCAACTCTTTTTATATTGTCTAAATTTTATTTCTTTAAAACAGGGCTGATACAGAACATACAGAACATTTAGAGAATTTCCTGCAATTTGACTTTCTTAGGGTTTTTTTTTTTTTTTTGAGAAGGAAGAGTAAAAAGTGAGGAGATAAGAAACTGTCTTAGTTACGGGCAGATGGCTTGTTTACACAGGGTCCTCTATCTTCCCTTTTACCACTGCAGAACAAACTGCCTCCTCCAAATTAATGTTTGCAATAGATCAGAAGCAGTTTTGTGGTCAGGTTCCTGACCTCAAGATACAATAAAAGTAAACAACTGAAGTTGAGAAGGATAAAGAACTACAAAAGTAGACCCTAAAATGACCTTTCCCAGAAGGAGTGGGTATCTTCCCACCCCTACCCCACTCCTGTGCCCCTATGCTGTCTGTCATCTTTATCTGAAGTTGGGTTTGTTAGCAGGGGCTGCATGAATATTTTACCTTGATGGGACTTCATGGGACTTCAAGCCTGGGTGACTATGGGTTTTGGCTCAGCAATGATGGAAGCTCTTTAAGTGACAAAATGTCTCATACACATTGTAATCTCTACTAAAACAAAGATGGTGGATAAGAAATAAAAGACTTGT
Organism: Microtus obscurus; assembly: GCA_963919715.1. Taxonomy (NCBI): domain Eukaryota; kingdom Metazoa; phylum Chordata; class Mammalia; order Rodentia; family Cricetidae; genus Microtus; species Microtus obscurus. The sequence goes on from CAWTZC010002521.1 coordinate 26,574,293, forward strand.
ACTTTCTAAAGGAAACCTTAGGTGGAAAAATACACAATTGAAGAACAAGTGAAGTTATTTTATAGTGTGTGCCGCTCTTCATTTTGAGTCTAAAGAAGCAGAAAAACAGCACTCAGTGTTATTAACCATGGGGTGGTAATCATAAAGCCTGCCAATCAGTATTATCAAGACACTTAAAATTACCAAACCTATTTCCCTGCTAAAGAAAAATATCTGGCTGAGTTTCATATTTAGTAGTAATATGGATTCTGGAATATTATTCTAAATCTTAGTGTCTTATCTTCCTCAAGTTTAAGATGTTAATACAACAATTGAAGACTTCCAGAATTTGTATATGAAATAAAAGCAAAAAACATTTGCATTACTTTAATATCTGGTAGGTTCAGACTCCGGTGACTCCATGGAGTCTCTCTGACTCTACCTTCCTCTACCAGCATTCAGTTCAGCTTTCCCTCACCTACCTAAGTTCTGCCCTATCAACAGGTAAAGGTAGTTTCTTTATTGATTAACCAATAAAAGCAACATATAGACAGAAGGACCTCCTACACCATTAATGGAGATGGCTTAGTTTAGGATATAAGAGCAAGCTAGAAATATGCTTAAGCTGTTGGCCAAACAGTATTGCAAATAATATAGTTTCTGATTATTTTGGGTCTGAGCTGTGGAAACAAACATCACAAATCACAGATAAGCACACATGTATAACTTTAGTAGAATAGCCTGGATTTTTTTTTAAAGATTTTTTATTTATTATGTATACAACATTCTGCCTCTATGTATGCCCACATGCCAGAAGAGGGCGCCAGATCTCATTACAGATGGTTGTGAGCCACCATGTGGTTGCTGGGAATTGAACTCAGGACCTCTGGAAGAGCAGGCAATGCTCTTAACCGCTGAGCCATCTCTCCAGCCCTAGCCTGGATTTTGAATTATGAATGACATGGCTATAATAATATTTGCTGTGATTACAGATTTATCTCCTAGAGAGTAACCATCTTCTTCTTTGACAGCCGTGTTACACAAAACTTCTTAGGATAAACTGAAATGATCTTATTTTACACTATTTTTACTGACATGGAAATGGGCTTCCTTCCACTGGAGATCACTGTGGCCCTTCCCTCAATTTTCCATCACCATATCCGTTTAAAATGAATAAAAATAACTATGATCCTAGTTTCGAATTTCTCCCTGTATAGCTCATCTCGTGAAATTAAAAATAAAATCAGCCTAGCTCTGTGCTTTTCATGGAACATAATCAAATATTTTTCTTGCCTATTACCTTTAATACTTATAAAATTTAAGGTTAAAATTAACCTTTTTGTAGCACCGAGAACTAAGATGTGATGGATCTTTCATTTCAGTCTAAGGATATTAAAGTCATGGAGGCCTAAGGAAAGAAAACTATGATCCCACTACTAGAGATTATATGCCAAACTTCCCCACAATGTAGATGAAAAGCTAAATTTTCTAAATATAGTAGCAATGCACTGCAATAAATGGATATATACACGCTCTTTTTTCTTCCTTGTGAGTTGAAGTTGGATGCCAGTGTTATCACATGCTAAGAAAGCAAGTAATAATCCAATTATGATTCTCAGCACATTAAACAAGAGTAACATTAGGTTCTGGTTGAAAATAGGGCATTTCAACTTTTGTTTCTATGAGCCATCCTGAGCTAATGCCTCTCTATGTAGCCACTTTCCTGAATAGCACACAGGAAACTTTGTGGGTAATACGCTTGCTGCCTGTTGATCTCTACTGTACACTCAAGTAGGATGTCTTGTTCGCTGCCCTATTCCAGGAGCTTGGCATATAATTGGTAGGTGAATTCCTATCTATAGAGGATTAAGGCATGAATGTTAGCTCTCCTCCCTTCCTAAAGACTACCTTTGTCTCTTGGTTGGGTATCTTCCAGCCTCTCAAGTGGATTTGTTTCTCTCTGTCATTATTTGTCAAAACCTGCTCAGAATTTTAACTTATGATAAGGTAGGAAGGCACGGTAACAAATTAGTTTCTCATTCATGTATTTATAATCCAGCAATCAACATTCATCAGCCATGAAACACTCCGAGTACAAGGACGAACGACTTCAAGAGCCACTTCACCATTCCCTACTTCAATGGGCATATCACACTTTTTATGAATAAGCTGTGATTTGCTCTAGAGTAGCTACGCTGAATTTTACCTCTAGAATCTTTTCTGTTCTTGCTCATATACAGGCCTTTAGGCACACTTAAATAGCTCTTTTCTGGCTTTTTAACTTTAAAAGGGAATCTTCCCTGACAGTCCCCGAATGAGCTATCCTAGAACACTAAGGACCTTATTGTACTTTAATTGTCCGGCTTTTCCTTTGCCTTTTCTCCGTAGATTCCCTTCAGTATCAAGTTCTGTGGAGATAGTGTCTTTGATTGTTTCTAAATTCCTACATAAATAAATAAGAAGAGACCGTCACACCAGCCAGGGTTGGAAGTAAGACATTAAAACATATACAAAATGTAAATAAATGTTGCAGCCTGTCTTCATACATGAATAACCCAAAGCTCACAGGCATAACAGTATCCTCAAGATCTCAACTGCAGCTGGCGGCACAAGGCTAACCATGTAGAGGGCTTCACTCGCTAACCAATTCATTCCTTTCACACTGTATTAGCCATTTTTATTACAGTTTTATTTTTATTAGGGCAAGGGTCTTACATCAAAGCACTGAAACTCTGCTCACTGCAAAAGTTTAAAGTTCTGAGGAGATGGCTCCTCAGTAAAGAGCAATCATAGGTCTTACCGAGGACTCAGGTTTGGTCCTCATGGCGCCGGCATCGTGCTCATGATCACCTCCTCTGATCGCTGGAGGCACCAGACATGCATATCCATATATGCAGAAAAAACATACACATAAAATAAAAATTACAAACCTTTTAAAAATATTTAGGGACCAAGTTTTACGTATGTTTACATAATTGACTTAGATGATTTTCACGTAACCCTGCAGCTATGACTCATCGTTTTCCTTTGTTAAGGAGCAAATGAAACTGGGCCTGGGTAATTTATGTGAGCACGCTCACACATTTCCTGAATATGAGGCATGGGTATGCAGGCCTGATTTTACTAAGTACACACGGTCATATATTTTGTTTTCATTTGTCGTTCATGTCCTTGTAAGTCTGAGCTTGTGTGTGCATGTGCGCGCGCACAGATAGACAGACACATACACAAATGCACTTTGTTTCTAGGCTGAAAAATCCTTCTTCATTGTATGGATTCAACGATTCAACTCTCTGTACCCCTTTTACAGTTTAAAGGGTTCTAAAAGAGAGAGAGAAAGAGAGAGAGAGAGAGAGAGACTTGGAAAACTTTATTTTTATTTTTTGATGACCTTTAAAAATTGGTGAGGCAGTGGAAAAATGATGTAGTGGGTGAGGGTGCTTTGCTTCCAATCCTGACAACCTGAATTTGAGCCTTGGTAGCACATGGTAGAAGGAGAAAGCCACGTAATCCTACAAGATGTCCAATGACCTCTATACACGCACCGTGGCACCCGAGTGCCTGCACATAGATGTAGATACACAATAAACAAATAATGTTTAAAAAAATTCTGTGAATATGTGTCCGGTAGTGTGAAAGTTCAATTTCAATAGTTTTATTTTTGAATTTTGAAGTGACAAGTCACTGTGCTGTTATTTACATCCCAAATAAAACCGCCATGAGCAAGAATGTGGTCGAGCATAATCAGACTGCAAAGCCTTCCAAAGGTTAATCAGCGAACAGGATTCCGAGCCTCGAATTCGACTGTGGCCTATTAAAGAAATACAAAGCAACTCTCACACTTCGAAGCTCTGAAGTGAGCAATTTCCACTGTCTTGGGCAGGTGTACAGAAAAGGGGAAAACATGCTTCAATAGAAAGATATACTCTCCTCCGCCAGGATGTAGGTAGCAGTGCTCAACATTTTGAAAAAGAAACCAACATACTCCAATATAAACTTTGAGGCACACTAAGTCGTCTGTGAAGTGTAAGCAGACCTACTTCCTGGTCAGGGGACATACAGTGAGCCCCAACCCCCCAAAACTCTTTCTCTTATTCTTGAGGTAAGAATGCACCATCACACTATTTTGGAAAGATTATCTTATTCCTTCATGAATGTGTTTAGTCTTACCAATCTGTTCTTTAAGTGTAGCAATGTAGCCGTCAAAGAGCCAGAAGGGTCATTGGTCTCCACGGACCTTTCAATTCATTTCCAGGTCACTTTTAATGTCACCCCCATTGAACATCTTCAGAACTTCTCATGTCCTAGGCACAGCCAGAAAACTAGCTCGAGCTAGCCAACTGTATGTACAGGAGTTTGATTATGGAAGAACCAGAAATGTAAGCTAGCAAAAGAAAGAGGTCAATGCTGAGGGACAGGTGGCATTGTGACTTCCTTGTTTCTGTATTAGCCCCTCCTCATCACTCCTCTGGAGCTTCTAGGTCATTCCCATTAAGGCCAGACTTTCTACTGTACAAATACAAATTGATCACTCCTCTATTTAACAACATAGTGTTTCCTTAAAACTTTGCCGAGGATTTTATTATGGGATACGTGGTCCATATAAGATAATATATATTGTAGCCACATTATTTGTATGTGTATACATCTAGGTATATATATAGGCCAAAACATTAAATAACAAGGACTAGATGTGATGGTATACTCTTGTAATCCCAGCACTTGAGAGACAGAAGAAGGCAGATCTCTGTGAGTTGCAACTCACCCTGGTCTACATAGAGAATTCCAAGTCAGCCAAGGCTACATATGAAATCTTGTCTCAAAATAAGTTAAGCTAATAATGAAAATAAACAAATAAATATGAACCAAGCACTAAGTACCAAGTGTAGCAGATGTGAAATTACTATTTTCACTCTATCTATCTATGCACACCTCTCCTAGTTTATTTTTTCCTCCCAGAAATATTCACCATCCTGAACTTTGTGTTTATTATTCCCTTCATTTTGTTTTTGCTTTAAGTATGTGTGCTTTTATTCCTAGGCAATGCATTATTTACTTGGCTTTAGTTTTGAGATTTGAAATTGTAATGTAATCACAACATATACAATTATTCAGCAGCGAAAATGAAAAATTTCAATTACACATAATACCATTGATGAATGCTAGAAACATAATGTTGAATAAAAAAGCAATTAGCAAAGCACATATACTATGGTACCATTTTTATTGTAGTACATTTTAATTACTTTTTACATGTGTGGTTTTCCTTCTGGGCTACAAATTCCGTGAGAAGCAAATTCATTTTAAACTTCTGTTTATAATCTTGTATAATCTTGACATTCCCCTAGCATGAAACATACTGCATGCTACATCAAACTTTGTACATGTTTGCTAAATTGGATTGGATTTATTAATGCACACTCATTTAAGACCACCTCTTGGATTCTAGGCTATCTGTCATTTCCTATTTTGATTTATCTGCTGATTTCAGTCCCCTTCATAGCCCAGTATTATTCTATGTAATATATATTGACAAACCTATGTCCTTCCCTTTGAATCAGTTCTGTTTAGAGTCTTGCTACTCCAGTAGGAAGAGCAGGGAGATGAAATATTTTCCATTCATTTTGAAAGCATTGGACTCTAGTTTCTTATCTAATAATAGTGTCTGGTATGAGCCAGTGTCACAAATAAGAACAACACTGAAGAATGACACTGCCTCACCTCTGAGGATGGACCTATGTGTTCAAGCTCTCCTTCCCAATGAGTAGGTGGATTCGTCCTTGAGGAGCAGCAGTGCAGCCTCAGCAGCCGCAGCAACAGCAGAGTCCTATAGTTCTCCTTGGAAGCAAGTCACATATGATACTTTCCCAAATTACACACAGATAGCTGGAGTCACACCCTGCGTCAGAGAGGTCACAAGGATAATCACCAGCAAAAGCTCACCAGCGAAGTAATTTCTTCTCACAGTTACCACGAAGAGTTCGGCTTTTCTTGAACTCTTTCAAAAGTATAGAACTCAGTAGGTCTCAGCTAATATTTCATTACTAAATGGCTTGAGAAACAACATATTGGAAGCAGGGTTTTCTTCTGAATTTCTGCTTCAGAGGTAAATATTGGCAACCTTCTGGAAATCTCATGGCCTCAATTCCTCATCTAGAAATGAATGCAGTTTCCTTTATATGTACTGGCTCCTCAGTGAGTGTTCGCCTACTTTGTTGTCTACTGTTTTTTCCTGAAGATACCACCCACATATAGTAGTTGTGTTAGTTATTTATAGACCATGCAACCTATGATTTTTTCATTCTGCCTCAAATGGAATGGTGTTCGCTGTCTGTGGAGCTCCGATGGGCACATCCTTTGAAAGGTTGTATTATTCAGTGCACCTGTGGTCACTTCTGCCTGCTGCTCTCCCATCACTACCCCAGTTGCCAAGTAGTAGTCTTCAGAAAGCTTCTAAGGTGTCTTCATTTAGTTTGGACACAGATTAAAGAAAAACAAACAGAAAACCATGCAAGAAAGCATCAAATGAATATGACCACAAATAGGAACTAAGGTTAATTTAAAATACTTCCAAGTATAGGCTGTCTTCAAGCAACCCACTTTACCCTACAGTGATCAGTATTTTCTTCAGGGTATTCAGTCAGTTCTCTGGCCCAGAAGATCCAACATTTCAGAGGATCGTGGAGTTTCCTCTGAATTCTACATCTAGAACAGTCTTAAGATTGCTGGCTAAGATAATCCAGCCTCACAGAATACTCCAGTGAGGACTTGCCACAATCCCAAATTTTCTTTAGGTCTCATCGAGATTATCAGCACCATTAATCAGCAGGAAGTAACCTAGAAAATTATGCCCACATTGCCCCCAAAATGGATTATGGATGTTTTAGCTTGGTTTAGAGTGTTGGTTACAAGTTGTTAGGGATAATGGTCAGGAAAAAAAAAAAAGCTAAAACAGGAGATTAGATTCAGAGTTCTTCTTTGAAAAAAAATTGGGGAAGTGCCTATGTGAACTAAAGCCGGACCAAAATTTGAAGTTAGGTAGAAAGAGTAACACAATTATATTATTAAATATCCAGTTAAGCAATGCAGTTCTGTCTAATTTATATACCTACTATCAGTACGTCAGAGTCAACAAACAGATGTCGAATGTGAAACTGTGTAGCTTGGACAGAGCAGAACACTTGTACAATATACTGGAGAGTACTCCCATGATTCACCAGTTTTCAGTGCAATGGCTGAGTGAATTCTTCCTGATAGGCCTTGTGGGAGATGGAAAGGGAGAGTGATCAGGAACTTTCAGGAAAGAGTGTGGGCAGAAATGCACAGGCACCATGGTGATGTTTTTGCTCGAGTTACTTCTCCTGAGATATATTTGCCTTATGTCTAAGCCAGCATGGAGAAGAGGGTAGATATGAAGTCCCACCCATAGACAAGAAGCTATAGGCAGTTGATAGCTGCTAGGAGAAGAAGATTCAGTTTTGCGAGTGACGCCCCTTGGTAAGCTGATCATATTCCAATGAAAGGCCCCACATACAAGAATTGTACTTGACGGGTAAAGGTAAAAGAGAAAGCAACACTTGGGAGGCAGAGGCAGGCGGATCTCTGTGAGTTCGAGACCAGCCTGGTCTACAAGAGCTAGTTCCAGGACAGGCTCCAAAAACCAGAGAAACCCTGTCTTGAAAAACCAAAAAAAAAAAAAAAAAAAAAAAGAAAAAAGAAGAAAGCAAGTTTTGGTTGTTAAGGAAGGGGGCTTTGAGCTTGAAGATGTATGAGAAGAGGTGGCTATCATCAAAATACATTTATATCATTATCAAAAACTAATAAAAATTTTCTCAAAATAAAAAAATATTAAATCACTAGTTAGTAACCAAGATCCATCTCAACATGTAAACTTAAGAGTGGTACTGAATGGCCTTCACGCATGGTAGGCATCAGGCTCTCTGGCATGCACTATAGATGGAGTGACGGTCATCAGGTGTAGTAAATGGAGTGCGTTTAGACACAAGGAAGATGTGTCTCAGGAGAAACAATTTACCGCAAAATGCACCAAGACCCCTGCACATTTCTTCCAACAATATATCTTGGAAACTTCTAAGCAAATGATTTCTTATTGCTCCCCCTCTCTACATCCCACAGGGCCTATTGGGAATCTGTGCAACGACGACACTAGATACTGGCGAATCCTGGGAGTGTTCTCCAATATATTTCAGGAATTTTCCACCCTGCCTTGGCTACACATTTCCACATTAGCATTCTGTGCTCTCCAATTGTACCTTAACTCTGGTTATTTAGAGTAGGTATGGAAACTGAATGTAATTGTATTACATAAGTACATTATTTAATAATATAATTGTGTTAATCTTTCCATCTGTCTTCAAGTTTTGGCCTCTTAGTCTAATGCAAGACGCATGACCTTTCAGAATCCAAAAGATGTTTAACTTCTCACTTCTTACCCTATGGTGGTATTTACTTTAACAACTAAACATTTCTGAGATTAACACAGAGAATAAAGAGGGTGGAAACCAGAACCCCGACTTTTCAGATACTTATATTTTACTAACATGGAAATAAACATTCAAACAGAGATACCGTCAAAGGCTTGCACAGCATCCAAGCCTGCACAGAGATGGAAGAGTTAATGATCAGTCAAGCAGGGGTAGGAGTGGTGTTAGAAGATAGGTTTCTGGTGAGAGCTTAGGCTTACAGAATCAAATGACAAGAATCTTAGACTGCTTGAGTCTTGAAGCAAATTTCTCACAGTTTAGTTGTACTTATACACTTTTATTTATTATGGTAGGGGACAACGATACTACAGTGCTCTGTGGAGGTGAGAGGCAAGTTGTTCTTTTAACTACCCCTAGTGTTGTAATTTGTAAATAAACAGGTGCCTGAGAGTTTTCTTCTGATGCTTAACAGCGATAGCGTGTTCATCTGTAGTCATGTATGTCAACTAAGTAAATGATACAAGCATGACTCAGAATACATACAACAGAGACATTTTCTCCCTGTGCTGCAAGCTCTAGTTTACATTTCAAGCAAGTCACAATCTGAATTCATGAGACTGAATATGAAGAATATAAAAAATAGAAAATGTGTAATTTACTGAAAGCTCAGAACGATTAATTGTCATTGCTGGCTTTCATTAAACTAGCAGCATATGTTGCTATTATAAGGATGTTTGTCATGGGATGCTGAGAGGTCTATTAACAGTGAAACCCTATTATTCCAGATGTCTCGCATCCATGTAAGACAGCCACAGTAATTAATTTCATATGGACCAAATTCATAAATCTGGAAAACGAGGTAGACAAGTTATCCACCACAAAAAGCATCTTCTCTTCCATTTACAAGCAGACTGAAATGCTAAAAAAAAAAATGCCATTAATTACAGGGAAACCCACCATTATTTCTCTTTATCTGTAGAATGGACTTTGAATGTAAAATAGTTCATTACCATTATAAAGGGAGCATCTGAACAAACAAAAGAAGAGAATGTCTCTGTCACATCTGTGGCAGCCACAGCCCCTTCCCTCCTTGGGACATTGTCACCCCTCTCCTTGCTGGCCATGGCTGAGCTCCTGTCTTGTTGTAGGCACCCAGCTGGATGCTTTGCATAGACTGTGGCTCATCCTCACACCATCTATGCTAGCTCGCCTATTTTTATAAACTCTGTCCTTTAAGGAGATAAAGGCTCAAAAGGTAGGCAACTGATTCACAGTCAAAACACCTCAGTGGCAGAAGCAGAATTTAAATTCACAATCTTTTTATCAAAGCCCATTTCCTTCCCACATACCCTAGCTGCCCATTCCAAGGCAGTAACGAAAGCTTTATTTTATGAAATCTTTGACCCAAGGTGTCAGCCTGAGTTGGGGATGAATCAGGGGACTCTATATTCGAGAATCTGAAGGTCAACTGTTTTAACTGCCATTCAATGCCAGGATACCTTCTCATAATACTTGACAAAGAACTCACCCGCCATTCTCTGAACTCCACACCTCTAAAAGGCATCTGTCCATCATCTTTTATATTCTTGGCAATGAGCAACACACCCTGGTATTATGTTCAACACACCCTTGTATTACGGAACACGGGGCATTAAAACAGGCAATTCAAGAGGGGAGGTTTCTAGTTCATGATGATGGGACTGAATTAATATAAAGATAACATTTAGATAAATTATTCACTGCTTTCAAATTTAAATTTAAGCCTGGTTCTTGTAGAAAGAGAAATGGAAGTGTGTAAATAGTATCTTTGTTAATAATAGATATTAATTGAGTGATGTTTATGCATCAGTTACTCTATGAAGTACAACGAATTAAGTGTAAACACAACTAATTTTCATAATAATTCTGAGATGGGTATTTGTAGTATTTCTAGACCCAGATAATTTAAGCATAGTAATAAAAAAATGCCAGGTAAAGACTGCAAGCCAGCACAATAGTTCATTCTCCTAGTGAGTTCAGAATAGGTTAATGGACTATTGTGGAATTAAATTTTCTTATTTATCTATTTGTAGTTTGCTCTTGAATGTTCTTATACCATGGGGAAGACAACTTGTGAGATAATTTGGTTTGGCCTTGGAATAAGAAGCAAGAAAAGTCAGAATGACAAGTCATACTCCAAGGACCTAGAGGGGCTAAGCATCATAGAGCTAGAAGGTTAGACATGGCCGTATTCTCCCATCTGTGTTGAATGAAGGCAGCAATCAGTGGCATGCCATGGTTCAGAGTTGTGGCTTTCACATCTAATGGAATCATGTTGAAGCCCAGCTCTGACGATGACTGGCAGAGTGACCTGGGTTGGTCCATGATTTCAATCCTCAACATAAAAATAAAAACAAACAAGGCAAAACAAAACAAAAACAACTAGTTGTAATACCTACCGACATGGCAGGACACTGAGAAGATGACCTTGTGATGATGCACAGATTACTAAGAATGGGTAAAATTAAGACATAAGTGTTATCCAATAAGAAACTAGCATTAATGAGCTGAGCAGTGTTTTGAATAATATAGTTTCTATGTGATTATTGTGGGGCTGAGGGGCCAGGGACAAACAAGTGACCTCTCTCCCTCCTACAATAAAGATTTGCATAAACACTTCGGACAAAGTGAAAGGACACACGTATACTTCTATCAAGTTATGGGAATTTTGCATGCCTCTGAACATTGTAAAAAGAGGTAATGAGTGCAAACACTCATAAATACTTGTAGAGCACTTTCAATAATCTGGCCAGTGTCTAGTTATGGCTGGGACTTTTTTTTTTTGTTTGTTTGTTTTTGTTTTTTGAGACAGGGTTTCTCTGTAGCTTTGGTGCCTGTCCCGGAACTAGCTCTTGTAGACGAGGCTGGCCTCGAACTCCCAGAGATCCGCCTGCCTCTGCCTCCCGAGTGCTAGGGTTAAAGGCATGTTGGCTGGGACATTTTAGCTCAATAATAATTGATTTATTACCCACACTAATTTAAATTGTGTGCCCCATTACTCTATCAGACTATAGGATCACTGTTGTTTCATACTAATGTTCTTTATTAGGTATTAGTATACGACATAATAACCTGTGTCCACAGGATCTACCATTCGACCCTATCTGTGCTCGCTTATTCCCTTTCAGCAGCCAATAGAATACAATTCCTCATTTGTACTTATATTAAAAGATAAAGAAAAACTGACTCAGTTTGCTTCTTTGGAAACAACTTCAAGCTTCCATTTTCTTCACGATGCATTTGAGAATGGGAAAAACCTTTCTTTTTTTACATCTTAATTGATTTTTGAGAATTCATATAAACTCATTTTTCAGTTATGACCAAGTCAAATGAGATATTTTGTTTGATTGATTCAATTTTACTCTTAATGGGACCACATGAGTTTAAGAGCTGACAGTAAAAGAGTGACTATGATTTTTTCCCATGTAAGATTGGTTTCAAAATGGAATTAGATAATACCTAGTGACAGCAAGGGTTTATGCTATAATTTAAGTATTTATAATAAAGAGAATTTGTAGGTAAGATTTGGTTCCTAGGGTATCAGTTACCATTCTATATATCTTGACACCGAACAGAAATTACTAATTAAGTGTGGGCTTCCCTGAGTCTGCTTTCTAATTTTTCTTTTAAAAATTAAGCTTAGATTGTACCAGGCATAACTATGTCCTATGAAGAAGCTCATCCATATGGGTTTGTAGTGCTATGTGTTAGTTGACATTTCAGTAAAAGGAAAAAGATTTCAAGAACAGGATGTGTTTACTTTGGAAAAATAGATACTTAGACCAATAAAAAGAAAATGAGTCAAAGATACTGAAATAAAAACAACAATCATTTCATTAATGAGCTCAATATTGCTTGAAGACCTGGATGTAGTTTCAGAATATCCACCTAGAAGTCTGCCTCTTCAAAAGTCACTCTGTTTCTGATATCTCTGCATTTAATTATAATCACTAGAGTATTTATTATGGGCACAGTTGGGAAAAGATTCTGGGGATGGCGCCACTGCAGAGTTAGCCTTTCAGTAAAGACTCTATTGAGTCAGAGTATTATCCCATTCTCTACAACATTTTGCAAAGATGTTTTTCTCAGTCTTGAAAAGAGTTTGGTCATGCCAAACTTTCAAACATTTTCAAGTACCGAGCACTCTTTGACTTCATCCTTCATATTTTTGTAACAACTTGATTTGTCAAGACAGAGAACTAAACACTAAGTGCACAGCAATATCTGTTAAAAAACAGCTTTGATATTCTAATACAGTACACTATCGTCAAACAACTGTTTCTTTCCATATTTGTGATATAATTAAAAAGTATAGACCATTGGACAATATCATAGTTGATGGTTCTATAACAAAATATTCATATACAAGAAAACTTAAACAGTAAATATATCTCTCAGTCTTAAAAGAGCCAAATCTCACTGGACAGTGGTGACTCACACCTTTAATCTCAGCACTTAGAACACAGAGGCAGGTGGATCTCTTTGAGTTCAAGGTCAGTCTGGTCTACAAGAGCTAGTTCCAGGACAGGCTCCAAAGCTAAAGAGAAATCCTGTCTCAGAAAGAGAGAGAGAGAGAGAGAGAGAGAGAGAGAGAGAGAGAGAGAGAGAGAGAGAGAGCCTAATCTCTGATTAAAGAAAGGTTGCTTCCAAGGGAAAGCTACCATAATTGCTTATTGATGTTCAAATTAATTAATTAATCAATTAACCAATTTCCATTAAATGACTCATTTACTTTTAAAAGTTCTGAGAAGAAAAGCTTAGTTCAAGCATTTTGGGTAATAGTGACATTGGTGATTTTTCCCCGCATCGACACTGCACATACTTAGAGAGTATCTAAGAACTCTCATGGGGAATCAGATACAATTTCCAGACTTCATAGAGGTGAAGATTGCCTTTAACTGTCAACTGGACACAGCCTAGAATCACCTGGAGAAGGAATCTCAGTAAGGGATTGCTTACACTGTCTTGACCCATGGTCTGTCTACGGGAAATTGTCTTAATTAAGATAATCAGTGTGGGAAGATTCAGCCTACCGTGGGCAATATTGTTTCCTAGGCAGATTTGAACTTTATACCAATAGAAAAATTAAGCTGGACACCAACAAGAAGGTCAGGATGCAGGGATCATCTCTCTCCGCTCTCAACTCTGAATATGACTGGAAGCCTTCAACTCCTGCCCCTGTGACTTCCACACAACATTAGTCAACAGCCTGGAATTGTGAATGTAAGTAAACACTTTCTACCATTGGTTTTTCTTTCAGGATATCTTATTACAGCAACAGGAATACAGCCAGGGCCATGATTTTACCAAATTTCTGTTTGGTAAATAGAAATACAATGTATGAAGAAAATTTGGCCTGATTAAAGTTGGAGAAATTTATCTGTGTGTCATAAATAACATTATAAAGCTGTGAAATCGCCCGTTTCACCTACTATTCTTGATGTCTGCCATCACTGAATGTTTCCTATACTGAAATATGGCCACTCCTCACAGGATTCAGCATCTGCTGACATGAAGCGCATGGAGATAGACTAAAACTACAACTTACAGCCCCCCTTCCATTCATAATGAGCAGAGGCAGAAATCATATAATATAGAGAAAGAGAATGAGCAAGACTTTGTGAACACAGGAAATTATGTAAGACCGTGCTGTGATTCTTTCTTCCTTCTGGTTAGGGACACTGACAATTTCCCTTGTGACTTTGAGAAAGTCAAGGCTGCCAACATTGGGATAGGCTACTGGGTTTAATTTTAGGAGAAATCTGTTTTGTGTAGAACATTTTAGTGTAAAAAAACACACAGGCTATCTTAAAACAGCTTTTTGAATGCGTTTGAAGTCTTTTAAATTTCTTGCATATAAATGTTGAATACCTCCAAAATGTCAATCAATCTTGTTTTCCAGTTAGCTTCGAATAAAATGGTAATGAACTCGCATTTAGCCAGAGCCTTACTTTGAGTGAGAGCATAATTAGACTTGGAAAAGACCTATTATGATATCCAATTCCATCACTCCACCCAGAGAAGACTATTTCTCCTGAGAGTTCTTTCTTACCATGGCCTGGTTACTGTTAATCCCTACAGCGATGAAATATTCACTGCAATTTTAATTATTTAATTTCAAGATTAAAGAGAAAGAACACCCACCAGGAATCAGGAAGTGTGGATTTGGTTATTGGTTTTATCATTTATTTGTTTGTGACTCTGAGCCAGAAGCCTAAGCTGTCTAAGCTTCAATTTAAAAAGCCCTGTCAACATTTTCATATCACAAGACTGTAGTGAGAATTAAAGAAAGAAAACACATGTGAGCCGACAGACACGGAGATTATAGCGTCAGAGTCGCTGGATGGAGATTTTCTCTCATTGACAGCCTTCTCTAACAAGTACTGTCTCACCTGTTCTCCACAGCCACCTCCTCCTTTCAAACAACTTCTCTTGAGGAAAACAGTCTAATTGCAGTGTGTGTGTGTGTGTGTGTGTGTGTGTGTGTGTGTGTGTGTGTGTGTGTGTGTACGCGCGTGTGTGTTGGCGGTTGTGTGCTTTTCTTTTTCATAGATCTCCAAGGGAATGGACCAGAAATAGAGTGGCTGAAAGCAACAGACTTTCATTCTTTCGTAGTTCTAAGCACTTGAAATCAAAAACGAAGGCGTCACCTCTGACAGAGCTCAGAGAGAATCTTCATCTGCCACCTCCTGTGTTCTTGTGACTCATAGAGATCTATGTCTTTCTTGACTAGTTGCTGCTTTCTCCTGTCTTTACATGACTTTCTGCCTCATGTGTGTGTGTGTGTGTCTGTGTGTTCTTCTTGTGTGTGTGCATGTGTTCATGTTCACAGGTGTGGTTATGCAAGTGTATGCATATGCACCTGTGTGAAGGAAGAATGGAAGCCAACTTTCTGTAGTTATTGTCCACCAAATTTTCTGTATTTGTGTGTATATGTTATATTCATATAATGTGTGTGTGCGGGTGATTATACCCTTTTGCATCTGGTACAGAGATCAGGAAAGGATGTGGTCTTATTCTCTCAGCCAGGGTCTCTCCCTGAAACTGAAGCTAGCAAGCCATAGCGTTCTTCCTATTGTCCTTCCCAACTGGACTGAAGTTATAAGTACTTACATTGCTACACCAAGATTTTTCAATGGCTACTGAGAAACAAATTCAAATCTTCACTGTTTTATCCTCTGGACCATCTCTCCAGTCTAATTGTACTCAATATTTATTATTTATTTATGGACAAAGTCTTTTACTAGCCTGAAACTCAAAAAAAAAAAAGATTATTGATAGGCTGGGGTTGGACAATCAAAGGAAATTCATGTGTCTCTCCACAGAGAGAGTTCAAGATCAAACCATCATGTCCACTACGGTTTGGCCTGGATTCTTGGGTTTAGACTCAGATCCTCACGCTTGCAAGACAAGCACTCAACTCAACACTCCATATCCCTAGGCGTTGTCTTTGTGTTAGGATAGCAGAGAATACATTAAGGTTTCATCCAAACCTATTGTGATACATCATATGAATATCAAATGAGCTAATTACATCTGTAGAGTTCCTAATTCCAAACCAGGACCCATTATGAGGGTCTGAGCAGATATCAACCATATGAAGGCATCACCTGTCTTAACATACCTGTACTGCACTTCCCAGCAGACCATGGTCTTTCAGCTTAAGGTGTGGTACAGATGTTGCTAAGCTGTCACTGTAATTATGCATACACTATCAACAGCAATGGTTTTATTGGGTCACTTTGCTTCCAGTGTTTATCAAGCATTTCCTGATGAGTTTTCTTGGCTAACGAAAATCACTATTCCAATTCAGGTACTTAGGTTATTTAAAGAGCTTCTTGACAGGACAGGAGGGGAGGATAAATGGGAGAGTTCTGCATGAGTAGGAAGGAAGTTCTGCCTGCATGGATATTCTATATGTGTTAACTTCCTGTATACCATTGCACAGGCTTTACAACAAGAAGGGATTTACGTGAGATCTCCATCTATAAGTGGCTCTATTGAGCATCCCAAGCAACCCATCTTGGATCTCCATAAATCGAATCCTTTCTTAAATGAAAATGCTGAAAAAGCCCACTGTGTAACTTGTCACTCATTGCTGAGAGACAATGTGTCGTGAAAAGCAAGGAAATCATTTTGAAAGCTACATTTAGCTTTATATACAGGCTACTGTCTGCATGTCGGGATTACGGTACTGAGTGTTACTGTGGTTTTGATAAACTCTAAGCAAGATTATATTAACTTCCAAGGTTCTGCCGTGCTTGAACTTATTCCTTTGTGTCTAAATTCCTCTCCTAGAGTAGCCTATTAATGCCTAAACATGTATTTTTTTAACTCAATCCATGTGGAATTATACTGCATTGCCCATATCCAATGTTTTCTTTTAAAACAACTGTTAGCACATATGTATAAGATATGTTTCCCAAGCTTTTAGAATTTAACCAACTTATTTCTTTATTCTGTTTATTCATGTCAAATATCCTTACTCCTATTCTAACATAGTAGCCAAAACATGATCTATTTGCGGGGGGAAAGTCCTAATTAAATTGCTTTCTGCTGAGTTTCTAATAAAAACTATAAGAAATAATTACTGTGCATACAGATCTTGCTTTGTGATGTCAGATCTTCCTAAGATGCCCTACCAGCGTAGCTCTCACCTCCAGATCCTAAATAAAAATTACATTAGCATTTCAATACATTCATTTGTTGAGAAACACGACTTCAACTAATGGAAGGGTTCTTTTAAAAGGCAAGAAAAGACAAACATGCTGATGTTCTCACTGTTACCATGAAACACTTTGATGAGCTTAATATTTTTTAT
This sequence comes from Microtus obscurus, assembly GCA_963919715.1. Taxonomy (NCBI): domain Eukaryota; kingdom Metazoa; phylum Chordata; class Mammalia; order Rodentia; family Cricetidae; genus Microtus; species Microtus obscurus. The sequence continues at coordinate 26,591,576 of CAWTZC010002521.1, forward strand.
ACTTAATTCATAGGCATTCATATATTCATAGGCTTGTGATTTTGTTATTTTCAAATGAGTCACTGAAGGTGACATGGTAATTTGCTTTATACAGCATGAGGACTCAGCACTCCTTTGGCTCTTATTGTTTGATTTTATAACTCCCAGACATAGCTGTGGATCTATTTTTCATGTTCCTTCAGAAAACTAAACAAGTTCTGTCCCTTGTCACATTCTTCCATTTAACCATTCATTCATTTAGATACTTTTTTTTAATGTGTTAATGGGAGAGAATTCTTTGCAAATTCTGTTTCTTTTTTAAAATTAGAAGTATATATGTAAGTATATATGTATGCTCTTCACTTCAACTTTATTTAGTTGTAAAGTCTACAAATGATGGGAAAAGTAGATTTTCAGAATGTTGTGATTGCTCCTGACCTATAATTCACATTTCTGTTCTAGCTTTCAGGTATAGAAACCAAATTCTGGGAATTTCAGGAGAAATAAAAGGAAACATTTGGAGATTTCAGAATTGAGAAGTTGTCAGCTGAAATGTGTCTTCCACTTAAGAGTTCCTTGACCTAGAGAAGTTCATTCATCATCCTGTCTCCACTTCCTTAGTGCTAGGATTTCAGCTTCATGCACCACCCCCCATTTAATGTGGTCCTGGAGGTCCAATCTGGGGTTTTCTACATGCTAGTTCAATACTCTACCAACTCAGCTACATCATCTGACCTTTTGCCTCTTATGTAAAATGAAAGCAGCAATTCTCACTTCCCAACGCGGAAGTGACAGAAGACCGCAAACAAGATCCCCACTTATTTCAAAATATAAAATATCTAGAGACTAGGTAAAAGCCAGTATTTAGAAAACATGAAATCAGTTCATCCAACAAAAATTGCTTACACTTGGAGATGTGGGGTTGGGAAGGCTGCAACTGTGCTTTCCTAACATAGAATTATCTATTTCACTGAAGAATTTAAATTCCCAAATGTACGTGCTGTGACACTGACTAAACAAAAACACCTTTAGAAAATCAGCACCTTCAGACAAGGCTGAAAGCAAACAGCGGAGATTTCATTCCAAGGAAATGGTAAATTTGAAAGACAGTCTTTTATTTCCATGGACACTTTTTAGATTCTTCAGTACAGGGGGCGATAGCAAAATGGAAGTGGGAAGGGCTTGGTTGGAAATGAATATACAAGAAGACTGTAGAGAAAACTATAATTGTAAGTGTCATATAAAGTCATCAAATGAAATGGTAGTTTGCAGGTAATATTAACTCAGCCAATATGCTCCTAGCTGACTCCTGGGGTCCTTTGTCATCACACTGTAACTACAGAATTTTATCAAAACCCACTTCCTGCAGACTCCCCTAACCCATCTCTGAAGATGTGATCTACTCAGCGTAGCTCTTTGTAGCTCAATTGTGAATATTTATGCCTAAAATCTTTATATCTAATTGTGAGCACACTGGATGTGCTAAGCAATCCTAAACCATTCAATTCAAGTCCCATAAAGGGGTCAGAAAAGGAGCTGTGTAGAAATTGCTAAATATATTTCAATTTAGATTAACTAAGAGCTGGTAATATGAAAAATGGCCAAGACGTTATGTAATTAGTACAGTTCTCCTAAGGAGGGCTATAATTATAGCAATCATAAATCATTTTTCTTCCATAACTGTAAATAAAACAAGACCCTCTTTACCAGCTTCTTTCTGGCAATAAAATATTTTTCGTCATGGATAACTGTCACCTTTGATTGTCAGCTGAGAGAGATGGGGGAGAAAAAGCATTTTGTTTTAATTTCTATAAAAATCATTTTTTTCAGTGGATGTCAGTTATATTCTTTGATAAATGTGAACTTTTCACACTGTGATACTTCTCTACCTGTCTCTGAATAGAGGAGAAGCAAGAAGCACCCTTGAACTTCCCTGTGACCTTTACTCTGAGCCTGAGGAGCTGTAGGGCCAGCCTTTGACAGAACAAGGCTTTGTGATGCTTTCCTGTTTCTACAGTGTGGACCTAAAAGCCTTTTTAAAAAGGCATTGATAAACTCACTTGGATTCACAATGATCCACTTTTCACTTCTGTGGAGAAGAAGGGAAATTTAGAATCCTGCCTTGGTTGATAAACATAGCTTTTGTAGACACTATTATTTAAAGAAAAATTAAAAACAAAAACTAAAGGAAAATACAGCATTTAAATTTGCATATATGTATTTAAAGATATGTATATGTAAATACACATCATATATATATATGAATTTATGCTATTTGGAGTGGTAATACTACCCACTAAGGGTTGGAGACTTGCTAACAAAAATCTTAGTCACTTGAGTCAGGAAAGTCCAAGAGATTCTCACAACAACACAGGCTATTGCCACTGTCCTTGCTTGTACCACAGACCTTGAAGGTAAAACCTTACTGTTAAAGGTACCACATACTTCGGACATAGGACTTGGAGGAATTGATCTGGAACAGACCTGAAGGCCTACTTACTGAGGACTAGCTCTCATAGCATATGAAGGTGCAATGTAAGCTTCCAAGGGAGAAAGGCCATCAGTTGTCCTATCCAACCAGGTAGCCTATGAATCACAACAATGGCCTGCACAGCATTGTATCCGCAAGCATCTTTGGGATAACAAACACTGTCTCATTATACAAAAGGTCTACTAACCAGGGGAGAATTCTTGTCTAGTACTATAAACATAGTAGTGTAACCTGGCTGGTGAGGCCATAGGCTGTAGAGAGGAACTTACTATTGCTACACTTTGCAAAGCCAGTATGATTTCTGGCTGAAGTCTAAATACTTAACATTATACCTACAGAAAAGTCTTGCCCCGACACCTCAAGATAGCTTCTTTTCACTATAGATGGAGACCATCTCAGAAGTCCACGATTGGCCAAATGTCAAGAATAATTGGCTATAGATTTCCCAATCAATTGATGCATCTACAGTACAATTCTTATATCTGAGACTCAAGGAACGCTGTGGTGGAGGGAGTGGAATGATTGTAATAGTAACAATGGTTTGTTGGGGGATAATTCCTGTAACATGAATTTATCTATTTTACATGTGCACTTTCAATGACTTATAAGAAAGCAAATTGACAGTTTGGCAACTATTTGAATACTCAAGTCAAAATAATTAATTAAAGGGGGAGGAGATCGATCACCCACATATGTATATATGACAAAATATAATCCTGGAGGTCAGAGGACTCCTTGCTGTAGTCAGTTTCCTTCTTATATCCTCTGAATTGTGGGGATCAGAGAGCTCCAGACAAGGGTCTCACTATCCTTCCCCCAATAATCAATTTTAGAACCTTCTCATTCCCTCTACTTGGTTCCTTCAATTGGCAGACATTCTTGTTTTGATCCTTCCACCACACTACCACTAATCTATTTTGAAATTTTAACAGATACTACATTTATACATTTTACCATTTCTTCAGAGGAAAGGCCTGGAGAGATGGTTAGTTAAATGGTTAAAAGCCTTACTACTCTTCCATAGGACCAGAGTTACATCATTGAATCCATGCCTGGTGGTTTACAACCACATGTAACTCCACTCAAGGGGATCTGATACCTTCTTATGACCTCTGAATGTACCTGCACTCATGTGAACATATTCCCACATCAGCACACACACACACACACACTATATATATATATATGTAATCAAACATGTATTTTGTAGTATAAGTATATGATTCTATATAGCCAGCTTCTTTCACTGAACATAGATATTTTAATGTTTATTTGTGCTTTTGCTTATATAACTACTTCATTTTTCTTGATGAACTTCATATATTTTATTATTTTTATTTGCTGAAATATTTCATGTGCTAATTAATTGTTTACATGTCTTCTTTGGTAACCCGACTTTTGAATCTTTGGTCTATAAATTACAGTCGCATCCCAGTAAATGATGAATTCTATTATGACCCATAGTAATAAAGTTAATAAAGATAATCTCATGGTTATCAGATATCAGGTTCTTGAGGTCTCCTGAAATCAAAATTTTCTCCTTTGATTCCAAGCTTGCACACTTTTTGGTTTCCTAGAGCCTTAATTCCCTGGCCTTCTGATGTTATTTGCTAATTATTTAGGATTGTTAAACTTGGAATTTAAAAACTTTTTAGTGACATGTCTCATAGCACTTCTGTGACAATGTGATTCGTGAGTCAGAACAAAATACACTGCCTAGATCATTCACTTGATGCTGGTGAAACAATTCATCATTTCAGGTAGTATCCTTAGGATTGCCCGTCCCGAGCTGTACTCATCCTCATCTGTTTTCTTTCTCCACTGTGATGAAGAATGTATGCAGTTCTCACTGGATCTTCCCCTAGCAAGGGGAGGTGATATCCCACATGGTCCCTCAGAAAGAAGAAGCAATGAAGATTAAAGACAGAAGAACGCATAGTCTGTGAAAAAGAGCCAACACCAGTTTATGGATCTAATAAAGCTCAAAAAAAAAAAAGACCTAATTACTAATTCTTGCATATTTTAACGGATGTATAAAATGCAGAGTTTTCTTCGTATTACAAAAAAAAAAAAAAAAGAGAGAGAGAGAGAGAGTATCATCCAAAGACAGACTATCATTTTCCCCTCCATTTTCAGAACTCAAGTAAACACGCTCTGTGATTATTTTTATGTTTTGGAATTGCACGTTTTCCCCACCCTCCCATTGTTTGATTTAGACTGCCTTTTCTGCGTCTGTGATCATGACATCATGGTAGCCTGACTCAGTCAGGGCAGCACTCCCATCATTGCTGTGGACCCTGGATCTGGTGTCTTGCAACTACAGGCTGGCAAAATTGCTTCACTCTGTCGTACCTTGGTTTCTTTATCTCTAAGATAAAAATAACAATAATAAGTATTGCACAGATTTCTTATGAATGAAAACATCATAATGTATTGTTTTATTATGTGTCAGGATGATGCCTGGTACAAAATGAAAACAGTAGAAATGCTAAGCCATTCTTCTTCTTATTGATCCCCAGACCTAGTGTCTGCTGCTGTTTGCCTGGTAATAAATTTTCCTTCATTCTCTGTCACTGAGAATTTCTGCCATTAATTGAACTGCCTCTGGCCACACTTAATAGATAACCTCTCAAATAACACCTGGCCACCAGACTGTAGAGGAAGGCTTCATATAATTGTTAACTAAAAGTACTGCAGAATTACAATCACCAGAACTCTACAAAATGGTTACGTACTTTTTTGACCTCAGGCAATTAACTAAACTTGTCTTCAGGTTTCAGCCTAATAGAGTAGTTATGACCAAGAAGAGGCGGATCATTTGCAGCGTGTATGCAGCACTGTGCTCCAAGTAAATTATCTGTTAGCACTGTTGCCAGCACTGTCACTGCTGGAACCATGATTTTGGTGTTACACCTGATCTAGACAATAACAGATGACAAAACCTGAGCCCAAAGGACTGTGACATACAGGACAATAGCAAGCATGTGAACTCAGGCACTGAGCAAGGAGGATTAAATAAGAAAAGAATCAAAGTGCAACTTGAACCCTGGGTAACTGATGATCCAATATAATAAGTTCAATTTGGCTGGAAATGGAGATTTGAGGGAAAATACATGAAATAAATCTTCTTTTTTAATGCAGGAACAGAAACAACGGGACTCTTATTTGAGGAAAATAAACAGGAATAAGTAGAAGAATGGTACGTTGAGGAAAACAAATGATCTGCTTGCAGACAAAAGTTGCAGACTCTTAGAGAAGGCAGAGAAGAAACAACTAGAGCCTTCATTAAATGGAAACCACGAGACTGAAAACAGCACACTGTGTTCCTAAAGGCGTAAGCCACGAACAATGCCACACCAGTTTGGAATTCTTATTAATAGGGTAGTATTTATTTAAAAAGGAAAAACTTACAGATCACGATCCCAGACAAAGCTCTCTGCACAACCAGAAAGGGAGTCTAGTCGCCAGCGGAGCAGCAGTCAAGAGAGAGAGCGGAGGAAGTAGAAGCTTTTTGAATGGAGAGAAACCACGCCCCAATGGGCTGGTATCTCAGCAGCTATTGGTTGGAGGGGCGGAAAGACCTCCTGCAACATGTTCCTATGGGAGCACTATTGCTTCGAAAGAAACATCAGTCTGAAGGTGAGAAGTTTGCATCACACAGAAACATAAACAAAGCATAACTATGAATTTTTTGAGACAAGGTCAAGAAATATTAGCCGCAAGAATTAAACTAGGTTGTTCTTCTGCTTTTGTAGATGGTAAGGGAGGTTTTAGGTATGAGAGAAAAAGCATAGTTTTAATAATTGCTCAAAGAATAATGAGTTGTTTTAAATATCCTACACTTACAATCCTTTGATGTCACGGGGTATCTATCAGAGACCATGTCAGATAATTGTGGAAACTACATACAGTTACGTTACAGTATAACTCCTGCCATAGGTCTTGGAACAGAGAATAGTAAAGACTTAATATTTTATATTTTGTTACTAATTATTGTTGCATAGTTTTAATTAAAGGAAAACTGAGGACAAATGTTGAATGGACAGTAGTAGAGTGGGAGAAGGGTTGGAGCTAGTTCTGTAACCCCTTGGTCACAGACATAAAGACATCATGGAGGAAGGACTGTGGTCCATTCTCTAAAGAGCAGCAAGGCATAGCAACTTTATCTCTGGCTCCTGATTCAGACTCCTGTGTTGAAAGCTGTATTATCAATTATTACTCAGACTTTGGGAAAATAATACTTCTGTTATTCATTAGATAAGTGAAATAGATCCTTCATTAGATCAGTGGATAGATTAAATGCATTTATTCATAGAAGACATTTATAATGGAGGCAGGTCTCATTAAATACAGAATAAGGTTTGACTATTAGTAACATTACCAATTATCAGATTTTTTTCACAGTTCTCTTTATGTAAGGGGCAACAAAGAAAAGTTGATAAGGATTGGACTTTATCATATCAGAAAACAGAAAGACTGCACCAAGAACTGGAATGAAGCAATCTATTAACAAAAATCAGACTGCTTCACGACGGTTCCAAGAAGACTGACTATTCCAAAACACAGTTGTGTTTTCTATCTAAACAGTTGAATGAAATCAAAAGCTGATGGTACATGTCACAGGTTGCATAAAGGTCATTCAAAGACGACTACAACCAATTACCTAAAACTTTTAAGTATGTTAGCTTGCGTGACAAAAGGCCATTGCGTGTCTTGACTAACTGTCTTAGGATAGAAAGTTGGTGCTGGATTTCTTGTGTGGAATTCTTTTCCTGAATAAAAAGTCAGGTATAAGCGACAAAGTCAGAGACATGGTAGGACAAGAGAAAAATGAAGTCATGAGAGAAAGCATTAGGTAGCCAATTTGAGCCTTAAAAGTCTAACTGCAGAGCTGTTGTTTTGTTTTGTTCTGTTTTGTTTTCCTGCATCCACAAGAAGGTATCAATCATATTGAAACCTTGCTTTAATTCTTCACATTCCTTTCAGACTCTCGATGTATACAACTGTAAAAACACTGCATTTTATCCTTGTTTAAAGCTCTAAGAACAGGGGAGTTTGCTACAGTGGTAGATTAGTTAGTGTTTCTATGGCTGTAAAGAGACACCATGACCACAGCAGCTCTTATAAAGGAAAATATTTAATTGGGGTGGCTCACTTCTGGTTCAGAGGTTTAGGCCATTATAACCATGGAGGAACATGGCAGCATGCAGGCAGACATGGTGCTGGAAAGTAGCTGAGAGTCATACATCTTGCAGGCAATAGGACATGGTCTGTCTCAACAGGCATGGCTTGAGCTTATATGAAACCTTAAAGGCTGCTTCTACAGCAACACAGTTTCCCCAACAAGACCACACCTATGCTCCAACAAGGCCATGCCTACTAATAGTGCCATTCCCTATCAGAAAACTAATATAAGATGCATCTCTGAGAGAGATCTAGTGATAATGAAATAGTAGATTTCACGATTCCTTAATTGTATGGCAAAAGCAAAAAAATCAAAATCCAAAAGCAAAGTAGACTGTAAAAGATGACACTAAATAGACACTTGGAGCCTGGGCATTCCCTCCTCGCCCCCCCTGCCCCAACTCCTTAGTTAATTCATAGGGAATTCACACATTACAAAAATGGTTAGAGAATTTTCCCCTCACAAGGTTCTTCAGCAAGAAAGGGATTAAAGTGTAGTAAGGATATTCAGACTGTTACTAGAGAAACATGGCTAAGGAGGGATGGTGATTCTTTGTGGCTATCGGAAACAGAAATGTGAACAATGCCCATAACTTTGGATATAACTAAAGAGCAAGTGTTTTGCAGAGAAAATAGGGTGGCAGAGTGCGGCAAACTGTAGGCACAAATGAGCTGTTTAAAGGGCAAGGTCATTGTGGAAATTCGCCGGTAGAATGACATGAACCAAGATAATACTGAATGAAAGGTCAATGACAGAAACAGGAGAGCAGATTTTCTATCAAGCGGACAAGCCCCAAACACATTTCTAGTAAATGTCCTGCTCTCCATCTTCACTGTTACAGCTTTATTACAAACTTTTCAGTCACACACCACCACTTCAACGAAGACACACGCCTGTTTCTCTCTCCTCTCTGTGTATACTGGCTTCTGCTCTGTTCTGTACATTCTCAAAACCTTTCTACTGTTGCGGGGAGCCCACTTGTTTCCTGGCTGCCTGACAGCTCAAACTAATCTAATCACATTACTCACATAGGAAATTCTCAAATGATAACAACAATATAATAGTTATAAAGCCCAATTTTTGTGCTGACTATATTGTTGGATGCACATTCAAATGATTTGCTTATCAGGTACTTAATAAGTGTGAAAGCAAACAGGGTATATAGAGGTAAGAAAGCACATATCTGGGAAGTGTAGGAGGGGCTGAATATGATCAAACCACAAGGTAAAAACTTCCAGCCTGGTCTACAAGAGCTAGTTCCAGGACAGGCTCCAAAACCACAGAGAAACCCTATCTCGAAAAACCTAAAAATAAAATAAGTAAATAAATAAATAAAAACTTCAATACTCATTTACCAAATTAATTAATTAATTTCTTAATACCCTGTACTGAATCTAGAACCTTCCATGAATTTGGCAAGTACTACATCATTGATCTTTATTCAGTCTTTTTTCTTTCTCTTTTTAGCTTCTTTATTGTAAGATAGGGTTGTAATACTAAGCAGTATTGAACTTATGATTTATCCACTTCAGCCAGTTAAGCAACTTGGATTATAAGCTATAATTATTCATTTAGAACTAAATTTACATTTTTTTTTTACTTTTAGGTTTTCTCTTTTGTATTTTTGAAATTGTTATATATTCTTCTTCTCTCCTTCCTCCAAATCTTCTTATATACCAGCCTTGATCTGTTGAAAATTCTCTCTTTTTTAAAGTCATTAATTGCTGGCTTCCAAAGAAACTTGAGTTTTGACAAATAAACACTATCTCTCACTCTATTTAGAATCTGATTCAAGAATACATTTGAATAAATTCAGATGTTCTCACTATAGTTGATATTGATTAAAAGCCAGCTTAATTGTATTTAGCTAGGGTTTATAAGAAACTTGGATTCTTAGATGTAGTGAGGGTTATTCAGACTGGATGGGGAAGGATCAATGGGGTTGCTTGCCTCCTTGGAAGCTAACAGAAGCAAAATGTTTGTTCTGTGAGAAGAATTATATAGACTGGTTTTGGAAAGTTTAGGGCGGCTTAGAAACTGTGTGACATATTCTTTTGGGGGTCAACATTTATATTGTGCATGCACTAGGGATCAACACAGTGTGAAGCAGTGTCCATGTGATGACTTGTATTGAATAAAAAAGTTGGTTATTTAATATGTAAATATGACAAAGCGTTGACAAAACAGCAGAGAGTTTCAAGTCCAGGACTGCTGCTGTCTCTTTAATAGCTGTATTTGTCAATAGGCAAACAATGCAGGACTGTGACTTTAAAGAGAGCAAATGTAGTCAGGGCTCCTTGTTATGGGTAGAAGCTAAGGGAATATCAATAGGAAGACCTAATACAGAGTCCTAAAGCACCCCTGAAACCTGGCAGCCTTGTTAGTCACAATGTCTCCCCAGCTGACTCTTACGAAGGATCTATAAACAGGATACATTTCCTTTTTTAATCAGCTTCACATTCTAATCCTGTCTTGTAAGATTCTGAAAGGCAAGGATTTAACATCATGTGAGCTTTGCAAACCTTCCCAAGACACGACAGGTTACAGGCGGGCAAGTGAGCTAGGTGGTGTGTTGCTGGATATGGGGCCGGAACAATCAGCACAGAAAAGATGCCCCACCAGGCTGAGAGGGTTGATGGTTTTTAAATACCAGTTTAATTAGTAGTAGTGTGGGGAGGACACACCAGGAACTGAAGCTGGAAAGCATATCTGCAAAACATTCAAGATGACCTTCCCCTCAAACAACCACCAAGGGGCAGGCCATGGAGCTGCTTGTATCTACTATCTACCACATTTACCACATTCTCTCTCCCTGTCTCTCTCTCTGTCTGTCTCTCTGTCTCTGTCTCTGTCTCTCTCTCTCTCTCTCTCTCTCTCTCTCTGTGTGTCTATATTTTGTCAAGACAGGGACTCTCTGTGTAGCCCTGGCGTCCTGAAATTCACTCTGTAGACCAGGCTGGCCTCGAACTCACAGAGTTCTGCCTGTTCTGTCTCCCAAGTACCAGAATTAAAGACCTGCATCACCATCCCCTGGTTCTACCACATTCCTCTTCTCAGAGGAAGTTACAGAAGACTAAAAGAAAGAAAATAACTTTTATTTACTGACTATAGAAAAATGTTTTATTCTATATGAAATAACTCACAAATGTGGACCTAATATCCCTTGTAAATTCCCACGCTTTCCCATCATATGACCATTAACCCTTTGTGCTGTCAATATCGTCAATTGACTTTGAGACCTTCAAACTTCGCGTTTACAGCATCTCATGTTTATTTCTGTCATACGTTATTTCACACTGCAGAAAAGATCTACTGAGTTCTTCTTTTACCCACTAGGCTGGAAACTCTTTGTGGATTCAGACTGTATTCTGTCTTTGACTCTCTATGTCAAGCACAGAATAAGTGAAACAGACAGTACTTAACAGGTGCTTGTTGGTGGGAATTAAACATACAACTACACCTTTTGTCACTGTTCAGATGTCTGAAATTATACTCTAAAAGTGAACATTTTTAGTATTTATTCGCTATGTAAACAGGGTATCTAAAAATACTTCCAAAATATTTCTGTAATTTTTTTCCATATTATTTTCCATTGAAAAAGTCATTGTTTATTATTTCCTCATACAGAGATTACATCATGTATAGCATATATTTAACAAATCATATGTAAGCATATATACGTAAGCATACACATACACACATAAGGAGAGATGTCGGAGAGATAGAGAAAAAGAAAAGAAGTCAGAGGAGGAGGAGAAAGTTATTATTGTATTTTTTACACTCCATCACAATATGTAGTAACTCATTAGTAGAAGAACTAGAAATGGAGATCCTGGAAAGTCAACCATTTATCCCTATGTCATCTGTTTGCAAGAAGCAACTGACTCTCATTCCTGCAGACTCCAAAGACAGGAGTACTGTGGTGATATCTTGTTTGTGTCTGAACAGACGGACAGGAAGTGAAATGGCGGACCAACACAGGGATCTGAGGTGGGAGGAGACAGGAGATAGGACCCTTTCCAGTCTGAGGATTTGGTAGAGGTTAGAATTAATGGCTGATTGCTCTGCTTCTCTGATCTTTCAGCTTTCACTCCCTACTAGCTGACTCTGTTTTTAGTATTGAGACCAATTAGAATTCATACTACAGAGTACTTTCATATAAAATGCTGTAAAATGATTTAATAAAATTTTAAAGTATTGGATTGTATTCACATTGTTGAGTGTAGTTCAGAGTCCTCCTGTGATCCTAAGCTCAGCTCACCCCCAAGAAGCTTCTCATTTCCTTTCATTTACTCTGAGGTATTGTTTTCTTTTCTGCCTCTTCTTCGTTCTTCTCTTCTTTTCAGACATATGCCCGTACACATGCCTGCATCCTTTTCTGAGCCATTTGAAAGTGAGCTATTGAAAACTTTCTCATGACTGACTATTCAACTTAAACTAACACCTAAGCTCCTTACTATTTACATTAGAATTTTCAAGGAGTTGGCTGCCTACTGCTCCAAGTTACACTTGGACTTTGCTAAATCCGCTCTTGGCACTCTGGAGTTGTTGCTCTTCCTCTGTAGATGCCGTTTTACCATCCTGACACACTTTTCCCCCTCAGTACCCTTGGGCTCATTCTACATTTCATTTAGGTTTTTTCCCTAACTTCTTTATCCAAAATGGCGCCCCAGTGGGTTTATTAATAACATTGGTCCCTTTCTATCCCCAGGCTAAACATCCCCTTTCACCCCACTGCAAATGTGTGACCACGATGAGAAAAGGAACAAGCCTGTTTGGACATCACAATGTTTTCAGTGCCCAGACCAGTACTTGTTCTACAGTTGGTCATTATGAAATATCTGTTCAATTATAGAAAGGAATGAATAGATGCATGGTTGCTTTGTTTAACCATGGCAGTGAAGCTAATATTATTGAGAAAATATCTATATTTTGACCTATATCTCCCTGTGCTGTCTCAGGACCTAGTACAATAATGAATAAACAAATGAGCGAGAACAAGCAGAGAAGCCCCCTGGATTATACAGCCATAGACTGCCGGTTCTCGTCCCATTGTTTTTACTGGCGCACCACTCAGAACATTCACTCGATTCTCGACTGCCCACTTTCACAACTTCTTCCACTCTTCAGTCCGGCTGGAATCGGAGCTGGAAAAACAATTTACAGCTGGAAATATAAGCTAGGTCCAACTTTTTTTTCCCATTAAGGATATCAGATTCCTCACAAATAGGCCTAAATCTTTTCAAACTTGTTTAAAAACAGCAATAGCCATTTTCAGATTTTTCTTCTGAAGTTTTCATCTGTCTTAGCACACTGCCTGAGGTCTTCAGTGTTGCTGTCCAATTTTTCCTTTTTTCAATTCCCACTCATACTCCTAAATGTGGAACTTAGAACACAGTTCCCTCTCAGTTCCACTTCTATGTAAATTAACTAATGACTTCAAATGGCATAGTATATTCAAAGCATGCCAAACAATTGGAGAATATCCTATTGACTTTTCCTCTTCTCTCAGGACCACAGAAGTGATAATACTGTCACTAGAAAGAATCTACATAAAAATGGAGCACAGGTTTTTATATCAGCATTACAGTAATTCTAGGCAAATGGAGAAGGAGATGCCAAAAATAGCACATGAAGATAGAAAACTCCAGCTTTGTCCCACATCCCCACAGTCTGCTTTCTGAAATGTAAACATTGATGGTTAAATTAATAAGAAAAACGATTCATCAAACTAGAAATCCAAGAGGCATTTAACACCTTGGTCCTCCAAGACAATTCCTTTAAAACTGTCAGTACTTTTCAAACCAATACAGTGATCCTCTCCACAGCAATAGATTCATGTTGACCAGAGCATTCACGTAAAAAGACAGCCTTATCACCTATGCTCTTTCATGTTCTAGTCATAGTCTGCCTACACAATCCCATTTCCCAGCATGCCTTCTCAGCCCCACACCCTGTATTCCACTCACCGACTGCAATTCTTCCATCGCAAATCTTCACACACCTTGAACACCTGTCTTTGTACACAGCACCAGCCAGTCGAGGGAGAACTCCATCACCCGTTTCCTCCACAGCTTGTACTTCTGACATTCCTTTGCTTATTTGTTTATAATGAGATGCTGACAGCAAACTCCCTTACACAGTGATAATCTCCCATTCTGATGTGAAACTGAGAAATGTACATTTGATTTTCAGCTCTCTTTCTGGCCCACAGCCTTTAACCCTAGAAATCTTTGGACACGCAAGTGTTTTTTATATAATTATCAGCTGGATGTTAGCTGGTATTGCCTAGGTTGCTTAAGGATCATAGCTGGTCATCCAAAGCCCACAATTAGAGGACTGCTGGTATTTTCAACCACTGACTTCAAAGGAGTCGAGTGGGGAAGAAGCTCGAGTGGCTCACACTTAATTTCCCCATCTTGTTTATTACTAATGCCTCCTCAAAATACCCAAGGACTGCGTTCATGAATCACATGAATCCTGAGAATAGCATGCCCAGTTGAAGCATAGGAATGCCATAACCCTCCCCATACCCTTTCTTTTTCTCCTCATCTCTTCCAACTGGGTGTTCCTCTACAAAATTTGTAGCATTCTTTATTACACACTGGTAAATATACATCAGTTGTTCTCTTAAATTACCTGAGCCAGTCTAGAAAATTAACCGAATCTAAAAAGAAATACCTTGTTCAAAGGTGACTGGTCAAAGTAAATGTGACACAATAGTACTTACTTGTTATTTGAAGTGTACAACCATTTTGAGGGATATATCCCTCAAATTGCAAGGCCCTGTATTGCCATCTTAAGGTAGATAGTGTTGATTGACTTGAATTATAAGATACACATTTACAATATGCTAGATAATTGCTTGGGGGTATGTCTGAAATTGGTCCTGATTGATTTGGCAAGATGAAAAAGTAAGTTTCTTATTTTCAGATATGATGCTTATAAAATCGCCTACAAATTATTGTTTCAAAATTTGTGAGAAACAAATAAATAAACTCTTCCTTTAAATCATTAGTTTTACTTCCTTTTATTGGTCAACCAATATGTATGTTTTAACACACAGTGTAAGTACCACAGAGGAACATGAGAGATATAACATGTAAACCAAAATTCATGCCTACTGTTTTCAGGACTAGTGAGTGGATTGCATTTTCCCACCTCTCTTGCTCTTCCATGTCATCGTCATGTAACGATGTTTAGTCAGTGACAATGTCGCATGAGCAAAATTGATGCTGACTTTTTTAGAACATGCATTTAGAACATTACATTTCTTACACACATAACCTTTGATAGAAGATGTCTGAATCTTCGTGGGACAGATTAAAACTTCCATGTCTCACTTATCACACACCTTGAATGTTTTTGGGTTATATACTTCCATATTATGAAATATTTGAGGTTGAAGAGTTATTTGATTGCAGTTAGCCTAGCCTATTACAGATGCTTCAGTGGGCATGTCAGCCTCAATCCCTTTATACACAGTATGGGTTCTTAAATTTAAGAGCCATGGGTGGTCCAGTTTTTACCTTCTTAGCCACAAATATAATTCGTGATATACATGGTGTCTCAGAATTAACAACTGCAATTAGATTCTTTCCAAAAGTCTCCACAACCATTTAATCTTATAGGGTACTTAAATTCTCTTGTCTTATATTTTCCTTTAATAAAGTTGGATATTTGTACAGTATATGTGACAGGGAACAAAAATAAAGTCTGACAGACCAGATACTTTTATTCTTTAAGTCTGGCTTTATGACTTACTAAAGTCGTTGTTTATCTTTGTGAGTCCCAATTCCTTTGTACATAAGAGTAATAATTGTTATAATGATTAAATATAATCATTATAACTTATGCAATAACTTATGCAATATATAACTTATGCAATATTGCTTAGCAAATACAATATTAGCAAATAGTGCTTAGCAAATACATCGTTATATATATATATATATGTATATATATATATATATATAACTTATGCAATAGTGCTTAGCAAATACATTGTTCACCAACATGGCATCAGTAATTATTATTTTCACACCTACAGGGCAAAATACACTTCTACATAAAAATATGGGAAAGAGTTAGATGAGCCTACTTTGGTGATAAAGGCAGTACTGATAAATTTCTTGCATGAGAGGGATGAAGAGCCTTCTCTGAGGTTGCTGTCAGTGTCTCCTGCCTAGAAGACTTAGACAACAGATACATCCATGGAAGGAAGCTGATCGTAACTGGAGAGCTTTTCTTATACTCAGGGGCTTTTCTAAGAATGCAGACCACTTGGAAGCCACAGAGATTGACCCAATGACTGTGACATTGACAACCTTCCAGTCACAGACTCAAATATTATACAATCTCAGCAACAGCAACAGGAATTCCCTAGCCACCTTTCCAAAATTCTGTTGTATCATATTTATTTTTTCTAAGTGGATATTTTACAGAAAAGTAGCAGCAAATCTTGCCCTTGGTGGTAAGATTTGAAGCTACAGTTTTTCTCTGGAGAGATCTATTCAGAACAAACCTTTGAATCATTTCAAAGTAAACCAGAAAAATCCTCATGCATTTTCCCTCAGGAAATCACCTCAGTTCTAAGGGGAAGAGCCGATGATATTCAACAGCCAAAATTGACTTACTGAGGATGTTATCAAACTCTATCAGGACTCATAATAATAGGTGAAAATGGAGACAGATTCGGCTGCAGAGTTCTCAAAGAGAAAGTAGATTCTGTACTCTTGACCTGAGGGGAAAAATTCGGAGCTGACCTGGAGATGGCTTCAATGTATTGTTGTTACAATCTGTACCCATGTCCTCATAGAATTATGAGTATTGCCTCATGTCCTGGAATATAGCCTTTAGTTTTAAGACAGATTTAGAGAAAGCATAGCCTAACCACTAACTATAAAATATTAACTAATAGCCACTTCCTCATTTGCCTTTGCTGGGTGGCTTTGGTACTTGCCACAGCCATGTCACATTCATTATTTAATTTATTTCCATACAAGGAATGCTGTTGAACATTGTGAGGTGAGAATTTCATAGACTCTGTGTCATGTCAATGAAGGACAGAGGAGAGAGATAGAGATTCTAGAGACAGAGATTCTAGGACAAAAGTCAATGTATAGGGTCCGTTTCTCTGGTTTGTCTCTACATAACTGGTGCCTTAGTCGGTGGTGAGCTGAATGTTGCAAAAATAAACAGTATAAAATAAAAGTGAAGGAAATTGTGGGATCCAGCCAATGGTTAGTCTTTGGTGGGCCAGTGTGAAAAGTACAGAATTTCGGTGCGAGAAGACTACGCATGACCTGCATCAAGGAGCATCAGAACATTGAAATTTCAGGAAATAAAACTTTTCATACTTTTGGCCTTATGTTTTGAGCACAGGAATGAAGACAATAGAATTCAATAACTTCTATGGGAATTCAAACAGCAAGGCAACAACATGGAGAGGGATAAGAAAGAATCAGCCAAGAGGTCTGTGAGACTTGTTCCAAGGGAGACTTTCCTTCATCTTAGGAAATGGGACAATGTAAGCATAAATGATCCTATCTTACCTACTACATATTAGTAAAGCATACCTAAGACAGGTCAAGAATTAGTATACTTAATTTGTTGACGGATTTGAATATACATCAAAAATAAGAAAAAAATGCTAATGGATTTAAAGTAACTCTGAGCAGTAGGAATGACTAAGTATAGGAACTAAATTATTGAAATAAACACACATGCGTGGGCACAGCACACAACCATACATTTCACAATTTGAAAGAAAACCTTTAAACTCAAAGGCTTTAAAGGAGTACCTAGGTGTGGTATCTTTGCCATATCTAATTCTTACTGCAATGACTTTAGGAATAGCATGTTTTCCAAACAACTTGTTTAAAAATTATGTGTGAGAGTTAAGATTTATTTATATCTGTAAGAGGCACTATATGCTATTACATTTTTTATCTCAAATGGTAGACATTTACTCTAAGAATTTTTCCAGGGGACAGGAGTGGTTGCTATCCATATGATAAGGAATATGAAGTCTAATCATATATCTCTTAATACACTTATTCTGATTATTAAATCACTCAAGTCAAAATGGAAAATGGCTACTGATAATGATTAAGTTGTACATTGACTGAAACAGATAGAATGGAAAGCATTCAAAAATGTTCTGGAATGGAAAGATAATATATTCCTGCATCACAAATATCCAAGGAACCTAGAAGCTATATGGCTCTGAAAAGCAGGAAATATACGTATCTCACTAAAATCATGCCAAGGAACCTTGATCTGAAGTGTATATCCTAAGCATCTTGGTTAGGGAGGAGAAAAATCATATCAATATATAACATTTTGAGACTGATAGCTAAACCTGAAAATATTGATAGTGTGAGCATACATCAAAGACTTGAATGGACAGAGATCAAGTCCTAGAAGAATGTGCACATGACTTTAGAGAACAGCAGCCTAATCTCCACCGAAATGCACAGTTCTGTGTTCATTTCTGTTAAAACTAGCCACTTAACAAGTAGAAGGCTTCATCATACTAATTGTTATATAGGAACCAAAGGAATTACTAGGTTTAAAAAATCAGGCAACCACTGAAAGAATTTTAATGAGTTTGGCCATTAACATCTCTAACACTGTATTCATTATAATCTGGAACTTCATCAGTGGCAAGTTTGCGAGCGTGTCTATTAACAATACATATTCATTATACTGGAGGACTTATTGCTCTCCATTCCGCCCCTAGTTTACACACTTTCAATATTTGTACTTAGCTGTCAGAGTGTACTTAGACAGCATCTGACTTTGTCTATCTAGGCCATGAGTCTTTTGGCAAAAGTCATGCAGTACACAGAATGAATTGCAAATTTCTCACAATTTACACCAAATATACGAAGACCTGACCTTCCCTTCCTCTACAGAGTCACATTTTCACACATTCCACAGATGAGAAAACGGAGATTCATAAATCATAGTTTTAGCAAATTAAAGTAATAGTTAATAATGATTGTCAACATGGAAGATCCAAAATCACATAGATAGAAAATTCCAGCATGTCTGTGAGGAACTACCTAGGCAAGGCTAGCTTCTACACGTGCTTTCAATGGACTGTTTCAAATGAGGTAAACTGAGGTAAGAAGAGCTACACTAACACTGGACGGCATCATCCCACTGGCTTCAATCTTGTCCTTGCACATAAAGAAAAAACTAGTTAAGAACAAAGTTATCATTCTTGGGGCTCTGACTGCAAGTAATGTGATTATTTACCACGATCTCATATGGCTACCCCTTCCCCAACATGGAGCACAGTACCCTGGAACTGTGAGCCAAGATAAACCTTCGTTCTTTCACCTGCTTTTGTGGAGGCATGTTATCACAACAAGGGGTAACCACTGGCACAGTTAAAACTATCAGTATGTGATACAATGAACTTTCAACTTTTCTGTCTCTCACAATCATTGCCGACGCTCATTGGATTGTTTGCAACGCCATCCTGATCCTAACTGCGCAGTAGAACTTTGATTCTTTCGTTTATTCTTTTCACTTAACACCATCTGAGAGGCGATATGTATTTTCTTTAAAATTTTGGAGAATCCATCTTTCCAACGACTGTACAGTACTTCACCCACAGAAATACACAGTGAAACTGGTTTCACATACCGCGACTTTGTCATCCCAGAATAACATGGGCCTGTACACTCATTTGGACCCTATTATTCTGGGTATCAGAACAAGTTTCTGGAGCCTAGAATAAATTAAAGTATTAATCAAAGTCTGCTTATGTACAAATTTATGTGACTATATATCCAAATCTTCAAGAGATCAAAAGAAGTATTAACTGTGATATCACGTAAGGATGAGTCAAGTTGTACTTCATATTACACCCTGTGAACATGAACTGCTTTTAAAATTCTCAGAAGGAACCTTGAAATTGGTAAAAAATATAATTTCAGAAACCTCTACTGCAATTCTAGCTCCTATAAAAATCAAAATATAGTCTCACCCTCGAAAATGTTAATTTAAGAGAACAGCTAAACCCTCAGGGCATATTTATAGACTCCATTGCCTTATGGTAGAGATTCGGTGGTAAATAGTCAGGATTACAAGCTCTCAAGGAACTTCCTAGTGTTTAATGTCATTCTTCGCCCTTATCCACACTTTAAATATATTTTTACAATCCATCAAAGGAGCACTGTTCTAATATCAAATGATATATTCTTTGTGTCCAGTACAATATATTTGGCCCAATATCTCCCAAGGAAGAACTGGCTGTTTAAAGATCGTTTCTACTCTCCTTTCACAGTTCACTAAATGCCATATACCATACATTTAATCACACATTTTAAAAACATGTACTGAAGAGCCTACTCATAAAATATTAAAAAGAATATAAACCTAATAAAACTTCTAATTGGTCCTAATATGTCTTACTCCATTTAGCAAATCAGAGTATTCATTGCTTGAAATAAAATTTTATTTACCTTTAAATGATAGTGCCATTGATTTCTGTAAGTTGAACTTCAACCCTATTTCTTTCAGAGGAAGAGCTAATAAATAAATAGGGGGCACCTGGATCAGACAGATAGGTCTTTTTTTTTCCCTCCCCCTCTCTCTTCTCCCCACTTCTCAAGTTCCTGGGGTTTTTTTTCTTTGGGTTTTTTTTCTTTTCTTTTTTTTTTACTTTATACTATTGCTCCCCTCACTTGCTTGCCTGTAAGTGACAAAGATAAAGGGACCAAATGAAAGTAGAAACTGACATGTAAGAGTTTAGACATCTCGGTCCATTTGACCCTTTGAAAACACTTTTAAATCTCCCGTTGGCCTTGTCCTTGTAAATGCTGGTTTACTTTCCGGGAGAAAGATACTCATATCTAAGAAGAAAAAAAAAACATAAAATTCCCTACCAGAAATGATATATAACATCTGCACAACGTAGTCAAGTTGGTTCTTTTAAGCTCACTACCATTCAACATCATGATGGCATATCATGTATTGGCTCACAGATCTTTGGTTTTATCTCGTTTCATCTGCACAATTATTCTCTTATGACCCCATGTTTATGATTAAATGAACAGCATCTTGGAAGAGATAGGTAACTTATATGAATTTAATTGGTGGAGGAGCTGCGATTCAAATCCTGGATTGCACGATTCCAAACCCAGGTTTCTTTCTAGCCCACATATAGAAGTTTTAAATGAAACTAAGCTATTATTGCAGAAGGAAGTAGACATAGTCATTCTATATCTAGGTATTGAGATCCTTATGGAAATAGCCTAGCATTGTGCTCTTAGTACCTAAACATGAGTGTGGGTAAGATGAGTAGGACTGGTGGATTGACAGATGCAGAGAGATAGATGGAATAAGAGTGAGAGCATTTCAGCTCTTCACAGCTGGATGTCATCTTTGTGATGTGAATTTTATAAAACATTTGCAAGACATTGCTTCGTCCTGCTTAAAGAGTAGCATCCGTGTTCCTCATGACACCCAGTTTACCTGTCATAGATATTAATAGAGTTCCCAGTCTTCATCTAGAGAAAAAAATTAAAACCATGAGAAAAACAGAATCTTTAATTATATCTAATTCTCTTCATCAAATTGGCCTTAATCGCTTTATAAGGCGCTGTGGTGAAATAGAGCTAAGTGGGTCCCCTAAATAACTCCGGGTACCCTATCATCTGCTTCTTGCCTCCCACCTCTCTCTCCATACATAGAAAGATAATCATGTATTTATGTAGTGCCTTTTATAGCTCAACATGTTTTTCAAAGGGTGATTCATTTTGGATATGCTTTCTTGTGACTACCAACTAGGCATCCTTTCCCAAGGTAAAACAGCAGCTAGCATATGTATGCCTTCCCAGGACAAATTGTACACCTGCTTTGTCCCAAAGTAAAACCTCACTGATTTTCGTACCATGATAAATTTGAAGGAACAGAAGTTTGGAAAGAGAATAAAGGAAACCTAAAAGATTCTCAATTCCACAGAATAATTTATGTCTTCAAAGGAAAATGTAATAACATAGTTTTAAAATATTCCCTTTCTTAGATATATGCCTTATTTACTACTCAGAAGAATTTTTTATATCATTTACAAGGTTAGAATGTATATGGCATGGGATATGGCAGTAGATCATTTTAGTATGTGAGACACCATAGCTCCCTACAAGAAGGGAAATGCAAGGACTAATATATTTCTAGAATTAGAAGTCTGCATTTAAATATGATTTCCAGCAGTTAAGTTAAAGCAAGGAGACAATCAGTTTACTTTCTTCTGGTTGTCAGAAGTGGTCATTTCTTCTTTAACACTATAAGAGGAGGATTCTTCCCTGAACAGAACCAAAATTAAATGGAGAATCTCAGCCTAGAATCCCCAGTCCAGGATAAAAACTTCTTACTTACCCTTCTGAGATATTTTCTCTTTAAGAGTTACTACCAAAAAAAAAAAAAAGAAAGAAAAAAAGAAAAAGAAAAAAAACCAAAACCATGTAATACATTTGAAAAGGAAATAATTATATGTGCACAGAGATAACGAGGATTATTAGAGATTTGGGATATTTTTCAGGTACAGCCCCTCCCCACTTCCATTCTCCATCAAGTTCCTGAATATTTTTTGTTTGCTTTCTGTATTTTTGTGGGGGCTTTGTTTTGTTTTTGTTTTTGAGACAGAGTTTCTCTGTGTAGGCCTGGCTGTCCTGTAACTCACTCTGTAGAACAGACTCGCCTTGAACTCACAGGTCCACCTGCTTCCCAAGAACTAGGATTAGAGAGGTGTATCACCATGCCAGTACATCTCAGCTACTTTCTGACTGTACTGTTGAGTTTTCCACTATATACCTGTACTCTTAAACAAGATCTTGCTTACTGACTCATATTTTAAGCTTGTAAACATGTAATCATAAGAAGACATTTTCTTCACATTGATTTTTATACTCAATTTTATGCATCACATTTATTCCTATAGATGCCCTTCACTGTACTTCAGTGGTCTTTCCTACTGCATAACTGTCTGTTATATTATAATAAGTCAGTCGACCACATCACTACTATAATCATTTTGGAGACCACTCCTCAATATTTTGTTTTACTCTCACAAGCAATGCTTCTATTGATACTCTTATCGATATCTCCTGATGCACATGATACATGTGAAAGGTTTCTTTTGTATATGCATATGTGTGTGTACTCATGCAAATGAGTTTATTCGTGCACGTGTGCAGGTGTGGATGTGTCGCAGTGTATTTGTGCATGTATGTGTGTGTGACCAGAAGCCAACTTCCACGGTCATTTCTCAGATCTGCTACCTTAATGGAGAGATGGAGTCTCATTGGGTCTCAGTTGCCTATTAGCCTAGGCTAGCTGGCGAGTGAGTCCCAGGGTTCTGCCTCTGTCTATCTTTCTACTACTGGGATTCCAAGTTTGTGTCAGCAAGCTTAGCTCAGCCTTACACAGGTTCTGGGAATACAACTCAAGTCTTCATACTTGCTTAATTTTACTGAATGAGTTGTATATCTAGCTCTCTGTGAGATTTCTTACAGGGTAAAGGACATACATACCTCCCTTTCATCAGTTTGGCTTTCTGGATATCAGGTACTCAAACCGAGTTTCTCACAATCCTTCATTAATAAAACCTTCAACAAAAATCATCCTGCAAATACCAATGAGTTTTCTTTTTTCTTGATAATACGGCAGTGTTTCCCACAGCAGTAATATCTAACCTTTTCTGTGACTATTACTGTCAGTTTTTGTTGCTCTACAGCCAAGTGAAGAGTTGGGTATTTTAATTTCTTCAAATTGGTGGATAAGATAGCATATCATTTCATGGTCACACTAAGATGAGTTTGTCTCATTTCTAATTAAGTTGAATATACTTTGCATGCTTGTTGCCCACTCAGATTGCTTCGTCTTTAATGCTTAGCAAAATATTTCACGTACCCTACTAAAGCAATGGTAATAGTTAAGCATGAAACACAAAGCTGAAGTCTTGGTATAGAGCTGGTATTCGATTCATTCAAAAACCACCCTTAGTTACAAAATCCTCTTAATTAATCACTATGTGATAGAAAAAGGAATAGGGATGTCTTCTTATTTAAAACAAAACATCAATTTTCAGGGAAATAAATCCTCCCTGAGAGCACTGCAGACACACACAAACAGAAAGTGTGTCTTCAATTCACTGAAGGAATCTTTGGAGGAAGCTAGGATTAAATTGCCCTGTAACATTTATGTTTTGCATTAGGGTTTTACAAGAAGAAAGAGCTTAACATTAAACAAACAAGAACTTGGCAAGTGAAAAATGCATTCAAACAGAAAGGCGAGAATTCTTTCGGTAGTAGGAATCTTTATTGAAAAGGTCTGATGGGAAATTTACCACCTCACTGTCCTTTAAACCAGAGAGCACAATGAAAATCCAATTTTATGTAAAAAATTTAAAGCTAGTAAGTTCATGGTTTACTAAAAAAGTTACCAGTGATACACAAATTATATTCTGTAAATACAGCAACTACTTTTTATAGCAGCTATCAAACAGAGAAATCAGCCTCTTTCATCAGTTCTAGAGCTCTTTGGAGGAATTCCAAGTATGAGTAAGTTATAGAAATATGAAGCAAAATCTAGAAAGTGATCATCTCTGCTCTGAGGAATTATTTTTAAAGTAAGAATATATATAAAGTAAGAATATATATATGCATTTAGAGTTTGTATATATTATTTATTCTCTCAAGAATATAAAAAATAATTATATAATGATTTATGCAGTTTTTTCAAATATATATTAAACAAGTGATAGGCAGGCACATTCTAAGAACTGAGGAATATAAAGTTTTAAAAGGAAAAATAGATAAGACCATCTAAAGAAGATTCCTTTCATGCTTCTGATATATATCATGAACTATCCATTGATAAACAGATCTTTTAAAATGTTTCTATCTTGCATGTATGTGCTGCTGTACTTCCTTGCTGTACAGCCTTTCCCATACATCAGGTCCCTTAGCAGCATTGACCTATGTTTTTCCTGTACCAAACACAACTCCCTGTCTTCCTTGGAATATCGCCAGATACTGGCAAGTTGTCAAAGTTTGGCTCAGTTAGTGAGTTAGAAGAGATAGCAAGGCTTAATCAATAGTAAAATGAAAAGCATTTAGAACTGACACCAGGATTTGTCCACTAATTGTTTCTGTGTTTGTTCAACTAGAGGAAAAATACATTATGAAAAATAAATAGAACCACGGTGCTAATTTCTTATTAATTTCATTAATAGATTCTATATTACACTCATGGATTGACATGTTTGGCTTATCAAGCAATAAAGTCAGTGTAACATTGAGACAGTAAAATACCTCAAGGCCAGTTTTCACACTTGTGCAATTCATGGTCCAGGAACATAAACGCTGGCCATGTGCTGTTGTTCGAAAAGCTCAGAGTCTTTGTTATCTTCATCTGAAACTAGGTTTCCTTATGGGTTGAACGAAGGATGGCTCCTTACTTCTCAAGTCTGGTTGGATACGCAAGTATGAGTTTCAGCTGACCCACATATTCATTGTTTTCTCGTGTGATAACATCAATTTTGGGGGGAGTGTGGAAAGTCTATTTGGTAGGTATTGGGGGGTATGGGAAGGTAGGGGGATAAGGGAGGAAAAGAGAGAAAGAGGGACACACACACACACACACACACAGAGAGAGAGAGAGAGAGAGAGAGAGAGAGAGAGAGAGAGAGAGAAGCAATAGATACCTTAAGAACACTCTGACCTCCAATTGTTGCTTTTAGCTCCACAGTAATACAGCAATGCAATCCAGAAGGACAAAACCTAATGCTGCTAAACGTTATTCTGTAAAGCTTATGGGGGAGATGACTCAATGTAACACAGGCTAGGAGGGACTATGGGCTTAGGGTTTGAGAGAGTCGGGAGGAAACTTAATATTGACACTTTATAACTGAGATTCTGAAGAAAGTGACTCTCAGAAGTCCACTTTCCTCATCTGGTACGTGATCTGACAAACACATCTTGACGATATAGATGAAACTAATGTAAGAAAAAATTCACAATGATTAAAGTGGGGGATAATAAATCTTATCAGAGCAAACAAACAGAACATGGATAATTCCAGCTATTTGGGTAAATTTAACAAAATCTTTTACTGTATAGGAGACCAGAGGAAACTGGTGAGGGAGGAGAGAGTACAGAAAAAAGAGGCCAGTGGTGCATGTGAGGAGAATTTGCTTACAGTGCACCATATACTTATATAAGCATGCTTTTATAGGCTTCAGTAACATTTGCGATGGAAAGAGAGTAGAACAACAAAAAGAAAATCTTAGTTCAAGGCATTTCTTTCCATACAACACAAATTTAATTTTAACATTTTGAGAGAGTAGGGAGTTCAAGATTAAGCTGCAAGCTTGGCTGGGTTCTGTTGAGGGGGTCATTTTTTAAGTCGTGGACTGTCACGTATCAGTGAGTCTTCACTTGTTTAAAATGACTATGTACATACCCCATTGTTTTGCAGGAGAATCCTACCTTCATGCCACAATCTATTCCCTAAAGATTCTATGCTGGAGTTATTATTTCCTTATAGGAATAAGTTGAGAGGTGAAGAGAAACACAGCACCCTTAAGACTAGAAAATTGAATAGATTTGCTAGCCTTCTGACTTGGGAGATCTTATTTGATTTCTTGCTTCTCTTTTCCAGTTCTGAGAAAGCTTCCCTCAGATTATGAGAGCATCTAGAAGTCTAACTCCATCCTTCTACTTTTGTCTGGGAGAGAAATGAAGAAAATAAATAGGGTAGCAGATAGACTACTAGAAAAGAAAAACTGGTAACAAAGTAGGGGAGAGAAAGAGGGATCAGGAGAGAAAGGAAGTGGTGCGGAGGGCTGGGGGGCCGGGGGGGAAGTCATGGCTGCAGGCTGAAATCCCATAGCTTAAGAAACAGTCTGGAAATAAAAAAAATGTGTTTCATAAAAATATTTTATCTTAAAAATAGTTTTACCTCTCTTAAATAATCATGAGACTTAAACATGAGAATCAATATGGAGTTTGTAGAACCATTGGCAACCCCCAGAGTAGGAGCCAGCAGTAGCTCACTGAAGCTTACTCTTCTTTCTTTCGAGCTACTTACAAATTACCCTTTTCTAGGGAGGTAACAGAGACCTGTATACAGGATGAAGGCATGAGAAACTGATTCTAATGTTTCATTTAAATATTTGTGGACGACGGTCCCTGCTTTTTAAACCTCTAAAGCAAACAAAGAGTTTGGTGGGTTTTAGTTACTAATTCAGGCTTTGAAATCATAAAAGAGGACAGTTAGCTCTATGGGAAAACAGTAAGTGGTAAGAAAAATGATTGGGAACCTTCTAAGTATTGAATGTCACTTGAAATCCATGCCACTTTGAACCTTGAAATGTCACTGTCTTCGTTACTTGTCTAGTTGCGGTGACAGAATCCCTAATAAACACAGCTCAAGGAAGAGTTTATCTTTGGTCCTTTGAAAGGTGTAGTTGCGCATTTTATAATGATTAAAAGGTAGGAACCTGACCAAAAAAAAAAATAGCAGGCAAGGTCAGATCATGAGTGATATATAGAAGAGTCTAAATGTTCCCAGCTTGTAAATGTTTGCAAACTCTCCAAATTAATGTCAAAACCCTAACAACTAATGGGACGAGGTTTGGAGGTACACCCTTGGAAGACAATTAGGTCGTCAGGGTGGAGACCTCATGTGTAGGATGATGGTCCTGATGACAAGAGGGCTGCCCTTCTTCCTTCTGTTCACATTCTACCACCTGAGCAAAGAGCATGAAAGTGGGCCTCGTCGTTAGGGTTACTATTGCTATGATGAAACACCGTGATGAAAAGCAACTTGGGGAGGAGAGGGTTTATTTGACTTTTATTTCCATATGACTGTTCATCATCAAAGGGAGTCAGGACAGCAACTCAAGCAGGTCAGGAATCGGGAAGCAGGAGTTAAAGCAATGAGGCCATGAGGGGTACTGCTTACTGGTTTAATTCTATGACTTGCTCAGTTTGATTTCTTATAGAACCCAGAACCATCAATCCAGGAATGACATGATCCACAGTGGCCTGGCACCTCTGCCACCAATCACTAATTAATAAAATATTATAATTAATAAAATAATTTATCACTAATTAATAAAATATTAATAATAAATATTATAATTAATAAAATAATTTATCACTAATTAATAAAATATTAATAATAAATATTTTATGGGTCAGCCTACAAATCCAATCTTATGGCTCTCATGAAGGTAATTTTATTTTGTTTATTTATTATTTAAAAAACTCTTTTCTCATCTTACAAACCAATCTAAGTTTCCTATTTCCTCCCCTCTTCCTGCTACCCCCACCTTCCACACACTCCCAACCTCCCCATCCACTCCTCAAGGAGGGTAAGGCTTCCCACAGGGAGTCAACAAAGTCTGGCATAATCACGTTGAGGCAACACCAAGGCTCTCCCCGCTATATCTAGGCTGAGCAAGGTATCCCTCCAAAGAGAATGGGCTCCAAAAAGCCAGTTCAAATACTAGGCCTAAGTCCCAGTCCCTCTGCCAGTGGCTCCAGACTGCACAAGCCATACAATTGTCACCCACATTCAGTGGGCCTAGTTTGGTCCTATGTATGTTCCTCTGCTGTCAGTTCCAAGTCAGTGAGCTTCCACTAGCTCAGGTAAGCTGTTCCTGTGGGTATGCTGATCGTGGTCTTAACCCCTTTGCTCATATTATCGCTCCTTACTCTCTTCAGCTGGATGCTGGGAGCTTGGCCCAGTGCTTAGCTGTGTATCTCTGCATCTTTTTCTCAGTTGCTGGATGAAAGTTCTATGGTGACTATTAAGGTAGTCATAAATCTGATTACAGAGGAAGTCCAGTTCAAGCACCCTCTCCACTACTGCTTAGGGTTCTAGCTGGGGTTCTAGTTGTGGATTCCTGGAAATTTTCCTAGTGTAGCCCCAGAATGACTCCCTCAATCAAGATTTCTCTTTCCTTTCTCTTCCTCTCTGTGCTTTCCACATCTTAATCATTCCCATTCCTTCATGTTCTCCTCCTTCCTCCCTTTCTCCATTCTGCCCTCCTTCCTCCCCGTTCTGCTCCTCTCGAATGACATTAGCTTGTGCCCAGCTGACAAAAATTATCCAGCACAGAGGATAACAGCAAATTAGAAAGAGCATACTGGCCAGAAGGTAGCTCAGTTCCAAAATTGCTCAGCCCCAAAACAGAGGTGAATTTCTATAGTTTGAGCCTCTTAGGCTCAGGCAATTCTGTTCGAGCAACCCATTATGAGAGGATGGGATTCTGCTGTAGTTCCTTCAAGAGCCAAATGTGTGAGCTGGACAATGTCCTCAATGAACCCTTCAACTCTGTGATTTTAGAGGTATCAAAAGTTTATAAAGTTGTAATAACTTTCTCTCTGGCATCAGATTAACTCTGGCTTTTATTCAGTCATTGAGCAGTGATTACCATGTTAAATGAGAGATACAGAATGACTACAAGCACGTAGTCAACTCTTAGGTTAATTAAACTGAAAATACATTCCAGGGAAATTTCGAACCAAAATGTTAATTTAAGGAAACAGATGCTTCTGCTCCCCACAAGCCCCTAAGTCTCTATCACAGTGAAACCTAATCAGAGGCCTGGCAATGGCTCATCCAACTAAAATTATTTTTTGTAAAATTTCTATCTGTGGACACATATCAGGCTTTAACCATACTCCAACAGGAAGGTCTGAGAATACTGAACACGAAATCAATTTAAAAAGAAGGATTTATGAGACCATTAAGTCAAGTGCAGTGAAATCTAACCTCCTCAGTTGGACATTTTGGACTATGTTTATGAAATTAAAATTTAGGGATGGAGAAGTCTGTTTTCAAGTCTGTTTCAGCATAAACAAATCTTTCAACTTGGAGAACCTGGATTCTGATGCAGGCTTTGTCATGTATTATGCATTTCCTTGGGATAAGCATTTGAGTTTTCTCAGCATTAGTTTCCTAGCTACAGTACTGAGATAATGCATACACAATGTACAGTGAGTTTCAACATTTACCAAACTTTAAATCCGGCCTATCCATTAAAGTAAAATTACATCTTCAGTATTCAGCAAATAATGTTACTTAACCTCGTCAATTAATCCTGAAAGTTAATTTAGTGTATTTTTTAATTCTGAATTATGGATAGCATTCATAAAATATTTTAAAGCACTGAGTATACTACTCAACCATTCTGCCAAGTTAAATGGTTCATTTAATGTCAACTTCTAAAGATATTTGTAGAAATATATATTCATCCATTTCTACAAATGTTATGGTGGCATTTCCCCCATATAATCTAGGGTTTTATAAAACAAGAAAACTTATGTTACTGTAACCAATTCCAGTCGTATTATTATCACCTGACACCCTACTTTTGTAGCGAAAAATGAAGCGGTTCAACTTTATATTTGATGTTAGAAGGATTTCTCCTTTGGAGATGAGGGAGACGTCTACATAGCAGCCACAGGTGCAGGAATGAGGACCTTGTGGGCAGCACTGAAAGGTGGGATGCAGAATTGGGATCTGAGTCAGATAACACTGGCTTCCCATTCCAGTTACACCAAGATTCACTGGAAGAATAAGGTAACTTCTTTGGTACTATGGGAAGAGAGACCACTATATTGATTTGACCATCAAACTAGATAATATATGCATTCATACCTAGTTTATGTTTGAGTCATATAGATGACAGTGATGGTTATTTAACCTGTATCACCATACAAACATACATGTGACACTTTTCTTGTGAACATAACTTGAGACATATAGGTGACAGTGATGATTATTTAACTTGTATAACCATATAAACTTATGCGCAACATTTGTTTTTCTTGTGAACATAATCTTGGAAAGGTAAATAACTAGATACAGAAGAAAGAAACCTTCTGAATACCCTACTAGTGGTCTGCGTGTGCGATAAAAATATGTAGAATCACTTGTTCTTTACTTTACACTGTATTGTACAGACCTGGGCAGCTTGTTCCAATGTTATGTTCTTCTGTTAGACTGCAAATTCAATACAATAGAATACATATTATCCCACTGATAGGATTAGGTGCATCTTATGAGCCTCAAATCAACTAGTCAGAAAGAATTTCCCATTTAAGGGGCATGCGTTAAGTAACTGCCGTATCCTAAGGTTCAGAACCTCATTTTATTTCTCTCGGCAAGGCAGTGCATTGTCTCTAAATCACTAGCCTGCTACATATTGGGTTTTTAAAACCCAATACAATATGAACCACTTCATGCCTAATGCAGAACAAGAGTATCTATCAACCTTAAATGCAGACACTATTAACATGCCCTTGAAAAAATGACAGAGGAGCTGTGCTTATCTAGGAAGAATTTAGAGCATTTGGCATGAACTATAAGTAGTGGATAGAAATATATAAAACATGTGTCACTTTTTCCATTATTCAAATGTTACAATGAAATGACATTTTTGCAGTTTCCCAAGGAATTTTCACTTCAGTCTTATTCATTCACGTGCATAAAAGTAGCAGGCCACAGACAAAATAGTCTCTTTAGATGTTGGAATCCTAACTCTAGACCCAGAATATTCACTTCCTAATTAAGTAAAGATGGAGGCTGGCTCAGAGCCTGCATCTTCCTCATCCACACTATTGTAATTTTTCTTTGGTACCAAGTGTCAATCAGGAAGAGGAAATTCTCCTGATCCTTAGACTCTCCATTTCCAAAAACAGACACAAAGGGAAGCAGGGAGTCATCAAAACTTTGCCCTAACAAGGTAATTTTAAGAAACTTTAAAAAAGATATGTAATGACTGCAGGCAAATTAATATCTCCTAATAAAAATAATTTGGGGTTTGGAAATTGCACATGTGAACTTGGCCCTTGGCTCTATTTGGAAAAGCTTGACATGTCTCTATAACCTTGAACTAGGAACAGTGGCTCTCAACCATCCTAACACTGTGACTCTTTAATACTGGTCTGCATGTTGTGATGACCCCAACCAAAAAATTATTTCATTGATACTGCATAAGCATAATTTTGCTACTGTTATGAATTGCAATGTGAATATATTATATGACAAGCAAAGGGGTTACAACCCACAGGTTGACAATCATGGCCTTAGAGTCTTCTTCTGGTACATGGCATGAGTAGCTCTTAAAAGGATATTATCAAGAGAGTGATCTTGAAGGAATGCAATATAAAGCTTCTGTTGTAAGGTCATATCTTTTAGTCTTTGAGTGCCCTTGAATCTACTCTTCAGCTATGTATGGGAGTTACTACAGAAAGGAAGAGACAAAGGGTCTGGAAAGGATGGTCTGTGCGTAATAATTTTCCTTGCCATTTTGTATTTATCTGGCTCGAACAAGAAAGTTACTCTTCCCCAATACAGAGTTACTAGCTCTAACAAAAACACAGCTCTGCATATTAAGTCTCTGCTTTATTTACTAGATTGGTCTGTTATAGTTAAATTTAAAAATAGATTTTCCACACATTAAACATTTTTGTACAATATATTTTGACCATGTTTTGCTCTGCTCTCAACTCCTCCTCAACTCCCTACCCACCAAACTTCATGTTCTATCTCTCTTGCAAAAAAAAAATCAATCAAAGGATAAAAAATGTCAAATAAAACAAAATGAAACAAAAAAAACAGAAACAAAGCCAAATGAAAGGAAAATAAAACATAAAATTTGTTTTTGTGTTTATGGCATGGGGCCAAAGTGTGGTTGACATATCCAGTGAAACTCATTTGCCCTTTGCCAGCCTATGTCAACTTTTCAAAACTTTGCAATGAATCAGAAAGCAAATCCAAAAACTTTTAAATTTATTTTGAGAATACCAAAGAGCAAAAAGGTGAGGATGTGTGAGATAACAGTGTAATCAATCTATGTAGGTATAAAGTATATGAATATCGATGTGCACTTAATAGACATTAAACACACTATAAACAGTAAGAACCAGAAGATGATTCTTAGACTCTGAGCATCGAGTGTGAAAACATGTTTCTTCTTTACCACTAAAACTGTGCAACATTGTTTTATTTATTTTTGCCCAGTGAGTGAGTGATTCTTATTAATGATATTAAAGCATTCATACATTTTCCTTGTGGACAATCAATGAAATCCAGAAACAATGAGTTATCATCCAGTATACCAGACATGTCTTTACACACACACCCATAGCCCCTCTCCTGCAACACACACATTTATTTTCCCTCCTTTTTCCTTTGTAGGTATTATTAGTTGATTATGATATTGTCTCTCTAGGAATTGTCTCTCTTGGAATCCTTTGCGACAGATTCATAGAGGCATGTGGTCACATGATGCGCTACATTGTTTTAACTCGTGAGGATATAGGAATGAATGGTAATTTTTGTGTCTGTAGTGCCTTTATAGTCTTAATGAAATGTTTTGGGTATAAATGTTGATTTAAGATAATTATGTTTTGAAGGAGTGTGCAGTTTTCTGAAAGAATGATTAAATAACAAAATAATGGTTCACTAATAATAATGGTTCTCTCAGGGAAGAGATAAAGTGTGGGGTCGCCCTTTTCCTTGTGGTTAGTAGACAAACAGTCTGTGAGGACAAAAGGATAAGAGGAGAAGGCATGAAGGGCCTTGTACAGCCTGTGAGTAGGATGGAAATCGCCCTTTTGGAAGCTGCCTCAGGGTTCCAGCTCAACTTTATTTCAGAATAGGAGGGGGGACTATAGGATAGGGACTGCAGCAGTGGCCTCAGCAAGTTTGCCTTGGGCAGCAGGGTCCTACCACACAACTAAAGCACAATACCAATTATCATAAGGATGGCAGGAGTGCGGGAAGCATCTGCAGGCAACTATGTCAGAGGTCACTCTTAAGTCAGGCATCCAGGCTCAGGGACAGCTCCCAAATGAAGTCAGGCATCCAGGTCTAGGGACACTATCCAAATATGGTACTTAGGGAGTCCTGCTGCAATGGGCGTCCTCCGTATCACACAGAGCCTCGTGAGCTATCTGTACATGGTGAACGGAATCTTAAGCATCAAAGCCCTCTACCATCAAACAAAGTAAAAGTGAAGGCTTTAAATGAAACTTTCTTACACAGAAAAATTAGACACATCTCAAGATTATATGGCTATCATCCCATCACTATGGAAAAAAGCAATAGAAAAATGGACTGCGACCTTAGCCAGATTATTTCAAGGTGTATTTCAGACCCAGCCTTGCTCTTGAAACTCGGTGATTTTTACTGTGAATAATGTTACGGTAGACTCATTGCCTGCTCTGTGAGACAGAACTAAAGGCAACCTTCACCCGGCAAATACTGAAGACTTCTGAACATGCTCTTCGAACAACTAGCCAGGCGCAATGAGAAGACTGACACTTGCTCATTATACATGTCAAAATGATCACGTGCTTCTTACGACAAAAACTGGGGGAACAAGAAGCCTTCTATCTTGTTCATCTGTTGTTATCATTTGGTTAAGCAGCCCCTAATTGTTTAAGCTTATAAGTGATTATGGACCACAGAATTTAGGCTGAATACTTTCATACTGAATGTCTTAGACCAACCATTATGAATATGTTTCACTCACTAAAGAAGAGCTGCATTTGGAGAATAAAAAATACTGAGAGGAGAGAG
Organism: Microtus obscurus; assembly: GCA_963919715.1. Taxonomy (NCBI): domain Eukaryota; kingdom Metazoa; phylum Chordata; class Mammalia; order Rodentia; family Cricetidae; genus Microtus; species Microtus obscurus. The sequence continues at coordinate 26,625,850 of CAWTZC010002521.1, forward strand.
ACAGTTATTTTCTTTCAAATTGAATTTGAATTTTGTTTCCTACTTTTGACTGACTTATCCCAGGGTTAAGACTAGCTTACTGCTTCCTCCCCACTTATGTCTGATGTATGTGTCAAGCTGTAGATGACACAAAAATATTATTCTCATTAATGTATACTCTTTCAGATATCTAGAACTTAATGAATAAAATATAGATGAAGGTAGCCCTTCTCAGCCACCAGTCGATTCATTTATTACTGAGTTGGCAAGAGTTCTTAGGGTAAAACCAGCCACATTCTTTTATTCCCATGATTCTCAAGCTGGTGTGTCAATTTTTTGGTTAAATACCAATCATATTTTAGATGACATTTTCTTTACCCCTAGCCTTGAGTGCCTTTCTGCTGCATCCTCTGTCTTGACTTAATAGTTATCTTTCTGGTGATACACTGAACACAATTGTGCTCAAATCATTTGAAATCAAGTTCTGCAGATGTCAAATGTTGGTGCTTATCTTTAGTGACTAAGCTCTTCTTAGGCATGGTTCCTTCAGTGTGAAATATGTCAGTACCAAGGCCTTATAGGGATTGAGATTTTCAAGAGACGTTTCATATTCTTTAGTACAGTCAAGAATCTCACTAGACATCCTCACTTGTGCTGTGTCCCTCAGCATGTGGTCAGTAGAGGAGAGAATGGAGGAAGAAAAGGTGGAATGTGGCCGCTATGCCTAATTCCGCAGTATTGTTTTGGGGCATGCTCAATAGATAGAGAACATGTCAATGTAAGAAGACAACCTGCTTATTGCTTTGACAAAGGCATGAGTAGGAGCTGAATGATATTCTGATTTAAGAAAGGTGCGATGCATTGCTTAATGGTCCTTGGAAGTAGGATAATCAATGTCAACTCAACAATGAAGGCTGAGGACATCCCAGCTTAGAGAGAGAGAGAAAGAGAGAGAGAGAGAGACAGAGAGACAGAGAGACAGACAGAGAGACAGACAGAGAGAGACAGAGAGAGAGAGAAACACAAATGATTCTGTTGAAAGGACTCTTTTAAATGTGACTAAATGTTGATTAATAGCAATACTGTCATGGAGAAAGGGGTAAATCGTAGCTTCTATTAGAGTAAGACCTTGGGCACCAGATTAGAAATAAGAGGGAGCAGAAGTCCTTCCTTTAGTGTTTAGCACACTACTTCCCAACCAATCATTTGGAATGATTACAGAAAACATGGGGGGACAAAAGAAAGCAAATCAAAATCATACAAATGCAAAGAGACAATCCAGTGTGATACATTGTTTGGTAAATAAAGGCAGTGAAATTCAGAGAGTAACTTCCCTGAGATCACACAGCTAGGAAAACCAGGAGAAATGGGAACGATTCTACTACTACAAAAGATACTTTCGGTTTAAACGGTCCTGCTCCCAGACCAACAGTCTGCACCTGTGCTGTTCTCTTTCACCTTGATGAAGACCAGAAACACGCAGTCATTGGAAAATAAAAGTGAGGAATACCGACTTAACAACGAATATTCATGGTACGTTCTGAGGCCAAGTTACCACATTCCCCAGATGAAAAGAAAGAGGAAATTTTTATCTTTATGGCTAACATAAAGCAGTTGTTTGAAATCTGAGTTCATCACAAAATATGATGTTTTAAAATGGGTTTTACTTGTCACTGAAGAAACAACCCTCAAAGGAGTCTTTGCCAATAGACATATTTTTATTACTTTTGATTCTTCCCTAAAGTTTATGGTATGCATAAATTATTCCTGAGATGGGCTCATAAGCAAAAATTTAGCAGAATGTGCAGTCATTGAACTAAAATATTTTAAGCCTAAAAGAAAGACTTTTCATCACCCTTGATGTCTTTCAGCAAAGATACTTACGGGCTGCATTAATCCTTTCCCCTCCCTTTAGACATGAAGGGAGGGGAAGAGTCTTACATACCTATAGCAGATGGAGACCCCAGTTCAAGGATGTTCAAACAGTACCTGGCCCATCCCTTGATCAGAACCTGCCCTCTGCAGACTTACACAGTAGCACGTGTTCTTTACTTAAAAATTACTACCCATTGCCCTTAAATAACCATAGAGACAACTTTGAACAAAGTCATGGAGCACCTTCAAGTAAATTTTGAAATGTTATATACCCCTCTGCTTTGAAATGGTTGAAATGACTTACAAACTTGAGCTGTATAGAAACCTTCTTGACTCTGTTGGGCCCAAGTTCCTTATGACCTTGACTATGTATGCAAGGCCTGCTATTTCTAGAGTTGGTGCTTTCTGTGCATTTGACAATTAATTATGTCTTTTGGCATATTGGGTATTTGGTTTCTGTAAAAACCCTTATAATCCATATGAACTCGAATTTACATATGTATGTATTATTGGCTAAGATCTGCTTATGAGGAAAACTATGCAAGCTGACCCAGGAAGAGTATCAGCTGATGAGGGAAAAGGATATATCATAAAGCATAGTAATAGTTTCTCTCTCTCTCTCTCTCTCTCTCTCTCTCTCTCTCTCTCTGTGTGTGTGTGTGTGTGTGTGTGTGTGTATGTGTGTGTGTGTTTGTTTGATTAGTGAATAAAAATACACTTGACAGTGAAGGTGAAAACCCTATGTGACTCCCCATTTCTTCAAAATGACGATTATAACTGCATGGAATACACTGAGATTCACAGATTTAGACTAAATACTGGATAAATGTTTGAATGGCTTTCTTGAACTAGCTCTGTCATGCTTTGATTTGTGAGATAAGTTGAATAAAGTGATTTAAAAATTTTAAAACTACAGTATCCTTGATATAGAATCTGCATTTGCTTTCCCACTGTGTTCTCACTGCCTACAATGCTTAACATACAATAGGATCTCAGTAAATTCTTGATGACAGGCTACATGGTCAGGGATCAATAAAGGAAGGATAGACAGTAGCAGATGGATGAGGACACAGATTGTTATCCTGCATTACTCAAGGCAATGAAGCAGAGAAAACTCCAACACTTATATCAGGCCACACAGAAAGGTGAGGATGAGGGCAATATTTGACTTTATATTCTGTTTTTATTTCTTGCTGAAGGTAGTATTGAGTTTTCATTGTTGAAGTTCCAAGCAAAGAAAGTCAAGGCCAAGAGACAGTCATATATGGGGCGCTTTTTCTATAGAAAATGAGGCAGTATGAACTGTTTTGATGTTACTGACTGTCTTACGATATTTTTGTTGTGATGCAACAGCATGACCGAAGCAAGTTGGGGAGAAAACTGTTTATTTGGCTCACACTTCAACATCACTGTACATGGTTGAAGGAAGTTAGGACAGAAACTCAAACAGGGCAGGAATGCATGGAGGCAGAAATTGATGCTTGCTGGCTTGTTCCTCATGGCTTGTTCAGATTTCTCATAGAATCCAAGACTGCAATCCCAAAGGTGGCCCAACTAACATGTGCTACCCTGCCTCCCCACGCATCAATTACCAATTAAGAAAATACCTTATAGGCTTGCCTACAGCCTGATCTTATAAGGGCGTGTTCTCATTTGAGGGTCCATCGTTTCTAAAGACTCTAGCTTGTGTCAGCTGACGTAAAACTACGCAGCACTATTAACCCCTTATCAACCTGACATACAAGCACATCACTGCTAAGTCAGCAATATGACACTTCCTCCTTTTCCTCCTTTCCCCTTCTCTTGTTCCTCCCTTTAATTTAGAGAGATAAACTACGCTGTGAGGGAAGAAGTCATATAAAATACTTTATGTAATTATTTAGCCACCAAGAGTATTTGTTATTTCAATTTGATAAGGCTCTTCTGTATATTTGTATGTATGTATTTTTGGTCTTTACACTTTGCATACCCCTTATGAGTATAAGATTATAAATAACAGCTGAGCAGTGGACATCTGCAATAAAGTACTTAATTAAATTTAACCTCTCTAGCTTGGGTATGTATATTTGAATTCTTTTCTGTAAAATGCCCACTGATAAAGTGGTGTGTTCGTAATTTTGTTAGAAACTGGCTTTCTGCTAATGTGTTCATGAGAGCATACCCTAAGGCTTTAGGAAAACCATGCAAAAAATACCAAAGATCAACTACAGATAAGGAAACAAAGAATATGAACACCTGGGAAAAACGGCATTAGAACAGACTCAAACACTTATTAAAATACTACCATTAAAAACATATAAACTTCAAAGTCTAACACAGCATACTTGTGCTGTTGGGTATAGCCTGAGTTGACAATTTCACATGCTGGATACATGCTGATGCCCAAGGGAGAGGCATGATCCAGCAGATGCCATAAAGGAAATATCATGCAATTATGAGACTTTTTAAAAACTAATCAATAATGACCTCACAAAGTCTTCCTGGTGATTGGAGGATAAAATAGCTCTTAAGAACTGTGGTTACATAGGCCTAGTTTTCATCTGTGATGTGTGTGTCTGTGTGTGTGTGTGTGTGTGTGTGTGTGTGTGTGTGTACTTTCTTAAAGTTCACTCATGTTTGGCCTAATATATTTGTTAATAACAAAAGACTAACCTTGGAGGAAAGCATAAATTTCCGTTCTGTAACCAAGTGACTCTTTTGTAGAATGACTCTTACACAGAGTATGAATGCAGATTTGAAAGAGATGATAACAATACAGGCATTTATAATGGAGAAACTATTTGTTTGCAGAATATTTATGGGAATTTATAATGAATACATGATAATTACTACCTTCGCATTTTGTTGCCTATTATGAGCAACTCACTGCTTTGGTATCTTATAAATATTTCCTTTTTAAATAAGGAAGCCCTTTGTTACAAAGTCTAAGTCTGACATTGCAAATAAAGCTAATGTCAAAGTTCCATGATTGAGATTTTTATAGAATTGCATAGTTAGTTCTAGTACAAAATCATCTCAATGTGCTATTCTATCATCTAAGTATTATGTATTTATTTTAATGTTTAAAAGTGATCATCAATTTCTACTTATATACATCTAGAAGGCAACATTCTGACAAGTTATCATATGAGTGTGTATACACATATGTATATATTTCATGAATACTTTGAGAACTTTACACATGCATGTGATGTATTTAGATAATGTTCATCTGCACTCTTTCTCCATAACTTCTTTCTGATCTAACTCCACTCTATTACCCCTTCCTAACTTCATGTCCACTGTATTTATAATCCAGTTCCTCCAATTTGTGCTGACCATACACTCTTGAGTGAGAGATCATTAATGACATACTGGCCAGGGGCTTCATCCTAAAGAATACTTACTCTCCAAACCCATGAATTCATCAACTGTTCATAGTTCCTCCTGTGCTTGTGGTGAGTTCCTGAGTCCCTCCTTCCTCCAAGCTCGAGTTCGGCACTGACTTGATCTTGTGTGGATAACCACAGAGGGCAGAGATTCTCCGTTGCCTAGAAGATGCCAGTCTTTCCCATTTTCTCCATCATCTTTCTGCCCACTGGTGTGTGAAGTAGCGGTCCTATTTATGCCTGAGCTCTAGACAGACGTTCGCTCTTTGTATCTTGATCTATTAGGAGTTCTACACTGTACAAAGAAACTTCTCTTAGGAGGTGCATTAATTTATAGGTCTAGAAACACATATTTAGAGGACAGTTTGATACTACATCTATTAATCACAAGAATAGTAGTAATTTACCTGTGGGACATATGAGCTCACCCAACCATGAAGTCTTAGACAGAACTGCAGTATCAGTCATGAATTTCCTCCTGTGTAACAGACCTTACATGTAATCAGAAAGAAGTTGGCTATTCCTATAACATTTATGCCACTATTGCACACATGGACACATCTTGTCATTCATACTAGTCATTATGGAAGTTCACAGGGTTCACAGCTCTGTAAGGCTGTATTGACAAATCTCCCAAGAAGATGGCATAATATCTTCTGCTACAATGAAGGCTAACCATCAACTAAGATCTTTCTTGGCCAATACAAACTTCATCTCTCCTGTTTTATGACCAAATTTGTGTTATTTTCAGCAACAGGTGTTTACTACCAAGTTTTGGCTGGCAACTAAGAACAAAGGTAGTAACCTTTTTAATGGTTATTATCATTTGACAACTTGACTACATTGGGAATTGACTAAAACCCAATGTCTTAGAGTTTTATCGCGGTGAAGAGACACCATGACCACAGCAGTTCTTTTAGAGGACAACATTTAACTGGAACTTTCTTACAATTCAGAGATTTAGTTCATTGCCGTCATGTTGGGAAGTGTGGCTCTGTGCAGGCAGACATGGTGCTGGACAGCAGTTGAGAAGTCGATATCACTATCCACAGGCAGCAAGAAGAGAGAGACACTAGGCCTGTCTTGAGCAAGCGAAACTTCAAAGCCCATCACCAGTGATGTGCTTCTTTTAACAAGACCACACCTACTCCAACAGGGTCACACCACCTATTAATGACACTCTCTAGGAATCTAAGGGACTCAAGACCATTCAAGCAACCATATTCCAATTCCTTGGCCCCATAAGATTATAGCCATCTCATAATACAAAAATGAATTCAGTTCAACTCCAAAAGACCCCATAATCAATCACAATCTCAACACTTTTGAGTCCAAAGTTCAAAGGCTCTTCTGAGATTCATGGGGAATCTATTAACTGAAATGCCTTATAAATTTAAAATCAAGAAGCAAATTAAATATATGGAACATACGATGGCACAGGACAATTGAAATGGGAATGCTTACTTCTAATGCAGACCTTTATGGTGGGAAGAGAAGCCTTTCATTCAGATCTTGTGAATTGAAAAGATCCACCTTTAACATGGACCACGCCTTTTTCTGGCAGCCTAGATGAAGGTCATGGGAGAAGAAAGCTTGTTCTCTTTACCTGCTTCATCTCAAGCAAGTCTGTTCCTTCACAGGTATTGGAGCTTACTTCTTCATGATTCCTGAAGATGCTGAGACATCCACCCTTGTAGACTGAAAAAGTACTGGAATCTTTGACCTTTGAGCCATTTTTGGACTAGCTGGAGCACAACCTTTAAGTCATCTGAACAACTTCCATCTATCTATCTATATCTGTATCTATCATCTATCATCTATCTATCTATCTATCTATCTATCTATCTATCTATCATCTATTATCATCTACTTATATGTATGTGTTATGCATGCATGTATGTATGATTGTATGTATGTATGTATGTATTCATTCTGTAAATTCTGGTTCTCTAGAGAACTGCAATTAATACAGTCTATATTGTTTGGGTGGTCTCCAGAACAGCATTGTCTAACAACTCAAATGATGTACTGGTCTTTTTATTTGGCAACCATGGCTTCTGGTTTATCCATTTAGGATAGCTCCAATTACACACTTTTATATGCATATGAAGTTTATAAAATAGTAGGTATCCTTACAGCTTTTTCCAAACCCTAGTATTTTTTCTCTTATCCCATCCATTTCTCTGCCCTACCCATTCCTACCCTCTTATACATCCCTCCCTATGATTCTGTTTTTAATAATTCAAATGTTCAGCTATTTATAAGATTTAAATAATTATCTTAAAGATTGCTTTCTCTCTACAGTCTTTAATTTTAATTTTACAAGAAGTGTTAAAACACTCCAATAAATCACAAAAAGAAGCAATTATTTGTATTTGTATTACTGAACATGAACCACAGAACAATACATCATGTTCTTTACCCATTAGCTCTTCAATATAGACATATTATGACAATAAAATTCACAATTGAGTAGTCTGACAAATTTACACTAAAGGGTTCTCTCATAGTTAGCCTGTTGGTGAGAAATTTATCAAAATTTAGTTAGGATTTTCAGTTTGCAAGTGAGTATAATTAAGCTTTTCATTGAGAACACTATAGAAAATCTTTCTCGTATGTAGATCCTGGCTAATCACACACACATACATACACACACACACACATGCACACACACACACACACACACATGCACACACACACACATACACACACATTTATGTTTAAATAAATACAGGAATGGGTACAGTTGAAAGGAAACATTGAGAGTAGTAATTTTGAATAACAGGGGAATTTCCCAAGTCTACTGGGCAAAACACTATATTACTAACACACAATTGAAAAATGAAGCCTCATGAATTCTCTTAATATTTCCTTCTTAAAAAAATGTCATATTATCTCTAGTCTAGAATATACAGCCTCAACATCAGCCTGGGCAGAGAAAATGACATAAAAGAAGGTAATGGGGGGTGGTATATGTCTTTTCAACGGTTGTGTGTGTGTGTGTGTGTGTATGTGTTTGTCTTTCTTTTGTTTTGTTAATTAAATTTATTCACTTATTTTTCAACCTGACTGCAGTTTCCCCTCCTCCCTCTCCTTCCATTTTCTCCTACCACCTGCCCTTTATCCCTTTCCCAATCCACTCCTCCTCTAGTTCTGTTCAGAAAGGGAAGACTCCCATGGCGGTCAACAAAGCATATTAAATTGAGGTAGGACTAAACTCTCCCCTCACATTAAGACTTGCCCAGGCAACCCAGTGTGAGGAATAGGTTCTGCAAATCCTGCCAAAGTGTAATGGACGTGCCCTCCTCCCATTGCTATGAGTCCCATAAGTAGACCAAGCTATACAACTGTCACGCATATGTTGAGGGCATAAAGGGTTAGTCCCATTCAGACTCCGTAGCTGTTGGTTCAGTGTTATGAGCTCAGGTCAGTTGTCTCCGTGGGTTCCCTTGTGATCACCTTGACACCAATGGCTCATAGTTTTTGTAAGAATAAATTCTTCTAGATATGCTATGTCTTGAGTAGAAATAAAAAAATTGCATTCTGATCACAGAAAGTTCTATAATAAGTAGTTAGAGTACATGTCTAATTTGGCACTTCTATTTTTTTTTTAATCTGTAAAGACATTGTTGCAGGAAGAGGTGGAAATTATCCACACATATAATTCTTTAACTATCATCATGTAATTTAGTGGAAAGAAATTAACTCAGCTAATTTCAGGTCCGATAAGTTCTTTAAGTCATAGAATTTACTAAGCAGGGCAGATGGCTTAAAAGGCCCAGCTGAGCCTTCCTATATCAGAGACACTCAAGGCAGCACCTGAATGACCGCGTCAAGAGATCACAGGGAAGGGAATGCTCACCCTGCCTTCCATCTTTTGCCTATTTTGAATGATTTTATCAAGAGGGAAGATGTCACTGACTAGGGTAACTTTAGGCTAACCTTTTCACCTTAGAACCACATGGGTTCTTCATGTTTTAGTAGCTCTCTCATCCCAGAGAAGTTTATAACTGTTTACGTTCTTGCTGGAAAGATTATGGGGTTGTCAGTGCTTTTCCCAGAGGGAGAAGATACAGAAAAAGACTTTATTTTAGATAGCCATTTATAGGATATTTTAGAAAAGGGTGGATTTGCAAGACAGCTTGGAACAGTTGATTCAGAATTAAGACAACATGGAAGGCCTTAAATGAAAGCATAATTTTGAAGAACAGCAATGAAGACTCAGCAAAAATATGGGTGTAATCCATGTGTACCATGTCAGGAATTAACAGTAGCAGTGGCTACAAAGCAATAAAGAAGCTTCTTGAGGTGGAAAAAAGCATAGCCGTGTTCTGCTGTGTGTGTGTGTGTGTGTGTGTGTGTGTGTGTGTGTGTGTGTGGGAGAGAGAGAGAGAGAGAGAGAGAGAGAGAGAGAGAGAGAGAGAGAGAGAGAGAGAGGCAGAGATGCAGCACTCGGTTATTTTTATGAGCCTTTTGTTTGTTTAAATTTTGAAAAAAATATACTTCAAAAAAGCATTGGGGAAGACCATAGGAAACCTGCAATTGCTTAAATACTCAAGTATTTCTAAATTGCTGATGGCAGCTGGTCAAGCAGTCTTTTCTTCTAGTTTCTTGTGTAGAAACGCTGCCAGCAATCTCTCGCCAGCAGAGCCACCAGCCTGGATCCTTTCTTTGTCTCAGAAGTTCTGGGGGTGGAAGTGAGGAAGGGGTGCACATCACTTGACAGTGAATCCCATTTATTTTGTGTGGATCTAGCGTATTTTTTCATTCACTTCAAAAAATATGCTCTATATGTTAAGCATCTATTACAGTGCACCAGGCTAGGCATTTTGGAAAAAGAATAAATATGAGAAATAATCTCCACTAATGGATATTTTATACTCTTACACCAGATAGGGCTGTATTGACTTATGGAGGCAAAGACCAAAATGAATGTCTGAATCATGGCTGGCTTCCAATGCAAGCATTGGCTTCCTTAAGGGAAGGAGATTACTTATGTGTTTCACCTTTCTGTTTCAAGAAATATTAGGGTTTTATTTATACTTTGAGAAATGTATTATTGTTCAGTTTTACAAATAATAAAATTAAGTATGAAAAATCAATTTGCCTGAGGTAAGAGAAACAAAAAAAATAAAGTTTTATCTTGTTTTTATCAGGTTTTTGTATTTGACTCTACCAGTTCTTTATAACACACAGCGTGCATTATGTCTGATGCCCATTGTTACACTTTAAATGAGAATCTACTGTTCACCTCTAAAACAAAAAAAAATGAGAGAGAAAGAGAAAGAGAGAGAGAGAGAGAGAGAGAGAGAGAGGGAGAAAGAGAGAGAGCACGCACGCACTGTCAGGTGAAGGAGAAGAACAAAAGCAAGGGGGGAAGGAATAAGGAGTATAAAACATAGAAGAGAATTTAGAATAAGGAGAAATACTAAGATAAGAAAAAAGATGCAAGAAATACAACAAAAGAGAGGAGAGATAAACTCTCAGAGACTAAAAAATAACATTTATTCCAGCATGTATGTATGCATGTATATATGCATGTATGTATGTGTTTCTGTATGTATGCATGCACATATGGCATGTATGTATTTGTGTATGTATGCATTTTATGTATGTATTACTCAATAAATTACTTTGTTTACTTACTTATTTACAGGGTCTGGCTACGTAGTCTAGATTATCAGTAATTTTGAGTTTTCTATCCTCTGACCTATACCCATTTCAAGAATACTTAGGGTCGACCAGTAAGCTACTCAGTAAGGATACTGTGAATTGATCGACACTATTTTAAAGAGTTCCTTTGCCAGCATCCTCAAGGAGGAGAAATACATACATACACATATATATATATATATATATATATATATATATATATATATATATAAAACTTCTTTAAGGGTGTGTGAAATTAATATCCTAAAAATTCATGCTTTGAAAATTAAGACAAATAAAACAGCTTAAAAAGAAAAGAGAGCCAATAATAAAAAGAAGAAATTTTTCTTATGAATTTTAAATGTATCTAGAGAAGAATAATTTTGACAGTGCTATAGGTTGAGCACTACAGACTGGGAGACGTTTATCCATCATGCCCTGGCAGGCCATGAAGGAAGGCTTAGAAGGATGACTCTTTGATCTTCTCTAGTTCTGTCTTGGAGTTGCAAAAGATCAGGTTTAGGGCATAGTCTTGAAAGATGCAATCCTAAACTGAATAATCCTAAATATTGCTATCCCAAATATCAGCACCAACAAATGTCACAGTTTTAAAGTATAAAATTCTAAGATATCAAAAATACCAAAATATATCTCTAGAAATAATAAGAAGTCTTAGAACTTTGTTTGAACATGCTTAAATTTCATTTTCTTTTTCTTTTCCTATTTTTATTATATCAATCTGTGAATACCATCTTGAACATGTTGATCTACTGTGTATTCAGTTTTCACATCACTTCTAACAGCAGGGATACAGGGGTATTAATAACTTTCAGAGCTCTGATTTGGTTCTGCGAATTGAATTTCACAATGTTTGTTACCGCAACAATGTCTTTGGTTGACAAATATTGTACATATTCAAAATACTTTTACAGTGTCCAGTAACAGACAGTAACTGAAACATAGACACTGAAAGGAACATTTGACATAGATAATATACCACAAGTATAAATTATGCATAAGGGGGAAGATGTGGTCCTAAAGAGCTGGCAGCTAAACTTGAAATTTGAGTCATTAATGAGAAATAATTGCCTCCTGTTTTCTCAGGCCATAGTTTTAAATATATTCATATTCATTTACTGTGTGGCATTTTTCTTTCTGTCATTCTTCCATGAGGTGTCTGTTTCCTGTTGGATTTTTCATGCCTCTGTGTCATAAGGCATACAGAAGTCCATTTTGTATGCACCTAACTCACACAGACCATATATTTAGAGAAGGCAATAACTGGGGTCAAGCAGCACCATGAGGGGTCTCTTAATCCTACTCTGTAATAGTTGCTTTCACACCAGTAGATCCTCCAGGCAAGTGTGGCTTGAGTTACTCTAGCATCTAGGACATTGTCAACTGGACAGAACATCAAAGCTGACTGAAGTTTTGTTGCTTCTGTATCATGGGACTAACCCATTATTATAATTTAGGAGTCTATCCTTCCTATATAATATTTTTCCCTAACGATTTCAGTTAGGAACATAGTCTTTGGTACGCGATGTTGAGGCTGGGATTTTAAGTTAAGGGATTTTGATCTTTATGTGTTTTCACACCAGAGACCACAAATGTCTTTCGGAAAAGTGATAAGCACTGTAAAAACGTTAGTGAGAAAGTTGTTGTAGGTCAATTTAGAAGGTGGAATTAGAAACCTTCACTTGAGTGTATTTTTCATTTTACATCAGATAATTCAGTAAAACAGCATAATCTCTCTGATCTTCTAATTCCTGGCCAATAACATGATCAGCACTATATCAGTATGCTGTATCACTTCCTGCTTTTGCTTCCCAACGATCTACATCTGTTGAGAGGATCTACCTTTGTCTTTCTACTCCCTATTGCTTTAGTTATAATAGACTTTCAAACAGTAAGTACTGCCAGCTTATTCTATTTTGGCTATAGACTAGATACTGTCTAGCAGTGCAGGGATATCCACTAGTTATTATTGGCTTTGTTGATAAAGATTTTTCTCCTGTTCAATTGTTATTCTGAATAACATACTCAGAGTATGCTGGGAGAGTGTCCAACATAGCTCCTGCCGGAGACAATGGAAATCCCTGTTCTTTGGTGTGAAACCAAAGCAGGAAGAAACTAACTTGGAGATGGAACTAATTAATACAAATCTTGTTGATGAAAATGTATAGGAACAGCATACCTCTCCTAGGATCTCGGTAGCACAGCAAAATCTCAGCCCTGTTCCCACCCCTAGAGATGCTTAGTCAGAATCTACACTTAAAACCCTCAAGCCAACTGATTCCCGTTCTGGGTGAATTTGAGAAGCCCTGTGCTCAAATCCTTGTCACATTCAAAGAAGCAGCCTACAGGCTCCCAACTTCAAGGAATGTCTTTTGAAAACAAAATTTAGTGTAGAGAGAAGCAAATGTTTAAAATCACGCACTCTGCACAAGGACTGAGGTACGTATGCTGCCTCATCTTTGACTTTACATGTGCCGTAGTTTTCCAAAGCCAGTGTTTGTGGGAATCCAGCAGAAGTCTTCCCAAGCCGTTTCTTAACCCACCCACTGCTTTCTAATGAATACTCCTTATTTACTGTACCTGAAAGTTTCCAAAGAAATTCAAAACAAACATATCTAATTTCAAATTCATTATTTATTCCTATCCTCCTCTACTGAAGTTGACCTATTTTAGTCAAATCAGTTATCAAATGGTTTATAGTTAATGTCTACTATTTCAGCATTGGAACTTGTTTAATATAAGGGACTGCCTTTTGTTAGTATGATGAATGCCTTCTCTCTCTTATATATCAAAAGAGTAAATGGTTTTTTATAATAATGGTCTCAACATGATTTTCTCAGCTCATCCATATATCAATCAAAACTATGTTGTAATATTTTTTTTGTTTTAAAGGGAACTATCATACTTCTTTTAGATCTTGCAATCAGTAACTTCACAAACTGTTCTCCCTGAGGAGGAGACCATGCATCCAGGGTTTTCATGTAGTATTAAAATGGTGCAAGATTCTCTTTTATTTACAGAACTTGGTAGGCACATGGTGAAATGTTACTTTTTATTCATGCCACAATAAGTCAAAAGGCCCTCCATAATTATATTTTTTGAACAAGGAGAAATCTTACAATGAGACAAAGGAGAAGCCGCTAAAATAGGATTCTTTTGGGACTTAGTAAATCAAGTTAAATTATTATTGGTAGTGATTACAATTATCCTTTGTCCATTTCCATTAGCTTGTTAGCGATAGGATGGAACAGAATTAGGATATTGGATTAGGCGGTGTCTCAGTAAAGCATAAGTTGAAGGTCTTTCTCAGATCATTGCTACCTCCTGGATGCTATGCAGGTAAGCTTCATTTCCTAGAGTAGTAAGAAGTTAAGTGTTCAGTACTTGAGCAGGGCTTGCTATTAATCAGAGTGAAAACATCTTTAGACTGCGGGGGTTAAAAAAATGTGGTATTCCTTTAACTATACCTTAACGCCTAATGGTTTGTGCTTCCTGACTAGGAGAGTGTTATAAACAGAAGGATATTACACTTCAACTGTTCTAGGATTGAAGTCCTAGATGAAATTCTCTGTAACTACATTAAGTAATAAAATTTAATGAACCTCATTTAATTCTGTATTTTAACTTGTAAAACTGAAATTACAAAATTTCAGAGCTCCTACAAAAATTAAAATGAAGTACACATGAAAGAGGCAGTGTGTGTGTGTGTGTATGTGTGTGTCTGTGTGTGTTAGCTATCCAATCTCCCATCATAGTAAATGTGAATATGGGCTCAGAATTGATCCAGTGTAAGAGACTATCAGCACACAATAGAAACTGATGTTGTGAATCCTCTCAGTCACCATGGGCAAATGTATGTGGTTGTAACTAGTTTATGGTGTTAGACGCATGACCCTCTAAGAACTAGGTTTGAAATCCTATGCATTATGATTTAGATTACTAGTGGCTCCCCTGAGGAATAATGCAGATGCTCAAAGAGGAAGGAAGAGCCTGAAACCTAACAAAGGTACATATAAAATTGGAGCAAAACTTCCAAAGTGGTAGTGACTATGTGACTATGAGGGAATGAGACTGGACATCATTTACTGAAAAAAACTCCAGGAGCCCTGTAGTGCATACTGGGTATACATACTCTGCAAAGCATTTCAAAGTCAACAAAATAGATGTCATTGACCTTTCCCTACTATAACGCTTGATGTTCAGATAGTTTACAGAATTTGCTTAGGGATAAACTATCCTTCACCAGAAGAGAAGACGCAAGAGTAAAGATACCCTCTGACTCCACAGACAGCAGACACAATAGGCTTACACTGTATGACATTAGGAGAAGTTAACAAAAAAAATATTCAGATGAGAAAATAGTTAAAGTTCAGTGATAAACAGAAAACAATGAACCCTTACAGCAACATTCCCAAAGTTATTTTGAGAGACTTTACTTGACTAGAACAGCTAGCATACAAATTCAAGGCTCTCTAAACAGAGAGCACCATGTAAATATAAAGTGACAAAAAATAATCTTGTTTACTGTGATTTACACTTAATCATCCTTAACCAAGATTGGAAATATCGACCAAGTTTCTGAAACCTTGGTAGAACCTATCAATTACTCAGTTGCTGTGTTACACCCATCTAATTCTGTCCCACATTGAGCCCATCTGTTATCTAGTGGTTGTTCAAAAACTCTAAATGGGGTTGTCTCTAACAGGTTCCTCCACTTAGAGCTCAGGGCAAACTACAGGAAGGGAAGGAGAAAGAATGTGAAGAGCCAGAGGGGATGTAGGATGAAGGAAGGACGCTTAAAAGAAATCCCACACTTGCTCAGAATTG
This sequence comes from Microtus obscurus, assembly GCA_963919715.1. Classification (NCBI taxonomy): domain Eukaryota; kingdom Metazoa; phylum Chordata; class Mammalia; order Rodentia; family Cricetidae; genus Microtus; species Microtus obscurus. The sequence goes on from CAWTZC010002521.1 coordinate 26,641,569, forward strand.
AGTATAAGAGTGGGTTATTTATTTAGGAATAGATTCAGAGATCACAATCCTCTGCAGGAATGGGGAATAGCAACCAAATCCTGCAGCTGGCAAAGAGGCCAGATGCGGACTTTACATCAGCAAATGGGCGGGTAACTTAAAGGCTATTGGAGGTAGGAATTTCTACAGCACCAGGGACAGCAGAAGAACATGGCCTTCTGAATCAACTGAGCAAGTCTCATATGAACTCACAAGGAGTAAAGCAACAGCAAAAAGACCTACTTGGGCCTGCTCCAGGACCTTTGCATAGATATGCGTCTATTATTGCTTTTAGCTTAGTAGTTCTATAGGAATACTACATGTTGGAATAAGTGGGTCTTTGATTCTTGTACCTGTTTTTGAGGCTCTTTTCTTTCTGTTGGGGTTGCTTGTCCAGCCTCAATGTGACTGCCTTTATTTTGTCTTATATTTTATTTTGTCATGGTCGGTTGTTATCTCTCAGAAGCCCATTCTGTTTTAAGGGAAGACAGAAAAAGACTGGATTGAAGAGGAGGTGGGTGGCGAGGGACGGAGAGGAGCAGGGGGAGAGCAAACCAGAATCAACATATTGTAGGAGAAAATAATCTATTTTCAATAAATGAAAAAAAAAAACTTGACAACCTTGTACTGTGACTTTGTTACCCCGTTTAAAATGTTCACCACATTCAAACCAAATGGGTGACAAATGGGCATGTTAAAAAGGATTTTAAGACACGTGTGGGTGCATATTCAGACAAAATAGCAATCTGACCACAAAAGACTTTCACAACCTATTTTTTTTTTTTAATTCTCCTTGCTGTCTTTTTTCTGTCTTTTCAACCAAGGTAACGGAAACGTTTGTCAAAAACAAACATGCACATAAACTTTAAGCACATCCTGTTTGCTCTCTCCGTGCACACATTACAGACACACTTGGAGAAAATACAACATTTTCTCCAGAAGGTGACTGTCCTCTGAAGTGCCAGTGCCATCTCCCTCTTGATAAGCTCCACGAAGCTGCTGTCACCAATGGACACCAGCTCTCATACGTCCGAACTGGTTGCCAGTCTGCTTTTCTTTTTCCTTTGTAATGAAGAGCCATGGTACTATGAGGATGGAGCTGTCAAGACCCATCCACAAACCCTGGCCCAGTAATCAAGCAGGCAGCTCCTGGGTGGCTGCAGGGAGGAGGGTCTGAAGCCATCACAGACGGCACAGCTTAATGTGATCGCTTTGAGGAGACTTGAAAAGGAGTTCAAAAGCAACAGAATGTATTAACCAGCCAGGGCTTTCGTCTGCTGGAGTTTGATGTTATCCTCCGTATCCAGCTCCTGTCCATTAGCGTAATGAGAGCAAATCAAATTAATTATTTAATAAAAAAGATTTTCTTTTTAATGAAATCCATTGCTGATCAAATTAGATAATGGATGCATGTCAGTTTGAACAGCATAATGCACGGCCCCTCTCTCACTCGTTTTAAGCATTAGGCTGAGCTTTGCTCAGAGGTTGGACAAATGCCTCCTGACAGTGTCCATCAGCATGTAGGCTGTTCTCTGATGGCAACCTTGTAGCTTTGCCAAAGACCTGGTGTAAGAATTAGCTGCCAGTGACCATGGACTGATGCACCAGATATCAGATCCCTCTGTAGTGAAAATCCCAGGAGAAGAGAGAGAGCCTGGCACTGCTAAGCAACCTAGTAGGACCGCAATCTTTGACAGGTCATTTCTTTCTCTTGATATCACATCTCTCATCCATATGGTCATCTGAATATCTACTCCACACATTTGTATAATAATCTTCAAAGAAGCTTCGTATATAACAAATATTCAGTCTATATATTTAAGTTTGCTTTTCTGTCGTTGCGATAGATATCACAAACAAAAGCAATTTAGAATTTGACATGCTTTAAGTTATCAGTTCATCACCGAGCCAAGCCAAGGCAGGTGTTCAAGAGGAAGGGAGGCAGAAACCATGGTGAAGATTGCTTACAGGTTTCCTTATAGGTTCACATTCTTCTATAGCCTAGGGCCAACCTGCCCACCCACAACACGTCCCACAGTGGACTTGACTCCCTACATCAATTAGTAACCAAAAAGATGCCTGACACATATGTCAACGGCCAAGATGAGGGGCAACTCTTCAATTGAGTTTTCCTCTTCTCAGGTGAGTAAAGTTGAGAAAAATGATTAGCCATCACAACATGCAGTTTTGTCTCTTCTTCCCTGCACACTAATCTGTCGTATCCAGGTTCTAAGTTTAGAGATCATTCTGAGAGGTGAAAGACATAGTGCAAGTTATGGTTAGGAAGGATTAGGCACTTTCAGTTTTAACCAGACAAAATAGTGCCCTTGCTGCAGCTGCCCCAATTTCAAGGTCATAAGATCCTTACACAAAGATTCCTCTCTGTCCCAAAAATTCTTCACAGGGGAGACATTGTTTATGGCTCCCCACTTCTCATGTGGTCCCAACGATAAGTCAAAGTACTACAAATCTAAAGTTCAAATGAGTTTATTGGGATTACAAATAGGGCATGGGTAAGGGACTAGTATCCATACATGGATACCCCAAAGCAAACACTTGGAATGTCTTCACCCACCATGGATAATAGCCACCACCAAGTTGCATAGGTTTAAACCACTTCCCTTAGTTTTTTCTCAGACTATGTACTCTAACTTCTCCCCAAGACCTCAAAAGCATGTGCAATTCAGATGGAATTGGATAAGAATGTCTAGAGGGGTGCGAGTCCAGTGAACTTCCCTTCTACTTACTACTTCTTCTAGGAGGGAATGCCAACATCCCAGGGACCCCATTTCCATGGACTATAAAAAGTAGGCCTATCTGATTTCACGATGATGGTGAGAGTTTGCCTTTGAAGGTATTGCCTTACAATGCTACCACACAAATGTCAAGAAAAACATGGTATATTCAGGCAGGACCTACTAAGCCAGCACCATTTTACTGCCCATGCCTATGAAATACCTATGGCTCTGGACCTTTATTTCTTCTGAATATATTTTAAACAAGTTTAAGAATTCCATCAATGAACGTGATTTCTTCTTTAGCATCCTGCGTGCACTAAGCTTTTGTAAGAAGTATTCAAATAGGAAATATGGGACTTATAAATATGGAATCGTGCTCTTTATATTTAAGCCATGGTTTTATTCTTAACCTTTTAATACCAGCCGTAAGTCATTTGAGAGAAGGATGGGTTTGATTGCAATTTCACTATTTATCTACTGAGATTATGGACAAGATCTTCCATGAATATTGGAATATCAATATTTTCATATTAAATCAGCCATCACAGTCTAAAGGTTAAATATTTTAATTGATCTTCAGCAAAATGACAGGATAATAGTTAAGTTCTTTTCTTAAATAGGCTACTTACATCTTTCTTGCAATATGAGCTTCCTCATATTGCACACTCCCAGGCAGCCTTTTCTGACACACAGGATATGATAATTACCTCCATAATATGCTAATTAGCAATTGAATTAGTGACTGGACTAGCTCTCTTCCTTTTAAAAAGAGATCAGCTCTTTCTCTTTGCACAAATAAGTCATTGCCTAAAAGGACAATTATATGACATTTAAAGGGACATAGCCTTTATTAGAAGACTGTTTGAGATAGAGAAAAATTAGTTGACGAAATTCAACATTCTTCCATGATTAAAAGATGTTGGCAAAGGGAAGAATTCACGATGCAATAAAGGCCACAGAAGACAAAAGCACAGCTAACACCAATGGAAGGAAATTGAGAGTTTTTCATGTGAGCAGTGAAGGAGGACAATGATACACATGAACACTGCTTCTCAGGGACGTGGTCCTCTTGAGCCTGCACAGAGTACTCACCCACAGAGAACAAACATACTCTCATCTGAAAGGAACAAGTGGAATTTTCAGATGATATTCACATGTCCAGAGCTAGAGAGATTGAGATGCATAAATATCTATATGGAGGGAAGGGGGCTCGTTAGTATGCTGTACAAAACTTAACTCCACCTACTGAATTGAGTTTTCAAACGAGCATCCTGTACCAAACATGGGTACAGGGTACCTGCCTTAGACAGGAATTTCCGAGGATGGCAATTCTAGCAGACCATTCTGATGACGAGTAGCATATTGAGAATATCTTTAGAGAGCACACCATCATCTATTTATAGAGGAAGAAAGAGACAGCTATGTTATTATTGACCTTGACTAGGACTTCGAAACTACTACAGACAACAAGATGGGTCTTATGTTCCTCTGCAAGGGACATTAATAGAAGTACTAAGTACTGCTCAGAAGCTGCATCTGACAAAGAAGGAACATTGGGCAAACTGCACATTGTATTTTCTAGTGGACAGCAGAGAGAACTGGATTTACTGAACAACTGTCAATAGTAAGATATGTGTAATAAAAGCAATGTCCTCGATAGGTTCTATTTAGGAATATACATATATGTGTATAGACAATCAGTGAAAAGGGAGGCTATGAATTTGAAGGAGAAGAGAGGGGTATATGAGAGGTTTTGGAGTAAAGGAAAGAAAAGCATTGGCATTATATTATCTTGAAAGAAATTTAAAAACCAATGCAAGTTATATATGAAATCAAGGTCATATTTGGGTCATTTGACAAAATTGGAAAAAAGACAGTGGAGTAAGTAATTTAAATTATTGTCTGGGTATTACATTTCTGAAGTTTCCAGTTGTCTTTTAATTATGTTATGACAATTTTCCTGCTCCTAGGAAGTATGCATTGATGTTATGAGGTTTGAAGCACTCTTACTTATTATAGCTTATCCTTAAATATCAAGAAAGGATGTAGAACATCTATAAATATTATGAAATGATAATAATAGGTAAACCTGGGTAAAGGGTAGTAATTGTTCTTTTTCTGTACTTTCTTCCTCAAATGCATTTCCTACACTGAAATAATATGTGGACAATGTTTCAGAATCTTCTCTGCAACACAATGAGAAATAATTTAAAACGTGAACTATTTGGATGGAACTGCTTAGAGAAGGGTAAAGTAGGGGAAGGATGAACAGGTCAGACTTCCTAGTTCATTCACTGTATCCCTCGAAAGCTGTGTGTGTATGTCTCTCTGTCTCTGTCTCTATCTCTCTATCCGTCTCTCTCTCTTATATGTGTATGTGTCTCTTTCTCTTGTCTGTCTCTGTCTAAGTCTCTCTTTCCCCCCCTCCCTTCATGTGTATACAGGAAAGTATACATACTTACCCATATAAGTATGAAGCTATGAAGGCAGAGAACAAACTCAACTATCCTTCATCAGGTGATTTCTGCCTTGTTTTATGAAACAAGCTCTCTCATTGGCCTGAATTTTGCTAAGTAGCCTGCTTGGCCACCTCTCCCAAGATATATGTCTGACACCATCTCCTCAGTACCTTGATTGCAAACACATGTTATCATCTCTTATAAATAAATATGGGTTCTGAGTAATTGAAATCAGGTTTCAAGTTTATAAGACAGATTACTGACTGAGCTAGTAAATCAGCACACTAATTATTTAAACACTTTAAACATTTTCTTTCTTATTTTCTATGTAGGAGTGGTTGTCTTTTGTGTCTACATATGTATTAACTGAATCACACTCACACAGTGCCCAGAAATGCTCTTAACCTCTGGGCCATCTCCTCAGCTCATGAACTTCATCTCACAATATTGTTTAATTCTGTTGTGCAATACTGAATATTAAAGCTAGAAGCCACCTTAGTTGATTCAAAATAAAAAGATTCCGAGAACATCTCTCCCTGTTTTGAGAGTTGAACTCTTGCTCTTCCATCATAAGTTGTACTCTTTCTATGTCATTGGGTATTTTTGCCCATCAAAAAACCTGGAAGATGCAAGGCTTGTGTCTTTCTGAGTCCCAACCGTGATCTGAGATCTACAAAACAGACATTTGATGTTGGAGGAAATGAGAGCTAGAGTCACAGGATCTGATGAACTTGAATCAGACTCTTCTACCTTTATAAATCTAAATATTATAAGTACTGCATTAAACAATGCATAATGAAATAAATGACTATCACCTGATTGCTTTTAGTATATACTCAAACTGAATTGTTTAGTAAGATAGGCCAAGAAGGGTCCTTTAATTTTCTTTTATTGCTCCTATTTTGGGGATACCAAAAAGAGTTGTTATAAATCATTCAGGTATGAAACAAATGACTGAACTAAACTTGTGAAATTACTTCAATTTAAAAAGTAGCAAAGCCTGTGTGTTCCTGCAGAGGCAATAGTCTGTAATAAGAACTGCTCTGAGGTTTAGCGGTTAGCATTCAGGTCCTCAACCAGGAAATACAGATGGAATTGCTCATGAGCCTCATCTCAATATGCTGCCCAACTTTGTTGTGTGATACAGAACACCAATGCTAGGAGCCACCTTAGCTGAATGGAGGGAGAGATTGGAATTTTCAAAGATTAGTTTGTGAACTTGAATAGCCACTCAATATTCTGTTTCTTTTTTCCTAGAACTGTCTGTTTCGCCACTCCGACTGGATGGCAATACTGATATTGCATTTCTCTAAGATATTAGGAAATGTTAAAAAGAGAAAAGAGAAGGGTGAGGATTTAGCTCAGCAGGGGATGACTTCCCTGGCATGTATAAAGTCAAAGGTTAGATTGCCAGTACCAGAAAAAAAAAAAAAACAGACAAAATAAGCAAACAAACAAAAACCTCCTACTCAAAAATACTGGGTGTTTTGAGCTGTGGTTAATAAGGATGCTCCCAGAAGTTCTTTTATTCTTCACTAACATTTTGCCTGTGACGGTTCAGTGTGAGCTTGTTCGAGAAGCATTCTGCCAATGCAAAACTACTCCGCACCAGACACCAGGCAGCTGTTACCTGGTTCCACTGCACCTGCCCTGTGTCTGTCTCTGTACCAAGGGTCCCGTAATTAACAGAAAACAGTTTCATTAAGAATTCCAGATGAGCTTAAAAAACAATCATATAAATAGGTCATTGTAATATGATTTGATTGGTATAACTAGGAAAAGAGCCCTTGGAAATGTTATAAAACTTCACAAATGACAAAACTGGAATCCTAAATGCACAGCAGAACACTGCAGTGGACAATTCATAGCAAACGATGAACTGTCACTTATGACTTGATAATCAGGGCTTTGGGTGACACAAGAATTTCCAACTGTCAAGAGGCAATTTGGAAATACCATAATTGAGGGTCGTGTACACTCGTGAAAATAGGGGTAGGGTAATAACGAAGAGGTGTGGAAATTCCTATCATAGGTCATCCCAGAAGAATATCAGTTCACATCAGAAAATGAGCACACAGAAAAAAAAAATTGAGGATGAAATGTGCTCTCTGTAGGATAAGCCTACTTCAGTGAGCACTTTCTCAGCTCCTATCTGGATAGTTGAGGGCCCATGTTGGGCATCATAAGTAGTGAGTCTTTCTCTGTCCCATCAGCTAGCTCTTACATTATGATGCAGAGACTTATGAATTATGAAAACATGGCCAATAGCGTAGGCCTGTTTATAGTTATTTTTATAACTTAAATTAACCCATATCCTTTTATCTACATTCTTTTATATAACTCAGTTACCTTTACTTTGTAATGACCATGTTGCTTGCTCTGTATGTCCTGGCATGTAATGACTAGATACTCAGAAACACTTAGTTTATCTATTAACATCAAAAGCAGTTCTGATGTTTATACTCCAGCTTCTTCCACTGTAGTTTTTAATTATAAAACACAGGGCCATTTTATTTTTTTGCTTACAATATATCACTATAAACATAAATTTCACCTCCTAAAATTTATCTTTAAATATTATGAAATTGCCAATTTTTAAAAAATAGTTCTTAGATACTGAAAAGAGGGTACGAAAAGCAAATAGTCTCATCACTTCAGGTTTGTATTAGATGAGCAAAATCCATGTACTTGTTAAAGCACTGAAGCAATAGTTTTGGTAAATGAAAAGGAAGGCAAAAATTATTTTGTACTGGTACTGATATTTTACACTTTTTAAAGCTAAACTCCGTAAAGGAGTACTTTTCTCTTACAAAATTTGTAATGTCAACATAATTCTGAATATTGTATGATATTCATTCCCCAGAAATTTAAATTTTTTTTCAGATTTTTTTTCAAATCTGCAATCTAGTTTAAGGTCAGAAACTTTTTAGCTTTTGAATTAATTCCGGTCATTAGAATGGTGACTGGGATTTATCATTTTAAAACTCATGTAGAACAACTTTCATAGGGTGGGCAATGTACCAGGCATTGAAGGGTGCAGGATGGATTAGACTCTGTCCATGACTTTGAGAGGCTCATCAGTCAGAATAAACTATAGACCCACATAACTGCAATAAAAGGAGGTGGATGCCAAATTGCAAGAAGTTTTGTAGGACATATTATGGGAGAATAAGCACAAAATAACTGTGAATTAAGGAATGGATAGAATATAGATTAACCCAGGTTTTGGAGAAAAGGAATTCATTCTTGGTATTTAGGACCATTTTTATGAACTGATTTGAACAAGAGAGAAACACAGCCATATCCAGTCCTTGTTCTCAAAGCCATAATTCTCTCTTTTGTGGAAGTTTAGCTCCAGAGCTGAGATAAAAAAAAAAAAAGTTGGCATGCTACATTTTAAAGCCCACCTTAGGATATATTCATATTCTTGTTAAATAAAAAATAGTTTAGTAGAATAATAAAATATTTTCTATAAAAATATCATTCCACCAGAAAGCATACTAAATAATTGGCTAAGCATTTCAATTCTTTAAGAAAAATTTTTCTGTTCAGATTTTATAATATACAGGTGAATATTAAAGCAATAACAATTATGGTCACTTAGTAGTGTTTTTTTCTGCTATTTTCTAGGCAAGGCAATTTATTTTCAAATGCATTCACTGCAAATGGAGAGCTATTATTATGGTAATGGACTAAATGCAAAACAAATGTGGTCCCGACACATGGAAAACATTCCCACAATACTACCTGGCAAAGATTTGCACTTGCACAGATATTAAAATGATATTCTCCTTTACCAGTATGCCCAGTCATTACTCCACAGAGGGCTTCCCATGTGTTCACATTGTACTTGTTACAAAGATTGAAATATCTGCTTCCTGCCTCTTGGATTCTATGTGTAGGATTAAAGCATAAGCCTTCTACAATGGGAGAATTGTTAACTTGAGATCTACATGCTATTGTTTTGTATTAGCCTAATAATGTCAGAGAAGATCTCAGAGGATATGAGAACCCAAGACCGATGGGATGAATGGAATTTTCCAGACTCATATGTAACGTGGGAGTATTGTATGTAACAGGATGGACGCTTACATAGAAGCATAGAGGCTAGCAAAAGCTGAGAGAGGATCAATGGAGGAAGCCTCAGAGAACTCGTTCTGAAAGTGAGTGTGAGGGAAGATGGGAGACGCTTCCAAATTCTGACTCTAGGAAGACGGAGCTGGAAGTGATGTTTGTTTTCAGACAGATGCTTCTTTGAAATGACCATTGTCCAGAGCCATATCGCAATCATATCTTCAGTCTGAAACCGTCTTGTCAATCATTCACCGTTTGTACTGTACAAACATAACCTTGCCCAGCTAACTGTTCTCTGTTCCTTCACACTGTATTTTGAGGCATAGGTGGCTTTTTATCTGAATAATCCCCACGGAGCATTAATGAACATAGAATACTGATGAGCTGAATAAAAACTCGATTGCTGCTCTAACACCAATGATGGCTCTAGAGAATCTCAGTTATATTATACTAGGAGAATGACGACATCTCTTGATCAACATTTTAAGTATAAAATTGCCGAACTTCAATGGATACTGTCAAGATTAAATAGGATAGCTTACAGAAATGTGTTGGTACAAGGGCTTTCCCTCCGAAGCATGCTTAATAAACATTGTAGATCGCATCTTTTCTTCTTTTCTTTTTATCTAATGCACAAATCTCAATACCCTCAAACATGAGGCATAAGGAAGCAATCAACTGTAGCCAGGTTCATTCTGTAATTCTGCATCTTTGGCATGCTTCAGAGACTGGAATTGCACTCTCAAAATTTCATTGTTATTCAACCTGCAAAAATAATCTGAATTCACTATCAGCAACTAAAGTGATATACTAAATATACATATATTACATATAGTCTTCTTTTTTAATTGAAATAGAACAAAAAATGTTCTGATTATGGTCCCCTGCCTTTCAGAATGCCTTCTAGATCCTCCCAATATCCACACTCCACCCAAATCTACACCCTTTCTTGATATCTCTTAAAAGCATTAAAAAAAGAAAGCAAGCAAAGAATATAAAATAAAAACAAACTGACCTGAAAAGGACAAAGCACAGGTCTGGGCTGCTGCAGTCCTAGTACTGATTTTTTTTTCTGGTTTACCTCTTCTCTCATCAGAGTTCTGTTGCTTAACAGTTTCCTCCCAGGTTCAAACATTCCATCTAGCAAGGAATCTCATTAAACTTGATATTGAATAACTCAAAATAATTTCCAGAAGCTCATGAAACTAACCAGATTCTCTAGGCCCCACATACTGCCCATATATACACAGTAAAGTTAGCAGAGGATCATTCTCAAAAAAGACTACTTTCCTAGAGCTAGAGACCTGGAAGAGGTTTAGACCAGCTGAGTCGTCTGTTGAGATGCCTGCAGGCTATATGCAGTGTGTTCCAGCTTCCCAGTTGAGCCTTCGTGACACAGCAATTCTGGGTCATTTCTGCCTCTGTGAGAAACCCCTCACCCATATCCTGTAAGTAACCTCAATAAAGCTCATTGGTTCATCAAGTTGGCCTCTTATTGTATCTGTACCTAGGCTTCTTATCTGGGGAGAGTAGACATGTGTGTTGCTTCTCTCAAAGAAAAATCCTTTCCCACAAATGTCCCCCAGTAATAATTTCTTTGTTTTCTCCTTGATTTTCATGGTGGCTTATTCTCATGGTCTACTCCCTAATTTTGAAAAACTTAGAAGCTTTACTCTGTCTCTTATGGCACAGTAACAAAGTAACAATTTATCATAGTAACAATTGTTTCTGTTACTTTCTCCGGTTCTAATTCTACACTAACATGTTAGGACTTCATTCTAGCCCCTAAGCAGTTACTAGCAAAGAACCCTGACCTTTCTGTGAGAAATAGCACCTACCCAGCTTCCGCCTGGATATCTCTACTTTATTCTACCACATTTCTAAACCGCAGTGGCTGATCCCCTTTGGACAGTCATTTTCCAACCTGGACCTTTGTTCATGTCCATAAGAAATGCTATCATCTTTGCTAATATTTATTGGATCTTCTGGTTTGAACATTTCAAGAAGAATCATTATTCAATAACCGCCAGTGTTTTAACTTCACAGTGCATGAAGACTACTGCATGCTCAACAAACAAATCATCGCCATCATCGTGTGGTTGTGCAATTGTATAATCCTAGCAAAAGAAACTTAAGTGGAAGGGTCACCATTAGCCCAAGACTAGCCTTGGTTACATATACGGTTCCTGGCTAGTTTGGGCTACAGAATGAAGGTTTCAAAACAGACATAAGACAAAGTACTAACAGAAAACAAAACAAAACTGCTGTAGCCTATATCTAGTCTCATCACCTTTCTCTTAGAAAATTCAATCATTTCATTTCTCATCGTGCTGGCCTTCAAATGTCTTCTCTAACTCACCCTAAAACCCACGGTAGCACGCACTCGGTATAAAGCTCAGATCTTTTCCCGGGATTCTCCATTCAGCACACGTTTAATTGTTCCCATTATTAAGAAAGGAAATACCCACGGCATTTCAGCCCTGCAGTTTAATCTCTGAAATATCCCAGGTCAGTGCCGTAAGAACTGGAGATTATTCATCTTGCTTCCCTTCCGTCTTTTATCCTTCACATATTTTAGGAAGACAGAACTCATTTTCACCGCCACGTGATCTCCAGACTGCTGCCTTGTCTTCTGTTTTCTCCTCTAACGCCATCATTTCCGGCCTGTCAAAGCCCTGTCATTTACCACAGCTCAGATTCTACCTCATGGCTCAAGGTTCGTCTGTTGCCTTGAGTGATATTTTCCAATATTTGAGATGGAAAACAAATTCTTTTTTCATAACTCTGAAAAGAGTGTTTGCTTCATATGTCTGGGTTATACTCATGCACAGAAGTAATTTAGAGTGATGGTTTCATTCACTCTGTTATTTTAGGCTCTACATTATCATCAACATTAGAGCAGGGCCGTTGACTTTAGGTGTAAGATTAGCGAGAAGGTTTATTACTTCAAATTAGACCTTCTGATGAGATTCAAATGTTCCCATATAATTATTGCCAGCAAGAAATGATCCACCTCCATACATTTAATTGCAGTCTCTCTCTTTTTTTTTTTTAAGGGGAAGGGGTGGAAGGGAAGAGTTACGATATTGATTCATTGAACTGAGTCAGGTAAATAACATTTAGTGCTGGAGGCTTTAAAGGTTCATCCGTTTCTATTTATTCCTGTAACTTAAAGAGCTCAATTAAATATAATGGGTTAAAGTATTAAAAATCTGATTATCAGTACTTACTGAGTGAGACACTGATTAAAGCTTAGGGAAAAGACAATTCTATTCATAGAACCGAGTTCAGGAGGAAGTTCAGAGTGGGTTTAGCGACACTCCTCACCGTCTGTTTTTCAGTTGCATTACTAAGGATGAAGAATAAAAACTTGACAAGTTGTCCTAATGAGATGGAGTGGCCTGCAAGAATGCACTGTTACCATCTCGCCCATAGATGCCAAACACATTCTGATACACATGTGCAGGTAGACATGCCAATTTCTTTTTAGCTAAAAAAAAAAAAATGTATTGCCCTTGTTTTCTCACAACTGAGTCTCAACATTTCAAGTCATTTAAAGAAATAGACTCTTCAAAAGAATCATCTATCTATCAGCAACAAAGTAAGTGTAAGGAAGAGAATCGTGCATAAACTCCTAAGACATGGTCCCATCCATAGTTGTAGCTCATTCTGTCGTTTTTGTTTATGAATGCAAGACTATTTTAAAAGCTATCTATGGGACCTTGGCCAAGTTAACTAACCACAATAAGGTTCGTTTTCTTTCTTCCATAATGTGGATATGATTATTATGGCTTGCCTGGAGGGTTGTTGTGAGGACTGAGTCAAATCTTTAAAGCCAAATTCACTTGTCTACTTTGAGCAGGGGATTAATCCATCTTTCTCCACCCCTGTCTTTTCTAGTCATATTTTTAAATTGCCTACCACACTCATCTTTTTTTATGTATTCATTTAAAAATTTTATTTTTATTTCATTTTATGTAAGTGCTTTTGCCTGCATGTATGACAATGCATGCATGCATGGTTCCTGCAGAGGCCAGAGACTGATTTAGATCTCCTAGAACTGGAGTTACAAGCAGTTTCTAACTATCATATGGGTGATAGGGACAGAACCCAGGTCTCTGGAAGAAAAGAAACTGTCCTTAACCACTGAGGCACCTCTACCACCCTGTAGTTTAATATTTTTAAATGGCTTACTATTGCTATCCAGTTGGTACTCTTCACATATGCGACATGTGACAATGATAAATCCATCTTGTGACCAGGAGTAACACACTCTCACCACAGAAGCAATATCTGTATCCAATAGATTAAATTTAACGAGGAAAGACATACACAAAGCAGACATTGTTTACACAGCACATTTGGTTTTAAACTGATTTCACAGGAATATCATTTGATCATTTTTATTGCAGTTATTATTATTTTATTATCCCTACAAGTTTCCTCTCTAGCTCATGAAGTTTTTCCATGTTGCTAAGTCTACAATTCTACATGAGAATTTAATTATAGGTGTTCCCCAGACCCTTACCCACACTGGCCCCACATGATCAATCCCATCAGGAGTTGCTTATGAGTCCACGCCATTTGAATGAGTTCACCAGACTCTCATCTGTGCTACCCGCCATTTAAAACCAGGACAGATTGGGCACGAATTTCCAGTTTTGGCCAAGATGGTCTTCACAATTGTCGGGGGTGGGGGGGAGTGATTGCGGTGTGGGAATCATCTTTTTGCATGGCTTATCACTGATTATATAGCCACAGTCCAGGTACAGAAAGATCTCATTCTCAGGAGTATTCAGCTAATACAAATTGTATGGTATCTTGTTGTTGTTTTAAAAAGAGACAGAAAACATAAAGTCAAGAGAATAGGGAGTGAGGAGGATCTAGGCAGAGCTGGAGAGTGGGAAATACAATCTAAGTATAACATGAAATTTTGAAAAAAATAAATGAAAACATAATAAAATGAAAGGATAGGCTCAAATTTATAAAGCCTGAGACAAACAAGGGAATATTACAATGGTCATCAAACATTTTCAGAATATTTCAAATGACTACTATATTGAAAAAGGTGTGTCTGCGTTGTTCTCCTGTGTCTGGGTTCTATGACTATGACTATGTGGTTAATAGAGAATGGTGTGAGTAACACAGCTCCAGTGTCTCCAGTGTCGCTAAGCCCACTCCTTGGGTTTTACCAAATGGTTTCTGTCTTTGGGGATTTCTTTGTTTTGGTGCAACCATCCACTATGCCTTCAGGGTGGCCAGGAACCCACCTTTTCTTGTCACACCACTCACATTTAGTATCCTAGACACTTCCCATTCTCTCTCTGCCCACCACCATTGACACACATGCACACACAAGCTGTATGTGTTCATTAAACAAAGATAAGGAGAATGTGATATTTCCAGTCATTATCTCAACATGATGATCTCCTTTCTAATCAACTCTTCACCGCAGAAAGATATCCAAAGTAAATTATTTTAAATGGGCAAAATAAACTTTCACAAAATAGTGACAGAATTGTTTCAGGAATAGTTAGATTTATGTGCTACATTTTTTTGTTTTTTATTAAATATTTTTTGAAGAAATTTATTTTGAAAGCATTGCAAATAAAATGTTATTCACAAAAATTAACGACACAGAAAGACTGCAATTCAATGAACTTTTAAATTGATGTAATACAGCAGGTACTCCAATTAGAAACTGTGGAGTATTACATGGATCTTATATTCTTACCGTAGAATATCAATTTATGCACTATTCTACCACAGGAAAAAAAAATGATCCACTACAGAATCCAAATTACCAAAACGATTAGCAATAAACCTGGGTTTGCTAATTCCTTTATGGTATGGCAAGCAGTTCTCTGAACATATGCTCCAGAGTAAAACAGCTGAGTCACTATTTTTCAAGAAACCTCTGAACTGATTTCTGCAATGTAATAATCTGCACTCCAACTAACAAGTGCATAGGGATTCCTTTCTCCATCCTCCCCAGTGTCTGTTTTCCATTTTAATGATAATAGCCGTTTTGACTTTGATGAGGTGGTATATCAATGTAGCTTTAATTTTCATTTTATGATGTTTAGGTAAAGTGAACACTTTTTAAAAACAGTTATCAGTCTTTGTGTTTCTTTTTTAAAATACTAGTTATTCAGTCCCTTTGCTCATGGGTTGATGCAAATTTTATCGTGGTTTTACAAATTTAAAGACAAGCACTCCTAGTTTCACAGATAGATGTCTATACAGTTCTTTAACATACATCAAAGCAAATGGTTGATCTTAGTTATTTTTGTGAAATTCAGAAGAGAAAAACCTAAATTTTCATAAAGGCTAAAATTTGAGATGAATCTAGTCAAACATATCTATAGAAACAGGTGATAGGTGAGTTAGATGTTGATGATCAGATGCTGTAATATACTTCCAGGCCTCAGTTCAAGCAAACAGAATTAACTCAAACTTCCATCATTTTCTCTACTCAGATTCTCAACAAATTCAATGATACTTCATGCAAGTATGAAGTATGTTCTCTGTGTTTTAATGAGTCTACCAGTGGAAAGCAATAGATTTCTTCCTCAAGACTCTCAGAGGCACATTTATTAGTAACCTGGAACCAGGTTCTTTTTGCTTTTGCTCATTTGTAAATGAGTCAAGCTGATACAATAATTTAAGCATCACATCACCTACGTTTATTCTGCGATGTTATGTAGTTGGGGGTTCTAAGTGAGACTGTGAATGACTTGGGCCAAAACCATGACCAGCTTTCCCTTAACAAATTGTGTATCACAACAGTTTTATACATTTTTTTCTATTGTAGCTATTTCAGGATTTTATTGAAGGGATTAAATTTTATCACTTTGTTATTTCAGTCACAACTACATAAGTGGCACCATCAGAAGAAAACGTTAATGTTCAACACCAGCGTAATTGCTCTAATGCTTCCCGTGTTACATTTGGCAGAGAATGTGCTTTATGCCAAACACCAGTGCTGGACTTTGCATGCATTATATTATCCAGTGTGGAGCACTCAGTAGGATGTGTTCTACTGCCGTTCTCAGATGCAAAGATTTCCTTGGCGTAAGAATACCTTGTTATATATAAAAATGAAATAATAAAGGAAACTATTCATGCTGTTGCATTATCTCTGCCATGTCTGTTAAGAATTTAACAGAAAAAAAAAAAAACTAAGGCCAAGCAATAAAATCACCATAAAACTATTGTGGATGCTACCATCCTATTCTTGGCAAAAGAAAGTTCCTATGCACTTGACATATGGCTACCAGATAAAGCATATAAAATACAAGAAAACCCTTTAAATTTAAGCTTTCAGATGAGCAAATATTTGTGGGTGCAATCATGTCCCAAATATGCAATGATATTTAATAAAAGTAAAGTTAATCATTTGCTGTTTCTCTTGATATAAATTTTCACTGGATAATTTCTATTTTATCTGGAAACCTCATTTAATAGAATCTTTGGTAGATAGCATGTTTATATTCTAAGTACAGATTTAAACCAAATTGTTACCCTGTCATCTTGTTGCTTGAACAAAAGTAGAACTTTTCTGTTTTAGTTTCTCTTCTGTAAACTAGAAGTCACACAGATTTATAGGAATATTAGCTAAATTAAGACAGAAGTTTAAACGTTGGCCACTAAGACATTGTAAAGAAATAATAGTTGTTATTTTGGTTTTCATGTAATAAACTTATCTCAAATTTTAGTTTTTCATGATTCTTTTCACACCAGGTAAGGGACGTGAGTGTAGAATCATTTTAATGGCCTCTCTGAATATTTTTGGTATGCTAGTTATCAATATTCAGGTTTCTATGTCATTCTGGTAATCGAATTTTTATTATTTTTCACACAATATTCTTCATTAAAATCAAACATAAGCCTATTTAAGCTTCTTTTCAAAGTTATGAGTTCCATTTGAGGGGTGCTTGAGTGATATCTGCTAGTAAAGTTTAGTTTCCTTGTTTTCCAGTGACATTTGGGAGGCAGAAGGCATAAAGGATGCTAATTTCACAGACAGAACTAAGTAGATTCTTTCCCATGGGTGCTCTCTCTGCTTTCCCTAAATGCTGTCTTCTGTTCTGGTGACCACTGCATCTTTCAACAGCTTTTCTAAGGTTACTAATTGTCAGGCAATGCCTGCCATTTAAAACAGAACACATGGATGCCATTTATTTTTTTGTATTCTCCTTGTTTAATGTTCCCTACCCTAACCACTGTCTGCTCACCAAGATCAACTCACAATAACAAAATTAATTAACAGTCTTGTTTGTAATTTATACCTAGCTCCCTGCTCTTCCAATATGCTTGAAGCATTTCCTAAGATTCCTGAGGCTCCTTCAATGAACACTTAATACATACTCTAGTTAGATGCTTCTTTATTTAGTCACATATTCTCACTCCTTTCTCCACAATCTGCTAAAAAGATTTCTCTGGGAGCTAGGAAGAAGGTTTTGTGATTAAGAAAATTTGTTATTCTTGCAACACTCCTGGGCTTGGTCCACAGTACCCTCATAGTGGCTTACAATCCATCTATAGATTCCAATTCCAGAAGATCTAATGAATTATTCTGACCTTTGTGGGGAGGAGTCACATATGTGTTGCACATACATATATGCAGAGAAAACACTAACCCTCAGAAAGTTAAATAAATCAATCTAAAAACGTTTTGGTGTCACTGGAAACAAGATTGTTGCTCCTGGCTCACCTTCTGTTAAATAATAGGATATGCCAGGGTTATTACAACTATGACTCATTTGCCTTTAGAACATCACAGATGTGCTAAATGCTTCCCATGTGTTCTTCTAATAATTTTAGAGCACATCTACACAATATGGATTAGTTCCTCATTTTATATAAAAGGGACGTATTAAATAGCTGAAGTAATTTTCCCAGAGACACAGTCCTCCAAGGCAACTGAATAAAAGTTGGATGTTTTCATACAATCTGCTTTAACTGCACATTCTGATGTTTCAGGAGAATGCATCTTAAAGAGAAATTGGAGCCTAACTTGAGGTTCTGCTGTTGGCTGGCTGTAAACACTGGGTCAATAAAATCCATTGAATCCCTTTCAGCTCACTCCTACATTTACCAAATACCTTCTTCCTATCGAATCCATGCAACATAGCATTAGAAGCAAATGTTGAAAAGAATTGTTGTTAACTTCTTATTGAACTGTGAACCCAGGAAAGCTTAGGTTTACTTGCAAAAGTCCAACTGTGGAATACTATATGACAAGTGTGATGTGTTATATGAAAGGGGAAAAGTTGGCTGAAGAAATAGAGGAGTAACAGAAAGCTGTATAGGGATGACCAGGAAGATGGAGAAATCTTGAGCACGTAATCCAAGTAGAAGTAACTGTGATCTTTGTATTGTGCCCTCTTGACTTGGCTGAAGAATGCCCAGATAGCTGACAAACACTATTGTTCTGTGTGTCTGGAATCTGTGTAGAAGTGAGAACACCAGAACGAACAGATGAGTAAGCAAATTACCCCACAAATGGAGGAGGAGTGGGCTCTGGTACCATGCATCTTCTTGTATAGGACACAAAGGCAGCGGAGCAGAACAGCTGTTTTCTGTTCATGTTGAAAATTCCTTCTTCTCCTTCCCTAGAATACTGATGTTCTAGTTCTCAAAATTTTAGCCTAAGGCTACATCAAACCATACCCTTTCCTCCTCCTCCAGATACTGATGTTTAGCAACATCAGTAATCAGATAAGCAAAAATTATTTTTTCCTCTCTTTCTCCCTTCCTTTCCCCCTACCCTAAGCTGTTCTGTTTTACTGTGAAATCTTAACACATATATTTTTCCAAATTTGAGATAATCAATTTTTGAAATATTGACCCATATTCAAATCATAGGTATAACATGCTACCATTACGGCTTTTAAGAGCAGGTAGAAACTCTGGTAGCTTTGTCATGGAGATACTAACACTTTCACTTAATATGAGTACTGTGCGATAGTGAGAAATGGTTGTGGTAGCTAGCATTTTTCAACACACTCTTTGAGGATCAAAATAAACAGCCCACAAGGATTCAAATTTAAAATGGGATTAATTAATTATTGATAAATGCATAAATAAGGTAAGTCAGCATTTGACTCCAGTAACATAACGAGCTAATATATGAAAGCATAAAATGATGGAAGAAATATGTTTGTAAAATTGACTGCAACTGAACGTGGACTAAATTCAAAGGAGGAATAACAGTTCAGAGAATCACGTTTACTGTTTAAGAATAATCTGAATAGGAAGTGACTAGGTTAGGGGAAAGAACACTGGGAGAATCCAGAAGATCTATGCTGGAGGGAAGCTGGCCATGATGGTGTGTCAAGTTCTAGATATTATTGCGTTATGATTTAGGACGTGATGAGAGAAATATAGTCTTATAATTTACTCCTCTATGTAATAAAATAATAACGATAGCCTTTATGTTGTTCTATAACTGTTAGAAGATAAACCAGAGACCATCCTTTCTGATTATATGCCCAGGTAAAAACTTTCTAAAAAGGATTCTAGAAACACAGGAAATCGTGCTAACAAATGAGAAATGAACTATAACATACAACTTAAAAGGTTTTTGTAAAACAATGGAAATGATTAATACAGAGAAGAACAATAGAACACACAGAAGAAAATCTTTACCAGCTATAAATCTGACAAAGATCTTGTGTCTACAGTATACAAATAACTCAATAAAACCTAAATATCAAAAAATGATCCAATTACAAATGGGCTATGGAAGTGAACAGAAAATCCTCAGGAGAAGCAATACAAATGAATAGAAAAACTAAAAAATATTAATGTTCAGAAATCTTAGCCATTACCCTAGTCAGAACAGTTATGGTCAGAATACACATGACAACAATTGACAAGGATATAGGGCAAGGAGAACATATGTACATTGTAGTTAGGACTGCAAAAATATTTTAGCCACTCTGGAAATCAGCCTGAAGTTTTCTCAAAAATTTAGAAATAAAGCTGCCATCTAAACCAGCAATGCCACTCATGGTAAAACGACACCAAAGATTTGATAGCCTACTACAGAGACAATTGCCATTCTATTCGCAATAGCTAGACAATATAATACATCTAGAGGCCCATCAGCTGACTAATGGATAATGAAAACATGGTTGTCATACACATGAGGTATTGCTCAGCTGTAGAGAAGAATTCGGTTACAGGTTTACAATGTAACTGGAAGAAAACATACCAAGCAAGGTAACCCAGGTTCTAAATAACAAACATGGCATGTTGCCTCTCAGGATTGTCTTGGCTCTCAATACTTGGTTTTGCTTGATTAACACGTATATGTCTGCAAGTTATAATTTGGAAATCGGCCATTGGGGGAGATGTGGTGACTGAGGGAGGTAGAATGCTGGAATGAATGCACAGTTGAAATGGAAGCAGCGATGGAGAACACTGTGGGCAGGTAATGGAGGGATGGGGAAGGAGAAATGAGGAATAAAGTGTGCCTAGTGAAGGGACTAATTGGGAGCCTATGAACTTGTGGTGTGAAAAATAGAGAGTAAGAGAGGATAACAGAGCATATGTGACATCAAAGGACAAGGGGGAATAATCAGATGTAGGTGGATAAGGGATGATGGGAACAGGAACATGAGGTGGCGGTGAATGTGGGGTGAGTTAACGAAAGCTAAGGATGTCAGATGAAGCCATATATATGTGTATACACATATACATATATATCCACCATGTGCTTGTTGGGAATTGAACTCAGGATGCTCGGAGGAGCAGGCAGTGCTCTTAATCGCTAGCCATCTCTCCAACCCATATATGTATATATATGAACTTGAAGAGACACAACATTGCATTAGTGAAAAATGATGCTATCAGAAGACATGTAAGCATGTTAGGCATGGGTTACATTCCTACTAATGATTGCTCAGTTAGGGCCTAGGAACCCAAACAGGAAAGGCTATTGCCATTGCCCTTGGTTTATTACTATAACAACATGGTAAGTACCTATTACTGAAGACGCCACTCAGTTTTGTTATAGTACTACACATGTTGGTACTGGTGGAGGAAGCTTTTTTCCGGGTGGCTAGCATTTAAGGGGATATTCAGGGTACTGGATGAGTGCAAGAGGAAACCTCAATTGCCTTTTCTAATACTGAGTTTTGTATACTACAATATGGATCTGCTAAGCAAAATAATATCACCAGTGCCATAGACAATGATATTTATGAAAATAACCAAATGATTTCTTGCTTAGAGTAGGGCCTAATTCACAGGAAGGTGTTTCATATCTGCTACATAGTCAAAACCATGGCAACTAAAGTCATGGATCCCAAGGAAAAGACCTATTGATATTGTTTTGATAAACTTTCCTGCCATGTAGCTGTTTTCTAAATATTAGTGTTTATAACCATTGATGAATGCAGTCTCCCACCTTGGCCAGAAAAAACTTCTTATAGCAGTATCAGTGGTTCATGTAGAAACACATTTCTGCTCAAAATACTGAGAATGAGCAACTGTAAGTGCCACGATAGATGGGGCATTCATGTCAACCCTACCCTCGCAGACTCAGGAAACAGTCTGGAAAAGGGGTAGAAAGAAATAAGAGCCAGAGGATAGAGAGGTGAGCTATGAAATGTTGCTCTATAGACACGACTTGGCTACTGCACTTATGACATCCTAAGAGCTGTTGTTACCTACACAAGACCTGCACGAAAATCAAACCAATTAGAATTCCAACATGGAGAGGGCAGAGACTCCTGAGTCCCCATCCTTATCTAGGGAGATATTGACTCTTGATGGCTGTTGGAAGAAAAACGAAAATCTCTTTAATTTAATAGTGTGGCCACTGGTAGGTTTTCTGTATCCTGGTGGATGACCTCATGCATGTGAGCATATGGGCAGTATTAATTGGATTCAGTGGGTTAAAAATAAATGAATAAATAATAGAAGAAGTCCATGCAGTTTCAAGGGAGATACAACAAGAGATGCTGCCAAGAGTTGGAAAGGCAGATATAATCAAGATACATTGCATTTGTGTATGCAATTTTCACAGAATAATTAAACATTGAGTTAACTTCAATAAAAGAGAGAAAAACTGTAAAAGAAGGTAGAGTTGTCCAATGAAAACTTTGAATTCAGGGAAAATCGTGTCAGTAATAATGACAGAAAACCTAATGCAGGGACTTTCCAAACTAGTCCATACTCTATAGTTTTAGTTATATTATTGCTATAGCTTACTATGGAATGAAAATTATTACTTTTATTTCAATAATGACACCACTGAGGTTCTCATGACATGAATACTTCTCATAACACCTGGACTTATGATTACGTCAGTTTTATCAAAGAAGAGACAGGTTCCATGTTGTAAAAATAATATTCAAATTCAGATATGTTTGCTTTTTAATATAGACCTAGATAATTTAAGAAAAACAAAAATAAGTCTGAACATCTTTTCACAAAACTGGGAATTAACAAGGAAACAAAAAGATAGGGCTGAATTGGGGTGGAATTAAGGGACACTTCCCTTTGGAACTATCCTGATCCCAATTGTGAATTCTCGGTAGGATTTTGTCAGAAGGGAGGGAAAAAAGGGGGAGGGGAGTTAGGAAGCTTTTAAGGCAAACTGAACAGAGATATCAAAGCATGCTGCCAATAAATGATCCCATGGACAGACAATAGGTGAGAATTCCATCATAGCTACAGAGGGGCAACAAGCTAGGCAGAAGGACTTCACTAGGAGTCACCCCAAATGCCAGATTGAAATCTTTGCTTTTGGTCTGGGTGATAAGCAAGGGGAAACAAAGCATTTGAAGCAGATGGGTGCTCATATTCACCAGCTCGGGGCTATAAAAGGAAGCACAGTGTAAGAACTGACAGACACACAGAAAACAGAAATCTGCTGATCTTGTTTCTTTTTCCAAGACTGACACACGGAGGAGCAAATCCACCACACACAAAGTGCATTAGTGAAAACATCACTGTCTATTCAAACGAGGGTGAAGAAGGAAGATGATATTTATAGTTTGTGATCACACCAGCTGAGAAATAGTTCACTTTTCTGATCTCACAACTTCATTAAAACTATAGCAATTTCCATGTTAACCCATTAGACTTTATGCTAATGGTTCAAATTATGAAAAATAAATTGATCTTTTCCCATGTTATCACAGGGGGGAGGCACCTGAGCCTACAATGTGGTCTTAGAAAAGTTTATGAGATGCAGTAATTTATTGAAGAGGTAACTATGGCAATAACATGACAAAATTAAAATATGTAAACAGTAATCTAGTGGGTAATTATAATGGTCGTACAGAGATGCTGCTATCTTTGGGAGCTCCTGAAATATAATCAAAGGCAAAAATATATAGTATGTTATCTGGTAACGAGGTCTTCCGTAAACTCAGGTATAGCCACACATCTTTTGAATACTGAGCTACTGATATGGCTTCTCAAAATAACACGTGTCCAGAGGTTAAACAAACTATGGGGAAACTACGTATGATATATTCAGAATGCATAGAAGGACATTAAAAGCTGTAAAAACAAAATGCAATCAAGAGGCCCATTTAATTTTGACTCGCTGTAAGCTTTCCTAATATATTCGAGCACAGGAGTCTTTTTACTCTCTGTATAAGATCTCATAAATCCCATATTTTTAGAATTACACACATTTTCCTTTCTCAATCCAAAGTAATGAGCATCTTTTTGCTCTTGTCTGCTACTTTTGCACTGACATAGGAACCTCCTTTTGTCACCACTCCTTCTCTTCCAGAGAGCATTGTTAGTCACTAATTGTCAGAAAGCCCTTCCTTATCTGAAGAAAACAAGCCTGTAATTTCCTGCGCTCCAGCCATTCTCTCGGGATTCTTCTGTCTTGTATCTTTCACCTGGGACCTGGCTCACCTGCAGGAACATGATGGCATTGCTAAGGCTTAGTCTATATCGTTAGGACTCCCCAGGCTCTTCATTTTGATGCTGAGTTAAAATAACATCTCTTAGGTCATAGATCTGCGATTTCTCCCTCTCAATGTCATGCTCAGCTCTGAACCACTCTGTTCTCTGCTACACAGAATCATAGAGTAAGAGCAAGACACATAGATTCTGGACTCCCAAGTGCAGAGTCCAACTTCAAGCGCACTACTCTGAACATATTAACTATTTGGAAAGATGAGTTCCTTTATTTCTTGAAAAGATATTGAAATTTTGATCTGATATTCCAGATATCGGCCTTTGTGAGCTTTGACAATGTAGTGTCTAGCAACTGTTTTCTTGTTACTTCTACTGTCAATATTCCTCTCCAGCCTTAAAGAGTGTTCCATTTATTTCTAAATTACCTGAAAGAATATTAGAAAGAGAGATGTAGAAAATTGAACTTTATCAAGTTAATTTTCTATCCCTTGCTTCTTTTCTTTTCTTTCTTTTTCTTTTCTTTTTTTCTTTTTTTGTTTTTTTGAGACAGGGTTTCTCTGTAGCTTTGGTGCCTGTCCCGGAACTAGCTCTTGTAGACCAGGCTGGCCTCGAACTCCCAGAGATCCGCCTGCCTCTACCTCCCGAGTGCTGGGATTAAAGGCGTGCGCCACCACCCCCCCGGCCCTTGCTTCTTTTCATATGCCAACAAAAGAATGTGCTCAAATTTTTACTGCTATGTGTGGGAAATCACCTTATTCATAATGGGTATTTAACCAATGCTAGCATCCCTCCAAAAATAAAAATTTTACTGGTGACAATATTAATATAAGAACTACATTTTCATTTATCATTTCTTCATTTAGAGCATTGTATATGGGTGACATCAGAGGACAACTTGCAGGACACGATTCTTTTCGTCACTCTGTGGATCCTGGTGATGTAACTCAGGTTGTTAGAGTTGGAAACTACTGCTTGTACCCGTGGAGTGATCTCTCAAGCTCAAGTTCCATCATTTATCTGTTCTCAAGTTCTATCTATTATCTTACTCAAGGTCTCTTGCAGATATTTAAGGTTATGTTGATCATATCAGTAAAGCTTGCTGGTCAACCTGACCAATGGGAACAGTGAAAAGAATGAAGCTTAAGATTTACCGTTGTACATGGACTTGAACTCTGACTTCGGCTCATTGCTCAACTAAGAAATTATAGCCAAGTTACTGGACATCTCAAAATTCAGTTTCTTACCTTTAACGTATTCAGAATGCAGCACCTACCATGTACTATCACTGAACATATTGAATAAAAACCACAAAGAACTAGTTAGTAGTGTGCTACTGCTATGTTTATTGAACTAGTTAGTTAGTAGTGTGCTAATTTATGCTTACTGAACTAGTTAGTAGTGTGCTAATGCTATGTTTATTGAACTACTGAGTTAGCAGTGTGCTAATGCTATGCTTATTGAACTAAGTAGTAGTGGCTATGCTTACTGAACTAGTTAGCAGTGTGCTAATGCTATGCTTACTGAACTAGTTAGTAGTGTGCTAATGCTATGCTTATTGAACATTTCAGCAGCAGCAGCACTTGGAAATTGTAATTAGTAGATAACACAACAAAAATAGAGTTTACAATTACTGGTCAAGATTAATACGAAAGAAATCAGCAGTGTCCTCCTAGATGCTAACAAGATTTCCCAGCATTGATTTTACCTCTGCCCTGTGGGCATATATAGAGCTAGATTGAAAAGTAACTGGGACCCTGCAAACAGAAGCAGATGACATATGCCAGGCTTCATGGGTTCATGCCACCCAGTTGCCAGATTCACAGTCTGGTAGCCAGGCTGTTCATTCCCACTGAGCTTGGCAGAAGAACAAAGACAATATGAGTTGGACGAGGCATAGAATTAGAGTCTAAATCTTGGAATCAAGTCAAAAGTAGCCTGCTACTCTCCCCCCTTGAATTGGGCTATGTGCTTTTCTGACATGATGTTTGTATTAACACAGACTTCTTTCCTTTGAGTCTAGATGTGGCAGACCCTTTCCATCAGAGGGATGGACGATTATAACTATAGCTTAGTCTTTGCAACCTCTCTGCTAAGTCCTTGACCCTTCAATCTCACTAGTGTGCCCCATTCCACACTGATTTTCTTCAGTTTTCTTTGTTTAATACTCAACCATTTTTAGTCAATTATATCACGTCTATATCAAATATCCTAGGCTATAAAATCTCATATCATGTCAACAACTATTCTACTAGCACATTTCCTGATTTCCAAACTTCCCCATGAAGATGAATATTCAAAGTGACTAAGACTTGTTTCACTTCTAAAGGATTACTGTTTGGAAAAACAGCAAAAGAGTCAGGGGCAAGGGTATGTAATAACTCAGTAAGAGACACCTTGCTTGGCATACAAAAGACCCTAGATCTCATTACTGCATAAAAATAAATTAATGATAAAAAGTAAATATGAAATGTTTACTCTGCTGCTTTGGACAACTGTTATGGGTAAGCTCAGTTCAGTCACACTCCCTGCAAGCTTTATTATATCCACACCTCACTTTTTTTTAGCATTATTAAGACGTTATTAAGCCTTATAAGTAACATTCCTTTAAAGCAATCAATTAATTGATGTGTTGGGAAGAGGGTCCAGGGCGGATGGAAGGGATAAATAAGAACAGGAAGGGAAGTAAGTATTAATCAATGTACATTATATACAATGTGCAAAATTGTCAAAGATAAAGATTACTGAAAAGCAATCCAATTCGTGTTAGTCCAGTCATAGCTTGGAATATCATCCCTATCAGCACATTTAAGATGCTTTTATTACCCCGGAAAGGAATCCTCACCGGCACCTCCTCCCCTCCACTAAACAGTGGAGGTGTGACGCAGTTCATGGGAAGCATTAGTGTACGAATACTATCTGGAATGCATTTTCAGAAGTATACATCTGAGGGACCGGTTCCACACCCCGCTGGTTCCGACAGCATGGAAGTGTGGTGTAGCCACCTAGCTCTTCTTTCCCATTTTATGTCGGAAAAGTTTGAAGCAGGAGATTTGGTGCTGGTATACAGTTATTGTTAGTTGACTGTGGTTCGAAGTCGCAGAAACTGGAATCTTGGCTCACCTACCGGAAAGTTGCCGGGTTATTTCCTAGCGTGAGTTTCTTCAGCTACACTATGGGGCAGAAAGTAGCCACTTCATATGGAAACTATAAGGGCACAACAATAAGCCGTAGTATGTAACAGAGCTGGCTGTAGCTAAATCTGCCCACATCCCTGCTCCAGACACTAAACTCATAGGAGACCTGGAGAGAAAACGGCTTTCCGACTAGCGTGAGATGACTCTGCTTTGTCTCATTGTTTCCTTTGAACTGAATCTCACCTCTCTCATAACGTCCTCATTGTGAGCATCCTGCTCCATCCACAAAAATTTCAAAACACTCATTTGGGTGAACTAGTTGCAGCTGCAACCCCACCAGCAGGAGCAGGTACTATATATGCCCAGTGCTGATTAGCATCCCCGCAACTCATTATTCTGATCAGCCAGAAGCAATTTACAATCATCTTTAAGCAAGTGTGCATCATTTTCATAATTGACTTGCGGGCGCTTTGACACAACAACTTGTAGCTGTCAATCACTGTCAACGGATAAAGAAGGAGGCCTTCTGAAGAGAAAAGCAAAGATACAGCTCCAGGCCACAGAGACAGCGGCTTGAAGGTGGAGTTGTCTGACTTGCAGCCTGTTCCCTGTTGTCATCTCCAGGCCTTGTGCAAGGACCCTCCCATGAAGGAGAACAGGTTAAGAGACAAGGCAGAACTGAACGGTGCCAGAGTCTGCCTGCAGGAAACTTGATGTGTGCCACCTGAGGCGTGGCAAGAACTTTTAATATTGATTTTAATCCCAAATGATTATTCCTTTCTCTTTGCTAATTATAGTGAGAAAGAGCTGGGCTCACAATTTCTTCCTCACAAGAGATTATACATTTTATACAACCCCAGAGATAATAGGTAGCTTCTAGGGAGATAGACAGAGACAGATAGATAATGCATAAATCTACAAAACAAACATCTGTAGCAGGAAAAGTTAAAATTTAAAATATGTACATTTGATATATTTATTTATGGTGACCAGTGAGAACGCTCTTCAATTTTAGGGTCTATGATACCTGATAAGGCAAAATATTCAAGCATTCACTTGGAGTTGAAAAATATTTCTAGATAACTGTGGGGAATCATTTGGGTCTAGGTCTGTGTGGACAAGGCACAACACAGACTCTGCCACCAAGAAAGACAGCCTGTACCCAGGAATCTGTGTCTCACATGAATCTGAGGGACAAGTAAGCCGGGAGGTTCACAAAGCACTGAGCTATAGGAATGAGGCACGTGTCAAAGTAGGGAGGATGACAAGGGCACATTCTCTCTCTCCCCTTCTCTCTCTCTCTCCTCTCTCTCTCTCTCTCTCTCCTCTCTCTCTCTCTCTCTCTCTCTCTCTCTCTCTCTCTCTCTCCCCACCCCTCTTCTTTTTCTGTGTTGTAAATACTGAATGTCCCACTGTTTTCCATAGAGCAAGTTGCTGGTTATATTTGCAGAGTCTCACGGCAGGCTAGGCACTGTGTGATGATAGTATGTATGATGAATGTCGGATGCAAACTGCAAGCATCCTGCTTCGTTCTTCTCATTTACCCTAAGGGGCAAGTGATGTGGGAGTGTCATATATCAATCTGTTGATTTCATTGGTTCAATAAAGAAACTGCCTGGGCCCTGATAGGACAGAAAATTAGGTAGGCGGAGTAGACAGGAGAGGATTCTGGGAAAGAGAAGCTGAGTTAGGAGTCGCCATGATGCCTGCACTCCAGACAGACACAGGCTAGAATCTCCCCAGTAAGCACACCTTGGGGTGCTACACAGATTATCAGAAATGGGTTAGGTCGATATGTAAGAGCTAGCCAATAATGGGCCAGGCAGTGATTAAAAGTATACAGTTTCCGTGTAATTATTTCAGGGCTTAAGCTGGTCCATGCGGGCGGCCGGGTACAGGGGCAGAACCAGGCCACTCCCTATTTCAACAGGCAAGTGCAATGCTTTACAGTCACATGTCCTCATTGCTTATGTGCAAATGTGAAAAAATAAACAAAATTCCTGAAACTGAGAACATTGAGTACCATTTACATGCGTATCTCCTCTTTCCATCTCTAGCCACCATTTATCAGATATGAATGAACTCTGCTTAAATCTCCTAATATGTGGGAAAAGCAAAGACAGAAGCCCATTTTATTATTATACTTCTTGATGACTCTGCTCAGTGACGGATGCTCGTATCCCATGTTCTCTTATTGGTGACATGTCATTGAATCTACTGCATTCTGTAGTTTCCTGAATGCCCTCTCTTGAGCTTCCAGTGATGTACACTTCCATATGTCTGTGAACATATGCAACTACTGAAGATCACTTAAAAAACTGGAAACCTCTGCCAGCAGGTGGTGGCGCATACCTTTAATCCCAGGACTTGGGATCAGAAGCAGGTGGATCTCTATGAGGTCGAGGCTAGCCTGCTCTACAAGAACTAGTTCCAGGACAGCCAGGGCTGTTATACAGAGAAATGCTGTTTCAAAAAACTAACTAAATAAATAAATAAATAAATAAATAAGAAAAATACTGGAAACATCAAGCTTGCCCAATGTTACATAAGTACTGAAAAAGTTAAAGCTATGATTTATGTAAGGAAATAATGGATTTTCAGTTTTTGTTATCTTTTCTTTATTGAACTGAGTATTACATAGGTGTGGAAATTCTGGATCTATCCCCATGGCTTCCATTCTTTCCATTTCCCTCTTCCTACTGTTACTGGAAATATACTTAACTCATTCTTTGAGACCATGAATTCACTGTTTCTTCAAACCAAGTTTACTGTTTAGTCACCCGTTAGCTTTGTCATTCTTTTATGTCTTGTGTCTCTGTATATCTTCTAGATGCACACTTTTCACTCTGTTCTAATTATTCTGGCATTAAGGATACAAGTCATATTCTCCATGCATATGATGATAAACATGTTTATGCTTTCATTGGCATTTTATCTGCCACAGTTGATTCCTATGGGTTTTCTATTGTGTATTTTCTTTGTATAGCTCAGGATTTTCTCTTTGCCTTTAAACTTGTCAACCTTTTGAACTGTTCAGTTTTCCATCTTGACTCACACAAGTGATTGGTGTGTGTGTGTGTGTGATGTGCATGTGTGGACATTCTGATGTCACGGCATGCATGTGGATGTCAGAGGACAGCTTTGGAGTTAGGCATTCCCTTTTACCTTGACCTTGGTTCCATACTCTGAAGTCAGGTTCCCAAATAAATGAGTTCATCTTCAGAGCCATCATTCTCTAGTCTGTACCACACATTATTTTTTTTCTAATTCCCATCTCTGCTTTTAGTGTCCAAAGTAATGAAACAAATCTATATTTATAGTCCATTTTTCTACCTTCAACCTCTTTCATTCTCTACTGCCCCCCCCCAGTATCAATGACCTCATCTTGATAAGGAGAATGAACCATTTTGTTCGCATCTTGTTTGGTCTCTCTGCATGCTACTAACTGGTGGTGACACTCATCTTTATGTTGCAGTCATGGTCTTGTGTTGGTGCTCTGAAGGAGCCTTCTTTTCTATCATATATGCTTAGACTCAGTTTCTCAGCAGGCATATACTGGGGTTACTCAGAGTTTTACCTTTATCTCACTCTATATTTTACCTGAAGAATCTAAATGCTAAGCCTAATTTTGATACTCCAGAATACTGATAAATTTTGGGATTCTATAGCCAAAGAAGACCAGACCCAAAAAGAGGAACATGGGATGTACTCACTCATAATTGGTTTCTAGCCATAAATAAAGGACATTGAGCCTATAATTCGTGATCCTAGAGAAGCAAAATAAGAAGGTGAACCCAAAGAAAAACACATAGTCATCCTCCTGGATATTAACCTTCATCAGGTGATGAAAGGAGACAGAGTTCCACATTGGAGCACCAGACTGAAATCTCAAGGTCCAAATCAGGAACAGAAGGAGAGAGAACACGAGCAAGAAACTCAGAACCGCGAGGGGTGCACCCACACACTGAGACAATGGGGATGTACTATCGGGAACTCACCAAGGTCAGCTGGCCTGGGTCTGAAAAAGCATGGGATAAAACCAGACTCGCTGAACATAGCAGACAATGAGGACTACTGAGAACTCAAGAACAATGGCACTGTGTTTTGATCCTACTGCACGTACTGGCTTTGTGGGAGCCTAGGCTGTTTGAATGTTCACCTTACTACACCTCGAAGGAGGTGGGAGGTCCTTGGACTCCCCACAGGGCAGGGAACCCTGACTGCTCTTCGGGCTAATGAGAGAGGGGGAGTTGATTGGGGGAGAGGGGAGAAATGGGAGTCGGTGGCGGGGAGGAGACAGAAATCTTTAATAAGTAAATAAATTAAAAAAAGGACTTCTCTTACAAGCTCTAGACTGACCAAGTTCCCAGGTTATGACATTGTACAGCCATCTGGATATAAAAAAAATATTGTTTACTGACAACTTCCATTTTCTTATGCCTCAAATCTAAGACCACACTAATTTTATCTGAATAATTACACCATCTTCAAATGTATAACTTAAATCTTACCTCATATGCTAGTGGTCTTAGGAGAAGACATTTTGGTGAAGACTTTGGTATCACAAGATCTTAGAGAACATGTTTCCTGTGTGAGGCCACAGCTTGAGGCTCTGCAGGTGAATGAGGAAACAGGTCCTCACAGACACCAATGTGTTAACCCATTGACTTTGGATTTCTCAGGTTCCACAACCTCGGGAGTGAGATGGACAGCAGGAAACCATAAGAGAAAAGCCATCAAAGCAGGAGGGAACAAGTCTTTCTCCCACTCCCTGCTTTCTGATGGTACAACCATACAGAAGCAGGCAAGAAAGGCACCCTGCAATTAAAGCTTGCGCAGACAAGCTTCCCCGTGCAGAGAGAAGCGAGGGAAGTGGATCCCAAGGATAAATGAAATTTCCTCAGCGACGACTTAAGAGTTCCTTCACCTAGAAGACTGTGCACTCATTTGTGGACTTGTTCATTACCTTGTCCTTAGTTCATCTATAGAAGACTGTTTCTCTTTCCTCTATTCTTTCTAGGCAAGGTTTTCCTGTATAAGAAACAATGTTTAATATGAGTAACTGCCAGAGAAATGCAAATTAAAATAATAATGAGATATCTCATAATTGTTATGAGGTGATTAGGAAGAGAACAGGAAAGCAGCTTTGGGCAAAGATTTGGAGAAGAAGAATTCCTGTCTTCCATTGGTATTAATGAAAATGGACGTAGCTATAATGGAAAATGGTATGAAGAGTGCTCGTAACACTGACATTAAAATTCTCACGTGATCAAACAATCCTATGATTTGGTATATGCCCATGGTATATGACTGAAATCAGTACGCTTCTGTCACATCAATAACTCTCCTTTGGTTATTGCAATATTAAAAACAGCCTGGCTTGGGATCAGCTCTAATAAGGTGAATAAATGGATGAATATTGAATATATGTCAAATATGCACCATGCAATATGACTTAAGTTTTAATAAGAAACAATGTATGCCATTTGTGACAACCTGGCCGCTCCACAAGCCATATCTGAAACCAAACAAGGACGGTAAGACAAACACTGTATGATCTCACTCATCAAGAGTCTCCAAGTTTTATCATTTTAGAGGTGGTGATGAATGAGAAGAACTAGGTCAACGGATATAATGTTTCAGTTTCTCTGGGGGGTCGGCTGATGAGTGTATTAGTTTGATTAAATTATTTCACATTGTGTGTGTAGCACAGCCTTGCCCTAAACACCCACAAATACATATCTGTTTAATGAGCAGATGTCTAATAAAAGGGCCCTGAAGAGTAACTTTGAAGGTGATGGGAACCTTGTGTGCTCCCTATGTACAACAAATTAAGTTCCAAGTCTTCTTTGGTCTATCTGGTCTCAATACTTGAGGTTACGGTGACTATGCTGCACTATTGGATCTATTCTAAAGCCATTTCTGAGTCTCTGCTTCCTAAAATCGGTGTCAGATGCCGATGGCGTAGCCACCATTTATGAAATGATTCTTACGGTTCACAGTCTATGATACATGGCACTAATGTAAGTTAGAGGAGCAATGGGGCTGGGAGAAGGTTTGGTTCTTATAGTTCCTATGTGTGAGCATTAGGACTTATGATTCTCACACTCAAGAGTGGTGGTGCACGCTGGGCACCACATCCTTGGGTGAGGGTGGGCATAGATTGTCAGTCTGTCCAATCACCAAGCTCCAGTTTAGTGAGAGACCAAAAAAAAAATACACGGTGGAAAGTAATGAAAGAAGAAACTAAAATAAAATAATTATTAAAAAGATATATCAGAGTATGATATATGGCTCAGAGGATAAAACCACTGGCTGCTCTTCCAAAGGTCCTGAGTTCAATGACAACCACCACACGGTGGCTCACAACCATCTGTAATGAGATCTGGTGTCCTCTTTTGGTGTGCAGACATTCATGTAGGCAGAACACTGTATACATAATAAATAATAAAAGATACATCAATATCTGCATTATATTCATACACACAATCAAAGGTAAATATGTTAACTAATGACTTTTTGCAGCTTTCAGATAAGTAGGTGACCCTTGATTAATGCACAACTTTAATGACTCAGTGTTAAGACCACCCGACTTTTTGATCCTTTCTATCTAGAAGTGAGACATCCGTCTAGTCTGAATCGTACTTTAAGAAACAGAATGGTGCAGAAATGTTGCTGCGAGTACTCTACCTTCCAATCATCCCTGAGGACCTTCCTTTGGAATGCAATTTCAGCATCCCAAATTGCGGAAGTCAGTTGAATCTCACTGACAGACTCAGAGCTGCGCTGCATCAAAAAATAAAAGTGACGCCAAGACTGACAATGAACGTAATATGCATGGTGGAAACGGTTCCATTACCAATGACCAGAGAGGCCCCAGTCTGCCAGCACCGGCGTCATTGAGCTTCTAACGTGCTCTCCCAGTGGTGGTCCACTCCTTCCCTTCAAGTACTCTTTGTTAATAAACAGAGTCTGCCTCAAGCACTATCCCCATAGAGTTGTCTAATGTCTTGCTCCAGGTCACAAAAACCTGGGAATCTGGTGGGGTCCTGCCAGACACCAATATTCTCCTATGATATTGTGGAGATACTTTGACACACGTCTTCCTCTCTTCCTGGTTCCAGGAACCATCAGTAATGTTGAGTTGGGTTCATCCTAGACTTTACTGTCTAGCTGTTGTTTCAGGAATTGCAGACACGCCCCTCCCCCTCCCATGGGAGCCCATGAATCATGCCTGCAACTGGCCAGATGACCGGAAGAATGGAAAGCAATGGTAAATTATCGCTATGTTAAGTCATCATACTTTGTAGTAGTGTTCACAGAACAAAGGCTAATTCAGATATGGTTTCTAACTTTACACGTTTTACAAGGCAGGAAATACTTAGTTTCACATCCAGTGGCCTAGCTAGAATTTAAACGGAGTTCTGTAGGAATCCAGACTCCATGCTGGAACGGAAAGTGACACACTGCCTTACTGAATCTGTTTTATATTTTCTAAATGGTTTTTAAACATTTCCAAGAGTCAAGCACATTGTCCAGAGTCTTTTATTTTCTACTACTGACATCCCATTTAGAAAATATTTATCCTGCCGCAAGCTTCCAGGCCTAACACAGAGCATGCAATTTTGTCTGAAGATATAACAATGCAGCCACCACTCTCTGTGTTGCCTAAGCCAGCCCTAAGTTCCAGGTGGCATCCAACTGGAGTACAATCAATCGTGTTTGTCAAACATTGGCCTGCTGGCTGGGTTTGAGATCTAGCCTGGATCTGTATGGCACAGGAGCTAAAAGTAGATTTAATAGCTTTAAATATTTGAAAAAGAAAATCAAGAAAAGCAATGTTATAGCATGGAATATGAAAATCTCAAGAAATTAAAATTTTACTATCTATAAACATATTTGTTAGATCAGGTTCAAACCCATTATTTTATGTGGTGCCCTTGGCAGGTTTGCCACTGCATGAGAGCTGATCGGTTGTGACAGCAAGAACTGATATCCCAGCATGCCCTGTTGCCTAGAAGTATCTATTCAACTTTCAGGAAGGCCACTGTAATCTTCCTTACTTGTGGAATCTACACTGGCTCCATCCTCAACTTATTTAATCACTATATATCACAGTGGCTGTCTCTTAATTGATATTCAGGTAGGATAGCACAAGCCACTTGGGGGCACAGAGGCACAAATCCACACACAGACCTCAAGGTGAAAACTCGGGTTCAACTTTTGTTTTCCCCTCACACTATTTCAGTTTCCTAAGTTGTCAAAATGGAAACGATAGTTTGCTTTAGGGTTCTTATGAAGAAAATACAAGATCACAGTGGTATTTGACTACATGGAAGGCTTTATTGTGTTTATTAAGGATACAGTAAATAGAATCAAGCTTTAAGCAAATTAACCTGACAGCAAAAGGCAGTTTGGATTTAAATTGGATAGGATTGGGCATCCTTATTTAAAGAGCACATAATTTTTTATTAGAAATTTGCCTGATGTCAGGGACACACTGCTCGATTTAAACGTTTTATTCAGAGAAAGCACCCAGCAAACTGTCTCTCGGGCATTCCAAAACACTGGATCTCTTAATTTATTGGCAATATGCTAAAGAAGTAGTAGCTGCAATGTGGAGACAGTTATAATTTGGTTGTATGTACTGTGGTCAAGGTAACAACATAAGGCATAGATTCTCTGAAGAAGTATGAATGGTATTCTGTAGTCTCAAACACCAGAGTCTGGCCCCATTGATGGCATTGAAATATGCAAAAGAGGTAAGGAAAGGGAGGGAGATCAGTGAGCTTACTTTTATTCATATGGAATTGCAAAGATGCTGGCTCCTCTCAGTGGCGAATTCAGAGTCATTTTGTAATAGGGATCACCCTAGGTAGTAATATATATAATTGAAGCCCACTCACAGAGTTCAGGGAAGGATAGCAGCACTTTTTGGTTATTCAGCAACAATATAATTTGGATCATATGTTTGTGTATCCACTGCGCATTAGCAGAACTACAGAAAGGCATGCGTGTTTATGTTTAGTGTTTACCCTCCATCAGCAGTTTAAAAAATTACTACCCTGCGTCGACTCTATTAATGACAGTCTGAATTTGGAACGCTTGATAAGTTGTTTACAAGGAAGTTCAGAAGGAGAAATCAGCGAGTGTTTGCTGAATACTGTGAAAACATTTTTTTCTCAGGATGTGTTGCTGGAAACGGCAATTAGTCAATGTAGGAAAACTGGTGTGTCTTTACACATTAAATCATGCTAAAACAAACAGCCCGGCCAAGTCAGCGTAGCTTCTCAGACAAATAAACGCAATTATAGTGAAAAACAAAACTGTCTCACACAATTCCTGTTTGTTGCCCATGAATTCTCATTAGAGTTCTTGGGATGAGCCTGGAAAGAATCTTCAATGTTTGCATTTTTACATTAAAAAAAAAAATAGTAAGGAACAGGGAGAGGAAGGACTTACAGACTCAAAGGCAAATAGATTGAAAAGTAGCCTGGAGTTTTCATAGCTTCTTCCTGCAAACTCTATCCTATGCTTGGGAAGTTTGTGTTTCCTTTCTGACTTCTCAAGAAGTTTCTGTACGTCAGCTCTCACTTTGCCAGTGAAATGGTACAGTAGAATACGATTCAAGTAGTTTCATCACAATAATTTGTGGGTTGCTTCTGTGTCAACCAAAATTCTCCCTTCCATAACAATTGTAACATCTATGAAGGAGCCAATGCCATTTTAAGTAAACTAAGTTCCTCCTCTCCAGATTTTTCAATGAAAAAGGTGACCTAAACTGATTATGTACTGGGCCACCTATAAAGTTTGCTTTGAGGATGGAGACACCATTCAAATTTACATTAGTCACAAAGAACTTAAGAACTCCAGGAACATATGTCAACAAAGCCCTGCTCTTACCTATCAGATGTGCTCCAGAAAGTTGGCAGTCAACTTAACCCATAAATTGAGTAACCAGGGAGGTAAGGAAGGTCTAGGTAAAGTTGTTGATCAAGGCTTTGGCATCAAATACAAGTCATTATGTGACCAGATATGTCTCTCCAACTTGCAACAGAAACATTTATTTTCCTTTCCTTCCCCCCCCCCCCGAGACAGGGTTTCTTTGTAGTTTGGGGGCCTGTCCTATAACAACTAGGTCTTGTAGACCAGGCTGGCCTCAGACTCATAGAGATCCACCTGCCTCTGCCTCCCAAGTGCTGGAACAACTGCCAGGCTAATAGAAACATTTCTAATTCATGGAAAATCACCTCAAAGCACACTCAACTAATGGACTCTATGGTATTATGAGGTCATTTACAATGTTCATACTCAAGAATCATCTACTCAAGAAAAATTACAGAAAAAGTCTTCTAATATTTAAAGTACTCAAAATTATTATTTGTTGGGCTCCTGTATTTAATCATTATTTTCTAGAGGAACTATTTAAAGCTTTAATTACTATTTGGTATAAAAATAGAATTGATAATATTAACTTAATCCAACAGTGTCTACTGCATACTTTATAGGCTGGAAAGACAGTAGTCTCTCAGTCCATGATGGCTCAGAAATGTTTATTCTCTGCTGAAGATTTTGGAGATTCACAGAGAGATGCTGATATTTAGTTAATATTGGAAAGATGAAGAATCTGGGTCCTGGTCTTAAAGCGAGATAGCCATGATAGCAACAGCAGGACAAACACATGTACCAGAAAAAGGCAAAGGTAGGCAAAGCAACACTACTTTCCTTTGGATATCTTTATGTCTAGGCCATTACAGAAAGATACTGCCCACTGAGAAGTCTTCCCAGAACTGTCCAGATGCTTAGCTCTTAGGTCTAGATATAATTAAATCGAAGGATTATCCTTAGTAGCCACTTCCTTAGCTATTCCTGGCTGCATGCAGGTGACAGAGGAAGGTTGGACATCCCTGATGGAAATGAACACTAGAAATCAAAAGAGAGTACTTACTTCTCCAAGCTGCCACCCACAAAAAATCAAGTGTAGAGCTAAACGTTATGCAAACACTTCCAAGATACCTTGTTTTGAGAAGCATGCTGATTTTTCGATACTTCACAGCGGTTAAACATCTAGGAATTTTCGGGCCTAGAGAAACATAGCAACTGTTAAGCGTAGACACTGTTGTGCAGCTCACAACCCCTTGCCACTGGAACTTCAGGGGATTTATCTCCCCCTTCTAACCTCTGCAAGCACCTGCACCCAAATCCTCACACCCACAGAGCCATCTTTCCATCGCTGATATTTTCTATTGTTTTAAGGAAATGTATTTAGCTATTTTAAAAATTCACAGAAGAGAGCTGATCTAACTTCTCCACTCCTTAATGTCCCTCACCATGCCAAACAGCACCTCATCACATACATGAATTAAATAATTATTTATTACTATCCATCCTTATTAATTAGAGATTTGGGGTGCTATCAGGGAGGGTGATGTCTAATTCCAACATCTTCCCAGTGCTTTGCACACTGATACATACAAGAGTCTCATTAAGGACGCATTAAGTATGTTACACAGGCTTGGTGTTATTCTTGGAGTCCAAAGTTTAAGATCAGCTTGCCATGGAGATAAGTCTTCAAAAAAAAAAAATCAAACATTTCATCCTTCCGACAAACCCTAATATGGAGTAGCAACATTAAAATAGTTGCAGTTACTTAATAGAGACATGAGCATGTACCAAGGCATACATGGGCAGGTCAGAGGGCAGTTTGTGGGATTAAGTTTACTCCTTCCACCATGTGGCTTCCAATGATTGGACGCAGGTGGTCAAGTTCAGCAGTAAGTGCCTTTACCTGTTGAACGTTCCGGCCACCCTGAGAGCTACATTTTAGATAATTAGTAAGTAGCCATATATTGTTAATGAGAACTATATTGAACCACTAATATTTACACAACATGTCTATAATAGTTTATAAATATTCTTCATGAAATAAATCAGGGTTGGTGTCATGTAAAAGTTAGGTTTTCAGACTATTGTATTTTAAGTTTGGAACATAATTTTCACACCTACATAAAAAATTTAAATATTACTTTAGGTACCTGAGCACAACTTTTATTACAATAAAGACTATTACTTCTCAAACACACAAAGAAGTTAAGATTATTCTGGAACAAATATCCACTCAGCAATCAATCGTATTACCTTTCCACTAAAGATTTAATTTAGTTTTATACTCATTATGTAAAGCTATTTCTTGGTATAAATGAATCCAGTTTGAATAGTCTTAATTGTCTCACACCAATTTACATGGGCTGTGAAGAAACTTTCTACGTATGATTTATAATCAGTGGGTTTTAGAATTTGTAATACATCTTTCTTTATTATAGAAATTCCATTAATTATTGCATAAGTTATTATCATGGCTTAAATAAAATTTTCTATTATTTTCTTGTCTTTCAATAGCTGTGTTGAATTGTCAGGGAGCAGGTGCTTGGGATACAGGGACATACTTATCCTTATCCCTCCTGCTACTCCATACAAATTGCCACAGACCAGAAAATTAACAGTGAGCAAATATGCATTAGACTCCCCATTTTGAGGACAAAAAAGTTCAAGAACATGGCAATGGTCAAGGTCTTCAGGTCAAGTCATAACTTTTTGGAAAGCCAAGGAAGCCCATGACAACAAACAAAATTAAGGAAAAAGCACATATTTGATCAAAACCCACTGCCATAAACTTTATTAATCCATCCTTGAGGACAGAGCACTTTTGGCCTCATCACCATTTAAGGATTTGAGTTTCTATTATCATTCTGATAACAAGTAAATTTCAGCAAGTTTTACCTCATTTTAACTCTTCTGCAAGAGAAGTCATTCTTATTTGCCCACTAGCTGGTAAAATCACTAGTGCCTGTGTCCCTCTATGCCTTGTGCTAATTCCACTCTGAAATTTGTCTCTTTACATTTCATTAGTCTCTGTGTCTATCTGTCCTAATAGATTGCTGGATTCTACAGCAATAAAGTCTGTTCAAAATTACATCAATATTTAATTGCCCCAAAGACCAAGAAAAGTATATTCAGCCAATCCCTCTCCATCAACGGAAGTACAGAATTGCAAGGCAGAGAGACGAACAATGCTCTGACTGGTGCTGTAGCATGGGAAATCATCCTGCAAAAGCCACAGGGAGAAATCCTAGGCCTTGGGGTGACTCAGCCAAATACAAAAGGCCAAAGTTATTGTGATTTACATATTTCCATTTTGAGACGTCTTCCAACACTTCAACCCATATGGTTTTGGTAATTATTTTTAAATGGAAATTCAGATAGCAGCAGGCAGTAAGTATTTGAGTTAGGATTTCATATGAAGAAGCTCGGTGGGGTACTTGGCAAGCCTTATTTTCTCCTCCACAAAAAACCAAAGGGGAAAGCTGGCATTTCAGATCTTAATCATAGGCACTCTACTCTTTTCTCACTCGGACCATTATTTGAAAGAAGGTGGAAATGATTGTGGGCTACGCATTTTCTTCCCCCATGGTCTTCCCAAACACACACATATTGCAAACTCTTGTCAGGGGTTCAGAGTGGGTTTACATGTAAATAACCACAGGCTATTATAGAACACGACTCCTGAAGAGATAGCCATTTGGGCCAGAAGACTGACAACCTCTGAAAAGCGACTCTTCACTAATAGCACAATGCCTGATGAATTTTCCCAAGTCGGCATTCAATGCTACATCAACGTGATAGTTCCCAAAACTAACTCACAGTTTCCAGAAACTTAAAGAATACAAACTTTAGAGTAACAAATGCTTTTATAATTAATATATCTTATTTGTATTTGGATGATGGGTGTGTGTGTGTGTGTGTGTGTGTGTGTGACTTCAGTTGAGGGTGGTAGCCCAGGCTCTCGTCAACTGGCAATGTAGCATACTGAATTCATGATCTTCCTGCTTCAGTATTTTTAGTACTGGAATCATAAATCTACTAACATGCCCAGCTAATAAGAGTTATTTTAAAACAATGGTTTTTTCTAAAATATACCAGACTGTATAGCAACTTTCTATTGTCTTACTGTCCTAAGAAACTTAGAAAACTAGAAACCATTGCAATGAGAATTTTTTTTTAAGAGTCTTACAAATCCTATCAGCACAAAATCTGATGGCTGCTTGGCCACTTACTGAGTGATGGATTTGGACAGCTCACCTAGCTTTAGTTTGTTGAGATTTCTAACAGTTAATGCTGAGTGAACAATGGCAATGGGAACGGTTAAATAATATTACATGCATGAAACATTTTGAAATTTATTTTCCTTTCTTTTTCCCCCCTTTTTTAATGACACTAGTGGCTTCATCCTTTGGTGATTAGAAAATCTGGCCATGTAGTTTCGCAGGCCCTCACATATGTTCCAGTTGCCCCGTATCCAGATGGGCAGCGTGAGTCAGCACTCACTGAACGAATGTGCTTAGAGAACCAGTTTTCATGGTTTCAGCACCGGTGACTGCCTTATGGATCACCATTCCTTTTATATGTCATCTGTAAGTGCACGCATGAGTCTTTCTCCTTCTCTTTTTGCATATCTGTGATTACTTTGTTATTATTATTTTTTAACATCCAGACCAATGTTTCCCCTCCCTTATCTCCTCCAGTTCCCCCTCCCAAACTCCCCTCTCCCCCAATCCACAGAATTTCCCGAGCTCCCAATGCTGTTTGGTATCTGTATCTGTTTTTGCTGGATGAAGCCTTTCTGATGGCAACTGCACTAGGTATGAATCTATGGGCACAGCAGAACGTCATCAGGAATCACTTCACCGATTTTACTTTTAAAATCATTGCAGGAAGGCTGCTGACTGTGTCAGCGTGGAGGACCCTTTAGTGATGGCAACTGGTGCAGGAGAAAGGAAAGCAGGCATATTGTGCCTGCCATGTTGCAGTTCTCTCTTACAGGGAAGAGTCCATCTTGAATTCCAGCTAGTGTATGGAAAGCCTTACTAAATGCAGGCAGGTTGTGGGAATCTTACTAAGTAATAACACGAGCTCCCCCTGAAGGAAAGCAAGGAAGGGTGTCTGGACACCTGGAAAAGTGGAGGAAGGAGAGGAAGAACCACTGAGGAACTGGCAAGAAGACACCGATGAAACACCTTTATTCCACAACAATGAATGAAATGAGGAGCATCTGAGGATCCTTTACTCTCAGGTTAAGCACTTGCTGCTCCCGCCCACATACGATTACTGCCAGTTTATTTCTCCTCCTGCCGTTATACCAAAGGTGACAGCTAATTAAAGAAAAGATGAGTTGCATTAAAATATTTTAGGTGAATAAATAACTAGAGGAAATCCCAGATAAATGAACACACAATTGCCTTCACTGGTAGTAGCATAAGGAACAGTAATTAGAATCAATTCAGGGTTTGTGACGAGTGTCAGGGATGCCCACCTAATTAGGACAATTGATGGCACTGTCTAAAACAAATCTCAAGAGGTGACTAATTAATTTATCCTAATGTTTACAATAATAAATATAGTTCCAAACCTCAAATACATCAGATTAGGGACAAGAATTAAGAGTGTTTCCCACAGTCAGCTTGTAAGTGACCCTCACAGCATTAATTGATATTAATAGCTAATGAAAACAATAATTCCAAACAAAGTATACTGTCTAATTTGAAAATAGGAGCCTATAGTTGGTACTGAGCAAAGGACATTGTGAATCATAGGATCTGGTCTGGGCCCATTATCATTTTACCTATTCCAGGTAAATCCTGGGTAGTAGAGAAGAACGGGGTGACATTCAACACTATATCCTGTCAAGTACAGTCCTAGGTTTGTTTGTTTTTAAATCAAATCAGTTTGGAAAAATACCTTAATTTCCCTTAATATCTGTTTTCTGTACTATAAAATGCTCATCACCCTGCCTGCTTTAAACATTTTTTGTTATGATAATATGGAAACATGCCTACTTTCTGGCTCTGTTTTAACACCTGTTGTGTCTTAAATATCACTGAGTCTCATTTATTGAAATGGGAAGAGCATAGTCTCTGAATTCAGCATGTTCTACCCTGTCATAAATTCTGTCTTCTCTTAGCTTAAGTCTATTTACTAGCAAACTGTAAATAAAAGCTGCCAAACAGGGTTATAGGAACAGAGTTAATTAGGAATGAAAAATAGAATCTAATCACCCAACCTCCTGTTAGCTTTTGTTCCATTTTCTCTTTCCAAGAATACTAATGTATTTATTCATAGTCTCCTAAGCCACAATCAGCTCACTCCTTAGCCTTACTCAATGCTGCTCCTTCTCAAACCACCCCTCGGTGCCGACATGCCAGCTTTATCTATCCTGCTTTGTCTTATTCTCAGAGATGAACGCATTTCAAGCAATCTGCAGCTTAGCTTGGGTGAGAATAGTAGAGTGCCCTCAGGATCACTTTATTGAATTTGGTTGGGATAGACTTTGCCTCTTCAATAAATCCAGCAAAAAAACTCCCTAGGTGTTTTACAGCCAGTAACAACACTGAGTGCAAGCCTTGTTTGTGTGTATATTCCCTCTCCTGTTCTGTTCTACACAGTGTCCATGTGACAAAGCCAGATGTATAATTTTCTTATAAATAACCAATCAAATAATCATTATCTTATATTGACTTATTTATGAAAATGTTTCAGACGTTTGATCTTTCAGATAGCGCTGATGGCAGTGTTTGATTACAGATGTTGAGATCAATATGACACTAATAAAAGGGATGTGGGTGGCAGTGATGGTAGAGACGAGAGCACTGGGTTGGTGATCACAGTAATGATTGTGGAGATTCTTGTTGAGTGAAAGCACTATAGAGTGGACTAGTTTTGAAAGGACTAGGGCCTTTCACCTGGCCAATTTTAATTGGAAAAAGATGGTACCATTCACATCTCATAAGCTGGGAGTATGATAGAGTATTCCACAACAAAGAGTATGGGAGCAAGAGCTGAGGCCCTGATGGTGGTAATAGGCATGGTGGCCATGAAGGCAACAGCAGGAGTCATGATGATGGTGATGGTGCTGGTGGTAGTTGTGGTAGTGACGGAAGATGGTGCTTATGACAATAACTGTAGTACTAGTTGTAATAGTGACAAAGATGGCAATGATTATAGTCATAATAATATTGATAATATTGGTATATATTGGTATAATATTAATATATTTGCAGTAGCGTTTGATGTGACTCTGGATGTGATAGTGGCCCCTTTTCCATAAAGTTTTAAAACAGAAGTGTTTCATTGATCTCTGGAAGGAATATGTAGATAATGTTTTTAAAACTGAGTAAACTGAATAAAACACAGATCGTTAAGGATAACTTATGAGATAAAGAGGGGCTTCAACCAGGAACTGACGGGATCAGATGTGCAAACCCATAGCCAAACACTAGGCAGAACTTGGGGATCCCTGCAAAAGAGGGGGAGGAAGAATGGTAGGATCCACAGGGATTGTCAACTCCATGAGAAAATGTCCTACAGAATCATCTAAGCAGGACTTGTAGGGGCTCACAGAGACTAAAGCAACAAATGTCGACCCTGTATGGGTCTTATCTAAGTCCTCTGCAAATACCTTACGGTTGTATTGCTTGGTGTTTTTGTGAGGCTCTCAACAGCAGAGGTTAGGGGTGTCTGTGACTCTTTTACAAGCTCTT
The DNA here is from genome assembly GCA_963919715.1 of Microtus obscurus. Lineage (NCBI taxonomy): Eukaryota > Metazoa > Chordata > Mammalia > Rodentia > Cricetidae > Microtus > Microtus obscurus. The sequence continues at coordinate 26,686,484 of CAWTZC010002521.1, forward strand.
GGGTCCCTTTCCTTTCAACTTGGTTTCCTTTTCCAGCCTGGATATGAGTACTATTGCCTAATCTGTAGCTTATTATGTTGTGTCTGGTTCATAACCCTGGGAGGCCTGCTCTTTTCTGAAGAGAAACCCTGAAGGAATGGATCGGGGGAAAAGGAATGTGGAGGAGTGACTGGAAGGAGTAGAGGGAGGGAAAAATTGTGGAAGGGCTGTAATGTATGAGAGATAAATAAATAAAAAAAGGTTTGGAGGTAAGATTTGCTTTAGAATTCTCACCTTGCCCCTTATCATAAGCATAGCTAGCTTATGACCCCAGTCATTTTACATTTACAGGAATGACTCACACAATTCCCTGAATTTTCTTAAAATTAAATATTGCAATTATAATTAATTTTTGGAAACTGTACATGGAAAAGATATATATATATATATACATATATATATATAGTAGTCAAGAATGCAAGAAGTTACTGTCTGCTTATAAAAATTATATATATACAGTAACTTCTTGCATTCTTGACTACATGCTTTATTAAATCGAAGTCCTGTTTAGATTTATTCCATGTTGGTTTTGTTTAATCTAATAAAAAATGTATATCCATTGTCTTAGTTAAGGTTTCTGCTGCTATGAAGAGATTCCGTAACCACAGCAACCCTTATAAAGGAAACTAGCTGAGGTAGAGGCTTACAGTTTAAGAGGTCTAGTCCATTATCTTCATGACAGAGAGTATGTCATCTGGGGGTATGGCAGCATGCACGCAGACATGATGCTGGCTACATCTTGACCAAAAGGCAATAGGAAATTGGCTGATTCACTGAGTATATTTGAGCACATGAGAGATCTAACTATCCACGGTGATGTATTTCCTCTAACAAGAGGCACCTACTCCAGAAAGGCCACACCTCCCATTAGTGCCCCTCCCTTAGGGGATCATTTTCTTTCAAACCACAGCATCCATGAATACTAAACAAATTATCATTCACCTGTAAGAATTGGGTACATGTCATACATCATACATAATAAAAGAGAGTTCAGTCACCTTTGAGTCACCCTTCAACGATGCTAAAAAGAGGGGAGAGGCAGGTAAAGTAGAACCAATACACTGGAAATAAGCTAGCAAGCGCTGTTGTAGAGTATATAATGGGCAAGTAAATTGCACCCCAATACCTAGAACTCACAAATACTACCTTAAAAGAAAAAAAACAAGATAGAAGACATGAGGAAGTCTCTCTCAAAGTACAATTCAATTGATGTTCTCAGCATGAGATTAACCTAGTTTGTCTTGCTTCAGCCTGAAGTGGCCAAATGAGAAGCAAGCACAAAAATAGTAGACACCCAGAAAATGAAGTGGTGTGGAGGTACAGGATACACTGGGTGGGTCTAGCCAAAAGTATGGGGATACCAGCAGGAACCAGGAGCAATAAGAGGCAAGAAACTGCTCCTCTCTTAGAAAAACAATGTGGAAAGCATACAATCCTGCAGACAAATTGCTGTGTGTCATAGCTATGCTAATTATTTCAGACTACAAGAATCATGCATTAATATCTGTTATTTTAAAATATAAATCTTTGGCCTCACATTATGAAAGTTATAGATACCTAATAAAATCTATGATGTTTCTTACCGTTTCTCAAAGACGCTTTAGAAATAGTTTGTCTAGCGTAGATTTTTAATATCCTTTTCACTGCTTTACATTAATCTAATTTCAGTATCCACCCCCTAAAGAAAGAACAATCTAAATCAAGAAAACCAGCCGTCTTATTGTGACTTTAAATATTCCTGACAGAGCCGGGCGGAATCTTTAATCCCAGCACTCAGGAGGCAGAGACAGGTGGATCTCTGTGAGTTCGAGACCAGCCTGGTCTACAGAGCTAGTTCCAGGACAGGCTCCAAAGCCACAGAGAAACCCTGTCTCGAAAACAAACAAACAAATAAATAAATAAATAAATACATATTCCTGGCAAATGTTCTTTAGCTTCTTTTTGAGCTGAAAGAATTTCATATCCAGGAAAGGGGCAGTGCTGCAGTGACGGGGGAGCAGGGAGGCCACAGCAATGGGAGAACAGAGAACTTTAAGAAAAAATGCAGAAGGAAGAGTTGGAATTTACACCCACAAGGCTTTAGAGGAAATTCAGCTTAGAACCTTGGATGATATGGTCTCACAGAGAGAGGGTCCCAAACAGCTCCTGTAACACTTCACTGTCAGTTTACTCTGCTCTGTTTTCTCTCTGCCTCTCATCTTACCCAGCTCAAGTCATGGGACAACATGTTGCAGTTGCTGGGATTGTCCTGAGATTAGCATGAAGGCTAATGGCTAATGTTTTTGTCGAACAGACATGTTTTTACGTTTCCTCTCTCTCTCTCTCTCTCTCTCTCTCTCTCTCTCTCTCTCTCTCACGACATATGTGTGTAAACCATCCAACAACTATTTGAACTTGGTGCTGTCCTTTTACCATGTGGTTTCTGAGGACAGAATTCAGGTCATCTGGCTTGGCTGAAAGTGCTTTTATATACTAAGTAATATCACTAGCTCTGGAGACTGATTTTAAGAGGGCATTGTTGACATTTCAGGAACAAGTATAGTTATTCAGACTCTTGATAATTAGTCAAAAGTCACTGAGAGGGCTTACATAAATTAAACCCATCTCCACAAGACTACAATTACCTGTAGGGTTCCATAATCTTTAGAATAGTGTTACTTCTGGTATATCTTTGCTGAAATAACTCTCAAACCACATGTGAATTCCTTTAAACTTAATGGTAGACCTTGCCATGTGGGGATATTTTGCTTGTGCTCTAAAAAAGCTTGCCTGAAGACCAAGTGCAGAGCTAGCCACTAATTAGTCATAGAGGCCAAGCAGTGGTGGATTACACCTTGAGAGTCATGTGCCTTTAATCCCAACACTAGGGAGGTGGAGACAGGGAGGGATATGGCTGGGCTGAGAGAAGACTTTAAGGCAAGGCAGGAGGAGACAGTACCTTAAGGCATTCAATGCATTCAGTCAGAGGATTTGTAGAAACAGAGTCCTGCCCCCTTGAGTCTGAGGGTTTGGTAGAGTTAAAAACTAGTTAGCTGGCTGCTCTCCTTCTTTGGTCTTTCAGCATTTACCCCTATATGGGACTCTAGATTTTTCTAAATAAGACCAATTAGAATTCATGCTACATCACCACCTCAATATATTTGGAGGCTTTTTGTGTTCTTTCAAATTGAGAACATTCTAGGAGTAAATAATTCTGGCCAATAGACATGGCTTGAGCAGTCTACAAGGTCCCTCTGTTGAGTATGTTTAGAGATTGAAAGCATGAAAGCCAGAGGATCCCACTGACTAAGCAAAAGTCAAAGAGGATTCAGAAGCCCCCAAGAGCGCAGGAGCCCCAGCACACATCAAGCATTATGGATTTTAATCATTTTCTTTCCAAAATTCAAGTGAGCTGACTTCCTGATGACTCTCACAGAAGGCAGCCATGACTTTAAGAGGAAAGCTGAACTACACTCCTTCATTTTCTTTTCATTTTCATGAAATTTTTTAGCATAATAGGAACTTATCAGAGAGCCAAATCACTGGGATATGAAAATCACAGAATTAGCATTTACCCAAAGACCTCGGCTTAGCCCATCACTGAAAGGGCTCATTTTAACCACACTGAGCGGCTGCTTAGTCACCATAGGGTTCCTTACAAGCTAAAGAGCCCCTTCTTCCCCCAAATGAAACTAATGGGTTGGTCAAAGATTTGGGTTAGTGAAGCAAAGGGCCTTTAAAGGTTTTGAGGAAAACAATAAATATAAAACAAATAAAATCTCATCCACATTTTCAAGTTGTCATTTTGCAAAACACACTGTGAAATTTTTTTAGAATAAGTCAATTGAACGACCACCTCCTCTCTGTTTCTTGGTCTCAGAGTGAAGGTTGTAAACTCAGCTGGAAGTGAACTATAGCCACAGTCCTTGCATTTAGTGGAGCTGTTTTACATCAAGATTATTTAATTTTCCTGTTTTATTGTCTATATGAAGATATTTTATCTGATATTAAAGAACAATAATCTTCAACTAATTGCCACTAATAGATATATTTTATTTCCATTCTGTTTGTTGAAGAATAAATGGTTGGGAAAATTTACATAAATTCCCTTGATTTTGAAGTTGACTTTTTCACTCTGAAATTGAAAAGCAAGTGTTGGGGTTTACATTGTCAACCTGACAAGATATAAAGTCATATAGTAGACAAACTTCTCTACATGTCTCTGAAGGAGTCTCTAGATTCAGCTAAATGACAAGAATTATTCTAAACATCAGTGGTACAATTCCATCAGCTGGACTCTTTGACACAGTTAGAATGAGAAAGTGAACTGGCCATCCGCGTTCCTCTCTCCTTCCTTCTTGACTGGGGAAGCGATATGACCTCAGCCAAACACTACTGCTGCCCTGCCTTGTTTATCACATTAAATAAAAATAGTATGAGTTAGAGGCACATCATTACAGAGATGCTCTAGGTTGAATTTGTTGTCGTAACACTAATCATACACTTACTTAGATAGATTGATTTTTCAGGATAAAAATATAAAGCCAGAGTGATGTCAGCAATACAGGGGAATAACAAGCAGGCTTCTGAATATCGGTCTTCTCATAGAGACACAAGGTAAAACAACTATGTATGCATCAGTCTCTCCAGAGAAAGTGTGATTTCAATAGACAGACCTCTATACTCCACACAACTAAGAAGATATCCACATCAAAGTCAGTTGAAAAAACAAGCAGATACAGCTGTGAACTAACTCTACCCAAAGTACAGCATTTTCCAGTCTCAACAAAGAAAAACAAAACAAAAAAATCTTCAACTTCCAACTTCATAGAGGAAGAGGTCTTGTACCATACATACAGTATTCAACTTTTACAGTTCTTGCCAGAGGGCCCAGCTCTTGTATCACTGGGTCTGAGGGATGGCAAGAATACATCATCAGAGGAGTCCCCTCAAGCACAATGAACAAAGCTATCTTTTGAAGCCCAGTAGCACAACCAGTGGCTACAGTGACTGGAATGAGACCAGCTTACAACTTAACCTTACAAAAAGTTTGGTTGCAAGTTTTTTATTCCAGCAACTCCCTACAGTTCTGGAGTCTACCAGTTTAATAACTGAAAGTGTACAGAGCGAAGAAAGAATAAACCTGCTTCGGATTAGCCAGGAAATAGAAGGCTTCCTCGAGTTTCTTTCCTGGCTTGTTGTAGTCAATTCCAACCCTGCAGTCTCTCTTTGGAAAGAGATAGAAAGAGTTCTTCATGACTGAATAGAAAAGAATATGACTTTTCTTGTTGAAGTACTATGTACTTAAACATTAATTCCACACCCGAAACTTTCCATGCCTCAGAGAGCCTGACATTTCTGTTTCCTCGAGCAGGTGAGTGGGCAGCCCCTGCATTTTCTACCCTAATTTGCTAAAGTAGTAAATACAGATTTGGAGAGTCTTCCTGCAATAGTTTCTACATGGAAGTTCCCAGATAGAGAAAACAAGAGAAGATATTTTCTACCATCTATACCTATATATCTATATCAATAATTATACACTTATCTATATATACAATTACTGAGATATTATTTTCATAATGTTTTCAGAACCAATAAAATCGCAGACCGTTTACAAATTTGCCCACATTCTTGCTCTTAAACTGTTTTCTTTTATAACACTGATATGCTAATACAAATTTTTGAGAGTTTGCTCTTAAATTTTCTTAAAATTCATGATCCACAGTTTAATATTGGGTTACATAAATTAGAAATTAAACGCAACTATAAATTCCCCAAATTCACGCTGTGTAATAAATATACTGTGATGTGCTGACGATTATGAATGTCTATTAAATCTACGGGGCAGAGATGCCATATATTGGCCTCTCATGTTGTGCCTCTCCCTCATGTTGAATTCAGTAGCTGCCTTCATCATTTGGAAATTGGCATGGCAGTTATATTTTCATCAAAGGCATCAGCAAACTCTAAGTGAGAGTGTGATTTACGATTTTGCTGATTGTAGATTTAAGGGCGTGTGGAAGAAAATGTTAATAAAGCAAAATAAATTTGAACCTGTCAAGAGCAGAGTCTTTGCATTATGAATAACACAAATAAATGAAGGAAATATACATCCAGGATTTGAAATTTATTAATAAATTAGCAGAGAAGTCACTCGCTTTCACTGACAAGTGAGTGAAATGGCCACATAACTCTCCCTTGTTTCCTTCTTGTGCTACTTATTAACATAGCCAAAGCTTCATATAAAATTGATACTGAAGCTACTATCTCTTGTCATTTGGTACTTTGGGTTGACTGCAAATACGAGCAAATACTGGATGTGTCGTGTCAAAAAAAAGTGTCATCTATAATACCAGTGACTGAGTGGAATTTAGAAAGCAATATTATTTATTAAACTATCATTTGTAATTTTTGTGTTAAGCACGCTTTAAAATTGTAAAGTTTACTTTACACACACAGAACGATTTCCTTGATCACTAGCCTATTTGCCTATATAACATGGAAAAGTGTGAATGAGACTATTATTATCTTTATTTTGAAATATTATGGGAACAAATTGGGCTTATTTAACTAAGGGCTGAGTTGGAAAAAATGTAGAGCAAAAAGCAAAATAAAAAAATACTTGTATTTTTTGAGGGTATTTTATATACACAGTATTTTAAAAGTTTCATGTACTGTGAACAATATCTCAAATTTCAAAGGTACATCACGGCAATTACCCATGTTTTAAAGTATTCCTTTAAAATGCCTTAAGTAATAATATCCTAATAAGCAATTATTTATTATTTCTTTCCCTGATTCCAAATCTGTCTTTTTTAATAGACTGCTTTTTTTTTAATTTTCATCATTCACCTTTTGTAAAATGATGTAGGAAAACTATGGGAAACATATTTATGATTCAGAGTATAAAAATTTCCATTTGCTTTAAAGATTGAAATGTTCCATAATTTATCTTGTATTTTTGAAGGTTATTTAGAATTTTATTTCTATGTGTGTTCGGGCTGCATATCTGTCGGAACATCATGGGTTTGTCTGGTAACTGAAGAGGCCACAGAAGATGATGGAATCCCTGGGACTGGAATTGCAGATGTTTGTGAGTTGCCATGTTGGCTGCTGGGAATTAAACCCAGGCTTGCAAGAAAATCATGTGTTTTTAACTGCTAAGCCATATGTCTAACTCTATTAGGCACCATACTTGATTGATGTGGGATTACCCTCTGCATACTACGAATATGTTTTATTTATTGGTTATTACAGAAGCTGCTTTAGCCAACGGCTTAGTAGAGTAAAGCCAGGTGGGAAATCAGAACAGAGATATAGGGAGAAAGTAGATAGAGTCAGAGAGATACCATGTAACTGCTGAAGGAAAAAAACACCAGCTGCCAGCCAGAGCCTTACTGGTAAGCCACAGCCTTGTGGTAATACACAGATTAATAGAAATTGGTTAATTTAAGATACAAGAGTTAGCTAGAAATATGACTAAGCTATTGGCCAAACAGTGTTGTAGTTAATATAGTTTCTGGTAGAGCACTGACTACTTGTGGATTTCAGTATAATTGGTAATACTAATATATTTTAAACTTTTATGTCTTTTTATAAACTAAAAAAAAAAATTCATGTAAGTTTCCGAGAATCTGGAGAGTGATAAGACTTGGACCCAGTTCTTACACGTCAAAAGGACTCCAGATAAGTACAGCCTAATTTTCTTTATCTGTCTATTCCTAAGAATGAGATCGATCTCTCTCTCTCTTGGTTTTGGGACTCCTATCCTGCCCCAACGACTAGGACTGTGGGCCTGAAAGTTCAAAATCTAATGTTTCTCTTTGAGTCCCTAAATTTTAACTTCTATCCCTCACTTAGAAGTTTTCCTTAGAAGAGTTGCTATGGTCATGCTGTCTCTTTCCTGCAATAGTTACACAACCTTAAACACCATATAAGCATCAGCTGCTGAAACAACGTGTTCTAAATATTGTGAGCCCTGGCCTTGCTAAAAGCTGATGTGGATCAGCCCAGCTGATATGATTGCTCCCTGTCTCTTCAGCGGGGTCACTGAACCAGATACTTCTGATGAATGCCTCATTGCCTGGATTATGTCCTTGACCTTGACTAGCATTCCAACTCTCTAGGCCCTGACAGTAATGGCCTAGTTTCAGCAGGAAGTAGTTATGGAAGAGAGATGTAACCCCTTGTCTCTCAACAAGCTAGAATGTTAGATCAAAAGGATGCTCATGGCGTATGGGACAAAAGAGTTACCTATATTATTTATTGGCATACCAGGGAAGGTAGCTATTAAAATTACATAGAGCCGGGCGGTGGTGACACATGCCTTTAATCCCAGCACTAGGGAGGGAGAGGCAGGCGGATCTCTGTGAGTTCAAGGCCAGCCTGGTCTACAAGAGCTAGTTCCAGGATAGGCACCAAAGCTACAGAAAAACCCTGTCTCGAAAAACCAAAAAATAAATAAATAAAAATAAAATAAAATAAAATTACATAGAGCAAGAGCTATCAACAAGTAGATTCACAAGCAGAACTCAAATAGTTCTACAGTACGATAGGGCACTCAACTTGCTCTATGTAAAACAGAAAGGATGTTGTACATCTTTAAGAGAAAATTGTTTCTATACAAGCCACTCAGGAATCATCAGAAATACTTTTGCTGTTTCCCAAAATAACTGCAAAAAATGAGACCTGAAATAAAGTATAGCTAGTACCCATTCTCATTTCTAGGCTCCTCCCAAGAGTAAATCTGACGTCAGTCAACACAGAGCCGTTGGCCCTTCTGCTTCTGTTAATTACTCTTGGCTCTTGTATCACTGATGCCTTAACTAAATCATAATTTCTGCTTGGTTACCATTAAGATGAAGGTTATTAGATCCCAATATAAACAAGGACCCATCACGGAGTCAGGATGTGACTCAAGATACAACTCAAGGGGGAAATGGGAGAGTCTAAAAACCCTTTGAAACAATGCCTCTGATCGGCAAGCCCCTTGCCCTAGGACAGATCGTTCCAGAAATGCTGGAGGCTGTTGTTAATGGGAGGTAAGATGTCACATGTTTTTATTCCACTCAGCAAGTTTGGTTGACCCATCTGTACCAGATGTACTAGGTCACACATGGGCAAGATAAGCAGAGAATATGTTAGAATGGATTCTTGCCCCAGTTTGGATTCAGACAGGAAGTACATCAGGATGAATGCTTGCCCTGACTGAACCTCATGGAAAATGCAATGACTTATGGGTTTTGCCTTCTTAAGTTCCTGCAAAAAATGACTTAGAGCCATTTCCTTGAAACATACTTATGGACCTGGTCAGAGCCCATCTGCCTGGACAGTATTTAATTAAAGCTTGCTTCAAATTTGGCTTTAAACTCTGCTAGTCATCTTATTCCCAACTGGTGCGATTTCTAATATCCTAGATCAACTCTGGCCTTCTCCCAAAGATGCCATTTTTACAGAGTGAGACACAGGGAGAAGGCTAGATAATTATAGATGCTGACTGTCATGACGAATCCACAATATATGAGGATGAAGGACAGCTGACTACATCAGAAACCAGGAAGAATCACAAATAGCCTTCCCCCCAAGAGTTTTCACAGGAAGCAGACAAATATCTGCTGTTTGAAGCCACTTCTACTGATGAGACAGCTCTTAGAACTACGCCCCATACCGCCCTCATTCTCATGCATGCGTGTATTCAATACACTTTATGAAATGCAGATGACATACCAGGCACTATTCTTATTTCTTCTCGTTTCTTCTCTGCAATCAATACAACCCTGCAGGAGTGGGACTTTATCACTCCATTCTCTGTCGCCTTCACAATTATACACACAGAAGAGCATGCTAATAAATAATCGTTGATTAAATGATTAAATGCCACTCTTGCTCTTTCTTAGTGAGGTTCTTTTAAAAGTCACGTGGATCTCTACTGAAGAGTGATATTCAAAGAGATTTTGAGGGTTGTGAGGGCAGAGGGTGGGAAAACACAGTTTTTAACTGGCAATCACAGTTCTTTCTAAACAACAGAATATGTGCATTTTAAACAAACAGATCTTAGAGATTTCCCTCATTGTTCTCATCAACCATGCAAATAAAATGCTATTTCTCTTTGATTGTACCTGAATGTTCTTCACTTCATCAAGGTAAAACAGTCAAGTGGACTTTCAATGAACTTGAAGTAAATGTTTGAGAAAGCCCTAGGAACAGTTCAGCAGAGTGGATAAAATCAAGTCACACTTGGGTAGCTTAGACTTGCTCCTCCCAGTCCCAAGGACCAAACTTCAGAAAGCATCCAATCCCTCAAAATCTGTGGTCCCTCATTTATAAAATGCTATTAACAATAATTATAAATTACATATGAAGCATGTGTGAAGTTGTGTTTCATGCTGTGTGTTGCATAAAAGTAGATGAGAGGTAGTTTTTTACTCTTGTATCACTTTCATAATGATGAGAACAGGAAATAGAAGTTAGTTGGACAATAAGGTGAAGGACCGCAAAAGTGAACGATTTCTTTCACTGGGTTAAAAGCAGAAAGTATCCTTACATCTTCTGGCAACCTCTTCCTTCCTTGCAGAAAGATATTCTATTGCTATTTTTCTTATCTCTTTTCTCCTAAAGGAGTATGTCTTTCCTGGAAGGACAGTACAGAAGTAGTAAGGCACTTGGATACAGAAATGAGAAGCAGACTAACTGGCTGATTGCATCTCCAAGTTTTATTAGCTCCAAATCAGGGACCATCAGTGGTGCCCCGCTCCTGAGGACCCTACTGTTTTACGGGCTCTCTGCCTTCTATCTTTCCCTTAAGCTCCTATTACAAAATCTTCCTCAAACCTATTGTCTGTGATTGGTGAGTCTCTTTGAATTCTCATTACTTACTCAAGCCAAAGTTTGTATTACCATGAACATCTGACTCACTAACTTCTGTGTTCAATAAACATTCAAGAGCTGAGAGCAGCTCCCTGATTCTCAAAGACAGCACCAGGATTTCCCATGTGATTAACACAAAGATTCATCTAGCTAGCATTCATAATTACAAACTCTTAATGCTTGCTTTAGTTTCCATGTATTGATACTGCAAAATACATCAATATTGGATGCAGAGTGATTTATAATGGGAAGTATTTTTCATAGATGTAGAGGCTGGAAATTCAAAATCAAGGTGTCAGCCTCTGAAAAGTCCACCTCGTTTCCATCTCACAGGGTAGAAGGAAGGAAAGCACATCAGAACTGATGCATGTGTTCTGGTGACTGAGCAGTAAATGAATGGGAACGCACCTCCATAAGTGCTTTTTACAAAGGTGAAAGTCCATTCACTAAAACTGAATTCCCTGATGACTAACTGCCTGCCACCAGTCCCCAGTATTGAACACTGACCTATACAGAACGAGATTTGAACATATAAACTTTCTGTCACTTTTGGTCTCTAGACGTATTTAGTTTTGTTTGTTTTTATTAACTCATGGCCCAGAAAGATGACTTTGCTAGAAATGTGTTTGTACTTATCTTGTAAGCTTTAAGATCTAAGTTTGATCTCCCTGAAACCATATAAAAGAGCCTGAAGTGGTGCCAGGAACATGCAACTCATTGCTAACAATGAAAAGATGAGATCCTTAAAGCTCTTCAGTCAAGTCAACCTAGCCTAATCAATGAGTTCTATGCCAATAGGTGAGCTACTTGAAAATGATGATGATGATGATGATAAAGATGATGATGACAACAATGATAATAGGATAATATGGACTCTGATAGAGGAACAATAGTCAGCATTGCTTTCTGGCCTCCAGATGGACACATGGACACACACACACACACACACACACACACACACACACACACACGAATTTCTCACTAACTCAAAAGAGTAAAATATCCAATATCTTGAATTTAAGAGATATTGTGTATTCATTACCAGATCTATATATAACCACCACACAAAGGAAGACCAATATAAACATTGGTTTTTGTTTGCAGAAAAGCAGTTAGTCTTACCATTCAAAGACCAGCCTTAGAAACAGTCTTAGATCCTGCTGCAGCCAGGGGTTGACCATTTATATGTTTAGACATGAAAATCTAGAATAGCACATTTTGAACACTATGTAGGACACAGTGAGTTATTTAAATACAGGTGAAGCTTTTACTATGCTTGAAAAACAATTTCACCTCCTTAGATGGGATAAGCACACTGACAATTTGTTTATATTCTTTTGTTGGCTCATGAATTTGCACCTCCTATGCTACATTTTTCTTTTATCCACTTTTTGATGCTGGAAATTGAAGCCTGAACTTTGCATATGCTAGTTAAGTGTGCTACCATTGAGCAAACCCTCAGTGCATATTTCTTTTTGTATGGACTTTACTTTTTCTATAATTACCCTACCCATCGTAAGTATGTCTGTTTTCAAAATTAACAGATATAACAAGCTCCTAGAAAAAAAATGGGGATAATACTTCAGTCTAGCTCTTACTACCCAGCACTTCCCCAAGTCTCAATTTCCTGTATGTTGGTTTTTAAATTCTTTTCTTACCAGATATTTATTTTTTTACATTAATTACAGCAAGCTAATATGTTCTCTTCCTGATTTTGTCCTGTGTGGTATTCCTGTAGAATAGATTCATGAGCTTTCATTCAAAATTGGAAATCTAGAACTAGGTAAGAAAAGATGGGATGGCAGAAAGGCTGACTGTGTGGGAAGTTAGGGGAGGCAGGGTGACTATGGAAGAAATGCATCTTATAGAATTCTCAAAGAATCAATAAAATTGCTGTGAAAACAACATTGAGCAATTACCTTCTTTTGAAATGCATCTATTAAAGTGTTATATATAAAAATGCCACTGTGATTAAATGTTTCTCTCATTCTTGAATAATCGCTGAAGTTGAAATTATGACTAGAACACTTTGAAAATTATATTTTCTTTAAAAGTGATTGTGTACTATTCTTAGTTATGTGTATCTGTGTTTGAGTATTTCCATGTGAGTGCAGGCGCTTGCAGCTACCAGAGATTGCAAAAAACCTTGATCTGGAGTGGAAAGCAAATCCTGAGCTACCAAATTTGGATGGATGATATGTGCTAAACACCAAACTCAGGTCCTCTGGGTCATCAGCAAATATACCTACCTACCCAACTAATACTGCAGACCATGAAACACCAATTTTGTGGCTGACTGTTAGTGAGAAGTCAAATTAAAATTGATCATTTTATCCTAAGCAAGATTCTTCTTTTCATTGCTTTTTTGACATTTTATTTGTCTTTGGTATTTGCCTGTTTTTCTGAAATATACTCTGTTGGATATTTATTTTATTCTTCTTTTAATTTATTGGAATTATCTCAATCCAGAATACAGACCTTTAGACTAGTGGTTAGCAATACACTGAGATCATTTTAATTATTACACATACTGCCTTCTTTCTATTCTCTACTTCTGAAGCTTCAAAGAACATAAGGCCATACCCCCTTATTTTTCTGGAGCTTCTGGCTTCCTTTTCTAATCACAATATATTAGCCCTCTGTTCTCCATTCAGTGTCATGCTTTTCAGTTTGACTTCTGTATTTCTTCACTCTGCTTCTCAGCTTTTATAATTCCGTCTCATTAATGAGTGACTTGGTTTATCTTCTCCTCCTGTTTATTGATTTGCTGGCTCTTATACACAGATTCTAATTTAGTCCACAGTTTTCTATTTTTAATAATGCAATATTTTGTTAATTCTTTGAGAATTTTGACCCTATCTTTTGATCACATCCACCATAATTCTCCCAGATCCTTTGCCCCTACCGAACCAACACCTTACTCTACGCTTCTCCGCCTTCTAGAAGAGATCAGCTTGCAGCAGGTGTTCTTGCCCTCTGGCTCTTCCTATATTTCTACTCCCTCTTCTGTGATGTTCCCTGGCCCTTTCGTGCAAGGCTTATTGTAAATGTGTTAACTGAAGGTAGCTACCCTGTAATCAATCACTCGAGCGCTGCATTTTGGTCAGATGTGGGTATCTGTATTGATCTCTGTCGGCGGCAGAAAGGAGCTTCTTTGTATAAGGATAGGAAATATACTTATGTGTGAATACAAATAAGAACTCAGAAGCAGAAGGATAGGTAATTGGAGCTCAGTCAGAAATTATCCTGGTTAGGAAAGCAGCAGCAGTAGGTTTTCCTGCAGCCTCCTCTGGCCCTTCCTATCACAGGTAACTTGCTAAGCTAACACGGCCAGGAATGAATTCCTTTTTACTGAGTGGGACTTATCTCCAATTCGGTAGCTTCAATCTCCAGCTATCCCTTAGAAGACAGCTTGACATGCTGCTCATTGGTAAGGGTCATAGTCATTAAAGCTGGCTAGAACTATTGATTGCTTTTCTCCATTGGCAGCTTGCATGGCCCCTCAGAACTGTGAAAGCTAGTCCTCAGGGAAGAGGATCTCAGGTCAGACCCTTCCAGAACAAGAAGTAAGCCTTGCTTGAGGCACCATGTAACTCAGACACCAGATCTGGAGGAACTAATCCATTTTGTAATCTGCATTGTCAAGCTGCATTCATGTCATGTTGAATTGATAGCAGTTCCTTACATGGAACGTGGAACACTTTCTAAAATTATATATTTTTCTTTTGCTCTGTCAGTTGCTTTCATAAGCTTCCAGTCTGAAGAAATCACATATTATTGACTGTCTTCTATGTTAGAGACTGAAGATATCACAGAACCCAAACTAATGGAGATCTTAAGTCCTAAAAAGTTCACATTATTCATTCAAGACTGAGGCTCACCAAAGTTATGTGAAGATTATACTACTGGGTGGCATACACTCCAACACATAAATGTAGGTTTACTCTTCTCTGTTTTGTACCCAGAGCCCATGTTAGAACCTATGAATTCTTTTTTATTTATCTACTGATTAATATGCATTTCTTGCACTGAGTAACAGTACTAGGACTTGTATTTCCATATTTCAGTGCCATAATCTGAAGCAAGGACTGCATGGACGGGTAAATAATTGTTAACAGGCTGACCACTAAATTATAAATCAGTGCACTGTATTTGGAGTTAAGGGGCAGTGGATAAGGATTCCAGACTTTTAATTTACTATATCTGTTACAAGTAAATTTTCATTTAAGGCTTATTTTCTCTATTGGTAAGATTGTTAGATAAGAATCTATATACTAAGCAGTGTTACTTTGTTTATAAATTACAAAGGGTACACATAGCGGGTATAATACAAAAGTTCAATTTATTATTGTGTAGTTTGTGAAGTAAATGGGTGCTACAAATATTTCCCAGACATAACTGCTCTATCCTATCTCTTGATATAAATGACCTCCTCGTTTTACAACATTTTATTCTTTTGTTAAAAAAATAATATCTCCATTTAGACAGTAGGACTGCCAATAGCTCTAGGCTTATGTTCTTCCAGTTTGGCAAGCTTAAACTTAACACTTCTATTCATATGTAAGCAAACTGCAAGAACTTGCTACTCATTCCATACCACTTCCAATACTGGAATTATTTGCATAGACACAGTGAGATATGGTGGCTCTCACCTGTTACAGTCTCAGCACTTGAATGGCTGAGCTGGGAGAGTATACTGTTTTGGGAAAAATAACAAGGAAAAGACTCCATTGTCCATACTGATCTAGTACTCAAACAAATGTTTTATTCACAACTGGTTGAGTCTGCAGCTATGACACACTGAATGTAGAGAAATAGCCATTTAAAATTGTGGTGAGCACCAAAGGAAGAATTAGTGAGCCATTTCATCGTGGCAGAAGTGCTTTGGTACAGTGGTAGCTGCAGTCGTCTCCGTAGAACTACAGAAACTTCAAACTATTTGTGCTGATTGCAGCAATAAACGTGGGCTGTAGTGCTCACCATTTGATCAGAAGAGTAACAATTTTCATTTTACACTTAGGTAGAATATTTTGTTGAAAGATATTCGTGACTACATAAAAATATCCTGAGGCTCTTAGATTTCTAGCCAAGTTCAATAGCCAAGGCTATCTTTACCTCCATTGGGAGGAAAAAGTGAAATTTCACATTGCATAGAGAGCAAGCTGCTGTCTCCTTGCCTTCCCTTATTACTCTGTATTGTATTCTTCACCAGGAGACTCGTGGGAGAAAACCTGAGAAACCAGGATCCTTGAACAAAAGTACTAAAAGTGATTGGGATATCAAACATTTGTATTTTACCTAGGAGAGGCATAGCTGAATAATACATCTTAAAAGAATCATCTAATTACAAATATTTAAAATGCGTGCAGTGTCACAATCATCAAGTGACCTTGTAAACTAGCCTCAGGCTTCCTACACGTGTGTAGAAAATTCTCCTCCACTTATCAGTCAAGAAAGTCGCTTCTTGCTCAGCGTCCTGCTCTGATCACTGCCATAGCATTGAGGTTTTCATTACTGCCTTTCTTCACTACACAGTTTTTTATCTATTCCCCTGAAATATTAATACTATAAATGTAAATTCCTCAATGCCTTGTAATTCTCTTTCTGGTGACATAAAGATTATTAGTCTAATCTTCATGTCTCATAACTCTTCGAGGTATGAAAAATGAAACACTTAAAAAATTCTGGTACATATCGGGAGGTATAATGAGATGGTAGGATAATGAGATAGGCAAAATCTTTGCTTTTCATAAAATAAACAGGCTGCCGGGCGATGGTGGAGCACGCCTTTAATCCCAGCACTCGGGAGGCAGAGGCAGACGGATCTCTGTGAGTTCGAGACCAGCCTGGTCTACAGAGCTAGTTCCAGGACAGGCTCCAAAGCCACAGAGAAACCCTGTCTCAAAAAACCAAAAAAAAAAAATAATAATAATAGTTAAAAAAATAAATAAAATAAACAGGCTACAGTTTACTCATCTTCAAGGTTTCTCAGTCAGAAAAGGTGCCAAGGTATATTTATTAGACAAACAATGGGTATACTTTTTTCTACATAAACAGATATGGAACGAACTATAAAGAAAGTTCAGTCTCATATATATATATATATATATATAAAATTTTACTTGAAATACTAAATATTTTGCCAAAATGACTAAACACGGTACTGCTATGCCATTTCAAAGTTAGAGTATTAATAAAGGAGAAACAGTCACTATCTGAAGACCCCTGATGGGCTTAGATATGAAATGGGACAGGCAGACTTGCCTCGGGATATCTTTCTCATCTTAGATGGAACTCTGTAGAGGTGTGTTCACAGACTTCTTCAGGCTCTATCACAGTTCTGTCTGGACTTGCCCTGAACAGCTTCGATAATAGAAAACCCCTCACTTTCCATCAAAACTTGTTCCATTAACAACTCTGCATTTTTTTTTGCCAACCAAATGAAAAAAAAAGTATGTATTTATATAGAGACTTTCAGAAAGTTACTATTTCACTGTGCTTGATGCAACTAAGGCTAATCTTTAAAGACAGAGGTGATTTCTAGAATATTGAATGACAGAAAGGAAGATATTTCTATTTCCAGTAGGAAATAAGACTGCAGAATACTTTGAGCTCTAGCTGTCCACACCATTTGTTTAGAAAGTCCTGAAGTCCAGGCTAGGACACAAGCTATCTGGACAGGCCGGTCAGGTTAGTGAAGAAACCACAGTCAAACATTCCTTTTCTGCTACCGCATCCCCTCCTAGAGTTAAGTTTGATTTTAGGCTGATGTTTGTCGTCTTACCTTTTGTTGTCTCCACATTAAATTCAGGTTTGGGGACCATTTGGAGTCTTGGCCTCCCGCTGCTCTTCCTTGCTAGAGATCTTTACTTTCCTTCTGATTTGAGTAACTGAAAGCTGTGTCAAAGTTGTTTACCAGCTCTGCTTCACGAGCACGTGTCACCTTGGCCTTGAGGATCAGGGAATAAGGTTTTCACCTGTTTCCCACCTGACTGTTGGGTACATAAGCCTCCATGGTGCTATTGAATAAAGGGCTTCTTACCAGTGACTAGAGGTCCATGTCTCTGTCTCTGTGTGTGTCTCTGTATGTTTCAACCTCCAGCCCCTTGCCCGAAGCTCACGAACTGTATGGTAGCGCATAGAGTGCAGACAGGCCTTGTGCATTGCATTCAGGTACATAAAAGAAGCTAGAGAGATGAATGAATCTTTGGTTAAGACAACTTGTTTCCTTTGCAGAGTTCCTGGGTTCTGTTTCTAGTACCAACATGACAGCTTATAACTCTCTGCATTTCCCGTTCTACAGTATCCAATGGCATCCTATGGCCCCTGTGGGTACCAGGTACATATATGCTGCACATGCATGCGTATAGGTAGACACTCACTTATATAAAACACTAAACAAAATCTTAAATAAAACTAAATCTGTATGTGTCATATGTAAATGTGTAGGTACAAATATACATATATATATATTGTGTTTCTTTGCTTACATACATTATTTTATTCTTGTGTTGTGACAGAATAAATCCATGCAGTTTAAACGTACAATATGTTCTCTGTGCTCTGCTTACTCTCCTCTAGCCTGACCAGAGCAAGTACACTGAGAATCATGCTGTGTCTTTCTGGCACTACAGGCACATGAATCACTAAGGGAGATCTCCCTAATACCTCAGGAGTAACTGCCCCTTTTCTGGCATGTTTATGGAGATCCTGTGATAGGCTGTCTTGGAGGGTTTAGAAGGAAGTCTACAAAAATCAGAGAATGGAAGAAAATTCAAGAGCATATAATTTCGGGACTCTGTAAAAATCCAAAAACTAAGAGAGAGATGCTGTCAAAGCAAGGAAAGAGAGTAACCCCAAACCACCTCCCCCTATTGATGTAGGATGCCCTTATTACAAGTGAAGATGTGTTGCTTTTATTGGTTGATAAAAAAGCTGCTTTGGCCTATGGCAAGACAGAATATTGCTAGGATGGAAAAACCAAACTAAGTACAGACAGAAGGAAGGCAGAGTTCTGGGAGATGCCAGCAACTGCTAGAGAAGGATGATGCAAGCTGCATGGTGATACATTGATTAGTAGAAATGGGTTAATTTTAAGATGTAAAAGCTGCTTAGCAATAAGCCTGAGATATCGGCCAAACAGTTTGTATTCAATATTAAGCCTCAAAATGGATATTCAGGAACTGGTGGGTAGGAGAGAAACTTCCAGTTACACCCCCTCCCTACCCCAGTTCCTAGGAAAAAAGTCAAGTGACACTCTATAGACACAGTATCAACCTGTAAGTCATGACCCCTTTGGGGTTGAAAGACACTTCCATGGGGGTCGCATAGCAGATCTCCTGCATATCATTTATTAACATTATGAATCATAACAGTACAAAAATTACAGCTACAAAGAAGCAGAGAAATAATCTTATGGTTGGGGGTCACCACATCATGAAGAACTGTGTTACGGGGTCACAGCATTATGACAGTTGAGAGCCCCTGCTCCATAGATTGATGACTCGGATTGAATGGTGCCAAACATAGAGGTTTATGGTTTAGTATCCTTTTATAATCTAAAGGGGACATTTTTCCTCATTCCTGTTAAGACTTAAAGTACTTCAACAAGTGGGGCTTTCCTATAAAAAAAAAAAACTTTCAGTTTTACTTAAGTTAAATCAAATAAGTAAATCAATGTTCTTAAAAAATATGTTTATACACATTTAAGGATAGTAAATTCTATATTATGGTTTGTTAGATTATTTTTATTAATTTGTATTCTGCAACAAAGTATTTGCTATACAGCAGTTTGTAGAAAACGTATATGGAATTAAAGGGAAGCTTCTCTGATGAAGTACTAGAGATGGATATATAAGAACTTAGGAAGTGAATTGTTACTATGTCTGTTTAGCAGAATCATAGTATAGGTTCACCCCAGACCAAAGTGCCAAACCAATCACAGGCTAGTGAACAGCATCGGGCAAGAGTTCTCTCTTCTGGAGCATAGTTGAAATCAAATAAGAAAGCAGCTGGTCACTCCTGTAACATCCACTCTGCCATTAGTGGGCATATCATGCTAGAACATTCGTTCATATATGTTTCAGGATGCACAGCTGCATAGTACTGTTGAATACTTTTCTCCCACATGGAATAATCAATTCGATACTAAAATACCTTGTCCATAGGACTGATACTATGGGTTGGTAAAATAAAATAGAATCTACGACATAGCCAGGTTGATAGTTTGCAGTGAGTCTTGTAAAGCCTTCTCTCTGCCCTTTAAATACCCAGCTTTTCTCGGGTCACTGACCCCCATTGACCCAGGGATTCTCTGTTTAATAGGTGACTGGGGAAATACCTAGCAGGCAGGTAGGACAGCTGAGCTGGATAACTTAGCACTGTTTTATTAATGTCCCCCATTTGAGTCCGAGCTGAAGCAGGATTTGTCACGCCAGATCCCCTGCAAGCGGAACATTATTTATGTGAGCAGGTATGGATAAGTAAGTGAGTTAATGTCGCGGTGTTTCTAAAGCCAGCTGTTCCCGAAGCAGGGAAATATCCGGCTGTCATAAATGATCAATGGTACGAAAGGGTCCGAGCTTTGCATATTTCTGAAGAAGATATTCAGCAAAGCTCTCACCTACTTAAACCAGCTCATTCCAGAAACCAAACCATGGGACCTAGAGCTTCAGGTTCAAGCTCATAAATCGGCACCGCCTATTCTAGAGTGTCACAGCCCTTAGGGGCACATGGAAAAATAAATATTATTTCACATCTGTTTCTTGCTTGGTCCCGGTGGGCCTGGTATTTCTCCAAATGGCTAGGTGGGAAGACCAATTTAATTTGATTGAGGTATGAAGAGAAACTGACAACGAGCAAAGCACAATGCTTGCTTTAAGGTTAAATGGAAAGCTCGACTTTGTGCTGTTATTGTTGACAAATTCATCTGTGCGGACGACTTTCTCCTGCCAAGTCTCTTTTCACTGCTGATGTGACTATGGCTCACCCCTGGAAGATCTGGCAGAACAAACATTCAAAGATTTAAAGATCGTCTCAAAAACTATCTTTCGGGTTCCTGAAATACTCGGCGCATGTTTAGCCTGTACAAACACAACCAGGATTATGAATATGGAGAAGAGAGAACAGATCAAGGCATGACTTTGTTTTGTTGTAGCTGTGTGATCTTAGATTCAAATTTTGGTAGCCGTTATCAGTACATATAGGATGAAAGTAGTTAAATTAGCGTGAGAAAACCAAGACTCTGCTGTCTCTGAGAACCCAATCGGCAATGCTAATTATTTGAATTAAGCCTTCAGAGGTGGTAAGGAATTCTTCTTTTTGGATTGTGTGATGACAATGTGCTCTCCTTTACATAAACAATCCTTGGGCTTCAGTTTTCTTATCTTCTTCTCCTAGCAGAAGATTTAAAGAATCTCAAAAGGGCTACTTCTGACTCCCTGGACATCAAAAACTTCTCCCAGGCCATGGAGCATAAAGCATTCCAGGACAACATTGAAGGGAAATGTTGGCTCTCTAAAGGAAGATGGACTATATCCCAATTCACCAGCCCTCTCTGCTCATCAGCCACATTCTTACCCGTCTCCCCAGGGAGAGGCGTCAGATTAGATTTAGCACGATCCATTCTTCAGCAGGCCTGTGCACAGCCTGATAAGCGAGCGAAGGGAAGGGAGAGCCTTGTCTGTGCTTTGTCCCTGCAGCGCTGGCTATTCATTCCACTTCCACCCCAATCGACCAAAGGCATTTACTAAATTTTGTTTGATGCTGTCACAGGACTCCTTTGATAGCCCTAGTTTTGGAGCCAGGATGAAAAGATTGGCAAGATGAGGGTGCTTTCTGATCAGCTCACAGGACTGCAATGGCAGGCGCAGGGTTTCTTGGGGAAAATTATTCTTTCACTGAGCAATTAAAACTCATCCAGTAATTGTGCCGGCTGAAAAATTCAGTGAGTTCTGAGCCAGTTCCCATCATGTGTGGATGTCACATATTTCTTTGAATGAGATGCTCAGAACATTCCCTCCAAAATAATCTGCACCCTGTGAAATACATTTAAAAATAAAAATGAGGCAGAGTGTCGTGGTATTCTCTTCTGACCATATGAATACTGTTAATCTCTTCCACTGTCTTGGAAAAATCACAAGTATATTTTTCAAAGCTTTTTAACCACATGAGATAAATGCATAGCCTGGCTTGGAACTTCCATTGAAATAAAGTGATATATTTGTTGCTGTGTCAGTACGATATATAAAAGATATATATATTTATGTGTGTGTGTGTGTGTGTGTGTGTGTGTGTGTTAGTACTTTAAATTGTAATACATTAAGAAAAAGATACCATACCCAATGCAAATTTAAAACTTTGGTGAGCATAACTGTTTTACAAGATATACACAACCTTTGTATATGCTGTATATCCTAATGTTTTCTTTATTTCTATTGCTGTGAAAATCAGATGAATGACTGCAACTATTGAATTTGTTGTTCGTGTTCATAAGTCAAAGAAAGGCATAGATTTCGGTCAGAGATTGATGATAATAAAGACAATATTTCCACACTCATGTGAGTGGCCCACAATTGATGCACATCTATGAGGGTATGTATGGGGTTTGAAATGAAAAGACTTGGGCTGACTGACATTCTTATGCTGACACATGTGAAGTGTGTGATTCAGGCAAGGCATTTTTAAAACTCTGAGTCAGACTTTCCTCAATCATATTTTCCAGGGAGTTTTGTGAAAACTGAATGGTAGGTAACACCCCGTAGAATATTTCTTGAGCACTTCCCCATGTCAAGCATTTGACCAACTGCTCTGGGGCATTAACTGAGTACATGTAGGAGAGACGTCTTCAAATAATAAAAAATGCATCCACCAACATATATTTTATTATTGACATACACACACAAACACATATACATTAACAAACATACACACATATTCACACACACATAGCTTTTCCAACAAGACTGGATAGCTTCAAAAATCCATTTTAGTCTACTCTCTGCAAAGGGAAATTTAAAGCCTGCAGGTGTTCTTCTCAGTCCCCAAAGGGAGTCATACTAACTCTCCTGATAGAATTAGTATAGAGAGGGAAGAGAACTGTATGAGATATTGTCTACAATCTTCATTTTGTTGGCAGTCACCCTGAGGGAAAGGGGCTCCTCAGAAAAGTGTTCGATTGAAGCTGTCTGGCTTCTAATGCTGTTTTCTGCCTGATGGTCCCCTTTCCCTGTTGTTTTGGATTGGTGGGGGTTAGAGTAGACATCAATACATCTAAACGCAGAGAAATAGACTGGACAGAGAGGATCTGACCATTCAGGAAGAATTTTAGGCAAAACAAAGACTTCTACTTTTGCAAAGTTATTCCAAAGGCATTTAAAAATATTTGTATCAAAAAAGGAAAGGACCCACATTTACTTTCATGGCATGAGTACCCATTTGATACCTCACCAAAATAATGACAGCTTTTAAACATTACAGTCCTCTTATAATAAAAGAATTTTATTTCAGATATGCACCAATTTAAAAAAATGTGTCATCATAAATTATGATTTCAATAATTTAAGGGAGTCATTATATGAGCATGTCTTTAAAAGCTTAGAAGCATTTAAAATGTTTTATTTCAAATTAAGTGGTATTAAAATACAAATTACAATGATATAAGTTTTGTTTATTTTAAATATAAAGCTAATAAATAGCATTGAAAAAACAAAAACATTAAGCAAATTATCACCATGATTAAAACATTTGAAGAAATTAATGATACATGTGACTGTACATTTCAGACTGAATATATGGCTCTGTGTAGAGCATTTGACTAGCACGCATGGAGATCTGAGTTCAAACAAAATATATTGTATGGAAAATTCTTTTTTCAATCAGAAAAATCTAAGACAAAAAAAATGGAGAAAGAAGCCAGGTATGCATTTCACATGGAGGAACAAGCACACGTCTCTTTGGCCATGGACACATGTAAGTCCCACTCAAAAAGATAAAACACCCAGTTAATGCATGGTAACAATGAATTTGTAACTTACATAATCCAAAAAGATGGAAAGTTTGACAATTCTAAATCGCTAAGAAAAAGGGTACATATTAATCATGAAACTGTAATTTATATGTTGCCGAGGATAATTTGACAGTCGTCTACAAATCACAGACACAATACTTGGGCACAAGTGAGATGAAGAGTATATAGTTATTCACTGACAACATATTGGTTTTATATAGAATGAATAAATGGTGTATAAGAGGACCTACTAAATTACACAGAATATGCAATGTACCTTCTTTGTGACTGCTAGCACTTCTTTGACCCAGTTCTATTACTTTATTTGCCTTCATAAGAAACAAACTCTCCTTATTGATGAAGCTCTAGGAGTTGAGCTATCAACAACACACAAAACTCTCCTAAATACTCAAGTATTCTATATTTAATATAAGGATATTAGAAGAGCACATACATTTCCACAATTGGCTTGTTTATCAATATTAAGTTTTATATATTAGCAAGTGAATATCCCACCTCCTTTAAACATTTGTATGCAATGAATGGCTATAGGGTACCTATGAAGACCATGATAAATGATATAGATAGGTGGATAGATAGATAGATAGATAGATAGATAGATAGACAGACAATTGACTTGTTTATCAATATTAGGTTTTATATATTAGCAAGTGAACATCCCACCTCCTTTAAACATTTGTATGCAATGAATGGCTACAAGTACCTATGAAGAACATGATCGATGATATAGATTGATGGATGGATGGATAGATAGATAGACAGACAGACAGAGAGACAGACAGATGATAGATGATAGGTAGGTAGACAGAAAATAGATTGACAGATATATAATAGAGCATCAATATATGGATGGCAGACAGAAAGGTAAAAGATGGATAATAAATGGTTGATAGACGCCTGCCTCTTCTTCACAGCGATCTTCTTACTATTAACACACTCATGCTTTAACCTCTCTTTCATACTCTAACACTCTTCTTCCAGTCACACATAATACAGCATGAAGGAGTTTGAATTAGAACAATACTTTTCTCTGAAGTTGTTATTTGCAAAGACTGAGTTTCAAAAATTGAGTCTAATGGGTCATAAACATTTTATTTGAATATGAGAAAATAGAACATATTAGAAAATATGAACAGCCATTCTAAATGGGTTTAAATGCTATTAAATAACGATTTCCATTTAGTTTTAATTATAATTTTATTTACGAGGGGCCTGTTTTCAACATGTAATAACTCCGTAAAGGAGTATAAGATAATTATCCCAAAAATGTTTAAAATTGTTTCTGCATTTTAGAAATGACAATAAAAAAAGAAGCGAGGAAGATGCAT
The DNA here is from genome assembly GCA_963919715.1 of Microtus obscurus. Lineage (NCBI taxonomy): Eukaryota > Metazoa > Chordata > Mammalia > Rodentia > Cricetidae > Microtus > Microtus obscurus. Next base: position 26,711,723 of record CAWTZC010002521.1, read on the forward strand.
CCTCAGATCAAACTATGAATTCATTTTCTAGGACTTCTCCAATTACACCGCTGGTATTACAGAGAATATTTACATCTTCTCTAGTTAATGTTTTAATGTTCAGGTTAATTGAACTTCAAAGCAATTCTCTGTCCTCAGATATGGCAGATTTAGTTAGGTTTTGTGTCTGTATCAGTTACTTCTTTCATTTTGTGATAGAACACCAGACAGAATCACCTTCAAGGATGAAGGCCTTATTCTAAGCTGATGGCTCTAGGAGGTACAATCTATCATGGTTGGGTAGGCCATAGAAGCAGCTATCAGGTGACTTTTTCTCCTAGAAGTTATCAACAGTCAAGAGCTTTCAGTTGGGGGTGAGAATATGTGAGTCCCTTTCTCCTCTTGCTAGGATTTCAGCTGTAGAACAGTAAGCTCAAGATCTGAGTAAATTTCTATGCTCAGAAAGAAACATTAAAAGATCCCATTTCATTAGGTGAGAATCTAAGAGCCACCACCTATTTACGTTTATAACTCTTCTAAGAAACTAAAAGCCTACTAGAAGGCCTACAGTCCAGATATTTTAAAAGTCTGCTATGATAGTTTGCAGGAAAACACAAGGAATAAGATGGGAGAGATATGACTGATTCCAGAAATAATTTAACGCACCAGCTCACTCAATATATAAGAAAATCAAAATATGAGGAGTGATAGGGAGCTTCCAAGATAAAGAGACTCTGATATTAAAGTGTCACAATGGATATCTGATTGCTACCAGCTGTTAGGCTAGGTCACAGTTGTCACCTCACATAACCCTCAGTGTGACACTGCAGGCAGAGCTTGGTGTGCTTGTCTATCCTTCTGTGTGCATTTGTGCATGCCGAATCTAGAGGAAGACATGAATGCCCCGTTCTATCGCTCTCTAACAAAAAGGAAAGAGTGACACGATAACCAGGGCACTACTCCAGCCTGAAGGAAGTAAATCCAGTGATCTACAATTGTGAATTCAATCCTTCAAAAAAAATTAGCAATAAGCACATTGCTAGAGAAGTTTCTAAAAATAAAACCAAACCAAAAAGAAGAAGGAAGAGGAACAAGAGGAGGAGGAGGAGGAAGAGGAGGAGAAGGAGGACTTCCATGCACTACAATTTACTTAGTTTACCACATTTTTCTTCTTCAACAGAGTTCTTCCCCTTTTATTCCATGCTTAAGCCATTCTGAAGTCTCCCATAGATTTCTCTCCCATTACTAAAGTTCAGACTACAGACGGGTATCATAAAAGCACAATAGCAACCGTGTAAGTTGACAAGGACCCATGAGGTAAGGGAGCAGTTTTTGTAGACATGTTTGCCATAAGCACTGTCTTAATGTATTTTATAAAATCATGTCAGTTTATACACCATTTACTAGCAACTCTATCAAAAATAATTAGGATTGATTGTTAATGTATATGTAGAGCAGCCCTCTGGCTGGAGGAGGACATTGCCAGCCCTGCTGTATCCCTTGAGGTAGTGACTGTCACTGAACTTTGGGTTCTGTTTGAGACCAGAAAGTGCGCGGCATCACTCTCCTCCTTGCCTTAAGCCTGGGATTATACCTGTGTGTGTGTTCCTGGTGGCTTTTCAGGTGGGTTCTGGGATCTGTGCTCAAGTCTTCTACACTAATCTATCTTTCCATACCTACCAGATAGAGTTTTTATTCTAACCCAATTAAATTAGACATGTATATGTATGTGTACCATAGTTATGCATATATTTTATATGTGCATTTTCCAGCTACCGGCTACACCCACCATAATATTGTTCTCATTATAGTGTTCTCTAAATGCCCACAACAAATTGAGGGATTTTGCATTATGACATGCACAAATAACACAATTATAATCTACTAACTCTAATTCTGTATCCCTTTATACAAAGTCTGCTTTACAAGTCTTTCTCCCTGTTGAATACTGGGTAGGATGGGGAAGGGTGAAAACTCAAATTTGGAGACATGTATCTAATCAAACCAGTTCTTCATCCTATCGATTCACTATCCTAGATTATATTAGCTTGCAGAAAATATGTATAGTGATCTTCCAAAGTAAAAGCAGGTTTCTGGAAGGAAAAACTTCTTTCTTGAGAATATTCACTATCCACTAATTTTTTATTTGGAAGCAAAGGAAGACTACAGGTCTTAGCACTATAATTCAAAGTGACACCTTCACTGCACAGTGACATCCCTAGAGATGCAGAACGAGTCTAATCCACCTCAGTGCAAGCAGTAGACAGTGTTATTTTCTACAAATTAATTTAATTGGTTATAAAATAGCAAAAGGAAGTGACTGTGTGCATCCGGATTCTCCCTTGGGAGCAGAGCTGAAAGTGGCTTTGAGAAGATGCAGGAAGCCAATGAAGAGCCCAGTGTTTATCAGACTCCCTAGCTGCAACATAATTTGATATCAAAATGACCTGTGTTAGCTGTTCTTTAAACAGTAATTGCAGAATGCATTTATTTAAATACACCAATACATTAGGACCAGACATGCTAATGGGGCACAGCTTTAATTTGTTAATATGATTAAGCGTTCTTGTATATATAATTTGTAGCTGCTGGATGAATTCATTCAAACGCCTGAAATGCTGCGCAGTGGAACAGACAAGATGACTTGGGTGTTTAAATAGCACTGGAAGACCAAGATGGCTACAGTGACAGGTGGCTTCCATCATTAGTGTCTTCTTTATTGAACATAGAAGAGTTGAAATCCAGTCACTTGCCATTATTAAATGTTTTAAGTATTTGGTAGAGGAAAAATTAATGTACACAAGGATCAAGGAGCCATGTTTTCAGATGCAAACAATAAAGTCCAGGGAGCTTTACATGGCAGGATTAGTGAATGAAGCAGAAACAAGGGCGTTAATGAACATTCAGACTGTGTCTGAGTGTTGGGAAATACTACTTAACTATGTAAAGACATGTTACATTTGTATATGCTGTGAAACATTATTTAAACTGTGTAAAGTGTGTTATATGTGTTTCTACTGCCTTTGTCAACAAAGTAAAAAGTGTTACTTTTGTTTATGCTACATTTCTTTAATTGTGTAAGGATGTGTTGCATTTGTTCACCTTGTCTGCCTAAGGAAACTGATTGGTCTAATAAACAGCTGAACAGACGAAATCTAGGCAGAGAAAGGGTAGGTGGGGCTGGCAGATAGAATAAATAGGGGGAGAAATATAGGTTCCAGAAGAACAAGAGGAAGAAGAACGAGGAGAGAATGAGAGAAAAAAAGAGGGGTATTCCCAAGTCAGCCAGCCAGGCAGCCTCCAGCCAGCTAGACTGAGTAGGACACACAGTAAAAAAGGTAAAAGTTCCAAGCCAAAGCACAGATGAAGACAAAAAGATTAAGATAAAAGAACTAGCAAGATATGACCTAAGTTAGGATGAGTATTCATGACTAATAATAAGTCTTACTGTTATGATTCTGGAACTGGTTGGTGGCCAAAAGAAAAAGCCTGGTACAGTCTGGATGAATGAATAAACAAATTTCTAAATAATAAACAATAAATATTATTTAAAGCAGATAGATATTATATATTTGTTATATATATAATGAGATGAGGCTGTAAAAGTGATATCTATGACAAACTACTTTTGGGAAAGTAGTATGTACTGGGAATGGAACCCAGAGCTACATATGTTCTCTAACGCTGATCTATACACTCAACCTAAAGGTAATTAAAATAGGTTTTATGCTCTCTCCTCTATGCTAATTAATCCTTAGACCCCATGTGGCATCAAGAGAGAATCAGCTCGGGCAAATTGTACTTTCACTTCCACATGCTCCCCTGGCCTACACCCTCATGTAAATAATAAATGTAATAAAATGTTTTAAGATGAGGAGGCAGATAGTACAAAGGCATCCTTTGTCCACATAGAAACAAAGCATTGTCTCACAAGTGGAAGATTCAGAAGAAAAAATAAAAAGAAAGTTTCGGTGTTCACTACAGAGTCTTGTTAGTTGGGGGAAATTATAGGATAGGATATAAGAACTCACATTCTGACCAATTAACAGGTTTCTGCTAGTCTCTTTTAGCTCAAGAAAGAGGATGGCATATGTGGATAGAGCTCTATGAATCAAATTTCTCTTCCAGAAGAGTATAGAATCACTTGGAACATGTATTGAAAATAACGATTTAACAGAACTATAAATATGTGAATTCAAAGTTTCAAAATAGCTGAGTCAATGACCATAATCTGAAAGGAAGAAGATTCTGGCTATATTTGCTTAATTTTATCTAATTCAGTCTAAGAATTCCCTTACGTGACTGGCAAATCTAACAATTAACGTAAGAGTGACAATATTCAAGGGACATTTACAGATTCACAATGCACCTTAAAGTCAAGTCAGCTCAAAGTGCTATTTCAGAAGATGGAGAAAAATAAGTGATTCCTCGCTCCCACAATTTGACAATACACAATCCAGACAACAGATGAGATTCCATGAGGTGTTCTGTTCCCAAACTGCTGGAACCCAATTACAGAATCACGAATGACATTTCATCTGATAGTCATGGGTATAAGGGTATTTTTCCACATTTTTTCACTTCAATTTTATCATTTTTACGCATAATTGAATGTGTCACTGATGGAGCTGAAGGCCAGTGAGTAATCTAATGAAGGTGAAAGTGCAGGAAATACTAATAATCTCTATTTTTGCTTAATTCTCCCTCATTTATGGTACCTACACTGCTTCATAACAGTCTTGGGGATTTTATTTTTTCATGTTTGTATAAGATAATAAAGCAGGTGAGTGAGGCACTAACACACTTTCACAAATTAATATTGCTTTACAAGCATAAACATTAATACATTGGAAACTGAATTGTTAGTTTTTGTTTCTGAAGGCTGGATTCAAATGTCAGGGGTGTGTTAAGAGAAATGGTTTGGGAGATTCTCAATACTTAACTCATAACAAATTCTCTATACAGTTTGAAAGAATAAAGCTTAGTTATCATCTCTGACTGCCTCAAACAAATTAATTGTGAATGTTTATTTTCTCATTGTGTAGTATTGAGGAAATATAGTGAGTAAAGAACAAAACGTTGTCCTCAGTAGATACTCGTTCATAGAGAAAAACATAATATGTACGTCGGCACAAGTAATGCTGTTACAGGCATACACACAAACACTTGATGACTCACACTCTAAAACCTCCATTTCCATAGTCAGACATATAGGTGCATTTCAAATAAGCAAAATATAATAAAAAAAATAAAAGACTGCATATTTACAAAAAAATTGAAAGTAAAAATGAGTGGGTCCTGATGGTAGCTGACAGCTATCTCGTGTCATTGTGTTTCCCCTTCCCATCACCCACATTTTATTGTCTTTTTAAAATAACTGCCTTTGTCTTCAGAGCATACTAATGGATTATGTTACCTTCTTTAGTTTACAGATGCAGAAACTAGTTATGCAAATATAATAATTGATAAAAGACCACAGGATAGTTCATGCTTGTGGATAGAGAAATCGGAACCTGGACTAACCAAAAGATCCAGGTTCCCAAGAACCTTAGAACCTTGTAAATAACACATCTGCTGCACACACCAAGAAGTAATAACTTAATTTTCGATATGCTGGACTGCTATACTCATGAGATCATATCAGCTATGAACCAGACAAATTCTGTTAAACATGGAAGGGGAGGTGACCAAAAGGTCCATTACTGGTTTAGGACCTACTGACAGTTTGTGGACGCTGAGGAAGTATAGGGGTTTTTGTTATTGTTTGTTTGGTTGGTTTTTTTTTCTTTTTTTTCTTTTTTTTTTTGGTGGCATAATCAATGGTTGGTTGCCATGTTCTTCTGGATCACCCGACACCCAGGTACATAGGGACAGACTAATTGGATGCAGTGGGATGCTTTAAAAGAAAAAAAAAAAGAGGGATAAGGAAGTGTGAGGAGGACACAGTGAAGGAATGGGGAATGAAAAGAGGGGATTATACATTGTAAACATTGTCATATATTGTATACAAGTACAAAAAATTTTAAAGAATAAATTCTGAAAAAAATAGAAGAGAAAGACTAATTCTTTACTTTGAAATGCTCTTTTCTCCTATAACTCTGAGCTATCTATGTGAACAGTATTAAATACTTACGAAAGAAATCATCGCCGCTGCCTGTTTCTGAGAGCCTCTTGTTTACATAACTGTTACCTTCTCTGTTGCATTTATTCCACTCTAGCCTAGTTACTGAGTTAGTTGGTTGCAACTATCAATGTTATTATCTAGATCAGGTTGATCTGTTGGCAGATCTGGGGGGGATAATCTTGGTTATTCACTGATGTAAGAAAAACCACTCCTATGTAGGTGGTACCATTCCCTAGACAGAGGATCTAGAACAGTGTAAAAGAGAAATAAGCGATCTGAGAACAATTAAGCAAACAAGCATGGATATATGCATGTATCCTCTCTTTTCTCTCAACAGTTGATGGGAAGCTTTAATTTAACAACCCAAATAAACCCTTTCCTGTCTAGGTTGGATTTCTTAAGAGTATTTGTCACAACAATGCACAAGAAGCAAAGACATAAACAACTATTTAGCTCTCTCACACTAGTCTGTAAATAAAATAATAGTAATTCATGTTAACTTCTCCAAGTTGTAGCCCAAATAAGTTAGTATCTATAGATACATGATTGACAGAATATGAATATCACTCCATAGTTTTCATAAAAAAGTTCCCACATGGGAAGGTATCAACTTGATGTATACTATCTGCAATCTAGACTGCCAAGTCTCTATTTTTTTATTAAATATATTTCATATGAGAGCACATAAAAATATCAAAAAACTCACTTATGGGTAGTTTTGTCAAAATCAATATAATAGAATTAGATAAGTAGTTTAAATTCTCCTGTGCAAAACCAACCTGCAATTGTCATTTCAATTCCTATCAAATGAACCATAAAATCTGAGGACCGAATTGACAGTCAGAACAAGATACAACCCTTCATGACCAGCATACAAATTCACAAATAATTGTCATCTATTCATATAATTTGCATACATTATTAACCCTAGGTTGGTTAACATTATAAATATTTTGACAAGTCATTTTTAGAGGTTGAAAATATGAGTCTCTATTGGTGAGTTGAAGGTGAACTCTGACCTTGTTTTATTTTCTCTGTTTCTCAAAAATTCCCTATATTCTTTATCTGAGAGACAACAGAGATCTGATTACAATGATATCTCTATGTTATTCTGAGATGAGATCTGATTGCTTTCTTCGGAAGCTGATGTATACCTTAACTACAAAACTCTTTTAAAAGTCAAGAATGCCCTGGCCATTTCTAATTACTAGAGGAGACAACAAGTGCTCTGCTTGGTGCCGTTTTGCTGTGCCTTCTGTCGGAAACCACTCCTCAACAACCTCTCTGAGAAGTCTGCAGGTAAGGGTGGCAAAGAAACCACGTAAATGCTGTACTGAAGAATGGATAAGGAAAATGTGGTATATTTACACAATGGAGTACTACACAGCAGAAAAAAATAATGACATCTTGAATTTTCTAGGAAAATTGACGGAGCTAGAAAACTTCATTTTGATTGAGGTAACCCAGACCCAGAATGACAATTATCACATGCGCTCACTCATAATTGGATTTTAAACATAAAACAAAGCAAACCAGCCCACAAATCACAATCCCAGAGAACCTAGACAACAATGACGATCCTGAGACTTACAGAGATCCAATCTACATGGGAAGTAGAAAAAGACAAGATCTCCTGAGTAAATGGGGACCTTGGGGGAGAATTGAAGGGGAGGGGAGAGAACAGAGAGGGGAACAGAGAAAAATGTAGAGCTCAGTGAAATTCATAATAAAGAGAGTGCCGCAGTGGCGCTAAAGCCGATTCAGCTCAGTTTTAGTCAAGACCATTATCCTTCTTTGCCCTCCACAGATTTCCTGGCAATCTTCAGTCTACTTCCCATTATAATAGTCATGTTTATTCATTTATATTACAAAAACTGAGGCATATATCATTATTGTCAACATATTACATAAGAAAATTAGAGCACAGGAAGAATGAGGTTTTGACTTAAGAGACTTGGCTAGCACCTCAAGGCAATGAAATCCAGATCCCTACCATAGGGCACAATGGGAAACATTCCAAACGGTATATCAACTATTCTCTAACTATACAAACTTCTTGTATCAATTTTTTGCCTGGGCCACTGCCACAATCACAACTGAATGTCTGGAGACACTAGTTACATTTTATCAAGCATTTTTTTTAATCGTCCAGCACTGTGATCCAGCTTTTCTAATATCAACTTATTAAGCTTATGAGAAGGCATAATTATTTCCATTTTTCAGATGAAACCAAGGCCCATGGAGATTAAATACCCATGATAAAGTGAATAAATTCAGATCTCCAGCAATCATATGCTAATTCTACGCATTGTAAACACTGGCTTTTTCCACGTTTCCATTGGTCTAACTCCCCGGGGGACCTTTGAGACTACGGGAGATGTCCTGGGATGGTACTAAGCAATCGAAACTAAGTGCATAGTGGCCAAGGTTTCTGGACTCTGTCAGCGCTCTATAAACTGAAGGTGTTCGCCACAAAATGTCTGGGGAACATTTAATCAAGGCTTCTTTTCCATCACAGAGTTTTGTTTTTTGTTTTTTGTTTTTTTTAATCAAGTTGAGTATTTGTGTTTTCCCACAGGTGTGGGCAGTTTTCCTATCTGCCGAAGCTTAGGGGAATGTGGAAGACTCTCAGACATGGGACTGCACATGACAGCTCTAAGGCAGTTATCCTGTGTGTTCCTCTAGGAATGCAATCATTTGTAGTTGGAAATAGCAAATGAGGGCAGCTGACATGTAAATAATGCAACTTAGCACCTTTGATCCTCTCTGGAGCAGTGTAAATTAATTCTGATAACTGCCTAAATCAAATATGCAGTGAGAGAATTATGAGATTGCCTTGTGGGGCATGGTGGAGGAACTGCTTGCTGCTGTTTGTGGAGGCTTACTGTTCACTTATAGGGATTTCACTCTGCAGTCTGCTTATATTTATCTCTCTATACCTGTTGAATTCACCTGAGCTATCACAACAAGCCACAGTTGGATTGCTTTTCCATGATGGTAACATACAGATGACGGCACGTGGTATAACAATTACTTCATATTCTCTTTTTCATATGCTCTTATTAAATGCTAATGAGCAATAGTTTTAGCAGGAGGGAAATGTCATGGTAACAGCTAAGAGGACAGTACCTGCTGAAGAGATGCTCTTTGTTGTTCAAGGATGGTTGATCTACCTCACAAGGTGAGAAATATACATAAGTCATTTCATGTTGATGGTCATTGTCTATCAGTGGCTGGATGTGACTTGATTTTGCTTACATCAACGGTGTGTGTGTGTGTGTGTGTGTGTGTGTGTGGAGAGAGAGAGAGAGAGAGAGAGAGAGAGAGAGAGAGAGAGAGAGTGGTGTGCCACTGTATAATTTATCCAGAAGTACTAGGTGAGTTTTTAATGTGTTTCACAAACCAGAGCATATTTCTAGCCTTGTATTATTTTCACAATAGATCAGAGAAAGCAAAGTATCCATCTCGATTGTGAAGAAAGTAAGGCACAGATGGTTTTGCATCTCCCTTAGTTCACGGAGCGACGGCATGTGAAAGATGACATCCCAACTACTGACGAGACATTGCACAAGTCAAATTCACCGCCATCGGACACATAGTGTTTAGCCAGCTCACCGAGTATAGGAGTTGTTGGTGTAATGAGGACTCAGCTTGCTTATTATCTGGAACTTACAGCGTTCTCATATCAGGCTTAAACCATCATCACCACCACCACCACCAGCAGAAGCAGCAGCAGCAGCACTATTACTTATTTTAATATTGTGGGGAAGCAGTTAAGGAATGCATTCTCCACCTCAAAAAGGGAAGTGAAGATCTGCGATACAGAAATGTATTTTTATTGTTGCTGTTTTTTAAGCCAGGGTAATGGAGGATCTTGCTATGAATCTGTTTTTCCCCCTGGGTACAATCTGAAAGGTAAAAAAAAAAATGCTAAATGGTCATATAACATTAGCGTTATCCATTGATAATATTTTCTGGCTTTTGGCATGCCTTTTAAAAGAGGAAAAATGGTTGAGACACTTCCTTCTGCTTGGAATTCCACATCTGATTCTAGCTGCTTTTTGAATGGGGAATGAGGTCTTTTAGGTGATCAACCTGATATACTGATGCTGATATCTTAGCTGTGGGAGAGAGAGAGAGAGAGAGAGAGAGAGAGAGAGAGAGAGAGAGAGAGAGAGATTCATCCAAATCACAGCACATGTCTAGGTATGGGGGAGATGTTGTGGATTCATTTTCAAGCGTGGAACACAAAGAGATTCTTTAAGGATCATCATACATGATTTGTCAGACAGAAACCTGGGTCTACCCACTATCCTTAAACAAATCTGGAACAAGATAAAGGATGTTAGCAGTTGCCATATATTCAATTCAAATCAAAAGACTGAACGGGGACTCCTGGAACTGATCTTTCATTGGAAGAATAAATACAGTGATGGCAAGTGTGTGGTTTCCTTTTGTTCTAGTTGAGAGTATATGGGCTTTCTTTCTTGTTTTTAAGAGCTCAGCGCTATGGTGTGCTGAATGCATCTATTAGTGGGCTAATGGGATTTTTAAAAGGTTATAAATTATCTCAATTAGCTTACAGAGGTCATTCTACGGGATACACCAGTGTTTCAGAAAATACAATAAATCCATCAACATATAGAAGACCCATACCAGCTTTCATCAGCTTATGGAGGGTGAGAGATTGACTGGTGCAGAATCCCTGTAATTGGAACAGCACTGACGTGAGAGAAAGCCTGGTATTTCAACTGTTAAAATATTAAATTCTCCAAACTGCGTGTTTTCTAAATAAAATTTATTTATTTATTTTATATCCCAGCCTCAGCTTCCCCCTACTCCTCCCAGCCCTTCTCCCTCTCTGTTCCCACTCCGCAATCCACTCCTCCTTCATTGCTTTTTAGGGAAGGGCAGGTCTTCCATGAGTATCAACAAAACATAGCATACCAAGTTGCAATATGACTAAGCCCCCCACCCCCCCCACACACAAACACAAACACAATGTATTAAGGCTAGGCAAGGAGAGCCAGTATGAGGAGTAAGCTCCCAAAAGCCATAAAGAGAATCAGAGACAGTCTCTGTACCACTGCTATGAGTTCCACAAAAAAAGTAAGGTATCCAACTGTAACATATATGCAGAGGGCCTAGTCATTCCCATGCCGGCACCACGGTTGTTGGTTCAGTCTCTGTGAGCCCCCGTGAGCCCAGGTTGGTTGACTCTGAGTTTTCTCACAGTGTCCTCGACCCCTCGAGCTCCTACAGTTCTTTCTCTCCCTCTTCTGCAGGATCCCTGAACTCTGCCTAGTGTCTGGCTGTGGCTCTGCATCTTTTTCCATAAGTATCTGGGTGAAGCTGGTCACAAGAGACGGCCAGGTCAGGCTCCGTATCCGTTATTTATAGGAGTCCAAGCTGGTGTCATCCTTGTAGATTTCTAGATTTTCTCGTGCCAGGGCTTTACATGACCAAGTGTACCCCCACTTCCCAGGATCTCTTTGAGTACTCTCCGCCTCTGCCTCCCCCAACCTGATCCCTCATGTTCTCATTCCCACCATCCCTCGGTCCACTCAGAAAATCTCTTCTGTTTCCTCTCCCTAGGGAGATCTGGCTGCCTTCCCATGTCCCCTCCCTGTTCTTTACCTAGTCTCTCTTGGTCTGTGGATTGTAGAATAGTTATCCTTTATCTTACAACAAATGTCCAGGTTTTAAAATCAAGGACACCAGGAAAGTTTGGAGACAAATGGATGGAACTAGAAAAGAATCATTCCAAGCGAGATAACTCGAACTGAGAAAGACAAAAATGGTATGTACTCACTCCTAAGTGGATATTAGCTGTAAGATAAAGGATAACTTTGTGTCTTCGAGCACTAAATTCTCTCATTGGTGGCACTGGCTTGAAGGTTGTGGATCTTTGTGACATGGAGTCTAGGGAACAGGGGTAGGCCATCGGAAACAGGTCCTAGGGTATAGTGAACAGGGGCAGGCCATCGGAAACAGGTCCTAGGGTATAGTGAACAGGGGCAGGCCATCAGAAACAGGTCCTAGGGTATAGTGAACAGGGGCAGGCCATCAGAAACAGGTCCTAGGGTATAGTGAACAGGGGCAGGCCATCGGAAACTGGTCCTAGGGTATAGTGAACAGGGGCAGGCCATCAGAAACAGGTCCTAGGGTATAGTGAACAGGGGCAGGCCATCAGAAACAGGTCCTAGGGTATACACCTCCCAGTGTCTGGCCGGTTACATCATGTCACATCTCCCCTTTCTTTTTGATTTGTGAACTTATGAAGAGGCCATGATGTGAATCATAGGCCAAGTCACTCCACTTGCTATGTTTTCTCTGCCACAGTGAATTTCCCAGGTTCTCTGACAGAAGGAGCAGGGACAGAGGTGGACCCGCTGGGCTCTCCTTGGGGATGAGCAGCATGGTGAGTGTCGAACAACCCAGCCTTCCCCACTAGAAACCAGGGAGAAACACACCCACTAAGTCAGGAGTCTGTGGAAGCAGGATCTCATCTAACGGTATCAAGCAGGGACTTGTATAGGTTGTGAACTAGGCTCGGGAAGTTACACTAGGCCTTACCAAACTCAAGTTAGGCTTAGGAAGTTACACTGGGTCTCATGCCCAGGCCTCCATATCCCTCTTTTGTTTTTATTAAGAAGGAGAATTGCCTCTCCCTGGCGCCCCTCTGAACTGCATGGGGCTCAAGGTGTGTGGGTCTCCAAGGAAAAGAAATCAAGGGAACCATTAAGCCAAGCAGCTACAAGTACTTAAAACACTGAACTAATGCTACTTCAAGTCCCCAGCCTTCCAACTCTAGGACATTTGTCTTATGGGAAGAGCCAAAGAACACGGCATGAAAGACAAGGGCAAGATAGAAGAAGCCTTAAGAATGTTTTAGAGCCATTACCACCTTCTATCTAAGGAGGCTGAAATGGCCTCATCTGTGAGCATCTGACACGGGCCAGCAGCAACACCTGGAACCCTCTAAGAAAAAGGTGATGGTCCTCAGTCAACACCAAGATTTACACCTGTCTCCCCTGATGTCTACACTTAAGAATAACCAAAGGGCATAAGAGAAAACAAAGTTGTGGTCTGGGGGAAGCCAAAGACCCGATGTTCTCTTTCCACCACAAAACAGCAGAGCACCCCTTCAGTGGCATCCCACACCTCTAGCCGGCTGACAAAACCACAAACAGGCACAAAGGGTTTAGGCCTTTGGACTCTGAGAAGTAGCCTAAAAAGGAGTTAATCCACAAGGCAATCAAGATGGCCCCCAGGCCAGATGCTCTTCCTAATGGAAAATCAGGAGAGTAGAGTAGAAAGCCATTACTACAAAGAGTAATGGGGATGGCTCGCCCACATTTGTCTCTCCCTGATGACTATCTAAGCTCTGCTTCTCAGAGTCACTGATCCAGTGGTTTGCAAAAAGGCTGGTCCTTCACTTGGCTGTTTGGTATAGGGATCCTGGGGTGCTTAACCCAGCCACAGTGGCTGCCTCAGCCAACACTGGGTGAGGATGGAGGTGAAGAGGAGTAGTTGCTAATGTGGCCCCCATTACTAGCCTGCCCAGCAGCAGTAGAAGGGACTGAATGGCTTGGTGAACCAGGCAGGGACTTGCAGACAGCCAAGAGAGTTGTTGATGTCTGTGCAAAGTTACCACCTTCTGGACAACCTCCATTTGAGGAGAGGACCACTGATTCTGTGTTGGGTCCCAACCAGAGCCAGAACCCCAACGGTTTGCAAAAGCTAAAGATCAGAACCAAGTCCAGATCATAGAGAACCAAGCCAAGAAGAGTAGAGTTGTGATCCTGCAACATGGGGTGGGAGGGACCCATGAACCCTTCTTCTCTTAACTCGTTTCTATGAGACGTATTGTCATAGACATCAAAACAGCACGCAGTATAGGAAGTTGGCAGCAGTTAATTAGGTTATTGTGATACAGCTGGCCATGTCACTCTTACACCTCAGGAAGTCGTTTGTGGGAAAATATGCAAGAATAATTCTTCAGACTGGAAAATCCATAGACTTGTACATAGCTCTTAACTGGTCATTGTGACTGAAGTTTAGAAAAGTGGGATATCAGCAGACGTGAAGTAAGACAGTAGGCATGGCTGTGAGAGGGGAACAAGAACCCGGGATCTGCAATGAAGCACTTTATTCCATGAGTGAAAGAGAAATCTAGCTCTGGTCTGTCCATATCCTGGCAATTAGGAGGACACTTAATTCATTGTAACGGATGGATTTAATTGACAGAAGAATTTTGAAGACAATTTATCATCCATGCTGTGGCATGGTTTCTGCATGTTGCTCATGCCCGAGGTTGGTAGGGAATATATCACACCAAGTGAAACAGAAAGTTGTGAAAATTGGCCAGTTTGAGAAGGAGAAGACCATGTATGTGTTTAAAGTTTTGAAAAGGGCAAGGCTATAACTATTAAAGTGTAGTTACTTTTATGTTAATTTTCTAGTAAAGGTGGATGGTAATATTTATGCTGAGATTCCAGGGAAGATATATAGAAGATACAACAGTGGGAGAACATACCTAGGAGATAGTATGTCTGTATGGCGACATGTGTAGGAAAAAAACATGCTTAGGAGACGTCTGTGAGGGTGGACTTTACCCTATAAAATCATATGCCAAAACAAGTCTTTTCTCCCTCAAGTTGCTTTTTGTTTGGTATTTTCTTATAGCAAAAAGAGTAGCTAATACTATATTCAAGGTATCCAAAACTTAAGCTTCATGTCAGTTTCATAATAAATCAAATGTTTGTTAAGATAAAGAGAAGGAATCTTTTCCACTATGAGATCTCATTCTTATTACTGTATCTCTAGTCCTATAGTAGTTCCTCAAAGCACATTAAGTGAATGACTCAAATTCTCTCTCTCTCTCATGTATGTGACTTTGTGTCTTGATTTTAATCATGTTTTCATAATCTACAAGTAAAACCATTAGTATAATAACTAAAACTCAAAAGGAAAAAGAGAGGTCATATCATGAAAGATGCTATGTCCCCCTGATGCCCATATACCTCAAAATAATTTTGTATGCTGTACAGGATATCAGAATATTATTATAATGGCCACATGTCCTAATTCTACTTCTATGCAATTGTTTTTCTTGTTTTGTCACTGAGATACTATGTCATTACATAGCACGGGATAATTCCATTCATGTGATCCTCTAGCCTGTATCTCCAGATGGGATGATAGGCATGCAACACCATACCCAGTCCCCTCTATGTTATCAAATGACTTCTTTATGCTGTCAGCTAAAGACAGTAAGAGGACTTGACTTTTGGAATAACTTTTCAGAAAGGATTTTTTTTCCTATGAAGAAAATGAGATCAAAAGTCATGAACAGGACTAAAGCTCAAAGGACCTACATCTACCTATAGGCAATGGGCAAACTGTAGTATCCAAACTGTGGAACATAAATACAGAAATAAGGAGAAACATAGCACTGATAATCTACACTGTGAGCTAATCCTTCAAAGATCTGTGCTGAATAATATGTTTAAAGTAGGTTACTATATAATTCCATTTATAGAAAGCTGTAAGAAAGATAAATTTGTGACATGAATCATACTGAGAATTGAAAATACTAAAACTTTTAGGTCAGAAAAATAAACAAAGAGATGTCGGAGAGATTGCAAGTGAGGAAGTGGAAGAATAGGTGTGTTCAGAGACTTGACTAGTCATGCGTTCTTGATTATGCCTAAACTGCAAGTCACATATTTTAGTAAACATGTCTTATTTAATGCCTGTTATATATCAACAAAACTTTTTTTTTAAAAAATACAATAAAAAGAAAGGATCTTATATTCATTGTTTTGTGTCCAAAACAATTTACTTTTCTACAGCATGAGCTCCTGAAAGGGTAGAACCAGGCATGTCCCCTTTTATACTCCTTTTCCAATATTTATGCTTCTTCCCAAAGCCCTAACACAGCAGTACACTGGTTCCTGTGTGTCCCGGAAGACTGATAAGGTTACCTTTAACAGAACACACTTAGAATGGCCGAAATTTTTCTATGTTCAAATCCAAGAGTGATTTGACAAAACAAATAACAGCCTAGGTAAGGAAATAGTCATCTCTTTTCTAACATAAATGCACATCACCCAAATACAAATTGGAGGCTCCCAATGATAGTGCAATATCAATCTATTAACACATACGGCATGCTTTCAATGTAAATGAATGAGTATTTACTATTCGAAAAGATCAAACAAATTACTAGCTTTAAGTATATCATTACTAATTATTACATTTCATGACAGTTGCTTCAGAAATTGCTGCAAAATTGACTTAACTGCTGAATTTCCACAGTTTTTTACTTTTGACTACCTCTACCAGATACCACCGTGTCCTTTCCATAATTATTTTCTACATGGTACATGTTGTCAGATGGCATGAAGACACGCTGATGAATAAGAAACGAAGAAAAATTGACTGTATTATTTAATTTGCTTCCTTGTGGTTAAAAAAAAATCTTAAAATGAAATTTCAAGGCAATAAAAGTTATTCTCAATTAGGACAGTCACACTTCATATGTGATAGCAGGCCATCTGTAGGACGTGTCAATGTTATCAAAGACTCGAGTGATAAGTCAGGTACTAATCTTTACTTCATTGAATAGTACATCGCACAAATTCTGCATAATTTTATGTTTTTGAAATTTTGTTATAAAACTTCAGACTACATACCCATACAAACATATAAACAGCCTGGTCTTTCCACGCCATGGCTGTTTCTTGAGTTTTACAACATGGGAAGATTTCCTTTTCCTACACCACCTTTAACTAGCTATCTTCCTATTTCCACAGTACACAATGCTTGTTCAAGAATCACTCTGAACCGTGGATTATAATGCATCCACGGTTCCGTACCTCTGTTCTCATGTTCTGACCTACCTTCTGTAAATTTAATCACTTCCCCTAAAGACAGTTATAATAGCACTGAGTACTTTATTTTGCTTGCCTTTGAGCATATAAACATTTTAATGAAAATATTACTATGTAGTAATTACATATATTTCTCCTTCTAACTAGATTCTAAGTATGGATTATTTTAAACTAAAGAAGAGAGGTAATTGCTGGAAATTTAGGGGTCAGGCAGCCTCAGGTTTAAGTTGTCTCTAATATTTACTAGGAGTAAGTTACTTAACCCCTCATGGCTTCTTCATGGTTCTTGTTTTTAAAAATGTATAAAACAGAAGGCATGGTATTTGCCTTGTTATTTTATGGTAGCAAAAGATATCACACTGAAATATGCAAGACATATTTGATTTATAATATATGTCCAAAAAGTGATAACTAATTCTGCTGATACTTCTGCGAGGCTATTATTGTTTTCATAGTAACAACTGAAAGCTAGGAGATTTAAGAAATATACACTAGTGAAGATTGTTCAGCTACTTCCTACTTAGAGATTTTCAGGCAGAAGGATATTACAGATATTATGGAATAACATTCCTCACAGCAAGCTGACCCTCACCTATGCATTGACTTCATCTGACAGACCTTGTCACAGTGTACATGAAAGAATTGCAGCTGCAGAAAGCCAAGCGGTTCTTCCGAGGAACCAAACCCATAGGAGATAATGAAAACATGCATCACGTGTAACCTTTCAGGCCAACTGTGCAATTGAACATCACAGAAACATAATGGCTTTCCTAGGCTGTCAGAATATTCTCCATCCCTACCTACAACTCATTCATCAAAAGGCTCCATGCTTACGGATTCAATCTACATTCTGCAATAATATGCTCTGTAAGCCTGCATCTTCTCTTCAAAACCATCAAGGCCCCAGGAAATTATTGTGCCTGACTGCCATGCTCACTAAGTAACAAAGGCCCCAAGAGCTGAAAACCATGCCTGGTACACTATAGAAATAAAGAGAGAGAGAGAGAGAGAGAGAGAGAGAGAGAGAGAGAGAGAGAGAGAGAGAGAAGGGAAGTCATGTTAAAAATAAACAGTTTCAAAGTTTCCATGAAAAAAAAAAAGTCGATGCAATTTGCAACTTCATTTGTTCCCGTGTCAAGCTGATAAAATGTTGGTGGTACAAATGCATCAGAACATCTGACACAAATTGAAAGTGACTACACATTCCATTATCCCAAACTCCACTGGTAATAGAAAATGATTGCTAAAGACAGTTTCTAATGTGTCTCAGAAACATGAGGCTGTCGATGAGAAACAATACTGTCGATTATCAGGAAAGACATGTGTTCAAAGGGAGGGGAAAACTGCAATGATTTGCGATCCCAGCTTGGGTGTTTTGGTGCCTGGCTGTGCAAAAACTTTCATTATGTGCTGTTTCAATATATAAGGAAAACTGTTATTAATGGAATACATTTAAAGCTTGTAGAAAAGAGATTCACAGAGCCATGAGTCATTAACAGAAAATAAAGACTGCGCAACCAGTCAATAATTAAGCTTGCCAGGGTGGGTACTACCATTTTATAAAAGAATCTCACACATACTTAAGTGACAATCTCTGCAGGGAAAAAAAAAAACAGTTGTTTAAATTGAAATTAGAAAGCATGGGACATTAGAATTAATTTTTTATAAAAACTTCCGAAAGAGAGAAAGTTAAATTTGGGCTTGGAGAGATGGCTTCACAGCAAAGAGCACTCGCTTCTTCAGCCAGCACTCACACGTGGCTCACACCATCCGCAGTCCATTTCAAGTGGAACAACACTTTCTTCTCACTTCCAGAAATTTTATTTTAAGTTGAATTATTTTAAAAGACCTGACTATTTCTTCCATGCTCACACTTTTTATAACTTCTTAAGTTGTACTTTATTCAATTCTGAACGCACTCATTTTACAGCATCCTTCATAATCATGTGGGAGTTTAGAGACCATCTCTAAATTCATTAACTTGTAAAATTTACCCGCTCAACTCATTTCACTCCCAAACATTAGGGAGAACAAGGAGTTCCTGAGTATGACTTTGTTTGTTTTTGTGTTGGTTTCTTGTTTGTTTTATTGTTTGTTTTTTTGTTTTTTTGAGACGGGGTTTTTTGTGTAGCCTCGACTGTCTTTTAATTAGCTCTGTAGTTGTGAATGGCCTCGAACTCTCAGAAATCTGTCTGCTTCTGTCTTGTGGGGGCTGGGATTAAAGGCATGCACCATCACCATCCAGCCCAAGTACGTCTCTTAATGGTCACTCCCTAGTGACCAGAATAACAGCATAGATAATATTAGCTATGCTTCTTTCAATGCTAGACTCCACTGAAGCAGCATAGAGAATTAACTGGCAGGACTCTGGAGATGCCAGGGAGGCAGAGGCTGCAGGACACTAGACCAGCACTGAGGGTCTAGGAAATTGGGGCTTGAAACTTTTCTATTCTGGATGCTGGCTTTACATCTTTAACTTTTCTTCCTGTTTGGTTGCTTACTCCATGATAGCAGCATCCCTGCTGTGTTGACAGCCATGGGCATCAGAACACTTAGGCTATGCTACTTACTATACTCTGAAGAAACAGAAGCTACCTGAAGTTTGTTGTATGAAACACTGCAGAAGAAATTGAATTGTTCAACCAGGTTCACTTACCCACCCAGACAAATCGCTGGTCAGGATGTTGGATTATTAAGTACTAGAAACCTAGGCTTAGGGGATGGGCTTCTGATACGATGAGAAATTGAGTTGTAATTTGTAAACATTACAGGTCAGAGTTGGACAAGTCTCCCAAAGAAGGATGGGAGGAAAATACTATAACCAGCAGATTATCAATGCATTCAGCATGGTCAGGACTAATCAAGAACTCTGGGAAACAACAAGCTTCTAATACATTATTTTTAATATTAAATGTATGTTTATGTTTTTAAACACTCATCATAATCATTTTTTTTATTTTCAATAAATATTAAAGATGTGAAATTGTTCAAGATGACATATATGCCAGATTCAAATGTATCTCTAAGATTTGGGTATGAATATTAAAAATTAAAAATGACATTGTCATTTTAGTGAAGTCACTGGCCTAATTTGAAACAAGAGATAGTACCAGTGTGGTTAACACTTTTCATTCTTTTTTCTTTGAGGAAAATGCAATGTTTCTAACTTTAACCTGCAATCTGCAGGCCCAATAGGCATAGTATTTTTTAAAGTTAGGAGTGCAATAATTCTACCTTTATTTATACTATGGCACAGGGAGATGGGAGAAAAGGAGAGAGAATAAGAGAGGGAGGGAAGGAAGGAGGGAGGGAGGAAGAGAGAGAGAGAGAGAGAGAGAGAGAGAGAGAGACAGACAGACAGACAGAAAGGGAGAGGGAGAGAGAGAGACAGAGAGACAGAAAGGGTGAGGGAGAGAGAGAGAGACAGAGAGGGAGAGAAAGACATAGAGACAGAGAGGGAGAGGGAGAGAGAGAAAGATTCCTCAGCAAGCATATTTGAGTTAATGTTCTTTTCTCAGACTTGTTCATTAAACCCACCAACTAACAAGGCTGAATCACCGTACTTATCCTCATCCAACTATATTTTATCAGATAAGTAGATAACACTAAAGGTTCCAGATTATCGATATTATTTTTTGCTGTTACTTCATGTATCTTTATGCATTAGGCAACGAAAAATTTCCTGAATGTAGGGTCCATGCACCATATCTATTTTGTTCATTGTTGAACCATCAGTGGTTAGTTAAGCATTTGGTAGAACAGCTCAACAACAAACAATTTTAAAAGACAAGGTAGATTGAAACATTAATGTCAATATAGAATTAATTTAATTCAAAATATTATTGTAAGAATATTGTATTTAATTTAAATAAATACACAAATTATGTAGGACCCCATATTTTGCAATTTTTATTGTTACATATCACCCTAAATATGTCTCCAATGTGTGCTGACCTCACATTGTCTAACTTTGCATTTATGGGTATGGACACTCGTACACTCACACCCTTCTTATCTAGAAGTTTCCTGATATTATAATATCAGTAAATCCCTTTGACCTCTCCTTAGGGTAGAATCTTCTACCCTCATATTTCAGTAATGCAATTTGAGCACTTCCCTTACTATCTTTTACTATAATTGTGATTTAATTACCAGCACCTTAAACTGTGGAATCTAACTTAAAATATGTCCTCATTTCTTTGGAAACTAACAGAAAATTAAAACGCATCCAGTATAATGATTTTCATCCTACTTCTATCTCTGTGAAATCTGTCCTTACACCTCTCCACAGGTCACGTCAGAGAGTCTTCACATTGTGGGAATAGCAGCAAGTCCGATAGGAATGAAGTTTAGTAAACTGGGAAATGACAAAACTAGGTCCTGAGAGACACTCAATTTATCCAGGCAAAGATTCAGGGGTTATTTTCGGGAAGCAGAAGGGGTTAAAAAAAAACAAAAAGAAAAATGGCAAATTTTACCTGTTCAAAATTATGCAAATGGAAAGAGGGATAATGAGAGAGAGAGAGAGAAAGGGCAAATAAGGCAGGGGATATGGCATAGGTACAGTAATATGACAAGGTACAGCTAACAATAAAGACAGTTGAAAAGTCGCAGGAGACCTACAACTGTCGAAGCTACTCTCTCTCTCTCTCTCTCTCTCTCTCTATATATATATATATATATATATATATATATATATATATATATATTCCTTATAAAGAAAGAAAATAAAATGTTTCTCTGACACAATATGAGATAACAGATAAAACAAACAAAAATAACCTTAGTGCTTGATACTGAATATCTTCCATTTGTGTTGTTAGCTATTAGAACCACAAAGTATCATCACCCAAACATTATAGGCTCTTGTCATTGCTCCTAGTTGCCCTCATTAACTTGATGCTATGACCTTATTTGTTAAAGATACCATATATGTAAATCATTGGACATGCAGACAGATCTAGCCAATACCTACCTACCTTATAGTATCGTTTCTACTGCCTAATTTCCATAGGATTAGATGATTTTTATGTTTAATATGAGATAAAAGAAAATCTAACAACCTTATGCAGTTCTGAAATCTGAAAGCTACAGTAATGAATAGATGAACAAGACATATCACTGGTGTAAAAGTGCAAAAAAATGATATGGAAGTGAAAAAATGACGTTCTTCTTGGATTTAAAGTCTATTCCACAAGACCCAATCTATTCTACCTAATATAATATTAACTGTGCACCCAAATCATCACTCACTAGCTCTCAGGTCCTGAGGGAGAATCTACTACTATTACTCTGCAAAATGGAAAGGTTTCTTATCTTCAAAATCATAGATTAGCATATCTCTTACCCTTCATTAGAGAAGATTCTATTCACAATACAGTATGTTTAATATAAAGATTCACAAACGGTAGTCATATAGAAAATAATAAACTGTGAAGCATTTGGGATGATACAGTGTAACAGATACATCACATATCCTTTACCCAAGGCTTAGAGTTGATGGTAGAAGTGGATTCTGAAAGCCTGTGAGAGCCAGAAAATATGAGGATCTTTAAAGAAACATTATTTTCTGGACACAAGAAGGCTGTTGAACACATGAACTCATGGCAGGGGTGATTGGTCACTGCAGGCACAAGATCAAGCCATGTGGAATCCACTATGGACCATGAAGAGGCTCATGAATTCTCATCCCTACATGGAGAGGCTATTGACAACTGATGGCTAGGGAGGAAGGAAAGGAAATTTTGTTTAGGAAGATGGTCCCTGATGGCTGTTCATAAAACACTAGGTGCTCATTCATACAAACATGCATTTATAGACAACACTAAGTGGACCCTATGAGTTTATAAAAAAGGCAAAGAGCACATAAAGTTGGGAGCAAAGGTGGCAGGGGAAAGGGTAAGAATTGTAGTGTTGAAATGGGGGAAGAGTTCATCAAAACATATGATTTGTGTATGAAATTATGAATTAAAAAAGATTTTTAAATTACGTAAGTGAAGTCTGCCAGGATTTATGTTGTACTGTGAATTTCCTGGAAGATACATCACTCATCTTATATTTCACAATGTTTTTCTTATAGAAACTCTTGCTCAAATTATTTATGATATATTTTATGCCATTGATGATTTCTTCTGTCTGCTCCATCTCTTACCTGACATTTAGCAACTTTCACTGACTCTGTGGTACATAATACATGACTGCACAACAAGACTCTGTCTCAAAAAATAAAAAAAAAATCAAAATTGAAAGGACATGATGAAAAAAAGATACATTTTCCTATGAAAATGCCTTCTTATTTGAATATATAAAACAAATAATCTGGTTAACAAGTGTCTTAAATTTGGGGATGCACCCTGGGTTCTAGAGTCCTAATAACTGTATTATTCTATTTATTTGTGATACATGACTAGATGAGGTTGTGAAGTCTCTGAGCTGCAGATTTTAATCCATATTACTGGGTTCAAGTTCATGGTAATTGAGAAGAAAAATGAAATAAATGATGCTGTAGTGCTAGATAAATAATTACTCAATGAACAAATACTTGGTTTTATTAATTAAAAAGAAAGGGCATGGTTATTAGATACTTATTTCATTTAAATTATATCCCTTTTTGGAATTTTAAGAATCTTAGAATCAAGGTAGTTAATACTTAATTTTTTAATTAAAATAAATGGAATGGTTATGGTTATTAGATGCTTATTTCACTCAAATTACATGCCTTTTTGGAATTTTAAAGATCTTAGAATCAAGGTAGTTAATAATCTATCCAACGTTGTCAAGTTATGAGCATTAGGATCACAGTTGGAATGCACCAAAAATTATTGAATATAAGATATTACAGCAATAATTGCTATAAACAGTACTGAAAAGTTACACAAAAAATGTAACATGTGTGTAAAATTATTTTTTATTTGTGTTAATGTTGGGGAATACAATGCATATTGAACTTAAAAAAGAAAGCCAAATCATGGCTCATAACTGATGTCAAGCAGAGAATTACTACAGACAGTTTTTATCTGCTTACTCACCAAAATTAAAAGAAGTGCACGGTTTTAGATAACTGGCATTATCACCAATAATATGTTCAAAGGGTTGAGAGATTTTTTCGTTTATTGTTTAGAAAACATTGCTAATCACATTGAAGCCCCCATGGAACAAAAAAAAAATAACCTTAATGGAGCTCTGTGAACTTCTGAAAACAATTCTAGACTTTAGGAAAAAAGTTATCTGAATATTTTAGACTTAAGAGTCAGAGGCAGTGTGATTCAACTTGCTCAGTAGCAGCCTTGCCTAGCATCCTTCAAACGTCTGAGGATGTCAGGGCCTTTTCAGCTTCGCTATGGAAAACTAAGGCCGTCTGCATCTGCGACAGGTTTGTACTGGGGGATTACTAACAGTAACAAGGATATTTATAGATCTGGTATCTCAGAAGCACGCACAGATGCGCAAAGTTTCCTCCCACCCTCGGTTCTGTAGTCAAGGAAGCCCCAGGCATTCGGAGACGCCGCTGTATGCAAACCCTAAGGGCTTGTTTTACGGCTGAGGTAACCAAGATTGAGTAGGAGGTAGTAACAAAGAAGATGACAGACTTCTCTACCACTGACTTGCTTTGACTCTCTCTTAATCAGCGTGCCTCTGGTCAATGGCATTTTGACCTTTTCATGTGCAGACGTAGTGCAGGACCTCTCAAGTATGCTTAGTCGCCAAAAATCCTGGACCTGACATATAGCCACCCCCACTTGGTGAGAAGAAGAAAGCTTTCCCATTCTAAAATCCACAGAGCTGTTGGTCTAGGGAACCAGTTCCTGAGATCTGGGGATAGGCTGATGACCACCCCACATAAGATTCCATCTGAAATGTGCTTGGGGACTTAACATTCCACTGTTCCCTTACACATGAGTGGGGCCTTTAACACTTTAGCCGTCCATGGATGTGACCCCACGCACATTTCTAAAGTCTTTGGCTCATTTTGCTGCTTTTCAAAATGTGGTTAAATAAGTCATTGAATATGGGTATGAAGTTGAGCTGGTGTCTAGATAGATACCCTGCATTCTAGCATCTTCAGAACTGGAAGTTACTTTGCACACTACAAAACAAGAACATAAACACCCAAACAGCCACAAAAAAAACTTTAATCTGCCATGGGATCCTGCCTGCCAGACATGATAGTGCAATAGTAGTACAAAATTTGAGAGAGAAAGTGTCAGGTTCCATCTTGTGAAGTAAGGCTCAAGTCATGTCAAAAGGTTGGCCATTTGCACAGACTTTGTCATATAATCTTATTTTTTAAGTATTATTATCCCTTAAAATTGTAAATAAACATTATATTTGCAGAGCCATATTATTTTTCTTTCTAAGGAGGTAAAACACTCACTCTTTCAAAGGCTTTGTGGATACACTGTCCACACTTCTAGGTGCCTCCTTTCTGCCTCTTTTCCATCTTAAACAGGTGAAGTGCGGATCACATCTTCACTGTTTTTCACAGCACATAAAAGGGAGGCAAGACATTTCCATCAAAACAACACAGGTACCAAGGGCTGCATCACTTAGTCATTAAATGGAGAAACAACAGCCACACACACACAAACACACACACACACAGCTTCCACTCTCTTCTTTCTGCTTCCTTCCTTCAACTAATTCCATGTGTCCACCTGTCTCTTTCATTTCCTAGTCTCTGAAAAAAACTTGTAGTTATAAATTAAATAATTATAAAAACTAAGTGGCCGAGTAGCAACTTCACTTTGAGAAAAATGCCATGGATTTACTATGCAATCTCAAAACACAAGCCAGGATTTTAAGCATTAAGTTACCTTAATCTTGAATTTCCTTCACACTTCTGTATTGAGTAATGTTAAGCACTGGACATAGGTCAGTCAATATGGGGGTTGTACTTTCTGATTTCATAGGCTATATACTAGCAGTAAGTCTGCCATTTAACTGTGGGGATAATGAGTTTACATCACCCTGGTTTCACGTGAGATTAATGGCCATAGCAATAGTTGTGGTTGTATAGTAATAGGTGTCTTTCTGTGTTTCAGGTTTATTATATGCCAATATTATTCTCCCACTTTGCATGCATAAGCTCATTTAGTGACTCTTCTACATGGAAAAGCTGACTTTATTTTTATTGTAATTATTTGGTGGTTCTTCTGTAGCTAAGCAACAAAGGATTTAGAGTGTCGTGAGGCAAAAGACATCACTGGAAACTGTATGGTTTTCAAACCCCTTTAATTACAGCACTCAAGAGGCAGAGACCTTGTGAATCCTAGGTTAGCTTGGTAAACATAAGTGATTTCCAGGTCATCTAAGGCTAGCTACACAGCAAATCTTTGTCTCAAAAAGTAACAAACAAACACAAACTATATAATTCAACATCATTGGAAATAAAATCTTAATGGGAGAACACTATGTTTTCAAAATACATCATAAAGAAAAATGTGCTAAAAATAGTTTATAGAACTAGGGTGTAAGGGGGAAATCTTCAGAGGGAAAAACTGTATCCCAAGATTTATTGTCTTGCTCCAAGAGGAGAGGATAGGCCTTTTGGGGTACTCTTCTTACTTCTCTTTGTCAGAGGGATGGGCATGGTGGTCTTCCAAATAGACTGTTCCCCATAAGAGATGACACATTACATTCTGCCTTCAATGTACCCTGACACTTCCCCTCATGGTCTTTGGAGTTTCTCTGAACACATGTAGGAGAGAATATAGAAATCATTTTATTTCAGACAAAGAATCGAGTTATTAAGCTGCATTCTTAAGACATGACATAAACTTCTAGATTACATCACATAGCTTCCTATCATACCTCTGCTATGCCACCACCACTCCTCAGTAAGCGGTGGTTACTATCTCCCAGCTCCAATATCACAGTGATCTAGCATATTATCCCTATTCTGTGTTGTGAGAGTCTTACATACTGTATTACAAAGGTCCAATGAATAATTAGGAAATCATAATTCTGTGTTGACAGAAAGAAATCCCTAATGAAGTGCTTAGAAAATCAAAATATTCTATTGAAGGAAACTTCTGCAAGGCTTACACAGACCACAGGTGTCAGTCAACTGTCTATAAGGTCATCCTCGTGGCTCTTCCTTTAAATAATTTTCGTGTCTCCTATCAAGAGCCCGATAATTTCTTTCCTTGGAATAATCTCTGTGCTCTCCTTGTGTATCAGAATATCCAGAGGCACTAGAGTTTTCAGAACTCTGAAGCATGTTCAGAAGTATGTTATTTATAGACTAATTGGCAAGGCCATGGAAGCGCAAGGGTGGCGGCTCAATTTCTCGTGCAGACTTATTTGGTTAATCGCAATTTGACAAGCTGGAATGTTTAAGGTTAATGAGGAAATTTATTTTCAGTGACATACCAAGCATTTAGGAGACCAAGTTGCACTAATAAGGAACCACATTTTACACATACTGCATAGACCCTGAAACTTTTCTTTAGGAATAAAAAAAAAAAAGCAAACAGAATTCTCTGTTTAGCTCTAGATTAGAAGAGAAGGGGGACACAGCTTTTTATTATGAATATTTAATCATACATAATTTCTCACATGAACACACTAAAATACTTAAAAATTATTAATGTTTCCACTGTTGCAGGCTCATGAGGAAAACAGCTGCAAATACAGGCTGACTCAAATGTATGAAGGGGTCTTTTCCATTTTGCTTTGTAGGAAAGTACAAAACAGAATTTAAATATTTTTTCCAAAAATAACTGTTTACATCTATACCAAGAAAATATCATGCTTCCTCAAAGAAACAACATTTTAGGAAAAACTACCATTTCTGAATACTGAGATATGGCTCATGCCTAACAGCATTCAAACAAAGAACCAAATAACCTTCAATTTAGGTCAATGGGAAAGCAAAATTTAACGAATAAACGTTTGCTAAGTAAATATTAGGAGCACTTATTGCCTGTCAGGCCCAGGGAAGAGGCTGCAGGAGGTACATGTTATTGCACAACTTCTGTCGAGAGGCCTGCTGAGCAATGGGAAGAAGCTGCTGCATTTCTGGTAGGCCAAGAATAATATACTTACGACTGAGAAGCTCTATGGTTAGCCTCTTGTAAATGAACGCTGTCATGAGCAGACATTTTGTTCCTGTTGAGCAAACTGTGTCTGCATTTAACTGATTCTGTGAAGGTCTTCACATCATCATAAATTTTTCCTTATGCATCAGAAGACCTGGTAATCATGAAGTCTGGCAATTTTCCCAGTGTGTTAAAGAAACACATTGAAATAACACTAATGTCTTGTATTTGTTGCTAATAGACATGCTTTTCATCCATTATTCTAGTATGCGAACAAAACTGATTCAAAGCAAAGAAAAAACGTATATGTAGAAAGAGATCTGAGATCTCTATGATGAAGAATCTGGACACGAAGCTGAAGTAAGTTAATGTTAGTAGTCTACCCCCTTGGTCTCATTATATCATTCAAATGTATCATCTTATGGATTCCGCCATGGATGTGCACTAGAAGAACACATGCAGGCTGTCAGGACGGCCTGGACCTATGTTCCATGCCGTGTACTCAGTAGGTCATGAGATGGAACCTTTAAGAAACTATGGATACTTTGACTTGCACACAGGCTTGAGTTCATGGCTGGTCTGATTGGTTTATCTGAAGTACTCCTTGGAAATAGGTTTTATTCCCATCTCAGGGATTTTCATAGATTTTGCTTACAATGCTCTCCTAAGGAACATCCTTAGAGAATACTTCCCTAACCATATCCCCCTTATGCACTGGTTCCATCCAGAATATTCAAATTAAGACAAGACCATTGCACATACCTTTAATTTGCCATAGCACTGCTAAATACCTGTTCAGTTCTGCTGCATATATAGCTCTCTCGACAAGTTGATTCTGAGCTCCATAAAAGCATAGACTATCTAAGCAACTTTAAGTCTTAAATTATATTACCTTCTTCAGACATATAGGAGTACCTACTTTAGCAACAATAATGATGCCTGTGCTTACGGTGCATCATGGTCTCCCAAACCCTGTATGCACATATTGATTTTAGCTTCCCTAATAACCAAATGAAACTGATGAGGCAATTGCTATTTTCCATATTTACAGATTGGAAAACTAGGGCACATAGGACAGAAGTTATTAAATGCCACTCTGTCTTTGGGATGGATGTGTTGATTTCATGCTCTTATGGCAGAATTATGTGCTTGATTCACAGGTTAGAGGAGGGAGACACTTCTAATTGCAATAGTCTTTTAGTGTTGACCATGTATACTGTTTAGGTTGTTGGCCTTACCATAATCACACTGAGAATGATATGTCGACTTTGAACAACAATATGTGTGTAATATTATACACACACACACACACACACATATCTATATCTATATCTATCTATATCTATATACATATCTATCTATATCTATATACATATATATATCTGTATATACAAGTGTGCTTCTCTGTGCAGGCCCATGCATCTGTGATGGCCAGACAATTTGTTGCACTCCGTCTTCCAAAATTGCTTTTTCATCTTATCTTTTTTAAGAAAAGGTTTCTAAAAGAACCTGGTGCTTCTGATTGACTCAGGCTGTCTAGGCAACAAGTTCCCCAAATCCTGCTGTCTCTGGTCTCAATCACTGGGACTGTAAGCATGTTCTGTCATCCCTGGGTTTATTTAGGAATTAGAGACCTCATGCTCATGAAGCAAATCTTTTTGTACACTGTTTATCAAATGTTCTATGCCATCTCCTGAGGTCCTGAAGAATCCTTCTGCAACCCATGCCTGGATAGGATGGATCTTCTGCATGGGAGGGGGCCGGAGGTGTGCCTTGAGCCACTGCCCTGCCTGTACCTTCAGTAGAAAACAGATAATGTAGGCCACCAATGCCAACATCTGCTGACATGCTGACTTGCTGCTGAAAACAACATTGAGTGCGTTTGTTCCCATTTCCAGATTATTTAAAAATAAGTAGCACTGGGAGTTATTAAATTGGGCAATCTGGGTTCTAAGTAGCATTTATATACTTTTTTTCTTGGATGCCTTCTTTAAAATTAAATTTTTAATAACCTTTAAGCCTTGCAGCCTTGAGGGAATAATTTCTTTCACAGTAGTTCAAAGGTTTAATTTCACAGTAAAGCTTTTGAAATATGGTATTATCCCCTTTGTTCTAGAAAATTACTGTTTAAGAAAATCATATTTCAAAGTAATGATTGTAATGAGAAAAAGATATGAAGCCCAACTTCAGAAGAAAAAAAATACTGATAACCTCGCCTGTGATGTCCTCTTGTGAGTCTTCCCCTTGTGGTTTCTAATTTGTAACAGTTTGAGGAATGTTTGGAATGGTACAGTCTCTGCTCAGTGATACAGGCAGAGCTCAGGTCCAGGAGCAGGGAGAGCAGTAGATACAGACATAAAGGAAGCTATTAACTCTCTTATATAAACACAACACAATATGTCTTTACTCCTGCTGTTCGTGTGTTTCTTGCAGTGCTATTTCCAAATGCTGTCTGGGGAGTTCTGGAGCCATTTCCTCAGAAATTAAAGTTGTGTGTACAGCTCACAATGGAAATGGTAGGCATGGCTTGTGTTTGGGGTCAGAGAGACAGCTCAGCTCTTCAGAGCATTTGCTGCTCATGAAGAAGATCCAAGTTCACTTCCTAACACCCACAAAGTGGCTAACAGCCATCTGTTACTCCAGTTTGAGAAGATCCAACATCCTTTTAGTACCTCCACAGGCATACGACATGCACATGGTATACACACATACGTAGCCAAAACATTTATACACATAAAATAAATGAATCTAGAATAAGAAAAAGAAATGGATTATGCGTAGACTTATTCAACCGGAAGTGGGAGAAAGCTGACAGACACTGAGCACCCAAATTTCACTGGAAAGGGTATCTTCAAATAGATGTTTATATTCATATATAAATGAATGAGATTTATTAGAGAAAACGAGAAGGAGACTAAGAAGCATGCAGGTTACATCTAGGGCTACAAAACTCTAGGAAAAATCATTAAAATTCCCTTAGCCTCTCTGCACATGAGAAATGGGTGCAGCAGTATGCCAGCAATATCTCCAAATAAGCAAAGCAGAAAGATTGTAAACAAGCTCAGAACTCTGTCTTGCCACACTGAAGACCACCATGTAGGCCACCTTGGTGGCATCTGCTCGTGTAATTGTGTGACTGCTAATGGTGAGAGCTTTCCAATATGACATTCTTCAATCAAAAGATCAATTTAGACACTTTCCAAAAACCCATTCTCAGACCTGTAGTGCTGGGATTATATTATGTTTGCCATATATTTATCGTATGTGTGTTGAAATTTTAAAATGACATTTCTATTTATGCATTTCTGCATTCATTAAAGTGGCATGAGGACTTACAAACAGAAGATGATCACCAGCTTAGGCTCAATTTCATCCAGAGGTCTGATGAAAGACTACCATGAGTGATTTGTGGCGATGTGGGTCAGAAGTCCTACTGATAACCAACACTCTGCTCTTGAAGCTCTTTGCCATTCAACTCTAGTTTATGTTTATGTCATTTTGAGCACCTGCCACTTGCTATGCTTATAAGGGCTTGGCGATTAATACTGTCTCTAAAATACCCCTGAATCTCTAAGAAGTTAGTGCTATTAAAAGCATTTGGGGAGAACATATTTGGAAAATATAAAGGAAGTTTTTCAATGAAAACATTGACGTCAAGATATAAAACCAGGTTTCTCTGGTTTATTCATTTATCTGTTCAGCAAAATTTACTAAGTTCTAACTAAGTGTCAGTCAGATACCACGCTGGGTGTTGGGAAAAGAGTAGTGACCAACATTGAGCTAGTCATCATACATGCAAACATTATTTAGCAGCATGCATGAGGACATTAAGCATTCAAATAATTAATTATAGCAAATTATATACAATAATTGAAACATATTTAATTATGTTTAAATAAGTATTTCTATGAACCAAGGTAAAGAATTTTGCTTTTATTATTGCTGTTGTCATCATCATCATCATTATGTGTGTGTAAATGTGTAATGTGTGTAGATAGTATATCCATGCCGCAGCATACATGTGCATGCCAGAGAACAAATTGGTGAAGCCAGGTCCCTTTCCCCATTTTGTGTTTTTTCCAAGGAATGACTCAAGACCTCAGACTTGTAAGACAAAGAAAATTACCACTGAACAAACCATCTGCATTCATGTTCTTCTTATTTTAAAATTATAGATGCAAAAGATTTTAAGAGTCAGAGATGTTTAACACCTCCAAGGAAAAGCTGGTTTCTAAACACTTTAGGACTAGAACACATATGAACTCATGGAGACTTTGACAGCATGTCCAAGACCTGCATGGCATTAAGCCAAACACAATATCAGAGTGAGGTTGAAAAATCCTGTCACTTTTTTTTTTTTTTGGATAATAAATAAAGAAGCCTCTTGGGCCTATGACAGAGCAGAATAGAGCTAGGCGGAAAAACTAAACTGATTGCTGGGAGAAAGAAGGTGGAGTCAGTGAGACGCCATGTTGCTGCCACTAGAGGAGACAGATGCCAGAACCTTGCGAGTAGGCCACAAACACGTGATGATACACAGATTAATAGAAATAGGTTAATTTAAGATATAAGGGCTAGCTAACAATGTTTAAACTATTGGCCAAAGAGTATTGCAATTAATACTATTTATTATTAATAAATATTAATTAATTAATAGTTTTAGTGTGATTATTTTGGGAGTGTGGGTGGCGAGAAAATGAATTAATCTAGAAGGTATTTTTGACTGATACTTGCTAGGAGAAGAACATTATGCGTCCTCCAAAGACATGCTGTTGATATAAAAATCAACAGACTCCAAGTTTTTGTGTGCTTTGTTTGTTGTTTTGTTTTCTGATTTTTTTTCTTTTGAAATACATATGAAATTGAGTGTACAGAGAGGAGGTAGTATCTGAGAGGACCTGGGGGAGGAGAAATAACATGATCAAAATATATTGTATGACAATATTTTAAATAACTTTTAAAAATACATGCAAACTATCTGCTTTCTGGTAGACAATTTAGTGAGATAGCATGAGATAGTGGATTTTTTCTTTTTATCTTCAAGGTATTGATTTATTTCAAGAGAAGGTTTTGGATGTATCCACTCTTGTCTTGAATTAGATGCTTATAGTCCTGCCTTTTCATGAATGATGAATCTTCCTAGTTCACCCTCCTGACTGTTAGAAATGCAGGTTTGTGCACCAATCCCTGACTCTGCAATTCGTTTTCGAATATTTTAGGAATAATTTACATTTTAATATTAAGTATAGTGGTTCTATTTAACTATGACATTGTATTGCTATGTGTGTGTGTGTGCGCGTGCGCATGTGCGCGTGCGTGTATTATTGTTATAACCAAATGGTCCTAAGTTGGCTTCTAACATTCCTTTGGAGTAAATGTCCTTGCAGGTATGAAAACTAGGTTTCCTGAATTAATATATTTCTGTTTTGGTGTAATTATTTTTTCTCTAAATAATTTCTTATCTCCAAACAAAGGGAACCTATTAGAGTGAGAGTTTTGTGAACCATGATGCAAGTGAGTATAAAATATCTCAACCAAAAGGGAGACACCATGTAACAGTCTCCTTTTCTCTCCCCAGGGATCACTTGCATTTATGTGGCTGTGCGCTTTATCCTTTGCAATAAAACTGCAATTCTAATTACAGGATTTTCTCACATTCTCAGAGTTTTTCTAGCATACATATTTTCAGCTGGCGGAAGTTGGTTGGGAAGTTTGAGTATCCAGGGCAACCCTTTTACTGCTGAACTTTAGCAAGTAAATGGTCCTACGGGATGCTTTTGGAGTCTAATAATTGTGGATAATTATTTTTATAATTTCATCATGTGGGCGTGGGGTAAGAGGTTGATAGAACTGTCTGATTTCAAAAAAATTCATGTAAATTATTTAGGTAACCCTCACAGTGGTAAGAAGACTATGCCTTGTTCTCAACAAATAAATCATGATCAGTCTTAAATTGTTATCTTGCCACTCACAATTTGTGTGATCTTTTTAGGCTTCATTTTCCTATCCATAAAACAAAAAATCGCCCAAAATATTACTGTGAGAAAGATTAAATTAGTAAATGTAATTCTAATGGCTTTCTCCAGAGCAGACATATGTCATCTGAGGAATGTTCATGTTTAGCCGCATTTCCTTCATTTCATCTGCTTCGTCGTAAGTTGTAGACCTGGTTTGGAAATAGCCTAGGACTGGGGGCATTCCTGACATTGTACACTTTCAGAAGTGGACATAAAAGATAAAATACTAAGGAAAGCCATACATTTCATATGTATTTTCCCAACTGTATAAAAGAGAAGGAAGCAAGCAGAAAAGGAAGAAGGTAGGAAACAGGAGAAGAGGGAGGGGGAAGGTAAAAGGGAAGGAAGGAAAGAGGAAGGGAGGGAAGAAAAGAAGAAAGATTAAGTCTGTAAAGTCTGGAGTAACTGTACACTCAGTCTGTGGCTCACCAAGTTTACTTATCTTGGTGTAGTGTACAGTTTAGGGTTAGGAATTTGTCACTGTTGGTGTCTGGTTCTGGGCTTTGGAAAATATCGTCACTATTGTAGAGCATATAGCAATTAAAATGCAGGAGGTAGTGGAATAAATGGCACTGAATTCGTTAACATTTGCGACATATTAGATATGGGATGTGTTATCCAGGGGCAAGAGACATGAATACAGGGAAGCAGTGTTGGGGCATTAGCTTCCAAAGAGGTGGCGGAGGTGCCTTTAAAGATTGCCTCTAAATTTCTAAGAAAAGAGGAAGAGAGAGGAGGGAAAAAGAAATAGTTTCTCTGATAAAGCAGAGCAGCCAGCCAGCCTCTGCCTGTTTTGCAATTTTCAATACACAGTCCACTTTCACACTTCAATAATTCATTTTCTAAGCACTTAGAATCCAGAAAACTCCTTCCACTGATGTAGCTGAAATGCCAGGAACAGAGTTTAGTAACCAACATCTCCACTCATCTCCTCTTATTCCCCAGGAAACTGTGTCAGAAAACATGCTTACAAAGTAGCATTCAAACAACTGCTCTCATGGCCGTCTTGGGAGGGGGCCCCATTTTTATTGTGTTCTACATTTAGTGACTCTCTGAGATAACCACATTTGATAACAAAATGCATAATATTCTAAAATAGAATCCCTTGTGCTGTCATAAATTCTCCCCATTTAGCTTGTAGTCGAAATTGCAGACATGGAGGGGTTGATGTGCCCTCGGGCTGCTCTGGGTGGCTCCATTCCCTATGTGAGAGTTGAGAGGAAGCAGATGACTGTCCTGAGGTTGAGTTGAAATAGAATTTTGAGGTCACCTGTCTTTACCTTTGACCCATAGAAAATTAATTTCCACAAAATGTTCAAGAGGATAAATCCAAATACACTTAAATTCCCCCACCAAAATCATGAATTAATCATTACGCATCCAAGAAAAATAGTGAAAATGTTAAAATAGTTATACATTCTCAGAGTTAAGTCAGATGAGTCTTGAGAACTCATCAAGTCTCTCTAGCTCTTGGAAACTACAGTCAGATGACACAGCCACGGTATGGATGGAATGGATTTTCCTGTGTTTGGGTATTGAAAAATGACTCTGATGCCAATTTGCTAAGCTCATCCTCTAGAGATGTCATATTTCAGTGCTATTGAATTTTAGGAACATAAAACAAATATTTAGAAAGTGATGTTCACCCAGTCTACAACCACTATTCCCATGACCTAAGATGTTTGTTTTCAAAGAACCAGAAGAGATTTGCTCAGTATTTTATTTAATGATATTCAGGGATCAGAAGCAGCAAGGACAATTCCCTATGCTTCTTTTTCCAGTATAACTGTAGAGCAAATCAGATGTAACTGCTGCTTCAGGAAGAAGCTAAACCCACTGTTGTACGAGTTTGAACAATGAAGGCTACTATCATTGAAGAGGCCTTAAATAAATGCACCAATCAAAGCAAATTTACAAGAAAGAATTTCAAAATAAACTAATAGCCATTATACATCACTTTGGATTACATCTTCAAACATGTAAACTATGCATCTTATATATTATCTGTCTCCAGACCTTATAGAAGCATTGATATGATTTTTCTGATTCTTACAATTTCATAGATTCAAAACAGCTCAAGAAAGGTCAACAAAACCATTGACATAGACACCAATGTCTTTATGTATGTGATCTCATAACTTTACAGATTTCAAAAGAAGAAATCCAGAGCCTGGGCAAGCTAATGACCCTGCATGAGGCCCGAGCAAGGACTGACACCCTGATCTCCTGGACAGTAAGGAAAAGCCACCTTTGCCTTTTACTGAAATCTTGAATATCTGTGAAGAACAAAATAAGTGCTAGTATCCTAAAAAAGTGTCAGACACCCCAGCCATATAGAGCTTCCTATCTGATGTCCATCAGATAAAATCTGAAATGAAGACAGGTGGTGGTGGTGCACACCTTTAAGTCCAGCACTTGGGAGGCAGAGGCAGACAAATCTCTAAGTTCGAGGCCAGACTGAACTACATAGTGAGCTCCAGGACAGCCAAGTCTACCCAGAGTAATCCTGCCCCCTAAAACTATCTGAAATGAGAGCCACAGTATCAGTGGAAATATGACCACCCCGAAGAGCTTCTTATTTAAACTACAGAGTTGTTAACTGTAGACAATCTTGATCTTCGCAAACTTAGAACCGAGTGTCAGCTACAGTTTCATGGATGAGAAATGTAGGCCACTTCCATGACAGGCCCATGAAAACCACATGAGTGATGCCTCATTGGCTCTATGCCAGCTGGCTGTCAAAGATACTGACTGCTAGCTGGACTCTACTGTTCCTCTACCGGGGGGGGGGGTCCCCAGCACAGCTACCTACTCTCTCCCCAACTCTGCTTACTGGTCAATAAATGAATAGAAAACAGATTATGAGATATGCATAATATTTCTGAATACATGCAAAAAAATCTACATAAGTCAAACTTTTTGCAGGAGAGCAAAATACCATAATAGCCTGAATTTCACTTATCTTTAGAAAATAACTGTGACGTAATTTTAGTCAACAGAGCAAATAAAAGAGAAGGGCTATTTTCTAATTGTCAATGGATGTGCTTTTTGCTTGCTAATAAACTCATAAGTGTACAACATTCATGAAAATATGAAGAATTAGAAATTGGTTTGAAGGGGTCAATGTGGACACATACATTCATGCAGTCAGGGAGAGAGAAGAGAAAAATAATATTCCAAAAATTACGGTGTGTTTAACAGAAAAGTTAAAAGAAAAACATTTTTAAAAAATGAATATTCTGAGTAAGGCTTAATAATTCAACTTCAAGGTCAAATTTAACTGAAAGTGAAAGGTGAAACTCTTTCTCTCCTTTCTAATATCCCACCCTCTCTCTCTCTCTCTCTCTCTCTCTCTCTCTCTCTCTCTCTATCTCTCTCATACACACACACACCTGGAAACCAGGAGATGTTTACCTATAAACCTTCTTTTTTGGATTCATTGGGCATCCTTTACTAACACCTGAGAGCTTGGTTCTTTGTATTTGCAGGTAAGTAAAGGGTAAACTCATGATTACTAAGTTGCCTATTACTTGGCACTTCACAGTATGCTAGTGTCACTGGCTCATCTCTCCTTCACCATGACTGGTACCATCTGTTTGTTTTCTTCCTAGCTACAGTGACTTTTGGGTCTCCTCCACTTGGCATTCTCCTTGACCCACTAGGGAGTACTTTATCAGAGAAGATTTCAGTATTTCAGTCCCTCACACAGTTTCCCAACATGTAGAACTTTTCCTTAGTAGAGTTTTATCCTTTAATTTATGTCTGGGATCCTATTGTCGTAGATAAGAAACGCATCTTGTACTTTAAAAACAGACTGTATTTTCTGCTACACTCTTATGCAGAGGCCATGTTCTATTTAAATCTTACAAAAGAGAATGGGAACGTGAACATGCAAATCTGGTAACAGTGTGAATTGAGACATGAAGAGAGGAGTCAAACACACAAAACATTTTCTTGAAGGCTGGAAAAAATAGATCAACAGAGACAGAAAAAGATTTGCTTCAGTGCTTGAGACCTCATTTCTTGCCAAATTCAAGACATACAAACAACAATATTGACTTTGTAAGGTCAGAGTTACTGAGTTTTAAACAAATGACTTCAGTGGAAGGAATATTTTCAATGCATGTCAATAAAGGAAAATCACGTTTCTCATGGGACGAAGCTCTAGCCTGCAAGTCATTCTCATTTTAATCTGTAGACACAGACAACCGTATTATCTAGCAATCTCTAAGGTAACAGGGGAAGAGTTTATGAAGAATCTACAGCATGCCAGTTATTATATTAGAGTAACTCATTTAATCATTACTAAAGGTATTGAGAGAATCATGTGATCTACATATCAATCATTTATCCTTTTATCTGTGTATTCACATATTCCCATTTAAAACAGATACACTTTAGGAGTGACACAGAGTCTTGCAGTTGGTGAGAAGCTGGGCTATTATTTTAAAGGAATCTTTGAGTGCCAGTGTGATGACTAACTGCATAAAGCACTTGCTATGTGGATGCAATGAAAATGAGTGAGAAGAAGGACAGGAATTAGAAGGAGAGTGGGAAGAAGTATATGGGAGGATTTGGAGAGAAGGAAGGGAAGGCAGAAACATTATAACTAAACTGTAAATCTCACAAAATTAGAACCAATGAATGCTTATGGTTAGGTTTATCTTCATATGCACTGAGCTGTCCATAAGCTTTCTTTCAGAAAAGAAAGCTTTGTGTGGAAAGGCTGCTGAGTGGAGTGAGAAGAAAATCCTGACCCTTTCTCAAGCATTGGAATATTTGACTGGTCACTGGGCTAAAAAAAAAAAAAGTCTGTGGTGTCAAATGTGTTGATTCTTCTTAAACGAAGGCATCTTTCTGAAGGGGTATATGGATGGCCAAGCCCAGAATTCACCAGGCCTTGTAGTTCGTGCCCTATGACTTATTAATAGTGCCCAATTCATTTTATTAAACAGCTGAGCTTGAAAAACAAATTATATTCTGCCTTTACCCTTGAATTATGTTATCATAGACCCAAGAATATAGTGATACAAAGAAATAGGGGGCAGCATGAAGGTCATTTCAGCAGGAAAGCACAAGATACTTGCTATTGGCATTTACCATAAAGCGGCAGAAATTAAAGGATTAGAAAGCCCTGGGATGAATTTTCTCATTTTCTCCCCTCAGTCTGGGAAAAGCAAGTCTACAAAATGTCAGAGAGCATGGGGACTTCTGAGAATGCAGAATCGTAGAGAGCCACTTTCTCGGGCACATTTTGACTTTCAAGCTCCTTGTTTCAAGGGCAGAAGAAGTTCTACATGTGCAACAGCATGGAAAAAAAAATCCAGGTGCCTTGTGGCCAGAAGAGAAATATTAAGTACAGAAGGGAAGCTACAGCGTAGTATAAGGGAGTCCTTCAGGAGATGCCGATGAGCAAAGATATCTTTCTAAGCCACACACACACAGTAAAAATATAATGTGATTGTGCATTCAAGAATTTAGGTAAGCTGAACCTGTTTCTGTTCTTAAGGGAAGAAAGAAGGGGACCAAATTTGCAGAGACTAAGTTTTCCAGGTCTCATAGTTTTCTCAGCAAAACAAAGCTTAATCCAGACCAGCTCATTACAATGATCTCTCTTAGCCCTTTGCACTATACTGTGTTCTCTGTGCATTCTGCTTTTACTTTGTGAGTGGGTGATTATTCTACCTCAGTCTATCAGCTTTTCTTTTTACCAGGTAAACTAATTAGACATAGCAAAAGGATCAATTAAGCCAAAGTGATTGGAATAATTTTGTCTCTTTCATTTTATCATCCTAACTTTGTTTCATGTAAGTGAATACACATATCTGCAAGAATAAAGAGAATTTTTAAATGGAGGTTGCTCAATACACACTTGAAATCAATCAATGGTTAACAAGGCTTGGCCTTGAAAGTAATGAATATTTAATTAAATATCCTCATCAAGGAGACTTAGTAAATTACTGGCAGAAGTATTCCTCCGATTAGCATCTTCACAGCTCATGAATGTACCTAGAGCCACAGAGCAGATAAAACCATCAAAATTCAAAGGATGTTGAGCCAAGAGGTCCTTGGAGATCAGAGCATCTGGGGCTTGCTGACATGTGCTCTGCTCAACAGGGTTCCCAGATCTTGTCTAAGAACAAGAGATCTTTTTGTCAAAGGAGCAGGGAGGGCAATCACTTAGGTGACTCCTGTGCCCCATTAGTGAGAAAAATACCAAGAAAAAAAAGTCTAATTAAATCTACTTAACCAGCCTTTCATAAAACTGATCTTTCCATTAAAAACTAATCTGTGTACTTAGGCTTGCATCAACAACTCATGGAGCAGGTTGTGCTTTGAATGCTGACTGACTCTATTTTCTGCTTCTGTAACAAAATAACACAGTTTGTGTGATTCAGGGGAAAATGAGAATTATTTTCCAATAGATTTAGAAATTGAAACATAACTGGGGAGCCTATCTCTTTTCCTTCTGGTGAGGGACTCGGGCTACTTTAGTCATACAAAAAGGACACAGAAATGGATGAGGAATGACATCATAAAAAGGGATAGACATTCAAGATTTCTTGGTATAATAATTCACTTTCCTAAGACTTTGCTTCACGAATGAACTCCACGAAGGACAGCTTGAATGACTCCAAAAGTTGATGTGTCTGAGATCTAGTCATTTTTTTTTTTTTTACCACACTTCATACCTTCTTTTACGATTAGGTATTTTAGTTATATTATCGAATTGTGGATGTGTGTTTGCTTCACTATTAAAGACTGAAGAACAACAGCAACCAGGTATCTCTCTTCTGGTCTTCTGTTTCCAGGTGTATATGTTAGGTCATTAGGGTTGCCTGCTGGGTGCCCTTAGCTGCTAAACTATGTCTTATCTCCAAACTTCAGTTTTTAAAGGCCACATTAAGAGCTCAGATCCTTTGGTTGTTTGAAAGAAAATGGTTGAGAAAGGAAGTGAACCATTAGGAGGTGTGGCCTTGTTGGAGGAAGTGTGTAACTGTGTGGGTGGGCATTGAGGTCTCTTTTGTGTGATAGTCAGTTGACTTCTTGTTGCTTCCAGGATGTAGGACTCTCAACTATTCCTCTAGCTCCGTATCTGCTGGCATTCCACAGTGCTCAGTGCCATGAGAAACTGAACTTCTAAAACTATAAGAAAGCCCCATTAATTAATTGTTTTTTTATAAGAGTTTTCTTGGTCGTGGTGTCTCTTCACAGCAATAAAAATCCAAACTAAGACAGTTCCCACGGCACAAACCACTTAATGATACACTCAAAACACTACCAAATCACTGCAAATTTATCTTGGAGGCTGTTGATTCAACATAAATTGCACACTATTTGGGGACAAATAAAGCCCAAAGATGTGGGATGACTAATCCTGGACCATATCATATACTTGCAGTTCACTGGTCAAGCCTTCTATTTCTCACATACACATAAGCCTCAGAACCTAACACTAGAACATGCATCCTGTGTTTTCACTGTGATTCACTGGTCTTCACTGAACTCGCTGTGTTTTTGTTGTTGCTGCTGTTGCTTGTTTGTTCTGTTTCCACTTGTACCCCAGGGACCAGGCTTCTCTACTGTGGTAGTAAAGACAGATAGATCCTCAGCTTCACTTCAACATTTAATCAAATCTTCATTGGAATCCTTCCCTCACTCATTTCCTCGAGCTGTTAATTGCTTTATATAGAGCTCTACCCTGAATATTCTTAATTGTGAAAGAGTTTGAAGGGATACAGTGTTTAAATTTGATTTACACAAATCTCTTAAGTGGTCTTCATTTCCTTTACTGTAAAGTATCCTCGTTTCTTTTCTGTTTGAAGAGGTGCTAATTAAATGCTTTGAGTTAATTTAAAATTAACAGTGGGTATAATTTGAGGTCTTTCTATTGAATCAGTGAATTCTAAATGAAAACTCCCAGGTCACGAATGTTCCTGTTTCAGGTGTAGTGAATGGAAGTGAGCGGAGATTGTCTGACAGCGGATCATGCTCCGTAAGATAATTGCACGATGTAGAAGGGGACACCGCAATCCAGTGCATCCTGAAATGGGAACAAAGCAGGTTGTCAGCCTCACGGGCCGCTCCACACACCAATTGAGACGGGGATTTTCAGCAAGACTCTTATCTGGTTGAAAGAGATTAACAATCTTGTGTGTGCTGGTGAAATCTAGAGATTACATTGATTGCCCCCTTCGTGTATTGTGAGGATAAAAAGAAGCAAACTCACACAAAGTGTGAGACCTATTCCTTCTGTTAGCACCAGCAGATAAAATTGGAACAGATATCCTTATGCTACATTCCATAGAAGCATTTAGATAAGCCACAAACTGGCATGCCCATCCAGCTTTCTTGTGGTGGCTTTACAGAGGTCTTTCCTTTATCTTGCAGTGCTGTGGTTTTCAAATTTTCATCATGGTGACTTCCTGTTTCTGTTTACATGATGGTGTTAGTATTCCATTGCTGCACAACGAATTATTAAAAATTCAAGATTATAAAATAGTCTATGTCTTCAACATTACAGATTCTTTGGTACAGGAAGTGCCTCTAGGTCAGTGGTTCTTAATCTGTGGGTGGAGATCCCTTTGGAAAATCTCTATCTCCAAGAATATTTACATTTTGATTCATAACAGTAGTAAAATTATTGTTATGAACTAGAAACAAAAAATTTTATGGCTGAAATATTTTATTCTGAATTTGTTTGTTTCCCATAAGGTTATTTTCTTGTTCCATGATTCCCTTTAGTAGGATTATTTTTCAGTGCTGAAATTCAACCACAGATCGAGGAAAGGGTAACAGCACTAGGGAGGCTGAGAACTACTGTTTTATGTCTTTTAGGACCCAAATGACTCCGAGCTTCAAGTCTCACTCAAGTCCACGGATTAACTTTTTTTTTTCTCATTGCACGACTGAAGCTCCCATTTTTTGTAGACTGTGAGACCTTTACTCTAGACAGTTGTTAGCTATTTCTTTTCTTTGTCCATCTTTGGCTTGGCAGCTCACTTCTACAGACACAGTGGGAAGACTTTAACATCTTTCAGTTCCAGATCATGAGGCACAGAAGACACAGATATCATACCCACGACTATACAAGTTCATGACTAAAAAGCAGGATTAAATCCAGCTTTCCCTGCAGAAACCAAAAGCTCTTTCTATAAAAGACGCCATCAGTGGTGTCTTGGCAGACGTACATCCCAAGAAGCGTTGGTTCCTAGGTAACAGAGTGTGTTAGTGCCCCAGCCCATCCATATTCTAGACACCCAGACAATTTGGTTCATAGATCCCATATTATTATTCTAGGTTGAGGAGATGCTAAGTATGCGGAGAGACTTGTAGCTCACTGCCAAGCAATAACTCTCTCTATTAAATATTCCCCTGAGGAGCAAGGAATCTAAATTAATAAAGAGAACAGAAAAATTGGTACGACGTGGTAGGTAAGAAGAGGTCAGGTTCTGAAATGAGACAGCCATGGGTATGAGTTTGATGTTTTTACTACTTTGGGCCTTTGTGGATGTATCATTTCTGTAGAGTGTAAATGGTAATTCCTACTTCCCGAAACTCTGTAGCAGACAGAATGATACAATGACGTAAAGTTTTCAGTCCATTGTATGCAACAGCATACTTCATGTGTTAGCTGTTTTCCAAGTTCACAGTGAAAAGGAGCCAATGCTATGCACACTCATACTCCCTAGGGTGTTTAGGATCTCTTTCAGCACCCACAGTAGCCAGGATTTTGCATTACAATATTGTACTTTTAAACTTCTTTAGTCAAATTATTTGTTTGTGTATCACAAATGGGTAGCTTGGT
Organism: Microtus obscurus; assembly: GCA_963919715.1. Lineage (NCBI taxonomy): Eukaryota > Metazoa > Chordata > Mammalia > Rodentia > Cricetidae > Microtus > Microtus obscurus. The sequence continues at coordinate 26,755,588 of CAWTZC010002521.1, forward strand.
ACACATTTAATTTTTGAACTGTGATGCAAGCCACAATACACTTTGAATGTTTTGTTAGCTAAAATGAAAATTAAAAGGAAACAGATGACATTAGCCATGCTAATCCTTTTGACTTAATAAATATATTCCACAAACCATTTGAAAATGAAAATTACTTGAGAAAAATTCTACCTTATAGTTTTGTGTGTATTAAATTTACCAAATAAGTATACATTTTATATTGAAAACTACGATGTCAGCAACATTTCAAGGGATCAGTAGCCAAGTTTGCATACAAGGTACCACTTTGGATATTAAATAAATAATATATATGGATCTATTAAAATTCAAATTAATGACATATTTTGCATACTTTTTAAATTTTATGGTAAGATTACAATGCAGGAAAGGTTTTAAAAATATTATTGTTTCTATATACTTCATACAAGAATTTTCTGTTCAAATCTTTTAATACAGTGCATTTCTTACAAATAAGATGCTGATATGAATACATTTTTCTTGCCTGTGAATATGTATGTGCACACAGTTTGCACACATTTTCACATGGGTGTGTGCATATGAGTACTCATTCATTTTACATTTGGGTGTGAGCTTGGCTGATAATGAACTTCTTGGGCTCCACATATATCCTCATTCTGCACCCCCAGCTGCACCTTGATTAAATACGTTATACTTCAGCTTCTGTCTTTCTTGTGGCTGCTGGGAACCATGTCTTCATATCTGCATGACAGGTACTTTATTCACAGACACATCTCCATGGGCCACCTTTAATGCATTAATCTTTGCCATATTTTATTCAGATATCATAATTTTCCTTAATATTATTTTCCTGCTCCGTAATTACATTTAGTGGAAGTTTTTCGGTGCTAGGAATAAAAATCAGGCTTTGAGTATTCTTGGAATAGGCTCTTCTATCGAGAAAAATCTCCAGGTATACAGGAACACAATTATGATAGCATATTGCTTTCAATTATCATATCATATATTATCAGGTTTGTCTGATATGTAACAGTTTCTTACGCTACTTTGAGAATTTTGGAAGGTACCAATAATGCACATCACTGTGGTAATGATGGCATCTTGGATATTGGAATATCCAATTGCATGTAAACTGTCTAAGTGCCCATGCTAAGAACAACCACTCTCAAATCAGCTTCCTACTGAACTTAACCAACCCTGCAGAGTGGCATTTATTACAATGGCCCACAGTGAAGTTAGTTCCACTCATTATACTGCTATACCTTCTCTAAGTAACTAAGGATAGACCACAATTACAGATTATATTATATTATATATGAATTTATATAATATATAGGTATTGTTTGTATTCTGTATGAGGAATTGCATCTTTCTCTTTTTATTTATATTTTATCAATTTTTAAACAATCAATGTGAAATTTATTTATATTTTAGGTAATTATCACTTCTACAATATTTATTTTTGCTCATTTTTCCCCAGCAGTAGCCACAAGGAGCCCTTTCTGCATGCAGTACCCTTTGACATAGTGTTATCATTTAGACTTCTTCTGGTCAACCCCAGATTTTGCACTGAAAGATGACCTGAACTCATCTTGTAAATGTCATGCTCTCTAAAATCTGTCTTCTCTTCCTTGCTATGTTTTATTAGAAAATTCTATTAGAGACCAACTTCTGGGTGCTATCTTCTATTATCTTTTGATAGAATGTCCTGTCATCTTCTATAAATGTATAGACTAGCTTCTAATTTGTTATCTCTATGTCTTGGATTTTTGACCCCTATTTCTCAGACTGTTTCTGCTTCAGACAGTAAAATGAGTCTTTTCCACGGAACCGTCCTTTGTTCAATAGGAGACCGCCTAGCATTCCTAAAGCAATTAGGAGAAATGAAAGTGAAATGGTTTCTCGGGACATCATTCATCAAGAGGTTGTCTCTCCCATTTCCCTACTATAGCAGCTTGGTAGAAGTAACAACCACAGCCCAGTGTACCGAGAAGAGTGTTTGATGAGAAGCTGGGCTCATTCGTTTGCATCCACAGCATTCTTTAATTACCAAATACGGAATATACACGCATACTTTTTGTGTTTTAAAGCTCAGTAAAGTAAGCTGGAATTTTGGGTTGTCATGACCCATCAGCAAGAGACTATCTTTGATGAAAATCTGCCTGTAAGTACTCGCGACCTCTGTAACTACAAGCACATGCTGTTGAGTTTGAACATTGGACACACAATGTCACATGACCCTGAAGGAAATGAAGGTTTGTGTAGGTGTGTTTTACTGTAACTGTTGTCCTGCCTCTGCTGCTGTCATGTGACTATTCTTTTCACTTCTTCTCAATAGACACAAATAAAAAGCATTTATAAAAGAGCTGTCACTGGGAATTCAGAATTTGAATTGCATTTATCTAAGCACATGTCATATATTTTAATAACACAGCCCCACTGATTGTCCCTGTGAGACCTATGAAAAACAAAGAGTCTAACCTCCTCCTAAAGTGTTCTTATGTCCTGCTTACTGCACAGTGATGCAAAAGAGATTTTTCTCAGTAGCTGATGGAGTCAGATGAACTACTGAAGAGCTTTTTGTGGCAGTAGGTAAAACGTGGTCAAATAAGACAGGCGTTTCCTTATCTGTAGGCCCAGTTACATTCCCTTATCTTCCTTGCCACTTCTTCGAAACATTTAAAACAGGATTGAAACACCCACTGCTCATTCTTCTTTGTGAAAATTATGTACGTGGCTTGCAGATCCATCCAGCTTACAACCAAAAAGTAACTGATGGGCCTATTATTAAAGCAGTCCTATTCGTCAAAGTCCAAAGTGGGTTTTGTTCAATCATTTTGAAAAATGAAAAAAAGCACATTGAATATAGGTGTATGTGCATTTGCCATGAAATGAATGACTGACACTTCCGATGGTCAGAACACTCAATTTCTTCAAAGGTTCCCATACAGGATGGAGTAGATGTAACTGCTTCTCATGTTTCCAGAGAGCCTATTGAAATTTAGGCTCTCTGCCAAATTAAGTTTAGCTTTCTTACTTGTTACTATCTTCTGTCTTAGCAAGCCTCTGGGAGGCAATCTAATAAAGACTAAGTTAGGGAGCACGCTCTTGAACCAACGTGGAACACAACACCCAGGTGTAGTATAATCGCCTCCATTGTGCTGGTTCTTTGATAGCGCTCCTTTGCAGCATTGCTTTAGCTATTCTGGATGCCTTTATTGTCCAAAGAATTTTCTTATAAACTATTCAATTTTTAGTAAAAACATTAATGAGATTTTGGGAGGATAGCATACTATTGAATCTACACAGAATTCCAAGGAGGATAATGATTTTAATGACAGGTCATATTTAAGGACACGGATTTTATCTCTTAATTTTCTTTAATGTTATTTCTAATTGGCTGTACATATGTGGTAGTATATGTATGTGTTTTTGTAATTGTAGGTGTATACAGATATGTGTCTGCGGCGCACAATGCCCATCTGTGCTCTATGCGCTGCCAGATTGTTTATGAACCAGGCAAGGGGCTGGAGATAGAAACACACAGAGACTCACAGACAGAGACACGGTCATCCTTGATGCCACAATGCCCCCAAAATGCCCCTTTTATTGTGTCCAGGGGCATTTTATACAGGGATAGCCACGCCCCAGCCAAACGCACCAGAAACCACTCTCCTGCCATCAGGAATTCCTGAGGGTCTCGTGTTCAGAGCAGCTGTAGGCACTCAGATCAGGGGAAAACAAGTTGTTTACAAGAAATTCAGGATCTGGGGGCTCACGGCTCCCAGTATTTGTCAATGTTGGATGTCTTGATGGCAATCACCTTTTTGTTTGCCTGTTTATTCTGCTGAACTGATTGGCCAGTGAGCTTCAGGGATCTGCCTTTCTCTGCCCTCCTATTCCTGACCTGTCCTGGGTTCTATATGAGGGTCTAATACCATCTGCGGAGCTTTACAGGGTTTCTGGGGATCCAAACTGAGTTCTTCATACTCGTGCTATTGGCTCTATATTTTTATTTTTTTTAAATTTTTTTATTCTTCTTTCATACAATACATCCTGACCACAGTTTCCCCTCGATATACTCCTCCCAGCCTCTGCTCCCCACCAACACCTCTTCCCTAGGTCAGCTCCTCCTCTTATTCAATTCAGAAAAGAGCAGCCAACATAGAGGTAGCCCCCGAACATGCCATAACAAGATACAATAAGACAAGACTCAAACCCTTACATCAAGGCTGGAGAAAGCAAGCCATTAGGAGGAAAGGAGTCTGAAGAGCAGCGGAAAACATCGGAGATACCCCTACTCCCTCTGTTAGGCGTCTCACAAAAACATTAAGCTAACACCATAACATATACGCAGGAGCTAGAGCAGATCCATGTGCCTCTAGGGCTGCCACTTCAGTTTCTGGGAGGCTATGTTTAATTTTGAAAATCAAGCAAAGTATTTTGTTTTCTTTGTAGATGTCTAGTAGTATCATTTCTGTCAGCTAGACTTACATTTCAAATGTTATTTTAAAATTCAAATTTCATCTTCCAATTGAACCCTATCATTTTTCTAAAGCATGTTTGAGTTCTAGTAGCGCTGGGTCCCTTTCACAGTAAACAATTACTTTATGCTATTACTTGGAGCATAACAGCTTATGTTTTTATCTGTATTTAATAAGTTTATCTCTTTTATAATTATAAAATTATAATCTTCTTTATTCTTGCTATTATTTTTCTGAAATCTACTTTTATATTATTAGCTTTCTAGATTGATGTGAACATGATATATTCTTTTCAAGAGATTTTTGCTTGCTTGCTTTTAGTTTTTGTTCTTTTGTAACTTGTATAGCTTTATTTAACATGTGTTACTTGTACTTGGAATATGAGTTTTTAATCTAATCTTATAACCTCTAACAGTGTGATTATACTGCTCATATTGAATCTTATTATTCATGTACTTGTACCTGAGCTCTGAAAGTCTGAAGGTCAATTCACGGGAGGATCCTTTAGAAAGAGAACATATCTGGGCAGCCTTGTCAATGGAGAAGATGAAGATGGAGAGTGAAGGGTTGTGAAGAAAGCGTAAGTGAGCGGAGGGTAAGAAACAAGCACAGACAACAGCATGCAGAACCGCCTAGGTCATGGTAATGGTTTTAGTAATTTCCTCAAAAGTGATGAGAACTCATTGGAGGTTTAATCACATTGACTACAGGGTGAAAAACAGACTTCAGGGAAAATGAGAAGCAGAGAATCAGGTGTTTAGGAAGCAATTGATGTCTTTATGCCATGAAGACAGTGGTAGTTTTGGAATATGGTGAAAGCACTGGGGGTAAAAAAAAAAATAGGCAAAGGAACTGGAGAGCCATGTGCTTAGAAGCCAAAGAACAAGCCTGACCTAGAAGAGAGCAGAGAGCTTCCTTCAGGTGATTGTTGCATTTCTCTCAGAAAGGGAAACTAGTCCAATGAACCCTCGGTCTTAAAGTCTGAGCTCATTTCAAGTAGTTTTCTCAAGAAGATTGAAAAACCTGAACTTTTTGCTTTGCTCAATTTTTCAGAGCTGCTCTTATTTACTTATTTCTGTTTTTACCTTTATGTTTATACACGCAATGTCAGCCTACATACAGAACATCTGTGACACAGATCTTTAAGTGCTGATCTCACAACTACCTGTCTATACAATTCAGTCTAGATATCTCTTTGTTTTGCTATAATTTGGTAGCTACTCTCATAACCTGTTCAATCAATTTCAAAAATCCTGAACTGTATGAGGTACTAGACCATGTAGCTGATATATTTACAAGAAATACAGTAGGGAAGGGGATTTTACCATTTCTGCCTTTTAGAAAGATCAATGTGGCTTATAATTGGCTCTAAATCATGAGGGCTCTGGAACAGAGATGCTGCCGTGACGGGGCTGTCTTCAGGCTTCAGGATGTTCTCCATCCCCCTCTCCCTGATCAGAACACCCAGGCCCCACATCCTCTACGGAGCACAGTAAAAATTTCATTGTATTTTGAAAACAGAAATTAATGACCATCTTTCCAAATGCTGAACACTTAAAGAATATAATATATACTTACCATTTCCCATGATTCACCACCATATTATAGCTCAAAGGTTTGCATTGCACGTCTCTATAATTACTTTCACATGTAATTATATTTACATAATACATGATTTTATTTACATGATACCTAAGGTGAAGACTCAGATTTCAGTAACTTTTTTAAAAAAACTATTCCCAAATGGAACACATTATAGCTGTATTTATTTATGGAGGAGAAAGTACAAGCATACACATATAAATATATGTAAATATTAATCTATCCTCATTCGACAAATATATAGAAATTTATGGAATGGTACTCACTCGTATAGGTATAAGTAAGTTAAAAAGAGTCAAGATATGTATTCATTTCAGAATATCATATTACTGTCCCTGTGTATTGACAAAAACAAACATATGTTACCCCCCCCCAAATAACCAAAAGAGAAGAATACGGAAGGACAATGGAAATGAAGTCCATTAATTATTTTCCTACAGACATTCTAACTAGGTATGTATGACACCCATGTTTAATGCATAATTGAAAGATTTTTGACAAAATCTTCCATCTGGCCCAAACCTAGACCTCTGATTTCCTGGTATACATTTTAGACTCAATGTGGTATCGTTTGGATAGATTTTGTTTTCACTAGTAATGTTGTGATAATAAAGTGTCCCTCAGGTACTCACAGATGGACATATGTGTGTGTGTTTATCTTGTGATAGATGATCAGCAAGATTTAGATACATTATTTCCTACCAGTTTTTTTCTTCTTAGAATTTTATGACTATTTAGAGTGGGTTTTGTCCATTATTAACCAAGTTAACTAAATAAAATGATTTTTTGAACTTGATTTCCAAAGAAATTTTAACAATATATGATTTAATAATTTTATCTATTCATACATTATGGTGGCTTGAATGAAAATAGCTCATAAACAGTGAGACTATTCAGACGTTTGTTCTTATAGCAGTAGGTGTGGCCTTGTTGGAGGAAGTGTACTGCTATGCCAAGCGTCTCCTTCTTTGTGCTGCCTGCCAATCCAGATGTAGAACTCTGGGCTCCTTCTCCAGCACCATGTCTACCTACAAAATGCCATATTCCCTGCATGACAATAATGAGCTAACCCTCTGAACCTGTAATCCAGACGCAGTGAAACAATTTCTTTTATAAGAGTTGCCGTGTTCTGCTGGGTGGTGGTGGTGCATTCCTTTAATCCCAGCACTCAGGAGTCAGGGTCAGGCGGATCTCTGTGAGTTCGAGGCCAGCCTGGTTTACAAGAGCTAGTTCTAGGACAGGCTCCAAAGCTACAGAGTAAATCCTGTCTCAAAAATATAATAGATAGATGATAGATAGATAGATAGATAGATAGATAGATAGATAGATAGATAGATAGATAGATATAAAAAAGTTGCTGTGTTCTTGGTGTCTTTTCACGCAATGGGGACTTTAGCTAACACACACGCAGGGTTTGGATTAAATCCACCCACATTCCCTACTCTCCAACCTCCCCCACACCTCTCCTCACTGCATTCCCCTGTTAACTTCACAGACTTATTTATTTTTTAAAGGAACCGAGGTTATTTTGTGTTTCTGAAGTATGTATATGTATACAATGGTCGTAGTGGTAGGATGTGTCAGTTTCCTTCAAGTAATTTTGATTGCTTATTTTCTTCTTTCAGTTTTTAAGTTCAAGCCCAGGTTTCACCAAATGCTGAATAATCACTGAGCCAGTGGCATATAGCTCCAGGCCCAGAAAACATCTCTTTAGTAAGAAGATTTTGAACTTCAGCATGTAGACTCTCCTGAAGACCTTGGGAAGCATTTATATCACTGAGATCCACTGTTAGATATGGGGGATGCTCTGCTACTTGAAAAGGCCTAAGCCTGTGTTTTCAACATTTAATGATACTGATGCTGATGACTGGCAGAGAGTACATGATGAGGACTGCTGATATAACTCTTACGAAACTGTGGGAAAGTATGATAGGTGGGAAAGGAGAGGAAAACTGCATGAGTCCTAGTGTCTTAAACTCTTAACTAAGGAAATGTTACCACAGTTCAGTAGAAAGATAGTGCCATGTCTCACTCAGCCTTTCCTGCCTGTGTCCAGTCTTGGGAATTTCATTCCTCCGATAACTTCTTTTCTCATCTCCTAAGACTATAGAGATCAAGATGGGCCCATGTATTTTTTTCTAAAGGTTTTGTTCAAAGAGATACTCAAAGCAAATGTCTCTTTTATGGAAAGACTGTCAGTTGGAGAATTAAGTGGACAAGAGCAATGTCTGCAGTTTCATGCAGGTTACCTCTCCTGATCTAATTTCCTCATACCATCTAGGAAATCAGAAGAAATCAAAACAAATTTAAGACCCTAGTCTTAAAAATACTGACCTTCCCATAGTAATATAAATAATTGCAGAATACAGGTAATATTTTGGGACACTTCCTTTGTATTATTAGACTGAAAATAGAGTAAGAGCTTACATGTATTTTATAGTTCAATCCTTAGCAAGACCCTTTGGGCAAGACAAATTATTCCTGACCTACAAATGCACGATCTGCAGCCAGGATAACTTTAAGCTGCTGATGAGTCAACATAAGAAAATGAGAGAGAAAGCTGGCTGCAAGTCTGACTATACGTTAGTGCTTCCTTTAGACTATAAAGAGAACCACATTTTCAGATGAGACATTAAAAATAATGTATTATTATACTAAATAGTATTTAAAAAGGAGGAAGCAATTCTTCTTTGAGAACTTTTGTTCATGTTCTCAGGTGTGTCTTTCTTTTGAGCATCTTTCTTTCCTTTAAGCCTTGTGTTGAAATACTAAAATATATGTATTTTATCCCCCCAGTTGATTAATTCATTACTTGAACAGTGATATTAAAGCCCTATAGGAGAAACCCTGATCTCCCCCTAATACGTGCATTTTGTCTAGTTAATGAAAAGGAAGAGGGTGCCATTTTCCTATAAACACGAAGGTAGTAGTACACATTTTGCGACAATATTACTTGGTTATTTGTTTGTTCAGTGAGAACTTGCTTGAAACGTTTCAGCTATTCTGATGAAATTAAATGGAGCCATATTAGTGTCAGGAACAGCAGGCACTACAAGTGTCAGAGTGGGGGGTTATACAAGTTGGAGTAAGAATGGTGTCAAGGTACACTAAATCCTGGTTCCGGGCCTGGATGGTAGCTGGGTTGGTCAGAAGCTTTGACTCATTGTCACCACCCTGGCAAGCTCTCCGTCACTGCCCTGGCTAGCTCACCCAGAGCAACAAGCAGGCAGCAAGGAGCAGGGGCAGCTCTCCTGTTCTATTGCACCACAAAGATCACCTCTCTAATTTTGCCCAGCTGGGGTATAAGCCCAAGCCTCCCAATTGCTGCAGTTTGTGAGAGACAGGGCCAGCTCTTCCGTTCTTTGACCCCCCAAGGCCAGCCCTCCCACCGGCTGCAACTGGCAGGGGGTGGAATGGGGTGGAGAGCATATTTTCCCTATGCATGCCATCACATGTAGTACGACGGAAGGAAGCGGCAGGTGCCATTCTCCTGCTTTCAGGCCCATTCTCCTCATGCATAAATTGAATGGACCAGTTCTGCAGATCCAGCGCTATAGAAACCCCACGACACCAGACAACATCAGGATATAGAAAAAGAGTCCCAGTGAGGGCTCAGTATCAAGTGTACTAGAAGCCAGAGGCCTGGAGCCAAACTAAGGACTCATAGCAAAGAACACCTACAAGTAATGACGGAGTAAAGAGTATATAGTGCGACACATGGGACCACACTGCAGCTTCTAAGCCAAAATTTTCTTCTTCCTTCTTTCCTTCCTTCCTTCCTTCCTTCCTTCCTTCCTTCCTTCCTTCCTTCCTTCCTTCCTTCCTTCCTTTCCTCCCTCCCTCCCTCCCTCTTTCTTTCTTTCTTTCTTTCTTTCTTTCTTTCTTTCTTTCTTTCTTTCTTTCCTTCCTTCCTTCCTTCTTCTTTCTTTTTTCTTTTTCTTTTTCATTTTGTTTTTTGGCTATGCTTTTAAATTTTGTACCATTTTGAAGAGGATGTCACAGGGGCAGAGAGGTCAGGGCCCAGGCAACAGGGAGATGTGGTATTGGGATGTGACATGTAGAATCCCAAATGAGCGAATAAAAAGTTCTTAAAAAGAGATACACGGAATCTCACTTTGGTATATCCTCTTCAATTAAGAGTCATGATGACATCTTACTGATGAGCATTGACACCAGAGAAGATTCAATGGGGCCTCCTAAGTCTGTGGAAATAATGCCTCAGAGAAGATTACAGCATGGGACTTGGTCTCAGGAGACCTACACATGTTTTGTTTGTTAGTTGTTTACATGTGTTGATTGTTAGGGAACACAATCTAATTCAAAGATTCTCATCCTCTGTATAATACTCACTCAAAAACTGAAATAAAAAGCAAGAGACTATTAGAAAAATTACCCAAATGCAGATTGGATAAATCACCCAAATGAAGATTACCTTCTTAAACTATAAAGTCTTTATCAGTTCATTGGTACAAGTATCGTCAAATATTGCTCCTTGCCAATTATTAAAAACAGAATGGATAACACTAAAGAAAGAACACAAATAAGAGGCAAGTATAACCAATATGGCAAATTTAGTGATTACAAACTCTTGATTTTGGTAACTAGCATCTTAGGTCAGTAGCAGACAAACACCACATGATATCAATACTTCAATAAATAATGATGACTCTTTCATGGATATTTAAGAATCCTTCTGTAGTTTTTGAATCCGCCTGCAGTTCTGATTATTCTATTTCTCTTTCCAGGTGTCTGTCAACATCTCCCGTGACAGCAGATAAGACTTTATTTTGCCAACACTTTAAAACTGTACATGTGTTTTTAAGAGTGGACACTGACCTATTTTCAAGTGTCCACTCTTATTCCAGTCACAGAGATTCACAACGTTAGCCAGTACCATTATTTTTTACTAGATAGTAATGTTTATCTCACCACGCCATCTCCCCCTCCACATAAAAAAAAAAATGAATATGCATGCAAAGACTGAGTCTTTTGGCTTAATTTGTGGTTTTAACCCCTGCATTTTCAATTCCCGGGAAACATCTGTGCCACTAATCACTGGTACTTTCATTTCAACAGGCAAGGCATTTAAATGCTGATTAGAGTAAGAAGATGCTGTGGACTTCCAAAGCATCTCAAAGGGAAGAACAATGAACATCAGATTGCACTGGGAATGTGGCTAAGGACATTTAGGCAGAATATGCATTGATAGGGTAATTATTAGACGGGGTTAAATACAATGCAGAAGTCCTAACAAGTGCTTGTATAGTTTCTTTCTGACAAAAGAGATTTCTGCATTAGAAAAAAAAGTAATAAAGATTTCTTCTAGCAATTTCCAAAATCACTTTCTTCAAGCTCCATTGTAAGAATAGTTTAAAAGTTTCAGTCTGTGGCGTATTATATATGTTTAATTTCAAGTGGATAATTTTTGAGCCTGAAAGCCATACCTGATTTGGTGGGTTTCTTCTTCACCCCATGCAGTGAAAATCAATAGATCGATCTTGTGAGACAGCTACCTGGGGTGTTCTGAAATGAAAAAGACATTTTGAAATTAGGGGAAAAAAACCTGCAAACTTTAATAATGGTGGAACCAAAATAGGATGTTTTTTAGTCAATCAGCAGTACTTCCTGTGTATCTGTAGACTAAGCCATTTCATGCTGACACAGAAGCACAAAAAGGAGAGAAATAGAGCTTGTTACTGAACGATGGTTTTGAAATAAATAGATGCTAAATGAAACACAAGAAGGGATTTAACTATTTCTATGGATGAGTAGTTTACAAATTATTTGGAGAAGAAAAATACATGAAAATGTTATCAGCTACTGTATACTAAGTAAACATTTCTAATATGGCAGAAAGTAATTTCAAAATGGAAGGTTCAAGAAAAAAATGTAACTTGGTGGGGTTTAAAACAAGGCTCCCTCAAAGATCACCTTATGGAAGGTCTGTGGAAACAACCTCTTACAAATCTTCAACCCCATTTCCAGAGGACAGTTGACTCATAGAGAACATAGTAAACTTCATAATGTACACAGTTATTGTGAAACACACAAATACACGTGTGTATTATCATGCTTGCATATAAATTATCCGCACACATATCACTTGTCATATACAGTTACATATTATTGCTATGCTGCCTAAGGCTACAGATCTTAACGACTGAACACAGTCAGCAACTGTATTCTTATGAGAACCACTTGGCATTGCACCAAAAAGCCTAGCCTCCCTAGTCAACTGGAATGCCTTCTGTGATGTACATGACAATGACAAGTTGCCATTTGCTTCACATTTGTTGAAACTGGAACTATGAGGGCAAATAAGGCTCCCTTTTCCTAGATCCCAATATATCCATTGCAAGTGTCCTCCAAGACTCCATGTACTGGGACATCCTGGACACCTGGCCCCAGAAAATATACAAAGTCGAGCATCGAACAGCTAGGTCATTAGAAAATTTCCATACCTGAGACTGTCTAGATGGTAAATGCTTTCTAACAGATTGATATCGTTTAGCCCATCCTATAAAAATGCCTACAATGAAAATGAGAAGCTGGAAGTTCACTGTGAAGAGAACGCTCTGGAAATCTCTCAAACAGGAAAGTCAATATCAATGTGGCAGCAAGGTCTCTCCTGCCATTTTGGTTGCTTGTTGGTGATGTTCACAGTATAGGTTTTATGATCTGTTTGCTATTTGGTTGCTTGTGAATGTCTACATGATATAAATGCTTGTGTATACGGCCAGTTTTGATTTGAGGCTTGTATTTCATTAGAAATTAACATCAAGATTAAAACTGTACCTATACCTCTTCAATTTCATTGGCAGATTACATGATCTACCACAAAAATGAACCCAGGCATTCGGCAGAACTGTTATGACTCACTCTTCTGTGTCTAATTGGGTTCAGCTTGTATCATTTCCATACCTCCTGCACTGGCTCCTTACCCAGATGGGATTCTTAATGAGCAGAATTGGAGTTTATGAGGTTAAGAGTGGACTTGGTTAATTATGGGTCCTGTAAGTTTACCTTCATTTTTCTTTTTCTTCTTTCCCTCCCATGTTTACTTAAATCAACAGAATGAAAAATGCCCCAATAAACTGATCATAATAACCCTTGCCATAAACAAAATGTAGCTAAGGAAAGGCTAAAACTTTAGTGCTATGGAGGTCTGAACTGTTCCCAGATGCTGTGAGCCCCCATTCTGCTCCTGGCCAGGATGACTAAATAGGATCAACTATATGATAAAATATTCTATATAGTATATGACAGAATCTTTAAAGCAATCCAAAATTTCATATCATGATTTCATAAACCAGAAAATTAAAGATCAAACATTTCAATATTTTTACTCCATTGGTAAATAGCAATATGGAAATCCAGTTTTATATATTGTATTTGTTATTTTCTTGTTGGTGTAAAAATCACAATGACCACAAGTAACTTATAGGAGAATACTTTATTATGGCTTTTGCTTCTGAAATGGCAGGAAGAAACATGTTGAGAAATGCCAGGCATGACAACAAAACTTGGCGGCTGAAAGCCCACAGCTTTACAGTAGAATGAAAGCAGAGAGAATGAACTGGGTGTTAGGACAGGCTAGACACTCAAAGCCCGTCCCAGTAATGAACTTCCTCCTGTAAGGCTCCAAGTCCCTAAAGTTCAATAACTTCCCCCCAAACAGTGCCACCAACTGGGAATGAAGCCTTATAATACCAATGTCATGGGGGACATTTTCCAATGACTGCAAAGCTTAAGTTTTAGGTGCTGACATATGCTAATATATTCAAATCACCCCAACTATAAATCAGTGCAAACTTGTGTTTCAAGTTTTTCAAGATAGGACCAGGCAGTGGTGGTGCATGCCTTTAAACCCAGCACTTGGGAGACAGAGACAGGCAGATCTCTGCGAATTTGAGGACAGTCTGATCTACAGAGCAAGTTCCAGGACAGGCTCTAAAGATACACAGAGAAATGCTGTCTCAAAAAACAAAGATACAACATTTTTATATGGATATTGTATTCACTCTAATTTTTTTTTGTGTAAAAAAGTCATGATTCTGTCTATGCTTTTGCAGTGGGAAGAACTGAACTCAGAACCTTACACATTCTAGACCAGAATTCTATCACTGAACTGTAGTCCTTCCTCTGTAATTCTATATTTTTAAAAAAGAGACCATATATGTCTTCTTTAAAGTATTATTATAATTATTTATAAGTAAAGCCTTGATAAAAATTTTAGCTGTTTTTACTGCATTTTTCTTTTATTTGAACATATGCCTGAGAGAAAAAAATATAGCTGAATTTTATTTATCTATTTATTTATTCATTTATTTATAAAATAGAAGGCTCTGGTTGCCTTTTAGCATTTTTCTACTATTGCAAATTGTTCTAATTTCAACAGACAGCTGTAATGAATAATGGCAAATCAGTAATGGAAGCTTTTAGCAGAGCCCCAGTAAGTTATCAAAACTTAAAATATGCAGGGAAGAGTCATTTTGGAAAGGAGAATTACACAGAATTATACAAAGCTACACCTAATATTTTTCTTGGATCCTGGCTTCTAAAGTGGTACAAGATATTAAGAAAACACATCAGGTACAGAGAACTATAATTAATCTTGTCAGCAGATATGGCAGGGAAGATTGTTGCTGAAACTTGCATCTTGATGAGACTTCCCCCATTTACTCCATCAGTGAGAAGCAGTGGTGACCCCAGGGATCTCAAGCCATTACTGGAGTTTTACAGTACAGTTCACGCTCATTGAATGCCCTCCTTGTGCTTGGGGGCACTAAATATTTAACTAACTGTGACCACTGTGGTGTGGAGAGAGGAGCAGCTTTTAGAGCATGTTTTATGCACAATATTGAAGAACAAATATAACATTCAAAAAGTCTGCATCCTTGGCTTGAGGTAGAACAAATGGTCAGGGGAAAACACAATTTGTGTTTAGTTCCCTTAATTGAATTAGATTACAAATCTTTCTAAATATACATATGCATCATATCCGAGAGTAGCTAGAGTAAAATGTGAAGCATTATAGGCATTAATGCTACCATTAAAATTTAATGTGCACAATGTGGCTGACAATTCATCATTCCAATCTTTGTAACCAGAGTAGAGAAGGCAAAAAAAAAAATTCAATCTTGAAACAGCAGTTGCATTATCTTTTCATATCATTTCAAACAGACATACCTACTGTACATTTGAGTTGAGTGTGGGGTGGTTAGTAAACAGCTCAGAGTTCTGTTTTGGTTGGATTTATTCATTCTCGTTTAGTTTGGCTTGAGAAAAATCATTTCATATAAAGTTGAATTGTAGAGTTTTTTTTCCACATATTTTAGTCGTGCATTGTACTTTAGGAACCTCCGGGATTAACCAGGTTGTGGCATCCTGCTACTTTAGATCGTGATATGACTTGCAGAAGTCATTAAGGAAAAAAAAAAAAACTCTGATGAAAAGTGAGAAGTGTTTCTTTCATCAGAAGACTAAAATGGCACAGAGAAAAACAAGCTAAACTCCTAAGTTTGAATCCAGGCAATTCATGAGTGTGGTAGAGAGGGATGGGATTGCAGGAGTATGGATTTTATCTTATATATGGTTCCTATTCCTATCATCACTCTTTCAATTATCGTGAAGTTTGACTGTTTGCTTCTAATAGAGCAAAAGTCTCCTCGAGGCTCAAGGTAATGCTTGCTAACCATCATGTCCTTATGTATTTGTGATATTGTACCCTAGTTTGACTATATTTATATGTTTAATGATAAAGAATATAGACTTGATTTAGTGATAAAGAGAATATATTTGGATCATGGAATACATCACTCATAATAGTTATTTTTTATTTGTTTGTTTTTTTGTTTGTTTCAATACAGAGTCCATTTCATGGCTCAAGCAAGCCTCAACACTCATATTCTTTGACAAGCAAAAACCTGGCCAATTCTCTTTAAAATACTTTAAATAAGAAATAAAGATAAATTATTTTAGAAGACTTCCATTCAAAAGCCCTGTGAAATATTTGTCATGGTCTGGCTTTCGAAAAGTCAGGTTTTTTGCCATTTAGAGAACGCGGATATCCAGTTCAGCCCTTGACACACTCATGAAATTAAAGTAACTACCTGATTTGAGGCTACAGTCTTTGTTTGTTTGCTTTAATGATATTTGCGCTAGGCGAGAAATACTTGAAGCCATTCCAGACTTTTTCAGACTGGAGCAAAGATGTGCATTTTAGTTCATCCCACAACACAGTAACACACATGCATAAAAGGGTTTTAGTGACCTCACTAGTTTTCACACTAGCAAAATTAATAAAAGTAACAATGTACATTATTGCTATCAGTTGTGAGAAGTTGTTTATTATAACACTGTATGATTTAATATTTGTCCAGGCCACCACTTTGTATTTTTACAAGGACTTGTTTGATTATTTCATAAAGCAAACAGACAAATATTAGTATTTTTGTATAATTAGGAATTCTGCTTTTGTTCTTTGGATATCACCGCCATACACACATTTTTTAGGTTTTGACCTATCTGTCCATCAGCTTCATTCTAAGCTACTTTTTTTTTTCTTAGAATCATCTACAGAATGAAGGGGTTCTTGCGCCACAGCTCTTCCTCATACACACAGCAATCTAGTTCTGCCGGGCCTGGGGGAATCTCAGTCAGTGTCACACAGTTAAATTAGGACAGGGGTAACACCCATAGTGGCAGGCCAGTAGAAGATGTGTGACCCTACACATATGGAATATGATTTGCAGACTATAAATGTAAGCCAAGGTTTTCTGTTTCGATTGTGACTAATTATATCTATGTCACGTCCCTCTGTGTATCTGGTCTATGCCAGCACAACATCTTATCAATGACTTAGTCAGACAGTGATCTGAACAGGCTCCCAGATAAAGAGGCAACCTCCTAATCTCTCAGGTAGGCACCAGTGTGGAAGGGATGACAGATGACAGACAGAAGGACATCTAGGTGTTTTTTTTTTATTCTTACTCAGTCATATAACATTAGTTACTTTCCTATTGCTATGATACAACGCTATGACCAATGCAGCTTAGAAAAGAACGTACTTAACTAGGTTTTTAGTTCCAGAGGGTTGGAATCATTGATGGATTAACAAAGGCATGGATGGTGTCAGGAACAGATGAGATCTCATATCTGTAACTGCAAACAAGAGGCAGAAGCACACTGAGAATGTGCCCCAGTGCACACCTCCTCCAACTAGAAGGCCACACTTTCTAATCCTTCCTTAACAGTTCCACCAACTACTCACCCAGTAACCCAACACATGAGATGATGAGGACCATTCTCCTTAAGGCATCACAGCCATGGACTGAGAGAAACTTCTAGATCTGTACTTCTGACAGGGCCTGAAAGAAAAGAACCACTAGCCTAGTTTTGCACATGTAGAAGTTGGGATTCAACATGAGTTACAAAATAACCAAGAAAAACCTTCTGAATTTGAGTAGAAATATCCATGGATTCAAAATCCAAACACCTAGATATCAATATCGACACTATACTCGGATGGCGCTCTCTACTCTTTTCTCTGTACCAAGGTCTTTTAGCTTAGACAACTTTGATAAATTGGGATATGATCCCCACATAAATATAAAATGCCAGTTTCTCCATTCACACCTAAAGAATCCATTAGATCAGACACTCATCCACAAATCCCGAGATATCAGAATAAGAATTAAGCTATAAGACAGACACACCCTCTACCTTTTGGCACAGATGGTACTTGGAGTTTCTGCCAAGTAGAGAATTGGTGTTAAACACTGCTAAAACAAAAGAATTATGAAAAATGTCATCACTAAATCACCAACCTTATAATCTTCTACAAGTAACAGGAGCTAAGTCATTAATTGTGGTACAGATTCTTAAACTTGACCCAACATAGATCAAAATAATAATCTTCCATTCTTCTCCAGTCTCATCTTAATTTGTTCCTATATAAAACTATAGAGAAATTATATCCCATAATAACCAATCAAGGGACTTATCGATGTTGCAAAGTAAGCTCGTGACATTTTATTTTACAAGATTTAACTAATGACAACACTATCAGAATGTACAGGTTTTAGCTGCCTGGATCCTGGCATTTTGACACCTAATTATGCCACTTTGATCCATGTGTGCTTTTCTCACAAGCAAGTGTGTATACTTTAGGCCCTAGACTATAGACACTTCTCTTATGAGTAGATAAAACTTTCAGGAAAACATTATAAAAAGTAGGCCCATTAATTTTGAGTAGAAAATACCCAGAAAGGTTCATGCAGTTCAGTCTTGGTCCCTGGGGTAGTTTTTATTGAAACGTGATGTGTTGTGAGAACTGAAGGAACTAGTAGGTGGAGGCCTGGGGAAGTACACTTCAAACGTGTCTTGCTCATGGTAATGGGCCAGAAGCAATGGATCCAAGCTGCCATTGACCAATCTCTATGAAACTGTCACCCAAAATAAGTAATGTCCAAGTCTCACACAGTTACAGACATGAAAAAGACAATATAGATTCAAAATTTGGGATGGGTCCTATATGGACAAAGATTAATATTAACTTAATCCAATCTACAGCTATGCATTATCTATTGCACTCACTCTTGTTGGCTTGTTGATTTAAAATTCACCACACCCAGGATATTAGATCTTCATTCCCATTTCATAAACGAGGAAAGCAAAGAGAGGGGAAGTTAGGTCATTTTCACAAAACCACACTTGCAATAAAACTTAACTTTCTTAAGTGAATTTATTCTATTTCTGTGTGTATGTAGTACCATTATCATAAAGAAAATCATGGACAGGAGAATATAAAATGAGTATCATAACCCACTCCTTGCTGACACTAACAGCTTCTTTAGTACTGTGTGCATGCGGCTCAGGAAAAAGCATTCACACACAAAACTGAAAAATAAATCACAAAGCATTTTCACAACTTGCTGTTTCCTTAAGACCGTATGTCCAGCTGTGCAAGTGGCTATTATTACAGTATTTTATACTAAAATACTTTATACTAAAACCTTCACCGCAATATGACTTCAGTGCTATCAAACATCCCCATCCCTTACTTCTGAAAAGAAAAACCTAGTTAAATATTAGTTATATAAAAATAATTAGAAATTAATCACAGAATTGTGCCAAAGGGACTCAAAATCCTACCCCATGAATATTTTTTCAGCAATATGTACCATATTGCTACTCTATGCACAATAGCTAGGAAGGGGAAAAAACCTAAATGTCCCTCAACTGGTGAATAGAAAGCAAAATTGAGTGAAGCCATGCACAGGGATGTGTGTGATCAGTTTATGTATGTTATAAACAGCTGACATTACAATGAGCCCTTATCATTGATATTTGGTTGGAAAGCACTTATGAAAAAGTTATAAAATATATTCATGGGAATTTTTTGGGAATTTCATCAACATTTTACCTCCTCATTGTGTGTAATTTTCTTTTATAATTCTCTCCATTTCAGTGTGGTTATAATTAATAAGTCAGCTGCCATTTCATTATGTCATGACATCGGTAAAAATCCCTCTCGACAATCCCCAACCTTCAACATTCCTAAAATCTTTTACTTCCAGGTATGCCTTCTTATGTCAGACAAACCTGCAGAAAACATTAAACATGGCTTCATGAGTTATGCTGCTATTGCAGTTAATATTTCTATCTAGACAACACATCATTGTTTCAATATAAAATCCTGCTCTTGATGCACAAGTTAGGGCCAAGTTAAGAGACTCGATGAACATTTCACTTTGATTTCATGTTATCACAACCTCTATCATTAAAGCACTAAAGAAAGAAGCTCCTGCCGCTCCCAAAGCCGAAGCTAAAGCGAAGGCCTTGAAGGCGAAGAAGGCAGTGCTGAAAGGCATCTGCAGCCACAAAAAGAAGACCCGCAGATAACCCACTTTTCGGCGGCCCAAGATAAGGGACTCAGTGGACATTTCATTTTGATTTCACGTTATCACAACCTCTATCATTAAAGTGGCCCAAGACCCTGCAGCTACGAGGGCAGCCTAAATACCCCCGGAAGAGCGCGCCCAGGAGGAACAAGCTTGACCTCTATGCCATCAACAAATTCCCCCTGACCACCGAGTCGGCCATGAAGAAGATAGAAGACAACAACACACTTGTGTTCATTGTGGACGTCAAGGCCAACAAGCATCAGATCAAACAGGCTATGAAGAAACTCTAAGACACTGATGTGGCCAAAGTCAACACCCTCATAAGGCCCGACGAAGAACAGAAAGCATATGTTCAGTTGACTCCTAATTATGATGCTCTGGATGTTGCCAACAAAATTGGAATCATCTAAACTGAGTCCAGCCGGCTAATTCTAAATATACGCTTTTTCACCATAAAAAAAAAAAAAAAGTCCTATCTTTGCTCAGAGTGACTTTTTCCAGTCTGGGAAACACTGACTCATTCTTCAAAGATCGTCTCCGACTTCCTAACATGAGGAATCGCCTGTTCTGTAGTCAGCATTCCTGTCGTAGTATTGTAAAAAGGCGTGCGTTTCATGCTATCAATCTGAGACTACATTTGCAGGGAATGGAAATGGTTCTGTCACTCCAAACAGACTGAACTCTCCCCAAGAAAAAGGAATGTGGTATAATCATTCGAATGTCTCAAAGTCATATCACTGGGCTCTTCTAATATGATACAATAGAAGTATTTATTTGTTTATAAATTCTTATTTATGTAAAAATAAATATTTATTATCTCTATTAACATTTTAATAATTTCTACCTATTTTTTCAGCAAGCAATATAATTTACCTCTTTTTTAAACTCCCTGCTTAAACTCTAATGTGTATGTACACCATTTTCATTATCTATACTTTCATTGATTTCTATGCTGGTTCCATTATTTTGACTGTATGGAAACATCTATGTTAAAACTTGGATGTGCAGGTAGGTATCTCTGAGCTGTGCCTACTGGGATTCCTAAGATTATGTATCTAGAACTGTTACTACCTGGATCATGTAGCTTTTTTTTTTAATATATATATATATATATATATATATATATATATATATATATATATATATGTGCATTTTTGTTTTGTTTTGTTTTTCGAGACAGGGTTTCTCTGTAGCTTTGGTGCCGGTCCCGGAACTAGCTCTGTAGACCAGGCTGGCCTCGAACTCCCAGAGATCCGCCTCCCTCTGCCTCCCTAGTGCTGGGATTAAAGGCGTGTGCCACCACCGCTTGGCTTATTTTTATATTTTTTAAAAAAGAAAACAAGCTATCTTTTTTCATTATACATACCAATTAAGTTCCCACTCCCTCCTCTCCTCCCATTTTCTCCAGGTACCCTCCCACCCCACCCTCATCCACTCCTTAGAGAGGGTTAGGCACATAGCTTTGTGGAACATCCAAGGCCCTCCCTTCTCTATCTAGACTGAACAAAGTATCCATCCAAAGGAGATGGGTTCCCCAAAACTTCCGTACACACAGTAGGGATAAATCCTGGTGCCACTGCCAGTGACCCCTCAGTCTGCCCCAGCCATGTAACTGTCAACCACATTCAGAGGGAGTAATTTGATCCTATGCTTGTTCCTCCCCAGTCCGGCGGTTCCTTTAGTAGATTGCTAAGGAATCTCCATACCAGCTGCTGTAGAGATAGTACCACTTTGTATTCCCACAGCGCCAGCATCATCTTTTGTTTCTATCTTCATTTCGCCAAGTAGCCGTTCAGATTAGCACGAGATACAGGATCAGCACGGCTGTATTTTGCATCTCCCTAATGGCTGGGTAATTTTGTACATTTTCAATACTTTTTGGCCATTTGTAAGTCTTCTGATATCTTACTATGACACTCAAAACAGACAATGATGCAGCAAAATAGAAATGATTGTTTGAAGCCTTGAATCGTTATGTAAAAGTTATCCTTTATCTAAAAAACAAAACAATCATGGGAACTATGAGAACTATGAATGATAAAGAGAACGCGGAATAAACATAATACGGTCTCATCATAAAGAAACCATATTGAAGACAAAGCCACAAAGCAAAGGGGTAGCCAGCAGGGGATGGTGATTATATATCGGATAGACATGTAAAAAAGGAAGGATTAAAACCATGTTTTTCCGAGCAACTAGTACTCATCACCCAGTACACAAGGAATACTGTCTTTGCTTGTCTATTCTATACAATCCTTGTAGGTTACGTATAATTCCAGTGGTCCTGGTAAGGATGATGCTCAGGCAGATGACAAATCTGCCTGCTACATCATCATGTGGCAAGGGATTTTAAAGTTCAAACAGGGGTTGTGTAAAGTGAGGATGGAATTTTCCCCTCTGTAGGTCTTCATTGCCAAATATCAGAAACCTGTACAAAACAACCTGGCGTAAGCAGTGGTAGGATTAGTAATGGGCACTGAATCAGGGACAGGGCCGAAAGCCCAGACATGGAAGCGACTTAAAACCATTCTCTCAAATGTATTTAAATTAAATGCAACCTAAAATTTCACTTATCCACCTCAAGCAGTTCTGGGGATTATCAAACAAACACAAAGGGCTTTGGATGGTTAAGCTTTGTTTTGCTTCTGTGCCTGAATGAGGAGGGAGAGTCTCTTTATCAAACAGTGTTAAAGCAAAAGGCTTTCTTCCTTGCCAGGAGAGTGGCTTCAATAATTACCAAAAGGAACTGGAGAAAGGAGCTCCTCCAATTAACTTCCCTTACAGAGTGCTGCTGACTGCTTGCCTGACAACCACGCACAGATGGAGGGAAAGGAGAGCACACTAGAATCTTTATTATTATTTTTTTTTTGCATTTCATAGTTCACAGATATTAAAGCCAGTGTCAAGAGCAAGTCCGAAGGGAGGAATTGATTTCTTTAGCACTGAGTACGTGGCAAGGGCCACTTCCGAGTCATTACAAACAAGTCAGAAGAACTTTAATATTATGTTCTGCTTCTTGGTATCCAAATCAAACATTTTCCCCCCTTTTCAGATGATTTCACTCTGAGAGTCTTCACTGCTAAAAAAAATAATGGTTAGTTGACCCAACTTCCTTAAATCAAGCATTTGCAACCACTAAGGTGATAGCTCTTGTAAATTCCGTGACTCTGGCCTGTTGCTAGCCTTAAGATTAACATGGAGCGTGAGGGCAAAGCAGTCACCAGACAAGTGAAAGAGCCTGGAGAAAATGACACAGAATGGAAAGAAATCACTCGACTGCCAAAGGAGCCTTGTCATAGTGTAGGAAAGACTCCCAGTAATCAGTTAAATAGCACCTACCTGTGCTAGTACTCCCTCGAGACTCTTGGCTCCCCTTTCCAGTTTGATTTTAATATTTATGACTTTCCTAATAAGTGGAGACAGTTATTATAACCAAGTAAAAAATGAAAAAAAAAACTGCAGAAAAGGATGCTATTAACTTGCTCAAGTATTAACATCCTGTTACTGGGATTGAACAGTGCAATCAATTCCATGTTGTGCTTGTCTAAAAATGTACAGACTTAGCGAAGACGGCAAAATAGCTGCAATGTCTACATACGGTACTGAGAAAGTGCTGTGTGTACACATAAGTGTATGGACGTTATGGGCACGTGGGTGCACATGGATATATATATAATCATAAACATGCCTACATACAGACAGGTGCATGTGTTTACACTCATGCATATGTACATGAAGAAATGTTAACTGGACAACCTAATATCATAAACCTCATCTAAATTTCCCCTGGATTTTTATCCATTGACTCTTTCCCAGCACCACTTTTACTCTGCTGATGGGAAATCTTACTTTGCCAACTACCATACCTCCTATATATTAATTAGTAGAATCTTACAATTTTCAATTTTATAATCATTGAAAGTTCTCCTGTTTCACCTGATGCTTGATGTTTCGCTTTTATCTATATTTTATTTAACATAGCCAAATTAATTTCATTTTTCTGTGCTTTATAAATTATTGTTGAACTTATTTATTTCAGTATTATATTGTAGATGTGAGTAGTGGAAATTCAATTCAGGTATTTCCTGTGGGCTTGTGACATGTCTCCTGGGTTGTTCTTAACACTTTGCTACTTTCTAGCATTGCAAGATACTCCATGCTTGGCTCATACTCATCTTGTCACAGTCCTGGAAAAAGCTTCATCCCTGTGGGTCCCTATTTCATGAAAGCAAAGCAACATAGTAAGCCAGAGGAGACGGTTTGAATTCAAGTGAAGCAGGTGTTACTCTGACCAGAAAGTAGATTATCTTGTGAAACAATAACCTCCACATCAAAGGAGTTCTGTGAGAAAACAGAATAAGAGCAAAGAAATTCATTCAAGTAGGAAATTGTATGTTACAGATTTTTAAATCATTCTGCCACGGCTGACATGCTTAGTTTTTAATTAGCCAATGTACTTAACAAAATTCATGAGAAAAACAACCAGCTCGGTCGAGAATTTCGGAGGAGTTTTGAAGAGTGAACCACTTTTATAAGTTTAGTATTGTTTACAACTCTTTCACCAATCTCTTTTTCCTCAATTCTGGGGCATTAGGACTTCAAAGTTATTTGGCAATTTCCAAAAGATATGGGCTCATCACTGTCCTCTTTGGAGTCACATTCATGCTACTGATGGGAAAGTTGTATTCTGTGAATGAATAGAGAAGGCATGGCTGAATGCATGAGAGAATACATGGGTTGAAAAGAAATTTTTTTTCTCCTGAGTGCCATAAATCATTTAGCTGTCTCCGATTTGATAAAAATCACATCAAAAGGCAATGACACAGCCAAGGACATGGCGTTCTGCAAGTATTATCCCAGAATGCTTCTACTGAATTCCTGTTTCATTTCGGTTCACAACTTACCTCACGGGGATCATTTATTCATTCAATGATATTATCGTTATTACCTTATATTCTAGATATTTTGGGTGCGGGAATTTGCTTTTACAGTCCAGAGGGAGAGATGTTAATCAGGTAATGAAATTTGTGATTACAAACCTAGTAAATATTAGGAGGGAAATGATGATGATCAGATACAGTATGAGGAGTCGTGAATGAATCCCTTGCAAAGCACCTGAAGAGACCAAGTCTGAATATAATGGAGATTTACTGGTGTGGCTACTACAGGGTAGTGACCAGTGGGGAAAAGAAGCCGGAATGTGAGGCTGAGACGGACATGTAAGTAGGTAAGAGAGGTAGAGACAAGACTAGGGAGGCTACTATGAACAGAGGACAGCGAAACTGTCCCTGAGAATCGAGCTGGAAGATCTAGTCAGACTTTTGAGCACAGTTAGAGGTATTTTATTTTAATAAAAATGTAAAAGTGCCAGGCTGGGATTAAAGGCGCAGTGGTGCACGCCTTTAATCACAGCCCTACAGAATCAGAGGCAGGTGGATTTCTGTGAGTTCCAAGTTATCCTGGTCTACAGAGCAAGTTCCAGGACAGGCTCTAAAGCTACACAGAGAAAACTTGTCTTTAAAAACCACAATAATAATAATAATAGTAACAATAATAATAACACAATAACAAAGTAAGGGTAATTAACAAAAGATACAAAATATAGCATTTACTCTTCTCTTTCAAAAGAGAGAGCAGCATGATTGCCTTGTGTATATCATGTAAAAGATTACTGCATTGTGTTGTTTTAACAGTAGTAAGACTTTCATGCTGAAAAAAACATTCCTCAAGTATCTAGAAAGTGATCACGTATTGTATACTACATAGTAATACAGTACATTAGCTATAAGGAAGGAACAGTTCCTGACTTTAAGGACTATTCCACTGTGCTAAAATCTATTCTACCCAAAGTAAACAAGGAGAACAGCTTTTGCAAGCAAAAGTTACAGATTTTGAGGGTTACCCAAAATCTCACAATTATACAAGAAGACAATCAGTAGGAAGCATAAAATTAAAAAAGAGAGAGAAGAAGAGGAAATCCAGGAAAGAGGGATATGACAAAAATTAAGGGACAGTGTTTTAAGTAAGAAATATTCTACAAGCTGATATGTAGTGGCCAAAAAAATCAAAGAGAAATGTTGCTTACTGTTGAGCAACATAGAATTCAGTGGGATCCCTCCTTCTAAAGGATGGAAGCAGACGACCCCTTGAATCAGAGAAGGGGAAGGAGGCTCAAAGGGAGAAAGAGGAATCAAAGATAAAATGTCTGAAAAGTTTGATAATCAATAGGGCTAATGAGTCTGTAACTGTTAAGCATAAAAGTTAGAAAGTGTATGTTTTGCTTATGAGGAAACAGAGTTGGAGCATATTCTACTGTCAGTGGGAACGTTAGAGCAAAAAAAGAAAAAAAGAAAGTAGAAATATAAAAGACAAATAATGTGGCTAAATTCAAAATGTAGCAGAAAGGCTAAGGATATCAGTCAACAACGGAAAACAAGTTGGACCCCTGAGATCATTCTCCACTTATGAGACTTGTAATAAACTGTGGAGGTAGACAAGTTGTAGAGTGGTTGACCAGTAGTAAGAAGCCCTGTTTCCATCTCCCTCAGCACATAAACTGGATGTGGTGGAGAATATCTGTCATGCCAACACTGGAGAACCACAGGTAGAAGGTTCAGACATTTAAGCTCATCCTCAGCTCCACAGTGAGTAGGACCCCAGCCTGCGCTAGTTCAAAGTGAGTCTCAATTTTCTTTTTGATGAAATAATTAAAGTGAACAAGGGAATAGGTATTGGGTAGAACATAAATTGTATGAGGGTAAAGAATTATAGCTGGTTTATTTTTTATGAGGATGGGGCTTAGTTATCTGTTTTGTATAAGGGAAAATATTAATTTGTGGGAGAGACGTAGAAATTTATAGGACACAGAGAAGGTATGATGGGTATCATTTTTACAATAGTGGTGACAAAATATCAGACAGAATCTGACTTAAGGAAAGGAAAATTTTATTTGTCCATGAATTAATTCAATCTTTTATGTTAAGGAGGGTTACTGGATGACTCATATCACAACGGATAAGATAAGGACACTCCAGCCCTTTGCAGGTTTTCTCATTTCTCTCTCATTTTGCTCTGTTTGAGACCACAGCCTCTAGAACCGTAGCACAGATACTTAATTTCCATGCTAACTGTTACAGAGGATGATATCCATGTACATCATATGAGGGAGTGCTAGGTGAGGATGCTCAGAGCGTAGTGGACAGGAAGCAGGGGGAAGGGATTTGGCAGCCCTCTTTCATTTCGCCTTGTATTCTGTAGGCATTCCAACAGGGCTCATGGAATGATGCCACCCATACTGATGGCATGTCTTCCCCTTTGAAAAATCTTCTGTTACTGTCCTCAAAGATACATTTTGGGGTATACATGAATCTTCTAGGTCATGCCAAACCCCATCAAGTCAACAATGAAGACTTGCTGGCACAGAACAATCTTCTCAAGGCATGCAAGAGAAAGACCACAATGAAAGAGGAATTTTAAGCAGTGGTGAGGGCCAGTCAGTCACAAACTTGACATATCACAGAGACACCAGTTACCCTAGACAGCATTTTAAAACTGTTACACTAAAACCTGCAATAAAATTTCTTACTACCATCCAAAAAGTAAGAAAGTTTACTTAGAGAATGAAAACCAGACTTGGGGCTAAAGATATACATCGAAACGGTGTGAAGAATTCAGAAGAAGGATGTGGATGTAGAACTGCTTCTTAATTCTTAGTATCATAATACTGCAGAACAAGCCATGGGTCTGTTCCGTACATGGAATCATCTATTCTTCACTTCTTTCCGCTTTTCCCTTCTTACTTTCTTTATTTCTGTATTTTCTTCTTTATTCCGGTCCTTTATTTTCTTATATCTTCTAATGCTTCTTTCTTCTCCTCCACATAGACCAAGGAATCACTTCCAATCCTAGCAATGTTATTTGGGAAACTTTAAAAAAGTATCTTTGCATGGATTACAACATAGTCGAAATAATTTCAGAAGTGCTGGCAGTAGGAACAGGCATAAGTATTGAATTTGCTACGTCAACAAGTGTTATTCAAATCCAAAAGGCAGGAAAATTAATTTCTCCTGCAGATATACCTCCCATTTAAAGATTCACTAGCTTGGTAGCATGCATAGATGTAGCACAAACTGCCAAACAAGAAACAGGTGCTCCTCGACCCTCTCCAAATGTCTACAGCCTGGTCGGTAGTCAGTGTGTCTCCAGTCCTTCTGTTTGACAGTGTTCCTTGTATATGGCTGTTTCCTCTGACAAGGGGATGCATTTTTCTTTCACAATAAAATTTATGTGAGGAGAATAAGGGCAAGGTCAGGAGTCTCCTAACACTGTTCCCTCTGTGTAAAAGTGTAAATAAGTGACCGTCCCCCAGGCTCTAGTGAAATTGCTTGTGAGATTACCCATGTAAGTTTCACACAGAGAGAAAACACATAGCCCCTGGTACCCTGGAACCAACTTTCTTCATTGCCCCCAAACAGAAATTTATCAAATGCCTTTAACTCGAGCATCAGCAGTCCACATTAAGTTAAACTGAATGATCTCAAGTGACCACAGGTTATGTAATAATTTTGTATACCTGATACTTTATTTAAAGCACAAAATTTTTCTGCCAAAAACAAGTTCTAAGTTTAGGCTGTCTCTGGGTCATAATTCTTCCCTCAACTGTCAGAGGAAATTTTTATGTTCACGGTAAGAAATGAAATAACCTTCTTAATCATTGAAAAGGTTCTGGGGAGACTGGTAAACCACATGTTTTATAGCTAGGCTATCTTCAGTAAGATAACAGTTATGCTACCTGAGAGAAAAGAGGGGTCATTCTAGTTAGGACAAATTCTAGCCTTTGACATGCGTAAGTAACCCTTACAACTACTTCTGACATTTTCTTCATCTTTAGGAGGTATCCAGCACAAAGTGGCCTGGCATTTGAGCCCATACTGAAAGACTGATGGTTTGGGGTACAGTTCTAAAGTTGCTGGTACCTTAGATCCAGCCAGACTAGAGTCATCATGCAGCTCCTATGCACACCTGGAATCTCTTTATAGATGATAGTCATAGCCCAGACAGCAGGATGTGGACTCTAGGACAAGCCTCCAGTTGCACTGGGCTCCAAGGAATCTCTCTTGTAGAAAGAGCACTCACGGACTAGGTAGCTAGGCCCGTTTTTAACACCATTTTTTGTCTCCCTTGAAGAAAACACTCTTTGTGGAGTACTGGACATGTATGGTGGCTCCATTGGATGTTTCCCTCGATAAAAATGAAGCAGTTACAGAATTTTATATTTTTCTCTGTTCATTCACGAACACACGCTTACTTTATCAAGTATCCTGTTCTATTAGGACCATACCAAGAAGTATCACAACATAAAACGCATAGTAAAGTCCTCTGTCATCCATCATCTTTATCCCATCCTCTGTCGGAAAGGCACTGCTGTAACTTCTATCAACAAGGGCTAAAATAATAGTGCAACCAAACTTCCTTCACTCTCTGTCTCCCCAACAGGCTCCTGCTTAGCTTTCCTGTTGACTGAGTTCAACTTGATGTGCGAAAGAAAGGTACTAATGGTGTTGCCTTATTGCTCAGGCTCTCAGTAGCAAACACGTAGACTGGAATGTCAGGTATATCCAGAGGGGAAAAGGAAGATAGTAGATATGGTGCATGGTGAGAATAAACAAAGAAAAAAAATAATATTTCTACTGTGGTTTTCACTTAACATACAATCCTGTGTCAACTCGGTGACAATGGGTCTGGCCTTTTCTGCTCACTCATGTGGTCAAAGTCAAGAAAAAAAGCAACAGCCACAACAAGCCTAGATAGATGTAAGCAACATGTAGGAGAATTTCTTTTCACACGACTTACTTCAGCTTTCTTCTGTGCTTTGAGACATCCTACTGGAAACGGCAGTGGCATTTAGCCAAACAAAATCAGCTCAAAAGTAATTTTGTCATGTTCTTATTGACGCTAGTTGAGTCTTCCTTTTTAATTAGGCTGAAAGACAATGATATCCTTATGGAATTTTCATTCATTTACCTTCGCGTTGCCTTCTCATGCTCTTCATTAACTTTTTTGAGTCTTTGTGTATGTGTGTATTTCTTTTTTCTGATTGTTTTATATTTTTAAATTTCATTTAATATTTCAATCACAGTTCTTCTCCTATGTCCCCTCCTGTCCACTATCTCCTCCCCCAGCCCCCTCCTGGAAGTAGGAGCAGGATCTATCCCTAGTGTAAGAGCTTTTCTGAAATTTAGTTTATCATCTATGGCAATGAGATTAGTAGCAACTACCATTGTGAATGACATAGAGAATTAATTCATGAAAAAAGTGTTTTCATAATGTTTACTAATATTACAAATAAATCACATATATATATATATATCAGAAAAACCATCAATGATATTTGAGAAATTATTCTTCAATTTATTACTTACAGACTTGTACATTAATAATTTCTATTTAATTATTAGCATTGTTACTTCATTCAGAGCATTGTGATAATGGACTTAATCAGAGTTTTAATTAAATAATCAACAATGGAATCAAGGCTCAGCAGTCAGAGTATTTTCTTCTAATAAAATCAATTAAAAGTCATGTAATTTTGCATAGTACCATAGTCCTATGAAATCAGATACTTAAACTGGATGCTAGAAACACACCCATTAAATCCTGTTGGAAAGGTGTTACAACAACAAAAAAATAAATCCAAATGTATGATACCTTCCTTAAAAATAAGTCTTGTCCGCTACAAATAAAAGCAAAAATTGGTTGAAAATAATCAGTATTGTCATTATATCTTTCACAAAGAGAACATTGGAAGAAGCAATTTCACAAAATGTCCCCTTGACTCACAAGTTCTCATTTTTCTACTTCTAAGGCCAAATTTATTTATTTAACTGATCCATAAGTGATTGTAGATCTTTTCCAGATGATTATGTCTGTTCTTAGCCTAAGGTCTTTGAGGTGCACCCAAAAAAGAACTCACTTACAATAGTTTAATTCGAAAAGGAAATTGGCTAAAGTGTTGCG
The DNA here is from genome assembly GCA_963919715.1 of Microtus obscurus. Taxonomy (NCBI): domain Eukaryota; kingdom Metazoa; phylum Chordata; class Mammalia; order Rodentia; family Cricetidae; genus Microtus; species Microtus obscurus. Next base: position 26,786,576 of record CAWTZC010002521.1, read on the forward strand.
GTTTTTCTTCACAGAGTAGGATACAGAGATCCTGGAATCAGAATTGAGAATGCCAAGATTCAGACAATTCAAGTGTTATCTCTGAGGAAATCCATTCTCTTCCCTCCCTCGAAAGAACTTTCCCCTGTCCTGGCATGAGTGTGGGGACATGAACTCTGGCTTCATCATGCTCTCTCTAAAGCATCTCAAACACTGAAGCCCCAATGAGCAATGCACACAACATGGAAGGTTCAATATGTCTCAACAGTTTCCTGAAGCTCATCCTGCTGGTAAGTAGCGATGTCATTTTATTCTTGTCCAGAAAACTATTAAAATGACGGGCTAAGATAGAACCATGAACACACGCTAAGACAGAACCGAAATGTGTGTAGGAAAAAGAAGGAGTCTGGAACCTGTGGAAGAACAGCATATTTCAATGAAAAATATTGAAAGCATTGTACCAGTCTGAATTTATTTTGCAACTTCAATATTCCTATTTAAATGTCCATGAAGCTTTTTTTACATACTACAGCTGTATTAGCATTTAGCACTCTCCCTTTTATCATAAACATAGCTTCTACTCAAGCGCAATTTCAGCTTTTAATTTGTAGTTTTATGACAAAGGAACTAAATATTAACTATAAAACTGGAGATACAGCCTAAAAAGGGACCTTGAAAAGCCATTCAACAATAATGTATGTTAATGATTTGAAATGGTTCAACTTTTCACAGAAAGTGATTCTTAAGTCTGACTTTCTGCTAGGTGTTGTATTTTAAAGTGCTGTTTGCAAAATAATATTTCTTGAAACTATTTACTGTTGTACTTGATAATCTCATTCTTATGGCTGCAACGGGCATTTTTAAAAGTTATTAGTTTCTTATTAAATCAATAGTTATATGATATTTTACTGAGACCAATGCTAAAATAAAGTTTAGAGTTTCAATGTATGTAATCTAAAATTTTTATGAGCATGTTTGATTACTTAAATCTAATTCCTTGTGGTGTGAATATTCAAAAACATGTGAGATAAGAACAAGCTATATGGTCTCCGATATAAACAGCAGCACAGCAGATTGTGCCAATTTATGTTTCTACCCTGCATTTGTCAGAATTTAAAGACATCTGAAAGGCAGAGCCTCACCATCAACAACCTAACTGCTGGAAACAATAGAGCACCTCATTCTTTTATGTATGATTTTAGTAACCATTCATGGTGAATACATTTGAATTGTTGTAATTCATCAGCTATAGTTCAGTTCACATTTTGTCTTTCACACCATGAGAAAGTTCCCCTCTGTCTTTCGGTGATGGATTTATACAGTCCAAAACCTTGTCTCTTAAAAATCTTTCTTGTTTTTGTTTTGTTTGTTTATTTATTTATTAAAGATTTCTGTCTCTTCCCCACCGCCGCCTCCCATTTCCCTCCCCCTCCCCCAAACAAGTTCCCCTCCCTCGTCAGCCCAAAGAGCAATCAGGGTTCCCTGCCCTGTGGGAAGTCCAAGGACCACCCACCTCCATCCAGGTCTAGTAAGATGAGCATCCAAACTGCCTAGGCTCCCACAAAGCCAGTACGTGCAGTAGAATCAAAAACCCTTTGCCATTGTTCTTGAGTTCTCAGTAGTCCTCATTGTCCGCTATGTTCAGCGAGACCGGTTTTATCCCAGGCTTTTTCAGATCCAGGCCAGCTGGCCTTGGTGAGTTCCCGACAGAACATCCCCATTGTCTCAGTGTGTGGGTGCACCCCTCGCGGTCCTGAGTTCCTTGCTCATGCTCTCTCTCCTTCTTCTCCTGATTTGGACCTTCTAAAGAACATGGTCTCTGCTGTGCACCTCAATGTGAAAGAAGACTGGGGCATGCTACAAGCACCACCAGGAGGGTTTTCTGACTAGGCTGACCACAGCTTCTAATACACACAGTGCGTGGGCATGTACTTAGCCTCCTTTGGGCTTATTTAATTCTCTATGAAATGGAGACCAGAGACACTACCTGCCATGAGAGGAATCTTTTCTTCTCTTAGATTTCCTCTTTCATCTGTTTCATGACTTACATTTTCCTGTTCTCTACATTCTAGAAATACTTCATTTGGATTTCTACCTAGTTATCATCATCATCATCATCATCATCATCATCATCATTATTATTATCATCATCATCATCATCATTATTATTATTATTATTATAAGAATTTCTCTGTACAACCACCCTGACTATCCTGAAACTCTCTCTGTAAAATAGGTTGGCCTCAAATACACAGAAATCCTCCTGCCTCTGCCTCCCAAGTGCTGGAATTAACAATGTGCACCAACATCCCTGGCTTTGTTTTAATTTTGAAATACTTGAGTGCTCAAGATTTAACGCACGTTCTTGCTAGGCATGTACTTTACTATTGAATTATATTCTAACTCACTTCAGAATTTTTTTGCCCACCCCCAGAATTATTTTACATTAAATATTTAAATTTACCATGCTGTGCCCCATTGTCTGGAATTCCAATAGATACTTCCTTTCCCTAATATAATTTCCCCCAACTTCTTTAAATTTAAATTTTACATCCATATACATATCTCTCTGGGGTGCTGCACACGTTACTTTAATCTAATTATGTGCTCCCAAACATCCGTTATCATTCTCTCTCTGTCTGGTATTCTTTTCCTCTTACTATCTCTGTGTGTTACAGATGAGCTTTTCATAGCTAACCATTTCCATCCTTTCTGTTCGGTTCAGGCTTCTCTTCCCCATATTTACATAGCTCATTACCAGACAACCAATAAAATTTGAACAAGCAGAAAATCCTATGAACCATTTTCTGATTCTGAATGATACATCTCCTTCACAAAATAGTGTCTGTTTTAAATAGAAGCAGACAATACAAGGTCACGTTTGTCTTGAAGACGTAATTTCTCATGTATCAGATTGCATAATACTAAGGTAAACTTGTATTGACAGTTTACATAAATTTAGTAAAAATTACTCTTAATAACTCTATCCATATTTTGGTTATAATCTTCTAGGAAAGCAATGTGGTTTTCTCCTTTTTTAAATATGTATTACCATACAATGAGGCAAGACATGGTTTGAGCCACTTTTAGGTTAAAGAATGTAATTTCCTTGTGCAAACTTTCAGAAGTCCCTTCATCCTGATGCTGGAGGAAGAGATTCTGTTCTTTCTGTCATCAATCTTAATGTGTTTCCTGTCAGTACAGACTACTGAGTGATCAACTAGTGAGAGAGAAATCCCCTTCATCCACATGTCCTCATAGGGTTTGTATTGCGAGCAGAATCTAAACTTCTATCGACGGAATTGTAGGTTATTAATATTAACTCATATCCTTTCCTGGCTATATCAGTGACAATAAAGGCCCTTTAATTTTATTTCATTAAATATATGATGTCTAGACACACGTTAAATATATAATGCTGCAATTTATGACATTACCCAGCAAGTCCATTCATGGGCCAATACCCAAAGGAACTAAAATCAGCTACTTGAAGAAATATTTTTGCACCCGCATCCATAGTGTAAGTATTTACATAACCAAATGGAAGATACAGCCCAAATGTTCACTGGCAGATGGACAGATGAACAAAATGTGGTTCTTATGCAAGGAGAAGAACTTTTAACCTTTCAAATAAATAGAATTCTGGTGTAACACACATTATGAATAAACTTATAAATTATTTTACTCGGTAAGCCAGACAGAAAATGACAAATTATAATAATGTGTGTCTTTCACAGTTAAATTAATAGTGACAGAGAGTAGGTTCTGGAGGCAAAAGGTCATGGGTGATGTGGTGTTTAATGGGTTTATATGCCCACTATAATAATGAAAAAGTCATAGAAATATTGGAGCTGGTTACACAACAGTGGGAATTAATGTCACTGAACTGAGTTCTTAAATTCAGTGCATAGTCAAATTCTGCGTGGTTTGTATTTTATAAAAATGTAAAGTAGCTTGTATAAATGTTCATATATATTTAAAAAAATCCCTCTGCGATCAGGCTGAACTTCAACCAGTAATGTCACCTGCTGTGTACATTTTCTAAGATGTTTTGATATCTATCATCCATCCTATCTGATTATCTGCAAATCTGTGTCGTTCTAATGATCAGCGAGATAAGATGCACACATTACACAAACCCAAATAAAGGTTCTGCTTGATATTCAATAGTTATATGTTCAAAATGTAATGGGACACTGAGGTGCTTTTTATCCAGTGTTTATTTATTTTTATAACACAAATTCTGTTAGCAGTCAAGCTATGAATACCATTTTTTTCTGGAAGAGTTATTAAATATTTTATTACGCGAGAAGCCTGATTTTCTTTATTCATTCTCAGTGTCTTCTGACTTTATAAGAGAAAGATTCAGTTTATACTACCGAATACTAGCTGCCTGACTCCCGAAAGTGTATTGCATTAGCCTTCTCTGATGTTTACCTTGCTGAAATACAGTTAAATGCTGTCAACAGTAAAGAAAATGGTCAGCAGCCAAAACAGACAAAGATCTTTATCCATCCAGATGTACAAAGATCTTTCATGATCAGTGAACTACTTATTCTAATAAAGTTTAAACACCTTGCTTACTATCAGCTCACAGATAGAGTTCAATTTTATTAAATAAATGTCGCATCAGATGCTTCTTATACGGCCATGATTTGTGTGGAGTTATAGAAAAAGAAAGAAAGAAGAGTGTTTTATAGAAAACAGTATAAAAGAGATAAAGGCTTTTGTGAGAAATTGATTTGACGCTTCTCCCCAAATAGTATCTCCACTGATGGAAGCAATGGATTTAGTGAATTTACACTTATTCAACAGGGGATGGAGAGCTGAAGTAGTATTAAGAGCTCGGGTTGCTCTTCCAGAGGATCCAGGTTTGATTCCCAGAACCTCCATTGTGGCTGACAACTATCAGTAACTCTAGTTTCAAAGAATCTGGAGCCATCTGCTGACATCCAGGGGCACCAGGAACACATGTGGTACACAGTGAACACAAAATACTATACACAGGAAAAACAATATTTTTTAAAAGCCTTGATACTTCCTAAAATAAAATTTGTTTTATGTAATGAAATCATCTTATAATCTAAATACATATCATTCTTTTTTTTTTTTTTTGTCACACTTGATCATGTATAGGGAGCTCTACTCTTCCACATATGTCTGTCTAAATACTATACCATGGGCATAGCTGATTTGTTTGAAGTAAGCTCTTCCAATTGTACAATATAACAACACCTCAGTACTAACTTCCAAGAGTAGATTGCATATTGTTCTGTATTTGATTTCTGTTAATGCCTAAGGGGAGATGCCATTTTCTTTACATTAAATTTAAAATAGATGGAGCAAGAAAAATACACTACTGCTACATTTCTATTCTTAACAGGTGCAGAACATTACTACAGGTTAGGCAATAACACATAGAATCTACTACTACCATTTTGGAAAACAGATAGAGAGAACTTTTAACTCTGTCTGGGGACGATATGCAATGACAACATACTCATTCCATTATGGTTGTTACAAAAATTTTACCACGGTTAGTGTTTATCAATACACATCGTGAGAAACTTAGCCCCAATATTTCTCATGCATCTTGAACATGTCTTCTTTATTCTTCTCTTTATTTCATTTTGACATTAAATTACAGGAACTTAATTAAAGATTCATATTAGATTAATAATGATTTCCCCCCAAAATAACTATGTTATGGGTTTAAATTAACATTGTGAATTAGGGAAGTATCTTTATGCAATGAGAAAGAACCGTGCATTATTAACGCAATGGGCCTGCCATTTTCAGGCATTTAATTTGGCCCACTGACAGTAGATTCCTATTGTTATATATTGCTCACGTTATTTTATGCTTCTTAAATTACTAACTACATGTGCACTGGTATAATGAACACAGTGAATAATGAAAATGATTGAGGTAAATTCAGTATTAGAAGTAATAAATGAGAAAACACATGATCAGCCATTTCAACTTGACTGTTCAAATGTAACTTGCAATTCCTTTATTTAAAAACTTTAAACAAGATGTGTTTTCACATTTGGTCAAGATTTTTTTGATTGTGCAATATTTTCATATACATAGTATTTTAGGGATACAACCCAAAGTCTATAATCAACTATATTTATAGTTCATATGTACATTATACTAATAACCTAAAAATAATTTTGTGAATTGCTTTTAGTAGATATGTAGTTTGACTATCATCAGTCTTAAGAGATCGAGCATGGAATTTTCTTCAGGCAGCTTATGACAACACTAAAAAAGTTAGGTTTAGGGGATCAGATGTGCACATTGGGGATATCAAATGTATATCTACTAAAAGATTGTTTTCAAAAGCAGAAAATTTGGAGGAAAATAACATAAAATTCTTTTTAAAGAACAAAATTGTACTCAACTTAACAACTCTAAGATTGTTTTCTTCTTTGTCTCACTGTGTCTGAAATTATAGAATGGGAAAAAAAGTTTACTTTACAATTTATATATAAAATATTTTTTAAAGTCACTAACATGCGCTTTATTTGATGCTGTATCTATAACTTCAGTTTCTTTTTTATTAATCCCTAGAAAATTATATAATATATTGGCTGTAATTTCCTCAATCTTTTTGTTTAATCAGAGACAAGGTTTTTCTATAGCTTTGGGACCTGTCCTCGAACTTGCTTTTGTACACAAGGCTATCCTCAAACTCATAGAGATCTGCCTGCCTCTGCCTTTTAAGTGCTGTGATTAAAGGCATGAGCCACCACTGCCCAGCAATAATTTCCTCAATCTTATTGTCATTTGAAACTTCATTTTTTTATTTGTTTATCTACTTTATTGGATTATTAGACTACACTATATTCTACATAATATTTGATATACATGTATTTAAATTTCCTAAATTAAATTAAAACTGTCTACATCAAGATTTACCTTAAAAATTTACCTAGATTAAGTGAAATTAATTACTCAAACAGTAATGACTTACTCAAAGACCATATCATTAAATGATAATCCTGCCTTTAATATTATTCATTGAAAAAATAATAAACATTATAACACCTTGCTATGAAGAACGTGTATTTTACATTTATCTTAATAATTCCTCATGTAACTCAGAAACCAGCTATCATTATATTTTGAAGGCAGCATCAGTACAGACTAGAAATATTAGCAAATCAGCCTGTACAAGACCACCGTTTATTAGGTGGTAAATTTGAGCTCTATGCTGACGTTGCCCTGCTTGCCTTCAAATCACAGTCCTTTGAGAATCGATTCTGCCCTCAGCTGTTTCCTAGGGAATGGTGCGTTTCTTTAAATTTTTGTTTTTATTTCTGTTTTGCTGCATATTGGACTGCTCTTACTTCTGCTTGACTTATTTATTTTGTCACCTTGTAATTCTTCTCCTGTTACAGCTGCCACTTCCATTCTAACCTGTGGTAGGGTCTGGTTTTGATTAGATGATTGAAAACACGTGCTTGAAAAGAAATACAGAAAAAAAAGCAGATTTGACATGTAGACAATTGACTGGCCTTTAAAACAGTCATTTGATGTTTAGCAGCATTTGTCATAAACCTTGGACTTCTGATAGCACAGATGTAGAGTACAGGAGATGGGACACAGGGAACCAATTAGTACAAAAGACAGAATGGTAAGATTTAAAAGTGGACCATCATAGCTAGATACACCATCCTTTTACAGAGCTAAAAACCAGAACTTTTTTTTTCTGTCTCTCTGCTACGATTTTTTTCTTGATTCAGTGGTCACTCTTGTCTGTGGGCATTACCGAGCTGTCCATTTGGAATAAACTGAATGTTTAAAGAAAACAGAAATCCTTTTTATCTCCCTGGCATGCGGGAAGTGAAATAAGCTCCTTGAATAAATATCTTTGGACTTGACAATTTCCGTCTTGTTTGATTATCTGTGTCTCTTCCAGCATCAAACAAACACCCTGGCAATTTTGAGAGAACACAGTTTTCAATCAAATCAACACAAATACCCATGCAGAATTCAGTTTGCCTTGGGAATTACCCATAATTTCTCTTTGATGTAAGGTATAGCATATGGATCCTTTGGACCCCTTCAAACAACTGCTTTGGAAGTAGCTCATGCATGCGCTCCAAACTATCTATGATCCTGCAGCTCCAAATTCAACTGAATAGTTGGACTCATTCTCCTAGGCTTTCTTAATTAACAAGACAAGGTAATTGACACCACATGAGAAAACTTGGATTCTGTAATTTAGATAACCCATTCAATTTGTTTGAAGTCAGTGCTGACCTCAAATAATGAGATTAAATGATCTTGTGACATTCATGACTCTTTGCAAAAAATCACTTATCCAGGAAGAACCTAGAACTACTTCCATGTGACATATATTTTTTCTTGCCAAGGATCCTTTGATAGAAATGTTGTAGGAACTACATTTCTTTATGAATTATACAGTACATTGTGTAGTAGCTTTTGGACCTGAGCTAGTGGTAAGATCACATATCAGTGATTTCAAGGCCATTTGTCTCCTGAATTTGTTTTCCACTCCTCTCTCATCTTCAGGCCCCACCTGGATTTTCGTGACAGTTCCCAGACTTTGCTTACTGTTTCTCCAGCACTTTGCTAATGTAGATTGATTTTCTTGAGTATCCCATTCTGTGCAGAGAGTTTTCCACCCTGGCTCTTTGAATTCCTCTTAGGCTTTAGATTTTTCTTTATTGTGTTTTTCTTCAGTTGTCTCTCTGTTTTTAAATTCTGAATCAATGTCCCTTCTATGCAATTACCACGGCCTCCAGTTTATCCTGTCAATGCCTTTTCGCACTCTATAAGAATTGCATTTTTGTCTCTATTTCTCATATGTTTACAAATTACTGAAAGGCAAGGACACTCACTCTGCTGATGCTAGCATGCTCAGCAACTTGCCGGGAAACTAACAATAACAGTCTTTGACTGAATTATGAGGACCACATTTTCTGTAGGTGCTCTTTGCAAAAACTGTGTTGAAGATTTTACATCAATCTATTGTTTATATTATTATAGAATGTACACATTATTCCTTGAAGTTCAGAGATGAGAAAATTAAATTCTATTTAAAAAAAATCCTTTTTCCCAGATTCATGATTCCTGAGGAACCGTCATCTATCAAGTCCCCAACGATCTCTAAGAAGCTAGTGTTCTCACATGTACCGAACCTCAGTTAAACAGCTAAATAACAAAACTGATTCTGCTACATACAAAATATCTTAAGATATGTTATATAAGACAATAAATTTTAGACAATACGTTTTAAGCCTATTTCTCTTGTTCTATGTTAGTAATTGGACTCAATGGGAGTACTATGACAGTACTATTGACACTCTGGACCCTACCTTCTACTGCTCAGGTAACAGGAAACCCATGAGCACCAACTTCGCTATTCCTTGGAATTTAAATTATTGCATGAAAAGGCATTCAGACTTTGTTTTAAGTTCCATTTCTGGAGATTTTGTATGACAGGTTTTCCCAAAGGAGATAGTTAACACTCTTTCCTTCCCAGAATTCCCTTCCAGGCAGACAGTACACAGGCTTCCATATGGCAGCCCTGTCCACCTTTGAACAAAAAAGGTATAATCTTCCCTTTTCTCCTCTTTTGTTTGCCTTTTGAATTCTTCACTATCATTGTTGAAGATTTAAGAGAAAATAATATCAAAAAGAAGGAGCTAAAGTTGTGTTGGTGAAGATGAGGCTGATCACACAGCTTTAGGACCTGTTCTGAAAAGTATCATAGTGATTGACCAAGAAATGTTTGTACAAAAATATATTTAAGTGCAGTTATTAGTTATGGAGCATGACAAAATAGAACCCATGCATACAAAGTGATTAAAAACTGCATATGTACATATACAAATGTATAGATATGTATGTGCATATAGACAAACACATACTAGGGAGAAGGGAGGAAATTCAATGCTGATCATTCTTCACAATAAACACTGGATCAGGTAGAAGTGTGAATAAAGGTAAACTTTAGAGGGACATCTCAGTGAGGAGCAGGCGACTTACTCGGTCTTAAACTGATGCCCTATACACTGCAGTTTGGGAATAAAAGGGAAACAGTAGCTGCATGGAGGAAGAACACAGATGGACACTGTATCCTCCTAGATGTGATCTGCCAGGTAGTAGTCAGGAGCTCCTCCCCAGCCTTCTAGCCAGGAATTCCTGAACTGAGCATATCTGTGAACAATCAACAGGGAAACAACAATAAAGATTGTCTCATCTTATATAAGGATAGAGAGTGCCACTATCACAATCTGTAAATGTCGGGAACACTAAAAAATAAACAACTAAAATAACAAAGAAAGCTTAAAAAAATGCTCCAAACTGACAAGACAGTCACGTATTAAATAGGGTACCAGTCCTAGGTTTAACCCTTTATGGGAGGGGAAAGTACCGTCAAAGATATTATTGTTTAATGGACAACATTGAAATATGGAAGATAGATGATTATCTTATTTAGTGCAATTTATAACTGCTTCTGTTTGCATAAAAGATAATTTCAGCACCCTTAATATGCAATGAGAAGAATATAATAAAGCTTATTTGTATTCATATTAGTAATGGTTTACACTGAATCAATGTAATTGGTGTTTACATATAATTTCTCCCACTTTTCTATAAATTTGGAAATATTAAAAGATAATACATAAGTTAAAAGTTATGGGAGCTGCTTCATAGAGGTGCCCCAAGTAATCCCAGAATTATGATTGGTCGAAGGGTCAGGACAGCTCCTAAAATTACTTTTTAACACATGTAACTCACCTTGAATTTCTTAAACCATAAAACATAACCCACCAGTAAAGGCGGTTGTTTGTTATTCTGTAACTATGGAAAGGGAATGGTTTAAGTAGGGTATCCGGTATACCTTCTAAGTTTCCCACTTCACAGAACGCATGCTATCATAAAAGCCGTCCTTCTTTCTATATACTATACTTTTCACTGGGAAAGCACTTTTTTAAAACAGTTAATCAGATGAGGTTTAGGCACACAGCATGCAAGTCACATGTGGACTACCTTCCCTGACTTAGTTTCTACTCCCTAACGTTTCCATCTGGTTTGGAAGCATTTATTTTCTTTGATGGTCTTTCTGAAGACCAAGCCTTTGCCTTTTGGCCATGAGTGGCAACCACAGCTCTGTAAAAAGTAATGCCAATTTCTTGCCTCTTTATGCATCTTTTAAAGCTCACACGAAACAGTTGCGCTTATTTTCCCTATACGGTCTCACGTCTCTCCCTGTTTCTCTGCCTATTGACTAAAAGCAAACTGGGAAAAATATAACTAAGTTCTCTCCAATAATTAGTTCATTGGCATTGGCCAAGGAATAAAAAGTTGGCTGAGGAAAATAATTAGCAATTCTGTTCCATCATTAAAGCCTCATTATTTGGGGGCCCAGTTAACACCATTTTATAAATTAGAAGTAAGAACAGCTGGTGGATATGCTAAAAGATGCCAAGAGCATTTGATTCTCTGTACATTCTGCCTTTCCCATTAAAGATGAAATATTACTCTTATAAATAACAGCAAAAGTGGTGGTGGAGTTGACATTTAGATGCAGGAGTTCATACCGTGTAATATAAAGATGCTAAATCAGAAGGTGAACTCTCCCTTTCACTTGTACCATCTTTTGTTGACTATGCTTAGCTTTGGACGACTGAAGTTTAGTATTTTTAACACTTACATCAAAACTATAGCAAATATCTTAATTCTGTGCAAGTATATATTAAGACTAAATTGTGTAAAGTATGTTCAAAATTTCTGCATAGTGTGCCACTATAGAATGTTCACAATTCTCGGTGTGATTCTCTTATTTTCCAAAACTTGCTTACACAGAACCCAAATTAGCCCTACAGACTTTGACTGAAGGCCTAAGGGAATCATCACATGTGAACACAATCATCTTTTTTTAGAAATTCAAATACTTATTTTTTAAATAATAAGTGATTGGAAATATCTGTACCAACTGGGGGAAGTTTAAAATTGTTTTCAAAGAGGTAACACTGAGTAGATTAAAATAAGACCGTGCTTGACTGGAAGTATAGTCATCATGAAAAAGAAGCACATAAAAAGGAATCTGAAGATTCCTCCCTCCTTCACTAATTTGGTCACAGATCTCCATACTTAAGTACGTGCCCTCCACTGCCATAGTACTGAGGGAGAGCATCTCACAAATGAATGAAAGCCCTGAGTGATTCAAACATAAAATATGATTCACTGGGTGAATGTGAATATAGCTTAAGACAAGGGAACTAGATAACTGAATTTAAAATTTTAATGGAAGTAGGAAGGCAAAAGCAAATACCTCTAACATGTTATGGAGTGTTTGAGTCATTTCAAGAAGATGTCTGTGACAGCATTGAAACAAACAACATCAAAAAACCATAAACCCTGCCAGTTTAGTAGATAGAGAACTTAAAATAATATTCTATGATTTCCAGAATCTGAAGCTTTAATGACTGAAGCAAACACAAACATTGCATCAAAAGATCAAAGCAGTTGTGCAGACACATTGAAATCACAAAGCAGTTGTGCAGACACATTGAAATCACAAAGCAGTTGTGCAGACACATTGAAATCACAAATCAGTTGTGCAGACACATTGAAATCACAAAGCAGTAGGGTTCTAGTTCTACTCAAGAGTTTCTCTTCTCAAGGAAGTTGAGCACAGCACCGATAGAGAATACCTAGCTCCCAGTTTATTCCTCAAGGAAAGAGAAAAAGTAGGCTGTGTCCAATTTTACAGCCCCTCTATGAGCAGAGTTTAGAAGTTTAGGAACTACTGAGACCACCACAAAGTGGTGGGAGGTTTGCCACATCCACCAAAACCTCATTATGAGGTTTTATTTCCTGAACGATGTTCCTGAATTGATAGGATGATCCAAGGGATTAGTCTTTGCATTGTCTCTCATGAAGCACTAACTTTGTCTAAAACGTGAGATATGTTATTAGATAAGCTAACGATGACTCGTGAGAAGAGCCAAGTGTTGTAACGGTGTGTACTCACCAACCAGAGTTTCCCACACCTCTAGCTTACTGTGACATAACGGGGCAAACTTCCAGCTCCAGATTCTCCAGAAAGTCAAAGCTCATTTAAAGAAACAATAGATGGAAGCATTCTATTTTCAAGAAAGGAGATGGCCTACCAGGTTCAAGAAACCCCAACTCAAGTTACAAAGAAAATTTACAAAACATCAAGAAAAGAAAAAAAAATTGAAGGAAAAAGAAAAAAAATTGACAAAACAGATTTTTCACACAATGAGTATATCTTCCATCAAATATGGGAATATGTTTGTCATCACCAAGGGATAAAATGACAAAATAAATTCATAACCTAAATTAACAAACTATCAAATATCAACAACAAGAAAGATAGGGGAAAACAATTCACAAAAAAAGATAAAAATTTCCATCAAAATGCTACGTTTCGTAAGGTGGCCTTCAAACGTGAGTTTTAGAAAAATCATCTCTATGGAATCTAAAGTATAATGTGGTCATATAGTTAGCAATATATCCAACTACTCACATGGTCTGGAGCTTCAGATCACTCTTGTTGCTGCCTATTGCATAAGAGAGTATTGCCACATATCACAAGCCCAGGAAAAAAATAAAAACTTAAAGCACACTGTCAAATGAGTGTGCATTATTAGAGCTCTACTGCAGAGTTGGAAATTTGTTAAACTGGGCCAACCTGAGTCAAGACTGAATGTCATACTGTTGGAATTGCTTGTATTATATTGACATTTTATGAAAAGGAAGACCTTGACTACACACACACACACACACACACACACACACACACCACATATGATAAATAGATCAGGTGATAGTACATTCACAAAATTCATTCTGGTGACCACTTCACATTATTATTTACCATATCATCCCACATCATCCTGCTGTACATTTATACGTTATTTTCTAACCTTTGTAACTTACAAAGCTGTGAAAAATGAAGAAAGGCTTCGTACTTGAAGATCTGGAAAGGTAGCCTAATACTGGTGGAGACAGCAAGGAAGACACCACAGGCTTCCTAAACCTCCTGACCTAAGGAATTCTGAGGCATTTTGAAAACAAAACGCTCAGTTTCAAGCTCAGGAATTACTTCAAATAGGAAGTCTATGACACTTTTTATTTTTTAATTTTTTAAATAGTGTGCAGAAGGATGGCTTGGTTGGTGTCATCCTTGTGTCTACAGACTTTAATTTTGAGATATAAAGGTACATTTGTACCTGGGTAGTCAGCATTCAGCAGCAAAGCTGATTATTCGTTTCCTCTTCATCTTTCTTCACTTAGCTGGCTTTTCCTGTTCAAGAACATTGGTTGATTTATTCTTTTTTAATGCCAAAATACTATTTTTTTAGTATGAATATAAGCATGAACGAGTATGTTCTCACTAAAAACAGAAAACATATCACTAAGTGTCTGCTCATCAACAGAATGTTTATGGGATCCGATTCAGAGTGGATGCCACCTCAACTCAACCTTCTAAAGACATTGTTTCTGTAGAATACCATGCCATAACTTCAGTATATATATATATATATCACATATGTTAGGATCCTCAGGTTTCAAGGGCCCTAGCTTTATTTCATAATTCCTGGAGTTTTGTCCAAAGTTCATATAAAGAGAGATTTAAGAAAGTATTGTTTAACGAAATTAGGAAAATCACAAAAAAAATTCTTGCTATTTCTTGAAATCTGATTTTGGAAAAGCATTTAATTTTTTCAATTTTTACTTTTTGTGGTGTGTGTGTGTGTGTGTGTGTGTGTGTGTGTGTGTGTGCTCGCGCACAGAAGCTTGCCATCACAAACCTATGTGGAGAAGATAGGATAACTCCCTGAGCTACTTCTCTCCCTCTCTCATGTGGCCTATGGGGTCAAACTTCATCAGAATGGCATTAAGAGACTTTGATTACTGAACTGTCTTGCCTATCACATTATCTACTGACTTTTAAAACTTACTTTACTGGTAAATAATTTTGACAGATAAAAGACAATGAAACACATTACATTGGTATTTGTCTCAACTTTGATTTTTTTGGGCCTTGGTTCCCATTTCTGGAATTATTGTAATGGATTCAGGCATAAGGGAATAGAGAAATCCTCTAGAAACCTGAGGAAATAACCAAGATTATTATTGAAATTTTGTATTATTCATTAATACATATTGTTTAATTGAAATCATGTTCAGAGAGAGGAAAGCAACTTCCAGTCACTCAGGTTGCACGAGAAAGGGCTGGGTCTCAGCAAAACCTTGTTTATTTTCCTAACAATATAAAAAGAGAATTTCATAGCAATTTAAGACATGTGTGTGTAGAAATAAGATCAACATAACTACAGCACAGCTCAAACCTGTTGAAATTATTCATAGCTGTATGCAGTCAGACAGCAAAGTAGATGGAATCTATTCTTACCTGTCTATTAAATGGCCAATCTCCTCAGTTCCATATTTTCAGTGTTCATGTAATGTTTTCAAGCTTGGGTGATATTTCTTTTCATGCATAAGAAAGGAAATTTGATGGAAAGTAGGAGAGGGAGGACATGGTTCGATTTTAAAAGAGGAAACCTGAGAATTTATTGAGCATCACAAGGCAAGTGCTTTGCTAAACATTTTGTACATGCTATATTTTCTACTCCCCTTCCATTATTTCCAGATTCAAGAAAACTAAGGCTAGGCAAGGTTAAAGCTGTCTATGCCTCATATCAGGCAGGTGTTTTAACTGAACTCCCTAAGCTAATGACCTCACTGTTGCCTCTTGACCATTCTCTTATTATAATATGTGGTTGCAATGAGAAATATTTATCATAGTTTCAGGCACCCAATACCAGATTGACATAGATGTGGTTTGCCTAGGCCTAGTGGGCATGGCTAGCTGGAGGAAGGATGTCACTCAACTGAAGCTTTGTGTTTCAAACCCACATACAATTGCCATTTCTATCTCTGCTTCCTCCTTATGGTTCCAGTTATAAACTATCAGCTATCAGTATCCAACTCCAGCCACCAAGTCTGCTGCCTTCTTCCCGATGCCTGATTGTATCTGCCCTTATGCAGTCAAATCCACTGCAAACTTACATCCAAAAATGCTCCTATTTAATTTGACTTGGGCACAATACTTCATCACAGCAATGGAAAAGTAACTAAGACAAATGCAAACCCCTCGTTCTCTATGTTAACTATACCTTTCATCTACATGGTTGGCCTCAGAGGTGGCATGTAATGGAAGTGTCCTAGGTTGCTCTCCGATGCAGTCCTTCACAATTTTATTCCTTGCACAGAGACTTTGAAAGCAGCTATGAGCTGAGAGGTGGGAAATGCAGGGGAGAGCCTTGGGAACAATCCGAGCTATTGTCCCCAAGAAAACAGTTTTATTATAGATAAGATAAAAGTGACTATTTTGCATACATAAAATTAATTCCCTTGTGGTTCTTTACCATTGAGCATATTGGAAGCATAAAAATACCCACTGTCAATGAATGAAACAGTTGGCTTATTAGAGGTATGGGATTCTGTGTTTTCCTGTAATCCACCTCCCCTTGCTTCTTAATCTTTTTTTCCTCCCCCACTATTGCTTATTTTGCATCTCTGTTCTTGCAACATGCTTTTAGTGTATTTTCCCAAAAGTTACTATGAATATTGGCAGTACAAAATGAATACTTCTATGTTGCATCACTCAAATTCTAAAGTGAGAAAATTGTTAAAGGAAGAGAATGATGTTTAATAGAGTTTTAAAAGAGCCTTAAAATGCACATAAAGCATTCATAGGAGGGGAAGCAATGCCTTTGTCCCTACACTAAGCAATTTTCACCATAACCTGGAGCAGCTCATCTTCCAAATAGCCTTGCTTATAAAATCTGAGTCCATACACGATGGTAGTGGGAATCTAGTTTTCATAATGAAAGCTACAAAAAACAAATAAATGTGCAAATGTAAATGATCTATTTGTAGCCAGATTCTAGGAATTCTGGAATAGAAGCCAGAAAGCAAGAAGGTGTGCCATAGCATTGCTTTTGAGAGTTGATTTAGATGATATTCCTAGCCTGGCAGGAGCTGCTAGTCATCACTGCAGCTTAACAAAGGGGAAATTGGCCATGTGTGTTCACTAACAAAAACATCCATTTGTTCTTTTTATAATATAATCTGGAGCTGCTGAGAGAACTCTTTCTCATTTATATATTCTTCCAATAATTAATGATGAGAAGCTTCTTATGTACAAGACACTGAACTTCTAGTTAATGGGAGAGTTACTTGCAAGAAGCTATAAGACTATGTGTGTGTGAATGTGTGTGTGCTCATGTGTGCACATGTGCATGAAGTTTACAGCTTATATCTTACAGAAATACACAAACACTCACGAGACATCAATATTTGACTTGCAGTATCTCTTTTGTGGAGTTCCATCCTTCACTTGTCCTTCCAATTCAGTCTCCATCACCAATGTGGGAGTCTCGTCTCCCTTTTGTTGTCTTTAATTGATAAATCACAAATATAACTAACGACATTTTCCAGTTATGATTAATTTACATCATTCTTTTCAATGCCAGTACCTCTATCTATTCCTGTTGGGTTATACATTACCTGAGGGCATTCACATACACTCATAAAATACCAAAATGTCAAGTTCATGGTGTGTTCTCAGTAAGACTTGGTGCAAACATAAATGAGTATTTGTAGCCCAAAACAGACTGTTGTGTTGAGAAAAGCAAAAAGCTATATTATAAAAAGGAGTGTAAACATTAAAGAAGTTCGAAAAGAGGACAGAACTAGTCTGCAAGAGGACTGGTGGTCGGACAGAGGGTTCAGAAGGACTCCTTTCAAGCAAGTATATATTGTGATGCCTACTACTGGTGGTCAACTTGACTATGTCCAGAAAGAACTACAATCCAGAAATGAAGGACACCCCTGTGAGAAATCTTTTGTTTGGTTTGAAGCAGGTGAATCCACCTTCAGTCAGGACCCTTGAGGTAGGAAGATATATATCTTTCATCTGGATCATGAGGAAGACACACTTTTAGTCTGGAACATATCTTCTGCTGGAGTCTATAGGACATAGAAGGAGACTTTGCTCTTTGCCTGCTTTTCCTAAACTTGCTGGCACATCTAATCCTTTTCTCACACTACAGCTCACTTCCTCGGGATTCCCACATATATTGAAAAACCCGGTGAGACATCCAGCGTTGTGGACTGAGCAACTATTGGATTCTTGGGCTTTCTGTTCACAGGCATTTATTGGTTAATTAATTGGACTACAGCCTGTCAGTGCATTAAATCCCATACATACATACATACATACATATTTCTCTTTCTTCTAGAGAGACAGGTAGAGATAAATAGACAGATCCATTGTATAAATTCAGCTACTCTAGAAAACCCTAAAACATATAATATGTATGTGATATACATATGTATATGTGTATTAATGTCAATAACCTATTTATATTAACAAGACCATGACAATGTAGAGAAAAAAATTGTTGGTGACCTGGAGAATCTAAGCAGTTCTTGCATATTCATGACTCTCAAGTCTTTTCCTTTATTCATGACTTCAGTAGCAGATTTGTTTGCGTATATGATCCTTAGGACAATATTTGACCATTGTTTAAATTTGTGCCTGCTGCCCTTTCTTGCCTTGTACTATTTGGTCTCATCTTTTTTTTTTTTATTTTCTTGAATATGGTTGAATATGGTTTCATTTTGGTCTTCCCAGTTCAAGGACATATTTTTTGAGTCTTTTTAATCTTGTGATTTTCTTTCTCTCTTTGTGAGTCTCCCTGAGAGATCCACCTTCCACTTTGACACTCATCCTTGTCTATATTAATAATCCATAAGGGAAACTCCTCACCTGCATCCTGTTTTCTCTCCAGCTGTCTCCATCATCTGTCCTTATTTCACAGAATAAGATGAAAATAGCCACTCATTTCACATCCTTAACTCTCATTGTTTTGTTTTCCTTCAATGACTAGACATTATGAATATACATCAATCTTACATCTTGTCATATTGCAAGTTGAATTCTGATTCATATCATTCAAGTTTCAGCTCCACAACAAATTTAAATTGAGTTTAGGGAACACCATATCACATGTTTTCATTATTGTAAATAATATCTTAGACAAGTACAAATTCAACATGTTTTATTTTGGACATACCATATATGACTGTCAGTATTATGAAAGTTAATATTCATTGATTGTTTATTTTGTACAGGACTCTGAGATAAGGCAAAAATAATAGCATCTGATAATTAAGTCTGGTCCCACCAGGTAATAAAACCTTAGATGCCTCCTATGAAGCATACAACCTATAAAACCCTCGTATGTCTTATTTTTGCATGATAATATCTGAATGCATACTACAACCATTATGAGTAAGACTATCATGTGGAAAACCTGTCTTTCATACACTGATAAATGTGTCTTAATTGCTCTTGCTGTGCAATGTTATCTTTGATTACACAATTAATTGTTGAACATTTAATTTGTCTACCCACCAATGAGTGAAACTACTTTGAACTCTGAAGAAATGTATGTGTGTGTGTGTGTGTGTGTGTGTGTGTGTATTCTACAGAAATATGAACTGCTTATAGGTCAAGCTACCCTTTCATTTCTTCCTCTTTATTCATTTTTCATTTTTGGCCAATTTAATTATTACCTCACTTAAAACATTAATTGTATGTGTGTAAGAGATTATGGGCACATGTGTCATTGGATAACTTTGGATAATTAATTTTGCCTTCCACTGTACTGAGACAAGCACCGTCCTGTCTGTGTGATTTTGTCCTGTGTACTCCAGCTTGCTGACCTTTGAGTTGTCAATTGGTTTTCATGTCTGTACCTCCCATCTCACATAGGCATTTTGGGAATCTAGGTGCATGCAATCTAGAGCATTAGGGATGTACACAGGATCCAGGGAGCAAACTCAGATTGTCAAGCCTATTTGGCTACTGTTTTTTACCCACTTACTTATATCCCTGAGTTTTGAACATGGTCTTACTATATAGCTTGGCCCTGAATTTGTAATTCTCCACTCTTAGGTACCCCAAGTGTGGATAGTTCAAATTTGATAGCAAAACCAACTCTTTTTGCATTTTTCAAGTTATTTTTTCATTTCTTTATAGATGATCTATTTTTATATATTTTGATATATTCATCATGAATTGGATGGCACCACACTTTGCCCAGCCTCTTAAATCAGAAATACAAGTTTCTTTCACTCTGATAATGGCATTACAGAAAACTATCTTTCACATGCAATTCTACACATAATTGGATGCCTGGTTGTTAAGTCTTGGTGTGCTTCTGTGTTTTCAAAAATCACAATATTTTTCTTTTCTCAGATATATGTGACTATTCAAAAATCCCAACATATTGGGCTCCTACAAAACAGTTATTTCTTGAAGATAATCCTTGCTAAGAACAGAATATACTAAGCATATCTGTCTAAGTAACCACAATCCTACTCACCCCCCTTTCTGCCAAAACTGAAGAACTCTTTACCAAGAGCACTTGAAGGTGCGTGTAGAAGAAGCACTCACAGAGTAAGGAAATCCTCAAGGAACATCTTTCCATGCTTATCCACCTGCTCACTAACATGAGCCTGTATCCCAGACTGCTATTCTGAGAAGAGTGAGCCGCTCTGTATGTTACCAGTTTCCTTAGCAGTAAGACAACAGACTAATCTGCAATACCGTTCCCTGATGGACTTCAAGAGAGTTGTTCAAGTATAGTGTGTTCAACTTTCTTGTCTTGTGACTGATGAGAATAATGACTCTCAAGTCTGACATCCAGGCTCTGGGGGTCCCTATGTTTGTTTTCCATTCAAGAATGCTTCTCGGTTTTTCTTCTATCTCCATCATACAGCCCTTTGGGATTCTTGATGCCTTTCTTAGCTTCTTTTGTTGCTGAATCTTTAACTGTGTGACTTGCCACTTTATCTCTCATTCTATTGGCACATACCATTCAAATTTTCTTTCCCAGAAAGGAGAAGGATAGAGCATATTTGGCTCATTAACATATCTTAATTCATTTATATCACAAATTACACAGAAAACATTGCAGTCGGAATAGCATTCCACAACTAGGTTTCATTTTTGCCCCCATTTAGAACTTTGTCTTGCTCTCTTTCTTTCGTACAATGCACACTGTAGTCAATTTTACTTGCCTTGCATCCTCTCTCCTTCCCACAAGGACAGAGGCTTTATCTCTTATTTATCATTGATTCCTCAGTATCTCGCAGAGTGTCAGTCACACAAAATGTATGTGATGAATATTTATAATGAGTTACAAGAGAATGCCATATGGGGTTACATAAAACATGAAATGAGGCTCTATTTCTATATTCTTAACCTGCTTGCTGAACTTACACGCTTATGCTCCTACTGTAAACTGTAAGCTATTAGGCTCAGCAGAATTTGTAAACAGCCAGCCTGCAGGCTTAATGTTACGCACAATATTGCCTTTCTTTTTCCTTTTTGGCATCCTTCGTACATGGGAGAAAATGTTGCCAACATTTAAGGAGCATAAAACCCAAATCCGAATTTCCACTTCATCTTAAAAGCCCTTAAACCTAAAAACTCAAACCCCAATAGTGCTTTGTGGTCAATCGGATACAGGTGAGTGTGGAGGGATACGTTAGTGATATTGTCCAACTTGATGGGCAAGATTTTAGCACCTTCAGTCTCTACTGCATTTTCTAAAAAATGGATATAACGTATAGAATTACTGTGACCAAAAAGTTAAATAATTGGCAGTGTGTACTAAGACATTAATTACCCAGTTTACCTGTAAGATCTGGCACAGGTCAATCATTCCACCAATAAATAAATTACTAATTTGCTGTTGCTGAAATCAGCCAAGGGCTTCTATAATTAAGTTTGGATGTGTTTGTAACTCACTCTAACGAGTGGATTGCTTTCAAATTACCATAATGAATTTGGTGGTTTAACCAAGGACTGCTATGAGATACTGAATGGTTCACTGACAGATGTTGTCTCTCTGCTACTCATGAGGTTCCATCCAATAGGGTTCAGATATAAAGGACACATTTTTTTTCCTCATTAGCAAAGCATCTCTGATGGCTTCTATACCTGCAATACTCTTCTCCACAAAAGATCAGAAGATCCTTCCATGGATCTTCAGAGCCCTGAACTTTATTTACTTGGGTGGTCATCAGTATAGATATGATCAAGTCCTCACAGAAAGTATGTTCTCTCTTTCAATTTCCATCTAGTCAAGAGATTACATTAATCCTGGAATTTAACGTACACAGTCAGATATTTTTTCCAGTCCCTTTTCTTTCCTACATATGCAGATTGTTATACAAATACCACTGCAACCATTCTTTCAGGGTCAAAAGGTCATGTTATAATTGTATGTCTCCTCTTTGTTTCTCTGCTAATTATCCCTCTGTTAAGCTATTGAACTGGCTACATTATTTTTAAGCCAAATAACCTTTTATATTCATCACTTCGACTATCCAATTGAATGTTAGTTGTACTGTGAATGAGTTTTGATGTATAAGGAGGATAAAATGGGCAAAAGAAGAAAATAAATACCTAAAATACAAAGGAATTTGGAACTATCATGACACAGAGACAGTAGATTCCTATACTTAGTAAGACTGGAATTGATAGAGCAAGAGAAAAGACAGAATCCTCGAGAGACATTGGAAAAAAGTCATTGTCTTCTTGCACAGGAGTTGGCAGGTAGTGAATGCATGTTTCACACAAAAGCCTGCTCATAAGGCCTCTAAACCGTGCCTTAGCCAAGCTTTATCGCCGCAGATTGGTGTTACTCTCTGTTCTGCTTCTTATCCAAGCAACTAGGCATATAAACTCTGGAAAGCACTGAACTGTCATTTCAGGAGATTACTAGGTCCTGGTTTATTTTACATAAGAGGGTAGTTCACATCTTTTCAGTTGTGTGTTTTGCTTTGCTTTCTTGATGTTTCTCATCTAATCTATATTTTACCTTGTTTCTCAAATATATCTTAAAAGTTTATCTAAATTCACTAATTTAAAGCTTGAGCTTTGTCACATTGGTACCAAGTATTCAGAGAACAGGGCTTGGTAAAAACCAGCCAAATATAAACCATAACACTAAATTCAGAGTGGTCCAGGATTAAAAAATTTCTAAGGCTTTTATGGTACTTTGATTATGAGGGTTATCCAAGTATAGATAATTCAGCAAGATTAATAAACAAAAAGGATATACGGGTGGAGATATAATGAATTAAATATTTTTAGTGAACCTCTGAATACATGGGCGTTGGGACATTTGGAGCCATAGAATCACCTGCTGGTTAGAAATTCATGTCATCACCCATCACAAGAGATTTAAAAGACCTTTGCTAAGTCAAACACAAATGACAAAGCAAACCTCTCATTCTTTGACATTTCTATTTAGAGTGTCTTTGATCACCAACATATTTTGATTAAATCAATAGGATAGTATCACCCTGACATGGGGACATCCACTGGGGACATAAGTACTGACACTTTAATGTGGATTCACCGATGGTTGCATCATTGAAATATGGAAAGAATGAGGTCAAGAGAAACAAGGGGTTTGATAATTCAGACTTAGAGGAAGCAGAATACAGACATGCTGTGAATGAGTAAGTTTGATGCAGTTGCTTAAAATACGGTCTTAGCTCCATCTTCTCTCAATAGGAGTTAGAGAATTTAGGGCATTCATACGACCTTAGGGACTTGGAGTAGATAAATTCTGTAGCTGGGTTATTTCTTTGAGGACTCTGTTAGCAGGCAGAGGATACTTAACTTGGACTTTTGAGGTAACCTAATATAGAGAACATAGGAAGAGAAACTCCAGATAGGTTTAGAATTAGGAGCTTGGTGGTTTTGTTACCAAAGTCACTAGGGTCAGAGCAATCATGCAGGCATATCTAATAAGCTAGATTGGGCCACACATCTTCAGTTGGCTAACGAAAAGGAAAAATCATTTGAAAAGCAAAAACTGGTAGATGTGCGTGGTCACAATTAGTGGAGGAACAAGGAGGTTCTGGGTTCCCTCAAGTCCACTGTTGGCATTCCGAACGGAGGTTTGGCCTCCATTAGAAAGTGGCAAACATCAGCAAGTGATCCAGGTTAAGGTGTGGTCTTAGTTTTCTTCCGTTATAGTATCTCTCACACATTGTCTGACAAGTCAAAGCTTTGTGAAATTATTTTAGGAGACAACTTACTCCCCCATTTGTCACCAACGGTTAGCATTGGCTTCTTCTGGCATGAGAAGTTAAAGGGAAGTTCCAATTTCTTGGAGTTCAGTCTCACACTGCTGATAGCAGAAAGGAGGAGGGGCAAGTGTCTCTTTGAAATGTCTCAATTTATCTCAGGGTTACCGTTTACGTTATTTTACGATGTAGCTTTGAATTGATTACCACGACTCATCTGAGAGTTGTCTCCAATCTTTGTTTCAGCTCTCCATCACGCTGGCAAAAGAAGATACACTGCCTTGGCAAGAGCTGAATTGAAATCATGCAGGAAGAGAGGCATGGCTTCCCTGGAGCTCCAATTGCATTTGCTTTGACCAAAACATCCCTCTATCTCTTTGAATGCTTAATGTGGAATGGCTGCTAGGCTGAGCTAGGTTTACCGATTAAACAAAGTGAGCAATCAATAAAGGCAACAGGTTTTATTCATACTGTGTGTGCTGAGTTCTGTTCCTTCGACACAGAGAGAAGAGAAGCTGCTAACACAACCCCTAAGGATACAGAACATTAACATCCTGGTATCCTAAAGATTATATGTGCCTCAAGGGTCCTCATGACTTAAAGGTTATGCATCCACTGTTGACTTCATCTTTAGCTATCCCTTATTCCAAAGATTAATTATGAGCTCTTACTGATCAGTTGATGCAGGTCTTCTCTTTGAATGGGAATATAGCATACTGATCACTGCTTTGGATCTTATGCAAAATCAGATTTGATAAGACCTACTTGTGTCTGTAGGAATGTAAAACAGATTTGAATCAGATCTTACATCCTATGTGACAACTCAGTACCTTTCCAAAAGCCTTGCATTCAGGCAACTGGAAAAAGTCTTGTAAGTTATAAATTGTGGTTTGTTTGGCCATTCATTACTCTTTTGTATATGCCTAATTCCTTTTGAGGAGGGATCTTCAGGGAAGCTAACTAGAAGTTAGTTTTGCTCAATTATAGGTGAATACTCTCAAGCCTCCAGGATTAGCACAGACTGCTTATGTTTTCCATGGTTTTACTGTCTATGAGTCTAGATTCTGCTTTATCTACTGTTCAGCATAGCGATTTTCAAAAATTCTTCAGAAATTCTCTCATCTTGTGAAGACAATAAGCATATCATATCCAAAGTTATAAAGACAGGGCACACAAAGCTTCATATGGGAAACTGGAGAAGAGATTGCTTGAAGTCCCACAATCTAAAGCAAATAAACAAAGCAAAATAATCCAGCAACAGATGCCAAGGCAACTACACAGTCAGAGGAAGAGCCAACTTACAAAGTAGGTTTACAGTTATTCGTTCTGAATGCAGTGTTTTCTGCAGGGCTGATAAAGGAACACATTTTGTAACTAGGCAGCCTGAGCTAAAAGTCTTGAAAGAGGTGTTGGGCAGTTAGTTAAAGCACCCTGAGCCCACTTCCTTCATGCGAAGAAAGCATTAAACAGAAACCAGTTTTCTGGTTTTATGCTGATACCAAGTTCTTACATACATTGTGGCAGTATGTGGTTAAATGATTTGGTAGATTCTTCTTTGTATTCTCCCATCCCCCATTGATTACACATAACATGCCTCTAGTTCTCTGTCTTCAGTTCACAGGACTAAGCATATTCTAGTTTGAGAATCATGAATACACCGATAGCAACCATTTGTGCATGGTGCATTTGTCTTCCAGGTCCTCACTCCTTATTCCCAGACACGGCGATTTATTCTACACTTGCTTCAACGAATAGAGTAGAAAGGTACTTACTCAAGTTGTCTACCTCTAAGCAAATGGGCTTTTTTTGCTTTTGGTTTTAGTAAGCCTCCTTCCTCTGGGCTGTTAATTTTTTCCTTTCCTTAAAAAAGTAAAAATAAATATAAACTCTCCCAATTTGCCCATGCCTTCTAGGCATTTCTGCTGTCCAGGACACAGTGATAGATTTCAACACAGCAGCAACAGCTGGAGAATTTTGCATTTTCCTCTGGGAGATCCCAGTGGTTGGTGATGCTGAAAATAAAGACATTTTAGGCATCTCCCTAAAGTGCTTCTCTACCATCCTTATGGCTGGTTTCTTTGCCCACACCGCTTGAGCAGAGGCCTGTTAATTCAATGTTTGCAAAACAGCTGGGGAAATGCTTAGGTATAAAGGACTGCAGAAGCAGCTTTGATTGTTATTAATGAAACCACCTCACCATTTGGCACAGTGTCTGGTGTCTTTGGAGTGCTGTACACAGTAATGTCTGCCTGAGGTATGCTTTGTCCCCTGGCAATTCAGTGCCAATTAAAATAATAAGAAAGCAGCATGAGCGGTAGAAAGTGGAGAAAGGGTAACTTTTCTTCCTGGTCAGAAAAGGAGGAGGCTGGCTATGACAGAGAAGTTGAGAACTCGGACGTAAACATTTTCCTTTCTCACAGTACCATTTTTATCCATTTTTATTTTTTATTTTTGTTCTTGCTTCAATGGGGGAAGGGGTAGGCTTTGCCACAAGATTGCAATTACAGCCAATTGAGTTGTTCCTATTTTCACATACTACAGACTATACCTTTTTAAAAAGTTTAACTTCCCTTTTACTGTTCTGGCAAAATCCTGGTATTTAATCCATTTAGTAAAATGGGGGAGGGTGCATTATCTTTATCTTATGGGAGAGAATAAAAAAATATCAAATTAACTCTAGATAAGTAAAAACTACAAACTGCATCAGTATTCCATGTCATGCTGAGAACAATGGGAATAAATTTTACTAGTTAAACAGGACATCAATAGGGATGCTGAGGCAGACAAACATAGGAGTAGCTTAGCTATCTGAGAATCTGTTTGGTTTGGATAACAAACACATCTTCATCATCAACAATGCACCTATCTATCTGTTGAGAATCTGGGGCCAACATGTGCATGGAGGTACATATATACTCTTCTTCAGAAAGTGGAAATGTTACTCCCCTTAACCAACTCATGATAACAATTCATTCCTATTCAAATGTGTTCCTGGAAATCTCGAATTGGGAAAGAAGGACTTTCTGTGGTAATAACTGTATCCTCTGATTGAACTTTCATGATTAATCCCCTATTCAACTTGCTATGCCTATGAATAATTGGTTGTGAATATAATTAAAATCAGATGTCTCATGGGTGATGAAGAAAAGCATACATAATCCAAATCAGTTAGTCAAAACAGAGAAATGTTCATGTTACAAGCCTAGCTACTATCTCCTCCTTAGACATCACAAAAGAATGCTCCAAACAAGCCCTCAAGTGCTCTTTCCCTTTCTGGTCTCTCTGTTCAAAACTTGTGCATTCCCTTTCCTTTTAATACAACTTCTCTCTGATTTACCTCTTGATATGAATCTTTTCCAGTTCTTTGAACAAGGATCAAGAATCTGGCCATCGTTGGTTTAGACAGCAGGGATCTGTTTCCAATGATATATACACTTAATTGTGCTCTTTTTAAACTCTTAGTGCAGGGAAATAACCCACAAAACATTTAGCATCTTAAAATAGCTATCAATAGTAAATGACATTGTTTTCATGAGGCTTCAACCATCTGGTTAAATTGTCCCAGATTATAAAAAATTCAGGAAAGTTCATGAAAAATAAATCAGGCATTCCTCAAAGTATTTGTCTAGTGGACATGTGTTTTAGAACTCCTATCAAAACTCAAGAATGTTAATATGGATCATAGTCTGGAGTTAAAATGAAAACATTGGCTTTTGTATCACCTCATATTAACTACTTATAGACTTCCTATACATATACACAGACATACACAATATAAGCTGCTGAACTGAGAACCTATTCATAATTTGCTCAAGTATAAAGTTGGTGGTCTATCATCTATCTATCTATCTATCTATCTATCTATCTATCTATCTATCATCTATCACTCTTTATCAACTATCATCTATCTATCTATCTATCTATCTATCTATCTATCATCTATCATCTATCTCTCTCTCTACCCATCATCTCTCTACTTAACTATCTCTGTCATCTATCTGCCCACCTATATACCTGTAATTATATACAATGCAGATACAGCTATGAGCTATGATTGCTGAATTTTTGGCATCCACACTCATGAAAATGATTTTTTAAATACAAGCTGAATATACAAGCTCAAAGAAGGAAATGAGGAAATAGACTATAAAAGGATTATAAAGCCTTGGGGGTCAATAAAGTCTTTGTGTAAGAAATCAGGTGAAACACACTATTACAAAAAGGCAAATGAAGGCTCAGCACATCACAATGAGACACAAAGCATGTGCCCATTCACCACCTGCATCTTGCTCTTAGGTCGTGTCTCCATAGTTTCCCAGTCTTTGTCAGATGAACTAAGTGCTTAACTGTTGGTATTCTAGAAATTCATAGTTTGGGTCATTATGTCAGAGGAACTGCGGGGTAAGAGTAAACTGCAGTACACATGTCCTATGCCATGTTCACTATAAGTAGAATTCAGTTGTTTCATAATAGAACAACCACATGACTGCCTCTCCCTACTGTGTTTGTTTGAATTTATTTAGCTTGACCTGACATATTATTTATGCATTTGTTGCCTGCCTCCTTACAGTGAATTTAATATCTTGAGAAGAGGACTTTTGTTCATCTTTACTATATCTTCAGTTTCTAAAACAAGAATTGGAAACGTTTGTCTTTTCAGGTCTAGGTTACCTCACTCAATATAATATTTTCTAGATCCATCCATTCTCCTGCAAATTTCAAGACAATTTCCTTATTCATTTTTCAGTTGAGGGGCATCTAGGTTGTTTTTAGGTATGGCAAAAAATGTTGTTATGAACATAGTTGAGCATATGTACTTGTGGTATGACTGAGCATCCTTTAGGTATATATCCAAAAGTAGTATTGCTGGGTCTTGAGGTAGATTATTTCCTAATTTTCTGATGAGTGACTTTTAGATATAAAGCAAAGATAAACAAGCCTACAATTCACAATTCCAAAGAACCTAAACAACAAAGAGAGAGACATACATGGATGCAATCTACATGGCAAGTAGGAAAAGACAAGATCTCCTGAGTAAATTGGGAGTATGGGGACCACAAAAGAGGGCAGAAAGAAAGCAGGGAGGAAGAGAAGGATCTGGAGAAAAATATATAACTCAATAAAAACAATTTTAAAAAAGAATTGAACTAATTGTTGTTAATATAAAGTCATAATTAGAACTAACAAGGCCTTTCATATGGATTATAGTAGCTCAGGGAGAACTGAATCAATAAGATAGAGAGGTTTTTGTACCCAAGGGAAAATATTTACTTTCAACACAGTGTCTGCTAATTCTTGTTTATACTCCAGAAAGATACTTATACACTGTAAGGAGATCAATACATGGAATCGAGGAAGCAATGTGAGTGCTATTAGAGACATTGTTCTTAATTTCCTAACTTTTATGTCAAAAATTACTTAACCATTTTAGAGTTGTTTCTCATAATAATAATAATAAATACCATTTATTCTAAATATTCTAAATAATATTTATTATTATTAAAATTCTAAACGGCATAAATGAAAGAAAACTGAACCATACATATCTGCACTTGGTATAATAAAGCAAAAGAATTTATTCTCTTTCTCTCATGGCTCGATACACTCTCTGCGATGCTGATTTTAAGGACCTGCTGACTCTCCCCTTGCCTTTCAAACCGTCTTGCACTAACCCTACTCAGGGCCATGCCACTTATCAATACAAAGACAATGTAATAATTTTAAGGTGCCCAGATTAGAGTTTCTGTCTGTAGCAGTTGGTAGGCTGAGACTGCTTACTTCTGACATGAATGAAAGTTAGTTTGACTCAGGCCCAAATATCAATTATTTTCTATTCCTATGAAGTGATTAAAAATTTTAAATAGTATCTAGATTGCTGGTAAAAAGACTATGTAATGAAAGACCAGTTGGGGTGGATATTATCAATGGTAATAGTTCTCATTGGTCAAGGTTTTATTTTTCTAATAGTTGCAGAAAATTTGTTAATCATAAATTTCTCTACAATGTACATAAACAGCAGTCAAGACAAATTCAGATTATTGACCTCTCTATCGTCTATATGTCTGTCTTACTTCCTTTCTGTCTGTATGTTTGTCTGTCTTCCATCTCTGTCTAGCTACCTGCTCCCACAGAAAAGGTTAGCAAAATAATATCACATATTTCACAATTCCTATTATTCCTGGATCAACACTTTCCATATTTAATGGAACAAGTATTAGTGTCATGCATTTTGTAGAAATTTATTGAGTATATGAAGGGATTACAAAAATATCTGAGCCAACAGCATTTTTCCCTAAACAAGGTTTAGAATATTTCCTAGGGACATATATTAAATAAGAATGTTTTCAATGTTTTGTTTGTTGAGCCAATAAACACATTTTCTCCAATTTTAATGAGATGCAAAACAAAGAATGATTGTTGACAAGTTTTACCATGATAGATCATATCCCTTATATATCCTATATATTTATATTTCAATATAGACATCTGCTTTTACTCTCTCATGTCTGAAATCCTGACACATAAGACCTCACGCTATTCATTCCCTTGTGATGTTTCAAAATAGACAAGTATAGCTCTTTGTGTGTGTTTGATTAAAAAAAAAGTACAAATAAAATATTTAGGGCATGGGTCCACTGAATTCATAATAAATGAAAAGATAAATTATATATAATGGAACTTTTTTCTCTCTAACAGTGGCTTGAAGTGTTAGACACATCTTGATGTGTTTCCTGATTTTGAAAAAAGGACTATAACTTACACATGATGAACATTGACTTAGTATCAATTTAAGGTAGATATCTCTTTAGTTAGAGTACATGAGATCTAGTATTACCTTATTTTGGGAAAGACTCTAATTTCCACGATATAGACTTTTCAACTCTAAAGGACTATAAAAGCAGCACCTACACATTAGTTAAGGACAGTACATCAATTAGTTAATATAAAACAGCTAAATCATTTTTATTCACACATGTCTCTTTGTGAGTACTGTGGAAATGTCACTGAACTTTTACCTAATGAGAACTCAGTGGTAATTTCTGCTTTTCAGGCTTGTCATTGTATAAATGACAAAACTTGCTAACATCTCGGTTTATAATTTTTAAAGTTGATGTTACCCACCAACGAGGCCAAGCACTCAGGTTAAAGTGAATAATGAATGTTAATTAGCATATCTGTCAGCCCACTTTAGTTCACAACTCATGTGAAGAATGAAATCAAATGTGTGTGGAATTACAAATAAGCGCATAGAAAAAAGTGGCAAAAAAAAAAAAGCAAACAAACCTTCACTTTGGAGGTATCGCAGACAGATAGAGAAACAAGGAATAAATTTTAAAACTACCATATTTCCAAGCCAAAAAAAAAAAAAGAGCAAAGAACTCAGAACCTTAACTTTCAGAAGAGAATAATTAAAAGATACATATCCTATGCATTATTGGTTAGACCTTTCATTAGTGTCGCCTACAAGACCTCTAATTGCTGTAACCTTTACAGACACTCGGCACGCAATGTGTGCTCAGAGCTTTACAGATACCCATACCCTGGGCCTTAGTAATCTAGTGAAATAAAATAAACATACAACAAACCTAACAACAACAGAGACCTAAACAATTGTTGTGTATCAAGTTTTTATGCATATTAAATTTTAATGACATTAAGTGGAGAGATAAAATAGCTTCACAATGATATTTGATGGGGACTTCTTTTTAAAACAGACATTTAATAGCAGAAATAATTATGTGGCTCTAGAGTTACGACTATATAGTCTTTTATTTCTAAGTTGGACATCATGATGAAGTTTAAAAAATTATTTTTTATTAATTACTTCATTTTGGGAGACTGAGGACCCCAGTTTGTCCTGGGAGGTTAGGTCTCTGGACTATATTGAAGATCTACTCTGAGCTTTTTCCCTAATAAAACTTGGGCAGTCTTGTGTGCAGTGTTGAGGTGCTGTTTGGATACATGAACTGGAGTTTCTGAAATGGTTTTGGCCATCTCTCAGCAAGATTGGGGTGATAATAGCTAGCATGACACAAAAGATGTTGTATTTTATTAACTGTCATCTTCACCTATGGC
This sequence comes from Microtus obscurus, assembly GCA_963919715.1. Classification (NCBI taxonomy): domain Eukaryota; kingdom Metazoa; phylum Chordata; class Mammalia; order Rodentia; family Cricetidae; genus Microtus; species Microtus obscurus. The sequence continues at coordinate 26,818,829 of CAWTZC010002521.1, forward strand.
AAGAAACACAGCTCCCACTTTAGGACATGTGGATTCTTATAATCTGTACTATTTAACATAGGCACACCTGCTAAAAGTTGAAGATGAGAAAAATACGTATTTTAACACTTTAAACTTTGAAACTGCAGATTATTTCTATTCTTGATATGAATTATTTTCATCAACCAGTTTTAATTTTATGATTATTTTAACAAAATCGAGAAATAAGACTCACTATGTTCTGCAGCTATCAATATGATTATTCCCATTATCTAAAGTACACTGTACTCTACTTGTGGGTAGTCCTTAGTGTTTATACATAAATCATGAGGACTTAATAAATCACCATTTACTTATTGCCAAGTCTGATCAATAATTGATTAGCAAAAATAGATAGGCAAAAGAAAACTGTGCATTGGAGTTGTCCTTCTTCATCCACCATATGTAACCCTCACGTTATCCACAACATGTCGCATAATATGCAATATGGCCGTCATTATCCGCAATAGTAAGCCTGCCTCTTTTCTACAAACACTGACCACTTGGCTTCCCATTGTGGGATGAACAGTACACTCAAACAGACATGACTTTTGTGTTTTTAGTTTTGACCTTAAATAAATAAAGACTGCTTCTTTCACAGCAAAGCTTAGAGAAGTGTCTTTTTTTATAAAGCATAATTCTTTATTGATTCTTGGGAATTTCACATCATGTACCTCAGTCCTGCTCACCTCCCAGTCCCGCCAGATCCACACCTTACACCATGCAGCATCACTATCAAAAGAAACCCCCCACAATAAATCAATTTAAAAACAGAGCAAAACAAGAAGCCCGAGACCTCTTCATTCATCCTACTGGGTTCTGTGGTGTGACACACAGTATAACCTTTGGTTCAATCAACGCCACCAAAAAAAGTGTTCATGGCAGAGAGTCATTGGTCTGGTTTAAGGTCTCTGGAACACCGTCATCCCCGGACCCTCACTGAAACTCCTCTGGCATTCCATGCTGTTACCCCGAGTCATGGTGATCTTACAGTTATAATTCCACAGGACCAATCCATCACACACTCCAGCAGGTCATAGATGGGGTAGATATAAGGGTGGGCCAACCTAAGGCCTGGGATGTGGATTCGGGCAGTAGCTAAGCTGGTGGATCTGGGCCCCTGGGACCATTCACCTCAGGCAAGGGGCAGAGCCAGCTCTCCCAGACCATGGTGAGGGGTGGGTATATCTCTCCAGAGTGTAAGTGTTGGAGGAAGTTCTCCAATGGGGATGGAGCCAGATTTCCTGCTGTAGTCTCCAGCATGGAACAAGGTCGGCTATGCCATATCCAGCAAGGATCGGGTCAGCTCAGCCCTGACCTCAGATTTCTAGTACCTATGACCCCTGTGGCAACACAGGTCATTGACATCATCACAGACCCCAGCTATAGTAAGAACACAAATCCAGATATGCCGACTTTATCCAAGATAAACTAGAAAGTTGGTGCTATCAACATTCATATTCTACTTAACATATTGGAAGATTATGTTTTTTCTTACTGTTCCACATGAGAGTAAAGACAAAACAGACAATCCCAAAACAATTACACTGTGCAGAATGGTGCTGTTTTATAGTATCAAGGTCCTCTGCCTGCCAAGGTGACCAACTACCTTGTCAAGGGGAGACAGGGGAAACTATATTTCTTGCTTTTTTTCCTTCCTGAAAACATAAAACTAATTAAAAAAATAAAAGCTTATAAAAATGAAAATACCAAGAACAGTTGGTTTATATAATTAAATAACGTGTAGAGCAACCCTTGGCGGCAGTGTTGAGAGCCATGGTGGGTGGCAAGGCCACTGCGTCTGTGGAGGAGCTGGTTTCCAGGGTGCACAGGCAACTGCTTGGCCTAGCAGTTCTGCTGGTATTCAGAGAGCAATGCAAAGCTCCCTGAAGTTCATCCTGCTTCTCCTGCCTGAGTACCAAGAACCGCCCAACAGTGCCAGTTGCCTGGACCAGCTGCTGTCCCTACCCAGGGTCTGGGCCAACCACGCCTTCCTGGGTTGCAGTTATAATAAAGGCCTTTTATACAAGGTAATGAAATTTCTGATGGAACTGAAGTGGAAGATCTGCCACAATTTGCAACCAGAAATGAATTAATAAAAAGACATGAAAGTTAAGGCAGATTTACCATATTTCCACCCCCTGGGAGAGGCTTACAAAGGAGGCTTGGGCAGAAGGAAGAGAACCATGGCAGCGCTTTGGCGTCCTAACATTTGCAACGCAGAAACAGTTGGAATGGAAAGGGATGTGTCCACAAGGGTTTCAAAGAAATCTTCATTCCTCCAGAACCTGTTACTGTAACAGTATATCTGCTATAAAAGTACATGTGCTACCAAGATTTATGTTTTTTATAAATGACAAACTCTGAATTTCATCCACCTTGTCCAAACCAAACTTCGTTTGAAAACCTTTTTATGTTTATATAATATGACAGCTGATAAATTTTATAATTTTATATTTTTAGCAGAGAGTCTTTGAGTGTAACTCTTGTTTTTGCCCCATGCCCACCCATCTTTGTCCTTCTGAGGCAAACCAGGTTCTCTATGTCCTCATTTCTAACTGAACCCAGTCTACACTTGTACCTCACTGCCCATTGCCACTGAAGGACCATGGGCTAACCGACTGCTTCACTGCAGAAACTCACTGCTGGACTCTCAGATCTTTGTGCAAGGAATGAGAATCATGTTAAAGGCCGTAAGTAGGTGAACTAACTCATATGAAATAGGTAGCTTACAAGAAAGCATGTGATCTCATTTTAAAATTCACCGCAGGACAGATATGTAGCTGAGTGATAAGAGAGTTGCTTAGCATGATTGAGGTCCTGGGCTTGGTCTCCAGTATTACAGAGAGAGAAATAACAGCCGTGGGCCTCGTCAGAGGAACAAAAAGTTGCAATTGAAGCTCCAGGTATTGACCCAACCAAAGGGAATCCTGTGATGGGCCAGTCTCATTTAGGCAAGGGCACTGGACTACAGACCCTAGAATGTTTTTCCTTCTGCTGTGTTTTTACTTGTTCGCTGCGGCTCCCTTTCTCTGGTATCTAGCATGGTATGAGTGTACATGGGGAGAACTCTACTGCCTATGATATAATATGATTATCATTTGGAAACATTCTACTCTACTGGGCGTTTTTCTGTGTGGATTGCCAAAAAATGACCCCACCCAAGTTGTATTGCCCAATTTCATAAAAAATAATAACACATAGAATTTTGATAAATAAAAATAAACACAAGGATATGTTTCACAGCCAGAGTCTGTGAGTCTCACCTACGAAGCTGCATGGATTGTAGCTCAAGTTAATGACTAACAATTGAGTTCCAATAGCCCAGCTGGTTTAAATTCTTTTAATCTTAATGCCAGGAGATGTGTTCACAGGTCTCAGAGTGCATCACAGCTGAAACAAAGCTGTGAAAACAATAAAGTTAGACAAAGATGCTCATGTTAAATTACTTTGAGGTGAAAAACCAAGGAAGACAATCTAAAGTTTTAGAAAGGCACATAGGTGAATTCGGAACTCTTTAAGTTCAGGGAACAAGAACAAAGCAGCCCAATTATTACTGGCTTATGCATTCTCCTTGCTAAGTTCGGCTGATGACCAAAGGTAATGATTATCTATTTCTGTCCTCAATCTCCTAATATAAAAAACTATTAATGAATGGCCTAAAATTTTAAAGTAGAGCTGACTGATTCTTCTTCATATGTAAAAGTTTAGGTTTGCTATTTCTTTAAGATTCCTTATAAGATTACCTTTCAAGATAAGTAACAAAGAAATTGGCATTCTCTGTAACTGCAAAATGCAACCTGCCAGTAAAAGACCTGACAAGAACACCTTGCTTGCCACATGGTTAATCTATAACAGGTTGCTTGGGCAATGGGAAGGTGGTGGCCATTAGAAGATTGAATTCTGTACTCACAGAGATTTAGTATTGTTTGGGCCTCAAATCCAGCCTCACCTGCTTCCATTCAAATAATTTATGCAAATGTCTGAGGTTTGAAAAGAAAATGGAAAGCTGTGATTTGCTTTGCACTTCCATAGATTGGTGATTTGATTTTCTGTATACAGACCCCAATAACACAACTTCTCTGTTGAATGGAAATCAAAATACTGATGTTTTGGGCACTTGCCATTTGGGTTAATGTAAATAGGTATAGGAAATACTTATTTATCTATGTACATACACATATAATTTGATACAGTCTAGCGTGACATATTCTTATGCAAAGCTTATTTTTGTTTCACAAAAGCTGACTTAATTATTACAGCCTGCAAAGTCTGCCTTTTATTGAGATTAACAAGGTAGAATGCTGTAGCCACACACTGAATCCCTGGCTGGCTTGGATCTAACGAGAACCAGTTGCTTCATTCAATTTCTTTCTTCCTCCAAAATGCAATTAACAGACTGTGATTAGTTGAACAAATTCCAAATCATATTCAAATGAAAGCAATTTACCCAGAGTCTGGGTCCAACAGGTGATCGTTTTCAAAGCTCCTGGAAGAATTGGATGGGCTCATCTAATTGTTCTCAGGAAGAAATAGATTTAAATGCTTGGTTCCAGTAGGCCCCACCACGCACAGCACATATGGTGGCTCAGTGTTAGCCTTTCAGCCTCACCAGCCCAAAAGGCGGCCTGGATAATTGCATCTTGCTTGCAAAATATTTTAATGGCGGATTAAAATGTTTCAGCTGAGCACAGAATAATTGCTGAAACTTCTTAGCTTCTAGGCAAAGAAAGTTGTAAGTTGCACGCTGGGTGGTCGGTATCTGTTTGAAGGGGAGCTGTAAATCAGGCAGGGTGGGGGGAGAGTAGCAAAGAACTAACCATAGAGATCGTGTTTAATGAGAACCATGGACTGATATTCCTTTCACTTAACATTTTAATACTTGAGTACACCTGCCTAGAAAACATACTATCAGTTCTGAACACTGAATTCACCCTGCTGTCTCTGCAAAAGTATCTCAAAATCCCATCAGTCATGTGTTCTTTTTCAAGTCCTTTCGTAGCATTACTGAGATTTTTAAAATTCTTTTTTATTTTCCCCAAAACAAACATCTTTCCTTTTTCATTATATAATTCCAAATTTCATTTTATACCATTTCTTATACCAATTCAATGCTATATTTCAATTCTATCTAGGCAATCGCATAGTAGTTAGCATTTATATACATTTTCCTTTTCCTTTTTAGCTATTCTAATGCCAAAAGTACAGTCATATTAAGAGAACAGTGAAAAAAAACTGGCCTAAGATGTAAAGTAACTGAAGACTAGTGTACTAACTTTGGCTGATGTTTTTGTCAACAAATATATACAACAATTGGACTGGGTATAGCCCTTTGAATAGCTTGAACAGAGTGATTTCAGGGGACATTCAAAGTCTGTCAGCCTGAAAAGGAATTGGAAAGAGTGTCTAATTTGACCAATGGCTTCATGAAATCATTTGTAACGTCACTCAAGCTAACTGAAATGTTCGCACCTATAGTACACTGTTATTTGCTCTTGCTAAATAAATCACAACAGTATATGCTGGTACAGATATAGGCAAACATGAACCCTTACAGGTGGCTGCTGAGAATGTAAAGTGGTCTAGCCTGTATGGAAATCAGTGTAGATGGCTCCTAAAACATTAAAAATTGGCATTCTAGATGATTTAAATTCCTAGGTATTTACCCACAAGACATGGAGCCAACATAACATGGAAATAATTATTCTTCAATCTTTATTTCAGTAGTATACAAACTAAATTACTTTTGAAAGCAACCTTGGTATCCCATAACAGAGTGATGGTCACGGGGAATTTTTGTTGTTGTTGTTCTTTTTTTTCAGACAGAGTTTGTGTAGCTCTGGCTGTCCTGGAACTCACTCTGTAGAACAGCATGGTCTTCAACTCAGAAATTTGCCTGCCTCTGCCTCCTGAGTGCTGGGTACTGGGATTAAAGTCGTGTGCCACCACCACTCAGCCAATATATATCTATATCTATATCTATCTATCTATCTATCTATAGATAGATAGATAGATAGATAGATAGATAGATATAGATATAGATATATATAGAGAGAGATAGGTAGATATAGATATAGATAGATAGAATAGATAGATAAAGATATATAAAAGCTTTTCAGTCTAAAAGGATGAAATCATGTTGTTTGAGAGAAAATGGATACAATTGGAAATAATCACAAAAAATGAATAAAGTTAAGCTCAGAAAAACAAATTCCAACTCTTACTAGTTGGTTCCTTGATATATATATATATATATATATATATATATATATATATATATATATATCTCAGAAGTAAAATTATCTAGAATAAAGAGGGTCAGTAGAAAGGAAGAATAGAAGAGTATATGGAGGAATGAGGAGGGTGCATGTTCAACATACAATGTGGACTTGTGCTATCTAAATTTAAAAGGAAATCAACCATTCCCCATCAGAGCCAGTGTCAAGAATTCTGTAATCAAAATCCAACCATGTTCAGATTCTATTGCAATTTTACCAGACATCCCTTACCTGATTATTTATAAAGACATTGTGGATATGCGCCTTTCCCCTGACACACCCCCATCACAAAGCATCTAATGTATGCCTCTCCAGTTATCCAGCTCATCCCGTTCCTTTTCCTCCACTCCTCCTTGTCACTTCTTCTATTTTTATTTCAAGCAGACACATCTGATAAAGGCCCATGGAAATGATGGAAATGGCAGCCATTCATCCATTGTCTTCCAATTCTCATCCCACATCAGTGACACGTACAGAGACGTTTTTGACCGTTTTGCTCTCCCTTTTAAGCTACTCATATTTTACTACGCACAAAGAGATGAGAGACAAAGGCTCATCAGAGACATCATTAGGCTACATTTGTCTGCTTTGTGCTCCCTTTGTCTCCTATTAGGTTTTAAAAAGGTCCCAGTCCTTGCACAGCTAGGTGAAATGTCTTATGTTTGCTCTGTTTCATCTGTTCCTGAAATAACCGTGCTACTTGCTGATTTTGTTTTATTTTATAAAAAAAGTAATGTCTTGCATTTCTACTGATGAGAGTATCTCAAAATAATCTTCTAGGGGCTTGAATTCAAAGGGAAAGTGTTTTAATTAGAATATTAAGTGCGGACCACATTTGTGTTTATCATGTGTGAAACATTCACTTTTCGTACTGATTTACTATCTGTTGGAGAGCATTGTACGCGATGATTATGCCCAATGCCAAACTATCAACGGGAGTATTATGAGATAAACAATGTGTTTACAAAGGCAACTGTGGTGGCGTCTTTTGTTTGGAAAGATGTTGGAATTTCCATTACTATTCTACTCAGGACTCCACCAGTCTTTCTCTCTGCCTATTGGAAAATTGCAATAATTTTCTCAGTGATTGCACCTAGAATTGGCTCTCTTCTCGGTGCCCTCGCCAAATGAGGTGTCGTCACCTAGCTTTTTTTTTTTTGATGACCCTTCCTATTTTATGCATCTATTCATTCATTCAATCAATATGTAGCAATCAGTAAGACAACTTTACATGTGATCTAAGATAAGGGATTCTGACATCCCCCTCACCAACAAACGGTACAATGGCTATGAGTTTCCAGGAGAAAAAGAAAAGTTCATGCTAACAGGAGAAATTAAAACAAACAAAATATAGAAGCAAAACTCATGCATTTCGAAGCTGCAATAATTTAGGTTGAGAAGTATACATGATAACCTATCAAAATGCCCTCATGGAACTGAAATTGAATAGACATTTGCATTTTCTAGTCTCTGATATGTGAAATGTGATGTATTTGTCCTTAACAAAACAAGCAAGAATAACTATAATCCATTTCAAAAGGTCATCTCAAAAATAATGGAAAAAGACAGAGGCAATAGATCACATGGAAAATCAGAGAGGTACTTTGAGTAAGCTGAGGGGACTTCATTTCATCTAACAGTTCTCATATAGAGATCCTCAAAAGAAACACATGCCTGGTGGGCATAAGACAGGTAAGGGTACAGAAACTCTAACAAGAGGTATTTGCAAACTCTCTTTCCCACTTGAAATCAAAGAAGCAACAATAAAAGTGAGAAGCAATGGGGTCTGAGAATTGTAGGTGCTGTAGAAGCTTACTCAATCTAGGATACTGAACTAGAGGTATATCCTGGTTAGGTTGTGATACCAGTTCACCACAAAGAGTGCGCTTGATAGATAGAGCCTCAGTGGAAGAATTAGCCAGATCATATTGCCCTCTGACCATTTCTGGAGGGTCATGGGATTGCTTTGGTTGTCTCTTGATATGAGAGAGCCCAGGCCATAGTGGCTTCTGACACAACTGGGCAGAATCCTGGGTTGAATATGAATGCTGACTGAGCATGAACAGAAACAAGGAGCCAAGAAATAGTTTTGCTTCCTGTTTCCTTCATGAGTTCCTGCCCAGTCTTCCCTCAGTGAAAGACTAGACTTGAAACTATAAGTCAATTAAACCCTTTCTTCCCCAAGTTACTTGTGGTAACGGTATTTATCATAGCAACACAAAACCAACTAGGAGACTTTGCATGTCAAGTTACTTCTCTGCCTAGGAAGTTGTTTTGGTAAATTGCAAATGTATTTAATTAGCACAGCCAAAGAACATATTACATTATGCCCTGTCAATTATCAGAAAATCAAAACAAAACTTTGCTCTCCTGTGAATTTTTCTTTATGGACTATGTGAGATGTCTGACAACTGCTCAAATGTGTATATGCTTTTCTGATGCTACATTTTGAAAGGTAGAATTTTTCATAATTGGTAATGATTACCATCCCTAATTCCATCCATGTTCTTTATGTCTTTATATAAACAAAAAGCTTATGGCATTACATTAATAAATGGTGTTTTAAAATAGGTCTCACGTATGACTTCATTTTCTCAGTTTTCAGATGAAGAAACAGCCAGTCTAACAAAAGAGGTAACAGGATTGACAATGGTATGATGTTTTTTGGACTCAACCATAGATAATGTATAGGGATTTCATTTTAAGCTAAATTTTCGAGTATAGTTCATGTATACTTTAACAAACATAATTTCTTCTACCATATCATTTGGCAGTTTAAAGAAAGATATGGAATTGATGAGGTAATAGGAAATCGATCATTTCACTTCTGAATAAGGCACCTAGGTACTGATTGTTTAAAAAAATAAATTTCCCATTTTGTGGGCCTCCTACAGAATCTGTTTGGTATAAAAGAAAAGATAACACATTGAAAAAAATGGTCTTGATTAGAATCTACTCTGAGATACTAAACAATGAGCTTAGCCTACCGATTACCATCAGTGAAGTGAGAAAATAATACTTTGACCATTATTAGGCAATGAAATTGCGGTCAGGGCCCAAAGATATTCAGCTGGCTGTTCAAGGTGCTGATTAGCACACACAGGGCATGATGGCCTCCAGGTCCCTCAGTATGAATACTACCTGTGGCTCTTCTCACCCATGCCCTTACCTTAGCCTTTTTCAGTTCATGGACTTTCTTCCCCCAGCTTCTCATTCCCAACATAATGCTATTTTGACTATACAATCACTTCTTCCCCTCTCTCTTGCTTATCTTCCTCACTAGGTTCTCCTGCTGGACCTCTCTTGGTCTCCTTTGCCCATACTCTCTCTGTTTTCATTTCTCTCTCCCCTCATCTTTCTCTTATCTCATGGCCTGTTCTGGTCTGGTGGTCATGTTCAGTTCACTCCTTTCTCTCTCTGCTTTGGACTCTTCCAGAAGTTTCTGGTTGTATTCTCCCTCATATCTACAACAGAAGCCTTCCCTTCAACTCTACCTTGGAGTGATCATATCCTCAGTTTATACACTTAAAGTAAACTCCTAGAAACAGAATGCTCAGAAAACTTATTTCCTTGTGTCAGCAATTAACCCTACTCTACAGGTACATGCATGCACCTATGCAAACACTAGGTATTTAACTCAAGCGTTTATGGTGGCATGTGATTTAATAATGCTTTAACATACTTTTCAAAGTCCCCTCCATTTTTGCTCAAAAGACTCTGGAAAGGTAGCCTTGAATATAGTCATTTTTCAAAAAATATAAAATTGAATCATTCCCAAAAAGAACAGTTATTTTTTAGGACCTAGATCTGGAGAAGACAATTTTAATAATATTAAATGGATTGTAGCATTGTGGTACTCATGTTTCTGATTGGACTATTTTCTGTGTATTTACTTAAGGTCTTTGCCAGACCACTGGCTCCAGCTTCTCTTGGAACTACAAGTTTTAGTGTGAGGCTCTTTCTCAGCCTGATCCACAAAAATATCTGTTCTCTATAACCCAGTCTGCCCTTCTGTTTTTGTTGTCTGAGAAAGAGATGGTCCCTGATGAAATCTTAGTCATCACAAATACCTGCTGTCTTAGATGTCTGTTTTTCTGGTCAGCATTTGGAGAACATGAACCTATTTAAGAACAGCCAATCTCTGAGCAATGATTAAAACAAACCAGTTTTTAGCCCTGTGATATCCCATTTAACCAAGCATGTAGCACAATTCTTGCTGCATTGCAAACATTGGAAATTACTCTCCTTCCCAACTGTTTGACAAATAGTTGACATGATCTAGAACCTGGGTAGTCATCGTGATAAACCTCTCAAACTGCCGAACTGAAATGACAGCATCTTAGTCTAACCCACTACCATCTGTTTATTTTCTAATGGTTTCCCCAACACACTGACGAAGTTAGATCAGCTGAAAGAAAGAAAGCCTTTGAATTGTTCTACCACTCCTGCTTAGATGTACATCTGTAACACATGTTTCTTAAATTAGAGAAAGACAAGTACTGATAACACAATACACTGCAGCCAGTCAAGCTAAGACACTGTTCAAGCTCAGTTAGTCAGAAGTGCACATTTTGTTGTTGGAATCCTGAAGAAATATTACCAAGAGAGGTTGCCTCACCTCTCAGAAGTTCTCACTGTAAACAGATCAAGAATAGGATCCACAGATAAGTTTCGCCATTATGGAGCACTATTGCTGTCATTTGGAAGGAGATGTGTGCCAACATGAAGTTTCAGGAAGGAACGCGTGTGTTCCAGAGGTTTACAGAGAGGGGCTAGACAGCTGACATAAGCATGAAGGCTGGGATTATAATTCCCCAATTCTTGTAAAAAGCTGCACATGGCTGAACATGCTTATGACCCCAGTGCTGGCAGGCAGGAACATGCAGACTCATAGAGCTTGCTAGCAAGTTAGTTTAGCTGAAACAGCAAACAGTTTAGTGAGAGACCCTGTCTCAAATAAAGAGAGCAGAGAACAACACAGGAAGACATCTGATGTCCTACTCTGGCTTTCTCATGCACGAAACATGTACAAAGAACCACACATTCATATGTATGCTCAATACACTTGTACACACACAAAAAGTTTGTGATATAAGAGCTAGCATGAACATGTGGGTCTGAGCTCCAAAAAATATGTAAAAAGAGATGAACTTGATACTTTGTGCTTGTAGATTTAGCACTAGAAAGGTAGAGATAAGATAATCCTTAGGGCTCACTGGCTAAGTGGTGTAGCCTAGTTGGTAGATTCCAGGCAAGTAAGAATCCCTGTCTCAAAAAATAATGTGGACTCTGACTGACAAGTGACACACACCCTTGGTTGTATTCTAGCTAGAGTATATATATGCTAGAGTATATATATGCATGTTTACCTGTATACACACATGTACCTGAACCACGTGAATCTTGCATGCAATTCTATGTTTCTAATAAACTATGATTTGTTTTAAAATAATACAATACCATTATAATCTAAAAAATGTACTTCTAAACAATTACTCATCCACAGTCCCAAGCAGCTTTTGCTAATGTCACGTGACTTTTATATGTATAGGCTATGACTTTGCTTTTGAAATGAATCTCGTGCCCGGAACTTAAAAGAACAAAGGAATGGTAAACACACCCATAGCAATGGAATAAGTGAGAGGCAAATTTTCACTGAATCAGAATAAAATAGGTGTACATGACATAATCACGGCTTGCTGCCAAATTAACCATGGCGATGGTAGCATAATTTGACATCCAAATAAAGATATTGAAATGGGGGGAAAGTGATGTTTCAAAAGATTCACCTGTATGATTAAGCAGTGTAAGTGTTGTTTAAATATCAGCCTTACAAATCACTTAGAAAGCATTTAACACATGAAAGGGGGAAAGATTGGAAGAAGAAAATGCTCCAATAAAGGAAAACAAAGCTGATTTTGAACTGAATGAATTCTCAGGGAAAATGGAACAGGCAAGTCCACAGCCATTACCTCTACTTGGAATTCTTTTGTGCATTTATTTTTCTTACAAAGAAAAAAGAAATTAAGAAGGAGAATAAAGCTGCACCATTATCTAGCAAAGCTTTATAATCAGAAATTCTATTGGATACGCACTCTTAGCTTTCCTTTAGTGTGAATTAGAAAGTATGCTAAGAATCCTAGAGGATGAGTAAAGGAGCAACTACCCTACAGAAAGGTACGGGACAGAATGTCTGTTTAAGCTGCTGGAGGCCAGAACTAAGCAAACACCTGGAACTAACCACAGATTTTCTTTCAATTTTTTCTTATTTAAATAAGATTTTTTTTCATTCATTTTGCATACCAGCCAGTTTTCCCTGGTTTTTCCACATTCAGAGGTCCCAATTCAGTCCCATGTAGGTTCCCCAGATATCAGTCCACAGTCCATGAGCGCTCACTAGCTTGAGTCACGAAGAAGGACACTTAAAAGAAATCACACGCTAGCTCAGAATTGTGAATAATAAAGGGTTGTTTATTTAGTGATAGACTCACAAACCAGAACCCTCTGCTGGAATGGGGAACAGTAACTGAATCCTGCAGCCAGAAGAGAGACCAGACGCGAGGTTTATATCAGCATAATAGCATAAAAGACCACAGCCAAGTGGGTGGGTAACTTAGAGGGTAGTGGCAGCAGGAATTCCCACAGCACCATCAGCTGTCTCTGTGGTTTTCTCCATCACTCCCTTGACCTCCTCTTATTCTTCTGACCCCATCCTCCCTCTCTTCAACTGAACTGCAGGATCTCAGCCCAGTGCTTGACTGTGGGTCACTGCATCTGCTTCTATTAGTTACTGGATGTAGGTTAAATGATAATTAGGGTAGTCAATAATTTGAATTTAATCTAATTTAAATACTTTTTCTCAATGGGAACAAAGCCAAAAGAAAGAGGTGGCATACAAATTACAGGTAAATAATAGATCAATAATAGAAAATAAATTTAATATTAATAATAGAATATTGGGTTGGCAGACAATAAACAGAACAATCATCAATATATAGCAAATAGATAACAATAGAAAGATGACAGAAAAATTAATGATATAGATTAATACAGACAAAGAGACAGAAAGACAACAGGTGATAGAAAGATGTATAACAGACAGAACCAGTATTTAATAGAATATGACGGATCAATCTGTGGCTAAAAGATAGGTGAGAGACAGGAAAATGACATAAACATATGGACAGGGAAATAGACAGAAAGGTGGCAGTCAAATGGACAGACTGAAACATGACAGATATGTAGGAAAAGCAAGCAAAAGCAAAAACGTACATGTGCTCATGCAAGAAAAAAATGAGTGTAGTATCCAACAGTGTCTAACCTTGTTGTGGTCTATCTTACTATCATACACGGAGCCATGATTAAAAACGATCTCAAAAAAGTACAGCAAAATAACAGTAATTACAAACCTGCTGCCTAACTTTGGGCTTCTTTTGCTATGATAAATCACAGACTATGAGCAACTCGGAAAGGAAAGTGTTTATTTCACTTTATGCATTCAGACAACAGTATGTTACCTAGCAATGTCTGGACAAGAACTCAAGGCAGGAACTGAAATAGATGCCAGGGAGGAGAGCTGCTTACTGACTTTTCTCTTCATGGCTTGCTTAGTTAGCTTACTTATATGACCAACACCACCTGGCTAGTGACTGTATCACCCAGGGGGATTAGGCTCTCACACATCAATCATTGATCATGACAATAACCCACAGGATTGCCTTTAGGCCAATCTTATGGAAGTATTTTCTCAATTAATATTTTTTACAGATATATTTAACTTATGTCAAGTTGAAAAACAGGAAACCAAGATACCCCATACATCTCTAACTCTAAAACAAAGATGGGTATAACAAACTTCCTGAAGATGAAATCTGTTCAACGAAAGGGTGTGTGGTTCCTTATGTCACAAGCAAGTTTCCCTCAAAACTCTCCTCTCAACCTCCTACTGCCAAACTGCTGATCACACACCACTGTGTCGTCCCCCACCAATAGTGTTCTTCCTCATGTTCACCTGGCCTGTCTATCCTTCCAGTGAAGAGCAATGGTTTATACTGACCCAAATGTCCAGCTATTGAGACGAAATTCCTCCTTTGAGCTCTTCCTCATTAGCGAGTACAAAAACAAAACAAAGCAAAAGAACACCAGCTACAAAACTGGTGATGCTGAAGACATTTTAAGTGACTAGGAATTCGATTATAAAGATTAAGGGGTGAACTCTCAAAAGATGCATCTATGGATCCTTTGTCAGGTAGCATTTCAACACAGCTCAAAGACTATTGTTTATCATATATTTCTCTTCTCTTGAGCATAGGTGGGACCAGTGATAGTCATTGATGACAGCTTCATGACAATTGGACATGCTCTGACAAAAATGAACATTTTGGTTTGGCTTTGTTTCACCCATATAAGAGGAAAGGTCCTTGATTAAAAAATGGAGTTGATTAAAATTAGAATGACCCAGCTTTAATCAGATAAATCCTGTAAAAGACAGACTTTTTTTTGAAGGGGGAAACTTGAGAACACTTTTCTCTTGGTATTTAAAATGAGGTCCCTGAGAGGGACACATGGCCAGAATATAGATTTCAAATGAGCCCAGGCTGATTGCAAGGAGAAAATCAGTTCTTCAATTCCACATACTAAAGGAAAGTCATTCTGTCAACACCTCACAATTTCAGGAGATAGTATTAGTCCAGAAAAGAAACTAACCAGGTCCATACCTGTCCGCAACCTAGAGACCCTTTGGGAAGCAACCCTGCTTCAGGATCTGCAGGACTATAGTGCTAATTCCTGCTGCTTGAAGCTGCTTAACTCATGGTAAAATGTTATTCAACATCGAAAACTAATTAAAATACAGACATCATTCCTGCATCTATCTCATCATTATCGCTTTGTGTTATGGTTACATGCTCTTTGACGCCTTCTTCCTTGTATATAATACATTGCTTTTAACTTTGGCATTATTTGTTCAATTGCTTTTTGTTGGCTTAGTCTTTTCTATGGATGTCCTATTGCAACAATGTGCTAGTTGAACAGGCCAAGCACCTCAGTCTATGTTATATTACCCTAGTATAAACTAGGAGCCTCTTTAGGAGCAAAAATCCACTTATCACCAATGGAGGCTACAGAGCTCAAGATCTGGTTGTCAGCATATCTGATGTTTGGGGAAGATTTACTTCTGGTTCCTGGTGTTTTGTAGTCACTTTTTCATATGTCAGAAGGAGGAAGTACTCCTCTAGATTCTTTCTGTTTATTTGTTTGTTCATTCGCTCATTAATTTTTTTAACAATTTTGTACACAGTGTGTTGGGGAGCAGGCATAGGACTCGGGATGTATAGCACAGTGCACATGTGGAAGACAGAGGATGAGTCTGTGTACTCCACTCTCTTCTCCCACCTTTATATGAGTTCTTAGAAAAACCCCCAGGAGAGTCTGACTGTCACTTCTCTTATACCATATTGTCGGTAGCTAGGATTTGAACATATGTGTTCTGTGGAAATAGTCATGAAGGAGGGAGCATTGTGACACATTTACTAATCCCCCTGTCTATGTCTCTAACAGGATTGTTCTTTATTCTTAAACTCTGCTTGGAAAAATCCAACTTATTAGTTAGGAGCTGGAGCTCAGTTGGCAGAACGCTGGCTCTGAGCATAAACCCTGAATTTGATGATTAGGGCCAAGTTAAAGTAGGCATAGTGGTGCTTGCTTATAACCTGAGCATTGGGGAGATGGAGGCAAGATGGTCAGAAATATTAAGTCTTAATTGCTACCTAGTATTTGAGGTCAATCTAGAATGTCTGGGACTAAGAGAAAAGAAAGAAGGAAGGAAGGAAGGAAGAAAGGAAGGAAGGAAGGAAGGAAAGAAGGAAGGAAGGAAGGAAGGAAGGAAGGAAGGAAGGAAGGAAGGAAGGAAGGAAGGAAGGAAAAAAATGAAATAACATTTACTTATCCATGGATGTATCACTCCACATGAAGCCTAGTTGAATGAGAGCTGTGATCAGCTTTTCAGACTCATTTAGCACTTTCTCTGGGTATCCTTATGTTCCTTGTGCCTTGTTTCCAGCTGTTTATAACAGTGGCCATGTCTTCTTCAGCAACAACAAAGACATTGAATCCTCATTACATATTACATTTTTGCAAGTTTGCCAATTGTTAAGATGTATATACACTTTGCAATCCAAGCTTATGGCACTTCCACTGTCATTGAATGTGAGCATGTTCACAGGAGCAAAAACAAAAAACAAATAAGCAAGCAAGCAAGCAAACAAACCCAAAAAGAGTTCTTATACACATGTTCACAGGGCAGGGGAAGGCAGCAACCTTCTTTCTCCTCCAAAACGTAGACTAAAAGCGAGATTCTGGTTTGTGTCTCTTTTATGGAATGTTTCTACTTATTTTCTTTCTTCCATCAGAGATTTACAGTTGAAAATGCCCACGAAGGGCCTGGGGAAGAGCTCCATTGGGAAAGTGCTTGCTGCATAACCATGAGGACCCAACTCTCACACCTGCACTCACAGAACAACCCGGTCGTGATGCCTATTGCTCACAATCCTAGCACTGATGAATAGCACAGGACAGTCTTTGGGACTTGCTAGATAAAGCCTACTCAAGTGCCAGGTTCCAACAAGAGACCTTGTCTCAAAAGAGGTGAACTGCTTCTGATATTTAGCCTACACAACAGAGACACACACACCTACACAAATACACACCTTTCTGTATACACAATAAAATAGAGTTGTCTTGAAGCACAGCTTATGCACTATGTAGTATTATATACACACAAGAAGAATTATATGACTTTGGTATGACTTGTGAAAAAGCATGTGTACTAACCTGGCATTGCTGTAACAGAGTGTCAATGTTAATGAAACAAAGAAATACAAACACAGTGCCATTTAGCAGAATGACAAACATTATAAAGTTCTGTGATGATGTGTTATCCTGTGGATTCTCACAGGAACTTGAACTTGCGTTTTTCTGAGCATCAGTTTTCTGATTTAGCGTTATGGCAACAATACAGGTATGTAGCTATCACAGATGACAAGATTACAATAGTTGTTCATTTTTGTTGCTAAATTCCCCAAACATGCTTTTTATTTTTATATCATTCTTTACTGTCCATTTATATCCATTAGATATTAATGACTTCCTTTAATCATAAGCGACATTAATAAAAGCAAAATGAAATAGAAGAGATATTATAGTTTCCCTGTGTGACCACATAATCCAGAAGTGATCTCTACAGTACATTAGGAAGGTACGATTATTAGGGAAGCTCACCTCCACATGCACACAGTTAATGCACACACTCATTCACATATGAACACACATAAACACACAAAGCATGAAACAGTTGTTCATGAGTCTACTAATAAAATCTAAATAATAAGAAAAGTTATCAACAGTGGTATTTCTGAAAAAGCAAATGGCTTAGTAATAATTCCAACTTCCGTTTCTTTACATTTATAGCATTTAGTGTTTTTTTTAAACAAATGTTGATAGAAATTTATGCAAAACCTTTCTTTTCTCCATTTTTATTCTTCTCATCATATTTCAAGGATATTTACTTTGCTAAGATGTGACCCACAGATGAGTTCCCTTTTGGTGTCAAGGGTGGTCATTCAGAGCCTTTTCAACAGTCAAGGAAATCTATAAGGGTTGTTAATTTTCAACCTTCAAAATCAGCTTAGAAGCTACTCTTGGAAGGGCTCACTTAGGCTGCAATTACCCATCGCAGGTCTAATTGCCCATCTGCATGCACAATTTTGAATGGCACAGGTGAAATTTAGTCCCAGGCTCTCCAACACTAATTTACTCCCTTGAAATTGACATTTCAAAGAACATCAGGTGGCTAAAACTCCAGATTTGTTATTTATTTCAACAAAAGAACTTTTCTCCTTTCCAAGTTGAAGCTTTGGTTTTAAATTTAAACTAAAAGATGAACAGGAAAAGACAAGAACACAAGGACTCTGCCTCATCTTCCCCCTCCTCTCAGGAGCAGAATGCCTTGGGATCATTTAGAATGCGATCAGTTAGCCAGTTTGCACCACTGCCTCAGCGTCATCATAGAGAAGAGCAGGTTATTGCCCTATCTTGAGTGGCTGTGCCTCTGTCTCTATACACTTCGACATTCCCATATAAAAGGGAATATAGTGATAAACACATCTAGACAAATTTCCTGGATGAAAATTTGTACGAAATAGAGACAAGTACATGCAGTATGTCTTTAACATCAGTTCTGATCCTGTTCCCCTGTCTTGATTGTCTGAGCCTCCTTCCTTTAGCCTTTCTTGTTTTAATTCATAGAGTTGAATTGTCTCTATTTATGACAAAAAAGAGAAATCACTAAAGGATCTGAGTCATCTTTCTTGTGAAGTCATTTTGTGGAACTTAATTGTAGAATTGAGAAGCAGACACTCAAGAATTTGATAGGCATGAACTTTTAGCTAGATAAAACATTTATCCATGGCTCTATTAATGGGTAAGAAAATTGCTTATCTAGCCATTGAAAAGTTTTGTAGGAATCTATCTACAATAGAGTTAGGCAGGGAAGGAGGATTTAGGGAGGAGAGGAAGAAGGGAGTGCCTATGCTTCCAGGAAAATAGAAGTGTGTGTGTGTGTGTGTGTGTGAACGCACACTTGTGGGTGTGTTGTTTATTTGTTTGGTGTTGCTGGTCACCTGTTCAAAAGAATTGCAGTATGTCAAATTAATGTACTAATTTTCTTGGCAATTGTTAGACTGCTTTGCAATGTTTCATTTACTTTTACTTTTTTATTTTATTTTTCGATTCTGTGGAGTTTCATTCTCTCGGCCAATGATTCCTTTTTATGTTCAAGTTTACTTCACAAGTAGACTGGGTGTACTTATACCTTTAGATTTTTCTGTACCCACTGTACCAATAACCACTGTGACTGGCTGTGCAAATACTTTACACTCCCATTAAAAGGAAAGAAAGGTTTCTTCCCCGTATTTTCACTAACACTGACTCATTTTCCAAATGTTTGCCATTCTGACAGGGATAAGATGGAACCTCAATCTCATCATGGTTTGCTTTTCCCTGGTGGCTAAGCATCATGAGAATTTTGACCATGTTTTCTCACTTGTGCGTGCATAACCAGAGGACTCCAAGTCAGCACTCAGTAGACATGCCCTGTTTGCCAGAGTGTTATTTACAACACCAAGTCCCTGTGATCCTGTGTTTATGCTTCTCAGAACTATTATCATCATTGCTGTTGTTACGCTTCATGTTTATCTTGACATTAAAATCCACTACTGAGACGCCTTGATTGGATTTTCTTCTTTGAAAAGAAAATTGGCCAGGGGAAGCCCTGAGTTATTATCTTCATGTATCCTAGTCAAAGACCTCTCCCTGCTCTCAGTTAGATGTCAATTAGTTCTGCCAAGGTGTCACTTGCTAATTACAGTTGTGACACACAACAGCTTATTGCAAAGCTTCCAGCTTACAGAGCTCCCAGGAAAATGAGAGTAGTCAGGTGCTTCTGGGACATTGGGGAGACACCTGCCTAACCACTGTAGGAGAGGTGTCTTTGAGGGTTGGCATCTTATTTACAAGTCTATTGAACTTGTGCAACCTTCCGTAATATGGTCATGTGTTACTCTGAAATATTTATCTCATAGCTCTGAGGACAGACACATCACCATGACATCTAAAAATGTAGGAAAATACATGCCACTCTAAAGGAGTCATCACAAAAAGGGAAACAACCTTCAATATCTGAAAACGCTTAGCTGTAATGATAGAAACCCAGATAATGAGAAGTCCTTCTTGATAGGAATTATCTTAGACTCCACTCAAACACACCTAGAAGTCACATGAGCAATGCAGGCACACAGGTTGACATGACTGATTGTCAAAAATCTACGTTGAGATCAATGCCAAATAGTCCCTTCATAAATCAGGATGAAAAACACATGTTACATCTATAATTTATATAATTATGCATGAACCTCATTTTTGTGAAACAATAGTTAACTCTGTGTGATAAAGTGCATTCTAGTCCAGCCTAAGTTATTTTCTTAACTATAGTGGTAAGTTACCTTAAGCTTGTTGCGCAACCTGAAATACATCACATCTCAGTTTAAGGATACTATATGAGAGAATGCCTATGTTGTATGCATATGCATACTGATTTTTTATAGGGTTTGATCCAGATGTAAACTGGACTGAGTGAGACATAGTGATGTACAGCTGTCATCCTAGATCTCAGTAGCTGGGTCTAGAGGGATTGATTAGAATCAAACTCATTTTAAATTATTTACTGGGTACGAGGCAAACAAACATGGGTGAGACCTTGTCCAAAAAAAAAAAAACTGAACAGAAACAGAATAAATGACCCAAAAATAGTCTGATTGTGATTAGGATAATATTTAGAAAGTCATTTCCTTGGTTTTGCTCATAAAAGGCAAAATAGACAAATTCCCCCTTTAGTAATTCTCCTTTGTGCATGTGAGAGTAACAACAAATCTTGGATTCCACCGCTTCATAGTAAAACTTAAACACCACATCTTGTCCTTTTAAAAACATTCAATTTCCATTTGACCCTCATGGAAACTATACTTGTGTTTTTGTGTGTCTGTATTTGTGTGTGTGTGTATGTGTGTGTGTGTGTGTGTGTCTGTGTTTACTTATGCATGCAGGAATGCCTGTGGAGACCAGAGTTTGATCTTTGCTGTCTTCCTCACTCACTCTCTACCATTATTTGAAACAGTTGTCTCTCACAAACCTGAAGCTCACTGATTGGTTATACTGTCTGGGCAGGGGCCCATGGAACCAGTGTTTTGCTTCTTTCAGTCTGAACCACATGAAGCCCTTGGCTTCTGTGTGTGATGCGCCTCTCACGCTTTTGTGCCAAGCATTTGCTGACTTATTTGTCTCACCACTTCCAGAAATATTTCTTTTAATTAAAATATGTAAGCAAACAATACAAAACTTTTCAAGCCCTACTTTCCAATCTGCCTTTTTTTTTAGATATGTGAAGTGAAAAACAAAATTCTAATTTTTCTCCTTAGAGATAACTATTCATAAAAACTTGATGCCTAAATTTGAAGCTATGAAGATTTAAGCATATATAACCTTAAGCGTGTTACAGAAAACCCTCCATGGACTTGATCATCAATGCATCTGACCAAATCTGTTATGATTTCAAGTTGTAACAACATAATATACTAGTATTGTTTGGTGCTTATTCTGTTAATGTGTCGTGTCAGAAATATGTTGCTATTCCCTTGAATGGACAAAATATACCAGAAATTTTTCAGTGGATCAGTATTTAATCTGCCTAAAATGTGCCACCATTGATACAATTCTATATAGTGACACTCATACCAATGTGCATTTTGAGTCTCAACTTTTCCTTAAGATTGCTTAAGCAAATGAAGGTTGACATTACAGTTCTTAATTTAGGACAAATATGTTTTAATCAGTTTATATGTCCTTTAATAGCGTATGAAAACAGCCCTTTCCAGATCTTAGTTGACACTGGAATAATCCATATTTAAGTCTTGTTTTGTAAATTTTTGACACAGTACACATGCTTCATTAGTTTTCAAATTTAAAAACAAATCTCTGAGAATTATATTTTATTATATATTGTGATTTATGTTATATGTATGTACTATTTAATGCTTAAATCATGGTAAATATATCTATCAGTCATCTTTCCAGTTGTAATGGTTCATGTCTATAGTGCCAGCATTCTTGAGGCTGAGACATGAGAATGACAATTGTGTAGATTAACCTGACTACTTATTGAGATCTCCTTGTTAGAAAAATCACAGATTACTTATTTCCTGTAATGGGTTGTATAATAATGACTCCAAAGAGTCATATATTTGAATACTTGATCCTCGGTTGATGAAGCTATTGGAGAAGTATCAGGAGGTGTAACCTTGTTGGAAGAGGTTTGCCATTAGGTTTTTTCCCTGTCTCATTTTCTTTTTCACTGTGCTTGATACTTTGTCTCAGATGTGAGATCTCAGCTACTGCTCGAGGATCATGTCTGTTTGCCTGCTGCTGCCCCGGCCATGATGGTCATTTCTCTGAAACTTGAAGCCCCAAACAAACTCTTTCTTCTATGAGACACTTTGGTCATGGTGTGTTATTACGCCAATAGAAAAGTAAGTAAGACATTTCCATAAACATCCATCGCCCCTTTACAACTAAAACATTTAAGTGGCCTTCTGCTTCTTTGCTTAAATACACAGTGGTTCGCTATATAAAACCCTTTACTATTCAGCAGGGCATTGAAATTGTTATTTTTACCCTTGACCACTCCTTCCTCATCCATCCATCCATCCCAGCTTTTCTCCCCTGTCTCCAAGGGCCACCGTTTTCCTCACCACATCTACAAGATCATTTCATATTTAACCTGTGGGTTAGAACATTCAGATTCTGTCCTCACCATTATTAAAGTTTATATTATTCTCTGTTTTCCTGACTCAGGTTTCATTTTCTTTTCTAATTAGCTTATACACCCATGTTTCCATTTTCTACATGGATGCTTACATTTTTTCTTTTAAAAAATGGAAAATTACTCTTTACAATAAAGCTGTCTATGCCCTTGCTTCTCTTCTTAAACTATCATTGCTTATTGTGTGTGTGTGTGTGTGTGTGTGTGTATGTGTGTGAAAAGAAAGAGGATAAGAACGGATAATAGGAGAGGTACTTTGATCAAAGAACATTACAGACACAAATTAAGTATAAAATAATGATTAAATATTGTAAAAGTAACAAAGTATTCTTCTTGTCTAAAGAAAATAACTTTCAAGATACGGTATTTTAAAAATAATACTCAATATTTTTGCATGTCAGGTTCCATTTAAATAATGCATATGCTAGAAAATTACCCATGACATATTTCACATTTATTTTCATATTTATGGAAATAAAAGTATCTAATAGTTTCATTAATCTCATTTGTAGCTATGTTTATAGCTCACAATGTATGTTTATTATGTGTATTTTTTCTTTCTTAAAATTCCCTTACGTTTGTTAGGTGTCTTATAATTATTTTAGTAGAAACATTTTACATTTATTTGTTTAAATTTAGTTGTAAGATATACTGATTTTTAAAACTTTATTAACTCTTTCTGTATGGGCTTGTTATGCCTTTTAACTTCTGAAATTAACTTTATATTACTTTTTATATAGTAATTTATATATATAATAGTTTTATTTACTATGAGACATTATTTTTAACATGTCTCATAGTAAATAAAACTATTTTACACTAACTAGAGTTACAGGTGTATTTATGAACCATATTTTGTTAATTTATAAATGGTTAATACTTTTTGAAGTATAAATTACTTTGGCCAAGGTGAATAATTGCTACGTATTTCTAGACATTTCTACTAAACCAGAATCAGCATCTTAGTTATTTTGCTTTCCCAACACACATCTGAGAAATACACAGAGCTCAGAGGGGTATGGTAACTGCACCTGCAGAAGAGATGCTAACAGAAATAAATAAATAAATAAATAAATAAATAAATAAATAAATAAATAAATAAATAAATAAATAAATAATAACAGCAATTATTTATTGGAGTATTTAACTTCCCATCTTTTGCACTGGATGGCTGTTTGCCCTCAGGAGTTACCTGGAGACACTGACCATGCTATTTTCCAACGGGATCACTCTGAAAGAAAGGAGTACAAGCAGTCCAGATTTGAAGTTGAAGAAAAATCAGGGCAGAAAGAAGAAGCAGGACCATCTTGCTTTCTTTTGTGGCCGCACCTTACTCAGGATTCCAGAAAATGGTCTTGGTAATTTATCTTAAATCCACTTCGAAAGATGTGCAGGCCTACATGCTTTATGCTAAGCAGTATGACAGACCAGGAAGTGGTAGTGAGGGACAGTCCATCTCAAATACAAAATTTGTGTCTTGGAAATGGATACTTGCTCATCAACACTGTATGTTGGCAGCAGAGGACCAGAGGAGGTGAATGAGAAGTAGAGGCTTGGCAAAAGTAGAACAGAGGACATGAGGGAACTATACACAGGCATTCACGAACCTTCATCATGCATACATGGGTGAGTTTTACAGATTATATAATAAGAGCAATCGCTATGTCACTAATTATAACTTATATGTCACTGTCTGCTGCGTGACCCCAATGTTGTCATTTATTGTATCTATATTTCTTGTTTCCACATCATCCTGTTTATTAGAAAAGAAAAAAATGACTGTATCTTTGTTACTGTCTTCTTTTTATATATCCTCTGTGTCTCTCCAATAGAAAGAATTTCAACTTCATGTAAATGTACCAGACTCATCTCCAGGAGATAGTACACACTCAGCCTGCATCAACTGAAGCAGAGACGGTGTAAGCCACAGCTCCATCACTTGTAAAAACACAATGATTTAAATTGGGGTCAGATGAGTGACAACCACTGCGCAATAAGAAAGCTTGTAATTACTACCCATTTCAGAGCAGCTTACAGCGGAATCTTTCAAAAACAATCTTGCTCTGACCGAGGATGCGTTTGCTGAAGTGTGGAAAAGAAATTATAATATGTAATTACCTGAAGGGAAGCGCTACGATGGTCATGAATAAATGTGAAGGTATTAGTCTTATTAAATTGTTTATTGGTTGTAATCATTATTCAGATATCAGTCTTGAGAACCTGTGCTTTCCAGAATGCTGTGCTAGCGTGAGAGAATTCGTGACTTTGAGGTATACGGCACTTGAATCCTAGCTAGAAAGAGCCATTATTGAAGTTACACAGTAGCTCATGAGAGGGAGAATGCTGTATCTGGGCTGTAGAATTTTCAGTCCAGCTCAGATGTGAGGCATTGTGCCTTTTAATTCACTGTCCGGAGTTAAGTCTCCTCATAATCTAAATAGAAGATTTAGTCTTGAGGGGTATTTAAAGAGCATTAGTATTAGCCCTAGAACTTTTGGTATGGTTTAACAGTTACAAATCTTTCTAGATCAAGAAGAAAGAAACTCTGGTGAGGGCTGAATTCATTGGCTGTAATTATTTAACCATAAAAGATACAAGGTGGAAAAGACTCAGTTTTCATAGAATAAAAGTAATTACTAGAATAAATCCCATTATTGGCCTAGCCATAAAATATTTGTCTCTTATTTAACTTATGTGCAATGATTCTGGGAATGGCAAAAGAGGGTGGAGGCTTTTCACAAAGATTTCAGAGATCAGGCTCTGTATAACTTTCAATTTTTTCTAAAACCTCCAAGTTTTCTAAAACTTGGGTCTTTATTATTTGAAAGTTTCTTTCATGCCAGCAATGCTCCTTGTAATTTAATAACAAATGCCCTTATGTTTCTTTCCACATGTGAACACCTTTCTTCACTTCCCATAAAGTTGATATATCTTGTTTAGGGCGTGCAATTTATGCCACAATCTTACTGTATCAATCTTTATCATCCATACATTTTTACAAATATATCTTGACAGTCTGCCTCATATGGAAATTTTCTCAAGGAAAGTACTTTTAAAGATCTCAATCTGTCATGTTGATACCAAGCAAACAGTTGGTTGACTGAATTGTTGAGTATTCATCCAGATGTTAATATTAATCAGCCATGGCTGTGTGTATGTACACCCATGTGTCATTTTCTGTCTTTATATATATAGATATTTTCTTTGAATACATGTAGATCTTGAAATTCTCTGATTGCATCTATGGATTAAATTAAAATCACTACTAATAGTGCCATCTTGTGTCTGAAATTTAAAATTAAGAAGCTGTCTTGAGGATAGAATTTTCAAACATTCTATTAAGTAAATTTGTTCTTAGACAGTTTTCACATGCAGTCAATTCATACTGACGATTCTGATTTCTGACCCTCTCCTATTTCCCTAGCACCTCTGTCCACAGTTTAAGCAGAGAAAGTACATAAATAAATCTTTAAACTTTTCTAGTCCAAATTAAGCTTGTGGGGGTCTAGGGAGGTAGTGATGCGATTTTTTTATATATATAACTCAGTCTAGAGGGTTTTTCAATTAGTACTAAAATTTAAAATTTGTGTCTTTTCATTGGTTCTGTTGAAATAGATCACATTCTTTAGAGAGCACAGTTCTGATAATAAAAACAGTGTAATCAGCTTCAGGTTTGTTTTAAAGAAAGATATGGATATAATATAACTTTTATTCTTTATTTTATTTTCTCAATTGGATACACAATAGTATATTTAATGGCCATAAAACCCTCGCAATTAAGGAACATCTTTTGCAATACAGTAGGTTTCTATTATTAGGTATCAGTGACCTAATAATAATAATAATAATATAAATCATTATTTAATAATAAGAAAATAATACATTTGAAATGTTAATAGAATGCTAATCTAAGAGAAGTTACTCAAGATATCTCTCCCAAACATATAAATTTACAGTACATTCAAGGCATAAATCTTTATTTCCAGAATTACCCGTCTGATAATTCTGGGTACAGAATTTA
This sequence comes from Microtus obscurus, assembly GCA_963919715.1. NCBI lineage: Eukaryota > Metazoa > Chordata > Mammalia > Rodentia > Cricetidae > Microtus > Microtus obscurus. Next base: position 26,845,575 of record CAWTZC010002521.1, read on the forward strand.
GTTCTAACATAGAACTACATCCTCAGCCCCTGAATGTAGTTTTAATGATTTCTACACCAAGAATACATAACTACATTCTTGTCAACATTCATCATTAGGAATAACATAAATAAATCCAAACAGCATTGGCATGAATATAGTTTTTCTGGTGATAGAGACATGACAAACATCTAAAATTACCGAAGCAGTAGTAACGAAGAAATAAGTGTTTCTTGGCTACTTGTGGAATACCAGGAATATCCCAAGAGCTCTAGTCCTAACGTGTAATTTAGAATAGACTGTAAAGACTTAAGTGTAGTCTGTCCATTGAATGTTGCAGATCAGAGTTACTACCAAGTTTCATCATGTCTTCCTCCTTTGATGGTCCTTCAGGCCAGCTTCTGTGTGATAGAACAGAAACTGCCCTCACTGCATACTGTTCTAGAGTATAATTAATGGGCTTGTCCCATTCAAAGTTTGGTAGCTGGTCACTAGAAACCTTGTGAGCTTTTTTTTTTTTTTTACAAACTTTGTTTTCTAGTCATAATTTTTGAACAAGCACAAGAGAAAGGATATTTTGAAGTTTAAGATATGAATATATTTGAAAGCATGGAGGTGCCTGATAGCAAACATGTTACCCTAGTAATAACACATCAGAATCTAGAAAACAGTCTCCTAACTTAATCCATCATATAAACATGGTCATACAGCCTCTGAATCAAAGGTTAAGGCATAAAGAAAAGGCAGGAGCAGCTCGGTGTGAGATTACAAATTACAAATCTCAAGGCACTGGAGGTGGTGCCTGAAAGATAGGAAGATTAAGGGAAGTCTGAGCTGCATAGATCCTATGTCAGGAAAGAGAGAGAGAGAGAAAGAGAGAGAGAGAGAGAGAGAGAGAGAGAGAGAGAGAGAGAGAGAGAGAGAGAGAGAGAGAGAGAGAGAGAAACAAGGAGAAGAAGACAGACAAAAATATCTTGACCCCCGGACATGTAGGACATGAAGAGGAGAAAAGAGTAAACTCACAGACAAACAAATAAGACATGAAATAACGTCCATCTCAAAACTAAAAGGAATACAAACATCACTGAAAAGCTACAAGTTAGAAGAAAAGGATGGCAGGCATAGGAGCATGCATCTTTAATCACAGCACCCCAGAGAAAGAGGCAAGTCAATCCCTATGAGTACCAGACCAGCATGGTTTACACAGGAAGAGTTCCAAGCCAGCCAGAGCTACATAGCAAAATTACGTGTCACTAAAAATGCAATATACTGTTTTGCTTTTGTTAGCTGCCTTTTTTTAACATAAGACCAAAGTATCAGCCTTCAACAAAGAAGTCAAATATTAATTAAATTGTTTAATTTATCATCTGATTCTCAAGCAAAAGGCTCTAGTTATCAGGTAAGAATCTCATGAGTTTTAAAAGTTGACTTTCTGAGAATTCCAAAATTTTTCATAGAAACTGTGAAGAAATCATCCAGAACACGGATTTTTAGAAACCACAAGTTAATGTTTACCATGAAGCATATGATCTAAAACTGTCTGGGGTAAAGAATAAACTAAAGGCCTCGTCAAGAAGGAGAGAGCAGCTTAATGCAACCTCAGCACTGCTTACTCCCAACATTTATGAAATATTAAGAGAAGGGTTTATCTACTGACCTGAAAGGAAAAGAAGAAAGCTACATACTGAATGGAACTAAAATATTTTCCATAGCATAGAGACTTGATAAATTAACGTGCTTAAGCATCAGGATACAAGTCAATTTTTAAAAAAATTGAAAAATCCAGTTTTCAGAAATATAAAGTAGGTTGTGAAAAAGAAAGGATTGGGGTTCGAGTGTTCCCAAAGGAGCTAAGGTAGAAGACAACAAGAACACAAGCATTGGTACTGTCTGAATGAGGTAAGTCATATGCACACCTTCGAACACATACATGTCGCAAACACACACATGCACATACACACATACATGCGAAAACAATACAACCATAATAGCACTTTAAATTTTATGAAATACCAAATAAGTAATAAACTAAAGGATGCAGCATTCATCCGATTTGGATGTGTCTCCATCCTCCTGTAGGGCTGGGTTATGGATGTTTGGAGATCTGTTTTATTTGCATTCACATATAGATGATAGCATCATCAAAATGGCTGATATACCAGGAAAGGGCAGTATCAAACCTCGAATTCTTGTTCAGTGTTCATCTCAGAAAACAAAACATAACACTTAACCTGCATGCTTTTATAAAAGACCTGTAAACTTTGACCCACTGATGATATTCCAACAAGACTACGGATATCTAAGATTTATATCCCAGACAGCCAAGTAACTTTGAAGCTTGGCAACGTGAATAATTATACTAATTAATTGAAATAACTTGCAAAACAGTCATTTAAATTTCTATGCTTTATACCAAGTTAATTTGTAATGTCTTTAAATCTTTATTATGGAAAAATGCTCATGGCCAACCTTTGTTAATCCCTTTTATTAAAAGGTTCACATGACTTACTTAAACAATTCTGTTTATAATTTATTTTACTACAAGTGAAATTGGTGATGCGGTTTTCCAGACTCTACACAGATTACATATGGGAAGCCTAGACGTGGGTAAAGTAAGTATTTAAAATCTTTGTGGGGTATAGTAGCTCTCTAGGCATGATACAGACCTTTAGACACCCAGGAGTCTCACCATTCTGCATGGAGAGTTTTATAAAATATCATAAGTTTAGCTTTTATCATAGCTCATTTTTTCCTTTTAAAAAATCATCAAGTGTTATCTGAAGATTCTTTATTCTTTTATTTTTTTGTAGCAAATTTTTCAAAGAGGATATTATAGAACTTTGTCCAAAAGTTATTTCCATTTTGCGTTCATTCTTTTTTTGTTGTTGTTGTTTTGTTTTGTTTTTTCGAGACAGGGTTTCTCTGTGGCTTGGGAGCCTGTCCTGGAACTAGCTCTGTAGACCAGGCTGGTCTTGAACTCACAGAGATCCGCCTGCCTCTGCCTCCCGAGTGCTGGAATTAAAGGCATGCGCCACCATCGCCCGGCTTTTGGGTTCATTCTTAACCTGTACTGAAGGATATTTAGGAAAATTTTAACTATACACAGTAAATGGAGTCAAACTTCCTATTGATAAGCCTGTGGTAATATTTAAATATTGTTCACATATTGAGAGTTTCCTAAACATAACTGAGGGTCTGTGAGTCAGTTTAAATAAGATCAGCAGGCAGTTGCAGACAGGGAGCAGAAAGAGCAGAGATAATCAATGTAGTGTTTCAGAATGAGACACTTCTCACTCGGGTCATCAAGAAGGATTTTGCAAGGGCTGCCAACATCCCCATGTCCCATTCTCCACAGGTACCCATTCTCAGTGTGATTCTAAATCTTCACCACCAGCTTGATTGAATTAAAAGATACCTCTGGCATTATGGAGGGCAGGGCTTTCATTGCCTCTGTCTGTGAGGCTATTCGCAAGAGAGAATTAACTAAGGAGAGAAGACTTATCCTGAATCTAGAAACATCATTCCATTCGTCTACGGTTCTGGATTAAGTAAAAAGGAAAAACTTAAGCACAGGCATTCATCTTTCTCTGTCTCCTGACTGATGCAATGTGATCAGATTCTTCATATTTCTGCTGCCATGCGTTTCATACAATGATGGACTGCATCCCTTCAAACACTGAGGCAAAATAACCTTTGTCTTCCTTAAATTGCTTCTTTTCCTGTATTTGGTCATAACAGATAATTTAAAGCAGAAAATTAACACAAGAAGTGGGGTCCATTGCTGTGAGGAAATTAACCATGTCATTCTTGGCTTTCTACAATGTTTTCTTTGAAGAACAGTGGCTAAGTTTAGAGCCATAAATACCCTAGAGCACTGTGAACAGTGTTTAGTGGACTACTGTCCTAGGAGTTCAGAGGAGAAGTATGGCAGAGACATGTGGGCCAAAAGACTCTATTTATAAACCTTTAAGCGACATAAAGGACTCAACTGTCCAGTGAGTTAAAAGGCCAATCATGTTACATTCGGACAAAAATTCTGGACTTGTTCTGTTCATGTCCGGAGAGCAGGACTTAATCCAAAGTACAAGTAGTGCTTAACTGGAGAGAAATTTTAAGAGAGCAAAATATCCAGTGTATCTATGGTTTCTGCTGTCTGCTCTAATCCATCTTTGCAGTAAGGGAGACCAGCGAGTGGAGCTGAAAGTATGGGAAATGTACGAGGCATTGAGAAGAGGAAAGAGGCCAAGATGAAAGTTCACGCAATGTGGGAATCAACAAAGCAGCTTTAGATGCTAATGCAATCAGTTCGATTAACAAGAAGCCTCTTAGCACTGGGGGTACAGAAAAACAATGGAAACCTTTGTGAGTTCTTCATTTCTATATGAAGCATAAGTGTGATATTATTGAAAACTTGGATTCAGAAGAAAGTGTAAGTTCATTTGAAAGCAGGGGTAATTAGATATTTGCGAATAATATAAGGGTATAAAAGAAACTGTTGGGAAACCATGAAAGAGTAAAAGACACTTTAGATTATTAACTCCAAACATTCATCAAAAGTGGTGTAAGTATCTCAAAAATGTTTAATGAGCATCTTCTCTGAACCAACTAATGAATAAGTCATGAATACTGTGAGGCTAAATGATACCAATCGCATTCAGTAAGTTTAGCATTTCGTGAAAGTTGAAGATGATAAATAACTACCCCAATGTGACAGTTTCCAAATAGACACAAATTAAAATCTTTTCAAATGTATAGGTTGATAATGAATATGTTGTTAGCATATAGTGGTAAGCTCATAGTTTTTGTTTATATGTCAGAAGGATAATACTATCAGCTAATAAAAATGGTTTGGAAATAAATGACTAAAATAATTCATGAAGGACTGGAAGATAGCTCAGGGCATAAAAGCACTTTCTGTGAAAACAAGCAAGGCTGAGTTTAAGTCAACATCCCACAAACATGCCTAGAACCCCAGCACTATGGGGGGATAAGACAAGAGGAACAATGGATCTTGCTGACAGGATTAGCTGTAAATCCAGTGATAGACTCTGTCTCAGTGGAATAAGGTGGAAAGCAACACAACAGGGCACATGAAGTTTTCTGATCCCTAACCATACATAAGTAGGACTTGGAAGACAAATGTACTTATACACCAAACATGGACACATACATACAGACCTCAAAACAGCAATTCAAGAAGTATGTATCTTCATGAATAGTTTAACTACAATATCTAAAGTTATGACACAATATTACATATTCATCTTTATAGTTTCCATACATCACCAGTGCAATATCACACACAGTCCTAACTGCAAAACATAATGAAACTAAGTGGAATTTACCCACGATACAATCAAGAAAACATTGATATCAAATGGAAGCATTTTGCATAATTCAATTGCAATATCTAATTAGGAAATCCAATTACAAAATGCTTGGTTTAGCTACTTATTCCTCCAGCTAGAAAAGATGAACAGGTCAAGCAGAGTTCAGTATAAACCATTCTTATATTCCAAAGAATTTATAACTCTGTTGCCAAAGAACTATGGCAACCGTGGTACATGCAGAAGGCAGGTAATCCAAAGTTACACAGAGCAAAGTATGGTCTCTATATCCTAGCAGTGTGTCTTCATATGAAAAATTCTCAGATTCCATTGTTTTCTACTGATAATTATAATCTTCTATGATAGTTACACCTTTCTAATGAATGATGCAGGGAATACATAGAATGAACGTACATTTCTGATAGAACCCAAGGAAAGTATATCAAGAAAAGATAGAGGAAGAAAACTGATCTAGGAAGAAAAGGAAAAGACACATTAATAGCAATACACCCTGAAGATTCCGTGCACATAAGATAAAGTGATGGAGGTCACAATACAGCAAACATCAGATCTCCTAAGCACTTCAGCAAGCATTTTGCTTTCTTAAGGACAGCTAGTCACTTTTATTCAAGGATTTCTTCTTCCTATCTCCTCCAAGTACCTATACCCTAGTGAATGCAAATGAGATCATTCAGTCTCTTTTACTTCTGATTCATAGTCAAATGACTCTGAAAATTCTTCATTGCTTTTGCATCCCAGAATTCAATGAAGGAAAGAATCTGAGAATGCCTAAAATTTAATATGTTAACCAACTTCTGTGAAAATATTGGTATTTTTAGGCAGGTAGTGTCTACGCAGGTACAAAACACCAGTTTTGTCATGATACAGAAGTTCAGTTATCTTTGATTCCCTTTCAGAGGCATTACTCCAGTCACCTGAAGGCACAACTTACATAACTCTGCTATCTAGCATTCTCTTGTAAATGAATGCTGAATGTATTCAGGTCCGAGGAGCAAAAATCAACAGATAAATTGGTCCACAATGTGACTGTATTTAATCTCCTCCTCTCTCTGGAAGAAAGGGGTTTTTGTACCATGGCTTTTAGAAAGCTATTGAATGTGTTTTTGGGAGGAGATCATTTGGATAATTTTTAAAGCATATGTATAAATACACAAAAGACACTGGGCATGTTTGTTACATTATTTTCTGCTTGGGATATTTTCTTCAGGGGGTGAATTCAAAAATGCACACACAACAAACAAACACACATACATGCACAAACAAATGCATAAAAAATGGAACATTCCATTATGCAGGGCCTCATGACCTTAAGATACACAATCAAAGATCAGGCCAGATAGAAAGGTAGATAGGTTGTTTTCATTAAACAGTACTGTCCACCAGTAATCCCAAATAAGAGATGAGTCAATCTTTGTTGAAGAAAACAGTTTAGGGAAGAAATTTAGCACAGGACTCTCACTTCAATTTAAAAGGTCACAGCATGAACTTGCCTGGGGTGGGGGTGCTCACGTAAGTGGGTCCAATCTACCTCTCCTGAAGGTCAGAGAGTTTAAGCCTCCCCTTGCCCTTTCCAAGTTATTGATAAGAGGTCTGACTTCAGAAGTGGATGTAAATGGTCTTTGTTGACCTATGGTGCAGTTGTTTGCTGTTTTGCCTATTGAGATGGTCCACAGAGGTCAATCTGTTCCACCCTGACCAAAGGTCAGATAATTCAAGCCTGTTACTTCTCTTTCAAGGATTTGACAGGAGGCTTAACCCAAGGAGTGACTGCCTACAGGATGCTTGGTCTAAGGTTTAGTCGTTACATGTTCTGCCTAAACAACCGAATATTTAACTAAAGATATAGTTGCTTGATGCTTCAAATATTGAAGCAAGTAATTGCCTGTTTGTTCTTCGTTATATGTTAAAGAAGTCTTTTGCCTTATTCTCGCTCTTTTGGGACTGGGGTATATAAGCAGATGAGAAATAAATCTGAGCTATTCAGTATTCACTGGATTGCCCTCCCAGTTATAACTTATGTCACTATTTCTTTCATATCTCTATGTATCACACCTAATTTTTTAAACGCACATGCCCCTATCCTGGAAGGTGCAAACCCTATTAAGGAAGGACCACAACACTTTAACTGCTTTCTCATGAGTAACCGACAAAGTAAATGTAGCATGGTGTCACCTGTACCATACATCTTAAACAATAGACACACACATTTGCATCCTGACTTTTCACCAAATTCTTCAGCATCCATCAGTTCCTACACAATCTTTCCAGGACTTCCCATAAACACAGAGGTGATTACTTTCCTTCTAGAATTTCTTTTTTCATTCTCTGTACTTATTTTTCTTTATTTATAGTTTTTCCTTTGTCTATCATTAGTAGTTGACCCAACGTTATTTCTGAACAACCCCTCAAAAGTCTGGTTTATTTCAAAATCTAGTTTTGCATCCTGACTAGAGAAAATACCATCAGAAATATATTTCTGCCTAATTTGTTGTTTATGCATGTTGATTTTCTGAGTGACAGTATGGCTTTTGGCAGTTGAGATTTTATACACAAGGTTAATACACTTTCCTTTTTCCTTTTAGTTCTCTTACTATTATATATTATTTTCATATTAAATTTAGAATGAGTCTAATTGGAGGATGATGCATAATCATAAATGATTAGAATGATTTACAAAGTGATTTTGGGGAGGCCTTCACATTAAATTTATAAGCCTTGGAATAATTGGAGTACTTATGCCAACCCATTAGATTTAATAATGTGTTTATCTTTCCGCATGTCCTATCCATTTCTTAAATCCTTCATTAACTATTAGTTACCACAGCTGAAATTCTATGATACTGAGATAAAATAACCTCACCATTTTTTGATTGCACTTGTGTCTTACTTTGTTTTCCTTCATTATAAGTTACATGTTCTGAGCAATTTACTTCTATTAATGAGTGTGTTTCACATATACAATGTACGCTATGAAGGAAGGAATCATGAACATGATACCAGAGACTCAAAAAGTACTTGTTTTAACGATAATACAACGATATACATTTTTTATTTCTTCAGATAATAGTCTAATAGTTTTCAATAGTCATTTCAGAAGTAGCAGATAACTTGGCCAACCTTGAAGCCATTAAACTACTAAGTAGAGTAGATGTGTCAATACTAACAATAAAATGAATAAGTATCTAAAGATCACAACTACAGTCTCTGTTACAGGTTTTTTTTTTTTTCAAAGTATGGATGGTCGTAAACATCTCTATGAAAATACTATGCACCTGGCATATTTATGTAACTAATTCAACTTATAAGTTATAAGTGCTAGTTTCCTGTCAGAGAAAGATTAATGTCCACTTCTCAGTTCTGAACACTACTACTTAGATGATCAAAGTCTCTTTCACATATGTGTGGATATATACACATATATATGTATGTATGTATGTATTACCTCAAATACCAATGACATATCAAAATTTGCAAAATTTCAAACTTCTCAGCTTGATATGTGCTATGTATACTCATTCATATTAAGAACAATTTCTAGTTTGACTCACTGTTCTCTCAGATTTCTTTGAATACTATCTGTCTAGGAAAAAGGTAAAGTCTAATATAATGAAACTCCTTGTGATGTGGAGTATACTGAATATGTATTGACTTATGTGAGCAAACCTACTAGAAACAAACATGAAGTATCCAGAACTTATGCTTAAAATAAAATATTAAAACCCACAGCATATTTTCAAGTGCTAAGAAAAATGGCTTTGGATCTATCTAATCACAAATATGCTTACTTTAAATGGCATGTCTATGCTTTGTTCTTAATCAATTTAGTAAATATCTATTGAAAGAAAGTCAAATTGGAGAAAAATACTGTTCTTTTCAAGGGGCAAATAGGGAATGGAAATAATAGTGGTTAATGACACTTGATACTCTTACAAAGACATGGATTCTGTTCCCAGTACCCAAAGATTTGCTCACAACCATCCATAACTGGATATCCTGGGGTTCCAATGCCCATTTCTGATATCTGTCAAGAACACAGTGCACACAAAACTCAACTACAAATGGATAAAAGACCTCAACAAAAAAATCCAACCACACTGAACCTCATAGAAAAGAAAGTGGGAAATACACTTGAACACATGGGCTCAGCAGACCACTTCCTAAATATAACTCCAGTAGCACAGACACTGGAAGAAACAATTAATAAATGTGACATCCTGAAACTAAGAAGCTTCTGTAAAGCAAAGAACATGGTCAAAAAGACAAAATGACAGGCTACAGAATGGGGAAAGATCTTCACCAACCCCACATCAGACAGAAGGCTGATCTCAAAAATATAAAAAGAACTCAAGAAATTGGTCATCAAAAGAACAAATAATCCAATAAAAAAATGTGGTACAAACCTAAACAGAGAACTTTCAACAGAAGAATCTAAAATGGCTCAAAAACAATTAAGGAAATTGTCCTTTGCCATCAGAGAAATGAAATCAAAACAACTATGAGATTCCATCTTACACCTGTAAGAATGGCCAAGATCAAAAACACTGATAACAACTTATACTGGAGCAGATATGGTGTAAGGGGAATACTCCTGCACTGCTGGTAGGAGTGCAAACTGATTCAGCTGCTTTGGATATCAGTACGGTGATTGTTCAGAAAATTAGCAAACAACCTACTTCAAGACCCAGTAATACCACTCTTGAGTACATACCCAAAGGATGCTCAATAATTCCATAAGCTCAACTATGTTCATAACAGCATTGTTTGTTATAGCCAGAAACTGGAAACAATCTAAATGCCCCTCTATTGCAGAATGGAAAGGAAAATGTGTTACATTTATACAATGGAGTATTACTAAACAGCAGAAAAAAAATGACATTGTGAGAGGGCTGCTTGTTAGTTCCTGGCTGCTCAGCTTCAAAATACTCACACAGAAACTATATTATTTAAAATACTGCTTGGCCCATTAACTCTAGCCTCTTATTGGCTAACTCTTACATATTAATTTAACCCATCTTCATTAAGCTGTGTATCACCACGTGGCAGTGGATTGCCGAGAAAAGCTCCATCCAATTCTGGCTTCTCTCTGACTCTGCCTCCTTTCTCCCAGCATTCCATTTGCTTTTCACCACCTAAGTTCTGCCCTATCAACAGGACAAGGCAGTTTCTTTATTACCCAATGATATGCACAACATACAGAGGGGAATCCCACATCATGACATCTTGAAATTTGTGGGCAAATGGATGGATCTAGAAAACATCATACTGAGTGAAGTAACACAGACCTAGAAAGACAATTATCATATGTACTCACTCTTAAGTGTCTTTTAGACATAAAGCAAAGTAAAACCAGCCTACAGTTTACAATCCCAGAGAACCTAGCCAACAAAGATGATCCTAAGAGAGACATACTTGGATCTAATCTACATGGGAAGTAGAAAAAGACAAGATCTCCTGAGTAAATAGGGAGCATGGGGCCCATGGGAGAGGGTAGAAGGGGAGGGGAGAAGGAGGGAGGAAAATGGAGACAAATATATAACTCAATAAAAACAATTAAAAATAGACAAATAAAAAAGGACACAGTGCATAGATATACAAACAGTCAGAACGATCATGATGATTTAAAATGTACGCAGAAATATGAGGCTGAGATGTAAGGGAATTAGATCCTTGAAAAGACGGATCAGAATGGGTAAAAACCTCTGTGAAGACAGGAGTTAGGAAAGGACATTTGAAAGCACGATGGATTTGTCACAGTAACAGATGAACAATACTCCAGGAAAAGCAACTAGGACCAAGTTGGGCATCCTTTCCAAGATCCTCTGACCAGCATGCCATGCAGACCTCCCAAGTCAGGCCATGCAGACCTCCCAAGTCAGGCCATGCAGAGACCTCCTAAGTCAGGCCATGCAGAGACCTCCCAAGTCAGGCCATGCTGGAGTTAGTACGCCCCTCCCACACCTGCATATAGAGAAATAACATTATTTCTGACCTCACTGTAAGTATCTGTGCAAACCATGAATTAGCATTCATATTTCATAGAGTTGCCATTATATTACAAACCACAACATATACTATGAACCACATGATTTGTTTTAAACAGTTCTCTTCATTTTAAAATACCACTTATGATCTGTTGCAGTCAGAATATTACAGGTTTAGCCCTGGTGGTGTTCATAGAATAATTTATTTCCATAGCTCCCAAGATATTGAGAGAATGTATTCAGTTTGACACACATTTTAACTGTTAAATGTTGTTTTTCTATTAAAATTCATAAAGTCAAGGAAAACTCCAATTCAACACAAGTTAAATGCTTTACCTCCCACCTGTCATCTGCACAAACCATATAATTTTCCTAAAATTATGCAAAAATTAGCTAATTAAGTTTTAATTTGCTAATCCTTGCTCCGTTAAACTAGTGACATATGTAAATTGGCTTCAAAGCCCTTTAATATTTTCACAGTAAATGATAAACAAAATTTACTGAGTTTAAAAAATGTAAAGACTCTAGTAATTGGTTTAAAATAGTGTTAGGCAATTACATAAATTCTATACTTTTGTTATAAGCAGACTGACTCAACAATATATAAAATATTGTTTAAATTTATCTTTATGCATGATAATTATAATAATGCAAGGGTCATAAAGGTATCAGAATAAAAAAATAGTGGGCCTTAAAAAAACAATATACTCCAATGTTTATTTATGAAACTATATTAAATATAGAGAATTTCTAAAATAAGCATTCACTTTCCTTTGCCTGGAAAAAAAGAATCAAAATTCCTAGTATATCTCTTAATGGAATTAATTGGAATCCATTAGCACTGGATTTTCTTAAGAAATAAGTTATTAAATATTGATATGATTCCTTAAAATCGGTATTATTTCTGAATTTTGTACAGGGCCAATTTCTAGCTGATTTATTGAAGTATTCTGAATTAAGGTAGCTGAGCTTTTGGTAGGTATACTACATTAACCATTGTTTTTTGCATACAAGGACCTCAAATGTATTATGTAATAGCAATATATTAAGAATTTAGTTTCAAACCGGCATTCAAGGTGTTGAAAGGTACCCAAGCATATTAATTACCACATGAAGTTCTTGAGGAAATATCTCTTAAATGACGAACTTGCGGGCAAATATTACAATTGCTTGCAACATGGTCAGTGATTGCTATTTGTTTTGCTTCTCAAGATTGACGTGCGGGTGTGAATGTCAAACAAGGGCACTGCCACTGAGTATGATCTCTAGTTCTGAGCCAACATTGTTTAGTGTTGCTGAATAATATTTTGAAATTCCTCAAATGATATGAAAAGTGACATTTATCTAATATATAATGTAGAACACTCTGCTGAGCCTTTCTCACATGCTGTTGGGACAGAGATTCTCATTTCTACCAACGAAAGCAGCTTAGTTTGTGACAGCGGCATAGCAAACTAAGACAGATACGAACCATCTCTACCTGCATAGTACAGAGTGTTGTACCCACACTGATTAAGTTCTATGCTTATTTCTGGAGATAGCTTGATGTTTATGACTACTGAACGAAGCAGAACAGTGAGATGGACCACATTATTGGCAAAATCTTACTTATTGGTGGCTTTTTTTGGACACAACCTATTAGACTGGGGAAACCCAAGGGAATGGCCTACCTGGTCTTCTGAAGTCAAGATTCCCAACACTGTTCTGGGATTTTTGGTGACTGAATCTGCAAAGAGATTATATGTATGGCCAAGCTTGCTAGATACCTATGCTTCAGTATCTTTGTTCTGCACAATTTCCATTATTTTGAATATTCTTAACCTTTAAAACAATGCCTTAAATCCCAATGTAGAACATAATCAACCCAATCTTGTAAGTTCATCCAAATATCACAATTGGATAAAATTGCGTACTGTTGTATATTTTGATTCTTCTAATTTTCAGTGAGTTTCTAGAGATTACATTAGTGGTATATTCCATGGCATCCTGTTACAGGTATTCTTAAGTAGTTTGAATTAATTTGTTATCCAACATTCTTTTGCCTACCTTAGGATATTATCTGACATTTTTGTTAAATGCATATATCTCTTGAAAGACTTCTTCAAATACACTGCCCACTATCCATAGTGTTGAGATAACTACGAAAATTTAACTGAATTAATTCTATCAAACCTCTAAATGTATATAATCTCACAAAACAAGACTTTAAGAACATCATCATTCACTTATATTTTATAAATACACTCTCTATTAAATGCGCATTGACATTCTTCAGAGAAACCTCAAAACAACTGCCCATGTGGCAGATTAGAAAACATGCAAAGAGCCAATTGCTATGAAGTGCATTTCATGGTATAGCAGCAGAGAGTCCTCAACCAGAAATTAATCCTTTTCATGTTGTGACCCATAACTGTGAAGTGAAATGCAATCTTGACGTGGGGAATTACAGTGACTTGCAATCAGGCAAGAGCGGTGCTATTCAGGTGACACCATTTTGTGATGTTTCAATTAGTTCACACAATGGGGGGCTTTATGAAGACAGGAGCCTGTGTCAAGCCAGCATCAAGGGGCTATAAAAACAGAGTCGCTTCAGGGAATCAATCAAGGACTGCCTCTTCTCATCAGTCCACTTAGATGTCACTCTCAAGAGCTGATTAATAGGGAGTCTTGTGGAAGTTGGCTTTTCAGATGTAGAAGTTGGTGATTTTTTTTTTTAATATTATTCCTCCAGTAACTCAAGGCTTGTCTCATTAGATAATAATGATGAAGGTGTAGAGAAACTCTTCGGGATTAATGGCCAGAGAAAAGAGGCTCGTTCTTGAAAAATACGTCACAAGTATATATAGTGTGTGAGTGTGTGTGTGTGTGTGTGTGTGTGTGTGTGTGTGTGTGTGTGTGTATGTGTGTATTCCTGAATTAAATTACTGGTCTAAAAACTAATTGTAATCACTTCAGATCAATTTTGGAGATTCTCATATACAATATTACCAGTGTATTTGATTATGTTGTACTAGATATAATTAAACCATGAAAATATATATGCAACCTATTTATCTGTTCACATGACTGAAATCTGTGTATGCTATATGCCCGGTGTCCTATGAAATAAACATGAATGATAATTCCAGCACTTAAGAAGCTTATGTTTTCTGAGTCTGAAGAATAGGGTATAAATTGCTTCTGGGATTCTAACCACAAGTACAAATGTCTTTTTAACTGGGCTCATTTTCAGCATCAAAAATAAAAACAAAGCTCTGAAAAGTGCTAATCAGGATGTAAAACACAAAATCATGTGTAGTAGAGACAAGTGTAAACACAGCATTTTACTACGAAGAACAATGTTGTCTTGTCCTAGATAAGAAAAATACAAGAACATTCTGCTGATTCCAACACTCTAAAAACTAAAAGAAAATGAGAGTTTAGTGTCCTTGTCAAAGACATGCAACAACTAGGCAGAGCACAGTCACAATGAACAGGTGAAAAAATCTCCTTGCACAGAGCAGGCTCAGTTAGGCATGTGTTTACTGTAAAATAGCCCCACTTAAAGAGAATTCAAAGAGATCCCAGTGTACCTCAGGCTGTGCCAGGGACTCAAGCAGAGTTGGAACTGTTTTGTCCTTTGATGGAATCTCCACCTGTCTAAGATTTAGGAGGAATCAGTGGATTTTTGCAATTTAAATATCTATAATTTAAAAGAATTTGGCCTATGGGAGAAATATTCACTTTTCCAAAGTCAAATTACTACATATAAATTTTGTTTTTAATGTAAATTTTGGGGAGGGTCATCTTTCTATCTGTTGTTTCATTGGTTAATTAATAAAGAAAACTGCTTGGCCTTTGATAGGATAGAAAACTAGGTAGGCGGAGAGCAGGAAAACAGAAGGGAAGGTGGGGAGCACACCCGCAATATTTATAAGTAAATAATAACCTCAGGGGATCCCAGCCTTCAAGCAAGGTGATTGGCTGGGCTTCCTCTACATCCTTCTCCTCCCCGCCCCCGCCTCCCCCGGCACCACCACCAGTTTTAAAGGAAAAGCCATCTTTTAACCTAAGTACTTAATGGGAGTTCTCTTAGATGTTTTCACCTGACCGAAGAAACATTAATTATCCTGTTCTGCCCCTCGCTATACCTTACTCGTCTTTACTCGTGATTACATCCACTCTCCAATTCTCTTCTCTTCCTCTGCATGCTTTTCCACGGAATGACACTGAATTTACCCAAAGCTTTACTCTGTTTCCCTTCAGAAAACTGTGCGGATTTCTCTTCGCTTCAACGATCTATTCCACTAAGTTGTTTGGATGTGTAAAACTACCCTCTCTTCAATGGTCAAGGTCTATTATTTCTTCTGTAAGCTGTTAGATTTGCTTTCTAGCAGTTTACTTCATTTTTGTTTATATAATGATTCGGGATATTTTTCTATGTTTTATTGTGATATGTTTGTCTAGTTGTGGTGTCAGGTAAAACTGGCCCCATATAATGAATGAGAAATTTTTTTCTCATAGTTTTTGAAGAGTTGTTGAAGAGTTGCTAATAACTTCAGTCTTTTTTATATATATCTACTTAAGTTTTGTAATTTCCTTCCTTCCTTCCTTCCTTCCTTCCTTCCTTCCTTCCTTTCTTCCTCCCTCCCTCCCTCCCTCCCTCCCTCCCTTCCTTCCTTCCTTCCTTCCTTCCTTCATTTCTTTCTGTCCATATCCCCTGGAAGAGTTCAATGTACCTATAATTTTTTTCTTTAATTTTATATTTTCTGAATTTCATCCCAAATACTCTTAAGGTCATAGCCTCTTATGTTTAAATGCTTATTTTTTTCATATGTGTATACATATCACATATATGTATAACAAACTTAAATACTAATAGCTGCACCCCTTTACTGTTTCTCTAATGCATATAAATATTCTGATATATTAGAGGTGACTACTAGGCATTTGATAACCTTGCAGGGAGTTTGTCTCTGAAGAATACACACTCTCCCTCTATTATCAGTCAGGCATTAGCTACCGATAGTTCTTCATCTAGGGGTTGGGCCATGTGAAATTTCCTCCATCCATGAAGGCTTATGAACTGGTGACAGTTTTCTGGTTTTGTTTAGGCAGCTACAGGGTTCAGATTTCACAGGTGCAGCTGTGTGATAGGGTCTTCTATAGAAAAATAAGAGCCCACATTTGACATATTCAGTGGATTCCGGTGGTCAGCACTATGTACTTGGGCTTCTGTGGCAAGCTTTCATCCCAAGCCCGAGGCTGAAAACTGAGTTTTCTCATGTATTTTCTTCACTGTTTGTCCTTACTCCTCCACCTGTTTCCTGTCTCAACTGTCTTTCCTGTCAGTGAAGACTCCGCCTCTGGCTTTCTTTGAGTTTCTTTGTTTAATGGCAAAGGTTACACGATTAATTTGCAAGGTTTTTGCTTTTTTCATTAGTAGGTACAAATTCCCACTAGAAATTTGATTTATTAGAATTTAATAAATTTCATTGTTTTCTATCTTTATTCAGATAAAAATGTTCCTCTTGTGACTTTCTTCTGATTTCAGCAACTAAGGATATTATTCAATATAAAATTCTAGTTATTTCATACATTTCTTTCTGTTACTGATTTTGATTTTTATAAATCATATTGCCGAACAGACCTGGGCAGATTTTAATGCTTTTCCATGGAGTAGTGCTCAACCATTATTTTTGCCCTTTAGAGCTCCTTTGACAAGTGGAAATAGCCTGCTTCCTGCTGCCCCTCAGTGGAGTTTTCCATAGATGCCCAACCATTCTTCAGGCAGTTCAAGTACATTTTTCCCCATTATTTAAGTTTCCACCTCTCTGTGCATTTTTATGCCTAGTTTTCCAACAGTTCTTGAAAGCGAGTTACTTATATCTCCAACTATTGTTGTTAAATATTATTCTAATAATTCTTTCAGTTGTGGCTTTATGGGTTTGAGTTGTGTTTGGCATCAGTTACTCCAATAAGCTTGTTTCCATCTATTCTATTGAGTTATTATTTTCAAAAGAATTAAATTTTAGATAATAAACTACAAATTCAATTTTACATGCATCAAGGCCTACAATGCTTTCCAAAGTCAGTTAATGGGAGAGAGGATCAGCATAGCATTGCATTATCTTGCTTATAGTCATAATTACACTTATTGATGCTTAATGTTTTCTCTTGCACATACAGATAATCAGGAAGTCACATATATTCAGTGTTAAGTATAATCCATCACTTATATAATCTGGATTTTTCTGGTAATGATCTCAATTTTTGTATGGTAGCATATATTCTTATTTTTCTTATTTTAATTTTGAAGTGAAATTCACAAATAATAAAATCATGTCTAGAATGAACAATTCAAAGGAATTCAGTAAGTCACAAAGTTAATGTGACGTCAATTTTTGAGGAGGTAATTTTGGTAGCTGTAAGAATTTATTGCTGTCTTTTCTGCTTTACCGTTGTGAAAATGGCAGTTATTTGTGATCTGTAGTCTTCCCAGTAAATTGACAGACATCAGCTCCTCATTATCTGTGATTAGTGATATCTGTCTTACTGTTTTAGCAAGTGGGTCTTTGTCTTCCAAGTTCCTCAATTTTGCTGCAGCTTCCCCACCTGATTTTCTACTATATTGAATGGATGAAGGTGCTACCCAGGAGGAGGGGCATCATCGAGAGGCAGAGGCAGGCAGATCTCTGTGAGTTCTAGGCCAACCTAGTCTATACAGCAAATTCTAGGACAGCCAAGGCAACACAGAGGAACTCTAATAATAATAACAATATTAATGAATATAGTAGATTCAAAGACTATACCTTTCATGTATTTGCTTCTTTAAACTCTACTTATTCTTGCTTTAGGTCTAGTCATTCCTATTTGTTGACCCTGACGATAATGCTCTATAATTAAGTAAAGCATTAACAATTATCAACTGAGGATGAAGAGTCCTTACATTTTCCCACTATAATAATCTATGTAGCCTTATTGCAGATCCTGATTCAAGATTCCAGTCTTTTTTCAACATAAGAATTGTATTTAGAAGACAAAACAAGAAAGAGAAACAAATGCTGGAAGCTGTTCTTCCCCTAACTCCATGTTGACTGCATGCAATTGCCGAGCAAATGTTTATTTCATTGGATAGAGCCTAGAGCAGGACTTCGGTAAACACTCAGAAGCAAAGGTCGAGTAAAGCTTGTCTGCCCCATAATGATTATATATGGACGTTCTGCTTGGGAAACACAGGTTGGAGTTGGCAAGTCAGAGCGGCTGTGTCTTTTCTGGGTCATTCGATGCAAACTGGAAAGTACAGGATGCTTTAGCTAACGCTCATCCTTTGGAAGTCAAGCGTTTTGCTTCTGAGCTTGGACTTCTGCCGTTTTTCACCCTTAGTTTGTCCTGTCTCATTAACCCCTTCTAGATTCCATGTTTTTGCAACAATTAAGTTTCACGAATTACCTCAGAGGTCTTTGAATTTTACTATATGATCTTACTTTTCTTTCTAGTCTTCACCTACCCCCACCTGGAAGACATCCAATTATTTTTGGGCACTGGATTTACCATATGAAGTAGTTTCTACTTTATGCAAGCCGTTTCAAGAATATTGTCTTCTCTTTTGCTTCTGTAATACTGAGTAGGTGAAGATACTATAATATTTATTTCTGTATAATCATTGAAAGTTGGTAGAATGATTTATTGTATTTCTAAATTTTTAGAATATGGCATGATTCCTGGCAAACACTAGAAGTGCAATAAATATTTGTATAATAACCCATGTTATGTGAAATAGGTAAAAGACAAGGGTATAATAATTAACAGACATACAACAAAAGGGAACTTGCCAACTCTGTATAACATAGAAAATAATCATTTTAAATATCCCAGACTGGATTATACTTGGGCACTGTGGGTGTCAGACTAGTATACTACAGTGAATGTAGATTCACTAATATTAAAAATGTCCCTGTGGTTGGAAACAAAGTTGTTCCATCTTTGTCAAGTAAATCTTGTGTATTTTTTATTATGTATTTCCTAGATACTAAAAGTGAGAATTCTATTTTGGGAGATTGGGTGGCTGAATATTTTTAAAAATGAAGCATTAAACTTTATTATATATTTTGCAGATCCAATATACAGAAAAATTAAGCACACTTGAAATTTAGCAAGAAATGTCAAAGGCCTAATTTAAAATAAACAAAGGATTTGAAAATACACTCATTAAAATAAAATACGTAAATGATCGATAAGCTCACATGAAATACAACCAAATACTAGTTTGTAGGTAAATAAATGCAAATCAAAAGCACATGTTATTACTTGACACCAGGAAGAATACACAGGTCTTTGAAGATGGAAAGAAGCCTTTTTGGTAATTTTAGTACATGAAATAATTTTATGTAATGAGTAGTGAAGTATTTTATCAAATTCTATCCATTGTCATCTGAATCAAAGTTGTCATTTTTAATTAACATTCTGCAATTTTAGAGCAAGATAGATGGCTCAGCGCCCATGGCCACTGATGGTTCTCATGAGGGTCCGTGTTCAAGTTCCAGCACTATATGGTTGCTCGTAGCCATGTGTCACTCCAGTTCCAGAGGATCAAATGTCCTCTTCTGCCTCCCATATGTGCATGTAGCACACAGGCATACAAGAAGATTAAAAAGACAGTCCTGTAGCATTATTGGCTAGGGATATTGCTCACTCTCCACACTGCTTAACTATCATGGTGAGAGCCTGGAGGGATCCTCACCAGCACCACGTAAACTGAGTATGGTGTGGTATGTCCATAATCCCAGTACTGAGGAGTTGGAGACTAAGAGGAGTACAAGTCCATCCTCAGTACACAGCAAATATGAGATCAGATAAGATGCATGAGATTCTCTCTCAAGAAAGGAAATCTGCACTCTTATTCTACTCCTTTATTCTGTCTTATTACTAGCTGGAGCCTTTGGACGGAGACAGACTTGAAAACATTTGCTGGCTCCATCGTTTTAACGCAGTATGACTCCAGACAAATTAGTTAACCCACTGACCTGTGTTTCCTCTCTAAGAAATGAAGTTAATAACTCTGCGATGGTTGGGGTGCCTGGAGGGTTGTCTGGTCTGTGTGAAGTTTCTAGCAAAGTGGTTGCCATCATCACTGCTAACTAATGTTAATTTCTATTATATTATCATTTCATTATTACAGCCTATTCTCTGCAGCCTTTGAGAGGTGAAGATGTAGTTTGCAATGGGAGCTGAATCTCATAAAAAAAGATCTCATACAGAGAAAGCAGAGGTACTCTGAAACTTGGCCTGCTTGAAAACCTACCTTTGTCTCAATGTTAAGAAACATGGGGACTATCTAATCATCCCATGAAGAGGCTAGAGGATTGGTCTTCAGTAAACTGCTCACTCCCAGATAGGAAGTGAGACAGACAGAACACAGCTCAAGCACACACACACACACACACACACACATA
Source organism: Microtus obscurus (assembly GCA_963919715.1). Lineage (NCBI taxonomy): Eukaryota > Metazoa > Chordata > Mammalia > Rodentia > Cricetidae > Microtus > Microtus obscurus. The sequence goes on from CAWTZC010002521.1 coordinate 26,866,317, forward strand.
CTTGTGGACACACACAGATGGATGCTAACATAAAGGTGACATCATGACAAAGATTGTCAGCTACTTATCATACTTTGCATAACGATCTTCAATAAGCTTTTAAAGCTATAAAGTTACATTAGACATAATGCAACTTTTAAACACTTTGTTAAATTTCATCTTGTAGCCAAAATTAATAGATATCTAATTTGATTATAATTATCTCCCTTTGAATTTTCTCACCAAAAATTCTATTGATGTAACAGTAAAATCTTTATTCTTTTCCTACTTCAAAGACAATTAAGTTTACAAACTCAGGTTTTATGTTCTCAGGAGATGTCTGATGGAAAATACAAACAGAGCTCATGCATAGCACACACAGCTCAAATGCACCAGCACAAAAACGTAGTATGCAATGTATACATATGTATCACACACAAACACACATCAACACACAGCACACAAGCCTATACAACTTGGCATACACAGCGCAAACATCACAGAATACACACAAACACATGCACACAGCATACACAGAAATCACATATGCTACATATACTGTACACAGAAACTTGCAAAAGGAGTGTCTAATTTCAACTACAGTGCTTTAAATAAGTTCATATTTAATGATCAGTAAAAGAACATGAGACAAAAAGAACATTGGTTTCATTGATGGATGGAAAAATGTATGATAAACTTATTTTAGGCTTGAATTCCTCAAACAGAAAGGGATGTGTACTTTATACCCTACTACTAGAGTCGGGGGCCATCACAGAAGAAGGCCTGGGAAGATTGTTAGAGCTAGAAATCTGGGAGGAATAGAGCAAAAGAGTATTGTGTGAGCCTGATAGGACTTTTGAACTCACAACTCATCGCACCTGCGTTTGCTCACTTACGATTAAGCCAGTCAACGTTCTAGCAGGGAGGCTAAAGAATTCATAAATTCCTCAGCCCCAGTTGAGATGTTACTGACAGTTCATGGCTTCTGGGGAAAGGAGTGTCAGTTTTCTTTCAATGTGGCCCCTGAGCAGCTGACCATACTCCAGTGTACGATTCCACCCATGAGTGTGTATAGGCAACAGATTGGACATAATTGGTTATAAAATAAAATAGGACAGGAAATTTGGAGAGTAATGGATCTAGGAAAGGTAGAGATGACTATGACCAAACTGCATTGTATGAAATTATTACAAGAAATTAATAATGTCATATTTTTTAATTTTTTAAAATATATATAAAATATTGAGTATAACCTCTAAGGTATTAACAGCAGGAGTAGGTATCTCTCTACAGAAAAAAAAAGTTTTAAGATCCTGAAGGGAAACCTAAGGACAAACAACTTGGCAGTAAGTTGAAAACCAGAGAAGAAAGACATTGGTCTTTAACTCCATGAGATCAAAGTGTCTGCCTACAGCATTACACAGGCATTTAAGTCGTTGTTTCCAGATTACTAACATTTTGGAGGGAGTTCTAGGAACAGTGGCCTTGCTGGAGGAATCTTAACCTTGTGGTGAGCTTTCAGAGTTTAAAAATCCTTACGATTCTTCCAGCTTCTTTCTGTGCTTTGTGCTTGAGGTTGAGATGAGAGCTCCCATCTTGCTGCTGAAGCAGCCATTCCTATCACTTGCTATTCTGCTTCCCTCCCCTCTTTGATAGACTCCTATCCCTCTACTAGCCAAATGTTCTATTTCTTCTATAAGTGGCTTTGATCATGGTGTTTTTTATGACAGTGGCAGACAGGTAACGAGAACAGTCGATCAGCCCACATTGGCTGAGCAACCGTTGTAAACAAACACTGCATTATTCTCCCTGTATTTTAAATCTTTCCACTTGCTACTTTCCACCACGCTGTACCCAAATGCCAAAAAATAAAGAAAATAAAGGAGAAGCCGTTTATTTGACTTCTTCTGAGACATTAGATATAATCCATCATGACAGGGAAGGTATGACTACAGCAGCTATTGTCCATGGCAGTAGGAAGATGCTTTTCTGTATTTCTAAGGAACTAGTAGCAGAGAAAGAGAATGCTGGTCAGCTTTCTATTGGCTGTCTCCTTTTTCCTTTGTTATTCAAGCCTGTAGTACTGACCACATTAGGGAGGGTCTTCTTTTCCCTTTCCTTAGAACATTTCAGTAGTTCCTGGAAATATTGGCAGGGACATGTCCAAAGTTGGGCTTCCTAACAATCTCATTGCTTCTCTTTTAAAAAAAAAAAAATAATAATTTTTTTCTATTAAGAATTTTTAATACAATTTTTTCTCATTTTACATAACCATATCCATTTCCACTCCCTCCCCTTCTGATTCTTCCACCTTCCCCCTACACCACACCCCTATTCACTCATCATAAAGGCTAACAATCCAAGGTAACCATCAAGTTTCATCGTCATAAGAGCTGGATTAAGTAGTTTAGAAGAGTGATCAGCGCAGCTCTGCATCACATCCATGACTCTGGGCTATCAAGTTAACTCTTTCTATTTGAGTTTGAATTCTGTTTCAGAAAGCCCTTAAAAGATTCTCTAGGCAGACACTGTAGTAACCAGAAAAGAGTGGGCATCCTCCCAAGTCAAACTTCCTATTCTTACATTCAGAGAAGTCAAAGAACCTGGTATCTGAGAAACTGTCAATAAAACATCATCACCTCTTCACTGAGTGACTGATACCCAGAGCAAATATATATATATATATAAAGATTGGAAATGCCTTTCCAAAGTAGCTAAATAGGAAGGCCGTTGAGGGTTTTTGTGCACCATGGAAAAGAGTTTGGAAGACTAAACTTGTGTGTTAGTCTCATATTATATTGAATTCCCATCTAACTGTAGCTCTGACAGATGTTCTGTGTATTTCAGCTGGTGAATTAAGGCAGGCTCTCAAGAGAAGCGTCTTTCAACACTAAACTGCTTTTATCTCCTTACTCTTTTTCTAGCCTCTTAAAGAATCATTTTCTTTCGCACTTGAAGGAGCTTTTGTTTAGTGGCCTGGAAGTGATGCCTGCCATGCATCCATCCTGGAGAAATTAATCCAGGAGTGGAAATGCCAAAAGAAAGCAGTTGTTTCTAGAGCCGGAACATTCGATTCAGTGGCTTGACCAAGAAAGCAGAGTACTCACTCAGGGCTCCTGACACTCCTCTGAGGGTTAGTAATGCCTCCTCTTCCAATCACGGACCTCATTGGAATGGAAGGAAGGAGCATTCTTAACTAGCAGACCAAATCTTACAAGGCAAAAAAAGAAAAGGGCAGCTGATCTCATCAGGCACTAGAGAAACTGCAGTTGAATTCCTTAGATATTGCACACGGGAATCAGCAATGCAGAGAAAAATATATTTCATAGTGTTCACAATGCACACAGCCACAAAGCGTGGATGGGGTGTAAGAGCAGCGTCTGCCGGGTCAGGTGAGGGAGGCTTCAAAGATTTCCACCTACCTTGTACGCATGAGGCTTTGTGCAACTTACACTCTCTGTTTCCTCATGTCTAAATAGGAATAATATTAATGCAGTCTGATGGTCAAAGTAGACAGCAGTAATAAGAAGTGGAGAATGTATAACATAAAGAATAATTTATAATAAAATAATGGTAAAAGAAAGAATTTGTTCTAACTGGAGCTGTTTGACAGCAAAGTTTGAAAAAGACAAAACTCTCCCTGGGTCCCTGTCTGGCTTCTCCTTTAAATTCCAGCAACACAATTGTACTGTGCAGAGGGATGGGGTAGCTTGTCTGCTTCCCTGCCAGGGACTTTGTGGTGCTTTGAATGAGAAATGCCTCTCAGAGGCTCATGCATTTGAATGCTTGATCCCCAGTTGGTGGCACTGCTTAGGAAGGTTGTTGGAGGATGAGGAGACAGAGACTTGTTGGAGGAAGTACCTCACTCTGAGGCAGGCTTTGGCAAGTGATAGCATAATCACATGCTGTCTTCTCTTTCCTTCTTGTGTGTGGAGGAAGATATGTATGATGAAATAGTTTCCTGGTCACAGTGTCCTGCTTTCCCTTCTTATCACCATGCCTTCCCTAACAAAAAAGACTCCATCTCTCTGAAACCATAACCCTTAAAACTGCTTCCTCTTCTAGGCTGTGTTTGATCATTTGGTTGGAATTTTATCACAGCAACAGAAATATGACTAATATAGATGGCGGGACCCCCGAAGACAAGGACTATATTGACCAAGCTGCATTCAGCCTTCTGTGTCTCCTGGGATCTCTGTATGATCTGAGAGCAACTTAACCACAACTAATTTGCTATGTATATTAGATATTTTACAAATGCATTGTTTAGTTAAAATAACACAATCTCACTGTCATAGAGACATGGACTCAGCTCTTTGTTGTTCATTTTGCACCTAGAATTGCTAAGACCTGGGAGTTTGTCTTCTCAAATCAGTCACTAGGAAGGATGTTAGAGCCGATGTTTCTCTCAAGAATCCTCAGCATGGGGCTCTCTCTGGTCACTAAATGGCATTTGTTGAGAACCTTTTTGATATATGTTTAATAAAATGAGAAATAAAATCTTTCTTAACCCCAAACTTTGTAGATAAGTTCGTGTTATTAGAATGTGCTCTGGGTACATTTTTTATACACCTAAATACCTCATTTCCCTGAAAACAGAGAACATTAACCTGTGTAATCTGACACAGGCCTGATTTCTAAGAAGACTGCTGGGAGCGGTGATACTGCAGATCCTGAATTTCTTGTAATCCCCTGATCTGAGTGCCTACACCTGCTCTGAGCACGAGACCTTCAGGAGTTCCAGATGGCAGGAGAGTGGTTTCTGGTGGGTTTGCCTGGGGCGTGACTATCTCTATATAATCTGCCCCTGAACACAATAAAAGGGCCATTCTTGGGGAATTCAAGGAAGACCCGTTTCATTGTCTCTCTGTCTGCCTCTGTGTATTTTAACCTCCAGCCCTTTGCCCAAAGCTAGCAAACTGGGTAATAGCGCACAGAGCGCAGACACGGGGACGAGGTGCGCGGCAGATGACTTGTTTTGCTTAGTAGATACTGCTGTAGATACACAGAGAAAAGTATTGTTCAAATTGGGGTGGATGTACATGATGAATGAATATTAAAATCACATGAAATTTTATTTCTTCCGTATAATATATTCATGCAATGGTTTTCCTCCCGATCCCCAGCGGACACACAAACACCCAGGCCTACAAATGCTCCATAGCCGGAGTTTGCACTCGCGGCAAGGCCCAGCGTTTTAAAAACCGCACGAAGTCAGGAAATTTTTCTTAAAGAAGCCATGGCACGCCGCCAACTGTGCTAAACTTTATATTTGTGTCTAAATATAGTTCTTGCCTCTTATTGGCTAACTCTCACATCTTGCTTTAACCCACATCTGTTAATCTGTGCGTTACCACAAAGTCATGGCTTACCGGGAAAGATTCAGCACGTCTGACCTGGTGGCTGGCTCCATGGTGACAATATTTGACCCCATACAGGGGGTCGTGACACAGCCTCTGGAGAATGGCTGACAGCCAGCCCAGTGTCCCTAAGCTGTTCAGCTGGGACAAAGGTCACGGTGCAAACGCAAACGCTGTGGCGGGTATTTCAAATAGCACTTCCGCTGGATGTGGCGAGGGCTTGCGCTCAGACTCTGGCTGCGCAAGTGCGTTGCGCTTAAAACCTGCTCAGACTGTCCAGGCCCGTGGATCCCGGGAGGCATGGAGTTTCCACAGCTGAGGGAGGGCTCGAGCCAAGCAGAGCTGGTCAAGCCAGAGGCAGGCAGCTGAGCCAGGGGATGTGTGTGCGGGTGCAGGGTGGTTCTAAAACCAAATGTTGGGAGCCAGATAATGCGCGAAACAATCCCACATAGGGTTATTTATTTGAAGGGAAAAAACTTAGAGAACACCATCCTATGCAACAATCAGGAAAGGAGTCTAGTTGAAAGAGAGAGAGAAAAAGAGAGAGAGAGAGAGAGAGAGAGAGAGAGAACAGCGCTGCCGCTGCTTTGGCTGGTATCTCTTTTCAATCATTAGAAGAAGAAATGCTAAATAAACAGGTAATTATGTCAAAGAAGTGATTAAATTATTTGAACTCTTTCTTGTTGTCAAGTAGCTAGTTAGATTAGGAGCAGGTATCCCAAGGTTTGAACTTAGGTTTAACATTACCTGTAGCTTAGGACAGCTTAGTGATCTTAATTGAACATCAGCTGACTCCCCTGTAACAGTAGAACAAGACTAACCCTGGTGGCATTGCACGCCTTACAAAGTAGCTATGAAACCTAAATTTAAAAACTAGATCTTGACTGCCTGTGAAACCAGTCTCTTACCAGCGTAAGGTCTTGGTAAGTTTCTGAAGTCAGAGATTCAAGATCTCACTAGTTTTCTCCAAGACACTCTATTCATCCCTTATGTCTACTCTCATCTGTCCTGTTAGGTACCCAAGGGAAACAAAAGCAGAACCTCTATATTTCCATTTATAAATTGGACATTCTAATTTCAATCTTTCTTAGAGGTAACATAGTTGTGTAATAGTAATGGTTTTATTGTAAGTAGGGTATTTTAAATGCTCATTAAAAGGGGAATTTTTCTTATAGACAAATTTAGCATATAGTATTGTTTTTAAACTCAGGATACAAATACATATACCAAACCTACAATCTGAAACATATTATAAAATTCAGAGTTATCTTAATTACACATCAAGGTATCTCTTAACAACCCCCCTGGTTTCGTGTATCAGAAACAGGACCCTAAATTATCTTCTGTAGCAGATGGCACCATTCCTTAAAATATCTGTATCCTCTCCCAGAGATAGATAGTGTCCTTGAGCAAGGATTATGTATATGTGTGTCGTTACATAGCCAACAGTGCCAATGTCTCTTCTGTTAATCAATAAAATGTGTAGAGGCATGTATCTTTTCCAGAAGACTCTACATATATAAACTCATACATAGCTTTCAATATAATTTTCTCCTTTTTTAGTCACTAAACAACCAATATCATTTACTGAGACTATTTTGTTGTCTTGAGCCTCACACGGATGGTGTGCCAAAAATGGGAACTCAGGACTGAAACAAAGCACATAGTGTAAGAAAAACAATTGGGAAATGCAAATTTCCAGTTCTTTGTTTATTTATTAATCCAGATTAATTTAACCTCAGCTGATCAATTATCAAATATAGACTTTAGAATGTTCATAATTCATAGCATTCACTTCTTAAACACTTCTCATTACTCATGGTATAATGTCTAAATTTTATGTCCCAGGAATCTAAATACCATTCATTCTTTTCCTGGCCTACTTGCTTGGTACCTCTATATCTTTAAATCATAACATCCTGTGATTCCAGACTGCTTTTGTACAGCTGAATGAAAAATATTCCCCCAGAGGCTTTTATACTAAACATTTTTTCTCCAGTTAGTGGCATCGCTTGGGTGTTACAGAACTTTTAGGATCTATAGCCTTCATGGAGGAAGTATGTCACTGGGGGTGGGCCATGAGGGTTTATAGTCTCAACCCATTAGCCTGCTTACTCTCTCTTTCCTGGGCGTGGCTGAGACATAAGCTTTGTCTTCCACTAAGTTGTTTCAAGTCCTGGTATTTTGTCACAGCAGCAGAACACTGAGTAATATGCTTCTATTCCTTAGAGAATTTTATGCCAAGGGATGCTTTTGAGGACGCATCTCAACTTTTTGACCCCAGAAGTGTTACCCCTAGCCTGCAAAACCCACCTCATATTTCTTGAGGAAGCTTATAGTGACAACTGTGATCTTTAAGGGAAAAAAAAGGTCCTATTCAAACACTTGACATTCTTTTATGCCTATGCATTTTCTTCTGTTGGTTGACTTAGACTAAGAAAGCATAGATGTAATGTTTCAATTCTCACTTTAGGATCACATGTCTTTCTCTATTCTGAAAAATTCACAGCAGTAACAACCCGAGGAAGTTTGTTTATATTTCCTTTCCTTTAGCTTAGGAAAAGATAAATTAAAACAAAAACTCTGCTTGAAGTGAACTGATTGCTTGGGTTTTGGTTCCTTTTCAACTATCAAGTTCTCCAAGAATGGCAGGTTTGGGAACATGGAAGGGCTTTGTGAAAATTGAGTAGATAAGTAAAAATTATTAACCATGGTTAACATGATTTACTAATTTATTTGTTAGTTTTTTGTTAGTCTTATTGAGTAAGAATTAAAAGAAGTTTCATTGGCAGGAATCCTTTAAGAGAGAGTTTTCAGTTGAAAAATCCAATTAATTGCCAGGACACAGTTGCTGTACTGTAACCCTTTACACTTCTTCTATTTCAGGCCAGTGACATCATCTGAAAGCCATGCTCTCTAGACCCTTACACATGTGACTTTCCAGAGTTCCCTTCACCATACCTTTGGTGAACAGAATTCTAAGTCAAAAATTTACATAAGTTTTCAAATTCAATTTTCAACTGTTCCTTAAAATAAGACCGTCACTATTACATATAACTGTTATTTTTGAGTTATTTGAACTTAGACTATTCAGAAATGAAAAGACAGAGGTTCTGTTTTCTTCTCCTGTGTATCCAACCGAACCAATGAGATGACAGACATGAGAGAAAGTTACTTAGAGAATTGGCAGTGGACCTGAATCTCTGCCCTTAGAAACTACCACTCCAATACTAAGAGGGACTCAGAGAGTAAAGAAATATTTATTCATCAAGGTGATATCAAATCACACTTTGATAGGAACCTATCAGAAGATGCTTCTTGCAAAAAGGCATGAGCTAAGAAATGTGTCTGCATTCGGCAGCAAAGATCACAGAGCTCTGAGTCAAACCATAGTATCATAGAATGCCTAGCAATGATCAAGCAGTCACAAGTGCAGTGTCTTCTTCTTTGTTGCTATTTGAGTAGATTTACTATTCAACTCTTCTGTTAAATGAAAATGGCTTTATAATACATACGTATTTAGTACACAATCATGCACACCCAGGACGGCAGTGTGGAAATCAAAGAACAGCTTGCAAGGAATTGGTTTTCTCCATCAGTCCTGTGGGTTCTGGAGATTGAACTCACACTGCCAGGCTTGGCAGTAACTTTTCCCTACTGGGTCAGCTCACTGGCACGGTAGGCATATTTGTGTTTCTTCATACGGTGGTACATGCTCCAAAGCAGGTAGATGTTAAGTGTTCTGGACAGAGAATTTATTATTATAGGCAGGGAATTTTATTCTAGTTCAACCCAAAAGGGAGAGTGAGAATGACTAGAGAGTTTTGACTAGTTCTGTATAAATTTCTCTGACAGGTAGGAGAGATCCATCTGCTTCCCTGTTGGAATGTCTTGCTTGTGATTCACAGAGAATTCCTCCTGAACTTGGGGGGCTGGAATTAAATTACTAGTTGGGTGAAAGAAGGTTGGAGGAGAAAGTATATGTCACAATACTGTCTTTAAACATACAAGTGAAATTGTGAGTAATGATCAAACTTATGAAAGACAAGCTGTAAGAAAAACAAGATATAAATTGCTAAAATCATCAGAAAACAATATACTAAAATTGCAACAGTATCATTCTTCCTAGAGACGCTGAGATATTTCCCATTTCCTCTTGGTGTGATATATAATTACACCTTAAAAACACACACTGCTGAAAAGATTCTGACAAAATCCCACCGTGAGGATCACAGTTTATCCTTGGCAATATTAGTTGTGCCTACAGTAGGGCAAGGGGATCTGCTCTGCTCCTCAGATTTAAACAGTCTCATTGGAAATAATTGATTCTTCCTGTCAAGAGTGCTTCATGGGAACACTATGATTACTTTAATCCAGGTTTCAAATGTATCTCTACTTTGTGAATTGCCTTAACACCTTACACAATACTGGTCTTGCTTGACCTTTTATACAGGCTTAAAGTACCATATAATTAACTTCTTTATATAAAGAGTTACAACTTAATGAAAACGTGAGGTGAAGTGCCCAGACTTAATCTTCAGGCTCCTTTCCTGTCTCACAGAATAAGCTCTTAAGGCCCCAGTTTCTCCCTCTCAGCCCTTCTGATCTTGACCAGATGAAGTTTGGCTAACTGCATCCAGATGCCTCATCAAAAGGAATGCGCAGATAGTAATCCACATCCAAAGAGAAGGGATGGATTTCCAGCTGCTCCCTATAACAAGCTTTTGGGGACAATGTCTCTGGGGTGAGTCAAACCTAAGTGCCAAGAGCAGGTCCGCATTTACTAGCAGAATAATTATTAGCACATTGCTGAGTCTCAAATCTGTTACTGTGCGTCTCAATGAGACTAATCTAACAGCACAGAAGAGATGGCCCACCAGTAAATGACCTGCCATGAGTACGAAAGAACCAGACTTCGATCTCCAGCACCCACATGACAAACTGGGTGCAGAGGCTTCGACTTGTAATTCTAGTGCTGTAAATTCATAACTGGAGGATCCACGGGAAGTCCTGGCTCACCAGTCTAGTCAAAACAGCAAGCTACAGTTTCAGCAAAAGACCATGTCCAAAATACTAAGATGGAAAATGATCGAGAAATAGAGCGCACATTTGATTTCGTTAATCATGTATGCATGTGTACACACACACACATGAACACACACACAAAAACATACACACAAAGATGAACTTACCTGGTAACTCATATGTGCACACAGGAACATATACCCACATATATGAGAAAATATAGCAAGTGAGAAAATATAGCAGGAATTATAATAATTGCAGCTTATAAGTTTATGCGAACTTTGATCAAGATTTTACATGAACCAGACCTAGTATATTTTAAGGACATTTTTAAGAATATTTCCTCTGCTTCTCCCCCACCAAGGTCCTCTTATTACTCTTTTCCTTTTGTTTCTCATTCACTCATCCCTATTCCAGCAACAGAAAAGAGATGCTTCAATGATAAGAAACAATTGCTTCCAGAGTTTCTTGGTCACATCAAAATGCCCCCCTCCAAGTCTGCTGTGAATCCCTATTGATTTTTCTAACCAGAAATCTTAGCTTTGCCGCTGTGGCTGTAAAGAAAGCAGGAAGGGCAGCAGGAAGCTCCCTCCTTATCTGAATCTCCATTATCTTCTGTTCTTGGTCTAAGATGATTCGATTACATACTATTCTTTCAAGATATTTCTTAATCTCAGGGATGTTTATAAAAACTAAACTAGTCACACATAAAGAAAAGATTATATGGCTGCTTTTCCAAACCTCACAAAGAATGAATCATCAAAAACTAGACCAATAAAAGTTACTTTGATTTAAATTTGTTAAAGTTTATGTGCTGGTATATTGGTACTACAAATTTTACTAAAATATCAATATGAAAATGTAATTAGATATTTCAAAGTCCTATTTCCTCCAATCTGTGAAATATGAATCATTTTCTAAAGGCTCTCTTTGCATTAGCAAACAATCCATATTGCTTAGATTTTCTTCATATGTGGTAAACACAGCCCTGGCTTTATTATTACAACTCAGACATGTTCAAATACAGATTCAATTGGCTTCAATTATTGTGACTTTAAACAATTGGAATGGGTTTCAGCCTAAATTATACACTTGCAACGGTTCAGAGGATTTTAGAATTTGAGCTCTGATTTCTTAGGTAGCTCTTTAAGTGTCATGGTGCTGGGTAAGGAGAACAGGATAATAATAGAATAATTCAAACTGAAAAATCTGCAGCAATGCTTCACAGAGATTTTAGCTCTATGGACTGGCCAGCATCAACTCCACAGAGATTACAGTCTAATCTACTTATACAGCACTTATTTGGAAGATGTTTTAAGGTCATCAGTTTCCAGTTGGGTTTTCTTAGCACCTTCTACATTGTCTGTCATAGGAAAGCTCTTTGAAACCAACCACACAAAACTTAGAATCCTCTATCGCAGACTTTACAAAATGACAACGTTTTGTCAGAAGGGTAACTAACTTGATCTTGACTGAATAACAGCAACCTTACCAGAAGGCCTGATGTTGACGTTCATTGTAAAGAGCTTTGTGGTAAGGTGTACAAAAGAGTGGACAGGCACAATGTTCCAGACAGAAGCACCGAGGTGAGAAGAAAGACTGAAGAGGTAAAGAGCAGGGTGGGTACCTATAATCTTGCCAAGGTTACACCTCTGGGGGTGGTGAGTTTGGGTTCAAACTTCTGAAACCTTTATACCTTCTCACCTGAGGAATTTGGGTGTGAACCTACGAATATAAACCCAAACAATTACTGATAATAAATCATAAAGAAATTTATTTTTCTACTGACATGGTATGCTTTACTATAATCTCAACATTTGGGAGATGAAGCCAGGAGAATCAGGAGAAACACACTGGGTCCATATTTGGTTTAAAATTTTAGAAACTGTTCACTCCTGCCAAATATTTTATTAAGCCAACATTCAATTACATTGATCCACACGCAGCTGTGACCCACAGTTCAAGTTGCTGTGGGGCAATGGTCTGTAACCTGCCACTTGTATTTTAATAAAACACTGGTTGGCCAATAGCTAGGCAGGAAGTAGAGGTGGGGTGACCAGAACAAGACAATTCTGGAAAGAGGAATGCTCAGTCTGTAGTCAGCACCCAGACATAGATGATGCAGATAAGAATGCCTCACTGATGAAATGTACCAAGCCACTTGGCTAACACAAACAAGAATTATGGGCAAAAATTAAGACAAGAATAGAAGTTATAAGAGTTTATAAGAAGACTGAACTTATAGCCTAACCAGTTTATAATTTATGTAGACCTGTATGTGTGTTTTTTGGGACTGAACGGCTGTGGGACTGGGTGGGACAGAAATCTCTATCAACAGAAAATTTGGTCAACTTCGAGTAGCATAGGAATAGACTACAAGCCTCCTAATCTCTGAGAAACAAAAGTGATTAGCCCATCTCTGAGGTGAACTGGGCATGGTGAGTAGGCACAAAGATGTAGACATTGACCAACAGTGACTGAATTCATATTTCCTTTCTTTCCACCATTTATTCATTTCCTTATCAACCAGCAATCACCTCTTGAGAAGTCAGCATGTGTCTGTTTAAACATCTGCAGCAGGACAGTAGAGGAAAATGATCACTCCCCATAGGTTGGGGCTCACAGTGTAACAGCCTATGTGAACAACATGGCTCAACACAAGACTTGAGACTTTAGAATGGGACAGGGAGAAGATGGTTTCAACCAGAGATGGCATCAAAGATGGCTGACAGAATGCATTACACACAGGGAATATAGCTTTCTGTCTTCTGAAGTATTTATCTGCTTCAGTTCCTTAAGCATTTCAATGACAATGAGCATAAGAATGGAGATCAATGTCACTGTGATAATTAAATCATTTAATGCATGTGCCATTCCTCAAAATGTATCTGACCCAGAATAAGAGTTAATATAAATATTCCTTACTTCCTGGATTTAGGCTCTAAAGGTAAGTGATCCCATCCCGGTAAAACTGCTACTTTCAAAAAATTCTCCTGATTTTAAATGGAACAGCCAGCTCTTTTTTCGGGCCTGAACCTAAGTGTACCTCACTAGAAATACACCTGAGACACAGAGGAAGATGAGATAAATGATTGCAGCACAGCTGTCCATGGGTGTGCACAACCTCCCCCAACCTGCCCTTGCCCCTGAGCCATGTGCCATCTCTGTTCAATGTGTGAGTCTGTTCCCTCACTCATTCTTTTATCTGCCACAAGGACAAGACAGCCTGTTTGTATCCTCTCTGCCAGCCAGATCTTCCTGAGCCCTGGATGGAAATCGCCAACTCCACACCAGTGTTTTCATCAGGCTGCTGACCACGGCCATGTTTTGTAGAACTGCACGATGCAGGGTCACTATTCCATGCTACTATTATTCTCTCATCAAATACTTAGTGAATTCTCATATTCTCGGCACTATCCTGGGTGGCTAACCCCAGGCTTTGATGGCCAAATGCAAGTGGAAATGTTAAATATCTATTGTGAGGTCTGAAAATCCTAACCAATAATTTGATGACACATCTCAGTAGCTCATGTGAGCAGTGGGAAGCTTAACCTTTGAGAGAAACATTTAATAATGTGTTTTCCTCTCATCAACTTTTGCATAAAGTACACAGAAATAAATGCTTCAATGAACTTGTAATATGTGAACCCAAACTTTCATCTTCCATGCTTTCCCCCATCACTAATTACTATAATTATCAGACCAGAGCCAATCATTGTCATACAAACTGGTGGGTTTAGGACAAGCTTAAACTACCCTTGACTTGGAGTAGATGGCAGGTGACACTCAACAGAACCATTACCCCGCTCTCTGAAAGCAAAGGGTCGACAAGGGCACACACCACGCTGTCCTCTCTGTTGAAATCTCGGTCCGTTGACAGAAAAAAATACCCTCAAACATTTCCAAACAGCATAGAAATCTTAAATTGCATGGAAATTATACTCCAAATATCATCTACCCTAGAATGTTACAATTTGTGAAAATTGCTTTGGAGTTTTTAACCTCCGGGCGTGCAAAAGAAATGTCCTCTTATAATCAGGAATAGCAATCCACATTTAAATGGCATGATGGAGCTGAGGCTCTCAGGGAGATTTGGAAGCAGGGAAGGCCAGCTCCCCATGTGCAATTACCCAGTATTAAATGAGCATCTCGACTGATGTTTTTACACTTTGCCCGACCAATAGCAAAAGGCAGGAATCCTGTTACCTCAGTGACACAGCCACTCCTCCTATGCTCCTCTTTCTTGGACCTGAGGTGTAGCTTTGGAATTTAATCCTAACTGTCCTCAATTGGAAGTAAACACTGAACGTTGCTAATATAGTCAAATGGGTAAACGCCCAGAGCTAGAGTTCACATCACCCACTGTTCTCCAGAGTAACATAATATGGGCTGATAGTAGGAATTTTCTTTTGTGGGACTATATGCTTGTTTCTGTCTTGAAATTGCCTTCTTGTCTGGGAAATTTTAAATGTGTTTAACCAAAATAAAAATAAGAATAAAAATGAATTATGGACTGTATGGCACTGAGTAGCCTTTACTGAGTAGCCTTTATATATAGATTGCCAAAAGGTCCTCTCATAACAGGAATTTATTTTAATTTTATGTTGTCAAATGGAGAATGCCCTAAATAAATTGAAATCAGAATTCATTGGTTTCTCTCTTCTAATAAGTAGATATTACTTTTTGGGGAGATTAAGATCATGAAGACAGTTCCTCTAGATACTGTGTTTTATAGTCATGGAAGGAAATGAAATTAACATCACTGAAATCCTGGACAGACACCAGGTACTATACTTGGTTTCTATATGGATGATATGTGACTGTATTTCCGTAATAACCCCAAGAGCAAGAACACGTGCTTCTTTCTATCTACAATGAAATAAGAGCAGCACATTCCATAGTAGAAGTGTCTTGTATGTACAAAGCAGAATTATTTTGGTACACTTTTAAAAACAAATTTTTTAAATAGTGCATGGATCCTCAATTTATATTTGCTTTAACTTATTTTCCTTCTGATCTCTCTCTCTCTCCCCAACTTGTCTTGAACCTCAGTGTAGAGAGCAAGCTGGATACACAGCCACAGAATTGTATACATTACTTTTGGTCTTTCTATCAAGAATTGTGAACTTCTGAAAATACAATTTTAAATGTAGTCTAGTTTTCTATATCTTTTTTTTTCTCAAGGTAGTCTGTGTGAGAATATTTGGGCTTCTGACTCGTATGCTTCTTCTTGGGACTCTTTTTCTCCTACTGGGTTGCCTGCCTACTTTACACATGATAACATTTTCTTCATCTTATATTTTAATTTGTCATGTTTGATTGTTATCTTAGAAGTTTGTTCTTTTCTAATGAGAGACAGAAATAAATAAGATCTGCAGGAGGGTATGTGGGGAGGAACTGGAAGGAGTAGAGGGAGGTGAAATTACAATCAGTACATATTGTATGTAAAAAGAATCTATTTTCAATAAAGGAAAAAAATGAGAAAAAAGTGGAAGTCTAATCTCAGACTACATATATTCTAAATATATCCTAAACTGAAGATGCTGACTCTCACACCCCTGAGGCAGTGAAGGAGCTAACTAAGCAGATGTCTGGAGAAAGAGCTCTTTGGGAATAGTGATCTCATGTATTGAAGGATCTATGGCACTTGAGTGTCTAGAAGTAGAAGTTTCAGGAGAGGAGAAGCAAGAATGGATTTTAAGAAAAGAACAGAAAATTAAAAGAATATAAGAGAACATCAGGAGTTGAGGTCAAAGATGAAATTGGCTCAGGTCGTATATGGGAGTATGTGCCACTCTAAAATGGGATTTGATTTCCATGTAAATGTAAAGTAAAGCAATTCATCCAGTGTATTTCACAGATGCTTCTCACAACAACATGCATTTTACTCTCCTTTGTCCAGTATCAACTCACTGTAGCTGTGGACACTAAAATTTTCTTTTTCAATTGCTTTCTTGTTCATGTTTCATTTATATTTCACATAATTGCCATAGCTGAACTATATGAATAGTTGTAGTAAGCAGGCTTAAGTTCAACTCGTGCACAACCTTTGTACCTGTAAATCACTGTCTTTGTAGATAATATTTGGACCCAAGATTTCTGGGATGAGGGTTCTCTGGAGATGAAACTAGGAGAGATTTTTTTTTTTATCAATGGCAGTAGCAACTGTAGAGAAACAAGAATGAAGTAAGTGATCATCCATTGAGAGGTCTTGAGGATAGAGTATCATGAGGCACAAACACAAAATTTATGTCAAAAGGCTCAGTCTAGTGCTCAGTTTTAAAAAAGGTTTAGAGTTTAGGGGTATCTTTTGGGGAAGTAAAAAGCAGTAGCTAATAAATTCAATCTGAGGTCTTTTAAATAGGTTTCTGAACATAGCCTTGGTCAGCCATTCTTTGAGTGAATGTACATATGGTTTGTGGTGTCTGTACATGTCTACTTAAATTCTTATGGCTCTCCTTAATGTATGAGATACAAAGCTCATAGTAGAGGAGAAAATTATAACTGTTTCAGTGCCTTATTGCATTAATGAGTATTTAAAATAAATATACCAAAGAAACAATGTCACACATCCGTGATTAAATGCGTTTCTATATAGTCGTATAAATTCAATTTAACACATACACAAAAATTCAGTATAAATGGGTACCTTAATCTACACAAACCTATAAAACAGTCTTTTGAAAGCAAGGTATGGGTAAGATTTGGAACTCACTCCCTGCTGGCTTTGTGATTTTTCTCCTAAGCTCATTAGATGCTCTGTACCTCCTCCAGGGGATGAGGCTCATCTTCAGACAATGTTAAGGCATTCTCTTGAGCAGAGGTGAAAAAGCTATTTCCCCGCTGGAGTTTTCAAAGGCAAACATTTCCTGCAGGAAATCAAACATTTCTAGGGCTTGACAAGGTAACTAAGAATATTCAGATTAGTACGGAGCAGCCAGTGAAAGCTGCTGTATACCTCCACACACAGCCTTGCATCCCTCCTGGGGATGACAAAGATATTAGTTTCAAAGGAGGAAAAATATCTTGGCAAAACATCTTGCTGCAAATGCTGGTATTGTCCAAACAAGAATGGACAACCTCAGGTGATGGAGATTGGGCTCCCTAGCTGACTTAAAGATCAGTATATAAATATGTATTATGTACCCCTATTCCAAAAATAAGGCACATGGTTAAATAAAGAAAACTGTGAAGTCCTAATTTTAGCTGTTTGTATTTCATAGATTAGCTTTCTTCTTGTGTACATATTCTACGAAAACTGGCATTTATCAGGTAAGCTGATGTGCACTTCACATACATTCTGAACATGTAAGCACAGCCCTCATCACAGTGACCCATAGTCCTGGCGCTGAGAATCAGTACCATTTAATAAGCATATCAAAAACTATGGTATGAGCAGTGAAGAAGGCAGTCAGGGAGATGAGAATGTAATTGGCCACCATAAGCTCAAAGGTGTGGTACTGTTAGGAGGTGTGGTCTTGTTGAAGTAGGTTTGACCTTGCTGGAGAGAGTGCATCAGTATGAGGGCAGGCTTGGAGATCTCCCAGGCTCACCCTACAACTAGTTCAGGTCACGTTCTATTGCCTGCAGGTTAATAGGTGGTACTCTCAGCTCCTTCTCCAGCACTATGTGTGCCAGCATGCCACCATGTACCACCATGGTGATAATAAACTAAACTTCTAAAAATATAAGCCACCCCAATTAAATGTTTTTCCTTTATAAGGGGTGTTGTGGTCATGGTGTCTCTTCACAGTAACAAAAACCCTATATGACAGAAGTCAGTACCAGGAACAGGGGGATTGCTTTGAGAGACCTGAGTATGATTTTGAATGAAGGAATATGGATGTGTCAATGTGGATTGAAACAAGCAGTTGAAGTCAGGCAGTGGTGGTGCTCACATTTAATCCTAGCACTCCAGAGAAGAGGTAGGCAGACATCTATGAGTTCAAGGCCAGACTGTTCTAGTTCTAGCATAGGCTCCAAAGCTATACAGAGAAAACCTGTCTCAAAAAAAAAAAAAAAAAAGAGGAAAAGAAAAGAACTTGAAAGCTTTAAGTACTAGATAATGGGTCAAACTAGTAGAAACATGGAACACAGTGATACTGAGTGTGATTTGATGAACTGTGGGGGCCTGAATCAAGAGGTTTCAGAGGAAAAGAATATTAATATGTAGCCTAGAGATTGTTTTGTGATGTTTTGGTAAAGAATGTAGCTGTTTCTTGCCTCTGTCTGAAGAGTTTATCTGAGACTAAAATGAAAAGATTTCAATTAATTCCACTGACAGAGGAAATCTCTTTCCTGTGGTTACTAGTGCACATGCTTACAAAGATTTATAATGAAAAGGAGTAAGATGAGAAAGTAAAAATACAAAATGTCCAATTTGAGGAGAGAAAGAACACTGGGAAGTAGAATGGGACTAAATCCTGTGTTCAAGGAGACAAACAGATTAAGAAATGGAATAAGAATGGTGACCTCATGGCAAAATCATACCTACTTAAGGTTCCAAGATGTTGGAGACCTCAGAACCATGCGATACCTGCTGAGAAGGGTGGCACACATGGACTGGAATGAGTCCAAGAGAAAGAAGCAGGTTGCAATCAACAAGGTGAAAGAAGATGGAGATTTGAAATGCTCTTTGACATCAAATTTCAAGATGCAGAGTCTTATGCTCAATCTTCACCTAGTTCAGTCCATTTCCTATGGCCTTCAGGCCAAGATTTAGGACTCTCAGCCCCTTCTCCTGCACCACATCTGCCTGCGTACCACCATGTTGCACCATGAGGAAAATGGACTAAAACTCTGAGAATATAAATTACCCCAATTAAGTATTTTTTTTTCTTATAGGAGTTTCCATGGTAGTCATGTCTCTTCACAGCAATAGTGTGTTTATTATGTTCATTTTAATACTGATGTATAGTATATTCACATATAATCATAGTATCCCATACAATGTCCATTATAAGCCACTTGAATACTCATTCATCCGACTCACTTCTAATTACTCTACTTCTTGTATTTATTAATCCAAATTTTGTGTGGGCTTTGGTAGAGGATAAAAATGTGTACAATGGCAGCCTCTCTAAACAAAATAAGGCTTTGGGAAAAATCCAAAACACCTTAGAATCTGGAATTCCAATGTGACAGTTTGAATACCAGCTTTACTTTTTAAATTGGAGTTAATCAGTTGATACTCAATCATTAACTGACCTTGCAACTGTGTTGACCTTCTCCATACCTCAGTCTTTATCTACAAATTAGACATAATAAAATTACCATTTCACTAATACAATGCATAACCTGCACGGAGAGAGCAGCCTCATGCATACAGCCTCATTCTGATGCTCCATCATTTTTTTTTTTTTTTTTTTTTTTTTTTTGGTTTTTCGAGGCAGGGTTTCTCTGTAATTTGGAGCCTGTCCTGGAACTAACTCTTGTAGAAACTCAGTGATTCCACCTGCCTCTGCCTCTCAAGTGCTAGGATTAAAGGCATGTGATACGACTGCCCTGCTCATTCAGTTTTCTTTAATACAAACCTGCAAATGCTGTAGGAAGTCTTCCAGCCAGTGGTTACCCACCCACTGAGGCGTGGCCTCTTATACTATTCATGCCAATGTAGAGTACATATTTGGCCTCTTTTCCAACTACAGGATTCAGTTTCTGATCCTTCAGCAAAGGATTCTGATTTGTGAGCCTATCCCTAAATAAATAACTGTCTATTTCTCAATTCTGAGCTAGTGTGGGATTTCTTTTCAGCGTCCTTTCACATGCAAAGAACTATCCATGCAAACAATTCTCCATGTGAAACGTTTTTCTGAGTGCCACCTTCTTCTTACAGACACCATACCAACTATTTAAACTGTGCCTAATGTTAACAGCTCCGGGCTCCTTAATCTGGGATGGTGACAATAATATATTTTATTTCTTGATGCTTGCTACACACAAAAATTCTGAAGACAAAGCTTTCTACAAAAACCACCCACTGAATTAGAGAGTGTGTGTACATGGACAGAGATGATAAATATGTCTGCACATAATGTAGTTAAACAATTCTGTCAAATTGAGTGTGTCTGTGCATTTAGTGTCAGGTTCCCAGCTACAATATAACTGTCCTGTGTTAACTCCTTACATCTATAACTCATCTAGTTTTTAGAAGATGTGCTGAAGACCTGTGTCAGTGGGGGCTGCGGGGGGTTGGTTCATGTCCCAAAGAGGATGTGTGGAATCTTCAGGGGGAGAAAAGAATGCCCTGGACAGGATCTGAAGGTGAATCAAGACAGCTGCCAGGAGTGTTTAATTGAAAAAAGACCACAGCTTTTATACTCTACAGTTGCATATAGGATAAAATGGGAGAAGAGAGGCACTGGGCTTGGGTGTGTCTTGAGATAGCATTGACTTTGACAATAGGTACCAGTCATATGTTAATGGAAGGGTAACAAGTTCTTCTTGCTAGAGATAAGACTGACCTCTTTGTCAAGCCGAAACTTTCCTCCATTCCTCCCAGTCCTCCAGTGGAGACCCTTATCCAGATGCTTGTCCTTGAGAAAGGGACTTCTGGGAAGCAGACACTATATTTCATTTTCATAGTCTTACTACGTGGGGCTATTACCCTCATTGCTCCTAAAATGGAAGGTCTGAATGCCTTACTCTTTTCCTATGATACCATACCATTTTGATTTCTCTGTATTCATTAATGGAACTCTTGCCCTTAATGGCCTCAGGCTCTGGATCTGAATTTTAGGCATTTCATCTTTGGGATTAGATATGTCTAGTAAATCTCTAACTTTCCTGGTCTTGGTATAAATACAAAGGTACATCGGAATTCCAGGTTCCAAGTTGTTGAGAATTTTTTCCAAAGTATTGTTTTGTTTAGAGAGGCTGCCATTGTACATATTTTTATCCTTTACCAAAGCCCACACAAAATTTCCCAAAGGGAAAGGCATTGATTTTGAACATCATTAAAAATGAAAGGAGCAAGGTGCTGGAGAAGCATGGTCTGCAATGCTGCAATGCTGGAACTTTGTCAAGCAGTAGCAGTCGCCATCTGGGCCATGCCAATCATGTGAGAGTTGTCACCTGAGCAAATACTTTAGCATATGTCACCCTTGAAAGTTACTTCAATTCCTTGTTTGTCATTTAATATGTGTCAAAAGTATGCCAAGACCATACATCTTAAGAATAAACATAATAAATTCTGTGATTAGGATGATTTCTAGCCAATACTGAATGCCCATAGATCATTCATGTAGTTGTTATCATATTTATTTATTAGATCTTCACTTTGAACTATACCTACTAGAATTTTAAAGTAGCTGGATTTTAAAGCATTTGTGGTTAAACAGAAACTTTGTGTTATTGGTCAAGATGAAATAAATGGCAAGACCTTTCAGAAAAAGTAAATACTGAAGCCTCATGTTGTCTGTTATCCTGGCCATTATTCTTTCTGCTTTCTGTTTTCTTCCCATGTGTCCTGGTCTACAGTGGCAATATTTACTTAAGGTATCCTTCCATTCTTACACCAGTTGATACTACATTTCCTTTGTACATTCTGCAATGGTAAAAATAAAACAGTGCCATTTCCTAAGGGGTGGTAGCAAGCAGCAGGCAAGAGGGGCAGTGGGCCCCAGACAGGGAGCCTTGCAGTGGGTGAGAGATCTCAGTGGTCAGTCAGTCCCACAAGGAGCCATGGCAGGTGAGAGACAGAGACAGGCATGCCATGCAGAGTGAAGTTGGATATTTATTTACTGGGTTATGGGATGGAAGAAGAAATGGGGAAGGAAAGAAGGGGGAAGAGCAGAAAGAGGCTTGCTATTCCTTTCTATCTCTCACTGGAAAATCTAGCTTCTCCTCTCTTCTCCTCTCACCCCCTCCTCTCTTTCTCTATTTATCTCTCTCTCTTTCCCTCTCTCTCTGTTTCTCTCTCTCTCTCTCTCTCTCTCTCTCTCTCTCTCTCTCTCTCTCTCTCTCTCTCTCTCTCTCTCTCTGCCTCTCTCATGCCTATCTGTCTCAGTCTCTCACCTGCTGGACAACTCCCTGGCTGGACCTGTTGCCTCCTGGGGCCCACTGCCTGCTGGCTTTTGGGGAATGGTGCTGTCTTATTTTTACCATTACATTGGTGCCCACTGCCACCCTTTGGGGAACTGCACAGCGCTGTTTTATTTTTAACATTGCACGCTCCATCCCTGTACTGTTAAATACAGTGAAAACTGCTTCTGAAGCAACTTATTTATGTCCATCTCATTTTAGTGGAATTGAATATATCAGAGCTCGGGCTGTGACATGAAACAGAAAAAACAATCAGTCCTATTTCTGTCCTTCAAAAGCACATAGGACAGGCTCAGTTCACTAACATCCCAAGTCCGTGTCTCTTCCACAGAGGAAATACATGTGCTTCTTGATGAAGTCAAGATAAAATAGCAAGTGTTTATCCTTAAAGATAAAAGAGAATAAGAACTTATGTTCATTAACTTTGACTATCTGGTGGTATTTAAACTATCTACATCATTTTTACTTTGGCAATATTCCACACCTTGGATTTTAGTAATATCAAAGGTATCAATATATCGTCTATTTCTAATATGATTTGACACAAGTGCCACTTAGTATACAGCTTTTAGGTGAAGGCAAAATTTAATGAGTTCTCCAACAACAGAAATATTATAGTTCGTCTTGTTTAACAAAAGCAAACATAGGGACTCTTCATTATATTTAGCCAACAAAATGTATAAAATACAACTGAGTTCGAACTGCATAATTGAGACAGTAGTTTAATAAAACATATACTATAAAATATTTGGAACTTGCATACATTGCAAATGAATTTCTTGAAGTCAAATACAAATGTGATGTGAACCATGAGTTTTCTCTGACAACCTTTCTTGGGAGCCTCATTTCAATCTATACATCTTTCTGTTCCAATGCCAAGGTTACAAATGGGGAATCAATTCAATCTATGTGACACCTGGCCAAGGTCATAAAAAGCATCAATTAGGTTTAATAACTAAATTGTTCATCTGTTTGAGATAGCTATATTAAAATTCATTTTATACTGTCTAATATTATTAAATTAATAGTTATTGCTCAGATAAAAGGAACATAAATTAGTATTTTTTTTGTTTGAATTCAAGTATCAATAAAGTATTGTGTAAACCCTTCTTCAACAACAAATTTAAGTCATAATGCTGTGGTAACTCAGTCCTTGATTTTCCTCTGTTTATAGTTTTGTGGGAAAGAATAGTCTATGGGTTAGTTATGCTCACCATAAGTAATTTCATTTGAGAAGTTAATTAGCTGGTGGAGTTAAGACTCACATCCGTGACCTCACAGATACACCACATCACATTAGTTAGTTATTGGACAATTTCTATCTATAAATACAGGACAGGTGATTCTTACACACAGTATATAGGTTCTATAATAGAGGAGTAATATTGAGTTATTTATTTATGTTAGCAAGTGAAGATTATGCTCAGAGTTGGAAGTCAATAGACAGATGGTGAGTAAGCCTTGTTAAGTAAGAGCTCAACTTCTGTCAACAAAAATCAGATTCATGGAGTTTGTAATTTTGATAAGTTACATATCTCTCAAGATTCATTTAATTGTCCAGAAAATGTAGGGACAATAGTAACAGACACAACTGGAGAATAAATGCAGTTTTGCATCTAATTTGTTTCACAGAAAGACTCAAACTGCAGCAAGGGCTTAACTTGCTGGTTAATCTGTTTATTTCGGGATGGTAAGCAGTCCTAGCAGGGGTTGTCTCTATGGCCTGAGAACTTGACCTTGAGGCAATTTGGTAATGCTAATACACTGAAAACACTGATAAGGCCCAGAATATCAACACAAATTTACATAAAACAAGCATAAAGGTGACAATAATTCAGATGTGGGAAACTACACACAATCTGGAACGAACTATGAATATACTACAATATAGTGAATATAGTATCTTTGATCATCTCCTGCATTCTGTGTCAGGGAGATCCCTTTGAGCTAGCCCTTCACTGGAGTTTTTAACCTCTCTGGACATCTCTATATGTTGTGGATATGATTGGTTAAATAATAAAGAAAATTGTCTTGGCCTGTTCATAGGGCAGAACTTAGGTAGGCAGGGAAAACTAAACTGAATGCTGTGAGGAAGAAGGCAGAGTGAGGGAGAAGCCATGTAGCCCTGTTAGAGACGGATGCTGAAACTTTAGCCGGTAAGCCACGGCCATGCGGTGACACACAAATTAATAGAAATGAGATAAATTAGTTTGTAAGAGTTAGCCAGTAAAAAGTTAGTCCTATTGGGCCAAGCAGTGATATAATTAATACAGTTTCTGTGTGATTATTTTGGGACTAATTGGGTAGGAATGAACAAGCAGCCTCCTCCAACAATGATGCTTCCAAGATTGATGCTTACCAATATGGACCTTGTTTCCTAGAAGCTGACCTTGTTTCCTAGAAGCTGACCTTGTCATCCAATAGGAAGAAAGCTTCTGGATGTATTTGTAAACTGACACCTGGATTGTTGTAGACAAGAAGGGTCAGCACTACTAGAAATGTATTTTAATAAATCAACATGAGTCTGGAATCGTAGAACTAGAATTGAACATTTTCTATTGGAGAAAGTTCTGCGGCACTGGATGCCCAAACTGGCCAGCTGGCCTCTTCAGTGATACTTGCTTCAAAGGAGAGATTTTCAATTTAGTGCTCTAATGTGTGCTATACAATCTTCATCATTACCCAAGGCACTTTGGGAGAAACCTGTTCGAACCAAAGCACTTAACCTATAATTTCATCTGTCATGTCATAAAAGACAAAATACCTTATGATTCTTGAACATAAGTAATTTTTTTCATAATTGAAAACACTTTTATCCCCAACTACTCTGTTCCTAACTAAAAAATTTGGAAATAATATGGAAAACAGTTGCCATTGACCTAGGCTTCCATACATGTACATACACTAAAATGCATGATACACACAGTTGCACTTAGATGTACATTTTTAAATCCTTATTGAAATGTACATATACCACACAGTATTGGAAATATTTTGTATATGGTTATGTCACAGGTTCCTCTCCTAGATGGTCTGATTTAGTGAAGGTGTGGAAAGCTGAACTTGCATTTATACCGTGCTCCTGGATGCAGCTAAGATCTGGTCCCGGAAGCACACTTGCAAAACTCAGTACATAGCAACTCTCAATTCACTCATTTTATTTTATTACTATTTTTAGTACTTATGGCTTGCATTTTATAAAACATAATTAAACACTGACAATTCGTTGAGTACAAAGGATACTTAGTTTTCCATGCATTTCACAGTCTGATTTTTCTTCTTTATCAAGTGTTGTTTATAATGGGTTTCAGACAAATAAACTTAACAAACACTTATGAGAAGCTTTGTAAACAACTCTTTCTTTCATTTATGGGTATGAGATGTCTTAAAAAAGACTAAATTTGATAGCAAAATTAAAAAATGAAGATTGAAGTTCATGTTTGTTACTTCGAAACTTTTACTATATATAAGACAAAAATTAAAACTGTTTTTTTCTAATGCTAGTGCATGTACGTACAGAAAGGAGAATGATTTCTATCTCTATTGGGTTACTTAATTCCTTTAAAATGGATGAGAGAAATAGTTGAAAGTAAAGTATTAATGGAGTAGAACAATAAGAACGGTCCTTAGATTCTTGTTGTGATCTCAGCTTATGGTTACTCTTTAGTTTGATAAAATTAATCAAAGAACTCTGCTCATGTACTCTTAAGATAATTAATATATCTTGTTCTTTTCCATGCAATCATTTGTAAGTCATACTAAAAATTAGAAGTTTGATTTGTATATTATGCAATTTGCATGTAATGTGTGTTGGGAACGTTTGACACTTAACATTCTTAAGTGCTTATGGGAAGGTAAAAGTGTAGGACATGCTCTCCTTGTCTTCATGAGAAATGCCACCCCCCCTTTTCAGGAAGATTGTATTCATGAGTGGAATGAGATTTGCCTATCTTAACCAATCTTTGGATCCTGTAAAATACTATTCTTAGTGTTCTCTGGTACTGTATTGATTTGGGGAGAAGTGGGAAACTTACTGAGAGACTGGGGACTCACTCCCCTGCTAAAGCTAATGTTCCATCTCTGGTCAGCCTCGATTATTTCCATATACCCACATTCCCCTTTAGATTTGGCAACTATGCTAGCACACTTCATCTTCTTTCATCTTATCACATATTTTCATTTGCATTTTTTTCCTGGAAAATGTCCACCATTTGTGTTTGCATAAAGTCTGCTTCATAGTTGCAATGACATCTGAAAGGATTTCTATAATTAATTATTCACAGTGCATTGTTATTATGTTATTTCAACATTTGCATAGGGAAATAGGCTGCAAGATGAATGGTACAGTTTGTGTGAACCTCAGCTTTGCATTACCCCCCAAACCTAAGCAGAGTGTCTGCTGCTTGACAGATATTGAATGTTTGTGAACAGAACAAAAGAAGGAAAATACACACGTTCCAAACAATTATGATAAAACAAAACCAGAATTGAAATAATTCTTAGCCCTGTAGACTAACAAAAGAGAACAGAGGCAGCGATTAAGCCAGTAATTAATTTTCAGCTCAGGATTACTTCAAGCGAGATGTAGAACTCTTGATTTTGATTAACTCATGTCAGATTGAGCTCCTCAAAGCTGGTCCACGCTCTTGTGGCAACAAGTGTACTGGGTACTCAAATATTCAAATACCCGCTGACCTTATTTATGAGACGCCTGACACTAAGTAGTCTCCAAGACATGCTTTTCAACTACATAGTATGTACTTGCATCTCATTAACAGTTGTAACAACCCTGTAAGATGTGAATTTACACCTGCTTTAATAAATAATTAAATCCCCAATGAGTTAAATTAGTTATCTAAAGTCAATCATTAAGAGGACAAGTTAGCATGCAAACCTAGGCATGCATCAAAACTAGTGGTCTTCTCCATCTTATAGAGTATTGTGGTACTAACAGAAAGGAAACAGACATAGCTTCCCGATGGTATACAGTTTTTCAGGTACATTACATCCATATACTTACATTTACATTGTGGGGATCTAATGATAAGTATAAACATAATACAAAGTGGGAGACAGCTAAACATTATTAGTGATTGCTGCTTGTAAAGAGGACCTGCGTTAAGTTCCCAGAACCCATGTCTGATGATTCAGGATTGCCTGTAACTCCAGCACAAAGGGATTCTGCACCTTTTTCTGGCATTCATTTAAACTGTACTCCCATGTGTGTACAGACGTGCACACACACATACACCACATTCATAATTCAAAATTTATGCATCACAAAATATATAGTCTTTACACATGAGCTTATTAGAATCAGCTAAAGATAAAAAATCTACATGAAGGGCAACTGTGTATATGTGTTTTAAAAAATAAGGCACCCAGAGCTCTGCATATTTACTAATGAAAACCTTGCCTGTCAGGTCTCTCATCCTGATAGGTTATAGAAACCAGGATCTTAAGGAAGACCCGGACTCGCTGAGCTGTGGTAGCAGAAGTGAGGGGCTAGAGGCAGTTTTCTCACTATATGGTAGGAGCAGAATTAATAATGGGCACAAGGGGCATCATGTTGTGTCTGTGAAATGAGCTGAACATTCCAACAGCTATGCACACAATGTACCAAGAGACAGAAGATTTTTTGCAGAGTCTAGAGCAGTTAGAAAGCCCCGTGTTTCAGAAAGAGCAATTTTAATTTAATTAAAGCACAAAACTGTGATTGTTTTGTCTCTTAATTCTTCAGTCATCATATTCTCACTTTGTGGTGGTGGACATGACAAAGTCAACCTCCAAGTAATGGGCACTCAAGCTATAGCACAGGAAGGACTTGCCTCAGGGTCATCTAAGAGGGCTTCGTTTCCTCAATAAACAGTAGATTTTTATCGGAAACCTAGGACTTCTATGCAAACCATACTTCAATGCGCAAAGTCTGTGCTCAAATTATCATCATTCTTTACTTGCTCAGTCTACTTGTATGGACAACATCCATCCTCTGAGCCTATGGCTCTTTATCTGCAAAACATTATAATAAGTAACCAGAAAAGTTAACACCACAGTCTCAGTACATATTAATTATTCTGACCTTCCATTTCCCTTTCCTTCACATCCAGTTCTATTCTTCTTTAATCATGTGCATTATTTCCAGTCCTCTGACAATGAATCTCCTCTCCTCACCTTTTCTTTCTCAGCGTTACAGTTTCCAGTTTTGTTCCTCATGATGGATCACAGAATATTTCAGTACTAGTGCTATAACAAATACCCAGGAGTGTTATTCCATTATAAATCAGGGACAATGCAGGCCTGTCTTCTTTATGGAAATGACACCAGTCTGCAAAGCATTGCTTTCTACAACACCAACACAAGAGAAGACGGGGAAGTGTGGGTCTTTGTCCATTTCAAAACAAAAAGATGCCCTCCATTTATGACGATGTGTGCACTATTTATTTCACTGAAAGCGATTGGTTGCAAGGAGAATGGATGAGGTGTCTGTTTTGTATATACATTCTCAATTTACACAGTTATCTCTTTTTCAGTGGGGATAATTCATGGATGATTTCTGTTCAGTTTGAAGCAACTACTATGTCACTGAAGCCATTATTTAGAACCATGTTCTAGTCTTCACTTATTCATCATTAGAAGCATGAAAATTATACATTGGTTGGATTTGAGGATAACAAGTATTTTCACTAGGGTCTGTGTAAAGACAAGAGCTACTTTGTAGTAGTGGTGGGATATAACCCTTGCTCTAGAAAGAAACTTTATGCCTACAGTCAATATTGCTTCCTAGTCATCTAGAATGACTGTTTAGGTCTCTATTTGAATGTTTGTAACTTAAGAAACAGCTGAATAAAGAAACACTATTTAATTTTAGTATTTTTGTATATATATATATATATATATTTTGCCATTCTCCCCCTCACTGTGACCTCATATTTTATTGTCTGTAGTAACCCATTTGGCAGTAACTCTATACAAGAGCATCTATGGAGGTCATTTTGTACATAATTTTCCCCTTCTGCCTATCTGCACTCATTTGTGAAGGAACCTAGGATCTATCTTATCTTCAAAGCTTTCTCATAGTCTTCCTCACAGGAAGTACTGCTGTGCTAGGTACCATTGTTTTGTACTTTTCTGATATTGTTTCACTTACTATGAATCATAGCACTCACAGCTAGGTGTCTTTTCCCTGTTTAACAAAAGTAGAAAATATGGCCCTGTTAACTGTCACACCTAAGGAAGGAATCAGAAGGATCTAAAAACATGTTTAAGGAAGAATGAACATTTTAGACAGAGTGGAATACAAGTGATGTTATCTTCCTCCACAGAAGAGGAAGAAAAATATTGGTCAAATGAATTCTGCTGAAAGAAAAAAATATAAATAAATAATATGGTGTATTTCCTGATCATACATTTACTTTAGATGTCTGAACAGTCTAATAATAATCATTATTTGATTTTTACATTTATATTTTGCTATCTTTACATATCATTGAGAAAACATTCCATGGTCTTAGTATGAGTAATCATAGTAAAGTTAATAATGAAAGTCACTTAAGAAATAAGGTATTTAACATTAAACATACATAGTTGTCCCAGAATGGGAAATATTTGAAATTTACTGATTTTCTTATGATAGAGTTGCCAATCTGTTTAGTGAGTCAACTGGTTTGCCACAAAGGGCATTGAGTCTCTCCATATGCACAGTTTTGGCAAGACAGACACAATACCTAATAATATTGTATTCTTTCTGTTCTTACTCTCTTAAGACCGGATTCCCATGGAGCAAAATATGGGATGGAATTTAGTATGTAGTGTGTTTATTTGACCGAGGCTTTGGGAGCCATACATGTGGAAGAGAAGCAGAATTTGACAGGAAAATCTCACCACACTGAGGCTGGATGTAACCTGTATCTACTCAATGGAGGGATTCAGAAATGATCTTCTCAACCCTCTATGGTAGTATGGAGTGACATGGCTTTTATATCCTGAATAAGGTAGGTCATTTACTGACTGCGAGGCATTCCAAAGAAAGGCTTGACTTTGTGAACGGCAGGCCTGTGAAGCTCAGGCAATGCCAAGGGAAGCTGAGAGCTGAAGGCCATACCCCGGCAGAATGTATAAGCTGAGACAATATGTCTTTCACTAAAAATTTGTCTGGGTGATGGGGCTTGACAGTATCTGCCAAAGACCAAATGATACAATCCTTCTTCTTGGGTGTCCTTGCAAAAGTAGAAATATTTCACTGTGAGAAGAAGATTCTCCCTTCTAGTCAGCTAGCGTAGTGATTATGTGGTTATTTATTGCTTGATTTATTTATATATACTGTAGCTAATGTATAGTATTCATTGAGGGAAAAAAACAGCACAGATAAGGTGACTCAAACAACAGAAATTTGGAAATTTGCTAGCAACCAGAAGTAGAATTTGTACCATAACAGAAATCACTCCAGCTAAGAACCGAATCTGAATTGTTGTACAGACTATGGCACTTTCTTCATTTCTTAATCCTTCCTGGTATAATAGGCTTGGAGGTTGTTCTTTGACAGAGAAAGGGTGACACAAGGCTAATTTTGAATGGCGCCTTTTATTTAATTTAATGTATATATTTTTGAGAAATTTCTCCATTAATATATATCTGGGGCATACAATCTTAACTTCAAATACTTAATCTCCTGTAATTGTGTATTTAGCCTTTAAAATGTTCTGTTCTCAATATTATGCTTGTTGTACATGCATACATACATCGAGCTAAGATGTATACAATTCTTTTCTCTAGAATTAGTCAAGAATAGCAATCTATACCAATTTAGGAACAAATTCTTTCATTTGTTTGTAATAGATAATCATTCAACATAATTCATTACAAAGTATCTGCTTATAATCAGTCCCTACCTTTTAACCTGCAATTCCGTTTTTATATCTTACCCACCAAAATAATGACTCACAGAGACACCCATGTACACATAGATGAGGCCTGAGCACACTCATACAAGATTTATGTCAGAGATTATTTGTAAAACTGCGAAACTGGAAACAATCCCATGTGTTGCTGTTAATAAGTTTTACATAAAACAATGTATAAACCATCTGATACCTCCTCTTTTTCATCTCCCCTTTCCTTCTTGCCTCTAAGTTATTCCTCCATTTATGCGATTGTTAATCTCCAAACCCCTACTCCTGGTTGAAGAATCTGATG
Organism: Microtus obscurus; assembly: GCA_963919715.1. NCBI lineage: Eukaryota > Metazoa > Chordata > Mammalia > Rodentia > Cricetidae > Microtus > Microtus obscurus. The sequence continues at coordinate 26,897,915 of CAWTZC010002521.1, forward strand.
TCAAGAGTTTCCAAACTGAGCTGGTGCAGACACTCACAGCCAGACTTTATGTGGAGGGAAGAGGAGGAGGAGGAGGAGGAGCTGAGAAGAATGGAGGGAGGGGAAACTGTAGTCGGGATATATTGTTCGAGAGAAGAATCAATTTTCACTAAAAATGTTTTAAAATAATAAAAAAAATGAGGATTCTATCTCAACTCTGCCTGGTTGTCATGTATCTGTTAACATGGGCATTTGAGAGGTGGAAGCAGCCAGGCTGGGCTCCATAGATAAACACTGTCTTAATTCTGTCCCAAATTGTAACACTACAAATTGAACATACTTGTTAGTATCCTCAAAAATAATTTTAAGAGATAAAAAATCTACAAATTCACTAAATACAATAACCCACAAGGAACTCACTTCGATTTATCTACTTACTAGCTAGGAGATCTTTGCCAAAATTCTTTATGAATTGTCTGACTTGGGTTACAAAGTTTATCTATTAAGCATGATTTTTTTGCAATTAGTGTAAGCCTTGAGAGTATGCACACATAAATGACATAGAAGGCAGTGTGAACAAGTTCCCAAAACTTTGGCTGGAGCAGGACAAAACACACTTCTTAGAGGCCTTGAGAGAAGAAAACAGTGATGTGTCCCACCTTGAGTGATGGCAGAAAGTGACTCCCCAGCAAAATCGGCCAGAACAGAAGCTGCCATTCAGGACATTAATGCCATTACATGGGTCATGTGAGCTTCAAGTTAATTCTATTGCCTAAGACACTCTGGGAGCTAATTTACAACTGAGGTTCTTTAAGTCTAGGATACTTTCACTCACTTATCTCAGCTTTTATTTGTTCTTAAAATAGATAAGATCAGATCACTGCACTTTTTTAAAAATGTGCTAGTTCTATCTTTATGCTCTTTATAATACCTAGACTGTCAAGAAAGCATTTCTTCTATGATGAAATCAAGTAGTGTATTCGTTACTTTTCTGCCTGTTTTGAATGCAAAGACAAGGATGAGAAGACATTGGGGTCTGTGATAAGACATCCTGAATACTTCCATTTGACAACGCAGTTAGGTAGAAAAGCTAAGGTACCTGAAGTTGAAATGTATTCTTTCAAACATGAACAACTTGCAAAGAAGTGTGATATTCCTTTCTTAAGCTCCAAGGGATGATTCGTTTATAGTTTATGTAAACAAAGTCCTACTGTATATGGTAAACTTCCAAGGTCATTATCTCCTATAAAATATACTTGTGTTTTAATTTTTTAAAAAAATAAATTTAATGAGCGACCAAGGATTTAACACAGGTCACTGCAGTTGGACATCACTGACACACAAGTTGAACAGGGGAAGCTCAAATGTCTTTTTAAGATTCATTACTTTGACCTGTAGGAATTTCTTTTCACCTCAATTTTACAATTCAGCATTTTGAAGTTCCCCAGTTATAACAAGCTGTAAGCTACTCTTCGGTAAGGAATGGTGATGAATTTAAGCAAAGAATGAATGACATCTGTGGTAATGAAGAACAATTGTCGGTCAGGGTCCAGAGGCAACTCCTTCAGAGATTCTAGTCTCTGTCAAAGGTCTTGCGATAAGATGAAGTATTCAAAATTTTCAACAAATTTACTTCCAAAGGTATTTGACCAGTCATTTATCTATGTGGTGTTAAAAAAGGTAATACTCAATTCTGTCAAAAAAAAAAAACCCTTTAATTGCACAGAAAAAAAGTATAAAAATGTGTATATTTAACTCTGTTGAAAAAGAAAGAAATGAACGATAATATAAAAATTTCTTTACTGCCTATAGTACAATCTGCAAATAATTTTCCAGGCACCAGCATCTACATTTAAATGAAACTGTGATGACTAATCTTAGTGATCAGTTTAATTGGGATTATGATCACCATCGAAACATCCCTCGTGTGTCTATGGGGCATGAACAGGAGGATTAACTGAAAAGGTCCACCCAAAACTAGGTGGCACAACCCTGTGTGCTCAGTCTCAGTCTGGTAAAATGAGAAAGCAAGCAGAACACCAGCATCCTCCCCCTTTTCTCTTACATATTATCAACACAATGTGACCAGCCACCTCGGATTCTTTCCACTCTGTCTTTCTCTCCATGCGGTACCATTTTCCCTAGGGATTTATGCAAAAATAATTTCTTCTTCCCTTCAGTTGCTTCTTGTCGGACATTTGGTCATAGCATCAACAAAATTAACTAATGCCGAAACAGAAAAAAAATATTTTCTAAAGAATGACAAGGCAAATAACCTACAAAATACAATTTATAATAGTCAAACTTACCATTTATCGTATTTTTGTTATTTGTATGTCAGAATAATGATTGGTGCTGGGGATTTAGCAGCAAATTAAAAGGAAAATGCCCACCCTGTATAAGGAATGCAAATTAATTACAAGAGAGAAGAAATGGGTACAATTAAATGTGACAAATACTAATTTTATCTTATTTTACTTATTTGTTGATCACGCATGTACCTCCTGGTGCATGTATGCACAGCACGGAATGGCTTGTGGGAGTTAATCACTTCCTCCTACCATGTTGGTTCTGGTATTGAACTCATGGTATTGACCTGAAGGCCGAACTTTGAGGCACATGCCTTCTCTTGAGCCTCCAGCCCTTTCAGAGCATTTTTTATAATGAAGGAAAGGGATAAGTCTAAGAAAATAATAATTGATAGAAAATGGCCGGGCGGTGGCGGCGCACGCCTTTAATCCCAGCACTCGGGAGGCAGAGGCAGGCGGATCTCTGGGAGTTCGAGGCCAGCCTGGTCTACAAGAGCTAGTTCCAGGACAGGCTCCAAAACCACAGAGAAACCCTGTCTCGAAAAACCAAAAAAAAGAAAATAGACTAAACTAAGGAGAGATATATGTGACACTTTGGGACAAGAAAATCCCAGGGAGAGAAAAGGGGAAGATACAAACGGTGAAAGGGCAAAGAAGAACTTGGTGGTTTCTCAAGAACAAGAACTTTATTTTGGGGTACAGGTAAAAGGAAACCTTGTATACTGATAGTACATATGTGTGTTAATAAGCCCTTTATGGAAAACAGTATGCAGATTACTCAAAATAAAAAGAAAACAAAAACAAAAAGGGCTAAAATAGAATTATCATATGACCAACACCTCTACTTTTGGAAATACATGCAGAAAGGTAAAATTACTTATTCGTTACTTTGTCTGTAAAAAGGTAAATTATAATGTTTCAAGGAGCGATAAAATACTGCTTATATTTTAGTGAGTAATTTTGAGGTTCAAGTAAGTCAACATATATTGAAATATTTTATCAAGAAGAAATTTATATAAATGTTTATGGTGACATTAAAATTAATATGAACAGTGAGCATTAAGACTAAGCCCGCAGCTGGGAGGAGGCAGTGTGGTGCTTATGTCTCTGAAGCTGCAGTAGACCAGATGGCGCACATTCCTCAAGTGGGTTAGTTATGTTTGAAGTGAGGATGAAAATTTGTGTGATGCTGATGATGCTAACAAAGCTGTTTCAACACATTTAGTGTTAATTGTAGGCTTAGCCAGCTTAAAATGCCATTCAATAAAAAATTTAATTCCCATTAATGACAAGAAAATTCTCCAACATGTGTGACACACATTTTAGATTTTTACATAGTCTAATAAAACAGAGAGAGGAAAGCCAGTGCACCATTTCTAGCACTAAACCACAAAGATTGTAAATAATAGTCATTGTTTTAATGATGCTTTAATAATAAAAAATAACTGCCAATTTTTTATGCCAGATTAGTAATTTGATGGTGATCAAATTTGATATTCATGGCTTTATTAATAACTAGGAATATCACACAATTAGCAGCTACATAAGGCACCGAGATTCACTCACACAATTTGTCAATAAGACAGTATGAATTGTAATGAACACTGTAGTTGAGGGAAAATGCACTTCATCATTGATACCTACTTTTGTTGCGTATGAGCCTATTTTTCCTAAAACACATATGACTGTAGAAGATATTTATAAACAATGCACTGAGACGTAATATTAGAATTTTCTCTCTTGAGGATAAAGACGCCATTCTTCTAAAGTATTGGCTGAATATAGACTCTTATTTAGGATTCACAAAAACTTCACAGCAGGAGCAGTCCTAGTAAAAGGACAGAACTACCTTGTAACCACTTCACTTCTGCTATAGTCTCTTCATTCTACTCCCTTGTGTCTCCCTTATACAGTGAGCCATTATGAATTGTGTGGCGAACAAATTTTCATGATTACTTTATTCACCTTTAATATTTCTTGGTATTTTTACACTTTTGAAGAGACTGAAGTATTTTTTGGAAGCAACAACTCTATTTTTTTTCCCCCACAATTAATCATTGTCCACACAAATCTAAGAGTCAGATATGCACTGGGTGACTGTTACTTCTTATTGCATTCTTCTGATTCATTTGGAAATGGCCACTCAAGGAAAACATCTGACAAATTTAGACTACTTGCCACGCTTCAGTGATTTCAATGGCTTGCATTTGTACCAAGGACATCATTTTTTTTTTTTTTTTTTTTGGTTTTTCGAGACAGGGTTTCTCTGTGGCTTTGGAGCCTGTCCTGGAACTAGCTCCGTAGACCAGGCTGGTCTTGAACTCACAGAGATCCACCTACCTCTGCCTCCCAAGTGCTGGGATTAAAGGCGTGTGCCACCATTGCCCGGCAAGGACATCATTTTGAAAATAGTTAATGCCAATACTCTGCAAATTAGTCCACAAAATATAAACAGGAGGAATATTGCCCAATTTGTTTTATGAGTCCAGATTTCCCTGGTACCAAAACCACATAAAGACCCAACAAAGAAAAAGAATTACAAATTTCCTTTGTGAACATAGACACAAACATTCACAATAAAATACTTGCAAACTGAATCCAAGAACACACCCAAAAGATTATCCACTATGATAAAAATGGGTTGTATTCCAGATATGCAAGGATGGTTCAACATAGAGAAACTCTTAAATGTAACTTAACATATAAAGGAACTGAAAACAAAAGCCACTTGATATCTCATTAGATACAGAAAAGTCCTTTCACAAAATCTCTCAGAGAGATTAGGCAATACCTCAACATAATGAAGGCAGTTCACAGCAAGCCTACAGGCAACATCAAATAAATGCAGAGAAAAATCAAAGCAATTTGACTAAAATTAAAAACAAGATAAGGTTGTCCCCTCTCTTCACATCTCTTCAATATAGTGCTGGAAGTCTTAGATAAAGCAAAAAGAGAAATGGATAAGGAGAATAGAAATTAGAAAGAATTTAGGTCAAAGTATCTTCATTTGTAGATGGTATGATAGTATCTATGTTACCCTAAAATCATACCGGGAAACTCTTACATCTGATAAATACATTCAGCAAAGAAGCAAAATACCAATATTAACTTGGAATAGTAGTTATTCTATGGACAAGTTATAAATGGGCAGAGAAAGAATTTAGGGCAAAAACCCCTTTCAAAATAGCTTCAAATAATATGAACATCTTGGAGCAATTCTAACCAAGTGAGTTAAAAGCTTGTATAATAAAGCCTTGAAGACACTGAAAATGAAACTGAAGAAGAGATCAGAAGATGGAAAGATCTCCCATTGTTGGAGGAGGCCGCTTGTCTGTTCCTGGCCGCACAGACTCCTGAAATAACCACACAGAAACTTATTAATTAAATCACTGCTTGACCAATCATTACAGCATATTCCTAGCAAGCCCTTCCATATTCAATTAACCCATTTTTATTATTTTATATTTTACCATGGGACTCATGGCCTATAGGCAAGGTTTCAGCTGGCAGCTTGCCTCTTTTTCCTCTGGCAGCTCCATGCCGTCTCCTAATTCTGACTTCTTTCTCTCAGCATTTACTTTAGTCTTCACTGCCTAGGTATACTCTACCTTATCATAGGCCAAAGCACTTTCTTTATTTATTAACCAATAAAACCAATGCATATACAAAGGACTTCCTACAACTTCTGATGATCAAGGATAAGTAGGATTAGTATAGTAAAAATGGCTACCTGCAAAACTCATCAAAGTTACAACACAATTCTTCACTTGAAGGGACAATTATCAGCTTAATATGGAATCACACACACACACAAAACATCAGAAAAACTTAAACATTCTTAAATATTAAAAGAACTGCTAGAAGTATCATCATCCACAATCTGAAGTAGTCCTACCGAACTATAGTAATAAAAACAGTTTGATATTGACATAAAAAGACATGATGATTAACTGAATTGATGATTCAGACATAAATCCACATACTTACAAATGCCTCATTTTTGTGATAAGGAAGCCATAAATACATGCTGGAGAAAAAGATAGCACCTTCAATGAATGGTTCTGTTCATAGTGTATGGTGGTATGGAGAAGAATCTAAATAGACACATGCATATCACCCCAAATTAAGCTCAATTCCAAGTCGGGGCTCATGAAATTGAAAGGATTTTGTATGGCAAAGTATCCTATCATTTGAACAAACAAATAGCCTACAGAATGAGAAAAGAAATTATTTTACTAACTATGCATATGATAGAGGACTAATACCTAAAATACATAAGTGACTTAAAAAATTAGATATCAAGGAAGTGAATAACCAAATTTTTAAAAAATGGGGTACAGATCTACAAAGAGAATTCTCTAATGAGGAAACTCAAAGAGGTAAGAAACCCTAAAGAAATGACATCATCTTTACCCATCATGCTCAACATCCTTAGCCATCAGGCAAATGCAAATCAAACCTTTGTACTAGGCTGAGCAGGGGTTCCCTCCATAGGAAATGGGCTCCAAAAAGCCAGATTATTCATTAGGGATTGCTCCTGGTCCCACTGATAGTGGCCCCCACAAACTACCCAAGCCACCCACTGCCACCTGCTTTCAGGGAGCCTAGATCAGTCTTCTGCAGCTTCCCTGGTTGTCAGCATGGAGTCATTGAGCACCCACTAGTTCTGGTCAGCTGTTTCTGTGGGTTTCTCCATCACGGTCTTGTCCCTTTTCTCATGTTTTCTCTCCTCCCTCTCTCCAGCAGGACTCCAGGAGCTCTGTCCAGTGGTTAGTTACACAACTAACCACGCTGCATCTGCCTCTCTGCATCTGCTTCCATCAGTTATTGGATGGAGGGCTTAGGAGGTCAAGTTTATTTCCCTTTCTTAGGTGGATCCATGTATGTATGCATGCATGTGTGTGTGTGTGTGTGTGTGTGTGTGTGTGTGTGTATGTATGTATGTCTCTCTTGGGGTCCTCTTTGTCACTTAGCTTATTTGGTGTTGTAGACTATAGACTGGTCATCATTTGCTTCATACTTAAGATTCTCTTATGAGTGAGTACATGCTATTTTTTTCTTTCTGAGTTTGCATTATCTTACTCGGGCTGTTTTTCCTACATTTCCATCTCCTTTTCAAGAGATTTTGGAGCACTCATCCATAGCGGGGATGCCTCCACCAAATCCCTCATGTCAGGCAGAGAGAGAGTAAGAGCCAGAGGGTATGGATACCTAAAAAGGGAAGACCCTCTAAATTAATTGGATTAAAGCTCACATGAGCTCACAGAGACTAAGGCCATATGCACAGGGCTGCATGGGTCTGCCCCAGGTCATTTGTATGTATATAATATCATTCAAGTTTAGGGTTTGTATGGGATTGCTATGCAAACAGGTAGGTTTCTATTTCTTGTGCCTTTTCTTTGACTCTTTTCTTATTCATTATTTAGTCTAATTCTGATATGGTAGATTAGTCAAATTCTGTTTTACTTTTTAAAATTATTATCCCTTAGAAGCCGTTTTGCTTTCTATTGAGAGAAAGAAGGAGGTGACTCTGGCTAGGATGGAGGTGGAAAGCCCCTGAAAGTAGTAGAGGGATGAGAAACTGTAACTGGGATGTATTATGTGATAAAAAAAAATGTATTTTAGAAATAGAGGTAACATTTTTTTAAGAATACTTTCCAACAAACATAAAAGAAAAATATGTCAGAATAAGCCATGAACTAGTGAATAATTGAACAGCCAGAGGCTTTTGAAGCCATTCACACACACGAGTCACTTAAAGATTATTGTGTTGTGTCTGTGTCTATAACGAAACAGGAGCTTTATATTAATTTTTAAAAATTGTTCCCAGATATAAGCGCACAGAATATATAACTACTGTGACTGAGGTTAGCCCTTTTAGATTTTAAACCTGTTCTAGCACACAGTTCGACAATGGTAAACTAAAAACAGAGATTCCCATGTGATTCATTCTAGCAATTCATCTCTTCATCAGCACTGTCCTTAACTCTGAGGCAAGATTGGCGACAATCCTTTTAGAAATTCATTTATATGTTTTTAAGCATTGGACAGCATGTATAATACCTTCAGAAGATTAATAAAACAAAATTCCTGCATGTGGAGGGAAGGACTTGAAATTCCACTTTAGAAAGAAAGGGAAAGAGAGAGAGATAATTAAAAGATGATGGGGGGGGCAGGTAAATCAAAAAAAGGATGATAAATAAAGATTGTGTGTGTGAGGGTATGGTATAGTACATGTTTATGTGTATGCATTGTGTGTTTGTGTGTGTGTGTGTGTGTTATCCATAAAGCTCATTTGAGTAATATGGATACAAATGATCTAGCTACCTCCCACCAGCCTAGTCGTGTATCTTCCCATGGCAAACCTCTATCTTTCTGTCTGCGAGTTTAGAAAACTATTAAATTCTCTGGAATGTGTTAGTTATTGTATCCCTCTACTCTTCCATTACATAAAAAAATCATTTGGTAACCACCAATTCATATTTTTCACTAATCAACTAATTCCCTTGCCTTTTATTCATGTGTATAAATCTTTGTTATATACAGATACATATTTCAGATTGTTTTCTTGTGATCTGATGACATTCAGAATCATCTAGCTAAGCATGTTACAAACTGATACACTAACATCTACCATCACCAAACAACTCTCTCCTCCCCTTTACTAAGCTGACCAAGTTTCAACCTCACTTGCTCCTCTTTTCCCACCTCCTATTTTATTGCTTTGTGTTTGTAAGAGTGAAGTAGTTATATTTTGCAACTGGATTAGGTCAACCTGCTCTCTTTGAAATCACCTGTCCAAGATATCCTCACTGCTGTTGATGTTACTTGCTGTTATCATTGTTAACAAAGAATCACACAAGGCATACCATAGCCCAACTTGAATCCGGAGAACATTAGCTTCTGTATTCTCTTGCCAGAGCCACATATACAGGAGATACAGACCAGGACAACAAGAAAAAACAATCAAAATATCAACAACATAGGGAAAAGGGGAAAGTATCTTACTAGAACAAACAGCATAAACAATGAGCCAAAGATAACAACACTGTGGAAGCAGAATAGGTTCGTTATTTTAGAGAGTGGCATTAACCATACCTGAGTAAACAAAGATTTCCAAATTCAGCAAGAAATACCTAAACTAGCCCATGCTTTGTGGGGGATGTTGTACTATATAGCTCACCATTATCCCTGTCTTGCCTGGAAAAGAATTGCATGACCTACCAGAAATGCCTTGCCAGGTGTAGTTTGTTTCTCTGTCTCTTCCTAGATCTGCCCAGTGAAATCTGAGAAATTCTTGGTCATAAAATTTTCACACAGAGATTTAAATTTTATTATACCACCAAATCAAGTGTTTTGAACCTCTTTTCCTATTATGAGTAAAGAACGAACCCAGCAAGCTTTACTTGTTCCTTTAATTCTGATTCCTGGAGTGAGAACTCAGCATGTGAGTTTTGACATCACCTAGGATGGAGTTGCAGTAAATCTTTTCGGTGTATGTAAAGAGCTCAAGAAGTAAGAGTTCTCATTTCCATCAAAAGCCTATTATTATAGTATGTGCTAACATATAGGTTCTATGGTATGGGAAAAGGGTGTGGCATCAATGAGGAAACATGGGAGCAGTACAGAAGAGAAAATGAACGCAGTCATTTGGTTCTCCTACCTACCAACTCGATAAATTGTAGGTTTCCTTAGACGGCAAATTTTCCAGCGGGAATAGATGTGTGTATTTTCTGGTTTCAGACGTTCAAACTCATAGAATGTATTCCTTTTATTGTGGCCTCTTATGATGGGAACTCCTATGACAACAGTCGTATATGGAATTGGAGCAGAAATAGGTTGATCCAAATCACCTCCAAGAATTACATGGTGCCTACTGATAGCCACCATGCTAGGTCTGTACAGCAATGACCTAGAGATTTACTGATTAGGTGTCATTTCTTAGGAGTTCCATGCCTTTCATGAGCCTGGGAATGAAGCCCTTGAAACATGAGCCTGTGAAAGGTATTTGCTATTCAAAACCCCACTGTATTATAACAGGTTCCTGCTCCACATGCAACGCATAAATTTAGGTAACATTTGCAAAAGACCTTTTTAATTTAGGATATAGGATACAGTAGATAATTCCAAACACACAGGGCCTTCTAAAGAACATTGCAGGGGAGCTAAGTACAAAAACTGAAACACTGATGAGAGTCATTTAATCACCTTGGGATGCAGAGATTTCACCTGGAAAATTGGGATGCTATTTCATGAGTGTTTTATGCACTGACTAATTTATGGTTGGGAGGCACTTTTAAAACACCCAACATCCAGCTTCATAATAGCATATTAATAGCAATAAAAACTAGCATGCCATGCAAATTCTAAGTGTAAGGCATGTTTTATATAAACTCCCTTGGCAGATTCATTTGCTCCTAATAGAACCATTCATTTTCCATTGAAAGATGAAGTTCAGTATAACTTACTATTACCACGTGGCTATTATAGTCTACTCCAGGGGAGAATACTTCAGTCAAAATTCAACGACCCCTCTGTGAGGTTACTGTATGTACCTTAGTTAAAAAAGCTGGCATGGGAAGACTTAATCAGATAATTGAAAGCATTCTGAAGAACTCAGGCATGAACTTCTAAGAATACTAGCTTGAATCATGACTATACACAATATGAATTTATTAATTAAAAATATGTACACATTCCACTTTTAAAGATGTTTTAAAGTCTTTCCGTTTCCCCTGTCTTTATATAGGTACACCTCATGAGTATCTTGTGCTTGCAGAAGCCAGGAGAAGGGCTCTGATTCCTCGGCGTTAGACACACAGAGGGGTGCCAGCAGCCATGGGGTACTGAGAAACAAACTTAAGTTCTCTGCAAAAGCAGCAGATGAGCCAACAAACTGCGCACATGTCTATTGTAATGATTGTGTCACGATCAACAAAGGGCACACAATATTATCCTAGGAGAAATACGAGTAAGAAGTTAATTTAAAAACAAAGTTTTTTATACAGAGAAGACAGGGGTATGGCAAGGCAGAGGCAAAATAATTTAAAAGTATGTTAAATAAAATTGTGTTATTATTTAAATTGAGAAGTTCATCCAGACACATACTATGTTTTAATAAGATTCAAACTCCATTCCTTCTCTTTCATTTTCTCTCTTATTCCCCATATCACATTTTCCCACCACCACATATATGTGTGTGTTATTGATTTCTAATAACCCCTAGAGCCCACGAAGTTCTGTCTGTATTTACACAGATGCAGAACCATCTGTGTAATCTGTGCTGGAACACAGATAGACTTTCAGGGGCTACATCCTTGTGTTAAAACCTGACTCTTTCTCCCCAAGCAGCCACCAAGTGCCAATGGCTCATCAGCTATTGGTGGAGCTCAAATCATCCTTCTCTTAGACGGGACTCTAGCCACGAGAGTTTTGGCTGGCTTTGCCTTGTGAAATTCTTGTGCATGTAGTCACGACTGTTGTGAATTTATGTATGCAAAGGTTATGTCTTATCCAGCAAATAGTGTTTAAATTCACTAGTTCACTATTTCTGGCTCTTATAATCTTGGTATCCTTTTTCCACCAGAATTTCTGAACCTTGAGTGAGGGATACAATATACCTGCCGCACTGAGAACTGAGAACTCTACAGTCTCTTAGTTATTTGCACATTGACTAGTTGTGGGCTTCTGTATTAATCCTCACCTACCGTGTGTGTGTGTGTGTGTGTGTGTGAGAGAGAGAGAGAGAGAGAGAGAGAGAGAGAGAGAGAACGAACACTTTTGTACCTTTGAGATGGTGCCTGTTAGATGCCCAAATCTATGAGATACAGGAACTTAGCAGGCAGTTAAATACTATGTCAATTTAGCAGAATAATAAATAGCATTAGGTTCTCTACTATGAGTCATGTCGCAGCCAGTCACAGGCTATTTTGGCCCAGTCTGCAGTACCAGGACTGAGTTCCAGTTTGTGGAGTGGGGTGTTTAATCCAATCACAGAGTGGTTGATTACTTCCACAAGACTGGTGCCACTATATCACAGTTTGAAGAAAGAATAAATAAGCATAAATAAACTGGTACTGAATTTTAATAATTATATATTTTGTCTTATCTGCCAACTTGTAGAAATCACATAGAGAAAAATATTTATCCTTTGCAATATTTCCAAATATCCACAGAACTTTTGTGTTCTGTGTGAGTCAGTGTGTCAGCATGGAGCCATGCGTATTCACCCAATATTGTCTGTCATCAGCCTTCTAGATTCTGATCTTCAGGGTGAACACCACCACACTCAGCACACCACAGAAGAATTTCCCCACCGCCTTTCCTTGGCAGTGGTGGTTGTAAGTCACTGTGCAGCTTTCCTTGCAGAAAGTGAAGTGCCCTCTTCTCACTCTTGGTTGGTCTTTGTGCACTTTCACCTTCTATTAGTAAATCATGATGACACAGAATAAAGCAGAGATTCTACAAATTATACATAATTTTATACTGGGTGCTCTTTAGAAGGGTCTAATAAAAAAGTCTCCAATTGCTTTGCTTCTTTCTGGTTAGGATATAGCCATTGTTTTGCTGGTGTTCTTAGTGCATAAGGCATTATCTTGAAAATAAGAATCGCTTTGTGGTGTCATCGAGATTGTTTTGAAATGAGCTAGGAAGAACTAGTATCCAAGAACCCTTATTCATGTCCATATCTAATATGTATTATGTATAATATTCCATTATGAACGTGAGCATACATGGGCCTATGTAGCCATCTATCTATCTTTCAAGGAATTCTAGGTACCTTTGTGTGTGTGTGTGTGTGTTTACATACATTTCTATTAGTGATCAGAGTAAATTTTCCCAAATACCACTAGGGTCAAAGACTAATTATATGATTATTGTTATTATTATTCACACATTTTATAAAAAATTCCAAAAACGAATATCATACTTTGCATATACTTTTATTAAATTTATATTTTTACTTTTTGTGTGCTTATGCATATGTTTATAAACTCGGCCCATGTGTATATGTGTATTGGGAGGTGGCAAAGCATTTATGTGGAGATTAGAGATCAATTTGTAGCAGTGGCTTTTCTTCTTATATCATATGGGTTTCAGAAGATTGAACTCAATCTGCCAGGTTTGGAAAATTATTCAACATTTTCCCAAATTGGTCATACTTTGATCCAAAAATAATATTATCATGATAATATTCCTATAGATGTTGTGTTCTCATAGGGAAGGTAAAGCACAAATGTTAAAAGGGAAACATAATCACAGTTTTAAGTAATAGTAAGTAAAGTAACACAGCAAAATTATCAGGAAGCAACCTCTGAGATAAAATACATTTTGAAGCCCAAATACTAAAAGGAAAGCAGTCGTACCAAGAAGGTACCATTAGTCCCAGGTGTCCAGAACAAAAGATGTAACGAAGACCAATCTGAGAAAGAGAATCTACACGAAATCATCGTGGGAGAAGCATGGTAAAGCCATGGTGAATGGAAAGGTATGCCACACGATTAGCCACAACCACAGTATGCTCTATGTTGACATTGAAAAGAGTTCCTCACTAGCCCAGAGTGGAATATAACAGAGGTTTATTTATTAGGTGGTGAACTCACAGAGTGGTTCTCCACAGTTCTCTGCATGCACGGGGAACTGGAACCGAATGCAGCAGTCAAGGGTCTCACATACACTTTCTGTTAGTTTTATAGGACACGAGACCACGCCCAAAGTGGACTGGCTATTAGCTGAAAGAGTTCCTACATCAGTTCTAGACTCAAAAAATCCTAAGACATTTAAATTTTATCATACAGAGAAATTGAATAATAGAGATTCAGCCTAAAATGCTGGCTTTAGAAGATTTCTCCATGTGCAGAAATATAAAACTGAGTGTGTGATACAAAAATGAGGGTGACATTAAAAATGAACTTGAGATGCAAAACATGAGTGTGATATACCAAAACAAATGATATTAATAACAGATAAGTTGGACAAATCGTAACCAGCACTGCTTCTCCTGGAGAAGTTTACAGATTTTTCAACTAGTCCTAATGGAACATTGACTAATATTCTGTTTCTTGACATGGACTAATGGATTGGACAGACATATACAAGCCTAACTTTCCATTGTAAATTTCACTTTATTATGTTTACCTCAATAGATCAGGCTGTACACAGCAAATAAAAATAGGTGTATGGTCATGATTATAGAGAAGGATATAGTGATAGACATGGTTCATAGCAAGGAACTATATTAGTAATGGTAGCCAAGAGAATGAGTGTGACTCTGAGTCTCTAATGGCAATTATTCAGCAACCATAAGCCATTTGAGGGAGAGATTATCTGCTCGACACCTCCTATCTGATGGAAAAATCCTCTGTACTACTGAAGCTGCTATAAGCTAATATGTTGAAATGCAAATCTTCTAAAATTATAAACCAAGTGATAGTGTAGGTTATTAAGGTCAGGACAGGTGTAGGTGAAGTGAAGAGCAATCCGTCTTTGCAAGAATAAACGATAAATGCTAACAGCAATGCAAATGGCAATGCTGCCTACGAAGGTTATCAATTAGTCCACAAGAGGAAGAATCAGAAAACCAAAAATTATACCTTTCATCACTCGTAAGGGTACTTAAAAATTATCATTATAGAAATTAGAGACAGATGTGATAGCCTAGATCATCAAATTCTTTTTACCTAGAATATTCTGTTATTAACATAGTGTATGAAATAGTTGGTATTAATAACAGGGCAGTCAGTTTAAGGGTAGCTGATGGGCACATACTCTTTCAAAGAAAATTTTCTAATATATATCAGAATTTGTTGTCTAAAATTCTAAATTTCAATTTACCAATATTAATGATAATTTAGCTTTGTATGACAGTCTTTCTAGACTCATTTACTATGCTGCTGCAGCCTGTCTACTTCATGGGGATCCCATGTACGATTGAAAACCCAGGAACCCCTCAGCTCTTTCTTATTGTCCCTCTAAGCATTTTTTGCCTAGCCCATCTTCATTCCATTGTGTAAAGTGTGTACATACACATAGAAACACTTTTTACTAAGGAACAGCCACACCACTAGCTTAGGATTCAAAGTGAGAAACATCAACCATTTGAGAAAACAAGCATTCAACAAAAATAAGACCAGGCATTTACACCATTTCACATATCATAACTCTAGATGCCTATAGGCCAGGGCCAAAAGCCAAGAAAATATGCCCCCTCTAGAAGCCAGCAATCCTACTGCATCAGGCCCGGAGTGAAACAATCTAGCAGAAGCACAGGCAAAGGACTTCAAAATAGAAGTTAGGCATACACTCAAGAACTTTGAATAGGATCTGAGTAAGTGCCTTGACGATGACAGTGAAAACACAAACAGCTGAATTTAAAAGAAAACATTTCAAGAAATGAAAAGAGAAACTAATAAAGAAATAGAATAACTGAAGAAAATAAAACGGAAATAAAACTATAAATGAACAATTTAGGATGTCAAAGAAAAACATCAGAGATAAAATTTCCCAAATGATTATAAAATGTGGAATTAAAATTTTCAGAACAAGAAGATAAGACAAAAAAAGGCATAGCTTAGTCAAGGAAAATGCTAAATGTAAAAAGAAATTCAGAAATAAAACTTTCAGGAAATCCGGGAACATTGAAAAGAAAAAGTACAATACAGAGTTATTTGGAGAAAAAGGAGGAACTTGAGTAAAAGGGCTAAATAGGGAGGGAGATGGTAGAGAAGGATAAAGGAGAGAATTGCTGAAGGACAACTACCACTATAGGTCATTTAAACATCCTCATGGAAATCTACTACTGTACAAAGTTCCTAAAATACATAAATATAAAAGGGACATGAACAGAGTCACCAAATAGTATGAGAAAAATATTTAAACATGGTATCACATGCCATTAAGGAAAACCTCCAGTGCCAAGAATGGTTTATACCTGGTTCACTAATTGGTCAAAGGTCCTATGGAAACCACCAAGCCTCACAGGCTATTGTCAAGACACTTGGTTGCTCTATGCAACCTGATGGTAAGGACCAATTATGTATATAATTGTTGAAAACAACAATTACTTCTATCTTTGGATACAGAATTTTAGCTGTTGGGATGCTTCATCCCTCTGACTAGTGTTCTAGTGGTACTAGAAAATACAGGAATAAAAAAATGTAATAAAAATCACTATCAACTAGCTACAAACCCTGTAACCTACAACAGAGACCTGACCATAATAGGGGCACAACTGTTAGAGGTATAACCAATTACTCTTCAATTGAATTTCAGACCCATTTCCTAAGATGAAACACATACTTAAAAGGCTAAAGTGTCGAAGAACCTGAGACTAAACAGTTAGGACTAAGTATAAACCTAATACTATTATTATTCTAAAGGAACAAAAACATTATAATGAGTACTAATGACATAGTGCTATATTCATAGACAGTGCCTCATTCAACCCACATCAGAGAAACCTATTTCTTAGAGTAGATGGGGAATAACACAGAGACCTACAACTAGAAAATATACAGAGTTGGAGACACTTTGGAATACTTAGTCCTAAATGTCTTCATCAAAACCCTCCCCTCAAGGCTAAGGAATCTATTCAGGAGGTAGGAAGACTATAATATTTATAGACGATGGATGACTTCAAAGAAACAGTGTTTTCAAGACAGGCAAAGGATAAATAAGGAAAAAAACAGGAAAAGAAGGAAGAGAAAAAGGAAGTCCACAAAAAATAGTATTAATATTGTTTTGTAAGGCCAACTACTACGCAACATGAGGTCTACATGAAATACCCAGTGTCACTCTACTAGAGCAAATTAATTTCCTGTTTTCCAGTTATCGATACCTCCTTTGTTTAGGGTAGAATACGGTGTCCATTCATACTCTCAGTGACGTAACTCTGTCTGGACTGCATGTGTGCAGAGCCTGTGAGTGCTGCTAACATCTCTGAGAGTTCTTTGGAGAGAGAGAGAGAGATAAAAACCATAAAGTTGGATTTGGAAGAAGATAGTGGGCAGTGTCTGTCAGAAGTTGGGGGGGGGACAATCAAAATATATTATATGAAACAATATAATTAAAAAATTAAGAAAATATATCAAATTATCTGTGTTCTAGCTCCCAAGACGTGTTAATTATCAATTCTATGAATACTAGAATAAATGCTAATTGCCTTCACAATAAAATTATTATTTTGTATGAAACGTACACTTTTTGGAAGTCACCTTAATGTACATATATATAGATATATACATATATCTATATATATGTATATATATCTGTTTTGGATCTTTGAGTCTTCACTTTCATTTTTACTTCCAATTCTACTTTCTACAATTTTACTATTACAATACAGAAAAACTCGCTTGAAATTCAATAAGGGTATTTCAGCATATAACTCATTTTGGGCAAATGTCATTCAGAATTCTATTTGTAATCCATGATTAAATACTAACTTTTTATGACCTTATAAGCTCTCTTTTGTAGTTAGTATGAATACCAACTTATAAAAGATGCATTAAAATTTGACTTTCAATTCTAGCTTTTGATTTCTAAGATTGTTAAAAACAGGGTTGGATTACAAATTGTTTCCTGGTTCCTTAGTAGAGAAATCAGTCTCTCTTGTCTTTAACAGGAAGTAAATGACAAAAATCATCCCTTCAACAACTTTTAAAAGTACTTCCTGTTTGTTAGACAGAATGACACGGGCTATAGATATGAAAATGTTTTGAATGTCTTCCCAAAATAGTGTAGTATCCACCAAAACATTTTGGTAGTTTGAAAAATATAGCTCAGATTGATTTTGACTGTGCAATGTAAAAATGTTTATAGGGAGGCTGGGCGGTGGTGGCGTATGTCTTTAATCCCAGCACATGGGAGGCAGAGGCAGGCAGATCTCTGTGAGTTCGAGACCAGCCTGGTCTACAAGAGCTAGTTCCAGGACAGGCTCCAAAACCACAGAGAAACCCTGTCTCGAAAAAGCAAAAAAAAAAAAAAATGGTTATAGGGAGATAAAATAATAGTGAACACAGAGCTAATAGAGTCATACTTATTAACATGCGTAATCATCAACAGCAATGGAGTTCACTCTTTGACATTCGGCTCTCCAGTGACGAGAATGACCCTGATAACTATTAGAATTTATAACCAAATAACTACCGCTGGAAAAAACCTATTAAGCATGCACTGTATAATACACATTGTATACCAATTTTCTGTGTCAGGTTCCCAAAATGCAGAGATGAATTAAACATAGCTTTTGTCATCAAGAGACCATGATTTCATGGAGTAATAAACTTTAAGAAAATTTGCAGTTAATACAGAGAGAGATCTGAGTTTTTTAAAATGTTGAACCAAACAGGATAAAAAACTTTGGGGTTTAAATACTTTGGAGAGGACAAGGCAAGTCCAGATCATGAACGATGTGATTATAAGAGTAATCTGATAATACTGTTTATAAGGTATAGTTCTAAATAATCCCCCCCCCAAATAACAGTTTTCCTATACTCTTAAGAGCTATTCCTTATAATTCTGCTGTATAGAAGAAATAACAAGGGCAAAATAGATCATAAAGCTTGACAAAAAGACTCCCTGTGAGGTATGGGATCCAAGAAAACTACACAACATCAAAACCTGGCAGAGACATACTAGAAAGAAGGTTTCTTTCAGATTTCAGGAAGTAAAGTTATCAACAGGGACCAGGCAAACTCAATTGAGAGAAGCAGAGTAGTTGTAACTAGTCAAGCAGGCATACATGCGCATAGTGTAAACTGGCTAAGCTGCTATTTCTCTGCCTCAGTTTGCAAAGGATACTCAAAGTTGTTAAAAGTCAGATCTGGGTTTTATGCAAAATCTTCACTATGCAATAGAAAACCAGGTGTGTCACCACACAGCTTTAACGAAGGCTGTACTTACCAGTCTAGCTAACTGGAGAGCCAGATACAGTGAGAGAGCCAATCTCAAAAACATATGTTAGAAGAAATCAGGAAGACAATTGATCTCTGAAAGCTACCTGCAACACACACACACACAAACACACACACGTATCACTTAATTCTCTTATGGGCAATATCTTCTAGGTACCAAAATGGTTCTGATTATTACAAAACCTGATTATGATTTAT
Source organism: Microtus obscurus (assembly GCA_963919715.1). Taxonomy (NCBI): domain Eukaryota; kingdom Metazoa; phylum Chordata; class Mammalia; order Rodentia; family Cricetidae; genus Microtus; species Microtus obscurus. Next base: position 26,917,314 of record CAWTZC010002521.1, read on the forward strand.
TTAGAAGAGGAAATAAAAGAATCGTAAGTCTTCACTCCCCATTGTGAGGAAACACATTGAATGTGGGTTGTGTGGGGGTCTGTCTCTCAATACACAATTACTGACATGAATCATCAAATACTTTCTACACACTGTGCATGCTTTTTGTCACAGATGTTATTATTCTCTCCTGACAGGTAATAGAAATCATTCTTTTGAATGATTCATGAATCCTTTGCAGTCTATACATTCCTGTAGCTGTTTCATCTCTGTTCTTATTCTGTTAAATATTATATTTAATTTACCCTAAGATAATTTGTCAGACTAAAATCAAGGTGGGTTATGTGACAGGAACAATATATACAGAAAAAGCTAGTATAGCTGTTACATTTATTCCAGGAAAAACTTGTTCTTAAACCCACTGTCCTTCCAAGCAATGTCTACTTAAAATAGAAGAATTGTTGGCTTCAAGTAAATGACTCATTCCCATAGCCATTATGTAGTGCATTTGATTACAGCCTTAATGCATGTGACCTGTTCCTTCTTCATGAACACTTGCAATTTTGCACGTCAACCAAGAAGTTCCTTTTGGTAATGAGTCAGTTTGTCATCATGGTGATACTCCACCATGACTCGAGTTGTAAATATGACATCTGTTTTGGTAAGTCTTGCTCTAGTCGTGACCAACAAAGACAATTTATACCACTCCTAGGAGACTTCCAAGTCACCATAACAAATCTTAGTAAACTATAGATGACCTTCTTATTCTGCAGATATTTACATTCAGGTCACGGTGGCAGTCAACTCACAGTGTCACCACACCTTGTGACCAATATTTATATGATGTCGATGATTAGTGTATTTATGAAGTTGTGGGGAGGTAGAACTAGGAGTTGTGAGCAAACAAGGCTGGGAATGGGGAATAAAAAACTCTATGGTTTCTTCGATCGGGCTGGTATTTTACAATCTTTTCTGGTTTATCTGAAAGACTTCATTTCTGTGTACTGTCTTTTGCATCCCATTGAAACACTGGTGCTGACAAACTGTGGTCCTTATCAGGGTTATATAGTGATATGCAGGTTAATACTAAAAATTGACAAAAATCTTAGGCATCCAGTACTATGCAGCACAGGGATCTGCACATAAAAGAATACGACTTTCTAGTGAGTGGCTCTCAAGTCTCTAAAGGACTCACAGAGCTATAAATCTTCAGCTCACTCAGTATCCATGATATGATTGAAGAACTAAAAGCATGGCCAGGAGCACAGGACTGCAAAGATCTGCTAAAATACTAAAAAGGTGAGAGGTGGTTAATGTATTTTCAGAATCAGGAAGCTACAAATTCTTACCCAGTTACAGGTGACTAGAAGCGTTCTAGAGAGAATGCAAACCAAGCTTTAAGTGCTGAGGATCTTGCCACTCAAACCTCTGTTATAAACGAGCCACTTCGGTTTAGAGATTCCGGCCACATAAAGACCCAGCGTTGCTGTGCCTCAAGTATTGAGAAGATAGTTGCTAGCTTTGAAAACTTGAGGAAAAAAATTTTGCAAGTCCAGCCAAAGGAAATGCAGCTATTCTTTTCATTCAGAGAAAAATCAGGGCAGTGACTCAAGGCAGGAACCTGGAGGTATGGTCTGAAACATAGGCCGTGCAGACACCCTGTGTACAGGTGTGTTCTCCCTGGCATTCTCTCTTAGTTTTCTTATATACCCCAAGACCACCTCCCCAGGGACAGCATCGTCTTTAATGGACCTAGTCCTTCAACGAACAGTTATTAATCAAGAAAATACCCCAGATACCTGCATACAATATGATTAAGGTTCTTCTCAACTGAGTTTCCCTCTTCAGAAAAAATCCCACCTTGTGTCAAGTTAGCAGAAATCTAACCATTCACAGTAATGAAGGGCTGTTATAGTTTTTCTCTTTACCCGATGAGGGCTCAGCTTTTCCTTAGTGAAGATGCACTTTTCACTTTGAATGTATTCAGTTAGGGGTTTTCTGTATTTCTCCATTTCTATTTCCACCCAAACCCTGGGAAGTGAAGTCGTATTGGGCTAAAATTAAGGTGAGAGAAAAAACAAAGCTATTTTGTATTCCTGAGGTTAAACATTGGTAGAATCAGGATTCCTACTTTGAATCCGGTGACTCCTACTATGTGTGTCTTCCTTGATATGCTGGTGTCAATTATCAAACTTGTATACAGTAGTGCAAATCTGACAGCTTTGTTCACTTGGCAGGGGGCTGAGCGGTTTATTGCAGTCTCACGTACCATGAACACATCATATTGACTAAATCTCCTCATCCTTACGAGCAGGCAAGACTGCAAATCTCCACTTTCCAATTAGTCAACTTAATGAAGCTCTTTAAAGAAATCCATACAGCCTACCTCTACAGCCCTGACATTTAGCAACTTCTGAATAATGCTCCCGAGGCCCCTACTCCTTTGAAATATTGTGCTGTGGATTCTGAAGTGCTGACTCTGAGACTTCCTGGATTGGGAAGGGAAAGGGAGACATTTGATCTTTACAAACCTCAGGATAAACACAGAAATGTCAGTTTTAACAATCAAGTTGACTGCAGCCATCTTCTCTACACATGCCTTATACAAGGAATTGTATGGCTTTCCCAGTGAGGCAGAGTAGCTGGAAGAAAAATAGTGAGGAGAGTAAGCAATAAGCCTAGAGCAGAGTCTTATGATAGAGAGAGTGCCCACAGTAAGATGATTAAATAACTAAATATACTAAAATAGATAAGCACACAGTGTGCACACACACATACATATATGCACACACACACACACACACACACACAGAGAGAGAGAGAGAGAGAGAGAGAGAGAGAGAGAGAGAGAGAGAATTGACTCCTCAAAATCTGTTGTATGTAATCTCTTGGTACAGTACTGTTTTCCTATTCTGAGAAGTACAGATCACAATTTCTTGTTCATAATTTATTCTTGACATTAGATTCAAGTGTGATCTACAAGGGATATGCCACATGTTTATTAGCTATGGAGATAATCTAATGGATAAAAGCACTGGATACTCTTTCAGATGACCCAGGTTCAATTCTCAGCACCCATATAGCAGCTGATCACTGAAACTTCAGTTTCTAGGGGTTTAGAACCCTCTTCTGGCCTGCATTGGTATGCATTATGTATATAGTACACAGCCATGCATGCAGATAAAACACCCATGCTTCATACCCATGGAAAACAAACAGTGAAGCAAAAGTCTTGTAGTAAGTCCAAGGCCTTTCTGTACCATGAAGTTCCAGGCCAGCCTCATTACAGAGTGAAAGTCTGTCAAAAATAGAAGTGGGGGACCAGTGGCTAACAGTACTTGTTACTCTTACAGAGGACCTTAGCTTGGTTCACAGCACTTCCATGTTCTTTATCTATGATCAGTAACTCCATTTTCCAGAGGATCCAACTCCCTCTTCTGGTGTCCATGGGCACCAGGCAAAGTTGTGGTACACACACATGTAAGGACACATGAAACACTCATGCATGTAAAACGTTAAAAAATCATCTAGAAAAACCCATAACAGACATAGTGATATTCACATTCAGCTTAAACAGTATTGAAAGGCAGTGTGAGTGAAACATATGTTGCTAACACAATATGAAGGTTTATTCTTATTCACTCACCCAGACGCCTTTTCCATTATATAATCTTTCCAAAATATGAAGTGTACCAGGAACTAGCTTTTACATACGATTTTGATTTCTCATTTGGCCACTCATTATATACATCCATATATCTATTTATGTCTATGTATATATTTATGTACCTGCTTGATGTAAAGGCGATTTATGTAAAGCCCTTAACCCAAAAAGAATAGACTGAGAATAGAATGGGATGTGCTGGGTGAGTGATAAGGAGCAATAGGTTGTGTTTCACAGAGATGCAACTTGAAAAACAGGACAGTATGTGGACAGGGATGTAGGGAAATAAGCCGATGGGATAAAGGCCAAGAGAGGGTTTTACAAGATGCTTCTTATAGGCATCAATAAAACAGAAATTCATTCAATGGGTTCTTTCAGAGATTCTTATCTGGGCTATGATTTGAAAAGCTCTCCCCAAAAAGCTGACTTCCTCCTGGGACCGCATAGTACCCTGTACTGTCTGTACCTTTGATAGTTTAAAAGAGAATTTTGATATTAAAAAAAAAATCTACCACAGCATGAATTTGACCTCCAGACACTCCCCCACCCTTGCAAGCAAGCCAAGATAAAGTCCATTCTTTTTCAACCAGGTTTCTTTTTAGTAGTGATGTACAATCTTGCACACTCAACTCATTGTAGAACCCACCTTCCCATACTGTGTTGAGAAGTTTTCAACATTTTGTTTGACTTTAAATTGAAAGTTGAGGCATGACTTTCATATCCAAATGATACATCCAGATATGACTAAAAGCACACTTAGGACTGAGCAAGTTACACATCCACTAAGACGTCACAACCTTTGTTGGCACGTGCTTCCCTCCCAGCAAATGTCTGCCTTTCCTCTCTCCTCAAACAGTCGGACTGTTTCAATTCTCCATATTTTGATTTCGGTTGCTCCCAATAATTTACAGAACTACAGCCTAATTTGACCTTCTATATTGTGCACATTAAGCAAGTGGCTTTACTCATTCATTCCAAATCCAGTCTCAGGCGAGGAAAACCAAAATCACCGTTATCAAAAACTACAGATGCTATGCTGGGTATGTTGTGGACTCCTAGAAACTTCATGTCTTTTTCACTCATTTCATGAAAATGTTACTCACATTTTCCATTGGACTAAGGATGACTTGTACATTAATACACACAACAGTGGAAATACTCAGAAGCAAAGCTAGTAAATAGCTAGCCAAATATTCAGTCACAGCATTAAGATCAGATCCTCTATTTTATTGTTACATTAGCATAGACCTTCTCAACAGTATACATAAATATAAATATTACATGTGTATATGTAAATATAATTCAAGCCTAAGTTAAAAGTATGTGTGTTTGTTATATTTGCAAGTTATGAAGAAATATCTGCCACACTCACTCTTTCTTCCATGTAAGATTAAAATGGGAATTCTTGTAATGATGGACCTCTTGGTTAGAATGATTCATATTATTCAATTGAGGGATATTTAGGGTGTTCGGGTTCTGGCTATAACAAACAATGCTGCCATGAACATAGGTGAGCACATGTCCTTGTGGCACGATTGAGCATCCTTTGGATATATACTCAAAAGTGGTATTGCTGGGTTTTGAGGAAGGTTGTTTCCAAACTTTCTGAGAAATCGCCTTACTGGCATCCAAAGGGTTTGGACCAGCTTGCGCTCCCACCAGCAATGCAGAAGTGTTCTCTTTTCCCCACAACCCCTCCAGCACAAGTTGTCATCAGTGTTTCTGATCTTGGCTATTCTTACAGGTGTAAGATGAAATCTCAGAGTTGTTTTGATTTGCATTTCTCTGATGGCTAAGGATGTTGAGCATTTCCTTAATTGTCTTTCAGCCATTTTATTGCTAAAAGCTGTCTCGTGTCAGGCAGTGGTGGTGCACGCTTTTAATCTCAGCACTCAGGAGGCAAAGGCAGACAGATGGCTGTGACTCATCCTGGTCTACAGAGTGAGTTACAGGACATCCAGGGTTTTTACACAGAGAAACTCTAAGAAAAAGAAAAGAAGAAGAAAAACCTGTTCTTTTCCATTGTAAAATTTAATACCATCATACCATCAGTGATTTACTTTAAGAAAACTGCAAGCCATAGGTTAAAATAACTGTTGGCTATAGTTTTTGCTTTGAGAAAATGTCTGATCCTTTATGCAAATAACTTTATGGAATAATTAAGCTTATTCTATTGGGAAGATATTATTTCTCTTTTAATAATATATCATAAATATTTTCATGTTATGAGCCATTTTCAACAATGTAACAACCATTTGAATATTGTTTTATATATCAGAAGTGGGATAAACCAATTTTCTACCGTATATCTAGGGGCATCAAATTACTTGTGTTGCTCTTATGGATGGTGTAGGGCATGGTATTTGAACTTTCTGGCCCCATTCATCTAAATTTCATTAGAGATGAAATGAAACTTATAAAATCTGAGCAAGAAAGAGTTGAAAGGAATTCCCAAGGAATTGAATATCATGATCATGGCTTGTAAAATCATATTAGGATGTTAATACACAGGAAGTGCAGTTTCTGTCAAAATATCTGTCATGTTCTTCATAGAACTTCACAAAGTCACACTAATATTTGCATGGCAGCACAAAAATCCAAAATTGAATAATTAAGTAAAAACATTTTGAACAAAAATAATATGGGTAATGGCTTTATTCTACTTGACTTCAAATTATACTACAAAGCTATACTAGTACTAATCAAAATGGTACGATAACATAATAAAATATATATACACTAGACAAATACCTATAAGCAAACACATTCATCAATGGGTAAATGATGTTGTTAACAGCATGTATTTATAGGAATTATATCCTTTATTATCACAAAGAATGCTGAGAAATCTGATTATCTACATGCAGAAAAATAAAACTAAATTTTAAATCCTCATAAATTACAGAACTCAATTCCAAATATACTAATTAAATGAATACGAGGCATTTTCCTATAAAACTATTGCAAAAAATGCAAATAGAAGAATCATTCTTGGAGACTGGAATGATGACACACTGCTTAGAGAGTACCACAGGTGCATAAGGAAAAAAAAAAGAAAAAAAACGAACAAATAAGATTCTATACAATGACTGTTATTCTACACAGTAAGTAAGAGAACAGCCAACAGAGTGAAGGGGCTCCCTATAGAAAGAAGAAAATATTTACAAGTTTACTTCAGGCTGGACGTTGATATCCAGGAAAGACAGGAATTATCAGACTTCCCCATCAAACCCAACCAAAACAATCCACTTGAAAATGTACCGTATGTCCAAACAGACAACGTTGAAAAAGTAAGACAAAGACACAAAAATAAAAAGGTAAAAATTCTTAGCATTGCTAAGAGGCAGTGAAATACATAACAAAACCGTAACAGGTACCACCATACTCCAACATGAATAATGACAAGCGCTGACGAACAGGTGGAGAACAGAGAGCCCCTGTGGTTAGAGAGAAGGTAAGTTACCCGAGGCATTACAGCAGGGTTGAGAAGTACCTCCGCCCTGAAGAGTGAATCTACATGGGTCAATGATCCCAGAGCCAGGTTTTGTTTCCAAAGGAAATAAAATCAGAATGACGATAACTTCTCTGTGTGCGCACATTCATTGTGGCATTAATAACAACTGATAAGTAATGAAAAACAAATTAGGGCCCCATCAACCGATGGATAGAAAAAGAAAACACAGCATGTACACACGATGGAGTGTTAAAGAGGGAACGACCTCAGCCCTGCAATGTTAGGAACTGGACTGGGGATTCAGTCAGAGCAGAAAGTGTGCACACAAAAACAGATTCTGAAGTGCAGAAGGTGTGAGTGGAACTCAAAAGAGCTGATCGCACAGTTGTTGAGAGACGCTGGGGACAAATAGAGAGGAGAGAGGGACAGGGGAGAGAGTCGCAATAGATAAAACTGACAGTCAGGTATGCAGAATAATGATGTGTTATTGTACAGAAGAATCACTATAGATCACACAAATGTAGCATCTATTTCAAAATCCTTGCAGAAAGGTATTTGAATGCTATCATCCAAAAGAAATCATAAATTTCTGAGGTGAAAGGAGTGTCTAACCTGATAGGATTACTTACTTCTGTGTGTATGAATGAATCAAAACTTTGCGTTATCCCATTAATACCTACAATGTCAGACTTTTACATATCAGTAAAAATAAATTTAATTTTAAAAATGGTGAATATAATAGTACCTAGAGGATTACATGAGAATTAAATGAGCTAATTTACAGCGAATCTCAAGAGTCCAGTGGGCATTAACTGGCATTCTTATGCTAAGAATCTTATGTGTAATGGGTTTGTAATTTCTATATACTTAGGATATTGATGGTATTATGTTTCATGCCTTTTGATATAACTAAAATCTCATTGTCTAAAAATTATAGTAATGAACCCACTCAGCAGCATTGTGTTATATTAATCATACCCTCCTGTCATCATTGACTTGGCTTATAATTGGCTAATTATTTTCGGGATGATGACTATATACCTATTTGGTATTGTTTTAATTCTCATTCCTTTGTGGATGAAAATTTCTATTGAACGATGCTTCAATTTTTTTTTTGAAAATTTCACACATGATATTTTGATCATATTCAGTCCCCTCCTCTAACACCTCCTATAGCCTCCTCCAGCTCCTACCATGCAGTTCCATGATCTTACTCTCTCGCTCTTAATAAAATGGAACACAGCTTGCCCTGGAGTGTGGGTCTTACACCCCACGTTACTCCCTTGAAGAAAGTTAACTTTCTCTCTCCTCGCAGCCATCAGGTGTCAATAACAACGGCAAGATGTTTGTTCTCAAGCTTGTTTCTTCCTGTCCATGGTCAATTTTCCTGGCTTAAGCTTGTGTGGATACAGTGCAAGCTTGACACACACAGTATCTGTTAGGTTTTACATGAATCTTCCCTGTAGTATCCGGAAAACACCATTTGAAATCATCTAACACATCTGACTCTTAGAATTCTTCCAGACGATGGTGGCACACACCTTTAATCCTAGCACTTGGAAGGCAGAGCCACGCCAATCTCTGTGAGTTCCTGGCACTAAAGCTACACAGAAAAATCCTTTCTAGCACAAAAGCCAAAGGGGTGTGATATAGAAATCACATTTAGGGATGAGAATTTCAAGGCTTTCTATTTTGTTTTCTACATGTTGATCAGTTGTGAGTCTCTATTAATTACCACCTACTGTAAGAAGATGAGATTTGAGCTAGGCACTGTTGTATGGGTATGATAATATGTCAGTAGGAGTCATTTTATTGCTATTGTCCCCTAACAGAATAACAGTAGTTTCTCCCCTACAGTTAACAATCTATATAGTCTCAAGTTCCTGACCTTAATGACAGATTCAGGCATGGGTACCAGCTCATGAAGTCAACCTTAAAACCAATTTTTAAAAAGTGGATTTGTTTCCTCCCTAAACTGTCATTTAACAATAATGCCAGTGGGTATGTCTGCTAGGCATATATGCAGTTATACTAATGGTTACTCTTTTATCCTCCGATAGGATACAGAGAACCTTCCCCACGATGTGCTGGCCATTTGGGATGTCACTTCCAGAGGAGTGCCATCTGGATTTCCCATGTCCTATGACACATCTGTGTGATACCGTCAGTATTGAGCTCTCACTATCAAGTTGTGGAGAGTAACCAAAAAGATTAGCAATGAAAATATTTAGTGTGGGGGCTAGAGCCCTGTTTGCCAACAAAAGATGTCACCATTTTTGATTCTGGTGGTTTTATTTCGTAGCATACAATGTTCAATTGTGGTATTATTCTTCCTATTACACATTTACTCCACTTAATTTTTTATAACCGTACAGGTTTTAGGAGACTTCTACTGAAGTAGGTTTGCACATGAACGTTAGAACTTTACTGTTAGCTATCCCTCCCCATATTCTCTAGTCTAGCCCACCTAGTTTTTCTTGTTTCAATTCCCCTTTTATCTATTTATTAGAGAATATTCTATCTTGTCGTGTTCAGAGGAGCTAATATTAATAAAGCAATTAGTGCAGATGCTAGAAGAATACCATGCAAGGGAACACTTATTTACTGCTGGTGGGAGTAAAAAGCTGGTACAGCCAGCATAAAAATCAGTGCTGAGAGAGGCCAAAGGACTCTACATCTTCCACAGAGCTATTTGCCCATCCATGCTCATTATTTCTCTATTCATAATAGACAGAAAAAGAAAATGGTCTACACATGCTTAAGCTGATAAATTTATAATAAAAATGTGCTACATTTACAAAATTACTCTTGCTAAAATGAAGTTTGCAAGGAAATGGGAAAAATTACAAAGAATCATCCTTAGTGCGGTAACCCACACAGAGGAAGACCATGCTGCATGGCTTCTCTCACAAGGATGCTAAATTTCATGCTCTAGTTATGTGTGTTTAGAACGCCAACAGAGCTCTGATAGCTAGTCAAGGACCATGGTGGAGGATGGCAGTCTTCTAAGGAAGGGAAAGTAGCATGAGGTTTGGATGGAAATTTCTACCATGGATTATTGGCTGTGCTCAATTCTTCCTTTTGAGTTCACAGATACTGTTCTTTTGAACATTTTATGAAGAGCCTCTGTGCTTTTTATTTAGTTTCCCTTTTGTCTCTCACCAGTGAAGAATGCACGCTACATCAGAGTCACAGACCCCTTGTTTACTTCACCCCTTTGAGGATGCTTTGCTCTCCAGTGGTGTCTTTGGTCACTGTTCCTTGTCAGCACCTGAGGGTGATTTACCCTGTCTTCACTATACTCTGTACATAATGGAGATACAAAGACTGGAGAGCTGAGAGGAAGTCAGACAAGACACTAGTTACATTCCTTCCTATCATGTTTTCCATGTCAGATACATACACACCTTAGAAAAATGGGTTGTGGTTTTGGTTTACAGTTCTATGGCAGAACACTTGCCTATAATATGACAGACTGTGGGTTTGATGCACAGAACCACAAAAGAAAAGAAGAAAAAAGAAAGGAAGAAAGAAAGAAGGATGGAAGGAAGAAAAGAAAGAAAAGAAATTAATAAAAAAGGACTAAAACCTATGTTCACATAATACTATAATGTTTTCATTTTCAGCAAAATTTATTGTGTGTTTATTATTTTATTTGCCTTTTTACTAGTTTACACAGTTTATTTTTAATTTTTTCTACTTCATATTTAATTGTACTGCCAAGTGTTGGAGGCTTGGGATTTAAAGACAACTCTTTGAGGCTGCTGTGTGCAAGTTTCCAGAATCAATCTCTTATTGTGGCATCTGCACGTGGCATTTCTCAAGTCCCTCAACCTGTTTTGGTCTCTTATCCTGCAAAGACAAGAGATCATTGTTATCACTAGTTCTCTTATGAAAATGAGAGAAACTAAGCTTAGATATATTAAATCCACGGTCTAAAGTGCCCTGGTGATAATTTGATTTTGGACCCAAAACAATTTCTACCATTTTATGCAATCCTGCATTTATGAGGAGAAAGATATTGCAAATATTTTCATAGACATAATTGTGTTAAATAAATGAGCAAAAGGATTAAGGGAATGTTAAAATGTGAAAACTTGGTATTGAATTAGAATGTTTATTTCTAATTAGCTGCTGAAAACCACCTCTGCCCCATTAGTTTCATACTGTTCTAGATCAGCACTGCCACAAGCCAGCCAGATGCATCTGCTTAGATCGAATTATAGCAACTGATAGCAAACAAAATTTACAATGTAGTATGGTCAGTTGATGGTTCTATACTCAGTGAAGAAGTTGTTCATTATAAATTCACAAGCAAGAATTTAAACTCTAGTTCTTATACTTTTATGACACAAATTTTATAAGTCCTGTTGTATATTACATATGTATACATTACATGTCTGTCATGTGTGTTTGTAAAAGTGCTTTTAGTATGCTGGACATGGTAGCATCTTAGCTACTACAGTGTCTTAAGGCAAGGGAATTACTAAAATCTTGGTTAAATTTAAGGCAAACCAAGGCAATATAGCAAAACTACACACACACGATGACAACAAACTGTGTGTGCATAATACATATTTAAAACTGTATTGTTATATGTGTTATTGTAATATTGAATGAGAAGTCAAAATTCTTAGAAAACATGGCACCTCAGACTGAGATAGGTAGCTCAGGATGTGAGAATATTTGCTGTACTAGAACTAAGAGTTGAGGCTGGATGCCAGTATCCATATAAAAAGTGGAATGATTGTAAGTGTGACACTATTGACTATTAATTTTTCTGTGGAAGCCTGGGTTGATCATAATTTATTTCTAAGTACTCTGAAGATATCAGTCAGTGATGTGGAACCACATAATAAGACAGAAAAGAAGTTTGATATAAATGTATTTTTAGTGTTATTGCTATTATTTTTCAATTCCGGGAAGGCCACTAAATACAAGGGGACACATCATGAGACCTTAGGTGCCACAAGTTAAATCAAATTTTGTATATTTTATTTCTATGAACTACATTTTTTCAGATTTATCATTCCTTCTGTTTATTAACTTTAGAATTGTTTGAATTCATTATAAAACTTTTAAACAGCTATGGATTTATTCTATGAACTCTAGTTATTTTCATAATTCTTGATTTATTTTATCATATTTTTAAAATTTCTACTTGTTTATCTGTTTTAATAATTTATCGTCTTTTTTCAGTATTAGTTTTCTGTGCATTAAATTAGACTCTATGGTAGTGGCTTATTGGCAGTTATTTCATGTTGCCTTCCTGTTTTCCTGCTTACTGTTAGTTTTATCTTTGGGTGTGTATGTGAGTATATGTGTTTTTGTGTATGTATTTGTATGTGATATCACATGTGTGTACATGTGGGTATATGTTTATTTGTGTATTTGTGCACTCACTCTATCACGTATCACAGAAGGAGAGCTTTGACTACAGCTCAACTCAAAACCCAGAGCTCTTATAATGTAACCCAACATCATTTTTGGCTACAGATCCCTGTTCATGTTAATTTCTCAGCTCGTGGCTCTCTATAACATGATACAACTTATTTTTCAAACAGGATACTTGTACTGAACAGGTATTTTTGGGATTTAGACAGGCAGGTGAGGCCATTACTCAGGCTGCATGTGTCTGGGAACAAAGAATAATTGTACTTCCGACCTAACTAATACTCACAGCTTATAGGCAATTGCCTGAAACTAACATTAATCTCGCCTTTGTGGTAAAATTTTTAAATTTTGTTAAGATTCAACATGATTACATGTTTGCCTAGAATTAAAGTAAAGATTTTTCTATATAAATTTGATTTATATAATGTATAATTAAGCCAGCTATTGCTCTATTGGTTTACAGATTCATTTTTTTTCTATTTACCTGGACCTAAAAGAACTCAAGTAAAGTTGTGAGTCCATGACTACCTTCTTCGTTGTACCATGGAAATGTCTCTTTTTCCTTACTTGGCTTATGATTTCCACATATAGTGAAACATCCAGATACAAAGCAACAGAGGAGTATTGTCTAGATGAATATAACATTATGATGTTGCAATATCAAAAAGAGAATAAGCTACTTCAGAAATCAGTGCACTGACACAGAAGGGTCCAATGTAGTTCATGCGTTTCATGGTTGTTTTTAGAGACTACATGTTATTTTTAACCTTTCAAACAAATGATAAAATATAGTGTTTGGATTCACAAATTTGACAGATTTTCAAATTTTTTGTCAATGTATGCAGAGATTTTACAAAGTAGATGATAAAACACTTTAAATATGTAAAAGCGATTAAGAGATGGATTAAGAGATCACTTTGCTAGTTTATACTTATATCTCATTTCATTTCATTCTATGAATTAAAAAAGAGAATAATAATTAATTAATTAGAAGTTTCTAACTTCTAGTAGGACCAAATTGTAAATATTTTTTGTATGTTGGCTTTCGAGGTACATATGGAGAAAAGATATGGACAGTATTACACAGAAGTGGACCCCACAAGTTACAATACAGACCTGCCAGCCAATATGTTTCCAGTGTTATAATAGTATGATGGTTAAGGGCATAACAAGCTGCTTTCTGCATAATTTTGAAGCCTGCCACAGAATGGATTTCATGACTAAAAGTAGGCTAGGTAAAACCTTATAGGTCACAGAGTAGAACCTGCTACTCTTGTTTTGCTAAATGCCATTTTGTCAAATAGTCTTTTAAATATTCATAGATTTCTGTTGTTCTCAGCCTTTCTCAGATATGCTACTTTGAGCAGGGGTTGTGGACAAAGCAGAGACTTCTATCTAGTCAAAATGCTAAAAATATGTTTCTGAGTGTCAGTCATAGATGAAGCATCTCTGTGGATCCCTCCCCAACTCAGCCTACCAAGGCTCAAGAACATTGTGAATAAGAAGGAAGAAGGAATGTACGGACTTACAAATGGGACCAATAGTGAAGAAACACCTCCCTGCCATGACATGGCCATTGCAAATCGCATCTATAGTTACTTGTACAAGTCCTACAGGGGTAGATATGCTGGATGAATATAGCAAAAATCTATAAATCTAGCACAGGTGAGAGAGAAGATGCTAAGAATCTGTTTTTAGCTGATGATCTTTTGGCAGGTAATAGATTCCAAGGGATAAAAATCGCTTTTCTTTATGGGTATTACTACTGACAAGTTGGTCACGTCTCAGTGGGTAGCTGTACATCCATGTGTGAATGGGATACACTAATTGGATGCAGTTGGTTATTAATAAAAATAAATAAAGATGTAAACCACGTCAGCATGCTAGTACACAGGCAAAGATTAAAGAAAAAAGGATAGTATTGGAGTAAACACATTGCCACGAGAAATGTTGATGCTAATCTCATTGACTTTGTGCAAAAAAAAAAAAAGAACAAAAAAAATTATAGTAAGTACAGACCAAAAATGACACAAAGAAAAATAAAAGCCATGTGGTTTTTAGGAAAACAGCTATGAGCCATAAACATGCTGGGAAAGGTGGGTTCACCAAAGATGATTTAGTGTTTCCTGCTCTAAAATCCAAGTGAGTTTTTATTTTCATTTTAAGGGATTGGTAGATGAAGATGCAATTCGTTACTAGATCAAATGAATAAAGTGTTGCAGGAAACCCAATGAAATCACTCTGCAATCATTAACTATATTTTCACCTTTTGATAGGAGAGATTTTGGGTTGTGAATACATTTTGAATAATGAAGAACATGCAAGTGCTTAGGTAGGTTCTGGAAATGTCTTTAACAATTTGGGAAACTCAATCAGATTGAAAACATGTTCTTATTTTACAATGCCATCTTTACAAATATTTGTCTGTCAGTGTTTAATTACCAGAAAATGGAACCTGTCAACACGCGTATTGAATTTGAGTAGTAAATCACCTTCTTTGATAAATGTTCAGTCGTAAGTTTCCCATGCTCAATTTGTATCCTAATTAAATCCATAGTTTCAACTTGCATTGATGGGGTGAAAGAGCTTCAGGAAGGATTATTATGCTTTAAATATTTTGTGAAGTAATTTCTATAATTTAGTTAATTAATTAATCACAAGAAATTAACAGCTTACTATTTTATACATGAAAAAAATACAGTGGCATAAAACTGAACATCCTGTCTAGGTAGTAAAAGGAAGTATAATTAGACCTAGAAGCCATTCCTGCTCTCACCAAAATATGCTACTGACAACCCAATCCCTAGTTTCTGTTTGTGAAGGATTAGCCTAGCCTAGGAAATAACATTTTAAGTTCAGCAAGAAAGAAAAACTCATAGACTCAGTATGCCTGGGTTTAGGGTTTTAGCTGAATAATAAAAAGTCCCAACGTAGAATTTACATAACCTCCATGACCTCACTTTCTTTATCTGGGTAATAGGCATATTGTCTCTTACATAGATGAATTCTGCTATAGCACCCATCATAATGACTGACATACAGAAGCTGCCTTAGGAAAGACTTCTACTGTCTTTATCAGTGTCAGCTCAGACATCCTGGTACAGTGTACATGAAAATCCTTAGTTTTCTAGATACAATGACTTTCTTCACTTTGAACAAGCAAACTTTACCATTTGTCACAAAAACTTTAGTATATATGACAATAATAGATTCTAGAATTCTAGAAAATCTTACAAGTCCTTGCTAAAATAGTAACAACCACAATTTCGTTGTTCCCATTATTATCTATTGTTTGTTCTTTACATCATTGGACGTTAAACAGAGTCTGGGTAACTCAATGATGCTTTGTGAAGCACAGTTTCTGCTTAAACATGCTGTAGATCAAACCCAGGGCTTTGTGTCTGGAAGGGAAATACTTTATTTAGTGAGTACTAGAGAAATCAGCAGAGAAGAGTTTTAGGCAAATATATATATACATGTGTCATATATAATCTGCTCACCTCAGTCTGTATCATGTTAATTGTATGCATGTTTTATAAGAAATTGATGTGTTATTCTCTGTTGACATTTTCTATGTAATGATCAAAATTCAGTTCATACCACGTGAAATGTTTTTTTCTAATTATATAGTAGATAAAAAAGCATATCATCTTGAATCCCTGCAAACTATAAGATAGGGTAAAAAACAAAATCAACCGTTTATATTTTCCTCATATTACAAAGATATAAAGAAATCAGTGGTAAATCATTCATAGTTCAAAAATAATCAGAAAGGAATTCAGAGAAGAACAAGAGCTGCTAAGTGCCTGTGCCTACAGCAAGAATAACTACTGTTGGGGAGAACCCCAGACAAGGGCTGCTGTTTACCAAAACGATTCTTTCTCCGAATTATCGAATAACGACAACAACAAAACATCTCTACCTCGGGCAAATCTCATGAAATTACTTTTTTTCTTTTTTAATTTCAGGATCTCTGCTCAAGAAGCCTTCCAGAAAATAGTGCATGAGCTGTAATTTGGGTGCACATTACCAAAATGTACCTTCCCAGGTATGTTCTACCACTATTCACTAGAAAAAAAACATCCCATTTAAACCCAATTTGCCATTCTTTGTGTGCCAATTTCTCCATTTCTTTATCTTGTATATGCACTATGTTACATTGCATTATTGAAGAAAATACCCATGTGGTAAATATGTTCAAAATAATTCATTACATAAGTAAATGGTTTTTATCCTACAGAAAACTATAAAAGCAAGGTGCTATGGACTTCTGGCACAAGAAATAGAGGTTAATTCTAGAAACCAAAACGAAAGTGACAGTGGTGATGTTCTCATGAGCTGTTACATTCAGAATTCAAGTTGTTTCCTTGTGATTTGAGCCTACCCATTTTTGGAACTTTTCCCCTATTACTTTTTATACACTTAACCTGAAATATTTTTTTTTTTTTGTCAACTAGTGCGGTCTCTAGCTTCAGTTTCTTTTCAATACCTAGTATATGCTAAATCTTCAGACAGAACTCACCATGGTCTAGCGAGCAGTCACACACATGGCATAGATTTCCACCGCCAATAAGTATTTTATGAATGTACTATATTTTCAACTATATCTTGTGAATTCAATAGGAATATAAACTATATTTTCATATTTGTATCATGTCTGAAGTATTTAACATTCATTTGCATGCATTAATTACTGAGGTAATTTTCCCAAGGCATAAGGTCACCAGCAATTGATGAGAGAGTCTTTAACTAGATCCCCAAGCTCTGAATCCCCAATGCAGGCCCACTCAGGCATTCTCACCAAACTGGGGTGTATCTTTACAGCATGGCATGGAATCACAAAGACGAAGGCAATTTACACTCAGTTTGACGAGGGAGATAATATTGGTTCTCTCCATGCAAACTTGAGGAAATGTATTTGGAAAATGACATTCAATTTGGATCATCACCTAATTGCATAAACATGAGAACACAAAAAAAAAAAGAAGAAAAAGAAGACATGTTAAGAAAATAAATGAGCTGGCTTAGCAGAGGAATTACAAGGAGTCACATCTGAATTCTCTACTTGACATAAAGGAGAAAAGCCATGTGGTACATAAACATGGTGGTGGTGGGGACAAGATGCTCTATCGGAGCTGAGGGTAAAGTATTAAGGTCTTTTTTTTTTAAATATAATAAAGAGTTCTTTATTTAGGGATAGATTCACATATCACAGTCCTCAGCCCAAGCAGGGAAAATGAACCATATTCAGCAGCTGAAAGAGAAAGTCAGTTAAAATTTTTGGTAGAAGTGATGTGTATCAGATTCAGGTTTGAAAGTGTGTTCATATCCATTCTCTCAAACTGCAGAAGAAGGTAGGATAAAGCTGTTTGAAAATCCTTACTCAGAGTGGCCTCATTTGCTAAAGAATCATGCAGCAAGAGTTAGTGTGTCATCTGCTTCCTAGGAGCAGAGGGTTATAGACCACCACTGTGCAACCCACAACCAGTAATGGGTGAAGCTCTAAGGAACAACCCTTAGAGAAAAAGAAGAGACTCCACCCTTGGAAAATGATTATTTTAAAGAGGTATGTCTATCCTCTCTCAGTTTTTCAAAAATGCTATATCTGAGTTTGGATGTATGCATCTTAATGATTCATCAGAAACTGATAATTTTTGCAAATCATGAGTACATGAAGAGAAGTGTTCATGAAAACCTCAGACACAACATATTCAGCAATATAAATAACCATACAACTAAATCCATGTTTATGCAGATTTATAATGCTGGTAACTAGTCACTTGAACAGTCTTTAAGTAGATAGATAGATGATAGATAGATAGATAGATAGATAGATAGATAGATAGATAGATAGATAGATGGATGGACAGACAGATAGACAAACAGACAGACAGACAGATAGATAAAATCTTTTATTCCTTCTGTTTCCATACAGCTCTTAGTATGCCATAATTCAGAACCTTATTGTTGCTTTCTATGCAAGTGATTCTGTTCTTGTGGTACGCTCTGAATTATTATCTTTCTTAGCACATCTCTAGCTTACAAAATGCATAAGGGTTTTCTATTATCAACATCATTTAAATTCTGCCTCTTTCTTAAAGAAATAATAAGGTAATATGAAGAAAAGAGAAAATGTCACAATCCACCGGTATTTTGATTTGTCACTCAAACACAAGATGGAGTACGATGCCAATTAGTGCAAGTCTGGGAGGGGTGTTGTCATGCTGGTGTCCATAAAGACTAGGGACACAACCTTGAACAATTACGTTTTATGTGTATTTGTGGGTAGCTTTCCTAAACCTCCAGAGCTGAGGAAGGTTGAGGTATTGGCATATATAACTTTGGTTTAGGAGATATTCTTTTCTGATTGGCATTCCTACAGTGAATTCCCACCTCCTAGATGGGAGCAGAGTTTTGGACATCACCCCGGGTGATGACCAGGAGGCCACAAAGCTGTCATTAGTTTGGATTTCTATTATCAAGCACAATCTTCCTTGAACCACGTCAACACTGTTGAAATGAAGAGGGTCCTGTCAGAGCAGTGTGTTAGGACCCAGAGAATGTCCTGGTTGGAGAGCAGCTTCCCCAAATTTTGTTTGCCTCTCTTTTATATTTTATTTATGGCCTGCTTTTAATTTGAAAGTACAAACTCTAAATTGTATTTCATGGTTCAGAGCAGATAAAAGCAGAGCTCAATTACTGTCAGGTTCTTTATCATTTGTACCAATTGGATAAACTGGCAAATCCTACACTACTAAGCCTCAAAGCAGAGATTTTTTTAGACCATTTTGCAATGTTTAGCAGATTATCACAGACAAATTAATTTCAGGTCAGAGGTTGGCAGTTGCAATATGGGGAACCTGTTTCCTCTAAATTCCTTACTACCTGAAATAGCTCAAGGTGTATTTCTTTTTCCTACTGAAGGAAATTTATCATTTGGCTCTTTAGAGAATTATATAGCTGGGAGAAATATTTAAATGTACTGATATTTAATAGTCAATAAAACACTCATAGAAAAAGATCTAAATATATCTAAGCCTATGAAATCACAAAATAATTATCTTCCACTAGTAATTAATGTAAAGAAAATACTGGCTGTTAGCTGAGATTGTACTATAGAAATAAAGTTTAAAAAAGAAATTTTCCATTTGATTTAAAATAGATTTTCCCCTCACATAATATATCCTAATTATGGACTACTCTCGGTCTATCCCTTGGAGTTCCTCCCTACCTAACCTTCCATCTGGATCCACTCCCCTTTTTCTCTCATTAGAAAAGACGCGGACATCTAAGTGATAATAATAAAGTTTAATATAATCAGATAAACCAAAACTAACACACCAGAATTAGACACAACAAACAAGTAAAAAGAAATAGAACGCACAAGACAGAGAGTGCCTGATCTGCACAGCACACTCAGGAATCCCATCAAAACACTGAACTTGAAGTAAACGTATACAGGCAAAGGATCTGCAGCATAAAATTGTACGTGAAAACTGAAATTTATGCCCTGGCAATGCTGAAGCATGCATGGACAGCCCATATATGGCGGTTCTGTTGAACTTGTCCATATTGGTTTCATGGTCTAAGGTTGAGGACGACTGACCAGGTTTCTTCCTCTAAAGGGCACCAGATATCATTATAGATGGTTGTGAGCCTCCATGCAGTTGCTGGGAATTCAACTCTGGACCTTTGGAAGAGCAAGCAGTGCTCTTAACCACTTTGCCATCTCTCCAGCTCAATAGCATAAAAAGAGGGAAACAAAAAATATATAAATAAAAAAAATATTAAAAACATGGAAAACCATAACTGGATATTGTTAGACAAAGAATCCCCCAAAGACAACCTGGCGTTCTTGGAGTTCATTTTCTATTGGTCAGCTACTGCTGGGCATGAAGCCTACCAAGAAGAAGTAGTTTGTCTTCCCAATGAGACTATGGTGGAGGAAATTAAATCTTCATTTGCAAGTAGCCACTGGAAATTCCTTCTTTGCTAGAAATGGCGGGCATGGGAGGAGTTTGCTAGTTTTGGTGGGTGATGCCTGTAAGGGAGAAGGCTCAAGCTGTAAACAGACCCAATGAGGGAGCCACACTTAGCAGTCTTTGCCCGTGTTCTTAAACTCTCTGTAAATGCGCATGCCTGGACTCCACGGAACGCTTTCTCATTCTGCTCGAGTCTGGCCCGTGTGTTTAATGATGTTATCATTCTTTAGTGGTCTGAGGCTTTGGAGGTCTTGACAGGGCTCTGCTCAGGACTTCATTCACTCCGTTCTTCTCTCATTCCGGGCTTCCACTGCTACCCCCTATTAAGGTTCATATTCAAGTGAGTTTTAAAATAATCTAGTCTCTCCTATAATGCCTGGGTGTGCCTAATTCAGAAAAGAAACTGGAAAAGCAGAGCTGACTCGGGGTATAAGACGATCCATTGGTGGACAGCAGTCCCAGGTCAGCCCTTGGAGCCACAGCCCTTCCTTTCCGACTTGGGTTATACGGCCGCTAGAATTTCCTTGCAGTGAATAATATTTGTACGCTGGCTGAATTCCGACTAATTTGAATATTCAAATATATGGATAAGAAATATGTAGAAAGTCTACAGGCATGTTGAGATATTTGGAAAGAATATTTTTTTGAAAAAAATCATTAAACTACAAATGGGATTTATAAATTAATTTTTTAAAATTGTCACAATTTGTATTAAATTTCTAAAACAAATACCCCAACCTCAGTTGCATAAAGCTTGGCAAAGGAAGACAATGAAATCAATATTCCTTTGCGGCCTTGGGGAGAGGCATCCCTCCAAACCTCAGCTCTGGCTTGAAGTTACAATCCTGTGAATTCTGTGGCCTGTCACTTCAGGCAGTACACAGAGCTTTTGCCAATCTAGCATTTTGCAATGTCAAATGAAGCTTGTGCTTTCTGTCCTATCCACCTGGGACTGCTGTGAGTAATAAGGGAGCTTATAGAAGCCTGCCTAAGCCAAAGCACTTTGCTTAGCAGTCATGCTTTTAACAAAGCAAGAAGGAGAGCAGCACAGCAGAATCAACTGTGGTTTTGTGCTGAATGCTTGATCTGCAGCTAACACTGAGCTGCTCAGCCCACTGCAGGGGACACAGATGCTTTCTTCCTCTTATGACTTGCATGGATGTAAATTGTAGGCAATGGAGCAATGTTGGCACTGCACATAAAAGAGACATAGGAGCGTAAACAAAAAGCGTATAATCAAGCTGCACACTCTTTCAACTGCCTTTCTCTCTGAAGCATCAAAAATTATTTCCTGGAATAGTTGACACATGATGATCAGGACCATTGAAAAATCCATGAAATACAACAACATTAGTCATGAGAACTAAGAAACATATACCCATGGAAACACACACAACAGATAGATACAAAGATCATGATGGCTAGTTCACCAGATTAGTAATTCTAATGATTATATTAGATAAACAAAGTACTAGTCTAGTCTAGTCTTAAGAAACTTCATATTAAGTTTTTTTTTTCTGGTCAGAAAATAACAAAATAATTATTGAAAGTCATATGAAGTTTTAGAATTACTAGTATATAGATAATACTAAAAGGTCAAGTTTGTGTTCTGTATAACACTAAAGACAAATTTTAAAATGTCAGAAATATAAAACCAAGGTTATTTTTTTAATTTTTTTATTTTTTTTGGTTTTTCGAGACAGGGTTTCTTTGTAGCTTTGGAGTCTGTCCTGGAACTAGCTCTTGTATACCAGGCCGGCCCCAAACTCACAGAGATCTGCCTGCCTCTGCCTCCCGAATGCTGGGATTAAAGGGTGTGTGCTACCACCGTCTAGCTAGTTCTTTTATTTTTGCAGCAAATCTACAATGCATATGGTGGAGATCAGAACTCATGTTCTCAAATTAATTCTTGCACAATAAAATCTCTTCTCAACTAAACCAACTCCCCAGCTTCAGGTTTTATATTTTCAATGTTTCTAAATTTTTCATTCCTGGCAGACAATACTGAACCAAAGAAATTCTCTTTAGCTTTAATCCTTAACCTTATTCACGGTCAGGGTCCTTTGGACTCATTCCCTGTTCTGTTATCACGCATCCTAACTATTTATTTATTGGGTGGTTTGGTACACTTATTCACTTCAATATATGAAGTAGCTCTTTTATATTTTGTTTTAAATGCTTGCAAAGCTGTCATCTCTCACCCAACCATCAGTTCTCTGTTTTAGATTAAATGATATACTCATTTTAGTAAGCGGGGGTTTGTACCTCTTGATCTCTCCTCCTGAACTTACAGTGTTTTTTTAATGGTCCCCAAATGTCCTAAGAATGCTCAATATTCCTTGTTCAACTACCAATGAAATTAATGTGATGGAAATCATTGTTTTCTCATACATTGGAAAGTATCAAGAAGTCAAAGACTTGAAAGTATTTCCTTCACAGATACTGAATTAGAATGTTGTACACATCGTTTTTTATATACTGATTCTTTTACATAATTTGGAAATCACTAGGATGCTAAGACGTTAAAATTGTCATAGAAATAATCAGGATCAAAAAGCTAAATGATAAGTTATAGATTATAATTTTGTCATGCTGATCTTATTCTCTTGACCCTTGTGAGAGCTTGTGTCATCTCTGATTTTTCTCCATAAAATGGTTGAAGCAAAAATAAGATGACGAATATGGGTGTCATACATTATTCCTTAGTTAAAAGGCAGTAAGAGGGAAATAACATAACATTTACAAGCATTTCCTATATGAACACCCTGCTAATTTTCTAGAATGTGTGTTAAATCATAAATATGCTCATGAGTTTATCTGTCAGTGTGGCTTCACTCTTGAGATGGACCCCTTACACTATGCTGTACCTTGATGACAAAAGCCCCCTTCAAATAAGTGGATAGTTATATGATTGTCCATACTGGCTTAGAAAATACTTCAAAAGGGCAGAATAAATTACTAAAAATAAAACTAAAACAAAACAGAAAAAACACTCAGTTGTATGACTAGGACATATAGAGAGCATGGTAGAATTTTAAAATGCAAAATTTATAAATGATGTATGGACATGTTTTTCAAAGATGAACAGCAAGAAGGATGGGACAGAGTCCATAGTGGGACATAGGCATTATGGCTGAGTAAATTTAAGTTGCAATGAGCTACAAGTGGCTTTGAATATCTTTCAGTCTATGGGATATTTCCTATCCCATTTTTATTCATCCATATGTTAATCTTTACTATATTCAGCATCTTAATAAATGTTTACCTGATGGTTTGCTATTTGCCCCATACCATGCACTATTGCTTTACACTGAAAAGTTTAATGGATTTACTAGACTTGTGCATGCAGAAAAGAACAAAATAATGACATTATTGTGTATTTCTAGCAATGTATATTTTATGAATTCAATTAAAATATATGAATTTATACAATGATCTTGTCTAGAGAGCTGGGGAAGACATTTTCTGGTATTGTGTTCTAACTACAAACCAAGTAGAACAGGAGCTTATAAGATAGAATGTGGTAAAGAAGAGTGAAGACAACAAACATTCTAAGTGGTGTATGTGAACTATAGGGAATGAGTACACAGAGGAGTTGTGGATGGCTTCACATAGCGAGTTCAATATGATCCCAGTCACACTTTTAAAAGATTTCCATAGCTACAGTAGGGGAATATAGTAGAAGAGGCAGTCACAGAGTAGAAAACACAAGAAGAAAACTCAATAAGGCACTCAGACAATAGAAGGTACTTGCTTGGATTTAAATGATATGATGGGACTATGATAAAATAGAAAGGGTGCTTTATATACTGTATGTGATTTAAAGATAAAATAAGATTACTGAAGACAATGAAGAGGAAATAACATGACAGCATAGAATAAAGACAGAATACAGAGAAGGGGTTCAGCCAGAGGATCAAATATGTAATGAAGTTCAGACTGTTTCAAAACCAATTTTACAAACAAAATACATTGAGTAGATTGGCAGTTTTAGATCTGAGTGCTTTGCAAAGATAACGGGGGTAAGAGGTATAATAACTGGTGTCTAGAAGAGGAGTGGGGATGTCCACTAGTAAAGAAGTGGGAAATAACTAGGAGAACATCTATGGAAAGGAGGAGGAATAGCTAAAGTTTGAAGCCCCAACTACCGCCATGGAATTGATGAAGAGGTCTACACATAGGAAATGAACTGATAGCACCTGCTCCGCATCAAATTCCATTCTACTCATCCTTAACAAAACCCCAAGTCTCTCTACACTTGTATATCCACAGGCACAAAAATCATGAGCTAAATCTGAATTCGTTTTCTACTCCACGATTCTAAAAATCAGTGAGAACAATTCATTTTCTTTTAAGAAAAGATTTATAAACATGTCACCAATTCACAATGTATTTTCTTTCTTTATAAGACTCACCAGACTCATTCAAGGATAAATGCCATATTAGTTGTAATAATAGTAGAAGATCAATTAGTTACTCAGGAGGCTTGAGGGTCTTATATAATTAGTGTGAAACGGATAGCTTTTCTGTGTGAACAATGGTGCACAGGTGTGAGAGCTTTATACTATTAGTGAGAATGGCAAAAGATAATCGTGTTTTAGCTTTTCATCATGACACAAGCTCCCTGATCTCATCACCAATTTATTATTTAAACCTGAGAAAATGAGCTGCTCCAATTCCAGAACAATTTATATCTTTATAATGAGATGAGCCAATTGGGTACAAGAAGACATTTTGGTATTTTCAGTCACCATCACTTCTAAGAACATTTGAAGAGTAGTCACCGTGACAGTTGTCATCATCCAATACTCTCCGTTATCATTTATGCATGAGTAGAAATTAATATTCAATATCTACTTCTAGGAGAACCAAAATGTTGTAGCTCTCCAGTTCAAACTCTGCTGTGCTAAAAATAATTATGTATCCATGGAATTCACTGCTGATGCTGTTGAACTTGATGTTTTAATTCTCTGCTTTCCTGCCTTGGCAGGTATCACTATCTGTGAAACATGTTCCATCCTTTGGTTATGTAGAACAAAGATCTTCCAGACTGAGGTGTAACTCAGAGGTAAGAACAATTCAGTATCAGAAAGATTAATGGGGGCTATAGGTCTAAGCAGTTTATGGCTCAAATGTGAAACACCTTACCCGATGATGTCAAATGATTGTTTGTTTGGTATTTACATATGCCTACTTTTTGGATGGATTCCAAAACAATTCCTCTTCAACTTATTAAAGTCACTTTATACTACTAAAGACTACTTACTTAGATCGGGAAAGAAAAACACTAGAAGTTATGTACATATATATATTCTGTATATTATTCTCCATATAATCCTGATCCTCATAAATGCTCAGGAGATTTTACTATTGATACACCCTATCAGAGTGTGGTGCCAGTCCAGCATAACATACAAGGACAGAAGGTCTACACTTTACAAACATATATGTGGGTAATAGTTGTGTGGCTTGGGTAGTCTCTGGGGTCCTGGCAGTAGGATCAGGATTTATTACCAGTGCTTGAACTGGCACTTTGGAGCCCATTCTCTTTTGAGGGATACCTTGCTCAGCCTAGATATAGGTAGATATAGGAGGAGAGCCTCAGTCTTGCCTCAAAGCAATGTGTCAAACTGTTGACTATCCTTGGGAAGCCTTACCCTCTCTGAGGAGTGCATGGGCCTTGGGGTGGGGATAAGGCAGGAGAAGTGGGAGAAGGGAAGGGAGCAGAAACGGGAATAGGTATGTTAAATGAGAAGATTGTTTTAAAAAATAAATTAAATAAAACATATGTAAGAAATACATAAATGCATATAGAAATGGATCCTAGAAATAGAATGGTATATAAAAAATCATTCAATTGAAGATTTCTGAAGAAGCATAAGACAACAAATGGAAAAAATCATAATCATTTCAATATTACCTACTGAATCAACTTTGGATACCTAGGTGTATCAATGTTATCTTATATTTTTATATAATTAATTTTATATGCTATCAAATTGTATACAACATTTCCCCAATGAATTATTACTCTAAGTTTATGAGATATATTTGATATTGTAGTTGCCTTTAATGAATGACATTTTTTTTCTGGTTTTGGTATATAGGTCACCACCAGGTTCAAATCTGATATACAAACATACTTACAGTAGTAAAACTTAAAAAAATATCATTAAGAAAAACAGAAAGATGCCACATAGTCATCTTAATTACTGTGGAAAGTTATTCAACATATTTTAAAATTCCTTCATTATCAAAATTAAGTCAGTTAGGTATAGAATAATCTAGAAAAATAAATCATATATACTTAATAAAACCCACTTATTCATAATATGCATTTAAATTCATATTTAATGGTTAAAATCATAAAATCATTTTTAACAAAGTTCAGTGAAAAGCAAAGTCTCTGACTCACTGTATTCTTGTCCAGCCTAGTGGTGGAAGTACTAGCCAGGATACTCAGACAAGAAAATAACATTATCTGAATTACAAAGGAAGAAGTAAAATTATTTTTATTTGCAGATAATGTTACCCTAGGCACAGAAGACACACGTTCTTGAATATTCTCTTCTACTCTTTTTCATGTCCAAGGCATTTTTGCTTATTGTGTTTCAGGTTGGAGTGTAAGATCATACTCTTCTTCTGAGATTCTTCAGGCACATTCAGTAGATTCAGAGACCAATTTCTAGTAAAGTGGTTTGTGATCTTCATCAGTACTCGGGTCTGTCTTGGAATTTATTTCTCTGTTGGTATTCTCTCCATATTTTCCTGCATGTCTGCTACTTTATACAAGTAGCTTATTAAACTTTTTTCTATTTCTAGTCCTATACTTTTAGCATACCTATCAAGTTAGGTAGTTGTACCAGGACTAGTACTTTAACTGAACTGAAGCATTTTTTTGAGACAGGATTTCACTATGTAGCCCTTGCTATCCTGAAACTGGTTCTGTAGACCAGGTGAGCCTTGAACTCAAAGAGATCCACCTGCCTCTGCCTTCCAAGGGCTGGGATTAAAGATGTGTGGCACCACTGCCTTACATTTCCATTGAAAGCAGATGTGTATAGCAATTTCTTTTCTGTTAGCCTGTCATGATATTCTAGAATAAATGAATTTGGAAAAGTAAATAGTCAATTACAAAGTGGTGAGAAATGAGGGGACCAAGCATCGTGTGGTTCCATAGCCAGTTATTAGTCATTTAGTGAGATCAGATGTTTGTATTATGAACTTCACAAGAACTATTCAGTGTTCCCACCCAACTTAAATATGAATAGAATATGCACACTTGGCTGTTGCGGGTGTTTCTCTTCTCCCAACAAGAAGGTTAAATTCCCAATTGACTTCTCATCTTGTAAGAATCAAACTCTAGGAAGAATTGAAGGTTTTCAATCCTCTTGGCCAGTTGGACCTATCAAATTAGGCTCTGTTACACGAGTTTTTCCCAACATAGTTACATGTGTAAATATGCGTAGAGATTTACATGTGTCTGTAGGTGCCTCTATATATAGTAGTCAGAAGAAAACCTTAAAAGTCATTCAACATATAACTTCCACTTTGTTGCTTTTTAGATGGGGTGTCTTTGAAACTTCTCCAACAGGTTAGGCTGGCTAGACAGCAATTCAGGCATTTGGCTTTCTCTGCCTCACCAGTGTTTATCCCCATGCCTGACTTTTATTTTTCTTTTAACCTAAGTTTATGACTTTGAACTAATGTCCATAAGCTTGCACGTGAAATCACTTTGTTGAATAAACCATCTTTCCAGCTATCCAACTTCTTTTCATGGTGTCCTATCTTGATGGTTATTACTCTTTGTCATTTATAAAAGAAACTTGTACTTAAATATTTCTTTAAAGTTATATTCCTTTCTGAGAATCCCTATGTTCATAACAAATGATAATTAGTGCTTTTCCCTCATTAATATGACTTCCTTGGTTTTCTTTTAGACCAGGCTAAACATGCCAGGTAAATTGGAGAATGGTGGAAGCAAATGTCATCCTCCACTGTACTCCATGATGAGACAGCAGAGTCAAACATTTGAAGGAACATTCATTTACTTACAGGTTTAATTTACATTGAGGTGACTTTTTGCTACATGACCTAGATGGCTCAGGCTGTTTCTGACATGCACAGGTTTCAGTGACCCTATGCCTCAAGACTTTTAGTTTTTATTTTTAATTTAGATTGCTAAATTTTTCTACATCCCATTGCACCACAACACCAAGTGTTTGTATATGCTAAATATAATCACTACCCTGTCTTCATTTACATTTTGACTACTAATCCCTTGAGTGGACATATTTTCACCAAGAAAGTGAAGACAGTGACCTCTGATGTCTACTCTCGAGTCACTGCAGCTCATTGCAGCCTGTTCTTATTGTACAGACTCAGTAATCTCTCTGCAAGGCAGTTTTGATTTATTTATAACCTGACAAATACATCAGTGAGTTCCCAATTTCTTCAATAAGAAGTCTAAATCCTGTAACATGACAGCGATGGCCCACTCTAACCCAGACTTCTCTCTCCAACTTCAAGTCCTCATTTTCCCCTAACTTTTCCCTTATGAGCCCTCCACGGACTTTATGTTCACAGTCTGCTGTATCACGCTTTTAGGTTTTTGATCCCAGCATGTTCAAGGTCATATATTGTAGAGAAGCAATGTGAAGCCACCCTTATCTCAAGGTAGAAGCACATAGGCACCTTCTGTAGACCGGTTTCTTTTCAAAGGCACCCTGTCTTCACAAGATACTTGTCAAAATACTTGACTTTGGAGTTCTTTGTCTTACCGATACAATCTCAGTTGTATTCAAATACATGCCCCAATGCATTCCACATTGGTGACATTCATTGAATTATGTCTGAAAGAATTATTATACAAATTGAAAGTCGTTTTACTAATAATCGGCTTCGGCACAACACCGTACATCGCTTGTTAGTAATTTCTTCACAGACCAGGGCCATTTCCTTTCTTTCCATTTTACAATATGGACTCTGAAAACCTCCCAACAAGCTGACTTTTCAGTAGCTGAATTGCATCAATTTGGCAAACTTATAATGGGTTTGCCTTATTCATCACCTTGTTTTATTCAGCATCTTCGGTTGTAAATTCCTTTCACGGGGTTTCTATGGCTTAATGATAACCAGAAATGACTCAAGCAGTTAAAGAATTCACTTCATTAGTGCAGAGTGCACCGATTTGCATCACAAAACAATTCATTTAAATACAGAAATCTGCTCTGCATGTCTCTTCTTCATGTCTAGTATAATTGCACCGTCATTAATGCAAACTCTCAAGGTATCCATCTTACCTTTCTTGTTCTCCACCTGTCAGGGATGGTGAAGACCAATACTGTGTCTTTGACTGTGTAGTGTAGAGGGGCCAATGGAATATAGTTAAAGATGTTCTTTAATTACACTGTCTTCATGTTTTCATTTAAATAAAAGTTTCGACTCAATGACCACCATCTTATAATGGCAGGAACACAAAAGAGACATGAGTGTAAGTTCTATTTTCATTTATTTCCTGACTTCTCGTACATTATGCCAATCTGTCATCCTTTTGCCTTCCCCATTCTCTTCATGCAAGGTTTCCAAGTGAAGATGTTAGGAAGGTATAAGCCATAGTTTCTACAAGTGTATGAGGATCTTACGGAAATGCATGTGCCTTAAATTCAACAGACTAGAATAAAGTTCAACCCCTGTGCTATCTGCATATTTTAAAGGCACCTCTTATTCAGTTGTAAAGTATCAGACGAAGATGGGACAGGTGTATGAAGATAAATATATTGGGAAATTTGAGCCCTTGTAAACAAGATTAGTGCCCTAAAGAAAAGATCACTAATACACCCATATGAGAGAGAGAGAGAGAGAGAGAGAGAGAGAGAGAGAGAGAGAGAGAAGAGAAGAGAACGAGAGAGAGGATGAGGGGGAGAGAACTTGGTTTTTCTGTCTGATTTTGCCATGTGCACATACAATTAAATTTGTTCCTCTAAAAATCAGAAAACAATCCCCAACAATTGGCTCTGGTGTGATGAACATAAGAACAGATCTGGCTGCACCTTGATATTGCATACATAAACAACCAGAAATGTGAGAAACAATACATACATATATATCTAATACATGTTTTTGTATATATATGTATGCGTATACATTTCTATATCACAGTACGAACAATTTAGACACCTTGTAAAGGAAGGTTAATATCAAAATTATAAAGTATCTCAAATCTTCATATCTAATACCTTATTTTTTAAGATGGAATAGGTGTTTTTTCAGTTATATAATTATGTTCAGTCTATAAGAAAAATCATGCGTCATTTACATACTGATTGACATCTGTTCATAGTAAAGGTACAACTTACGTAGTACTGAGTACCTACTATAAAGGTATTAGATGGTTTCATAACCTTAGGAGTTCATTGTAAGACAGGTAGAAGGGGAATCCCTAGCTCACATGTCTTGAGAACCCACAAACTGGCATGCCCTGGGAAAGCACTTTGTGGTAGACTGAGTGAGAATTGTCACCAGAGAATTATATATTTGCATATTCACTCCCTAGTTGGTGGAACTGTTTGAAAGGATTAGGAGGTGTGGTCTTTTTGAAAGAGGTGTGTCAGTCACTAGGGGGCAGGCTTTGAGGCTTTCAAACCCCTTGTGTGAGTTCCAATATCCTCTCTCTGCCTCATGGTTTTGGATAAAAATGTGAGCACAAAGCTGTTGCTTTTTTTCTACCATCATAGATGCTAATCCTCTGGAATGATAAACCAAATTAAATGTTTGCTTTTATAAATTGTCTTGGTCTTGGGTTTTTATATATCCCAGAAATAGGAAAATTATGAAGACAAGATTGCTCAATCTGATATGTGAATGTCATTGTGACTTTGATGAAAACGACTGCATAATCTAGAGAGGAGGAAACCAAGCACCAGAGAACACAGCTGCATTTCGGCTCAATAGTGTTAGCGGTCAATTCTATAGCCTCTGAATCACTTGGAGTATGCCTACTGGGAATTCTCTTAATTACCTTACTTGAGAATGGAAGACCCAACTGCACTGATAGTGTCATTATCTGGTTAGGGTTTTAGACACCACAAATGGAGAAAAGCAATGTGTCGCTCTATGCCATTATTGCCCTGTGACTTGCAATTCTGAATGCAATGTAAGCAGCTGCTGCAAACAACTGGTGCCTTGGTGTCCCCATCATAATGGAATGTGTCCTTGATTTGCACATATTCCTTGAAATGCTTTTGCCAGAATATTTTATCACAACTACTAGAAAAGGACTGATGTCACCTTTAAAAGGACATATTTCAATCTAAGGAACTAAATCCATAAATCTCATCTTTACTAAAGTCAGTATGTTTTCTAACAGTCATTACATTTTCTATATTCAAAATTATCACATTATAGTGTAGAATCTGATAATTTAAAAAAAATAAAAGCTTCTGACTGGTCTTGGACAGTCAGTGTTCCCTGAACATACTAAATCATCCATGATTTTATAAGTTGATCTTGCCTCTTTAACATTGACTTGATATTAACATAGGGCCCTCTGGTTTAACCATTTTGTCATCGGATTCAAGACCTGATGCTCATGAGAGGATTTTATATGTAGTACTGCAACCTTTCAAGTGTCCATGCTTGGGAAGGTTAGAAGTCCTAGTATAAAAAAATGCTATCGTTGTTTGTTGTATTGTCACACCGTCAAATTGATTTCTAAATCTTATATCTGAAACCTAGAGTGCTTTCCTAACTTGGACCTGGAAGCTTTTATATTTTGCAATGTGTAATTTAGAGAGGCATATCTGACTAAAATGATTAGAAGAAACTTCATTCAAGCTTTAAATGAAACATTTTTATCACCCCTCTGAAGGCTCAGCAAACACTGCTAAAGAAAAGTCAGAATGAATGTAAGAACTGGAGGATGAGATGGAGTTTTGTGAAATGCTGGTGTCTGGACATGAAATGGCTATGCCTGCATAAGCTGAGAACAGGAAAGAGTGTTGATGAGTTTTCTAACAGGTGGTGGTGATGCACGGCATTTAATCCCAGCACTTAGGAGGCAGAGGCAGGTGGATCTCTGTGAGTTCGAGGCCAGCACAAGATCTAGTTTCAGGACAGTCCCAAAGCTACAGAGAAACCCTGTCTTGAAAAAAAAAAGAGTTTTCCATGAAAAGCAACATGGTCTCTATCTTCAGGACTTGTATCAAAGTAAATTTCATTGTAAATGCTCACTCTAAGCTTGGGATATAGGTACTCAATTAACAGCCAATATAGTATACTATATTATTTATCATGCCATGTGGAAGTTAATTGTATTACGACTTATAGCTCCATGATCTTAACATTTTAACTTTCAAATATCTAAGAAGACAATCTAGAACTGGTGTGAGGTATAGAATATTATAGATTATGTACCAAACCACAGGTATAATACGGGCTAGCATGAGGTAAGAGAGACAATTTCAAACAATAAGGTAGAGTTTTCAGGGAAGAAGATTATTAATGAGAATGGAATGGTCGTATTTGGTTAAATCAGTTCTATGCTGTTGACAACTTTTCAGATAGATAGTTCTTCTTCACTTACTCCATTTGCCAGTTGACAATTCAAGAAATACCTTGATCCTTCTTTATGATCTATTAAGCGTGTAGTCAAAGAGAGAGACAGTAAAGGAAGATAGAAGGAAAATAATGCGTTTAGGCAGGACAACCATGAAAGACATCCGAAGAGATAGAGGAAACTGAGTGCAACTAACTCCAAAACAACAAAAACTTACCCGTGAACCTGATTGTATAACATATCTAATGCCAACTTCATTATGTAACAGATTTTGCAATCAAGAATTCAATGCTGAGAGTTCTCTACAGTTTCCTCATTATGGCCCTTTGTGCTAATGCTTCCCCACGGCAGGTGCTACAGGTGCAGATGTTTTGGCACCAAACAGATAAGCCTCTTGCCAGAAAGACTTACCACCCAGCATGACTCCCAGCCTCAATCAGACTCCAATCTTGATTCTTAATAAGTCTTTCTTGTTGTGAGAATTCTCAACTCATTTTAAGGATGAGACCTGGAAAATGAAAGATTCCCTGCCCGCCTGAACAGAGCTCATTCCTGGAGAATAACTATCGACCCTCAAGCCTCTCCTGTCTGTCTTGTTTTCACTTGATCACCCTCGGGCCAACTTGGCTGTAAAAATCTCCTATGCATTATGTAGTGTCATACTGGAGGAAGTTGTTAAATTGTTTACATATATTTTATGCAATGTTTCAAATAAATATATACCTAAAGAAGGTTCAGGTTGCAGTCTATATATGTGAATAAAGTAAGTCAGAAATCCAATAACAGCTGCTCTTCATAAACAGAGACCACAGACATTCTGAACATTTTATCACGCATAGCTTTGGCTTTTCTTTACACAGTTCCTTGGGATATACTGTGTATAAATGCCTTTCCTAGTAACCTCATGAATAGTACTGAGTTCTTCAGCACACACAGAATAAGATTTTAGGTGTAAAATCACAACAATTCTCACAAGGGTAGTGTACTGGTGAGGTGGTTCAGCAGGGTAAAATGCCTGCCCCTAGGACTGACAAACCTTGGGAAAACTGTTGTGATTTTACACCTAAAATCCCATTCTGAATGTGCTGCAGAATTCAGTACTAGTCATGAGGTTACTAGGAAAGTGACTTCTACAAGTTGTCCTCTGATAACTATGAGGCCGTTGTAACACACGCGTGCCCACACACATAGACAGACATATATAAACAAAAAGGAGTAAATTTCAAACAGGCTAATAGAAGTAGTTTCTGGCAACTGTGAGAACTCAAGGAAATTGCTTCTTTTTCATGATCTCCAGTCCTATCTTGGAAAACTTAATGCCAGGCATAGTATAGGCTCTGTGCAGAGATCTTCCCATGAGGCTTATGTATGCAGCCCAATGCTGGGATTTCTCATAGAGACACTGTTTAAAATCACCAGATTTTACATACATACATACATACATACAAGCAGACACACACAAACACACTAAAATTGTGCTTTTTATCACCAACTTCATATTTTAAGTATCCATTATGTTGTTTGAGCAGATGACAATTATTCAACAAAACAAAACCTTTATTGAGACGTGGGCCCTAATTACCAGGATATGCTTTCTTACACTAGGATGTGAGTCTACATTCTTATGAACCTCCAGAGAACACAAATTCTTGGTCAGGGAGTTAAGGATTCTCTCTAAATTACAGTTTTGAAAATGGATAAAATACGCATCATGTTCATGCATTACATTAAAGAAAGGAGACTGGAACATGGAAGAAAAACAACACAGACAGACAAACAAAATAAGTTTAAGGTTAAAAAAATAAAAAGTTCACAGTTAAAAAAATCCCACAAGCCTACAAGTCACCTTCACAACAAGGTCATGGCAGTAACATTCTGATGGCAAATGATTCCTCCAAAAGTGGGTACAAAGCGAGCTGGAGAAATGGCTCAGAGGAGAAAGTGTGTATTGCACAATCACATGGACCTGCTTTATGACCCCCAAAATAAACACCAAGGCAAGGTGAGCAACATTGTGCTCTGCCTGTAATCCCAAGACATGGGAGGCAGAGACTTAGGGATCCTAAATAAAGTGCCAGCAAGACTGGTGAACTCTAGACGCATCTGAGAGGCCCTGCTTCAATGAACAAAGTAGAAATCAATCAAGGGTGATACCTGGTAATAATCTCTGGGCTCCATATGGATGTGCATTCATGGACTTAGACACACATACATGTTCACCTTGGCACATTGAATGCATATGCAACGACTACATACATACACAAATAAGAAGAAAACAGACAGACCAATGAATACAAAATCACAAAACAATTCAAAAACAAAACTAAGAAGAAACAAAAGAGCCAGATTACAGGCATCGGTGAAAGTGTATAATACCAAATAGACACTGATGTATTTTTCTGTGAGTCGCCACCTCCTCACTTTGATGTAGACACAATCTGTTTCTGTCTAAAGTCATGGGGTTATTCATGGTATTTGCTTAAATGAATACTGCCTAGAAGAGAAGATACATTCCTTTGCTCCATTTTAGCATACTATCTCCATCTATTTTCTATAGCAGTCACAAAGTACTTGATACTAGGTTTAAGTGCAAGAATATTGTATTTGCATATAAGGAGGAATTCCATGCTGTAATTTAATGCAGACTGGGAATTAGTTAGGAAAACAAGAACCTGAAAATCAGGTCTCTCTTTTTATACAGCTGTCCCTAGCATCTTAAAGTTCCCATGCTCATTATCCAATTTAATCCCAGTTTCCCCCACTGCCAAATGCCACCACCACATCTTCACCATTAGCTTTTATAACATGGACTATTTAGAGAGGACACATTCCAGCCACAATTCTACTCCTTTGACTCAGAGAAGGAAAGCAGAATATCCATTTTCATCTCCAAAAATTGCTGTATCTTTTGGGTGTTAGACCATTTTAGAGAGTGCCTTTGCTCAGAATAATGTGGTCTTGTTTGTACCTATCAGGAAGAATACTTTGTTTTAAAGCAAGATAGAACTGGTTTCAAATCCTCCAGCTTCTTATCAGCAGTTAAGCACTTTATCAGAAGCGTCCACATCCCGTGGTATAGGCTGTTTGGGAGAATAGCTAGCTGGATAATGGATCACAGAACAAACCTGGGATTATCATTAAGCATATGGAGTAGTTCAAGACTCAGCCTAAAACCTTCTGCTCTCTATTGTTCTTGTGTTTCTTCCTTTCCCGTTTACATGTCTTCTCTAAGAAATAAACCACTGGAAGGTGGAACTGGCAGGAAGTCAATTAATCAGGCTGTTGCTCTTACATTAAAACTCTTGACTCTGAGAGAAGTTCTGAATATTGGGAACTCAATCAAGATCCCAAGTTGTGCCTGGCTCAGGCAGCCGTCTTTACAAACAACATTTTAAAGGACTTCAATGCTATGGTTCTTCATGTATACACCAGAGAAATGTAGTTATTCCAGGCCTTTATAGCTGAGGGGCAAAAGAAACTTTCAAAGTCTCCATGTAGTCAGTAACAACCTTTCTACACTGCTCCCTGGCCAACAAATTTGCTTTGCCAGGTGTCAAGCCGAGAAAAAAATATGTGTTCTGTTTATCTGTGGGATAACCTCTCTGACCCAGAGCCACCAGTGGAATTATGGTTTGTAAAGCTGGCTTAAGCACATTCCAATGTCTTAACACATTTGGCATGGCATCTCCATTTAGTTAGACTTTATCCTAATGTTAATGGTTTGATATTCACACTAGTGGCTCAAATATTTTTCTTTGAACTTGTATATTGTATGGTATTGCGTTTTATTTTGTATAGAACAATTGTTTAAAAAGGGTGGTAGAGCTAGATCACATGACGACACTGCTAATCTGGTTGTAACCTTCCATTTGGTTCTTTCTAGTTGCTGTATTCCGAATGG
This sequence comes from Microtus obscurus, assembly GCA_963919715.1. NCBI lineage: Eukaryota > Metazoa > Chordata > Mammalia > Rodentia > Cricetidae > Microtus > Microtus obscurus. The sequence goes on from CAWTZC010002521.1 coordinate 26,954,244, forward strand.
CATGCTGACTGTGAGCCACTGGCCACCACTCTCTACATCTAAAATTAATTGAAAGTTTGTTACATAACTTTTATTTCTAGAGACATGTCTGCTCTTGTCTAGAGAAAGCAACAGACTTACCTCAAGGGAAATTATAGCTGAGTCAGGGAGCGGAAGACAACCTGGACAACCTGTCTCAGTAATGATTAGCAAAGAGAAGAGGGCCCAAAGGAAAAATAACAATGGGTAGTTTATTTTATTTTGGGCAAAAAGCTTATGTCATTTATTAGATTTTTCTATTTTCTTTTATTGCAAATAGATTTTTTTTTATACAATCTCTTCTGATTAGGATTTCCACGAGCTCATTCCTCTGAGATCCTCCTCATCCCACCTCACCTACCCTCCACTTAAAAAAAAATTATCATCTTTGAGTGACGAAGAAAGTTAAGAAGGGAGGCGCTTGATTTTGTTGAGAGCGGTTGGCAGACAATGGAGCTGGCAGCACCGGATGAAATGTTTTTGCCCATTCTGTTCAAGGTGGATCTCTCTTTGGTCATGCTAAGTCTGATTACATCACTGCTCTGCTGTACAATTCCGCTTTCTTTCTATAATTTCTCCCAGCAGTGAGCCACACAGACTTGTATATCAACAAGCAGTTAAGCCAGACATGTCGATACGTCAGTATTCACCCTTTTTGTCAGCAGCATTCACAGACTGAGGTTTGGTGAATGCTCTTTTATTTCTCCTGTAGTATTCTGACAATCTCTATCCCTCTCGGCAACCACACTGTTACCTCTCTGGATTGTTAAGACTTATATAAATTATTTCAGAAGTCATCTAAGCTACTTGAAGTCAGTTTCAACCAACTCTGGGATAGGATCTATATCTGAATAGTTCTACTTGGGCTGTAGAGATAGCTCAGTAGGTAAGAGCACTTGTTGCTCTTCCGGAAGACCTCAGTTTGGCTCACAGTACATCCATTGGGGCTCTATTGGCTTCTGTATGAAACTGCACTTATGCAAAAGACAGAAACATATACACAAAAATAAAAATAAATTTTATCCAAATAGTCCTGCTAAGTAAAAATGCATTCCATTTCCCTTTTAGTAACCTTCAATGCCTTCCCGTGTTTCCCAGTCCAATGTATTTGGTAGAATTTGTATTATCTGACTGAAATGTTTGACTCTCATGGCAATTTACCAAATAATTTTACTAAAATAATTTTCTTTTAAATATGTAATTTGACTATGTGCCTTATTTTTCTATACATTTATTCCGATTGTGTGTATAAAACTTCTTCATTTCCACATTTTAGAGGTCTTAGCTGAGTCATCAACCACATAAAGTTTTTTTGAATGTATGTGTGTACACCAAGATTAGACAGTTATTTGAAGGTGTTCAGATATTAACCTTTGCTTTTGCTAATTATCTGTACCCTTTACATGTTAACTCCATCCTCCGTAAAGGAAACCAGGACTGTTTGAGGTCACAGCCTCAATACTACTATAAGTTTGCCTTTAGTAAAAGGCTCGGCTATTAGTAAAATAAAAGACTAAGAAAATCCTGTGTTCTAGGTTAGTAGTATACAAATCTAGGCTGCAATTCACAATAGGACACTTTGACTTTCACACTAAGACCAAGAAAATTATAAAAACAAATTTGAAAAATTTTCTAGAAAATATTTGAGCTTATAGACAACTCTAAGACCCAATTAGTGGCCCTAAATTAAAAATATTGACTTGCTTCACCTTTGGATGTTATATAAATGTAGCTTGTGAAGATTACATTTGTTCTATTTGTGTATATGTAATATATTATAAAATGGTAGATTTTACCTTTCTTAAACATAAGTTGGCAACCTGACTAACTAAAGAGCAATGGATAATTTAGATCACCCAGGCATAACTCAGTTCAAAGTCATCAATCTTCAAAATACTTATTTTCTCAGTTTCAAATTTATTATGGTAAGTAAACACAGACCAGATTGAAGTCATTATCATGCCTAAACAAAGAAAAGATCTGTGACTTGTAGCTCATTAATAGATGTATCAAATAAGATGAGAGTCAACGAGCTACCCCAAAATCAGTTTCACAGGATAAGAACAGCGCATTTTGGAGCCTAGATCCGAATGATAAGGATCACAGAAACAATTATTTTGAGTATGATACTTCAACTTTTCTCTTATCCATCCATATGATGCAGCTGCTTCCCATACCTCCAATTTATTGAGAAGTAAATGAAGCAAAATCTAGCTTAGTGTAGCAGAATAGTGGAATGAAACTTCTGTACATTGATAGGTACACCATCAGACCCTGTATTGATGACTTTTAATATACGTTTCATTTGAGACTATATTCATGAGTAGTCATGACAAAAGGGACCTCAGGCTCAGCAATGGACGTTCACATACCAAATAAGTGCTAGAAACAGTTTTATAAGCAAATTCAATATTTTAAATTTTAATAACTTTCATTTGTTTTAGTGTAATTTCAATTACTCCATATAGAGATGAATAATTGAACAAGAATGAATATTTTCCATAATGCTCTTTTAAAGATTCTTTACCTACATAGGTTTCCCTCCAATTTTTTTTTTTGTTAAAATGTTGAGGATAGGCATCATAGTAAATCCTAGAACTAAGAACTAATTTAATCACTTCTTAGGAAAAAAAAATCAATCTCACTGTTTGGTCAGAAATCAGAGGATAAATGAGGTTTCTTCCTACTACACATTTTCCTGATGCATATATAATATCAATCAAAATCGTTCTTGATGACTCAGTGGAGAAAACAGCAGGAGCATCTTCAACATCCAGCAGGAAGCCTAAGCTGTATCTTATTCCAGGCATTATTTGATGCTCACAGAGTACCTTGGTGAAGATCAAACTTCCCCAGCTCATTCTAATGCTGTGTGTCATCTGCATCACAAGGATAAATTGAGCCAAATCCTTACCTAGCACAGGCAGGAAATATATGTTCACTATTCAGAGGATAGGTGAAATTTACTTTTGTCAAGAATATTTTTGTTTCAAAGTGAGGTGAAAGGTCTTAAAGTTTCTTTCAACTTCGAAATGATAGGGAGTGGTTATTTCCCATGTCTACTGCAGCAAAGTACTAAGAGCCCAATGGTGCTCAGGGCTTCATCTTTTGGATCTAACCACTACCAGTTCTGGGAGAAGATTGGTGGTAAGTCTTGCTTAGTGAATCTTCTAGTGCTAAATAATCACTGCTTTACATAATAGACAATGAGTGATCCCATATGATATCAATAAACAACAATTAAAAGAATATATCTCAGCTCATAAGATTTTATATATCCATATGAAATCTACTCACCATCAAACATTCAATTACACTTTCAAAGCCTTTGTAAATGTATACTACATGTGAAAAGCAACTTTCTTGCTTGGATTTGTGATATCCACTGCCGATTCATGACAATAAGGTTTTATTGATACCTGGCATTGTGTAAATACTAGTGGAGTACATGAATCTGAATCTATCTTTGCTTTTGTAGGATTGAAATTTCTTGCTATCCTTCCCTTAACACACACACAGACACACACACACACACGAGCATTTTTCATAAATATATAGATATCTGTACCTACAAAGGGAGGTTTCATTTTTCTCTGTGTCTCTAGTGACTGGACCTCTCTGACCTGTCCTTAAATAAATACAGTTCCGTGATGGCATGTTTTTCTGATGAAGTAAATCCTTTCTTATGAAGGCTTTTGCTTTCACTACATAATTGATTTTTGCTTTTGTTTTTCTCCAAACTATTCTTGTTTGTAATCAAGAGTAGTTGGTAAGAAATACATTGTGACTATCTACCATTATAGACATTTTATACAACTACTTATATGATGGCACTTAAAATATTCCAGACACCTTGCCTTTATTTTATCTTTCTGTCTTTCATTCTCTGTTCTCACTCTTACACAATTTATTTTATATCTTTGGCAATGTCGTTGAGCTAAGGGATGTACTGATAGTGCGAAAAACTTAAGTGAGTCATAAATGCCTTCCAAAGTTTAGCATTTCAGTCATTAGAATCTGCACAAACAGTCCTCCTCTCACATATAATGGAGAAAATTCAAGAATAAAAGGGCAGAGGAGGAGTAAATTTAGTCTCCCTTCATGACCCAGGGGAGCCATCATCTCCTCATTTGAACCACTAGGAATCCGGGCTCAACCTTTCCTCAGCAGATTGACACATACAACTTAGTTCTCATGCCTCTGGACTTGGATTGAATTATAATATCAGCTAGTTTATGGAAGGTCATGGATCTCAGATTATATGAAATTATAATAACAGGCTATTTGGTTTGTTTCACAGGAAAACTGAGTCTCTAATATCTAGTGTCTATCTGTCTGTACTTTTCGATCTTTTTTGATTACCCCTGAGTAGACACTATTATTATGCTATCTTAATGTCCTTGCAGTCACACAGATAGGAAGCTTGCAGAATCACAGTCATAAAGTCACAAAGTGCATCATCCAATTTCATGCCTTTAATCACTCTCTATACTTCTTTTTGAGCAAAGTATCAATGTACCTTTGATAATAATAATGTCTATCTAATTCTAATAATACTTCTGTTACCATCTTTTTTAACTAATGGTGAAATAAACAGTGAATATAAATTGAACATTCAGAAACTTCCTATGGTCAGATTTTGTCTGTGTAAAATTTTCAAAAGCCATATCCATTAAATTTTATATTGCAGAGCTTACAATATAATTATTAACTTGGATATATTTAGAAGCGTTTTACCTGTTTCTTCCAACAAGAATTGAAATGTCTTGTAGACAGTTAACATGCCTCCTTCAATAATGAGCCTATTCATTATATATAAGAATTAACATTGATCATGGTCCTTTTTTAATATAAAATAAGTCCCATTTCAGCAGTCATGATTCTATGTATGCCAACAGCTAAGACAGGAATGAGGTTTAAAAAAAAGACATTGGCTATGACAAGAGAATTTTAAACAAAAAGTAACTAGAGATTTAAAGAAAATTTATGGCTCTGGGTTATTATTCAGACAGCATGAAATTGAGAAGTAATTTGGTCTTGCGGGTAAAACACAGGAAAGTCAGAAATTGTGAGCTCTTTACTTTAAGTACTATTTTATATAACTTTTCCCACATAGCTTCTCAGTCTATGAAATGGGGATCATTTAAATGTTGTCCAAAAGAGGAATCAAATTTAACACTAAGCAACTCATACAAAAAAGTATTAAACAAATATACATTACTCATAAAAATCTCATCATCTGACTCTTTGCTATTCATTGTGTGTGTCCATAAACCAGCTACATCAGCAATGTCTTTAGCATCTTCGAAATACAGACTCTCTGGTCTCTTCCCAGAGCTGTGACACCAGAATCTGCTATTTAAAAAAAAAATCTTTATGCACCATAGGGGCACATTAAGATATTTTAAGAACAACCTAGCTCTGAGCTGGTCGGATCCAGTGTCTCTCCTCCAAGAGTGGACCAATGCAATGAGAGAGCACCTGTCATCAGGTGTACTGTACCAGCTCTAAGCTGGTCTGGCCAGAGATGTTCTCAGGGCCTGGGGCCAGGCAAGAAGGCCTGCAGGGAGTAAGGAACTTCAGCTGGAGTCCTTGGGTTCCCTCTTTATTTCTGAACCTGAATAGGACAGGCAGGCTGAAAAGGATTGGAGTGGCAAACCCCTGGGTGCATACAGGTTCTGCCTCTAGTCCTCAGTACCAGGCACTCAGAGTGGGAGGTGGCAAGGCTGGCTTCCAGGTGTGAAAGATGGCCCCACAACTGCTGAACTTGGAGCATGCTAACTGTGAATCCCCATGGTGGGTCCCTGCTGTGGGAGCACATTCTACTCTCCTTCAGCCAATAGCCTTTAAGATACCAACCCACTTGGGCATGGTCTCTTATAGTATAAAAAGCAGTGGTAACCCTGCACCCACTCTCTTGCTTCTGGTTCCCGCTTCCAGGGGCTACACACCATTCCTCTTCACTCAGAGGACCATTTTTTAGGAGAGTCATCTGTAAGTTTTTCCCTTAATTTAATAACTCTTTTATTATCCATAATTCTGAACTGGTGTGGGATGTTTTGTGACATATGCCTTCAGGTCCCCAGTTGGATGTATAAAGGGGCAAAGAAGATACACCTTCCCAAGTCAGGTATTGCACAGGAAGTCAACTTTTGTGTTGGAACTAGAGGGAACAGATGGAGTAAGATAACAGTGGTCAGCAGAGAAAGAAGTGCTGGCTCACACAGTTTGGAAAGGTCAAAGGCCAGATAGTATGAACAGAACTTTATGTGGTGATGGAGATGTACACACCTGTGTATTCTAGTCTAGTGCAGCCACGTTGGTTCAATGAAATATTCAAATGTGGCTAACAAGATTGAAACATACAATTAAATTTGTAGAGTCACAGACATCCTGAAAAATTACAGAATGAAACTACAGAATGACTACCAGAACTGCTGTAGTATTTTCCTTTCCTGACCAAAAATTCACTACAGCCACTATTAAGAAATCCCTAAACTTCGAGGACCAGCCAGAGCATGAAGAACAGATGCTATAAATGGGCAATGGGGATGAAGAAGATCAGGAGTAGATTAAAGGCTGCTCTGGCCAATCCACCATGTTCCTAGACTACAAAGGAAGCTTCATGGACTTCTGGTAGATGGTGACCTCCTGGGGTGACTAAACAAGAAAGTCGTTCCTGTCTACTCTGACATTCATGTGGACAAAAGCCAACAGATGCAGAGGTCCTTATGTCCTCCCAGGAGCTTATGCAGATTGGCTGCTGAACCATCAAATGCTGCTCAATCAGCAGGAACAGGACTGGAGGCAGGCACATCTCCTACACCTACTATTCTGGCTCACCTGACTGCTGTATCTGCCAGGTAGCATATGCATCCCTTCACAAGAACAAAGGGAACCTCTGCTATGTTTGACCTCATCTCTGCTGTTTGAAATAATTGTGCCCACAAAGCCTGAAAATCCTTCATCAACTAGAGCTTAATGCTTCTTTAGCAAACCTATAATTCCATCTGTGGGAAATTGGGCAAGTCACACAATAAATGCCACCTACTTGATTACTTAGACCAGCATCAGAAACACAGCTTGAACCATCCTGGAACTTCTGTCTTCAAACCCACACCAAGGATAAATGCTACTTATAAACTCCCTTGTTGCTGTCCCTTCTTACTTGTACCCAACCACTTCCATCCATTTTTGTGTTTATGTATGTTGCCTTACAAAGAGGAACCCAGCCATAGTCCCAATTATGCCAGAGACTAACTTTCAGTATAGGCTATATTGAATACTAAATTATTATTTCATACTAAAAATGGTTGAGAGGTATGGGTCCTATTGATATGCAAGATCAACTACTCCCATTTTAATCAACTTCACTTCCAAACTCCAAACCTCCATCAGTATATTTAACAATGTTTTGCTGATTGGGGTGAGAATGTCCCCCATAGGCTCATATATTTGTATGCTTAGTCTGCAGTTGGTGTATTGTTTGGAAGGATTTGGAGGAAATAAGTCAATAATTAATGGCTTTAAAGTTTCAAAAGAATATACTAAGCCCAATCTCTGTCTCTGTCTCTCTATCTATGTCTCCTCCCTGTCTGTCTTTCTTCCCTTGGACATTTGTACCATTTTTTTCTAGTTTATTGAGACAGCCTATTTAATCTTTTTCTAAAACATAAATTTAAATAATCTTTAGCACCACTAAAATTTAAAATCAAAAACATTCTTACTTAGTCACAAAATAAGAAACTAACATTCACAATTTTTATAAGAGTCACGGTTCAAAAGTAACTAGAGTACTAGTGTACTCTTAACACTGCTCCTATAGCCAGATCTTCTTGTGTTTCTTAGATTCCTCAAGTCAAGTATGCCTGGCAATCTTCTAAAGTCAAAATCATCACTGCACTTTCTCCTCAAAGTCAACTTTACCATGAAGTAACCAGGAGTCTGTCAACATTTCATTCCTGAGTTTCTCTTTTGTTTCTTACTCAACAAGTTTGTGCTATATGAAAAGGCTTATGCTAGTGTTTATACTGGAGAGACCTGAACAAAAACTGACATCCAGCAGGCAGGATGACCTTGAACAGACAAGCTAAGCACAGAGCCCTGAGAGTTGAAGTTGTGGGTCCTATGTAATGATCATCACTGTCTCCACTTCGCTAAGTATTTGTCCTTTGATATTTTAATGTCTCTTGCTGTGTCTATCTGACACCACAAACATGTTATTTTTCCACTAAATAATACTATACTTGCTAACTTACAAACAGATTTGAAGTAATCCTAAAATAACTCAATCTCCATCCATTTCTTGATGCTCAAAGTGGATACAACATGCCTTGAAAGAGCACCTCGGCGCTCACAGAGACAAAAAATGGCAGATGGTTACACAAGTAGAAATAGTTCATTTTAAAAATAATTCTAATATTTTATCTTTTCTCTGACTATGAGTATATCAAAAAATACACAATAATAAAAGAAAAATATCTATTTTTAGAAGACATTAGTATTTTATATATTTTGTTTTAAATTTTATTTAATATATAACTAAGGTAGGGGGCAATCCCAAAAATTTGAGTACAATGAAACTCAGGATGAGTTTAATATGAGTTCAAGCTTGAGAAACGGGTTCTCAGCTTATTTACCTCCAAAACTCAGTTGTTGTGTAGACTCCAAAAATTAATCATAATTTCTCAACTATTTTAGTTTATTTACTTGTAATATAAATTTTTAAAGTACATTTGTTATTCTCTAGACTAAAATAATTTGATATTCACCTGTCACTAGAAAGAACAATACCATTAGGCAATAATTGAAAGTGGAACAAAGATATTTCTACTATAATAATTGCCATTATTATCATTCATACTGTTTTACCCAGCTAACTGAAGAAACAGTATAAATGTGGAGGCACAAAAATGTGAACCTATTTCCTCCTTATCTGAAGTTCAGAGAGTTTGAGGTTGCTCTACATTTTTGACAACAACCAGGGCTATACATCCTGCCACAGGATGTGGTTACTTGGTTCTTTTGACATTAAGATGTCCCATACAGGGTAGATCAACTCCACCCTGACAAATGATCAGGATATACTTCTGTTCCTTCTTTTGAAACTGAAGGTTTGACTTTGGAAGTGGCTGCCTTCAGGATATTTGGTCTAGAGTAGGTTCACTGCCTGAACACAGAATGATAGTGACTTGATATCTCAAGGTATTGAAGCAATTAACTGTTCAAGTTGCCCTTTGTCTCATGAAAGAAGTCTTTTGCTGCCTTCTTCCCCCTTTTGTATTGGGATATAAAGGTATATGGAAAACTAAACACAAGGGTTTTCAGTATTCACAGGAACTCCCTCCCAGTACTGTCCTATGCTTTGTGTTTTATTATTTTTACTTGCATCCTCATCCTCTTTACTACTTTTATGATCTCCATGCCCCTCCCTGGTACGTGGTATTTTTGCTGAGGCTGGTCTCCAACATACAGTTTACTGGACAGAGATGGGAGTAATGACATTTCTATATCTCCTCTTGTTTAGTTAAAGGCAACACACTTTGCCTATAATATCACTTTTTCTTTAATTTCTTTTCACTTCTGAAATTATTTATTCTTCCTTTCAACTTTACACACTGTCTCTAATCTATATTTAAAGCTTTTAATAGAAATGAATCATTGCAGCGTATCAGTAGCCCACCGCTGATACTGCCTGGAGGGGCCGGACCTAGAGGTAGAAGCTTAGAGACTTAGGATAGAACCAAACATGACTGGGAAGTGGGAAAAGTCAATGAAATTGTTCCTAATAATTTTCTGCTATGCTCATAGATTGGTGTCTACTCCAATTGTTATCAGAGAGACTTTATTCAGCAACTAATAGAAACAGAGACCTACTGCCTAATGTTGCAGAGCTTAGGAAACCCTGCAGAAGAATGGGAGGAAGAATTTTAGGAACAAGAAGGGTGAAGAACATCACAAGAGAAGACACAGAATCAACTAACCTGGGTTCATAGTAGTTCATGGAGACTGAACCAACAACCAGGGAGCCTACGTGGGACTAACCTAGGTTTCTGCATGTATGTTACAATTGGGAAGCTTGGTCTTCTTGTGGGACTTCTAACAGTGTGAGCAGGGGTTGTCTCTGACTCTGTTGACTGCTTTTGGGACCCTTTCTTTTACCAAGTTGCCTTGGCTAACCTTATTCTGCTGTGTTGGTTTTGCTTTATTTTTATATTGTAAGTATCATATATTTATCCCTTAGAATCTTCTTTGTTTTCTGATGGCAGAAAGAAAGGGATAAGAACCAGTTAAGATTATGTGAAGCTAGAAGGAGGAGAAAATATAGTCAAGACATAAAATGTGAGGGAATTTATATTTTCTCTGTTTTCAATAGCATGAAAAATAAATACATAAATAGAAATAAGGGAAAACATAAAAAACAATGAATGAAACTGGACTGCACACAGTATTTTCTCTTTGTTTGTAAAACCTAATGGCCTCTTAATTTTCATTTTAATACTGAAAAGTGTATATAAATTAATACATGCATCAAACAGGCATACATACACACCACACACAAATACACACACACAGACCACACACACATGCACACACCACACATATACATATACACATACATCATAAACACACACACACACACACACACACACACATCTAGACACATGGTTCTCCATGTAGCCCAGGTCTTGAACTTTCAGTCCTGATACTCAGCCCTCTGTGTTCTGAGATTATAGATCTGTGCCCGAACATCCAGATTATTAATGCCCTGATCAATATGGCAATATGGCGTTCATATGGGCACAGAGGATTTTCTTCTACTGTCCTTCAATTAAACAATTGTATACACCTGCATAGGTTATTTATTTAATCTTCCCTTGAACACTGTTGCAGTAAAAATTTAGTACATAAAAAAGCATCCCTTTTCCCAATACGATAAATTCATCATGCCTGGGAATAGCTGTTCCCACTCTTCTTAAGGGCATTGTTTTTAATTTCTTGATGCTTCCTTCGGTACAATCTATGAATCCTTCTAATAACTCAAGACAACCTCAATTGTAGTCTACATGCATACACTTATCTTGTGCCACTTGTCTCTAAATAAAGTCACCCATCCCACCAACATCAGCTTTTCTTGTAAAGTCTTTCATTCCACTTTCCAGCTCCCAGTTCCCCAGAAGTTAGTGCCACATCAGGTCACTTTTGTATAACCCGGGAGTAACTAACACTATCAAGTGTCATCTCTGTACCTCTATTATTTTGGTGATTATCCTTTTTCATGTCACAATTCATTATTAAAGACTTAGTCTGTGATGGTATTGCCAACCATTTGCTTTAGATTATGGAGGACTCTTGCCTACCCATACGATTTTTGGGAGTGCTGTTCCCACTTTCTCAAAACCTTGTCCATTGCCTAGTGGCTTGGTGAAAGAACTGTTCATATTTATACTCTGATGCCATCTTCTGCAAACATGTACCATTTTCTCTCTACCTTGTTTATGGTTTATAGGCATTTGATCAATCTTATCATTATATTCAATGGCAATGATGACAATCTTACTTTGTTTTTTTATCTTCAAAGCTCAGAGAACTCATATCTTTCTAGGCTCATGAATATTTCCCAGAGGTCATTTTGAAAGTTAAATCTTATTGCAAAAGAAACCATTGCTGCCAGGCGGTGGTGGCGCATGCCTTTAATCCTAGCACTTGGGAGGCAGAGGCAGGCGGATCTCTGTGAGTTCAAGACCAGCCTGGTCTACAAGAGCTAGCTCCAAAACCACAGACAAACCCTGTCTCGAAAAACCAAAAAAAAAAAAAAGAAAGAAAGAAAGAAAGACACCATTCCTGTGTTAATACAAATCAATAGATATGTTAGTACATTTCTAGATTAATCTTTAATCCTTTTATGGATTGTGGTATCTTCAAAATTTGTTTAGTCTCTTCTGAAGTCTCTTCTAAAGCAAGTCAGACTTTGGCTTGATCTTTTCACTTCCTTCCTAAATGAAGAGAGCCCCAATAACCACAATTCATTATAAGTGTATATTGGCTACTGGGTATGCAGGCAAGAATAAAGATCCTGGGACGGCTCCTCTCATTCTGCTAGATAACACAGTTTTTATCATATTAAAGTGGTCTGGGAGCATCAGTCTTTGACTGATAAAGTGCATCCTTCTTTAATCTCAAGAGTCTCCATAGAAGGCAGAGGTCTAACATTTATAAACATGCTAAGTATCTTTATCCCAAGCTTCCTGATATCAGTTTTTCCTGTTTGAGGTTCTGACCTTGGTATAGCAAAATTGTTAGGGTTTGAAAATTTAATGACTTCTTGTTTTAAACTCCATGACTCATATAATAAAATTCTGGGCCTGATCTTCATTTTTCTCTGCCCTGCAAGTACAGAAGTTGAGAATCTCTTTCTATGATGTCTAGGAAGCCCTGTATCTTTGACAATTTTCTTTCTATTGATGATTTAAAGTCTCCTGTCTTTCATTTTCAATTATAATTCATTGCTAGGACCCAGAAATATGACTGCATGGCACTTACAATGTGTCTTTCCACAAACATCCCTAATACAGAAGCAAGTGTTCCAGTGAGTTCTTTACTACCCTCTAGCTCATTAAAGCTCACATTAGAAAACAGTGTTCAGTCTATCACCATACAGTTAGCTAGAGATGAAGAACTCCAAATCTCATTTCAAACCTCATCCCCAGGACCACCCCATCGACCAATCATAGAAGAGATGGGTTGTTAAGTGCACAAGTGTGCACAGGAGGTATGTTGTCAAGTATAAGAGGGCTCAGCATAACCTACAAAGAGCTCTCAATCTGGATACAATTTTATTGTTTTCATGAATTAAGTAAATAGTCCTTACCTTTGAAAGTCCCTTATCTATCACTCATTCAAAATGGGCTTCTCCAAGCAGAATGCAAACCCGAGACAAGTTATTATAGACCCAAAACATAATTATTTAACTATTAAAACCAGTAGGAGAGGAATTTTAAAATCTGCTGCTAAATACTGTGAAAGTATTTTTTAAAAACCTTGATATCATTTAACTATGTTTCATTGTGTTTATTCCTCAGACCTACAATGAATATCTCGCAGAATCTAATGGTCCTGTATTAAGATGCTCAAACTCTAATCTTTCTTCTTTGCTTATCCTTCTTTCTAAAATTCATATCTTTACCACCATTGTTCATGTTTTATAGCTAAAACACCATTTATATTCTGTTCAGAATCCTCAGAATTTATATTATGTGTAAACATATAGTTATATAAAAATTTTCTCCCTACATACATATGTCAAGTTTCCATTCCATTATATTCAATATATAATGTATTTGTATTTTGGAAAAGTAATATATTTAATGTTCAGAAATATTGAAATCAAATTATAGAATGTGAAATAAATGATCCGTATTTATTTATTACACATTTCTTAAACATCCAGTTGAAAACTATAACATGAGCCACATATAATGGCTCCTTACCATTTGGGAGGCTGAGACAGGAGAATTGCAATGTGGTTACACAGTATTTTTGAGGAAGTCTTGGATATATAGTACGACTCTATCTCTAATATTCCAAAGAAATAATGATGTGAAAATTCTCTCTGCATGCTGTGATTACCATTGGTTAATAAAGGAATTGCTTCAGGCCTATAGCAGAGTTATAGGGGAACAGAGCTAGGCAGGGAAAACTAAATGATTGCTGGAAAAAAGAAGGGCAGAGTCGAAGAGAAGCCACGGAGCTGCTGAAGAAGACAGATGTGCTAAAACTTTGCTGGTTGCCACAACCTCGTGGTGATGCACAGATTAATGAAGATGGGTTAAATTAATATGTAAGAGTTATCCAATCAGAAGCTAGAGCTAATGGGCCAAACAGCGATTTAAATAATACAGTTTCTGCATGATTATTCTGTTCTGGGCGGCAAGAACAAACAAGTGGTTCTCTACTCCTACAAAATAAAAATTAACAACTAAAATAAAATATCAAGAAGAAGAGAATAGTTAACATAAAACAGCTTTGAGAAACAAGCAATAAAGTATTTAGGCCTTGCTGGCAGTGGCAGCCACAAATTGTCTTTGAATTTAAAGTTCTTTAAGCAATAAAAACCAGCAGAGAACAACTACATTTTATACATAAAATTTATGTTTGATTAGTGCCGTATATATTTAGTCATGAATTGCTAGGTTGTAAGTTCTTGAAATCAGGGATAATATTTCTAAATCATACTATGTCTCAAACCTAGTATCTGTCATATAAAGGTAACCTGTCAGGCATCTCAAAAGTACACTCAAAATAAATAAAGAATTTATTGAATATCAAAACCAAGGAGATCACTGAACATTACAACTGATAAATATTTTATTATTAATCCTTTATCTCCTCATTATGACATTACTGTCTCAAGTATTAGTGTTTTCAATAATCATTTTCTAAAATATTTTGGATTGAAAATCACCTAAGACACACAACTTGGTTAATTGACATAAATGCTATGTCTTTTGTAGGAATCTTATGTTAAGTTGATACTTTCATAATCAGAATAATTTCTGTCCATAAAAGAAGCAGAAGCAATTTAAGAGAGAGACTTCAGATATAAAGTCCAAAGCTAATGGGTAGAAATCAATAACACACTCCATTTGTGTTAGACTCAAAGCCTCCCTTATGAAGTAGACAGAGATCTGAGGTAGGACCTTCTGCTAAAGACGGGGTTATTTGTTTACTTATTTATTTTAATCAAAAGGAAAGAGTAGTAGGGTTTTATGAATTTTACATTGATAAAATACATCAAGAACTAACTAATTTAGGGGAAAACAGAAATAATTTATTTCCCTTAAAATACAGAAATATCACAATGAACTTATAGTTGTAGAAAGTCAATGCACTTTTAAATGAAGTCAACTTGAAATTAGAATGCCATCGTGGACAAGGTATAAAGCACAGGCTTGAAATATCTAAAGTGGAAAGACAGCACACTTCAGTTTGCCTGTTGACGGGCTTGTAATCTGAGGGAAGGAAGCAGAGCCCAGCTGTTTGATGGGTGCTCATCACCTAAGAAGGAATGATCCACCACATCAGAATCAGCTGCTTCCTACAAAGAGCCAAACGGTCAATAGATGCAAGACTGTGTTGGAAATCACAGCCTTCCTACCAGTATTTACACCTACATATGGCTGCTATTTCAATGTCTCTGGATTGGTGGATGAGGTCATCACTGAGGTAGAAGAAACTCTAAAGTAATATAGCCTGGCAAAATAGATTTCAACACTTTAAACTTAAAGCTATCTAAGTTACATAAGAATGATAAAAAGTTCTCATTATTTTCTTTTCATTTTAATCTACCGTGTACTCTGGGAATTCATTATTCATTGGTTTTTTTCCTCTGTATTTTTATGATTTCAAAAGAGTTGATAATAATTACTAAGCTCGGTGTATAGAAGAGCCATTTTACATGGTTTTATTGTAATAGATACGCTTTATACAAAAGAAGTTGAAAGCATTAATGCGATAAAACACAATTATGCAGCTGAACTATCCCTTGAATTATTGATGCAGTATTGACTAATTTCATATCTTCTATAACAAATGGGCAGAACACACATTTACAGGTTAGCAAGCCCTACCAAGAGTAGAAGTGCACAGTAGCTGAGCTCATAAACCCAGTAATTTTATTACCATATGTTTTATTAAAATTCACTAGATTGCATCAGAGACACAAGGTCAAAAAGGAGCAGCAGCAAGTAGGTATTTCACCCCAGTTCAAACACATTTAAACAGTTATAAAAACAATGCTCGTTATATAATGCATGTCATTTTAATGATCAACATCCACTTGTGAGGAACTTAAATATGCAGTTAACGACTAATTACTCCAAAGACATTGTTTACGCAGCAGACAACTGAAAAATGGTGCTAAACTACAGACAACTTACGGGTCTTGATTTTTAAGACATGCATAGATTAGTTCTGTGCACATATTTATTATTTATGTTCACACAACACTTTTTTCTTCATAACTAGTTTACACTTAGAATAGAAACAATGTGTCAAGCTCCTTGTAGCAGTTCTGAATTTTCTGAAGACATTGTTAGGAAATAAATATGTACAAACTTATTTTCAAAACATTAATTGGTTTCTAAAGAAAGACAGAAATAATATCGGTTTTCTGTATACAGGTATTGTACATGCCATCTGAATGCAGTTTCACGTGTTTAAATAGATAAATGCAGAGTTCTACAGAAGATACCAGTACATATTCTCAGTCTTTTAGATCTAATATGACTTTGGGGAAGTTGCTATACAATAAAACTGTAAGATCAGAAGTGGTCAACTAAAATGTTGAACTTTCATAGATTTTATATAATTATTGCAAGTTATGAAGACCTTATTAGTTAGAAGTCCAATATGTGTTTTCTGACATTCCCACAGAGAATCTCAAATCTTCATAGAATTTTTGGGGACACTCTATCAGTTGATAATTTTATAAGATATTAATCTCAGATACTACTGACTGAAAGAGTATGTTTTAAAAAATACACAAAATATGTCATGTTTTCTGATTTTCTCCTACAGATTAAATTTTCTGCATTCCACTGAATGATATCTTTTAAAACATAAGCCCAGATTTCAGGCCAATAAGCTGCATACAAGTGTGGCTTTATTGAAGAAAGAGACCGTGCTAACTTAATTATTTCAATTCTATTCAGTGCTACCCCAATCTAACAAGTTTTTTCAAAGTTTCTTGTAGTGGTGTACTAAGACTATTCTGAGGAATACATGGTGTGTACCCCGAGGAAGAGTCTCCAGCTAACTTTATCTCCAGACACTGTGAAAAATGTGAGCGATAGCTTCTAAATTGATGGCAGGTGAGGAATCCCAGAGTTTAATCTGTAGGATCCTACCCAATTTACCAAAAACAGGAGAGAGGGGCACTGTTTCCAAAGTGGGAAGCATCTTTCACCGAATGTGTCTTCCTTTTCCATCTTTCAGGCTAATGTATTTATATTCATGAATAACAACACTTTCCTAGGCGCTGAAATCATTTCTTAAGCTGTACTGCCTTGGTATCCAGTCTCTCGTCTCACTCAGACAGGTATCAGTTACTGTTTGAGGACTGTTTGCCAACCCTTATAGACAGGAATCTCTATCTTGTATATTTTTTATTACCTCTGGCACGAGTATAAATTGTAGTATAGAGCATATACTCAATTATTTCTATTATTAAATGATACATAGAAGTGTTTATGCAAATTATATGTCCCACTATTATTCATCTGGATCATGGTTCTTCAGTCAAACTAAACAAATGGAGTAATTTTATTCATTTTATTAGGATGTCTTCAAGCTTTGTGTAACTGGATAGAAAGAGTAACCATGAGATGTATATCTGTGGAAATAAAAATAAAAAGTAACGGGCTTCACGAAAGGCATTCTGGGATAGAGTCCCACTGGGATGTTCTTCCTCTGGTCATGGCATTTCCAGGTGTATTTTTTTTTCATTTCCATCTTAGTTTTTTCCACCAAATGTAGTGTAAACCCTTATCATCTCTTTAACACATCTCCTTACTTTAATCTCTACATACTATTAACTGTAGACTGCTTAATTTTTATTATTTATTCATTCTTTATAGATGTGTTTATCCAGAAATCTCCATTTATATAACAATAGGAACCATAAAAATAAAGCCATATTTCCCTACTTAGCCTGGCTCCTAGTCTATTGTATCAAGGGGTTAAATAATTATAGAAGTGTTTGTAGCTGAGGGAGTTCACAAAGGCCTTTTGAACTGCTTAATATTACAATGTGACCTGAAAGTATGAGTCACATTTCCCAAGCCCAATTAGCCTACATAAAACAAATAATCAAGAAGCAAATAAAATCCAGAACTCACTACAAACTGGCAACATCCCTCTGGGTGAGCAAAGAAGACAGAGGAAATGTTTTCAAGCATGCCTTCTGAGCAAACAGCACTGCTCCATGGACACAGATAACACCAGTCTCCACTATGCATGAGGTTTCCCAAGTAAGAGAAGCCAAGCCCATTTGCTACAGAATTGGTAGGAAGAAAAGTATCAACCACAGCTTCCTAAACGTTTAGTCTAGATTGCTTAAACTGGAGCAGTGTGTCTCCAAATAACGCAGGCCCAAGTCTCTAAGGCTCTAGTAGAGTATCAAGTCTGGATCTAGGTTTGCAGCAGAACATGAAACCGAGGAAGACAGGATTAGAAAGTTTAGTGCAGCTATGGCCACCTTGACTGGCATGGTTTGGCATGCTTGTGTATCTATCATTGTTCCTTCCCTGTGCTTTCCTGTGCACCCTTGGGAGCAGTTGTTTACTACTGCTTGTGGCACTCAGTACAATGGTCTTATCATTATCTGTTAGGAATGAGAATTCAGGAGCTCTGCCTCAAACTGCTGAATTACACAATTCTATGCATGAAGCCTGAAACAATGAATTTACAAAACTATAGACAATTATTATATTCTTTAAGTTTAAAAACTCTGTGGATAAAATCCATGTGATAGAAACTGAGAAGTATATTAGATAAAATTTTATATTTATTGGTTGCAGAATGCTTAGGCTAAATAAAAACAGAATAAATAGATAAACTGGCAAATTAAAGAATGAGAAAACCCTGGTATCTGGGGTCATATTTTTACATTGTAGCTATCATTTTAACTGTGAGAGCAAGGTTGTTTGTATATGGTCAGTTAAAGGACTATGGATATATTGGGCAGTATAGTGATCACTGCTGTAGACTCGTGCTTCTGGTTCAACTTTGTATACAACCATTGCATCTAGAAAGAAAAAAGCCATTTCCTTGTATACACAAGTCTATTAGGAGATTCTCGTGTTGCTGCTTTTTCCCCATTTTCATATTAGAGAACTGAATGACAAATATGATGGTCTATACAATGCACATTAATTTGATTAACCTTTTAAATTGTTGGTAGTTTTGGTGGATTTAGAAAAGAATGGCCCCCCACTCCACGTTCCTGTGTAGGGTGGAACTATTTGAACACGTGCTCTTCAGTGAATGGTAATATTTGGAGGAAGCTGTGGAAACTTTAGGATGTACAGCTTTTTTTTTTTTCCCAGAAGTATGTCACTGGGGAGGCTTTCTTAGTCTGTAGCTTTGAAACACTTTCACTTTTCTCTTTCTCTGCTTTCTGTTTGCATTTGCAAGTCTGATCTTCAGCCTCCTTTTCGGATTAACAGTTAACATGCAATCGCTGCCATTATGTACTCTAATGTTTGCAGCTCTAGACCAAAATATACTCGTCTTTAGTACCTGAAACATAGACTTCCTCACAGAAATAGAAATACTAATTCTGCAATTGATATTTATATAAGGAACTATGTTAGGCATGTGTAATGAATTGATCATCTGCGTTAGAGAGGAAGTTTAATGGGATAGAAAAAAAAGAAAAAAAGCGAAGAAAACAAACATTGACTCAGAAAAAGGAGACAAGGTGGACACAGGTGGTTACAGAAAGGGACTTATGCATTAGACTGGAGCTGAACTTTGAGATCTTTAAAAAATTTGATTGTTATCCTTTACATTCCTTTACCAATGCATATTTACGATGAACAGGTATTGTTTTTATCAATCATACTCTGAAAGATACTTATGCACTCTTCAATTCTAGTTGGTGAAGTCTGAGAAAAAGTCTATGTTTTTGTGGATGGACATGGACTATATCAAGGCAGGAGAAAGAAACTGCACCACAAGAAAAACGTATCACAAAAGGAAAGGCTCACCAGGAACACACTCATCTGCCTATAATGATCTCACATGCCCAGCCCTGAGATCCTGAGATACTAGAAGCCAAGTGAGTGCAATCACAAAAGGAAAAAAAAAAGATGCCAAAGAGAAGTATCCATCATCAGTGCCTTTGCCGTAACCTGGACAATGCCTCAATGCAAAAAACCTAGAAGAAAATGAAGATAAAATGACTAAGGAGCAGAAACAGCAGAGGAAATCACGTTTTGTATTTTATGTTCCCGAGTAATGATACCCAACATCCCTGAGCTTCCAGTTAAATGAAGCTTAATTTACCATTTATTCTCTCAGATCCCATTGTTCATACCCCCCCTCTTCTGTTGTTGTCTCTCCCGACTTAGTCTGTACAGAGCATGTGATTAATGCGGCATTTATGTCTGTCTCTGAAATGTTCATGAAACAAACAGAAATGGTCCCCCAAATGACCTTTGCTGAACCTCTTGGTACCTTTCCCCCAAATGGATGTTTTAGCATTACAAATCACTTTCATTTTCCCATTGCCTGACAGAGGTTTGAATCTCTTTAGCAAGTCTCCAGCTCCAAACATCACGTTTTTTAAAGGATCAAATAAAGTTCATGGTGGCTTATCTCAATTTCCCAGGGATAACTCACATTTTAAAATGAGAAAGCCAGAATAAATCAACAGCAATAGTCTGGAGGTCTCTATTCAAGCCTTCCTGTCTCTATTCCAAAAGGCATCTGAGGCATGGTTTCAAGGATATAGGAGATGAGCAGTCAAGATATTAAAGAGGTGACAAGCAGGTGATTGGGCAAAGCATCCTACCTAAGAAAAGATGGGGCCTGGAAGCTAATCACCTCTCTGCCTGGAGAGGTGTTATTAAATAAGACCACACCACAATGGGAATGGCAGGAACCAGCACCTGAAAACTGTCAAAAAGCATTTGAGAAGACTATGACAGAGAAGAAGATAGACAAATGTTGAAATTGGTGTTGTTACAGGAAATTATAATACAGAACTGTTTTTAACCTCTTGTTGAAAGCTGCCATTAGACTGTGAATTATACATTTGCATCTTGCATCCACAGAGCCTACAGGTGCACGTTGAATTGATGCTCACGTTTAAGGATGAAATTGCAGTTCAGAGACATCATAGAGAAAGTATTCTGTTGATGAACTTTCAATACCAGATTTCACTAACTTCAATAGATGGCCACTCAATGTGATTGATATATTTTTCAGTCAAAAAGCATATTACAACATTCTATAACTAACTTAACATACTTCATGCTTTCCCTGGAGTTCAAAGCTGTATATGAAAATGTTCGGTAAACATCTTAATTTTTCAGCTCCTGTGTCTCCTAACTCTGCAAAACTGAGGTCATGTGAAAGTCTGTCTCACAAATGAGTAGCAAAGATAGAATGAGTTATGCATCAACCCATGAGAACCACGGCTGTTATTTTTTATCAACCTATGAGAACCACGGCCGTGATGTACAAGACATTTCATGTGTCATTTTTTCTGTATTATCCCTACAGTGTGTGTGGGGATGTCAATGATAACAAAGACCTCTGATCATTACTATGGTAGTGATATAGTTTGAGCTAGGAATGAGTCCAATATAGAAACAAATACTAAATGCAAAAAAAGAGATGAAAATGAATAATAGAGAATGAATCCAATGATGTGTAACTGAGCTGGCTAAAGTTGTTTTCCTGAATTAAGAACCCACTAGGAATAGGTATTGAGATGTTGATAAAGGCTGGATGGCACAAAAAGATTGTTCATACCAAGTAGTGGAACTCTCTCACTTGTACAGTAATTCAGCAGTTTTGCTGAAACTCAATCTGTGGCTAAGTGAACTGAGTCTCAGAGGGGTAAAATAACATTCAAGCTTTAGCTTTGATTGCATAATAACTGATTGCTTTGCTAAAAGGCACACATTACAATGGAGCCTACATTTGTTCTCTCTAACTCATAGCTGAGCTATTTCCATGGAGCAGAGCACTAGAGCATCTCCATGGAGCACAGCACTAGAGTACCCCCATGGAGCACAACACTAGAGTACCTCCATGGAGCACAGCTCTAGATTATCTCCATGGAGCAAAGCACTGAATACCTCCATGGAGCACAGCACTAGAGTACCTCCATGGAGCACAGCACTAATAAGCATCCTTTACAAGTAGCTACTCAGAGCAAAGAGTACTGATTTGAGTGGTACATGGAACCTTCCCTGAAACTATACAAAACTTTAGTCCTGATATCACATACCTGGCACCTTCCAGGATACAAGAGCAAATGGTTTTTAATTGTAATATTCATTTTGCAGGTCAGTTCTGGAATGCATAAGGTAAATAATAAATCTGCATTTTAAACGAATGAACAAAAATCCTTGAGGTGCACACTGTCTCATTTCTGTTGTAAACAGCATAGATGATGTACAAACTTCTACTCTTATCTTTGCTAGATGCGCTGAAAGAGGGAGATATTAAATCCCAAAAGCATCTTCATCTCATCCTGCTTTATTATACTGCTCCCTTATGAGTGTGTTTGCCCTGACATTGAGGGGGTATGTATTACTAGAACACAACAGAGTCTATGCCAGGGTCAGTAAATATTTTGAGAATGTGTGCTACGTAGTTTATAAAATCAAATTTTTACATGATTTTTTTAATTTTAAAGTATCATTTATTAATGCAGACTCAAGAGAACAGTGTTCTCTTCAATCTGATGAGGACCCTTCCACTTCCATATATTAAAATGAAGACAAAACATTTTATATTTAGGCATAATTACTTCTTTTATACTTTCAATTATTTTAAAATTTAAATCAATTTGTCATTATGGCATAAAAAAAGAAGCAACATTAAAGTGTTATTCACAGTGCTTCATCTTATTCCAAATGTGATTATCTAAATGGTCTCCTTATGGGTGTTGACAGTTATATGAATCTGTTTACACATAAGCATAAAATACTATAGTCAAATTCAATACTGACTTGTTTGTGTGCTATTTCGTATCATAAGAATTCACTCATATTGTCAACCAACTCTATTTAAATTCTCATTTCAAATGATACAGCAAATAATTCACTAATTTATTAAAGTTTTCCTACTTATTTATATTAGCAGAGTCAATGGCATTCTTTACCTATCTATTTTTTATTTCTGTAAAGTGTCAGCTACTCTTTAGAAAGCTATCATCATACACAAACTTTTATTACCTTATTATTGCCATCTACTGCAAACTATTCATGATATCTGAAATACATACTCCTAGTGTGTGTTGTCTTTCATTTTCTGGGTGGGCTTCTGTACATGTGTTCTATGTTTGAACATGCTTTTCTAAACTGATTGCTTCAAGGCAACAACCCTGTTTGTATTGCTTTTATTCTTTGTTAATCACAATAATGCTACGTGCATTCTTTTTTATAAGTGTGAAGTGAATTATAAAAGAATAAATTAAGAAACAAGTTCACAGAGTAATCAAGGACCAATTTCTGCACTTCAGTATAATATCATAAATTAATATTTAATATATTATTTATAATATACTTTGTATAAGGGTTGAAGTAATATTTATCATATTATTTCTAAAATTTTCATTTTAATAATATACAAGATAACCAGGGAATCTACATTTCTGCCATTCAAAATAAAAACTTTTATGTAATTTTTAATTCTTAAACTCACTGAAGTTCATACCAAATTATAAATTAATTAGTATATAGTCTACACAAGTATTAAATTTATATGGTTATTTCACTCTATGTAGTATGTATATTCAAATACCACTCCAAAGTTTTTTCTTAGGTATGAAGAAAATTATGCGTAGCTTATGAAATTGATGAGCTACTCATTCTGCATTCAGAAAAATATGTTGAAAGCATCATGCCACCCACAGAAGAAGGTTAAAATGCTGAATGCAGAGGACATTATTTACATGGATTTTAATTGCCATAGAAAAGTATAACCATAAATCCATATGTCATACTGAAAGCATCGTGGAATAAAACTGCTTTTCAATGCCTGTTTCAAGGTTGACCGTGTCAGGCTATTACAACCAAAGTGGCTTTTTGTGCTGAGGGGACAATGCAAAAATGCTAATAAAATTTTTAGGCTACCAAAACACCAGGAAAAAGAAACAATAAAATCTCTTAGAGATCAGCTCTCTCCTCTCCAAAGTACTCAGCAAACATCCCCTTATATAAAACAACTTCTATTACTGCAATTATTATTAGTTCATGGAGAGCTAACTTTATTAATGGTATGTGTAACATGATTGTGTATTGTTTTTTGACTTGGACATTCAAAATATGACTTGGAAATCAAAATAATCTTCTACCTTTCTGGTCCCTGATTAACTCTTTCATAAAATAAAACACAATGACACTAATAACTCAATTCTCTTGGGATAAAGGAAAACAGGTGAAATGTTCTCAGAAGACTGTGACACGCTAGGTGCTTAGTTATGTGGATCTCTGTTCTGAACGGTGGTAGATGGTCCACTCTGAATGACCACCTTATACGTGCACACTTAAACCATAATATCAGAAATGCTGTATCACTACACAAGCACGCTCATTAAAAGCTGCATACATTTTGAGCGGTGTGTGTGTGTGTGTGTGTGTGTGTGTGAAAACACATTAATTGGTAATAACCACACTGTGGGGAGGTAAAGGGAAATTCAAGTAAACAACTTTGAAGCCCAAAATAAATAAATTACTGTTAATCCACCTCATTAGAATTTCAGAAGCATTTATAGCTTTAAATATAACCCGATTAGAGGCCCAAGATCTAACAGCAAGAGGGAAAATTACAAGCCTTGTCTTATTTCTTGAAAACTCAGCAAGCAATGATTTTGTTGGCTCCTAATTTGCTTGGTGAAGGCCACACCCACATTCCAGAAGCAATCACAGTGATCTGCATCATAGGAGACTAATCTCAACCCGCATGTCACTATTGGGGTTTTATATATTAAGAGAGAACAGAGATATCTATAGATAAAATTCCATCAGACCGGAGCACTACTCTCAAAAGTAGCCAAACCAGTACTTCATTGTCAAACAATGCATTTCCACTCCAAGGAATGAAAGAGATTTTATGCAGATAATACAGGTAACATGGGAATTTATTATAGGTTTCAAATTTAGAATGGAACTCATTTCTGTTTTACTGAATATTCAGTAACCTCATCTGAAATTCATCTTTAGTACTAACAAAGACTAAGTCACTGTTGCATTTCCAGAAAAGAGAAACTATTAATAATATTAAGAATTTCTTATCATAGGACTAATGATTCACTTTCGCTTACCTCTTTTCTAATCTGCTGTGTGACTTCTCTTGGACAGATGTAAACCAACATTAGGGTCTCCCACAGAACTCATTAGGGATAAATGAAAGAAAATCTTCCACTCAAACCTTGTTTGGTGAATCAATGTGTTTACTGGGAATATTTCAGGAAGCATACACAAGATGTTAGTTACAAGGTCATGGGTAATTCAAAGACAGTTAGCTCTCTGATAATTCCAAACCAGCATGTGTAGGGTGTTTGAAACTCCCTGCCTAACTGCAAGGCATCTCTACTGAAGAGCTATTGACTACCATTTAAATGAACTTGACAAGTAGAAATTCTAGTGCTGGGAATGAGTTACCTCTTCAGGAGTTATTCCTAACATATTTCCCTGTATCATCTATCCATGTTTGACATTTCAGTTATTCTGATAGGCATATATAATAAAATTGCATTTATTTATTGTGTTAAGTTCTTTTTTTTTTTTACTGAGTTGGTTTTTCTTCTGTAGATTCTCTCAAGTGAACTATCTATTGTTTTGTTCT
Source organism: Microtus obscurus (assembly GCA_963919715.1). Classification (NCBI taxonomy): domain Eukaryota; kingdom Metazoa; phylum Chordata; class Mammalia; order Rodentia; family Cricetidae; genus Microtus; species Microtus obscurus. The sequence continues at coordinate 26,979,849 of CAWTZC010002521.1, forward strand.
TGTTTGGGTCATCTAATTTTTAATTATTTTGAGGAATATTTTAATATTTTAGCCCAGATGATTTATGACTCATACAGTCTTTAAATTTCTTGTACACTATTCCTGCAGTATGCTTCAATAATTAACACTGATTTTAGAGCAGTGGTTCTCAACTTATCTAATGTTGCAATCTTTTAATACAGTTCCTCATGCTATGGTGACCCCAACCTTAAAATTACTTCATTGCTACCTCACAACTATAATTATGCTACTGCTATGAATTTTAATGTATATATCTGATATGCAGGTTGTCTGATAGGCAACCACTGCACAAGGGTTGTTTAGCCACTACGGGATCACAACCCACAGGTTGAGAATCTCTGCTTTAGAGGAACAGAAGCTTCCAATTTTCATGAAGACCAAGGGACTTACTATCTTATAGATAATAGGTTTTTTGTTATGTCTAAAAAATTCTGCTGAATCCAAAATCATAAGTGGTTTCTAATGAACTTTTGAGTTTTCAAAATATAAGGTCCCATGTTTGTGTCTGTTTCCAATATAGATGTATTATATGTGATATGAAACAGACTGAGATGTTCATATTTTGCCATCAATAGCCAATTTTGCTCAAGTTTTTACTTTGTAGGTTATATAAGATTTTCCACACAGGTAAAATCAGGTTCCCCCTTTGACATTCAGTTCCTGTCGAACATTCTATGATATCAGTAAACTAAAGAACGGACAATGGAAAACTTCTTGTTCAGGGCTGCAGGCTCTGCATCTCATAGGGGCACGAGTCCGGTAGCACACTCTCCTCCAACAAGAAGCTAAAGATGAAGTTTACTCACTCCTTCAACATGGCCACTTCTTTGGCATGCAATGTGGCACGTAACTCTTACCAATAGTATTATATATACTTCATAGTTTCTGGATACAAAAAAAAAAAGTTTGTGAGTTATAAACCAAGTCTTAGTTATATTTCTTCTTTTTCCTTTTTATTATTTCACTTACAGTTTTGCATCTCTGCCTATTACCAAAGGAAGTTGGGGTAGGAACTTAAGCAGAGCAAGAACATGGAGGCAGGAATGGAAGCAGAACTCAGGGAGGGAGGTTGCTTATTGAATTGTTCTTCGTGGCTTTCTCACCTTGAGTTCTTGTAGCACACAGAAACAACATCTCAGAGGAGTTCCACCAACAGTAAACTATCCCCTATATTAGTGATCAATAAAGAAATGTACCACAGACTAGTCACAGACAAATATAGTCAGAGAATTTACTCAGTTGAGATTTCCTTTTTTCAAAATACTCCTGGCTTGTATCAGTCTCCAACTGACATAAAATAAAATAAGCCAGCACAGTGGATATATATATATATATATATATATATATATATGCAATATAGCAATATGTCAAAGTTTTTATTTGTTTTGTTTTTTAATATGGCATTTCTCAAACAAGTTACTCAGAAGCAATAAGATTTGAAATGAAGTAGAGGATGAAATAAGTAAAATAATAATAATCATATAGTGTCGATAGTTCATTTCCTCTGGGTTGACCATCTAAGAGAAAGCACCAGAGAAGGCAACTGAGTTTGTGCCATATCCAAAAGAAATAACACCATCTAGTCAGCTTGAGGACCAAGTAGATAAAACACGAAGGTTAGAAAGAGACCTTCAAGCCTGGGGGGAAGTTCTACAATGCGACTACAGAGCATATGGGAGAAAATGCAGGATAAACCATGGGGAAATAGGACAGGGTTGTGTTGGCAGGGTAATGGCATTCATAGTCTGTTCTAAGGTGACTTTAAGGAGATTTTATTTATTTATTTATTTATCTATTTATTTATTTATGTTTTTGAGTGCTCGAATTGTTATGTATGCCTGCATGATGAATGAGTTATCTGAAGAGACCATCAGATATCATTATAGATGGTTATGAGCCACCATGTAGGTATGAGGCATTAAGCTCAGGACCTCTGGAAGAGCAGCTAATGCCCTTATCCATTGAGCCATCTCTCTAACCCTCTATAAGTAGATCCCAATTCGTTGTCTATATCATATCATCCATGAAAATTTTGAAGCATGTGTATTCTCAAATAAGACTTTCAGAGTTAAGTTATGTAGTAATTTTATATTATGAACCAAGTCCCTAATGATATAAAGTAATAATAGCTGGGCTTTTATATAACTAAGTATCAATGTCAAAATAGCAATTATAGTGCAAATTTACTAAAAAGCAAAATTAGTGGTGGGTATATACTTAATACTATATTTTATTATTTCTAGTATTTTCTGGAATTGCAAAGCTCAAAAAGTTAATCTTTATCCAATGTAAAATTATATTTTAATCATCTGTAATAGCTACTTATACAAGTTACTTATTGAGTTGACACAGTCTAAGAGTAGTGATAAACTATTTTATGATTATATGGTATGTCAACCATGCTTATGGGTCATTGAATAGTCGAGGAGCCATACAGACTTACAGGGTTTGGACCAAAACATTGCGTGATGAGAAATGCAGAAGGGGAGACAAAAGGAAGTGTTTAAGATAAAGATAACAGCACAATAGGTCTGTATACGATTGGTCATATTTGGCAAAAATAGTTCATTTGGTTACTTAGTTGTTCATTAGTAGTTATTTAGGCTTCCTGAATTTTATTGTTTTACTGCTACCACTGTCCAGGAAATAATAAGCCTTACATATATTTATGTGAGTTTTCTCACATGTGGATGTATATTTTGTTACTGAGAAATATCAGACCTCATAAAGGAGTTATTTGGAGTAGAGGACTGGTTTAGAGACTTTCTGCAGGAGAATTGGGAGTCATCAGCCAGGCTTCCCACACCAAATCTGGACATCAATATGAAACATATTATACCCTTTAAAATGTATCTTAAATGATCTATCAAAATAATGATAGTGTCATTGTCTTATTTTGTATTTGAAGGTTACTTATCTAGTAAGCAGGTGTTGCCATATTCAATGCTCTTTTTAAGGGCAGTTTCAGGAAAAGAAAATCTATACTTTTTTGTTCAGAAAGCAAAGTCCAGGTACTCATTTCTGTGTGTTCTTTGACACCAGAGACATGGGCACTTAATTCAGTCTGGATCAAAAGTTTTTCCTAGAAATTTAAATGTGGCTATCATGACTCAAAGTCTCAACAAGAAAGAACTTTATGTAGTGGTAATCAGCTTCCAGAGTGAGAATGTCAAGCTTCCAGTGCATGTCCAGCACTGTCAGCATCTGATGGCTCCCATGGTGGAGATTTGGTCATGGTTGCTGAGACCACTGAACCTTTAGTTTATATCTATTCTCTTGGCTCAGCTATCATAGCTTTCTATAGCTCCATGAATTATTAACTATCTTTCATAAATTCCCTTTCTACTTGAATCCACCCGAATTGATTTTTATTGCTCACGAGTAAGAAATCTGACAGATAAAACTCCATTAAAATATGAAAAATGAAATGATCAGGAAATTCAATTAATTCACCAAGAACATATACCCTGTCAGTGGCTAGTTGTTAGAAGCTAGTGCAACTAAAACTTGGTCTCAGAATATTTTAATGTCAGAGACTGTCTCCATTCACTATATTCTGTCAAGTGTAACTATTTCTAAACGAGAAAATATTATTATCAAAGAAACCTATTCCTATTTAAAAATGTAGAAGAAATAAACCTTGACCCTGCATCATAGACCCTGCTTCTATCAACCTATGTCCCAAAGAGTACCTTGTGACATTTTGATAGTCAACCAATCAGCTAAAGTAAACACATCTTGTGTAAAATCCTTATGTGAATCACATGTTTCAGAAAGAACAATTAAATGTTATTTTGGAAATCCTGTACAAATAAGCAGAAAGAGTACCTACTTATTCACAGTTTATAAATGCAATGAACTAAAATGTAATCTGGAATAAATTTCAATCTCATGACATGGGAGAGTTCAATGGGAAATATTACAACTTTGTCTACACTGGTGAGACTGGCAAACACCATCTCTAGGTAAATTCTTTGAATGGTCACCAAATGCTTGATATTTCATCCTGTTTTAGAGTCACCCCGTGAACATATGAATTGAGTTCTGTCCATGAAATAAGAGCGGAAATGTTACAATGCATATCCAGCCCTGGGTAGTTAAAATATCTTATGTGTTCTTCCATTTCACTTCTACATTAGACTGAAGGCTGTATCTCAAAAATGCAGACACTAGAAACTCAAAGATCTTGTGTGGAGAAGAACCTTTGTCGAGAATCATCTCATATGAACTAAATCTTGTGTGAGAAATGAATAAGCCTTTATGAAATACATTACTCTCATCTCTCCATCTCTGTCTCTGTCTCTTTCTCATGTGAGTGTGTGTGTGTGTGTGAGAATACACAATCACATGCCCATGTTTATTTTACACTTGGAAAATGTTAGAGAAAATACCATGAATAAGATAACCCTTGTTTTTTAAGTACCTGAGAGAGACTGCCATTGTCAGGATGGTCAAAGCATTTAGATTTAAATTTGATCTATCAAAGTTGCAAATGCATACATTTAACTTGATAATTTGGGACTTAAGTAAATTAAAGTTAGTAGAGAAAAACTACTGCCTTATCCAACTTACAGTATTGATAGAATTGATACTGTGTAAGAACTTCAAGTTTCAGAGATGCCATCAAGATACCAGAGGTTATATACCATGTAAAGTGAAGACTCTGAATTTGGACTTAGGTCTGTCTAGATGTTTCAAGACACAGTGATAGGGTGAATATAGTCATCACATAAAGAAACACATAATAAATCCAAATATCCTATATTTTCTGTGGTTACTGTATCTATAATCCAGATTTCTTTAATTAATATTGTTGATCCTTAAAATATTAAATCTATCTTCTCTGATGAGATTTCGACCAAAAATTTTTGCAAATGAAACAGCATATTACCAAGCCATATATGGTCATTTTGCTTACTTAAATAAAAAAGTGTTAGCTTCAAAGAATGGACTAAACTATTCATTTAATGTTAAATAATATTCTATATCTTAATTGGCTTTCTCTCTTCATGTAGTTGATATAATCTATAATACAAATGGAAAAACTATTAATGTTTACATTTTTCCTAATTTTCAATAACAGGAAAATCCATTTAACAAATAGTGTTTTAGATCACATTGACTGATTTTTGCATCAGTCTATTGTACAGAAATATTCAGTGCTTGCCAATGGTATTCTCACAACAGAAATAATACCAGATCATGGCTCTTAGTTTGTTAGTTCATGTATTAAGATCATTGACACTGATGTATCTTTCTATATTTTTTTCATTCAAAGCCTTCATTCTTCAATTTGCGACCGTGTTTTTGCAGTCTGGAGACACTGCTATCTGTTACTGATGGATCTGTGGATAAGTCTTTCAGGAAATGGAAACACTGGATAAAAAGGTAGAGAATGGGTGCTATAAAGCAGAGTTTATTCAATTGAAATATGGATTTTTCTATTGGATTTTTTCTTTACAAACAAAGGCATTTGTTTGGCATCAATACCATGTCACCATGTCAAGGGTTAGCTTTTCTTTCCCTAGAAGTCAGCGTGGTACCACAGAATTTAAGACATATCTTTTATTAGTTGAAAATATCCATAGGTAGAAATATTTCCTACAAGTTGAAACATCTCTCTAGTGATATGTTTGGTATCACTTCTCAATTTTAAACATTGTGGTATATTTGTAGGTGTAGACTGTTGCCCTGTAACAATAGAGATTCAAAATAATGGCAATATATTTAATTTGAATGTAGAATTTTATTAAAATCAATTTTAATCTACAAAGTGTAATTTAACACAAAGATACATTGTATTTTTATTAAATAATATATAGATAAACGTACATATATATTAATTTATACATGTATATGTACATAATACTTTCCTAATAAGCTTATACATGATATGTGTATAAGTATCTTCTGATTGGCTCCATAGCAAGACACTATGTAGGAATAATGCTCAAAAATATTCCTTTCTGGAAGGATATGAAAGGCTCACCAGAGTTCAAAAAATAAAACTCACAAGTCTCTGGATTTCCTGAAACTTACAAGATTTACGAGGCCCGTCTTCAAGATTTATCAGCAAGAACAGTTGCTATGGATAAATGACTTCCACTGGCATGGCTGTAAGCTGGGAAGCCAGCACTATGGACCGAGCTCTTACATCAGCACCAATTCCAGCACGAGCGTTTTGGCTATACAGCTAGCTGTGTGTCAGTCATCCCTCTTCTTAAAGTAACAACAGACAGGTAAGTCCCTCCGCCGACTGCTCTCAGTCCTGCTCCAAACTAGACTTGAATACAATCATCTTCTTCTCCTACTATCATGGTACTATCTGGGTTTAAAAGACATTTATTTCTCTCTTCCCAGAAATGTCATACAACACAGGACCCCCAAAATACTAAGAATACAGACAATATAGAAAAAAGCTCTTAGAATATTAGTGTAGCTTCAAAATGCAAAAGTTACAGTGAGAGAAATCTCTGAAATCAAATAAAGTTTAAGTAAAGATCCTATTTTCACAGTAGTAGTACTGATGGTAGAGGAATATAAACACCACAGTAAAACCAGGGCAGTATCAACAGAGAGCAGCAGGAAAGCTTAAATCTCTTTCAACCCAGGGAGGGGCAGGGCTGAACAGCAAGAAACAGTACCCACAGATGAGAAAAACTCTTTCCAAAATGTCTGCCTTTCACCTCTGTGATTTGATTTTGTCAGCAGTGATTAACACAATACGCTCACGACTACACTTGGTACTTTCTTTTCCTTGCCTGACTTTAACCTGCGCTTTGACCTAAGGCACAATTAGGTGAATGTGGCATGTGCTTCCCATTTTGGAAATTCTCTGACTTCCCAGTGAGTCATTCTTAGAGTGAAGCTCCATGTTGCAGCCTCTATGGATGGAAGGATTTTCACAAAGCCCAGAAAATGGAGCCAGTCCACATTTGGTTTTCACAGACTTGATCCATGAAGCCCAAATTGTGGACCTTGGAAAACTGTAACTTGGCATCCCAGAACTGAAGCCCTGGGCTCTCGAACAAATCCTTTGTCTGAAACCCTTTGACAGGACTGAGCTTGGACCGGCTAGGACTTCTCCTATTTGCATGACTATGATTTGCATGGCAGTGACTGACAATGCAGAGATTTCCGACCTGGCAGTATTGTGCACTCTAACTCATGGTAACCTCTGAGAGCTTTTTACTGGCTTATCAAACCTATCTACATTCTCATGGCACAAGTTACATCACCGGAAGGTGATCATGCTCACAGGTAAATTCACCCTAACAAGACAAGGATTTCCTCCTAATGGAGGCACCCTCCCAAAACCAGCCCTTGGTTACTGATTTTGAGTCCAGCAACTAGAGCAATAATAATCATCTGTAAGATTTTACTCTGCATTTAAGGGATGACCTAAAAGTCATTCCTTCCCTCTGTTAATGCACTGTGGGGAAGAACTGTGCATTTTCCTAATTTCTTCCCCTTTGGATTCAACAATAAGATTGATCTTTGGAGAACCAAAGTCACATCTTTGAATTCTGTATTTACTACGTATTACAAGATCTTATATACAAATTGTTATACTATTCATTTTCAGTTAAATGTGATGGTCTTTCTCATTTGACAACTCACCTGATTCTGGAATCAGAGAGATAAGATACTAGACACACATGGAAAGATTTTGATATTATTATCATTATTATTTGATTTGATTATTTAAAGCGGAATGATACAACTTAATGTGAGAGGCAGGTTACAGTGATAGCCAGAAGAGAGGTCTGAATGAAAACACTTTGCTTTTTGCTTGCTTGCCTTTGTGCAGGCTCATTGTCATATTAGCAAACTCACCTTCCCTGTTTAAGATTGCTACCAGCTGTAGCCACTCCTGCTGATGACAGGCTTAGCTAACACCAGCACCTAGCTTCTTAAGCCCTCCAAGGTGGACTGCAGTAGAGATGCTCTCCAGGATTCCCCGAGCCTTCAACATCAGACTTGTGGAATGAGCAGTCACTGTGTTCTCTGTCTCTTTAACACAGAGACAGCTACTGTTGACCATCACAGCTGGATTTATGAAAACTAATCTAATAACACCCTTTACCATAGCAATTCAGTGGTTTCTATTCCTCCAGAGAGCGCCCACTAATGCATCTACACACACATCAGCCTGATGAAATACAAATTGTAAACTGTATAGACTTGATGAAGTATGCAAAAGACTCATATGCAAATGACGGTCCACACATACATTCCCACCTCATTCACTCTAGTCCCCTTGTCCCTGAGTTCTACCTTACCAACATCTTGTAGTTGGCACCTGCACATGCATCATGAGTGGCTGCACTTGATGACAAATTTATACCTTAAATTTGGTGAAATCATCCAAAGTTTACTAAGTATGTGATGTAAGCTGGTCATTTTTCTTTTTATCCTAGTTAACGCAAGCATCGAAGACATAACAATAAAACTGAACATGTGACTTTAAAGCGTGCCTTTCACTACGTGCTTCACCGTCCCTTTGTTTCTCCGTGCTAATTATCACTGGCATGAGAGCTTATTATCTCATCAAGCTGGTGTTCCACACTTTTATGACCTCTCAAATATTATTGAATACTCCGGCTGCGTCTTATTTTTCAATATTAAAATGACAGCATAATGAAGCTCTTTGTACACCTACGCCTTTGTCTTCAAAATATTATTCATACTGTGTGCCATCAAGATGTGTTGATATGGCAAAGGAGGTGTGGCCATTCTTTTGGCTCTTGGAAGGAGTTTATAAATGACTTTCAAACAAAATTTCCCCAGGCTGGCATTCACCAGTGAAGAATGTGCGCTATTTTAAAAATATCTATAATTCGGGTTCTTAGAGAAGCTAAATAAGAAGGAGAACCCAAAGAAAAACATATAGGCATCCTCCTGAATATTAACCTTCATCAGGCGATGAATGGAGACAGAAACAGAGACACACATTGAAGCACCGGACTGAAATCTCAAGGTCCGAATCAGGACCAGAAGGAGAGAGAACACGAGCAAGGAACTCAGGACCGCGAGGGGTGCACCCACACACTGAGACAAAGGGGATGTTCTATCGGGAACTCACCAAGGCCAGCTGGCCTGGGTCTGAAAAAGCCTGGGTTAAAACCGGTCTCGCTGAACATAGCGGACAATGAGGACTACTGAGACCTCAAGAACAATGGCAATGGGTTTTTGATCCTACTGCACCTATTAGCTTTGTGGGAGCCTAGGCAGTTTGGATGCTCACCTTACTAGACCTGGATAGAGGTGGGTGGTCCTTGGACTTCCCATGGGGCAGGGAACCCTGATTGCTCTTTGGGCTGTTGAGGGAGGGGGATTTGATCGGGGGAGGGGGGAGGGAAGGGGAGGTGGCGGTGGGGAGGAGACAGAAATTTTTAATAAATAAATAAATAAAAAATAATAAATTAAAAAAAATATCTAGTGAACATCATATTCTATATTACAGTAGGTACTTACCGCCATCACAGCCCAAAACTTCCCTTTTCCTATGCTCCAACCATGTTGGCTGCCACCATTATATTTCTCTTCCTTACCAGAGCCCTGTTTTCTTCAGTCTAGAGTTGATTACTCTTAGTGTAAGTAACACACCTTTTAGAGAGTTTTCAATATAGAGATAGGGTGTCTATCTCTTTCTTACACGAAGTAGTAAAGGTTATCAATTCAAAGACTATAGCTCTCTTCTGGATAATTGCTGAATAGCATTGGCATCTCTCTGTGTCCCTTCACATACAACTTTCTCAGAGAGATCTTGACCTCCACTTACCAGCACCTCTATGCTTTCTTATTATTCTCTGTCTCATTAGCAGTTTTATATTGGCACATAACATGTCAATATAGATAGAATATGTATGAAAATATTCTTGGTAAATTGCATACTTTTTTCTTTCCCCATGCTCTCATCTTCTTCCTTTGTTAGATATACTGACAAGTATATCCCAAAGTATCCTCATGATGCCTCATACTGACAAGTATATCCTAAAGTATCCTCATGATGCCTCAATATGGACATGTCATATTAGTATCATCTACTGTTACATCATCAAAACTCAACAAGTACCTGCCGTAAGCCTGGACTAAAGAATCTTGTTGAAAGGGATATTTAGTGCATACAGGACACATCCAGAATCTTTAAACTAAATATTAACTGGAGTTAATTTCCACAAAGTATTCAGACTTGACTAACACATAACATGAACTTTGAATGGCAATAATACCTGCAATCCTAGCACTCAGGAGATGGAGGCAGTGTTATCACTTCACGTTTGAGGCCAGTTCCTGCAACCTACTACATCGTGAGTTTACTGCTAGCGTGTGCTATACGGGGAGACTTTTGTTATAAATAAATAATGAAACAAAACATACTTGTCATCAGGTGGTGGTAGCACATACATTGTTTTAATCCAAGCACTCAGGAGGCAGAGGCAGGTGGATCTCTGTGAGTTCAAGGCCAGTCTATCCTCCAGAGTAAGTTCCAGGACAGCCAAGGATAGATACAGAGAAATGCTTTCTCCAAAAACAAAGAAAAATATATTTCTTTGTTCAAAGACTATATATGCCTTAACTTTCCATGACTTTAAAAAGACAATTCAGGTGTTTTAAGAAGTGAACTTCCTCCACTGAAGACTATGTGGAGAATTTTACATGAATAACAAAACTCTTCAGTAATCCAGGCCACACACCAGATTCCACTACCATCTGTCACCTTTAATTCTCTACTCAACTTCATATGAGATCTCTCTCTCTCTCTCTCTCTCTCTCTCTCTCTCTCTCTCTCTCTCTCTCTCTCTCTCTCTCTCTTCTATTTGCTTTATTCTTATAAGCACTCATTGCAGATATTGAAACTCAAACCACTAGCCCCTGTTCGTTTGCCACATGACACAGGCTTCCGGTGACATTCAGCTAATGAATTTTCTTCATGATTAACTACCCATTATACATGGCTATTATCACAGATACACGCTCAGCCCATGCAATCCCCCGTACAAGCAAGGTGGCTGTGCAAAGCCTCATTAATAAAAGGGAGCCAGGAAAGTATCCTTTTATGAAGTCAGAGAAAAGTGGAGCGTGAAAATATGATTCACAATCAAACAAATTGCCGGAACAAAAAGCACACTCAGCCGTGCTAGGATGGCAATTCTTTACTGCGAAAATAGAAGGTAAAAGTTAGGAAATTAGGTAATGAATTCAGTCTAGGAATAAGGGAGAGAAGGCAGAAGAAACAAGAACAAGACTCAAAAGCTTCCCACTTACTGTTATTCTTCAAATGAATAGTCTCATTCATTTGCTTAGCTTGTCAGAAGTCTCTGAAGAATTTACAGGCAGGGAAATCTTTCACCATTGCTTAATCTTTAGTGACACCTGGTGGCCTAAATTACTTAGGTAGCTGCTGGAACTCTACAAGCTCATTATAAACACGTTTTATGCTGTTTAGTTGGCACCTGTTGTTACTTGGCCACCTTTAAGAAACAAACCTTTTTTTTTTCTTGTATTTCAATGTTAAGTATGCATGCAGGATGTAGGGGAACTGGAAGATATAGGTTTATAAAATCTGTGTTAATGTTTTATATTGGGACTCAAACAGTTTATAGACTTGCCTGCCCACTTTAAAAAATATTTGGTTTTATATATTCTGTTACTAAGTATACAAAGTAAATCATTTGAATACTTGTTAATCATATTTATTTCCTGGAGTATAATAATTCATTCAACAAATACTCAATAAAGTATACATGCTATGTCAACATTGTGTGAGATCTTCTTGTCACTGAGGATATTCCCAGCTTCTATTACTCCCCAAGGGCACAGAGGTTAAAGATTTCTCTCTCTCTCCCTCTTTCTTTCCGTGGTATGTCATGAAGGCTTTAAGAGATATCAAGGAACATAGATCTTCCCTTGCAAGACAGAAGCAGATTTCAGAAGCTCATTGACAAAACCATTGTAAGAATATAAGCTGTGCTGATGTACTAAGAAAGCAAAGAGAGAGCGTTATAAAGAGGGATGTGGGACAAAAGAACAGGATGCACTTTCAGGTTTGAAAGTGAGTTATGGATTTGGCTCAAGGGAATCCTACCTACTCCCTAATTCTTCAGAGCATGTGCATATGCTATATGTGCATGCATATATGTGTGTATAGAAAGGTTTGCATTATTTATAAGTTAGATGTGAATTCTCCTAAGATTTTGTTTCCCCTGCCCTCTGTGATATGTGATAACAATCATAAAGATCTATGTAATTTTGGTAGTTGGAAACATACTGCAAGGATAAAAAGCCCATTAGTGAAGTATTTTTAAAGGAATCAGTGTTTTCAAGTTTAAGTGCCACAGATATCGAGGTCTCGCTTTTAGTCCTACATTCTTGTTTTTATCTTTTATCTTTCGATTTCCTCTAATGTATTCATTCATGTGTGCATTATGAAAACAGAGGTGAGGGGGCAAAGCCTAAGACATCTATGAAGTTATACCAGAGAGAAGAAACAAAACACACAAGACATTGAACTAATCGCTGAACTGTCAGGGCAAGAGGGTACAACAAAAATCCATGTCAAAAACCCAATAAATAGAATAGGTCAATGCTATGTATGGGTGTGTGGATATTCCTGCTTCTATTATGATTTTTCAAAATGTGGTTTTTAGTTTTTCTTTTTAAAAGGACATGATCAGTATATACCAGAGCATTGAGTACAGGGGTTATTATTTCCCTAGGAATATATGCTAAAATTCTAAACTATTATAAAATTTCATTTTTATGTTGCTTATGCTTAAAGAGTCCTCTGTTCAGTAACTAGTATGCTTATCTTTTACCCTGGGTTTTTAAATGCTCTTCAATATTCCTTTCTTATAGTTCTCAGTCATAGTGAATTCTATATTCTCATACAATATTACTGATTATTTGTTTATGTTATTAATTTGCTACTTTAAGATATTTTCTGATATTGTCAAAGCAGGCCTATGTCTTGCTGTGAGTCTAAAGATGAGTTTGAAACCCTGATCTTCTTGCTTCTGCTTTTAAAATCTGAGATTACAGATATGTGCCCTCACACCATCAACTTTGGACTCCATTATAACAATCTTCTCACTTTGTCCCACAATATGTACTAGTGAACATGAGAATGGATAGCATCATCTTCTCAGATTAGCCTTACATACCAGTAGACCCCCTTTTCAGTATATGGGACACACAAAATGCCTAATTAATACCTTTCCAAAGTTGAGATGATGAACATGAGAATGAGCACGGCCCTCAGCTTTACACCATGCTTCATGAAAATTTATTCTCATCAAGATAGCATTACTCTATATAGCAATATAGAGTAATTATGATACCAAGGTCAGATAAACTGGAGGTTTGATGTTAGTTTGTTTGTCTACTTCACTCCTTAAAAACTCATTTCCTCATCTAGAAAATAAAGATTATGGCCTTTTCTTACTTATTGCTCCCGAAATAGTAAAAGTTAGCATACGTGAAATGCTTTTAGATGGGCTCTTGTCATAAGGAAAGCATTCTGTAAGTGGTAGATTCATGGATTGTCCTTCCAATCAGTGGAGATGCTGTTCTTTTCTCTATCATAGTCAAAATGATTAGAGATCATTTACTGTCTCTTCCTCAGCTAAAATTACATTATAATGAAGTAAAATTCATTGAATTGATACAGTCCCCTCTTAAGCAATCTAAGTACTTGCTAGAGCTACATTCATTTTAATAAATTCTGTGAAGCATCTTCATAATTAATATTTATTAAGCACCCAGCATGGAATAGACAGTATTCAAAAGAGAAGGAGAGAACTTGAGTCTGAGGAGACCTGCCTAATAAGATTCTTCATCTACACTGTAATTTTAATCAAGAATTCCATCTGCTGTCTAGTGCGGATTTTAGCAATGACAGAACTTCTGTAAATGGCAATAGACTCTACCATGTACCCCAAATTATTTGAAATGAGGCTAAATGTAGGGGGGAAAGTAAAACTTAGGTTACAGAGACATCTTCCTGAGTTTAAAACCAAGATACAGAGTTGGTTTCGAGCACTGGGTGTGATGGCTCACATTTATAATCTCTGTGCTTAAGAAACAAGGCAAGGAGGATGAGAAGTTTGATGTCAGAAAAACTCACACATTCTGACCTTCTCTTAACAAATAGCAAATGAAACATAAGGTTTCTTATATAACTTTGGGAAAACTATTCAAGCAGTTGGGTCCTCAGTTATTTTCTCTTTCAAATTGGAATTACAGCATCTATGTAACCAGGATATTAACTCACAGAGATGATTATTGGTATTCATGTTAGTCATTTAAAGTGATTTTGAGGTTATATTACATTTCTAAGCTTATCCTGGTGTACCTAAATTATTTGAATATTTTCAGGGAAATTAATATTTGGTGGAACCACAAAATTTTGTATTTCTTATAGGAAGAGTTGGTGGGTACACAGAAAAGTAACTTCCAAGTGTTTTGAATTTGTGTCATAAAGCCTAGCTACAGGGCAAGGCAGATGTGTTCCTATCCAAAATAAATGACCCATAGTCATCCTTGCAGTATCTGGCTTTGTAAGATGATTCACCTTTTGTTTGAGGGTGGAATGAGAACATACAGAGATAAACACACATCAAACATTCATCTCAAGGGTTTTGTTTTCAAAGGAAGAGGGGGTGTGCCGTACAATTTATCAGAGAGGCAAATGCTTCTCTAAAGCCTCAGCTGGTGTTTCCGGAGGTGGATTGTGTGGGGGAAGATAGCCTTGGATGGATAGCTAAAGAAAAATATTTCCTTTAAAGAAACTGGGACAGACAGTACATTTCTTGTAAAACTTAAATGTCATAGAAAAAAAATAAAAACAAATTATTGCGAACAAAAGAAAAATCCTACAGGAGAGAGTAGTGAAACATGACCAAGATTCAGTCCAAACTATCTTTAAATCTTACTGGTAAAAATTGCTGATAATTGGTAAAAATCATCTGGTGTTGATGGCACACGCCTTTAATCCCAGCACTTCAGAGCAGATACAGGCGGATCTTTGTGAGTTTGAGGCCATTTTGGTCTACAGAGTGAGTTCCAGGATAGGTAGGGCTATTACACAAAGAGAGCCTGTCTCAAAACACCAAAAAAAAAAAAAATCACTGATTATGACTTAAATCTGTGAGCCACAGGTCTTTCATTCCTAAGCCTTTCTACCTTTGATATATGCACACCACATGCTTACAAACTCCAGAAAGAGCTGATGCAAGAGTCTAGTTTTGTTGTTACCCACGTATAGTGTCCAAATATGCAACAAAGCTAACAGATAAATATATGGTACCTCAAGTGCAACGTAAATCCTTTTTCATAATAATGTAACAAGGAAACCATCGTTCTCCATGGGAAGATAGTCATTTTCAAATGTGCCTTCTTGTGGATTTCCTTAAACATGAGAAACCCCAACCTGGGTTATCCTAAGTGCTTTCCATGCACCAGTTTATGACATCATCAGAATCATCACCAAGTTAGATATTTGTAGATGTGTTTAAAAGGTTTAGATGACGAATATGAAGTTATGAGGTTTTGAATGATTCAATAAGCTAACATTCAGTTATTATTCAGCACTGGATTTAAGACTCAAACAAAGGCATTCCATTTAAAGATCCCTTAGTACTTACACTCCCCATAATACATGCAGTTTGAAAAGGTATCTTACAATACCTGACATATTTTTAAATGTTAAGGCAAACTTGCTCAAGTATATTAATTCATCCAATTATTATTATTGACCAAAAGTCAATCAATAAGCTAATCTAAAGAAATAGAGTGGAGGGTGTGTCCTGTTCTTAGGAGGCTTACATTTCAGTAGAAAACAGATGATGAAACAAGGGACAATCTTAGATTTCTGAGCGTTTGGCTCTGACTTCTGTTCCAGACACACTCTTCCCACATCCTGGTAGCCCCCAACATAGCATATAGTTTTAGAATTCACCAAATTTGTTGTTCAATGCTCAATTGGTGGGAATGCCTATGAACCAAAAGTTTGAACTCCTTTCGTTTTACAGCTTTACATACGTATTTCTAGTGTGACTTCCTGCCAGCACCTCTAGAACCCCAGGCCACAACTATGTCTTACGTAGTTTATTTCCCACCCCTCCATGCTGCTTATATTTAAGTTCCTCTTCCCTTCGGCTACCATTTCTCTCCACTGCTAATGGGACCCGGAGTTTTTCTTAGTTTGCCTCTTGATGGCCATGCTGTGCATCCTCACTGTTCCCGTCGCTGTGCAGCCCACTGTCTTCAGCACCATGAGATTTCCCAAGATGTACCTTTCATCATAACCTGTCGGAAACCTCCATATCTATAAACACCATCAAGGAAGAATAGGAAAAATTCATTCAACAATGTTCTGCCTTGAGGAAATATGGACCCTTGACTTAGACCTATTTAACATTAGACCTCAGTTCAAGTTTCTCAAACATTAGATATTTTTATCTGTGCCACCACTAACTCAGATATATAGGTTGGGTCATATTAATGTGGTCTTTTTACTATTTAAACATCAGAATTATTTAAGTTAATTTTTGAAGTGATTTGGTCAGTTACACTACACACTTATTCTTATTGCTAGACTTCAATAGTATGACTCATTAGATAAAGCATAAATCTTCATGAATCCACATTTTGGTCATGTTTTGGATGTCATATGAGGTTGGTTATTTACCTTTCTGACACAAAATTCAAGAAAATTCAAGACAGCTCAATTGATGCTTTTGAGGACTCTTTCTTTCCCCATCCTCCTTTGCATAATCAATCATTGTATCAGACTTACTTATATAGTAGTCCTAAGAAAGAAGATTTTGAATTTGAAGTCATATCCAGACACCTGCCTTAAAGCTGGAAAGCCCTCTCAGACCGCAGCCTATATTCTGCTCTAAAATTGACAGGTAAGCATTTGGCAGTGTCTGTGTTATTCAAATCCAAAATGACAAAGTATGAAAACCGTAAATCTTTAAGTATCTTGTTTGCATGTTTTGAAATCTAATAAAATTTGTTAGCATTTGAACTTCTTGAATTGCAGTCACACTTAATGGGATAAACAGGCTCCTGTTTGGACTTGTTGTTGTTTGTCCAACTTTCTTCAATTTACTCCTTATAGAGATCATACAAAGATGAAGTCACATTGTTCCCCTCCTTTGCTTAAAACCTACTAAGGACTAACCATGTTCTAAATGACGCTGGAGCTCCTTCCCAAGGCTCACTGATGCCTTGTTCTGACCCCTAATATTCCCTTCACAGCTGTGTCTTGTTCTCCTACCAATTCTCTCCACCAAAAATCTCTTTCATGTTTGAGTCTCATCATAATTACTTGTCTGATTTGAATATGCAATTTTAATAGTGCCTATTTTACAGGTTTAAAGACATATTTTCCTATAATACCATTTCAAATGATTTCTGTCCTTTAGGTTAAGAAATCCCTCAAGTGTCAATAGCTTTTCTAACCAGCTCCATACTTCCCATGCTTGAACAGTTTTGCTGCTGTCCTTATTTCGGCACCCATCACTCCGTGTTCTTATCACCGTCATAAATTCCCTGGCTTTATTTTTCCATTCTGCTTTGTGCCCGTATACTTCAATAAATGTTGGCATGCTTATATTCTTCTAATATTATAATTATAATGATATTTCCAAAACTTAACTCTGTCTATTGCACAAAGCAGGTATTAAATGTACAGTTGCTGAATAGAAAGAATGAATTATTGCTTAGACCTGGAGTTCAGGCAAAAGGTTAAGAGAAGCATGAAATCTAAGACCAATAAATCTCAAAGGGTTACTCAAATGTACACAAGGAAGACTTAAGGCATAGACAATTC
Source organism: Microtus obscurus (assembly GCA_963919715.1). Taxonomy (NCBI): domain Eukaryota; kingdom Metazoa; phylum Chordata; class Mammalia; order Rodentia; family Cricetidae; genus Microtus; species Microtus obscurus. The sequence goes on from CAWTZC010002521.1 coordinate 26,997,712, forward strand.
TGTGTATTTCACAGGCAGTGAGGAGAGAGAGAGAGAGAGAGAGAGAGAGAGAGAGAGAGAGAGAGAGAGAGAGAGAGAAGAGGGAGAAGAGGCAAGATGTCTAAATTTGTGGTGAGAATGAGAAACTCCTGGTGAAACAGAACTTAGTTAAGTAAATCCCTATCATTTTAGAAACTTCCTGGTTCTCCAAATAACTGAACAAGCTTTTGTTGGTATTCATAAAGATGAAGGCAGAATTACTTGAAAAAAAATAGACATATATGAATAGGAAGTCTGAACTTAAATGAGTATTTATCCTCTTTTATGTAGGTTCATCTACGAAATGAGAATTTAGATTTTTCTCTAAGAACTCTAATGAATTGCTTTTGTTTAAAGAATCGAGGAGACTGACTTCCTCAACTATTAACAAAACTCGATTGAACTTACTATTGTTTTTTATATCAAATGTTCATTCATAAATCAGTTAAAAATGACTGTGTTTATAAATTCTGCAATGTTATCTGTTTATCCAACATAGATATGTTTCTGTATCTAAATAATTATGCAATTCACTCTCATTCCATAAACTTGTCCCATGATCTAGGCTAGGTCCACAGCCACCAGCACAGAACTTTGGCTAGAATAATTAGAAGAGAGATGCTCACTTTTCACTGGAAGAAAATGGCAGATAATCTGTAAGTTTTAAACAGGCTATTACAAATCAGAAAAATAGCAGCAATGTATGTTTAAATCATGAATTAAAAAGATTATTTAAAAAGAAATGATTACTGTGTAGTCAGATTGATTGGAACTCTATATCCTCTTAATTTGGAAAACTGATCTTGCATAATTCATTTTTACCGATGATTATATTTATTCTTCATTAGTATTCCATGACCCTCTCAGCTTAAATGTCTGTCCAGTTTCTATGAGATACCCACTTTCTCTGGGATCAGAGGGTCTGTATTCTCTGATCTTTCCCTTGCCATTTCCTCACTCTGACTCCCTCATCTCTCATAAACACGGGGGGTACTATCACAACACTGGTCTCACTAAATAACCCAAGATAGTTAGTTGTCCCCATCTGAAGGCTAACTATTTGATCACATTTGCAGAAGTTGCAATACATTCACAGTTGCAAAGTTTAGGATGTGCATCTCCTGCTGAGAGGCATTATCTGCTCTACTGTATAAGCCACCTGTTACAGAATAAATTCTGATGACTGTGAAGGCTGTGCTTCCCTTCCGGCAGAGACCGTTTCCAATGTGTACACTTATCCAACATGGTCCCCAGCAGCGGACTCTTATCTGCTGTCTGTGATATGTAGACACTGCTTCATTGCCCATTCGACAATGCCATAAAAATACAGGAAAATCTGATGTGAATATAGTCTACTGTGAGTCGTGTCTCACAAATTGTTTGTTTGGTCTTGCCTGAAGCCTTCCTCTCAGCTGTGAGCTGTGGAGGAGTGAATGGTTTCCTGGAAAAGTGCATCTGTGTGCTTACTTCAGGCATTCCGGGGAGAGTCCTGTCCATATGATTTACACTGTATACTAATCTTGGCACACAGTTTCCTGTTGGCAAAATGATAGTATAATATACATCATTCTTATCTTAAATGTTTGCGAAAGTCAGTCAGTCAGTCAACCAGCTTTATCGAGAGCCTAAAAACGTGGTTCTCATAAGTCAATGTACTGTAAGTGAAGGAGATAATCGCTCAAAGGCCACTAATAATAAGAAAACCACTATGCTTCTTTAGGGGACATTTTCAAAAATACACAGATTTTGAAAGTATATACTCACACATGCACACACACACACACAGGGACCCATGTAACTGCTTGTGCAAATTAACACAAGTGACCCAGAACCTTAGAAATGACCTTGGCTTGGTGACTCTGTATCTTCTTCCCTGTCTGTATGTGAGTGCTTGTATCTACTCTATCCGTCTTTCACAATAAGACACATTAAAAAAAAACAGATGCATAGATTATGTCCAGTGAACCAAAATTTTTGGTTTTTATAACACACACAGCAAAGTAGTACGAACACAGTGTAACTAGCTGATACCTATAAAAGACCTGGAGTTCAAAGTAAGATGCCTCAGTGTCTCATAACAGATGTCGAAATATCCAAGTGTATTTTTGAGTGTTTTTCTTTTACTTAATGGCCCCTTTGCACAGCATGCCACCTAGCTAGCATGTGTCCACACTTCTTTACTCAATTAAGTAATCACAGTACATCAGATATAGCCTTCTCTAGAATAGGTCTCATTCTCATACAGTGTTTAGAGCCCGTATTTGCACAATTTCCGACCATGCAGAAGTTATCACTTCAGCAATAGACTGCCATTCAAACGACGCAGTGATTTGATCTGTGTTGTCTACTCTATCTTGATGTCTACGCACACAAGGTTGTAACCCATGTGCTGCTCTCTGGCTCCCAGCAGATGAGAAAGCTGCCTGTTCTAAGATTAGCACAGAATGAAAGAAGCAATATTTCCATTAAGTTGATACATAGAGACTTCATAACATAATTCTCTATAGATAGTAATGAAAATATCAATTACATAAGAATGAGGGTGAGTAAGAAATTGAGTATCTAAACTCATCAGCAGTAGGTATACTCCAGCCTCCCTCCCCCCTTTCAGGATTTGTGACTCTAAAAGTTTAATGCAGTGGTTCTCAACTTTCCTGTTGATGCGTCCCTTTAATACAGTTCCTCATGTCGTGATGTCCCCCAACTGTAAGATTATTTTGATGCTAATTCCTAACTATAATTTTGCTACTGTTACAAATTGCAATGTAAATATCTAATATGCAGGATATCTGATATGTGGCTGCCAAAGGGGTTGTGACTCACATGCTGAGAACCATTAATTTAAATGGAAGATAGTTTCCTAAATAACCATGTGAACTAGAATTAACATGGGCACATTATTGTATAATGCATATTTTATTTAACTCTTGCCAATTCCCCCACTAATGTTCTACCCAGGATTATGTGTCACAGTTATCGTCATATCAACTATGCTGTTCCTTTATCAGAAACTGCTCTGGAGTCCTCATTAATGACTGTTCTGTCCTTGAATAGCATGCGGCACTTTTATGGAGCCTTCAGCGTGTAGTTGTCTGACATGTCTCAATGATTAGATTCAGGTTATTTATTTCTTGCAGACATACCACAGAAACAGCATTATATACATCATGCTCCATGTCAGAAAGCACGCGATGCCTGGCACTATCCCTATGATGTTGACTACAATGTTTTCATGAGGAAGGAGTCTGGATCCTGACAAAGTTTTCTGATCTAAAGCTATTATTGTTTCCTTTAAAATGATCTGAATCTTTTGAGGAGATAGTTTGAAACTATGGAAATATCTTGTTCCTCGGACTCTAAGGGAAAACACATTGAAGGAAGTTGCATATGTTACATTTTCTGAGTGGATGGACTCACTTTTAACAGGACTGCATATCACTGATTAAATAAATTCGGAGTTTAACCAACTACTTTGGGTTGCGTTTTGTGGGGTGTTTGTGCAGTTGGAGGGTGCACAATTGTGGAAAGGTAGAAACATGGGAAGTTTCAAAAAGATAATATCACTATAACAGAAGACTATAAAAGATGGAATTGTTCCCACTGTAGGATTAGGTGGAAAACCTTAGAAGAAGAAAATGTATTGAATGCTACCAATATTAGGGAAAACAGAGAGAACAAATGTTGGAGCATAAAATGCAAGTGAAACTCTTAGGTGAAGAATACTGAAAGACAGCTGAAGCGGGCGGCTGCGCACTGGCAGTGAGCTAGCTGCCTTTGAGGACTGGTAAGAGCAAGTTTTCACAGGAAATCATAGAGGATATACTTTTTAGCAAAATGCTTCCATGACGTTGTTTATTAGTGGGACTCAATGCTGTTGGTTGACTCTTCATGCTTCTGAAGTCTAGCTACCTGATCTTCCTTGTCATGGCCATTGCTATTTCTCATTGTAATGCGAAGGGAAACTCGTCTAACTATGTGAAAATACTTTTAAGGAAGATTAAGAATAAGTTCTTCAAAAAATCCTGAATTCTCACTCTGTGAAACTCATTTTGAAATCTTTCCATTTCCACATTTACTTCACATTACTTCATATTGTAATATAATTTGTGAACATGTCACAGGGGCCATAGAAACCTTGGTGGACCATACCACTAACCAGGGCCAAAGCATTGTCCAGTCACTAACTGTGCTTGTTGGCCATGTCTGGGTCAATGGCCCTACTACAACCAGTGTCTGTGACAATGTCATAACCTGAGACTGTGGCCTGTGTTGGCACTAAAGGTCACACTGATGAACTTGAGTGCCATGTGCTTCCACCCCAGACCAGGGAACTATATGGGTCTGAACTGTGACCCTGCCACAAGCATTGTCTGTGCTGATGTCTCAACCTCCTCTTGCCTTCAAAGGCTGTGTGGATGTTCAGGATCTAGGCCCACACCTAGAGCCATTTGGGGATTCTAGGGCCATGCTCCCACTGGGTCTATGCTGATCTAAGTGACCTACACTTATCAACCAAGATCATGATGACATCTGGGCCCAGGCTACTTCCAAGGACCATGTCTAAGATCTTGCTCCAACCACAGCTGGTGTCTGTTTTGATATCTATCACCAATAGCGCCACAAAGGGCTACACAGACATCAGGCACCTGGGCCATTACCCCACGGCCAGGTCAGTATCCAAGGGGTTGGTGCCTCACCTGGGCAGCACAGAGGAGCTGAATGAGGTGCAGGTGAGCCAGGCCTGTGGGCATGAGAGCAGGAGATCTGCGCTTGCCCCATCCCTAGCATGCCATGGGTGGCAATAGTAAGGAAAGTATGAGTTCCCCCGCTTCTTCTTGTCACCTATGACAAACGGGAGAGTCAGGCTCAGAGACATGAGAATGGAGGAGCTGGTCCTGCCCTCCTTACCAAGTGCAGAAATCCAGAGAGCCGGCTCTGTACCTAGACTTGGACCAACAGTAGAGCTGGCCCTGTTGATCTGACTGCTGGTGTGTCAGAATAAAGGGAGGGGGGTGGGAGGAGAGGAGGGAGGGGAAACGGGTTGCCATGTAAAATAAATAAAAAGGAATGCTATTCAAATTAAAAAGGAAAAGAAGTAAAGATGTATGGACTAAGGTTAAACTGTGTGACTCACTGGGTCACAATAGAGCTTCTACTCTGAGAACTTTTGAATTGTTTTTCCTTGTTGTTTTGTTTCATTTTGTTGTTTTTTTTCTGTTTTTTTTTTCCTTTTAAATTTTGTTTTACAGAGAGGCTAAAGGGCTGAGAGAAGAAGTGCGAGGGTGGGAAGAGGAGTGGAGCCAGGATGTGAAATACATAGAGTCAATAAAAGGATTTTAAAAATTGTTCGTATATGCTACTCTTTGTACACAGACAGCATTTCAAATGTCACACAACAAGGGTTCTTAATGACACCACGATGCTCATAGACATCTGGGAACAGACCTTCTTTAAGCACAAAGCAAGAATTCACTTATTTGGTACTTTGAAAAGACGTAAATGTGACAGAGTTTCAAGGTCATATGTCTATTGGAACTAGAAGTTTCAATTTGAAATTATGGACTCACGGGCTTTGTTCCTTGAAACAAAGAAGGCCCCTGTATATGCGATGAGCTCATAGGAATAAGATCATGACCTTGGTGATCACGTTTTAAATGTCTGGCAAATAATTGCATACACAAAGAAGGAAATATGTTCTGCCATCCATTGACATGGGGCACTGGAGCAAAGCATGTCAACTTTTTTTCTCATGTCCCTACATTAATACCATATAGATTCCCTTGTATTATCTTAAATTAAATATAGAAATAATCATACCAAAAGCTGTTGTGAGTAGAGGAATAAGAATTCAGTTCCAAAGCTGTTTTTCAGAAACCGCCAAACATTAAATACCATTGTTTCTTCCTCCTTTCTAGTATAGCTAGTACGATTGGCTCATACAAGATTACTGGGGCCTATTTTGTGTCTACTTTGGGAAGTCCATTAGTGTTGTCCTTGTTAGCTCTTGTTTGGGCAGTAATATGGGCGAGATCTTAGATTTAGCTTCAGACATTACTGGAGATACAGTCTTAAAGAAAACTTCCTGGTTCTTTGACTCTTAACTTTCCTTACCCTCTTCTGGAACACTCCCAGATACTTTGTTTTGCAGTGTTTCGTAGATGTATTCATTGGTCCTGACCTTTAGACTAATTTTAAGGAGTCCTTTCTGTCCTTCTGCAATATCCTTCACAGTGGCTCTCTATAATATGACTGCTCATTGGAGGTGTTCAATTAAGGAAAAGAGCAGATATATCATACCAAGTATATTTAGTAAAGACCCTGGAACATGTCTTGCAGATTTGTAAAGAAAACCATCATAAAATAGATGAATGCACGGTGAATTGCTACTCCTATATTTTAATAATTATTAGTTTCAGTCTATCATATCCACTTTCCTTAATTCCAATCTTTCAAGGTTTACACAGACTATTTACACAACTCACAAACCATTTCTTTCAGCCTGTTCTCAACTGAAGTTTATACTCTTCAGTTTGGAACAGCTCAGCATCATATGTATCTGGGGTGCTATCAAATGGTCTTCTCTCACACGAGGAGTAATATGGAAAAAAAGAACTAACACCATAGAATGGTAACAATTGGAGAAAGTGCAATGCAACCAGCTCTCCTGAGTTAACCCTCTACTATTTCTAAGTAGTTCTCTATCACTACATGAAATATCCTTAAATACATATTTTAAGTTGTTTTTATGAAGAAAACAAATGGAGGTATTCATATCCATAACTTTTTCTGAATACCTATTTTTTAAAAAATACCTAATCACCCTTTCAATGACACTTTACCTACAGCATGCTGAAGCTATGCATTTATGAAACACTTCACTACACAAAGCAGAGGCACCAACACTAAAAATTCCTCTCAAACAAACTATCCCGTGCAATTTACTAAGTGAAGAGTGAGATCTTTGTGTTTCCCTGGTTTGTAAGCTGTTATACAGGTCCACAAGACCTCCCATGCAAGATACAAAATATTCTTTAGGAAATAAACTAGATTCCTCTTAAATTTTGATGAAAAATATGGCTTTGTAATACTAGTTATTTCAGCTTTTATGACTCACGCATAACAAATAATATATGCTTCCCTTCCTTAGCTTATGACACGAAATTCACCAAATCCTGTATGTAGTTCAAATTAACTGTTAGACAAAATGACCAAAGTGTGGCAAAGATTTTGTTACCATTTTCTAGAGAGGAAGGTTTAATTTTTGAAAATATTCTTTAGAAAATCCATAGTTGTGGAAAACAGCAAAATATTTCTTAGGTACTTCATTTGACAAGCATGCTAGCATGACTGTAGAATATAGACTCAAAAAAATGAGCCAAATGGAGAAATGTAGTCACTTACCCATCAGTGTTTCTCTTAGCATTCCTTTTCAAACAAAATTGACCTTAAAAGGATAAAAAGAAATAATTAATATTTAAAAATAAAAACAATATATGCATCTCATATTAGAGCTCTCTTTATTCATTTAACTCATAGATATCTATCCTATTCCCCTTTAATTCTCGCCGCAGAATGGCAGCAGCTGAATTCTGGCCCATGATAGCCTGCTGAGTGTTAATTTAGCTCCGTATCTCCGGGAACATTGATGGCTGGATGTTAGCAAGAACACATGCCTTGTGTGAGGAGGGAGTAAATGACTGAGGCGGAGGGCGGAATGAGAAGGTTTATTTCAGAAAACGGTTCTCTATTTTAAGATAAACTATACATGGTGTCTGGAAAACAAAATTGAAATCTATGTGGTCAGAAGTGATACATCAACCTTCTGGCACATTCTAGCTCTTGGCTCAATTCCAGGAGCCAGATGTTGGAACTCCCATTAGCCATGAAACTGTCAGAGGTGAAGGCAGCTTCAGGAGATCTTGACAGTTCATCATTTAGAGAAAAAAATGTGTCTCCCCAACATTAATATGCTCCAAGAGTCAGAGAAAGTGATTTACAGAGACTGAACTCATCACAAACTCACGAGTGATATGGCTGGACTCACACTTTGCCATCATTGAGATGATGGGGAGGTAGAAAACTCTTTGTTTTGCACAACAGATGTTGAGTGGTTGTGTTTCAAGTACACCTTTTTTATTATTTTGTGTAATTATGATGGTCATAAACTAAGTCTCTTGATTGAGATTAAATTTTATAAATGGGTAAAGAATAATAGAAATTACTATTATAGATAATTATATTCCCTATCTTGTAAGGCCCAGGTTTTAGGCATATTTTTTCACTGTTTTCTTCGTTCATAATTTATTTTATCTTTAGAGATTATCATATAATTAAATAATCTCCATATTCCCTTTTCTTTCTCCAGACTCTCATTCTCACATATAACACTCTATGCTCTCTTTCAAATTCATGACCTCTGTTTCATTCATTTTTGTTACCTATATTTATGTATACGTATATTCATCCATCGCTAAATATAAAAATCCTGTGCAATCTGAATAATGTTAGTTATATGTTCATTTATAGAGTTAACCATTTTGTATCAGTAACCACTTGGATATTCCTGGAAGGAGACTATTCCTCTTTCAGCACTCCTCAGTTGCCTACAAATCTTTAGTAGGCTTGAGCCCTACTGGACTTTCATTCCTACACTACTCTATTCACTTAGCATGTCTATTGCTATTTTTCTTGTTCAGCTCAAGCTTACACAGCCATATTGTGGAGATGTTATTGGTACAGCTTCTTCTAGCCATAGGCCATGCAATCTTATAGCAAACTCTCTGTTCTTCTGGCTTTCACAATTCCCATCACTACCCCTACCCCAGTTATCCCTGACTCTAGGGCATGGGAACTGTATTGTAGATGGATCTTTTTGGACTAGGCTCAACAACTTGGATTTTCTGTAATGGTCTCTTTACCAACACCACTTAACTAAACCAGCATAATTCATAACTGCAGTCTAACATATTTGTCTTTAGGCCCATAGGTAATTGCAGTCCTCACCTTTCATCAAAGAAACGTCTCTTTGCAACAGATGGAAATGATTTTTAAAAGGAGGAATGAAGATATTGAAAGATGAGGGCAGAAACTAAAAATGAGTGAATTCAATTTAGTTGAGTGTTTAAGGTAGAGCAATTAATATGCAATAATTTAAATAATACTAACAGATTATTAGAAGAGATAAGGAAGGTGATTTTCATTGACTATAATGAAGTGTATCAAGAGAGATTTATAGATCAATGACAATGCCATTACTTTAGAAGTAAAACTGTGACTGAAAAAGCATGGGATAAAACCGGACTCTCTGAATTTGGCGGACAATGAGGGCTGCTGAGAAGCCAAGGACCATGGCACCGGGTTTTGATCCTACTTCATGTTCTGGCTTTGTGGGAGCCTACCCAGTTTGGATGTTCACCTTCCTAGACCAGGATTGAGGGGGGAGGACTTTGGACTTTCCACAGGGCAGGGAACCCTGACTGCTCTTCAGGCTGGAGAGGGAGGGGGAGGAGAGGGGGAGGGGAGGAGGAGAGGGAGGAGTGGGAGGGAAATGGGAGGCGGGGAGGAGGCAGAAATTTCTTTTTTTTCCAATAAAAAAAATAACACAGGAAAAGTTGAATTGCCTATACTTGAATTATAACTCTTCAATACCCATTGAATTGCCTATACTTGAATTATAACTCTTCAGTGCTAAGAAGATATTCAGGACTAAAGCACACACCAAATTACTTATAAATCACATTTTACTATAAAATAATCCATGAGACTACAAATAAATCCATGAGATTATAAAATAATCCATAGCACCCCTTTTTTCAGTTACGGAATGTCCTTAAAGTTAAGAGTGAAATGATGGAAGGCTTCATATTGGGTTACAATCTTATGTTAATAATTGAGAATAATTTGTAGAGCTTGCTTTCTTTTGTTGTGATTAATACCATGCGATAAACTTTACTCGGGAGAAATGGGTTGAATTTCCTCCTCCAGGCCATCATGAAGGGGAATCATGGAAGGAGCTTGAGTAGGAACATGGAGGTGGTAACTGAAACAGAGGTAGTGGAAGCATACTGCTTCAGGAAGGCTGCTTACTGGCTTGCTCACCACGAGTTGCTTAGTCTGTCATCTTTTACTTTTTCATTTTTTACCTTTCTTACTTAATCCAGGACCATCTGCTTAGGGGTGCTACCATTCACAGGGGTTGGCCCTTGCACATCACTCATTAACCAAGAAAATGCCCACATGTTTGACTACAGGCTGTCCTGAGGGAGGCACTTGCTCAATTAAGGTTTACTCTTCCCAGATGGCAATAGCTTGTTTTGAGAAGAAGAAGAAGAAGAAGAAGAAGAAGAAGAAGAAGAAGAAGAAGAAGAAGAAGAAGAAGAAGAAGAAGAAGAAGAAGAAGAGGGGGAGGGGGACGGGGAGGGGAGAAGGGAAGAAGAAGAGGAAGAGGAAGAGGAAGAGGAAGAAGAAGAAGAAGAAGAAGAAGAAGAAGAAGAAGAAGAAGAAGAAGAAGAAGAGAAGAAGAGGAAGAGGAAGAAGAAGAAGAAGAGGAGGAGGAGGAGGAGGAGGAGGAGGAGGAGGAGGAGGAGGAGGAGGAGGAGGAGGAGGAAAAGAAGTAACCACAGTGATAATTTGACTATATATGTGAAGTTTGATTATTAATAAAATGAGGAATTAAACTCATTTTAGTCATTTTTTCAAATAAAATACACAAAACTAGAGACAAAATATTTAATAGTTGAAAAACTGACTTGCTGTCAGCTAGTTCTGCTTTGGACTTAGAGATACACACATGCGCACATGCACACATGTGCATGTGTGTGAGTGATCGCAAGCCCACCTATGTAAATATATTATCTTTGTTCTTTAATGGCACCATTTGTTTAAATTTGCTAAGATTTAGCTGTAATCTTTAAGATTTCAATGCCTCTGGGTAACATTTATTATCACTTGCCATGTCTTTAGAATGTTGTGTGTGTGTGTGTGTGTGTGTGTGTGTGTGTGTGTTACCAAGTAGTGATGCTCAGGGTACTTGGTGTTGGTCCCACATGGTGATTCTCAAAATGTCTAGTGTCTGTGTCCTCACTATAGTGATGCTCAAAGTGCCAGGTAGGTATGTCTCCATATAGTGATGCTCATAGCACCTGCTGTGTGTCCTTATTCTAGAGATGCTGAGTGCCTAGGGTGTGTCCTCTCTACTGTGATGTTCTATTGCAAGTTTTGACTCTCATTCAAGTATCATTTCACTAATTATATAAAATAACTTTATTTTTCATTTTTTGCTTCTTATGATTTTATCTTTAAAAATTCCTGGAGGAGTTTTGGCTCTGTAGTTTAGGCTAGTATTCTTGAATCCACAAAATGTCTATGATATGCTTTATGGAAAAAGCCACATTCATAAAAAGTTTATATAAGGATCAAGTATAGTGCTTCTTACTCTGAGTCAGATTAAATAAAGCTATAATACATATTAAATATGATTTCCTCATACATTAAACAGAACTTGTCAGATCCTTGACCCTTGACTGGCAAGAAAATAATCCAATATTTCCTATCAAAATAAAAGCAATGGTCTTGATATTTGTTAATTCACTGTTTGCAATATATTTAAGGAATGTTAACACTGTTCTTTGTCAGTGGTTACAGTTTTGCCTCTGGGCTTTCTTGGGTATACGTATGTGTCCGTGTGTGTGTGTGTGTGTGTGTGTGTGTGTGTGTGTGTGTGTGTGTGTGCATCTGTGTGAGTGTGTCTGTGTGTGTGTGTGTGTGTATGCAAGCATCATGTACATTCTAAATCTCCACTAGCTCCATTAGGAATCCTAAAAGTTCCAATTGACATTCAGTTCTTTGCTAAAAGAAGTCATAATTTTTTCAGAAAAGCCTAGTTTCTTACACGAAAAGATGAAGATGGACAATATATTAAATATTGTGTTATTTACAAATGCTGAATATCACTTGCCACTATGTCTGTTCAATTTTATGATTTTTGCTTTACATTTAAATAATTGTATCGTTGCATTGAGATTCAGTACAAGACAAAATATGAAGGAGCGACTCCTCTAGATTTCCCACAGAATAGCTTCATCATAAAAAGCAATTCTATCCCAGTAAGATATCCAATTAAAATGAAGGGTATGCGAGGATTTAAAATGAAGTATAAGGGGTTTGCACCAAAATACTTTTTATTCTCTGACGCTGTCTTTTTAGTTTGAGCTCACATCTTCTTGACATACCTAGTTATTATGATTAAGGTCCAGTGTGATGATACTTGTGTGTCTCTTAGCTTTCAATTCTTCCTAGCTTCAGTATCTGACAAGCATATCGCTACACTTACCAAATACTACTTAGGGAATTAAGGAGAGATACAATGGTACACTGGGGTGTCATGTGACTTTGGGATAGGGGTATATATATTTCTTAAGTTGTAATATATGAAGCATAACACTTATCAATAAAATCTACCAAAAAGCTTCTTCAGACATGCTTTACTAAATTTCCAAATTTTACCTCACTCTGACCTGTGTTCAGTTTAGTAGAACAATGTGTGAGCTTGGGGAAAAAGGGTTTTTACATGCTGACTCTTCCACCTATTAATTACAAAGCATGCCAAAAATACAAAAATATCCTTTTAGCTTTCTTGAATGTGAAGTGTTAACTAGAATAGCATCCATGTAAAAGTTAATCCCACAGAGCATGCATTTATATATGCCAATTTTCATTCTTTGGAGATAATATCTATGCACATGTCTTGAAATAGTTCCAATGATAACTTCGTAGATAAGTTATCATTGTCTTAATTTAATAGTGTAGGAATCGATGCAGCTGGAGGACTGTGAGTTATCAAAACTGTCTCTGCTATAGGCAATAATTTTAATGTTAATTAACTCCATCTGGAAGGAAAAGCAGGTGTTGAAATTGATCACTTAAGTACAGAAAGCAAAAGCTGTTTACTAAACTCTCCCTAAATTAATTTGAGCTGGTGGTTAAATTGCTTTCAAGTCGCTTTTCTATGAATGGCATATACCAAATGCTGAAACTGGAAAACGAAGCAGACCACTCAGATTCTAATGAAATGTAACAAATTGTTCAAAAAGGTCACCTAAAAATAAAATTACATTTTAAAAATGAAAGAATATTGTAATATTCATTTTTTGCTTTAATAGAAGGTAGATTTTGGGCAAAAATTGTCTCCCCTATGTGGTGCACAAACCATTCACCTGCATCAAATTAATGGGAGCACACTAGAAAGGGGAGAATTCTGGGATTTCTGCCAAACATGTGGAATTAGATACAGCAGCAAGGCCTAGGAATCTGTATTTTTGCAAATATTTAGGTAGCTTTTAGTCCTACTCAAATGCAACTGTTGTTCTAAGACCAGAGATGTATCCAATCTCGTGGGAAACGACTCAAGGGCCTGGAAGAGGATAAATGAAGGTAGTGATTTTCTCTGAGAGTAAAACAAAGACAATTTGGATGTATCATGGAGACTAGGAAGCCAGGATCAAAAGTTCCTATACTCTTAAAAAATGTGGTGTCACCGTGCTCGTAGAGAATTTGTCCATTTGCCTCCTGCCTGTCTCCTTCCTCCACAGAAAGCTGCTTTCTCTTCTACTCAGGTCCTTCCTTAGGGGTCTGGTTTGCATGTCCTTTGTCATCCAATGTGAGATTCAGTAGCACAGGCTTCACCAGACGTAGAGACTCAGAGGCTTATAGCATGAAGCCTAGAGAGCTGTTTCTTGGCAGTGTCTCCAGGTATAAGGTATATAGGTTTGGGGTTGATTGTGTGTTCCTTATGGGTGAATATTTTTTTTTAATTAGACAACAGCTTTGGACTCACCATGTGGGTGAGAGAGTAACATATGAAATACAATCCCATGTCTCTTGTTTCCCTGAGAGAAAATTGACTGTGTCATCACTAAGGTCTTAAACACAAAGAATCTCATTACTCTCCTGAGAGCTTTACCTATGTTACCAAACTTATCTTGACACTAAATAATGATTTGGGTTTAGGTATTATCACCATTCTTTCTAGTGAAACTCAAGACACGGAAGTCAAATGATAAGTCAATCACACACCTGCGAAAGAAACCAAGATTCAAACTGTGAGCATCTGACACAACTGTAAGCTCGGGTTACTTTGCACTCACCCCATTGTCTTCAGAACTATTTTCACCTCGCAAGCACCATCTTAGGAAGTGTTCCCCTTCAATAAGTCAGATCATGACCAGATAATGAACTTGGAGCATTAACTGCCATATTTATTTTCCAAGACCACAATAAAGACACATTGACATTTAGATAGCTGTGTTTCTACCTTTCTTGTTTGACCTGTGCAAAGCCTGTTCACGCCCATCCTTCCATGATGATATCCTTTATTACCAGAGTCTCCAGAGGAAGGAATGTGAAAGCAGTCACAAAAGGTTCTAAATTGTAGACTGAACATAACTGTATTGTTTGTAAAATGAAAGAGATATCATGAAATGAGAAAGTATCTGTGAAAGTACATTTAAGTTCAAACAATTATATGTTCATAATATGTTAAAAGTTTTTTTTTCCAGGTAGCAGTTTTTAAGCAATTATCAATGTATGAAAGTATTATATTTTATACGAGCATCAATACTCTCTTCATACACTATACATGCAAAGTGTTTTGAGGTTTTATTGTAAAGATTTATTTTGTTTTGAATCATGAGTGTCTGTGTACATGCATAGGAATGTTGGATCTACAGGATCTGGAGTGACAGACATCTGTGAGCTGCCTTGTGTGGGTTGCCCATTTATAGTGAAGGTCCTGGGAGGATTATCTGCCCCTGGGAGAATGAAACTGAAAAGCCAACTCCATGTTATTAGTGGTGAACCAGCTATCGTCTTGGGGCTCCTCCTTCAGGGCTTGAAACTTTTTCTGTGATGAAATAAATACAAGGGACGTCCTGAGGCTATAGTTTGAATGCCTCTCCATCTCAAGGAGGAAGTGACACTTAGCACTCCCTGCATTTCATAGTTTATCACCTAAGGTACACAACCAGTTCCGTCTAAATTAAAGTGAACTTGAAAGTGTAGAGTCACATATATGGACTATTAAAATCCTACCATCATGGCCTAGATCTCCTTTAGATCGAATGAGTGTCCTATAGAGTCATCTATCTGTAAATAATATCAAATCACAGGAGAATCTCAGGGAAAAGAAAGAGAGACCCTATCATAGAATAGTACTCTGCCTCAAGTATCTTCTATTCACTGAAGATGGCAATGGAAGCCTCACTAAGTTATTGGGACCACTCATTAAAGAAACACAATGTATAGTGCATGGTTAATTGCATAAAGTGAGTGTATTTGGTAAACCAGGCATGTACAAGATAAATTAGATAAATTAGGATTATGAATTCTATAAAAATCTAGAAATATTAAGGCAGGGTAACATTATTTAAAGACATAACTGCAAAAAAGACATGACACATTTGTCTTATTGAAAAAAATCATGGAATTTAGTACACAGTTCAAGGAATACAAAATTAAATTTAAAAACTGTTGTTTAAGATCCTTCCATAGCAAAACAGCCTGCCAATGATTTATGTATATCGTTTTTATTGGAAAAAATCTTTTGCATACAAACATTATTCTCCATTTACAAATAAGATCAGAAACATGAAACAAATAGATTTATATCACTTAATTACTATATGTCAAAATAGAAGAACAGCAACCATACTTTTCAAGCCCTGACAGAGTCTTGCAGTATTGACGAATCATATGTGTTTTCTGATATGGAGAAGGGCTGCTTTTCCAATCTAGTCTCCTTCCTAGAATTCCTACCTTTATAGAAGAGGGAGAATAAATTTACTGAGGAACTACATGGAAATCTTTTAATGAAGTCATAATCTGACTTCAGACTCAGTAAACCTGTGGTGTGACAAGTTCTTCTGTTGTGTTGCTTTTGCTGGTTAATGAATAAAGAAACAGCTTTGGCCTGTGATATGACAGAATAGAGCTGGGTGGGAAAACTAAACTGAATGCTGGGAGAAAGAAGGCAGAGTCAGTGAGATGCCATGGAGCCGCCAGAGGGGAAAGATGTGAGCTGCCAGCTGGAACCTTATAGGTAGGCCATGAGCCTCGTGGTAAAACAAGAAATAATAGAAATGGGTTAACCAAAGATATAAGAGCTAGCCAATAAGAAGCTAGAGCTAGTACGTCAATAAGTGACTTAAATAATATCGTTTCTGTGTGATTATTTTGGGGAGTCTGTGTGGCTGGGAAACGGACAAGCAGCTTCCCCCAACAAACCTGCTTCACTTAGGTCTAACATTTCTGTACTACAAGACCAAGGACACATAAAATAAATAGGCAAGATCACTGATGCTATAGACAGCCCTTCTCTGCCTTTTCCTTCCGGTTTCACACAGATCAGCAGCTCATTAGCAGCACTGATAAACCATGGGACAAAAACAAGTGCTGTGGGAACAGAAGGGGCAGAGCTTTGGATGAATGTGAAATTGAGTGTGCGGCTAAGATCAAGTCACTGACCCAGCTTCCCAGGATTCTGCTTGGATCTGATGTGCTCTTCGTCTTTGAGTCACCCAGATATTTATTAGTCACCTTGCTCAAGGCCGGGTAGTATTTTCAGGATAAAAAAAAAACAAAAACAGTAAAACCAAATACTTCCCTCTAAAGAACTCATGAGACAGAAAGTGGTTACGATGGTTACGAAGTCCACATTCCATTTGTAAAGAATCTTCATGGAGCAGCAATATGACATTTCACAGGGAAGTACTATGTTTCAGACACACACACACATACAAACACACCATCACATATTTGCTAAATTACTACTATAGTAGGTGTAATATAGTATAGCTATCTTGGTGTGCACAGAACGTTGGCATGTATAAGAAAATGAAGTGAAATATATTAGTCTTATTTCAGATGACTATACTTGTAATAGAATTTTTAACTTATTTTCCAATTAAAAGCATCCAGTTTTTCCCTTTTCAAAAGCATTCTGATTCTTTATAATACACAAGTTTAATACATGTATTTTGTTTTCTTGGTGCGTATGTGATTTAAACATTACATACCTTCTTGAGAACAGATTAAAGTAGTTAAAGCAAACACCTGCTACATCTTGACCAGTAGAACAAGATATAACTTACAAATGGAGCCTAATCCATTGGTAGCAAGTAGGAAAATTGAGCCATGAAAAGGAGACATCCATATACTCAACCTATGAGTAAAGAACATAAGAATATAGGTCTCTTACCATCTGTTTAAGTGTTCTGCTACCTATGTCTCCACTACAGTTGACCTGGTGCAAAGTTATTTTCTTCCCATAACTGGGATATGTCCCGAGCTATAGAATCTAGACAAAATGATATGGATTGATTTTGTCAGATTAAAAACATGTAACTAGTAAAGTGTGACACATACTTCAACTCTCTACCAATTTTATGATGGCATATTAAAGGAGGAATGTAGGAAAGACTGATAATTTCCAAAATGAAGTATCAAGTGGCATTACTGTGGTTGAATGTGGTTATCATTGGTTCTTACCCTACAGCAAAAAAGGAAGAGATTTTAAATTAATATTTCATTAACTCTGAGACTCAGAAATGATGAAAATAGTAAATCTTAGTGGTAGTATTACTAATACCATTTGACAGGTTCATACATATATGTAATGAGTATTAGTCATTTTCATTCCCATGCCTTTTCTCATGCCCCCTTGTTCCCATGCTGAAATACTTTTGCCCAAGTCCCCTCCTGCTTTCATGACTTCTTTGTGTGTGACCCACTGAGTTTAATTAGCATAGATGGGAGAGATGTTTTTCAGGTCTTCCACCTTACTGAGAAGCCATTAGAAGTTGGTACATTTGGGAAAGAGAGAATCATTCTTTCATTTTTTGTGAGGAGGATCCACTGGTCTGCTTTCCAATCTCTAGTGGACGGTACCAGTCTCATGCACATATGGACAATAGTGACTGAAACTAGTGAGTCATCAAAAAAAATCGTGGACTTGCATGTGTGTGGGGGAGTATTTTTTTGAGAAGTGAGATGGGGGAAAAAGGGGGTAAGTATAATATTTTTCATTGTATATACTTATAAAATTGTGAAAATAAAAAATAAGTTTCATTAAACATATAAAACAAAAATCTTATATTATTTTAAGTGCATTTATTTATGATTTTGTGTTGGGCACATCTATACCTATCCCCACTTCCATTTTAGATATCATCGTATGTCAATTTGTTTTTTAAAAGATGCTAAATATATTCAGAAAGCATGCTTTTTAAAAAGGCTGACATGGGAAAGGAGTGAAATCAAGTCCTGAAATCTATGAGGGTGACCCTAGTGAAGACTCCTTGTCGTGGGGGAATATGGAGCCTGACCTGGCCATTATCTGTAACCAGGCAAGGCTTCCAATGGTGGAACTGGGGCACCAACTCAACCACAACATCATTAACCCACAACTTGTCCTTCGCAGAAGATATGCTGAGTAACTGTGGTGGATGACTGGTGTCAGTAGCCAAGCATGGAATGCTCCAACTTGAGACCCATACCTGGAGAGGGAGTTCATAGCTGGCACTGCCAGGAGGACCAGGAGCCAGAGACTGGATAGCTCAGAGTCCTAAGATAAAGTCAATGAAATGATTCCTAATCATACTCTACTAGTCTCACAGATTGACTGTTCCCATTGTCATCAGAGAGGCTTCATCTAGCAATTAATGGTAGCAGATGCAGAGAAACAATAGGTGAAGGTCAGGGAACTCCACAGAAGGGGGGACTGTGTTTCTTTTCATTTCCTTTTTATAGTTTTTAATGTGCAATACACTTTTCTCCACTTCCCTCCCTTCCTCCCTTCTACCCTTTCCCATGACCACTACACTTTTAATTTACTCAGGGGATCTTGTCTTTTTCTTCTTCCTATGAGTTGAATGAGATGCCTGAGGCATTTTGAATATTTGGTCCCAAGTTGCTACCTCTGTCTGAGTAGATAAAAGAGTTGTGGCCTTCAAGGAGGAAATAAGCCACTTGAGTAGGCTTTGAGACCTTAAGACCCATGCTATTTGGAGCTTGATGTCTTTGTTTCCTGCTTGTGGGCTAATGTGCAAATCCTCTGCTTCTATTTCACACATCCTCTCTGTTGTGATATGATATGCATGTGTGTGTATATAGGAAGGTCCAGTTAGAAAACTTTCTAGGTATAGATTCTCAATCCCAGTTTTTAAAACAACTATGTACATGAAACTTGATGGTAAAACCTAAGCCTTTTCAATGCCCACATGAACAAAACTGCAGCGTTTTCTGAATCTGTTTTAGTATGTGCTTTAATCGCCAGTTTAGACTTACAGGTATTCATGTATACATAAGTAGAAAGTGAAGCCTAAGAGGGGTGAACAACTGGCTCAGAGCAGGGGGTTTTGAACCACTAAAGTTAACTTCAAAGTCTTAATTATCTGACCCTTTTTACAACATGACTGCTTAAGAATCCAATTCAGAGAGTACTTTACTTTCAAAGAGAGAGAACCTAATTATCTGCTGTTTCTGAAGAATGAAAATCTACCTCCCATGTAGTGAGCAAGCTTTGCATCCAAGGCTTAGGTCTTGCAAGAGCCCAGAGATGTGAATCCATTCCACCTCGACTAAAGGTCAGAGAGTTTGAGTTTATCTTGGTCTTTCAACGCTGTTGACAACAGGTGTAGCTACAAACAAGAGGCCCTGACCTAAGGTGTGGTTAATTAGTATTTTGAGTACAGAGGCGGATCCATTCCACATTGACCATAGGTCAGGTAGAATTCAAGTCTATTCCTATTTCTTCAAGGAAATCGAGAGTCTGCCTTCAGGATACTTGGTCCATTCCTTATAGTATATTAATGATATCTGTTGCCTCCCCTTTTGATGTGGGATATATAAGCAGATGGAAAATAAACAGAGGCGATTTCAGTATCCACTGAATTTCTCTCCTGGTTCTATTCTGTGCTTCTGTCTTTTATTTGTCTCATGTCTTTGTTTCTTTTGCTTAATAGTTATAATTCTCACACTTCTACCCTGGAACATAATAACCCTCTCAAGGCTGGACCTTGACATAGTCTAAATTTGGACTTTGTATAAATATACTTGGTTACTGGCCTAGTTATATAACATATCTAAGTTTCTGGAAATCTAGAATTATGTAATCTTCAAAAGGTTTTGTGAGGCAAGAAAGGTTAAACTTTTGCCTCACAATCAGGCAGAAGATAAGCATTCAATTCTATTTCTTCCTCTCTCTTCTTCTGAAAAATTAAAATATTAAATATGACAAAATTATATAATTCTCTGTTCTCTTTGTGGCAATGGGATATCAATAATCTCAATGACGTAGTAGTTGTTCCAAGGTCAAACATTTAACAATAAGTCATTAACTACATTTTTCTTTTAGTAAATCATTATCAGAACAAATCATTATGTGACCTTTTTTTGGCTACATTGATCCAATAAAACTTACATTAGCCAGAGTTTCAGGAACATTAGTCTAATGTGCTTTTGGAGAGCACCTTATCTGAGTGGTGTAATAAGTTTGTGTGAAAAGCATAAAGCATGTAATATATAATAAAATTTGGACTTTAATGAGCCATCTTGGCATACTGACTAGTACTATAATTCAATGTTGAGCATCCCTTAATTAATGAATTATAAAAGCTTAGCATACTCTCTAAATGCTACATGTGACTGCAGTAGCTTTTATTTTCTATTTTCCTCTGCTGACCAATTTGAAATGAATCTTAAGTGACCTCTATTATGAAAGTAATGGAAAAATTAAGTACAACATAAAAAGGAGTTTGCCTGGTTTCTATTAGTAATTTTTCCTGTTTTATTATACATAGATACAGCCATTTTTAAAAGTCACTCATAAAATATGTACTATAATAAGAATAAGAATGAGCCACTGACCATCTATATTGACAGATTTCATGAATGTTAGACCACTGAACCATTCCAATGAGTGGTCTCTTCTTATTTTTAACTATAGCTTTCAAGCCTGCATTATCCTACCCATCTCACACCAATAGCAATTTGAGTCTTTCATCTATATTTTATGCCTGTCATGGCATTGAGTCACCAGAAGGGGAAACTTCTCAGACATGTTTGCATTTTCCTGCTGTTCTACTGAAGATACTGAAGAGATACTGAAGGATAAGTAGGGAGAATAAAAGTCCTTAATCTGTGCTAAAATATTTCCCTAAAATATGATATAATTTTCTGGAGTTTTGCCAGAAGTAACAGAGTGTGCTGACTTTTATGTTATATTAAAGATAAACAAAATCCTCTTTATCTAATTTGTCAAGTCTTCATTTCTAAGAAACATGCTTTGTTGAAATGCTTCTTAAAGTCAATACTGTTGTTCTCGTTGTTAAACAATAAAGTTTTAAGAATCAACCTCTGCCTAGAACAAGTACTGATTACTAGTCCTTAACAAGGAGACTTGACTTAGAAGGAGGCCACTGACTAGATTACTAGTAAACATTTACCTTTTGAGTGTTTGGCCCGTTGAAAGTTCCAGAAAACTAAATACAAAGAATCTAGATATTTTAGAATTCTTTTACAATATATTCAACTGTCAGACTCCCAAAAATCAGACTCAATGACTATTAGACTGTTGTCTTGTACATCGGTTAGAAGGAGCTGCAATAGTAATAACACTAATAACTTTGAAGCATCTATACATGAATTGTTATAGAAAGGATTCTGCTCTTCAGGAAAAAAGACAGTTTTAGATAGATTTATTCATGTTCACTTACATCAAATGTTACTAAAAATAGTTATAACATCTGGTTATCCCTTATGAAGATGCTCTCTTTCTTCCATTGGATACTTTATGCTCCTTTGTCAAAAATCAGACGTTCATAGGTTTGTGGGTTAATATCTGTGTCTTCTATTCTATTCCATTGGTCAGCTATAGAAGTTCTTTGGTAGAGTTTTTGGGGTCGCTTATGTATACTATCCATATCATCTGCAAATAATGAAAGTTTAACTTCTTCCAATTCAAATCCCCTTGATCCTCTTATGTTGTCTTATTGCTATTGCTTGAACTTCAAGCACTATATTGAAGAGGTATGGAGAGAGTGGACAGCCTTGTCGTGTTCCTGATTTTAGTGGGATGGCTTTGAGTTTCTCTCCGTTTAATTTGATGTTAGCTGTCGGCTTGCTGTAAATAGCTTTTATTATATTTAGGTATGACCCTTGTATCCCTAATCTCTCCAAGACCTTTATCATATCAGAGCCACCTTAATATGCCCTGTTAACTATGAGAGAAGTCTCGAGTTTTTGACGCTGTTAACTTCACATAGCAGTTGACACATAGAATTTGTTCGTTTTCTCTGACCTCAAAGCTCATGATCAATCACCCCATGTTATTTTCTCGTAAATACAGGTTAAAAGAACAGACGTGACTGAAAATGCTGCCTGCATTTTAACCACATTGTTAGCACTTTCAGTCGTTCTCAGAAAATACAGTTAGATGGTGAGCACGCTGAATGAGGAAATGACTTTAGCAGCAGACTCAGAACTAACAGCTTCTCTTTCCACGTGGTATATGAGTCACAGAAGCAAAGAGGAGCTCAGAAATCACTCTGTTGAGGCAGCAGACACTAGTAAGGAGGCCCAAGCAAAGCCAGGCTTAAGTGACATCATGCTCTTACCAAGGAGGCCAATTTTCACACGCCATGGGGTTCTTCTTGCTGACAAATCCCATTATAAGTTATGTTGCTACAGTGTCATTCATTAAAACTTTTGTTGCCAAATCTGGAGATTGGAATACTAGTGAATTCGCTAATTTACTTTGTTTTATTTATCTTTTTTTTTAAAATTGTGACATTGAATTTTTGTCACAGTTAAATTGCTTAGAAAATTATATGAATAGCAAAGGGAAGTTAAAAAATATCAATGCTGAAAATGATGAACATTTTGCTGTACTTATTTTTATATTAATTTTTAATGCATATGTATTGAGGAAAAATGCTATAATCTAAGCACAGGAAAAGACTGTTTATTATACTGTGAATTCTCAAGAATGTTAATCTTTGTGGCAAGATTGTTTATTATACTGTGAATTCTCAAGAATGTTAATCTTTGTGGCACTGATTTCTAAGATTGGCCTTGGTGTAAGAATTAATAATATTATTTTTAAAATACAGCTTTTCAGATTTTATCGAAGATTTATAATGTCTGGAATACAATGAAAACATGATAGTGGCTTCAAGATGGATTTTGACACTAAATATGACAACAAGGATTTGTACTGCATAATCTCAGCTAAGCATGAATTGCTCATATTTTTCTTTGTGTTGCCCTGCTTGGCTCGGCTGCATTTTGGTGGTAGCTCCTGTTGACTATATTTTTCAGAAAAGATGTAAGGAGGGAATTAAGTTGCAAGAGTTTGACTTTTGTCTTTAGAGGGCCACTGTCCGGCCCTAGGTTGTCTGGATCTCCTGGACCTGTGACTAATCTGCTAGCAGACCTAACCTGTTGGGGTAAATCAGCAGTCAGGTCTACGGAATTTCAATTATCTATTATACTTCTTCCTTCAATTTCTGCTTTTGAGGGCAGCCTTATAATTTGTTTTATGTTGAAGAGTCCCAACCTCTTCCTTTGAAGAATAAGTTCATACTTTAGAGTAGAAATTTTAAATTGTTAATAGATATAAAGAAAAAAATGATCTTGAAGCTTCCAGATTTTCTATACACTGCCACATCCTGTATATACTACCCTGTCAACTGTCTCAAATTAAAGACAAGAAAATTATTTTTTGTGTGTGATGAGTTCCCACAATGCAATATATTAAAGTCTTAAATTAGTATTTATATGCATTCACATATATACATATATGCATACATATATATGCATGTGTCCATACATAAAGTTATGGTTACAGATATATGTACATATATGCACACAACACACACAAACATACACATACGCAAACATGCACACACCCCAATATAATCATCTATATATCTTAAAATTTCCTAGCAGATCTAATTTTATAATTTATTTATACATGGATGATAAAGTGTGCTAGGCAATTTCCCAGGATCTACAAGAATGACCGTAGCTAAGACTCCTAGCAATAGCGGAAAGGGTGCCTGAACTGACCTTACCCTGTAATAACATTGGTGAATATCCTAACTGTCATCATAGAGCCTTTATCCAGGAACTGATGGAAGCAGATGCAGAGACACACAGTCAAGTACCAGGAAGAGCTCTGGGAATCCAGTTGAAGAGAGGGAGGAGGGATTATATCGACAACAGGGGTCAAGATCATGACAGAGAAATCTAAAGAGTGAGCCGAACCAAACTTGTGGAAACTCAAGAACTTAGAATGACAGACAACGAGGAAGCCTGACTGGGACCAAACTATGCCCTCTGCAGGTGGGTAACAGTTGTGTCGCTTGGTTGTTTGAGTGGCCCCTGGAAGTGGGAGCATTTCGTATTGTGGGATTCCATGCTCAGCCTTGATCTAGGGAGAAGGGCCTTGGTTCTCCCTCAAATTAATGGACCAGGCTTTGTTGACTTTCCATCAAAGGCCTTACCCTTTCTGAGTAGTGGATATAGTGTGGGTTTTGGAGGAAGAAAGAGACGGGGGAGAGGGAGAATGGGTAGGCGACTGAACTGTGGTTGCTATGCAAAATAAATAAAAGTTTACAATGAAAAAGGAAATGATGCCTCTTAATGGCAAAAGGACACTAGTGGGGCTTGGCAAAGCCACAGAAAATGCAGTCTGTGGGAGACACTGAAAAAATACAGTTTTTGAAAGCAGGAAGCATGAAACTTTCTGTTACATAATTTTCCATTCTCGGCCCTCTGTACTTGTCTGAAATTAAATCAAACTCAAAGAGAGATTATTTAATTATCATTGATTTATGCCTTATTTCAGTACAAAATGAATTACGATAGTCGATTAATGTATCCTTTCTGCCCCTTTGGTTAAGCTCTAAGAAATCTTATTTTGAGCCATGGCATAGACTCACTGGAGTGTTTTCTGCACTGATTAATGGGAACAAACCACATAACTGAACACTCTCAGAACTAATATTATTACTAAGATGGAGAAACGGACTCGGTATCTGCCTTTTAGCTCTCCTCAGCAATAGATCATCATGAGCCCATCTTTCTCTGCCACAGCCCTGTGTCTTGCTTATTTACTGCTGCTGGGCAGGGCACCCAATGAGTCTTCTTAAAAATTACTACTCACATAAAAA
Source organism: Microtus obscurus (assembly GCA_963919715.1). Classification (NCBI taxonomy): domain Eukaryota; kingdom Metazoa; phylum Chordata; class Mammalia; order Rodentia; family Cricetidae; genus Microtus; species Microtus obscurus. The sequence continues at coordinate 27,022,956 of CAWTZC010002521.1, forward strand.
TGGATCCCAATGAGATTGACAATTGAATTTTAATATGCAAAAAAAAATTTAAATAGACTATCAATACTCATTGTGTGCAGCATTCAACTGACATTAGATCAAGGATATCAACATAACACCCAACCCCCTGAATTTTCTACAGAAAATTAACAAGCATGTTTCCATGTACAGGCTCAGGTAAGAACTTACTAATTAAGATTCTAGTAGAACTGGAAATAAGACCAACAATCCTCAAACGATGTCTTACAAAGCTAAAAGACTTCCTCACAGCCTAGAACACTAGAATAAACAAAGTGATGTGAGATTCCCCATCTGTATGCTGTGAATATCACTGGTGAATAAAGGAACTGCTTTGGGCCTATAGTAGAGATATAGGGAAACAGATATAGGTGGGGGAAGTTAAAATGAATGCTGGGAGAAAGGAGGCAGAGGCAGAAACAAGCCATGGAGCTTCGCTGGAGACAGATGCTGGGACTTTAGCCAGTAAGCCACAGCCACATGGCAATACACAGATTAATAGATACTGGTTAAATCAATATGTAAGAGTTAGCCAATAAGAAGCTAGAGGTAATAGGCCAAGCAGTGATTTATTAATATAATCTGTGTGATTATTAAGGGTTTCTGGGCAGCTGGGAAACAAAAAGCAGCTTCTTTCAACAACATACAGTTCACAGAATAGGAAAAATGTTTTTGCCAACTCTTTATCTGACAATGAGTTGTTGTTTATAATATACAAATAATTAATCTCATATATATATATATGAGATTAACAACCTAATTAAAAATGGAATGTTAATGTTTACATGAAAAAAATTCTAAAAAGAAGAAATTCAAATTGCTAGCAAACACTTCAAAATGTGCTTAACATACTTACTCATCAGAGAAATGTGTATTACATTAGTATTCCATTTCATGCCTGTCTGAATGGCTACCATCAGGATTTGACAACAAATATTGGCATAGATGTGTGAAATGAGAACTTTTATACACAGTTTGAGTACTAACTGGTGAAACTACTTTGATAATCATCCAAGAGAATTCTTTAGATAGATAGATAGATAGATAGATAGATAGATAGATAGATAGATAGATAGATAGACAGACAGACAGACAGACAAACAGATAGTCCTCTTGGGCATATACTCAACTGATTTTTACATCCCACTGAAGAGAAGCTGTCACATCGGTGTTTGTCCATTCATCCATTCATAATATCTAGGAAATGACATCAACCTAGAAGTCCATGGACAGATGAATGAAGAAAAAAGTGTTGTAAAAATACAAAAACAAGATACACTCAATAGTTTAGTTCTTAGCATATTGTATTATACTTAATATTGTTGTTAGTAAAACTAACTAATTAATTTCATATAAAGATTACCTTGTAAATTTATATATCACTTGTTATGCTCTGGACATTTTTTTCCTCCATGTGTGTATGCATGTATATATGTATGTATATGTATATATTTCCTATATATTATAAATGAAGCATGTGAAATCTATACATACAGTTATCTTCAGAATGTCTTTATTACAAAAGCCCTTTCATCAGTTTGTGACAGACATAGAGCTACATTAGATTGTCTTTTGCTTGACTCATTTTTAGAAGATAAAAAGAAATACCTGGCAAAATAATCCTGAGAGATAACTGACATCTTTTCAGGATCTATGGATGTATGCGTGTGTGCACATATACTGAGTGAGAGCTCTCTGACAGGTACCATTGTCAGCTGGAGTAAGGCTTGACTTTGACAATATGGAAACAGAAAAGAGATAGAAGGAACGTAAACGCGGGAAGATTGGGAGTGCTGTGAAATGCTGCCTTCTAGAAATGACAGAGGTAATGCAGCCGTGAACTCACAGGAGCATTTGTAACCTGCTCAAGTGCAATCCAGACAAAACTGGGACATAGATCAGCCAGATGAGTGTCAGGCAGCACCCTACTGAGAAGCTAGGAAAGGGTGAGTCATTCTCTCTTTCTTTCTCTGCCCCTGTGTCTTTCTTCTCTCTCTTCTTTTTCTTGTTGTAGCTACTAGTAGGTTCCCCTCACTTCAGTGGATGGCCCACACTTATTAACACACAGAAAGCACTCACTGAATTTAGTAGACTATGTAGGAAAATAAAAGGAAGACATGGAATTGGGAGTGAGGCAGAAGGGAAGAGAGGGGTAAGATGTGATTATATTTTTTGTAAATGTGTAAGAAATTTTCAAAAATGAAAAAAATGTAAAACTTACATTCCATTCTGGGCTATTTTGGAACTCTTTTGTATGCCAAAATAAAACTATGTCATTATTGTTAAAACTCTATGGATTAACTATAATCCTACTCAACAGTAAGGAATATGGTTTTTAGAGAAGATCTTGGTTTATAATGTTAAAACTTCACTGAGCAATGAAGTTGAGGGAAAACTCAGCTCTATAAGAAACTGAAGTTCAACTTGTCTAAGATGTGCACCACTCTGAGCCCAGTTCTTGTGGATAATGACTATCCTGACTGTCGCTAATGGAGTGGAAACATCAGCACCCTCAGAGGGAATTTTAGTGCCTTAGAAAAATGTAGGAAGTAAATAATTACAATGGATTCTCAGGGAAAGATTCAAACTTCTGGGAGTTTAAGCAGTATGACAAACATCTGGAGCAATGTATACAGACACAGTGTGACTAGCGTGCTCCACGCTCCTGCACAGGTTTGTACAATGAGAATGCTGTGCACGATGCTGGGCACTTTAAGCTGGGGAAGACAAGGCATGTTCACTGTACTTGATCACCCCTGAAACTAAGATGAGAGCCATTATATTTCAATGATTAATTGATCTGTTTTTTTTTCCACAGCAAGTTATTTTTTTCTTGAGACTTGAATGGTCTTATTTTTAGAGGAGTAAAGTTATTTCTTCTAAATTTTTGGTTTTGTTCTAACTGGCTATCTTGTCAGAGGAATAGTGGACTGTATATTGGTATCTTTCTGCTTTATAAAAAAATATTCTATTATCCCTCCTGTTCCAGGTATTAGCTGGGATTAGTGTGGAAAAGGAGAGTTTGAAAAGGACAGGATTAGCATCATGTTGGTGAGGGAATCCCTGCTACACCATGAACTTGGAGCACAAGGGATTATTGATTCTTATAAAGACTCTTGAGTATAATTTGTCCGTACTACCACAGGGAAATAAAACTGAGGCAAATGGGCTCTGTTAAGAGTTTCCACACAGAGACACAGAAGAGAAGAGCGTGTCTAGCTCATGAGAGTGAAATGGCAAAGTTTCACAACTCCAGCTAGTTCCAGAGCGCATGTGAACCCATGTGACATTTGTGAATTCATACATTCAATGCTCTTTTCTTCCCACATAAATAGGACTTAAGACTACAGAACTGTTGTACGATGGTTAAGAAAGAACCTTGATTTTTTTCATAATTACTTAAGGAGAATTTGGAGGCAATCCTAGAATATAGAAATATATACTCAAGTGAATCAGCAATCCAAGAAAGATTAACACACCATTTTTTTTTTGCAAATTGAGTAATTTGATAAGTATCCACATTGACTTAACAACCTTACACCGGCAGCCAAAAATGGTATGGAAATCTTTCAAGGCATATGGTATAAAATCATGATTTGTGCATAAGACTAGATTTTAAATGATCCATTATACCAACAAGACCAAAAGTGTAAAAGACACAGGTAACAAAATATAGAACAATGAAGAATAAAGAATTCAAGGTGATAAGTATAAAGCATCTTGAAATAAGTATAGTTGATTTTAGTTTTCAGGACCTGGGAAAGCTCCCTGATGGTTGAAAAGAGAAAAGTACAGGAGAGGTATGAAGTACAATAAGAAACTGGGTGTGTTCATGAATTCTGGGAATTGTGGGCTGACAATGATTAAGAAATTTACACTTTTAGAACTTGGCAACAATGCAGCCCAAAGTCCCTGCTATTTCTGCTAGTATGTACTTTCATGAGAAGGCCTTTGCCAAATGGCAATGCGGATGGTTCATCCAGACACGACCTATAAGGCAAGCAAATCTCAGCTACCAAGACTTGATACAGAACTTTGTGTTGAGGCCCCATACGAAGACTAATCTCCAAAAACAGATGAGCAAGCCAGATGTGCACAGTTAGGCAACTACCTCCCTGGCTCAATCATTCTCATTATAGTGATTGCAATGTAATATTGGTTTATAAAAAAATGAGGCTCAGATAACCCTCGATCCCCCCTTTAATTTCACCACATGGGACAGAACTGCCGTCAAGTCTCCAGAACAGGGAGAGTTTGTCTCGTCTCCAGATAAAGTCCTGCAGGAACCATTGACAGAAAGGAAGTGTTTGTGAGTCCCTAGGCTAACTGTATGTATTCTACGAAGCACACAGGCATGCCTTAAACTACAGGCTGAGGCATGCTGCGCAGTAGCAGTAACAGCAAGAGCCCCAGCCATAGACAGCTGTGGCACAGGCGGTGTGAATTTGCATTAGATGTAATCTTATTAGATAGATGGCCCTATTTGATTAATCACAGCAACGAGTGGAAGACGCTATTTGCATAGCGCATCTATTTTCCGCCCTAGCGTTCATTGGTATGTGAGACACATTCAGCGAAAAACAGTCAGGAAATGGGCATCAGGCACATAAAAGGTTTATGTTGTTTTTACGAACGGAATTGCTGTTTACAAATACCACACAGCAGGTTCTCTGTTTTATGGTCAGGAATAATTCACTCGCAAGCTATAAAGGTCCTGCAGAAATGGGCTTGCTTATCTCCATCCCATTTTAAATTATGAGAAGCCCCTGCCACCAAAGCTCGAAGTTTGTGCTTTTCCTGCCCATGCCTTGCATATGCACGCATAGCAGCTGAATGATGAACACTGCTTGGGGATGCTTGCGGGCCGCAGTCCATTTACAGCGCATAAGCTAAATATCATCTTTTTGTAAGTACATGCAAACACAGAGGCCTTTCTATAGCATAAAACAGGAAGAAAAAATAGCTACTCTCTTTTCTTTTTCCTCCAAACACAAATCTCTTGGCATTTCAAGGAGACAAGAGAACAATTGTAGTCAACTCAGAAGCAATTCCTGTTGTAGAAATTGTGAAAACAATCTTCCTACACACAACTTTGTTTTTCCAAAATACATTTAACAATCAATGTCATTTGAGTCTCACACTGTTTACTTTCTATTATCCCAAATAACCGAGATCCTAGTTTTGTAGAATTGGATATATAACTTATAATCTATGTTGTTTATGAGAGAGAGATACAGTCCTCTGGCGTTTGTTAAAGTCATTGATTGGACTTCTTGAGTCAATTGGCAATTAAAGTATACTTTGATTGTCTATCTGCGGTGGCATCACACCTAATACACACACCACACACACACACACACACACACACACACACACACACACAAATGAAACAAAACATCAAGATCACAAAACCAGAGAACAATAAATTTCCAATACGATTGAAAATGGAAGATATACATAATGAAAATATTGAATATATTTCAGAATTAACTAACAACTTGACAAAAAAAGAAAATAAACAAAAATGAAGATGATTATTATCATGATTTTTTAATCATGTTGGAAATAAAAAATGAAAAATATTCTATATTAACTTTAAATCAAGTCATCAAAACTGTGTTATAAAAATTATTAAATCATACCTGCATATAGGATATTGCTTAGAATATTTTACACACACACACACATATATAAATATATATATACATATATATATATGTACTGGCTTTGATCTAAAGTATTTTTCCATGTATGACTTCCACTTTAAGTTAAAAGCATACGACACCTATTTAGATAACTTTTTCAATTACATAAAATTACACACTATACCAGAGTTCTAAGTGTACTTAGATTTGGTTTGTACTCTAACAAATAAAGCTTGCCTATAGATCAGAGTAGTTAGCCATAGAGATCAGGTAGTGGTGGCAACAGGAGACAGAGGCAGTTGGACCTCAGGGATTCAAGGTCATCCTGAACAACAGGAGATTAAATCAGTCTAAAAGAAAAACAAATCTCTCTCTCTCTCTCTCTCTCTCTCTCTCTCTCTCTCTCTCTCCCTCGCTCGCTCTCGCTCTCTCTTTTGCTCTCTCGCTCTTTCCCTCTTTCTCTCCTCCCCTCTTTAATTTTGTGTGTGTATGTAAGAACAATAAAAGACAAACTAGTCATAAACTTGAGGGAAAGAGAGCAAGGGTGGGTACGTGGAGGAACTGGAAAGGGAGAATTAGGGAAGAAATGATCTAATTACATTATTTTAACATTTTAACAATTATTATGAAAATACATTTGTCACCTAAAATTTACTTAATCTTAATAATAATTTAATACACATTAAATTTTAATATTTGATTCAGCATCATATTTAACACACCAAGAACACTTATGTGTAAAAGTGTTTAAAATAGATAACAATATGGAAATGATCATGACTGAATTTCATAAGGACCGTGAGATTAAATTATCACTGATTTCAGGAATTCCTTAAAAGCGTTGATGTTGCATGTGGAGTTTACATTTACTTTTGAGAAGTTAAACAGCTAAGTTGAGGCTGAATTCTTGGGCTATTTTATTGTTACCACTTTTTTTTTTTTGGATGATAAAAACCAAAACTTGTGCCTGAATTTGATATAGAAAACTGGCTGCAGATTTTACAATTTCAGTAGAATTTACTATTTTTTTGTAGGAGTTAAAACAGGTATCTTCGAGGCGAAATCTAATTTATCAAGAAGATGTTTCAGTTGACTAAATGAAACTGAAATTATGGCAAGCTCACATTAAAGGGAAACACTCAATGTTATGCATTTCAACACATGGGCTTACATACACCCATGCAGAGTGAAAACTGTGTGGTCCTGATTTATATAAGAATCTGAAAACTATCCTCTTCCCCCCCACCCTCCCCTAACCTGCTGACTCATGCTCCATCCCAGACCTTAGGTAGTCCACTCAGAAAATCTTTTCTATTGTGTCTTCCCAGTCTTTTACCAGTACTTCTAACCGTGGGAACAGGAGCTGTCTCTGCCCCTTTCACTGGCTTTTAGGACCCTACTACTCATACTGCCTTCCCCAACATTAATATATGGGGAGGCTGTATTAAGTCTGATACAACTTTTGTGTTGATGCGCATGAGCGGCCTGCACCTTCCTAAAGAGAAACTGAAGGTGAGGGAGGGGGAACTGTGGTCGCGATGTATTGTATGAGATAAGAGTCTATTTTCCACAAAAAACTAACAAAAGAGATTTATGGGAAAATAAACAATACTTTACCATATTTTTTATTCTAATTTTAGTTGCCATAAATATCTTACCTGTCAGTTTTTGAAGGGGGTGCGCAGAGCTGAAAATTTTCATTCAACTTAAACAAAAATGTGGTCATGCCTATTTACTCCATTCTTTCTCCCAAGATATAAGTATCTCTCCTGCAGAGCATGCGTGTGCTACCATCCATTGTTAAGAATAAAGCACGCTAAGAACAAAACAAGGCCCAAAGTTTCTTCTAAGCAATAGAGAGAAAACTGTAAGAATTGAAAGTGTTTCTATGGAAGCACATATTGATGCATTAATTTCTCACCCAGTGTCAAATATTACAGTAGTTACGTGCTGCTTTCTTTTTATGTTCATAATCAAAAAAATCAAAGGCTTCCATAAAGAGGTTTTTGTCACACAGATATGTTAATTTGGTTACTTTCCTTAAACTTGGGCCTTAATTGATTTTAATCGATGTCCCTGTCAAAAGGACAATGCCTTTGTAGACAACACAAGGTAATTTCTCATTATCATCCTAGAGTTTTAGACAAACAATTCTCCTGGACATTTTCTTTGTGTGTGCTATAGAAACCCTAAGCTGGGATTTTCTCCACATATTGAGGCTCTGCATATTGAAAATTATTTCACGAGTACAACCTCGCTTCTCTGTGATGGCAATAATCAGTTCGTCAGATTTCCCTTTTGCTGGTATACTGGAAGTTACTGGCCTAAGTTGTCTGTCCAGTGTTGCACAGAGAAGGTTAAAAGCTGGATGCTCCTCACTTAGGAGGCAGAAGACAGCTGGAGGAAGTAAGGTGGGTCTTAAGGCTATAGACTGACCTCCATTTCAGTCACCATCCCTCTCTGCTTCCTGGTCTATGGAAATGTAAGCTAAGAGCTTCATGCAGTCATGACTACTTCCTCCAGGCTTTGCCCCACTACACCCTGCCATGTCTTCAAACCATGAGCCCAAATAAAGAAGCCCTCACAATCTTGCTCTTCAGATACTTTGTCACAGCGATGTGAGAAATAATCATTATAACCGTGGCTTGTCCCTGAGTTGATTAATGATTGGAATTCATTGTGTCTTTTTACTGCTCTGCTAGCTGCAACACTCCCATTCCCATGCTCCTCATTCATCCTCTCCACACATGTGTCATGTTAGATATGTAAAGTCACACACGAAATCGGTAATCACTCTGGAGTCTATCATTGTGAACATATACAGTCCTAGGATTGAGTTTTCTTCTGTCATCTTATTTAGATTTAGGGAGGAGATAGCCTCTTGTGGATACCTCCAAGTTTTGTAAAACACCCCAGTACTCCAACTCATTTCAAAATTCAGTTCTTAACAGGAGAGAAAGAAAAAAAATAACAGCGTCTTGGAGTAGAATTCTTATGTTTCTACATCCTTCAAACTGTCAGAATTCACTAGTGCACTCAGTTACATGTGATTCTTGACTATGGAATTTGATGACTTTTGGCTTTAGCTGTGGGCCTACAAGAATAACAGAAAGCCCTCCTTACACCTGTGGGCCATAAGAGAGCTCAGCAGCTCTTGCTGTATTCTAATTAAGAGATACTGAGGCTGACTTAGGGTGCGGGGTATTCTCACTACGGTAGTAGAATGAATTTCAGTGACGTGGGTGAGGCGAAACATCCAATAACGTGTGAACAATAGAAAACAATGACTATAGTAGAAACGCTGAAAAGAACACCAATGCTTCTGACTTGAGTGTTGAGTAACGCCAAAGACTGTTTACCAAGAAGGCTGACACAGAGGTCAAAGTATTGGCCAGCAAAGACTATGACCAAGCATTAAGAGGACCTTTCATTTTTGCATATCTATAGGAAAACTTGAAGATAATGGCCAGGAGATACAATCAAAGACTGAGTCTCATTTACAGAAGCATGTGTGTTCCTCTGATGCCTATAACTCCAGGAAAGGATAAGGAAAATAATACTCTTTTATAAATGGTGGTATTGCTTTATTATTGGGTGCCAAAATTCTTTTAAAATGATAAGAGCCACTGAGAGACTGTATTTCATTTTCTCGATGTGACATCAATCTAAAGGTGCCAGCTATTTGGCTGCCTGCTATTTCCAACTGAGTTACAACACTTGGGAAAAAAAAAGCCCAATAAAGGCAACAAGGAAGGGCAGCCAAGGAGCATCCCTGATATTTTGATCTAGCAGTGTAGTATACAAGGAAATATGGAAACATGACTCCTACAAGCTCTGTCTTACTGCCTCATAGCTGTAACCCCAACACTTCAGAGGTTAATGATTTCTCTACATCTGAGATCAGCCTGGGCTACAGAGAAAGACTCCGCGTAAATAGACAGACAGACCAACACACAGACAGATAGATAACAAGTAAATATGACTTGGGATATATAAAGACTTCCGAATGTGCAATTTTTAAATGTTACTAAGGCGAAAGAAATTAAGCATGGAGTCTGGATCATTGAAATGCATTCTTTCCTCACCAAGATATACAGCGGCAGACCTAAGTCTTATACTTGTCCTACTGACTGACTGCAGGCAGGCAGTGTCATTAGAAAATGAACACTTCACTGCCACCCATGAAGCAACCCCTAATGCCCAAAGAGTTGAGTAATTTTTGTAACACCTCAGACATAGATACTAAAGAAATTGTTATCATCATGCAAACATTTGACACCTTTAATCCACAGATCAATAAAGTATTAGCCTGACATTTTGCATCACAGGGGTACAGAGAAGATAAATTGGTTTTATGATTGCTTAATTTAATCCTTATAAAATAACAAACACAGTTGGAATGGGATTTTCTTTGCTAATTTGTGCAGTCCCCTCTTTCGCCCTCCCTCCCTTCCTCCTGTGAGTGCATGCACCTGCATTTGCATATTGGTGAATAAGTAGATTAATCAACAGACAACTGCCCCACTTTGCTTTTTAGCATGATAACTGCTTCTGAATTCTGTTGTGCATATAACAAGATTATACTTGGGTTATAGTAATGCTCAAAATGTTATAAAATATTTTTAATTCCTAAGATAAAATCAGATAAGAAAGAGAAGCTATAGGTACAAAACTACACGATCCAGTTCCAGAATGTTCAAAGCAACCTGCTTAGAGATGTAGTCATCTATACTGACTTTAGGAAGTGGTTACCGATTTTACAACTTGAGGAGATTCTTCTTGAATGAAGACGGCTTTGGCAAGCAGAAAAACTTGAAAAGATAATATGAAACACAGAGCACACGGGGCCAATACTGATGGATCCAAATGTCTTGTCTTCTATGGGGCTCCTCATTCTAAAAAATGATGTTAGCAGAAGAGAAAATGACTGATTGATTGCTTTTTGAGATAATCTCCCTTCACTTACAAACCCTAATTATGCTTTCTTAGAATTTATACCAAGACCTCTTTTATCTCACCATCCATATTTATTACAAGATTTTATCAATGTCAACAACTTCAGTCAATTACTACCATCATGACCGAATCCATACTACACGGATAAGACTATCTGTGATAGTTCTACTTCTATGCCATTGTACAAAGTTTTCTCCACTACTTTGCACTGCTACCGCTTTTTCCACAAGTCAAGAGATGATGCCTTTATCCAAATGCCAGGCACAAAATCTGAAAGTGATCTCATTTTACTTTTTTGGTTGTTGTTTGTTTTTTTCCTTATTTATTTATTTTTTTCTTATTAAAAAAGTAAACAACACTATTTTTTATTTTACATACCAATATTGTCTACCTCTCCTCCTCCCACTCCTTTTTGAAATTATAGTTACAGTATTTCTCCTTTTCGTTTCTCCCTCCAAACCCTTCCATAGACTCTTCCTTACTCTCTTTCAAATTCTGTGACATTTTTCTCCATTGGTTGCTATTTTTGCATAAATGTGTATGTATATACATTGATATTCCTAAAAATAATCTAAGACATCTGTATAGTGCTCCTTCTTTGGATGTTTTTGGGGTTAACTATTTGATTCTTGTCAACTCCCGTGTTTTCATACTCCACATACAATTAACTACTATGTACTAAAAATTAATTTTTTGTCAGAACTGCCCCCTCCATATCCATCTCTGTTCTCACAGATGATGCTAATTAGTTCACAAATTAATGTCAATCTATAGATATAAAAATATATCCTGTTTTGAAAACACTAGAGTGTTTTAGGAAAAGTTTATACAAAAAAACCGTCACATTTTCTTGTATTTATTTCTGATAGATAAATGATGGTGATAGACATCACCAAGAGGAAGAAAGTTACTCTCAATAATCACAGATTTTTTCCGTGACAACTACCAAGTTGTGAACTATATTACCATGTGTGACTTTATAGCAAGATATAAATATCAGATGGGATTAATATCATACACCATTCAAGAAAAATGTCAAAGCATTGCTTACAACTAGCAGACTGTGAATTGAATAGTGCAGGGACACATTTGAGGACATTTGTTTCATACTTTTTAAAAAGAAGAGGGCAGAATTCTACCCTTATGTACGATCTAGATATAGATGTGGAAAGATTATAAGAGCAAAGGAGATAAACAAATTTAAAACATAGAAGAAACTTCCTTGTACAAATATGTCTGAAAATGAAAAAGCAGAATTCAGCAAAATCCAAGGACAAAGCGATTACTAAACAAGAAGATTCTTGGGAAGTTCAAGTACGGAGGAGGAATCATGAAGATCATTCAATCTGTGTCCTTCTATCCCTGACAAATGTGTCCAGAATGTTCTCACTTTCTGATTCCTTTTTGGAGACTTTAAAGAATGTTTGTGTGGATTGTGAATAAACAGAACCCTAGGAGTTTACATAGCATGGAGAAGCCACGTTCAACTGCAAATGAATCCCTGCCGAGAAACAAGATCAATTCCCTGCTGGAGGCATCAAAGAGACACACATTTTCCTAGTGGTGATAATTGATGACCCTTTGATATTGCTCTGAGGACACAATTTAACAAGGCTCAGCTCACTGCTTACGTTATAGGAGAGAATCTGTGTGCTTACAAACAAAACACAAAACAAAATGACAAATAAACACCCCTTACATCCAGTAAGAACCAACTGTCCCATTTTCCCAAGAGTGAGCTAGCAAACAGCAGAAGTGCCCTGTGACTCCTTCTGAAAATATCAATTATTCTGCACCTCGGTGGCATTTCAATGGTGCATTAGCTACTGAAACACACACAAAAGGCTACTAATACACAGTTCCTTCAGTCATCTATTTTTTTTAAAAAATCACAGACTTAGTATCTACTGTGAGTCAGCATTGTAAAGACCTAGAATTGAATAGATGAATAAGTCATACCTACTTCAAAGGATTTTCAAGGCCAGTGAGCTTAATAGATGAAGCATTCTATTGTAACCAGGGTTTAGCAGGTAGTTTTGATCCTGAGGCAGGTTAAAAAAAATTAAAAAGATGTCCAGACACCAAAGTAGAACTTTATGGATACAGCAAAAAGAGAGAAGCCAGCGTGAGGGGTATAAAGATGACATAAACTTATTGAAGACACATTTGAGAAGTATTACTAGTCTGGAGTGTTGGAGGAATCAAGCAGTTAACATTTTGAGATGGATAAAAAGTTATCGATAAATAGGGCAGAGTAAGTGGGTAGCCAATATTAGGTAGAGCAGGGTAGAAGGTTAAGGTTAGAAAAATCTTTAATCTGCTGGTGTCATTGCTTTTTCTATTTTTCCAGCCAGCCATGGACTTAGAATGTGGAGAAGTTACACAAGCAGTTCGCTTTAACATTTGTTTTGTATTTATTGGCAAGTTTCTCAGGTAACCATGATAAGATCTGGAAGGTGATTTCTGTTCCCAGCAAGATGCAACTTGGAGAAAGCTTTTAGTTAAGCAGTCAGGAGTCAACGAGAATGAAGTATCTCTTTGGTACATGAGCCACAATGTTCACATCTGCTTTGTGAGAGCTGATAGCTGTAATGATCAAACTTAAAATTTCAGCCAAAAAGAACATAAAGCAAACAAGATTTGATAGTAAATGCGCAGTGTTCCAGGGGGGACATATTAAAAGTTTTAAAGATGGAAACTACTGAGCATCTGAGATCCCACATCTTCATCAGTTAAAGGAACATTACATAAGTCTTCCTCACATGGGGTAAGATGCATCAGGAAGAATTGATGTAAAATACTGTAAGGCAACTGTCGGAGACTCCAGGACTTTCAGAAGTTTCTGGGTAAGGTCCACAGTGTTAGAAAATCATGCATGCAAAAATATCACTTTGCAGTCTCTCCGAAGACTTCATCACTCCTTCTGTTGTGCATATAGATAATACAAGTATTATCATCCTTCACATGACCTAGGCTTTGCTGGTAGCACGGGCAATGCTGGCATTCTCTTATAACATTACATCTGTGGAAAAGGTATGGAAATCTGCCAGCATTCTGATAAATTCTGCTAGCGATTTTCTAGAAGCATTTGGCCAAATACATTAGAAAGCAAAATTGTTTCATCCATTTTATTTTATGCACTTAGAGACATTTGTGAACACGCCCCTCAGAAAATTTCCCTACCCATCTTAAGTTTTACCAAAAGATACATGTTGAGAAAAGGTTACAAACTCCAGTTATTGCTCCCTCACCTAGCCTTCTAGTATCCAAAATCTTAGCTGCTGGAAGACGATCGTGCCAGGTCGTAGCATCCTGGCTGGGGGTGTACAATGGAGAGCAACTGTGGGTATGGAAGAATGGAAGCTCAGAAGTCCTGACGTTCGAAATTTAAGATGACGCTAGATACCATCTTGCTTTGCAGCTGCTCATAATGATTCAGAGCCAAGAAACAAAGAAACCTGACAAATGTCACACAGGATTTCCTCATATCAAGTTACTGTTCCCCTCTTCCACAGCCCAATCGGCTGCTAAATCCATGAGTTCACGATCCTACCTTCCAGTCTTTCCTTATAACTTGATATGTACCAGATAACTTAGAGTAAACTCCCAGGTCACAACATCCGTTCATGTTTGTCTGACTTCTAATTCAGATTTATTGTGTGCCCCCTTTATTTAAATCAAGAAAGCTGTGAGCCTGCTGAGATTTGCAGAATTGTTACTTTATTTTGAATAGTTTTTGAGATTATATCATATGCCTATCTACTTTCCTCTCTCCAAAGCACCCCATGTATACCTCCTTGCTTTCTTTCAAATTTATAACTTTATTTTGATTTATTTTTGTTATACAGACATATGTATACTTATACACGTATTTCTAAATACATAAAACAACCTCCACGGTCCGTGTAAAGTTGCTTGTATGTATGTTTTTAGAACTAAGCCATACAGTTGTTAGATATAAAAATTTTGTGATGAAAATATAATGACTTGTGTGTTTTGAAGGCTATCATCGGGTTTTAAAAGAATCATTTTTCAGAGTCCAGTTGTAAGTATGGCCTATGGACAAAGAACAGATACTCTTTCTTCTTCTCTCTCCCTCCCCTTCCTCTTCTGTCTTTCCCTTTTTACACTCCCTCTTTCTCTCCATCGTTCTGTCTTGTTGGTATCCTAAATTGCTCAACTCACTTGATAAAGGTCAATGACCTGAGCTTCATCACTCAGCCTCACATGGTGGAAGGATAGCAACAAATCTCACAAACTATCATCTGACTTCTACAGAGGCGCCATTGCAAGCACACTTATGTGCAGATCCTACAAACAGATAAAAAAGTAAATGAGATACTATAACATTTTAATGTAATTAAGATATTTAAAGTCATGTCTTCTCCATGACATCACTCTTGGGAAGAAAGACATACTTTCCTTATTAATTTTTATTATTATATGTAGTCAATATATAGCATGGTTTGGTAACACACTTCTAAGACAGAGAGTTCCATGAAAGAGCAGTTCCACAAGATCTTTGTCCTAGTTTGCGTCTGATGAAGTACTCCAGAGCGGAGCACATGGTACAATTAAGCTTAAGTACCTCCTCAGGTGCTCTGCAAAAAGTCATTCTAACGTAGTTAAGCCCATCCACACAGGGAGGGGTAAATTGAACCATGTGAAAATAGCATCCTTTTCTGTAGAAAGTTCGTGGGCCTCTGCTGTTTATTACCCACCTGAAGTCATATGCTTGTTCTCATGGAACCCCAAGTGCTTGCTGGATAAATTATGATTAATATGGAAAATAGGGCGAAAAGGGCTTTTCGCACACAGGTGTTACTATTAACCAGGAAAGGTGACAAGAGAAAGTGAGAGATGAACCCTTTGGTTGTCAGGATGGCGTATCTGTGCAAAGGAGGCTCTCCGTGCTTAGCTTAGGCTAAATGGGAATCTTAAGCTCCCACCCGCACCTGCCCCCTGCTGTAGATAACTCTTAGTCCCTAGTGCCTGCGAAGAGGCAATCTGGTCATGAGCGGCCTCATCTGACAATTTGCCAGAAGGAAGCCTCATTTATTTAGGTTTAGTTTTTAGAGCACTTTCCCTGCGTGATGATAATTTTAATAGACAGTGTGATTCCATGGATTTGTCTCAAGTCGCTAATTATTCCAATCTAGACTGCTCTCTCAGGGGCCCAATTACAGCAATGCCCCAGAGAGTCAATACCCATTTAAGCTTCTGCATCAGCCAGTGTGTCAGCTATCTGATTCATTTTCAGTTGGCAGAGTAACCATTATTCCTCCATATTGTGTCTTTTCTTGATGGGGAAATGTTTCCAGTCTCATTCATTCATTCACTCATTCTATAATTCATCCATAGTAGTTATAAGTTTGTTGGGCATGAATATTTTATTATATAGAGCAATAAAGTTGGAGACAATAGACCTCCCCATGAACACCTGAATCTCTATCACCAGTGCTGTTTAGCATAATCTAACGTTTTGGGCAACCGAGGAAAACCTCATAAGGTGGTGAAAGCGGTAAAGTGTTTCAGTTCCAAAGAGCTGGTAGCAGAGTTAAGGACAAACATACTACAACAAAAGTAACCAAGCTCCTAGAGCAGGGTTATACAAAATACAAGTATTTGAAAGGGATTAAAATGAGTGGGCGAGTTTTCATCAGGAAGACAGGTGTGAGTACGAGAATGCACAAGCTGTGTCATAAAGATCAGGCATGGCACACGGCTTTAAATAACAGCCTACCAAAGACATACCACATTGCTACTGACTTCCTATGCACAAAAGCATTAACCAGTTCGAGTTACATGACACTTGTGTTGGCCCATTAAGTGAAGGTGGGGATTTACACAAAAACCATGCAGCTACAAAAAAAAAAAAATATGATGTAGAACTCAAACCAAGTAGTTTGACCTCAGAGCAATATAATCACAGGGCTAAGTGCAGGAGAGCAGGAACTCATTCAGAAGGCTACCAATATCTAATTTTAATTTTATGGGGGGAAAATGAATCATAAAAGCCCAAGACAATTATATAAAGAACCAAACAACTAGTCAAGAAGAAAGGTGATTTCAATGTTGACAGAGAGTTGATAAGGTATGTAATCCTAACAGTGACGTGACAATGGCTCTGGGGAGATTTGAGTGCCATTAAAGAGATGCATCGAAGCAGGCTGCAGTGAAGAAGGACAATCAGGAGATGGAAGGTAACTTGTGGGGTTTTGGCACAGACCACTAAGCATAAATGAATTATTTATGTAATTTTCCATGCAACAATTGAAATCATTATGGTCTTTGCAGACTTGATGGGACAACAGTCAACCACCGCACCTTACAGTGCAATTCAGAAATAACAGTTTTATGCCCAGGGTATAAGATTTAAGACCTTTGCACATCTGGAGAAATTCATTCTCTATGCATTCCGTTTCTCTAAACACGGTGTTTGAGCAGATTTTCCTCCACTATAATATATACAGAAAATAATTCTCCCTCATCAATCTCACAAAACCTGCTCCTGGTGCTTTCAGCTCTGCAATGACCTTTTCTTATTGCCTGAGTAATGCCTGCCTAGCCCATTCTGAAACAAATACAGATTGCTTTCCTTCTCCTTCTGTCTGGTGATAGGCTGATTAATAGCAGTGCAAGGGACTGCTCCTTGAGATTAATTAATCACCTGTCATAATTGTTCAGCATTTAAATAACTATTAATCTGGGTGCTAGTCAGAGTGAAGGTTGACAGGTTAAGAAGGGAGGAGAGTTCTCACCACAGATTGGGTTAGGCTTTTATTAAAATACATATTCTGAGACCCAGACTGGTTAAGTTGGGAGGTAAGGTGTCTTAGGGACTGGGTACATATGAGAGATTAAGAGATAACAAGTCATTTCATAGTTTATGTAATTATTCCAATGTGCCTATTGGAAATATAGTATAATGAACATCATCTAAACAGGAGATGACATTAGTCTCAGAGTTATAGGCCAGTGGAAAGCAGCCCACAGGATATAGGAACTATGAGAGGAACTTTGCTAAATGTATTGGTACAGTGTCAAAATAAACAATTATATTTTTCACCCATCCTATACAAAAGCAATCAAAAAAAGGGGGATGTGAGATAGGAGGGCATTTTTGCCTTATAGTTCTTTAATTTGACAGGCTGGTCTTTCTGTCCAGTGATGGGTCTTTAGTCAGATTAGCACTAGACTTTCTGCAGCTCAACCTAGTGCCCAGAAGACTTGTAGCTGCTTCTCTCCAGTGTGAGGCATATAAAAGGATGGAAGTTATGTGCTAGCAACCTAAAACCAACTGAATGGAAGAGCCAGGGGGAGGGACAGACCGAACCTTTCTTTCCCATGGTACACGAAGTAAAGGTTTTCTATTTTTATTCTTTTGCAGATTTTGGAATATTGGCAATAGGTAGAACTTTTCAATTATTTGTGGGAAAGCCACATACATTTTGAAATGGTAGAAGAGTTAGACACTTGATCCATATTATGGAATATATAAGCCTCTGTTCATACCAGATGAAGTTAGAAATGGTTAGAGAGTAGCAAAAGATGGGTACTTGGCATGTGGTCTGCAGTCGTGGAGTACTTACTGCTTACTCTAGTGGTAAATAACAGTATTGATTTTGTTGTGGTCTCCAGAATTAGCAGGCCTGAAAGAACCCATTATCAAGTCTCTTAAGTGGTGAGACAAATTAGTCTTCTTGGCCACCGTGTTTCACCTGATGGCTTAGTGAGCTGGTGAACTGTGTAATTATTTATTATATTTCCTTCCATCTTTTTCAAACCCATGGGAGTATAACTTAACATTGTGAGATTAAAGGTGTAGAAGAGAATCTTGTTTATCATTCATTCCAGGCATGTGAAAATTCTCTGACTAGGATATGTAGCAACCATATTTCTAGTTTTCACTTGTCCACTGCAGTCACCTGTCTTCCTATGTGACATCTGATTTCTTTTTCCCCACTCAGTTTACATGAATCATTTGTCTCTTTCATCAAAGTCTTTCTCTTTGGTTTCAAACAGACTTGCCTCTAATTTCTTCTTTGCTTTTCATCTTTTTAATGCAAAAATATACTAAGCCCCTTTGTGTGTTTCCCATTAATGTAACAGCATTGATACTTGGGGAAATGCCCCCCCCCATCTCTATTTCATTGGTAGTTGAGAATCACACTGCTTAAGAGGGCTGTTGTGGGTATTTGCCTTATAAAAGACTTAGCAGTGTCCCAAGTTCGCAAGAAGCACGTAGTAGACATTAGGATCATACATCACTAGCAACTACACTGTAACTACTTTGAATTTTCTTGCTCCCTACATCACCTCTGTAAATGTCCTCTCTAGACGTTAAGTTAGGATATAAGATTCTCTAAACATGCAGGTTGCACTTCAATAATGATTTCATTCGTAGACAAGAAGTCTTCACAGTGATTAAATTAAAATGATTTTTTGGGGGGATAATCTCTAATCCAGTGTGTAAGTCTGCAGTTGTACAGAAATGTGAGCATAGAACACCTTGTAAAGGTAACACATGGATGAAAGGCAAAGAATATTGAAACACAGCTGATAAACGAAGAGCTCGACCACACAAGCAGAGGTAGGAGACACCAGGTATCAGGTAAGAGTGCAATCATTCTGAAGGGACCTGCCTAGGAAAGAGGATGATGAACAAGCTCCACTCAAATGCCAGATTCCTCTTCTCAGCCTTTCCAAGGAACTAGCGCTATGGAAACTTGATCTTAGCCTTTGCCTTGCAGAACTGGGAGTCAATAAATTACCACCCAAATGTATTACCTTGTGATACCTTTTTACCTAGTACGATGTTGGACCATTTTCTTTCTACCTTTTTCATTTCTTTCCCAAATACTGTTCTTAGTCTTCTGTTTGAAGAAAAAAAATACAATTTTTCCTTCAAATATACCTCTCAGATTAGAACCACTTAAACTACTTTTTCTTTATATAGCATGCTTTGGAGCTAAGACTGGGGTAGAAGGACCCAAGAAACTGAGAACGCATGGCTGGTCTCTATATTTTCCTCTTATAACATATCCAATTCATACCCTATGGGATCTGACCACTTTTAGAACCATAGTTCCCCAGGGGACACTGATATGTGTACACTGGTTTTGTTCTCTTTCCTTAATTCAGATTGTTCATGCTATAACAACTGCAGACACTGGTAGGGTACCAAATATTCAGTCACTAAATGCATAAGAAGAGGAAAGCTAAGCCTACCTTTTTGTGACAATCTGTTTATGTGACAACCGTCAGGACTGAAACCCAATTCAATTATGACATATATCTAGTCTCCACACATACGTTTATTAATGAGCTTACAGATAGCAGTGCCTCTTTCAGCAATGATTCAGTATAAATTACAAGTTTTAGAATACCATAATTTAACAAAAGAGTGTGTTATAAGGAATGGCTTGGTGCCGGAGCAACAACTGACTTTCTATTAGGAGATGCTACACTTGTGAATCTTGGTCATAATGTATGAAAAGCCCCATTAAGCCTTTTGCCTCTAGTAGATTGCTGTTTTGCAATAACTGTAGATACTCTCAATCAATCCATTAGATGAATCAGAATACAGGAAATCTTCCCAACTACTCCCTTCACCACAGAGGTCAGGCCAGGAAAAACAACAGCTTCACATATACTCCAGTCTCTTCAAGGGCTTCATGTCATGTTCCATGACTTACGTTCCCAAATGCATGTCCTTTCTACTTCTAGTAAGGCAACACCGGAAACATTCAGATGACCTCATACGTCATTCTCTTTCACAGCCCGGCCATTCAGAGTAGCTGCCCTCTTACAGATCCACTCTCTATGCCCCAGCGCTCTTATTAGGTACCCCTTCCAAGAAACCCAGACTGACTCTCTGGCCCTCCGCGTCTTCTTTCTCTTTCATTTTCCCTTTGAAGCCTTCCTTTTACTGCCTGTAACTATACTGTAAACTTGGAATATCAAAGTTGGTTGTTTTCCCTTAGGTCTCTAAACTTCATAGGTCTCTATGTTCCTCATAATTAACTTACATGCAACTTACACAAAACGACAGGTTGGAAAATGAGTGGACGTGTGAATGTATGGATGAATGAATGATAATAAATTTCTATAAAGATGAAAGAAAAATTGTGAATATGTAATGTTATTAAAGGAAATTATATCTGAGTTACATTTTCTCTTACATCAAAGTATGATTGTGTTGGCGAATTGTCAGAATGAAGCTGATACAATATGTACAGGAAATTATATATAAGCTATGATGTAAGACTGTACCTAGAGTTAATTCTTTTCTTAAAATCAATCTGTGGTTTCTATAAGAGTAGGAAAAAATAACTCCAAAAGAATAAAATGTCCCTTCCTCATGCTCTGTCTCTCTTATCTCTATATATCTCTCTAACTCTCTGTCACTTTTTCTCTCTCTGTCTCTCTCTGTGTCTCTGTCTTTGTCTCTCTCTCTGTTTAGACAAAGTGAAAAAGACAAGAACTTTTAGGGAAGTATATATACTTTAATCATACCTACTACCACCTAAGCCTCACCTCACCCTGCACCCCTTCTGGTCTCCTTTAACTGCTTATTCTGCTGTCTTGTCTTCTTTTTTGTTTATATGAAATAAAAATGCAATGTAGAGACAAATATATTAAAATATTTAAAATATCTTAAAATACACAAATGGTCTCAAATGTGTAGAATTCTCTACAGTGAATTCCTGATGTGGGATCCCCCTGTGTATGCTGTGAATACCATTGGTTAATAAAGACACTGTCTTGGGCCTGCGCAGGGAGTAGAGGTAGGCAGAAATAAACTAACTAAACTGAACGCTGGAAGAAAGAAGCAGGAGTCAGAGAGAAGCCATGGAGCCCCACAGGAGACAAACACTAGAAATTTGCCAGTAAACCACTGCCATGTGGCGATACACAGATTAATGGAAATGGGTTAAATTTAGACGTAAAAGCTAGCTAATAAGAAGTTAGAAGCAGTGATTTAAATAATATAGTTTCTATGTGATTATTTCAGGGGTTGAGCACCCAGGAACTAACAAGCAGCCTCCTTGCAACAAATTTCACCCTATTCAACTTCAGAACAGGAAGAGTTAGCTCATGTGATGGATGAGACGACCTCCAGAATTTTATGAGCTTCCTGAGAGCAGCGTTGTTTATCCTTGGTTAGACTGACCTTTTCCAATGGAGTTGTACATCCTTCATAGTTATAGATCTGGACACATATTTTCAGAAGTTATAACTACTACTTAATATATTCAGCACTGTCACTGACACAGTCCCTGGCACAGTGTAGACATTCAGCACTGGCGAGTGGAGACAGGATGAAGTTGCATAAAGATTCAGGAAGTCATTATTGCCCGAGTTTAAAGACTGGATCCTACCATTCTCTGTGGACTACCTAGAAAAATAACATACACCTATAAAATATTAGTAAGGGTTTTCACCCCAATATTTTTTCTGCTACCACATAGAATATACCACAGTTAATAAGCTAATGTCTCCAAGCTTCTTTTTGATTAAACAAGAAGATAACTTTCTTTTCATTCTTATTGCAAAGCATGTTGCAAAGATTAAATGAGATTAAACAGCTAATAAAGCTTATAATGAACTTAATTGTGAAACTGTTATTTGGAACGGAGTTACTAACTGAGCTCTAAGATTCACGGCCCTTCTGGTAGGACAGATAAGCCCCTGACTTTAAGTTCCCAAGCAAAGGGACTGTAAGTCTTAGTCTCCTTACATCAACATGAGGTCAAGTCCACTCCACGATTTCTTGCTGGAAAGATAATGGAAAATAATATATGTCAAAGTGAGATGTTCAAAACACTGACATGATGCTTTCTTCCCCGTCATATCTCTCAATGTCTGCAGGCCTGATATTGATGATCTGTCCACCTCCAATCCTTAGATGTTAGACCTTCACAGGAAATTATTCCTGCAGTTACTTTCTCTGCTGATGGACAGCATGAGACAGCGTCCTCAGTCCTAGCTCAGACGAAAAAAAGGAGACTTTGCATTATGTCAAATATTTAACAATCGAACTTTGTTATTTCAGGTTTTATTATTTCACTTAGAAAAAAATGGACAGGGCTCAAATATAAATAAAAGAATTCAAACAGGGCTATAGGGAAATAAAAAAAGCTGAGAGAAGGGAAATTAAAGGAGAAGGAAGTTTCTGGGCCTTCAAGAGACAAAACCATGCATGCATTTTTTAAATTTTCATTTTAATTACAATTCCTTAAACTTTTTATTTTATGTGAAAGTTTTTTTTCCTGCCTGTTTGCAAGTCTATGACCCATGTCCATGACTGTTGGATAAAGAAGCCAGACGAGATTGTTGGATGCACTGAAACTGGAGTTAGAGATGGTTGTTAGACCCCATGTAAGGCATAATGATTTAAAGGGATTTAGCCAACAAGATCCCACTAACTCTTCTTAAAATTTCAGTACATAATGCATTACTCTACAGTACATTATTGAAGAAAATTTAAGATGTCCACTGTTAAATTTCAAAGTGGACTACTACAAGTGAGAAGGCGAAGAAATAAAATATTTAAAAACATGTCTAGAGGGAAAAATACTGACATTCCTTCTGGTCCATGAAATTTACTATAAGCAAAATTTAAGTATTTTCAACTTTGGAGGGAACTATTGATTTAAAAAAAAAAACAAGCAAACAACAACAAGAAACCCATACATTGGACTACGGTGATCGCTCATCAAGAAAAGGCAGTAGTGGCCAACTTTGAGAGCCTGAGTTCATTCCCTGAAGGGAACCTACTTATAAATGCTCTACATTGATATCACATGAGTACAGTGGCAGATGTTATAAAAGAGGCACACACATAAAGAAATAAAAATTTAAGAAATAAATGTAAGTATTTTTTTTTAAGTGAAACCATGGCTCAAATGTCTTCCGGTATTTGATTAACTCTTGCAACTTCAATTAACACTTGAAAGGGGATAGAATAGTGAAAATTTCAGAACTTTTGTGAGAGAGAATTTTCAGATCTGCACAAGAGCTATGGATGAAGAAATCAGTACTGGAGAAACGTTTCACTGTGTAATGAAGACCGTTTTCCCCATCGATGACAACCTCTTTATCTTTTCATACTTGTGTCTTCTCTGCATTTGTTTTGCCTTCAATCCAAAAGGGAGTTTTCAATACAGATTTTTGTTTTTTAGCCCATGAGTGAAAAAGCAATTGCCACCAATTCATACATTGGACAATGACAAAGCTCTTTCTGGCTGGTCAGAGGGGCAGACCTTGGCAGAAATACCAAATGTTTACTCATTTCTAAGAAGCATTCATGCAATTCAGAGCGATGCAGAATATCCTTTAATGAAACGAAGACCATGAACTGGTTCACCTAGCAGACTGAAAGAGAACGTGGCAGATGTCTCTTTTGTTCAAAGGTGTTTAAGACATATATTTGTGCCTCCTCTTATCTCTACTTATCTATCACTTGAATTCCATCTGATGAGGAAAGCATAGGTGTGGAGGTGGATTCTATCTTTTTATTTCATTCTTTGTCTTATTCAAATAAGATGTATCTACCATTTTTAATGCTTTTAGATACTGTGTGCAACTTAAGTGCTCTTTATATACTAAATAAATACCTGCTTATTTCATTAGTAATATTAAAATATGTGCTTTAACGGACATTTTCTTGTAGAAATTTAATAATTAAGACTGACTTTTCTTTAGGGTAAAGGACTCTTTCTTACATATACTTTATTTTCATTCCACACACATATGTTTTACGAGAGAAATAGACACATGCATAAAAATTTAGGGATTTCTAACTCACTCTGATGTTGGCTTACTTGTTCAAAATCTATGCCTCTGTTTCATAGTCTATGGATATATTGAAAATAAATACCACTTTAGAAAACTGTGGTTGAAAATTTTTATAAAAATTATTTATTATCATTATTTTCATGTGTGTGCATACATGTATCCGTGTTTGTATGTGTGTGTGTGTGCCATGACACACTCTGAGCTTCTCAGAGGACAACTTCCAGGAATTGGTTTTTCTCCTTTCCTCATGGGTTTCAGGATTAAACTTCGGTAACCAATTGGGTGGCAAATACTTTATCCAATAAACCATCTTCCTGGCCCAATAAAATCCATTTATATTAAATCTGTAAAAATTTCTCAGTGATTAAGAGCAATTGCTGCGCTTATAGAGGATCTGAGTTTGGTTACAAAAGCCAACATGGTTGCTTACATATATACAAGAAAACACACAAGAAATAAAAATAAATTTAAAATGATATAGAATATGTGTGTTTATATACACACATATTCTACTATAGGCTATCCTTGCTAATTGAAAGATAAAATAAAATAAATGTCGATGGGAATGAAAGTAATTTTTAGAACCCTCTGAATTTTGATTAAGAACTTCTGAGAGACCCCTTATTATCTGTCCATTAGGAATAAAGAGAAAACTTTATCTTTCCCAAGTGTTTTAACAATCAAGAGAATCCATATCATTTAATTTTATGTACATAAACTGCAGCAACAAAAGCATAATAATACGAAGAGTAAATGAAAAACTTCCATGTTCAGTGCAATCTTCATTCCAGATTGGTCCTCATTTTCTGGATGTTCTCTATCATTGACCAATCAGAGTTACATTTGTGCTCTGTATGAATGACATCACTTCCTATGTTCTTTGTGCTAGTGTAACTTTTACGACCAGCAAGTAACTACCCCTTTATCAATTCAATGTAATTTTCAAAAGATACTAAATTGTCTTTGATTGGTACAATACCAGTTAGCACAAAATAATCAGAGCTGTTCATTTTATTACTACTAAAGCACAGATGAATCAGAGTCTTGAAGTTGCTTTGAAGGGAAACTAATGTAATAGTCACGAAGTTTCTTTCCTACAAAGACAAGTACTCAATTCAAAATATTTATGATTCTTTCTTCCCTAGAAATGGATTTTATACAATTACCCTTCAAAATAGGGTACAGATTTATTTGAATTATTATAAATCTATTCTTGAGTTACATTAAAACATCATGATGAAAAACAAGTTTTCAGAGAAAATAGATTATGTGAAAATATTTCCTACTTTGATTCAAACCATCCATTTAATATTGGAATTGCTTTATATTGAAGCTATTAAGAAACTTCTTTTTATTGAAACTGTACTGCCAATATAGCATGCAATACTCACATAAGATAGCAAGGACAAAATTAGATCTTTTTAGATCTAGTGTCGATGTTATCTTCTGAGACTAATTGCACACAGTTACCCTTTCTTATAAACACCTGTCCAAAGCAAAAGTAATTGTATTTACAGCAACCTAAGGGTGAAAACAATCAAGACATCCATTAGTGGACAAGTAGAGCAGTGAGGATGTATAGAGAGATGAAAAGGAATGAAATCCTCACAACGAAATATTATAACTCTTACCAAGGAACATGATGCCTATTCATTGTCAACTTCATGGCTACTGACACCTAGAACAGTAATGCACACTTCTAGGCATAACTTTGAGTTATGTATTTCCTAAAAGACTTAACTATTGTGCATGAGAAACTGTTAGTGTTAGTGGCATTATAGTCACCTGTGGGCCGGGTGAGATAATGGAGAAACAGACAGTGGCCTAACACAGAAAACCTCTCCCTTTACCCACTCCTAGAAACCAACACTCTTCCACGATCTTGTTACTCAAGGCCAGACAAAAAGCAGCCCTTGATCCTGGATTGGAAACTACAAAACAGTCAGGCAAGCTAAATCTTAGTTCTTTTAAAGTATTTGTTTTAGGTATTTTCCATAACAGCAAGCAGCATGACAAGGACAGAACAGACCACCCTCTGGAGAAATTCAGAATATTATGCAAAGTACAAGAGCAAAACCCCATGTGTTAGACGATTCCATCCATCCGAAGTATTATAAGCAAATTCACAGAAACTACACTGATAGTTTCCAGGGATTAGAGAAGAGGAGGTGAATAGCACTTCACTGCGGGCACAGTTCCTCAGTGATGATGAAACTATGTTAGAACAAGATAGTAGATAATTGCTTCAGAAAAGGGTGAGCGTATTTAGAGCTATTAAATTGTAAACTTTTAAATAAGTTTGTAATGTGAATTTATGAATTCCACCTATAAGATCTACCACCCCACTAGAGCATACATACATTCACACAGATACACACACACACACACTCCACAAGAGCCTAATCAAAACTTCTTGGGCTTACATGTCACTACAGTATACTCTTAGCTACCTATACTAGTTAATAATGCCTTAATATGTAGTCCTAGGTATGTAATACATGTATTATATTTAACATGTCTAAAATAAAATCAGTTTTGTTCCCATACTTTCCCGCACATTACCACTTTTCCATCTGAGTAGAGTTACTCTTTTAGTCCATGTTCGAAATCTGTGGACTCATGTTCATGGACTTGCCTTCTGTTTTTCTTCGATTATCCCTGTTAGGTTTCCATGGAACTCAGAGTATTCTCAAGTCACCCTAATGTTTGTGTAACTTACATTATCGTAAATGCCCACAGTACACTTCCCTGTTCTCTCAGGTCAGAGGAAAGCTACAAACTCCATATCATTACTAGCCTTCCTTACCTGCCCCACACTTTAACTTTCAGACCTTATTTCCTATTGCTTCCTCCTTAATATTTCTGCCTAGCAGACTTACTCTTGTTTACATAATTTTTGCTTTTATTCTAATTAAATTATGTCCTCTCCTGATAACAGGCATTTCTCACTTCCTTCGGGTCTCTTTAAATAAGACATCAAAGAGCTTCCTTTTCCCAATGTTTTTAGGAGAAAGAAATTCACTACTACTCTTCCTTGTATATATCTTGACTTAACTCATTCGCAGATTCGTATTTTTCTCAGATATCATTTCTGACAATGCCACTTCATCACCACGTCCTTTCATGACAAATGACCAAGACACAAACATAAGCACAGTCTGCAACAGGAGCTACCAGCGTGTTTTATTCTGTCTAGGCAACTATGTTATGGAGTACCCTGTAAGACAAGCCCTTCCTTTTACTCAGTGTCTCACCCTCAATGGACCCCTCCTTCAAATAGGCAGAGTCTGAAGATCTTATCTAATCCTTGATATATGATGCTCTAAACCAATTGAAAGTTTTTATACAATGCATTAAAATCCCCTGCTTTTTCCTTTGTTAATCTAAGTCCTAACCTGTCATTATGAAACCATTTACTACGGTTTTCTCTATTATACTGGCTAATTTTATTTCAATTTGACACAAGCTAGTGACATTAGAGAAACGGAAGCTTCAATTGAAAAAATGCTTCCATAATCCAGTTATAGTCAAGAATGTCGGGCATTTTCTTAAGGAGTGATGGCCCAGTCCATTACGGATGGGACCATCCCTAGACAGCTAGCTGATCCTGCAGGCTTAACAAGTCATGATGAGCAAGTTTGGTCCTATGCTGGTTCCCCAGCAGCGAATCAGCAGTCGGAGAGCTCCCACTAGCTCGAGTC
Organism: Microtus obscurus; assembly: GCA_963919715.1. Taxonomy (NCBI): domain Eukaryota; kingdom Metazoa; phylum Chordata; class Mammalia; order Rodentia; family Cricetidae; genus Microtus; species Microtus obscurus. The sequence goes on from CAWTZC010002521.1 coordinate 27,051,079, forward strand.
TGCTGTTCTTGTTGGTATCCCCACCATCACCTTGGCCCCTTTGCTCACAATATTGCTCCTCCCTCTCTTTGACTGGGCATATGCAGAGATCCACAGCTAATCATGGGGCCAAACTCGTGGAGACTTTTGCTGTTTTTTACGGTCTTGAAGTTTTATTCAGACAACAGAGTTCAGTAATTTCCAACCTCCCATCTCCTTCACTTTCCTTGTCTTTCTGCCCTGGGTGTCACAGAGGCTGCATCAAGCATTTGATTTTGAACACTTGACCTTGATTCACAGGAAAAGGAGTGTTTGGAGTAGGTCTTCCAGCACAGGGCACTGGATAAGATCCCAACTACATTACTGATGAATGACTACGTAAGTGTACATAAACTGAACAGACCTTTAGTACTCATTACATAGATCTCACAGTTGTCCCCGGTGAGTCCAACAGCATCCGCCAAGAGAAGATTAATGCAAAGGAATGTGGTATGAAAACAGAATGACGACCTACGAGGCTGCCATTCAGATGTTTTGTGACCTTCATGAGAAACAACAACCAAAACAACAACAAATATGGCCCTGATTAAGTTGTCTTTGGGCAATATAATAAAAGCATATTTTGATTTCATTTTTAAAGTATAGGAGTCATATATTTGCATGGGCCGAGGATAAGAGAAATATACATCTGGGAAGGAAAATGTAGCCCATGATTATTGCAAATTGGATGCATTGGAGGAGAAGTAAACAGAAGGGCAATCTTCCTCGGGAAGGTAGTCACCTGGGGAAGCTAAATAATTGACTATTAGGATAACACGTAGCACAGCCTCTTTAAGGGAGATAGATTTGAAGGAAAGGCATTCTAATGAACTGTGTCCACAAGTATACAAACAGTAGCGGCAATGTGGCATGGGGATAATTTCCCCTCCACTGTGACCATATGCTCACTGAAGACGCTAATCGCACTAATTGCTTAGGGAGGACTCTGTGAAGAGCATCTTATGGGCTTTGCTGAGAAATATCACAGAAAACATAAAATGGTAAGGTTGCTATTTGCAGCTTGTCAGGAATCAGCCACAATTTATTTTAGCAGGATTTGATATTAAGGGAAAAGCCTAATTTCCCATCTGCCTAGGCCAAATAAATCTCCACGCAATCAAGGAGCAAAGGATTTCCAAATTAACTCTTCATGGCGGGGCTGCTTGACGCTTCCTGAGCCAACATGGATGGGAATGCGTGCTCCAGTTTTGCTCCTGAGATTCATGCTCTGAACACTCTAAACAGTAAAGTGTGGAAGAGAGATGGCAGGCAGCAAATGAAAGCCTGGACCCCTAGCATGTGCCTGGAGAGAAGCAAATTGGTGCCACCTCGTTTCTAAGTAATTGGCTACTTAGACACTTGAGTTTGACATAGTTCAATTTTTTCAACTAAAGAAGAAATTTGTGTTTGGTTACAAAACTCACATACCATCATGGTAATTAAGCAAGGCCCAGAGAGATACCAACTAAATAGTGGCTTAGATAGGAGTCTGAAATTGCAGAGAAAACAAGACATATGACTGGGCAATGAAAGAAACTTCCTATCCCCATTCCAGACTGCACAATTAGATGACATCTTTATAAGGGGGGAGGGGTGGAAACTGCAGAAAGGCAAGAGCAGTTAAGCTGGCTTTTCATCTGGCTTTCTTCTTTGTAGTCTGTGGTATAACCAAATGTGGCTGTACTTGACACTAGGTATTTTACTGTGGCTGGAGTGACACATGGGACACAAGGTAGCCCTTGAATCAAATTTTATTGATTTTATTGATCAAAATTACAATACTTTCCTATCTTCATCAAGACACCTTCTGATGCTCACAATGATCACCATGAGGGATTGCACAGGTCACCTTAGACCCTAACAGAATGGCAGCATGCATCAGTGCCTTCCTCAGTCAATAGAATGTGCAAGGTTCTGTGCCTGGAAGACTGTAAACTGTTTAATGTGAGACGGACTTCTACTGTGTGCTACACAAGGAAGATGCTCTTCTCAAGCTCCCAACTCTGCAGGATCCACAGGCAGACAGAAGGTTACATAAGATACATGTAGTTGGGCATCTTCCCAAAATTCTGGGAAATTCAGCACAGGGTGTGGGTAGGAATGGTAATCCTTTCTAGCAGGTTGTAGTTGCAGCAAAACCTACAGTCAGCATTTTTGCCTATCATTTTTAATGGCACAATTCATCTCACAGATGGAATTCTCACTCTTCCCTCAGGAACAAAACTACCAAGAGCAGTAAGTCTTCATGGTGGGTTCAGCCCAGAAGTTTATGAACCACCCCCTTTTCTTGAGAACTTGGGACGAACATTGTGCAGAAGAACCCAATCTTTCCACTGCATTAGTATGGGTTGTCTCATAGCCAGATGCCCAACAAATCTTGTAATTCTTTGTCCTAAGTGTGATTTGTGAGAAATTACTTTGAATTCTGCAGAGGAGCCAGTGCTGCACATTTTCCACGACGTAAAGGGGATGCCACTTTGATGCACCTGCTATCAGAAGTAACAGGTGATGGAACCTGTCATTAGCAAACTTACGTAGAAAGATAACTTCTAAATTTTCTCCTAACATTTAAAACCCAAATCAGGCCTGGAGGGATGGCTCAGCTGTTAAAGGTTAGGATCACAACCAAAAATAAAAACCCAAATCAATAAAATGCAGCTTTGCAGTGATCAGCGCTGATATCACGAGATATTAATCAAATAGGTTTCTGTATCACAAAGAGAACTCTGGGGTGTTGAACTGACAGAATTAGGCTGTTTAGTAAACACACACTTCTATCCTAATACTTCTAATTTTATAAACATAATTACGTAATTCATCAATTCTCCCTGATATCCACATCAAAAGGATTTTACTATAACATAGCATAGACTCCTGAACATAAGCTCACCCCTCCTTGTCTGTAATTTTGCTTGTACAATGTTTCTTTCTGTGCTCTTTTACCCTAGGCCTATGGACTGAAAGACTTGATTTTCCCCATATCTCACTAACTTCCAACACACTTAGACTGCGTTTTATTCTTGCAGTCATACAACACTATTTTCTTCATTAATGACTATCATTTTGCCTTGGTCTTCTCTGAACCATCCAAATCTTGCAAAGTGGATGGCACATAATGTGATTATAGTACATGAGTGAGCCTGCAACAAGAGGAATAAATAAGATGGTACTTCACAGGATTTGGTGAGCGTGTAATTTCTTATCCATGCTGCAAGGACTCCAGTTCTCACTCCGTATCACAGTTGCATAACAGTGCTCTCCCCTTTGTATCTTACAGTTCTGATCACGATTTGAAGCTCTCTTACTGTTATTTTTTACTATACAGTATGAAAAGAAAGTATTTTGTTCCAATGCAAGAATAATTTCTATTTTGTTTTCTAGTTCCATGTTTAGTCAGACTGAGACCTTGCCTAAGTAAGTCCATGAAACTTATTGGATCATTTAACATGCTCAGGGAAAGGCAGGAGAGAGATCTGAACACATCACAGCTAATGCACTAGATGACGAGGAAGGAAATTGTGAATTTTTATCTGCTCATGTCCCCTTCACACTTTGGGGATATGCAGACCAAGTTTTAACTGTTCTAGTCTCCGTCCCCTCCACCTGCTCACAAGCCACAACTGAGATGACAGTGCTTTAGAAAACAGTTCATGCGGGTGGACAACATTTCCATAGTCTACTTCGAACATCAGACATATCACCTTAAGGTATTAATGCTCTCTGTCTACTAACACTTCTGTTCATCCAGGGAAACAAGGCAAGTTTGTCTTCAAGTGCAAAGAATTATCGTTCTGTTCCCTGAAACATCCATGCTTGTGTTTGTGTGCCTGGTATTTTAGATAACAGCTGTGATGCTGTAGGAAGATGGAAAACAGCAATGCACTTTGGAGATTAGGAAGATGATTGAGACCCCAAGTTATTTCACCTCCCAGGGGGACATTTCTCCTTGGAATAGATCATCAAAATGAGTCTTCCCTCAGCAGGACGTATGACATCTGTCCAGTCAAGAAAAGCTTGAGCTTCCATTTTTAGATTTATCCTATCTCCAGAAAGACAGAAAGAACACAGAGGAGTTTCCTACAAAGGCCACCGGCCCTCTCCAGAAGCAACTTTTTCTCTAGATATTCATCTTCCTTCCTGTCCCTGTTCTAACTAAAGCAGGTTAAGGGAGCACTTTCCATATTCAATGCCAAGTTATTTGCTCACAGTTGGCTGGGAACTTTCTGTTGGACAAAGAAAACCAAGACCGTATTTGTTTGCATTATCAATTATTTCTACCTTTGTTTATTGTTTATTTCTGTTTTGAAGGTGCTGGAATCAAACACTCACTTTTGGGAAGAAACCATTTCATGGCTGGGAGGAAAATCTTGTGGGTTACAGCATCTGGATTAACTGATTCTTAAACAACTGGGGGTCAGGATGACAGGAGGTGGAAAGCACAAACTTCAGTTAGATAAATGGTGACCTAGACTCGGGTGAAGCAGGACAGAGAAAAACGCAGGGTCAGAGTCAAAAGTATATTCAATGTGGCTCATGATGGCACCGACAGGACCTACTGGCGCATGGTTGCAGGGTGACGAGTATTGATGGTGTCTCATTTATTTCAAGGTGCTACCAGAAAAAAATTTGAATGCTTTCACCATGAAGAAATCAAAAGTATTTGAGCAGGCAGCTATGTCTAACCTAATGTAAATACACTGTAGAATATGTTACACAATAAATATATACAATTTTGAATAACTTTGTTTGCTACTTAAATATATCTTTTAACTGTGACTCTCCACCTCTAAAAACTGCTGGGATAACCATGACGTCACAGTCTAAAGACAGATCTTTACACCGTGATTAAACTACCGCTATGAGATATCAAAGAATAACATCAAAAGGAACATTTGTTATTGAGTCCCTTTTGAAAAAGGGCAAAGCAGGGGTCTCTATGGTGCCCAGGGGGACTGGCTTCCTAACACTAGAACTTAATGAAAAGAGTCCAAAGAGAAAGCTTATTTGTACATCAGACAAAACAGAGTCCAGTGATTCCTTCTAGGACACAATGGAAAAATTATTTCATCTCTTTGCGTCTACATTTGCCCATCTTTAAAATGATGCACAGACATCATTCATCACGATTCTCATGTACCAGGGCTACCCCTAAGAACTTTCGTTATTGCGTTTGATCCTCAAAGCAACCCGATGCGCTAGATAGTATTATTATATCTAATTTTCAGGTAAGACAAGAGATCAGAGAGATGAAGAAGCCAAAATGCAAAGGGAGGGTGGCTGGCAAAGAGGTAGTGAAAAACTCTACTAGTGTGTACTAGGAAAAGCCCTGATGGTGGTGGTGGCGCTGCTGTAGACACAGCAGGGCTCATAGCTGAAACTCTGCACCATGTGCTGTTGTGTGGCTTAGGGAGGAGGAGGGAGAGAAAACCGTGGGGGTTCTGCAGGCTTAGGCTAGTGCTTTGCATAGAAAAGTGATGCCATACACAAACTGACTTTGTCACAAATGAGTGAGCCATGAGGATACAGTCACTTCTACGGATGGGTTGCATGTCACAAGACTGACTTCTCTACTCATTCTACCATCAGAGAAGCTGAGCACAAGGCTCACGTAAGGACAAACGGGTGATGAGGAACATCGAGCTCCGGGGCAGACTCTGTGTGGACAGCAGCCCAACACTTTCTGAAGCAGGTTTAATGCTAAGCTAAAATTTTGCCTTAAGCCTCTGGACTGCTTCAAACCCAGATTTCAATCAAAGAGAAACCATCTGGAGTTTTAAAAACTCAGGTTTCAATGCTGTTCAAGACAGCAAAAATACAAGTATGAAATTAATAGCTAGTTTTTTATCATAACATTATAACAAAAATCTTTAAGGAAAATAATAGTTTTCTAAAAAATAGCAAAATATTTATTTAGGGAGAACATCAATATTCTGTATTTTGCAAATACCCTTAATTTATGTATAACAGAAGCCATCTCTACTTCTGTTGTCAGTGGACTACAATGTACACTTTTTTCCTTGTGATTTTTTTCCATTTTTAATTTTAGTTTTGAAATTATAATATAATTATCTCATTTCTACCTTCTAAACTCTGCATTACAACAGAATCAGAGTAGGTGATGCCCTGTGGAAGGGCCTGTGACCATCAAATCAAAATATTAAAAATAATGTTTTAATATTAATTTGAAGTTTTTATTGAAAATAGATTTTTTTTCATACACTATATTCTGATTATGGGCTCCCCTCCCCAAGTCCTCCCAGATTCTTCCCATCTCCCTATCCACCCAAATCTATACCTTTCTTCCTTTCTTTCTCGTTATTATACAAACAGGCACAAGAACCTAAAAAAACCGCATCTTTTTTTTTCAATTTTTATGTATAAATTCAATCTTTGGTCTATCTAAGGATATCATATTTGGATTTCTCTGCAACTACACATATCTATGGTATACAAATATACAAATATGTCATTTCTTTGTAGTAGATTTAAAATTTCATAATAAGTCTTTAAATGAACAATATATTGCTTACTAGGTTTATGATGAAGTTAAAAAAAATGTAACAATGATTTCATTTATATCTTTAGATGAAACACTTTCAAAGTGTTTCAGAGAAATAATAAAGTGATGAAAAACCCAAGCAAATGTGTTGATGAAGAAATGTTTCATTTCAGAAGTATTAATTGATGACACCAATCCCATGCTTGAAAAATGCAGAACCATACAGTCGATTTTATTTTCAATATTTGAAAATGACGTGTTTCAAAATTATAACAATACAGCACTGTTACATTATAAAGTACAGCTCATTGCTCCTGTTCAATGTACACATTCCTGGTAACTGAAGAAGTATTTTAAATATTACTATTTTATAATACACATGGAGAGTCCCTCATAGCACAGATACGAGTCAGTGCTATATGCTTAGAACTTGAGTCTGTGAGGCATTTTTACAAACAGTGAAATAATTCCTTATATATTCTAAATTTTATTTATCGGTATGATAATGACATGTCTCGTCTGGGTTATTTCTTTTGTTTTCTAATCCCTTTGTAGAGTTCTCTAAAAGGCTCAGACTTCCCACGTATGAGGCTTACGAGGGTGATGAGAGGGTATGCGCAATCGCAGAAGGATGAGGTTGAACTTGAGGCCAGTTGAAAAGTGCCTGCCCTGCCTCTATGGCACAGGTCCACTGAGAGGTAATGGATGCATTAGTTCACTGGTCCACTAGTTCAGAAGTTCACAAATCTATCTTCTCTTCAATTTGTCAAGCAAATAGTAGTCTAGATGGTCATATGCAAATATTTTGGAATTTATTTATTTATGTATTTATAAATGATGAGTTGCTTAATTGAAAGGTTCAGCTTGATAGTTAAGATTATACAAATTTTAATGTTTTTGATTAGGACAGAATTACATCCCTTCCTCTCCTTCTTTTATTCCCTCCAGCTGCTCCCAACTGCCCTCCTATAGGCCCCACTCTCAAGTTTATAGTCTTTGATTATATTTGTTACACTCACACATATATACATGTATGTTTGTGTACACAACCTCATGAGTCTGTGCTTCTTCAGGACTAACCACTCGGCACTGGACAACCAATAAGGGGACACCCCTCTTCCCAGGAGAGGTTAATTCTTCTAATACTCATAACTTGCCTGGAGAAATTCCCCAACCATTAAAATCTAGGCTCACAACCTAAAGACAAGATTATATAATTTAAAACAAGCATTTCTACGGGTTTAACAATTACTAGGCTCATGCACTAACCATGTACTTCGATTTCACACTCATTTGCTGACACAGTTTACATAATTTATACGCATCTCTTGCAGGAAAGCAAAGGGCCCACAATGTGAAACTTTGTTCTGTCTATCCCACACAAGTGTAAATACCACTCTCTGAGTGAGTGCCCAGGGTTACTTGCTCTGGACTTCAACCGCCCCTTATATTCTCATATTCCCCATTTTCCCTGATGGCTTATTATTAATCTTTTTTACTATGTTTACCTGTATAAGTTTTAGCCATTTTGATTATATACCTTAAATCACTTCTATTATTTTCTCTGACAGAACTCAAGAGACATGTATTTTCATCTTTTGATAAAAATTTGCTGTATTAGTTCTTGATATTCTTTTCAAACTTTTCAAATTACACCTGAACTTATTCTATCTGGAACCTACAAAACTCAATCATAGTTTTCTTTGTTTCCTATGAATAAATGTGCACAGTGCTTTTCATTTAGTGTTTGTGATAAAGTTGTTGCTATAGAGACATTTATTGAAAGTTAATGTTGAGTTAAAGTGAAATGTACAATTAACCTTCTATAGTATGAAAATAACTTTTAATTAGATGAACTCAGAATGAAAAGCAGTTGGATTATATTTAATTCACTGTATTAATCAAATAAATGCTGTATGGAGAATAATTCCAATTGAAATTACTGGAAGGGAAAACTGGAGTTATAAATTAACTTTCTCTCTTTGTATCAGCGATGTGTACAAATGGTGCATACTTGGTGCCAAAAGCTAGTATTTTCAGTAATGATTCTTGATTTTTAAAAACTTATTAATAAATTGCCTGCTACTCTATGATTAGTTAACACACATTCACACATAAGTTTTAAATATTTACCTGTTAAACTAAAACAAGTAGAGAAAAATAGAGAAAGAAACACAATTAAAGTTAGAGTACAAATCTCTGAAGACTTCTATTTTTCTGCCAAGATATTTTTATAGCTATTAGGGAAAGACCTGAGAAATCAGAAAATATATTTCCATTTCTAATCAAAATGCCAATGACTTTAGAAGGATATGCAGTCATTCAGAAGGACAGGGAACTCAGCAGGTTTTACAGGCAGAACAATGAGCTGGAGCCATTCAGGCTGTGAGATCCTACAGAAGTGTGTTCTCTCTGCACAGCCCTTTTGTTTCCCATACAAAGTCAACAGAGTCAAGGATAAAATGTGCACTTGAAAAAAAGAGAATACTGTCAACGCACATCAAAATGTTTTTGTAAGAATTGCATAAGATAATTCACATATGCAGAGTATAGAATATTGAAAAAATTACCTGAGTTGATGACTACACAATGTGTTCAAATATACAGTAGTAAATGTCTTGTACTTCAGTGCTAAAAAGATGTTTTTAGAAAACAATTAAAGACTAATATTAGCTGTAGACTCTTTAAAAGCAAAGGCTTATGAAGTTTTATATGCTTCTAAAGAGTAGTGTACTTTTAAAAATCCGTTAAATGTGGTTTAATATTGTAATTGTTTTCTTGATTGTATTATTTTATTTTACATAGATAAATAAGTAATATCAATCACTTAGTAAGATATGAATCATTTTATATGCACAAAGGATAAACTATAAATAATTCAGAATAATTAATTACCTTAAGTAATTATTCTACTTTGAAAATTTCAGTACCCAAAGGAAATCAATTTTGAAGAAAAGACTTAATTTTTATCTCAAATGTATGAGCGAATCTTGTTGAGGCAGTTTTTTCAATTCTAAAGGAACAGAATTAAGTTGAAGCAAAACTAAGCATCCCTTAAACACTTTTTCTAATTTCTTTCAAGTGAGAGAGATTATACAATATAAATTATGAGAAGTAAAAAATACATCAATGAAAGAGGAGTGGTGAACTATAATATCCTTTTGTACAGAGCTTTTCCGCTGCCCCTCTGAACTTTTCTCAGCCTCATCAAGTGTGAGATCATTTCTGAATACTTTAGCTCTGTGTGAATGGTTCCTTGTAACATGAGAAAGTCCATCCCACTACTGTTTACGCATAGTGTGCTGAACGTAATTTGAGGAGACATCCATGGTTCTGGACATTTTCACCTTTTGGCCCAGTATTGAAAATATTTATTTAAAATGAAAAGTGGGCTGGTGAGATTGTTCATCAGGTAAAGGTGTTTGCACCAAAACAACAACCTGGGGTTGAACCTCAGAACACACTGGATGGAAGGAGAAACCTGACATATCTCCACACATGTATTATGTAAGCTGCGCTTCAACAAATAAGGTCCATACACCTCCAGGTTAATGAATACACACACACACGTGCAAATAAATCTTTACAATATGATTATTTATAAAGACTTTCATGAGTGCAGTGGACAACTTGAACATGTTAAAAACGTGATATTTTATAATACGTATCAAGATTTTTATTTTTACAAACAGCTGCAATCTCATTAGCTACAGACTTCTGACTTCTGCTTGAGCAGAGCAGAATTCTTGGAACAATGACAGACATTTCTTTGCTATCGTTATAGCCACGGAATAATATAATGAATTGAGCTATTATATTACCCCCTACTATTCTTCAGAAATGATTCTATCTATATTATTAAGATCAATGTGATAATATTGAATGGTATTGCCTCTTAACAAACATTCCAAATCTTAAGCAACTGGGGTATAGTGCTAGCTGTGCTTCTATCATCTTAGTATTTATGTTGACACAATTTCATACAGCAAACCCCTCCCTTCCCAGGCTCCCTGTGTTGCCATATACTGTACAGCCATAGCAACATCAACTGTAGCAAATACCACTTTGATTTTACTTAGCTCGTATGTAGTCTCAGATAGCCAGCTGAAATTTGGCATGCAGAATCTACTAATCTTATTGTCAACTTCAGAGTACATGTATCTTCTACCATTGTAAGATTGGAAAAGGTTTAGTAACATTAGGAAGCTCTCCAAAGTTGCTGACCTTGGTATAAAGCTTCTCCTTCTGCCAATATTAAATTTCAATCAACACAGACACTGATTCCGTAAATTTCATATCAAACGAAACCATGACATCACCAATTCACTGTTTCTGAAAAACCATACGATTTTATGAATAAGAATCCACCGAAATCCATATGTTTTCAAATAAGAATCCATAAAAGACTTTGTCACCTTCTAGTGGTACTGACCAGACCAGCCTTTATTTAAAGAATTCCTTCTCTATTTAAAGATTATTTCTAGCTAAATAAGAAGGAGAACCCAAAGAAAAACATATAGGCATCCTCCTGAATATTAACCTTCATCAGGCGATGAAAGGAGACAGAGACAGAGACCCACATTGGAGCGTCGGACAGAAATCTCAAGGTACAAATCAGGAGAAGAAGGAGAGAGAGCACGAGCAAGGAACTCAGGACCGCGAGGGGTGCTCCCACACACCGAGACGATGGGGATTTTCTACCGGGAACTCACCAAGGCCAGCTGACCTGGGTTTGAAAAAGCCTGGGATAAAACCGTCTTGGGAAAAAACATAGAGACAATGAGGACTACTGAGATCTCGAGAACAATGGCAATGGGTTATTGATCCTACTGCACGTATTGGCTTTGTGGGAGCCTAGGCAGTTTGGATGCTCACCTTACTAGACCTGGATGGAGGTGGGTGGTCCATGGACTTCCCACAGGGCAGGGAACCCTGATAGCTCTTTGGGCTGAAGAGGGAGGGGGACTTGGCTGGGGAGGGGGAGGGAAATGGGAGGCTGCAGTGGGGAAGAGACAGAAATCTTAAATAAATAAATAAATAAATAAATAAAATAAATAAATAAATAAAGATTATTTATAACTTACAATATCCCAACGATGTTTGGGATGATAAACATAATGAGTGGAAGTCATCCATTCGCTTCATTCATTAAGCCCACATTGACTAGAACTTCCTACATCCCTTCTGAAAGCGGACCATGGACCTGGAGCATCGGCATTTTTGGTGGTTTAAATAAGAACACCTCTGATAGGCTTATAGATTAGAATGCTTGGCTATCAGAGAATGACACCACTTGAGAAGGATTAGGAGGTGTTTTTTTTTTTTTTTTTCTTTTTCGAGACAGGGTTTCTCTGTGATTTTGGAGCCTGTCCTGGAACTAGCTCTTGTAGACCAGGCTGGTCTCGAACTCACAGAGAATTGTGTCATTTGGAGGTAGTCTTTGGGGTTTCGAAAATCCAAGTCAGTCTCAATGTCTCTCCCACTGTTGTCTAAAAATGCAGACGTAGAACTCTAAGCTCCTTCTCCGTCAACATGTCTGCCTGCATGCTGCTATGTTTCTGTCATCAGGATAACAGACTAAAACTCTGAAACAGCAAACAAGCCCCAACTAATTGTTATCTCTTCTAAGAGTTGCCAAGTTTAGGAGGTGTCTCTTCACAGCAATAGAACACCAACTAAATGTCCTCCAGAAACCTGAAAGAATGCCAGTACTTGAGATAATCTCTATTTATAGGTTGTAGTCCCAGCCTAACTTCTGACTCCAAGATAATTCCTCGGAGATATCCAAGAATGCTAAATGTATTCAATTACACTTGGAAAGCATTGCATATACTCTGAGGCAAACAAGTCTCCTTCCTTCATCAGACTACAGGAACTAAAAAATGCCTACAACTTCTCAGATATATAAATATTTTGCTTCTTAAAACTTCTAAGAAATACACAGCTACTGCATAGGTGAATGGAATCATCCCGCATTTTAAATCACTCAACTTTAAGAAATCTCTTCCATTTATTGAACTCATAGTAAATCTAATTAATTCTGTCATTTACATACTTCTAAGCTTAAACTCCAAAATTGTATCGTAGTGTTTCTCAATGTATTTTGACAAATCAAAAAGGAAATATCTCATCAACTCAGCATGTCATTTGCTATTCTAAAATTTCAGCTCAATATCTTCTTATTCATCTTTATAAAGTTATTTTTTATTTTTCTTTTAATTATAAAATTTGGATTTATTTCATATATGAACTTGTGTCTTCATGAAATATGTACACCATGAGTATGACAAAGCCTGGTACAGGTCAGAAAAGAGTATGGAGTTATTGATGGCTTGTAGGCTAACATGGGGATGCCAGGAACTGAACCTAGGTCCTGTGTAAGAGCAACAAATGCTTTTAGTCACTGAGTTGTCTCAGAAGGCTTGACACTACAATTTCAAACACAGTAAGCCCAAACTCTGAAGAAGAAATCACATATAGTAGTATATCATATACCTATGATGTAAAGGGATTATCCTTAGCCTTCTTATTATACTTTCATAACTTAGTTTATTTTTAATTACTGCATAAATGTTGCCTCTGTGTACATATGCACCTATGAAATAGATTTGCATCCACATCAGTTGGTATTTCCTAATTATCTGCATTTAAAATTCTGTGTGCTGTGTTTTCTATTTATAGTGAGTTTATATAAAACAGCAGCTGTCCCAGAAAAAAAAATGATTTCTGAGAAAGAACCAGGGCATAAACTTAGCAACGAGGGGTGTTTCCTGATGAAATAAATATATTTAACTGAGAGACTGCATACTGACTGTGAACAGAAGAACAGCTATGAACATGTTCCTCACTCAAGGAACCAGATTTCAGAATGAATTAGATGACTCTGCCCATCTGCAGTTTTATTGCTTGTCAACTGCCATTCTTCTAGGCTTTGTGAACCATACATAAAGTATGCTAGTTCACTAGTGCAGAACAGTAAGTCTGAACTGAAGATATACTCAAATCTAATTTTTATACTTAATAACAACATAAATAATTATTGTCTGTAATTTTATTTTACCTAAATTTGCTTCTTGCATTCACAGGGTTACAAATTGGCATTGGAGGCTTACTATTTAAAAGTTAAAGAACAGATCAGGTATAGAACCCTGCCTTACATTATTGTGAGCCTGGGTTCAATGCATAGAACTGACTAAAAAAAGAAAATAAGATGTAATAATAAAATACAGGGTTATAAAAATGTTCTGTCCTTTTTTAAAAAATGGCATCAATACTAGGTCTCCTTGAGCATGTACTGTGAACATGTGCTTACATTACGTTAGTCTGTCAAGCAGACTTCCGGAGCTCTGTAAGAAAACTTAATCTTTCTTAATTTATTTGTGTTCTAATTGATTTTAAACAAAGTTTTAAAAAATATTGGATAAGGTAAAACATACAACACTAAGTTTATAGATGCTTGAAATGCAAAATAAAATCTGTTCAGCCTTCTAAGTATTTATTTGAATGTCATTAAAGATATTTTTGTCCTGTTCCTCAAGCATATAGGTGGCAATTATTTGAGGAACTACACAAGTATGTATACATACGTTCTTATTATATGTGAACATTATATCAATCACCTATAATTTAAATGTGCTCATATTAAAATAGTATGTATTTCACAATCTATTTTACCTTTAATTTTGTTTATGTTAATGTTGAAGTATGTGTATTTGTCAGGGTTCTCTAGAGGAACAGAACTAAAAGATGAATATATATATATGTACATATATACACACAAACTCATACATGTGAGTATATATATATATATATATATATATATATATATGATTATACACATACATACACACATGATTTTGCTTACAGTAGTCTTGGTCAAGCTAGTTCAACAACAATAGCCTTCTACCAACAGCAAGTCCAAGAGTCCAGCACTTGTCTACTCCATGATGCTAGCTGGCTGTCTCACCTGGTCTTTAGTGGAATCAGAAAGAAGTGGTCTCTAATACCAGTGGGGGATAAACTTACCAGTAAGAGTGAGGGCAAGAAGGTAGAAAGAAGATGCTTATGTTTTCCACATCTTTTATATTAACTGCCATCCGATGTGGTCTAGGTTAAACATGGGCCTTCCCACTTCAAACGATTTAACTAAAAAAAATCCCGCATAGGTGTAGCTAACCTCTGTAGTCCAGGTATAGTCATGTTGACAACCAGCAATAGCCATCACAGGGAGGATACTCTATAATAAAGGCAGTTACAGAATACATAGTTTTGCATGTACTGCAAAAAACCCTCCGAACTTTCCATAATCACAATGCTGTTTAATCAGACCAAAGCACTCAGTATTTACATAGTTTCATTTTTTTTATTGGCTGAATGAATACTGCTGCTAGCACTTTTTACATGTTATTTTAAGACACATTATTTTATATATAGCTATAGGACAGAATCTTATAAATAGGCTTGCAGGGATAAATGAGTCATTTTGAAAATTTGACAATAAATAAAACTTACCTCTGAATTTCTGACAGTTTTGAAACATCAATAAATTTCAGCTCCTCATTTAAAGTCCCAAATTTTTATCAATACCCTTCTTCCAAATTGCTCAAAATAAAGCATATCCATTTATTTTAAGAAAAAAACACAGTGTACAGATAGCAACAAGAAAAAATCGCTTTTTAAGAGTTCCAAATTTTTAAGAGTTACCACATTCTCAAAAAAAATCTAAGTAAACATCTTACATGGTTTTTGTAGGTTTGACTTCAATAAATAAAGTCAACGCCTATTTTGGATCAGATTCGCAAACCTATGCTTTCCTTGCCCTCCTTCTCAGGGTGATAAAAAAGCCACATTTTCATCGGTATTGAGTCTCAATACTTTGCTACATTTTCTTCTTCTTCATTGTGCTAATATTTGTTAAAACTCAAGAAGGAAATGTGTCTCACTATTATTGTATAGGCAATAGTTTTATTGTAAATGTGATTGATTTTTTTTAGTTGGTACTACAGGTTTCCAGGGAAGAAATGAAAGCTTGGAAATATTTATTAACTAATGATAAACAAAGTATAACATAAAGTCACCTCTTTCTATGCCTGAGATGATTTTATTTCTTATGAAAAATACTGATTTGATAAATATTAAAAATAATTATAACTGGAGTGTTAGAGAAACTCCAAGAAGAAAGTAAAAGAGAGGAAGAAAGAATAAATTATGATGTCAATTTATGTTTTTGCATTTTCAGATGGAAAAGTATCACTAGAACTCATTCATGGAATGAGGCAAGAAAGATTATTGATCATCAAAGACTCATCTCTGCTTTAAGAATTATGCCTTCATTCCAAAAGAAAAAGGGCACAAGTAAATTTTAAGAGTAATAAATATACACATAGTTTTGTGTATATCTTTAAGCTTGGAAGATGAGGAAAATATACTCATAAAATTAGCAACCATGGAAAAACTACAATGGCTAAGAAAACAAAATTGTCCTCTACAAAGCCTGATAGCCTGAATTCACTTCATAGAATCACAAGGGAGAAAGAAAAATAACTGTCTTCTAAAAGGAGCCTGCTGACCTCCACACACGAGCACACACAAATAAATAAATGAATAAACAAAAAAATGTCAATTTACAAATCATTTTAAAAAAGAATTCTGTTTGCAACCTATGATCTCTTTGCTGAATTTCATAAATATCTTATACATCCCCACAAGTGTAATGTTTATACTCTTCCTAAATCTCAGTTTGTGGAACGGCATCTGATGTGACAGGACTTAGAGAATTGTATTGACAGACTGTTCCTCAACAAATTACTCAGCAGCACCAGACCTAATCAATTAAACACCGCACCATGATAGAACATAAGTTCTGAAGGATGCTCCACAAGAAAGGTTGCACTCCTGTTTCTTCTCAGTTGGCAGTTCCTGGCCTTGCCATGTGCTCTCCTGAGCTTGAGCCCGTAAGTCTATAATTACTCATAATAACTGTGAAGTTTATTTATATAGTAACCACCATTTTCAAAAGACTTATATTTACTAGCTCAGTTCAGGTCCATATTCAATGACTCCTCAGAAAATAAGGACACCATCAATACCATTTTTCAGTTCAGTAAGATAGAATTCAAAAGAATAACAAGCCTAGGAAATTGGACCTATCAGGTATGACACACAGACCTGGGTTTTAGTCAAGATTTTTAAAAAGTTGCTATGTGGTACGTAAACAATGTATAACTTAGAAAACTTCAGTGATTTGTCTAAAGGCTCCCAGAAATGGTCAGGATAGAAGCTATACAAGTCCTCGATTTCAGGTTACTACTATAGCCAATAACAAACACTTTACTCTTTAAAGCAATTTCAACCAAAGGTATATTTTGGAAATAATGTTTTAAATGCATTGAGGCTATTTTAACTTCTCTAGCTACTGTGACCATTTAGTGTTTATCTACACAGTGGTATTAAAAAGACAAAGTCCTCCTCAGCCCCTGGTAGTTTTGGTTCTAACTTGTACTAGTGAGAAGCTTAGTTAAACTAGAACCTTCTAGTATGCATAGGTCTTACAAATGTGACCAGCACTATTTTTATGGGAAGATGGTAGTTGTCCCAACTATGCCTTTCAGAACCTATCAACTCTATGGGCTGCCAAAGGCCACTAATAGATCCAGAAGTGACACAGATTTCCCCAGAGACTATCTTCCCAGGTAGTCCTTAAACACATAGATGTAATGACCTTCCTAGATTCTGTAGTCTCACTCTACCCAATAATGACTGGAGGAGCTACCTTGGGAATTCTGTTGATCCCAGCCTTCCACAGGCTTACATCTTTGGCCAGCAGGTGAAGCAAAACTTCCTAGCTGAACTCAGCTGTGAT
The DNA here is from genome assembly GCA_963919715.1 of Microtus obscurus. Taxonomy (NCBI): domain Eukaryota; kingdom Metazoa; phylum Chordata; class Mammalia; order Rodentia; family Cricetidae; genus Microtus; species Microtus obscurus. The sequence goes on from CAWTZC010002521.1 coordinate 27,068,457, forward strand.
AGACAACAAAATGATCATCAATTACTAGTTTAAACTCGCTAAGGTTTAAGATTTGTACATACACACACACACACACACACACACACACACACAGAGAGAGACACATATACCATATGCTTTGTTATTAAGTAAAAGCAAAATTGAGAACACTAACACTCGTGTGAAACTCTAAGAACTAAGTGTGCTGTGCCCTACTTTTTAGTCCTGAATCCCCACCACGTAATCCAATGATCCTCTGTTCTGTAGAGTATTTCCTGTAAAAACTAAATTGACTCCATTAGAAATGAAAATGTTCTCCCTCACATCTCCCCAACCCATCCCACACTCCTCTGAAAGTGTAAGGCCTCCCATGGGAAGCCAACAAATAAAGGCCGGCATATTAAGTTGAGGCATGACCAAGCCCATCCCCCTGCATCGAGCCTGAGCAAGGCGTCCTACACTGGGAATGGGATCCAACTTAAAATAAAAAATAAGAGGACAACAAAGCACAGGGCACAGCCTGGGAGAGGACAAATCTGTACTGTCCAGTATAGTTGCCTCAAATAAGTTTAAGTAAATTAGAAAAAAATTGCCTAAGCTTGTAACCTGGCCAAACTAGGTAGTCAATGTGATACCTGAGAAAGTTAGTTAATGTGCATGAGGGTCACATGTCAATTCCCATTTTTAAAAAAGATGCAAATATCACAGACTAAATTTAAAAGAGTATCCATTTGAGGATAGAATGAAACAAACCATTATGAGGTCCCATACACATGGGACTTTTGTGTTTTCAATGCTGTCAAATGTTACGATCATTGAGTAACACATAGTGGTTTGTCTTGTTAGTTCTAAGAAATAACCTCTGTCTTTTATACCAGCAAGAAGAATGATAAACACATACTTTGGGGGTCATTTTATTAAATAATGGTAAGCCCTATACCCTGCACCAATGGACATTTCTACAAACAGTCAATACTCCGAGGAAATACACATCACATGATCTGGTGCCTGATGAACGATGACGAAGATGTGCACAATGACATCCATGTGTACTCCCTCTGTCATGGGATGAAGGGTACGGCAGAATAGCTGATGGCAGTCAAGTGGGTCTCAGTTCCTTAGCACCAGGGAGATGAGGTCTTTGTGTGCACAGATGTCTATGTAGTCAACACTATCAATATGGTTTCTCTCAGACAGATCTTTGGTGAGAGTCCTTGTTTATTAGCACTGGTCATCACCAGAGTCCTGATGAATATTTAACCTTACACTCTTTCCCAACTAAATATAGACACCAGTTTCGACCTTAGGACTTTCTAGCTGAGGGAAACAAACATACTCTTCATGGGATTTTAAAAGGCACATGACTGTGCTGCTGGGGTTATACCTAGGAAGCGATCGCCTGTGCCAATCTGTTGTAGGGTACATCCCACTTTCTCTTCTATCAGGTTTAGTGTGTTCAGATTGATATTGAGGTCTTTGATCCATTTGGACTTGAGTTTTGTGCATGGTGATAGGTATGGGTCTATTTTCATTCTTCTACAGGTTGACATCCAGTTGTGCCAGCACCATTTGTTGAAGATGCTTTCTTTCTTCCATTGTATACTTTTAGCACCTTTATCGAAAATGAGGTGTTCATAGGTTTGTGGGTTAAGATCCGGGTCTTCTACACGATTCCATTGGTCAACTTCTCTATTTTTATGCCAATACCACACTGTTTTCAATACTGTAGCTCTGTAGTAGAGTTTAAAGTCAGGGATGGTAATGCCTCCAGAAGTACCTTTATTGTACAAGATTGTTTTGGCTATCCTGGGTTTTTTGTTATTCCATATAAAGTTGATTATTGTCCTTTCAAGATCAGTGAAGAATTTTAATGGGATCTTGATGGGGATTGCATTGAGTCTATAAATTGCCTTTGGTAGGATTGCCATTTTTACTATGTTGATCCTTCCAATCCACGAGCAAGGGAGATCCTTCCATTTTCTGGTATCCTCTTCAATTTCTTTCTTCAATGCCTTAAAGTTCTTGTCAAATAGATCCTTCACTTCTTTGGTTAGAATTACCCCGAGATGTTTTATGTTGTTTGTGGCTATCGTGAAAGGTGATGCTTCTCTGATTTCCCTCTCTGCTTCCATAGCCTTTGTGTATAGGAGGGCGACTGATTTTTTGGAGTTGATCTTGTATCCGGCCACATTACTAAGGGTGTTTATCAGCTGTAGAAGTTCTTTGGTGGAGTTTTTGGGGTCGCTTATGTATATGTATATGTATATGATGTACACTATCATATCATCTGCAAATAACGAAAGTTCTAAATGGGACCTACTGAAACTGAGAAGCTTCTGTAAAGCAAAAGACACTGTCACTAAGACAAAAAGGCAACCCACTGACTGGGAGAAGATCGTCACCAACTCCGCAACAGACAAAGGTCTGATCTCCAAAATATATAAAGAACTCAAGAAACTAGACTTGAAAATGCTAATTAACCCAATTAAAAAATGGGGCACTGAGCTGAAGAGAGAATTCTCACCAGAAGAAGTTCAAATGGCCAAAAGGCACTTAAGGTCATGCTCAACCTCCTTAGCGATCAGGGAAATGCAAATCAAAACAACATTGAGATATCATCTTACACCTGTCAGAATGGCTAAAATCAATAACACCAATGATAGCCTTTGCTGGAGAGGCTGTGGAGAAAGGGGTACCCTCATCCATTGCTGGTGGGAATGCAAACTTGTGCAACCACTTTGGAAAGCAGTGTGGCGGTTCCTCAGGAAATTTGGGATCAACCTACCCATGGACCCAGCAATGCCACTCTTGGGAATTTACCCACGAGATGCCCGATCATATGACAAGGACATTTGTTCAACTATGTTCATAGCAGCATTATTTGTAATAGCCAGAACCTGGAAACAACCTAGATGCCCTTCAATGGAAGAATGGATGAAGAAAGTGTGGAATATATACACATTAGAATACTACTCAGCGGTAAAAAACAATGACTTCGTGAATTTTGCATGCAAATGGATGGAAATAGAAAACACTATCCTGAGTGAGGTAACCCAGACCCAAAAGGATGAACATGGGATGTACTCACTCATAATTGGTTTCTAGAGATAAATAAAGGTCAGTGAGTCTATAATATGATATCCTAAAGAAACTAAATAAGAAGGTGAACCCAAAGAAAAACATATAGCTATCCTCCTGGATATGGGAAGTAGACTAGACTGCCGGACAAATAATTGGGATCTTGGGGGTGTGGAGGGAGGGGGGGTAAGGGGAGAAGGGGAGAGAAATGTGAGAAGGGGAGGGTGGGGGGAACTTGGGGAAACGGGATGATTGGGATATAGGAATGTTGGTTAGGGGAGCAGAGAAGCACACATCTTAATTAAGGGAGCCATCTTAGGGTTGGCAAGAGACTTGAATCTAGAGGGGCTCCCAGGTGCCCAGGGCGATGTCCCCAGTTAGTTCCTGGGGCAGCTGAGGATAGGGAACCTGAAATGACCCTACCCTATAGCCATACTGATGAATATCTTGCATATCACCATAGAAACTTCATCTGGCGATGGATGGAGATAGAGACAGAGACCCACACTGGAGCACTGGACTGAGCTCCCAATGTCCCAATGAGGAGCAGAAGGAGAGAGAATATGAGCAAAGAAGTCAGGACTACAAGGGGTGCGCTCACCCACGGAGACAGTGGGGCTGATTCGTTGGGAGCTCACCAAGGCCAGCTGGATGGTGACTGAAAAAGCATGGGATAAAACCGGAATCTCTAACTTTGGCGGACAATGAGGGCTGCTGAGAAGCCAAGGACCATGGCACCGGGTTTTGATCCTGCTACATGTTCTGGCTGTGTGGGAGCCTACCCAGTTTGGATGTTCACCTTCCTAGACCAGGATTGAGCTGGGAGGACTTTGGACTTTCCACAGGGCAGGGAACCCTGACTGCTCTTCAGGCTGGAGAGGGAGGGGGAGGAGTGGGGGGAGGGGAGGAGGAGAGGGAGGAGTGGGAGGGAAATGGGAGGCGGGGAGGAGGCAGAAATTTCTTTATTTTTTCCCAATAAAAAAAAGAAAAAAAAAGGCACATGAATGCAGGTACAACTTGTGTGGCTGCTAAGTCTGTTGCTTCACATATTAGTGAAAAAGGCAGATGCCTTCCCTCTGCTTCCTCTCAGAGAGCCTCTAATGCCTGTCAATGAAGGTAGAACAGTCTGTTCAGGCAAGGAACTTCCAGATGAGGCCACACACCGAGTTTCTAATCTAAGCCTATCATCTACCTTCTATGGGCATAAGGACCTTCATGCTTCCAACACTGCGACCAGAAAGTTGTTCCAGCATAACCTCAAACTTTTCATCTTTAATCGTCAGAAAATGATGATACTATCTGGTGATTTGTGCGATTACGTGCAGGATAAACGTAATGTAAAAATATTTAATCAATACCCAGGCAGCATGGGCCTATAATTGGTGTGGAATAGAGACTTCTGCTGTGCAGGAGACTTCACTCCTTCAAAGGCTCCTCCTGACTTCCCACTGTCTGTAAGATCAACTGGAGAATTGTATCCTCTGTTCCTCTACAGGAGTACTTCTCAATCTTTCTTGGGTTCAGGGAACCCTACAGGGGTTCTTATTGAAATGCAGATCCCAATGAGGTAAACCCAGTAGGCCCTGGATTTGTGCATGCCTGAGAAATACCCAGGTGGTACCAATGCTATTTGCAAAAGTATATATGTGAGTATAAAGCTGCATTCTTCCTCATCCTGAAGAACATGGCCAGTTATATGATTGGGTCCTCGTGTTAGTGGGGAAGCAGGAAAGAGTGATTAACACTGCCCATTTGGAGATTAGACCGACTCGCCGGGTGTTGTTGATAAGGAAAGACAAATGTTAGAAAGAGGAGAAACCTATGAGCCCTATGCTGTGACTTTGATGTCAAGGACACAGAGTTAGAGTCTGGACAGTAGAGTGGCGGGAGACCCATCTGACAGAGCAGCAGACTTGATAAAGTTGCTGGGCAGGGGAGACGCTTTTATTAACTGTCATGCTGAGCTCGCCTCTGCAGAGAAGGGAAAACACAATCACAGGCATGGAGCTACAGTAGCAGGCAGTAATTCCGACAGATTCCCGCACAGTGGAAATCGAGTTCGGGTGGAAAATTGTGGCAGAAGATACGGGATGAGCAAAATTCACCTTAATTCATTATTTCGTTCTATTTGGGGAAGATCTTTACCTCATGGAGTTGTAAAGATGAAGTGTGTTAATACACTAAAGACATCTGAAGTGCTTTATAAAATCGGAACTATGGTTGGCATTCCAGTGTCAGTATTAGCTAGCACAAGAAATAACTTCTTAGAAAAAATGATGTATATTATAAAAATATATGTCCTATGTAGTATTTTATGTTTGAAAATTAATCTACATGAAAACACTAAATGTATTTTCTAAAATCATATAATTTTCATGGAGGACAGATTTTATCCTGACTCACCCAGGTACAAAATTATACATCCTTCTTCTACTACCCATGAACAATTTTGGTCAAGTAGTTCATTTAAAACTACAGATTTTTCATTGTAAAATACTAATAATATTTTTCAGATTTCTTGTTTTTCTTCATGCGTATGTGTATACATCTGGGTGAGTGTCTACCATGGGTGTCTCAGGTGCTTGCAGAGGCCAGAGGAGAGTGTCATATCTCCTGGATGAAGAAGTATAGAGAGCTGTAACCTATCCTATGTGGGTGCAGGTAGCCACTGAAGGGAGAACAAGGTTTCTTAAATTCTGCAACATCTCTCCAAACCAATAATGAAATCTAGTTGCTGTGTCATCATTTGTGAGACCCAAGCACAAATGCATGCTAACATTTTTCTGTATACAAGTTATGATTGACTTAGCATATTCATACTTCAGGCCAACAAATATTCCTTCACAGCTTTGCTTATTTAGGCAAGAAAATTATCTATGAACTAATTTTCATCTATATTACAATAATATTAAGCCCAATGCCAACATTCACCTCTTTCAAAGCATAAGACACACTAATTCACATGTGCATACCCTTATATTTCAGTAGTAACAGCTACCATGGCTACTGTGAGGGCTTGTCTTTCTGTCAGCTAGATATAAGCTAGGGTAATTTAGAAACAGGACACCCCATCTACGAAAATGCCTCTATCAGTTTGGCCTGAAGGCAAGTCTTTAATTAATTGCTGATGTTGGAGGGCTGAGCCCACTGTGGAGAGTACCGTCCCTGAGAAATGACACTGAGTTTCTTTACAAAGCAAGCTGAGCAGCACAAAGGCACCAAGCCACTAAACAATGCCCAACATGGCCTCTGTTCCTCCCAGACACCAGGTTCTTGCACTCCTTGAGTTCCTGCCTTGGTTTCCCTAAATGATGGACTATATCCAAATAAGCCCTGATTGTTATTACTGCAATAGATGGTAAGTTAGGACAGGAGCTGAGTTCTTGAGATGTCCAAGGGTTCCCAAGCTGGATATTCTTCATGGTTACTTGACAGGAAGAGCTTGATCCCTGTGCACTAACATAATTAAATCTTAAAAAAAAATTTTTACTCAATTTTATGTTTGTTGGCGTTTTGCCTGTATGTCTGTCTATGCACTTATAAGTATCTGGTGCCTTCAGAGGTCTGAAGTGAGCATTGGGTCCCGTGAGTGGAGCTACTGACAGTGCCAAGCTGATGCTGTCATTTAAGTCACGACTCAAACTTCACTTCTTTAGATATTTCCTAATTATTCATGTTATCTTCATCTCCCCATCCCATCTCTTCATGGTCAATGACTCTGTATTTTAAACACCACTTTCATCTTCCAGAATAGGCAAGACTATCTGAAATCCTGTCTTATGCTTATTTCTTTGTTCATTAATTATCTCATACTAAGGAGACTGTGTCTGCTGTAAAAGCGGAAATAGAAATCTCCCCTAAAGATTTTTGGGTGGCAGTAGTTTATCTAAAATGGGCAAGTAGCACTTTTCAGAAACTGCTGACAAATAAAGAGAAATAAATGTTGATCAAAATGATCATAAGAGTCACAATACCAGCATTTTAGTAACTCCAATATATATTTACAATAGTTAGGATGCTATTTTTATACAGAGACGATGTGACCCCAAATTATCAGAAATTCAATATTTAGTCCACTAATATCTTCAGATTCAAATAATAAGTCTTCTGTATAAAGTTTGCTGTGTAATAAGAAGGTGTGTGAAGCCTGGCAATCTATGGCTATAGAAGGATGGACTTGAATAGGCTTGGCTAAGTGAGAGTCCATCATTCAGAACAAAGCAGTTATGTCCCGAGTTCTACACCCTCTTACCTCCTTTCCGACAAGTGAGCTTGAATTTCTATGACATTAGTCATTATTTTACTAAAATGTAATACAGTAGACGGAACTTCTATGTCATACAACACAAACATTGTATTTTATGCACCAGTACTCTTTGCATACTAGACAATACCATTATATACCAAGTATATTTAGTTAGACTAATTTCTAAACACTGTTTCCGTGAGATGATCTTTCTATATGCTATGATTATGTATTCCTCTCAATAATAATAAAAGATGTGTAACCAATAGCCAGGCAGGATAAAGAATGGAATAGAGGCTGAAGGATAGAATTAGCAAAAACATACTGGATTAAAGGCTAAGAAATTCTACTTTGTAGTACAAATATTTGACCTGAAGTGTTGCAGTTTAAAATGTTTTATTTCCTCAGTATTGCCATCTAAAAGTTTCCTCTGTCCTTCTATTTTCCAGTTATTACTAACATGTTTCCTGATGTCTTCAGTGAATTCATAAACAGTGCTTAGGTAGCAATTCTTCCTTTTATCTAATTCTTTATAACACCCACATGACCATTGCAATCCACAGACTTTGAAGTCGCTTACTTGATTAGGAGTTAACCAGCTGTTTTCCAAGTCCTTCCAGATGCTTGAGCATGACTGAAGATTCCTTAACAGTCTGAAGTCCCTGCCTTCTCCTGCATCCTCTCTCAACAGACCTTTTAATACCTCATTTGTCAGCCTTTGCCTGTAGTTTTCTGCCAGAAACTCATTTCCTGTACCACATTTATCTTTAGGCCTCAGCCTTGCAAGAAGCATTTCTTAGTCATTCCCTTCTCTCTATACCCTGTTTATCACATTGGAATATGATTAAATATATGCATGATCATATCATCTCTATGAAGCTGTGCCTTCTGAAACATTAAGGGATATGGCCCTCTGATCATTATTCCCACATACAATCAATGATATGTTGGACTAATGGAAATCACTAAACATATATTCATAATAGGAAAGTATAGTGAAAAGAATAATGAATGCATGTCCTGAATGATTTAGGATGTTAAACAAAAAATTAAACAAATATGGGACAGGGGCTATGACTCACTTGGTAATTATGCTTGCTCTCTCTGTGGATAGAATACCCAAATTCAAATTACCAACATCCATATAAAAAGTCAGACATGGCTGTATGTGTCAGTACCCTGGAACAGGGGATAAAAGACAGACAGATAATGAGAGTTGGCCATCCAAAGCACCTAGTAGAAAACTGTGGGCTTCCAGTTCAGTAAGAGACCCTATCTCGAGGCAATGAAGTAGAAGGAGTTACGGAAACATAGACATCTTCCTCTGACCTCAGTATGTATACATAAGCACAGACTTGGTACATGCAATCACACATTATGTAGGTTGTAAGAACTTGTACACAGTAAGCCTGCTTTTGGGGACATATAAGCTGCATGAGAATTTTATATTGGACTTAATAGGGGCAGTTTGGTTGTTATGTAGATTCCAGGCTTTGGAACCAATGATCAAAGCACCATACAGGTTAAATTACTATTAAATTAATACAAGGAATGATTATTAGCATAATGACAGTAGCAACAATGTCAGTAGTTGGAGTAGCTATATGTCAGATACCCTGAAAATGAAATGGAATTTACTAATGAAATGAATGGAAGTTTTGTTGTTGTTGTTAATATTGTAGCACGAATGTCATCACATTTTTAGGATCAAGTAACTTTAGGGGTAGAACTAACTCTTTTTGGTAATTCTATAGGAACATAACTCTTGAAGGAGTATCAGGCTAATATGGGGACAGATTGAAGATGTGATAAGAAATTCAAGGAGCTAAGTGACAAATCAACCGAGCAGTTGTTCACATTAGTGCTGAGTATAAAGAGGAGATATTGTCCAAAAATTCACATGTGAGATGGTCTTGAAAGGATGATACATAAATGGATCTTAGCATCCTAAGGCCTGCTCAGATCAGACAGGAAGGACAATAAAAAGGAAAGAAACCCAGGGATAAGGTTCTATCTATTTTAATATTTTGAAGGGGAAGTCAACAAAACATTATAATATGGAAGGCATTTTAGAGGGGGGAAAAAGAGAATTGATAGCTAAATCAAATTACACTGAAAAAAAAAAACAATTGTATGCTACCTTTACTGGGTTCATTTGAACTTATGAAACAATGTCATGTGCTTTTCAAGTACTGTCTATTTCAACCAATAGTATATTCTTTGTCTTCTCACCTTTTAACATGATTTCTACAGTTTCTCAAATGTTTTGAAGCACCAAGTCTAATTTTAGCTTTGTGGTGACTTTTTCTGTAGACTATCAGACACTTAAGATACTAAGAATTGGAGCTATGACTGGGCAATCAAACACTTATCTGGTACACATGAGTCTCTGAGTTCAATGCCTATCACAACAAGCATAAAGAAATTAAGTTTTTTTGGAAACATGGATTCAAACACTTCAACATTCATAGTTTATATACACACATACATACATAGAAAAAAAGGCTAAAGTCAACAATATCAAGCTAAATCCCTTAAAACAAAAGCAATTAACTCATTAAGTACTTACCTAAAAATATATTTATAAAAATAGCCATATTTCAAATAAATGTAATATTTTGAGCTTTGTATTTTACATTTTCACAAATATCTAATATTTGCATGCTAGTAAAGTGGTGAAGTCATTTTATCTATGCCTGCATGTGTTCTCCAGGTCCCAAACCCCCTGACAAATCCCCTCTGTATACCTATGAGAGAATGAGAGGGAAGAAGGAAAATGTCGCACCATCGTTGCACCTTGACTGGATTTGAAGGGCATGATGCCATGGAAAGCTCACGGGCATGCTCTCTAGTCTCCAGACAACCTTGGGCAAATCAGCTCTTATCATCACAACTTACCCAGGTAGGAGAGTTTAGTTTTCCTCTGACTAGACTTTAGTATTTCATATTTGCTGTCTAAATAAATTACATATACACTAGGAAAGTCTAGAAATGGTAACTTGAGGTGCCTAGAATTTGAGTTCTATTGTATAGTCTAGAAAAAAGTTTGAATTTGGCAAAAATTTTCCACTGAAATGAATATAGAATGTATCGGGTCATAAAAAGAGGTGTTTTTGTGGTGTTGTTGTTTGTTTTTAGATTTAAGATATAACAAGACTTTTAAATGTCTTGAGAAATGATTGTTCTCATTTTATATTTTGACTTTATGTTTCTGTAGTCAGATCCTATCTCTATGCAAATCAGTAAGATCAAAGTGGTTTCTGATATGCTCACTCTCCTAACAAGAACATACTGCATCTCTATACAGTTGCAAATAAGGACCAGAAATGGTGCTCAATGATAGAATGCTGCCCACCAGGCGTGAGACTCTGGGTTTGAATCCTAGAACCATAAAACAAACCTGAGGCAAACAAAACTTTAAACATTAAAAAAATTACTAAATAAATAAATAAATAAAAGCACTAAAGCCTATAAATTGCGTATTGGCCCTCTGTCAGAATCTCAAGGTAGTTTTGGACATTTGCTTTCATGATTTCATTTACTTTTTTCAGTGGCTGTAAGAATATAGGCTGGCCCAATACTGCCTGCAGGCATCTGTGACATAAAAGAAATATAGTATCAAAGTAATAACACATCCGACCCCTTAGTTAATATTCAAAGTGATGGTCAAGGAGGTTATAAGCAAACATCAGCTTTCTTTCACACCTTTACGCTCATTCTGCAAATTAATAGCATCATCGTGGGAGCATTCAGGACCCTGGATAATGAATGTTAACAGCAGTTCCTGTTGGCTGCATCCAAGGATGCATTTATTTTTCTCATTATCTTACACACAATCTTCCAGCTATTGTCTGCCACTGCTGCTCACTCAGGAAGCCAGGGAAGTGCTAAAGATGTCAAGAACCAAGAAGCCTCATTTATTTTTATGGCCTTCATCAGCAGTTTTTTTTTTTCTTTTCTCTTTCTCACTTTTTTTTTAACTTAAAGGTCTATAATGGAATCCGCTGATTAGAATCAGAACCGTATCTAAGCACAGATATGAGAAACCTTTCCTGAAGGTGATGAGCAATGCAAGGGCACTTTGCCCGTAAGATACCTGGGATAGACACTGAAGTCAAACTCCATTAATTGGCATTTCTTCTGCCCTTTGTGATGACATTAAATAGATTCACAACTGATTGATTCTAGTATTATATAACACTGTAAGTAACAGACATGGGTGAATGAAAGAACTATGTGGACCAAAGCTACCTACATGAGAGCAACAAATACAAACAGCTAAAAGGAAAAAGATACCTTAGCCTTGTAGGGATTAATGGTTGACGTCCATTTCCCTCAAGGAATGTTAGAAACATAAAACGAAACTAGCTGTCTTTACATAGGCATACCAGACAGACAACTTATTCAAGCAGAGAATGCTCTGAGCCTAAGTACATAGGCTTGGAGATTAGGTTATAACTGAAATTATAGTTCCTGGTTCTATTTTTATATATAAACAAAATATCTGGACAGAGATAAACATCAGATATCATTTTCTAGAGGAAAAACACATACAGATGGGAACGCAAATACAGAACATTTTATCAGTCCAAGGAGCTAAATGGATGGCATAAAGTACAATGCTAAACAATAGAAGCATAGGCTTTAGAAACTAAATAACTTGGATTATCTCAGTTAGGGGACAACTAATGGGGTTTCAGACATATCTCAGGCTCTTCAGAGGTTCAAGAGGAACAGGTTCTCGAGAAGGTAGTTTGTGGTGAGTGGAAAATATCATTTACGTAGCTGGTTATTTGAAAATGAGGAACCTTAATTGTTCATTTCAAAAAAGTAGAAGCTGTGGATATTGTTGATTTCCCAGAACATGAACTCTTTTATAATTATCTCCAGGAGGGCAGCAGACATTTGTTAACACCACTGTCACTCAGAATAGGTGGTAGATAATGATGGTAAGGAGCAATGGGCGTTACTGAAAGACAGAGCAAAACAGGGGAATACTAATTTGTATCAGTAACATTTGCCTCTTCCTTTCTTCAGAAGTTCCTTTAAGGAAGTCTACATGAACGTCTTCTTCCTCCTGTTGGTGACCTTGCTCCCTGATCCTGACTGAGTTTTTTTGGTTTCTGATTATTGCCAGATTTCCCTAACTCTGCCAGTAGTGGACAAGCCAAAGGAGGCTCTACTGTATTGCACATTGATACCTTATGTTCTAAATTCTGCTGTCATCAACTTAGGGTCCTAGGTCTCAGTGAAAGAACAAAGTGAAGGAGGTACAAAGCCAGAGGATCAACTCATCAGGGTTTAAGGGCTGCAAAACAAGAGAGGGAAATCTTAGAGCTAAGGGATCCAGGCTACCATGGCTTAAGTGCTAATTCCAAACTAGCAGCAGCCATTCCAGTAAAGGTAAAATGTATTAATGATAATGTTCTAAAATCATAAGGAACAGTAGAAACTTTTACTTGACAGGAACTTCATTCTAGCTCGTTTACAGGCCCCCTCTCTGTCCTAATTTAGTCGAAAGTGTAGCTTGCCAGGTTATGCCTCTAGGGGAAAGCACCAAAGCTCAGAACAGGCATTTGTCCATATGCTAATGATGTACTGTGAGCAGCAAAAACGTCAGGTGTTCGTCTTCATAGCAAAATCTTAGACCGTGGGTCATATGTTGGAAGGTGGAGACAGGAGCATGCACCAAGGTTCTCAGGTCAACTATAATTGTGTCTGCAGATCATTATCAAATAAGATACCCTGCTACTGATAACATAGAAAGCAAGAGTTCATGCTCAAAGTTGAAAATTATTCAGGAGTAGTTTTACAGTAAAATAGAAAATAATAAATCTTTAGAGTTTTGTATTTTGGTTTTAAGGCACGTTATTTATACGGTCATTTGTTATTCAATGTCACAGGTATAAAAAGGCTACTAAAATTAATGAGTATATATTAGGGACCTACAACTTTTCAGTCTCATTATAATGTGACATGATATAGAACAAACTTGTGAAGGAAAGAATTAGTGGTATTTCAAAGCAAAATAAGTTAAATGTAAACACAGATATAGTGATATATATCTTATCATAAATGTGTATATATACATAAATGATTTTTTGTATCAATGGAGATATCTCCATTATAAGTTATAGTTAATGCACTTATCATTCAAGTGAAAGAATTAGTGTCTGAATATTCAGAACCCAAAAGAAGTGTAGATTCAGTAGTGTCCATCCATAATTTCAATGCTCCTATGGCTAAATGGAAGCTAGACACGAGTCTGTCAAATTTCTAAATCTATTAATGCCATTCGCAGGCAAACAACAGAGAATCTAGCTCAAACAAGGGGAACGTGAGATCTGACACTCAAGGCTGTCCCCTTAGCTACATGCATGCACCATGCTATGAGGGTACTTGCACACTTACATGAACCCCTATGCATCAACATACACTTATGCACATGAATAATACACATAAAGTTAAAATGTAAAAGGTAGTGTCTGGTTTGAATTAAAAGTAATGCATTTAGTTCCGAGAAAGAACAAGGAGATTGTCAGATTATTATGATGCCATGTCTTATAAAGCAGCTTCCATTATGAAACGCCCTTGAACTGGAGCATAGACTACGTAAATTCTAGAGAGGAATAGGATGGAACAAGAAGGGAACTTTATGTTGATGGAATTTAGAAACCATACTGAAATTCAGTCTAGAGGCAGTGTTAAAAGAATATTCTTTAAAATTCATGAAAAATGTATGTTTATATAAAAGTCTCTCATGAAATTTCCCACTAATATTCATATAAAGTTAGAATAAATCTTGGATATTATCCTACTCATATAGTGCACACTTGATATCATCTCAATATCTGGAATAAAGTGATTTCTTGTGTCTTTTTGTGCTATTTTAAATTTTTATTTAGTTTATTTTGTAAACACATAGTTTTACAAGTTATCAGTAAAACTATTTTCATCTATAATTTTCTGACTGCCCTCATTAATATTACTCATATTATGAAGGGCCCAAAAACACACCCATGTAATATTACATCAGCAATATAAAAGTAACTTTGCAGCACTACATAGAAGCATAAATGTGTCAGGCAGGCAAAAAAATAGCTAAAACTCTTGCAGTTAATTGCTTTCAGACTATACTAGGTCATAAGCTATTGCATCTTCATTTCATTTGAGAATAAATGAAGACAGTATCATTTACTTTGCTTTTATCCAGGATTAGTCTAGATTTCTGTGTGAAAGTCATTTGACAAATGACACGTGTTCATAGGGGAAAAAAGAACGATTCTTATTTCACATTGTTAGAAGGGAAGTAACACAATAGATGTGGATGGGTATAGTCAACACAATCACTAAATTACCACCCTACTTAAAGGTGACGTCCATGATTATCCTAAAGAATAGCATTTGTGTGAATCCACGTCTGCACGAAACAGACAAAAAGAAAAGAAGGAGCATGTGGCATTCATCTGAGAGTCCATCTAACGGGGCCTTCATTGTGTGATCAATGGGGGTAGACAACTACAGGTCTGTCAATGAGTCATTCCCAAATTCAGGGTCATCAAACCAGCTTCTGGTGTTAGGCTTGACCATGCAGGGCTCTGGAGAGAGCATGTGTGCAGGGGAACATTGTTCGTGATCCCATTGAGGCAGAGAAGCCACAGAAGGTGATAGAAAGCAAGTATTCTTTATAGAAGAAATAGCTGACCATTTACATGGGAGGAGAAAAGATGAAACAAACAGAACTTAGGAATGGAAGAAACCATAGGCACTTGAACAATGTTTAAACTTCAGAGCTGAGAAGGTATGTGGTCCAAAGGGGTTGAATCGCTACTCAAGGCCACGTACCTGAACATTTTGTCACCCAGCTTTCATCCAGCATCACTGCAATTGGACCAAGACATTATCTCTAATACTACATTCTTTGCCCTTGCCGTCTGCACATTAAATATATCTGTGACTGGTTACTGACATTTTTATTTGATATTAATTTCTGTTCACGCTTAAATTCTTATTGTATTTGGGTCACTTTCTGCTTTTCTCACAGTTTGCAACAGGCACCCTTTGTAATCCTGCAAATTTACTGCCATTTCGTATTTCCATTAATTTGGCATTTACTCCCCTCATCCAGATCTTTAGTAAAAATGCTAAATAAGACCAGACCTAGTGTTTGTTACTTTCTGCTTATAAGTCTTTTCTCAGTTCTAATCTGACTGATTTTCTTGTCATCTAAGCTCATTTAAAACGAATTTGCAAGTAAAATATCATCAGACATAGTATCAGATGTTTTGCTAATGCCTAAATATATCATGCTTTCTCCTCTATCCATTAATTTTAAGAATTTATCAAGGAAAGGAACTCAGCTTGTCACCCATGAATTTTCATTTATAAGCTCCTGCTGTTTTAGGTCTGTAGGCTTCTTTCACTTCTGTTTTTCTGGTTTACTCAATTATCTGTAAAGTCACTTCATCCACTTATTTAATACGTAGATTTCCCTCTGTCAACACCACAGAAGAAACATTGAGGTGGAGGATAAGTAGTGTTGGAGGTAAGTCAATAATAACGCTAAATAAATACCACACATTAAAAAGAATTAGCTTCCTCCTTCTGAATCATATGCCAGATTCCAAAGGGCAATCTGGCCCTCCTATTCATGTCACTGAACCCACCATTACTAATATCAGGGTTCTGAGGACTCAGTAGGGATTTATAAGTGATATCTGTTCAGCACTGTCTTCTATGTTTCTGCTTCGGGATTTATACCCATGTCCTTCCTTAGTTGCATTTTGCCAATAATCTCTTTATTCATACCCACTAGCCATTTCTATTGACTCTGATCACACCCATCCAGGCTTGCCTAAGAATTGTACACACAAACACACACACACACACACACACACACACACACACACACAGAGAGAGAGAGGGGGGGGAGAGAGAGAAAAAGAGAGAGAGATAGGAGAGAGAGAGATAGGAGAGAGAGAGAGAGAGAGAGAGAGAGAGAGACACATTATAGTCATTTGATCCTCCCCCCTATTATGTCCTAGTTTTAAAACAGTAAAGTTGGAGCTCCTTAAGAAGCCTTAGAAGCTGTTTATAACATGCTCTGAAGCCCCCTCTCTTAGACTACTACCCACAAAGTCTTACCAACCTCCGTTGTTACTTCATTGTTTTCTTCCTTAGCCTCCAGGTTCCTGTTAGGCTCCTGAATATCTCTTTCCTACCAATTTCAGAAGCTTCCATCATCTCTGCCCTATCACCCAAAAAGGGAAGCTCAATCATTATTTATTTGATTCGGACAAAGGAAAGAGGAAACAGGGGGAAATGTTATTAAACATATACAATACTTTATGCAAAAGCTCTCGAGATATATGATAGCATACTGCTGTAATCCCAGAATGTGAGAGGAGAAATAGGAGAAAGATTTTGGAGGCCAGTCAGGGTTATATAACAATAACTTGTTTCAAAACAAAAAAAATGAAGGGAATTCTAGTTTAGTTCAGCTGTTCATATAAATCCTGTAAGAAGAGCCATACATTCCTGTTACTTATGGAAGAAAAAAAATATCATCTACCTATGAATGGTATCTATCATCATCTCTATATATATACCTATCTATTCGTCTGTCTCTATCTATTCATCCTCTATGTATATATCTATTGATCGATCCATTTGTGTATATTTTATTCCTTGTTTAAATATTTTTCCTGTACTCAGGTAGAAAGAAGGACTTTGAAGACAGTTCTAAGTTCTGCTTGCCCTTTAACCTTTTCTCTCTGCTCTAACATTACTGGGAAATTGGTCATCAAATGAATTATTGAAGTGGTTTTAGTGATGTGATCAATGTATATAAAGTGATTTTAGGCTTCTGAATTAATGTTAAAGTGTCAGTTAATCACTTGACAGAGTTCTTGAAAGGGAGCAAAATGTCTGAATGTGATTTTAAAATTCTGTTACAGAGAGGAACGTTATCACAGGTTATTTCCTTTATTCTCTTAGAAACAGGCCCATCCTACTCTCTGCTCTTCAGCTCTCACGCTAAATTTCATTTTTTCATTTCCATGAACACATTATTCTCAAAATCCAATATGAAATTGGCACACGCTTTTTAAATTTCCACTTGTTTAAGGCATTACTATCCAGAACGCTGAACACATATTATGAGATTTAAGTGTGGGATCAAGGTTAAAAAATACTATTTTTACTTAGTTAACTTAGTGTCTCCAGTGATGCTTGACAAGTCCAGCTTCAGTCAACCAAGGCAAGCACATAGAGGGTAGGGAATGAATCAAACGTAAATGCTCCTTTGTTGGTATAGTCTTGCCAGATCTTGGAAAGATTGTCTGTTGGTGTAGTCTTGCCTTTGCTCGTGCTTTGGAATGCAAGCATCTTACTAAGTCTTGCGGAAATGGACAAAAGCAGATGATGTTTTATAATACATCTCCATGCAACACGTCCAGAAGTCACACTGCTCACCATCTACTTTATAATACTTTTACTCTGTATTAGAGTACTAATCAGTTAGGTCCATGATTTACCTAGCTGGTGTTGCTGCTTTATTCTCACCCTTTAGGGATATGTTCAGATATCATCACAGCAGAGCAGTTTTCTATCGAGATCTTGAGAGTTAATCTTCATTTGATTCCCTGTCATCTTCTCCTGCCATTGGACACTTCCTATCCAAACTCAAGTGCTAGATCTTTACTACTCAGGTTGATTAACACCAACTCTTGCCCCTCTAAGAGATTAAAGTGAATCCCCCTAAGATCAAGGCCTTGTTTGGGTTGGTAGGGGAAGTAAATGACCGTTCAAAGGAAATTCTGTACGAACAATTATGAAAGGATTAAAGATGTACTCCAAAATTTTTCTTTGACACCTATTTGTTTGGAGTACCCATTTTGGTTAATAATATTTAGTTGACTTAGCTCTTGCATAAAACAGAAACTGTGTACATTTAACATGTCTGCACACCATACATAAATACATACAATACTGTTCTTGAACATTCCATAAAGAAACAAAACAGAGCTATTTCTTGATAAATATTGATTTTGGAATAGTGGCCAAAACTCACCTGAGTGTCTCAGAAATTTGTATCAAGGCAAAGTAGAAGCAGAAATCAAACAACAACAACAAATAAAACAAAACAGTGCAGAAGAGATAAATGAGTCGTGGATAGAATTGAAATACCACTGAGAATTCCATCTCATTCACCAGAAGAAATCAGTGGTTCACAGCTCGTACATACAAATGCCAGAGAAAGCTAGGAGGAAAGTCCAAGAAATCTGAAAATAAGGGCAAGCAATTTAATTTGCCTGCACTAAGGGAAATTTATGCTTTTTTTGTGTTTTATTGTTTCATTCTCTGTGACTTGGAAAGATTCAGGTGTCTTTCCAAGTACTGCCAAAAACCCATGCTTTTCTTACTTTCATAAAAACCCTTTTATTTACTCAGTTTCTAGTTTTGCTCATACACAGTGTTTTCTCTCTTTCTTTTGTGACTAATCCTACACCACTTAAAAATACAAGAGAGAAAGACCGAGCTCATGATAGGCAGAGAAACAATATAAAGCCAGAATGTTAAATTGGGTTTAACTATAAGAAGAAAACAACCAATCCTTGCTTTCCATGAAATTCATTCAAATTCTGCTTTGTAGCTATAAAACTTTGTAAATGCCCAAGAAACTTGTGTGCATGTGTGTATGGGCATGCACATTAGAGCACATACACTCACACCATACTCACTAACATGACACATTGACATGTACACACACACACACAAACACACACGCCTCCGGATTGCTTATAATACATCCTAAAATACAAATGTGATAGAAATAGTTCTTACAGTACACTGCTTAGGTAAACATGGCAAAAGAACATGCAAAACATATGCAAGTTTTCCAAATAATTGTGATATGTAAATTATTGATCCGATAAATACAAAGAAATGACTATATTGCATTTTCAGGAAAACTTAAAATGAGTCTACTAGGTAATAGAAAGAAAGACATATCTTACTCTCTATTATTTCATGTGACAAAAATTGAGCAAAATAACTATAAATGTACTAACTACACAAACATTTGACAACATTGTATAAAGTAATAGGGGCAATATAGTTATGATGATGAACACAGAATAAATTAATCCATCAGGACATAGCTGCCACTTTAAAAAAAATATATACCACTTGGCTTTACCACAGTCTTGAGCTTTTCTTTAAGAGCCTTCAAAGTATAAATTTATTTTCTTGAAAAAAAATGCTTTTTTAAATTACTAACTTAGTTCTGGACATAATAATTAGATTTGAATCTCATTTCTTTCACTGATAAAACTGATAAAAATTATACTCATCGGTCTATATAGACAGTTGGGTTTTACTTGGAAAGAAATAATAGAAACTTGTCATTGCAAGGAAATTTTTGTAACTAGGACAATCCCCTACCCCACCCCTATTACTGTCATAATGTGATGCTCAGCAAAGGGCTTTCTACTTCTGTCTCCACCCTTTCTCTTTCTGCTTGCCTCTTTGCATAGTAATTCAAGAACGCCTAATGAGGAAATCACAGCTTGCGAGTTCTTGCTTGAAAGAGGATATTGTTTCGTATTGTGTTTCTATCACATCCTGAATTATAACTTGCTGAATTAAGAAGACAAAGAATATATGAAGTTAAAAACAGTTGCAACACGAATCATTTTCAAATTTTTGAGGATAAAGAGATAAGTGGGTATTGATGGTTCCATACACACACATACATATATAATTTCTATAGAAGGAGGGAGGAGATTGGGAATATGGTAACAATGATAATCATGGTTTTCTACTTAGAAGAAAATATATTTTAATAGAGGGGGTAAGTTATGTGATACAATAACTGCAGATTATCAGTCCAATAATGTATGTTTAGTGCTGTCTGTAAATGAGCCTTGTGGTAAGTAATGTATGTATCTCTTCGCAATAAAACATTGAAGTACCGTCTAAGAGGAAGTGAGAATTACCTCTCTGTCTTCTAAGTCAGGTTTGATGTTTGGCCAGTAAATGGGACATGCTAGAAAAGGTCTTGCTTCCAGTATACTCTGGATTTCATGAGGTTTTTTTTTTAACCACTTCTGCATTCTCTTGACAATTATTCTAACTATAAATTATGCTCTACTATGTTCATAGCAGCACTGTTTGTAATAGCCAGAACCTGGAAACAACCTAGATGTCCTTCAATGGAAGAATGGATGAAGAAAGTATGGAATATATACATATTAGAGTACTACTCAGCAGTAAAAAACAAGGACTTCTTGAAGTTTGCAGGCAAATGGATAGAAATGGAAAACACTATCCTGAGTGAGGTAAGCCAGACCCAAAAAGAGAAACATGGGATGTACTCACTCATATTTGGTTTCTAGCCATAAACAAAGGACATTGAGCCTATAATTAGTGATCCTAGAGATGCTAAATAAGGAGAACCCAAAGAAAAACATATAGGCATCCTCCTGAATATTAGCCTTCATCAGGCGATGAAAGGAAATAGAGACAGATACCCACATTGGAGCACCGAACAGAAATCTCAAGGTCCAAATCAGGAGCAGAAGGAGAGAGAGCACGAGCAAGGAACTCAGGACCGCGAGGGGTGCACCCACACACTGAGACAATGGGGATGTTCTATCGGGAACTCACCAAGGCCAGCTGGCCTGGATCTGAAAAAGCCTGGGATAAAACCGGACTCGCTGAACATAGTGGACAATGAGGACTACTGAGAACTCAAGAACAATGGCAATGGGTTTTTGATCCTACTGCACGTACTGGCGTTGTGGGAGCCTAGGCAGTTTGGATGCTCACCTTACTAGACCTGGTTGGAGGTGGGTGGTCCTTGGACTTCCCACAGGGCAGGGAACCCTGATTGGTCTTTGGGCTGACAAGGGAGGGGGACTTGATTGGGGGGAGGGGGAGGGAAATGGGAGGCGGTGGCGGGGAAAAGACAGAAATCTTTAATAAATAAATAAATTAAAAAATTTAAAAAAAGAAGATAAATACAAAAAAAAGGGAGAGAGGGGGGAGTTATTGGAGAGAATGAGGATATGATTGTGATACAATAATGAGCCTGAGCTCATAACACTGTGCTGTGGCAGTGATAGAATTTATGTATAGATACTTTGGATGCATTATCATGTCATTATTTATCAAAGACCCATTAGTTTATACACACTTGGGTCTCTGTTACCATTTCTGTTTTTGGTTACTTCCCTGTCTTATGCTGCTCTTCTTTAGGAAACCTGATTTCTGATCTGAAAGCCATGGTTAGAAGAGTTGAGTTCTTCAAGTAAATCTCATGACAATGTCCCCAAAATATAAAAAGTGAATAGCTTTCTAATAAAAGATCTTTTTTTATTTAAAGGCAATGGAAATTCAAACTTATAAACTTTCTTGCAGTTCACAGTTTAGGGATTCTAAGTTTTAGGAATACATACAATTTAGGATGCACCTACACCTTGATTGAAAATAAGAAAGTGGGAGTAATTTATAACATATTTACTAATTATTTTTTGAACTGGTTATATTCATCATTTCTTCATAAAGAAGATATTAAATTCATTATTGTATTTTATATTTTGTTATTGAATACTTTAGCACCAACAAGCTATTAGTCAATATAATAGCATCTTTAAAATTTAAACTAGTATTCTCTTCTTCAGTGATCCTCTTTAAATGTAATCTAAATTAGTTGATCTAATGAGAAGATTAAAGTGTGGCAAAGATATCTTTCATTTTTTTTATACAATTCTATACACTCATTTACCAAACTACCCATGGTATCCACCAAAAAGGTTAGAGTGTGACTATTAACCAAGAGTTAATAGTCTCTTGTTTCCCATATTTAATGAAAATAATGAATTAATACAAATTATGGTAGAGTAATCCAAAGAAAATTTTCTCTAGTCATTCTACCCTAAATCTGGAGAAAAAAAAAAAAACGCACTTTAAGAATCTTAGCATTCATTCATTCACTCACAATCTTAAAATCTAGGCATTATACCTTAAGTTAGAGACATAAATATAAATAAAGCAGTTCATTTTAGGATAATAGATTCAAACATATGAAAACTTCTAGGATGTAGTTGTATTATGCTTATGTTGTAATGAAAGCTCAAAGATAAAACATCTGCCCCAGGGAAATGGACACTTGTAGGGTGGGTCTCCAAGATCTGGGAATTACTGTTATCTGAACCAGGAATAGAGTTGATAGAAAAGAACCAGAAAATTCAAAATATTGAAATAGGTTGTACAAGACACAAAATAGGCGGGTAGTTAGTTGATAGATAGATGATAGATAGATTCACCTCATAGTTTCTTTTCTTATCAAGACTGCATTTCTCATCCTCCCTTGAAGTTGATAGATTCATGTCTGAATTCCCGATCAATGGAACAGAAGTTAAGTCTGCTGATGTTGGAGGTGATGTAGGCTGTAATGTTTTATTGCCATTGCTTAATAAAGAAGCTGCTTTCGGCCAGTGGGTTAACAGAATATAGCCAGGCTGGAAGAAATATGTATAGAGAGAGTAGGTGGAGTCAGAGAGAAGCCATGTAGCTTCCCACAAGAGACAGACACCTTTGCTGGAGCTAGTAAGTCACAGCCACGTGGTGATACACAGATTAATAGAAATGAGTTAATTTAAGATGTAAGAGTTAGCCATAGATATGCTAAAGCTATTGGGCAAACTGTATTGCAACTAATACAGATTTCTTTTGGCAGTCTGGGCAGTCAGGAAACGAATGAACAGCCTCCAACAACCGTATGGTAAGTTAAGACCTAATTAAAATTTTATTTTTCAGGCAACATGAGGTATGTAAAAGGACAGGAGAATTTGTGGGGACACAGAGAAGGAGCTGGTCACCCTAGAGTCTGATTGGAGTTCCCAGCCCTAGTGTCTGATTGGAGTCCCCAGCTAGTAATCAAGATGAAAAGTATTAAATTTCTGAGTGTGCACTTAAGGCTATTTAGATTCAAGCATTCTTGGGTAGAAGTAATGTCTCCCTTGTCTTAAGCAGTGCTAAGTACATTGTCTAGAATCTCAACTGATAATGATAATAATTGAAGGCTTTTATATTTTAATCAAAATTTGGACTTGTTTATTCTCCTTGCAGTTGTCAGGCTGAATAAAATGTAAGTCAGCCTACAACATGACAGTATTTTCTACACTTTAAAAAGGCATTTCATGCATGAAAGATCTAACTTTTCAGTTACTTTTTGCTATAATATAGACATGTGTTTCATGAATTAAAGAATAAAAATCACCACTCCTAATATTTGAGGAGAAAAACACATTTTATTTAGGAGTCCAATGCTGGCACATTGTTTATACAATGGTCAAGCTAACTCCAAATCAGGCATCTAACTACCCACAGTGAATAGACATTTACCTCACGAAATGCTTTCAATGTGATCTCTTTTATGTATTCAATTGATATAAACCTGCTGTGCATAACTTCATGAAAAATCTTTGAAAATCTCTATTTTCAATCAGGTTGACACTGTGGTTTATTTAGTTGCAGAAATCACATTTAAAACTTGTACTTCTCAAATTGTGGAAGAGAGAATGCTTTTTCCTACATACAGGCCACCATTACCCCTGGTTAAATATACTCTGTACTCTGGTGCAGTTTCTCTGGTTAAGTTTTCTTACCTAGCAAGAGACTTTGCATATGTAGTTAAAATTACTAGTCAGCTGTAACAAAAAATTACACAATCCTTTATTATCTGGGTAAGTCTACTGTAGTCTCATAAACCATTAAAACTCAAGACAGGAAGTCAAACCAACAAGACCATCAGAAAGGCTCAATAAAGCAAAGGTGTTTTCAAGATGATCCTGGCCCATATAAAGAAAGGAACCAAATACCTACAGATTGACAGGTAGATTGAAAGAGAGTTCCAAACTCCAGATGAGAGCATCCAAGCCTGTCTTCACAGTGGCTTCTTCAGAGGAACCTAGCTAACCACAGTGTGATCCAACCCACAGAACTATTAGTAAGTATATTTGGACTTTTTTAACCTGAGGATTTTTCTACTGTTCAAGTCATAACAAATCACATTAGTGTTGCAAGAGGTGGTCATCATGCTGCCATGATTGTCACTTTATAGAAGTGATTGTAGGTGAACAGTCTTGTAGACTTACAGAAACGTTTGCACTGTCTAGAAATGAAGAAATTAAGTGGATTTAGTTGATCCTTTGCTGATTATTTCACTGGAGCTGCATGCGATATTTGTAGGACAACCAGTAGTTTAAGCATTCACCCTGAGAACTGTTTTTCTGATGGTATCACATTCCACTCCTTTCCATCTAGAGAAAACACTATGCAGGACAGACAGCACCAACTGTCTAAAGCTAACACTTAGGTTCTAGAACCATCTTCTTTTTTAGGGACCAAAAAAGTAACACCACAGCACATAAAAATGTGGATCATGGTAACTGATGTCAGCCAACACATTTGTATCCAACGCCATTAATCTTCTCGACATGACAAATCTTAGTGGAAGATGGGTATACGTTCCAGATAATCCACCTCTGAAGCAATGACGAACCGTCCCTGGGAAGTACCTTAATGGGTCCTCTTGTCAGATTTAAGATTTTATTATTAACATCAGAAACCCTAAAAGATACAGTTGCAAATCAATTTCACTGTTCCTTCATAACGAGTCCCTAATTGACCTCAATTTCTACTATAGTTACATATTTCCTTCTGTACTTAATTTTCATGACAGGTATAGGAGAATTTAGAAGCTGAGCATAAAGACATCTATTTTAACACTTCGTTTTACTTACTAGTTTAAGAGAACTATTAATCACCTTGACAGTAATATAGAATATTTATGCCTCTTTATAATTTAGAAGATGATCATTTGGTGAAATTAGTGCTTCATTTATTAAAAATGTGTAATAATAACCATCAAAGCTAATTCTTATCATGTAAGAATCCATTTCAGAAGATTCATATTTTATATTTAATGACTAATAAAAATTTGACACTGATGATTCTATGTAAAATGAGCTATTTGATTGGCATATTAGAAAAATATGAATTGCAAATACTGCTGACTACTTAAATGGTCAGAATCCGAGTCTATATATTTGACATTTAAAAACATAATAAAGCAGTTTTCACCATAACCTAATGTGTTGGAACTATGAAAGTGCAGTTAAAATCAACATTTTAAGACTGGGGAGATGACTTGGTGGGAGAAGTGCAAACACAAGGATATGAATACAGGCCCTAGGATACATATCAAAAGCCAAGTCATAACTGCATGCGTCTGTAACCTTGTTGCATAGGTTGGAGACAGATATATTCCAGTGCTTTCTGGAGCCAAGATAGTAAAATTTCAGAATCCAAGTTCAGTGCCAGGTGCTACCTCAATGAGTAAGGTTATTGAGAAAGACATTACCACCTCATCTTCTGGCTTCCACACGTGCCAACACTGGCAAACATTCTTCTACTTGTGCAAATTAACCAAGCAACCAAACAACCAACCAATTAATCAATCAGATTTTAATAGTTTAAAATGTGTTGCAAAAATCTAGAATACTGAAGACAGAGTACATATACAACAATCAGTCTTGTGTATCTGTAGGGCAGACCTATGCTATACTTTCACTAAAATAGATCCACTTTTCTCATTGTTAATTGTTACCTTTTCAAACAACAAACACTTTCAAACAATTGGCAAATATTATACTATTCTAGCATCATCGATGGAAAAAAGATAGGCATTTCTGTCATGCAAATCTCCCCAGTTCTGCACTCTATCAATCTCACCAACTGCCAAGCCTGACAAAGTACTTTGAACTTACTTGGTTTTTTGTTTTACATTTTTTATTTGTTTTGTACATCATCCACACTGCTCCTTCTCCCCTCCTCCCACTCCGGCTCCATCTCCCTCCAATTCCACAGTGACCTTGACCTTCCTAAGGGTCAGTTTCCTTCTCTGAAAATGGGGGCTACCTAATGTGAACAGCTGTGAACGTAATTTTAGAGAATTCATGCAAATCCTTGTAGTACAAAGTTTAGTTCCTGCAGCACATAGGAAATTGACTGGGTAGAGGTGGTGTGATCTTTTATTTATTATTCTTGTGTGTATAAAGCTTGCTCAGGCACACATAGATACCACGGTAATATGAGATAAGAGGACAGTTTTGTGTAATTCTTCCATCCTCCATCTTTATGTCGATCCTAAGTGTTGAACTCAGGTCCTCGGGCTTTATAGCAAGTACTTTACCTGCTGAACTACCTCAGCAGCTCCACATTATTCCGAATGCATGCAAAAATCAAGAGAATATACTGTTTTCCTCTGTTATTGGTACTTCTAATAGTATTATATCCTCCTTCTGGTGGCTTCTAGTGTTTCCTACGGGGATTCACGATAATTGAGGAATTTACATATTTTCTGTCTCTTGGGACGGATGATCCAGAGGAAGGAACACCCTGTATACATGCCCATCACACCAGCTACCCTAAGGAGGGATCCTGTAATGTGTTTCAAAGGCATTCTATTATTTCAGCAAAAAAATGATAAAAATCAATTTCGTGGATTTGATAGAGGTTCCCAAAATCAATCTTTTCCTTGTCATGGAACACTTTATTGTGGTTTCTTAATAACATAAAACTATCTATTCTTTATGAGGAATGCAAAAGAGTGATGACTGAGCATGAATCCAGCGCAGAGAGATGCCTGAGGCTGGGATCTGGACTAAGTAGATTTAGAAAACCTTGATAGAACACAACAAAATCAAATACAGGAGAGAAGTCTGGCGTGTGTTATCTTTCCTCAGGGCCTGAGGCTTGAATTAATACTGACTGCTTTGAATTAAATTTGGCAATGGACTAGAGACATGAAGGGTCTGTTTTATTATTTTATTTTGCTTTTATGATTGTTATTGTGAGAAACAGAGAAATATGAACGTTCTCCCACAGTTGAGAATCCTGAGAGAGCAAAGCCCTGGCACTTTAAAAATGACCAAATTGTTTTTGTGAAACTGTTCTCATATTTCACTGCAGCAAATACGAAATAACATTTCTGAGGATTGTGAACTCCTCTTTCTGATCTGCTCTACAGTGGCAAAACCACCGTGCCTCTACTAGGAGAAGTGGTTAGGAAGGATCATTTGTGGCATTAAGAATGTAGATCTGCCTGGAGTTGCTTCTCACACGGGAAAGTTGAAAGATCTTTGCTACAAGTAACAGCTTCTTTGACTCGCTGTGATGCATTATCGGAATCTCTCAGGAATAGAACTGGAAAGTGGGGTAAAGCCCAAAGAAAGTCTAGAAGACAGACTGCCAACTCTAATATAACATGTTCCACTCAGAGGGGCATAAACTCCAGTGTAGTGTATTTCCAAGTATAGAACAGCAGATATGTTTTCCTAAGATAGATAGACAGATGATAGATAGATAGATAGATAGATAGATAGATAGATAGATAGATAGATAGATAGATAGATGATAGAAGATAGATAGATATAGATAGATAGAAGATAGAGAGAGCAAATAATTCTAACTAGAGTCACAATCAAATTAGATCCCATGAGTGAGTTTACTTACAACTGGACTTTTTCTCAGAAAAGAAGGATCAAAAATCTAATTGAAAATTATGTTATTCTATCCATGGTTAAATATTTATTCCATGTATTCTTTTTACTTTACTCTTTCCATTATTTCTTTATTATGCTCAAAACCCTATGAGATTTTTATGTTGTCTACAGCAGATATAACTGTTAGTTCAAACATGGCAGCAAACATCCTTTCAAGATGGAAGTCCACCCTTCTCACCATCAGTCTACTGGATGAGACTCACGGTCAGAAACAAAGCCGTGTCTTAGGAAACACCCAGAACTAACTTTCATCATAATTCCAGCGTAAACACTTCTTGTCAGTGTATTTCACTTCTACATGTGTGAAATTACCCTTCATATAGCTCTGGCTCTGAGTTCCTATGAAACCTGATAAAACAATGGTGTAGATCAGAAATAAAATAGGTAGCAAAACTTTTGTCTTTTATTTTCCATTTTTTAAATTTTATTCTTACCATTATGGTTGCTATATAATGAATACTTGCTGGATATAAGAAACCCTGATGACTAAAATATTAATTCTGTGAGAACTAGGCAGCCATGTCTATTTTGTATTCAGTATACAAGGTTGGAACCAAACAGCTTGCATGTGCTTCACTCCCTGGATTAATTTTTAAAAGATTAGAACCATATATGTTGAGAAACCTCTCTATAATATAAGCTCCACATGTATGAATTGAACATCACAAAATACTGAGAGTGTCCATGCATTAACACCTGGAAGAGTTTACGAGTACATTGGCCGTGACCAATAGCTCTCTAATTAGACTTCAAAACCTGCCAGACAAGAAGAAAGCATTGTCTAGTACTGAGAACCTAGCTTAACTGCTCGTTGCTAGTGAAGTCATAGTTATTAGAAGAGGCACTAAGATCTCTACTAAACCAGCATAATCCCCAATGACTATCTCAGCATTTGTTCCTACAGCCACAGATAAGTGTAGTCGTCACTCCTTGTCAAGGAAACTTCTTTCTGCAGCAGAAAGAGAGGACTACAGAAAAGCATACCCAATCAAAACGCAGAGCCATGGGAACCCAGTCCCAGTGGATACAACCACAAAACACTCCTATACCTAAGGTTCAGGCTCACAGAACTTTGTGAAGGGCACAAACAGATGGTAACAGACAATCTCGGGAAGTGTGCTATGAAATTGTGCCTCCTAGATAGACCTTCAAAAGCTCTACCCCGTAACATCTCACACCGGTATGCCTAATCAAACATAATCTGACAAGAACACCAATAGATATGAAAAGTGAGAAACTAAAAACCCAGATGACCTCAACCCTACATGTAGAACTACAAGGAACAAAGGAATGCAGAGAGCAGGGGAAATCATCTTGCTCAGGTTAAGAGTTCAGCAATTGGTTATCTCATATGAAATCACACATACATGTCGCAATGTACTATATATAGATAAAATGACAAGTTATATTTAGAGAATATGTGTGTGTGTGGTGTGTGCATGTATACATATATATGAACATATGCTTGTAATAACAATTAATGAAAAAAGAGGCATGAATTTGAAAGAGAAAAAAGAAAGGTGTTTGGGCGGGCTTGGGAAGAGGGAGGAGAAGGGGAAATGTTGTAATTATAATCTCAAATAATAGGAGGAACAGACTACTGCCCAACCTTTAGTCAGCATGGACGGTGCTGGTGATCCTTTCAGAGAAGTAGGGCCATACGTAGCCAGAGCACCTGAGGACCCTCTTCATTTGATTTTGAAACTAGTATAGTCTCTATTAAAGAAACACTAAATGGCATAACCACTGTATTGTTTGACTGAAATTGTATTAAATGCTCAGCAGAGGAGATAACAGTTCTTCCCCATCAGGAATAGAGTCACCATTTCCATACCCAAGGCCAAATCACAACACTGTGGGCAAGGGCACAAGCTTTTCCCTGGCTTGGGAAATGCTGCAAGGTCTTTCTTCTTTGGCAAGAGTTCATTCTCTGGACATTGATGGGGGGACTGTAAGAAATTTAGATAGGCTTTAGGGAAGTCAGAGTTTGCAGTCAAAGTTGAAGCTGAGACACCCTCTTAGGGCTGAAGGACGAGAACCACAGTCGATGGTGGCCATCGTATTAAATGCGTTCAGATTACCTTAAGTCATGGGCTCACATCTATCATCCCACCTATACACCACTCACGGGAAGTGTGCTGTAAGATGGCTCTGCCATTTTCAACACTGAATTGCTTTCATATTTCCATGGAATACTTTCTGGATCAAAAACAGATGAAAAGGTAAGAGAAAATGAATATGTCTCACCAAGGTGCGGTTCTAATATGTCTCTTTTCTTATTTGTCTCCAAGAAGCCCTGTTAATATTAACTTTGCAATATGAAGGATGAATAACTTAAAAATCCCATATTCGTTAGAAATTCAAAACTTGCAGTCTCAAATACATCAAGTCTCCAAAATATGTAAATCTCTTTAAAAATTGAAAAATCTGTTTAAATGTTAAAGTCTCTCAACTGTGTTTCCTATAAAATCAATATAAAAATATTTTTATATTTCAAGAAGAAATAAACAGCACAGACTCTCAATTTTCACAAAGCAGAACCAAACTCAACATCACAAATAAATAAGTGTCTAATGTCTGGGATTCACTTGCCATTTTCTAGGACCCTCTCTTCATGGTGTCAAACCTCAGCTTCTCTCCATAACCCTTTCCACCATGAGGTTTCAACTGCTACCAAGATTATACCTTCACCACTGCCCTCTCTTGGCCTTTCACAGGACTAAGCTTCCTGCCTTCAGAACCAATACCAGCTAGGAGACTCTTTTAAATGACTAAGTTCAGCTGTCAGCATGAGTTACAGCTTGGCCACCTCTGGAACACAGCTTCTGTATGTTGAACTTGGGGAAACACTTCAAGTAGATTTAATTTCAGTGATAATGGTGTCTTCTTAATCTCTGCTAATTTCTCAACTTCAGTGATCAACATCAAATATTCCAGGCAAACTAGATTTCACTTTAATAGTTCTGAAAACTTGTTAACCACAGATAATTTCTTTAGTCGCAGCTAATCAGAACCACAAATTCTTATTCCAAAATATGCAAATGTACTGATAAAGGCCTTAAGTGACGCTCAAACTTCCCTCTGGAACATCACAAGCCAGGGCTCTCTCATCTTTCAATAATCTTATCTTACAAGATCCCACAGAGCAGCCCATGAAACTTAGAACACTCACTCAGTGGCTTTTCTATTGCAACCTTTGAAAATCCTTCAAAAAATAGCGTGGTCAGGTCTATTAGAGTAGTACCCTACAATGCTGCTACCAATTTCATTCTTAGTTAGAGTTCCTATTGCTTTGATGAAACACAATGTCCAAAAGCAACCTGGAGAGAAAATGGCTTATTTCACTCACCCATCCATATAGTAGTCCATCACCAAAAGCAGCGAGGGCAGGAACTCAAGCAGGGCAGGAACCCAGAGTCAGAGGATGATGCAGAGATCACAGAGGAGTACTGTCTACTGGCTTTCTTATATACAGTTTCAAAATGTTGCATATATATTTGTTTCCTAACTGCACTTTATGACTGAGATAACATATTGCACTATGATAATTTTTCTGGTTTTGTTTATTGACCAAAAATTCTCCCTCTTCTAAACGTGCACATGAGTCGTTTTCATCACGAAATTCATAATTGCATACACTTTGAAATCTCAATTAATAGATATATTTATTCTATACAAAATGGTGATACACTTTAACAAGGAATGCGTTTAATTTTCTGTGTGTTCTCTTTATTATAACCTGGAACAGAATTTGAATGTTGGCAGACATTCAATAGACACTGAGCAAATGATTAATGTGTTTGCTATGTTAACTTGACACAAGCTGCAGTTGTAGAAAGGAGGCAACCTGAACTGAGAAAATGCAACATTTTGAAAAACATTGTATGTCATATTTGATGTCCAGTAACATATTTCACACCAATAATATTTACATTAAAGAACCCCTGTGTCTTGGCTACTGTTCTACTTCTATGAACAGACATGGTGACCAATACAACTCTTCAAAAGAAAGCATTTAAATTCCAGAGAGTGGAAGAGCCCATAGGGAGAAGCAAATAGCCGTGGTGCCTCATCAATAGTGGAGAACCATACATTCCCATCTTCAAGCAGCAGTCAGAAAAGAGACGACGGGTCTGGCACGCAATTTTATAATCTCAAAGTTGACCTCTAGTTGACTTCCACCAACAAGACCACGTCTACTCCAATAAGGCAAACCCTTTCTCATCCTTCCAGTCTTTCTTAAACATTTCCACTCCCAGATGACTAAGAATTCGAATATATGAGCCTCGGGAGTCATTCTCATTCAAACCACCACATTCCTCTCCCTGTATCCCATAGGCTTGTAGCCCTATCATAATGTAAAATGCATTTGGACCAATTTCAAAAGTCCCCATATGCTTTTACAGTGTCAACACTATTTAGAAGCCCAAAGTCCAAAATCTCTGCTGAGACTCAAGGCAATTTCTTAAACTGTAAAATGTAACCCCTGGCAAAATAAAAATAAAAAACCATGGCCCATACTTCTAACGTACAATGACATAGAATATCTGTTCCCATTCCTAATGGGAAGAATGGGAGCCTAATGAAAAAATACCGGGTCAAAGCAAGACTGAAAATAGTAGCCCAGACACTAAATTCTGTGTCTCCATTCTGAAGGCAAAAGCCTCCAATGACTCTTCCCTTCCAGATTTGCTGCGTGTAACATATTTCACACTTGAGCTTGTTCCACACCAGCATGCAGTTCCCCTTGGCAGGCATCTCACAGCTCCGACTTCTCCAACAGTGTGGGTTCCTCAAGGCAGTCCAGGCTTCAGCTGCACGACTTCATGCAATGACCTATTCAGGCCTTTGTGCAGGTCCTCCACTGCAAACTCCTGGCCTTGAGGACTTTCCTTAACACAATAGGAATAGCCTATAACCATAACCCCCTTTCCTCTATAGACTTACTGACTCTAAAGTCAGAACCAGAACACCAAAGCTGACAAGTTCTTCTGCTTGGTGGAGCTAGAACCTGGCCTATTCCTTGATATACATATGCATAAGCTTTCCATTGGTGTTTAGGCCTAGGTCACACTAATACCCTAGTCCATGGTACCAACTTCTGTCTTAATTACTGTTCTATTGCTGTGAAGAGGCAGCATGACCAAAAGCAATTTGGGGAGAAAGGGCATCTTTTCTTTGTGCGTTCATATCATTGTTCATGACCGAAAGAAGTCAAAGGAGAAATTGAACATGGCCGGACTCCGGTGGCATGAGCTGATGCAGAGGTCATAAAGGGGTGCTACTTACTGGCTTAGTCTTCATGGTTTGTTCAACCTGCTTTTATATAGAACTCAGGACCATCAGCCCAGCGTGATAGCACCCACAGTGAGCCGATTCCTCTTACCTCAATTTTTAAAAATGCCAAAGAGTGGGGGCTGGAGAGGTGGCTCAATGGTTAAGAGCACTGACTGCTCTTCCAAAGGTCCTGAGTTCAATTCCCAGCAACCACATGGTGGCTCACGACCATCCGTAAGGAGATCTGGTGCCCTCTTCTGGCCTGTATGTACACATGCAAAAACAGAATACTGACAATACTGTATACATAATAAATAAAAATGCCAAAGAGTTTTGCCCATAGGCCAGCCTATT
This sequence comes from Microtus obscurus, assembly GCA_963919715.1. Classification (NCBI taxonomy): domain Eukaryota; kingdom Metazoa; phylum Chordata; class Mammalia; order Rodentia; family Cricetidae; genus Microtus; species Microtus obscurus. Next base: position 27,102,024 of record CAWTZC010002521.1, read on the forward strand.
AGGGCTAGTCTCTCAACTGAGGATTTTTCCTCTTGGACGACGACTAATTTGTGTTAGGTTGGTATAAAAGCCAACAGCACACCCTGCCTTTAGGAAACTAGCATGTCAAAGGGAGCAAAAGAAAGCATAAAAAAGTATCACTGATAACACAGGAAAGTACTCTGACAAAGGGTCTTTATGAAATGCAGGTAAAAATTCACTTTGAAGGAGAGGAATTGAATTCATCTTTGTGATAAAATGTGATACAGACAGAAAGAGTATTCTCTAGATAGTGGGAAGGAAAGATCCAGGCATGTTATTAGGGTTGCAGAGATTGTTTATCTTGTTCAGATGTGCACAGAGCTAGTCTATAAAAAAACGTAGGATAGAAACACTGAAGTAGGAAAAGTTGGTATAATTTTATATCTGAATATTGTCAGGTCATAAGAATGAAGATGATATAAGGGCAGACTAAATATGTCACATATTTTAATACCATATGTGCCCCATTCTGAAGGACTTTAGAATATAATTCAGTGTACGAAGCACTCTGCTGATTCACAGTTTTTTGTTCAGAAATGGCACAATAGGAAAGAAAATAATTTAATGAAGGTGAAGATAAATGGATAGGAAGATGTGGTTCTGTGCAGAGTAGAACAAGGCCCCTCACTTGTCCTAGTATAGGTAAATAAAGTGTCTTCTCAGGCTGCATCATGATTGTTTTTGAGCACCTCACTGTGTTAAAGGATTGATAGGCCATTCTGGAGATTATGGAGACTGGAGAGTAAAGGACAAATTGCCTACTGAGGAGGAAGGGAATGTGAAAACAAGGTGCACGCTTGATTTTCTATGGACCCAACGTCCAAGAGAGAATTATGGGGAAGATGATAAATGCTCTAGGAATAAAACATATGCTTATATGTCACCTTTTATTAGTTTGTCCTTGGTCAACATACTGAGTACCAAGGAGATTAGGATCAATAGTTTCCATAAACATCTATTATGATTATCATAGATCAGAACCATTATATAAATGGCTTATGAAGATCTAGTAAGGTGAATGAATCAATATCTTCATGCAAATCTGTACACAAATCAAATGGGTACAACTTTCCCTTTCAATTTACTTCAGCTTGCCTTAGAAGATATTTTGACTGAATAACAACCCACTTCCAAATGCCCCAGCCTGACTTTAAGTAGGAGACAATATTACAGGATATTTAATTACATTAAATAGAAATGTGTCTATGTTTACCTCATGTGCTTAAAAACCTGATTTTTTATTAAACTTGGTTTAATAAAGAACTGAATGACTAATGGATAAGCAGGGGAAAGTTAAAGAAACTCCCAGAATCTCAGGGGATGAACCTAGTCATGGGGATTTCACTAGGGGATGAGACACAGACAATACTGGACTATAGAATGGAGAAGTAAAGAGTCATGTGGCAAAACATAGTAATCTATTAATATAGGAACAGGTTAATTTAAATCGTAGGCTAGAGCCGGAAACAACTCTAATATAAAGGCCAAGCATTTATGATTAATAAGTCTCTGTGTCATTATTTGGTGCTGGTGGTCCAAAGAAAGTCCACCTACAAGACAGTGTTTTGGTTACCTATTAAATCAGAGGCAGAGTGAGGCCCTTCAGAATTTGTCATTCTGGGAAAGACATATAGGAGCATTGGACTCCAGAGAACAGGGTGAGTTGTTCATAACTAATGATTTACTCATTTAAATCTTAGGACCCATAACCCAAGATTAGCATGCATGAACTTTTTCTTGAGACTCTCTGAAGTTTTCTTGGATGTTGAATACATCTTGAAGGGGAAAATGCAATGCAGCCAGCCTTTCCATGTGCTGAGATTCAGGGCCTGCCTCTCCATGTCACGGTGCATTTAATATATCTTTAGGCTATCTCAAGAGACAGTTAGCAAGAATTTTACACAATGATATAGCATCCTTGTCAATAAAGCTTAAACTTTACTGACACACATCCCAATTTAATCTTGTTCCCTCTTACTAGAGAGAATTAGATTTTTTCCTCTCTTGGCAAGAGCAATATCCCTCAAGATATATTATTTACTCAGGAGGAAAATACAAAAAAATGAAAAAAATCATAGTATATACTTCATAGTATGCTTTTTATAAAACAATTCATAAAGGGAAATACAATATAAACTATATTTCTATCCAGAATGTAATAAAACAAAACCATGCAGGAAAGACCCTATCTCTGTGAGTCTAGTGAGTATGAGGTCCTTGCAACCAACCTAACACTGATTCAATAACACAAGAAATGGAATTTTGTTTCTATTGAAGTGTATGAAAGGACAATTTATAACAATACTCCACCGGCAAGGAAGATAGACATGGTGCTGTACCAGTATTAGTGGGAGGGTTCTCACTCAGTACCTGCTGCCAGTGACAACACTCAGCTGTTCTGAATCTGCAAACACCAATCTGTTCACTGTGGCGTTCCTGTGCTATAAATATGTATAGGACCATGGTGGAGGGATATGTTTGCCCAACTGGCAATCTCACATTGATGATTCCCATGAAGCAGCCGCAAAGCTTCAGAGTGGGATAATAGTTTTGATGTATTGTTCTCTTAAGTAGATAATGAGCTAGGAGAGGCATGGGCCACAGGTGATTACTGTCAAAACTTTGAAACTTGGTGCCAAAAACACTCCCAGGAATCCACAAAGATGACCTCAGCTAAGACTCCCAGCAGTAGTGGAAAGGGTGCTTGAACTGGCCATTTACTTTAATCAGATTGGTGACTACCCTAGTTGTCTTCAGAGAGCTTTATGAAGTAACTCATAGAAGCAGATGCAGAGATCCACAGTCAAGCACTGGGCTGGGCTCCAGGAGTCCAGTTGAAGAGAGGGAAGGATTGTACAAGACAGGTAGTCAAGATCATGATGGCTGTACCCAGAGAGACATACGACCTGAATTTGTAGGAGATCATGGACTCTGGACCAACAGTTAGGGAGTCTGCATGGGACTGACCAAAGCCCTCTGCGTGTGTGTGACAGTTGTATAGCTTGGTCTGTTTGTAAGGCTCCTAGCAGGGAAATCAGCCCTGTCCCTGGTGGTTACCTAGCTTTTGGGAACTCTTCTGCGTGATGGATTACCTTGCCCGGCCTTGATGCAGGAAGAGGAGCTTGGTTCTACCTCAACTTCATATGCTATACTTTGTTCAGTCCAATAGGAGGCCTGCCCCTCTCTGAATGGAGGAGAAACGGATGGGGGTCAGGGGGGGGAAGTAAAGAGAGGAGGAAAAGGAAACCGTGGTCAGTATGTAAAATAACTAAAAATGTTAATACATTAAATTAAAAAAGAACCAATGCGTCAATAGACAGCTATGATATTGTAATAGCATTAATCTATCACACATGAAATATTTCAGAAATCAGAGAGGACCTCATTTTGTGGTAGTAGGTGAGGAGAAGGCACGACTGCAGCTGCTGGTGCATTTATGGTCACAACAGAGAGGAAGCTTCCATCTGAGGACATTTATTATGCTATTTATAGAGAACTCCAACAATGGTTCCGAGAAGGAGTAGGTGAAACTGTGAAGTCAACCCTTCCCATCTTATCCTAAATACTGGCTGGCATGACTATTTTAGCAAGCTCTCCTTCCTTCAGAAGTCTTCCCACATGAGCCCATGCATCTACATGCAATATAAAGCAAACCTCCATTAACACGGTTCCCCTCTGTTTGCTTGGTACTTACTATTGCTTTATATGTTATTGATCTGCATCTTATTGGTTCTGCCACAATGCAGTGAGATGAAATGATACTATCCTTCTTGCTAACAGGAGTCTGTAAACTCTCCCAGAGTCAGACACTGTGCCACGCTCCGATTTTTTTCTTTAGTTTCATGGAAGGCTGAGGCAGGAGGATCCTGCCTGAGAACAGCTGAAGCACTCTGTGCCATCTCAGATAACTAATGAGCAATCTAACTAGTCAGTAAACTACCTGAAAAGTTAATTTGAAATGAATGTAGGAATAAACAAATAAATAATTCTTCAAGGACTTCCACAAATGTTTAATAGAATTATTAAGGATTATAGGGTGAAATTACAAGAAGCTCTATCATGATCAAATCACTGGTTTTGGCCTCTGAGGAAAAGTGTGTTTGAAGGGAATACAAAACTTGGTTAAGTTTCATAAGCGGACAGGAAAGTGGATAGATAAAAGAAAATTTCTGGGAATATCTTTTAAAATTCAGTTTCATTGCTAGGTGAGATCACCTGGACAGTATGACCGAGGGCAAATGTCACAGACATAGGTGATGGCTCTTACCTCTTAAACAACACAGCACCTCTCTCTCTCTCTCTCTCTCTCTCTCTCTCTCTCTCTCTCTCTCTCTCTCTCTCTCTCTCTCCTGTGTTCCCACACATCTTCATGATCTTCCTCTGTAATAAATGCTACCAAACTGTTTTACCCTTTGTCCTCTATCTATAAAATACTTGTGTCATTTTTTCTCTTTACACAACTGTAATAATTCAGGCTCACAGGACAGAACACTGGCTGTGGGAGTGAGTGATGAATTTATGAGCATTGCTTGTCTGCAGATCTCAAGTAACATGTGGTCCTCCACAGTTGCATAAGGTACAGGCCAGTTGGGTATATGTCTATGAGCTGCTGGACAGAAGTTATTCTGCTCCATTGCTTCCAAATAACCCCGATCAAATTGTTTCCATACTCTTCTGTTTTTCAAGTAATTTTTAGAACTTTCTAAATCTTTTCACTTCACTGCCACAGGGTTGAGACAGATAATCCGTTTTCTTTTTTTCTATTTCCTGATCTCACTGACCAGGCTGCAGGAGACAATAAAACAGGATATAAATTCCTGAGCCGGTTTCTATTCACAGGCCACATTAAGCTCTACAAGACTAATCAAATTTCATATCTGCAGCCCCAATAGTCCTTGCAGTGCCATAGACAATTACTTAATTTATGACTGTAAATCACATTTGAATCATAAAATCCAGTTAGATGACTGCATGGGCCAAACATGTAATTAAGATTAGAGTGCCCATGAAGAAGTTAACCATTACGTATAGTCATGACTATTCTGATTACGTAGAGCAATCTAGGGCCTTAGAATTCTTGAGATGTTGAAAATGCTTAAGTTAACACAATTTTATCAGTAAAGTCAAAGAAATTAGAAAAAAAATTATTGACACTAAAGAAAAGCTATAAATTAACACAATATCAAGCTAAGAAAATAATTCATCAAATCACCAAAATAACACTTTCATCAGATCAGGCAACCATACAAAGACTATGTAGAAAGGTTTTAAAAGATAGAAAAAGCCGGGCGGTGGTGGTGCACGCCTTTAATCCCAGCACTTGGGAGGCAGAGGCAGGCGGATCTCTGTGAGTTTGAGACCAGCCTGGTCTATAAGAGCTAGGTCCGGGACAGGCACCAAAGCTACAGAGAAACCCTGTCTCAAAATAAATAAATAAATAAATAAATAAATAAATAAATAAATAAATAAAATAGAGAAAAATTCTTGGATTGTAAATCTAGAAAATACAAAGAAAGAAGTTGGGTGTTGTGGAATATTACTTTATTTAGGCAAAGATATGTTACATTTGGTCAGTGAGGTAAAGATGTGTTGTATCTATTTATGTTCTATTTGTTTAACGATCTAAGGATGTGTTGCTTTGCCTGCCCACAGCACCTAATTGGTCTAATAAAGAGCAGATTGGCCAATAGCTCAACAGCCGAGTGATAGGCAAGGCTAGCCTGCAGAGAGAATAAGAATGAGGAATCTGTGCTTGAGAAGGAGAGAGAATGAGGGAGAAAAAGAGAGAAAGAGAGAGGGGGTTGTGTCCAGGAAATGGTATGGGAAAGTACACGACAGCAGGATGCCGTGTGACACAGGTGGCAGGAATCATGGCCTTTATACTGCTACAAAGCTCTATTTCCGTAAGTTACTACATATAGCAAGGGGTCTAAGATATTAAAGACATTCAAAATGACTTTGTCTTCTACACGTCATCTTCCCACTCATTTTATTTTCTCTTTAAGAATATCATACAATATGTTTGATTATATTCATCTTCTTTCCAAAGCCTTCCAGATCTAATCCCCTTCTCTTCCATGCAAATGTGTGCCCTTTCTATTATTTCCTTTTAAAATCAATTAAGTCCATAGTTTGAGATGCTGACGTGCTCTTGAATGTGTGGTCTTCCACTGAAGTCTGGTGGATTTTCTATGAACCACACCTTTAAGAAAACTGACTCTCCCACACCCAGCAGCTATAAATGACCAATAGCTCCTTTACATAGGTGTGGGACTTTGTGTATACCTCCTTGTTTCATGTTGGAATTTTGTCTGCTTTGAGCCTACAGTGTTCTCATAATCTCTGCGAGTCCACATGTGTAAACAACTTGCTGTGTCTTTGTCAGGTCTGGCCTGAGCAGTCAGTACATTCCAGAGGAGGGGGGATTAGGAAAGAAATAGACCAGAGACAACAGACAGAATCGGGAAGGCATACAGTGAATATTGTATCCTCCCTAAGCTTACTACTCAACATTCTTTATATACTCAAATCCAAAAGAGGGGGAAGACAAAAGACTTCCTTACCATAATACAAAGAACAAACAAATAATTTTTTCCTCACATCTCCAAACATCAAGGTCACCCTAGGTCAAAACATTCTGTCCTATAACCTTGAAGGTGCAATAATAAGTCTGAACTCTCTGACTTTAGTCAAGGTGGAACAGATTCACTTCTGTGGCCTCCTTCACGTCTTGAAAAGTTTTGTTGGAGACATCTACAGCTACTGTTTCACATTCACAACAGTCCTGACCCTTAGGAAGTGGGGTGTGATACTGATGTCCCATCTAGAGTTGAGTGCACCTCACTCACCTGATGTACCTATCTTGCCTTCATTCCCTATTACTTCCAAAAATAAAATTAATGCATGAATTGGACTTATCTTACTCTCACTGATCATAATCAATATGTACATTCTAAGGCAGACATTAGCAAAATAGAGAATAGTTTGTAAAATTTCCAGATTACGTTATACACAGTTATTTCTTTCTCTAATAACTGGATACTTGATACAAAAGGACTTTGTCCACGTCGGGCTTACAAATGTAATGTCTACGAGATTTCTATGGGCAAAGCTGAAGACATTCTTGGGTGCCTTCTAATCAGAGAGATGCTGTACAAAGTATGTTCAGGTAGCTGAGCTTTTGTTTGGCAAAATGGTTTGAACACATGAGGAATAACACATAGGTGAGAAAGGACAGCCCATGCATTCATCCTTGGAGATTTAGGAGCTTGTTTGAAGATGATAGTGCTGTCTCTTTTGTTCAGGACATAAAGACATCCAGAATCCTCCTTCTCTCTAACCAGCAAAAATGCTGCTAAGATCAGAGAGGAACAGAGGGGCAGAGCTAGCTCAGACACAATTTTCCTCCACGCAGAATACTGGGTGCCCACCTGCAAGAAGCTCATATCATTCCATAAATGAAAGCATCCAAGAAAGTTATATGTCACCGTGATTCAATTCATATATAGAATAAAAAATCTTTTCATTATTTTATTTTTAAAATGAAATATAAAGGCTATTTTAAGTTCTAGGAAAAAAAAGTCAGTAGCTATTAAAGAAAGAAGAAGGTTTGATCATCACTGTGCTATAGGATGGCACGGACGCAGAGACAGCCCCTCAGAAAACTTTCTATCCATCAGAGCTAAAATTTTAGAGTTTGTTAAATGTTGCATACCCAAGATTTTTTTCATTATTTATGCTGGTTGTTTTTTCCTCTTAAAAATCCCTTTGCTTTAGTTTACTTGGAAGATGTTAAAGCAGTGGTTTAGGGCATGTGATATTTCATCAGAGAACCAAAACTTTGTTTTCAGCACACAGATCAAAAAGACCATCACTACCTATATTTCAGTGTGCTCATAGATTTTTTTTTTCCTAGCAAAGCTTGGTAGCAAGCTTGGATCATCTGAGAACAGTAAACCTCGGGTGAGAAACTGCCTCCATCAGATTGGCCTATAGACAAGTCTATAGGGGCATTTTCTTGATTGATGAGTGATATGAGAATGCTCAGCCTACTGATAGCACTATCAATCATGACCAGGTGATCCAAATTACAAAAGAAAGCAAATCAAGCAAGCTGGTAAGCGGCATTTCTCTACAGAACCTGCACTGGTTTTCACTTTCAGGTTCATGTCAGAGTAACTACCTTTATTTCCCTTCATGATGGACTGTAAGCTGTTTGGTAAAATATATGCTTCCCTTTCCATGTTCCTGATAGTCTTTTCTCACAGCAATAGAAAGCAAAGCCCATGCTTCCCAGTGCCAGAGGACCTGACACATTATTCTAGTCTCTACAGGTATCTGTGCTCATGTGCACATATACACAAGCGCATTCAGAGATACCTGCGGCTAAAGAAGTAAAGCATTATCATTAAAAACTAGTTTTACAAGGTACAATTCTAAAGCAAAAGCATTGTTTGGCTACTTGATACCATGTGGTTATTAGCAAGACATTGGAAATTTATTTAAGGGTGTATAAGGAATGACACCTTGGTGCTTTGGTGATCAGGGCTGAGAACAGTCACAGATGTGAATCACATGTGGTATGGAGATTTGGCTTGAGAAGGGAGACCACCTGCTATGAGTCTTCTGTCTTTTGTGAATTGAGAATTTTGCATTATATATAGGCCTCTGGAAAAATACTGAAAATTTTTAATTTAAAACCTCTAGTTCCATGTGAAATTATGTTCTATAGAACAGACTAAAATTTTGTAATGAAATTATTTGCTAAATAGTGATGTGACCCTCTGGAGGTTTTTAAATGTCTTTTTGTCTTAGACTCACCTATGAAATAAGGACATTGCTGCTGGTTTTATAGAGTGAATCATGAATTAAGTGGAAAGGAACTAGCATATTGACTGTCAGAATCTGGAAAAGGTGTGTTACTAACTTGATATCTCTATTACTCCAAAGCATGTTAATAACAGTACTAAAAATAAAACATAGTGTTAATCCACAGTGTTTTATCATGACAATACAAACTCTAACACAACATAAATAAATCAAAATATCTCTTAACTATTTTGATGTTAGAATAAACCATTTGTGAGTAGGATTCAATAGTGTCTGACAAACTATTTTTAGTTAAGATTACACCAATTCAGTTTTCATGACAATGGACATAACTAGCATTTATTCAGAACTCTTCATATGGTAGATTGTAATAGTTTACTATGTGAAGTTTAATTTTCCCAGTAAGGTTTATCTTGTATACACATTGTGTAATGCATGAAAAAAATCAGGTTTAAAAAGCCTAGGTATTAGGAACATAAAGTATTAAAACCTAGAAATAATACTCTGAGTACATAAAAAAGTAAGAGAGTAGAGTTTTTTTTTCTATAGCCAATTAACAGAAATTTCCATTTCCTTCGTTTAGTTCACAAGTGGGGCTATTTAAATTAGTACAGATGGCTAGACCTGGGTATTGGCTGACAGGCTTTACAATGAATTCTGGCTAATAATTGCAGAAACTCTGTATTACAGAACTGACCCAGGCCTTAGTTTATTATGAGTAAAAGACTTATTCATGCCCCTCTGCTCTAGGTGGCTCTCTGCTCCTGTGATGATACCACGGCCAAGAGCAATTAGGAGAATAGAAGGTTTGTTACAGAATATTTGTATACTGTGTAAATATGTGTCACTGTGATTGGTTTAATAAAGTTGTGAAAGACCAATAGCTAGGCAGGGGACAATAGGTGGGACTTCCAGGCAGAGAGGAACTCGGGGTTACAAGCCAGTGAGTCAGGAGATGTGAGTAGACACTGAGAAACTCTAACACAGAGGAGAGGTATGTGAGCCATGTGGCAGAATGCAGATGAATAAAGACAGGTTAGTTTAAACTATAAGAGCTAGTTGGGAAAAAGCCTTAACTAAGGTGAAGCTTCCATATTTAATAGCGAATCTCTGCGTTGTAATTTGTGAGTTGGTGGCCCAAAGGAAGGTCCCACTAAAAGGGTTATTTCAGCTTACATTTCTAGACTCTAGTCCACTATCTAGTTAAGTCAAGCAGGAACTGAAGCAGGAGCCACAGAGGAACACTGATTACTAGCTTGTTCATAGGCCCCTAAAGTTCTTATACAGCTCAGGACCTCCTACCTAGGATGGCAGGCCCAAAGTGGGCTGAGCCTTCCTGGATCAGTTCATACAAAGACAACCGGTATAGGAATTCCCATAGGCCAATCTGTTCAGATGATTCTACGCTGTGTCAAGATGACAGTTAGTGTAACGAGGATATGATCTTTCACTTTCAGTATGAGAATGAATGTTCAAATGCTTATTTTGTAGTAAGTGTTTAGTCAGTTGCAAGAAATAGAAGGTGCTCTTTAGTGTCAAAATGGTCCAAAGTTTTGAATTTCACTTCTGCTTCATTTTGAATTCACTTTTATTTATTCTTTGTTTTGAACAAGAATATAACTCGAGTAAGAACTGATAATTAGCAGTTATTATTTGAAGCACACCTGTTGGCTTCAGTATCACCATCTCTTATTAGGATGGGCTCATTTTGAGCTGGTAGCCTCCGCACTCTTCTAGAATCCACAACATAGATGCAAAAGAATAAAAGAAATATGGTACAGGTATTTCTTAAAGTTGATCTTTACTAACACAACTATTTGAGACCACATTAAGGATAACATCCAAAAATAAATAAATAAGGTACTTTGTACTTATTTCAGATGCTTGAAACTGTATACTGAAATTTAATAAAAACCCAATTACAAAATTAGGAGTTTCTAAATCCTCTGTCTTAGATGCTTACAAAATCACTTATAGTGATTCATTTTTTGTGCCATATTTTAGATATAGAAGAGTAAGGAAAATACCTTTGGAACATTCCTGAATATTTCTTATGACTATCATAAGTCTTCATTTTATAGTATGTAGCTAATGAATAAATCCCTTTATGAAAACCATTAATTTCAAATTTGAACCTAGCAAGCCTATACCAATCCCTAAAGTAAAAGCACCTTTTTATGTTTTTTGAAAATATGAATGGTATTCTACAAATCCCAAGTCTAACAAAAAGCACAGAATTAGAATGGCATAGGATAACATGCTTATAATCCCAACACTTGAGAGTCTGAGAGAGGAGGATTTTTGTGAGTTCACGGACAATCACTACTGCATAGAGATTTCTAGACCAGCAGGGCTACTAAACAAGAGCATATCACAAGATAAATAAAACAAAAACAAATGATATAAAAATGTACTCAATGGTCACTCATAAGTTAGTCTATATTAGACATATATCTTTCTCCCATGAGAAGAATATAAATTCATGAACTTTATATTCTGAATTGAGATGCATCAAGTACGCTTGAAAATGATTACCGTTACAGAGGTAATTACAAAAATAACAAAACTCCAAACTTTCATTCTTCAACAAAAAGTCAAAAGAAGCAAATGTAAAACTATCAACCATTTAGCAAGAGAAGAGTATCAAGACAAGACCTTATTCTTCATGCTGGCAGCATCCTACTCCAAAAGTTCATCCTATTTCTGTGACATTAATCAACTCTGCATTGACTAATAGATGTGAGTTTAGATTCTTCAGAAAAATGATATTTATCTACGAGGGAGTCCTATTGGATTTGTGCTCTGACTTAATTTTCCTCATGGACTTGTTATGGATTTTGAAGTGCACTACTGTCAGAAGTGAGGAGTAGAGCCAGAAACCCTGGGGAGTTCAATTGATCATCACTCACTTTGCTTCTCTCATTCCTGGCCACGGCCTTGGTTGTTGATTTTGGACGGCTTTTCAGCCCACAGTGACACGCTGTGGTGGCTAAGCAGACAACAGCAGAATTCAGGAAGCAAAACCTCAGCTGTTCATCTGGCATTACCATCTTGGGCACCTGATTTGGATAAATCAATATGTAATTGTCTTTTCTAGGAAACCGTTCTGAGTTTATAACGAGTGTAGCTCTTCCAATGTTGTCTCCTGATCAAGTTTTCTTCTATTGGGCATTTGATCACAGAAGAAAATTGGCCTGGTTACTGACAAATAGTTTTATCAAAATTCCCACCCTTTACAAATGCAAAAAACAAACTGTACAAAGACTCATTCACACATTTCTGCTTTCAATTTATTGTCTACCATGAGGGCAGTAATGTGAAATGGGAATGAGAGGGCCGAGAAAATTAACATAATCTGATGTAGTTTTAGTCATACAAACTTCATTTTAATACTAGTAATTTTAATACTAGTAATTTTAATACTAGTAATAAGTTATTGGGAAGTTTTAAGTGCGTCCAGATCAAATAAGTATGAAAATCTGTTTTACCTTTCCATGTAGGATGCCCCTTTATAGCCCTGACCATAATGCAACTGAGTATCTTCCTATCTTCCAACTCAGTGCTCATTTGTATCTAACATGAGTCTACTTTTCAACTGCAAATTTTATCAGATTTAAATTTGTATCACAAGTACAATGAAAATTTTGCATGTAAATTTTAGCAAACCATAGAATTATATTACACACTGGATTTCAATTTTTAATAAAAATAATATAAAAAATCTTGATAATTATTTTAACACTCATTTTTATATTGATATGACAGTTGGGAAATAATGGATTCAAATGCAACACTATTAAATATTTCTGTTTTTATGTTTTTACTTGGCTACTAAAAGCTATCTATGTTTCTTTATCTGAATGTGTATGACTAATACAAACACATATACACATATATACATGCACACACAAACACACACATATAGTCAAACATGGTATGAAGGTATAGGTATGCACACACCTGTGTTCCTGTGCCTGTGGAGGCCAGAAGTTTATATCAAGTGTCTTCCACGAGCTCTCTTTGCTGGGAGCCTTTCTCTAGATGTGGTCCATGACCTGGGATGGATGTGCGAAGTCGGTGCCGAGAAGAGATTGTGACTACCTGTTGTTCAAACAAGTAGCCTAACATAGCTTGGGCTGCTGTTATTTATATAGCTTCAAGGGTTGGCACAAATGGTTTTGCAATCAGTTTTGCTTCTGTAAGTTTCTAAAAATGGTTTCAATAATTACCAGTTTGTTCCTTGTCTTTCTCTCTACACATCTGTCCCCCAACTTTCCAACTGGTAGCAATTACATTTTTGATCTATATCTCTACTGTTAGAAGCATAAGTAGTCTTGAAAGCTACAAAGCAAGGTTTCTAATTAGGCACAGCTACAGGTAGAACAATGTTCCCAGTTGGCAACATATACAGATATACCATCATGTGGGGAAGAGACAGATTTGTCTCTTATGGTTAATATTTACAACTGGTAGTGTCTGGGTTCTCACAATCAATTCACCAGTAAAAACTGGATCAATCCATTCTATATTATGTACTATTCTATTTCATCTGGAACTACATCAGGTTTTTCCTTTTATCCCATAAGCAACATAACTTGGAAACTTATTTTTAATAGTTGACACTGCTTATCCCTTGTTCTTATGTTCTTTATTTTTGGGGGTATTTGCACAATTGTTAGAATTAAGGAAAGTGTGGGTTTCTATGACTATTTCATTCCTTGTTCTCAACTGTTCCCATTAACTCTTGATATCATCATTTTAACAACATTTCTAAAAGACTCTAGTGGTTAAAGTCATTCTTTGCAGAACAAATATGTAAATATATAATATTAAACTTCTTGACCTACTGTGTTTCATTCAGCCCAGCAGTACGGCTAGCCTAGTAAAAGCAAGAAGGAGAGCACGTAGCATATACACTCCCAGAGTCATGTCTGGATTCATGCAGTGAACTGCCACAGGTCTCTGCCAAGTGAGTCAGGATCTCCAGGGTCTTGCCATGAGGAGAAGCATTCATGCTATTCTCAGGCATTGACCCCTGGAGAGATCACACGGCTCCCACCAACTCTCCAACTTAAGTGTTGAGGCAGGGTCTCTCATGAGCCCAGAGTTAACCAACTGTATTTCTGCTCACTAAGATTACTCTAGGGTATTTATTAATTCAGCCATTATCCAAAATTCATTGAAGGAATGAATGAAACCTTACATATTTTGATTTTACCAAATGTTGAAAATGGAAGTGAAAGAAAGATAAACAGATATATAGTAGACTGGGCTTCGAGATTTTCTTCTTTGACAAACAAATATCTTCACTGTACAGTTAATTTCTTATAAAATCAATTTAATAAATATTTATTAAGCCTTGTCCTTTAAATGAACACTGGGAAATAGAAAAGTCTTTTTGACTTCAGAATCTTATAAACCAGTTAACTCACAGAGACCAACAGACACATGGAGATAAATTGAGATGGCTTCTATGAAAGAAATAGGAGAGTTCAACAAGAGAGAATAACATGGCTGAAAGGGGGCACTATTGGGTTAATCAAGGAATTATTCCCCAAGGCTATGACTTTACCGTAAGTTTTGCAAATGTGTAGAAGCTAGGCAAAGGACCACAGAGTCAGAGTTCCATATATGAGAAAAGGGGGTCAACTAACTCAAGTTGGAAAGATATTAATATTTGTAGAAATCATGTGGAGGCCTTTGTGTAAGTTTCAGATATTGAATTTGTAATTGACTGTAGAAATGAGGAGTTGAGGACTCCAGGAGACCATGATCCACAGAATCAATTAAACAGGGCTCATAGTGGCTCACAGAGACTGAAGCAATAATCATGGACCCTGTATGGGGCTGTGTTAAACCCTTTGCATATACCTTAGGGTTCTATAGCTTGCTGCTGCAGTGGGAGTGGGGTGTGTCTTTGACTCTTGCTTACACTTGGTACCTATGTCTTGCTACTAGGTTGCCTCCTCCAGCCTTGACATAGGGGTTTGTGCCCATTCTTATTGCATCTTATTAGGCCATGGTCCGTGGAGATCCCTGGGAGGTCAGTTCTTTTTTAAATAAGGGAAACAGAGAAGAAGTTGATCTGTGGGATATGGGAGGTAAAACAGCCTGGGAGGGGTGGAGAAATAGGAAATTGCAGTCGTTATGTCATAAATGAGGGGATAAAAGTTTGAAAAGTAGAAAAAAAAATCAAATGACTTTGCTTTTTTTGCTATAAGGTTTTCTGTCAAGCCAATGGTATCTCTTAAGGAAATATTTCCTAGAGTACATTTGGTATACATAAGTTATGCTTTTAATGAAAACATGTTTAGTTAGCTTTATATTACATCTATATATGTGTGCTTTTAGAGTTTCTGTGCACCACATGCATGCATGAACCAATGTAGCTCAGAAGAGGACATTAGACACCCTAGAACTGGAGGTACATATGGTTGTGGGCCACTAGTACGTTCTAGAAATAGAACTTGTTCATTTACAATTGTAGCCCGTAATCTTAAGCATAGAGCCATCTCTCCAGTCCCTTGCCTCAAAAGTTATCTTTAAATCGATTTATAAATCAAATTTGTATAGTCTTGAAACTTTGTAATGCATCTACTAATCAGGACCCATGAACACAGAGTGAGATCCCAGGAATGGTTGTAACACCCCTCAGAGCCAAGGACAAAACTTTAAGGTCTTTCCTTAAACATTCTTCTGCCCGAACATTCTTCTCCTGAACGGTATTCCTACTGCTTATGAGCTAACTTTCCTTTATACAATTTATACAGTGTAATCAACTCACACTAGATTCTGACCTTTAGTAGATATGAGTCCTCCCAGGGGAATGACATGGAACAAATAACATCTATTTCTATCAGCTTTCTTACACTGTAAATAGTGATAAGGATACTATCCTTGAGGAAAAATGTGCAAACTATATGCATTAAAATGTATACATACACTCAGCACAATTCTATAAGTTTCATTACCTAGCTTATCCCTTACTGAGAATGAAGCTCCTTTACTGAGAAGGAAGCTTTGTGCCAACACAATATTGACCTGACATTCTTCCTAACCTTTGCCCTGCATTTCTTTTTCTATTTTCTTTATGCTCCAGGGCTGATAAAGTTATATATCTAAGTTGAGTATTAAAATAAAAGAGTTTTATACGAAGCAGCTGAGGTATTTCAGTGCCAAAATATGCTTAGGGCAGGATCACACTAGGCTCAGTCTTGCAAAAGAGGAAGAATGAAAACCTAAAAACAACCAACCAAACCAAACCCAAAACAGATAGAGCTTTCTAGACCATGTCTGTCCTTACTTCTTTTTGCCTCACTTTCAGTCTCTCCATCCCCTTTCTTCTTCCTTACTCTGCTCTATTGCATTTTCTTTCTCTCCTCTGCTTTAATGATTATATCCCAGTTCAAATCACCACTGCATCAAACCTGTTCTATTTCTTGCGGTTAGAATAGTTCATTTCAGAACTTAAAACTCATTTCTTACTGTAGGAAACTATCTGCGCAGACACTCACCACTGAGCTGCAGGCTCTCACCTGCCCTCGGACCTTTGCAGTCTGTGCCCTCACTGCACCTAGCTGCTTGCTTTCACCTCTGCCTTCTTCCTCCGTGGCCTTCTTCTTCTGCTCTCAGAACCTTCGCAGGGGCTAATCCTCTCTGGAGGTGACCCATGTCCTCTTGATTTATTCATGTATCTCTCAATCTCAATATCAGTTTCTAAAATGTTCCATTAGAGTAATTATTACTGCTAATGCACCAATTATGCCATCCTATTTTTAGCCTAACATTATGAAACACCTTTAAACACTCAGTTTTAAACATCCAAATCAAAATAGTATAATATATATAGGAAAAAAAGCATGTACAGGAAATGTACACACTGGGTTCTTTCTCTCTCTCTTTCTCTCTCCCTCCCTTTCTCTCTTTCTATTTCTCTCTGGACACATGGGCCAGAGAGATGGCTCTGGATTGTAGTGGTAAACTCCTTTTATTCCATTTCTCAGGAGGCAGAGGCAGGAGGATCTCTGTGAGTTTAAGACCAGCCTTGTCTACAAAGAGTGTACCAAGACAGCCAGAACTGTTATACAGAGAAACTCTTCCTTAAAAATCAATTAAACACCCAACACACACACACACACACACACACACACACACACACACACACACACGTTGTTGCTGTTCTTGTAGAGGACTTAAATCCATATGGATGCTCACAATGACCTGTGTTTCAGGATCTGACTCCTTCCCCAGGTCTTTGTAGACACCTGCATTCACATGCACATATCAACAAATAGATAGACCAGCACACACACAATTAAAAATAAAATAATTTAATACTACCTCTCTTTGTGTGATTTTCAATGCAGTTAACTGTAGTTTGATTAATCATTTGCTCTGTGGTTTGAAGGGTTCTAAATCCATGAAGGACACAGGACACATGAATCATAAAAGGGCTACTCTTGCTGTTATGGATTTTATGGAATATGACATTAAACAGAGAGGCATGTAGCCTCTGCTGTCACCAAGTACTGCTCAGTGACAAGATGCAGTGAATACGGCAAAAAAGTTCTTTTTTGGCAAAAATACCTGACAACTAAGTTCATTTTCTCAGAAGGGGTTGAGGGTTTTTTCGTTTTACATATCAAACCCAGTTTCCCTTTTCTCCCCTTCTCTCCCTTCTCCTCCCTCTTTCCCATCCCACATCTACATACTAGAGGGATTAAGGCCTTCCTTGAGGAGTAAACAAGGTCTGGCATAGCAACCTGAGGCAGAACCAAGCCCCTATCCCTCATATGAAGGCTGAACTAGGTATCACATCATAGGGAATGGGCCCCCAAAAGCCAGTTCATGCAACCTGAGGTTTTATAAATGTTTTACAAAAGATAATAATAATAATAATAATAAGACCTAGAAGTTAAAGGCCATTTAGTTAAGAAAGAGTGGTAAAGGGTTGGCTCGACATCTTCTAGGTGTAGCCAAAGATTCTGAAAAAAATTACCAAAGGAAATAAAAGAGATGACTGAACATGGCCTAGGGATTGGGAAGATGGGAGAATTACCCTCTATCTGGAGCAGTAGTCAGGCAGCATGGCAGTTCTCTGATGACTGAGTTAGAATCAGGAGGTTAAGAAGTCTGCTCTCACAAATACTTTATATGTAAAGTCTAGTAGCACGTTGTCTTTGAGGATGTTTTATTTGTTTTCAAATCAAGCTATAAAAATTATATGAAAATTGCAAGTCAGATATTTGACACACTCACATTAAGGTTTCTAACAAACAAGCCTCGGAAGCCACTGGGAGTATTCTGAGAGGATCATCTGCTGCCTTTTTATGTGAGAAGCAGTATGGGGAAATACTGATAGATCAGGACTTACTGAATGCAGGAGAAACCAGGCAGTCTGTGATTACAGCAGTAAGGAAGCCTGGGGAGCATTTAATGTGCACAGACAACTGTCTTGACACACCAGTATGTCCTCTAATTTGGGGACAACAGAAGCCTTTTAATAAAATGCAACAGCATCATGCACATGGCTTGCTTTATATATTAACTTAATGTTTCAGAAGGTTGTATTTGTTTAAGAATAATGGTGACAGAAGTCATGAAGCTGTCACCAATGAGGTAACGTGATCAGTATCTCTAGTAGTTTTGGTATATGCTGTTTATTCATAAAGAAAATAGTAACTAGGCCCTTGCTGTGGACACGGTGGGGAAAGCATGTTCCTGATCAAGAAAGACAAGACACACTTCAGGTGAGGGCACATAGAACCATGAATGCTTGAGGTAACAATACTCAAGGGGACACAAGAAAGATTGGGCACTACATCAGATAGTGAAAGATGTTGTGGGGATGACAGATTTAAGGTCAGTTATAAAAGACGGAAACCAATTAAGAAAAAGTGCCTACTGACAGATGGAACGTTAGAAACCAAAGACTGTCAGGAATGGCTTTGAGTTGTGATGGTGCAGAAACAAGGCTCTACTTAGAAAGGTTTGGAAAGCAAGAGAAAGGGATGATAGGTACAACATATTTTAGCTCCTTTCATAACAAATAAACAGCTTTGAACTATATCCCAGCTAAAAAGATGCTACTAGCAGAAAGACTGTTAAACCTGTGTTATTAATAATCTTTGCATAGAAAGGTTAACTCAAAAGCAAGACAAAGTGTGTGTGTGTGTGTGTAGGAGTAGAAGAAGAGCAAACAAGTAGTCAAAGTCATGATAGCTTTTGAAAATAAAACTGACACTATGGGGTCTAAGGGAGAGATGGATTAATTGAGAACCTTCATGTACTAGCTACAACAAGTTGCAGATGAATGTGTAAATTGCTTGAAAAAGAAGGTCTGCTTTCTTGAATGCTAAAGCAGTTACCAGGTGATGCTGATCTTCTTTGGGAAGAAACTTCCCAGGGTGGAAAGGGAAGAATGAAAGGCCCTGGTAATCCACAGAGACAGACAGGAAGAGTGTCCATGGGGCTGACACCATTTACCTTGATGTACTCATGTAGAATATTGCTAAGAAAAATTCTGTATAACTAGAGGGTACATCAAGATACAGTATAAGATTTATTAACATTCTTAGTAGAAATAAGGGTGGGAGGGTGTGGTGGGTTGAATAGGAATGGTCCCCACAGGCTCATAGATTTGAATGTTTGGTCATCAAGAAGTGGCACTATTAGGAGGAGTGGCCTTGTTGGAGGAAGTTTGTCACTGGAAGTGGGCTTTGTGGTTTCAAATGCAGCCTGCCTATCTGGATGTAGAATCATCAGCTGTCTTTCATGAACCATGTCTGCCTACACGGAAAAATACTTCCTTCAATGATGATCAAGGACTAAACCTCTGAACTGCAAACCAGTCCCAATTAACTGTTTTCCATTTTAAGAGTTGTCTTGGTCATGGTATCTCTTCCCAGGAATATGGTGGCAAATTTGCTAAATCTGCAGGCAGTTAGATGCAAGGAGAGGGAACTGTGTTTACACTTTAGTGGAGCATAAAGTCTGAACCTTTCTGCCTCATCCACAGGAATTCTGGGTTACAGGTTTGCTTCACCATGTCTAGCCTCCATCAGGTTGCATCCATATTTTCCATTATAGTTGTTGTTTGTTTGTTTTTCTGTTTATTTTTAATGGGAACTGAGAAGGTAAATGAAGAATAGATTGTACCACAAAACAATCATCTGTAGTGCTAACGATCTTCCAGATTGAGCTTAAAGAACATTTCAGATGCATCAGATTGAGTCATATCTCTTCTCTGCTGAAAACCCTTAAGAAACTTTCTGCATCACCTACAGAAAATATTGAATTATTCCATAATATTTGAGCAACCATCTTACATTAGCCTCCTCCTCACCATCATACCTGTACTTCCAGATTTTCCTCAACATGCTGAGCAGTCCCTATCCTCCTCAGGTCCTTTAATTCTCATCACACTCTGTCTGAGATTGTTTCTTCCAGATATTGTCAAATCAAAAGATTCACTTCTTTCAGTAATTAATTGAAAGCATTCCTTCTCACAGAAGTTTTGAACATATTTTGAAATGTTTCTAGATTCCTTTTTCTTGCATTATTTTGATAAACATTTATGTTCATCGAACAATGTTACTTAGTTTGCTCCTTTATAAGTAACACAACCATGAAATTTTGCATATCGTGTTTTCCATTCTATAACCAAGACTTAGTATAACGACTGAAATTCAGAAGGGGCCTTGTAAAAATTTATTTAATAAAATGGCAACAGCAAGCCTTACTTATGGCTTCTCTGTGCATTTGATGCATTTATTTACTATTCATAAAGACATAGCTTGGGCATAGCCTTTTATGGAGAAGTATTTCCAAACCAACTAATATTGAAGGTTGTAATGGTAAATGCTATACACACAGATATATCACACACACACACATATTTACACTGTACTACTGGCAGGAATTTACTGTAAGACAATCTAGCATATATAATTTGTCCAAAAATATTCATGTGCTCTCTTTGTTTTCTTCCCCAACTTTTGTGTCTGTCTGTCTGTCTGTCTGCATGCATGTCTGTACATGAACATACATTAATATCAGTGGTAGGAGAGTCTAAAATAGTATATATGATCTCGTTGAGTTTGAGCAGTTCTGAGGTGATGATTAACATAAATATTGTAAGTATAACTGATCCTCTAAAGAAGTAGCAAGTAGTCTTAATGGCTGAGATACCTCCAGCCCCCTCATATGTATTATGCTGTTTAATACTGTGATAGTTGCCCTAGTATATTTATGTATAATACAAAATATATTTAATGACAACTATGACAGTATTAAAGACATACAGATATTAAATATTCTTATATACAATATTATATGTGATTATATATTATTCTAAAGTTATATATTATATAATTATAGATATTTATTATACATATACAAAATAAGAACTAAAGGTTAAATAAGATAACAAATACAAGGGAGCTGTCAAAAGTGGCACAGCAGATAAGGTTAATTGCTTCTTTGTTTGAGGACCAGAATTCAATTTGATATATAATATATTTCTGGGAAACAAACACAGGTAGAGAAATAAACGCTAATTTTGTGCCGATTTTGTATCGGCCTTTGAATACAATGTAGACTGTATAATAATAAACTTCCTGGATAGAAATTTATGCCATCCATGCCCATGCATATATTTAAGAATAAATCATACGAGCGAGGCCAGGGAGACCCATTCATTAATTATGTACAAAATATTCAAAATGCAATGTATGCTAGCTACTAGTGCTTCATTTTACACAAGATGTTTTATTTAAAAACTCTCTTGTGACCTCAAAGAAGGCTAAAGAGAAGCAATGGATGAAATAAATTCCCCTTTACTATAAAAATTAGAGCAGAATGCTTTCTTTTGACACAACATACTACAAGGATAACGATACTGCTAGTAAAAATTCGATGAATACATATAAATAATTGCATATGAAATACTGCTTGTTTACATGTTTGCTTAAAACAGCAAAATATTTCACATATATAAATAGTAAATGAAAAAAATGTGACAGTATTAATGTAATTCTGCACTATCTGGATAGGTAGTGTGCAGTGCCATTGCCATTCCATGGCAATCAATACTGTAATGTACCATTAGCACGCCCAGTTACATGTGAGAGAGATTAAATGATCAACCAAGGCAACAGACTTTTGGTTCTAAAGCTTTCACTTCTTCCAAACGATCCTATGCATCTTCATTTCTGTTCATTCATTCCTCTTCCACACTAACAAACTTTAACAATTTAGCACGGATGGGGCCATGCAAATGAAACTCAGTCACTCCATGCAGACTTTGTTCCCAGATCTTGGCACATGGGAGTTATCCAAAGAACACATGCTTACTCCACTTCCAACTGAATGAGTAAGACATTGACGACTGTCTGTTTCTGTCGGCTGATAGTCTCTGTCTTCTTTGTACTTGTTATGATTAGATCATCCAGTACAAACTGAGGTATAGTTAAACCAACTCTCCTATCAAAGTGCTGGTTAAAATATTTTTACATGGCCTCTCAGGCCCCCCAAAAATGTGATGAATGGTTACACACTAAAAAAATGAAAGGGCTGAGAATAGACATCTTTTGTAATCATGAGGATAGTCGAAAAGAGAAGTTGTCAAAGTTCAGTCTGAAATTATTCTCAAAGTGCATATTATATAAGAAAGAAAGGATGAGAAACTGCTGAGTTTCAAGGGCAAAGGATTGAAGAATTTTGAACTGTTTTATTTTGTCTCTTTGAAGTACATTCAAAGAAGAGAAACCACAATTTCAGAAGATTAAAAATTAAATCAAATAAATCCCTTGCTCAGAAAACATTTTTTGCATTGCTGACATTGAACCAAATAAGTTATTAATGATTAGGTGTCAGAATATTTAGATTCAAATTTTTATCAGCCATACTTTCCAATTTGAGCAAGTTTATTCTTCCTTTACTGCCATCTATTACTAATTTTTATATTAAACTAGAATTTAGAATAGATGGAATTTAATCATTGCTTTATTTCTTTTAAATCTAACAAAGTGGTTTTGCCTTTTATCCTCCAAGAGAATCAATGCTGGTGTCTTGGCTAGAAAGGTGATTTATGGGATCAGACTGCATGGATTTGGAAACAACTATGGCTATTACAGCTTCTAGAAGCTAGTACTGCAGGCTAAGCACTTATGAATACACCTTCTTTTTATTATGCTTATATATGTGCATGCTGATATGTGTGTGCACATGTGCAGGTCATGTGTATGTGCGTGACTGAGAAAAACTGAGTATTATTCTTAGGAATCCCTTCATCACCCCCCATGAAAGAGGATGTCCCGTTTGTGGTAGACATTCCATTTGGCCAGTCTAACTTCTTAGTAAGCCTGAGCGATCATCCTGTATCTGACTCCCCAGTGCAGAATTATAACTACACACTTGAAATTGTTGTGGGAGTGGGGCAGATTAAACACAAGCTCCATTGTTGGAAGGCAAACGCTTCAATGAATTAGGAATCTCCATCATCCAGGGATATAATTTTTACTGGTTAAAAACTGGTGGTGAGGCAGGCAGTGGTGGTGCATGCCTTTAATCCCAGCATTTAGGAGGCAGAGGCAGGCGGATCTCTGTGAGTTCGTGGCCAGTCTGATTAACAAAGTGAGTTCCAGGACAGCCTCCAAAGCTACACAAAGAAACCCTGTCTCAAAAAAACAAAAAAATAAAGAAAGAAAACTGATGGTGAAAACAATGTATAAAGTAATATTTTAATGAAGCAAAGGTGGAATCCACTCTTTAAATATACTATTTTATGATTTTTGAGACTTTCATATGTGCATGTAATATATCTTGATAATATTCACATTCTACTCTTTCCCAAACTCTCCCCAGATCAATGCCCACCACCAGCCCATCACAACTTCCTGTCCTCTTGATTTTTCTCTATAGCCTACTAATTTACCTTGTGCTCTCTTCATACTCATGGCAATGGTGCCATCCACTGGTGTCTGGCTGACCTACCCGGGCCACAAACCTAAGAAAACTGGATATTTCTACATCCTGCGACCAAAGCCTATGTGTCATCACCAATAGGATTTATGCTGATATGATTAAAAGCAACTTGGGGAAAAGGGTTTATTTCTTCTTAGGTTTTCTAGTTCATCATGTGGGGACGTCAAGGCAGGAACTCAAGGCAGAAACCTGGAGGCAATAACTGATGAAGACGAGATTGAAGATTGTGACTTAATGGCTTGACTTACGATTTTCAGAGTTCTTCTTTAGCCATCCAGTACCGCCTGCCTGCTGATAACCCCCAACTGAAATGGGCTGGGCACTCCTACATCAGACTTTAATCACAAAAATGTCCCACAGACTAGCTGATAGAACAGTCTTTTTTGCTTGTTTGTTTTTAAACCAGGTTTTTTCAGTGTAACAGCCATGACTGTCCTGGAACTCACCCTCTAATTCAGGCTGGCCTCAAACTCACAAAGATTCTCCTGCCTCTCTCTCCCAAGTTTTGGTATTAAAAGTGTGTGCCACCACTGGCCAGCCTACAGAAAAATCTTACGGAATCAGTTTCTCAGTGTAGTTTCCTTCTTCTCAGGTGTTGACAGGAAACTATCCATTCAGAATTTTACCGTCAGTCTCTAGGAGCAACCAAGAGAAACTGTCTGTACTGTTAATTCTGTTAATTTTCTGTATTGTCTTAGAAGACTGCAGAGTACTCTTGACCAAGAACTAGAGAGTGGGTATGTCACACACACAACTGTACTTTCTATTTTGCAACCTGTGCTTCTGGGAGGAGCATTGCCTCATGTGAAGTAGAATTCAAATAATGGTATCTTCAGCAATAGATTCTATCTAAATTATAGTTCCTATTACTGTATACACACACAGACACACACAGAGAGAGAGAGAGAGAGAGAGAGAGAGAGAGAGAGAGAGAGAGAGAGAGAGAGAGAGAGAGAGCGCCATATGGGGCCCATTTTCAATTTTATTTTTATAGTTTAAAAAAAGCTTATGGGAATTTTGGATCTTGTTTATCTAGACCATTGTCTTTAGCTTACAGAGTTCAAAGAACCTATCCTCATGGGAGATGTCCCACATACTTTATGTACTGCTAACCTCTGTGTTATTTTGATCTGAGATCACATGAGAACCTAGGACTTTTTGCTATAGACCCCACCTGCATGGTCACATGTTCTTTGTATAGGAGTTCCTAAGAAGTCATGCCTGAAGCTTTATTGCACACCTGAAATTAGAATGATGGTCACCTGGAAACCTTTTCTCAAACTGTATCATGTTCTAAATATTCTGACAACGAACTCCCTGACATGTAGACCTCATGAAGTGTGATCTAGGTCCATGCAGTCAATCTGAACCCAGTTTTCATTCGCATCTCTTTGCAGATCCCTTGAATTGGTGCCTGCAGGGTCCCCTCAAAGATAATGAGGAATGACAAGAATGTAGGCCAGTCCCTTCTCAACCCATCCAGCTGCTCTGTGAACAACAGTCTGAATGTAGCCCATTTCTATGCTGGTGCATGGATGTTCCGACGAGGAAGTGTTACATTGGAGAATTACACATTTGTAGTCTTGTTTATCTGGCCCTGCTTGATTCAGTTCAATGTTTAAATTACTTCAATCTATATTACTTTCTTAAGGGAATAGATACATTTTAACCGAGAGATTATTCCAGCTATATCATGATTTTGACGAGTCAGGTGGATAAATTTGTATTGCTGCAGAGATTTGGAATCTGATCCACCTTACACCATCATGAAGTTTCCTTCCTTGAATGTATTCCACTCCTATATAGTCACGATAAAATGAGAAATGAGCGTCTAGCATAAGGCACCATTTGGTGAAGAGCTGAGACTTCAGCCTGCGAATCCAGGACACCTGTGTTTTATTAAGTAGTTGAGTTAACCAGACACATACGCGTACGTCCGTGTCAGACGTAACCAGGATCAACATA
The DNA here is from genome assembly GCA_963919715.1 of Microtus obscurus. Lineage (NCBI taxonomy): Eukaryota > Metazoa > Chordata > Mammalia > Rodentia > Cricetidae > Microtus > Microtus obscurus. The sequence goes on from CAWTZC010002521.1 coordinate 27,127,824, forward strand.
TTTCTTTTAATTTTTCATATCTGGCCTCCAGCCTCTAGTCTTTACCCTGCCATTTAAACATCATATTTTTTTGCATGCTTAATAATTCAGATATAAGTTAGAAAGAGTAAATTCTCCGCTGCTATTCTACCAAATCTTATCGAAACACTGACAACATTAATTTTTCTGGAATGATATAGGAGTAATCATTTCAAAAATAAATCAAGCACATTTCACTCTAAAAAAAACCGTTCCTGATGTTTAAGATTCTTGTAATTACAACAGTCTCTCTAAGCAAAGATTCCTCCCTATTCTCTGCATGCTTTTTTATATTTTTTTACATTTAATTTCTTGCAATGTACTTAGATTTAAACATTCTGTCTTTATATTTGTTAAGTTCCTCTGTATGTAATTAGTCTCTTTCCCCTAGGGTGTCACTCTCCAATCATGGCTTGTTTTCTTGCTTGGCAAACCTGTTGACAAGATCTCACACATCATATGCCTCCCCTCAGGAGCAATTATCACATTTATAAGAAGAAAAACTTGTAATCAATAAATCAAATGATTAATTTTCTTTTCCTCAACTACAATATCAATTACCTAAAGGCAGGAATTGAATGTTTTTCATAAGCTATAGTTGGGAAAATTCAGCTCAAAATCAATGGCTATTTTAAAAATCAAATCTGAAAATAAAAACAATAGGATAATTGGGATAAAAATAAAACAAAACTATGGTTTTAAATCAATAAAGTAAGAGCTTAGTTTTAACTGTTATTTGGGGAAATCATATTAGATTTCCACATTTTATAGTTTTTAAGGGTACACAGTGCTTCTACAGCATCTGGTCAGATACAATAATAATACAAGAATAATAACAACAAACATTTCACAACCCACTCTATTACAGAAAACAGAGATGAAAGTATACGAGAGTCACAGAAAGCGGAGAGACGCAGCTTAAAGTTGTTTTCTGGACAAGACGTATTCCTGGCACTCATGATTTCACTGGAGCTGTGATTATCTCCACAAGACCAACATGTACAGGTGAGTATATATTCATGGATCAAGAAGGAACTGAGAGCCCCCGCCCAAGGGAATATTGGCAAATTATCAGCATATATATGACCTGACTATATGTATATATGCTATCACTGGACCATTGATAATATTTTCAAACGGGATTTAGGTGTGCACTCTGTATACTTATGGAAACAACTAGGATGGGACAAAATATTCGCTTGAAATTTTTTATCTGTTCAATGATCTCTGTTTGAAGGGCAGAAACTGATCGTATTGTTCAGCGTTGACTTTAGAATTGTGGTGGAGCACAGTGTTAACGCAGAAAGACATGATAACTGCCAAGACGAAACCTGTACATTTGTTGACAGCACGAGTTCCAGAACAGGCACCTACACTACACAGAAACCCTGTCCCAAAAACCTAAATAATAAATAAATAAATAATAAATAAATAAATAAGGCAGAGTAGCTCATTTCATCCCTTCTTTAAATTCATTCAGGGACCTAAAATTGCTCTAAATATATCGAACTTCAGTCTGGTAAAATTATCTACTTTATGTTTAATTAAATTAACCAAGAAGGTGATATCTAATAGAAACTTTATAATTCTAAATAGCTAAATTAATAATAATACAAATTAAATAACTATATTTTTGTAAGTGATCTATTCAATTAGGGTCATAAAATATGCTATTAAAGTTCTAATATCAGCCTTTTTAATAAGTTTTATGTTCTATAATATAAACATCTGTTGATGGGTGAGAAATTTTCCTTCTGTTTTGAGACAAAAACCACCACGGTAATCAAATACAAATATGGTGTCGTATGATTCAAATGCACGAAAGGTGGGCATTTTTAAATAGTTCATTCCAGTTTTCAACTGTATCACAGAAAAATATTGGGGAACTGTCTTAAAATAAAATATAAAACAAGAATTTAAATCTCAGTAGTAATTTGAAATATCGTGGTCATGCAGTGGTTTCTAAGCTATTTCTACACAAAGAATCTAAGTATTCAGATGTATGTGTTTGTGATTTTCTGTGTGTGTGTCTGCCTGTCTGTCTATCTGTATGCGTGTCTTGCCCACAAGTGTATAGTGGAGAGAAAGCTAAAGAAAAGGAACTATCACAAACCACACAATCTATCATTGCAGCTGCTAAGCTAATTGCTCAGTACTCTGGTAAAAAACAGTGTCTGACTTAGCAAACACTAAACTCTGCAGACACAGGGATCCAAGTTGAATCTGCTTCCATGGTGAGACAGGACCTTAAGGTCAATCAGCATAGAATTTACATTAATTTCTTCTTGTACACTGTCTCTGTTTATCACTGGGCCTAAAACTATTTCATTTCCACCTGGGCCTATGTTTCTTATTTTATAAAAGCAGGGTTTGCTAATTACAGTCACCTCATCACATTGTAAAGAGCTAATGAAATGTGCATTAGCAAATTACTAATAAATATATCACAATATATGCCATAGAGGGGAGAATAAGATAAGTATTAGTATAGTTTCTACAGGTATTTTCTTAGGGTGCTGGCTTGTTTATATGTTAATTTTGCACAACCTCGGGTCATCTGTGAGGAAATCACAGTTGAGAAAAATGCCTTCATAAGATTTGCCTAGAGGCAAGTTTAGAGTATAGGGTATATTTTCTTTTCTTGACTGATACTGTGGAATGCTCAGCTCACATGGGTAGTGCCAATCCTGGGCTGGTGGTCCTGGATGATATTAGAAAAGAGGTTGCCGGGCAGTGGTGGCGCACGCCTTTAATCCCAGCACTCGGGAGGCAGAGGCAGGCGGATCTCTGGGAGTTCGAGGCCAGCCTGGTCTACAAGAGCTAGTTCCGGGATAGGCACCAAAGCTACAGAGAAACCCTGTCTCGAAAAACCAAACCAAACAAAACAAAAAAAAAAAAAGAAAAGAGGTTGAACAATCCATAAGACGCAAGGAGTTAGCAGGACTCCTCAGAGGTTTCTTCTTTGGTTTTTGCCTCCAAGTTCCTCTTTTGTCTTCCTAACTCGACTTCCCTTTATGCTGAACTATAAATATAACTTGAAATAAACCAATTTCTTTAAAGTTGCTTTTGGTTCTATTTTTTAAATCACAACAATAGAAAACTAATTAAGACACCTACTCTATTTTTAGATTGCAATGAAAAGCAAGAAGACATGGGATTCAGTATTACATAAAAATCGAGTCCCTCTTATTACTGTTGGAATTTTCTTTTTATAAGTTAGTTCATATTTATGAGTTTTATAAAGACCCTATAGAAAATGACAGTAAGATTATCCTCAGAAACTACGATTGTGGATCCAGTAAAAGTGGGGCTTCGTGCAAGGTGGAAATAAATAACGACTTAAGAAGTTTGTGTTCGCCAGGCGGTGGTGGCACACGCCTTTAATTCCAGCACTCGGGAAGCAGAGGCAGGCGGATCTCTGTGAGTTCGAGGCCAGCCTGGTCTACAAAGGGAGTTCCAGGACAGGCTCCAAAGCTACAGAGAAAACCTGTCCCAAAAAAACAAAAAACAAACAAACAAAAAAAAGTTTGTGTTCCCTGTGGTCACAATTTATATTGTCTTGGCATTGTAGAAAGCTTATTGGATTGATGGTTAACGAAACAAGGAAAATAAAATGGTAAATGTACCAAGATGAAAAAGAAACTTAATTCTGAAGTGCGTGAACCGTGTCTTTTCATTTTGTGTAGCTATAAGTTGGTCTTAAAATTAATGTGTTACTGTGACAACCGAGCATTTCTTACCCCTTCAATGAGGACATTAAAAAAAACGGTGAAATATGGCGTTCACACTGGTATTCCTCTGAGGGGTTTGTGGGCTAGTCTTGCCTTGGTGTAAAGCTGAGGGACATATTGGCAATACGTTCCACATTCCGAGAAGATGAGAACAAACTGGCCTGTTCCTCCCTTCACAAGGAAACTGTGGGGCAAATGAATGGAACCGTGCCCTGCACTGAGTGATGGGGTGAGTGACTGCCTCAGAGCACCCGGAGCTGAGGATAATAGAGTGGTCATTTTGCCCTCTGCACCGCACTTAAACAAATGTGCCTTTAAAGATAACTGTAATAAAATCCTATGTTTCAGGTTGTAAAGGTTTATAGTAAGAACCCTGGAGGAAAACATGGCTGCTCGGTACATTTCTTTGAACTTACCTTCAAGACCTCCTCCTTCCTCAGCCTCCTCAGTGCGACCTCCTTCCTCAGCCTCTCAGTGCGACCTCCTTCCTCAGTGCAATCTCCATTCTCAGCTCCTCAGTGCGACCTCCTTCCTCAGTGCAACCTCCTTCCTCAGCCCCTCAGTGGGACCTCCTTCCTCAGCTCCTCAGTGCCCCTGAATACACTTCTAGTCACTCACCTAGGCTCTGTCCTCTGAAAACCCGCCGGGACCAAATCCGCAAGACATTCTTGCTTTTGCGCACTCCTGCATCAAATACTTCCTGATTAGGCCAGGCTACAAGCTCATGTTTATTTCTGTTCCCAGAGCCCAGTGAACAACTGGGCACAAGGGTTTGGGTTTGCTCAATGAAAGACTGCACACTGCAGCGCCCAGCTTTGCAATTTTTCAGCATGCATGCTCAAGATACAGATAGTAAGTGGCATTTGAGGATCCAGCCCTATCACACATTTGTACCTACCCTTCTAAGAAGAAAGGGGGACGGGACAGAAAAGGAACTATAAATACCACCCCCTATACATGACACAGCCGTCACCATTTTCATCTCAAGAGGAGTTGAGTTTATTTGCACTGGGTCTACATAAAAACAGCTTGGTCAACTGTTTGTCATGGGGTTCTCCCAACTGAAGATCTGTCGACTGTTCATAAAATCTGAGAGGTCAATCATTGTTTTCAGCTGTGTGCATACCATAGCGCAGGTGACGGTCCAGTGGATAGCTCTGAGCCCAAGGTCACTCAGAAGGCCTCAGTTAAACTCAGTAGATCACAAAACAAGAGAAAGAGAATTTTAGGTAAGGAAATCTAGACAGAGTGGAATGATAAAAAAAAAAGTAAGCCTTCAAATAATTAACATGAATATATATACATATACATATGGGTGAAATAATTGAAGAAAAAATTAATTAGTAAAACTGTCAAATTATAAACAAGATGATGTGTTTTTTATTCTGTCCAGTTTTAACTTGCATCATCGCTTTTACTAAAAATCAAGCAGCAATTTATAGGGTTTATGACAGCAAGATGATTGCATTTTTTCTTTCTTTCTTTTCTTTTTTTAGTTTTTTTTTCCAGGGAGACTGTAACTCAAAAACTAAACTTGGACATTGTTTTTATGATAATATGATAGAATGTACATCAAAATCACAACTCGGTTCTTTCCAGAAGGCATTTTTGTTCTTGGCGTTTCATTACCCCTCTTCTAACCTGCAGCTTTTGCCACGTATATCCTGTCATAGAGATTAAAGGTTAAATAAGATTTAAATCATGCCTGATTCATGGATTGTCTTCAGAGAAGCCTTTGGTAAAAGTCTCTTCTCATGAAAAAAAAAAAAAACAATGCTCTCACCCCAAAATAAGGGCAAATCTTAGGGACCACTTCTCCTGAGTCCAGTGTCTCAATAACCTGTCCAATATAATTTGGGGGCATAGTCTTTGGGGGGCACTACTGACTACACTGTAAACTGGCTAATTATTCTCTCTCTATTGCTTCAAATTATCTTAACCTCAATCTCTCCATTTCTAAAACTGGGTTTGTAAACGCTTTCCCATGAGATTACAAAGATAAAATTTGAACTAAACTCTATGTGTCCAAGAATATTAATGTTGCCCTGACTCTGAGCACTGTTCTTTGCCTATAGCAAAGGTTCAGTAAATCTGGAGGGAGAACATACTGGTTAATACAAAGGATGTGAACCCATTCTCAAATAAAACAGCTCAGACTGAATTTCTGTGACTACTGGTGAGTCGTGATAGAGGATGAACCAGCTTCAATTAAGGAAAGTGTGATGACAATCTCATTCAGAGCATTGTCCGCCTTGCTTTTTCTATTTTTTGACACTCTTAAGTTTCGCTTACATTTCAATGTCAACTGCACATTTTAGCTTTAAATGTTGTCTTTGTTCTCAATGTGCAGATAACATTCCCTCTACTGTAAGAGATATTTCTCTTCCCCCATGTTAATGTGCTACTCCTCTCAGCAGACTCAGTATCTTGTACGCCATTGTATGGGGCGGCTAAACCTATCCTATTCACGTATATAATATTAATCTGTCCTTCATCTTTCTGTGTTACTAACAAAGACACTGAATCTCTCCTTCTCCTTGAGAAGAGCCTTCTTACCTAGTCCACACAATGCTACAATTATGAACATTCTTATTTATCGTAGATTCTGTGTTATTGTTTTTAAATAACAAGAATGTATTGATCTCAGCACCATGGCTTTGCCCCTTCATAAATGGTTAGTGACCTCAGTTTTCTTAAGAGACTCAAATAATCTCCAGAACAATTTTAAGTTCTTTTTGTGTCTACAAATTTCAAAAAGCAAAAGTTTCAAGGCAATATCTTAATTGAAAAACAGCATCTGTTCACCCTTTCTTCAATAATAATAGAAGGCTAAGTTTTGACAAGTCTTCTGTCTAGCTAGACAAAGCTACGTTCCTCTGCTTTCATTATGAAGTGAAATTATATGATGATATTCTAAGTGTTTTGTTACAGGTTACACAGGCACCCTAAAGGTCATCTCCTTTTATATTCCCAGAAACTTCTGAGTTCAAACTTTTCTTAATTTTGCTGTTTAGACTCTGAATGTGATGACTGTAGACTCAGCAATCATTTACACAATGAGACAAGTCCATTGGTGAACAGTGATATGGGTGGACTGATGGTTCGTCTATACAAGGGCTGTACTGCTGTTACCAAGTCAACAAGAAATGTTACAAGTTCATGGTTTTAATATGTGGTCTCCAGAAGATGGCTATGTTTTAGGGAATAGCTATAGGGGGATAGGACCTAGGTGAAACAGGTAGATCATTCATAGTGGTTCCTGGGAATGTATCATCCCTAATAATACCCTTCCTTTCTTCTCCCTACCTACTATGATATGAATAGCTGTTTCTATCATGTCCATGGAGTGAATCAACATTGGACTGAATTTCCTAAAACTTAGAAAAAAATTAATCTTACTCTTCTGAGTTATTTGTCAGGCATTAGGTCACAGTTTCAAGAAAAGTAATTGTATATGCCTGCATATACAATAAATTATTTCTTTCTTGGTTGGTTAGTCTAGAGGACAACAGCATAAATACAGTTCAGGAAACTGGGAAAATAAACTTGGTGAATTTAGCTAGACATGATTGATAATATATTCTAAAGAAACAAATAACAGTATTAGTTCTGGGGTTTTAGGTGTTACATTTTTGGAATCTATGAAATAGTCCTGAAAACACCTTAAATATTTCAGTCCAGAACATGCATGCTTTTACTTTGTTTCTGAATAATGATGTTGAGTAAACCTCTATCAATGAATCTTAAAGGGATTTAAAGCTTAAAATCTAGATGTGGAAACATAAACAGGGTCACCCTTATATGAAAGAACTATCCATGGGAACAAGTTCAAAACACAGGAGGATTAAAGAAAAGAGCCACTGCATACTTCATGTCTATTTCAGGAGAAAATTAAGGGGATAAAACTTTTAATTATTTTGGGGGAGGTGTGGTAAGCTCTGAATGCAAGTCATCCTTATTGGAAGAGAAAACAAACTTGAAAAGACACACAAAGAAGGGTTTAATATTTTGAAACAATCAAGAAACAATCTCAGTTATTTTTGCAGAAGGTAGATTATTTATTTTCTGTTTTTACAGCCAGAAATATAAATCGGCCTAGAGTTCTTATCCAAGCTCGACATGGAGGATGTTGTAGAAGCCTTTGTACAGCCATAGTCCAAGGAAGTATAGGGCTTTCCATGGAAAGAGATTTGCAGATGGCTGTCTGTCTCAACCAGCATGTCTCTCTCCTGATAAACCAATCAATATCCAATATTTAAACACGGGGCCCCCCTCTAATAACTCAAGTCCTAGAGAACTCCCAAAGTTCATTTCTATGAACAGTTTCTACTCTCTTCACTTTGCAGCATGGGAAATACATATTAACCAATGAACCACTGTGAACCATACACAAACACAAATGCAAATGATGTATTCAAGCTGTAGGTAGCATGTGCTAGGATGAGGGGTTCGAAGTGACAGATGAATAACACATTGCAAATATTAGGATACTTGCTGCTTGGTTTGCCTTTTACTTAGATATTGCTTTCAGTGTATAAGCAAGGTTTTTCTGTCTTTGTACAATACAGCTTTGATGTTGGAATTCTACTGGTAAAACATCCACAGATATGACTTTAATAATTTGTTAATAGAATAAATGGTAATGATACTATTATGGGCTTCAGTCTCCTACTTCTCTTTTTTCAACTTTGATGAAATACTTTAATAATTTTTTCTGAGAATTTCATACATGAGTGCTCAATTTACAGCATTTCAACCCTCTCCCCAGGCTGCCTCCAGCCCCCTCCTGTGTCCCCTCCCCAACTCATTCTCAAATTCATGACCTCTTCTTTAATTACATTATATACATACACACATGTATATATGAAGTCCATTTAGCATTGCTCTTATGTTCCAGGCTGACCACTTCTCAATTGGTAGACTTCAAATGTTTCACCACTGGGTGTCAATACATTCCTTTTCTCATTAGTTAATTTTTCATAATCTATTACATCAGATATTAAAAATGGGAATGTACATCATTAATTTAACCATATCATTTTAAACCTATGGATTTTAAAGATGACTTAATATGCCATGTTTTGCTGATATCCATGGGAGGACCGCTCCCTCTCTGAACAGAAGGAGAGGAGGAGTGGACTGAGGTGAGGGTATATAGAAGGGAGGTGGGGGGAGAGAATGGGAGGAGAGAGAGGGGAAACTGCAATCAGGATGTAAAATAAACAAATTAATTAAATAATAAAGAGGACATTCATAAGGAATGCTTTACGCAATATTTTCTTCATAACTGGCCCCACCTCTCTTCAGACCTCTCGATCACATGGTACTCTTACTTACATGTTTTCATTTTAAATTGACCACATTCTACTTTGCAGCACAAAACTGATAAAAAAAACAACGCCATTGTTTTTTTTTTTTTTCCTTTGCTCCTCTGCCAAGGATTGTGAAAGGGTTTTAATAAAGGCAACATGTCAGCCAATGTTCTGCAGACAATAAACCAACAAGGCCTCTGGCTTAGCTGGTAACCAGGCTTGTGGATAATTATTTTATTCATAGGCACTGCTTTTAATAACTTGTTTCTTGCAACAAGGAGAATCCATCTAATAAATTTAAACAAAACGCTTTATGAGAAGACCGATATATAGACAACAGCAGGCTAGTTTAAAATAAATGGTAATTAATGTATTATTGACTCTCTGTAAGGATTTGACTTAAAGATACAGTCTAAATTGTGCTTCAAGTCGTAAATATCTCATTTGTTCCTTATTTGTTCTGCAGAGAATTCCATTAAACTTGAAGGGATAAACTGGCCATGGATAAACATGACAGAGCCCCATCTGAAGATGGGTAATCTTTTAAATTAATGTCATGTTTATATAGAATTGTGATATAAGGTAGATACTGATACAAAAATTCATGTCCAATAATGATTTCAATTTAACTTGTCTTTCCAGTGAAGAATATTCTGCCTTTCAAAATTCCACTTAAAACTAACTACCTTTGTTTTATCTTATCAACTTTTTCTAAGATTTCTTCACTATCTGCCATATCAAAGCATGTATATACTCAGACTCCTTGCTCACCTCTACTCTATTCCAATCAGAATATTTTGCATGACACTTACCACATTGTGTGGCTTTTGTTTGCATATTCTGCTTTTCGTGTGTGACAGTCATTCCTAGGACATGAACTCTACAAGAGACATGGTGATTTAAAACCTCATGTCTGTATTCTTTAAACCAACAATAACTTTGAAAGACAAAGCATTCTCCTTTTCCTGCACATTTTACATTCTCTTATTTCTAGTCAACAGCTAATAGCTGTTGATGTCTGTTCCACACAGAATATTGATACAGAGTTGCTTTGTCTGATTAAATACAAATAAGGTAGGAGATATGATTAATAAGAAAAATAGTTTAATACAGACATGTTCTGAATATGACATTGAAATTTTACTGGAAATCGTATACTTCTATGTGCTACATTAGGCAATGATTTTTTTAGCGTCAGAAAGGCTGTACGATTTACTTGAGACAATAATTCAGACAGTCTTTAGTGGGTTGTTCAAGTCAATTCAACTAAGCAGAGGATGCTGTGCTTCAGACAGGATTTATAAATCCCTCTGAGATAGAAGTGAATGCTAATAGTACGTTTGCCTCACAAAGAATGACTTTTACAGTATGTCATGTGGGAAGCTGTAGGTAGAGATTAGATTTCTAATATGACTTTTCTTTCAAATTAGAATAAACACATAAGAGTTAAGGTGCAGATCAAGGGCTCTCCTTCAAGGAACTAAACTGTATCTTTCTCTTCTGCCAGCATCTCTCCTTTCCTTCTCATAGACTGTCTTTATTACACATTCCCCTAACTAAAATGCATTTATAAATGTTCAAGAAAATATAAAAAACTATAAAATATTTTTAAACCGCTTTACTATAGTTTCAAAGTTTCTTCATCTTCAACTAGTGTACATGCTTTGGCCAACAGATGAGGCAATGTTTTCTTCCAAACTTTAAGAAGTGAAATGCATACTATTATTACAAACATTTTATGGATGCTGAATGAATTTGTATTATAGTTATACAAGTGCTAAGAAGGAACGCTAAGGCTACTTACTATGTTGTATTTGGATCCTAAATGGAAACATTTAGGTCATAGAGTTCACAGTTATTATACATGTTACCCACTATACAAAAATATTAAAAGTTGCTATCATAGTTAATACTAGTACTAGTGATTTAAGTTATAGATTCCAGGTAGCATTACTTAAGTTCACATTTCAATGACTAGAACACTGATGAAGACATCAGAAAAAGAAAAAAAAGAAACATTTTGCGTAAATTTTACAGGGTTTCTGGCCACCATGTGAGACATAACATAGTGGGTCTCCTCATGGGAGAATGAATAACTGGCAGGATATCTCTTTCGACAGCAGTTAGTGAGTGAGCCATGAATTTGGGAAAGAGATAACTTGCCCATACAGGTCTACTTCTATCAGCTAGTGTATCTCCTAAAGATTCTAAAATATCCCCAAGTTATAACCATCAAATATGAGCCAATACCAAATTTGAACCTTTGATGAACATTTCATATTACCACATTAATCATCTCTAGTAATCTCCTACAAATACCATCTATTCAATTGTTAATAATTAGCAATTATTATTAAAGTATCTTTCACACTAAATATGTATTAATCAAAAAAGAAATGTATTAATCATTCAGTAGAATTTCACACTTGCAATCCAGTCTTTATAAATGAAATAACTATTAAGCAAATAATTAAAAGCAAATAATTAGAATGGTAATATATATTCTATAATATGTTACATGGCTCAATTTGCAATATTTAAGCTAATCCTATAAAGTATATAAAATTGTTATTTGTAAGCTAATTTTATTCATGAATATTTAAATATCTTTGATAACTGAGTAGTCAATGATGATTATGGCAATGCTAAGGCCTCAAATGAATGACTTCACTTCAAAATTCAGAAATCCAATTGTAAATATTCTTGATGGAGGGAATAAAGGGTCTCAGTCACTATTGAGTTCTTCGATAGATCATTTTGAGAATGTGTTAAAATTGACTTCTGTAGGTGAAGTCAAATCTTTGAAGTGGCCTGAAGTGCTGAACTCTAAAGTCTCTCCTAAAGCTTGGATTTGCAAAGAAACATGAGAACTGTAATAAAAAATATTTCATTCTGACAAACCCATCACTTTGTATATTCCTCCAACGTACATATTACTCACATACAATCATGCCACATTCATGTGTATACATGCACAAAAATATGCAGATAAAAAAGCAAAATTAAAATTGTGTTTCTTGCACATGACAATTAGTTTTAGAAGGCTCTTAAGGTAACACATCTTCAGGTTATGACGAACCCCTAAAATTAAGAGAGAATAAACTATGCTGAAATATCACCTGCTATTAATATATATTTTTAGCCACTTCACTTATTTCATAACAGGAGGTGTGCATATTAACTTTTTGATGACAAAATAAAATAAAAGTGCATTAATTTATTCAATCGCTGTGTATTAAACACTCATTATACCTTTCACTGTGAGAACACCAAGACAAAATATAACTTACTACATTCTAGTGAGTTGATCTATGTATGAATAAAAGTATCACATATATAAATATCCATTTGACATATGTTATCAAGACATGTGCTATCGAATTGGGTGTTGTTAGTAGCAATATCAAGGAAGCCTCTTCCAAGGAAACAATTACAGATTGCCGTCTGAAGAAAACTAAATATGAATTAAAAGGTAGAGAGGGCAGCTGAGACTAAATATGGAAGAGAATGTTCACAGGCAAAGGAATTGGGGAGGGCATGGGGAGAAAAGCACGGGTGGAAGTGAGAACCACGATGTACAGAGAATCAAAAGTTAAAAGCCGGGTAATTGTGAAGGCTCTGTCCTGCTGAGTTCAGTATTTATTATTTTTCCTAACTGTCCATGTGAATTATTTTCTAAGAAGAGAGTGGTGTGGTCAAGTTTGCATTATAAAAATGATGGGTAACAAGTGGATAGCAAGAACTTAGTCATCCAAGTCAGGAGATGGCATGGATTGTGCTGATAATAAAGTAAATAAATATGAATACCTCCATTCTAGAGATATTTTGAAAGAAAAACCAATCAATTATTCCTGATGTAAGTCAGATATAGAAGGATAAAGAAAGGGAGGCTGAAGTGCAACTCTGGGATTTTAGAATATAAAATGGAAAAAGAAAGTTGTTGCGTTCTCAGAAAAAAAAATGGGACAGACACAAAGCGGTTCTAATGTTATAATATTTAGAATATATGAGTTTGGTTTATTTTTGGCATTTAAGAAATGATGTTGAACAGATGATAGGCATAAGAGTTCATACTAGCAGAAGCCAGCAGTACCTAGGGATGTAACACAGTGAAGGCTGCCTTAATCAGGCTATAAAGCGGTTCTGTTAGTTAGAACCTTGGTGCTGTTAGTTTCATTAGAGCCAGTGTGCACTACATAACACAGCGACAAAACTGAAGATCTGAAGGCTCAGCTCTGCTTTAGGGCAGAGAAGCTAATCTCCCACTTATAGGAGTTTTGCAATTTGATTGTTGATTATTGTTAGAAAATCTAAGCCAAAGAATATAGCAGGTTTGACTTAGACTTGCGGTTTTTCAAAATAGAAAGACGGGTATTTGACATAGATTTTTGAGCTAATACAGTACAGCATATGTTAGCAGTTGAGGAATCGGGGACTGTGAGCAATTTGTATATGTACACACTGAATGGTGGCGTAGGCAGGTTACAATTTGTGTCTTTTACTGTTATATTTACCCACACCTGACACCTAACTCTGATTGCACAGCCATTGCATATATTAACACACAATTTTGCGATCCTTTACCATGACTGGGTAATCAGCAGATATTTATAATGTTTTTGACACCTGTGGCAGTTTCAGAAAACAGCTAGGAAATTTCATACTGTTTTTATTCTATCAGTGAGAAAGCAAACTTGGGTGATTTCTATAACAATGAAACTCTCCCAAGGTATGCTTGTGTTTGGGTTATTATTCTCACCTAGCTTTGCTCCTGTCGTTCATTTCAGCGTCCCATGTTCCACCCTTGGGTGATAGTTTTAATCTATCAGGAAATTCCTAGGTGGCTACTTTGAATATTGTTAAAGTCAGTGATCACGGTAATGCAGCTACACAGAGCAAGAGTTGGGCAGAAATTGAATCTAAAGCTCATCTCATAAACCACAAGCTGTTTGCTCTAGAAAAAGTCGTTTAACATCCTTGGCTTTCACTACCTTTGAAAATAGGCAGTGGTACCGTGACGAATCACCTGGAATAAAATGGGTGAAAATCCATAAACTATGGAATATTTGACATCATTCTACATCTAGAAAGGTCATAAACACACATACCCTAAGGAGAAAAGGGCAATTTTAAAAAACTACCTCTTAATAAAGTCCCATGTGTCTTTTATTCTCTTTAAAATTTTATTATTGTCTTGGATTAATAGCTTTGCATTTAATACCTGAAATATGTACGAGTAATATGCTGTTTAATAATATTCTTGTCAACCATGTAGTTATAATTACTTATGACTGAGTCAACAGTAGGATATCACAACTTTTGAAGGGACAAACCCAACCTTTTAAACATTGTTTCAACAGTGTTGTTTTAAATTCCTTTCCCTCAAATAGCCAGGTAGTTTTAAAATAGTCATAGAAAGAAGTGATAGTAGCAACCTATTTGTATTGATTTGCACAGAGAAAACAATCAGAAAAAGATCAATCTATTATATATAACTAGCCTACGTTTTTCTACAATGGTGCCGTTATAAGGATATTTAGATAAAAAAGCCTGTCATTCTTTGTAGAATAAGAAAAAGAACACTTATGTATTCAGCTAACAAAGGCAGGAGGAACTATTACTGCCCAGCATTGTGTTTATCCATACATTGCCTTTAGAGAGGAAAGTAGGCAAGAGAGGAGAGATTTGCCCGACTAGGATATGAGTGGTTCTGCATTGTTACTGAACAAAGGCACGGGTGAATCCGTGGGCTCCAGGGAGGTCAGGAAAGAAAACAGAAGACATCTGTGCTGACGCTTGAGAAATAAGCATTGTTTTTTCAGATACCAGATAAGAGAAACCAGCATACACTAGGAAAAGAAAAGGCTCGGGACAACTCAAGAATGATAACGTGCTCATTAGAAAGACCGTTGGCAGGCTTCACTTCAGGTTCCAATTTGAGGTCCTGCCCATCCACATTTGCTCTTCGGATATGCCTCCACTCCTGCATGACTGTACTTACTTACCGGCTTTTGAGTCCTGAACTGGAACTTATTATTCGTCTTCCCAATGTGGCATCCTGATCCCAGTTTTATAACTGGTAGAACTGCATTAATTTACATCCACAAATCTCATTAGGCCACTGCCGTCTCCTATGCCTGGCTCAAGAAGTTCACTCAAGTATATATTAACTCATGTTGCTTTTAAATATATACGTGTGTGTGTGTGTGTGTGTGTGTAGAAGAATAATTATTAAAGAAAAAGAGTGCATGATTTTGAGAGGAACAGGGAGTCATAGAAGCAAATAGTGGGGAGCAGAGGGTATGGACAAAGTAACCATAATGTAATTAAATAAGAAATCATATATGTTTAGTAAGTAGGTATCACTACCTTTTCTTTTCCTACCCAGCAATATTCTAACTTCACATTTAAAACTTTATTTGCACCTAATGAGCACAATGAGAATCTCAGCGCCAGAGAAACATCAGTGTCCAGGGGAGAAGACAGAAACGCTTTCCTTCAGTATTCAAAGAGTGCTTTTGTAAACCCAGCTCTAGGCGTAAGCCTGTGGGGAACATGAAAACACCTCAGCGGACTGCAGAGCTCTCAAAACAATTCATAAGAACCCAGCATCCCTCACCTTAATACCCTCTGACCAGTGCTTCTGCTTTCTCCTCTCAGCCCTACCTGACTATACCGCTACTTCAGTTTCAAAGTTATTATTATCTTCAGGGTTTACAGTTACCATAGTGATAACGTTTTTTTTCCTTGTCTCTATCATTTTACATTTCCACAAAACTGAACTGAATTATTTGTTTTAGAGCAAGAGCTGTGAAATTGCTTTCCATCAACACGATAGCAGTAATCCTGTCCTTAAAAATGATTACCAATGATGAACAGCAAAACACAATGTCTATAAACACTCCTGTATCTTTCTCACAGTAATATGCTTTTTTAATATCGTGCTGAAATCTATGTTCTTTGATAAAGTAACAGGAGGAATAGAAAACTAGGGGGCTTAAGAATCACGCTTCTGCAGCAATGCTACAGGGCTCCTTCTGATTAGTATGTGACCCCATGGGAACACTAGTCTTCAAGTTCCTGGTTAAATATTTATCCGGCATCTACTATTCTGTGAAGGTTAGGGAAAAAAAGAAAACTAATACAGTTTCCATTCTCCAATGTTCCACTCTTCCATCCCCTATTTGAAGAAATTCAAAATAAATTTGTACTCTTATAACCATTTGAAAAGGAATTCAAGCCCTGGTGCTGGGTGACTGCTCTGTTGTAGATGTAGGTTCTTCACATCTATTATATGTAATGGAATATTTGTAGTTAATTATTAATTAAAACTATCTTATGATAAATAATATAGGAATTAGTAGCTTTGGAGCGAAGGGGTGCCATAAAAATACTATCTATACCACACTGAATGATAAATGGGTGTAGTGGCGTTTCATTTGTATTTTAATAAATAAAGCTTGCCTGAAGATCAGAAAAGTAAAACATTCACACTGGTTAGCCTTACAGACCAGGCAGCAATGATACAAACCATTAATCCCAGTAGCCACAATGACATGCACCATTAACTTAGTGGCCACAATGACACACACCTTTAATTCCAGTAACTACACTAGCTCGCCATAGAAACCAGGTATATGCCCTTAATCCCAGAAAAAGAGAGGATTATAAAACTGGAGGAGACATCTCTCAGCCTCAATCTCATTCTGAGGTTTCTCAGAGGCAGGATTGCCATTTCCAACTGAGGTAGAGGTAAGAACCAGTGGCTGGCTGCTTTGCTTTTCTGACCTTCAGGATGAACGTTAATTAATATCTGTCTCTGAGTTTTTATTAATTGTGCAACAGATGGGATCTTGGAGAAATATTCTTCCATTGGATTAAGTCCTAAGATACTGGTAATGTTTTTGACTATCATCATTTGAAAACCAAACCAAATGCTTATGTGCCTATAGATCCAAAGGAGAGATGTCAAAAGACAACACGTGGGAGTGTTTCACCTGTCCCTTGTCATTTTAAACAAAGCATCAAGCAAAAGGGATGATATGTACCAAATATCAGTTGCTTCTAAGGCTTAAATAAAAGAGTTTTCATCCAGAAAATAGAAGGTCAGGTATAATGACTATGCTTTGGCGTTTAAAATATGGCTAGAGACATAGAAATCACACAAAGGATGAAAAAGGAGTTGCAGCCTTTGTGAAAAGTCAGATTAATATTATAAAGGAAGGGGAGGAAGTGAGAGGTATTTGGCTTAGATATGAGGAAGAAAGAAACAAGCATTCAGTTGTGAGAAGTGGTAGGACACATAGCTAGGTTCTTGCTGGCTGGCTTCAGACTGGTGTTGTAATAGGAGCGGCCAGGCTGTGTTCCCCACACCCGGCCGCCCGCATGGCCCAGTTTACGCCCCGAAATAATTACACGGAAACTGTAATCTTTTAAACACTGCCTGGCCCATTAGTTCCAGTTTCTTATTGGCTAGCTCTCGCACCTGGACTACCCCATTTCTTATAAGGTGTGTAGCACCCCAAGGTGTGCTTACCCGGGAGATTCTAGCCTGCGTCTGTCTGGAGTGCGGGCATCATGGCGACTCCTGACTCAGCTTCCTTCTCCCAGAATCCTGTTCTGTTTACTCCACCCACGTAAGGGTTGGCCTATCAATGAGCTCAGGCAGTTTCTTTATTAATAAGAAATCACTCCCACATCAGACTGGTATGGAAAATATGGGCAGAAAGGATTTGAAAACTGAAAAAGTTTGTAAGGAATTTGCATTAGCTATTTTTAATGGGCCAAGACAAATTAGGCCAGCACATAACTGTTGATAATCGTTGCATAGTTGTCTAAAAGAAGGAGTTACCACAAATTTCAAGTCAATTTTAAATTGCAAAAAAAGGAGTAGTTTTGACCGAAGCCAATTTTTTAAGAAGATAAAAGTTTATTGTACATAGTGGTTTCTAGGCATACAAAATACCTGGAAATATAAAATAAAAATAGTTGGCAAATGGTGATAACAATGAGTTATATGTGTTAACCTTTCTGTGTGTTATATTCTCAGACGATTCATTCTTATTTATTCCTACTTAAATTAAAAGGCATATCAAGTTAATGGAGCCTGATATTTTTAGCTACAATTTATATTGTCAGCATCTAAGTCTCAATCCATTTATAGGTTCAGGCGACCTTCAGAGAGCCATTTGTTGTGGTAGAAACCGCCTCCCTGTGCATTGTTTACCCATGGTTCTTTATCAGGCTTGTTAAGTATCTCCTAATTTCTTACACCTTATGGAGTTTTATTGTTATTACTATATAACTGTCTTCATAACTACAGAGTTTTACAACACTCCTAAAATACATGTGTCACTATACAATACTGTCCATGTCTCTTGTCCTACTTCATTAACTTTTTCAGTTGGCAAGATAACTGTGCAATGTAGTCCATTTAATCTACAGCTTGATATTATTCCATTCTCCTCTTACACATTTTGTGTACACAGTCATTTATGGATTCTTGCTCAAATCACTCTTCTAATGGGGTAACAAGAAAACTTCAGATATTTAAAATAACGCTTAAAATTATCAACCTTGGTACTTCCAAACTTTCTTGGATAAAGCAATTCAGATTATTTTCTTTAGGTTTTAAACTAAATGTTTATGTATTATATATCACTGTCTATCATGAAATATTATATTAGAAAGAACAAAATTTCTCTTAATGAAATTTCATTAGCTGTATGCATTATCACCACCATCATCAGCATCCTATGTCATCAATGAATATTTAATCATTTTTACTTTCTAGAAAAATCAGTGTTTAAAGCTAGACTAAAACTCATGATTAATAGGTCAAAATATATTTTAAAAAATAATAAGGATCCAGGAAGATTCTTGAAAAGCAAATGAATCTATCAATTTGGAAACAACAATAACAAAAAAAACCTATTTAGATGATAATGCCAGAAAAAAATGTAGTTAACTAAATACTTTAAATCCAAGGAGGTATAATTAACTTGGTAAAGAAACAAGATTTCAGGATATGACTGTGGTGATGTAAAGAACAGATTCCTGTTTGTATGTTAAATTCTAATGATCAGTACAGAAGTTGTTTCTGAACAACCAAAAAAATGGGAACTAGTTAGTCCCACTGGAAGAAGGAGATAAGGAGACAGTTTTCATCTGTGAGTAAACTACTGATAATCAGATAAATTAAAGATGCTACACCATGCCTATAATGCTGTAATAGCTTATTTTTTGCTGGTAGCTTTTTATTATTGTTTTGATGTAAAGAACTACTACATAGACTAACAAAAGAACTACATAGACTAACATTCACAATTGTATTGGGATGTATCCATTATTTTAAAATAATAACTCGTCATTCAAAATATAGTTTTAGAATATCCATCCTCTACAACTTTAAAAGTTCATCCACCACAAGGGATAATGAATCTAAGCAAATTCTCAAAGATGAAGGCACAGATGTAGCATGTACATTTTTGGTTGTAGTCTTACCTATAGCTTTCTAAACTGGAAAGTAACCTAGTCAACCTCAGCCTCAATTTGCTCAAACCTACCTCTGTGCTCATTAATTCTTTTGTCTGCTTGTTCTAAGTTATAGTCATCTGGGAAGTGGGAACCTTTAACTAGGGTTGCCTTCATCAGATTATCAGTAGCTAAATCTATAAGGGCATTTCCTTGGTTACTGATTGGTGTGAGAGTGCTGCAGACTATACCAACTCTGCACAGCTAGTTTTAGGTGGTATAAGAAGGAAAGATAAGTAAACCATAAGGAGAAAACAAATAAATCACTTGCTTCCATGTTCCAGTTTCCCTGAAAAACAGTCTATGATCAGAAAGCATACAAAGAAATAAACTCTTCCATGCCCTACAGGCTGCCTTTTGGTTATTGTATTTTTTCACAGCAATAAGAAACAAACTAATGAATGCAATTTCTGACAAGAGATATAAATATTTTCACTTAATTGGATAAGATGATCAGTTGTTGATAGTGTTTCATTGAAGCATCATATTATCTCCTAAAAAGAATGGTACTCATTCTTTGTATGAGTCAGCTCATGATTCTGATGATGCAACTGGTAAAAGTAGAGGAAAAACATCTGATGAATCATCACAGCCATTATTACAGTCTGGAAAGTGTTGACACAAAACATGAGTCAATGCACACTCCAAAATCATCTCTTTTAAACTCTTTTACATTTTATTCTTATGTATGCTCCCAAAGTGATGATCTGTTGTGTCTGAAATGTGGGTATACTACATATATTAAATACTAATAAAAACATTTTTTTTCTAGTCCACATTTACCAAAATGTGTTCTTGTCATTGCTGACTGTGATTTGAGCAGTATGAGATTAATTAACAAATGCTAAATGGGGCTTTCATTCCTATGAGTTCCCTGGAAATTGGCCACAAACATCTACCAAACAACAATTAGGATGTTATTCTGCCCTGAACTCCTCCCTCCACCCCAAGCTACATTGAAATTCAGTATGGAGTTCATATCATGGGAAATAAAGTGAATAAATCACTATGCCATCTATATTTATTAGTTGCTTGATAATACATTTAGTGCCATCCAGTGATATCAATAAAAACAAAATATAATCCTCTGCCATGTTGAGAAATGAAAGTTTACAATTATACATTCAATTACCTTCTGCTTTGATATTAAAGCTGCTGCATGGCAGTTTAGTGTTGATTGATATAGCATTTCCATGAATACCATGGTCCTTTTCATTAGTGGTGAATCTCCTTAAGAGAAAAAAATGCATATTTTCCATATAAATGATATTTACACGGAAAATAAAAATAAAGAGGTAACATAACATTGTTCTATGAGGCCGCTTGATCATTTCCCAGCTGACCAGACCAGAAATAATCATTCAGAAACTATATTTATTAAATCACTGCTTGGCCAATCACTTAAGCATATGGCTAGCTAGCTCTTGTATCTTTGGTTAACCTATTTCTATTAACTTATGTATCACCACATGCTTGTGGCTTACCAGCAAGGTTCTGGTGTATCTGTCTTCTGCAGGGCTACATGGCTTCCTGTGACTCTGCCTCCTTCTTCTAGCATTCAGTTTAGTTTCCCCCACCTAGTTCTGTTCTACAGGCCCAAAACAGTTTCTTTATTAACCAGCGGTATTCACAGCATACAGAGGGGAATCCCACATCAAATAATATGGGCTAAAAGTGCATGAAAAATTCAGAAAATTAGTCAGTTTGATGTTTTGAGTTGGTTTTTGAAAAATAAATTACTTTAACATGATGAAGAAACTTCTTATTTCTTTTTTTAAACGAGAAGTAGATTTACACAGCAAATTGTTTATCCAAGGACATAAAAGACATAATAAATAGTTAATATCAAAATAAATATATACAAATAAATATTGAATAATTTCATATGTATTGGTATCTTTAAATATAGGACAGATGAATATGGAACAGAAATCAATAGTTTAATTAGTTTTGACCTATGAACTGAAACAATTAGCAGCTCTGCAAAGAAACACCCAAAGACCCAACAGTGGCACCCATATCTTCACAATAACCAAGAGCTCCCTAGTCAATTACTGAAAAGAGGGCCACTAGTGAGACCATGGAATTTAGAGGAGAATGTAGTACCATCACTCTACTAGGCCAGCATAATTTTTAGCTGAATTCTAAATATTTATCCTTAAAGATAGTCAAAGGTAATTGCAGTTCTCATTCTTCATCACAGAAGCTTCTTTTTGTAGCATATTGAGACCATCACAAAGACCACAACTAGTTAAACACAGAGAAAAACTGACCATATGGAGCCCAGCCACTGCCTCCAACACTGAACTTCTGCACGTAACGCTGAAAAGAAAGAGGAAAGTTTAAGAAGCATGGGAACCAGAGGACTTCTGTAAGATTGTGTCTCCTAGTATCGCTGGAGGAAGCTTTACCCAAAGCAGCACAGCAGCACAGCAATATGACTATCTATAAAAAAAAAAAGACCAGAACAATAACAACCCCAATAAATATTCTGTAATGGAGAAAGGATGTCTCACAGGGCCTCCGCAAGGACGAGAACTACAGGTGATTAAGAACAGCTGAAAGAGATGTTGGGAGAGAGAGAGAGAGAGAGAGAGAGAGAGAAGAGAGCAAGTTTTCCACAGGGATTCCTCCCCTAATTGGTTATCAGGTGCCAGTAGTTAACCCAGAAATTCTGAATCCTACAAACAAACAACCAAAAAACAAAGTGGTAGAACTCTTTGAAATCAACCAGATGGCATAATAAATTCTTAAATTCATTAGCTTTTTATATTTTACCAGATTCAAAGGGGGAGAGGGGAGAGCTAGTCAAATTGCACATAAAGCTTGGCTGATAAAGAAACTTGAATTACAGTAATCTTCTCCCAAAATATCATTAGTGCATTTCAAATGGGAAGCAACTTAATATTTCTTCATAGTTCTTTTTTAATTACCTTTCTCCTCCTTAAAGTTCTAATGAAATGATTTTTGCATTTACATATCTTTAATGCTGTTTAAATCACCCGTTATGAAGATAGGCAATTTTTGCCACTTTTATTCAGCACACTCAGATGTGTTCTGTTTATGAATTCTGATGTTTATTATATAATTGACTAATTAAATCTGGTTTTGGACTGAATTACTTAAGCATGTCCCACAGATTCCATTTCTATTCCACTTCGATTCCAGAAGCTCTCCATGTTTTTTAATGTAAAACTCTGAGTAAAAAAAAAAGAAAAAAAAACCTTGTCTTTTAAAGCTGAAAGATTAAAACAGACAATTGCACAAAGAAATTTCTCCTACATTGCTAGAACACCTCCCACACACAGTGCAGCCACGGGACCTTTCAACGCACCTGGGTGCTATGAAGAACTGATTCTTGACGTTGTAACATCCTAAGAATAGTTCAGTGTTGCTTTATCCCAGCTCATTCCTCCATGACACTGAAGTTCATTTTCACTCAACTTCCTAAAACTGTGACCCTTTAATACAGTTCCCCCTATTGTGCCTACTTCAAAACTTGAAAATGCATTGCTACTTCATAACTGTAATTTTGTTACTGTTGTGAATTGTAATGTAAATAACCAATATGTAGGATATCCTACATGTGACCCCAAAGAAGTTGTAGCCCACAGGTTGAGAATCTCTGCTGTAGATTATCATTTTTAAATATATCTAGCCAATTTCTTAGGCATACCTGATATTGTGGCAATTATAAAATTATGGGCAGTGCTAGATAGATGGCTCAGTTGTTAAGAACACTGGCTGCTCTTCCAGATGCCCTGAGTTCAATAGATGGTGGCTCGCAACCCTCTGTAATGAGATCTGGTGCCCTCTTCTGGCCTGCAGGTGTAACACAGGTGGAACAATCAAAAATACATAAATAACATTTTAAAAGAGGGGGTTATTTTATATTAAAAATGATTATGGAAAAGTCGAGAAACTGATGATGTTTGTAGAAATAACCAACATAAGTGCTCTGGTGTCTTAACTCCTGTTTTTATGGTATATAGCATCTTATAACACTGTGTTAATGGACTTTTTAATGTTTGGATAACTAATTCACTATTTAAACAGATTCAGTTATCCAATACACAGCTGATTTTCTAAATTGCCCATGCTGAATTTTTGGAATAAATGTTACAAATGAACTATATTCATGCAATGATTGAAACATCTAACTATGCAAAGCCTTATATTGTAAAAGGAAAATGTGAAATAGAGCAATAGATTTTTAATATTGTTATCTATGTTATTTTTGATGACTGTATTATGGATGTCAAGACACATCTTAGAGATCCCATGTCACTTGATAGCAGCCAAGGAAGCATTTACTGATTAGTTAGGGCAGGATTGCAGACTGCTCCTAGTGTCTCATGCAATAAGACTAGAGAGCCAAAGCTGGGATCTATATGTGAAGGATAGCACGCAGCATTGTGTTTGTGTGCCTGGGTTCCATCACTCAATACGGCTTTTCAAGTGCCATCTATGTACTTCTAAATTTAATAATTTCATTTTTACAGAAGTGTAAAACCATATATTTTAATATCAATTCATCAGTCGATGAATATCTAAGCTTATTTCATTTCCCAGTTACTACACAGTTGAAGATTAGTCAGAAAACAAACTACTCAATGTTTCTTGAAGGAAGTACTAAGTCAAACACTGAGACATCAAGTTATCAAGCTTTTAAATACATGTAAGTGTGCATATGCACAATAAATATTTAATTTATAATAAATGTTTTATACTTCTACAAAATCAAGTAACTCCTATGTGCATGTAGCTTCCGTGTGTATGTTATTTTCTGCGAGGAGCTTACAGCTTGCTACTTCTAGAGAAATAATCAACTATGTCCTAGCTGCCTACTAGAAAAACATGTTATTATAATAATTTTGCTAGGCCATTTATTTCTTAAGAGATTAAATTTTTAAGATTTTAAACATTTTAATTATGTTTGTGAAGTGTGTCTATGTGAGAATACATGCATCTATGCCGAGGTGCCCATAGAAGTCAAAGGCAGAAGTCAAATTCTCTGGACCTGGAGTTATAGGTGCTTGTAAGCTGTGTGGTATGGATGCTGAGAACCAAACTTGGGTCCCACGGAGGAGTAGCAAGTTCTCTTAATGGCTGAGGCACTTCTCTCTTCCTTCCAGGAGGGGTATTATTCTTCTATATATTATCCTTCTATGTCAGTTTCTTTTTTGAAATTAGTTTCAAACACTGACAATGGACATACCTTTCAAGACATTAAATGTGTATTGTGAACTCACCGAGGACAAATGCACTGTTGTATAGAGTTCCCAATGTTTATATTAATCATAGCTATTTGATAGGTGAAAAATCTCTAACTCAGAGAATTAAGATTCATGATACACAAGGGATTTCCCTCAAGTATCATTCTAAAAAATTGTGTTTACTGAGTAGATTTATTTGCCACATGACAAGTATATCTACTTATTTAAAATAGACGCATAGATTAAAACAGCACATTGTTCACTTAAAATTAATTTCTAGAAAAACAAAAAAAAACAAACAAAAAAATTAATTTCTAGAAAAATATCACGGGAAGATAAATGCCTATCAAAACAGAAAGAGTCAATGTCGCTATCATTTGTAGAGATTAAGGATAGAGATCGGCAGTATTTAATTATGCCATAGCATAATTCTGCAGAAATATTTCTAACTATAAAATATAATAGAAACATTTCTCTAATACAGAGTCAGTGTCACATCATAGGTAAAAATTAGTACAAAATTTAGTTTTAAAACCATAACATCTCTTTTTATATTAAATGTTTGTTAGAAAAATAAGGCAGTTTATATTTGTTCCACACCACTGTCTTCATAGAAAATAAAAATCTTAGTGTGCTGAAATCAAGGCATTTGGGTAAATAATGTCTCCGGTACTAAAGTCATATTTATCTCAAGACTTACCTTCTGTCCCAGCCTCATTTATGTCAAATTTCCTACTATTTTATGTACCAGCTTTTCTAAAATGGCTGCTTACTTGTTTGCTCTATAGCAATGTGAATGAATGCACGAATAAACTTATTTTTAAAACTTAAAGAGGAAATGATGTATATTCTTTCTATGTATATTCATTAAAAATAAAACAATAGCTTAAATTATCTAAAGAACTTAAAAAATATAAAAGCCTCAAAAATCTGTGATTCAAATGCATTGCAGAATTTCTTCCATTCTATAATAGTACATTGGATTCACTGTAAAAATACTGACAGAATCTAAATTTATCAGATATATATTTGATATCAGATGGACTTAAAAGTCCATTTATCTGTGGCAGTCATAATTAGTATAAAGATAATCAACTTTGGTTGCAATGAATAATGCTTAGCACTGCACATTATCCCTGTGGCATTCCATTGGGGAATGGTAATGTTCGCTCACTGAGAAAGCATTAAAATAACTATAGGCCACATTTACTCTTTTGTTTATTAGCAATGAACTTGGAAACAAACGTTATTAAGAAATCATGCTCTATTTTCTACTCTATTACAAATATAAATAAATAGACAAACTATCATGAGTGAAAAAATTCAGATACCAGAGAAGTTTCAGAAAGTCCAGGTAGTGATGGCAACCAAACTGGGCAGGAAAAACCCAAGGAGCAGAACGCAAATAAACATACATTAGGGAAGATATTGCACCTTTCTCACGCAACATTCTACCCTGTGAAGCTGTGGGGCTTGCTTTAGAGCAGACTTCATCAACACGATTAAACCAAAGATTCAATTTCACTTTAATTGTATCTAATCCCAGAAGACCAGGAAAATTTTAAAAGCAGTCCTGAAATGAACAGCCAGTACTGATATTAGTTTCACGCTTAACTGAAGCAGAAACAAGCTTGTCAATTAGTGGAGGCAAAAAGAAAAATTTCAGATTTCATTTAATTGAACTTTCAAAACTTAGAGTACAGCAATTACTTAATTAGATTATTCTTTTATAGCTGTTTTGTGTGGTTTGAATGCCATTGTTAACTCACTACTCTTACTAATGTTTTGTGAATGAATTAATTTATACAAAATTTCATACTTGAGGTGTTTTCATTAAGTTTCTACCTGAATATTGAGCATAAAATCACATAAGTAACAATGTTGGAGGATTCAATCACAAGAGGCTGGAATTATTTTTGATTCTTATTATCATTACCTAAACTTCACATCAGAATTGAAAAAAATAAATTTAACTCCACAGCTGGAAGATATAATAGTATTTCCCAAATCAGGAACCCTATATTGATCCATAAGTTGCAAAAACACACTTGGAATTGTGTTTACTAATCTTCTTTTTAAAACAGTGTGACAAGTGACAGTTTCAAAGCTATGCAACTTCTTTAGAAAACAAGGCAATGACATCTAGTCAGCCATTGTAATTCTTTGCCATTTTATAAAATAATATTTTTATACTCTACTAGAATTTAATGTGTATCTCTGCCTTTTTATGTGTGCCTAGCATGTATCAGTATCAAGGTTTGTGTCTGTGTGTGTGTGTTGTGTGTGTGTGCATTTAAGTGAGATTACTAGAAATTTAGTTGAAAAGCAACTAATTTTGAACATATTACTACTTTAAATACATTATGTAATTTATATTACTGGATAATATAACAATATAATATATACCTTGGTAATCCAAATTTGAAATTCCAATATATTCAGTACTCTACTTGCCATCATTTTTTTTATTTCTTGTCATATTTTTGCCCCATTTTTAATTCGGTACTTTGTAGCATATATTCCAAATACTTCCGGAGAAACACACAGTCAAGAAAGTAGTGTTTTTGACTTGTCTTTCTCTGATTAAACAGCATAACCAAAAGCAACTTGGAGAAGAAATGGTTTGTTTCAACTTACAGATTTCTGTCTTCTTATGTATATCTTGAAGGGAAGTGTAAACAGTAACTTTGAAGGGAAGTGAAAACAGTAACTTAAGGCAGGAACCTTGATGCAGAACTGAAGTAGAGGCTTCAGAGAAACATTGCATCCTGGCTTAGTGTTCATAGGTCACTAGGCTTGCTTTTTTTATATATAACTCAGGCTCACTTGTCCAATGTTGGCTTTTCCTCATGGGTCTTTACACATGAATTATTAATAAAGAAAATATACAACAGACATGCCCATAGACTAAGTTTATAGAAGCATTTTTTTCAATTAAGTTTTGTTGTTCCTTGATTTGCCTACATATGTGTCAAATGGACAAAAACAACCAAAAAACAAATGTCTTCCGGCAAACTTGACACTACTACCTTATTATTAAACTGTAACCATCCCTTTCTTATTTATCTTCAAGATACCATATTACTATCAATACCACAATATGAAACACAGTCTAACTTTTAATAAAAGTCCCACAGTCTTTCAATTTTTAAACACTTCAAAAGTTTAAATAATATAACATTTTTATGATATATAGTTGTGCATAATTACATTTAAATCATTTCCATTGGTCTTTTCTTTCTCTAAGAGTTAGCAGGCTTCAAAAGCATAAGTATTTCAACAATGAACACACAGAATGTTGATAAGAGGTGTCCCAGGGGACACACTCTGAATGTGCATTGGTTCAGTGATCACAGAAGCTCTTAGGCCAGAAACTTTCATAAACATGAGTACTAGCAAAAAGTTCCCTGTGCAGCCTGATTGGGAGGATGTTAAGTCTTCTCTCTTTCAAGTTTCTTATTTCACTTCATACAAGGAATTTGGTAATCTTAGGGCTATAATGGTGCAATACCAAAAAAAAATGGGATTAGATAAATTATTACCCGACCTACATGCTTGGGAAGATTACATAATTACATAAAATACATGATAATGTTTCATACAGGTAGTAGGGAACAGGTAATATCAAATCATAGAGTTGTATACCTGTGAATAGGCTATATTTGGAAGACATAAGGCAAAAAACGTATACACATTGTGTAGTGCATGTCATTTCATAGAAGAGGAAAGGCAAGGGGCTGGATCCCAGAAGCCCTAATAGCTAATCTAATTATACTACTGTATGACTCTGGGTGAATATCTTTGTCTGTCTAATTACAATGGCAATTAGATTCTATGTAGCTCATGAGTGAAGGATCCTAAATGAAAGGGTCATCTCATCACTGCACAAATGGAAACAACATTAATCAAAGGCAACACCACACAGGAATGCTGCCTCTGTAAAACACACAGATTATAGCAAGAAATAGTCAAACTTTTGGTGGTACCACTATATAAACTACCATATATAAAGATAAATCAATGTATATATTGTGTAATACTCATTTTTTACTAATTAATATTATATTCATGAGTTACAAATTAAATTCTGACTGCTGATTGATAAAACAAATACTAGCTCATTTTTATTAGGGAATTGAGTTTTCATTTTCTACTTCTTAACATACCATCAAAAACCATAGACTTTAAGAATTATTCATACTTTTTCCTTCCTGCTTGCTTGAATGTCATAGAAAATATATACTGAAAACCCTTTAGCTGTCAAGAACTATTTCAGTTCATTCAAAAGCTCCGCTAGTAACAATAGACACCTTCATGTCAAAATTACCTTTATTGAAATATTTCCTCTTTCTTCTTTGATTCAAAAGCATGTTTTACAATGGCAGCACTGTGCCTACATTAAGTAAAAACTTCAGGAAGTACAACTGAATAGTTTAATATGCTTTGTGGCAAAGTTCACACTTTCTTGAACCTTAGAAATGTCACCCTCTCTTGCAGCTTTCAAAAAGTGTCTCTTTACTTGAAATATAACAAAGCTTCAAAGGTTCTGGAGTCAGTCTCCAGGCTGCTATAATTGGAGGGTAGATATTTTCTCGCTCATAATAGTCCTGAAAATAGAATAGAAAGAAACTAGATGGTCTTGACTGGACACTCAAGGAGAAGACTTACGTGTTAATATGTCCTTGCTTGTAGATTAAGCATAATATTACTTATTGTAGGAATATAATTTTGTTCAATGGGGACCTATGAATAACTTTAGATTTATTTAATCTAAATTTGTTTTTAATCAAGAAATTTAAGTTTATAAGTGTTAATAAATTAATGGACCATTGTTAAAGCATAAATTAATATTAATCACTTTGTAGGATGCAGAATACACACTGTGCTAGCCTACCAGAGATTCCCACCCCATAGCTTTCAAGGATGCTATTTTCTGTGATTTCAGATGAAGCAGAATGGAACATTCGTGGAAATTGTACTACATCTGAAATTGATAAAGTCTGTGTTCTGAACGAAACCTTAACTGGTAAGAAAACTGTCAGAGACAACACGGAGAAAGTGACACATCATTACTGGAAGAGACAAGTTTGCAGATCTAAAGGTACGCAAAGGTGTGCCTTTCTCTCCCTTTCATTGTGCAAGTAATGAGAACACAACCACTAGGGAGAATAACTCTACACAGTGCCCTAAAGAACATTTGATCATGGATAGACAGCTCTTTGCTGTGAAACAATGCTCTTGTACATTGTAAAGATTTGTCACTCATATTGACTTAATAAAATGCTGATTGGCCAGTAGACAGAAAGTTATCAGACTAGGATAATTCTGAGAAGAAGGGAGATGCAGCAAAACTAATTGTGAAAGTCAAAAGTTGGATCGTAGGCTGATTATCCTATACTTTACTCCTAATATCCACTAATGATTGTCTTTCTGGGTCTGGGTTACCTCACTCAGAATGATTTTTTTTCTAGTATCATCCATTTGCCTGAAAATTTCACGAGATCATTGTTTTTTTACGGCTGAGTAATACTCCATTGTATAAATCTACCACATTTTCCTTATCCATTCCACAGTGGGCAGGCAGCTATGTTGTTTTCAGTGTCTGGTTATTATGAATAATACCACTTGAACATAGTTGAGGAAGTGTTCTTGTGGTATAATTGAGCTTCCTTTGGGTATACGCCCAAGGTTGGTATACTTGGATCTTGAGGTAGGTTGATTCCCAGTTTTCTGAGAAACCATCACATTAATTTCTGCATTCCCACCAGAAGTGGAAGAGTGTTTCGCTAACTCCACATTCTCTCCAACATAAACTGTCATCAGTGTTTTTGATCTTAACCATTCTGACAGGTGTAAGAGCTCCACGGAGACTACATAACAAGGAGGGCCCAAAGAGGAATGCACGGATTTCTGTAGGAAGGGTAAATAAAAGAGTTCTCCTGGGTGAACTGGGAGTGAAGAAGGCGGATGCAGGGATGGGAACTTGAAGGAGGATATTGGGTGTGCTGTGTAGGAAGATTGGGGGCAGTAGGGAGAGTAAAGAAAGAGACATCTTTGTGGTGGTGAGCATTTCACAGCCAGGGAGAAGCCTAGAGCTAGGGAAACACCCAGTAATCCACAAGGATAACTCCAGATAAGACTCCTCGCAATAGTGGACAGGGTGCCTGAACTGGCCTTCCAGTATCAACAGATTGGAGAGTACCCTAATTGTCATAGAGGTACTCTATGCAGTAACTGATGGAAGCAGAGGCTAAGAGCCACAGACAAACACTGAGTTCAGTCCCAGGAGTCTTGCTGATAAAAGGGAGGCAGAAGTGTACAAGTCAGCTGGGTCATGATAGGGGAACCCACAGGGACAACTGACCTGAACTGGTGAGAACTAGTCGACCAACAGTTAGGGAGCCTCCTTGAGACTCATGTAGACCCTCTTTATATCTGTGACAGTTCTGAGGCTTGTCAGGCTTCTAACAGAAAGATCAGGACCTGTCGCTGATGCTTAGCTGGCTTCTGGGAACTTTTTCCCCATGCTGGATTACCTTGACCAGCCTTTCAGTAAGGGGAGGCACTAGAATCTGCCTCGACTTGATGTGCTATGCTTTGATGTTCATGAGAACTCCTCCTTTTTGAATGAAGATCTACAAGGAGTGGAAAGGTGGATGGGAAGCAGGGTAGATGGGAAGTGGCGGGGAGGGACTGGGAGGAGAGCAGGAGAGGAAACTGTAGTTGGTATGTAAAATAAATGAAAAAAATGCTATTTAAATATAAAAAGTCAAAGTTGGGGAAGATTGCTGTACTGCTTTAGCTTTTAAGAGAGCAGATTGCAGTGTGAGTAGATGTTACATTGTGTCTGTGGGGAGAAGATCACTGAAGCACCTTGTGGTTTTCATTCTCCCTTTGTGGATTGCTACTTGTTTTCCTTTGTTTAACATCTGAAGGCAGCTGAGCATGGCAGAGAACATGTGTTATACTTTCCCGGTACTTAAGAGGCAAGGATAAAAGGCTGTGAGAAGGACTTCGGGATCACTCAAGTGCAATACTTTGTAGCAGCCTTCGCAACAGAGTAAGATCCGGTCTCAAGAAGGCAAAAATAGTCCTGAAACATTTATTTATACAGCTCAACGTGATAGCTTTTTGCTATATTTAACACATATATATTCTTTTTTATCTTAAAACTATTTATATATGAAGTGAAATCCATATAAACTCTTATTATCTTTATACACCTAAAAACCTATAAACAACTATATGCAGTAGAAATATTTGTATTAAATATACATCTTATTTATGAAATCATATAAAACCCTACCTTTATAGAGTTCTAATTATCACAGGATAGGCACACCAAATAAGTGTGCCACCCAAATAAAAATAGGAAACACAATATTTTTGTTTCTACTTAGGTTTGATTATAAATTTGCTATGCCATTTTAGAAGTTTTGAGTAACTATCTGATATTATATATAATTTCAGGAAGAAAGTATATATAAAGAAAAACTGTATGACTGCCAATATGACGAAGTCTATTGTGACAGTCTGAGGACTTGAAGAACAACCATTATGTAACCAAAGTCACGTTTCACCAGGGACATTTCCTAATATCACAAGATGTGACCCTTGTCTTTATGGACCTAACTTTTGTAAGAATCTTCTACAAGCAAGAAGATTGAATGACTTAAAAAGTTGCACAGAGCCAATGACATACTGCAGTGCATACTAAGAAAATTGCTTGATTTCCCCTTACCCTACACCCCTCTCAACTGTTCACCTGCTGCAAGCAGGGAAGTTGGCCATGGGTCAAGAGAGCAGGAGCCGGCCCAGCCCCTCACCATGATCCAAGGCCTCACAGCATCCTCACTTGCCAGTGGTCACAAAGGCCAGGCAGCTTCTGTAACACTCCTCATATCCAGGAGTGTGATAATTACTCTCCACTTACACACACACACACACACACACAACTTTAAAATTGATCTTATATTTGTGTGTAGGTTAGTGAAGATTTGAAACAACACCAAGAAGCAGGTGTCACTGTTTGCCTTATTTCATAAGACAACATTTAAGTCTCCTTAGTAGCTGTTGTTCACGTTACCTTAGTAACGGATAAAGGTGACATCTTTGTTTCTTTACATTCAGATCTTTTAGCATGTGCTTGTAGAATATGACTAGCAAAACCTGGCTTGTGTGTGACATAAAACTTTAGAAGAATCTCTTTCCATGGTGAAGTCTGGATGTGAAACAACAAATGAACACAGACAACAGGAAAGATTTAGGGAAGCCAAGAGGAAACTGCAGGCTAGACATATTGACTATAAAAAAAGTAGATAACAACCAAATACCTGTGTGAATATGACTGTCTTCTGTATTTTACTAATATTATTATGTCAATTCAAAATAACTGAACAACTTTTGGTTGTTTCTAGTTAAACAAACTTAAGAAGTGTGGGCATTTTTCCCACTATGACAGTCAACGACAACACTAGAATTGTGGAACCTTAACTCCACTTCCAAACACCTTCCCCCACACACAGATTGGGAGCTTTGCCATTCTCTGACCCAGATTTGTTGCTGCTGTTGACCTTAATGAAATCCGGGTGTGAACACCGACTGCTTTGCCACTGACTCTGAATATCTCATATTGTGTGAACAGCTCACCTGGCTGCTACTCAAAAATAAACAGAGCTGTTCTTGTTTGCAATCCCCTTTTCTCAACGGAAGTCACTACGAGAAAAATACTAGGCTAATGGGGATTTCTCCGCTGCTTAGGTTTCCTTAATTTGCCTGCAAACTCATCTGCAGAGCCATGCCAATCAATTGGGACTTCATAGATTTGATGTCATTTCCACAGTAAACGTGTCAAGGGCAAATAAAAGCTTATTAAATCCGGTTTTGTGGCATTTGATCCACTGATTTTAGAAGAGACAGAGGTGACAGGCTGCATGTTAACCCTGAGGTTACACATCTATCCATCCAAGGGAGCATGGTAGATAGACTACAGAGTCCTGAACATTTAAATGAAAAGTTAACATATCAATTAAAACTGTTAGAGCAATTCTTCAAACATTGACAAGGTTGAAAATGATGATTTTTTTTTTTTGTAATCCTGGGTAGTTAGTTAATTGCATGAGGTAAGGACTGACCAACTGCTGAAACAGGTGGGAAAAATGAGTTTGAGTTGGTTAATGGGTCAAAGACTCTGAAAACCATTTTAAAAGTGGCCAAGAAGTGAAAAAAATTAGTTTTGCAGGGACCATCTTCTGTTATCATGATGTAGTTTTTCGGGATATAATTGTGGAGTGTTGGATGAGTTTTACTGGGTCTACGGGAGACACAACGATTGCATGTAGCTTTGACCAGACGTCCTTCCAGAAAAGAACAAGCATCATTCTTCCACCGCCTTACTTAGCCTTACTTATCACACCACATTGTACTTCCTGACACCCTCGTCCCTCTCCATTATTGTTTAACCTTGTTTTCTGCTTCATTTTCCTCTTTGCTGAATTCCTAGGAAATGGAGAGGAATAGTAGTTTCACAGTTTCTTGCTCCACATGTCTGTCTTCTTGTTGGGATCAGAGGATTCCCTGAGCAAATGTGTGTTGTTGGCACTAACACAGCCATATCAGGGACCCCAAGGCCCCAGACCCAAGGAATAGCAAAGCCTTCCTCCAATCAGGTTCCGGAAAATAGCAAAGCCGTGCTCTGACTAATGTGTGGATCATGGCAGCGTGCTCAAAAAATGTCAACTCTGGCTTCTTCCTTCAGGATGTTTACAGTCTGTGAGAGCTTCCCTACACAGACTCACCACTGAGATCAGCTAAAGCAGCTCTCCTATTGGATTGAATACAATAAACCTGCCTTCTTTATTCAGATGTTTGAAATAAATGCACATGGTACGGGGGTACTATTGGTGTTGCTCCATTTGAACACCCTGCGTACCTGGTCCCAGCTTTTCTGTACATGTGTCTGTCAGTTCTTCCTTCTCTGCTGAACCAAGGGAGGTCACTCCCGAAGCCAAACAGATGGCAGCATTCTCCACATTCTTCAGTACTAGATGCAGTGCTATAACGGCTATGGCTTCATATAATTTGGTTGCTTACAGCTTACATGACCTCGGGAATGCACAAAGATGCTTATTTTCACATGCAATGAAACAGGAAACTTGAAGATTGTCATTCAAGAAGCTTAACTTTCAAAACTGATGAATGAATGATTTTAAACCCCTTTTAAATATTGTTAGTTTACATTTATCTGATTATTATTTAATTTCCAGAATGACCTCGAGCATAAATAAAACATTTTCCATAAGTAAGCAGTTCTATGCTTCTACTTTAAACTAAAGTTTGTTTTTTTTTACAAAGTTGTGTACAAATTTAAAGCAATTATTTTTTTCCTTTGAGTCCAATGAAGGCTGATTCCACAGCATCACTAAGAATTACTGAGCTACTAGAGCTTATTTTGTGCTTTTTTATAACTTGGGTTTTGATCTCAGATAGGAGGTAATGCCTCAAAGAAAAGAAGTCATGATTGTATTTAGCCATTCAGCCTGCATCTTCCTATTCACTCCTGCAAAACTATTACAAATGCAACATTATTTCCAATAGGAACACTATGCTATCTACTAAAGCATGTTCCACTTAAGGAAAAAAAAATGAAACACACACACACACACACAATGAGATATGTCAAAGAATCCCAGAATGTACCTACTGTTTTATGAAAGGACAGGGGAAGTGCAAATAAGTGGAAGTTAAGTCACAGAAAAAAGCCCCACTCAAATTTGACTGCTGACTTAGAGATGGTTATGTGGGAGCTGAGGATATGATCCAGCTTAAATGGGACCATTACACAGCCATGAAGATCAGAGTTCAGATCCCCAGATCCTACATAGAGCCTACTGCAATAGCATACACCTGTAATAACAGCCCTACCAAAGAGAAAGGTGAATTTCAGGAAACCCAGGAGTAGCATGGTCAATACAGAGGGTGGTATAATGTCAGGACTGGCATCTGATTGTCCTCTGATCTTAAACTTGCCTTGGAAGTATGTGCCCACACTGATACACAGGGATCTTCATGTGCACGTAAACACACACACACACACACACACACACACACTCACACACACACACACTCACCAGATAATGAACTCAGGTCACAGGTGGTCAGGCTTAGTGGTCAGTGCTTGTACCCACTGAGTCATTGCAGCTCCCCCTCTTCTCATTTTGCTAGACACTAGGTCTTTTCCAACTATTCCTTTTAAACATGCACATTCTTATTATTTTATTCTGCTTAATTATTTTGCACTATATAAAATCTATTTCTATCTATCTATCTATCTATCTATCTATCTATCACTAATCCATTGTATGTTTGAGTGTGTATGTGTGTGCATGTTCTCATTTTTCTAAGAATAAGCTACTTAGACTTGTGTGTGCCATGGGGGCAGACATTTATCTATGTCTTTCCCTCTTCTCCTTATTCCTATGGTATTTTTCTCCACTATAAAATTCAAAATAAGTGTCAAAATCTGATGAAGCAGTCATAATTTTGCAAATGAAGAACCTGAATTGAGTATTAATTTAAATTAGGAAAGACCAACGAAGCTATACTATGATTGAAGATGCACATCTGAAGACAAACATGGTGTTGTCTAATTGGCACATCTAACACTTGCAGAAAGATTACAGCTCCTAGGGGACCTCTGCGGGATGTTTTATACACTCATATCTATGTGCAAACTTCTTCTTTTTGAAAATTCAAAACAAGAACTTTTATTCATTTCTGTATGGCCAGTTTAATTCTACAGAAGAGTCAGGGGGATTGTCACATAGCAGTTTTTACAACTGGAGTTTTAAAATAGCTTCGCAAAACTCTAGGGATTTGTTCGTTTACTCGCTCATTCATTCTCCGTGTAAACAATGTGTTCCTGCCATGGGGTGAAATGCAGGGGGAGGGCTGTAATGGACTTGAAGGTAAGTAGAAGAGTCTGTGTGCTGTAACGTCTTGAAAAAGTGAGAGATTTATCAATATACCTAATCTGAGTTAAGGAGTATTAAGAGTGTAAGATATTCATCATAGTGTGCATGGGGGACAAAGGAGATTAAAGTCAGAGCTGTGTGGGTCCAGGTTTTATTAAAGGTTGATAGTTGGACATTTCCTCTGTCTTTCAAACATGGCAAAGCAAGCCCTTCCCTATGTTCCTACTTCCTTTGTTTCTTTCTGTGTCTTATTTGCCCCTTACCTTTGCCAGCACCTACATCAATAAATTCCTTTTCATTTAAGCAGTCTTATTTGAACCTATTGTGAAGCATGTTTTGTCCTATGATGTTCTGGATATTATTTCCTAGTACAGGAACCTCACCAATAACAGTAGCACTGTCACCTTAAGAAGGCCATTCTTGAAGTGGGCATAGCTTAGTATAGGTAAATATGACTTGCTCTTGTAGATGCAGAATCAATAATGTTAAACTTGTGGACTGTCTACTTCACCCCCATAACCCTCATACAGAATGCAGCAACTAGAGTGGAAATATTTATTATGAATTTATATAAAATAACTTACTTTTATTTTATTAAGAAATTTTTGGCTTTCTATTTTTATTTGTAGTTTTTTATTTGAAAGTTTTACACATTTATAAAATATACACTTTATGTTCAAGGGAACTTACTGATTTATCCATCTTAATCTTTCTCAGAAATACTTTATGATTTAATTTTTATTATTTGAGGTTAATATGCTATTTTTAGTTTTTCAGTTAAGCAACCTTTAACAGCACAAAGGTGTCTGCATGCAAAAGGAATTTTCAATAATGAAATGTAGAATTATAGAAAAGAAATATATATGCAAAGGAAAAGGTAGAACAAAAATTAAGAATCAGGAAGAATTAGGGCATGGCACTATATCACATTGTTAAAGTAAACAGACATTATTATTGTTATTTTCTACATTTGTTGGGCTGTAAATGAAGACAGACACTTTACACATAACTTCTTCTAAATCATGCTAAGAATAAGAAATTTAAATATTACTACTTATAAAAATAAATTCACACACCACTAAAGTGCAGGATGTATATAATTTTTAGCTATACGGCCAAAGACAATTTAAAAAGGATTTGAAGGTAAACTGAATATCATAAATAGCAAATTCCATTTTCCTATTTTCATTTCTTCATATCAGATTCTGTCATTTGTCACACCTAGGTTTGAAATTTCAGTGGTAAAATAAACAACAAAGAGATATTAGCCTGGTAGGTGAGTAGGGTGAGGGAAGGGGTTAGTTAGTCACTTAGACTTGGAAAATATACATCTATATTTCGACAAGAAATGAAGGGAAAACACATTTGTGCTAGATGACAATGAAGAAGAAGAAGAAGAAGAAGAAGAAGAAGAAGAAGAAGAAGAAGAAGAAGAAGAAGAAGAAGAAGAAGAGAAGAAGAAAAGGAGAAGGGAAGAGGATGAGGAGGAAGATAAATATGATGATTTGGATGAGCAAAGCAGATAGCTCACGGGTAAAGTCACTTTAAGCCAAACCCTGAGTTAAATTCATCAGAACCCACACGATGTAAGAAGAGCACCTACTCCAACAAGTTGTCCTCTGAGCAGCAACTGGGTGCCCATGTATATGCATGGGCGTATAAATAAATCAGCAAGTGTAACAACACTTTACAAAGCAGGATTAGTACCATTGTGAGTTTCCCAAATGAAAGTAGAGGGCAATCCCACACAGCGGACTCACTGGTGGGCCATGGCACTACCAGGCAGGTGTCTATCTCAACACAAGGAAATCTGATAATTGTCTAAGATTTAGAGATCACATTGTAAGATGATGACAATGTGGAGAACTTGGTCTTTCTTATTGTACAGACTGTTTTCTAGATTTCTATATGATGTTCACTTAGTAAAAGCAAGAAGTAAGTACCATCCCCTGTTCAAAAAAACAAATGAAACAAAAAACAAAGAACCATTGATAGGAGTGGCAACGGGGTGGAAAACCACCTCTCAGAAATCTCCACTAGGATTATGTCCATTTAACCCTCTTTATGCTGTGCAAAGTAAACTGTCCATACCACCCTGGAGTGAGGACCCCAGTGTCTAGGTTTCACCATTAGGTAAATTTCACCCACAGGTGAGAGCAGATGCTCAGAAAGGCTGAAATACTCCCAGGGTCACTCAACAAGGGAAGCGTGAATACCCTGGTGACTATTTCAACACCATTCTTTAAGCAGAAGGTAATAAAAGTTCATAACCCCATATTGTGGTTTCTGTTCTGCTTCGTCAGCTTATCACTTATTTCTCCAGCTTTCTCTTCTCTGGTACTAAAGAAATTAAGATAGCAGAGTGTTCAACAAGTCTTATCTTTCATGAAGTCTCACTTTGACTTACTTATAAGTGTCTTTTCTCTTAAGCTGTCAGCAAAGTATAAGTAAAATAAATTGATCTCACAGGCATAAAAATTTCCCATTAGTCCATTAGCTAAAATACATTCTAACCAGACAGTAAAATCAGAAGTATGTTTGAAGGAGCAAATACACTTTAAAAATTTAGCTTGAAGGATTAATTTTAATGATAATTACATTTTCATTATAGATAATAAAGTGATTAACATTCTTGAGTCATAATAAAAATGATAAGCATTATACTTTAAATACTTGTTGTAAAGTAATTATTGGCCTCTGGCATTTTCTATTAATTCTCTGATTTATTAAAAAAAATGATGAGGATTTTGTTTGAATCAAGCATTTATTTTTTTTACAGACAACAGAAGAAAATAATAACACAGTGGCTCTAAAACCTGTTGAGTATTCTGAATACTCTTCAGACGTTCCTTGGCGAAACTGTAAGACAGAACTGTTAAAATTCATATGTGAATGTCCCAACTCCTAGGGACTAGGAAGGCGACCATATCTGGAGACAGGAACTTTAAAGAGAGAGATTGTGGTGAGACAGAGGTGACATCATCTGAGCTGACTGATGGCCTCGTGGGAAAAAGAGAATGGGACACAAAGGAAGATATCAGGGGAACTTGTGCATGAAATGAATGGGAACATGGCCATCTATAAACAAGGAGAGTCATCTCAAAGAAGCCAATCCAGGCAGGCTGAGCGTGGGTTTTTGATTCTCCAGATAGGAGAGAAGAAATACCTGTTGTCAAAGTCATCCAAAATGGTGCTGTATTATGAAAGTCCTCAAAAGCTAATATTCTTATTATTTACCTATTAGCTATTTTTCAAATAATAGATGCAAAGTGTGATCATCTGGTTAACTTTGAGGAACTAGATTCTCGATAATCTAATTTTAATGATTAATTCAATTTTGATGTTCCAAGTAAAAGATACACAATAATTAATCAGATAAAATGGTATACAACGCAATTAACTTCAGTGTCAGTAGAGTCGTTTGAAACTGAAGAAGTGAAGTTTCACATTGAAATTGATTCTTTCACTATTAATATATGGTCACGTACCTATCCACCCCAAAATGAATAGTCCATGACAGAGTTAAAACTAGAAAATCTATTAGCTTTATATCTACTTTAATAACTTGTATTCATTGCCTGCATGCAGAGCATAAGCCCATATCTCTGTCTCTCTCTCTATCTCTCTCGAACACACACACACATACACACACAAATCATAAAAACAGAAAGAAAAAGTAAGAAAGATATGGAGGACAAAAGGGAGAAGGGATGAGGGAAGGGAGGGAGACAGACAATGCAAGAAAGAAAAAGACAAAGGGGAAAGGGAAAGAAGGAAGAAAGGAAGGAAGACAGACGGGGGGGAAGGAAGATAGAAAGAGATTTAAGAGAGAGAAATAAAATCACTGGGGCAGAGAAGTTTCATCTTTTAAAAATACTTTTTTCCCAAAATATTTATACAGAAATCATCTAGGCTAAGATTACCATATGTGGTCAATTATTAAACAGAAGAATCTTTTGGAAAAAAAAATATGGCTACCAAACTAGAGTTACAATAGCAGGGAAAATTAAGATACAAACTACCTAACTGGAACTTGGTGAGAACCACAGGTCATAAGACGTGACTTCCAGGGGAAAACCTATGAGAATCAAATAAGACAAACACTCTTTATACCTTGTAGAACTAAGCTCCTCTTCACACAGGTTTGCAAACCCTCTCTGGGGATGCTTTTGTCTTGACCATGTTGTTGCACTCCTGTAAAACTGTGTGGTGTGTGTAAACAAAGGATGTTTGTGTGTATGTATGTTCATGTGTATGAGAGTGTGTATTGTGTGTTTGTGTGTGCACATTCATAGACAATAAGCCAATGTTTTCAGTCTTTGCCATCCCCATGAAGAAAGAGCAAGGCTGATTGTCATAAACAGCGATGTAATGAGTTATACAATTTCTTGGTAAAGGGACTTCCATCTCCTCATTATTTTTATTCTGTAAATACAACAAGTATAGGGATTGTCTGAGCAACAAACTAAAGCTGTGAGAAATGCAGTTTATATGTTCCTAGTGAATTTGTGAGGAATGGGATGTTACCTGCTATTGGGCTCAAGGCAAGAAAAAATTCACAACTTTTATTAACATTAATTTCCATAGAGAGACTACATATTCATATATATAACATTTATATGATATGCATACTGTCTATAAATAGATTGATTATATAATATAAATAGCATATATATTTATAAAATAATATCATAGATGATATAGATAGATAGATAGATAGATAGATAGATAGATAGATAGATGATAGATAGATAGATAGATAGATAGATAGATAGATAGATAGATAGATAGATAGAGGAGAGAGATTTTGTGTGGGTGTTATCTTCCTGTGATGTGACAACAGCCCTTAATCTGGCCTCCTCTGAACTGTTGGCTCTCTTTGACTTCAGTAGTAGAGGACATTCTTCAAGGATGTACCTTGCTTGTCTGTAACCCAAGACAGAAAGATGACTTAAACTTTGAAATCTCTATATCAGGAAGTTTTCACAACAACTCAAGAAGTCACTATGCAATATCAACCCTTGACTCTGGACTTAAAACTCCCGGGAAGCAGCTTTCCTCCTGCACAGGGAGTGCATTCAGGTTTAAACTCAAATCTCTCCCTCTCCTTATTAGCAGCTGTGGTAATAATTCTATACATATCTCAGAAATCCACATTCATTGCTTATAGATCAACCTTATATCTATATTTGCCACTCTTCTCTACTTGATTCTTCTCTTCTACTTCCTTGGATGTCTTCCCTAGTAAACAATTGAGCCTAAACACTTGATAGAGATAAAAACTTGGAAAATTTCATAGTAGGACTGTGAAAATTATATTAAACTATCTTACCGTTAAGCAAGGAAAAGAATTGGTATAATTCAAAGTGTCAGCATGACCCAGCTGGTGCTTGCCTTAAAAGACAACTCCACAGACACAAGTTTCTATGTATT
Organism: Microtus obscurus; assembly: GCA_963919715.1. Lineage (NCBI taxonomy): Eukaryota > Metazoa > Chordata > Mammalia > Rodentia > Cricetidae > Microtus > Microtus obscurus. The sequence goes on from CAWTZC010002521.1 coordinate 27,170,039, forward strand.
TTAATCAAATTAAATAAAAAAAATGAAAAATGAATGGTAGAATCTTTCAACCTTGTCTCTAATATATTTTCAATCACTTTTCTACTTTGGTGGTAAGTGATTCAAGAAATAAAGAGTGTTGCTCTGAACCTTGAAATAATGTGCCACTTCGGTCTGACTAGGATGTACCACATAGTTCTATAATCCCAGTTCCCACTGACTCCCCTCTGCCGTGCACCACGCCCCCGTGTCTGCACTCTGTGCACTGGCACCCAGTTCGCGAGCTTCGGGCAAGGGGGCTGGAGGTTAAAATACAGACAGACGCACACAGACAGAGAGACAGCGACACGGGTCATCCTTGAATTTCCCAAGAATGCCTCCTTTATTGAATCCAGGGGCAAATTATATAGAGATAGCCATGCCTTAGCCAAACCCACCAGAAACCACTCTCCTGCCATCAGGAACTTCTGCAGGTCTCGTGCTCAGAGCAGCTGTAGGCACTCAGATGAGCGGATTACAAGAAATTCAGGATCTGGGGTCTCACTGCTCCCAACACCCCTCCTCCCATCCTTTTCGCTTCCCTTCCCCACCCCATCCACTCCTCAGAAGGGGTAAGGCACATTGCTTTGGGGAACGTCCACGACCCTCCCTACTATGTCTAGACTGATCAAGGTATCCATCAAAAGAGAACGGGTTCCCAAACAATACAAGCAGTAGGGGAAAATTCTGATGCTACTGCCAGTGACCCTCAGTCTGCCCCAACCATACATTGCCATTCACAATGTGTCTAGTTTGGTCCTATTTTGGTTCTTTCCCTGTCCAGTTGGAGTTGGTGAGCTCCCATTGGCTAAGATAAACTGTTTCTGTGGGTGTCCCCATCATGATCTTGACCTTGTTGTTCATATTCTCACTCCTCTCACTCTTCAACTGGACTTTAGTTACTGGCAGATGATATGATAATATGCATAAGTGACCCCACAAATTCTACAAGGGAACTCATAGAGCTGATAAACCTTCAGTGCTGTGGCAGGGTACAAGATCAACTCAAAAAAAAAAATTGGTAGCCCTCCTATATACAAATGATAAAGAAGCTGAGAAAGAATTCAGAGAAATATCACCATTCACAATAGCCACAAATAACATAAAATACCTTGGGGTAATACTCACCAAAGAGGTGAAAAAGCTGTTCAAGAAGAACTTTAAGTTTTTGAAGAAAGAAATTAAAGAAGATACCAGAAAATCAAAATAACTTCTATGCCCTTGAATAGGTAGGACCAATATAATAAAAATGGCAATCCTACTAAAAGCAATCTACAGATTCAATGAAATCTCCATCAAAATCCCAACACAATTCTTTACAGACCTTGAAAGAACAATAATCAACTTCATATGGAAAACCAAAAAAAATTAGGATAGCTAAAAGAACCTGTACAATAAAGGAACTTCTGGAGGCATCACTATCCCTGACATCAAGCTCTTATTGTAGGGCTAAAGTAATGTAAACAGCTTTGTATTGGCATAAAAACAGACAGGTTGACCAATGGAATAGAATTGAAGACCCAGATATTAATCCTCACACCTATGAATACCTGATTTTGGACAAAGAAGCTAAAATTATACGATGGGAAAAAGAAAGCCTTTTCAACAAGTGGTGCTGACATAACTGGATATCAACATGTGGAAAATGAAAATAGATCCATATCTATTGCGATGCACAAAACTCAAATTTATTTCTTTATTTTAAAATGTAAACAATAATTGACTTAATACCAAGTGAATATATTCATGTTTAGAATCTTAGCCAGGCGGTGGTGGGTTAATCCCAGCACTCGGCAGAGGTGGGCAGATCTCTGTGAGTTCAAGGCCAGTCTGGTATACAATAGCTAGTTCCAGGACAGGCTGCAAAGCAACAGAAAAACCCTGTCTCGGGAAAAAGAAGAAGAAAAAGGAGGAGGAGGAGGAGGAAGAGGAGGAGGAGGAGGAGGAGGAGGAGGAAGGAAAAGAAGAAGAAGAAGAAGAAGAAGAAGAAGAAGAAGAAGAAGAAGAAGAAGAAGAAGAAGAAGAAGAAGAAGAAGAAGAAGAAGAATCTTTAGAACTTTCTGGATCCATTCTTAATTGTCTTCTTTCCCCAATAACCTTCTTTTTCTTAAAGTCACCATTTCCCCTTCCTCAGCCTTCCTGAGTTCCCCCCCCAAGCCCCTATCATCCTATTCTAACTGTTCCACCCATGACCTCTGTCACAGCTCCTTTGGCTGTTGACTGACTTAATCCTTAAACTTCTACCACTCCATGGACTTCACTGTCAACACTCTTCAGCTGGAAATTTATACCCGCCTCATGCTTCCCTAGCATCCATCCTCTGCTTCAGCTTATGTAGCACGGCATCAATTCTTCATCTTCAATTTTTTATTTTTCTGACTGATATCCCTTGTTTCACAGTGAAGGTTGTTAAACCACAGCAGAAAGTGATATCTACGATAGAAAGACATCTACTACTGTGGGAACTCCTCTAGCCAATAGCCTTTGAGATAGCAGCCCACTTGGCCATGATCTCATCCTCTAAATGCTGATGTAAAGCACACACTTGCTTTCTCTTCTGGCTGTGGGATTCAGCTGCTGTTCTCCGATCATGCAGAGGACTGTGATCTGGGAGTCTACCCCTAAATAACTAACCCTTTATTATGCTAAATTCTGAGCCAGTGTAGAATTTCTTTTTAGCATCCATCTTCAATCTACCATTCTATTTTTGCTTGTAATATGGGAAACCATCACCACTGGATAATCTATGTTAATGCTAGAATAAGTCTAGGTACATAGTTGGCACTCAAAATAGGCATGTGTTTTACGTGGAAATATCAACTTTTTGTAAAAAAGATGTGTATATATTTTTAAGAAATTAGTAGTAATATTAAAGAAATTAGTGTGTATATATTTTTCAAGAAATTAGTAGTAATTTTTATATTATAACACACATGTGTAAATGTATAATATAATTATAATCATTATCTATCTATCATATATTTTCTATTTATCTAGTTATCCAGCTACTTATTATATCTCTACCATCTATTCTTCTTTCTCTTTCATTCTCTCATTCTCTTTCTCTCTTCTTATCTATTTAACTTTTACCAGAAGAGAGAATTGATGAGGCAATGCAGTGTGCTTCATGATGCTCTAAGACTGGTCTATCTATGTCTCCTCCTAGTAGGGAACCCTCATGAAAATTACTTATTCTTTTCTTTGTAAAGGAAAGACAAGATTTGTAAGACTCTCAGAATATATTACCTGGGAATTTGTGATTACAGTAAAAGTAATATATGGTATATAAATGTTTTTCATATATTGGTAATTCAACAGCAAACTCTGACTCATAAAAGACAGATATTGAACTTATTTTTGGGAAAGAAAGATGGGTATATATAAATAAAAGACAAAAAAAAAGAGGCACAAAGAAGAGGAGAAGGCACCAAACAAAAACACCTTCAAAGATCACAAGTTTGATGTGTGTCTTCAATTGTTCTTCCAAATCTGACTGCCAGATTTTCATGTAAATGTTGTAATTTTGTTATTCAAAATTACATATAGGCTGTGTGTGTGCGTGTGCATCTCTGTGTGTACATGTATGCAGGACTCTGATGTACACTGGGGCTTTGATGCATGGGTGGAGGTCAGAAAAAAACATTGAGGGATGATTTTTTCCTTCATCCTTTTCAGAGACAGAGAGTATCTGGTTTATTACTGTCTATACCAGGTTAACTGCCCCGTGAGCTTGCATGAATTATCCTGACCTCGCTTTCCATCTCATCATAGAACACTATGATTATAGATTCATAATACATGCTGGATGTGGGCGTTAGGATTCAAACGTAAATCCAAGCACTTACACAGCAAGCACGCTAGCCCCTGAGTCATCTCCTCCGTCCTAAAATGTTCCTTTATAATAGTTTTCGTGCTTGGCTCAATAACTCAATGTCCCATCACCTGGATTCCAAATATACTACCTTATGTTTTTCATTTTTCATCTAAAAAGATTTGATGCAGTTTATAGCATCACCTTCTCTTCTGGCCATTTATTTTTCAGTTCGTGACAAGCTCTTGCTAAATCTGTAAACGAGCTCAGAGAATACCTTCCTTTAGCAGGACTCTCTGTCTTCTTCCTTGTGCTCTCGCTTCATGCTGGGATGGCTTGTGCCCTGTCTACATGCTATTTTTCTTCTCAAGCAAGCTCTGCAAGAGACTGAAGGAACAATTTTAAAAGACAAAGTAGAATCACTTTTGATTTATAGGAAGCCTTTGACTAAATTTAATCATCACAATATTTCCAGGAACAAATGCCTGCTGTCTGCCAGGTCCCACACTGGGTCTTTTAACCATGTTAAGAGCTATCTCTCCCCGAAATTCATATGTTGAAATCTGAGGTTCAGAATTTGCAAATGTGTTGGTATTTGAGGATGGCACTCGAAGGCAGATTTGGCCTTAGCGTAGCCTGACTTAAAAGTCTTTAACAGACAAAGTCACAAAAAAAGGAAAAAGTACAGAGGGAGCACCATGGAAAGGAAGTGGTGAAAACAAAGTTTCTGCAGTCCCAGAGGAGGACCTCACAATATACTAACGACACTGATGACTCCAGCGGGTACTTTGAGCCTCCAAAAATGTGAAGAAACCGATTTTTATTGCTTTTCAAACAGACTGTGTTACTTAGCTATGAACAGCCTAGGAAAATAATGGTTGTGCATAATTGGAAATCCTGTGGGAAACAAGTATATATCACCATCTTGGTTTTACAGCAAGTGAGAATCTGAAGAGCTGGCTCAGTGGCTGAGAGCACAGGTTGCTCTTCCGGGGATCAGGTGCCCTTCCCAGAATCTACATGGCAGATCATGACCATCTGCGATTCTAGTTTAAGGGAACTTGATGCCTTTTCATAGCCTCTATGTGTACAAGACATGCATATGATACACATCATACATGCAGGCAAAATACATAAAATAAATATTTTCTTAAAAAATTAGAGAAAATAAAAGCAAAGTTTATATATATATATATATATATATATATTTAATAGCATGTCATTCAAAGCAGAAAGCTAACATCTGATTGATGTGATAAAATAAAAACAAGAAGTAAATAACCTGAACCAATCAACTTAATGTATAATTCTCCTGAATTAAATATGTCTTTTCTCAACATCATTTATTAAATTTATCTTGTGTATTTTGTACCAGACATTACAGTTTCACCAGAAATGAATGAATATTGCTTCCGTTCCTATGGTGGCCTTTGGTCTTTGAGAGAAGATGACTTCGGATGCCCTCAGATAAATTTTATTTAATAAATACATTTGCTTTATTGATCTCATGGCTTTGCCTAGCTGGCAGTTCCTAGGTTGGCTTTTCTGGGGATTAAATTGGCCCTCACAAATATAAAGAGAACTCAAAGAAGACTTGAAACTTGACAATATTCTGTCTTGATGGAACTAGTGCCAGCCAATCATGATAACAAAGACCAACAGGTACTGTTGTTTAGTCCTGAGCTTGACAAATAGACAGAGTACTACAGGCAGGAGCATTGGGGTAATCCCGAGCCAAATCTAATTTTCATCCTGACTACCAATTCTTGACTTGTTATTTCACGGAAGAAAAAAAAAAAAGAAAAAAGAAACGTGACTTCTAACAAGTTACCTGTAAATATTGAAAACAGTGTCAATCTTGATTGTAATGGTATTGTTTTTGCATTTTAACAAATAAAGCTTGCCTTAATATCAGAGTGTAGAGCTAAGCCATTACAGGCCAGGCAGTGGTGGCACACACCTTTAATCCCAGGACTCGGGAGACAGAGGCAGATGGATCTCTGTTAGTTCAAGGTTACCCTGGTCTACGCGATATTGATCCACTCTAAAAGAAAAACAGAGTTCACGCAAAGATGATCCTAGAATTTTGAATTGCATGCCTTTAATCCCAGCCCTACGGAGATGGAGACAGGAGTGATATGGCTGGGTGGAGACAGGAGCCCAATGCAGTCTGAGCAGAAGTCATTCTGAGGATTAGATCGCCCTTTGGTCTGCGCATCGATAGAGGTAAGAACTCTAGTGACTGGCTGCTGGGCTTCTCTGATCCTTCAGTTTTCACTCCGATAGCTGACTCCAAGTTTTTATTACTAAGAACAATTAGAATTCATGTTACACCTCATATAGACTCATTGGAAACTTTGACTTCTAATTACCTATTTAGTTTTAATCTGAGCTAATATTATTACCCTGTTCTTCCTCAGGACAAAATATCAAGGTAAATGAGGTAATTTATGCCACTGGGTTCTGAACTCTGTAGGAGAAAAAATGCTAAAATAAATTTATAGTCACATTATATTTTCTTTAATAAATATTTGATTGGATGTGCACAGTATCACCATGATTTCTTAAGAGATTTAGAAGTAGAGCAGAGAAAAGAATCTATGCTTCAAACCATCAGAATCCCAGAAGATGGGTTAAGAATTGTAATAAATAACTTGACCCATTTCCAATTTTAAGGGCAGGAATAAAATTACCATTCATATGCAAGAAAACGTTTTCCCCATAGTACATCTAAGCAGCATTACTGTAAAGCCTCCAACTTATTTAGAAATACCTCTAAGTTGAATTAAGTGAGCATGAAAGAATCTCAGACACATGCAAAATATACAACTATTAAGCTGTTCATGCTCCCATGTCCTTGGTAAATGCTTTATAAAGCTATCCAAGAAGCCACACTGTGAACCAAGGAAAAGCTTTGGATTCAGAAAACATGAAATGTATTGTTTTTTTTTCTAATTACTATCCTCATGATCCAGGCCAAACTACTTGACTTTTCTGTGCTGTTAGTCTTCCCCCTCGTGAGTGTGAATATTACTTGTTTAGTCTGCTGATTTGCTGTGAACAGTACTAAGTATTAAGCTGGCGATATTGCTCAGTGGATCCAAACAATGGCTGCACTCCCAGAGGACCCAGGTTTGATTTCTGGCACCAGCATGGTGGTTTCCAACCATCTACTTCTCATGTTCCAGGGGACTGGATACCCTCTTCAGGTTTCAGTGGGACCAGGCCATGCAGATGCAACACAGATGTATATGCAGGCAAAACTAGTCACATAAATAAAATTTAAATAAATAAATAGAACACATTGGGATCCAGTCACAAACTGAACTCTAGAAAGCAACTGCCAAATGTTATATGTGGCTGTGATATAAAATGTGTATCCAATAGGCACAACAATAAAATAAATTTAAGGATATTAAAGATGCACTGAAAGTTATATATGTTATCTACTTTTTATCCGCAGTGGCTTCCTAAAGAATAGATGCTAGTAATACTAAAACGAGGAACCTGGAAACCAGAGAAGCTCTGGCTGGGCAGGTACAGTGGCTCTCTCTGAAATTGCAGGCAAAGGACTCTGTCCTTGCTGTTCTCAACAAATGGCCAAGCAAATTATCAGTTTACAAATTTTAGTCATTTATGTTAAATAGTGGTGATGATATTTGCTTATTTCTTACATGTCAACGCGTCAGCCTATTAATATTCTATGTAGAACTTGTCCTCTTGGAGCTGGGTCAAAGAAACCACTAGCCTGGGCATAGAAATGATTTTTGAGAAATCAAAGACAGCAACTAGTTTTTACATGTTTGTTCTCCAATATAAATTTTCGTTTGAATTATGTTCTCTCTTCCAGATCTCTGTGATGAGTTAGCAGGCACAGCTGAAGAGTATTGGCCAGCATTCCTGCTAGCGTTGTATGCCCGGGAAATGCGGCATGGTACGGTAAAGGTCGTGGATAACTGCCCTGTGGACCTGACTGCTAATAACGAGGACTCCCCAAGTCAGCTGTGAGTGAGAGGTCACCCACTTGGTGGCACTTCCTTTAGCTACTTTCCTCCATGTTACTTTGGTTTTCCGTCTCTCCCTTCCAGTGACTTGCATTTGACTTACCTCGTTCTAACTTTTTGGCTGGGTTTTCTAATCGGGTCGTCTTCGTGGATTGGTTTATTTTCTGCCAACTCTCAAGTTCATTTTTGGCTTGTGGGCTCGATTGGGTGTTGTTTTTCTACATGTTCCTTCACCATAGGCTGAACTTAAATATACGGATGTATCTGTGAGGCAGCCATTATTTTGTGTCTCGTCGAGTTTTCTATGGGCAACACGTTTCATAAATTCTAGGGTATATGTTTTGATTTTGTATTATGACTGAAATGAAGATGCATCTCTTATGGATGGCAGGAATGGGCTTCATTGCTGTCTTTTGATGCTAAATGAATAGAGCAGCCCTATGAGCTGAGCTGAGAGCATCTTCGTTTCAAGATGGGTAGCCTGCCAGTGGTTCTCAGGTGTTGTGAGGGTTCTAGCGCCACCTACAGGAATCTGCAGCACACATCATCCCTGCCTTTCCATCTGCTCAAAGCATCCCAGACAATTAATTCTACAGGGAAGCTGCCACCAGGCGTCTGAGGTAGACATTTAGGGGAAGTCTCCTGTTCGTTCGCCTAAAAGCCTGTGTTTTGTTTGCCATGTGTTTCATTTCAGTTTCTATTGCAAGTGCTTTGAAAAACACAGTTACACTTTTTAAAAATACGACACCTAGAATATTATCCTTGCCTTTTAAGTTCCCTGCTTAACTTTATTCTCTTCTTTTTTTGAATCATTTCCATTATAAATAATGAGGTTATCAGAGTTTAATTCCCCTCCATACACACATACCACACACAGAGACACACACGAACACACACAGGGAGAGGGAGAGAGAAAGAAGAAGAAGAAGAAGAAGAAGAAGAAGAAGAAGAAGAAGAAGAAGAAGAAGAAGAAGAAGAAGAAGAAGAAGAAGAAGAAGAAGAAGAAGAAGAAGAAGAAGAAGAAGAAGAAGAAGAAAGAGAGAGAGAGAGAGAGAGAGAGAGAGAGAGAGAGAGATTCTTTAGCTGATCAGTAAAGATGTGAATAGTCAGACCACAGAGTTCTCTATCTAATTATCTCTCCTGAGGACTTTGGTTCTAACTCCAGAAGAAGAACATTTGACCTCCTACTTCCTGCCCTAAGAGTCTTTTCTCTAGCAGATATGGAACCTGTACCTAATGTTGGCTAATAGTATCCTACCAAGTAGCACTTGAGGAAGTCTATGAAAATATTCTATTGAATTGGATTCTCAGTGTTGCTTTTTGCATTATTCCCCTGAGGTTCAAACAAAGAGCCATCTAAAAAGAATTAAGACACACTCAGAGAGGGCAAAGGCAAGATGGCTCCTTCCAGACAAAAAGTAACAAGGCAGGGCAGAGATAAGAGACTCTCCACCAACGCAGAGTCCTCTCAAGTCTGGAAGAGCTCTTCAGCTGGAAAGCTCTTAAACTAAATCAGACAGCAAAAGGTCACCACTGACATAAAGGGAATCTATTCTAACATCCTCTTTTAAAAAACATTTCTTAGTCTTAATAAGAAACCACTTCAAACCTCTTAGCAACTAACTCAGTTTCAAGTGTAAATTGAAGAAAGAGTCAGAAACACTCTTTGGATGTTAAGTTCTTAGTTTTGAATTTTATCAACTTACTTTTTTAATGTATAAAGAGTCTTGGGATTTTAATTTTATGTTTCAATTAATTTTTGAACAGAGGTAAAAAGAAGACTCATAAACATTAGAGGAACATTTTGATACATTACACTGAGGAGTGCTTGAATAAGGTAAAACATGAACTCTGAAAGTGTTTAGAGTTCAATTTTTGGTGCTTATTAATTGAAGACAATATTATGTTTCAAAACACTACATATTTTAAGACTTTTAAGTTAAAAATATTTCTCTTATTTTTGACATTATAGTATAAATGTATCGCTTTCCCTTTGCCTTTTCTTCCTCCAAGATAGAACATAAAGATATATGCTGATGTTAGTATTGAGAAGGATTTGGAGTTAGAAATATTCGATTCAAAAGAAAATAGTTATAAGATCATTGCAACAATAAATGTAAACTTACGAAGAGTCTCAACTTCGATTATCAGTGCAACAATACAGACAGAAGAACACTGGACACATATGAAATATACTAATTACATGCACTGACCCAATTTAAACATAGATTCCACAGGGAAAATTGAAGGAAAGGGATTTTCTAACTGTTGTCTTCAATATTTTGACATAAATAATTTCCTACATGATGGTTCAATGTATGGATAATGCAATTTGTCAGGGATACAAATTTATTGGCCACAATCTAGAAATTAGAAGTATTTAGCAAAATAATAGATACATTATATAAGCAGTTAGTGTGCACAACAGCAAGAAATGATTTCAGTGAAAATCATCACAACAGGGCTATTTTTTCAGTCATAGGCATTTCAGTAGTTGAAGACATATTTTACTTTTGTCTAAATAGGTCTAGATATAGATATGCAATATTGGAGTGGCAGAATATCTAAGAAAATACATTTACTTTTTTGTAAAACTTCTAAGTTTGAGCCATAGTCAAGGATGCTATTGACCTGAGAGAAGAAAAAGCTGGACCATTGGAGCATGTTGTCTGGACTCTGAATATCAAAGCTGCTGCAGAACACGCTCCACTGTCTGCGCTCGGTGCGCTATTACCCAGTTCACGAGTTTCGGGCAAGGGAGCTGGAGGTTAAAATACACAAACAGACACAGACAGAGAGACAGAGACATGGGTCATCCTTGAATTCCCCAAGAATGCCCCCCTTTATTGTGTTCAGGGGCAGATTATATAGAGATAGCCACGCCCCAGCCAAACCTACCAGAAACCACTCTCCTGCCATCAGGAACACCTGAAGGTCTCGTGCTCAGAGCAGCTGTAGGCACTCAGATCAGGGGATTACAAGAAATTCAGGATCTGGAGACTCACTGCTCCCAACACAGGGCCACAGATTAATATCTGCATGGGGCATCATCCTGTCATTCTTTTCCCTCACTGTCTGTCCTCGTCCCTGGCATGCACTTAAATCTAAAATAAAATTCTCCAATAAGGCCTTACGTCTTATATGTTAGGGCAGTCTGAAAGGCAGTCAATATGGCTTTGCTGAAGTAGACAGATGCTGGGTGGGGAGTCCTATGAGTTCACTCTTCCCTTGGTGACATTTTGAGGGACCCAAATGCAGTTTTCTCAAGAGTCAGAGGAAATACTTCTCTGATGGCATGGAAAATAAAGAAGTGAGAGTTGAGAAAAGCAAAGCACATTTTCCTGATCTTTACTAAAATGTGTGTTTTCTCAGGGAGTTATGCCTTTTAGCGCTTGCAGGTGTTAGCCAGTGACAGACTGAAGACACCAGACAGCGATGATCCATTAGCAGGAAAGCAAACTGTACAGGAGCCGCGACGGAGTGAGGGGTGGAAAGGGTCATCATGTACCATACACAACCTTCTCAAAGCAGAGGAAAACTCAAGATGTGAGATCATTTGCGAAGACATAGTTCTTAAATAAAAGCTTCATATCAAACACTCTATCAGTTTATTTACAAAATAATGCATTTCACTGTAACACAGACATTTAGAAATACATATAGATACAAAAAATCCCCACTGTGTGGAAGAGAGAAGTGTTAGAACACTGATTTTAAATATGGCATCATGTCTTCTGTAGAGAGGGATAATTTGATCTCTTCCCTTCCTATTTCTTTCACTTTCATGTTTCCCTCATTCATTTATCAGTCATTTATCACTGCAAAAGAATGCGTAATACAAACAACTTAAAAGGATGAAGATGTACTCGTGCTTAGTGGAACAGAAGTTTTAGTACACTAGTTGCCGGGTAGATCTGTTTGGAGTCTCAGCCTGGGAAGAAATTCTATGGTGAAGGGCTTCGTGGAAGAAAGCTGCCTGCCTCATGAACGTGAGGAAGCAGAGAAGGGACTGGAAGTACTAGGGAAATTGCTGCGACACGCCCGGATTTCACGTACCCTATTCGGGCCCCAGCCCCTGGTTTCCACAGTTTCCTACTCATGTTCTCAGATTACATCACCCTCAGTGAAGCCCTCACAGCTACTCCTTCCTCAAAGCTCCAACACTGAACCTCATTGCAGACCAAGTGTTTCACACACGGACTTTTATGGAAGAACATTTCCTATCCAGTTACAACCCATGTTTTCATGTGATTTCGTGTCTATTTTTTTCTGATTGTTTTGAGAGTAAATAAAAACATGTTTTCATTCCAGTGATTTTATGATTATTCCTAAATCACTAAAAACTAAAATAAAATTTCTAAAATATTTAGTAGATTCTTTGTGGTATTTTAGGGGAAATCCAGCAAAATGATGATTTTATTTCATATAATGGACTTTGGAATGTTCAACTCAAATGGGGTGTCTTTATTACTCTCCTCCTCTAATATCTTTGTGGAAAACAAGACAGAAATATTAGAGGCAGAGGTGATAGAATACTTCAACAAAACTATGTTTTCCAGACACATAAGGTAGAGGCACACATAAGCGTGCATCAACTGACTGTCATAGCATACATGAAACCTGTATAAAAACAAGCCAGCATGGAGGCTATGAAGGGAGCATGAAGTTCCACCCACGTTAAGGCACTATTGGCAATGGTCAGCCTCTAAGAGAGATAGTCAGTTTTCTTCAATGGAGTAAGAGTGGGTTTATCACCCATATTCCAGAGGAGGACCCATGCTCGGTAATAGTTATCCAACACAAATTGGATTCCTTGTTTTTTATTTATAAATTTGTTTTATGAGTTAGAAGGGCATAAAGTTGTAGAAGGTTCCTAAAAGCAGCTGGATACAGTCAAACTACATTATCTGAACTTTCCAAAGAATAAATTAAAACATTAAAAATGAAAACTATTCAAAAAATCACATAATAATATTATTATTATTTTTTGTTTTTTTTTGTTGTTTTTTTTTTTGTTTTGAGACAGGGTTTCTCTGTAGCTTTGGTGCCTGTCCCAGAACTAGCTCTTGTAGACCAGGCTGGCCTCGAACTCACAGAGATCTGCCTGCCTCTGCCTCCCGTGTGCTGGGATTAAAAGCGTGTGCCACCACCGCCCGGCTATTATATTTATTTTTATAGAAGACATAATTCTTTATAGGAGTAAGATTTAGAGAATAGAATGCTGGACTAATATTTTTCTATGGAAAGAACAGTTTCTACTTGTTAACATAATCAAAAATTAAGTAAAGAAAGCCTCGTGCTTAAATTATGCCAGCCTGTTCCTGGCTATTCTTTATCTCTGCATACACAGCATCTGTTCTCTTTTCTGGTAATGTTTCTTCATTAGCACTAAAGGACCTGTGGATGGAGAACAAGTCTTAGACTGGCTAGGCAGAGCAACCTTTCAAGCCAGTGATTGCTGGGTTATAAAACGTAGCATAGGCTAGACCAATTAAATACCTGCTATGTTTTCCTTCCAATATTTTCTACAGAAAGATGAAGTAGGGTGTTATAACGAAATGCAAGAAACTATGGGGAAGGAATAATATGCAGAAATCTACAGGACTAAAGAAAAAAAAGAAACCTAGTTCTGATCCTGAGATCTGAGCCCCTGGATCTCTACATCAAAAGCAAGAAAAGCTTTGGTTGTATAGAACACAAATTAATTTCATTAGTATAGTTTCATTTCTGTAAAAATTATGCTTCATACGATTTGTAGGCTTTTAGTAATTATCATATTCCATCCTTTGGTACAAGCTGAATATATATTACCACAAAACTATTACCATTTATATAATGTTATTATCGAATTTATAAATGTGAAGATAAGAGTAAACTGAAGCATTACCCAGTTTAATATAATGGGAAAAATGTGAGAACCCATACTTTGAAAACACCAACAGGATATGAAGCCTCTTCTTCTAATCATCTTATCAGCATTACAGGTTGACTTAAATGCTTCATAATTTGCACAAGGCAATGGTGTCTAAACTTCCTTTTAGCATTTTGAACCATTATAAGGAGATACATATTGCCACTTTGAAGGTCAGACTTCTTATAGAAAGATTATCAAAGCAAATTGTTTTTGTTTGAAGCATGCTAATATAGGATCACTTGAGATCATAAATCAATCTAATTGCATAATTGATATTAATGAGTTATAGTGATTGCAGTAGCAATACTTCTTAGGTGAGCCCATTAATAATAACAGAATAATGGTAAACATTTTTCAGAGGCTATGTCAATTAATTTAAGCTGAATACAATGCAAAACATTTATAACCTGAGTTTTTTAACATGAATTAATTTCTCCTAATTATGAACAAATATTAAATTAACAATGAGATAAACATGTTGAACAGAATATATTTCAAACAAACATCATTTTGTATTCCCTGAGATCCTCTCTACTCCGTACAACAATTACTGCATTCTGCAATAAATATTTTACATAGCTTAAATTATTTAACTTTGCAATCACTATTTTATACAGCTTACCAATTAAATGTTTCTGTGGAAATTGGTCAGCATTCAGAATGATGGAAATGGGAAAAGAAAAGCAAGAAAGTGTAAAACCAAGAGAAAAAAATAAACCAAATATTTTGAATTCTGCTCAGTATTTTTGCTATGTACTTTGGACATGATCAGCCAAGCCTCAGCATGCCCATATCTATCTCAGCAAGAGTGACTCTGTTACCTCGGAGGAAACAATATAGTAAGAGACTTTCAATCTGCAAAAAAGTAGAAAGAAGCATCAAAAATTATTTCTAAGAATCTCTAAAGGTCAGTCCTGTAGAAAATACAGAGAACCTGAATATTATGCACAGAAATGGCCTTTAGAAGATGAGAATACATCCAATTAAGTCTTTGCTAGATGTCAACTAAACTTGCATATTGGGGCACATGGTAGACTTTGCAGAAACTATGAATAAGTTCAAATTTTCTACTGAGGAAAATCCAATAGCGATTAGATAGATAGATAGATAGATAGATAGATAGATAGATAGATAGATAGATAGATAGATAGATAGATAGATTATAGATATAGACATATATATATATAATTTTTAGGATGTCATATTTTCTTTAATATATTTTGTGCTTCTCAAGTCTAATATTTCTCTCACAGTGCAAATATTAGTGTATTAGCTGTGGCATCTGGTGACCAGTTGTGTACCTTACTGGGTATTGCTTTGTTAATATTATATAGGTAGACTCATGGACCTTTTGTGTATTATTCCTCATCAGGAAACTCAACAAAACCACTATACACCTTTCCAAGTAGCACACAAATGTTTATCCCTTTATTCTTCAAATGAATTCATCATCGTAAGATGAAACAACAAGCTTTCTATCAATGGGAAGTAAGATTCGATGTAATTTCTTCATTGTTTCATGTTGTGATTTATTAAGCAGGCAATTTTTCAATTAGATGCAATTAAGATTTGATTATTTGTCTATTTCCAATTTAGGCATGAAATTGGATATTGAAAGTAATTTTTTAGTGGGATGCAAAGAAAGATTTTTGAAGAAGTAGCACTGTAATATAATGCAAAGCTTGATAAGTGAATTTATACATGTGTATATAAACATAAATTTGTACCCACACATACATATATAAATACTCATATGGGTATATACTTGATAATAAAAGCAATGGTTGTTGTGGTGATATATTCATATATATGTATAATGTACTTTGATAATATTAACACATGACTTTGATTGGAACCTAAGTATATTCATAAATATTACAAAGTAAATCCATATTAAAAGCTATTTGACTGTGATTAATATGATTAGCAGTTAAACGTATCTATGAATATGATTCAGAAGATTTTCAAGGTTTTTTTTACTTAAAACTAGAAATGGAAAATTATGTTAAAGGTGTTGAAAATAAATGCTCACTAAAATTAATCTGTTAAGGTGCACCTAGATTGTTTTCAACTTCTAACTATTAAGAATAGGGTAAAAATAGACTTGGTGGAGCAATTATCTTTGGAGAAGGATGAAGCATCCTTTGAGTATATGCCCAGGACTCGTATAGCTGGATCTTGAGGTAGATTGATTACCGTATTTCTGATGAACTGCCACAATGATTTCTATGGTGGCTGTTCAAGTTTGCACCCAAATCATCAATGAATGATTGCTCCACTTACTCAACATCCTAGATAGCATGTGTTGTCACTTATATTGTTCTTAGACATTCGATGGGTCTCAGATGAAACCTCAAAGTAGTTTGATTTGCATTTTCGTGGTGGCTATGAATGTTCCACACTTCTTTAATTATTTCTCAGTTATTTGATTTTCCCCTTTGAGAATTTTATTTTGATCTGTACCCTTTCTTAATTGTAGTAATTGTATATACTATATAGAGAATAGATATCTATAGATCTATCCAACCGTGGATCATATATATGATATATATCATAGATATAGATAGAGAAATTGATATAGATATATAGATATATCACTTTATTTGTATATATGTATACACTTTATGACGGGTTTTTTTATATATATATTTTGGGTGTTACTCCTCTACCAGAAGTGGAGTTGGTAGAAAATCTTTTCACTTTCTGTGGACACTAAGAGTAGAGTAGAATACGGGAAAGCTGTAATTAGGAAATATTGTATAAGAAAATTATAAATTTTTAATAAAAGGGGGAAATTAACCTAATTCTAAAAGAAAGCCTGAATAGAATTGCTATCAGAGCTGTAAAATTGAGAACTAAAGTACAATTCATGTTTCCATCTTATCAAACTTAGTATTGAATTTGAACTCAAGTACTTTGTGGTACATAGTATTTTCTTTAATCACAGAAATACAAATATAGAGGCTGAAGGGATGACTTCATGGTTAAGAACACTTAGTGCTCTTGTGTTTCACTTCTCAGAACTCTCATCTAATAGCCTGTAACTCAAATTTCAGGGAATTAAATGCTCTGTTCTGGCCTCCAAGGACTCCTGCATACTCTCTGTATACATAGAGAATGTGGGCTTATTCACTTTCAATATTTTTACAAATTTAAATTTATAATTTAATAATATAGAAAGGTAAACCATGTCTCCTGGTTTGTTTGAGAATGGCAAAGCAGACATTGTTTTTTTTTATTAATGTATTATTTGACAGTTTCACACATGGACACAAAACATAACCACGCTCATTTTTCTACCCTTGCTTGTCCACATCAACTTGACTCCTACCCAACAACTGTCAATCAACGTTCATGGATTTTGTTTTGGTTTTGTTTATAGTTTTTGACTCTATGTGTAATAGGTGTGGATATAGATGCTGAAGAATGGGTAACTCTCAAGACAACTGAAGACAGTGATATTTATTTTTTAACCAGTATATCTGACACCATTGAGTCATTCATTTCCCCATTCCACTAGTTGCTTTATGAGTTTCCAATTGTTGTTGACTTGTCTTTTGTCACATATATGAGAACAAAAGATTTATATCAGAAAGTGGCAACTTCTGACACCTTAGTACCTATGACATGAAGAGGGCTGGGGGTAAGGACTCTGGACATCAGACATAATCACAGCCTAGACCTGGCATCATTTTTCTACCTCAAAAAAAATATACTCCCAAATAATTCACTTTTAATCTTTAATATTTTGATGGAACTGAAGCTATTTTCATTCCTCTACAGTATTATTTGCCTGACGTTTGTCATTTGTTTTTTTAAATTCTGGGTGTTTTTTTTCTTTTCCAGTTTACCCCCAAGGATTAGTCTGAGGGCCGTCAAAGAAAAATCAAATGAGTAATATAAACCAATTTTGAGAGATGTGTTTTCCTGGTCTCAATAGTCCAGAGGCCTTCAAAAACAAAACTCTTCCCCGAGACACAGTGCAAACACATGAAAGATCCACACACCATTTTTATCAAGCTGTGCACTCTTACACAAACTTCCACTTTGCTTCTTTTATGTAGCTGTGAAATCTCTCCCCATCTTGAATACCTTGTGTTCATCTGATTTTGATTTTTAGTCTCCTTTACTGAGTGGGGATGTTTTGTTTTATTTTTTTTCTTCTTGCAGGGTTATATATGTGCTTAGAATTCCTTGTTTCCTACTCTAGAGTCTACTTAGACTCTAGGTTCGCCTCCCTGATCTTTCCTCTCATACTTTTCCTCCCACGAGTTTGCTAGAAGCCTGTGGCAAATCTGTACAGAAAGTTTATGCTGGTATACTTAAGTTTCAACTCTCCAACCCTTACCTGCCTATATCCTCCCAGGCCCTCAAATCTGCCTGAGGTTTCACCATGCTTTCTTTACAAGTTGCTAGCTCTTATGTGAGCTCAGAGCAACTCCACTTTGTATGTAGTAAGGCGTCGGTAATACTCAGAGTGAGGCCCCAAATGACTTCTCCTGGACTTTGCTGTCTTCAACGTGTGTTATATTTGTGAAATTAAGGGTGTATTTGAAACTTTTTGAGCCTCTCTTTCTGACATCTTACAAATGTGAAAATAACCCTATCTACTTCCTGAAGTTTTCTGAGAATTATATGAAAGGAAACATAGTACTGTTCAAGCTTACTGAGAGTTCTAAATAAAAATACTGTTTTCTGAGCTTATGATTTTTACCAAAATAATTTCAATTTTTTTTGTTCCAGAATAAAATTAAAATACATCTGTGTAATTGGTAAATTAACTTTATATTTCTATTTTGAAAAGAAGACATGGACTGAAAAAGTAAAGTAACTTGATCATATGTATACAGTCTCTGTCACACATTATGGGGCTAAGCACAAAGGAAACCTTCTGTTTTGACCTCACATTACATGTCCTAAAGTTTTAATGTTTTCTTTCCAGTTTATTTTGTCACAGAAAAATGCATGTGACTATGTGGTATATACATATATTCACACATGTATAGACAGATAGAAAGATAGAGAGATTTTGTGTATACTTGTGTTTCACCTACATATCTATGTCTATCCATAGCCACACATTGTTTTTTCTTTTTCTAAGACAGGCCTTTTATGGAGCACTGGATGTCTAGGTACTCAATATATGTATTAATCTGACCTTGCATCTGTGGGGATATTTCTGCTTCTGCCGCTGATTTCTAGGATTAAAGACCTGCGTTACTATGCAGTCCTATTATTGGGTGGTTTATTTGGTAGCATATTGTGCTGCATACTTTTATGTCAACTTAACCAGCTAAAATCACCTGAGAGGAGGGAAACTCAATTAAGAAGATGCTTCCATAAGATCTGACAGAGTCAAGCCTGTGGTGCCTTTTTTCTTAATTAGTGATTGATGGAGAGGGTCTGATCCATTGTAGGGGGTGCCACCCTTGGACTGGAGATCCTGGGTTTTCTAAGAAAGCAGGCTGAGCAAGTCATGTGGAGCAAGCCTACCTCCAGGTTCTCACCCTATTTGACTTCCTGTACTGACTTCCTGCAGCGATGGTTTATGGTGTGGAAGTATACATCCAATATGCCCTTTCCTACCCATGCTGCATTTTCGCCACGCTGTCTCACTGCAGCAATCAAAACTGTAACTAAGACACATATGATACATACCCCCCCAATTGCATATAAACTCTGTTGAAAAAACTTCTACCCGTGTAAATATTTAGAAAACATCTACAGTAGTGGGTTTCCATAAGACTTTCTCGAAAGGTCTTTAATGTTAGGTATCCTTCTCTATATTCCCTCCTTTATTCTGCCCACCCCTCCACAGTTATTTCTATTGTTCTAATTCCTTTTCATCCCTTTATCATACTCTATTCTAATTTCCTGTTCTTAGATGATTTCCCCTCCCTGCTTGGTCCCTTATAAATTACTGCACCTCTGCTGCTATTCTAAATGAAGCTTGTATATGTACATCATAAGGGCTAACATCCACACATGACGAAGGGCATACACTGTCTTTCTAAGTCTGAGATACCTCTCTCAAGATGATGATTCTTAGATCCATCCATTTACCTCCAAATATTGAAGTTCTGAGCAGTTAAACAATATTCTGTTGTGCAAGTATATCACATTTTCATCATCAGTCATCAGTGGATGAACATCTCCTTAGAACTGAATGTTTTCCAAGAGCCATTTTGCAACTTTTAATAAATTAATTTTGGATATGTGCTCTGGAAGTGAATTCCAGTAGGAAAATCCCACCATGGGCATTCTCTTTCCACTTTCATAGAGTTACCACAGCATGTACCACTGATTCCTGCTTTTCTGCGTCGCATTTGACTGGTCCTTTCCTAGACCACTCTCAATAAACAACAGAAACCTCCACACTTGCTAGTGTGTTGGACATGCTATGTGATCAAGATTCGGTCTTAAGATAGGATATGAAAATGGTTGTTCATGCTGAGTGAATAAACTCCTATCTCCTATCTGACCCAGAAAGCATTCCAGAGCAAAGGTCACAATCAGTTTAGTGTGGTCATTTGTCCATGCCTTAAGGTAAGCCTGAGAATTGCTTGATTCTTCTCTTCTATCCTGGTTGATACAAGTAGAATTCATTTGATTGTTGTACACACACAGACTAACCATGCATGGCCCAGCAGTCTGGAAGGTTATGTACAAGCCTAGATATATCCAGTGCCTGAGGCAGTATAGCAAAAGGGTCAACTACAGTATTCCACAACAGGTCAAGAAAGAAACTATAAAAGCAAGAAGCATTTCATGGTTTTATCTCAAGCCAGTACCCAACCAATAGACACTGAGCAGGGCATGCCAGCTCTGACACTATTGGGACTGGTTTAGATGAACAGTCAAAGAATGAGTGAGCAGGGCCAGCCAGTATGCTATTATTCTTCTGTTCCTTTCCCTAGTGACATCTACAAATGGCGACCCCAGGCCTTCTTTGGTCTTGTGGTACATGTGCTTTTATAACTGTATGGTAATGTGTTTTGCATATTTCAAAGCTAATTTTATTATATTTTGAGTTCTTGAAGGAATATGCAAATTCTTTATTACTCCCCAAGTTAAAAAAGGATACTCTAATTATGAAAATAAAAATTACTAAAATTGATGTTAAGTATTATGATTCTGAAACTGATGAAAGAAGCATTAATTCTGCCTCACTTTCCAAATTGACTTTTCTAAATCAACTCTGTAAAAACAAACTTGAACGAGTCATACAAATTGTTTTTCATAAGTGGAATCAGTATAGAACTGGGCATTGTTGAAACCATCATTGTCCTCCTTCAACACAATTGTATACTGGCCCAAACTAGCCCCACAGTCACTATGCGAACCCTAAATATCTCTCTCACATTAGTGGGAAGGAACAGGAAGATATGTAGGCTATAACTCACTGTGAATTTTCTGTGTTGCAGATAATCTGTAATTTCTCTCATTTAATCCCTACAGCAAATTGTCTAAATGCAACTGTGTTAGTCTTGTTTCCCAAACAGAGACACTAGGGCTCAGGTTATAAAGGCAAAATACCCATTTTCAGACAGCAAGTGAGAGGCCTGTTCAAGGCGGATAATATAAGAAACCTGATGTCAATGGTGATATGCACGTGTGCTCTGTTTCTGCCGGCATAAGGACTTTCTTGTGTATTCTATACTAGTAGAAAGGAACACACTCTAGCTGTCAGCACACTTACAAGATTATCTTTAAAATTAATGACAGCCTTGCAAGGAAGGAAGGAAGGAAGGAAGGAAGGAAGGAAGGAAGGAAGGAAGGAAGGAAGAAAGGACCTGGCAGTGTTTCTATAAGAGAAGGGTAGAGATTCCTCTTTTACATAACTCCTAGGGATGCTAATATTCTTTCTAGGTCTTGATTAGCTACAAAGGACTTTCTGCCCCGTACAAGTTCAAGTTCTTGGGGCAGATCTTTCAGTCTGTACCAACTGTGGCTGATGTATGTTCCCTCAGAAACTACTTACTATTTTATAGAGTCTTTGAGGAGAAAAAAATCATGTAGTGCTAATTAGTTAATTTACAAACATTAATTACCCAATCCTCAAAAGAGATGTGGTTAAAAAGTAGGCTAAGCTGTGCTGTAACGGTTCAGCAATGGATAAGTCCTAGTTCATCTGTCCCTCTGCCAAGGTCATATTCTGTGTCAAAGAATGGAAAAGAATAGATTTTGAAATTTTTTTTAAGAATGAAAACCAGGAAGGAAAAATAAATCAACCTCCACTGACAAAAAACCCATCTGACTGAGTACAAGGAGAGATCTTATATTTGTATTCTCATTCCTCTTATTCATATCCATGTAGCTCTCTCCTGGAGACTGGCTGTAATGAATCACCTCATGTGCATGCCTTATTTCTCCAGTGAGCTTTGATTTGTATCACCCGGAAGAGTGTGAAAGTGCTTCTTCATCTATGGAATGTACAGTCACGTTAGCTACCCAGGCTGGTTTTTGGAGAAGGAAGAAAAAGTAAGCACTTTTGGTTGGGGATACATATTTGCTAGATACACATCTGAGTAGAAAGCCATCATTCTCAAATAAATTGCATGAGCCTGAGAACTAATTGTTGATAAATCATCACCATCATGTCTCTGTAGAATTGAAATTTTGTGTGGTGAAAAGAATCTTGACATCATATCAACAATATGTCTTAGAAAGGTCTCAACAACCATATCCAAACATGGGAAGACTGTTAAAATTTCATCATGAGCAAACACAGCTTCAGAAGGAGAGGGATGCTCTTTGCTCATAATTATAAGGAAAGCTAGAAGGAATGAGTGTTGTATAAGTAAAAGACAACATGAATGCCTAAACAGAGAAGAGAAGGATAACTTCCATGTCAGGAGTAGTTGCTGCTGTACACATGGGTAAACCTCAATCTATAATTATGCTTCTTTAGTTACATTTGAAGGCTTGAATTGGGAAGGTTATGTAGTTGGTGATGTGCGCATTAATGGGAAGCAGTTTTTTGAGGTGTTCACCACTTCAAAATATCAGAGTGCTATTATCGAAAAAAGGCTGGATCTTGGCACCTACAAAGGTTGGGACAGAAAAGGGTAAATAATTTTTGTTACATTTTTGTGCATTTGCATGTGAACATGTCCGTGTGCATGCCCATGCATAGACACACATATCCAAGCATAACTTGCAGGAGCCTGTTCTTCCCTTCCAGCCTGTGGCTCCCAGAGCTTAAACTTGAGCTGTCAGACTTAACAGCAGGCCCCTTCATCTGCTGACTATTTCAGCAGTTCTGTGGAAAACTATATTCTAATTTGGAATCTGAAGAATAAAGAACCTCTCTGCCTGCATGTTTATGGAAAGGCTACAAGCTCATGGGACAGTATGGAAAAGGCTTTCATATAAACTCTTTGTGTATTTTTAAGAATTGAATGGGTCTTTCATGGACGAAAAGGGAAGATCAGGGTAGACGTGGCATTTTAGAACAAAGAAAAGAAATGAGAATCTATACAACAGAGATGTGTATATGTATGCATGCATGTCTGAAGAAGAACGCATCAGAGAGATGGGAAGGTGCCCATCATTGTCCCATGAATAGAAAGGGGACAGCCATAATTTGAAACTACATGTCTCTGAACTCAGATCCATGTACTTCATCCTGAAACCTTAAATGTTAATCTACCCCCCACCCCTACCCCCCCAAAAAAAACATTATGATTACATCATGGTCAGCAGCCATGCTGTTTATCTTCCAGAATCCTGAGAAATCCTGCTCGGGAGTCAGAACAAAAATCAAGATATTACAAATGGGAAGGGAAGAAAGAGGATTGGCTGAGGCCGTGGGGAGAACAGTGGAAGAGAATGGTGTGTGTAGAGGAGGGTGGTGAGGTAGCGAAGCCTCTGTTAGAGATAAAGTCAGAGAACAACGCAGGAAAAATAAGGGGAGAGAGGTGGGGGAGAAGAGACAAGTGAGAATGAATTAACTCACATTTTAGGATCTGAATACACCTTTATCTCTAATTAGACCAAACCATCCTGTCAAGAGTCTGCCAGGGTGGCAGATCAGCTAAAGCCATACAAAGGACTCTAGCATGAGGGAACTAGAGTTGGCTGCCCTGTATGTATGGGCAGATATAAGCAGACACTGTTGACTGTGAAGAAATTTCACGGACTTTGTAATTATTTCTGTTCAAATGAGTCTGTAGGTGAGGAAAGGATCCAGAGAATGACTGTTTGAAAAGAGGGTGGGGTAGTTTAATTATCTCCACTGTGGGAAGGTATGCAGATGGCTTGCAAGAGCGCCGTGCCCAAAGCAAGAGCTCATCCTCCAACCAGATGATGTATATCCCTGCAGATGGGAGATTTCAATTACTCTCTGTAATGTAATAGCTTTGAGACTTATGGGGATTTTTTTGGTAAATTAATTATTCTAAATTGAGAAAATTTTTACTGCATGTAAATGAATGTATAAGAATAAAAGGTTTCAATCTCATGGTCTCAATATGTTTTTCTGAAGCAATTTATAATTTTTATTTTTATTTGATTGGGTCATTCATTTACCCAGTTCTGTTTACTTAGCCATTAATGTCCTTCTTCTCTGCAACTCCTCTCTCCTTCAGTGCTGATGTATGCCCCTCCCAAAATGTTAAGCAAACATAATGAACGACAATAGCTATTTCACATGACTGGTAGTAAAATTTAAAACTATTTTTTAAAGTCACATAAATGATATTCATTCTACACATAGCAGATTCTCTTCTCAAGTTTAACTCTGCTTATCCATTCAAGAAAATAGATAAGCAAAAGTCTGGGGCCATTAAAACGAGGGTCACAAACAATTTAAAAGTAGGAAATTAATGTTTATGTTACATAAAGCAAATAAAATAAATAGATTAAACAATGCACTTTATATAACACTATAATTCACGCAATTTAAATAAAACACTTAAAAGTGATTTTAAAATAGATAATCTAGCATCTCAACAATTCCTAAAGCTTATTATTTTAGAAGTCATGTTTATGACACGCATGGTGGCACACACCTTAAATTCAAACACTAGGGAGGCAGAGGAAAGAGTATCTCTATGAGTTTGAGGACAGCCTGGTCTATGAAGCAAGCCCCAGAACAGCCAATCATGTTACACAGAGAAACCCTATCTAAAAAAACCGCATGTGCACACATGCGTGGACACACACACACACACCATATTTAAATGCAGTCCAGTTTTATGAAAACTTCATAGAATTAGGTCAATAAGGTAGACTCCTGGCAGAAGGAGAAGAGTATTTTCCAGTATATATTTTACCTCTCTATCTATAACCCTTTACTCAGGAAAGCAAATTTAATAAGAATCCATCATATTTGATAAAAATAAAACACTTTAAGAATGACATATGTAATGTGTTATAAGTCTGTGCATTATTAATGGTAATCCTCAATGATACTTCCAGCTGACTGTGTTTAAGTTTGCTGACAATGAACATATTATCTTAGTCATGTATCTTTATCAATACAACCCATATTAGAGAATAAATGAAAGCCCTTTTAATTCTCAGAAGTAGAAGTGAATCGGACAGTAATCAATGATAGAGCCGGTAAAATATCTATTATGTGCCAGCAACTGCTCAGTCTTTGGTCATATATGCTATGTCATTTACTTTTTTTAAAAGCTCTGGAGTAATGTTTTATACTGACCTACTTAATAGCCTCAGACAAGGCACATACAATGAACAGATTTTACAGTTTTCGGTTGTAAATTAACGTTAGGGTTTGTGAAGTATTTTTAAAAGTCTTAATTGATAAAATGTTCCTTCCCTCACCTACACAATAATATAGAATAAAATAATATAACCTATTCTATATGTATAAGGTAGTCAGCCAATAATAATTCTCTTGTAACCCATTTAATACAATAATAAATATTAATGCTATTCCTGGTGAATAAATAAATCTTCAACTTCCTTATATAGGAACACAACACCTATTGACAAAGTTGGATATTAACATTGCTCACCATTTCATTATTTCATTTGCTACTATCGACTATAATTGGAAGTATGTGGCAACAGAAAAGGAAATAAAAGGATAAAGTGTTAGGAAATGGGTGGAACATTAAGGTATGTATTAGTTGTCACGAATTAACAAGAATAATCCATCTTTTTTTCACTTATCTTTGGCTCTTAATCTCTAAGATGTGGTGAGAAGCTCTGGGTATTTGGAGTTGATGAGATTTGGAGTTCATCTTTTGTTTAAAAAAAAACAGTGAGTGTCATGAGAAAAGACAATGCAACGCGGGAGAATTTGAAAAAAGTAGAGAGACATAGTTACCAATCTAGGTTAATGTAAGCATGGAAGCTTTATAAGAGGCAAGAGACCACGCCACATGTTCAGAGGACGGTACTGTGAGCAGCTCCTCATTATTGGAGTGCAGGTATCTATCAGAAAGATGCTTGAGCAAAAGTGACCAATAATACAATCCATATCAGAGGAGACTTCATCAACTTCCAGAAGCGCAGCCTTCCTCTTAAATGTGATGGAATGCCAATGAAAAATTTAAATACAAAAGTGACTTTACCAGTTCACATCATACAGGAATTTTACGGAGCCTACACCCACCAAGTTTTGTATTCTAAAATCACTTTTAAAATTTTGTAATTGTGCTTTTTCTCACAGTACGATGTTATTCTTATATCTTCTTCTTGCAATTTTTTAAACATGAATCATTTAAAAAGTAAAGAGATGCTATCATCTGAATTAGTTCAGGAGCACTCTTTAATGGAAGTATTCAGGTGTACAATGTTTCCAAAACATTTGGAATAAAGCGGTCTCATAGACATTCTTCAGACATCAGAGAGATGACTTGAGAAAAACCTCTACAATTGAAACCACTATAAAAGGAGAAAGGAAGCTGAAAGAAATCTTAATGTAACTAAATCAGCCCCTCAGTGTAATTTAATTTCCTTTATCATCTAGCATACTTAAATAGGAACAAAAATAACAGAGCTCAAAAATGGAAAAAAATGTAAAACGAACAAAAATAAGTACCAAAGGCATTAAGAAGTTAAATTGTAGATTTTTGAACTAACAGAACCCAAAAATTATGCAAAATTCTAAGAGAATTTTCTATTAAATAGTAGAGGAGACAAAGAACAAATAAATTCTCATAATATTAATTGATAGAGATCTGGAGAGATAGCGCAAAGGTTAGGAGCACTGGCTGCTCTTACAGAGGTCCCGAGTTCAGTTCCTAGGAACCACATGGTGGCTCACAACCATATATAGTGAGATCTGGTGCCACTTTTGATGTGCAAACAAAACACTCTATACATAATAAATAAATAAATAAATAAATAAATAAATAAATAAATAAATCTTTTTTTAAATGATTTTAAAATATATTAGTTGATAGATTGAGCATGCCAGAGTATCAATTTAGCAGATGGAACAACCCACAGTCTCATGAGAAAAGTAAATGTGTGTCACCCAGAATTATACATATACAAAAACATTGTGTTTTTCAAATTGGTTGTGTTGGGTTTTCATACTAGACTCTGGTTACCTATAATGTGCTGAGGTACGTTTGAAAGGTAAGAGAAAAGACTGGTTGGCAGATCAGTATATGTTTGTTCATATTGAATGGTGAAGGAGAAAGCTGATGGATAGCTTCAGTCTTTTGTGTTCTCAGGCTTGAGTAGTATGAGGGACCCATCAGAATTCTTTAGAGTCTAGAAGAGTTATCCTCACTACAGCTTTTCAGTGTCTGTGCTATGGCACCTTTGTTACCCACAGCAATTTAAGATTCCAAGTGACTAAGCAACTTTTCCCAGG
Source organism: Microtus obscurus (assembly GCA_963919715.1). Lineage (NCBI taxonomy): Eukaryota > Metazoa > Chordata > Mammalia > Rodentia > Cricetidae > Microtus > Microtus obscurus. Next base: position 27,197,584 of record CAWTZC010002521.1, read on the forward strand.
TCATAACCAAATACATTGGGCATAACTCATGCATGTAATCATCTTAGTCACTGTTCTATTGCTGTGAAGAGACACAATGACCGAGACAACTCTTATAAAAAAAGTAATTAATTAGGAACTTGCTCACAGTTCCAGAGGCTTAGTTCATTATCATTGTGGCCTGAAGCCTGATTGCAGACAGGCATAGTACTGGAGAAGTGCTTCAGGGATACATCTTGAATGTCAAGGAAATAGAGAGAGAGAGAGAGAGAGAGAGAGAGAGAGAGAGAGAGAGAGAGAGAGAGAGAGAGAGAGAGAGAGAGAGACTGGGCATGGGCTTTTGAAACCTCAAAGCTCAACCCAAGTGACATACTTCCCACCCAAAACCATACCCCTACCACCCCTAATCCTTCTAACCTTTTCAAACAGTTCTACTCTATGGGGAGTAAACATTAAATCCAATAGTCTATGGAGTCCATTCTTATTCTAACTACTACAGACTATATCTGCCCAATAAGCTCCACTTTGTCTATTATACAGTCCAGAAAATTTTATTCCCTCTCTGGTTAATTCCTGGATGTTTAGTTTCTCTGTTCCAGAAACTGTAGGTTACTTGCCTGTTCATATGCAAACAGAATTTGCATATTCTGTTACTTTCTGTAAGGAACCATACCAGGTTTTTTATCTGTGTTCTTACGATTATCCTGATTCTGTCCCTGGAGAAGCTTGGGTTGCATAGGCAATCCATTAAACCCACTTTATAGCTATGCTTCTCTTTCTGTATTTCTCTCTTTGTCTCTGTCACTCTGTCTCTCTCTGTCTCTCTCTGTCTGTCTCTGTCTCTCTGTCTCTGTCTCTCTGTCTCTCTCTCTCTCTCTCTCTCTCTATATATATATATATATATACATGCATACATACAATACATACACACATACATACATGTCAGAGCCCATGGATGTGGATTCACCTTGATCAAAGATCAGAAAGTTCGAGTCCATTCTTGCTCCTTCAAAGTTATAGCAGGTTAACCCAGGGAATGGCTGCCTACAGGATGCTTGGTCTAAGGTATGGTCACTGCATGTCCTGCCTAAACAGCTGAATACTTAAATCAGGATATAGATACCTGATATTTCAGGTATTGAAAAATTAATTACTCTCTTTATTCTCTGTATCATGGTAAATCAGTCTTTTGCCCTTTTCCCCATTTGGATTGGGGTATATAAGGTATATGAAATATAAATGTGGGAAAATTCAGTATTCATTGAGTTGCCCTTCCAACTTTATTCTTTGTCTCTGTTTATTTCTTTTGTGTCTCTATTTTTTCTGCCTTACATTTTTAATCCACGTGCCCCTACCCTGGAATGTACAAACCCAATGACATATGGAGCCCAACATATTTCAAATAACCTTATTTTGGCATGACAATTCAATTATTTTTTTGTTGATATTCAAATAGCAATTCATGTCTAAATATATTAAAGCCCAGATACTAATCTAACTCTGCACTAGACTTTCCTTCTCCCAATTCAAAGCTATCTATGTACAGTGGCTTCATTCATTAACCAGACTTCTAGACTCTTGAAGCAAATTCATACTTACAGAGTGTCAATTGAAAACTATGAGTCCTTAGAAACTGACTGACATTTATAGCTTTCCCTTTAACATAAGAGATCAGGGCTCATGGAAAATAAGTGTTATTAAATTCAGTCTCTAGGTATATCAGTTCATTTTATTGCAAAGTAAAAAAAATGGAAAAGAAAGCATCTAAAATGTTTTTTAAAATAGGAATTAAAGACTTTGCAGCAGTCTGTTTAACTATAGTATTTAGAAATGAACATATGAGCAAATGGAATTACAAATAAACTCATTGTTAGTGATTATTTTTGAATGAATACTATAAGTTATGATCAGTAGAACATCCACTCAATAAAAGACAGTTAATAACATTATTATATTAGACATTATGTAAAAATGAAATTTTGGCCGATTCTTAGTACTAACTTGTTTTATAAATGTAAGTGGCCATAATCCTTTTATATTAAAGAATAAAGCATAGAAAAAATATCTTCAAAAATTCCCAGAACAACATAGACATTACCATATTCACCATTGAGAACTCATTAGCAGTGAAAGTTCAAGTTTCTATTCAGACCTACTGAATTAAATTGTGAGATGTGTATACTAATTACATATAACTGCACTGTCTATCTGAAGCACTTTGGACTTTGTCAGCTATTAGACTATGTGATATGAAATGTTTCGCAAACGTTGGGTCTTTCTGCTTGTAAAGTTAATTTTAATAGTAACATAATCAACTAACATCAAGCATTTCTATAATTTATACACACACAAAACACATATACACACACAAAAAAACAAGGATGAAATATGTAAAACTTTAAGACTGAATGTTAAGAAATTTTCAGTATTGAGGAAATTAAGTGATTAAAGGAGATTCAGTGATAAAACTTACAAGAAATAAAAGAAGAAAAATATGATCTTACAAAATAGACAAATGCTAAAATATTTAGGTATGTAAAATGTTTATTTAAAATATTAGAACAATATTTCTTTTTCCTATTAGAACAGTAAAAGTGGAAAAGAATTTTAACATTTATTATAATTCTTTCATTTTAAGAAATCTAAAGCGATGAGGACACTGACACCAAAGAAAATCTTTCCAAAAAAGAATTGAGAAAAAAATAAAAGAATATGGTTCAGTGTCTGTGAAGTCTCATATGGCAGGTGATAAAAAAATACTAAATGAAATGGAATTGTTAAATGAAGGCCAGAATAATAAACTTCTATATGTGGATAACTGTACAATTAATGGACAATTTGGGCACAGCTTTGAAACATTGATGCTGGGATCCATCTGCTATGTCACTGTCTGAAGATATTTTTGGAAATTCTAGGATTAACTTTCAGCTTAAAATTTTCTAGAGATGAGTCATAGTCAAGCCATCTATCACATCATGGTTTCTCATTATGCATGAATCAGAACGTTGGTCTCAGATCTCAATTCAGGACTCAATTATCTCCAATCTTTACTATAGCTGACAGCGGGGCCGCTCCCTGTCTGAAAACAAGACAAAATAAAGTAAAATTGTATAAAGCCACAGTATTCCACTGAATAATGATATATTTTTCTCCAAAATTCCTCTGGATTTCTAATAAGATTTTTATTGAAAAAGATAATTACCTTGTCTTACTTGGACATACAGATAAAAAAACTTTAAAATATACCATCTCTTTGATGTCAAATCTTTGTATCAGACAAATCAGATGTCCTGTGATTTGATGAAGCAAAGTCCCTTTGAGGGTATGTCTGCTTTCCTTTATATATTTTGTGCTTGTTATGTGTCTGATCAGTGTACTCGACCAAAAGATGTGATGATGCATGTGAGAACACTCATGTCTAAGAAATCCACTGACCAAGAAAGCAGGAAAGCCTAACCTAATCTGTTATATGAAGTTACTTTTAGAGATGCCAAATGATATTTAAAACTCAATTTATTTTAATAATAAAATCAGTGACAAATTAATTCAAACTTCCTAACACAACTTAATTGGTGACTTTTTGCAGTAGCTAGTGCATACATTAAGATGCCATAAATTTTCCTGGCAAACTGTTTAAATATTTTTGAAAATTATATTACCACTATATTACCATTATATTAGTTATTTTTTGAGAAACAAGTTTTAGTCAATGTGCTAATCTGAAATGGTGAAATATTTTTATCCTTTTGCATTATTTCTTTAGTGTCAAGTCTTTATGATATTCAAAACTATATTACATCTTATTTTATATTTTTTGCTTTTTACTTTTAATGATATATTTAAAAAATCAGGCCACAGAGAGTAAAGTACCACAGAAAGCAGTATGTATCACCAGACACAGCAGCTTTTTATGATTTGAATAAAAGTGGAATGTTATCATTAGAACTTACTATTCAAAGAGGATAGGGTAATTCATTTTTTGCACAGGCTGCCTGTGAGAAACCATAATGATGAATTTTGTTATACCTCCTGGGAGGAGACATTCTCTTTATCTCTTAGAATTTTTTCTTTACTGTCCTGTTCCCTGTTGGTGATCCCCAGGTGTAGACACAGAGAACTGCATTTAACCCATCAGTGGAGAAAATAATATCACTTTGCTCCTTCCAACAAGCAGAAATCCAATTATTTTTCCATTGCAAAGGGATAATACATTTTTTGGAAAATTTTCATCTTTGCCTTCCCTGTAATTAATGTTTCCACAGTGCATTATTGATACAACATAGGTGTGGGTATCAAATCTCTTCCTGTCTTAAATATTCATTTATTGACTAACTATAGATAAAAAGTTCTGGATAGTTTGGGTGTTGTCTGTTTTACAATGTTGTCTACTTATTCTTTATAACTAACCTAAATTAATCCTGTATAACATAAAAACAAAACTGAAAAAAATGTGGATGTGTGGAGTAAAGAGACATTTGTTTTCTTGGCTCATGTCTCTGTAAATGGCACCAGCCTTCCTGGGATTTAATGGATATATTCTTTTGACCTTGGAAATTTCTCCTCCAATACACAGGTCAATAGTTGCCATCATTGTGAAGCCTTCTTTTAGTAGGTTTCTTATGATCATACTGCCTGGTATTTATTGTTTCATTACAAGACCTGACAAATACTTTCCCAAGTATTTTGTCACTGTCCAAGGTCCTGAAAGATTCTGTTTTAATTGTTTTTGTAGGATTAGCGAGCATCATGGGCAGACTTCACAAGTTCATTTCAGTGGGGCATGTAATACAGGCAACTAGACACCCATAAAATCACCCAGTTGGTCTACAGATGTGTGATATGAACCAAACAGCAACATCTGAATATTCTATAGATATATGATGTTTCCCAGTGTAACTTCCTGTAGTGTGAGTTTTAGTCTAATAACTAGGGAGTAAATTCCTGTAGATAAAAAGGGAATAGAAAATGTTTAGATTTGGTACCAGATCAACTATCAATTATTTGAGCACTCTAAGATTTCAATTTTCTTACCTCCTGAAGGATATAAACAAAAGATGCAATCTCAGATTATTCGTTTGATAATCTTACAAAAAAAATATGGTCAAAAAGTACCTAGTTCATAGACAATTGAAGCTTACAAACATTGGAGTTCCCCAACATCTCACTGAGATCTGTCAATTTTGCCACATTCCGCAGCTCAGAAATCCACAGGGCATCCATGATGGTGAAAAAGGGAGACTGACAGAAGCAACAGTAAGCAAGAGAGTGGAAAGTGAGCCATTATGCCTATTACTCTCTTGTTTTTAAGGAAACATGCTAAGGTAGTATTATAAGCATTGTGCAAGACAGTCTTATGTGTAACTTGCCCACCCTTTCTACAGGCTATCTGAGGCTGTCTTTTATAGACCATAGAGCTCAACACATCGCCTCCTGTATGAATGCTTATTTCTGACCATCCACAATACATCCACATGTCGCTCTGACCCTAACTCTTTCTATTCAGTCAGAAAGATGCCTCAAATACCGAGTTTGCAAATCTTATTGGCTTAAATTTACTCCCTAACACTTGCTAGGATTCTTCATTTACAAACTCCTATCCACTTGACTCAGGGTTTCTTCTACAAAACCTTACATAAGCAAGAGACTTAAATAATGTGCAGCCTAGAAACAGAAAGCTAGATGCATATCCAGAGTAATGACCTTCTGTTCCTACGAAGGGCTTGGTACTGGAACCCAGCAATGTGTTTGGTCTTTCCTCAGACTACAGTCTCTCATTTTAGGTTTTTAAAAATTAGTTTAAAGAAAGGCCTGAGGTTATGAAAATGCAGATATTGGGGTCTTTTGACATATTCTAAACGTGGTCCTTCATGTGAAGTGTGTTTAACACACACTAACCACAGCCTATGAGAGAATGCTAGGTAAATAGTTTTACAATACCATTTAATTTCCATTTTTGAAAAAGAAAAGACTGATACTATGGGATAGAGAGAGAGAAAGAGATATATTGTTACATGTTCATATGCTAGTCAATCTATAGCCTTGTGTTACACTTTCTCAAACTCCCCTGATGCTCTCTGAGCTCAAATTCTGCAACTTTTCCCCCTACAGCAAACTGAAAATACAATTGAAGTGAAATCAAATATTCATCAGCTTAAAAAGATCTCCTCACTTTTCTCCAGGGAACAGCCCCAGGGAGAAATGCAGCAATATAATACATTTCAGAAACAAGCCAATACACTAGTATTGACTATAATATTCATTTGTTGTATGTTATCTTTATCTTTCTAGAATCCTGTAATTTGTAACTTTAGTGTTTCTAGTTTATTTTTTTAAAGAGCAAACTGAAATATTTTGCTACCTCTCACTCAGCCTATTTTTTATTATAAAAACTTCCGAAATAATTACCTTTACCTATTGACAAACTGTTGTGATCTTTATACTTGAGAGGAAAGATAATAATTTCACTATCCAATGTTCTGTTTTTCTTATCATGATCAATTCATGTTGTGGTCTATGATGTCTTATTAGATGTCTTTCAAAAACTTATCAGAGGGAATTAAGATGAAGTTTCAAACTCACTTTTCTACCAGGTTTAGACTATTCTCAGAGTCAAGAAAAATAGTATTTGTTAATAAAGTACACTATTAATAGTATGACTATTCAGAGATATTTATTCTGTGTCATGACAGAATGTTAAATCTAAAGTTTTATGAAGACACAAAATTCCCAGTATTCATGAATATTTTAGAGTAGAAATAGCATTCAAATATATTTATTAAATATCTCTGTATTAGTCTTCAAAGCTAAATTCTAGATTAAACAAATACATCCAAAATATAGAAGGGATGGGCTCACTGCCTTCACCTGATTTCATGTCAATCAAAGCAGAGGTCAACCAAATTACAAAACACAGTTTTGCTCCCAGAGAAGCAAAATAAGATTAATTTGTGTAAATGAGCACACAAAGATAGGTAAATCAGAAGACCTGTGTCAACACTCACGTCACCTTTCACAGAAAATCTATGCTTCGTTATCATTTTAAGACTATGAGAAAGTGTATGACCCCCATGAAAGAAGATAATTTGAATGTTTGTTACCCACTGAATTTCAAAGTTCAATAATGAATTAGTAAACTTGAAATTTGTATAGATTGCAGCAAAATAAGTTATGATTATTTGGAGCCTCAGTAAACTTATAGGCGGGTATCCCAATAACATGATTTTCTCTCAAGTTTGATCTCTTTAATAAAGACTTATTTGAGGATAAAGGAATTTTAATAAATATTTGACAGAGTTTTAAATGACATATATCTTTACCAATTGCATGGGAAGTGGATAAATTATAAATGTAGTCATACACATGGCCACAGTTAAGGAAAATTATTAAGCCAAGGGGGAACTCGTGGCAGAAGGTTGGGCCCTATACTCTAAAAAGTCACAGATAAACATTCAGACAACATAGAAGATGGTGGTTTATTAAATTCATTAATGACACATTGCTGAATGACTAATCAAATTGAATGGGTTGACAAGCTTAACTTTTGCAGTATATAGTCAGTGATAGCGTATTTAATTCAGGAATCAATCTACCTATTCCACACCAGCCCCATGGATCACCAAAGTCCTAACTCAGATGTAACTATGAGCAGCAATGGCGGTAAAATCATCACAAGCTAAAAAAAAATGCCATCTTTTTTATCATTACAGAAACCTTTAATTCAGGTAAACTCCTTGAAAGCTTCTGATAGGTATCACAAACAATACAATAAAAACCTGTGAGTAATTTTAGCATTTAACATTTTGGTAAAAGCAATCTGTGGAAAAGAAAGCTTTACCTTCAGGCGTGAATTCAATTCAGCCCTGTTGACGCAGACAAGACATAAGACACAAAATATTTATAAAGAAATTTATGAAAAATTGATGACTCTATCTGAAAGGTAATTACTGGTAGGATAATCATTTGTTAAAAGTTACCTCTAATTTATAGGCCAGAGCATAGGTGACAAATTTAAATATAGAGAAATATTTTTTTCTTCTTTAGACGTTTTAACTCACACAGTTGCTAATGCTACTTAATGATTTGTTTCTCTTCCCATAGCTTTACACCATCTCTTTAGACACTGTCCTATCTATGGTGTGTACGATGGTCTTCTCAGTAACAATATTTCACTGGAGATGCAGTAGAAGGACTAGGTAAGTTAGTGAACAGAAATGAAATCACAAAGAGGAGGTTTGAGACCCGTTCATAACAATTTAACACAATTGAGAGAACTGTTTGTAAACATAGGCTGGGCTGTTTAGTGAAAGCAGGGAGCACAGCAGTGGGGTTTTCTTTCTGGGTTTCTCCAGTTTTAAGGAACACTAGCAATAATTCTACTGATAGGTTTGTGGGCTAGCATAGTATTTTCTTGTTCTCCTTATATAATCAGTTTTCCTTGTCCTCCGTTTCTGTAAGTCCTGAGCTAAAGACACCAATGCTTGCTCTGCTACCTTACGTCAGAGTCCTTGAATATGAGCCTGAGCAGGAAGGCATTCATGATAACACAAAGAAAGTCATCAAATCAAAATTTATTCTTATATTTGTCAAGCAAATATGCTTTAGCTAGCTATTGTCATGCAAAAATCCACATTGTGACACAGAGACACTGTGCATTCTTTTCCGTATATAGATAGAGAGGTAGCGAATAAGAGTCTTTGCCATGCATTACAGCTTAAATTTATGCAGAGAAAAGACTCTATTTCCTTTTCCTCCTCATTTTTGTGTTGTTTTCATAAACCGCCAACTTGAAATACGCTAACATGCCTATAGATATGTATGTATCTAGGGAACAAATCTAACCTTACACACACACATACTTTTATATACATACATGAGTGTGCATGCATGTGTAGCAAGGCACTAGTATGGCTGCATTTAAGGAAAACAATACATGTTTAAAAAGAAGTTACTAAGGCTGCAAAATTAAACAACAATCATTGTGAGGAACCAGTAATGGATTGTCAATTACCACCATAAAATTAGAGAAATCTGAGAAAATAATCTCTCCATGACAGGGGATCTATATGGTAATGATGAGAAAGTAGTCTAACTTATTCTTTGTCATTGTGGCATGCAAGAGAAAGGAAGAATGCATGTAAACTGCTCAGAGAAGTTGGACATTGTGTACAGAATATGGGGTATTATTAGCTTACTACATAGTGAAACAATCCATCATCAATTTAAGAAGGCTTTATTGTGTGTTGTTACAAGAGAGTAGAATAGTTTTCTAAATTATTGCTTCCATTAAGTTATAGCAATGAAACACATATTTCATTTTGCAGCCTAGATAATAAGAGAGTTCAGATGCCACAATGTCCATTTACAGGGTCAACCAATATACACGCGACAAGGTCTTGGGAAGCTAGGAATAACCGGAGGAGGATGCTTTTCCAAAGAGCACGTAGGTTTAACCGAGGCACAGGCTTCAAGGAAGCAACTGTGAAATGTCCCCAATCTCTAAAGTAAATCAGCAAGGTCTCAAAATCTCCAACTCCTTAAACAGGTTGATTTATTTTAACCCAAAGTGATTTAGGCAGAGAATCTGAAAAATATTCCAGTTCATCAAAAGTCTAATTTGCATACATTTAAAGGACAATTGGGAAAGAATTGACCAAATGTATCACAATACAGAGTGAAAGTGTCTGTAGGTTTCTGAGCTTGAAACAGGAAATTGGGAGTTTAAAAGTAGACGCAGTTGACAGGCTTGAAAGAAAAGAAAACTGAAGAATATACTAGAGAGGGAACAGGGAAGAAGGAGGAGGGCAGAGGAAGGAGGGAGGAAAGAGGCAGAAAACACAAGTCTTTGCTATACATTTCACCCTAAACTTACGTCAAGAAAGGACTCTATTCCCTGAGTCCCTCTTTTTATATTTTTAATGAGTGAATGCTGTGTTGTTTTATGGAACATCAATTTGAAATACATTAACACAATTACAGATGCATCTAGGAAACACATCTAAGCAAGTGCTACCTTAACAGTCTGTTAAAAAAAAAATTAAAAAGCGAGTGTGAGAGGAACATGAGCTTGTGAAAATCAAACAAAATCATCCAGTCAAAATCATACTCCCAACTGCTGGCACATAGATAAACTCTTAAGTGAGCATTTATGGATTTTTGTGGCACATCTACCATTTAATGATAATTCTATGAATGCTTGAATAATTTGACTCTTTTTAAAATTTTTTCACAGAGACTTGGGAATCTCCGTCCTCGGAATACAAGAGAAATAGTTTTCACATTAAGGCCTCAAGCGAACAGAGCAGATGAACTTGGTCTCAGGTCTCACAGAAGCATAACATTACATAAAACATCACTTCCTGTGGCCAAGTTATAAAGTATAAATTTCTGTTTGCATGTCACACTGGGATAGCTCATAGATAAAAACAAAGTTTAAATCAATGACAGTCTGCCATTATTTTTAAGACAAAGCAGTTACTAGTTACTCGAGTTGATTGTCTAAATAAATGTTTTCAGTGGATGGCATGGGTTCACCTAGCGAGACAGAGAGCTAATTCAAAACAGAAGATGCAGACAGGAACACATGCTCCTGACCAGTATGCCCCCAGAATGCCAACTTTATTAAACAGGAAATTAAGGAATTAACCAAATTACCTGCCAGGTAGTCACAAATTAGTTTTCTTTCTGATCCATTAAAAATGCAAATAACCTGAAATTTGATTAGTGTGATATCCCTCACTTGCACTCAATTGTTCCATATTGAAAGAGAGAGAGAGAGAGAAAAGAGGGGAGTAAAGAAAGAAAGAAAGAAATCAATCAAGCAAGCAAGCATGAAAGAATAAATAATATTGTCCTTTATTTTCCAGGTAGCTTCACACACAGAGAGAACTCTAGTTCCCAAGGCATGACCTTAAGAGCATCCCAGAGATACAGTTCCAACTGCAAGATGGGCCACCTCTGTCAACTGAAGTCAAATACTAGGAGGTAATACCTAACATTTATCTATATTTTTCTCTAAAATAAAAGCTTATATCCATGTGAGCATGCAACTTGCTGTTATCATCCCCATAATGTTATTAGTATAAATTAATATACATTCCCTCAGGTGTGGACATGGTTCTCTATTAAACTATGTGTTTAATACAAGCTGTTGAAAATACAGTAGAAGAAATCTACCACGGAAAGCATGAAAGCTCACTTCCTTCTTTACAAAGTACCTCCTGCATAGTAAGATGTGTTAATGTGGGTACTGCATGTGTCATTTAATTCATGCCAAACAGCATGGGCAAATTTTAAATGTGTTCATATAAAAATAACAAGGACAGGAGAAGGTCGTATCAGATAGAAACGTAAAGCAGACTGAAGTGTGTGTATATGTGGCTACGATCTTCATTTGAAATGCGAACAGGCACACATCTTTAAAATATAACAGAAAATTAGCAATGTCCTTTTCAAGTCCTTCATCTTGGCTGAACTAAGAATTTGAAATTCACCATTCTTTACCACTAGGTGGCTCACTTTCTATACCTTTGCTAGAACGAGGTGACAGTGTGGCCCCAGCAAAAGGAAAACATTCCCACTACAGGTTATACACAGAAAGAAAGGGAGGATTAAAACAAACAAACAAGTAAATAAAAAGAAGGTGATTCTTTTAGAGAGAAATCTAAAGGCAGAATCCGAGCTATAGCTTCTCAGCAGTTCTTGATGCTGTCGTTCTAGCCTAGGAAATATTAGAAAAGTTGGCTTTAGACAGGCGACACTTAGAAGAGCAGGTGGAACCCTGTCTAAGAACCATTCTGTGACCCAGTGAGAGCACATCACACTCTTCCTGAATGTATTCTCAAAGTGTGATAGAGACCCACGGAGAGAAACAGTCAGTCATGGGCAAAAAATAAAATGATTTAAAATGAAAATAATAACAATAAGTCTAATCTTGAGTGCTCGGACATTAGAGTACAATAACTACAAATGACAGATATGAGCAACAGCCTCTCGGGATGGGGAGGTTAATGTCAAGAGAGAGTTGACTTCCCTGGCTTTGGGGATGGTTTTAGCAATCACTACCCTCCCCAAACTGCATTTACTAGAGAGAATATAGTAGGCTAATAGCTGGAGATGCTTGTAGCACCTACCGATGTACTTCTATAAACAGCTTGACCATCTGGATTCCAGCTCTCTTCAGCAGTGAGCCAGTGGAATGTTTCTTTCCTCCCAATTGACAGCTCTCACTCAGGGCAGGCCTGAGGGGAGCCTACCAAGTGCCATTGCTAGAGCTACATCATAATCCAAGGCCATTTGGGGAAATGCAGCTCGGGAGTATAACTAAACGAGCCGGTTTTCTCAGTATTCAGCACCTGTTTGCATTTCATGAAAGCTCGTGGGGATTCCTGTCACCTTTCCTTCTCTTCCTCTTGCTTGGTCACCCAAGTTCTTCAAGTCAAAATGCATATATAATTTTTAAAAAAGTCCGTACGCCACACTCTACCCCTCTGATGGGGAGGAATTGGAACATATGAAACAGTGCTGAACATTGGTACTCACTCACAACTCATCTTGACCTTATAGAATTCATTCTTTTCATTGATTTATTAAAAACTAGTGATCACGCATCACTAATTTGCCATACTCCCTATGAAATGGCCTCAAGGCCAGTGACTTGAAGCTACCACAGTGAGAGAGTATTTATCACCTCTGGCTCCAAATAAAATAAAATTGATTCCGTCTCTTACCTCTCAGCAAAGACAACTCTGAATGGCAATCCATAATGTTCAAGCAGCTGGCTAACTCTTTAACCTGCTGCCTCACAAATCTACACTATCAAAGAGTAAGTGACTGGGACCTTGCGAGAAACTCCAGAAGCTTACCATGAGTTAATTTGAGGCAACTGGCACATTAGGAGAGCCAGAGCAACAACGGGATTGAATTTCCTTTCACCTCTAGAGCAGGGTGGGTTAAAATCCTGTGTTTGTATCTCTTAGATTGTTGGGTAGATTGGAAAATTTTGGCAAGAGAAGACAAGAAGTAAGTGTCCTTGGCCTCTCTATAAGATTCCACATCAAAGCCATGCTGCCCTCTACCCCCTTGTCGGTCCTTTAGTGCCAGCTCTATAGCACAATACCATGGAAAGAGAAATATGCAGATTTTATCTCAAGTTAAGTGTGCTGTGACAGAAAGGTAAAGTTCTATACCATTTCACAAGAGCACAAAACCTCTTGCATTAAATCAGGGTATGAATATCCACCTTAGAAACCACGGGTATTATGGTAATGGTAGTGGTATGGTAGTGGTATGGCAAAGGTAATGCCAAAACATACGTGTTACATTCATGTTACGGATGGAAAGTTTCCATCACGTTCCGTAGAGGGACTAACAGCACTACACTCCAGGGACACTGCCGACGGGCAACTCTGGGTTCTTTTCTGACCTCCAAGGAGGCAGCTGGCAGGCTTCTTACATATAACCCTTTGGCTCCAGAGTGATATTAAAGCAGTTTCTTGACTTTCAGAATCAACAAGAAATCCTGTACCAGTATCTTACATGAGAAGACCAGCATCCCCATCAAGACAAGTGCTGGAAAATGATGTGCATCATTTTCCCATAAGGGTAGCAAACTGAAACCATTCCAAGTCAAGTATATTGGCAACATTGTAACATATGACATTGTAAGACAGGACACAGGAACTTCTGTTTCCACATTCAGGACTTACACACCTCCACTGAAACCTCTCTTCTCAACTCATTGCTCACTCAGAGAAATCAAGGACTTTACTTGAATACAGGACTGAGAGCTTGTGACATTTCCTTTATGATCATTATAAATCATCTGGCTAAGTGACAGTGGTCAATCCCTCACAAAACTTCTTCATGAAAACACAGTAATGATAGTTGGCACGTAGGCATGCAAACATTTCTGAATTTTGTCTTTAATGAAAATGACTGGTAATAGAAACACACACGGTTAAGTTATGTTTTGCAAGTGAAGATACGCTAACATCATCACTGAAGTAAAGAGTCTCTGGTTATAAAACCTACTATTTTGTTTGGAGAAAGAAAAATAAAAGTTCTTTAAACGTCAACCTGATTCTGTCTCATTCTAAAGGGGAAAATACATCCTTAGGTTAAATCTTTACCGTGTCATGTTATCCCGATAGCCACTGCACCAAGACAAACTGACTTATAACAAGTACAAACTTCCGTTTAAAGCACAACATCCAGACATATTTAAGAGTTAAAAAAAATAGAGAGAGAGAAAGAAAAAAGGAAGGAAAGAAAGAGAAAAAGATATTTGACACTGATCTCTGAGAAACACAGCAATTTGCATGACTTTAAACAGTGAATCAGCACCTTTCCATCCTGCCTCATTTACCCCACTTTAAACCCCCACTTTAGAAGTGAATCCTTAAGTTCCCACCCATTGGCTTTTCTTTTAGAAGGCTGATACATATTTATCCCAGCAGAGGGAAAGAATACACCAAGCTCTTTAAATTACATGTGCGGAGTGGCGTAACAACTGTCAACCAACTCAAAGGTTAGACTTACACACAGGCTAAATGGAAAGTTGCCTGTGAATCACAAAATGAATCTCACATTTGCTGTCTACTTGCAAAATCAGAGGGAGACCTGCAATTACCGTCCGCACTGAAACTTTAATCAGAAAAAAAAAAAAAAAATCCCTGCTGAACTCTCAAGTCCCTCACTGCTCCTCTCCTCCCGTGGAAAAGACTTTCTCAGTTAAAAATAAACGTTGCAGCAAAGGTTTTCTATACCTAACGAAGAAGCTGCAAGCACCTACCTCTGAGTAGGTAAGGAGGTTTGCTGTTTAGAAAAGGGAGCAACTAGGAACTGGTTTTACCTGCCGCACCAAGCAGACTCCTCAAGGCTTTGGAGCAGGGTGCTTTCAAGCCAGAGCAGGAAAACAGCTGGAAAGAAGTGCTGCCTGCCACTAGATGTGACAGCTGCGTTCCAGCGGCGCCTCCGAAACTGGTCTCCTCTTCCTTCTCCAATAAATCAAGCCGCTTCTCTCCGCTCAGGAAGCTGAAGATGCGATTGCCGCCTCACTTGAGGGGAAAGCGCTGGTGTGCATGTGCGTGCATGCGTGTGTGTGTGTGTGTGTGTGTGTGTGTGTGTGTGTGTGTGTGCGCGTGCGCGCGCGCGCGCGTGTGTACTAACTGCCAGTTTCAGGCTAAGCTGATGTGTTCTGCATACTCAAAACCGCTCGTGCTGGGTGGTGGCCATTCCACAAAGACCCCCAGCCTTTCGGGGGAGGATTCATCGTCCACTGACCTTGCTGCTGGGGATTCAGGCTGAAGTGAATGGCTCACCCTTCAGTAGATTCAACAATCAATCAAATAAAGGAGATTGGATCAGCCTAAGATAGAGGAAGTACTCACTCTGGTAGCACCAAATTAAAAAAGAAGAAAATCTCTGTTCAACATTTTACACCTGGAATTGATTTTTTTCCCCCATTTAATTTCCTGCCATGAGCACCGAGTCTAATTGATGAGTGTCTGAATTAAACTTTTTGCAGTATTGGCAGAGGCAGCTCTGAGTCTTATCTAGAAGCCGATTCAAACCGTTCATTGCAGAGATCAGCAGATGGGGATTCAGTGGTTACAAGTCAATTATGATGGTTTAACTAACATACTATTTTCACAAACTAGAGATTTCTTATCAGAGTAGGGATATTTGAGTATAGAAGAAAAGTAAAAATTAGAAAAATAACTTGGTTTACCTCTGTATTAAGAGGAAAAACTGCTAAAGTGTTATTATTATTTACCAGCATTTACTATGAATTTTTAAGCAAATCACCTGAGTCTAAGGTGCTCCATATGAATATATAAAGTAAAACAGCAGTAATATCCATAGTGAACCAGCTATGTAAAGCACAGATAAGAAATACTATGCATCAAGAGAGGGTTAACCACTATGGTACAGATTAAAAACGAATGTCCACAAGTAATTCACAATGCCCTATTAAATTAGTTTGCTTTCTTGTGCGGTGATAACCCCCCAAAATACCCTGGGGGAGAAGGGCTTCATTTTCAACACACAGGTTCCATCCATCATCAAGGAAAATCAAAGCAGGGACCTAGAGACAGAAGGATGGGAACATGCTTTCTAGCTCACTTGTGCCTGACTTGCTCAGTTATATTTCACACAGACTAGGGCCATCTGGTCAGGAATGACACCATCCCCAGTAGGCTGTCCCCCTCCTATTTCAACTAGCAATCCTGAAAATGACTCCCAGACATGCCCGCAGGCTAATCGAAGAGAGAGAGTTCTTCAACTGAGGTTGACTCTTCCCAAGTATTTCAAGGTAACAACTTCAGCTAGCAATGCCAACTATGAAACACAATAAACCTTTCAAAGTTTATAAGCTGAGTGACATTAGAAAGTTTCTCCACTGTTCCCTCTCACCTTGCTGTGATTTCAGTCCAGAGCACATCCATAAAAATCCAGATAATCTGACATAGCAAAAAGGACCTATTTTGCATGTCTTTCCGCTACAGACAATAAAACAACAAAGCCAACAAATTCTCTTTCAAATTAATGCTTTCCATTAACAATATAAGGGCGAGTCCAAAAAAAAAAAAATGCAGTATAAGGGACCAGAAATAGAGATCAACATACTGATAGTGCTAGTCGAGGAATCCCTGGATTCTTGGGATTTCTATGTAATGATGGTGGTGACAACTGGCACCATGGAAAGTAGAACTTTTGCAACACACGTGGGAAACCAGCGTTCATCGCAGGCCGACTATGGTACAGCCGCTGCTGGGAGTATATTCCACATGCCGATTATGAAGGCCAGCAACATCAAGTGCCCACTATTACATGAGTTTTGTGACCTTAGCTAGCACTAAGCAGAGAAAAAAAATCAATTGCTAACAATTTCCAAGTGTCCATTTTTGTTAATTTTAGGAAATTATTTAGCTCAGCAGCTCTCAACCTGAGGGTAGTGATCTCTTTGACAGTCACATGACCTTTTCACAGGGGCCACCTAAGACCATCAGAAAATACATATTTGTATTTTATTTTTATTATTATTATTTTATTGTTATGAGTCACAACAGTTTCAAAATTATAGATACGAAGTAGCAACCAAAATAATTTTATGCTTGGGGTCACCTCAGCATGAGGAACTATATTTAAAGGGTTGCAGCACCATGAAATTTGAGAACCGCTGAGTTAGCTTAAATTAAAAATAATAAAAAAAAAACACCTATTAACCGGAAATAACTTCAAATACAATTATGTTGAAAATAAAAACAAAACATTTTTATTTTTAAATATTTACTTAATATTATACTGGCTAAATTGTTTGTCTGAGAAAAAAGATAGATAGAAAGACAAAAGAGGGAGATTGAGACTGGACCCTTTTTTTTTATTTTTTTGAGACAGTGTTTCTCTGTATAACACACCTGACTGTCCTAGACCTCACTCTGTAGACCAGGCTGGTTTTGAATTCACAGAGCTCTGCCTGCCTTTGCCTCCAGACTGCTGGGATTAAATGAATGCAATCCCACCGCCCAAGATTGGAGCATTTTGGGGATAAGAAACATATGCTACGTCTCTAAGATTTATTGTAGTACATATTTCATAAACATGCAACTATCTCTCCTTAGAAGTACATCTTTAATAAAATACCATTAACTACCTAGTTTTCATTATGCTAAATGAGCAAGCAATGTCTCTTTTGTCAGTTTCTTCCGTAGTAGGTTATCTAGCCTAGAGACAGGTATTATATTTAATTACTGTGCTGCTTCCACAAATATTTAATATCTCTTAAAGGTTTGTGCACGCATGGAGAACTGAAATCTATCTGGATACATTAACAGACTGTTAGCTACCATCACAACCAATCAGAAGCAGCTATATCTTCCCCTGCCCTCTCACACGCACGTGCGCGTGCACGCACTCACACTATATCTACATCTATATAGATAGACAGAATAAACAAGAATTCTAGAAGAAGATGGAGCGAATCTGAGAGGAAGATGTCAGCTGAGACATGGGAGGAGTTGGGGGGAGAAGATGGAGGGTGTAGGAATGATGTATGCATACACCGTGCTCATGTATAAAATCTCAAAAGAACATACACAAGTACTTTCTTAAAAGGCTTTCAGGAAAATAGAAGTAAAAAGAAACTTTTTCAACTCTATAGAGAGAACCTACACAAAATCTGATGTCTTTCTACTCGAATGTGGTAACCAGCACTATTTGCTACTGGATCAGAAACAAAGCTATGATGTCAGTTCTCACCACTTTTGTTCAGCGTACCTTCCAGTCCGTGCCAGAAAAGAAGGAGAAGATAAAAGAGACTATAGTTTAGAGAGAAATAAATACAACCAAAACTCTTTTAAATGTGCATAATTATCTAGATAACAACTATGAGAAATCTACAAAACAAAGTCAGTGCCTAGTATTGAGCTATGCAATATCTCCATATTTATTGTGTATGAACAAAAGTCAGTGCTCCTCTATGCACTAGCAATGAAGGTGGGTGTGAGAACCTAAATCTAAAGAAATTAAAAGCAAGATAATAAGTGTATCATCCTTAACAAATTGGGCACAAGATAGGACGCTGGACAAATCGCACCTGTGGTAATTTGAGATGCATGATAATTACACACTGGAAGTCCGACCCAATGAAGTCACAAATTGTCTCCAAACTCTTATGTGGTTTAGTACTATACCTATCAAAATTATGTCGATTTTTTTCTGAAAATATCTAAGACAATTTGAAAACTTATAGGATATGGCCAAGAAACAAGAGTTAGGTCAAGCAATTTTAAGAAATACCATCTTGAGAGGAATCAAACTGTTCAATTTTAAGGTATCATGTGGCTGCAACACTCCACACTACAGGAAACAGTGGAGCAACAAACAAATCAACCAATAAAAGAGAGTGGAGAATTAAGGAGACCCACATAATTGCCCAGCGGGCAGCAATTCTCGGTTCTCAGATGGATATAGAAGATCATGCAGGGTGCAGATGGGGAGGAGGGAGAATGAACAGAACGATTTAAGACAGATAGACAACAAAAATCCAAAACCTCTGTCAGAAAATACGTGGGTTAATACATAGCCATGTCTTCATATTGACAGTGAGGAACCACTAGTTTAAAAAAACAAAAACAAAAACCTACCCAATAATTAAACCATCGGTCCAGTCAGAGAGAAGAGAGGGTTGAAGTCTTCATTCTTCTGGATTACAGGTGGGTCTTCAGGAAATTGCGGTCACAGACCTCTGTTAATTCAGTAATTTTCTGAGGCTAAATTTTCCTGGTCCCACCCCTGCAATGCTATCTGAACATAGTAGGAGGTGATTTAACTGGGGATCTTGAAGAGAACAGGCTACGGATGCATAGAGTAACTGACGTGAACTGATAAGAAGACCCAGACAGTTCTAAGGCCAGGCTGGATCTGGGATCTCAGCATAAGGATAACCCAGTTCCGTGTCCATATGGGCCCAGAACCCAGAGGTTCCAGAAGCTGCTGCATGGACAGTTTCAGTCCCTGCTCTGAGAGTAAAGTCCTGAGGCTCACAAGTCTCCCAACCTCTGGGGGTACTTGAAGGCACTAGAACTGTAGTGGGGACAGCGGAAAGGAGGGCAAAGAGGCGTCTTTTTACAAAGCTCTTCTCCTAGTGACTGAAGGAGCTCCAGAAGAACATGGAAGCACTTGCCTTGCGTGGAGCTTTCGTCTTTGAAGGCCCAGTACTTTCCTTCATGAAATCCTCTCTCTATCCAGCCTCTACTGTACTCTGTTGTTGTAGACACTGAACTCATGTCTCAATGAGGAATGCGGAAGGTCGGCCTTCTGAGGTATACCCAACTACTTATATACTCTCTCTTTGTCTAATCTTTTAAAATTTACTAGTTTTGGTTTGGGGGGCTGGTAGAAAATAAATTAGTAGATAAAAGGTCTTATTAAAAAAAAAAGATGCTAGGACAAGTAAAAGTAGGTAAAAAAAAAACAAACTTGTACTGAAATCCCATTGTTGTATGAAAACCAACTCCAATAAATGCAGTCCTGAATCTAATCTTTAAGAAATCCTACAAAACTGTGTATTTTCAGGATTTAAGACAGACAAAGTCTTTATAGTCTGTTAACAAAAAAAGAGAGGGAAAGGGGGGAAAGGACCAATAATACATAGGCTCTCGTTTAGATTCCATGAAAATATTGGCTCTTTTAAGACAATACACAAACTGTATCATGGGAAATATTTAATAATTACAAAGCAGATATAATAAAGATCCAAAATATAGAACGAACTCATAAAACACAGTAGTTATCAAAGAGTACAATTCAATGATAAGACAAGAAAATGAGGGAATATTCAGAGTTCGCTTCCAGGCATATTAAATATCACAAAATATTATGTAAAAGCATCAATTCTTTTATGAAAAAGGCAAATTAAGAGTGTCTAAGTATAAAAATAGGGGGTCAGAAAATATGAACAAGAATCCTGAGAAATTGGGTCATATATATTGCTAGTAGAGTTATAAAATATTTCAACTGTTCTGAAAAGTATTATTTCACTTTTTAAATAAAAAAATAAATCATGCATGCAGCTCTCATCTGGCACAGAAAATGAACTCCAGAGCATCTATCCAAGGGAAAGAAAACTCATGTTTACTGAAAATCAGTACATAGATGTTTATGGCTGACTCAATCATGAGAATCAAAACTGGAAACAACCAAGATATGTCTTCACATAATAATTAAAAATAAAACAAAAAAATCTGTGTCAGCACTGGTGTGATATAGTTGTTATCAAAAAGTGAACAAAATACTATGGGACGTTAAGACTATTCTTTTTCTAAAAGACTATGGTTCTCCTAACCATAACTAATAAAAATAAATTCTTGGTTCACGTTGTACTTAGGGTTTCTATTTCTGGGCTGAAACACCATGATGAAAGCAGCATTAGGAGGGAAGGGCCTATTTGGCTTGCACTTGCCCATCAAAGTTCATCACTGAAGGAACTGGGGACAGAATTATCAAACAAGGCAGGAACCTGGAGGCAGGAACGGATGCAGAGGCCATGAAGGAATCCCGCTTACTGGCTTGTTTCAAATGACTTGTTCAGCCTGTTTTGTTATAGAACCCAGAACCTCTAGCCAAGGATTGGCCTCACCCACAATGAACCAGGAACTCCTCAATCAATCACTAATTAAGAAAATGCCTGTAGGCTTGCCTGCATCCCAATATTATGGAGGCATTCCTCAGCTGAAACACCCTCCTCTCCAGTGACTACAGCTTGTGTCCAGTTGATGCGAAACCAGCCAGCATAACTGACCCTCGTCAGCTTGACATGCAAACGTATCACTGTTAAGCTACAACCTTTCCTTTCTTGTTCAGCCTTAAGATCACACATTACTATAAACACCACAATATAAAACATTTTAGAAACTTAAAAAGTTCTACAATATTTACAAATTCAAACACTTTAAAATTCAGTTTCTTCAAAAAAAATTTCACTCACTTTTTGAAAATCTAAAGTGTCTTTTAAAATCTAAAGACTACAACTTGATCTCCTATAAACCAAATATACGTTAAACATTTGTCCTCTAGGTTGGCTGGCTACACTCCATGGGTGCTGCTGTTCTCTGTGGTCATCCCTGCTACTGTCATCTCAAAAATGCTGGGATCTCTTGCTGGAACTGTTCTTCACTTTCACCGGTAGCCTCTCCTGGGCTCCCTTCAGGGACTGCAGGCCTAGCGCACAGTGACAAGCCCCAATACTTTCATACTTTCAAAGCCATTATCACTTGAGAGACTCTTACACATGACTAAGTTCAGGATGAGGCTACTTCTGGAACACAGAATATGTGTGTTGATGCGGAGGAAAACTTCCCAAAAGACTTCACCTCGATGATGCTGGTCTCTGCTTAACCACAACTGGTCCTTAAGCCCCAGCTGCCCAGAATCAATTGTCCCATCAAAGGAGAGGTTTTACTATAGTGATTCCTGTTTCTTGTTAATTATGACTGATTATTCATTTCCAGCTGGCCAGATACCACTGATTCTCCACACAAAAGGCCTGATTAAAACAACAACAAAAAAGAAAAGAAAGCAACAACCAAAACATTGCTTTCCTCTGAAAGTCCACAAGCCAAGCCTCAATTGTGCGCATTGCTCTCAACATTTTTATCTTCTAAGCTCCCAAAGACCAGCTCGCCAAGCTGTGAACCCTTAATAGATCTTCAAGCCCAAAGATTCAAAGTCCTCCCACAAGCCTCTCAAAAACACATGCTCAGCAACACCCTTCAATCCTGGTAGCAAAATATGTACTCCTTAGGGTTTCTACTGCGGTGATAAAACCTCCTGACCAAAACGACTTGGGAAAGAAAGCACTTATTGAGCTCATACTTCTATGTTGGGGTTCATCATGGAAGGAAATCAGAACAGGAACTTAAGCAGGGTAAACCTGGAGGCAGGAGCTGACACAGAGGCCATGGACTCAGCTATGAAACTGCACACAATGGATTGGGCCTTCCCCCACCAATCACAAATTAAGAATATGACTACAGACTTGTCCATATCCCTTCTGGAAACATTTTCTCAATTGAGGCTCACTCCACTTTTGTGACTCTAGCTTGTATCAAGTTGACATAAAAGTAGGCCCCACAGTCCTGTAATTCATCAAAATCCCTTCCTCCTGTCTTCCTACTCTTTCTTCTTTATCTAAGCTCCTCTTCCTGTTTCTCCTCTCCAGGCATGTTCTAGCATGCAGCCTCGTGGGGCATCAACATGCAATCAAACTGCCCTGGTTGTCCTGGTGCTAAGACTACAGATACGACCCACAACATCTGTCCTGTTTACTACATTTTTGAATGAGGTTGGGCCAGTTTCTGGGCTTTCTGTTTTTATTCTATTTGCTATTCTACTCAAGTACATCCTCCTTCTATTTCAATGGCACTGAAATGAGCTTTACCATCTTGGAGCATAATCATCCCTTGGGGCTCTTTCTTCTTAACATTTTAATAACAGTTCCATATGTTTACTTTATATGATATTTATGATTATTAGAACAAAAAACTTGTAGATATTTTTGGTTAAATCACATTCAACATATAAATAAATGCAAGAATAGCTACAATTAAAATATGAGATCATTTTTAATTTAGAAGATGGAATTTATTTCTATTTCTTCAAGCTACTTTTGTGACTTTCAGGAGTGCCTGATATTCTTTATTTAAGGCATTGCTTACTAACTTTATTCTCTAAATTTTTATTACTATTGTTATTATTTAATCAATTTTATTACCTAACTTATATTCATTCCTGCACAGGAAGAGTTCGGTTTCAGATGATAATATTGTACCCTGTAACCTTATTAAACTCTTATTTTTAATACAGCTTTATTATTTATTCTCAATGGCTTTTCATATATACTATCTTGTCATCTGTAAACTGAGTTTGTTTCTAATTTAAAACTGTCACTGCTGCTCTTGTACAACTTACAGTGGATTATTTTCTAATATGGTATTAGAATATGTCAAATAATATTTTGTTGAAGATGGGATATTGAAAAGTATCATTACTGTGTGTGTGTCACTGTCAAGACTAGATAGCATTGCAATGCTTATATATTGTATATTCTGGAAGAATTTAAACATTTAGAATGACTTACTTTTATGTGGACAAACAAAACATCAGGTATGTATATTTCAAATTTACATTGGAAAATTATTGAATATTTTAAAACACAATTGAATAAGTCTTAAGCAATGGGTAAAACCATACCCTAAATTTAGATCTAAACCCGAGGAATGAAATACCGTTACCATGAGCTGAAAGATAAATATTGTTCATTTGAAAGTTCTCACTAATCATCCTATCAAATTGAGGGAATTTCAATACTAATCACTAACCAGGTTTTAATAGGAACTGGCAATCTAAAGACATGCAGGACTCCTGTGAGGCAAATGCTGCTTTAAGGGATGTGTGGTCCAGAGGAGACACTCCACCTGCTTAATCCTCTTTTCCTCTCCGCACAGCAGTTGCCAGGAGGCCCAGGGAAGATAGCAAAGCTGGCAGGAATATGGACGTACTTCTGCCTCTGTCTATATAACCAACGCAGGACACAACCCAAAAAACCTGAGAACTCATCAGAGATAGAAGTGTATTTTATGCAGTAGGAAATATTTGGATTTCCAGTTCAAAGTCAGGAGAGTGGAGGTTCAGGAATTTCTTGTCTTAATGGAACCAGGCATGTTCATATTTGCTGCCCAGTAATGACTCACTAAAATATGTAAATATAAAAAATGAGTTTGTTTATAATAGCTCATTTTACCAGAATCCAAAAGTATTATTTGATATATTAATTATTTGCCATCTGCCATACCTACTTAAGTTGGAAAACATTACTGAATATAAATGTCCTTAGAGTTTGATATTTTTTACACTTTTGGGATCAAACATTCTCTTATCTTAGAGATGAATTGCTAGTAATATTTTCAACTTCAAAAAGCACTGAGATATTTGCTTGACTGAAGAAAGAGAGTTTTGGTGTAGCACACAGAAACTTTGGACGGCATGGAGTGTTGAAACCGAGCATTTGAACCAAGAGCTATCTGTACGGATCCTGAAATCTGCTGGGGTTTCTGGTGCTTAGAGGTTGAAATGCAGGTGACAGCCAATGTTCTTTTAATGAAAAGTGTTTATTAATTTGGAGAAGAGAAGGGAAGTGCTCAAGGGAGAATTTGGATGAAAGAAAAGGAGAAACTTTGTAAATATTTTATAATCTCAATATTTAAAAAATTAATTCAGAGAAATGAATGGATATTTGCTTTAACAATGAAGTCACCAAAAGTCAGTCGAAGAGAAAGCCCCCTTTTTTTCACTGTTTGGAGTCCCACAAGATGGCCAAACTACACGACTGTTACATACCTGCCTGTAGAGTGCTTAGGCCAGTGCCACGCAGGCTCCGTGGTTATCCTTCATTCCCCACAAGCCCAGGTGAGTTGATTGTGTAAGACTTCCTGAGGTGTCCTTGACTTCTCTGGTTCCGACACCCCTTTCTACTCCTCCTCGACAGGATTCCTGTATTCTTCCTAACATTTTGCTTTAGGTCTCTTCATTTGTCTCCATCAGTTGCTGGATGGCACCCTTTGAGGACAACTGGGCCAGGCACCAATCTGATCCCAAAGGAGGGCCAACAGTTCAGGCTACCTACCTGCTGTTGCTAAAAGTCTAAGATGGGTTTCTCCTGTTGATTCCTGAGAGATTGCACTGTGTCAGGCTTCTACTTTGTCCCTCACTGCCGTCTGCCTCCTCTGCTCCCCTCAAACCTGATAGATCAGTTTCCCATCCCCAACCATCCTCAGTTCAGTCAGAAAATCTCTTCTATTTCCCCTTTACAGGAATATCTAGGTGTCCCTTCATGAACCCTCGTTGTTACCTAGTCTCTCTGGGTCTGTGGATTGTAGCATACTTATCCTTTATTTTGTAGCTAATATCCACTTATGAGTGAGCACATACCATGTTTGTTTGTTTGTTTTTTTAGGTCTGAGTTATGCACTCAGAAAGATATTTTTCTAGTTCCATTCATTTGTTTTCTGCGGTCTTTGTTTTTAGCAGCTAAGTATTACTCCATTGTGTATATGTGTGACATTTTCTTTATCCAGTTCTCAGTTGTGGGACATCTATGTTGTTTCCAGATTCTGTTTATTGAAGATAAAGCTGTTATTAATATAGTTAAGCAATGTTCTTGTAGGATTGTTGGGTATCCTTTGGGTATACAACCAAGAGTGGTGTAGTGGGATCCTCTTCTGTAGGAGCTGTCACTCATGTTTTTGATCTTAGCCATTCTGACAGGTATAAGATGGAGTCTCAGAGCCATTTTGACTTACATTCTCCTGATGGCTGAGGATGCTGAACACCTCCTTAAGTGTTTCTTGTACATTTGAAATTCTTCTGTTGAGAATTCTCTGTTTAGATAGATATGCACCAAATTTTTAATTGGATTATATGATATCTAGCTTCTTGAGTTCAGCTCTCTGTCAGATGTGAGTATAGTGAAGATCATTTCCCATTCTGTGGGCTGCCATTTTGTCCTATTAATGGTTTACTTTGTCTTTCAGAAATACTCCAATTTCATGAGATTCCATTTATTAATTGTCAATCTTAGTACCTGTGCTATTGGTGTTCTTTTCAGGAAGTTGTCTCCTGTGATGAGTTTGAGATTATTTCCAACTTTCTCTTCTATCACGTTTAGTGTTTCAGGATTTATGTTGATTTCTTGAGTTTTTGCAGGACGAATGATATGGATTTATTTGCATTGTTCTTCACATTGGCATCTCGTTAGACCAGCACCATTTGCTGAAGATGTTTCTTGTTCACTTTATGCCTCCTTAACATATGGAGAGGTGCTTAGTATTTCTGAAACTTGATATACCATGTTTTATTGATATTCACAAGAGACCTGTCTTTTCCTGAATGGAAATGCAAGAGGAGGGGTTTGGGTGAGCAGGGGTGGGAGTGAGGGAATGTGGGGGAGAAACAAGGAGGAGAGGATGTGGGAGACCCTGTGGCCAGGATGTAAAAGAAATAGATGGATTTAAAAAAGGAATGAATAAAACAAGGTAAGTTGTGAAACTGTTACAGCCCAGGGCAACAGAGTTATCACATCCTCATCTAAATGGATGCTCGACAAGAAAACATCATTATGTTGAAAAAAAATGACACTTTGGAATTAAGTATGAACTCACGTTAATGACAATAAATAAAGATTGGTTCATAACTGGGGAAATTCAGTGTGGCAAAGCATGTATGCAAGTGATAGTGACAGTCTGGATTAATGCCACAATTCACTATAAATCTGAAACTTTAACATTTGAAAATCCATTTAAAAACAAGATGGAATGGAGGCAGCTCAGAAAGCTGAGGCAGGAGACTGAAGATTCACTGGAGTCAATGGATTTGAGATCAGAATGAATAGCAAAGCAAGACCCCAACTTTAATGTGTATTTGGGATATTGGTCCAGCCCCCTTCTCTGTCCCTTTCAGAAATTTGGAAGATAAAATGTAGCCTAGCCAAGTGTCTGGAAACGATTCATGCCTGGAACTCGTTTCTTTTGTGTCTGTCTTTGTGCCTTCGTGTTTCCAGCATTGCTGTTATGCTGTTGATGGTTTTTCAGCTTCTGGTTCTATGCTCAGTCTCTCCCTATGAGGCAAAGAGCTTCTTTTGTTGCTGTTTCCCATACTAGGAATGGAGCCAAGGCCTAATGCACGCTTGCTGGGCACCATGCCACCGAGCTGTACCCTAAGCCCAAGAGAGCTCTTGTTCTGGTGTCTGGAAGTGTCATGGTGGAAAACTCTGCAGGAATTTGAGCCCTACAACCCAGAAATCCACATGTTTCTTGTCTGCATGGTTTCGAATCCGGTGTTCAGTTTACCTTCTGCTGGCAACAGTCACACTCTGGTCCTAACATCTTTCTAAACTCGGTCTCTGTGGTGATGCCACCAATCGCTTCTCAGTCATCTCCTCCTGGACACCCTTGCCACTTACGTTCCCACACCTGACTATGACATTACATTGCCTGGAATCAGTACCATTTACTTACACTAAGTTCAAACTTTAAGTTTTTATTAAAATGAGTGCAATGATTTCAAAAAAAAAAAAGAAGAAGAAAAAGAAAGAAAATGAAAATATTTTTAGTCTGTGAAGTATCACTAAATCTTATAACACCAAGTCTTTGAAAGAACACATCCGAGCCTCCTTAAGTGTCTTAGACCTGAGGTAACAAAAGCGGCTATGCTCTTAAGAGAAGTTCAGAGCTTCCGCACCAGAGGAATCAAAGCTACGATGACATTTCATGAAATTTTAAGGCAGCCTAATGTAAGAAAAATCCTTTGTAGTAATAGCTTTTGTGACTGATTGAGAGCAAAATGATATCCCTTTCTGATGAAAAATACCACCATCAACAACATTCATATTCTTATCATGTAAAATATCATGCATGCATGCAATCTCCCCAACACAGGCTGTATCCTAAAGAAAAAGAGTCAACTTTAAAGGAAAAAACAAAGAGCAACGAAAAGAACCATAAGGCAGACTATACACACACACACACACACACACACACACACACACACACACACACACACACATATAGTGATTATATATTATACATATATCAATTATATGTATACTGTGATTAAATGTATGTATATATCACAATAATTATATATTATACATACATAAATATACAATATATATTAGACAAATATTTTAGAATGTGAAAGTTTTCCAAGTAAATCATAATATGAATAAGCTGCATAAAATGAAGAACATTAAAGCTTATGTGCATAAGCTATTTCATAATAAATAGCTTAAAAATTGTTATACCTCATTGGGAAAAATCCAAGATTATGAAATTTATTCTCCACCATGAGAAAATTTCCAAATGAAACACAGGGTGAAACAGGAATAAATAAGAGCAAGACACATGAAACATGTATGGAAAATTACTCAACAGTCCAAAAGTATGATATTTGATACCCAGAAGAAAATGAAAACCCAAGATTGTTTTTCTGTCTCTTTGTTTGTATATTCATGTTTAAATGTGTCTGGAGGCTTGTGTAAACATGTGTGCCAGGCGTGTGGTGTCCAAAGTTGAGGTCAGGTGTGCAGTCCTTAATGGTTCTCCACCTTATTGTTTGAGACAGTCTTTCATGGAACCTGGCGCTTTCGATTCCCTGAACCATTTGATCAGTGAACCCCAAGGATCATCTAGTCATTGTCTGCCCACAGCTGGGATCAGAGCTGTGTGCCACTGAGCCAGGCCTTAGTACACGGTTCCTAAAGTTCAAATTCGGTTCTCTATGCTTATACAGCAAGCAGATTTCCAACAGAAGTCATTTCTCCTAGCACAATAAACGGTGTTTGAAACCCACAGATGGTTGAATTTTCTTAAACTGAGCAAAAGCACAAACTACCTGAAACAAGATATTCAGAAACAAAGAAAGGACTTAAAAAGCAAATAAATCACACCTAAGAACAGCATAGCAAAATGACTGCTGGAGAAAGAGAGAAAAACCCCGCAGGACTCCAAGAACATAGTTCCCTAGTGGAAACGGAGAGCTGAGAGTAGTCTGGTGATTCTAGAGTTGCGCATTTGAAATGGCGAGGAACGGTGAAATCCTCAGCAACCCCAAAGCTGTACGATGACATCACATTTAAGAATAAATGAGAGAGGATAATATCAAATTAGAATAAGAAAAGTAGTTACTGAACAATTAATACTTCTGACACAGCTTGAAGAAATCGAACTGGACCTGTCTTTGGCACCTAATTCCTGAGGATTTGTTCTCATGTCTGAATGTGCAAAGGCAAGCTTCCAAGGAAGAAACATTCAACATTCCTCCCGAGCTTTATGTGTATATACCATAACAATAAGCAGCATGAAAAGATGGTCTCCAGGGTTTAATAGTGGCACTCTGTCTACGCGATAACTAATAGCTAATTGTACTTAAGGCTCATTTAATTGGAGGCAACTGATGCCTGGCATTGTAAATCTAGCAAACTACCTTTGAGCTACAGTCAATTGATGGCTACTGAGAGAGGGTTTGCCAGCCTTCCCCAGGGATGAGTCCCTGGAAAATTATGTAATCCTGAGTACATAAGAGGAACAGTAATAATTAAAAAACTAAGAAGTCATGAATTTGAGGAGGGGAAGAAGGGGGAAATGATGTAAACACAACGCTTATGTGTGAATTTCTCAAAAAACTTTCATTAGAAGAAAACAACAAACCCAATCAGACAACCTAAACAAGCTTCAGAGATGCAACACTAACAAAGTATGGCACAGTGAGCTTATGTACTATTAGGTATGAGCAAATATAAACCACTGGCCTATTTAACAAATGGAAATCACATCAAAATATCAAATGAAACAAGACGGACACACAAATATATCTATATTAATTAGTTAATAAATAATAATTGTCAAAGGAATCAGATGGTGGTTTATTCTGGATAAGTGGCAAAGGATATGGGCTGAGACATGATCAAATGCCATATAATACAAGGCAGGTAGAAAACGGGAGATATGCATAGGTTTTTGTGTCATTTACTCTAGATGTATATACGGTACCAGGTGCATATTTTGTACATTCATATAGAGATGCAAAACTAGAGAAACTTGAAATTTGCAGTGGATATAAAAATCCACAAAAATCCATTTTATGTTTGTAGTTGACAGATCTTTCCTTCTAGAGTGTCATCGCCTTTTCCCAGTCTCCAATCCTTTCCTACACACTCTTTGAAACCTCTGAATCAATTTTCACACACTTCTCTCTTTTCATAACTGAAAATAATTTAATCATTGAGAGCTGCCAAAGAAAGGGGTGGCTATTGGAATTACCATGAATATAATTTATGGTTCATAATAGCTTCTCTTTTAACAGCTATTAACAGTTTTTCCTAAAGACATTGCACACACGGCCTTTCTCCTGGAAATATTTAATGACACCAATCATATGAAAATAATAACCTTGATTCAAAAAAGAACAGAAAGTAGGAATCTTTTGTCATTATTATGTCATTTGGATTTGGAAAAATCCAAATGAAGAAATAGCTGGAACATATTTGACACTCTTTCAAATGTCAGTCACTGGTTGGAAAATACAGCAGCTTTATGCTGATAAGCTTTTAACACATACACACACAAACACATACACACACTTACACTCAGAGAAAGAGAGAAACTGTTTCTGAAAATGTTGCAATTAATAATAACGTATCAATAGAAAAAAATAAAGCCAAGTAGAATAAATCTCAACATGTGCTAGCTTTAATGAACAACATAATTTCAGTACTGACATTCAAGCTTGAGACAAGTTTTCTCATAGCCAACACAAAATAGTACATAATTCAGGGGGTAAATATTCCATTAGTCAAAGAAATAACACGTTTTACATGACTGAATTCTAATAGATTTCTTATGTGTGACTTTATAGAGAATCTCACTGCTGTAATGTCTGCAATAACATGGTTAGTGTTACTAAAATGGCACCTTTTATGTTTCTCGTTCGGATAGTGAGTGACTTTCAGTAAAAACCAAGGACTTAACTTTAAAATGGAGCTTGGTGAAGGTAAGCTGTTATAGCTAAACTTAATATCATGATAGCTGAAAGTGAAATTCCTGGAGAAGTCACCGGACACATTTTTTCCTTAACTATTTCTGTTTAATTGGCATGTCCAACACTACAAACACTGTCAGGCTCATTGTGCAGATTTTCATTAAGCCCAAGTCATTGAACGAGAAAACAGGTGAATAGAAATGTGGGCTAGAGTGAGCTGGAACTTGGAATAGTGTCATCTTTGATCAGATACTGAGTACATGAAGAAATAAATAAATCTACGACCTGGAAGTGATTCTGTTATGGATCTGCTTATTGCCATAGAATTGGGACTTCTGGTAGAAACCCCAGAACATATATAAACTCCAAGTTCAGCAGCACTTGCCTGTAACCAAAACACAAGCTGCCATAGACAGGCAAATTCCCAGAGGTTGCTGGTAAGCCCACCTTGCCAACCTCTGTGCTGTGGGTTTACTGTGAGACTCTGTCTCAAAATCTAAATGGAGAAAAGACAACTACGAAGGATCTTGGCTTTCTTGATCACAGGCATGGGTGCAGATATCACTCACACAAATATTAACATCCCCACAAGAGAAATGTAAGTCTGTTGATATAAAGCCCAGAAACCCAGGGATTATGCATCATTGAGCAAAGGAGACAAATATGCCGTGTTGACAAAATGCTTGAAGAATAAAATAGTTGCAAGAACAGATGTTCATTAAAAATTAGAATGAAGAAGTAACTTTATCATAGAGATGAAGTACTAAAGAGGGAAAATATTCATTCACGAAAAAGTGGAATAAATGTATCTCACAAGGTTTTTAGTGACACAACTCAAGAACACTTAATTTTATGGCTTGACTTACAATTGCTAGGAACTTTTTGATAACCACCTCTTCTGTTTATACAGACAGCAAGTTGTCAAGGAGACCAGGTAGTGTGATCCACCTGATCTTTAAAGCAAACTCAAATATTCCAGACAGGTATTAAAGCTTTTGTGCTTCAATGGTCTAGTGCACAAAACAATAGGTTTTGTTACAATTTCACAAACTTCCATTCTGTGTTTTGATCATATTCACCTACAATTAAGCTGTCTACTGCCAACTTTTTCTGATCCCCATCATTTTCCTTTCAATTATCACATCTAAACTATTTTAAAATCCATATTCAATTACGACCAAAAGTGATATCTATTTGTCTTTATGTGATGGACATTATCACTTAGTATGATTTTAAGTTATATTTCCTATAAATGGCA
Organism: Microtus obscurus; assembly: GCA_963919715.1. Lineage (NCBI taxonomy): Eukaryota > Metazoa > Chordata > Mammalia > Rodentia > Cricetidae > Microtus > Microtus obscurus. The sequence goes on from CAWTZC010002521.1 coordinate 27,229,913, forward strand.
TCATTTATGACTGTGTGTATGAGTATGTATCTCTCTCTCTCTCTCTCTCTCTCTGTGTGTGTGTGTGTGTGTGTGTGTAGAGAGAGAGAGAGAGAGAGAGAGAGAGAGAGAGAGAGATATTTTCTTTATCAACTGTTAATGGACAACTTGAATATTATAAAGAATTTTCAACAACTATTTTTTTAAGTAGTTAGTACCCTGGCATGCTAATTATATCTCTTCAGGTGTATGCCCAAATTTAAATAGGTAGAATATACCAAAGTTCTGTTTTTAGTATGTGTAATCTACAAAATTATTTCCATAGTTCTCCCCCATTTCATTTCCTTTACTGAAAATAAAGATCCATTTGTCAGCCCCTTTCCCTTTCTTTGTACCTAATTTATCTGGTTCTATGAATTGTAGTTTGGGTATTATTTATTTAATAGTTAATATCCACATAGAAGGGGTTAAATACCCAATTTAACAGTCTGAGTTTGTGTTACCTCTGTCACAAGGATTTTTTTTTTCTAGTTCCACCCATTTGCCTACATATTATATTGCTGCAGATATATGATCACTATGAACCCTGAAGTTGTGTTATTTATTGGAGAAACCTGTTTCTGGTTATGGTATGACTCAGACTAGTACATACCTTAATCCAAGAGTTTTCTGTTTGAAGATTATAAACACGATTAAATAAAGTCAACCATAGGTCAAGAGCAAAGCAAGCAGCCAATTGATAGGAAGTGAACATAGGATTTTTAAAAAAGCATAGAGAATAAGAGGGACTCAGAAGGATGGGTAAGTAGACACACAGTAACTAGAAGGGATGAACATTTAGCTTAAGTTTCTTGTTGGGACAGTGTAGGAGGAGTTTAAGCTGATAAGTCAGTTGGGTGCTCTCTCTGCCTCTCTGAGCTAGTATGCTTTCACCAATCTGGCTCCCAAGTCTTTATTGATAACATTGAATAATTGTGATTTAGTTAAAAACAGTATCTCGTGATGTCATTTTTAAATAGCTGAGTAAAACTCCATTTTGTAAATATACACATTTTCTTTATTTTTTTCTTTGATTGCTGGACATGGATATCTATGTTGTTTCTAGTTTCTGGCTTTTAGGAATAGAACAGCAATTAACACATTTGAGTAGGTATCCCTCCAATAGATTGAAGCATTTTTTTAGAAGTATCTTCAAAAGTGATATAGCTGGATATTGAAGTAGATCAGTTGTCATCTTCCTGAGAAACTGCCATATTGATTCCCAAAGTGGCTGTATTAGTTTTGATTTCCAACAACCGTGGAGGAGTGTCCCCCACTTGCTCTCCATCTTTTCCAGAGTGAGCTTTCACTTGTGTTATTGATCTGAGACATTCTGATAGATATAAGATGGAATCTCAAAGTAGTTTTGATTTATATTTCCCTGGTGGCTAAGAGTGTTGAACATCTCTTTGTTTCTCAGTAATTTTAGTTTTCAGTATTGAAGATTCTCTGTTTCAATCTGTACCACATTTTTTATTAATTAAATTTTATTTCATTTATTTTAAATCCTTACTGTACTTTTCCTTCCTTTCTTCCCCTTCCCTCCCCTTCTCCTCCTCTTTGACCCCCAACCACTCTGCTGTTTCTGTTTACAAAAGGGCAGAACTCCCATGGGTGTCAACAAAGGATGGCACTTCAAATTGAGATAGAACTAAGCTCTTCCCTTTGTATTTAGACTGGGCGAGGCAACCCAGTATAGGGAATAGGTTTGCAAAGCTAGTTCTAATGTTAGGGACAGGTCATGACCCCAGTGCTAGGAATCCCACATATAGACCATGCTATACAACTATCACATATATGTAGAGGGCCTAGGTCGGTCCATTGTAGGATCCTCTTGAGCTTCACTGAGCCCAATTTAGTTTGAAGTGATTTATTTGCTTTTTTTAAATATTTAGTTTCTAGAGTTCTTTACATATTTTGGATAGTAACCTTCTATGGGATATATAGATGGTAAAAATGTTTTCTCAATCTGTAGGTTGCTGCTTTTTATGAACAAAGGTATCTTTTGTCTTACAAAAACTTTGCAATTTCAGGACATCCCATATATTTATCAATGATCTTAGAGCCTTCTCAAATATTGTTACCTTTACAAAGTCTCCTCGCTGGAATAGGAGGATCAGGTAGGGAGGGTAAGAATAGAGGGATTTGAGGGAAGAATTGAAGGGGAAAACAACCAGAGCTGAGGAACCTTAGAAGGGTTGGAAATGGAGCACAGGGAATCTTCTTAAAACATGTGAAGGTGATCCTAAAGAAGTGTCCACGTAATGGGGGAGACAGAGTCCTCGCTGGCCATTCCTTGTCACTAAAGCCTCCAGATCCCCCTCACCTTCATAAACCTCATACTACATACCTTCCTTATTCCTCTCTTCCTTTAGAAACAAGCAGAACAACAGAAAGAAAAGAATAAAGCAAAACAAAGAAAAAGAACAAACAAAACATGCACACATATGTGCACACAATGCTACCACAAAGTCAGAAACTTCATGAGGATATCCCTTCTTCAGTAAGCAAGGTGCACTGTGTTATATATTATATAACTATATATAAACTTATATATTTATAACTTGAATCCTTTGCCTGATAATACATGGCCAATACAATTTTATCTTTAGTTGTGTCTAGTACAAAAGATACCATTATCTGCTATAAGCTCACGCTATCTCACTGGAGCTTCTGAATCTACATGAGTATAATAAATGTGTATAGTGTAGACTATCAAATATTGGAATTTCTGTAGCTAATGAGAGGTATGAGCACAGCAAAATTATACGACCTTATAAGAAGACTAAATTTCAATTCTGGATTTTATGGACAGTTTTCCAGGTGAAATTCAGCTTGATTCACCCAACCACGTCAGGTAAAGCATCCCTTACAAAATATAGGTTTATTAACCTAAATTAAATTAAATTAATGACTACATGTATGTTACATTATGGGTAGGAAAATAATTGATCATATTAAAACAAACAGAAAGATAGTAACTTGTTCTTCCACATTTATGTTTGCACTTAGTTTATTGAATTTCACTGAAGGTTCTTCCTGTTCACTTTACTATACTGTAGTACTCACGAAACTGTAATACACAAGGCAATCATAAGACTATTAGCTCACCAAGAAAGACATGCCTTGATCCACAATGAATACCGTAATATGTGGAATGGAATTACTTACTGTGAGTATATGTGTGTCACACTGATAATGCTCAAATATATTTACTGAAGTCTCTCGACTTTGATTATTAGAGATTAGAATCAGAATTAAGCAGAGAACTGCACAAATAACAATCTCTTTGTGCTATCATACCAAAAAAAATTTGGTGTAGAAAGTTCAATACTGTTATGTTGACACTAAAGTCTTCCCTATTTTTCTCATTTTTGATGTACTAATTTTATTATGTTTTAGAAGCCTCTGGGTCATTTTTCACTCCTACATTATTCCTTGAATTAGTTTTTTTCTCACCTCTGTGAAATAATCCTTAGTGCCTTTGGTGAAACTTTGATTCTTTATTACCTATATTTTTTCTTTCTTTATAGCTTTACTCTTTCTAAATTATTTAGCTTAGCCTAAGTCCTTTGAATCATACTTGTTTTTCTTGAGCAGTATATCCCCCAAATAAATATACTTATTCCTATTCTATTCCATACATATACTAGGTACTTAGTGTGCACCAGGAAAAAAATATTTACGCATGTGATTCTATGTAATCCCTAAGTATAATTACTTTCACCATTATACAGTGATTAAGCTAAATTTAAAACAGGATGACTCCAGTTTAAAACAGAATTTCATTTCTCACTATGTCATACACACACACACACACACACACACTAGGCATTGCAATCTTTCTTCTTCCCCAGTTCTTAGGACATCCATGGGGAAATGCTCACTAGAAGACCTTATTAAGCACCTACCTTCCTACTTATCTTGAATTTTCTCAACACTCTCTTGAGTGCTCAAAGAGGAGAAATAAAGGACGAGAAAGAAGAGGGGTAACACATGAGAGTAGGCTTTCCTGCTAAGTATAGGAACTTAAAGAAAGCTTGGATATTTAATATGGAAACAGTAAGAATAGTCCATGATGATGTGCACAGGGGCACACGACCATTTTCCAGCACCTGCATTTCTGAATCAAGAGAATCGCCATAAACGCTAGCCGGGCTGCAGAGTGAGGTCTAGGCCTGCCTAGCTGAAGAGTGAGACCTGCCCCCAAACAAACTGACAAGGGGGGAAGCTGAAAAATGACAAACATGTAACGGACATCTGAAAGCATGCTCACCATGATTTGTTTGTAATGACATGAAAATTAAAACGCACCACTGCCTAGCTAATTAGTTATGACCCCATGTTTACTTTCCTTTCTATGAAAAGCAGTGGTATCAAGAATCATAAACCAAATAAACAAAAAAAGAATCATAAACCTTTAGCACTGCATCTGAGATTTTACTCAAAATCTAGTCTAGCCATTTGTTCCTGTCTGTAGTAGCATATTTCCTACCTCTCAAATCTCGTTCATTTTTACATACATGATCATATCAAGCATGGAAAAATAGCTTAGTGTTATTAACTTTTTGTTCAATTCAGTTTTCTTAGATCCAAACAAAAGTGAAACTAGAATTGTGTGTGTGTGTGTGTGTGTGTGTGTGTGTGTGTGTGTGTGTGTGCCAAAGATCAACCTAGATGATATTTCTCAGGAAATAATTCACTTCATGTTTTTTGAGACAGGATCTCGGATTCTTCTATTTCTTACTGATTGGCTAGGCTGGCTGGCTAGCATGTCTCATGTATGTCTATCACAGTGATTTTATGGCAAACCCAAAGTTGAGTCAAGTTGTACTCAACCACCTTGCAGTATGTGCTCAGTAGTATGTGTTAACATTCATGTTATACTAAATACACTTGGCTTATATACCTTTGTAAATGGAAATACCAGGCTAAGCCATTGCAAGTTGGAAACACTCTTTAATTCAAATATTTTTTAAATATATGGAATAACTCTTAAAATAATTGTTTTGTTACTGTTAGATTTTTTCAAACCATTATTAATATTATATTCACATAATAAAATATTGTTATTCTTTTTACTCTGCTCTACAGCACACAAGCTATAGCCTATAGCCTTATTGATTGCTGTTTCTAAACATGAACTCTGTTTTTATTATGGAAGAAAAATGAATATTGACGCTCCTGTAATTAATTAGCCCTTGCCATCTTCCTAAATCTCTTGACATTTAGACATATCATCCTTTCTCCAAAATTTCCCCAAAGTGTTCAATATTGAAAAGGTCAGTAGTCAATAAAAGATACAGTATTCAGTTGTAACATCTGTATTTTGCTACACTAATTTTTAGTGAAAACTTATACTTATTTATTGACTCTCTAGGTGATTTTTTTTTGTGACTGTGCCTAGTATGTAGCTAGAACCAAAGAGAGAGGAGTCAGTCCTATTCTTCCACCATGCAGGCTCTGGGTATAAAACTCATATTTTCAGATTTGGCTGTACGTGGATTTAACCATTGAACAATCTCACTGATCCCTCACTAAAGACAGAAGCTGCAAGAGAGTCAGTTTTTCTCTTCTGATTTTCAGTAGTATATCTCTTCCATAATTTTTGTCTAGTCTTTTTAGAATGGGACGTTGGGAAGACAAAAAGAGAGAGAAACAGCACATAAGCTAGGAGTCAATATTTCATTATCTAATTGGCATGAGCACTCTGAAAAAACATAGTTCATAAAAGGTAGCATTTACTTTTTAAAAATTGTTAAATGTAATTTTTTACTGATTCTTTGGAAATTTCACATCACGCACTGTCGGAGGAGGCCACTTATTTGTCCCTGGCTGTTCAGCCCTGACAAAATCACACAGAATCTATATTATTAAATCACTGCTTAGCCTATTATCTCTAACTTCTTATCGGCTAGCTCTTTCATATGAATTTAACCCATTTCTATTTATCTGTGTATCACCACAAGGCTGTGGCTTACTGGGTAAAGTTCCAGCATCTGTCTCTGGGGGGGGCTACATGGATTCTCTCTGACTCTGCCTTCTTTTTCTGCCTACCTAAGTTCTGCCCCCTAAATTAATTAAAAACAAAAAAAATTTAAAAAAAACCACCTCACTCCCTCTTCTTTTCAACCCAGCTTTATTCATCCTAGTGGCATCTGGAGTTATGTTGTGTCATGAAGTGTAGCCTTTTTATCCAATCAGTCCCATCTGCAAAGATTCATTATAATAAATCATTGATTTGATTCAAAGGCTCCAGTTACTGGAACACCATCATCACTGGGCTGGGACTCATGGAAATGCCTCTCAGACATCCTGTTGCTGCCCCAAGTCATGAGATTCTGTGGTTCTCCTTATGCAGAACCAGTTCTTTCATGCACTCCAGTAGGTCAAAGATGGGACAGATGTTAGGGTGGGCCAACCCAGTGCCCAAGATGTGGGTACCAGCTTTCTTGATATAGTTCCCAGCAAGGGTCAGACCAGCTATCCCCAGGCAACAAGAGACAGGACTGGCTTGTCATGCTCCTTGAATTTCAACACACATAATTCCCGTGACTCCCTGTGACAAACCAAGCCATGGATACCAGCCCAGATCCTGGTTTCTGTCAGATCACAGACCCAGACATGACCCAAAACAGCAGCCTGGGCCCAAAACCATAAAACTGCACAGGTCACTTGGATTGGTCTGATCCCTGTGTTAGTGAGGCCCTTGGACATCAACATGGCCACAGGTGGCTGTCAGGACCCCTGGAATCAGCATGGCCATCAATGACATCAGGAAACATGGATATCAACGCAAACCTTGAATGCTATAGGGCCTCTGACCCAAACATGGCCCTTGGTAGCAGCCATAGCCCAGATGCCACAATGGCCCCAGTGGTAATATGGCCCTCAGACAGCAACATGGTCACAGAATACAACCTAGACCCAAGCATCTGTGTGGCCTTTGTGGGCACCCCAGGTCATAGACATCTCAGGCCCCAACTCTGGTAGTTCTATGGAACCAGACATGGTCCCAGGCAGCAGTCTAGGCTTAAACGTCACCATGTTTCCAGACGGCAGTGCTGACCACTCAGATTGGCATGGCCTCTGCAGCGGCGTGGTCCTCATACACCAATATGGCTCCATGTGGCAGCCCAGACCCTTGGCATCAGCAAGGCCTATTTTGATATCAGGAGACATAGCCATCGAAGTGACCTTCACTGTATGCAGTAGTGTCATGTACCCAGACATGGTCCCTCACTGCAGCCCAGGGTTGGATGTCACCATGACCACAAGTGGCAGCACAAAATATATTATTTTCTATAGGAAGGCATTTTGAGGAGTTGGGTAGACATGTCAGGCTGCAGTTTTCCTGATTTATGTCAGGGATCGGACTAGTCACTGAAAGTTTTCTTCAGTTTCTTTCTTAAAATTTAGTATTAACTATTCTTGACACCCAGAAACCTAACAATTGTAGCACAAGGGATTTCTTTTATACAAAGCATATACAAATAAAGTTTCTCATTTTGACTGGTCAAACTTGAGTCTTTCATACCGACACATAAAGTGTTTCCAAGAAACACATCTGATAGCCCTGCACTGGACTGTTGAGACACTGGTCTAGCCTTGATTAAACTAAGGCTCATCAGTGAATCTACTTACATAGGGAGAGAATTTCACCCTGAGTTGAATGCAACCAACTTATTTTTGCATAAAACAACATATTGTTAAGTGAAGAAAATCAACAATGAATAGGAATGGGCTCAGAGCGTTCAGTATCAGTAAAAGTCTTCATAGTCACTTACAATGTAAAATACAAACCAAACTTGCAATTTAACACATTGTATAAAATATAGAAAAGATCATGAAGGACTGCCCAAGCCATAACCTGAATTGTTGAAGTGAGAACTAAGGCAGCTTCTTTGGGAGTGTAGCTTATATTTTGGTATACAAATCTAAAAATTCCACATTTATAAGAAAAAACAAATAAACATAAGTATAAATTTTCATTGCTACATTGTTTGTAATATTAAATAGTCATGATATCTGTATAAATCATTTCTTAGAAAAATTGTGCTAAATTTACGCATTGTAATTTGTAATTGTAATTGTCATTATAATGAATACCAATTTTTCTTGTTTATAAATGTTTCCCCACTGCCTTTCCTTTCTTTTATGTTTATGGATCTCTTGATTTGCTTTAGCCAATGACTTATGAGAATAGAACTCTAAATAATCGGCATAGTTGTGTAAATTATTTTATGCTCCTAAAGTCCATAGTGAACATACACATCACGGAAAATACTTGGGAATCTTTTTTAACTCAACTACTAAGTGATGCGCAGAAGAAAAATTCTGAATCTTTTTACTTATATTTGAAATCTGAACACACTGGAAACAACCTAGATGCCCTTCAATTGAAGAATGGATGAAGAAAGTGTGGAATATATACATATTAGAGTATTTCTCAGCGGTAAAAAACAACGACTTCTCGAATTTTGCATGCAAATGGATGGAAATAGAAAACACTATCCTGAGTGAGGTATCCCAGACCCAAAAAGATGAACATGGGATGTACTCACTCATAATTAGTTTCTAGCCATAATAAAGGACATTAAGCATATAATTTGTGATCCTAGAGAAGCTAAGTAAGAAGTAGAACCCAAAGAAAAACATATAGTCATCAGCCTGGATATGGGAAGTAGACAAGATTGCCGGGCAAAAACTGGGAACTTGGGGGTGAGGTGGCATGGGGCTAAGGGGAAATGGGGTGAGAAACGTGAGAAGGGGAGAATATGGGGAGCTTGGGGGAGTGGGATGGTTGGGATAAAGAAAGGGTGGACACGGGAGCAGAGAAATATATATCCTAATTAAGGGGGCCATCTTAGGGTTGGCAAGAGACTTGACTCTAGAGGGGCTCGCAGGTGTCCCGGGAGATGTCCCCAGCTAGTACCTTGAGCAATTGAAGAGAGGGAACCTGAAATGACCCTATCCTATAGCCATACTGATGAATATCTTGCATATCACCTTATAACCTTCATCTGGTGATGGATCGAGATAGAGACAGATACCCAAATTGGAGCGCCGGACTGAGCTCTTAAGTTCCAAATGAGGAGCAGAAGGAGGGAGAAAATGAGCAAGAAAGTCAGGACCACGAGGGGTGCACCCACCCAGTGTGACAGTAGAACTGATCTATTGGGAGCTCACCAAGGCCAGCGGGACTGGGACTGAATAAGCATGGGATGAAAGCGGACTTTCTGAACGTGGCGGACAATGAAGGCTGATGAGAAGCCAAGGACAATGGCACTAGGTTTCGATCCTAATACTTGAACTGGCTGTGTGGGAGCCTAGCCTGTTTGGATGTTCACCTTTCTGGTCCTGGATAGAAGTGGGAGGACCTTGGACTTCCTGCTGGGCAGGGAACCTGAAGTGCTCTTCATTCTTGAGAGGGAGGGGGAATGGAGAGGGGGGAGGGGGAGAGGGGTAGGGGAGTCGGGAGGGGACGATGTGTGCGAGGAGGGGGAGGGAAATGGGAAACGGGGAGGAGGCGATAATTTTTTATCAACAACTAAAAAGAATAAACAAAAATAAAATAAAATCTAAAAAGTGAAAAAAAAAAAACCAAAGTATTCTTTATCTCAGTGGTCAGGCTGATAGTCGGATTGAACAATGGCTGTACTTTTAATAAAAAAAGAAATATTTCTATGAAAGTGAAATACAATTAAATATAAAAGAAGGTAATTGATATGTGTTCAGTGAAAAATTATTTATTTTGACATGACAAAATATGATAAAATAGTAGGTTTTTATTTTTGAATGTTCACTTCTATATGAAGAAAAGTTCTGTTAAGATAGCATGATTTTTGGAATAAACTATTTTTAAATATTTTATTTTAATACCAATGTTGGTTACTCCTACACTAGATTCACAACAGCGAAATGGTCTCAGGAGGTTGTACTTATACTGGTGTGTGTATACATACCTATTATTATATACACATGATAATGATGTAACAATCATAATCAAAGTAAAAATGTCCATCATCTAGAAAGTTGGGGTAAAATGAAAACATTGGAGAGTGACTGCACGGGAGAAATGCGATGGGCAAAGTGATACGATTCTACTTGTTAATAAAAATGTATTAATTTATTTAAACATCCATGACCTTTTTATTCAATAAAATGCATAATATTTCAAAACTAACTTGAAAAATCAAAAGTAACAAGTTATTCATCTTGACCAAGAATACTGTGAAATATTTGAAGAATGTTAATTTTATTGGAATAATTAAAGTAACCCATGACTGCCTTAGCTTTCAATTTATAAAGTGACTTGTCACAAAGCAACTCAGCGGAGACGGTTTCCTGATTCCTCTTCATTATTAAGTAATAGTACTTGACATTTATTGAGAAATTAATATGAGACAGGAAATTTTCAGAGTACTTACCATGCATTATCTTGTTCAATACAATGCCTATTGAAGTGGTTGTTTGAATAGCTACCTCCAGAGAGTCTTCTCTGTACTAACGTTATTCAGACAAATACTCATCAATTGACAAAGCAACCATTGTACTTCTGAGTCAGGGCTTCTATATCCTCTCTTCTGGCTGAACTAACATTATGGTTAACTGCTTTATTTTTGTTTTACAACACTTTCCAATATGCATAAAGGTAAAAAAAATATATTACCAAGGCCTGCATACATGTTTCCAAGCAAGCAAACTGTTTGGTCCTTTGTGTGGAACAAGTTCCTTAGAGCAGAAAAAGCCAACAAAAGTTTGTACTATTATAGCTTAGTTTTTTTTTTTTTTTGACTGCTCACAGATCATTCAGGTTGAATGGGCATGCCACAGAAATGGAGCTGTCTCCTTCGATTTAGTCCACTGAGTATCAACTGTTCAGTAAATAGTGCATCTATCAGGCTAATGAAGTTGGGCATGATGATTCAATGCAAATTTTATGAGGCAAAGTTAGATTATTTTCTTTGTAGTTAATATGCATTTTGTTGAGATATTGCTTGGAAACTGTGTAAAATGTGCCAGATCACATCCTATGCTAGTTTTAGCGTCAATTGCCAAAATACTTCTGATATGATTATTGTTGAATGAGGATTCTGTTTTCTCTGGTGCAGATATTCAAACACAGAGCCTCCTGCTTCTTAATGAAGCACTCTGTCCTGCTCAACTGTATCCCGGCCCTTGGTTATGGTGCCAGTTAGTGTTGTGCTCAATCTGGCCCATAACACACTTCCTACTTGGATGCTGGTCTGCTAACTAGGGTCCTCATGCCTCTGGTTCTGCCTTGTGAGTGGTGAGATCCCAGAATCGCTCTATCAAATTCAATAAAGCACTTATTTTTCAATATAATGAAGTTCATAAATTTTAAGATTAGTTGTGTTAAAGAGAACAATTTACACAGCAAGAGTTTGATACCCATACCAGGCTGAAAACAAACTATCCAATTCCAAATCATTTTCCCTATTCATCCACGAAACCCACATCATTAGCCAGTGGCTGGCCCACTCCTCCATTCTCCATCTGTTGGCCATCACTGTGTTTATTCTGTCTCGGTGGATAGACTTACTCTCTATGTTTTATACATGCTGACTCCTACAATATGTAGTAGTTTTTGAAGGTTAAACACAGTAATAAACACTGCCCTTTTTTTTCTCCTGATGAAATGTATCCTACTGAATATTCATTTTTATAATTTTTATCCTTTCATCCATCTAAAGACCTGCATTTTTCTCTTCCTTTGACAATTTCAGTATCACTGTTATAAACATCACCATAAAATAACGGTTTCAATTTTTGTGTCCAGATGCTTTATGTAAACCTAGGACTAGAAGGTCTGTGTCTAAAGAGTTCTAGGAGGGTGGTTTATTTTTTTTTTAGGGGGGTGAAGTAATTTTGTTTTGTTTTTGAGGAATTATTAACCTGACACAAAGCATAAAATTTCCATTTTCTGACTTTCTTTGGACACATTTAAATTACTTGCTTTTTCTCAATTGTGTCATTCTAGTAAGTTGGTATTAGTATCTCCCCATGATATTCTTTCTTGTTCACGAGCAGGTATCTGTTCTTTTTTTTTTTAATTATTTATTTATTTATTTATTTATTTATTTGTTTAAGATTTCTGTCTTTTCCCCACCGCTGCCTCCCATTTCCCTCCCCCTCCCCCAGTCAAGTCCCCCTCCCTCTTCAGCCCAAAGAGCTATCAGGGTTCCCTGCCCTGTGGGAAATCCATGGACCACCCACCTCCATCCAGGTCTAGTAAGGTGAGCATCCAAACTGCCTAGGCTCCCACAAAGCCAATACTTGCAGTAGGATCAAAAACCCATTGCCATTGTTCTAGAGTTCTCAGTAGTCCTCATTGTCTCTATGTTTTTTCCCAAGACAGTTTTAATCCAGGTTTTTTCAGACCAGGCCAGCTGGCCTTGGTGAGTTCCCGACAGAACATCCCCACTGTCACAGTGTGTGGGTGCACCCCTCGCTGTCCTGAGCTCCCTGCTCATGCTCTCTCTCCTTCTGCTCCTGACTTGGACCTTGAGATTTCAGTCTGGTGCTCCAATGTGGGTCTCTGTCTCTGTCTCCTTTCATCGCCTGATGAAGGTTAATATTCAGGAGGATGCCTATATGTTTCTCTTTGGGTTCTCCTTCTTATTGAGCTTCTCTAAGATCACGTATTAGAGGCTCAATGTCCTTTGTTTATGTCTAGAAACCAAATATGAGTGAGTACATCCCATGTTCCTCTTTTTGGGTCTGGCTTACCTCACTCAGGATAGTGTTCTCTATTTCCATCCATTTGCCTGCAAACTTCAAGAAGTCCTTGTTTTTTATTGCTGAGTAGTACTCTAATATGTATATATTCCATACTTTCTTCATCCACTCTTCACCAGGTATCTGTTCTTATAGTTTGTTTGGGGTGGTGCTGTATGGGATGAATGTACCTGTTGTGGCTGTAGAGGACAAAGAGGGTGTCAGCTCTCCTCCCGTATCACTCTCCTCACTTCCTTGATGCAGGCTCTCCAATAATCCTCAACCTAGGTTGGCCCGAGCAAGCCTCGGGCATCCCCAGGCTCTGCTCCTTGTGGTGCTGGGATTATAGGCACACAGAGACATGCCTGTGTTCTTCGGGTCCTGTTTGCACAGCTACTCCTTGAGTCTCTTTACTGGACTCTTGTCGAGGTTTGAATTTGCATTTCTCAAATAAAAGATGTTGAACTATCTGACCATGTTAACCATTTATTTTGTTGTTTGGCATTTCACTGTTGAAATAATAATGCTTTGTATATTATGGATACTAAAGTTTCAGATGACAAATTTTCCAAAATACTTCATTTATCCCACTCACATTTTACCCCTAATAAAAATTAGTTTTGACTCATCAGTGTTCTATTATCTGTTGTTTAAGCATGCCTTACCACTTTGAAGGAAGTATTGCCAAATTTAACATCATAGAAATTTAGATTTGATTTTGTTTTTTTATTGGCTTGAGCACTTGTAGCTAGAAAATCCATTTATTTTAAGTTAATCTGAGAATGACTGTCGGGTAGGGGTCTATTTTTTTGTTAATTTATGTGCATTCTATCATTTCCCTAGTTTGTTAATATTACTCCAACACCACTTAGCGTAGTGCTCTCTACCCACTGAGCATTTTTAGTACTTTTGTCTGAAATCAATTTGCAATCAATATCTGAGGTTGCTTTTCGACACACCGTATTACTGTTTTATATGCTTTCCCTCAAGAGAACATTATGCTGTCAGTCTCCACAGTAAGCTTTAAATGACTAATGTTTTCATTAAGTCTTTGGGTAGCCAATGTCTTTCCCATGATGACGATATACATCTACTCTTATTTAAGAATAATTTTTAAAATAAACAAATAGAACAAGAGTTGGTAGCTGAATAGATGGCTTTGCCATTAAGAGTACATATTGCTCTTGCTGAGTACGTGGTCATGTATGAATATGAAGTCCCAGTATGAAGACTGAGTGGCTTTAATTTCCTCTAACTGTAGCTGGAGGTGATACAGCACTCTTTCCTACCTTTTGTGAATGCCTGAACTAATGAACACCCCTCCTGATACACATAAGTAATGATGATTAATTATTTTGAAATGAGGTCCAATTATTATTATTACTGCATTCATTGCTATGGGTTTCTTATTGGTTTTAGGGCTTTTCTGTTTCTTTCTGTTTAGTGATTGTGGTTTGGTCTGGCTTCCCATTCTATTTTGTACTTCTGTAGTGTCCAGCTAAGTCCAATGACCCTTAGCATTTGTTTTTATTTAAAATCATATGTACATTCAGTTTATTGGCTTTTACTACCTCCTTGACTGGATATCCTGCTATTTCAGGCCTTGCTTCTCAAAGACTTCATCCCAGCTTGAATAAACATCCAAATTTAATAGTAGAGTTTTAATAAAATAGTGAAAAATGAGTGCTTAATCCCCAGAAATCTGTTATTTCACAGTTATGGAAGTTAAAATCTCTGGCCAAGATGCTGGCCAGTTTGCCTTCCTTCTAGGCCTCGCTCCTTTGAGATAGATGAATTTGTTTTTCTAAATGTACAACACTGGTGTCTCTTCACCCTCTAAAAATCATAGTTAGATTTAATTAATTCATGCATCAAGGTCTTTCATTCCAATCGAATCATCTTTATAAATGTTTCATCTCCAAATTTTTATGTTCTAAGTTACCATGGATAAAAACTAAACATGAATTTGAGGAACATAATTCAACCTACTCTGGGGCATTCCCTCTATGACTGCCTTATCCTGCTGGCCATTCAGCCAGAACTTAAGCATCGATGTGTCACAGCCATTGCTGGGGTCCAGGAGATAAACAGCTTTTTAGGATTTTATTATAGTATATCAAAGGATGTTCATTGAGATGCTAGGAATATATTTCAACCTCATAGAATGCAGGAAAGATAAGGAAGTACTATGGGGGGAAGAAAGTTATGAATGATCTCAAGGGGTGGGAAAGACCTAGCAAAATTTACAAAGGGGATCATTTGTGTAACTTTTCAGTGTAAATTTTACCTCTAGGCATTCCATAACAATTTTTACTCTACATCATAGCTTAAGTTACTTTGGTACCCACAAAGTCAATACTTAGTAGTCATGACAATGAAATAAGCAGAACAGGACAATGCAGGACAATGCTAGTAGGTCTATGGTCATGATAGAAATATTCACAGTCCCAAGTGAAATAGACGAGGCAGGGTCACGGGGCAGTTATCTGGGAGTCCAGTCATTGGTATCTCTTTAGTTAAGCCACACAAGCTCTTCTACTAGAGTACACAGGAGATGGCAGGAACACTGAAGGCTAAAAATCATTAGTTCACCTTACTGACATTTTCATACAAGGTAGTGTAGCATTTTTGGTGATGCAGCTGCTTTGAGTTACCTATACTAAATAAATGAACCGATTAAATACATGAATTTGGTCAAGTTGGCTTGGTGAATCATTTCTTTGATCCATCCTCACTGCCCTATCTGAGGTGAAGTTTATGTTGATTATCAAATTAACAGGATTTAAAATCACCTTGAAAACAAATCCGTGATAATGTATGATCTCTATCACGGAGGTTCCAGTCCCTGGCCTTGGATTCTGAACTGCATAAAATCGAAAGTGAACAAGACTATCCATTATCTCTTCCTTACTGAAGACATTGCGTGACTTGCTGCTTCAAGGACACATGCCATCTTGGTTTTTCCCCTGTAATAGACCACATTCTGGAACAGTGAGCCAAAATAAGGTCTTTCCCCTAATCACATAGGTCGGGAATTTTGTTATGGAGCAAGAAAATAACTAGTGCAGCAGAAGGGCCATGAGAAACAATGTTTGTGTGTCTGCAAGGCAGGGGACAAACAGAAAATAGCATGAAGGTAAAGAGTGGGACCATCCACTTTACATTTTAGAAATCTGAAAGCCATGTATGATGGACGAACTAGATATTAATATCTGGAGGTGAGATTAAAGGCTTGAAGTCAGGCAGGCAATTCTGCCGATAGACCGAAGCCTACCACATTTACAGCAAAGCAACTACTAGCTGTATCAGACTTTACATTAAGTCATGGCATGAGAAAATATGTGATGTCTATAATAGGGTCACTTATTGAACAAATGAGGAGCTGTGTATCTAAATAAACACTTCTATGTGGTTACCTGTAGAAGCACATGTTTAGTTGACTGTTGATCTCACCAGTCAGCGTATGTGTTTGTCTCTTGGGTTATCTACAAGAGCTATTTATGAGCCATACTGAAGCCTTTTTATAATTGTTAAGCTATTGGTAACAGATATTTAGACGCTACTAAATCTATGCACATTGTTTCAAAATTCTGTTGCCAAATATGAACTGACCTGAGTGAATTTAAAAAAAAAAAAAAAGAGCCTGGTCTAGAGATGCTTCAAGTGCTTGTAAAGGGAGCTTTTTAAATGGTCGGCATCTCCCTCTGTTTCAGCACATTTTCTCACCCTCTACCGCCTTTATTCATTTGACTCACTCTTGAAACCTTCTATGCATTTGCTTTCCTTAGTTACACTTATTTTCTTAAGCCCGGGCACTCTTCTGACGAAAGAGTAATAAAATCAAATTTTATGATCTGCTGTAGGATTTCATAAGTTAAAGATTGTGTAGTTTACTTTAGGTTGGTGGAATTAAAAAGTATTTTTGGAAGCTCGGGAGATTCTTCTTTCAGTAAAATGCCTTAAGACCTGGGTTCAAGCTGAGCACCCACATTTTTTTTTTTACAAAAAAAAAAAAAGAATGTCACAGCACATACTTGCTATTCTAGTGCTAAGGAGGTCAGGTTCCCCCGAGAACACTGCACAGACTGCCTGGACCTAACCTAAGATACCCAGCTTCCAGTGAGAGTCCTTTAATCTCAAAATAATACAGAGGGACAGCTTCTAAAGAACAACACTCAAGGTAACCTCTGACCTTCCAACACAACACACACACACACACACACACACACACACAAAAAGTTAAAACCATTCTTCCCTGTGGGAGAAAGGAACAGTCAGATTGAATGGCAACTTAGAAAGAAAACGGGATAGAAAATATATGATGTAACATTAATAGTATGTAAAGCAGATTTTATATGTAGGTGGGTGGTTCGTTTAGATTATGCTAATTATGTAGGACCCCCATGTTTATGATGGCTAACATCCATATTTCATTATACTTTTCTCTGATGGAAATTAGAAATACAACAATGCAAAATTTAATGTATTTTTAACTCCAATTAATATATTTATGTTAAAGAAGAAATTTCCCCCCAGAAAAATCACACTGAATTACATACTGAAGTAGTTTTTATTTTACCAGCTTATTGAGGACAAAAATTTTGGCTCTAACTTCTACACTAGCAAAGTGACTTTGCTTTTATAGCATTGTTAAAAATATCTGGTAGCTTATGTGGAGCTGCTATCTAGCCTCAACCTTTCCCATGATCCCTTGCTTTTCTTTTACCAGCTCTATCCACTGTTTCTTTCTTAACAGCAGGAACTACTGAGAATTTTCCTGTTACACTGACATTTACAAGTGGAACTCTTAAAATTGCTGTAACCTAGATATAAACTTTGTTTTAATTAGAGATTGTTCTATTTTTGTCAATAAATCTATGTTACTAGTTGGTAGATTGCTCAGTGGATCCTTTGCTGCAACAAATAAAAGCTCCTGAGTGCAAATTTCCAAAACTCATATGAAATCCGATATGGTAGCAATTTTCGATGATCCCGGAATTTATTCCTAAATGAGAAATAGAGAGTACCATACCCTGAAATCTCACAGACCTACTATGTGCATACCCAGAGGTGAGCAACCATAGACATCGTCTCTAACAAAGAAGAAGGCAGGATTACCCTCTGAACATGCCCTGTGGCAAGTATGTGTCTGTACTCTCACATGCAAACATCATGCACATAAATTCACATCCCAATAAATAATAAATAAACAAATATAAAAATAAATTTATATAATGTGTCAATCAATATGTTCTATTCATGGAACAAGGTCAGCTTTACATTAAATTCTCCACAAAATAGATGCATGCAGACTTTTTTTTCTTGGTGCTAGGGATCAAGCATTGGGCTCTGCACATGCTAATCTAATATTCTATGACTGACCCACATTCCAGCTCAATCTCAAACATGTCTTACAATGATAAAGACATAGCTGCTTTAACATTTGATAAGAATGACTTTATGCTTGAAACAACTCTAACTTGAAATGTTGTTTATATTTAATATAGAAGTTCCTTCTCTGGTTTTTAAATATTAAAACATTTCTATCGGTATTTCATGGTTTATATTGTATATATGTATATATGGTTTATATTGTGTTGTAATAACCTCTAAAGATACAGAAACAAACAAGATGCATCTCCATAATAATGTTGAGCACAGGATCTCAACATATGGGTCATGATCCCTTTGGGGGTCACATACAAGATAGCCTGCTTAACACATATTTATTATATGATGTTTAGCAGTAACAATGCTACAGGTATGAAGTAGTAATGAAATAATTTTAAGGATGAGGGTCACGAAAACATGAAGAATTATATTAAACTTTCACAGCATTAGGAGAAAAGGGAAGAAACAAAATTTAATAACTGTAGCCAGTGTCATGAAGGGAAAGTGCTAGGATGGAATTGTAAAAGTTAATTAACAAATTAATTCATCTGAGCAGTTGTATTAGTCAGAGTTCTCCAAGGGAGGAGAACTTATAGAATGTATATATAAAGTGGATTTATTGGGGTGGTTTAGAAGATGTGGACTAGGTTGTTAAACAATGGCTGTCTATCAAAGGAATGTCCAAGTATCCATTAGTTATTCAGTCCATGAAGCTGAATGTCTTAGTTCTTCTTCAGTAAACATGGGAATCCTGATGAAACAGGCTCTAATTCCATGGAAAGAATGAACTTGCTCGTCAGAGCTAGGACTAGGACAAGCAGGCAGAGCAAGGACATTCTTCTTCCATGTCCTTTGTAAAAGTAGCTGCTGGAAGGTATGACCCAGAAGGAGGAGAGGGGGAAGAAGGAAGGGAGAGAAGGGGGAGAAGGGAAAGAAGGAAGGGGGAGAAGGGAGAGAAGGAAGGGGAAGAAGGGGGAGAACAGTACATAGAATTGGTGGATGTTGTGGTTGACCAACTCCTAGCCCTGGTTCTGAGCCTAGATGGTGGCTGAGTTGGTTGTTTTGGTTTGTTTTGAAGAATTATATCTTTGAAATAAACATTTGACTGAAAAAATTGCATATAAAACACCTATGTCACAATTATAATAGCAAACTATTTTTTAAGTTCCGTTTCTCTGCTTCTGTGATCAAATTGTCATATACTGTTTACTCATCAATTCTGCTCTATATTTAGGCTACTATATTATATACAATTACAAAAATATCATATAAATATATGATAAAGGGTCTAAAGTAAAATATCTGTCAAGAAAATGTTTGCTGTAGAAACATGACAACCTGAGTTAAATCCCCAGAATTCATATACAAAGCAAGATATGTTGGTAGATGCTTCCACTCCCAGGACTGGGGAAGCACTGAGCCTCCCTGGGATTGGCTAGTTAACCATCTTCACACCTTTGTAGGTGTGAGGCCACTGAAATACTATGTCTTTAAAAACAAGGTGGAAAGTCCCAAAGTAAAAAAAAGAACCAAGTTTTTCTCTCACTTCTACATGCACAAACATGTACACATTTATGTATAAGAACACATCAGTGCACATTTACAATAAAATATAACAATATTTAAAGTTCCTTTTGTTTTCCAAATCAAAATAAAACTGTGTGTGGATGGGTGGCAGTATATTGCACTTTAAAATAATTTCCCAACTTAAAGTGTTTAAGAAGATTGCGTTTTAGGAGGTGAAAAGAAGAACTGTTTTCTCGTGTCTTGATTTCCAGAACGGCTTTGCTGAAATGGAAAAAAAAGTATTTCATGTAGAAATCAAAAATGGCTCGAATAGAGGTCATCTTCTGACTTCTGTGTTGGTGGAAATTCTTCTGGAATTTCAATATTTTCCCAGTTTCTACACTGTGAGGAAAGTGGTTTTATATTGATTGCTTCTTTTGATGAAGTTTTGCAGAAGTAATAACAATGTGTGTTGACTCTGTGGCAATGTCAGCCCCACTGGAACACTGCCTTTTGAGAAAAGATTACCTTTTTTCTGGAATTAATTTAACAAACAGGTATTTCATCAACAATTTGTATATAGTAATATGTTTCAAAAAGTTTTCTTATATCTTAGCTAATGAAAACCTCGGAGCATTTTCTTGACATAGGCTTTCTTGTTATTGAATCTCTCATACAGGTGGGGAAAACTCAGTGAAGGTAATCATCCAGTTGGTGAAAAGCTTGGCACCGAACTGGGTCTCTTGAAACACATCTGGCATCTACCAACATAGCATAGAGGAATGGACCCCTCTTTCCCATCTCATTCCATCGGGAATCCACCACTTGAGATGGTGCTTTATGGTGCCTCAGAGCATTTGATTTTCAAGTTTCACATCTTTGACCCCAAAGACCAATCTCCTTGTGGCAAAGATAAAGACACTTCAAATGAAGCAGAGACAAAAGATTTCAGTTCTTAAGGACCTGATGCATTTAAAGAAAGTGAAGGTCCCCTGTGGTATCCTAAAATATAACTGCATTAAAATTGCTTTCTGCAGAATTTTTGCTGTAAACATATTTTCTCAATTCTGCCTGTCTTTGTAATCTTTAATGTAACATGCTGACCACGAAGTTTAACCATTAGAATGTGGTTTGCTAACTGTGTTTTACAAGTGATGAATTTTATATATGAGAAAGAGCACATTGTCATGAACAAGAAAATATGTAAATCCCAGTCCAAAATATAAATATACACTCTATATACAATATATTTATATATAACATATATATTTATATTTATATATAAACATAAATATACACTGCATAGGGGGAAGTTACATTTTCTCAGATATCAAAGAACAGTAGAAAATATGGAATGTTATAGCCTTATATTAGTTTGCTTTCTGTTGCTGTGATTGAACGCCATGATCAAAACCAATCTGAGTGTTTATTTCAGTTTACCGCCACATGGATGAGAGCCCAGCATGACAAGGAAGCATGTTAGGAAGTGGCAGGCATCACGGCAAGAGCAGAGAGCTGAAATGTCACATGAAGTAGAGAGGGAACTGGAAGTGTAGTGAGGCCTTTCACGACTCACAGCCCATCCCCACTGAAATACTTCCTCCATCAAGACTGCACCCCCCACAACCTCTTCAAATAGCACTGTCAAATAGGAACTGAGTCTGTACAATTCTGAGCATATAGGAGACATTTCTTCCTCAAACAACAACACTCCCTGAACCCTTAAAACTCTCATAAGCAGCTTCTGTTGCCACATAACAGGCTTATTTTTCTTTTTTCTCTCTCTCTATTTAGATATTGTGTTTAGAAAATAAATCTGATATTACCACACATTCAAAATATAGAGTTAGAGTTCAATGCCTAGAGATGAGTAGGGTTTAGCATCAACATAAAAACTGAGTGGCATAATGTATTGAGTTTGGGGCTCTAGTTAAAAGCAATTATCTGGAAAGCATGTACAAAGCATGATTGTTTTCTTCTATATGTCAACTCGAAAATTCTTTGAAGTCCCATGAATGAATCAAAGACAATGTTGACTTGGACAGCGACCATCTGATTTTCAGATATAGAAGCCATTGCTAGTATTGAGAATAGCCGGTCTAAAATCTCTCAAGCTGTTTCCCATTGCTCTAGCAATTAAACGCAAGCCCTATAGTAACTGTCCCTCAAGATTTTCCTCAGTAACGACCCCACAACCTCCTGTCTTTTGTGCTCTGGTTCATGGTCCACTCTTGCATTATAGAAACATGCTACACTCAGGGATTCAGGGA
Organism: Microtus obscurus; assembly: GCA_963919715.1. Lineage (NCBI taxonomy): Eukaryota > Metazoa > Chordata > Mammalia > Rodentia > Cricetidae > Microtus > Microtus obscurus. Next base: position 27,251,839 of record CAWTZC010002521.1, read on the forward strand.
TTCACTCTGAGAACCTTATCCCAATCTTCAAGTTTCGATGTCCTGAAAACCCGAAAAAAGATTGAACAAAAAGTTGTACTTTTCTTTTCCTGGTGTACAACTTTTAATTCTAGGATGAAAGAACTAAAAATCTAGAAGCCAAATATGGAATTTAAGTTTTGCTACTTTAACAGAAGTTATAAACATTAAATGTTGTAAAAATAATTAGTAATTAATTGTTAAGAATAATATTTATATAAAGCAAACAGATTGCTCCTGGCAACTGCACTAAGGCATGATGAAGATTTTACATCTGTGGTCCAGAGTGTATGTGCACACTTTTGTGTTCTAGCTCAATGACCTGTACCAAAAGTCACTTGTGGATCAGTGGCTCTGATGAGCACACTTGAAATTACATACAAGAAGGAGGTTGATTGCTTTTGTCAGCATGTCTTCTTATTTTAGAATCATCCGAGACATTTGTTAACTTGTCTTGTTATTTTAAGAAAATATGTAACAAAATAAATTAAGCAAGGATGAGTGTATTTATGTTCATGCTTTGAAGATACAAAACAGTTGTGTTGGGGGAAATTAAGACACCAGGAACGTGAAGCAATGGGTTAAATTTCATCCAGAAACAGGAAACACAGGATGATGGAAGATTATTAATGTTAGCACTCATATAGTTTTCATTTTTATGTACTGGCCAAGATCCAAGCTAAAAGAAATATTTGTGTTTATAATTTGGGGGGAGTGGTCTTTCCAACTCGTTGAACCTAACCTAGAAATCCCCACCCAGACATACCCACCAGACCTTTATTTCCTTTGTGATTGTAGTTCCTGTCAGTTGGTCAATTAATAATAATCAGGTGCTCAAAGCAAACAAACAAAAACAACAGTTACAAAAAAAAAAACACAAAGGAGTTACGTTCAATATTATTGGAGCAAAGTCAATACCTTTCATGAGGCAGTAAAGCTGAGGCATGACAAGAACAGGGAAAGGAAAAAAATCTAGAACCTACTTTAAACCTCAAGAAATACCAATTCCTTCAGAAATACCAATTGAGAGTGAGCATCCTACACATAAATAAGATGTACATTAAGATAAAAACATCCTCGACCTGAACACACTCTATTATAGGTTGCTAGACATAGGTAGCTGGGCTTGGCAATTGACAATATCCCTTTGCCTTCTTTCTCTCATATATAAAATAGGACTAACATATACTAGTCATGAAAGGATGCTTATATTGTTTGCATATATGTGTATAAGTGCAATGTGTGTATTTCTGAATGTTTTTAAAATCAAATATATATGTAAGGGCCAAGGAGAGTTTTTGGTGCATTCAAGGTACATATTTAACTGACAAACTATTATTAAGGCATAATTTGTTCAATATTTATTTTTCAAAACATTTTATTAAGCACTTTTCCTCTAATATTCCTTACAATGTTGGTGGTAAAAAATATATAACAACTTAGTTTAAAATGTTTGGCTTTATTTATTTTCTTGATTCAGCTTACAAGTATGTAATAGTTCATACATTTCAAACTAAAAAATGAAAAAATAAAAGATGATTTCCTAAAGTAGCTATCATCACAAATTGATGGGTCAAACTTGATAGTCTGTTACAATTCACTGTCCTCAATCTGAAGCAGTCAGACTATTTTACCTTCATATTCTCACTGTCATCACAGGAAAGTGTTCCTCATCTTTTTCCCAGGTAACGGTTGAAACTTTTATGTCTCCTGTTACAGAGTTCCTGTTCTATTGACCTATTGTACACCCCAATGTGAGCTTTGCTATCCAATCATGACTGCACACCACCCTTTTCGCTACCTTATGAAAAGTCTTTATCTCTCCATTGCCAGCCAATTTCTAGGGCTTCCACCTTGGGGATAATTACCTTGAAACAAAACTGCCAAAGGAAATGAATCCCAATACTACATTCAATGCAGTTCACTATGGCATCTTAAGCTCAATTATTTAAGTAGTTGCTATTCTCAATCCAGTCTCTCATTTCCTTATAGATTTCAGAGTTCTAATTTGTATGTTGAGTGACAGGTAATATCAATGCAATTGTCTAAAGGAGATTAGAAATAAATCCCAGAAGAAGCAGGAGGTGGTTATCAGAAAAACATTCATTACTGATTAAGAGTACCTTCAAAACTGTCTTTGCATTGGTGTCAGCATATGCTAGATGGGGAACTATTTATGTAGACTGACATTAATTCTTTATGCTTGTTTACCATCAGTTATGTCAGTGTTCATTATAATAAAATAGAAAGTTTATGAAAGACCAGTGCAAATGTCTGTGCATCTAAAATACCACTTTACACTTCATCTCAGAACATCAAATGAGTTAAAAGCCTTGGATAAGAACAATGTATGGATGGAAAGGCAACCAGCTAAATCACTGTTCCATCTCCATACAATGAAAGTTCTCTAAAGCCAAGGCTGTTTGGATATTCAGCTTTTGGCTTGATTTATTCATTGTGATAAGGGCGTTCAGATCCAGGAATTAAGATCTGATGGGAATGAAAACATCAGGTACTCAGCTGACCCAGTTTCAGATAGCATGGACATAAAAAGCACTCTGAGAAATGGCTTAGTAACAAAATTCTTCTGATGGTGGAGTCTGATTGTATTAAGGTTGTGTTTAATAGGGGAATGATTTTTAAAGGGTAATACTGCGGCTGGGAGATGGCTTAGCAGTTAGAGAGAAGTCACTGCTCTTACAGCAATCTACATCTCCAGATCCAGAGAATCCAAACTCTCTTCTGTCATCTATGGACACTCCAGATGCTTGCTGCATCTACAGATGCATACCAAGTACACACACATACAGTCTAAATATATATTTTCAGCATAACCTTTTGTGTTTTTTTTAGCTAAACGTTTGAGTTTACTGAAATAGTCTTTGCAATGAATAAGAACTAGTATACACTTCAGTTCAGAAAAAATTATAAGTAATATTTGTTCATGGTAATTTCACGTAATGATAAAATAAAATGCTAATTGGAAAATTACCTCATACAGCATAACTAAAAAGTAATATAAATTAATATACTATGCTCTTTAAAGCACAGCGATCAATGGACACAAGAAAGTCTGTAAGGGACTAACAACTAACTCACTCAGTAGTCTAAGGGCTTGCCTCACAATCATGAGGACCAAGGATCATATCCTCAAAATACACATCAAAGTTAGGAAAACACCACCAGAATCTCAGCTGTGTTTTTTATAGACAGGCATCCCTGGAGCAAGCTAGCTGGCTAGACTGGCTGAATCTGTGAGCTCTGGGCTCAACTGAGACTCCCTGCTTCCATGAATAAAATGGAGAGTGAGTGAGGAAGACACGCAGCACCACTTTGACCTCCACATATATGCACACATGCAAACCCTCCTTTATCAGGACACACTGACAAAAGGGAACCTCTGTCAAGAAGTCTTTCTTTTCGAGAATATTGAAGAAATAATAGTGAACATTTTGAAGACAGTATAATATTCCTAGTTTAATGCATACAATGAACTATCAATTATAGGAATATTTATGAATGCCCTACTGCTTCTTTTAAAAGAAAAACAACTATTTTTCTTTTATATGCCAATGCTCTACTCCTGACACTTTGTTTTAAGCATAATGATAAATAATGTGGGAGGTAGTGGAGGTGATGAAAGACAGCATTTTGTCCATTTTGTAGTTACAAAGTGACTTCAATAGCTTTCTGTCACTCATCTTTTAGTGTTATGCTCTGTAAAACAGTTAACAGCTTTCTCTTTCTGAGATTAAACACTTATGTGTTTGTATGTCTGTGTACCACATGTGTACCTGGCTCCTACAAAGATCAGAAGAGGATATCAGATACCCTGAAGTCAGAGTGTAAAACAGTTCTACCACGTGGGTGTCAGGAACAAAATCCGGATCCTATGCAAGAACGTGAAAATGTATTTGAAGAGAAACAAAGGCTTCTTGCACGGCCCATATGATTTCCTTTACATGTAGGTACAACTTCTTTCAATACGTTAACATTTTCATTACTGAGGCAAATAGTATAACTTGTTTAGCTCCAAGGATAGAGAAAGAAAGAGGTGGGGATGTAGAAATATAGAGCCTATGGAGGATGCTTGACATAATAAAGTTTACAATTTTTTTTGCAACAGTGGCAGGTGTAACGCACACATACAGTAAACACTGAACTGTAAACTAGGTAAACACGCATGTGTGGTTCTGATGCATATTCGACAGTGATAATTGCAGACAAAAAACTATTAAGCACATTTTACAAGGTTAACAACTGCTATAGTCACAGGTTCTTCCTTTAGCAGCTGACTCTAGCTGAACCAAACTATTGTACTTTTGAACAGATGAGCCATGATACTTAAAAAGTTTATATCCCTTAAGATAATGTTTACAAATTAACTAAAAATCTGCCATCTCAATCCTGTTGAAAGTCAAAAAGGAAATTGGGGCATTTTAGCCTTTACTTCAGAGTAATTGACTGTTGATGACGTTTTTGTCAGGGAACTTTAGTCAGTGCTGACTCATGGGTTCTTGTGCTCAACGTCTAACTACAGTTTAAATTGCTGAGCGCGGAGGCGGCTAGTGAGCTGGAAGGCAACCTTTCCATGAGGCTTATTAAGATCTGAAGCTCAGGTCAAGACTAAGATGGAACAGAATTTGTCATCAATGACTGCTCACTCTAACGTGTTCCGGGAAACAGCTTAGCAGAAATAATCATAAAAAGCCACTCTTACCATGCTCAGCTAATGCCCAGCCACATAAAATACAGGCTGAGCAAAGGGAGAGAAGATAAAAAGACATTTACTCATAAGCAATAACAGAAGAGAATATACTAAAGCATCTCACTCCAAGTTGAAGAACCTTCAGCAACTGGTGACTACAGGGTGAGGGGAATTGGTTTGTTGAGGAAGACAGCCCATGAGGTACTTCCTATACTCCAGGACATGGCCCTTGTCCTGGAGAGTTAATGTCTAGTTGCCACAAACTAGAGTTGTCTAAAAGGAGGGAACATGAATTAGGAAAATACGTCTATGAGATCCAGCTGTGGGGGCATTTTCTTAATTAGTGACAGATGCTGTAGGGCCCAGCTCACTCTGGGTGGTTCCGTTCCTGGGCTAGCGGTCTTAGGGTCTATAAGTTGACTGAGCAAGTCAAGATAAGAAAGCCAGGAAACAGCATCCTTCCATGGAGTCTGCGTAAGATTCTGCCTCCAGATCCCGAGCCTGTTGGAGGTTCCTGCCTTGACTTCTTTTGATGATGAACAGTGATATGAAAGTATAAGCCAAATAAACCCTTTCACACCCTACAGGTTTTAGGTAATGGAGTTTCATCATAGAAATAGAAATCCTAGCCAAGATGGACCTACTCCCATGCATATATAAGCAGCAGCATAACTGGACACAGTGGCCTTAAAAAGAAATAGCACATGAAGTCGGAAAGTGGTGCAATAGGGGAGAAATTAAAGCAGAGGAAATGGGGTAGACCCAACCACTTAAAAGTACTAAAAATGCTAAAAAGATACCAACAATGGTGCCATGACTAAAAGCCACATTCTATGTGTTCAACATATTTTTGAACAAACATTCATGACCATCCATCAAATATAATCGAATATACCCACAGGAAACTGGTAATTTTATTTGCACAGTGCCCAATAAACCTGATTTTTCTAATACCCTAGCTTCACAGTATTAAAATTGGGCAGCATTGATCTTCCAACTTTGTGACTTTTAAAATTCTGGGTAGCTTCTTCTCTATTTCTCTCTCTCTCTCTCTCTCTCTCTCTCTCTCTCTCTCTCTCTACATATACATATATATATATATATATGTACATATATATATGATTTGCAGATTCAGCCATTGAGATGTGATAAATGTATAGATCAAGTTGATTGTCAAAAGCTATATTTTGGGGGTCACTTCTGTCACGGTTCAGCCACAAAGTGTTTGTCTGTTCCAGGGTAGGGGCATGTGGATTAGAAATGTTAGGTCAGAGAAACGTAGATATGAAAGAAACACAGAAACACAGAATAGTCCTGGGTAGACAACTCAGTGAATACTGAACACTAAATTCACCTGCATTTAATTTTCACATGATTTGATACTCTAAGACAAAGTGGAGGGAGAAGGCAAAAGAGTGCTTTAGCATGACACAAAAGACAACCAGAACAGTTACTTGCTTCAATAGAGATATCAAGCCAGTATTTCTTGGGTAAAGCATTTGATATTTTGGGCAGCATATGCAGCGAATACACCCTACACCAAGTTTCCTGTAGGTAGCAACTCCCTATGTCAAACTTTCTATTTTAAAACGAAGGAGCAAGAATAGGCTTGGATTCTTTGATATTTGGTCAGGGTGGAGTGGATCCACCACTATGGGCCATCTTTTTTTGTTTTTGTTTTGTTTTGGGTTTTTTGTTTTGTTTTGTTTTTCAAGACAGAGTTTCTCTGTAGTTTTTGGGCCTGTTCTGGAACTAGCTCTTGTAAACCAGGCTGGCCTCAAATTCATAAAGATCTCTCTGCCTCTGCCTCCTGAGTGCTGGAATTAAAGATGTGCACCACCTTGCCTTTAGCGTCCAAAACACCAAGTAACTACACCACGGGTCAGGATTTGTAGTCACAGCATTTTTTAACATATTGTTCAGTGTTTGAAAGAGCAGAAATAAGCTCAAACTCTCTGACCTCTCAGTCAGGTGGAAAAGGCTCCCAGCTGTGGGTTCCCACAGCTGATAGAGATTGAATTTTTTGCAATACCAAAATTTCTAGTCTGAGCACACAGAACATATTTTTAAATTTATTTTTTAAATGGTTGTTTCTCATTTTACATATCCCAATTCCTAATCCCCCCCACCTTTTTCTCCATTCCACTCCCATCCACTTCTCAGAGAGGGTAGGTTTCCCACTGGGGAGTCAACAAAGTCTGACAGATCACTTTAAGGCAGGATCAAGGCCCTCCCCCATTTATTTAGGCTGAGTAAGGCATCCCTACAAAAAGGATGAGCTCCAAGAAACCAGTTCAAACACAAGGAATAAATCCCATTGTCAGTGGCCCCACCGGCTTTCCAAGTAAAACTACTGTCACTCATATTCAGAGGGTCTAGTTTATACAAAATATATTTTATATTTACTTATATCATTTTATGACTTCCCCAGAAATTGTTTCCATATATGGATTGTGAATGTGAGCTATTAAGTTTATAGCTAAATATTCTGTCTAGAGGAGCTACTTTAAATGATTTGGGGTTTTATATTTCAACTTTCAATAGTTAACTACTTGTGTACTGGAGACTGATGGCCATTTATGCATGAACTCTGTGTCCTCTGAGAATATTACTAGTAGGATTTTCCTCTCTGAATCCTTTGAAGTCTCTCTATTACATAATCATGTTTTCTTTAAAAATGGAATTTTTATTTGTTCCTTACCTTGTTTGCTACTATTTATGTTCTTTTTTTTTTGATTGATGGTGATTAAGTATGAGAAAGGTAACTACTACCTACTAATGGTTTTCAGAATTTAATATTCAACATCTTAATGTTTTATGGCAATACTGGATATTTTGGGGCAAGAAATTTTCATGTAAATAAACTTTGCATATTGTATTGCTGAGAATTTTTTAGAAACATAAATAGATGCTATAGTTTGTCAAATGCCTTTTTCTGCCTCAGCTCATATTATCACATCATTTTTCTTCTTCAGCCTATTGATGTGGTAGCTAAGATTGATTGAAACTGAAATGTTGAACCAACCTTGTATACCTGAAATAAATCACTCCTCGCCATGATATATAGATCTATTTATAAGCTGTTTGACACACCTTGCACTCATAACTTGATTTGTGTACATTTTTGTAGGAGTTCCACATCTCTGACCATGAGAAATTGAGGCTTCAGTTTTCACTTTTCCAGTACTTTTATCTGTAATTTTAGTGGGGTTTCCTTTCGAACTTTCAATCTTGTAGGCTTTGTGTAATATTCTCCGATCAAAGTATCTCTCTGTGCTGCTTCTCATCAGTTTTGCCCTTTCCCCAGCCTTTCAGAATTAAGGAAGAAGTTTCTGTTTCAAGTTCTTTATTATAGAAAAAAATTCTAAACTTTTATTTTGTAATTGAATTGCTCCAATTTTTGAGAATTTCATATATTCTTGTTTTTAACAAAATTCACCAATCCCTCCAATCGAATTCCTTCCCTGTCCCCACCATAACTCTATCTTCCAACTTAATATGGTTTCTTTAAACTTACTGAGTCCATTTAGGGCTCACTGCATGTGCATGACTGTAGGACAATCTATTGGAATGTGTGTAACCTCTCCCAGAAAACATCCCTGAAGAAGACGGACACTCACACTACCAGTAGCCATCAGTTGTCAATAGCTCCTCAGCTAGGGATTGGACATTTAGGAGTCCTGTCTCTTCCCATGTTGGGATTTTGATTGACTTTGTCTCATACAGGTCTTCTACATGGAAAAGCCAATTCTTGTATGTGCAACATTCTTTTCAACCTCTGCAAATATTGTTTCGTGGAAAACATCTACTTTGCCCTCCACCTTATTTGAGAAATGTGGAGAGCTGACATTTATTACTGACATATTTGGCCGACTATTCCATTAAAGCCAATCTCTTTTGAGGTTTTCTCTTGTTTTGGATGGTTATTTATAAGAAATTTCCCTTTAATAGACACAAATCTATCTATGATGTATTTCATTTCTATCTTTTGTCTTTTTCTATCTGAATCCTTGGCAAACCTACTTGCTATCATTTTAATATTATATATTAATGTACTGCACACCAGCAGCTATTTAGCCTCCTCTATTCCTTATATTGCAGTTTTGTTATTGTCCCCACATTACTGCAACTCTCTATCTTTCTGTGCAGAAGTCTACTTGATTTTTATCCTACTTTATGATTCCCTTAGACAGAAACCTAATTGTTTCATTTATTATTTCTATATTTATTATTGTATTTTCTATTTCATTGTTTGCTTGAATTATGTCTCATCTTGTATTTGCCGTCAGTTCTTGCCTGGGATGCCCTGTGAATATCTCTGTAAGTCAAGTTACTTTTCTGTATGCAGTAGTTACCAATGCATGTCCACTTTTCATGCTCTAATCATTTATTTTCTATGTCTGTTAATAGTAAGTCAGAATAATTTTCTTCATTTTCTATTTCTAGGTCTCTTCTTGCTTATTCAGATCCAAGTTAATGACATTTGCTATTATCTTGCTCTCTAAATATTTTTTATGACATTTGCTATTATCTTGCTTTCTAAAACTTTAATATTTCTTATAGGCATTTATTACAGTAACTTATTTTCCAAATATATTTTTTCACATTTGAAGTATAATTTTTCTGAATGATGAATAGAAAATTATTTTCTTCTTTCTCTTTAAGTATTTCATTCTTCATTCTCTTTTAAAACTTTCATTAGTTCTTAGAGAAATTTTCAAATATGTTTTTTTCTAATTATTTCTTTTAATTTTAATAACATCATTTCACCCTTCTCTCCCTCCCTCCAAATTCACCCATATGTGCTTTCTTGTTCTGTTACAAAGTAATGCTCTTGCTTTCAGTAATTGCAGTTTTACACACACACACAAACACAAACATACACACACACACACCTAGGGTTTGATTATATTCTTCCAACCCCCAACTTGTCTCAGACCTACCCCCTTCACTACACAACTTATTTTGTATCTTTTTTTCTTCTTTCAATCAATCAAGATCTATTTGTGCTGCCCAAATAATCTTGGAGGTGTGGTCTTCAACTAAAGAGTAGCTTACTTATCTAGGGCTTTATTGTTAAAGTGTCTTTCCCTCTTTTAGCAGCTTCATTGTCCACAGGGACAGAATTTAGTCTTCAATTCCAGTCACCATACTTGGATTTGTCATGGCTTCGGCTTGTGAAGTTTTCTTGAATGCTGTCACAGCAACTCTTCACAGAGGAAACTGCACTGTTCCCTTGTAGTTATCCACCACCTTGATCTCTTACACTCTTTCTGATCCCTCTTCTGCCATGAACCCTGATCGTTGGGAAAGGAAGATGCTGTGTGTATTCTGCTTATTACTGAGTAGTCTGTGCTCTCTTATTCATATCACCTTGGCCAGTTGTGTATCTCTATGTTAATCATCTATTAACCATCAATTATAAGTTGAAAATTTAAAGGTAAATATTGATAGATGTGTTGATCTACTGGTATAAGTTGTTAGCAATCTGTTTAATACTATGTCTATAGATTAATAAAGTAATAAAAATATGTTCTCCCTGGGGTCTTTGGTCCTAAAATGTTATCACTAAATGGCCTTTGTCTTGTGATGCAGGGCTGAAACACAATCAGAAAATGGTTTCTAACTTTCATGAGATTTGTGCCTTAATTATGCTAGTATGCATTTCTTTCCAGGCCAGTTATTTTTCTGGCTTTTGATATTCATAGCTGGGCATAACTGATGTGTATTGTAATGCTTTTGTGGAGTACATGGCACTATTCAGATCGATGAAAGCCAGTTCATAAGGATACATTTTCCATTGCAGAACCAGGTTGATTTCCCTACCTTATAAGACTCAAACTCTGACTGATACAAAACTTAATCTCACTAGTGGCCTTAAGATACAAAGTCTAAAAGACTTGTGTCTGAGTGTGTGACTGTATTTACTACCACCTGAGTTCCTTGAGTGGAAACTGGTGTTCCAAGGATTCATGTGGTTCATAATCAGATAATTACAGAAGAAATTCTATAATCTGTTGTTGTATTTCATTTAATGTCCTTGTATCAATGCTTCCCTAAATATTAATTTATTGTATTCATATACATATGTTCATGTTTAGATGTGCTTGAGCACATGAGTTAAGATGCCCAGGGTGGCAGGCAGCTGGCCAGCAAAGGGTATTGTATATCCTAGAGCCAGAATTACAGAGAGTTATGATCTCATTGACCTGACTGATGGAACCTGAATTCTCTTCCTCCCCAAATATAATTTATCTCCCCAGTCTTAGAACCATCTCTGGAGGACTAGAAATCCAACAGGAATTTCTGAAGCTCCATCCTAGACTGACCCCACTTTGTGAAGGACAATTCCTACTGAAACTGGAATAGCTTTATTGACTTATTTGCTGGTCATGCAGATGTGGGACTTGCGCGTCTCTGTTTAAATAATCCCACTCACTATGCTTTTTAGTCCAAGCTGGCAGTGTCCACAAAGATTGAAGACCCCTTTTCCATTAATAATTTGATGATTCTAAAGCTCTCTCCTTCTTGTGTTCAGTCCTGTTCTGAGAGGTGCTGAAATGTCTGCAGGTAGCCATGTGAATTGCTTTTCTCCTGAGGCATTAATAAGTAGATATGCACGTGACAAAAAAGAAAACATCCTATGTCTTCAATGGCAAATTCTTTACTGTAGCATTTTTTACAGTCTCAATAAGCTAATATTTTCCAAAATCTTTAATTTCATTGTTTTTTTCACCATTATTTATTCCAATTTGTATCTTTTCTTTTGCGTATTGCTGTAAACGCAATAACAATTCAAGCCAATTTTTAAAGTACTTTTCATAGGGGTTCCTTTTCATAACAAAGCTTATTAATGATATTTTCTGCTTTTCAATGTCTCCACAACTATACAATAAGAATCACTGATTGCTATAGTTCTTAATAATATGTTCATTTCTCTTCGAATGATTCTGTTTTTATCAGTGAATCCTATTTGTGATAATTTAGTCTTATGTTACTCTATATAACAAGAAGCACAGAGCAGAACAGTAAAAATATAGACCTCTGAGTTGAAACTCAGCTTATAGAACAGAAACCTAGTTAGCAGCATGTCAACTATTGTCAAAATTTCACAACAGAATAACAAGTATGAAATTTAAATATTCCTCCTCCAATTGCCAAAGGGAACTGCGGTTGTTTATTGAGGGTACTGAATTAAAAAAGTAGAACCTAGACCGCTATGGAAATGACTAATTTTTAAAAACCCCAGATGTCACCATGGTGACTTAATCAAAGTGACTCCTCCAGTGAGCAGCAGGCAAGGAGTTGTAGGTGGAGTCAGTCTCAGTGGGTCTTATAAATCCACAACTCCGAACCCTTCCTTATTTCCCCAGCTGCTGAATAAGTAATTCACTTGTCATACACCACAGCACTCTCTCCCACTACAAGATGAAAAATCTAATAACAAGCCCTACTTCTTGTTGATAGAATGAAGTCATAAAAATCAGAGAGGTATCCAATTTCAAGAAAAATGATAGAGAAGAATTGATTTTATTTTCAATACCATCAGTAAATTAATTTATATATGAGATTAGAGGGCTCTTTGAAAAAATCACAATGAATGCTGTAAAAGCTGCCTGAGAGAAACACAGCTTCTACACAAGGATCCTTGTTATGGAACTTTAGTGAAACCAAAAACATCACCACGAGCTATAGAAAATAGTCTGGAAAAGCCTTTATTGGCAGTAAACTGAAGGGCAGAATTTAGCTGACATAGATTATATCCCAAATTGGTTTTACAATTATTATATTTTTATCTACTAGTTTAGACTTATTGTTCATAATTATATATTAAATTAGTTTTTAGAACAAATTATTAAGTGTGCTGAAATAAAATATCAGTATACTTTTCTTCACCAAATTCAACTGTCTTTCATCTTTAAGTGGTCATTCTTGTCCATTCTTCTTAATCCTTAAATATTTCATCACTAAATTTAATAATGAGAACAAGAACAGTAGATACTCACCACATTTGTTTGTGAATGAAGAGCCTAAGTTATAAAGAGCTGTACTAGAGGACAAGTGAGACGGAAGGGCATCCACAGCTGGCGGTGGCTGCATGGTCAAAGCACTGGTACACAATGGAAGGTGAGCGACAGAATGCAACGCTTAGTGCACAGATTATGAATGTGGTATTGAGGTCCTTAGCTTCCCACAAGCTAACTCTGCACAGATATTAAAGTAATACAGCAAGAAAAGTGATGATGATTTTGGAAATTGCTCATGAATGTGTGTGGTGTATGTAAAGGAACATTTTCATGTATACATACACAAGAATGACTATATGTTCGCATGTTTGTACATGTATATATGAATGTGTGCTCATGGGGTCCAATTATTCATGTCACCATGGTTTCGCAGACATCTCCCCAGTCCCCTAAGTAGATGTCCAGAAGCCTAGAAGTCATCTTTATTATATGGTCAACATGAATATCATCAGTAATTGAAAAAAACTCTATAATCTGCACTTAGAATACCATGTTAGATATCTTTCTGCAAAGTATGCATAAAGTAATCTTCATAAGAAAACAGAAAACCAGACTTGGAGAGCTATTCAGTAAAATAAGTGGTCAATAATTATTTAACCACAGGATAAGGAATGAAAGAATTTTCTCCTTCATAATGAAAAAGGAGGAGCAAGCAAGGCAAGTGACTGTGATATATGATTTGGAACTGAATTCTTTCCCAGAACAAATGTAATCTGGACCCCTGGTAAAGCTTCAGGGCAGAGATGGTGTATGATATGTTGCATAATGGGGTAAACGTTGAATAAGAAATTAGCATTTAGAAGGCTAACAATAACTTGAATGTCAAATAAGATCATTTGTATATATGTTTGTATGTTTTTAAAAACAGTCAATGTTCATTTATTTTTTATTGAGTAATCGATAAAAGGAAGGATTGAGGAAACAGCAATCACACCAGCTCTTTTCCGCAGGTCTGTATCATTTTAAAACCAATTAGTCACCTGAAAATAGAGTTGCTTTATCTGGCTCCCAATGAAAGACACAGTTCGGAATTTCTCTCTTTTAAGACCATGAAAGTATGAGGTCAGTCACAAAATAGTGGATTGTAAGCCAGATGTTTCTCTTAGGGTATTTTACAGTAAGGATACAAGAAAACACAATGATGTGGTGTTTGGATAAATGGCTCAGTACCTAAGATCACTTGCTTTTCTTCCAGAAGACCAGAGTTCAGTTCCCAGCATCCACGTCTTGCAACTCACAACTTTTCATAACCCCAGCACCAGGAGATCTGTTGCTTTTTCTGGTTTTCATGGCTAGGCACACACATAACATATATTCACGCCACACGCATGCTCACGCTCACTCCATCTTTAAAAGCAAGTCAAGATGACATCTTCATCGTATGTCAAATAATGATTTATCCATTGTCTAATTACTGAATGTTTAGATAGAAAATAAAGCAGAGAAGAGGGAATTCTCTTTCCTTGAGATGGGAACTGCTCATTCTCCTGCCCCTGGGAAACCCAGTACTTAGTGTTCCTCATTCTCACGTGTTTAGATTTGTTCCAAATTTGACATTTCAAGTTCTCTAACTTAAAAAGATCATCAAATGAGACTTTTCAGCCTCTGTTATTGTGTAAGGTAATTTCAATATTAAATGTCCTCATATTCCTTTAAATATCCCATTGGATCTAGTTATCTAAAAAAAAACCTTGATTAATACTTTAAGCAAATCCTGGCTATGATTACAATATATATTATTGGTTCATCTCAGAGCACTAGTAAATTTTATGAGTAAAATATCATTTGATTAGATGAGAAAATAATCTTTATTGGTATCATTTTGTAAAATTATGGTATCACTTCAAAAAAAAAAAAAAAAAAAAGAAATAGAAATTTGTACAAAGGTGGCTTGAAAACAGCCTTTGCTTGAACCATGATTTCTCGTGACTGGGTCTGTGACAGAGTCATCTGAAAGAAGAATTTGGTTTCGTAAAACAACTCGACAAGCCTCTAAAAATGCCACACGGTAATAAAGTAGGAAGGGAATGGGGAAATTGAGTAGAGGTGGAGTCAGTAGGAGTTATGTGTTCCCACTGCTACGTTCAAACTAACATTAAATTTGGTATCTCATACCGACGTCCATGTCTCATTTTACAGATCTCCCTATCAGAAGCCACCACAGCTTGCTAGCCTCACACCAAGGCATCAAACTGTGATATTTACTATTAAAAATCATGGGACATTGCTCTTTCTGGGATCTTGAGAACATGGGGCATTCCTGGCTTCAGGGTCTTTCTCTTCATCTCAAAGAAGCAACATTGCCCCTCTCCGGGCAAATTTTCATCATCTCTCTGTCTGGCTGCTATTTTGACTCCCTTCCCCCCTTTTCAGGCTACCCCTGTGCACAATCCAGGATCATTTCCTTATCAAAAATCAGCAGATTTGCAGTCTTCATTCCATCTGCAAACTTAATTCTACTTCATGTAGCCTAAAATAACTGCATTTCTTGGTTATTTGAGATTCATCTTCTTGGAGTGGAGGGGGGTATTATAATTCTATTTACCACATATTTTTCTTGGAGAAACAGTCTAAATTATTAATGAATGCAAAAATCCATGGACAGAGGAAGAAAACATCCCAATTTATAAAAGGTTTTAATGATGGGACTAAAGAAAACAGATGCAACAGTTGTTGAGGAGTTAAGTAAAATTTGGAAAGATTATAGATGAGAAGAAAATGATGAAGCAGACTCTTTTTGAATGTCCCTCTCAAGCACTCGCTTTGCAAAACCCTCTTAAAATACTGGAAAGTTTTTCTTCAAATCTGCATCTATAATTATTTGTAGATTATTTGTTTTACATGTTTTAATATCTGAACATCACAAGTACAAAGGAAAGATATTCAATAGGTGGTAGGCAAATTTCAGAAAAAGAATTTCATGCATTGGAAACTGTCTTTTGGAGAAAACAATTCCTCAGCATTTTTTCTAGAAGAGCCTTTGACTTTGGCCCCCATTAAAAGCTGAACTGATATAAGGATACTTCCGACTCAAGCAGTGTTATAATTTTAATCTTATTACCTGTTAACAAGGAAGAATCCTATGGCTTTTTTATGTATCAGCAGCAGACATGAGGAGACAAAGCTGGAGTTAATTCCCTACCAGGAGATACAAATTACAACGATTTTGGTAGCCATTAACAAAATTCAAAATTAGCCCCTCCCATTTCCAGTTTCAACACCTGTGTTATAAATGTGAATGGCAATACTTGTTATGTATAACAAAAAAGAGGAATTGGAATTACATTGTTTTTCTGAGTCCCATCAAAACATTGAAGGTGCATGCAAAGTTCCACAGAAATCTCTGAGAGGTAGACTCAGCCAGGACATCAGTGAAATCCACTTATCTGGGGCAGAAACCCTAGTCATAAAAGGGCCGGGGCAGTTACACATCAATTTTAACACATTAGGTTAGGAGAGTGCAAGGCTAGAGTGTGAGAAACTCTTTGGGGCTGAAGTCTCCTGAAAAAAAACACCAAAACTTCAGTGAATTTATCTCTGCCCGTCAGGTCTGTAGTGAACACATGAGGTACGTGCTCAGCAACTGGGATGTAGGATAAAAAGAAGGATTAAGGGCACAACCCAGAACTTTCTTTATTGCAAAAACTTATTCTTGGACACACGAACAGAGACTTGTCCCTGGCAACGGACAGCTCATTTCTCTCACTCCCTTATGTTTCCAGTGCTCACTAAACATAACTCCTTTTTAAAATGTTGAAATTATACCTCAAATTGTCACAACAGACACAGGAAGACAGAAAAATCAAGACATTAGAGATCTGTGAAATTACTGTGATCAAATAGTAACAACAAAAGAGAAAATGCTTGAAACCAGAAGAATTTTATGCCATTATTAGGATATATACGAGTTTGTGTGTGTGTGTGTGTGTGTGTGAATATATACAGGGTTTATATCAATCCCAAATCCTAATAATATAATATATACATAATATATATAATATATACATACATATAAATACAAGACTCAAAATCGAATACAAAAATGAAATATGTTAGAATTCCAGAGAAGGTAAAACAGCTATAATTACTATGTCAAGAGCTCTAAAAAGCTAAAGATGTTAGTAATCATCCAATCTAACCCATCAATCTCAGAAGTTTTAAATAAAAAGGAAAAGAATGTAAGATAGATGAAAACTTCACTCAATGAAATAGAAACTCTAAAGACTCAGAAATGTTAGTCATTAAAAATAGTATGATAGACATTGCTCTTGCAATTTTATACCACACTGGATATTCTCCAAAAGCAGTGAGACACACCAAATACACATGTAGGATTCTTGAAAACAAGTTGTTCAAACTGACTTTCCTGTCCCTGCAGTATTGGTGACCAAAAGACTTTATGTTATTAGGATCTTTAAATATTGTAATCACATGATAACATATATTGGGCTAACATTTATAACTAAACGCAAAAACTAATATTTGGAGCACATCTTACCTATCTATTCAGAAGGTAATTAATGATACTCAAAACACGTATTTATTTCTGTGTGTGGGTGTACACAGGGAAGGGGGAATGTGCAGGTGTCACGGTTCACATGTGGACCTCACATGACATCACACAGTAGTCTTTCCTCTCACCATGTAAGGGACTGATACATGCATTGTCAGGCTTGAAGTAAATGCTTGAACTTATTCACCTACCTTAGCAATCAAATACTTACCAACATTTTCAATAATTTTATCCATTAAACAAATTAAACCTTTCAGTTGAATCAAAAGAAAGCAAAGGGTTCATTATTTAGTCACTCAGGTGGACAATCTTTTGTTGTACAGAAACTCCAACATTACTGATTTAAGTAATATACTCTTGCTAGGCACTTTTCATTTGATTATTAAAATTTCTTACTGCCTATGTAATATATGAAATAATAACATCAAATAACAATTTTACTTCCTAGTAAAATGTCAACTATTATTTTTGAAATGGAAGCATGATATGTTCAGGTAGTGACCTCAGAGTCGTATGACTGTCAAGCATTAACAATACACGAGATCTTTGCTTTCAGTTAGTTCCATGTCTGAGGCAGGGGGATCACTTGAACCTGGTGTTTAAGGACAGCCAAGGCAATACAGTGAAACCTTTTAGAAACCAAACACAAACTAAAACAAACTAGTAATGACAAAAAATTAATGGAAGAAAAAAACAGAGAAGATGCAGTGAGTTTTTCGAGTAACCAAGAAATTGCTTCACTCTGCTCTGTTTATTAAATCTGGATTTATGAATTAGGTTTGAGTTGGCTCATTGTATCAGTGAGGAATCCAATAACTGAAGGTCCAATACTTATCAGTGATCATCTAGCTAACTGTGGAGGAAGTTAGATCCATAAGGCCTATGAAGTTTAAAAATCTCTGAGGCTTTTGGTAGATAAGTTTGCCAGAGTTATGTGCATAGAAAAATATAAATCCTAAGTGTAGTAGATGGTCAGATGGTTTTCTTTTGAGAAGTGAGAATGTGTGTTCATTACATTACGTAGTATAATTGTTCTCTTATTCATTCTCTAAGAAGAAGCGTGTTCTTTAAAATATAAGAATTCAGGGTACAGGGATTTTGTAATGCAAAGTGAAACCCTCTGCTTAATTTTTTTCTCTCATTCCCTGAAAGTAACTTCCCCTCTTTCTTTCCTTTTCTCTCTTTAGTAAGTTTTTGTTTATGTTTTTATGGGAATTCATTGTCTAACAAATGGTTTATCAAATGAAAAACAATTGGGCAAAATAGCCATGATTATCTGTAAGACATATTTCTGTCTGACTTTCAAAAGCCTCATAGGTGACAAAGTAGATAGAGGTTGACCAGTAGTAAGAAGGCTAGAACGCTAGCTATAAGCAGCTTTGTCCCTTTGCAGTAGATGAAGAAAATAGTAAAGTAATTCCTTATTACTAGGGGAGAATACAAAAGCAATTATAGCAGCATAAGACAATAATACCCTAATTGTTGATAATACTCTAATTGTTAATAAATTGGACATCTATAACTGGTCCTTCCAAGATTGAGTCCTGCCATCCAAACCAAATGTTCTTTTGGCAGGGATGCACATTGAAATGAAACAGGAAATAAAATAGCCTAGAAATCAAAAGAGTAAAATCAGCAGAACAAAGAAATAAAACGTATTAAACCCATTTCTTTGTTGTCAGATATTGTATAAAATAAAGAAGTACAGACTGAAACGTGGGGCAGGCAGGCTACAGATTTTTAAAATGTCTTACAGTAATATTTCCCATTTTCTGGAAAACAGCTTTAAGAGATACTTCATAGTGTGTGTGTATGTGTGATATATGTGTGTGTATAAAACATGCATGATGTGTGGGAGCACCCCTCGCGGTCCTGAGTTCCTTGCTCGTGCTCTCTCTCCTTCTTCTCCTGATTTGGACCTTGAGATTCCTGTCCGATGCTCCAATGGGGAACTCACCAAGGCCAGCTGACCTGGGTTTGAAAAAGCCTGGGATAAAACCGTCTTGGGAAAAAACATAGAGACAATGAGGACTACTGAGATCTCAAGAACAATGGCAATGGGTTATTGATCCTACTGCATGTATTGGCTTTGTGGGAGCCTAGGCAGTTTGTATGCTCATCTTACTAGACCTGGATGGAGGTGGGTGGTCCATGGACTTCCCACAGGGCAGGGAACCCTGATAGCTCTTTGTGCTGAAGAGGGAGGGGGACTTGACTGGGGGAGGGGGAAAGAAATGGGAGGCTGCGGTGGGGAAAAGACAGAAATCTTAAATAAATAAATAAATAAAAACATGCATGATAATAAATAAATAAGTAGATAGATTGATTGATAGATAAGAAACAAGTTGTAATGAACTTGCTTATGTAACCAAACTTGTTGTTTCTTGTGAATACATGAACCATGCTTCATTTCATTAATTTCTTTATTTATGCATGGAATCAAATATAGGAGGCTTTCAAGAGTGTTTAAGAAACTCTAATATATGCTGGGCGATGGTGGCACATGTCTTTAATCCCAGCACTCTGGAGGCAGATGCAGGCGGATCTCTGTGAGTTTGAGGCCAGCCTGGTCTACAAGAGCTAGTTCCAGGACAGGCTCCAAAAGCTACAAAGAATCACTGTCTCGAAAAATCAAAAAGAAAAAAAAAGAAAAGAAAAGAAACTCTAATATCCACTACTAAGTATGATTTAGTGAATCATCCTTGCTAAAATTTCTGTATATTGGGGAAACTGGCCCGAACAAATGACCTCACACAAGAGGCTTAAGTTAAGTTGTATTCCTATGCATAATCCATATGAGATCTAACTGTGATCTAGACAGTCTTTTACTTCTGTGTATTTTATATTATAGCTTATGAATCAATATAGAAAATATATTCATTGAGACAGCCATCATTGGTATCAAATGCGTGCACAAAAGAACCCTAAGATAACTGATAATAATACATTTTTGAAAACTTTGAACTCTGAAATCTCTACTGCTGAGGATGAAGTCACTGATATTAACCCACATTCTAAATTATCTTTTCAATTTAAAAAAAAGCCATCAAATATATCACAAAGCAGTCTTCAAAAATAACCCATGTATTCTATTGGGAAAATATTTAGTGGCTGAAGGGTAATAGACAATGGAGCTGGCTCCTAACATGCTTCTAAGGGACCAGAGATTGTAAGCATCTGTCATCAATCTCAAATCAATCTCAAACATAAATGAAAATCTTTGTACCTTGCTTATGCTTTTTTTCCTTATCCACATATTACTAATGAAACTACTCAAAAAGTGACCCCAATTTGTTCACTGACACCCAGGTACACGGGGGAGATGACACATAAATAATCGGACTCCATCCCATATGTTCAGCTCTAGTAAATCCTGCTGAGAGGAGATACCCAGAAAAATGCAGTGAGTCTTAGACATTTATGCAACTCCATGATGCTTGATCATCTAATTCAATAGTTTTAAGGGAAAAAAAAAAGCGGGAAACTCCAGCTCACCCTGTCTATGATAGCCTAGCTCAACTGTGGATAGAGCTGCTAATTTGTCTCTAATTTATAGACTGAGTAACCTGGTTTCCATTTGTTCTTTCCAATTAAAGATTATCTGATTCATAAGTTTCAGGAATGAATAATTTTTTCACAGTCCTTAAACTCTTTGATAAGTATAGATCCCCCGAGACATTACACAAGAGTTTTCGAGACTGTTCTCACTGAGTTCAAAATTCATTAAACAAACAAGCAAATGAAATTAAATGAATGCCAATAAGAGGCCTTAACAGACACCTGGCAGGGAAAACAGTCTTGAAACTTTTGAACTCTGAAATTCTTCGGGCTGCACATGCAGCCAGCACGGATAGCTTGAGTTCTTTCCAAGAGTCCCACACGGCAAAAGGAAAGAACTGACGTCTAAGTTTGTCTTCTTCCCAAGAGGCTGAATGAGTACATGCATACATGCAATAAATAAAAATTTAATAAAAAATCTTTTTAAAAAAAAATCACAAAAGTGGAGTGAGAAAGTACCACGTTGTAAAAGAACTGCTGTGTACACTGGCCATGATGATATTTCTAAGAATGGAATGGACTGCTCTTCAATAAATGTACAAAATTCTCATTCCAGATCTCCTTTCCATCCCCTCTCTCCACTGTCCTATGCCATTTTTCTACAGCTCGATGGGCACAGGGGTGAGAGTGCAAAAGGATCTTCCTAAAGAGCCATAGAGCATCATGTAGAAAACATTTTCTAGACTGTAAGGTTTGACATACTTAATCTTGCTGAAAATCTTTATGTACTAAATTATGACTAGGAAGGTTCTTTAAGAATCGCTTCTATTCGAAGGTTAAATTATAGCCCAGTAGGTACATCGGAAGAGCCCAGATGAATGCATAATGGTCTCAAGATTAATGTTTTATGAGCAACATGCAAAACAAGGGGCTAGTAATTTGCAGTAGAGATTCCATTACAAATAACATTGCTGAGCCATACTGCTGTAGAAAATGGAAATGAGAAATTTAGATGAAAGGGCAAGGGGGCATTTTATTTTACCAAAGGCTACAGACATTTTGTTCTTTGGAATAAGCCATAAAAAAGAAATCAAGTTATCTTTATAAAAAGTCTTTCCTTCATTTTATTTTTTAACAGTAATCATAACAAAAAGTTTTTGATCAATGAAGGTATATACAGTAAAGGCGGAGACATTTCAAGCTGTTGTGATTTTATTTTCACCCTAAAATATATCCACACTTAGTTTATATTTAGTTCAACTTTCCCCATTTTACATAAAAATATTGCCAGTATTATGTAAAACAAAAACAGACTTCTTTGACTTCATCACTATAAATCTCTGGTGTTGAACCAGCCATTTGATTAATCCTATGTCTATTTTCAACAATTAATAAACGGAACCTCCTGAAACTGAGAAGCTTCTGTAAAGCAAACAACATGCTCAAAAAGACAAAATGGCAGCTTACAAAATGAATAGATCTTCACCAACCCCACATCTGACAAATGGCTGATCTCTAAAATATACAGAATTCAAGAAATTGGTCATCAAAAGAACAAATAACCCAATTAAAAAATGGGGTATAGATCTAAACAGAGAACTCTCAACAAATGAACTAAAATGGCTGAAAGACACTTGAGGAAATGCTCAGCATCCTTAGCCATCAAAGAAATGCAAATCAAAACAACTCTGAGATTTCCATCTTAGACCCATAAGAATGGCCAAGATCAAAAACAGTGATGACAGCTTATGCTAGAGAGGATGTGGGGTAAAGAGAACACTTCTCCACTGCTGGTAGAAGTGCAAACTGGTACAGCCACTTTAAAAATCAGTATGGTGATTTCTCAGAAAATTAGTAAACAACCTACCTCAAGATTAAGTAATACCAATTTGGGGTATATACCTAAAAAATGCCCAATCATACCATAAGGACATGTGTTCAACTATGTTCATAGTAGTATTATTTGTCATAGCCAGAACCTGGAAACAACCTAAATGCACTTTGACCGAAGAATGGATAAGAAAAATGTGGTACATTTGCACAATGGAGTACTACACAGCAGTAAAATATAATAACATCTTGAATTTTGCAGG
The DNA here is from genome assembly GCA_963919715.1 of Microtus obscurus. NCBI lineage: Eukaryota > Metazoa > Chordata > Mammalia > Rodentia > Cricetidae > Microtus > Microtus obscurus. The sequence continues at coordinate 27,274,696 of CAWTZC010002521.1, forward strand.
AAAATGGATGGAACTAGACAACATCATATTGAGTGAGGTAACCCAGACACAGAAAGACAAATTTATATATTTACTCATAAGTGGCTATCAGACGTAAAGCAGAGTAAAACCAGTCTACTATTCACAATGCCAGAGAAACTAGACAATAAAGATGACCCTAAGAGAGACATACATGGATCTAATCTATATAGGAAGTAAAAAAAGACAAGATCTCCTGAGTAAATTTGGACCGTGGGGACCATGAGAGAGGATAGAAGGGGTGGGAGAGGAACAGAGGGGAGTGGAGAAGAATATATGGGTCAATAAAAACAATAAAAAAGAGCAATAAATCAAATACAAAATCACTGTGTATATTTTACAAAGAAACACATACTGAGGATATGTAAGTCATCAAAAGCGATACCCATTCTTTGATCACTCCCAGTTCTGCTCCTCAGCACTGTTCACAAAGGAAGGCACACTTCATCCCCAACAACATAATGTTAATAGTGTCTCCTCATACTCATATGAATAAAAAAAGATGCTAATTTTAATTAAAAATTTAATTGAAATAATACTTTTACCCTGTCAAGCTCAAATAAGGTAAATAAAGGCCAGTATTGTTTTATAAATGAGGAAGGTAAGTGAGTAGTAAGATGTTCAAAAGAATCGAGCTTGGAATCAAACCTTGGTGTCTCTTGCCTGCTTCTCAGTCTGTCCTTGCTGTGCAATATGTACCTCGTTTTGTGTGTGTAGAAACCCAGGGTACCACTGTGTTCACTTGTTAGCATTTTCTAGCTTTTAGTACACCGTATTTAGACGAGGAAAGCTAAAGGGGAGGTAGTTTGAGGCATAATAGCATGTACAGATTTGGGCATATCTAACCTTCAATTCATACATATCTATCAAAGAGATGACTTGTCTGGCCCCAGGGATAAAGTAAGGACATGAAAGAACCAATATATGTAATTGCTTGGTCAGTACTTGGATTCTTCTTGAAATGTCACGATCATAAGAAAAGTGGCCTTAGGTGGAATACACTAGAATGATGACACTCCTTAGGATGGAAAGGTGTTTTATAGGTAAAGAAGCACCATCAGCCAGCTTCTTCAGCTTCTTGCACCCATGACTGTTCTTTTTTCTTTTCAACACCATGATTTGCCCTAATTTCACTTTCTCTCTTCCTAATGATTGACTTTGCAAACTAGTTCTGCTTTATAAAACGTAGGCAAACAGGATGAACATCTTAAATACCTGTTCAATTTGGATTTCAAAAGATGCTGATGAATGACTTTTACACATGAGATATTTTATATATTCAAAACATAAAAACAAACAGAAAAAAAACCTTTCTTATGTCCAATTCTGAATGTCCTTTTCTGATTAGATTTGCTTTGAAGCCCCCAAACGTGATGTTCTCTCTTACATTATGCTGTGCACTCAAAAGTGAGGCAATTTCCCAGATGATGTTAGTGTTGTTAGTGTTGGCATATTAGCATTTAAATTCAAAGCCAAAACAATGAAAGTGTGAAGGAGGAATTTAACACCTTCCAGCTTTTTTATTCATAGATGTGTATCATAGGAAATCAGCAGCATTTGGGCAAACATATGTTTCACTTTTCAAAATTCATTCCATAGGGTCTTGCTTTGACCTTCAATTAACCTTATCAGTCTTAGTCCCCTAAAACCATCTTAAAGGAAAATGCAAAATGCTGAATATTTGGAAAAGTTTCAATCATCTGATCTCTCAGTGTTTCTGTCTCTGTCCTTGTCTGTGAGAGAGCAATAGAGAGATGTGTATAGAGACAGAGAGAGGAGAAAACTTAGTGTCAACATAAAGCCTTTGCTGAACTCTCTTGGAGGATTTTAAGCAGCTATAGTCTTTACATTCCAAGTTGTGTCTTATCATATAGACTGGATATTGTGAAATGTTTTTTTTTCAACTTATAGAGGCAAGTAGTACAAGGCTAAAATATACATAAAGTACCAGCTTATTTCTGTGACCCTTGCCAAAGCCTGTACCACTGACTGAACTAGGTGGATGTGTTCTGCATTCCCAGTTCAACTGTTTCTGGGTTCCTACAGTTCCACGATGTAGCTCGAACTGTATGAAAATTATTACATAGCCTTTTGTTACTTAGTCCTTGCCTTTCTACTAATCTTGGGGATTCCCTATATGTTCTAACCGAAGTCTTTCATAAACAGAAGTGTGACAGGCCTCTCAGTGTTTGTTCTTTTAATCAATCCAATTTTTTATAAAGACAGAAGGTTCAGATTATTAGTTGTCTTCTCCAGCATCCTGATTTCAAAATCTAAGACATCATGGGCAGTGAACAGATATTCATATGCTATTGTGTTATAAACATCTGTAGCCTTATTTTCCAGTGCGTACAAATTTTCTAATTCAAAAACAGTGGCATTCATGCTGTCAATCAAGTGGTGAACGGTGTGTTTCTCAGAACCTGTGTCCTTACCCTCATTTCCTTAATGTTACTTCCTTTCAATCCACTCCATTGTTTTTTTTAAGTTTTTGCTATGAGGACAAATGAACAACGCATCTTTTTAATTGGAGCTCTACCGGGCCTCTCGAAAGTATTAACTACTTTGATTATATTGGCATTTTTGTCCCATTCATAATGTGTTAATCATTCTACAGAGACTTCTAGGGTTTTGCTTTCAGCTGCTTCCATATAAATAAGAGACTTTCTTAGACTTTGCCCTGTTTCAAATGTTCATTTACTTTCTTATCATGTTAGAACTCTGGAAAGCTCTCCAGGCCTGTTTTTTAGTAGACATGTATAAGGTAACATCTATACTGTAACACACACACACACACACACATACATGCTGTTTATACATGTACACAGTAGAGTACATATCTACACTGTACTATGAGACATAATCTCACATTTTAATGAGTCGCTAAATCATTTTGAGATATTTAGTTTCATGTATGTTTTCTATTTGTTTATATCCTTTTATTCCTTTCTTATTAAAAAGAAATTTCATTTATATATTTTATATATGTATTATCTATTTTATATATATGTTATCTATTTTATATATGTATATACATATATATAGAATAACCTTTTACACTTAAGTTTTCCCAGATGAGCACAATGCCTCCATCCCAAATTATATTCTCTTTTAAGATTAAATAACCCAAAGAACCTGGTTAACATCTGTATATGCATGAAGGTAAGGTCACCTTTTGGAGCATGCACACTATAGCCTTATCCAAAAGTCTTCTGTTGGATCTAAAACCAACTCCACAGGATGGAACTGGAAATTACTATTGTGTACTAGTTCCTGGGGAGGCATAAACCTTAGCGAAGAACCTACTACAGCTGTTTTGATAGAAGGATGTAGCTCGGAATTGCCTTTTAAATATTTATCCTTGCACATATCAGTAAAAATTTCACCCTTCATCAGAGAATCTTACTTTTTGCACAGATGCTAGTTTGTAGATGGAGGCTGATTTTTTTCCTGGACGCCTAGAACCAAAACTATCACACAGAAACTATATTAATTAAAACACTGCTCAGCTTAGTAGCTCATGCTTCTTATTAACTAACTCTTACATCTAAAAATAACCCATTCCTATAATTTTATATTTGACCCTGAGGCTCACAGTTTACTGGTAAGATTCCTTCAGCAGCTACATCTTTTCTTTCTGATTCCACCTTCTTTTCTCCTCTGTCTCGGCTTGGAATTCCTGCCTTTCTCTATTCTGCCATGTCATAGGCCCAAGAAGCATCTTTATTTATTAAACAATAAAGCAACACATATATAGAAGGACTTCCCACACCAGTAGTTAACATAGAAACTCACAATCTTTTAAAAGGCAGAGAGTAAGTGACTGTGGAGTGTTCATCCTCAGATGTGACATCAGCATCAAACCAACCCCTTAAGCTCAAGGGACATGAGGTAAGGGCAGGCAGACAGATTGCAAAGCCATAGATTGGCGAAGATTGTTGTGCAATGTTCTCCTCTAGACAGTCAAGGCCGTTGAATTTATGAGGTCACAGCAGCAACAGTTCCAGTTAGCATTACATGGGTTAGGGAGGAAGGTCACCAATGCCCATGAATACCTGAATACTAATGTGAGTTAGTAAATACTGGAAAAATAAAAATCTTTTTCTTTGGGGCTGTGGCCTCCAAATTCTGTATTCTTTGAGAAAAAAAATTGTTTATTCATTTTACAACCCTAGGCTGCATTATTACAGCTTTGGATTTAGGACAAATACAAATTGCATGTTAGGTTGGTTGATTTTTCTTTTTTTAATTTCATCAGAATCTCATGGAAAAATCTAGTTTCAAACCAAACTAAAATTGGGGAAATAATGAATGCATAGTGAGACAATGTAGATATCCTTCTATGGAATTTCTGCAATCATCCCTAAGGCCTTTTACAGACTACAAGTACCTGTTGGGGACATTCTTGTAAAACCTGTAAGCAATTGTTTTAGGCTATTTTGTGAGAAATGTCAACGTTCTTTCTAGGTCTTTTTGAAGTGAAAAAGTAAATCATGTGGCAAAATTATGTTGAGGATTTCTATTGATTTGTTAGAGCTACAGTACTCAAATTCAAGAACTAAATTAAATCGGTTACATGTTCATGAATGAAAAAAATTGATTTTCCAGAATTTTCTGCCTGTAATCTAATTCCATAGAACTTCTATTTTATTGGAAAAAGCAAAAAGTATAGACTGGAAAAGTCCTCGCTTTCGTTGTGACCACTAAGTGGAGGTATCAACATCTTAACTAGCTGTCAGACATCACCCATGCTCTCCAGCTCCATCTTAAAACATAATCTTTAATATTTGGGCTTTCTTCTTGTTCACTTCCTTTAAACATATAATTCTCCACATTTGCTACCAGTACATCTTGTGTATTCATGATGCCTGCTGGAGGTAAAGCATTTTTCATTCTAATATCCCCCCTCTCTTCCCACTCTCTGTTACACACACACACACACACACGCACACACACACACACACACACACACATTGGTTTTTGGCTGACACATCTTCTAGTATACTAAATCCTTAGGTCTGGATCATTGCGGCCAACTATCAGGAAGTATATATATGTGTATAGGCATGCATCTCCTAGTAAAACAGAGATAACGGAAAGCAAGAGGAAGAGGATTAGGGAGAGAGGAAAAGGGGGAGACAGGGTAGAAAAAGAGTAAATGTCTGGAGTAAGAAAAAGAGGGCAGAAATAGATGTATTAAGGAAAGATAGGTCCCTACAATTTAATTTCACTGGTTACTTTAATATCTTTTGTCAAGAGTGGTTTTTTTTACAAAAAAAAATGAGAAACATTTACAAATAAGCATTTATTCAATCCTAGCTATGTCCATGATAGTGAATTAGACTGGTATCATGATTTCATTTTACCAAATTTACAAGGCTTCCATGAATGTCATTGTTTTGTTTTGTTTTAAAACACATAATAAATTTGCCTATAACATTGTAAATCCATTTATGAGATTTGTTCAAAATCTGTCACACAATAACAGCGAGGAAAAGATTAAAAAATAATTGGTAGGCGCAAGAAGTGGTACCTTTCAGAGAAGATCCCGCATCATAACCTTCAGCTGTGGTGAGAAGGAGTGCAGTTAGAAGCAGAAGTTTTCTGAGTGAAGCAAACTCTGACACAATGATGTGAAATGAGATCCCAGTTTTGTCTCCTCTGGCCATGCCCAGAGGTTGAATTTGTGTTCACAGTCCTGATCAACAAGAGTAAGCAATGGACCCCACTTTTCTAAAATAGTTGTGGTTTGAATAAGTCCGTCCCTCCAGGCTCGTTTTGAATGCTTAGTCCACCAGGCAGTGAGACTCTTGATAGCATTAGAAAGATTGGCAGTTATGGGCTTACTGAAGAAAGTATGTGATTGGGCATGGGCTTTGAGGTTTCACAAAGCCCATGCCAGGCCCAGTGTCTCTATCTCTTTCCCTATGGATGAGGGTATGGTGCTCAGAAACCGCTTCTTTGCCTGACTGTATCCTACCATGCTTCCTGACGTAACGATGATGGTGGACTAAACCTCTGACACTGTAAACAAGCCCATAATCAACTGCTTTCATTCAAAAGAAACTGTTGAGACAGAGTCTCCTTCTATAACCAAAACTGTTTCTTAATCCTGTTTGTTTTATCTATCAAGCGTTGAAATTAGAGTTGTGAGTCACCGTGTCCAGGTCATAAATTTTTACACAGAGCAATGACTACTCCCAATCTCTCCATTGCTTGGTTCTTAGAAAAGAACCTGGTAAGATTGGTTGCAACAAGCTAAATATCTCAACTAATTACACTATTCTACAAGCTTACTTACTGTATAGTTAATTCTGCACATAAATGAAAATGTATTATCAAAATAATTGAAGGAAGTCATGGTTTAAATGATTTTATTATACTGTTATCTCCTGTTAACATTAGAAATTTCTGGTTCTGTTGATCAAAAGGGCATTACGTGGACCCATATTTAGGGACTTCAATCATCAATTAACTTCAACTTCTGATCTCTGCTTTTCTTTTTATGATTTGTTTTAACCACCATGTATACTATCACCTTTGTAGTTTCCAACTTAACTCTATGAACTTATACTGTGACATGGTATCTAAAAATAATGTTTTCTCTTTGTGATCTACAGGGAAAATCTAATCCCTCAGAATCACAAAGAATTAAATCACAGAATTTATAGACCTTCTGATCCTTTTCTACTACAGATATATTTATTCAGCTCTCTATCACCAATTCTTTCTTCTGAACTGTTCGCATTTTGAAAGAGGTACAGCATACTTGTTTCTGTGCATAACCAGAGTTCCCTTCGTTTATTGTTCATGTGAATTCAAAAACATTTGCTTTATTTTATACACCTGTTGATTTGTTTTTGAATTTTCTGGTACTCTATATATACTATGGATAATCAGTATATACCTATGAATTAATGAGCATACTAAAATTCATATAAGGTAGTCCATCAAAAATCAAAAGTAAAGATCTGAATTGCTATTGGCAACTGATAAGTGTTATGAGAAGAAGAGTTAGTTGTCTTCAATGTGTAGCTCCTGGTAGGTTTTTCCGTAGCCCAAAATGTATATAGGAAACATACACTAAACTTGTCAGATTTGAAAAAATACAGGAACATGTAGTTGGAGGGGTAGACATGGGGTTGAAACTTGGAGAAGTACGAGAAAGGAGTGAATATGATCAAAAACCATTGTATGAAATTATCAAAGAGCCAACAAAAATGTGGGGGGGAGACTCTAAATGAAAAGCAGTAAAAAAGACAAAAATTCCCCTCACTTCCAATTCAACATAATTTATTCAAAGACAGAAACAGTTCAATGTTACCAAGTCTCTGCTGTGGCATGGTGATTCACTTAACCTCACACTGAATGCTCACACTCTCTTTGCACCTTCCCAGTGAGAATGAGGCATAAAACATTCTGCAGAGCTGTCATTGCACCAAAACTGAAACCAAACAACACATAAAATGGTTCTTGGAAACCTTAGAGATTGTGTAGTTATTCCTGTGTTAACTTTCAATCCTCAGTCATCCGATGCTGATTTCTAATAAATGTGGCAACAATATACTGTCACTATCTTATATCGCTACAAAATTTCTTAAGGTAGTCTATGAACTATTAGTAAAGTCTGGCCAACACAGAAATCGGATATAATCAAGGATGTTTTGAAGTGATTTTCTAAATCACTTATTCTTTCTTAAGTACTATTAACAATGCAGATAGAATGGATGACCACATAAACAAACTTTAACACATGTTATTTATTCAATTGTAAAGAAAAAACATCTCTCTCTCTCTCTCTCTCTCTCTCTCTCTCTCTCTCTCTCTCTCTCTCTCTCTCTCTCTCTCTCATTCTCAGGCACTTTTAAAAATAGAATCTGCTGTCTGTCTCCCTTTGAATCCCTACAGAAGCAGCCTCCACACAAGCTCCTTCCCAAATGGCTTCTGACATCATCATCTTTTAGCACTCAGTCAATGGCTGCTTGGCATTCAAACCAATTGTATCAAGTGGAATAAAACGACCATTAAAATCATTTACAGAATCATGGACATATAATTTCAGGTGCAGAGAATGAAAGAATACAGATAGGAAGTCAACACGGAGACTCTGGGCAGTGTGAAATGACAAAGCCCATGCAGTTACCAAATACTTAGAACCACAATTTCTTATCCGCCTCAGGTAATACTTCGATAGCAACTAAATATGAAAATCTCATATAGTGCTCAGTAACTTTTTCCATTGACCTAATTCCATCATGTTTTCATTTTAGGTTTTCTGTTGTTTTTATTTTGTGTTTATGATTGTAACAGCACGAGTGGGTGAGTTTGCTTGACTTGGCATCTATTTGAAAATCAGAGTACAACACGCGGGAGCCGTGTGAGGCAATTATTTCCTTTCATCATATGGGACATGGGTATAAAAACACAGATATCAGGTTTGACATCAAGTACCATTACAATCTGGGCCCCATTGCCACCACATGTAGTCACTTTGTCCAGGTGGTTAGTTAAATACTGAATAGTTCCTGCCCACATAAACTTCAGGGTAGTGAATCATTTGGCTTTATTCCTAAACTGTTCTTGAAAAGTCATGTTCTTTTTGCTAAATGCTACCACCCCTGACTTCTAATTTTACTACAGCAGCAGAGTAATAAAAACCAACAACGTTCTGATGAACATTCTGACATGAAACAGGCAGTGGACTAGAATAGAGAATCCATATATAAACTGGTAGAAATACGCACAAATGCACATGCTGGAAAAAAGACAGTCTCTTTACATGGTGATGGGAAATATGGATATCCACATGAAAATGAAATATTAACTAAATCATTCCTCTAACCAAGCACAAAAATCACCTCCTTGTGGTTTAATAACATCTCCATAAAACCCAAATATTAGAAATAGGCCTAATAAGGATTAGAGTGGGATTCAGAAGAACCTAAGGACCCCTGCTGGCAATTGATGGATTCTGGGGGAAGCAGTGATTATCTTCAGTAAACTAGGAGATCGTCAGGCTACAACAGACCCTTGCAAACCTGCAACCACACAGATACCCCTCGTTAACACAGGTGGGTCATGAAACGAAAAAAAAAAAAAAACAGGCATGAATGTGGGGATTTGGTTCGTTGGAAGGTGGTGAAAGGGTGATGGGTAGAGAAGAGAGTCAACAGATAAGTACATACTTTGATGAAATTCTTAAAGGACAAATGTATTACATGATAAAGAAGATACAATGAGGGCAGAAGGAAGAAGAGAGATAAGGTGATAGGGGTTAGTCCAGAAAATCCTGACCTTCACAATTTATATATGGAAGCAATACAGAGAATTTATGATATCTTCACAGTGCTTTTTCCAGGGGATATTTTGATATGAGTCACTATATGGAAAGCATGTCCTATGTATTGTCATATATGACTTCTACTTTATGGATCCTTTAAAAATATTAGCCAATTATGCACCCCATTGACTCTTCCTCATAAAACTTGGACACATAGAGACTAACACTAGCTGAACTGTATCAAGACACTAATTTACTTTGCCTTCCTGTTACATTTGACTATAAGCCTCAGAATACACTGTATCTGAAATAATAATTCAGCAAATAAATGACAGGAATGACAAGCAAGGAATATAAAGCAGGAGCTTTAGAGCTCAGGCAGAAAAGAAGAATGAATTTTGAACACTATAGGATAGAAGCACATTTGAGTTGAATTTTGAAATTCTATGAATAGAGTCTCTGACACTGCGGAGTGTCCATTCAGTCTGCAAATATTCACTGGGGACCCATTAAATGAGTTAAGAATGAAAGATATTTTGAATAAAAAAGGCAAGGAAAAGGTTTAGAAAGTACGAAGCAAGGGAATTTTATGGTGGTAGGTAGAAAGATGGTGGATAGAGGACATGCCAGATAGTAGAAGATTGATAGATAGTAGATAGGTGACAGGCAATAGATAGATGTTCATTTTAGAGATATGAGTGCATAAATGATAGACAAGAGAAGATGATTCATAGGTAGACATATGGTTGATATTAAGAAAATTAATTTAAAGGTAAATTTTAATTTTATCACTACTATTATTGCGTAGTCATTGACTCACTGTTTTTATGATGAGTTCACAAAAGGGTCAAGTCTTAAATCAGTGCCAAACTTAGCATTGAGGAGTTTCTGGACAGCATGGAGGTTTAAAGTGAGGTATTTAAATATCTTCGATGTTACTAAACTAATATCCTTTAAGGGTTTTTGAAACCTAAGATATGCATGTACACATTAAAATTTCATGATATGTGCACTTGCATTCATAAATGTTTCATGACTTATTACAAAGAAGGTTATAATGAGCCATGACATAGTAAAAATTTGTCATAAGGTTACACTTCTGTTTCTTTTCTCTGAGAATTATGTTATACTAAAGTAAAGGTAAAGCTGGGTAAAAAAATGAAATATTACACACATACCTTTGTATGTCCAATCTCTCATCTTCAAAGTACAAACCTAAAATGTGATCTCACACTGATCCCCAGATTTCCAAATCAAATACAAGTGCACAGAATGACTTTGAACAATTTATAAAATATGAACCCTCACATACAAGACACCTCATAATAGCCTTGAAGTTAATTCCAAGAATTTGAAAACTCATTCATCCTATGATTCTCCATTACTTTAAGCAATTCCTGGATTATTGGGGCATTTAAATGTATATACCTAACTTTGTACCATAAACTACATTAAAGCATTTAAATTTATTGTATATGAATTACAGTGCCTCAGGTTTTCAATTGAATAATGTTTTAATGTCAGATAGAAGACATCATCAATTTCAGTATGGTGAATGACAAAAATGTTTTTGAAAAACATCTGAATAAATGAAAAATCCAATGGTGTTTTTAGATCCTTATGTCAGCAAGAATGCATATTTTAGGTCTTTTGGAAGATAGAGAAATGATGATTATTAATATATTTTTACACCATTGTTTTCATTATCTATATAAAATATAAAGGAAGCAATTATATCTATATAATATGTCATGGTTCAACAATTGATTTCAGTTGTCTTATTTTTCTCAGTCTTGATTCCATCTTTATTTAGCTAGACAGAGCTAAAATTTTACCTTTTGTTTGTTCTATAGCTAGATGAAATGAAGCCCAGTGAAGAGAAATAAATGTAGCACCTTCTAAATCCAAGACTTTTCACTTTTCTTTAGAATAACCTAGATAGTTAAAAATAATGTAGATAGTAAATAAATAATAGTAGATAAAAAATAATGTAGATAGTAACTAAATAATAATTATTATTCTTTAGAATAATGTAGATAGTTAATAATAATGTAGATAGTAAAGTGCAAATTATGCACCTAGAAGTTATATGCGTCCCCATTATTTGTAAAAGCATGATATATTGTTTAATGTCTTAATGGACAGGTTATCATCATTTTCAAACTGAGCATAAATTCTAGGATGGAAAATTCAAAATTCTGATCATAGTATCCTACACTGAAAGAGAGGAAAGGGCAGCTTGTTGTAAAATTGTACAGTCAAAATTAGAAATTAGACATGAGCATGAATTCACATTGGTACATAATTAGCAAAAACATCTAGTGGAGTAAATCAGGGCTGGCTTCTGCGCCTGCCTTGTCCTTTAAGAATTGCCCTTTTCAGAGAAGTTAGAACCTTGAGCAAACAGAGCAGTAGCCAGGTTGCCTCAGTTTGGGGTGCACTTTTCTTCCTCATACTTGGTATCCCCCTTGCCCTTACAAATGCCAACTGAGGGGCGTTATATCAGGTGAGTCCCATCTCTTAAATATAATATCAAGATTTATGGATTGAATAGGCCAGGAGTTTCATATTTTCTAGTGAAAAATTTTGAGATACTTGATAATTTTCCTACATTTGCTATAATTTTCTTCTGATACTCAGTATAAGTAGAGGGTAGACCAATGGCATGTGCCCATTACTTTCAGCCCATATTTAAAATCCCATTTCTTGCTCCTGTAATGAAAGGCACAGATATGTGAATTATTACAGTCTGCATTATTCCATATTAAAATCACAGGTCTCTCTTCCTGATATGTTAGAAACAACAAAAAATGTTTCCATATCTTTGTTATTGGTATTGCCAGTTTAACTTAAGAAAATGCAATTATAATGACAATAATATAATACCAAAAATAATAGAAGCATTATTACATGCCAGTTACTATTTTGGGCCATGTATATTCACTGTATGTAAGGTGCTATATGAAATATTTTCTGCCAAGACAATATCAATGACAAGTATAAAGATGACGTTCATTGGGGAAAGATAAATTAAGGAATGCCCAGAAGAATACAGATGCTAAGTAATGGAGCAGAGATTTAAAATCAAATCTCACGGCATCTGGCTTCATTCTAGTTACTTGCCATTAGTAGTGTAAATATTTCCTGTCAGGTTAGTTAGCATTCAGCCAGGATCGCAAGTCTTCTGGGCAGGGGAGGTAATTGAATGTCAATGGGTGTCTACAGGCATGAGGAGGACAGATGTTAACATTAAGCGTCTTCTTAACATCTATCTTGTTTTGAGGACAGTATCTTTAACTTACCTGGTATTTGCATAGTAGGTTGGGATGACTAACCAGTGAACCCCAGGTACCTGTGTGCATCTGCCTCTGTGCATAGGAACTACAGCATAGGCTGTCATACCTAGCACGTTCACACAAGTTTTGAAGAACAAGTTCGGGTTCTCAGGATTGTGCATCAAGCACTTACCCCATAACCCTAGCCACAGGATTACATTTCTTAAGCGTTCCAGGCATTGATCTCCACTTTTATAATTAACATAGGAGTGAATATATAAAGTGTTCCTATCTGATAAATCCCAAGCTAAGTTTCTAGAGTTCAGATTCTCTAAGACAAATGAAAAAATAGGCAATCCTTACTATTCACTTTGACTAAGAGATTGAAGTTCTCATATTGTATGATGTCTTTGAATATGTGAAATTTCTGGCTGAGGCTTCAGTGTACTTCTGCCTTCAGAAACTTTCCATCGAGTTTAAGACTACGCAGTGTTAAAAAGTAGACCATCTAGTATGGGAAATCATATCAGATTTGCTACTGATTCACTTTATCCATATTTTTTTCAGGATTGTACCAGCACTTATCAATTATCCTACAAATAAGAGCCTAAAACATCATAATTATACTTTAACATTTACCAGGATACTGAGAAGTGTTGTGGGAGTTCAGTCCAAAACAAACAAACAAACAAAAAACAAAACCCCCCAAAACATGGCTTTATCTTCAAAGATGAGTATTCATCCATTCAAAGCCACTCCAACAGCTGTTATGAAATGAGTAATTCTCTCCTTACATCCAACACTTCCTCGGTATCACTTTGAGAAAGTGCTTACCATATTGTCCAGATGCTTGACTAAAGTGAAAGGCGAAGTTAGCAGAACCCAGCTAGGTCCCTGATGTTTCTTTCCACCCTTCATCTGTGGGTGTTTACACTTACTATTCTGAGAATCTTATCTTTTTTGACTTCCTTTTCACATTACAAGCCTTAGCTCCAGCCTTTCATTCCTCATAAATCAAATTTCCTTGTTTCTTCACTTCTCAAATAGAATTTCTCCAGTATTTATTGAGATATGCTATAACCTGAAGCGGAGCACCACCTTGAATAAGATTTGCTTGGCTTTCAATATTCACTGAGTAGGAAACAATAGTTGCATCATTTCTGAAACATATCTTATGCAATAGAGGTGGCTCTCAGTGGTTACATGCACAATTCTATTTTATTTATTGTTCAGTGGACCAATAACCCTATCTTGATTCCTGATTCAGCTATTTATTGAATTAAATTTCCCTACAATACACATACCTGTGTATTTCCTAATACTGTTTGGCCTGATCATTTATCATGTTGTTTTAATGAAAACAGTAACAACACAAAAATGAATAGAATTAAATGAAACAGAGCATGGGAAGCAAGGGTTAACTATAGAAATAGAAAAAAAGGAAGAGAAGGGAGGAAGGAAACAAGGGAGGATGGGTGAATGGAAAATAATGAAACAAAGTCCCAATGCAATTGAATATAACATTTTATAAACTTTGCATCGAACCGCAGAATGTGCAGTTCTTTTTCATATGGTCCTGAGAATTTAAATATTTATCAAACCACTGCAATATTCTGTCAATATCACATGCACCATGAACATTTCACAGAAACATCACAACAGTCTATGACTTGAGAAATATTATTTAACAGACACAAAACACGAATATCTGTACCTTTAGTGATTTATTTGTCTGACATCATATCTGATGAAGTTCCTGTCTATCAACTCAAAATCTAATATTCCTCAGATACGATGTTTTATCTGTGGCATTGTTCAAGCTTGAAAAGTTAAGAGAGGCCAAGGTACTAGCTAAGAGCTGAAGCTGAAGAGTGATGAAATACACAAGGAGACCCCATGAAGCTATAATCTCCCATTCAAACATCAAGATGCTCTTCCATGTAGAGATATTCTTCCCCATCTGTGGAACAGCACAGCTGAAGCACTAATACTACTCAAAGTAATCTGATATCATGGAATTGTATAATAAGATCTGAACCATACTTTTAAAATATTCATTGTTTTTTACTTAAACAATATCTCTATACACTTATGCACCATATTGCAAGGTATTAATGTGGAAAGGTCATGAATAATAATCAATTCTGTATTGTTAACACATGTATTGCTTTTTATTTTAGAATGAATCTATCAGCACCTTTTTACGTAGGATTTATTAATCCAACATGCCATCATACACTCATATTCACCTAACGGATTATTGTACCCTTTGACTCCACCCTGCACACATTACCCAACATTCTCTGTCTAATTCTTTCTCTTCTCTGCAAACTGAAGCGCGGCTCTCTAGCTTAGGTTTGCAGCATGTGAGCAAGCGGCTTGGAGTTCATCAGTACTAAAGCACAGGGTCCACATTCGTTAGTTGTTTCTCTTACTGGATGGCTCAATCTTGCCCAGAGTACTGTCCTTTATACCCTGTCTATCTGTTGATCTTTGCACAGATTATGTGGCTTCATCTCTCAGAATAATCACAATTTTTTACACTATATATTAAGTCATATAACAATGACTTTGAGACAGGTTAATCAAAACAGTGTTTCTCTTCATGGAAACTTTCCTGCATTGCGCTTTTTTTTTTTTAACTCTGATAAGCTTTATCATCCAACTTTAAAACTTCTCTTATATTTAACAGTCTTCTTAAAAAATTTCCAAGGAGTGAAGTAGAAGATGAGGTATGAAGGTTAAGCTATACAAGAAGAGAAACAACATTTTAAAAGGAAAAAATCTTTACATTTTTAAATGTGATAAATTCCTAAACAATAAATATTAGAGATTCCAAATCCTTTAGCACATTTATTTTGCAAGCTCCTGAAGGCATAGAGGTCACAAAATAATAGAGCAAGTTACTTGAGAACAGAATAGCTTATTAATATCAATCTACTTTCTTTGCTCTGCAAACACATTTTGCATCTGAGTGGAGTGTATGCTATGCTTGTTTCCTGTGTAAAATAAATAAGCTTTTCCTTTGAAAGCACACATTTAATAAAGAAGAATTCCTCCTATGACTGAACTTGAAGTTTCCCTCACACTCATAGTTGTAAGGCCAATAGAAGAGAAAATATTCATATATATATATATATATTAGTTGTGGGTCTAATACCTCAGTCTCAACTCATTTGTCACTCAGAGACAATCCATGCTCTTTTTCTCTTTCTACTTGTGTGTGTGCATGTATGTAGAGAGATACATATATATGTATACATATATGTAGTGTGTATATGTATGTGACAGAGAGAGTGTGTGTGTGTGTGTGTGTGTGTGTGTGTGTGTGTGTGTGTGAGATGAAACAAAAAAAATGCATAGGATGTTTCTCTAACATTCAGAAACTTAACAGCTGCCTGGAGAAAAACTTCCTCACAATTACTTGTCAACCACAATGACTGCATTTGTTAGCAGTAACTGTCTTCACCTGAAAGAAGGGCTAACACATTGTGATTTATTCACATGGTTTAATTGGCAAAACATTCTCAAAATGTGTTAAGTGAGCCTGATGTTTCTAGTAAAGTACAGTTGTTGTCAATGGTGAAATTTGGGCTTTTATGAAAACTTAGAATTTTGAAAAATTTACGCTGGAACTCTCACTTCTTAATTCTAAAGATTTTACCAATTTTACTGGTAATAAAATAAATAAAGGTACGTTGGGTTATAATTTAATAACATATATATATATATTTTACAAATATTAGCAGAATCCAGTGAGCCATTTTTCTCACAGAGATAAGTGTAAGATATTATAATATAATACATGGTTTGTTAAAGGTCCATTCAGAAATATAAGCTAGACAACTGCATTTCAATTATAGCAGAGAAAAGTTTATAATATGGAATCAAAATCCACATTCAATTAATCCATGACAAAATCTTTAACTTTCTTAAAATTTCACTTCTCTTTTCAGGTTTATATTTGTGTGGTTATATTTTCTTGTCAACTAGAACATCTTAAAATAAACTTTGTATGATTACCATCAAAATTCAATTATCCTCTCTTTACATTGATATGCTTACAAAACTATTAACGATTCTTACTATATTTTCCTTAGAAAATATAGTCAACTTTGCTTATTTCTAGTAGTATTAATTTCCAGAAGGTTTGTTTTTGCTGTTTGTAAATGAAATAATAAATAATTAATTTTTCAGTGTTCATTCTGTATATCAGAAAACATCAAAAGTGTCTGCAAAATTTTAGAATACACACCAAGGAACACATGTGTACATGGAAACACACACACATACCACACACACACACATAAACACATATATATATATATGCACATATATCATATAGATAATTTTAGACCCCCTCAAATCTGTTTATAATGACAAAATACTTTAAATTATAGAGACATTTATTTTTAAAATTATTTAATCATGAAATCAAAACTATACTTATATTTACCCACTGCCAGAAATTTCCTCCTTCTTATAAACTGTCTGTTACAACTCAGGCTAGTGCACATTCTTAAACTTTGACTTTCCCTTATGAGGAACTTCTGAAGAAAGAGTTAAAATTAATGACACCAAACAGAGTTTAATAATTTTGAAGCACATCTGTTATTTATTGTTAAATATTCAAACTACTTTCTTTCTTTTCATCATTTTTGTTACCTTTATACTTTTACAATTAAAATATTTTTATTTATTTAGGTGTTTTGTCTGCATGTATATTTGTGCACTAGGTGCCTGCCTGATACCCACATAAGTCAGAAGACATCAGGTCTTCCTGAACTGGCATTGCTGAAAGTTGGAAGACACCATGTGGGTACTGAGAATCCAATGTGTTTCCTCTACAAGAGCAACATTTTTTTCTTGAACAATGAGACTTTTCTCCATTCCTTTGTTTAAAAAAAAAGAAATAAAGAAACATATACTTAGCAATAAGTCTGTTGATGAGTAGTCTCCACAGATTGACTTATTAATTACACAGGAAAAGGGAATATACCTGTTTCAAGGAAAGCTTACTTCATGACAGTATAAAAATGACTTATTTTATTAATGTACCTCATAAATTTCAATTTGCCTGGTATATCCTTTTAGAGTAATGAGTTTTTAATCAGACAGAGACACTGAGAAGACCCCAATAATAGTGAATTTATTTTTGAGAAATGAACGTGTCTTACAGTTTATGTTGTTATCAGCAACCTTCAATGTCAGTTACTTCATGTATAAAATAAGGACTATACAGAATTTTTTCCGTATAGAAATTGTATAAATATCAATGGTTATCTGGTATTTACTAAATAGTTTTTTAATTATTTCTTTTCCAAACATTTGTTGGAAGCTAAACAACAATTTAAAATGAGACATACAGGGCAGACTCATGTGACAGAATTCAGCCCTAAGATATTTTATTAGTGGTTAGAATCTTACAGGTCTTTGTTTATAGTTTTCCATGTTAGTAGCCATGTTGGGACATATCTCTCCTTCATTTTGCACTGATTTATATTTTGCCTTTTATCTTCTGTAAATGCAGAATGGATTCCTGTATTTATTTTTTTTCAGTCATTTCTGTTAGCAATCACCGCTCTCCTGTTACTCTTATTAATCATTCGCATATTGTGCAATAAGACCAACAGAAGAAACTGCTCTTATTAATAGTCTGGATATTGTGCAATACATCTGACCAACAGAAGAAACTTTCATTTTAGAGGGCCTTTGCTTCCTGCAGATGCAGATCCTTGCTTTTTCCTTTGTGTAAGTGAAAGACATTACAAGCAGAGGTGCTGATCTGTCATTAGGCATGCAAGCAATCAATCCAAATGCAGTTTTTAAACCTAGCCCATTCCCTGGAGTTTGCTGCTGTTAGCATAAAGTGATACACAATGATTTTAAAGGGGTAATTAACACATGATTAAATATTTATTCTCTGTATAAAAAGGGTCCTAAGTGCTTTGCTAGGACAGTAAATACAGGACTTACTAACCGCCTTTGGAAATAAGGAGTAGAAACTGACTGGGGACCTTGATTGCAGATCCTCACCATGCCATGCTAGAACTGGGTCTTTCATTACCAAACTGTCTAAGTTTTTCTTACATTCCAGAAACAATGTCTCTTGTGGCTGTTTTATGATGGTTTATGCATCATAAATATTAAAAGATTATTAAATTATATTGCACTCAAATTTAAAAGCTTCTATAAGAACTTCACTGAACCACATCTACCTAGGTTTGCTGTGTGTTGCCTCTGGTTGCTTCCTCACTGCCATTCCTGGTTGAGTAGCTGTGAGAACAGCCATATGGACTGCAAATTCTAAAATGTTTAATTCTGGCATTTCGTGGGGACTGTTTTTGACTTTTGGTGTCAAGAACCTACATAGATATTTTGTTCTGAATACACTGAGACGGTTAGGAGATGACTATGTGGAGGAAGAACTGTCATAATTGTGACTGTATGTTGTCATTCGTTTATATGGCCTCCCAGGCTATGTTTAATTAATTAATTAAATTGTTATTTTTATGGAGGTGGGTGGTCCTTGGACTTCCCACAGGACAGAGAACCCTGATGGCTCTTTGGGCTGAAGAGGGAGGGGGATTTGATTGGGGGAGGGGGAGGGAAATGAGAGGCAGCGGTGGGGAAGAGACAGAAATCTTTAATAAATAAATAAATAAATAAAATAGAGAGAGGGGGCTGGAGAGATGGCTCAGAAGTTAAGGGCATTGCCTGCTCTTCCAAAGGTCCTGAGTTCAATTCCCAGCAACCACATGGTGGATCACAACCATCTGTAATGAGGTCTGGTGCCCTTTTCTGGCCTGTAGGCATACACGCAGACAGAATAGTGTATACATAATAAATAAATAAATATTTAAAAAAGAGAAAAACATAAAAAAAATAAATTGTTATTTTGGAATAGGTAAGTTTAACAAGTTCCACATCGCATCAATCGTAGAATGACCCTAAATAGTTTCATTACTAAAAAGAATTGTCTATTTGTGATTCATTTCTGGCTATCTCAAATGCTCTAAAATGCAAGGTAATATATGTAACATAGGGTGAGATTGCTCTTTGTGCAGCCCACAAAGATTGTTCTTCTATACTTAACATTTTTTTAAATTCTTTAATTCTTATGGGTCTACTGACTTTATTTAATTCCTAAAGACTATAAAGCCCTACATAGAGAATGTGTCAAATTGCCAAAAGATAATCAGGCTACTTCTAATCTGCTTATAAAATCACAGGTTTGGCTATGCATATAGAACAATTTGGCCAAATGTATGTGAAATGAAAGCTTCTAGAGACACTGTCTCTTCAAGGGAGTTTCTAATATAAATACAGGTATTAGTGTGGGAGACAGTTCCCTGGATAAAGTACAATCATTCACAAAAATATAGGGACCTGGTTTAAGTTCCACAGAACCAAAACAAATACACATTTTGTAGGCTGACTGAAATGCCAGGGCTCCTCTGAAGACACAGATAGAGCATTCCCCACATCACACCATCGTCAGTCAGATAGCCTGGCATTAGCACTTGGAAACAAGAGACTCTGTCTCAAGGAACAGGGTGAGGACCAGAACCAGAGGTTCTTCTCTGGCTTCTACATGTAGGTCAGGGCATGTGTTCATTTATACATGCATGAACACACACACTTACGCTCTCTCTCTCTCACACACACACAAACACAAACATGAACTCTCTGTCTCTCTCTCTCTCTCACACACATAAATCTCCGCCCCACACACATGTAATTATAAATGCTCTAACCTACAGTATCAATACCAAAGTGTCAGTCCTGAAAACATATGTCCAAGTAACATAGAAACAGAGCAGGTCATGTTTAGAAACACATGTGTATATGTATATATGCATGAATGAAAAAAGCACATGAAGTTGAAAGAGAGCAAAGGGGTTATATGAAAAGGTTAGAAGGAAGAGAGGGGAAGGGAGAAATGATCTAATTAGATTGTAAGCTCAAAGACTTAAATAATTAAAAAATACCAGTAGCCAGCTGTAAACACCTCAGCAATATGAAATATATCACTCCCCATTGTCATTGCAAAGAATGAACAGTCTCCTCTAGTGCCAAGTGATGTATTGGGTAGGATTGGTCATAGGAAGACTCTTGGATAAAATAAGAACACTTCCACGAGAATAGATTAGTTGTAAGACTTTCTGGTTTTGATTCATGTGTTTAAAAATATAAGTTTCAAGTAGTCTTAAATATTTAAGGAACCATTTTCAATTATTTGTATTCTAGTTTGTAGTTTTTGGAGTAAATAAAATTAGCATACTGTTTACAACACATTTACATGAAATCCAACTAGCTTTACAATTTTAATAATGTGTGAATTACCCAGAAATGCTTACATATGCTTATGTATACATGATATGTGTAGAACTTAATATTTACATTGATAAATAGGCATTTCTTGAATTTCAAACTAATGAAGTTTTCTTTTTATAAATATTGATACATTTTAATGGGAATTTTTAAGTTAAAATAAATTAAACACTATTACACTTATGCTTGAAAGGTTGTATTCTTAAAGTATTTTATTTAGTTTTAATTTTACTGCATATTTAATGTCTCAATGGCAATAACTTTCATAAAATAAACATGAGAAACTATTCTAATGTTTTATTTTAATTTGCATGTCTTAATTTGGGCTTTATACAAAGCACTAAGGAGTGCACTGCTTATATACAACAAAATCTACTTCTGCCTGTACTGGACACCGGAAGTCTGCGATTGGATTGCCAACATGGTCCAGTTCTAGCAACAACCTGCTTCCAATTTGCGTATTAATGAATTTTTATCCTGGTATAGCAGTGAAAGACTTGATTAGTTTTTATCATTCTTGTGGAGACACAATTCTATGCATAATAGGCTCATGATGTAATTGCCTTCCAACAACCACATCCAAATACTATGACATTAATAGCACAGTTTTTAAAAAAGTGAATTTTGTATCATGATAAGCAGAATTCCCACAACGATGGGGGAAGTAATCTCCATTCCTCACTTTCACGAGTCGCTATTGGCACTTGAGGTCTGCTGTTAAAGGGACAATGGTTCTTCTTTGAGGATGTGGCCACTGGTCATTCCCTATGTATATGGTCCCCACCCAAGCACTTGTGAACTGATAGAACTTACTGGGCAATGAAACCAAGCAAAGATAGGAGAGTGAGCTATTGGGGAAGATACGGTTATTTGGAGCTGGTAACTATAAAGTTTCATTTTCAAAATTACCAAAAGTAAACTGAGGCCCACACCACGTTCAGGATCCAGAAACTTCATGTCTCAGAAAGCTTCAGTATAGATAAACACTATTGAAAAGAAGAAGAAAGAAAGAAAGAAAGAGAGAGAGAGAGAGAGAGAGAGAGAGAGAGAGAGAGAGAGAGAGAGAGAGAGAAAGAAAGAAAGAAAGAAAGAAAGAAAGAAAGAAAGAAAGAAAGAAAGAAAGAAAGAAAGAAAATGATTCTTAATGATGTGCACCACTTGCTCCTGCAGCTGATGGGAACAGATGAAGAGACCCACAGCCAGTTACTAGTCAGACCTCTGGGAACCCCACAGGAGAGGGAGAAGAAGGATTGTAGTATCCAGAGGGGTAAAGGACACCAGAATCCCACAAAATCAACTAAGCAAGGTCCATAGGGACTCACAGAGACTGAATTAACAATCACGGAGCCTGCATGGGTCCATTCTAGGTCCTCCGGATACATGCTGTGGTTCTTTAGCTTAAGGTATTTGTTGGACTTCTCACAATGGGAGTAAAGGGTTTCTCTTCCTTTGCCTGCTCGTGGGATCTATTTCCTCCTATTGGGTTGGCTCCTCCAGGCTTTGACTTGAGAGTATATGACTAATCATATTGCATCTTGCTATACCGTGTTCGTTTGCTATCACTGGGGAGTCTACTCTTTTCTGAAGAAAAACAGGAGCAGTGGATTTGGGGGAGAGGGGAGGTGGTGGTGGGGTTCAGGAGGAGTGGGGAAAGGGAGGTTATGGTTGACATTCATTGTGTAAGAGAAAAACAGACAAATAATTTCATAAAGAATGTAGACATTTTGGGGATACACAAACATTTGACTTTTGTAATGATTTGTAATGCTATAATGGATTTGTATAGGTTGAGTCAATTTCATCCTGTGCTATTATTTAGTTGGCTCTTTAAGATGAAATCCTATGATTGCCATGTACACAATATTAACCTTTAAAAACTGTTTCTTATAGATATCTTCAAGTTATTCTAAAACAACTCTAAAATAAACAGTCTCATTGATTCAGGTTTTAGTTTGTAAACATTGAAATAATATAGCTGTTTTAACATGATTGCAGCATCTACAACATATTAATATATTACTTATTTTTATGAAATATCCAGTTGATGGGTAGTTTTTCTTAGTGTTAAGTGTTTTTCAATCTGTCTAAAGTGAGAACTCAGTATGCTTCATATCACGGGTTTATAGAGCTTAGAAATACTCTCTCCCTCTCTCTCTCTCCGTGTGTGTGTGTGTGTTTGTACGTATACCTCTCTCTTCTTTATGGTCTCATTGTTGGAGAAAATGATGTTTGTCTTCTATGTGGATTGTTTTCTGATGTCTGGCACAGGTTAGGTAAATTATGTCTAGAAGTACTTTCTGCACAGGAAGAAATGTTCTCTAGTACACAACATGGAAGATACCAGATATACAGCTGCTGAATGTTGGGGTGAAATATTAATGATGAGATGAGGAAAAGAAACGTTTTAATTTTAAATTTACATTCTATATAATAAAACACAATTTCACCTTTTGTATTTGAATGTTTTTCAGATTGTTTGGCATTCGTGGCAGAGTTTGGATTCATTAACCTCTCTTAAAAATCAATAATAATGGCTGTTCATTTATAAATACTTTTCAATAAACTCATGGTGCATAACAAATTTTATATATATATAAAATATATATATATGAATTTTGTTTTATTCATGATTTTAACAATTGAATGTACCTTCTATTAATTAAATGTAGCTTTTAGAACATGTATTTTGAATGAATAAATATATTTTTAGAAGTTTGCTGCAGTCTATAAATATAAGCTGAACATATTTAAGTAGGATAGAATTGAGTCCTTTCTATGTCATCCACACAATTCATAGCTGAAAAGCATTGAGAAGACTTACAAAAAACTAAACAAAATTTAACAATGGGCAGCCTATTATAGGTTCTCCATCAGAAGAATGTGGTTTTCCGCCCTCTGCAGCCATGAACTGCCTTTGATTCAGACACCTACACGTGCATGTATAGTAACACTAAGTGAACTTGGGGAGTCATTAAAAATTTTGAAATTAAAAGTTAGACTGGAAATATGTTTGGAGGAGGTGAGCTGGAAGTAAGAGAGTAGAGGATGACTATGATCTGGATATATTCTATAGATTTATGAAATATTCAAAACTTTATTAAAATCATAAGTATTTCAATGATTTGTAGCTATTCTTATTTTATCTGGCCCTGAAAACATGCAAAGCCTCACAGAATGTTTAAGTCTTACGCTCTCTCAGTTAATAGCTATTGGATCCTCTTAAAATTATTTAATATTCTTTAGCCCTAGTAGCAATGTCTGGAAGGTGAGGAAAATACTGTGTATGTAACACATTACAGTATAATGTTTAGGAACAGAGTTAGTTAGTACTTGGATCTCAAAACTATGTGATTCTTTTGTGTTAAATTAAACCCAACACACACAATGGGCTCAGCACAAATTGACACTTAGTTAAACATTATGCTGTAAAGGCCAGAAAAGAGGGAATAAACATAATATTTATCACCCTTATTATTAATCTTGGACCTAGCTGAAGAAATTCTTGTATCAGCTGACAAGAATCAGAGAGTTGTCATTGCTTCCTGAGTATGTGAAAAAAAAAACAAACAAACAAAAAAAATGGAGAAACATATAAGCCTGAATCCAATCAGAGATTGTGACACTGGAGCCATTTGTCTTGATGACTGTGAGGATGAAAATATGAAGACAAAAAGACACACAGGCTTCTGTGAGATAATTTGTACCCGAAAAAATAATAAGGGAATTTAGTGATGAGCATTATTTATTCAATGACATCGTTGCGATAAAATTTATTTTCATTTTATTTCTATTATTATATGAAACTAGCATACTTAGTTAGAACGAATGTTTCCATACACCTCAATGGTAAAGATATGAGTCACTGGAAACTTTAAGGGCCCATGGCCTGCCTCAACCTTGATAATCTCTAGGATCCTGGAAGGCTTTCACTGGAGTGAAACTTGGCTTACATAATCAACTGTGTTTAGGGAACTGCTGGCCACAAGAAAATGAGAAGTGCAATGATTTAGATGGGGGAAAATCATAGACCCTGAAGTGAACAGAAGTGCTGAGAGTTAGAGAGATGCCAATATGGATCCGGAACAATTAGGAAACCAGATCAATTACACAAAGTTGGACTTAGCTAAGCAAGGGGGAGATGGATGTATGAGCAGATACATTTCAAGGACTAGCTTATCTAACACACCCCAATTAGCTCTGATTTTTTTTTCCTTCTAATACGGCTAGTGGAAGAGCCCAAGGAGCCGTTGCTATATCTCCAGAGCAAAGATCCCTTCCAGAACATACCGTCTAGGCTGCATATGTTGCTTCCAAGGGCCTTGGGAGAGGTGGGAGGCTGCCCTAAATTGCCATCTGCTGTTTGTTTTGCTTCTTCCTTCCACTTTTTTTATTTTTTAATTTTTGGCTCTTTCCTTGTGGTTTAGAAACTTACTCATTCCCATTCAATATCGAGTGCTCTTTGAAATAAAAAAAAATTGGTATGTTTCTGCACCAAGTGCTGGTTTTCACATTTTACAATTTAACCTCATTTTAGTTATGCTTATTAACATATAGAGTGTTATATTAATATAATAGAAATAATAGATAATAAATAAGACTTAATATAAAATTAATTGATACTTACATTAAACATAAGTTTTTCCATCTGAGGTTGTTGTAAAGCCAAAATAATCCTGAATGAATTCAGTCATGGTTGAGAATATTAAATATATGAGTTTAGTACCCTCCTTGTGATCCAGACTGCACATGAAATAAAACATCAGTTTTCATGGAGACTGGACTCAAATGTTTCAGTGAAAGGCACACTGTTTGAAATTGTCATGACTAATATCACCTGTATATAACTGTACATAACTGTCATGACATGCTAAATTTAAAATTTCAAAACTAATTTAAATGTAAATTTCAAAACTAGTACTCGGGACTAGAACTGTGAAATGCTGGTGGTATTCTGAGGTATTCCTTTTTAAAATTATTATTATAGTTTTTATTATTGAAAACAATTTTTAAATTTGAATATGTTTTCTCCTATATTTTTCCTTCTCTCTAATCCCTCCAGATCCTCTACTCTTTCTTATCCATCCAACTGTAAGTCCTTTTTCAAAAATGTAAAAACTCAACACAACAACAAATCTCCCAAACAAAGAAAACCAAACCAAACTAAAAACTCAAAATGTAAGCAAAAAAAGCACACAAAAAACTGTGGAGTTTATTATATGTTGGTCAACTATGCCTGAGCATGAGGTCTGCTCTGCAGTGGTTGATAAACCAAGTGTCCTCCAGCAAGTATAAATGAAAGTTCAGTTGTTAATTTCTCTTGTAGTGGCTTGGTTGTATTCATTTATTCATTCATTAAAAAGAAATAACCAAAGAGTATATAATAAGATAAAACAAAAACATTCACCTTAAAGTTGGACAAGGAAAAACCAATATAAGATAAAATGTCCAAGAAAAAGCACAAGATCCAGAGCCTCGCTTGTTAGCAAACTCAGGAAACAATCCCATAACTAAACTGGAAGTCATAATAAAATACAGAAGACTTGTTGCAGATGCCTGCAGGTGCTACACATGATGCTTTAGTCCCTGTGAGTTTATATAAGCATCTCTCGTGTTGATTATAGGGTTCATTTTCTTGGTGTTTTCCAATTATTCTGATTCTTTCATTCTTTCTACCTCTTAAACTGGGTACCTTGAGGCCTGGGGATGAAGGGGGTTTTATGGAGACATTCCTTTTAAGGCTGAGTGTTCCAAGGCCTCTAATTCTTTCAATATGTCTCACTTGGGGTATTTGTCTCTATCTCCATCTCGATATCAATATCTATATCTCTGCTGCAGGAAGAAGTTTCTCTGCATATTCCCTTGCATCTGCCCTTTGTCCATGAAACCTCCTCCACAAAATAAAATTTAAAAGTAAAAACAAAAGCAAAAATAAATAAATGAATAAAATCTCAGCAAGAAAGCTGTAGTTTGGCTGATTGAGTCACACAATACACCTTTTAGTCCATACATCTTTATTTGTAAGTGTTCATGGCAATGAGTCTTTGATCTGATAGAGGACTCTGACTTCTGCTAGATACTGGACCCTTGATATTGGGTCCTCACTGGGACTCATCTTGGATATCCTGTTGCTGTGTTGTGTCATGGAGATCCTGAGCTTTGGACCTGTAGGTTTGTCCCCTCCACATACCCCAACAATTCATAGATGAGGTGGATATTGGGATGGGTACCCTCATAGTTCTGTTTCTGGGCCTGGGTGGTAGTGGTAGCTTAGTTGGTGAGCTTGTCAGCTTTCCCTTGCCATCAACACCATGGAGGGAACTCTCTAGCACTGTCCAGACTAGTCCACTTTCTGTGACAGACAGAAAGGAGAGGAATCAGTTCCGCTTTCACGCCCTTGGGTCCAGCTTATCTGCCCTCACAGGGCCAGGGCCAGCTCTACTGTTTTCTCCCGGCTGGTGTGGGGCCTGCTCTCCAGATTGCTGTACTTAGTGAGGGGCAGGGTCAACTCTACTCTTGATCCCAAGGTTGACTCTCCCTCCTATTGTAGATGGCAAGGGTAAGGGAAATATGCCCTCATGAGTAGGTCTAAAAACAACATCATTTTCAACACACCATTAAAAGTAGGAGTGTTCTCACCTGCAATACAAATTCCAAGAAGCCTACTAATAGATGTAATATGATTCTTTCTTGTATGATCTGAAAATATAGTTCAGTTGGTGGAGTGCTTATGTAGCATGCACAAAGCCTTTGGTTGTGCTCACAGCATGGTATTGGCCTGATATGGTAGTGGACATCAATATCTATAGCAATTTAGGCAGGGGCCTCAGAAGTTTAATGCCAGTCTGTATATATAAGTGGGCATCAAAAATAAAATATCCTTAACATATGGATTATATAAAATTATTATCTTATAGAACAATTAATTTGACATATTAATGTATATTTCTCATCCCAAATTTGAATTATCATTTATAGAAATATATGTGATATTAAAAAAATAATCAATTTCTTATACAGCACTTTTCAGCAAAGTCTAGTTTTGTTGATGATCTCACACTATTTAGATTCATCAAATGAATGAGATAAGCTACATATAAATATGTAAATGTGATACATAGTATATGAATATATACTATATACTTTAGTAGCGGACAATAAATTATTTTTTTTTCAATTTTGGAGAAGGATGGGCTCAGGCTGCATCTAATCTTCCATGTAACTTGCTTGGCTCAAGTTAAGTCCAGGCTAAGATAATGTATTGTGCTCTGTAAGTGGAATCCATTGCAAACCTCCCACTTAAAATGAGACAAGGAGAGATGGAAAATAAACAAAAAGCACTGATATATTACCATGCTAAAGGACTTCCTGCTAAGAAAGCCAAGGATTGATCTACATTAAAAATGTGATTTACTCCAGAGAGAGAATAATTAAGCATTAGTCAATAGCTAAGACATTTTAATAGTATCCTTCCAACGGCTGAAAGTGCATTAAAAGACTGAAAATCTGGACCTGGGGAAAGATTCATTAATTAAACAAAAATCCTTTCTCTTCACACTGTGAACCTGTCAAAATGTTTTCAAGTGTGGTTATCAGAGAAAACAGATACTTTCACCCAGAGATGATATGAATTTATATCGGTCCTAGAATCTGGAAGTGTTAGCCATTTGAAGCGATGAAGCTGAGAGAATTCCAATGTCGTACAAATGTTCTAATGCATCAATGAAATGTAGTGTGTGTGCAAGGCTTCTGTACTTAGCCGAATCTTGTGGGGATAGCATAGAGGTTTGAAAAATGTTCCCTGCCTTCAAGGTGCTTCAACCTAGACTGGGGAAGCAAAAGTAAGCTAGGTGAAGCAAACCCTGGGATGATTCCATCTAACTAACATTAAAAGGACGGGCAAACCAACCAGTGTGCACTCAGAGTCCAGCATGGTAAAATGCACTAATTAAACTCATTGCCGATTAATTCGAAGTGGCACCAAGGAAAGAAGCAAAAGTCTTTCCCCTTGGAATTGTTTAGCCAAGAGAGTCCAGATCGGTTTCTTTGCTTCCTCCTTCCTGCATTTTTCCATCCTCTGTCTACCTGTTGCATGAGTCTGAGTCTGTGCCCATCTCTTACAATTCTGTCCTCATATATCTGTATGTGTCTTTCTGTTTTTTCTTTGTGTGTATGTGCATGCGTGTGTGTGCCTGCATCTCTGTGGTTGTGTGTATTTAACAAAGGACTTCACAGAAAGCAACACATTGGGATAGGAATGAGATACTTTCTGAAATCTTAGCAGAGTTTTCAAAGGATTGACTCACTGGCTCCGACTGAGTCCAACTGACCCAGACAAGAAACAATACTATAAACACTATAACTAATCAACTGATATTCATAAATAGATATTCATATGATAAGATTGCTTTCAACATCTGTATTTTTTAGCATTCAGCAAATATTGCACATGCTCTTTCCTGGGTCAGAGGCAGAAACACTTACATGATGTAAGATAACAGCTATGTGCGGTCTTGTACTTTTAAAGGTGATTACAGGAGAGATGCAAGGCAAGTAAGGTTGGCTCTGACTTTTTTAAAGGCATATTAAACAGACCGGCTGAGTGCACTGTAGAACACCAGTTTTACATATTAAGTTACTTTACGGTGTACTATTAACTATGGCTGTGTGGTCCATCAAAAGCTTCCCTCCTCTTTCTTGGAACGTAAGAGATATTTTCAGAATATTCCATCATCAGAGTAAAAGCTCGGTAAACGAATGTGATCACATGTTACCCAGGGGTACTATTTTGCAGATTTTAAGCATGGGAGAATTGAAATGGATAAGAAGGTTTCAGTGAAGGTTGCAGGATTTTTGGAAGGGCCAATCTATCCAATGAATGGAGAAGAGTATTCTTGATACATGGTGTGATGATGTAACACTTGGAAGAGCAGTCTGACCCTTTGGCTTGATTGAACTCTAAGACTGACAGATTTATTGGTACCTAATTAGCATGCAGTAACATTCACAAAATAATAATGTTACTGAAATTACTAAAAAGTAACTTAATGTTCAAGCCACTTAGACTAATGTTTATATTTCTATGTGCCAATATGTATTGTTGCAGTAAAACTGATTCTTAAAAAGGACAAGCAGAGCTTAGTTTCTGTAGTGTAAACTTTGTTTCTGCAGTATAGTGGTTATCATGCTCGCCTCACGAAAGGGATAAGCAGCCAGCCTAAATCACCCTATTATAGAATAGAAGAATGTGGAAGAGATAAGATTCGGATGATTCCAGGGATAACATATGAGGAATGTGTGGTTTAAGCTTTGAAACATTTTGTACAATGCTCACAGCAGTCTGTTCCATTTCTTTATTGCTGACCTCTTCTCTTGCTGAACTTCTCATGGGAATAATCTTAATAGTCTCTAAATGTCCACTTATATGAACCTATAATATGGCTTCTTTTATTTTAAGTATGCATATATTTGATAAAATAGTCATTGTTCCATCTCCAAGCAAATTCATTTCTAGGAATTAGTTCTTTATAAAGTCAGTTGGGAATCCACCCATCCTTGGATGTGTTGATATTTTTCTATGTAAGTGGTGTTTTATACTGTCAAAGATGGGAAAACAGGCACAATGAAGTCAGTAAAGAGTTAGTAGTATTCCAACTTCTTATATCTCTGGGACTAAGTCAAATATATGTAGCACATGTGATCCTTTTCTGAAAATAGACTTTTGCCTTCAGAAAATAAACTTTTCCCAGACCTTGCAGTCAAGTTAATAATATGCCTTGAGGTCATTTCAAACTACTCTCAATCTGTTTTCCTACAGTGTACCCGGTCTGTTTGAATTTAATTTGCCTTTTAAGAAAGCAATGTAACCATTGCTCAAATGGGACCTCCTGAAACTGAGAAGCTTCTGAAAGTAAAAGGATGCAGCCACTAAGACAAAACGGTAGCCTACTGAATAGGAAAAGATCTTCACTAACCCCACATTAGACAGAGGACTGAGCTCCAAAATATATGAAGAACTCAAGAAACTAGACATTAAATTAGCAAATAATCCAATCAAAAAAAAGGGGTTACAGACCTAAACGGATAATTTTCAACAGAAGAATTGCAAATGGCCGAAAGACAATTAAGGAAATGCTCAACATCCTTAGCCATTAGGGAAATGCAAATCAAAACGACTCTTGAATACCATCTTACACCTGTCAGAATGACTAAGATTGAATACCCACTCAGAATAGATTCAAGAAGTCAATGAAACCTACCAGACTCACTAGGTCCTTCCCTCCTCAGAGAATACGATAGACTGCTTGTTCTCACACAAGCCAACCTTCAGAGAGGACTCTCAGACTGGCCCATTTGCAAATAAAATTGAGCTATGGCAAGCAGCTGGGAAGAAGCAAAAGCTGAGCTGCCTAAAAGATATTGAGAACAACTGAGTCATTTGGAAAGGATGCTCTTCCGTCTGTTGAGCTGCCTGCAGGCTGTGCAGAGTGCCTTGGGTTCCCAGCTTCTGTGAAGCCCCACCTGTGCTGGGGTGAGCCTTGGTAAGGCAATATCCTGGAGTCATTTCTGCCTCTGCAAGAAACCCCTCAACCATATTTCAGAGCATAACCCCAAACTCATTCCATCATCATGTTGGGTTTGATATCTGTAGTTTTGTCTGGCATGGGTTTCCTATTTGGGGTGTATAAGTGGGTATATTGCATTTCCCAGGAAAAGTCCTGGCACACAACATCGATGCTGTTCAGCTCAGAAGTTTCTGAACTTTAGTAGACAACTCCTCTAAGGAGAGTAAGCCATTTTAGGAGAATTTTTAATATGTAAAATTGTTAGAGCTCGGAAAGACTTAGCTGCGTATTGATTATAATTTCTATGCACTCCTGAATGGATTACATACAATCTTATTTTGCTTTGTAGTTCTTATATAGTTGCTTAAAATTATAGGAGTTATCTGTCATATTATGTGGAGAAAACATTTTTCCATACAAGTTGTTACTTCCATCTTAGCGGAGGATTTTCAACATCTGATATTTTATGTTTTATGTATGCATCCCAGAATGACCTAAGAAAGCTATATAATCGAGGAACACAGGGTATGCTCAGACGTTTGATGTCGCCTCAGCTATCAAGGCCTGAAATTATGGCGGATGATGTCACCTGTCATGTTTTCTTAAACTTTTCCATTCAGATTAAGGATGTTAATCCCATTTTCCTAAAAACCTCATCAATGCTTTCAGTTTTTAAAAAATCATCTCAATGCACTATATATTTTGATTAATCTTTTCAAAACTGATTTGTGTCCTAAGCATTTTTCAGCAGAGGGCAGCATTTTATGTTATTCTGTTCTGTGGATCCATAGCTCAAACGCAGAATATCAAACATTGCTCTGTACCTTTCTTGTTTAGCACCTACAGTAAGCCGGGCTAACGTATCCACATATTTGTTTCCATGGAAACAAAGGATGCATTTTCTCTTGGCACAGCTTCTGGGAATTTTCTACATCTCTGAAATAAAGCCAATAGTGTTCTTTAAATAAGTAATTGGGTAAAAAAGAAAATTAGTAGAAAGACACATACTGGGGAGAAATGAGCCTGCTTCCAAAGAAGTCTATGCTTTGTGTGTATGTGTATGCATTCTTGCATGTGTGTACACACGTGTGGGACCAGA
Organism: Microtus obscurus; assembly: GCA_963919715.1. Lineage (NCBI taxonomy): Eukaryota > Metazoa > Chordata > Mammalia > Rodentia > Cricetidae > Microtus > Microtus obscurus. Next base: position 27,307,264 of record CAWTZC010002521.1, read on the forward strand.
ATTCAATGCCATGTGCCCTTCCTACTTTACTCATTCTAGTTAGAACATAGAACACCCTGAGCTGGCTAGCCTAGATGACCAGTAAGCACCAGGAGTCCTCATGGATTCATATTCCACTCTGAGATTCCAGGACTGGACCACCACTGGTCCATGTTTTAGTCTGGGTGCTGGGAACCAGATCTTAATTCAGATCCTAGTATTTGTGCAGCCGCACTTCACTGGCTGATCCAAAGCCTCCACATCTACTTCTGTCCTTTTTTTCTTAGAGTTTTATTTTTTTTAAGCAGAAATTGAAAAGATTAGATTTTGTTGACATTTTATTGTTTATTTGAAATCGAATCTGTTTATATTTTGTGTTTATTTGTGAAACTTTAAGTTAGCTTTCCTTGTAATTCTTCGTTCAATGATGCTGACTGTCTATCATCTTGCTTTTGAAAATCTGGTGGCAGAGCGGACAAGTTTATTCGAGAATAAAGGAAAGTTGGAAGATACAGTTTTTTACAACTAACTTCTCATAAAATAAATTGTCCTTGTCATTGAAATACCCTGTTCTGAGCAACACCTCCACCCCACAGCATACAGTGGCAGGAAACAGGACTGATCTAAATGTAGCCTGTGTTTTCTAGCCTCAATCAGCTAGAGGACTCCAGCAACACTTCCACACCGACTAGGAGCCCGCCTGGTGCCAGAGATACTGGGCAGCTGGGCGTTATTATAATCTCTCTGTGATGAGAAAGCATGGTCCTTCCCAGTGCCATGATGGACTGAACCAGGTAAGAAAACCGAAAACCTACATGCAGGCCTGGGGCAGTCTGTCCTAGGTGCTAAGGAGAAAATCTAGGCCCACCCAGCACCTGACAGCAATGAGCAGATGAGCATTATTGTGGTGAGCAAATGTATGGTGTGGAGGGGGGGAGGTACAGGGGGGAATGTGTACAGAGGCATATCTGAAGAGGTGAAAGAGATCTGGAGCAGGCTGAGGCTGAGAGGGATGGCTTGATTGCTACCCAGGACCATGGTGATGTCTGTGCCCAGTTTGATGCTGAGATGCTGAGGCCTATGTCTCAGTTCATGGTCTCTATTGATGTCAGTGTCTTCTGGTACCACCAAAGGCCAAGAGGCTAGGGCTGTACAGGGTTGGCCCTGTAACTCACTGGCTGAAACACTGGGGATAACTGGTCCTGAATCACTCAGGAAAGAGGGTCCTACACCACATTTGAGCAGATAAAAAGAAAGAAAGAAAGAACTGTACCTGTTTGCAGGAGCATGGGAACGCTGGCCCCAATGCTGTGAGAATGGGAGAGCAGGTTGCATGCCTCTCGTGTGCCATGTAGTAGCATGGGTGAGGGAAAGATGCCCTTCTGCTGTCACCCCTCACCCCCTGAGCATGTGGGAGACCTGACCCTTACCAGCTGTGGTACTTGAGAGAATAGTGTTGTACCTCACCTGGACAGCACAATCCCGTTGACCATGTACATATGGGCTCTAGTGAGCCAGCTCCGAGATTCTGAGAGGGGCATAGCTGGTAATGCCTCCCTCATCTGTAGTGAGCTAGTGGGAGTGAGGGAAGGATGACCTCCCGATTTGCCCTTACTGCCTTCAGATGGCGCTAACCCTCCCTTTTCCTCAAAAAAGCGTGTCCTGAACCTCGACTGTATGGCAGAGCAGAAGTGACCCTACTGAGAGACGTGTGGGTGAATAGAACAGAGAACTTTAGCATGAAAATATTGACCAGTCCTCATATGCCATATGGCGGCATGGGTGGGAAAGAGATGTCCCCTCATTCATGAGGCAGGTGGAAGAACGGACCCTAAGGTCATAAGAAGAAGCGAGCTGTCCCTGACCAGCTTCAGCACTCTGGACAGAGGCCCCTGCGCCTTGCCTGGGTAACCCAGTAGACCCTGCTGGGATGAAGTGTGGAAGTGCTAAGATGTGAAAGTGGAACTGGCCCTGGCCTTTGCTCATTGCTAAGATGTGAAAGTGGAACTGGCCCTGGCCTTTGCTCATTGCAGCAAGGGGTGAACTCCCTGGGACAATGCTGGAGAGCTCACCTTGGTCGTGAGAATGGGAAACAGTCTGACCAAACCTGTAACTTCCCATGCACAGAACCAGCATTATGATTTGGCCCAACCCAACGTTGAAGAAGGACGCTTAAAAGAAATCCCACACTAGCTCAGAATGATCGCTATATATTTAGGGGTAGGCTCACAAATCAGAATCCTCTGCTGGAACAAAGATCAGAAACCAAAATCCACAACCGGAACAGAGAGGCCGGAAAAGAGGCCGGACATAGGCTGTGCATCAGCATATATAGTATAAGAGGCCATGCCCCAATGGGCAGAAAACCACTGGCCGTAAGACTTCCTACAGCACAACATCCACCCCATGTTTGATCTGTGCGAGTGCATGAAGGAGCCAGTCCTGAAGACCCAAAGCTGCAGGATCTCCACGTCACAGGGCAACAACAGGATATCTAAGAGGCATCCCGTGAGGGTGCAGCATTAACAGTAGAGCAGAACCAGAAGCCTCAAACCAGAACAATGACTCTGCAATGACTGCATGCAAGTAAAAATATATGAACAAAAAGGAAATGAAAATACTCCATTCTAGGAAATTTTGCCTTTCATGGCAACCATAAATGCTTCTTTTATCCATCAGTAGGTCTTGGACACACAAGGACTAAACATTCTGTAATGCCCCCGTGGCCTACAACTCCACCATTACCCAGCCCTTGTCTTCCATAATCCACCACATTTTGTCATGAGCACATGCTTGCTGTTTTCAAAGTCAGCCTGGACCTCCAAATACACTATGGGCTTGGGGACCAGAATCAGTGAATATTTAATTCTAGTTGTTCTGAAGCCTTTTTTTTTCAACTCAGCATATCAACCATGCTACCCCAATCATTAAGAGTTATACTGAATAATACAAAATATAAAGAACAGATGTGGTAACATCTAGACAGTATCTCAGTGCAGAGAGATGAAATGTGTCTTAATCGTGGGCTGAATTTTTTTCTCATCTGTAGCCAAGAACGAAGGCATTTAAAAAGGAGCAATCTCTTTCAAACTAGAAGTCTTTTGTCAGCAGAAACTTTGAAGTAAAAATGGAACAAGGAATGAGGAAGTGCTGATTCATGTGAGATGAATGCATCTGTGCAGGTGGGCACCCCATAATGCTCTCTGCCCCTTTATGTGAAGCCTTGAAGCCTTCCCCTCACTGTAAACACTGCAGTTTGAGTCTATAGCTCCCTGCAGGGATCTGAGTGCAGAATTCACTCATCCTCCTGTCTCCAGGCTTTTCAAGTGAGGCAGGAACTGATCATGAAATGACACTTTTGAAAAAAATGGATAAATGATAATCACTGTTAACTATAATACTGCAGAGAGGGACTCTAGGACTTAAGCATCTTGCATGACTTTTAGAGTGTGCAGTCTGTTAAAAAAAACAATTATTATATTCAAATTTTAATGCCAGTATAATTTTAAAGTTTAGGGCATAAATTGAGGAAGAAAACAAAATGGTTTATATTTAGTCATGCAGGTGATCATATGCTATGCTTATATACTGTGAATTTTTTGCAGTAGTAAAGTATGTTAGTACAGTCCAACAAATCACATAGTAACAATTTTATACATTATTTAATTTGCTATTGGTATATTTTAGCTTCCTACTATAATTATGCATTTAACTTTTTTCAGTTCTATAAGTACTCACCACCACCTCCGTATTATACTATTTCATGCTCATAAGCCAACAATGTTAGCATTATTGTGTAAGGCTTATTTTTCGTTGATTTTTAACTCTATTTTCTATTAATTATTTTTCATTCATTTTTATTTAGCATTGCTATTACAAAACCAGATTTAGAAGTCGTTTAATGATGTGATATGTTTGATGTATGTTTTGATATTTCTTTAATTTTAGCTTGTCTTAGTTTGGTCTCCCCCTCTTTGCTAGCCTCTCTCTCTCTCCCTCCCTCACTCCCCCCCTCACTCCCTCCCTCCCTCTCTCCTTTTCTTTCCTCCTTCCCATTCTCTCTGTATGTATCTCTCTCTATTGTTACCTGTTACAGACCAACGGGTAACAAATTTTAAGTATATTTTCCGTGTAATTTCTCTACTTAATAAATTCATCCAAATATATTTTTATGTCTTAGACTTTGCTTTTTTTCTTTCATCAAGCTGCTTTTCTGTGTCTTTGTTTCACTATTTCCGGTTCCAAAATGTGTATTACTCACTCAGTTTAAACTAGCTTGCTCGAGTACACAGAATTTGGGGCTTTGGTTGTTCTTATTCTCTTCCTCACACATCATTTGGCAATCACATGAATTTGTCTCCAAATTATCTTACCAAATAACGAAAGTCCACCTTGCCATCCACTGAATGATACAGTCAAAATTGGCCATTAAAAAATGGCAGAATCTTGGAAGTGAACTGGCCTTTATTTTTTCTTAATAAACAGAGAACATTATGTATATTGTTGCTTGAGTAGTTACTGATTTTTCTACCATATTTTGTCTTTCATGAGTATTAAGTCAACATGTAAATCATCATATTTTTATCACTTATATATCAAATAACTATAAAAAGGCCTGAGTAGTTAGGCAATATCACACCTGCTCATAAGATACTCAATGAAGAGGAACTATAGAGAGAAAGCAAATCTGGGTTTAATGAATTGGTCTGCACAAATAATGAATTGAAAACAATTTATAGAGGGAAATTCACTAAAATGGAATAGTATGGCCAAGCCAGAATGTACTATCCTGAGTACAACTGACCACAGAGAAATTAGACTTTGCAGGACATCTATAGTGAAGTCTTTGGGAAACTTGGTGTATTACAGGGTTGTTAGCTAAATGAAGGAACACAAACTCTAACACTAAGTAAATACATAAAAAGTGTTTGTAATATAAATGTCCATGTCTTCAAATTCCCCATCCTCTAACAAATGGGGATAGCTATTATTTTCTAAAGTTACTTGAAAATACAGAAAGAGTACTTATAATACTATTCCTACAAATAGAAAGCATTTAATTAACTCTACTTTTAAAATTAATTGTATTCAAAAAATCAGGATCAATAAATGTCAATTGGGAGTACAAAGCACATCGAAAAAATAAAACTAGAAATATCACATTTCCAAAACTTAAAATGATTAGGATTTCTTTTACTCTAAGTATGATAAATGATTCATTTCTGGCTTTCTTTTATAATTTTTTTCCATCTTCCTGAAACAGCTACAGTTCTAAACAAACACCTTTTGTATGATGTAATGCAATGTGACATGGAAATTACTAGAAAGCAAAAAGAATCAAGAGTAGACGCCGATCAGGAACTATCTTTATTGCTTTGGTGAGGACCAATTGTATCTATAGATGGAACCTGCAAAAAGCCTTATTTATCACGGCATTTTGCCAGTACTTTCAATATGGAAAATGAAATCACTATAAAGTGAGCTGTCAAAACCTGTATATTTCAAACAACGCAGTCACTCATACACTCTCTTCTTGCTCAACTACAGTACATTTTGTACCACATATTATTCCACTAACAGAAAGGAAGATATGTGGAGTTACTACCTATTATATGGAACAATAAGCCAATTCAGGTCAGAGAAAAACTGAAGATAAATGTGGCTTCATGTATTTCAGAAGATTAAATGGATCACATCTATAAAGTGAATATAGTAAAAAACAGATTCTGGATTTTCCACTATGAGTTAACTGGAATAAAGTGCATCTATTATCACATGCAATTAATACAAGTAATAACGTATTTAGTGCTTATCAATTTAGGGAATATGGTTTCACAGCTGATGATTAGAGTTCTTCAGGCAAGTATGAGCTCAATTCTTTCCAAACTGTATTTGCTGTTCTAATGGAGGACCTAGGTTATTTTTTCAGCACCCACATCTGGAGGCACACAGCCTCCTACAACTCACACTACATACATAAGCATATGCACACACACACATATACAAACACACGCACATACACACACACACACACTACAAAAATTGTCTGAGTTATCTTACACTGACAATGGCATTTTTAACATTTGCACTTTCTTTCTCGTGTTAATGTACCCAAGCATCTCCTATATGTGCACTTGCCACCATTTTTAAGCCTTGACTATGACTATTCTCTTTTTCGGTGCTACTGTCTCCTGTGCTGGCTTGCTTTCAATGAGGTGCTGATAAAACAGTCTACCAGGTACCCAGTGTTATCTCTCCATGGCCAGCAGTCCTAAATTTCCCTTTCTCTACTGATATCTGGTGTCCTAAGGTAATTGACTAGCTCTTCGAGGAGCAGATGCTACTTCAGGAAAAGACAAAGCCTTTGGTATTCTGCTTGCTTTTCAGGCTTACTTAAGGCCATAGTGCTACCTGTATAGCAAAAATGGGATGGCGCAGGTGCACCCAACCCAAAAGGATAGAAATAACAGCTGCATATCACCACAGTAATGGAAAAATATGCTAAACACACTTGGAAAAAAACAGATTATTTGTGGTCCTTCTTTTCTCATAATAGTGTTTTGAAAATATGACAGCATGTGGCTTTCCTAGATTTTAGAATAATATAATTTTACCCATATAAAACTACATTGCCTTCAATCAGACAATACTATTATTCAACAACAGAGATAGGCTCTTGAAATAGTGGTTTTTAGTTTTTCATAAAGTATCTCAAGCCATTATCTAACAATTACATTGTCTAGTGTTTATTCATGATCCACGTATCCCTTCCGGAACTAGAGTGAAATGCTTTACAATGGCAAAGTTTTTATATATACTGTATTTTTGAAGTATTGGTTTAGTACCATTAATAAGAAAAGATGTCTGTTTATTTGATAAATATTTACTGAATGTTTTCCTAATTCTAGAAAATGGCACCATTAAAAATAAATATGGAGATGATTAAGAACACATCTTGGGAGAAATACTAATGATTAATAACAGTTCTCTCAATTTCTTTTCCTGTTATGCCTCATTTTGATCTCAGATTCTTTCAGAAAACTAATCAGTCAAGAAGGAGAGGTATTTATTGTATTTTCTGTAGGGCTAGTTGTATGTCATCCTATTGCATTAGAAACCATATTCATTCTTAAAAGATACATTTTACTTTTATTTGGTCCATATGTTTCTTTAACCATATGTCTTGTGTGTTAGTGTCTTCTGGAGTTGCAAGCCATTATAACCTGCTAGTTGTGATTGGTGAGAACTTAGCTCAGGACTTCTGGATGAGTAACAAGCACGCCAAAACCCTGAGCCATCACTCTGGCCCCCATGATATTTTCTTAAGGGTCAATAAATTTTCCTTTTTTGTAAAAATTTTACTATGGAATAATTTTATACTTATCAACATTTGGGAAGCACTATTATAATGCTTTGTTTTCATCTTGATGTCTATTCTTCTTCAACATTGCGCCTATAGCACCCATTATGTAATAACTAGGTAATAGTCCTGGCTGCACTACTTGTTATATGTGTCATTGAATTCTCTACCTTTAGCAGGGGTGGTGCCTTCTTATTATAATGTTATTAGAATTAAATATAAGCCTACTTTGCAATAAATACTCATTAATTGTTCTGCAGTATCTTCTTTTTTTTCACTGTAACTAGCATTGGAAATGAAATTGAATTTTACTAAATTTTATCGTTTTTCATATCTATTAAACTTTTTTATAAATATTTTAAAATAATAAACCTTGGTAATTTCTGTATAAGAAAGACAAATCAATTTACTCTTTGTATGCAGGTCACTTTGTACAACTACCACCAAGAAGAAAACTATGTTTTATAGTCCAATAAATAGTCTCTTTTAAAAAAAAAGACTTTAAAGTCATCTGCTTAATGTGTTTTAAAATGGAGCTGCAATGGCTATTTTTTTATTATTTCTGAAAAGAAATAATGATAATGAAGCAGGGGATAGACAACTAATACTTGTGTTGGGTGCTTAATTATCAACTTAGATTCCAAAATTGTCCTTTTTTCGCAAGTGAAAAATAAAGTTTCTAAGAAATGGAAGATTGACATGTTTAGTAACATAATAACCCTTGATTTTAATCTAGATATGGTATTCCAGACATGTTTAGCTTCTGAGACATTAACCGAAAAGTCCTCATTCCCTGTATTTGACTGCGTTCGTTTTTCTCTGATGGAGACAAGATATTCTAGAATGATGGAGTCGAGAGTGGAGGGAGCAGAAAGAAGGAAGAGAGGAGAGAGGTAGAGATGGAGGAAAGGAGGAAGGGAGGTGGAGGGAAGGAGGAGAGGTGAGGGAGAACACGACAAAGACATGGAAACACAAATGAGCAGTTTTGTACCTTATAAATATATGCGGTTATTTCCATCCAGCATTGGTGACTTAGTAGGCAACAGAAAATAACACATTTAAATGCATCCACATCCATAGTTGATCGTCCCTACTGATCTCAGTAGGAATTAAGATAGGCCACATGTAACTTCCTCTTTTCTGAACTCTAATCATGTGATTAATGGTCCCACTTTTTTACTGGAGCTAATTAAGCTTGTTAATTGGAAATGGAAACCAAAATTTTACACTAGATAAAAATCGACTAGACTGGTTCTATTCTGTGTAAACTAAAACAAGCCAATCTGCAAGTCATCTCTGCAGGCAACATCATTCAGGTATCCACTTCTGGGGATTGTTCTCAAGGTCAAGCCTCATCCTACTGTGTCTCTCACAGACCTCTGTGCTCATTGCTCCTATGAATTTAGAAAAGCTGATGTTGCACTGATTTGAAGGCTGAAAGTCTGGGGTAACACTGGGGCTTGATTACTTAAGTTGAAATGTAGAAAGAGCACTTGTACAGGCACCGCAGTCTATCCAGAGAGAAAATGCAATAATCTTTCACTTACTTCTCAGTTTTGTTTCTAGTTTTCAATGGAAAAATAAATTTGAGAGTATTTGTACATGTAAAAAAGATGTATGAAAGTCTCTAATCAATTGTGTACATGCTCATGTGTATGGCCTACACACATATGCACGTACGAATAATTATAACATATTTCAATAATTATATTAACAATTATGATATCAATGTATGATATTTTAACTCTTTTTAACAATCATACTGATTATGAATAATGCACTAATGATCTGGAATTATATGTTATATGTAATATATAATATGATATATGTTCTGCATTATAGATACACACACACATATATGTATATATATATATACACACACACATGTGTACACACACACATATGCTAAACTAATGTCTTTGCTCCGGATAGTCAAGACCTGCCTCTGATGTTTCACTGTCTTCAATTTTTCTGGAGTTTTCTGCAAATTTTCTTTGAGAAATTATTTTCTTTCAGCTCTTTATTGTTTAATCTCTCTCCCGGGTCCTACTTCCCTCATTTTTCCTACTATATAACACAACCTCTGATGTAATTTGTCCTTTTTTTTCCTGACCTACAATGATAGAACTGATAGACAGTGTTTAGTGAGTGTTATGGGCAAAGCATTGTTCATAGGCATTCCCTTGCTTCCTCTGACCTCCCAAAGGAATCAGATACACATCAGGGAGGTTCTGCCTTTCATTCACTCACTTACAGCCTATTTTTCTCTTACTCACTCACAACACCTCACTTTGTTCTTGATTTTCTCTCTGTGCTGGAAAATGAATTTTCCTGGAAAATGATTGTTGTTAATGTGCAGCTATATTTAATATCTCTAAAAATACCCCATAAGTTCAGTTCTTCTGAAAATATATGTTTGTTTGAACAGGAGGCTTGAATTTTATAAAATCCTTTGTACCCTTCTCAAGGTCTGACTTTGGTACTATCCCTTCCAAAACTTGACTCTCTAGTTCCAATAAAGAGAATAAAAGGATCTGTCATTTTAAACTGTCATGAGGCTGTATGTGTGTGTGTTTTATCACTGCTTATATCTGTTTCTCTCTGTTTATATCATTTCTCTGTTTATATCATAATGAATGGCATGTAATATTCAAAAATTTCAAAATAAGTGTGTGTTATGGAAGCATTCAGCATTGACTTTATGCAATATGATAACTACCACCTACAGTACATTTCACACTTTAAGTGTGCTGTCTCAGACAAAATGATCTTATTTGGTGATTATATGAGGAATCCAGACAAACAGATTTTGTTTCAATTTCATAATGTAATAGTAGGCTTAAGCCCTGTGTGCTGAGAATGGTAAGGGACAATGTAATAGTCATCACTAAACTAATATAGAAGACAGGGAGTAGGAAACATATATATATAATGTCTGCTTTGTTCAAGTAAGGGAAACGGTGGTCATTTCATTTAGAGCTCAGAAAACAAAGCAGACTCCACATGGATACTGTCCCTTACATTCTATGGTTTAGAACCCAGTGGTGGATCAAGGAAGTTACCAGTGTGAAGAATATATGGCTGACTCCCCACGCTTTTGGCTATGTGCAAGAGTTCACTTCCATTGTGGTATGAAAGTGACATTGTATGTAAGTGGAATTATACTCTCAGTACTTACAAACAGCATCTTGAATTTCTTCAACCATGTTAGACACAGGTCTTATTCCTAGGAGTCTGAGCTCGCTGCCATTGACTATGTCTGAAGCATAATGTATTAAGGCCACATCTTAGTTATCTCAAGTTAATTTAACTTTAAAAACCTTTCTGAGTTTTAAGCAGAGAAAGATTTTTGCCCCTAGGAAAATACGATCCAATAATAACAGTCAAAATGGTAATAAAATATGTAATTTCAACTTCTTAGATATGAAAGATGTTAATGGGACTTTGTGATCGATTCAGCCCGTTCCTCAAAATTTGGGAGCTGTGAAAACATCCCTTAAATCAATGGAGCCATTTATTTCCTCCCATTCGCATTACTCTCTTGATCTTGATGATTCTGCTTCTCTTGAATAACTGCAGATTGCAAATCATTTTAATGTTTATTTCCCCAATTGACTTTCCTTTCAGATGTGAATAATTCATCTATACTTCTTTTGCAAAGTCTGAAATGCCAAATCCTATTGTATGAAATGCTAATGCAATCTTGATGATTATTGTGAGGGAAAGATGAAAAGGAAATCAATACATCCTAAAATACGTTCATACGTGTGTGTGCGCATGCATGTATGTGAACATGCATGTTTGTGGTCCTCTCTAAACTTTATATGAGAAAGTGAAAAGGAAATAGTTGGAAAAACTAATTTTTCATGAAACAACTTCATCTAAATATTTATTGTAAAGATATTTAGAAATTATGTAATATTACTGAACAAAAACACCCATCTACACTGTAGAGAAAAATGGTACCCTTCTAAAACACAAGAATCAGAATTTTGTGTCATGAAATGCACCATGGATGGCTGAGCTGGACATTATAGACTATACCTACAATCTGAGCATTTGGGTGGCAGGGGAGAGGGTTGGGTACAGAGTTTGTTATCCTCAGCTAAAGAGCAAGCTTAGGCCTTCCTGGGATATTAGAGACCCTGACGCTCTCTCAAACCCCACCCCCAGAAGTATGAAACACAGGGTCAAGATCTAAGAAAAATAATGGGATGTGACTTTAGAAACAATGGCATATGTTAGACATGCTATTATCCCTTCTTAAAATGTGCACCATGGGCAGAACTGACTGTAGGTCAAAAGTTTATGTTTACCCAATCTTAATGCAAGGGGTGGTTCTTAATCTTACATTAACTTGATAAGCCATGTTTTCTTGATACCCGTGGGAGGCCTGGCGCTTTCTGAACAGAAACAGAGAAGGAGAGGATTGTGATGGGGAAGGGAAGGTGGGAGGAAGAGATAGAAGGAATGGAGGGAGAGGAAACAGTAGTCAGGATGTAATACAAACAAATTAAATAAATAAATAAGTAGTGTCCCAAAACATGGAATGTGTATGCATTTTGTAACGAGTCACATTTGCAATTGGCAGCATTTTGAGGCTGTCAAAAGGAAAGAATGATGGAAAGGGAACATGGCAAGAAAAACACTGTAGCATTTCAGAAGACCTGCATGCTGAGAATAAGACCGAGCTTCTCTGTGCAACCAGGAGGGCACAAGCACCTAGATCTAATAAACTTTGGGACTTCAGTAGGAACTGTAAGCTAACCTCTTTTGATCAGGATAAATGAACGCATGAGCAAATGCTATGAGGATAAGAGCTGATGAAATAAACGAGACGGATGTGATATTTTCTAGCAATCTAGTCCTAAACTCTGTAGACTTCTTGCCTTCATTTTAAAGTTAGAATTAGACAGGGAAAGTGAATTATGTTGCTTAATTGCGTGGTAAGATGAACCAAGATAATGACAATATAATGTGTCCTCCAAGTATCTAGAAGATTTTATTTTTATTCAAATTAATGCATGTTGGAAATAAACTTTCTTCCTATAACATTAACATAACATAGTGTATACACAGGTCAAGCATCAGGGTTTACCACATAAGTATGTTGAAATTTTATGTTTATCTCAGATATAAGAGTGACACTAATGATAAACCAAGTAGTGACAGAAATGTATTTTCAATTCGTAGTTGCTTAGGAACTGGGACAAGAAGGAATGTATAGATTCCCCTTTATGCAAGGACTGACCATAACTCTGCCACTGTTCTTTGAACTTTACACCATTTCACTTCATCTCTACAAAAGATTACGTCATGATTAAATTTATTCTGCAGCCAAGAAAATGGAATATTTAGATATCAAATGCAACTGCCTAATAAATAGCGAGCCTTAGATTCAAGTCCTAAGCCCATCCATGTAATGTACTAGGCTGATAGTTGATGTAAACATCCCTACCTCAGCTGAAGAGTTAGAAGGGTGGGGATGATTGAAAATGACAGGTGGCAATTACTCAGCATATTCAAACAATCCTCTTTATCTAAAACCAATGTCCTGGGAATTGTCTACCTTTGAAATCTTCTTCTCTGGTCTGGAAAAGCCACCTCCTCTTTTAAGTTCCTTTTCGTGACTTTCTACACAGTTTGTCATTTTTCTTTTACATTTTATGAGGATTTGAGTATTTTATATTTTTCATGATTTCATGGTTTAAGTTTTATAATGTATATCATTATAACATTTTGTTAATTAAATTAACTCTGATCCTCTGAGGAAAAGTATAAACTATTATTCATATTTTAATTTATTCAGACTGTAACTGTTTATGAAAATATAAAAATCAAAGAGAAATAAGGTTATCAATTCATAGGTAGTGAAGCATCTATTTTAGATACAACACACACATACATACTGTGTCTAAATATACTAAGTATAAGTAATCACTAGATGAAGTTTCAATGAGTTACATTAGATACAAAATATTATGTATATAGCAAATGTTAGTGTCTTAACGATATAACAATAACTTGATTATAAATTGTGCTGAACTATCACAATCCTGTCTGTGTGCTTGACAAAACTGCTAGCTTTATCCAATTTGATACATGTCACTCATTTTTTTCTTATAGTTTCATCAGTCTAATCAGAGTTTAATTTTTCTATGTACCCTTCTTAACACTTTTATGGCCTCTCTTATTTAAATATCAAGGTATTTAGGCTAATACTACCAATGACATGGGATCTGGTTCTGTAAAAAAAAAAAAACTGTTTAATTCAACTCCTCCTCTGCGATAGGAGAAGTGACCTAATTACCAGTTTCTTGCCCCAGAAACTCAGAGGTTGGACAGTCTAGAATTAATTTTGAACAACTCTTCTATTATAGCACTGTATCTAAGCCACTGTATATCATATAAATCAATGTATATGTTTGATTTGATTTTGATGAAGTATTGGGTATGTTCTTCAAAGAATATGATATTGAGCATAAAACACAAAATACAATCATAACTCAGCAATTGTTTGTAAAGGCAAAAAATGTGCTTTATTCCATTTCTGTCTGTTTCCTAATTGCTACACATCAAACTCTTTATCATTGCTAGCTTTGGTGTCCATACTCAAGTTCATATTATTCCCTGCAGGTTTCTAATTTCAATCCATATTCTCAAGGATACACCACCCAACTCAAGAGCATAGTCCCCCACAGCTCAGATCATTCCCTCTACTTGTTTCTTCCTTGACTTTTCTTCATTTCAAAACTCATCTAAAAGACACAGCTCAAAGATGACCACCTTGACTTCCTCTTCTGAGATTCATAATGCCTTCCAGAATAACCTTTGATGGATTTTTACTATAAATCCTATTGATTTTACTGCTTCTCCTAATATTGCCTCTGGAAGATGCAAGATTCCTTTTAGCGTTCATTATTTCTCTATATTCTACCATAGTTATGGCCCTTCATTAACTCTGTTTGAAAGATTATTAACAGCAACAAGACAGCTAATAACAAAAACAAAACAGGTAAATTTACAAGAAGGAGTAGGATGGCTTTGCTATGGCCAGGTTGGAAACAAGTTCATTTATTGATGTAAATATTTACAAACATTGAAATACAATGTTATAGTATGGGAATTTTTGTTTTCAAATGAAATACATCGAGCCTCTAAAACAGCTCAGTGGGTACAAGTACGTATCTCCTAATCTCATGACCTGAGTTTGAACCCCATAGTACACAAACTAGAAGAGAACAGACCCCAGCAAGTTATACTTTTACCTGTACATGGCATAGTGCCTCTCAGTTTCTCTTTTTCTTCACCCTTTCTACCTCCCTCTCCCTTTTCTCTCTCCCATAGAAGAAATTTAGGAAAAGATTAATAAAACATAATAAATACATGACAGTCAAGTTTATTTAAATTTATTCAGGATTTTACGCAAAGAATGATGAATTTAGAATGTATAGGCATAAATCTCACAAAAGGCTTACTCCAGCCTTTAATGCACCAAATGATAGCCTGTTTGTTCAGGCATTTGTATTACAAGCTGTGCATCCTAAAATGGAAATCCATGCATGTGCCACAAGCACGGGAAATGAAGTAAATGTTATAAGAAGTCAACATGTATTAGCATAAAATACAATCAGGGAAGTGACTTTGCTTCTTCATAGCTGCCAATTGTGCTATCAGTAGCCATCTTTAGTCTGAAAGAATGGCTCAGAAAAGAGTTAGTTTTATCTGCTCTGTTCTTGCACCCGAGCCTTAAAAGGGGAAACCTACCACACAAAGCATCATAAAGCAGACTCGCTAAATGCAGAGAGCTTAATACCCTGCAAAGAAAAGCTCATATAACATTGGTAAAGGGAGATCCCAGCTTGTTAGCATTTTTAAAACTGTGTTAGGGCTTCTGATCTTACCTGCTGGAAAACTAGGTATCAAAATCAAATTGCAAAGAATGAGAAACCTTAGGTGAGAGTGGAGAAGCGGGAAACAGAGAGAAAGAATGACAAATACAGAGGGAGAGGGAAGGGAGGAGGGGGAGAAAATAATTGTAAACAAGTGATGTTTAAAGCCAAACACTAATTGGTTCCAGAAAACCCAAGAGTTTGGAGAAGAGGCCAAAGCGGTGCTATGTATAATGTCCCAAAGCTGAGTGATACGTGGTCACAACAGCACAACTCAGATACCTTGATCTTCTGTTATTGATACATAACATTAATTTATAATATCATATATTGAATCTTGAATGATTAAATGAAATAATACTTGTAAAGTAATGTAGTTATCATATATGAGAAATGTACTACCTAGGTAAATGTGTTCTGACTGTGAAATGTACCCCTTTGGCTAATGCATTTAAACAGCATTGGAGAAGGTTGTAGAATTTTTAGCAGGAAGTCTTACTATAAGTAGCTCCCTTTGGGACAAGCCTTCGACGTTATAGCCTTAGCCAAACTTCTTGTTCATCTCTGCTTCCTTACTGAGCATACAGTGTGACTAGGACCCTCTCTCTCCCACCACCATGCTTTCCTGGCCAAAATGGAGTATACTCCCCTGAGTGGTAAGCCTAAATGAACACTCTCAATTTTAAGTTAATTCTTTAGGCATTTAGTCAAGGTAGTGAGAAGAGCAATTCATACATAAAATAGAATATGAGAAGTAAGGGCACTTATGTACATTAATTATATCTGCAAAATACTTTGCATCAAGATTTAAGCTTGTGTTTGAATGACTGGAGAAGGTGGGTGTCTATTACAATGTCACCGCTGCATCCCTCCTTCTTCCAGCCTTTTGAGAGAAATTCTCTGTAGCCAGTCATGACTGAAATATGCCAGAAAAGAAATTCTGGGAAATGTGTAATTTGTGCATGAGGTTGTCACATCATCAAGCCTTCTCAATACTATCATAAAGAGAAAAGGGTGAATGAACTTATTTAAATCTTATTAGTTAATACAGAAAAGGAAAACTAAAATTATACTAAGCTGATGAATCTTAGCCTTGTTTAGTATGAAAAGGCATTTATCATTAATTTGTTCAACTCATTCAGTTGAATGAAGTTATACTAGAGGGAGAAACGTGGTCTCATTGGGGTATTCACAATGCTCCCAGAGGGGATCTGTTGATAAATACTCATGAGTAAATGAATGATCACAACAAATAAACAAATGTTCACATCAAAATAATGAGGTAATATCTATACTAACTTCATTACCAAAGAAATAAAAAAGGTACATGATGTTTTCAATTTAAAAAATAAGTAAATAATAGAAATAAAATGTAAACCCCCAGGGTCACTGGATACCAAGTCTGAGTTTTTTTATGCAATGTTATTTTATTCTTTTAAAGTACTTTAAAAACTACTAGGTGTCAGACAAATTGAGGATTCCTCTTTGCTAGTTGCATGTCTGAGCTAGAGGAGAAGAGAAAGGTGAGTGGGGACATTTATATTCACAGTGAAGGAGCTGGAAAACAAGCAGAAGTGGTAGGCTGTAAAATACAAGGTCAGTGAAAGGCCAACTTGTCTAGAAAGTATCCTCTCAGGATGATCCTGACTCTAAAATCAACAAGATCAATATGAAAATCAAATGCAATATCTTTGTTTACATCCCAGGTACCGGACTGTGAGAGTCTCCGACAAGCAGTGAAGCTGGACTGCCGGTGATGGATGTCCCACTTAAGTGATGCTTTGCAAAGCCTCCATCCCTTGCTGCCAGAAGAGTCACAGGAGGATAAATGACTTTCTTTTAAGTTCCAGGAACAGGGTAAAGGAGACAGACAGTGTGAATGTCACAGTCTCTCTTCGATTGATTTCTCAGCCACCGATGTTACGAAGTCTCCAGGGAGCGAAGCATCTCACAAGTCCACAGATTAGGGGAGTCCAACCCCTCACTAACAAAGCTCAGAGAATTTCACTGCTATTTTTAATTTCTTAAGGAATATCATTACCCATCATAAAAGTGGCTTTAAAATGGTAAATAAAAAGAATAATGATTCTTATGACTTTCTATCACTCCTTCCACTTCCTAGGTTGAATTTCATTATTTTATGTAATAGAACTAAGTTTTAGGCTTTGATTTAATGCTATAAATTAGCCGCAATAAAGAGATTGAAATACAAACAAAAAATTATAAAATACGATTTGAGGTCATATGGAATTTAAAGTTATTTTTTGATTTCATCATTCTACTTTTATTGAAAGATCGCTGTTCTCATGCACCCAGGATTCTTTCACTGACTACGTTAATATAATGGGAAGGACTAAGGGATGGAATAGACACATAGCAACCCAAGTACAGAAAACTACTCATATTTGAATATCTGCCATGGCAGAGAACATTTAGGTCATATTGTTTAGAAGAAACTTGTATTCAAATAATAAAAGTTAATGAGGTATGATTAATAAAATTTCAAAGACAGATATTGAGGTTCAACCTGAAAACCAGAAAAGCAAAACAGTCATAGGCTCATACCTCAACCTCAGTCTGAAAATGAAGGTTCTGCCTCCAGAAAACTTCAGAATGAGATGGAGATAGAGCGCTGCCTCCTTACATTTTATAATGTAACTCTTTAGTTCCGGGATTAAGGGTGTTCCCACTACCACCTGGTTTCTATGGCAAGCAAGTGTAGCTACTGGAATTAATGATGTGTGTCATGTGGCTACTGGAAATAACGGGGCATGCCATTGCCGCCCGATCTGTAAGGCTGGCCAATGTGGCTGTTTTACTTTTCTGATCCTCAGACAAGATTTAGTTATTAAAATACAAATGAAATGCCACTACAAGTTAAAATGTGTCCAAACAGAAATATAGCCATATTAGAAAATGAACCATGTTTGGTTATCATTATTAAGCTTAAGTTTCATAGAAGGCACACCTCTATATATGAAGAAATTGTAATGAATGAGGAAAAAAAACTACTTTAAATAGACTCTTTGGTTTGTTATAGATGTTTTGTCTCCAAATATATTTTTCTTTTATTTTCTTTTGTGACCTAAATTCTGTGTTGTAGTTAGAAATTCATTGATTAAAGTTCGACCTTCCTAGCTTCAAGTTGAAGGAAAGGAGGGTATTGGAAAGTAAACAAGAGATCTCGTTTCTGCACAAACAATTGGTATTATCAAATAAAAATAATAATTGAGTCTATAGACCTTAGAGACCCATAAGAGAGACATGAAATTATGTGGCTTGCTTTGGTTTTTATTTATATAATTCTAGTAATATTTGTTATCTATGGACTTCATTTATACTTTTAATTTTTAACTACCCATTTTATATTTTTGAGATCAAAATGAAATTTCCCCTTATGTTTCCACCCCAAAATCTCCCATGTAGTCTTTTTTACAATTTCATTGCCTCTTCCTTAACTGTTGTTATATACCTTTGGGGGGAGGGGGGCTTTTCAAGACAGGGCTTCTCTGTAGCTTGTGAAGCCCATTCTGGAATTAGCACTTGTAGACCAGGCAGGTCTTGAACTCACAAACATCCACGTGCCTCTGCCTTCCGAGTACTGGGATTAAAATCATGCACCACCACCACCACATGGCTTGTTACATATGTATACACATATTTATACTTATTTATTTCCAAATACTTGAAAACCACTTATGAGTGAGTACATGTGATAACTGACTTTCTGAATCTGGGTTACCTCACGCAACATAAATAACATTAAAAAGTATATTATGCGAGAATAATACAAGAATGTAGCTTTTAGTGTTCATTTTATCAATTACATTTGCTTTCTTATTTGTCTGTTTCGATTTGTTTTCTAAAGAGAAAGAAGGCATGGAGTTAGATGTGTGAGAAGAAGGGCAGAACCCGGGAGGAGATGGGGGAGCAGAAGCCATGATCAGAATATATTGTATGAATTTTCAAAAAAAAAAAAAGAATGTAGGCCATCAAATGCTAATAGATGTGAATTTCATGTCATAAACTAGGACATTAATTTTCACCTTGTTCGTAATTTGCTTCCAAACCATACTCAAGCATCACTTACACTTTTAGAGCTATTCTTTTCTTAATTAGAAACATTTTATTCTAATTAACAAGAACATCACACATTCAGTTTAAGGAAGCCATTAAAACATTTTCCTTGTCACAAACTCTGTCAACTTCTGTGACTTTTTATATAGATGGTATATTTAGAAAGGAGATCCACACAAGGTGGTGAGGAAGACTGAATGCGGGGAAAGGCACGTGAAGAGCACAGGTGAATATAAAGGTACTTTCTCTAGTTTCAACTCTATCACTGTGTTTTTCTTTCTGTCTTTTTTTTTTTTTTTTGTGGTACGCGAAAGAATTAAAATGTGATTGACTGGCTTCAGCATGGATGGGATGGAATTCTGACTGCCAAAAGATGGATCAGTTATCTTTAAGGATGACAGAAAACTGAGAGGTTCCTTCACCTACCTAAGAGGTTAAAAAAGTTTTTCTCAGAAGCCCATGAGTAGACACTTTTAGTCCTGACTAATATAGATTCTTTTATTAGTTATTAATGAAGTTGTAAGCAAGTTAAGTATCTACACTGCCTGGATGACCAAAAACCAGAGACTGGATAGGCCAGACTCCTAGGGTAGAAGCAAACAAGCCTGGCAAACAAAAGTCAATGAAATGATTCCTAAGAATATTCTCATAGCTCAGTACCTTGTGCAGTCATAGTTGTCATCAGAGAGGCTTCCTCCAGCAGCAGATGGGAGCAGATGCAGAGACACACAAACAGATATTGTGTGTGAAGAGAGTCTAAATTGGGGGTCTCCATCAGGTTCCTCCTCTTAGATATCAGGGAACCCTGTGGAAGAGAAGGAAAGACTTTAGGAGTTAGAGGGATGAGTGGATACAAGGAGAACATGGTCCCTGAATCAAATAAGCAGAGCTCACATGGGCTCACAGAAACTGAAGAAGCAAGCACGGGACCTTTTGGGGTCTGCATGGGGTCCTCTGTATAAACGTTATGGCTATTAGCTTGGTGTTTGATGGGACTCATCACAGTGGAAGCAGGTGTATCTCTAACTCTTTTGTTTGCTCTTGAGACTTTTTCCTCCTATTGGGTTACTTATCCAGCCTCGATATATAGTAAGTTTTCTTATATAGGCTATTTTTATGCTGAGTCAAAATGCCTATTGGATATTTTCAGTAGGTAATAAAAATACAGTTTTATTTAGAAATTATTTTCTTACCTTCCTCGTTGCAACAACAACAGGAAGAAAACTTGATAGTTTGGTGTTTAAATCTGAATCTAAGTAAAATTATATGAATTCATGCAGAATCATCAGCATTAGTGAACTTCCCAGTGAAGAACTCAAAGTTAATAAAATTTGACTTTCTTTCTTCTAACAATACCTACTTGAAAATTTGGGGGAAGATTTTGTGCTCTAAAATGATTTGAACAGTCTGCGTTTGCTTCAGGCACTTTCTCATTAGCCAGAGCTCTTGACTTTGAACACACACGTCTTATTTTGATGACCTATAGCACTTATTTTTCAGGTTCTTCTTGTGCCATTGCAAATTGACAGGATGGTGGAGCCTGGGGCATGGGTTCATAGTCAGAAGAACAAACAGAGGACAATGAATGACTTCACTGAAATTTCTCCTGTTAGGGGACTTGGCTGTTTTAAAACAAACTTACCAAGAATAGCCCAATACCTTCAGAGTATTTAGGTTCTACATGTCTCAAAACGCTGTTGAAATGTTCTTATTATGGACACATCATTCCACCAAGCAATTTAAGACTCAAAAATGAAGCATAGTCTGTGCTAATGAAGATAATAGCAGCTTCAGTTCTTTCGACATTTACTCTGTTGCAGGTATTTTGCCAGGGAATTCATTTATAAAATGTAGTTGAATGGTACAGTTAAATAGCTCTATAAAGTAAACAGGTATCTGGGTGTAGCAAAGGAAGCGATGGAAGGCTGGGGAAGATCAATATAAATAATGATTGGCTATACCCAGAACTGAAGCCAGAGAAGATTAACTCCTAAATCTATGTCTTTCTTACAGTGTTTCCGTGAAAAAGAGGATGCACATGAGTCAGTGGAGAACAAGTTGGGCACTTTGAAAAATAAGTCCAAAACAACCCCAGGAAGAAGAGAATTATATTTGCGAATCTGATACATACAGAGCACACAAGTATTATGTCAGGTATAAACAAACCATTTGCAAGTAAATAAACCATAATCTCAGGCCAAGAAATACTCAAAATTTCTCCACTCACCTTTCTTATTTCTCCATCCCAGCCCAGAGCAGGGATTAAGGGATTTTCACTAAGTTATCTCATCATTGTGGATCAGAGACAGAGAGAGAGAGACAGAGAGAGAGACAGAGACAGAGAGAGAGACAGAGAGAGAGAGAAATCTTAGCTGTATAGGACATGGGCAATTATAGACCAACAGCATTAAAAGTCTAATCAAATTGGAACATTGGGCGCTCAGTCCAGTGCTCCAGTGTGGGTCTCTGTCTCTATCTCCATCCATCGCCAGATGAAGGTTCTATGGTGATATGCAAGATATTCATTAATATGGCTATAGGATAGGGTCATTTCAGGTTCCCTATCCTCAGGAACTAACTGGGGACATTGCCTTGGGCCCCTGGAAGCCCCTCTAGGGCCAAGTCTCTTGCCAACCCTAAGATGGCTCCCTTAATTAAGATGTGTGCTTCCCTGCTCCCCTAACCAACCTTCCTTTATCCCAATCATCCCGTTTCCCTAAGTTCCCCCCAACCTGAGCGCCCAATGTTCCAATGAGGAGCAGAAGGAGGGAGAATATGAGCAAAGAAGCCAGAACCACAAGGGGTGCACCCACCCACGGAGACAGTAGGGCCGATCCATTGGGAGCTCACCAAGGCCAGCTGGACTGTGACTGAAAAAGCATGGGATAAAACCGGACTCTCTGAATTTGGCGGACAATGAGGGCTGCTGAGAAGCCAAAGACAATGGCGCCGGGTTTTGATCCTACTTCATGTTCTGGCTTTGTGGGAGCCTACCCAGCTAGGATGTTCACCTTCCTAGACCAGGATTGAGAGGGGAGGACTTTGGACTTTCCACAGGGCAGGGAACCCTGACTGCTCTTCAGGCTGGAGAGGGAGGGGAGGAATGGGGGGAGGGGGGAGGAGGGGGAAGAGGGGGAGGGAAATGGGAGGCAGGGAGGAGGCAGAAATTTCTTTTTTTTTTCCCAATAAAAAAAATAATAATAATAAAAAAAAAGTCTAATCAAAGTGACAGACCATTGAGAGATCCAAAAACTCTCATGCATTAAATCCACACACTCTCTCAGGATATAACCACTTCTTGCCTCCCTGCAAACACAAGCTCAAGTGTATCTCAGGTTTACCAGTAGTTTCTTGGGTTTATTTTCTTTTTACTACTGTTGTTATTGCAATTGATGCTGACATTACTTCCTTTGATTCCCTGATCTATCAAGCATTTCTCATGAGATTGCTTAGAGGTAAGAGAAGTCTACAACGTATATTGAATTTGGCTATGCAGCACCTCTGAGAATTTTCTAGGTACAGTCTGCATATTTGTAACTCCCTCTAGTGTCTGGGTCATAAAGAGTTCAGGGCTGTGCCAAATGAACCAAAGAATACCTTATAATAAATATTATTGATATCTGAGTGCCTGAAGACTGGTCAAAAGACTTCGCATGTGAATTTGTACTTAGCATGAAATGTTCATATTTAAATTCATGGGCAAAGGCTACCTGATTGGATTATAATTAGTTATTATTTCTGTTCTCTCTGTACTAGTACTGAGATGTAGAACCTTTAAGAAATGAGGCCAGGTGAGCAATAATTAAGACATGGAGAATGTTGTCCTCAGGATTTTGTCTTAGTTTGAGTTTTATTGCTGTGAAGAGACACCAACTATTAGAAAAACATTTCATTGGGGCTGGCTTATAATTTAGAGGCATTATTGTCATGGCAGGACATATGGGGACAGTCATGGTGATAGAGAGGTAACTGAGTTTTCTACATCTTTATATGCTAAGACCTCAAAGTCTTCCTCCACAGTGACACACTTCCTCCAACAAGGCCACACCCACTCCAACAAAACCACACCTTCTAATAGTGGCACTCTCTATGAGCCAAGCATTCCCACACATGAGTCTATGGGACTATTCCTATTCAAACCACCACACATGTAGTAATGTAGTCTTCAATGAATCAAGATTTGCTCCCTGACAAGGCTGTGATTAAAGAGCAAAGCTAGCATCTCTTTAAGTTTCTCTCTGATATTCTCTCTCTTTTTTGTATTGACTGAAAATTCTATATATTCATATAATATTTATTGATCAGTTGCACACCCCACTTGACACCAATTTCCTTTCATTTTTCCACTGCTCCTGTTTATTACCATGTTAAGTGTTTTCTTTCTCTGTTTGTGGTTGTTGTTTAGACCCATGAAATATTGTCACTGTAGGCAAGAGTGTAGGGTTTCCTACTGGAGCATGGGGAGCTAGATGCTCAAGGGAAACTGCTTTGAATCTCTCTCTCTCTCTCTCTCTCTCTCTCTCTCTCTCTCTCTCTCTCTCTTTTATGCATGCACCAAATAGTTCCTCATGTAGAGGTAGTATTTCCTGAGCTCATCAAAGCTTCATTTTGGAGTTTGGCTCCCTTGATCTTGTGGAGTTCTTCATCATGCTGTCACAAACATTGTGAATTCATTTGTGAAACTATCCTATTATTTCCAAAAGAAAAGGTGTATTTTAGCCAGTTTCTCCAGCCTCTGGCTTTTTCACTCTTTCTGCCCCTTACTCTCCTCTGATCCCTGAGACTTTCAAGGAGTGGGTGTGCTATAAAAGCACTGGCTAGTGCCCAAAACTACACAATTTCTTATTGTCTGTGTTTTTGACAAGTTCAGAATCTCTGTCTTTATCTACATCAATTGAAAGGATAAGCTTAATGAGCAGTGAGAAATGCAGTTATCTGTGGGTATAATGAAGTCTTTAAATGTTGACTTAATTATGTTTCTGTTTAGCAAAACAGCAGTAGTAGATTCATCCCTAGGACCTATAACCTGCCTGACTTCACTTTCTTGGCCTGACTTGTTAACAGTGGCAGGCATAAATTCCATCTTGTGGATCAGGACTTAAATCCAAACAGAAAGCTGTCATTACCCCCATAGCATCCATGCCACCACTGTACCAATGTGCATATCTTGCCAGACTGCTCCTTATAACTGGTTAACAAGATTCTACCTTACACCTGTCAGAATGGCCAAGATCAAAAACACTGATGACAACTTATGCTAGGGAGGTTGTGTGGAAAAGGAAACACCTCTGCATTGCTGGTGGGAATGCAAGCTGGTACAGTCCCTTTGGATATCAGTATGACAATTTCACAGGAAATAACTTTCCTCCAGACCAGCAATATCGTTTTTGGGTGTATACCCAAAGGATGCTCACTCGTACCACAAGGACATGTGCTCAACTCTGTTCATGGCAGCATTATCTGTCTTAACCAGAACCTGGAAACAACCTCAATGCCCCTCAACTAAAGAATGGATAAGGAAAATGTAGTACATTTACTCAATGGAGTACTACATAGCAGGAAAAAATAATGACATCTTGAAATTTGAAGACAAATGGACAGATCTAGAAAACATCATATTAAGTTAGGTAACCCAGACCCAGAAAGACAAATATTATGTTTACTCACTCATAAGTGGCTTTTAGACATAAAGCAAAGACAACCATCTCACAATTCACAATCCCAGAAAATCTAGACAACAATGAGGACTCTAAGAGAAACAAAAATGTGTCTAATCTACATGGAAAGTAGAAAAAGACAAGATCACCTTGGTAAATTGGGAGCATGGCAACCGTGGGAAAGGGTAGAAGGGAGGGAAGATGAAGGGAGGGGAGTAAAGAAAAATGTATAGCTCAATAAAATCAGTAAATAAAATAATTAAAAATATAGAGTTTACATTTATAGATAAAAATTAGTAGAAGACACTCAAAACTTAATAAGTTGCCTACATATGTAAGTAATAGTTACATAAATCACCCCCCAAAAATTGTACATGCTAACCACTGAAACATAACTGTTATTTCTTTCATGTGCTTATAGATGTATGGACATATACAGAGATGTATGTGTGAGTACATATATACAGTGGGAGGAGTTTCACATACACACATACATTCAAAGTAGTTACATACATGCCATGTTTCTTGAAACAATTTAGGTATATTTTTATTAATTTACTATGGAAATATTTTTACAGCTATGCAAAGTATTTCACTCTGGTGTCTTTCTTGTTTAGATATAGTGATTCATTTTGCATGGAATTTAAGGTGCTACTTTTGTTGAATTTATTCAAGTGGTTAAATAAATACAAGTGTGAATATAAATCCTGCTCTACTCTCTTTATCGTCTTTAATTTGTATTGAAACTAAATATAGACGCTATGTTTCTCTTATTTTTCTACAACATATCATGCAGTATATACATGTCTGACCTTTACTGTGGTCCCCGATAAATTTTGGATATGGTACAAAATTTCCCTGCTCCTTTTTATTTTTCTCTACTATATATTTTTCAGTTGTATTGTTTTGTTTTGTGTATCAACTTGACCCAAGCTAGATTAGAGAAAAGGAACCTCATTGAGGAAATGCATTGATGAGATCCAGCTGTAAGAAATTTTCTCAATTAGTAATTGATGGGGAAGAGCCCAGCTCATGGTGGGTGGGGCTATCCCTGGGCTGGTGGTTTAGGTTCTGTAAGAAAGGAGACTGAGCAAGCAAGCAAGGGGAAGCAAACCAGTAAGCAGCGCCTTCCCATCGCCTCTGCTTCAACTCATGTCATTAGGATTCTGCTCTGTTTAGTTCCTGTCCAGATTTCCTTTAGTGATGAACTGCAATGCGGAAGTTAAGCCAAATAAACTCCTTCCTCCCCTACTAGCTTTTTTGGTAATGGTGTTCCGCTGAAGGAATAGAAACCCTAAGATAACATATTATTTTATTATTTTTTTCCTAAGATTTTTCTATCTAAAACAATGTGACATAAATAAATGTGTCATGTTCTCTTCTAACAAAAACATATTAGAGCTGCTTACTTGTTTATATTGTTTTGACTAAACCACATTCTTTTTTTTTTTTTTTTTTTTTTTTTTGGTTTTTCGAGACAGGGTTTCTCTGTGGCTTTGGAGCCTGTCCTGGAACTAGCTCTGTAGACCAGGCTGGTCTCGAACTCACAGAGATCCGCCTGCCTCTGCCTCCCTAGTGCTGGGATTAAAGGCGTGCGCCACCACCGCCCCATTCTGATAAAGACAGAAGACTTACAATAACCTCATTTGTACCTTATTTTCAAGAACAGAGTCTCACAGTGATATTGTTGTGAAGGCTTTGTTCAGGCATGTGGTGTTGAGATTTGTGGTGCAGCTTCCTTGTGTCGTCTAGAAAACCATAACTTGAAGCGGATTCCATGGTTCTGTCTCGTACAATCTCTCTGCCTCCCTCGTTCATGATGTTCCTTGAGGCTTATGTTCAGGGCTTGTGTTCTAGATGAATCAACTGAGGTTGAGAACCCAATAATGACATACTCTTTGCATTTTGACCACTTTAGGCTCCCTGTAACAGTCTTCAGTGTTGAAAAGATGTATCTATGATGACAGTCAAGAGCGATACTGACCTGTACAGTTGTAAAAGGGTTCTCCTTTAGGTTCCTCAACCTCTCTAGTCAAGCTTATTGGCTAGATTTACAATAATGTAATTTCCCTCCTGTGACCTACATGACCACATTATTGGTGTGCCAGTGGGAAATCCAGAAAATTTCAGAAGACACCACAGCAAAATAAATGCCTATTTAGAGAGGATTTTTTTTTATCTAGGGATGAACATCTGATAGGCTATGCAACATCAAGTGGTAGACCCTAAATACATGAAAATACAAACAATATTAATTGAACTAAGAAATACATATCAGATATATTTATCCATATATGTGTATATATAGAGATAGATAAATATGTCTAATATAGATACATGTATGTATACATATCTACACATATAGGGTTTATATGCAACAATTACAATTTAGAGAGAGACCATGAATTTGAGAGAGAGGGTGTACACCTGACAGGAACTGGTGGTGGGGGAGGCAGTGGGAGGAATGATAAAATACTGTACGCATATATGAATCTCTCTTTCAAAAAAAAAGAAAAGAAACAGAAACTCTTGCATTCTGGCTACTCAATAAAAGTTCAATTCATGCTTTCAAATAATTCTTTATGATCCATTATAATTTCTGTAAGAAAATTTTGTATTTACTTAGGCTTCTGGTCCTAACACATAAGATATACACTTATACGATACACATGTGCTCATATTTTCTCGCAGAGAAAAATGCACAAACTTATTTCGCATTGTATTTGAGATCACTGATATTTGACCCAAGCCAAAATGCGCTTTGAGCTTTCTGAGCATGCAGGGAAGCTGTAACACAAGTCAGGATATTTCAACTATGCCGTGCCATGCTGCAATGTCCCTTCAAACCCTTCAATTTATATTTATAATGAAAATTTCATTAGCTTTCCACCGACCACTTTTTAAGTTCTGTTTCTCTTCAGACATCCTTACTTTAACAGATGTCCATTTATGAGATGTCCCTCAGCACACCCATGAAGTCTTAGGTGACCTACCTCAGCCAGTCACATGACTGATGATCAATATCTGTGCACAACTAACCATCTTTAAGGTCTGATATCATGCCTCTTTAGGATAAAGTGAGAATTTGTTTTAACCTTCAACAAAATTACTGTTTGTCAGAAAAATTTATTGTTTTTTAACGTATCATGAGATAACCATATTTCAATATAGGAGGCAATTTCATTTTTAAGCCTGTATTTATTTAAGACTGTTTTGCTTTCTCTCCACATATGCCTGGCTTAGTCTCCCCTAGCTCTTTGCTGTTTTATAGCAAATGAAAATGTTTGCAGAAATTGCATATAAAACTGTTTATTGAGACTTAAATTTTCAGTGACCTTTTTTTCTTCTTTTTTGAACTTCACAGTTTCAGAATTTTCCTTCTCTCACACACTCATCTTTATGCAATTTATTATTAGCAAATCCTGTCCTTTGGAAATGATCTGCTCCACTTCGTGTATTAATAAAGTTGTTCATATTAGTTAGTTAGTTATGTGGTTGCATAAATGGCTCCAATTTTCTATTCTCAATGCCTTTTCCATAATCATAAATACAGATTATTTTAATGTGTATGTGTGTAGAATGTATATGTGTGTTTGTGTTCACAGGTGTTTGAGCATACACGTGTATATGTGCATGTGCCCATATGTGGGAGTGTATGTAAAGTTCAGTGGTTGATGTCAGGTGACCCCAAAAGAAATCTCCACCTTGTATAGTAAGGGAGCATATACTATGACTGGCTTTTGTTTTCTGTTTTAGCTAGTTTTTTTTTCCATTCAAAACTCATGAACAACAGAAATTTAGAGGGTGAGAGGTTTATTTTACCTCCCACATTATGGTCCATCATGAAGGAAGTCAGGGCAGGAACTCAAGGCAAGAACCCAAAGTAAGGAATTGAAGCAGAGGCTAAGGAGAAATTTTTATTACTAGATTGTCCACCATGATTTGCTCAGCCTGCCTTGTTGTACAACTAGGACCACTTGCGTAAGGTTATTCTCATGAATGACCAGATAAAAAGGAAACTGTCCATAGCTCACTGTTTTCCCTAAAGAACATACATGAGGACAGAGTACCAACCACAGCCTCCTGCAATATCCC
The DNA here is from genome assembly GCA_963919715.1 of Microtus obscurus. Classification (NCBI taxonomy): domain Eukaryota; kingdom Metazoa; phylum Chordata; class Mammalia; order Rodentia; family Cricetidae; genus Microtus; species Microtus obscurus. The sequence goes on from CAWTZC010002521.1 coordinate 27,336,324, forward strand.
AACAGACGAGGAAAGAATTTTCAAAGTTGTGTAAATAACACAATCTCAAAGAATCAAGAAAAGAAATGAGAAGAAGGAAGAGGAAATTCTATCCCGAGTAGGATAGCAACAACAGGGGCATTCACAGGCAACACTGTGTTCTGCAGCCATTTTCTTTCACACTGAACCTTAACTCTTTAAGACACGGGATACACTAAAGGCAGGTGAAATGTTCCATCTTACAGAGATGCTTCTTAAGACTCAAGAGGTAAACAACTCAGTAGCTTTGGGAAATCTATAAAATGAACTAGGTTTACTAGGTCTTTCTCCTCCCAAATTCATGCAACAAGTAAAACTGCTGTTAGACCTCCCAGAGAAGTAGAACTGCTAGAAGATATTCAGACCAGTGGAGCAAATTAAAAGACAAAGACCAACCAAAATGCCTGGAAAAAACAGTGGCCAGATGAACAGCCCAGAAAGGACACTCTTCTGACCTGTTGGGATGTCTGCAAGTGGTACAGTTTGCTCAATATTTTTAGCTCTCATAACCATCACCTGTACTGAGGTGGCTTTTGGTTGTCTTTAAGTCATTTCTCCTCTTGTAAAATAATCCCAATAAAACCACCAAGTTGGACTTCGGTGGTGTGCGTACATTGATCTGTTATCAGTTTCCTATCTGGAGTGACAGACATTTGCCCATACCTCACAAGGAATATTGTCAGGCAATACATGATACAAACTGAGAAGGACTGTGTACATAAATTATAAGGGGGATCTATCCAAGTGTGCATAAATATTGAGCCTTTGAATGTTAGAAGAATGATATAAAAGCAGTAATAAGCCTTGTATTTAATTCTAAATGGTTTGAATTTTGTGGTAAACAATGAAACATGTTTTAAGAAACAAAATTATACTTGAGTTTACCCTTTGAAGTCATTCCTTTGAAAATATTGACATATTGAAGTGTGTTAAAATTGAATGCGAAAGACAATTGTCTGTCTTGTACGTATTGCTCAGTAAATAATAATTAAGTGTGATTCCAAGCAACTATTTCTTTTCCATTTTCTGGGTAATTGCTGTGGTTTGTCTTTGTTTTCTCTAAATCTTTCAAGCAGAATTTTCCAGGTATCATAATAATATTGTTGTGTCTATGTAAAGATGATCATGTTATCAGAACACAGTAGGATTCAAGAGGCGCTTTGGAAAGAAATCGGGAACAATACACAATGCAACTAGCATTCTCTTTTTTACTGTTATCTAAGGCATCAAAGTCTGTGTGTGTGTGTGTGTGTGTATGTGTGTGTGTGTGTGTGTGTGTGTTTGTTGTGTGTCTGTATTAGAAGCAAAATGGGCAAGGAGGGCAGAAAACAACAGGATAAACACGGAGCATATGCCAGCCTGAGAGAGGAAAGATTACGCCACACTTCAACTTCGGAGCTAATATGTGAGTCTTATTTGACAAGCCTGTCTGTGATTCTCCTGTCACTTAGCAGGAAACATATGCCACACATCACCAAATAGTGCTCTCCAAATGGCAAGAGTCTCTAAACAACGTCTCTCCCTTTTTTTCCTTAAGTGAAGTAGCAGTACATGGAAGAAAAAACAAAAACCTCTAAATGAAACTGAAATGATTAATGTGACAGTTTTGCATGGAGAGGCATATAAAATCCAGAGGAATAGAAATATCTTCTCAAAGTCCTATGATGCATTAATATGACATCGAGTGGTGGAAATGACACCTTTAATAAACCTCCTTTTATTCAATATGCGTTAAGGCAATGTTCTCTACCACAGACTGTGAACTTGAAGAAATAACGTAGAGTCCCTGAATCGACAGTTCTAGTAAGGGAAGCAAAGTGAATAGTCACATAAAAGGTGACTGAAAAATGCTGTCTGTTTGTCTCTAACGGATGATAAAATAAAAAAACAAAAAGACCATAGTAAACAAGGCAACCATGCTGTGAGATAGAATCTTCTTCGTTCTGTATATTTGATTCCCTCTATGTCTCATACACTTCTGCATTCACCTCCTCCTTCCTCTCTCTGCCCAGAAGTCGCACCTTCACCTCCTGTCTAGCTATTGGCTGTTCAGCTCTTTATTAAACCAATCACAGTAATATATCTCCTCACAATGTATAAATATGCCACAACACTCCACCTCAAATAGAGGGCTAATAACAAAAATATATAAAGAATTCAAGAAACTGGTTATCCAAAACAATAATCAATTTAAAAATGGGATACAGATCTGAAGAGAGAATTCTCAATAGAAGAAAGTTAAATGGCCAAGAAACACTTAAAGAAATTTTCAACATCCTTGCCCAATAGGGAAATTCAAATCAAAAACAGTTTGAGGTTCTATCTCAGATATGTCAGAATGCTTAATTTCAACAACAAAAGCGACAGCTCATGATGGTGAGGATATGAAGAGAACATTCTTCCATTGGTAGTGAGACAGACACTATGGAAATTAGTAAAGTGGTTCCTCAAGTGGAGAATAGATCTACCTCCATATCTAACTACACCACTCTTGGGCATATACCCAAAGGACACTCTATCCTACGACCAAGAAACTTGTTCAACCATGTTTACTGAGGCTTTATTAATAATGATCAAAAACTGGAAACAACCTAGATGTCTCTCAACTGAAGAATGGATAAAGAAGATGTGGTACATTTACACAAGGTGAAAATTTGCAGGTAAATGGATGAAACTAGAAAACATCATCCTGAGTGAGGCAAACCCAACCTAGAAAAATAAATACAGTATTATTCACTTCAAAGTGGATATTAGATGTTAAGTAAATGACAACCAAGCTACAATCGATAAATCCACATTAGTTAGGTAAAAAGGAGAGGATCTCTGTGTAGATAAAATGGACTTTAAAGGCAGACTGGGGACAGGTAAAGACATGAAAGTGGAGGGGATCACTTGGCAGAAAGATGAGATGGAGGTAGAGAGTGCAGGAAGAGACTGCAGGAACTGGAAAGTCTTGTGAGGTCACGTGTAAACTTCCTGGAATTTATGAAGGAGGACCTAATAAGGACTCCTAGTAACTAGACAGAGTCTCAAAAGGTTATTTCTTGTTACCAGGTGAAACTTCCAGTGGCTGAACTGGACTGAATTTTGATTGAGTATTGGTCAGAAGTGGACCCAGTGGAAATGCATGAACAGCAAACAACCCAGACTATTCCGAGACAAGTGTTGCTCTCTGCAAACTGACAGCAAAAATTACCACCCACAGGACTCATTGAACATGGAGAGTGGAGCTGGTGTCTACAAGGAGCCCTCAGTCCTGTATTCTAGTCTCTTCGGTGAGGACATGTGAAAACCAAGCCAGCATCAAAACCTAGAACCATCTACAATCTATTCCAATACAAAATATGCGAGGGCAATAGTAACAAAAAGCATGAGGGAGTAGCCAAGGATGTCTGATTTGACTTCAGACCCACACCAAAAGAAGGAAGCCATGTCAGAAACTGCTAAGGTAACCAAGAACCAGAGACTGGATAGCCCAGAGACCTCAGGTAAAGCAAAATACTAATGGTCTAAAAAATATCAAGAAAATGTTTTCTAATGATATTCTACTATACTCATAAACCAGTGTCTTATCAGGTCATCATCAGAGAGGCTTCCTCCTACAGCAGATAGGAACAGATGTAGAGAACCACAGCCAGGCATTGTTTCACAGAGAGTCTAGATGGGAAGTCTTCGTGAAATCCCTTTCCTCTAAGTTCAGGGAACCCCACAAAAGAGAAGGCAGAAAGAATATAAGATCCAGAGCAGTTGAAAAATACCAGGAGAACAAGGACAGATGAATCAACCAAGCAAAGCACGTAATGACCCTACAGGGACTGAAGCAATAGGCACAGGGCCCATAAGGGTCTCTACCAGGTTCTCTCTCTCTATCTATCTATCTATCTATCTATCTATCTATCTATCTATCTATCTATCTATATATATATATATATATATATATTATGGCTATTAGCCTAGCATTTTTATGGGTCTCCAGACTATGAGAACAAGTGTGTCTCTGACTCTTGTGTCTGCTCTTGGAACTTGTTTCCTCCTATTGGGTTACCATGTCCGACTTTGATATGATAGTTTTTACTTCATCTATTATATTTTATTTTGTCATGTTTGGTTGTTCTCTCTTGAAATCCTGTTCTTTTCTAATGAGAAACAGAAAGGGTGTGGATCTGGAAAGGCAAGGAGGGAGGGGAAACTATAATTAGGATATATTGTATGGGAAAAAAGAATCCATTTTCAATAAAATTAAAACAAAATAAGTAACTATTAAAATTATATGTTAAGACTATTTTCATGTATCTAAAAAAATTCAATAGTATTAAAAAATCTTCAATCGGAGATTAATGAATTTCACAGATTTTCATTTTTATAGAATATCTCTTGTTTATTATTTGACAATCCCATACTTGTAAACAAAATATCTTGTGAATGAGCACCTCTAACAAACACACACCTCTCCCCACTTCACACTCTTTTTTTTTCCTTTGTCAATGTTATTAATAGGAGTCCTAGAGACGCAGAGTTGACTAGAAAGGCTGAGGTACATACAGCTTCTGAACTCTCTCCAAATCATATTATACTGTTCATCCATTCAAAGAAAAGATGCATGTGAGAAGCACTGTTAAAATGGGATTATCAAATAATCTTGGAATTACTAAATTCAATTCCATCACTCATTATCTAGGTGAAAGGGTAAGAAATAAACAGAACAAAAGGCATGCTAACTGCCAATCATAAACAAGTTCTATAGGTAAAGAACATAAAATCAAAAGGTCTATAAAGAAGAGTAAATTTAAAAAGGGCCCAGAACCGGCAGATGTATGAAAACCTGGAATGGTAACATGTACATGATAGTCACAGGGAGGAACTGAGAAATAAAATTTCTAGTTTAGTGAGAGGCAATTAGTACCTGGGAGTTAATTTTCAAAAGTAGGGAATGATTATCCAAGTGATATCACGTTCTACCATCATCCTCTTTAAGTATCAACCAATCTCTCAGTGAGTCAACTTAAGTGATGCTTATGTTTATGATTTAATGAACTAATTTGAAGGCAAAGTGAAGTCACAATTTACTTGTGAAAACATTCTCTATTAAAATACTCATGAGATATTCTAATGATAAATAAATATATAGAATGAGGGAGATGACTCAGTAGGGAAAGGTACCAGCTGCTAAGCTGACAATCTGAGTTTAATCCTTGAGATGCACATGGTAAGAGGAAGAGAAGCCATCCCCATAAATTATCCTCTAACAGCTACATGTACACCCACACCATGCCTTGGTTCCTCTCCCATCAAACACACACAATAAACGAATAAGTATATAAGTATATAATCTGCTGTTTATCAAATATCTAAATACTTTTCTCATGGACTAATAGCGTTCATGAATTTTCTCTCATTGACATGTTCATAGTCCATACCTGTTACTTCTATCGTGGCGATCTGTCAGAATATTTAGGTTTTCTTGTGAAGTCCAACTATGCATTTTAGATGCTAAGGACAAGAATATTTTCATATATATGATACTTTATTCAATAAATACAATATGAATTAATTAGAAGAATCCTGCTATAAGCAGAATATATCAATTCAATACAAACTCAACAGGACTTAGCAACTTGCTGCATTTATTTGCACAGAGCAAATCTCTTATCACTGAGAACTATCTCTGTAAATCTGAGCATTTTGTCTGATTTTTTCTTAATTACATAGTGTGGCAAAGATATTTTACTTTCTTAGTATTATTGCTAAAATTAGTCAATAAAGTATTTTTATTATAGTTAATATTTCCTTTAACTAACAAGTTGTTAAGCAAATAAACACCTGCCTGATAGACATTTGAGACTTAGAACTGAGTGGTTATTTTACAAGAATTATTAGCACAGCAGTGAAAAATATCTTTTGAACTACCAAAAAGTTTCAGTTCTATGGTTCATAAAATAGCTTGTGAGTAAAGGTTTTTGAGTTGAGCTATGTACTTACAATGAGAGTCATAAGAGAAATCATTTGTCATTTCTACCTGATTTTTATATGATTGGAAATCATAAAAGTGAGATGTAAATATATTTGTTTATTAAATTTCATAAATTATGTTACTCTTTGTTGCACAGGGCCACATGGTTACGTTGATTGCTCGTAGCCCTCTCGGTAACATGATCAGCCATATCCACAATTTCTATTGTCTAGTCAAGAACATTTCCCTTCCAATAAAACTGAGACTTCAGATTTTTCAGAATTCTAAATCAAAATCTTGAAATAGCCAACTTCACACATGCCGCTTGACATTCCAAAAGCCTTCATACATGAAGTATTTAAATGATGCCTGTGACTTGGTGAAGAGAGGGAAGAAAATAAAAGTCTTGCTCCAGCCTGCACAATTACTAGACCTCACAGGAGAATGATAGCAACTAATCCTATATAATTTCCTTATGCATTGTTCATTCGCTTTGAGAGCTAAGTTTTATCATTAGTGTCTTCTCACAGTTGTCTTAAATACCCTCAGGAGCTAGCTGGGTAATCAGAGATGATAAAATGTTTGCCTTGATTTCAGTTGTTTGCAGTAAGAAAATCTGGCACCAAGTGCATTTGTGTGTCCGTCTTTAATTATTCCCACCCCAGGTCTCCATTTCTCTCCATCTCTGTGTGAGATCATTAAGGTGTTAGGTGCAAAGCTGCAGCTTGATGGAACAAGGCTCCAGACAGTCTGAGTTGAGGCAAAACAGTGCTGCCGCTTGACAGCTATGGGATACCTTGGATCAAAGAGTGGGCAAGTAGGTACAGAGTTAGATTAAACAAGCCAAAAAAGTCAATAAAAGGGCAGAAAGTATGTCCGGGGTGATTTCACAGTACAATCTCAGTACAGGTACTGATATGTTTTCCAAAGATTTAAAATGGTAGAATTTCTGCAAAATATTGTAAATTATTGCAAGCAATGGAAAAGAAACATGCTTATATGAATAAAAAAATTTGTACAATTGTCATTTACTTTTAGAAAAGAGGTATCTCATTTAAATTTGCATTCACACAAATGAAAACCATATATATTTCAAAGCATTGATTTGATTTACAAACTTAATTCATCAGTAAGCTCTTTTGAATTTATAACATTTTTAAATTTATAAACATTTTCTCCAAAGAGCACTTATTATCAAATAAATTTTGTCGATTTTAGAAACTTATTGTTTTATTTTACCTATATACTTCTCTAAGAAATTATTTAGATGTATTCACATTTTAATATTGAACTGTTTTGTTTAACTTACAATTTTGTCAGCTTTGAAAAATAAATTACATTCCTCTTTTATTTGTAATTCAATATTATTTTCATTGTGCTTGGAAAGTCGTTGGAGGGCTGATGACTGTATTAGGTCTTCTCAGCTTGTTGTGCTCTTACAGTTGACTCCCAGGGGAAAAGAGGTCTCACACATCAGCTCTGAGAGACTCTGAGGGAACCAAATGACCTGAGGACCCACTGCCAGAGGAAATTTTCAATCCCTCATAGAAATTTTGCTTTCGTAAGAAAATCCTATAACATACAAAGACAACCCTCTTAATCTCTGGCAGCTCTGTGTGTCTAGAAACAATATTGGTATCAAGAGCTTATTACTACACATGAACACTAGGTTATGGCGCTGTCTAGCTTGATAGTTTACAGCAGCTTCCCATTGTTCTAAGTTAAAATCTAAAGCTCCCAGGTTGGGCTACAGAGCCTTCCATGGTGTTGCTGTCTCTCTACTCAGCAAACTTTTGGTCATTTCCTCAATATATTACACTCACCCTAAATGAAGGGTAATGAGATCCATATTCAATAGCCAGGGAATAAAATCCCGAAGGCTTCTAATAAGAGCACAGTTCCATTTCCCAGACATAGCTAAGAGTGGAGCAGTTGCCTGATGGTATATAGAGTTTTAGAAAAGTATATAGTTTGGGATCCCGTGGATATCCGCAACAGATATGATGTACACCATATATAAAATTGGAGCATAGTTATGCCTAAGTAGCAGACTTATAAATGTGAGCTATTGTCACAAATTCATTAGCTTATCCCCAAATGCTAACTGAGGTTAGTTCTTTTTTTATTGACTGTAAGAAGGCACATATTTCTGTTGAGCACTCTATGTCATGGCTAGGAAGAAAGTTAGTGATGTTTATGAATGTTCTGCCTGCATGTACCCATCTGCACCACATGCCATGCACACCTCCTATACTCAGAGGTCAAAGGAGAGTATTTGATGCTGTGGGACTGGAATTATGAAAGGGTTATAAGTCCCTGTGTGGAAGCTGGGAATCAAACTCAGGTCCTGTGCAAAAGAAACGCACTTGAACCCACTGAGCCGTGTCTCCAGCTCCTGACTTACCTTTCCATCCTACCATTCTGTCTATAAACTACCTGTAAAATGGAACACTGTCTTTCTTGTTTACTAAGGCATGCTTCTTTCTACATAGAGAACTTGACAGTTGACTGCAAACAACAATTACCGGGCAATTATGCTTTAGGACACGGGAATGATGGGAACCAACGTCATCTTTCAATTTATATCTCATGAGACAAAAAATATGTGATTCTTCTTTCATACTCCATCTGCCTCCTACAAGCAATATTAAAAAGGAAATAACAGGAGACCCTGAAACCTTTCTTTAAAAGCCATTCTCATTTTTCTATTCTGTCTTGGGTAATTTTTCTTAATATTGTTACATATCCCTCCATAACAGAAGAAAAGTACCTCTTATAAAACTTTCAGTAGCAAATGGGCACTATATCTCTCTAATATATGGTGCTGTTAAATTATTATCACATTATTGCAGCAACAGCGAGATGTGCCAAGGATGATGGAGTGCCAACCGGCTTCCACAAACAAGACTCATACATTTAGACTCTGAGAGAAGCTAGTCTGGCAGAGACTTTTCACCTATTTGGCAGGGACCCAAGTCTTGCCTATAGCTTATATCTGCTTGTGGTATTATTTAGAGAGTGCACAATATTCTCATTCTCTTTCCTTATTTTCATTCTTGTTACAGGAGATTAGGACCTACAAGGTATTTTCACACTGTATGTTATTTGAGTATTCACCAAGTCTCTTCTATTAACCAAATCTGATAACTAAGTCAAGGTTTGTTAGAGTGAGGTTTGTTTAACGGAATAGAGTTTGCTTGCTTCCCCCCCCACACACACACACATTATAGACCATTGTTTTTTATACTGATTAAGAATGTTAGTGACTAAATAATCTTTCCAGAATTGCTCCAAGAGGTTGTATCTGCCAATTGTGTATTGAAACTTCAGCCTGAACAAATACAGGTTTAGATAGATAGATAGATAGATAGATAGATAGATAGATAGATAGATAGATAGATAGATAGATAGATAGATAGATGATAGATAGATAGATAGATAGATAGATAGATAGATAGATAGATAGATAGATGATAGATATACTATGTATATATCTACTATATATGATATATAGATCTACTATAATATATATACTTTAATTTAAGCTGTTGCTTCCTTTATAGCCTGCTCTTTCCCTTTCTTCCCTTCCACTCTTCACTTGAGCCTCCCCCTCGTGTTGCAGTTCCTGTATCCACTCATAACTGCATATTCTATTCTCCAATCATATATAGATCTATCTGCACCACCCCAGTCCCCAGCTCTCTACCTAATCACGCAGAAAATGTTCTCATTAAATCACTGCTGGGCCCATTAGCTCTAACTTCTTATTGGATAACTCTTACATATTAATTAAACCATTTCTATTAATCTGTGTATCACCACATGGTCATGATCTATCAGGAAACTTTCAGCATGACTATCTCCAGAGGTGGGTCCATGGCATCTTCCTGACTTCTCCCTTCTTTCTCCTAGCATTCAGTTCGGTCTTCCCTACCTAGCTAAGTTCTTCCCTATCAACAGTCCAAGTCAGTTTCTTTATTCATTAACCAATAAGAGCAACACATAGAAGGACCTCCCACACCAGTTTAGATTATTATGTGCTAAGGGGAATTTCTTTTCTGGTTCTGTCTATTTGGTGTTAGGTATGCTACTTGTACCTTGAAAGACTTATCTGTCTTCAGATTAGAAGGAATTTTCTTCTATAATTTTGTTAAAATGTTTTCTGTGCATTTGACCTGTGTTTCTTCTCTGTCCTCTATTCCTGTTACTTTTAAATTTGGATCCTTTCATAGTGTCCAAGATTTCATGGATGTTTTGTGTCAGAAATTCTTAGATTTAACATTTTCATTGACCAGGCTATTATTTTTTTTTCTATTGGGTCCTCAGTGCCTGAGGTTCTCTTTTTCATCTCTTTCATTCTCTTGGTGAAACTTGTCTCTGAGGTTCCAGTTTATGTTACTAAAATTTTCATTTCCAGATTTCCCTCAGTTTAGATTTTCATTATTGATTCTTCTTCCACTGTCAGGACTTGAGCTGTTTTTTTCATTTCTTTCCACTATGTGTCTGTGTTTCATAGATCCTTTAAGGGATATATTAATTTCCTCTTTATTGCATTCATAAGGCTATTTCAAGGTCTTTGCCTTGTGCTTCAGCTATGCTGCAATGGTCAGGTCTGCTGTGGCAGGGTTGCTGGGCTGTAATTGTCCTATCTGTTATCCACTGTCTTTACGCTGATACCTAAACATCCTGATCTGGGAAGGTTGTAATTCTAGGTACTGATGTCTGGCCTTGCCTTTGTTGGGTGGATATATTGTTCCTTGGTTTCTGTCTACCTCTCTGTTGTTAGAAGAATGTTGTGGCTGTGTGTTGCCTGTCAGGAAATTATTCTAGAATTCTGGTAAATGTGCCCACTGAGGCTTCCAGGTAAACTACATTTCTAGGTATCGGGAGCTAAGAATAGAGATGGACTAAGAAGTTGAAGGTTTGAGGATCCACATTAGACAGGAAAGCAGGATGTTTCACTAGCATCTGCTTAGTTCCCTGAGATTTGGTGCAGAGAGTGAGTCAGGAGAGGACATAACAGGTATACCGTGCTACAGACTTGGGGGTAAGAATGAGAAATTAGATACAGAGGATAGAAGAGGGAGTGAAAATCCAAAACCTACCTACCTGCTTCACTGACCTAATTGCTTCTCAGGCAGGCTTAGCTGCCAGTTCCTAGAGAACACCTGCTGGAGTTGGTGGCTGTGGTAACAGAATGAGTGGAGAGGAAAATTAAAGGAACTGATCTATATGGTCAGCTGGAGATGGGAGCAGAGAGGAGGAGGAGGCCAAACATGTACACAGTTAAACCTCTGGGGATGAGACTTGGAGACTGGACTTGGAGGAACAAAAGGATAAGTAAAGATCCGCAGTCATCTTACCTGTTTCCCTGGCTGGAGTGGAATCTACGAATTAATTCTAGAACAATTTTCCAAGACGCATATACAGATTTAGAAGGAAAATAAGGTTTGGTACTAAAGGAGAAGGAGATTTGCTTTAATGGAAATTTCCATGATCAGGCAGAAGTTACAAAATGATGGGAGGAAGGGATAGACAGGTGTTTTCTTAATGCCCCCGATTTTAAACATTGACAAACGATACCTTAAAACTGACTTGTTGTTATAACAACGGGAATATGTTGAGAGGCATATCAATATCTTTAAATGTTGGGCTAGGGATGCCTTTCCAAGTTTGTTTGAGAATGGTTAGAGTGTAACCCGGCCTTGATTGACTCTATTTCTTACATATTCCCCTATGTGTAGTTTTCATAACCTTGACCTTTAGGTGGATATAAATATGTATATTTACTCACAAAGCAATAACACAAGAGAGTGATATTTTCTTTGTGTGAAAATATGTACGTAAGACCGGATTTGAGACAGTAAAGTAGATACTACCACAAGAATTTGGAATTAAAAAGATCAGTTCTGCTAAAGATCTATTTGCTAAAGGGATAACAGATATCAATAATTCACAGTTAATTAAGTAATCCAGAAGGATTTTTATGAGCTGATGATACAAAGCTATTGAACATCATCAAATCTATACCTGAGGCTAAACCCAGCAAAGCTGCCATATTGAAAAATGCTGAGAATGGTAGAGATAGCCTTCCCCAGGGCAAAGCACACCAACTGGTTACGTACTACTCCATAGTCAGCACTGAACACATTCAGACAAGTTAAAATGATTCTAACCAAGTATGTTCTATATATGTATTTATTAATACATAAAATATGCATGCACATATATGTGGTATGCAATAAAATTAATGAAAAAGATGCCATGAATTTGAAAGAGACCAAGGAAGGGTATTGTGGGTGGGCCTGGAGGGAGGAAAGGGAAAGGAGAATTTAAATAACTATATTAAACATTCTTAAGGATAATATGAGGGAATGGGAAAATGGAATGTTATGCAGACAGATTAAAGAAATTTGTATCTGGCAGTAAAGTAATAAAAGTAATTAGATAATATCAACAAATGATGTTTGGGCAAACCGCAAATGCAATAGTTTCTGAGTGTTAAGTTATGTGCTTCTATCTATGTTATAAAAAGATAATTGACCCCCTGATAAGTCACATTAATGCTGTTTTTCAGTTCTTAGCTCTTAACGAATGAAAATCTGTGTTAGATATTTCACAGAGGAAGGGAGATATATAACAATAGCAAATATTTGGGAATTTAGGGAGGCTTAAAGTTTTGGAAATGTTTGGAAGGCTCATGATTTACTGTTATGAGGGTATTTATGAATTATCTTTTTACTACTACCTAACAAATAACCACAATCTCAACTATACAGTCAGTGTTCTCATTGAATCAGTTCAAAAACTCAGGAATCTGGAAGGAGCAGAGCTAAGTCGTCCAAGGGTCTCATAAAGTGTCAAGAGACTTTGTAAACTTTGAACCCTGCCATCAAGCTGACAGAATCGAAGAAGAATGATTCACGTGGCTATATTCTAGTTTCTTCCATTTTTATAGTTATTGACTAAAAATCTCAATTCTTCAGTGCAAGGTCCTTTCCAAAAGGCCAAAAGGATAAGAGAAGCCATGATGGAAGAACAGAAGCTCAAGTTCTATGTATATACAAGTGACTACAGATCTTTCTTGACACATTCACACAGAACAAGTGTGCTATGATGGGGAAGAAAGCATAGGAGTGGTTCAACTGAAAGGTGCCAGTCTCTCTGAATCATTTTGAGGCTGCCTATCACAAAAACTAACTATGTTAAAAAGGAAACAAAAGGCACATGATGACGTGTCTAAATTGCCATATTCCAAGCAAGCGGTTGTCTGGTTTCTCGGCTTCCTTACACTTGAATTTTATATGAACATTGTCTTCGGTAGGGTTACTTTGTTGTGAGGAAACACCATGACCAAGGTGACTCTTACGAAAGAAAACCTTTACCTGGACACTTGCTTACGGATTCAGAGAGAATACATCATCATCATGGCGGGAAGCCTGGAGGCAGGCAGGAATGCATGATGCTGGAGAAATAGCTGAAAACTTTACATCCTGATTTAAATTTAGGTTAATTATTAGTAAATATAACTTGTAAATGCCAAAAATAAGCCCTTCAATTTCATTAGGTATATTAAGTATATTTCAAAGTTCTCAACATATTACTAGTACTATGACCTTGTAGAACAGCACCATTATTGCACATTTTACTGACTAATTCTAGTATGGAATATACCTCACTTGACTTTTCATCAGAACCATGTGATGAGAATATAGACTAGATATCATGGTTCTCCCAGATCTAAATATAGGCAACTCTGTGGCATTTATTGCTTAATTAAATTTGAAAGGTCACAATGAAAATTATAATTGGTTGTTCCACATCCTTTGCAAAGATAAACATAACTGCTTAATTAAATATCAGAGAACAATTAATTAATTATGCCAGTGTTGTAGAGAAATACCTCATGAGTCACAGAGTTCTTCTTCCTACCATGATTTTTTGGGGGTAGAGTTTAGCTGGGAAAATTCTAGTGACATAAATGAGACAAAGCACTACATTTTCCTGAGCAAAACTTTCATGACAGGAACATGGATTTTTAGAAGGAGCAACTATTTGAGGTTCCTGATGTTCTCTCTCTCTCTCTCTCTCTCTCTCTCTCTCTCTCTCTCTCTCTCTCTCTCTCTCTTTCTTACTTTCATCCTTTATCTACCAACATCACTAAGCACTCTTTCTAAAACACTAACTTGAGGTCATCACTGCCTTTCTTTTCTTGTTTTTGTTTTGGTTTGGTTTGCTTTTGGTTGGTTTGTTTTGCTGTTGTTGCAGCTGCTGGTGTTTGAAACAGGGTCTTTCTACATAGTCCTTAATATTGTGGGACTCACTATGCAGACCAGGCTGGACTGAAACTCATAGATTGGCTTGCCTCTGTCTCTGAGTGCTGAGATTAAAGTTGTACAGTATCAGGCCTGGCCGATCATCAGCTTTTGACAAAGAACTGAGTTCCTGATAAATTCTAGCTCCTTTACGCATTCTACTAAGACCTACCTAGCATGGAATCTCCCCATGTCTCTGCACTGGTCTTCTGATATACTTGCAAACTTAGCATCCTTGGCTTGCCTCCTTTTTCTAAGCCAAAAATGTCCTTTCTTATATTTAAGACTTTGCATATAGCCTTTTATTTCTCTCTTTTCAAGTGTCTGTATAAACTTTAAGTCTAAAATATAATCCCTATGTGAACTTTTTGGGCAAAGTAAATAGGCTACAAATTTTTAAGACCTGTAGCACATATTCCAATAAAGTTCCATAGTACTTTCTAATTTGTTTCACAATATCCATAGTCTCGGCCTATCAGTCTCCCAGTGTCACCCATGGATACATTAACAGTAGTTTATACCAGCCCTAATGTTCAGTTTGGATGGGTGAACGGGCAGATAGACCAGTGACCGACAGATGTCCTTGGAAATATTTAGGCTGCTTTTTCTGAATTCTTCAATAGTATTGCAGCACACAGCACTCTTAATACAGACAAGGGTCCTGTCTACATTTTATCTCTGAAATATATTCCTAGAAACTAAGGGTCAAAGGCAAGCTACTACACGAAATAATTTTAGAAGAAGCCATTCTTGCTAAGTCAACTGCAAGAAGGCACTGAAGTTGCACAGCATGATCTCGAACCTTTCACCATGTAACTGCTATGTTATATTGCAAGTTGGCACCTAACACATTGGTTTCAGTGTGTTATGTTTAAAAAAACCACTTACTACTTACCACTAAAAAGAACCTCATGCCCATTTTTACAAATAAAAATTAGATGTACATAGAGATTCAATATTTTATGTATGGTCATCTTGAACAACCAACAAACACCTGCAAAGTCAATTTTTGGAAAATCAAGAACTACAAAATGCACCATAAAAAAAAAAACATAGGGTAAGGATACCTCTTCAAAGAGGAGGGGAGACCAACAACGAATCTGCAAAAATTTATGGTGGAAAAAAAAACACTTTGAGGAAATCCCCTTCTGAGACTTTCCCAAATCACTGCATTGGAGAGAATCTGAGTGAGACTCTAGGGCCCAGAGTGAAGTTGTAAATCTGAGGCTTGTGTCAGGCCATTAAATTATAGTGTCAGAAATAAGAATCTAAAGCCCGTCAGTGGTATAAATAACTGAAAAGAGATTACAGTCTAAAACGGGCTGCATACATATTAAACAAGTGCTGTGTATTCCTCCTGGGAAGATATATGATGCTAAACCTAATAGCTCCATCTTGCTTCCCGGCTCTTGAGTAGAAATTTAAAGCCTCAGCATTTTGAAAGGGAACAAAAAGACCAGGGGAATCATGAATTCCTTTAATACGAGAATGTACTAATGAGTTCTAAAATATGAATGAAGAGATGCTTCTTAGAAATACCCTGGATTTTAAATTACTCATAAGTAATATTTATTAACTTAAATAAACAAAACAATCCTATAGCTCTCAGGTATCTCCACCTGAAACTCTCCTTCTGTAACCCTGGCTGGCCTAGAACTATGTAGCCTACAGTATCTTTGAACTTGAAGTAATCTTCCTATCTCTGTGGGTTAAGTATGGGATTACAGATGTAACCTGGCATGACCAGCCATGTCTTTTATTTTAAGTTCTTCATTTTTCATATATGTATTTCTAATCATTTCTCATGTTTATGTTTTCTTGTTTCTTTCCAAGGAGGGAATGGGAGCTCTTTTTTTAAAAATTTATTTATTTATTAAAGATTTCTGTCTCTTCCCCGCCACCGCCTCCCAATTCCCTTCTCCTCCCCCAATCAAGTCCCCCTTCCTCGTCAGCCCAAAGAACAATCAGGGTTCCCTGCCCTGTGGGAAGTCCAAGGACCACCCACCTCCATCCAGGTCTAGCTCTTAATTTCAGCAACTATCTGAGATTAGATTAAAATGATAGAACTACTTGCAAAGGCATGCAGAGAAATTAGCAAGGAGCTATTATATATAACCAGGATCTTATGTATAAAGCTCGTAGTATCCAACTATATGAACAGATGGGCAAGGAAAGGAAGCAGTGCTTCTGGATGCTGTGGCCTTGAGAAATGCCGTCACAGGTAGAGAAACGCAGCTGCTTTCTTTCCCTGTGAAGTTACTACCATCTGGTGCCAGACAATTATACAAGAACATCTCTTCTCTCAACTTCTGAGTTTTTCATTTTCTTGCTCCCAAACTGAAGTAAGTAGAAGTCTTTGGATGGCAAATAATAATTCCGAAGATGCAGATTCATTTACAATTCTGCCCACTCATTCTTTTATATAAATAGTACACAAATATAGACCACAGGAGTGTGTGGAATGTCTTGTCAGTCAATGTATCAATGGCAGGGCTATACTGGAATTAGAATCCCAGATAAATTGAGCCAACATCAATGTTCTTCCAATGAGTTTAACAATTAAATATTTTTATAAAATTATAAAATAAAAAATAAAGTGGTGTACTAATGTGATGTAGACGGAAGCTTTTAGAACCTCTGAAAAAATAAAAAAAAAAGTCTACTAGTGTTGACTAATAAAAAAGTCACCAAAAGTCTTTGAGGCTCTGTTCCCCCAAGAAAAATAATGAAGAGAAAAACTAAAAGAAAATAACAACAACAATATATTACCTAAGAAAATAACAACAAAAAATACACATACATTTTCACAAATGTTGTGAAATTAAATATCCGCTCATAATCAAAGCAAATAAGAAATGACCTCAAGGGGCTGGAGAGATGGCTCAGTGGTTAAGAGCATTGCCTGCTCTTCCAAAGGTCCTGAGTTCAATTCCCAGCAACCACATAGTGGCTCACAACCATCCGTAATGGGGTCTGGTGCCCTCTTCTGGCCTGCAGGCATACACACAGACAGAACACTGTATACATAATAAATAAATAAATAAATAAATAAATAAATAAAATATTTTTAAAAAAAGAAGAAGAAGAAATGACCTCAAAGAACACCTGTAAAGTTAATAAATATTAGTCAAAGAAAAAAGTAATGAATACACTTAGATGCCCTTCAATGGAAGAATGGATGAAGTGTGGAATATATACACATTAGAATACTACTCAGGGGTAAAAAACAATGACTTCGCGAATTTTGCATGCAAATGGATGGAAATAGAAAACACTATCCTGAGTGAGGTAACCCAGACCCAAAAGGATGAACATGGGATGTACTCACTCATAATTGGTTTCTAGAGATAAATAAAGATCAGTGAGTCTATAATTTGATATCCTAAAGAAACTAAATAAGAAGGTGAACCCAAAGAAAAGCATATAGCTATCCTCCCGGTTATGGGAAGTAGACTAGATTGCCGGGCAAAAAATTGGGATCTTGGGGGTGTGGTGGGAGGGGGGTAAGGGGAGAAGGGGAGAGAAATGTGAGAAGGGGAGGGTGGGGGAACTTGGGGAAACGGGATGATTGGGATAAAGGAAGGTTGGTTAGGGGATCAGAGAAGCACACATCTTAATTAAGGGAGCCATCTTAGGGTTGGCAAGAGACTTGGACCTAGAGGGGCTCCCAGGTGCCCAGGGCGATGTCCCCAGTTAGTTCCTGGGGCAGCTGAGGATAGGGTACACTTAGAAAAATATTCTAATTCACTAACACTAGATGCTTTAATGCACTATTGAAAAATATTTTCATCATAATGTGAGAATGATAAGTTAACTAAAAGTAGCATGTAAATGGCACTCTACTGTCCTTATAATTGTCAGACTAAGTTCACAAAGTAGTAACCCTATGAGTGATTTAAAATTCTGCAGCACATAGTCATCATTAGCTAATTGAGAATTTGGAATTTAAAAAAAGGTCTATTAAAAATTAGCACCCAAGTTGTACTCAGGACATGCAACTCACTAGTTCTTTCTACTGAGCTCAATATGCCCTCTTCCTGGTGCATGAACCCTAACCATAATTTCTGGAGTCCCTTACTCTTAGAGTACACAATAACTATTTGTAGCAATAAGCATCTCAAATTTTCATCTATACTCCCATATTCTGAACTTGATTTCATCCGCCTGGATATATTTCCAAAGTTGAAACTATATACCACTCACCATTCTGCAAACTTTAAGACGTATTCAAAGAAGTTTCCTATTACTGCCAATACCAGGAGATAGAATGTCCAGGCATGGGTACTCAGCTTGGGTCCTATGTTCATTTTCCCTAATTGTGTGTGTTCTCTGCTCAAAGGGGCTACAGAGAACAAAATCTGGAGATGGATTGGTTCTGTGGGCTTCTGAGCCTCTCTGAATACAAGTGATCTTGTCAATAACAATACATTCTTTAGCCTTTGGTTTTTATATTTGTTTTATTTATTATACATATGCATAAACACACATATATGTACAATACACATATCCATTTTGTAATGGAATTGTACTTCTAAAGGACAGCTAGCCACATAGCTGTGCACATTTATTTATTGTTCCTAAGTGGTTGGCATCATTTTGCATTAAGTTTCTAATTGTTATTAATTACTTTGACATTTCTAGGAAGAACATTAATCTTCACACAGTCATTTTGTATTTCTAAAGAAGCATCATTTGCTTCTCATCAGAGGAAGTTTCTTCCTTCAGGGTTATTCATAAATGTGTCATCTATTGTAAATCACCACTATGGGAATGAAATCCAACATCTGGATGAACATCGGTAAGGTCAAAGATGTCAGGGCTAATTTCAGCCCCCTAATGTTTAGATCAATCACTCTGCTCCCATGCAGCACTATTGAGGGCTGGTAGAGGGAGAAATAAAACTTTCAAATATGGAGAAATGAACAGGTATTTGTGTCATTGATGGTGATTATGATGATGATGATGATTATCAGTGAAATATATTTCCTCTTATTATGTGCCTTGCAATTGATTGGTGTTTTGCATATATGTGTGTATGTGTGTATATATATATATATATTTATATTTATATATAATGTGTGCATGTATATATAATGTGTGTATGTGTATATATATATACCTTAAAATATATCAGTATGAATATCATTAATGATTTTATTCTATAATGAAGTAATTGTGTCAAAAGTAATTTTTTATTACTGATCAATTCATAAGTGAAAGGACCAGCATTTTGCAGAGACTGCTGTTGAGAATAAACTGATTTAACTAAGAATAATACATGGTCTCTACTACTAAAAATTATGCTTGGAGATATATGTTAGTGTTCTTAATTTTTTTCATCTAAATAAGTTATATGGGTGGCATCCTCTTGTATTGTGTCTGCATGGTAAGGAATAGATACGATGAAGCACTGTTCTCAGAGCAATGACATCATGATCCTTGTGCTAATAGTACCTATTATTTTGATCAGGCTAATAAAAGCACACCTAACACATAGAATATTGAGAAAATTTCAGAGGGGGTGTAGCTTGTACACCAGCGGAAAGGTTTGTGTTTGGTCACCCACAATGATCAGAAAACAGAGTGTACCATTGTATATGCAAGGAGGTATCTAAAAAGAAATACGCTGACCTGCTCAGAAGGAATCTGGTAGGGAAAAGTACATGGGCTTTAGGCTATTTTCAGAAGGGAAGCTTAATATTTCCTAGGAGAGATGTGATGTGTCCTGAAAGGAAAAATAGCATCTTAATGAAGGCCCAATGTGCCATGAGGGTCACTGCAGAAAATTCAGGGAGAAACATTAGGATGAATGGTGCCATGCGTATAGGTGAAACAGGCACAGCAAGAGCCTGGAAGAAATGTAAGAATATTGGCTGACGGCCTGTGTGTGAATCTTCAGGGTTAGAAAGGGGTAAAACACTGACTGGGATTTGGTGTCTGATTGTTGAGCACTGTACAAAGAACACAGTCCTTGGTATTCAAACTGTCTGCACTTTTATTTAAATTGAGTTGTTTTAATGTTTTAGGATTACTAACACTGAGTACTTGGAATTCAGTTATTCATGTATTTTATTGTATTTATTTTCTTCCTTATGATAGACATACAAAGCTGATATTACTAGTTTTTGAAATGTATATATTCTTAATTTAATATAATCGCATGTATTCATGTTTTAGCGATTTAAGAAAATTGAACAGTATCGAGGTTTCTTAAAAAGCATGCAAGAGTAAAGCCTATATTTAGGTACATTTACATAATTTATATCCCAGTATTCTTTCTATGGCTCATTGGTGCATCTCAAAAGTGCAGTATTTTTGAGTGAAAGGATTCTCTCTGGGTTAGAGTTGATGTTGGGAAACTATGCACAAGAATGAAGCAGAGTGTCATAACTTACGTGTCTCCTAAATTTAAATTTCTTCAAGGTGCGATTGACATCATTTTAATAATAATCCCTATATTTATTTATTACTTCACAATTAAAATGTGATTTATACTTGTAACCTCAAATTATTTTTTATAGCATCCCAGAAAGGTGAATAAAAGGTGTACTAATATCAATATTTCATTGTTAATGAAAACAGCTTGTCTAACAGATAACAAATGACCTCCAAAGTCACACCTTCTGACTACTGAACTACAGGCCACTCCCAGAACCATGTCCCTCAAACACTTGCAAATAAAAAGAATAATTCAGCCTACTATGAAATAGCTACAATTCTGATTAATATCAGAAAACATGAATATGTTTAAGAAAAGCATTTTAATAGGCAGAAGTAGAAGACATGATTAATGATATTTTTCTTTCTATATTGTAGCAACCAGAAATTTATATAAGGCCAGACATTACTCTGTCCTTGGAACCAGACACCCTTCTCTATACAGCTGGGCCAAAGAGATCTTATAAGAAAATCTCTCCTTGTGGCGTTGCTCCACTGTCTCAGTTTTCAATAACCCTCACAAGACTCCTCACTAAAAGACATGGACTCATGGGGACCCGAAAAGGTACACCCTATCCTTGACTCCTATAGGGACAGAGATAATGACACAGTTATGAGATCACTATGAAATATTTGTTTTTAAAAAGCAGAACAAAAAAATCAAAACTAAAATCAAACCAAAAACCAAACAAAACAGGATGTCCAAGACTCCAATGACTGGGTTCTAAAGAAAACATTTTATATTCTACTTCTAGGGCTAGGAAAGTGATGTGGAATGGGGGGTAGCAAAAGATGTAAAAGCAACACATAATGAGAAGGACTGCAAGATGCCACTTCCTAGTCATGATCCAGCCATTGCTGTGATGAACTCACAGAAGCAGCAGTCACTCATGGGTACTGGGCCTGACGAGACCATGATGATTTGGGAAGTGTCTAATGGTGCTCTAGCATTTACTACTGAGAGAGTGGCTAGTAGCAGATCCTAAGAGACTGGAAACTTTCATCTTCAGTTGTATGCATACCAGTGAATCCACTATGTTCCAATGGATAAGTTAAAAATCATGGTTGGACAGATAGATGGCTCTGGCTAAACTCAAACTCAGGTCATCAAAAAACAAAAAAAAAAAGCCATGAAATGTAGGAAAGAAATTGTAGGAAAGAGGGTGGTGTAAGAGTAGATGGCAAACAAAAAGAGTTAAGGATGAATAATCATATGTAAAATACACATATATGGAATTATCAAAGAACAAAATTAATCAATTAAAATAATCATGCTATTCCTTTTCACTTTCTGTATGTAAATGACTTGGAGAAATTTCTACAACTAAACAAGATAAAGAAACAACTTTGGATTTATATCTCGTCTTAAAAATTCAAGACACTAATCATATACAAGGGAAAATCCCAAATTAGAAGAGCCAAGAACAAATGAGATAACAGGTTTCAAAGCCTTGAGATAGTTTTAAATTTAACAATATCCAAACTGGATAGGCTCCCACAAAGCCAGAACATGAAGTAGGATCAAAACCCGGTGCCATGGTCCTTGGCTTCTCAGCAGCCCTTATTGTCCGCCAGATTTAGAGAGTCCGGTTTTATCCCATGCTTTTTCAGTCAGAGTCCAGCTGGCCTTGGTGAGCTCCCAAAGAATCAGCCCCACTGTCTCCACGGGTGGGCGCACCCCTTGTGGTCCTGACTTCTTTGCTCATATTCTCTCTCCTTCTGCTCCTCATTGGGACATTGGGAGCTCAGTCCAGTGTTCCAGTGTGGGTCGCTGTCTCTATCTCCATCCATCGCCAGATGAAATTTCTTTATTTATTTCTAGAAACCAAATATGAGTGAGTACATCCCATGTTCATCCTTTTGGGTCTGGGTTACCTCACTCAGGATAGTGTTTTCTATTTCCATCCATTTGCATGCAAATTTCGCAAAGTCATTGTTTTTTACCTCTGAGTAGTATTCTAATGTGTATATATTCCACACTTTCTTCATCCATTCTTCCATTGAAGGGCATCTAGGTTGTTTCCAGGTTCTGGCTATTACAAATAATGCTGCTATGAACATAGTTGAACAAATGGAAGAGAACTCAGAGTCCAGCAGATCACTTAAATTGGGGCCAGAGTATGGAAGGAAAGGAAGCGGAACATAGAGAAAACTGGGTGATACGAAAGCTAAGTGCCTGAATACCTTTCCCTTGAAAACTGATACAACCACAGGTATGAGAAAACTTCAGGAAGCAGGGCTGGCATCACCCAATGGATAGAGACAAGTGTCTGACAGAGAGCAAGGAATAGTGTCAAATCCGACTAGTCAAGTAAGGAAAATTTAAGTTTCACAGAACAAATGAGCAGAATGCAAAAGGCAGAGGGCTCAGTGGTAGGGAATAACTAGCCATAAAATCTTCATTATTCTATACAGAGCCTATGCTGAGCTATGATTATTTACAATATGAAACTCCATTATAGAACAAATCTAAGTCATATTTATGTGACATTCAAATGTTTGACATTCAATTAAAAAATAGTCAATCATGCAAGGAAGAAGGAAAATAAAATCCTATGTAAGTAATTAAATCAACCAATACAGACAGTTATTGGAATTCAGAGACAAGAGCCGTCAGAGTTTTAAAATTGTATCATGTTTAAAAGTTATGAAGCATGAATGATTCAAGTAAATAAAACAGAATAGTTTAAAGATTTTATTTTTATTCTCTTTCTCACTCCCTCTGTTTCTCTGCCACTGTCTGTCTCCTGGTCTGTCCTGCTCTCTTTCTCCGTCTCTCTCATGAATGTGTGTACACAGAGGCCAAGCGAAGGTGTGGGCTCCATTGGAGCTGGAGCTGGGCTCCTGAGCTGCCACAAATGGGTGACAGCTGTTGTCATCTGCAAATCAATAAATAAATATAAATTGCTCTTTACCACTGAGCCATCTCTTCATCTCTTAACACTAAACTTCTAGTCATAAAAAATATAATGTCTAAGATGGAAAATCTAGTGGACAGAGTTAATTACAGATTAAATATTGCCTATAGGAGGAAACCACTTGTTCCTTCCCAGCTGCCCAGAACTGAAATAATCACAAAGAAATCTGTATTAATTGCAATACTTTTTGGCCAATAACTCTAGCATATTTCTAGCAAACTCTTGCATCCTAAATTAACACATTCCTATTATTTTACATTTTACCATGAGGCTCGTGGGGAGCTTGCCAGGTACCACCTGGCAGCTCGCATCTTTCTCCTCTGGCAGCTACATGGAGTCTCTCTGACTTCGCCAACTCTCTCCTCCTCTATCTGTTTGGAACTTCTGCCTTGCCCTATTCTGCTAAGCCACTGGCTGAAACAGCTGTTTTCACTAACCAATGAAAGCAAAACGTAGACAGAAGGACTTCTCATACCAATTGCCAATTAATATGATTTGTGAACTTGAAGATTTAGTAGTAAGACTATTCAATATGAGAGAGCAGAAAAGACACATGGAAGCAAATGATGAGGAATTACTAACAGTGAGAGAACACAAAATAGCCAAGTAATATTCAGAAGTAGTGTATCTGAAAACTATATGAAGAAATATTTCGGCACGCTATGGCCCAAAATGGTAAACATGGACACATGCAAATTTCAGTGAAATTCTATACTTGAGAAGCATAAGGAAAATGGGCACGGGCTGGCCAGAGGGCTTACTTTTCATAGGCTGGTCAGATGACATCTGTCATCGAACATGAGTGCATGAGTTTTGTTCCCAGTGCCATATCCTAAAAAAAGAAAACCTTCTAATGGTAGTTGTCCATGACATCCACATATGTACAAGGGGACTTATGCACACACACATACACACACACACACACACACACACACACACACACATGCACAGATAAACAAGTACAATTTTAAAAGAGGAAAAGAAAAATTAATACCAAGTTACATCATAAATAAATTTTTCTGAGTCAATACTAAAAAAACTATCAAAGCACATAGAAAAACCAGAGAGTGGATTAAGTTCACAAGAACCTATGTAAGGGTGACAACATGTTTTTGCCACAAGCAATATGAAAGAACACATTTATCAAGTACCACAGAAAGGGAGAAAAATGCAAGTAGCGATACTAGATATATATACTCACCAACACTTCGGTTTCAAAATGAAGATTTAATAAAGTTTTTTTTAGATATGTATAAATGAAAATAAGTTATCACTCACATAAATTCATTGATAAAAATGTATACTAACTAACCTTTGGGCTGAAAGATAGTGATACCAGTGGGAAATATGAAACCAAATAAATTCCAGGCACACCGCTAGTGGTACCTGCATAGGTCAGTTGATAATGTTTATTTCTTAGTTAAATCTTTAATGGCTAAACGAGGTGTAAAAAGGCAGCAGGAATTTTAACCAGATGAAAAATTATAATATATGACTATAACAAAGGACAAGATTTGAAAATTCAAAGAATATTATTGAAATATTTTTCTGCAAAGCAATATAAATTCAATTAAAGGTAGTTTTTAATAAGGTATAGACTGCCATTGTAAACTCTCAGTAACGGCTACTTTAATGGTTATTAAAGTAATAAATATGCCAAAACATTCAACTTGAATTTCCCTTGAATTTGCATCCAAGTTGCAAAGTGCATGAAGAACTAATAGAATTGTAAATGGTACAGAAAAACCCACCCATGTAGAGAAGCATTACATATGCTTCCCTCTATAAGCACAAACTTCAGGAAGGATGTTAATACCTGCTTTAATGTCAGAGTTATGGAAGGCCACTAAAGACCTATCACACAAGACATTCCATATTATGTACTAACCTGGCCAATTTCAAGATTGATTTTAATCAATAAATGTCCCCTATTAGCTACATTATTATTTAAGAATTAATGACACAAAATACATATAATGCAATTATAATAGTAAGCAAAGAGTAGAACATGTTTAATAAGCATAACATAATTGATATTAATAGAACTTCAGAACAGAATGACTCATTTTCCCAGAGTACATTCTTTCCTGGACAAGTAGACACTTGCCTACATAGCCAACTTATTGTCAAAAGCTTTCAGCAGTGGTGAAATATATTTTATACTGAATGTGATGGTTTGACATGTAAAAAATTTCACACATTAGATTCACACAAAACTCTTAAAGTGAACTTCATTATCTCCCACTCCATACTAAAGGAAAATGGCGTAGGCTAGATTTCCATCTGAGTTTGTGCTCCATTTCCATCCCTCACCTTTCAATCGGCCTTCTTTCTTAGTCCTTGAGCCTCCAGCCTTTCCAATGTTGCTTTCATGATCCCTGAACATTAGCAACGCTCTTCCTCTTCTCCCTTCTTTAATTGGATGAATTAGCTTCTGAAACACTGAAGAACAGCAAGGTTTCTACTTGATTTCTGCCTGTTAGCACTGCAGGTAACAATGCCCAGGGCTGGTGCAGTCAGAGGTAATGAGCTCAGCCTCTGAGCTCACATAGGAATAGGGTCACATCCCTGCCTTCTATCTTTCCACCTGTACGATATGAAGGAAATTATTTACTCACTTTGCACCCCAACTTTCTCATCAGGAAAACAAGGACCACTATAGCATTTCTAAAACAAATAAGACATCAATAAATTATAAAGAATATATAATGTGAAGTAAGGCTTCTTTGCTCTTTGAGTGTATAGGTCCTTAATTTTCAAGAAGGTAAAAACTCCAAATTGTTGCTGACTTGAAGATTGAATTTGATGATGTCTTGATATAAGCCCGGTAATGTTCCTCCCTTGTTAAGAATAAGTTTTTACATTTCTATTTGTGTAGAACATACAATTAGATTTAATTATTCTAGAGCTGAAAGACATCCTAAAGAGGATTTCATTTCAAAGCTCTAATGTCTTTGATGGTAGAATACTGAAGGCAAGAGAGGAAACTCAGTAAATTGAAACTTATGATGAGTTTCTGTGACTCCTATTCCACTGAACTTTTGTGCCGTGAACTGTGGCTTGACATTGCGTAGAGATTTCTTCCTGCCGTGGCAGGTCCCCTGTCCAATCTGATTTTGCAGAAAGCTGCTAATGACTCCCAGGCTTGCTGCATTAGGGTGACTTGCAGCAGGAAGGCACTTCTGTCTTTCCCGATGTCCTTTCCCAGTCAGACTGCTCAGAATAATGAGGTCTAAGTGAAGCCCTGGGTTTTTCTTCAATCACTGTAACGTTTTATTTATGCCTTTGTCTGAGCTGCCTTCTGTCAATAGGAATCAAGCTGAGAACCATCCTTTCCAAGCAGCCCCGCCAAGCTTTGCATTTTTAACAACAGCAGTTCACCAGACATTGAACAGATCTCTGATTGGGCCGAGTAAATTGCTGGAAATGAGTTGAAGTGTGCCCCATTTTGACAAAATCAGCCATTGTGCTCACAGCAGGAGAAGAGTGAATTCCACTCACATATGAAACCCAACTGGGTAGGCAATGGGATAGGACACCATAAGACTGGGGCTTCCCTTATTAGAGATGCACAGGGAGCTCCACCTCTGCACAGTCCACAGGAAGCACATATTCTTCTTCTTCTGATGTCTTTCTAGATGTTCATTGTCACTCTTAAGATTGGAAAGAAGAGGCACCAAATTGATATTGAGCAAATATGACCATAAAGACTTGAAAGAAAGGTCAGAGATCTACCTTGTGCTGAGGCTGACTTGGGAACTTGGATGTCAAGATCTCTTTTAATCGTCAAAAATACTCTTAAGACATGATTTTGTATGACAACCTAGCAAAAGGCAGAAAAGATTTAAACTATATCTCATGAATGGAAAGCTAAATATATATTTGTCAGCAAATATATATTAACAAGAATAGGAGGAAAACAGTTAAATACCCTGAAAAACAAAACCAGTCAAATTTATGTGCCAAGAGATATTTCCAAAGACCATGGAAGACCTCTCTAGGTGGAGATCCCCAATACAAAGAGTGAATGTTAAAGTCTAGATTGATTTTTGATACTTTAATTTCACTTATATGAAAAATATCTCAATAAATCCTTTCATAGTATGTGATTGTTTGCTTTAGTGGAAATAGATGGAGACTTCAGCAAATGTCTTACAAAACCTGCATACAAAAGGATGTGCTACCACTGCCCCTGACACATGTGAATAAGGCTTGCTCGTCACGTGACATCTGAAACACAAAGGAGCCACGGAGCCAGATATCTGACTGAGTGTGTGACTGCTAAGCTTGAGTGAGGCTATTCTTGGTTATCTAGACCCCACCTGGGGGCCAATTGGTTTAAAACTTATCAACAAGTCCAGAAGAGAAAGACCAACCAGCTCAGAACAAATGAATGTCCCAGATTTCCTGTTCAGGTACAGTTGTCTGAGTGGAAGCTGTCAGAAGCCAGTACATTTCAATATGCACATGATACATCAAATCTTGACAAGTACAAAACAATCACATCCCAGTAGATATTCCCTACCCAACATGGGCTGCACTCTGCCATGTCTTAAGAGCAAATGACACCTGGATTGTCTGTCATTTGTGCCTAATACATAGTCCTTTATTTGGAATGATCAGTATTGTGGAGATTTACCCTACAGGCTCTGAGAACAGAAACTGGTCCTCCAATATGAACACCAGCATTTATTTAATTAATAAATCAGCAAGAAGTTATTTGCATATGTGGGGAAATTTCTTCAACCATAATAGAAGAATTAATATGTTGCTTGTGCTATATTTTAAATTTTAGTACAACTAAAAGTCTTAGTAGTCAATTGCTATTTCCTCAAAAACAATAAAATTTAAAGTGTGTTGTTGTGGAAGGCTGTTCGTTTTTTTCCCGGCTGCCCAGACTCCTGAAACAACCACATAGAAACTATATGATTTAAATTACTGCTTGGCCAATCACTTAAGCATATTGCTTGTTAGCTCTTATAATTTAAATTAACCTATTTCTATTAATTTGTATATCGTTATGTGGCTCTGGCTTACTGGCAAGGTCCCAACACACTCCAATGGAGGAATCTATCTCTGGCGACAGATACATGGTTTCTCCCTGACTCTGCCTACTCTCTCTATATATATCTTTCAGCCTGACTTTACTTTGCTAAGCCATTTGCCAAAAGCAGCGTTATTCATTAACCAATAAAAGCAAAACATAGCCAGGACTTCACACAATTTCCCCTTTTCTATTTAAATAAAAGGAAGGTTTTAACTTCAACACAGTAAAATTATATATAACAAAAGAGGTATCAAACAACAATTGCAGTTAGAATATGTATATCTGCTTTATCTTTTGTCATAACTAAGGAAAACTATAACTATTCATTTTTCACTCCAACAAAGACTTTGGAAGGATATAATATTAAATAAGTAGACAGGAAGTGCATTGTAGGCAACTTCCAAAACTCTAGAATTGACAGAGACTTCTCGCTACCCGGACAGTCACCCAAAGTTTTTCTGTAACATTGTGGGCACCCATCTTCAGCCTACTGGCCCATAGTATCTGGCAGACTTTTCCATGAAGCATGAAATTTCAATGACAATTTCAACTACATTGGCAGTTTTTTGTTTTTTTTTTTGTTTTTTTTTTTTTTTTTGGTTTTTCAAGACAGGGTTTCTCTGTGGCTTTGGAGCCTGTCCTGGAACTAGCTCTTGTAGACCAGGCTGGTCTCGAACTCACAGAGATCTGCCTGCCTCTGCCTCCCGAGTGCTGGGGTTAAAGGCTACATTGGCAGTTTTATCAATCACTTTCTTCTGTAATTTAGAGAATGTCTACCAGAATCTTTCAAGAAGCAGGAACCCAGAAAGACTGTCTCACTTTCTTTAGGCTGCATTGGCAGTCATTTCTCTGTGGGTCTTGAAAGTCCATTCAAGCAGTTCAGGCAAGAACAGCTTCTTGCCCAGATGGCTAACAAACTCCATGAGGAGCCTCTTCGATTTCTATCATCCTCTTGAAGTAGATTGGTGCTGGCAGGAGCAGATGTGTCTCACAGTCATGAAAAGTCCTTAATTCTTAAAACATTTTAAATGCCATATTCTATAGTCTTTGAAAAATCTGAAGAATATCTATCTGAAATATATCTCTGTACATCGAGAAAACCTAACATGACTAAAACTTTGACTATTATAGATGACTCTCTATTAACCTGTATTTCTTAATTATACATTACATTTTTAAATGAGCTGCATAAACACAATACCTTAATCAAGACATGTGTGCACATGAATTTATATCCAACCAGATAATACATTTTGCTCTTCCTACTAACTTGAATAATTCAGAAATGAATAATAAAACTGAAGTCCTAAGGTTTTCATAAAGAATCAGAGGAAAGACTGTCTAAGATGTCTCTTCAGATATTTTCAACAAATGCCAAAAGCACTGAGTATTTATTCAAGTCTGTGTAAAATACAGCCAACAGAAGGAGTATTGAGAAAGCGCTATGAAAACTTTATTTTAGCGATAAAGCTCTTTAAGAGCATTGAGACAAGGCTTCTTGGTGGTGTGTGTCAGGTAGTGGGAATGACTATTGTCATAGCAACCATAACTTCGCAATAAGAAAAAAGGGATGTAAATATCTTTGGCTCTCATGATGCTCCATGTCTATAGTTTTATCCTGTGATATTTCAAGATTTTGACTTACTAATCAGCTCAAAGTAATGGCTGGTATTGCACATGAATGCTTGTTACTCATCTTAATATGTTCTGTTTATAGCAGTTCAGTTCACTCTTGTTTCATTGTGGCAACATATTGTTGTAGTATTTACATGGAATATTACTCAGAAGCCCTTTCCAGCAATTACAGAACTTTCTATATTAATTAAGACTACAAACTTCAAAAGAAAAGTAACAGTTTCTGAAAGATAAGTACTAGAGTATTGGAGATGGATGGTTATTGAACATTCTATGAGAATTTTTCAACCAAAGGAGAAAAATAAAGAACATGTTACTATGTAAAGTTTACAGAGATGCAAATTTAATGCTTTGCAGTATAGAATCCTTGTCAGTCTTTGTTAGACTCGAATATCGGACAGACATTGATGTTAATCATACTTTTTCAGTCATCAGTCATTGCTTTTCTAGTATTTACTCGGAGTTTGGTTAAGAGAAAAAGAAGAAGGAGGAGGAGGAGAAGAACAAAAAGAACAAGAAGAACAAGAATGAGAACAAGAACAAAAAGAAGGTAAGAGTCAACTAAATAAGAATAAAACAAAAAACAATTAACCCCCCAAATTAACAAAATCCCCCTAACTTCTACTTTTAATTTTGTTTTGTCATTTTTCAGTGTATCACATAATCCAGTAGCCAAGAAAAGGAATTACCTGAGAAGTAGATTATTGATAGAGTGCTTGTCCAGCATGCATGGCATCCTAGGTTTAATACCAACCATGGCACAAAGCACAAGGGGTTTTCCTAAGTTGAAATGGTTAAAGCAATATGCTTATATGAAACTTCTTCATCCTCTTGCGGTACAGATGATCAAATCAGGCCCTTGAGCATGATGGGCAGGCACCGAGTCACTGATGTGTACCTTCAATCTGAGAAAACTCCCTGACAATCACTTCACACCATCCATCGATGTCTTAACCTTTCCTACAGTACTATGGAGGGTTCTTCTTAGCCACACTTTCATAGAATGTTAGGTTCTATAATCATTATCATTTAGTGAGGGCAAGCTACAGAAGTAACAAGTTAGACAACTTTACTAAATTCATACACCTAACAAAGTTTGAAACGAGACAGTGTGATGGTTTGAATAGTACATTTCCCCATGAACCGATTATAATTACTTCTGTAATCATTTTTGTTTTTTGATGTTATTGCACTTTCACAATTTACTCCTTCCTTTATTACCTCAAGCCCTTCCCAAGTACCCCTCTGCTTTCAAGCTCTTCTATCCTGTGACCCTAGTGCGAATTTTATAACAACTGGTGATACCCATTTGTTCTGTGTGTGGATAAAAATGCAATGGATTTTTCATGGCTTTCTCTAAAGGATGCAATTAATCAAAAAACAAACCTAGCCTTTATTGACTAGCATTTAGCACATGAAATATACTCAATATATTCAGCTAGAAAAATGATCAATATTCTATCCAAATGAGTGCTGACAGCATATGCCAAAATGATTTTGCCAAGTGGAATTTTAGGCTAAAATGTCAGAATGTATAAAATCAGAATATACTCCTATCCTTAGGAATGTGATTGAATTAGCTCAAATAGTTTGTGTTCTCTTCTCCAAAGCACATTAAAATAGGGACAAATCATGAAAATATGTCAAAGATGGATAAAACAAGGGGGTGGCTACAAAGAGAGTCTAGAGTGGAAAGTGTAGACCATAGCTTACTTTAAGAAAAATATTCTTGGGGTCATCTTGCCCTCAGTAGGGTGATATGCTGTGTTCAGATTAGGGTATATAGGTAGAGAGGGCAATGGGTGCATGGCTCGCCAAGAAATATTTGAAGTGGTAAGTACTGCAAAAGTCAGCATGCATTTCAAGTACTGTGTGGACACATAGAGGAACTGACTTAGCAACAGTCAGGCTGTGCGATGAGGTGATATTTTAATGTTTCCTGTTTTCAGCACAGCTTTTGAATCAGCCTTCTGGCTTCAAAGTTGTTTCCTAAAGGCTTTCGAACCTTTCAGCTTTTCACCATGCCACTAACTTCTCGGTTCTAAAATCTGTAAATACTATTTCCCTGCTTCCTTACCTTTTCTCTCAGCTCACACCTCTTCTATCTGCTTTTCTCAATGTACAGTTATCCTCATTTCTAGTATATAATACGTGAACTATACTCGTCAATCAATTTGACAACTATACTTAGAATTTTTTTTCCTTTTCCTTTGGATTTTCTTTCAACTAATAGTATTCTATATTTTAATATGTCATTTTTACATTATCTAATTCATTATTAAGTTATTTGAAATCGCTCATAAGAACCACAAAACCACCATTAATGCCATTTCCTGAAGGTTTGAGTTCATAACACGGCTGCCAGTGATTTTCTTGCTTTGTTTGATTGGTTTGAATGTTTTATTGTGGCCAGCAGCAACGCAGAACAAACTCCTTCACCCTGCCCCAGTGTGGACTTACTGCTTAATCGCCCTCCTCACAGCTTCTCTTTGCCTTCACTACAAGGCGTTTCCCTGTTTTTCTTAGTTCCTGCAGTCTTTCTTATAAAAATATGAGACAAATTCCCATTTTATAGGGTTGTATCAAACAATGCCTGGTATTGGAGAGCTTGGCAAAACCATGTGTAGTCTTTGTGCCCAATAGAACAGCACCTGTGTCCTCACACACTAGCTTGAGTGATTAACACAAGCGAGCGTTTAGCTTTCTTTCGGGAATGTCTCAGAGTTGAATGATAGTTTATCTCATCTTATTCTTACTTTCATATATACATATAGTCTGTATGTGTGTGTGTGTGTCTAATTTATTTTGTGTTTTTAGTCAGAGTTTCTCTGTATTTCCTTGGCCACTATAGAACTCATTGTGTAGACTAGCCTGGCATTGAACTCAGAGATAGATCTGCCTGCCTCTGCCTCCCAAATACTGTGATTAAAGGCAGGTGCCACCATGCCGGGCTTTTTTTTTCTCTTTCTTTTTTTTTAAAGTATTGATATATATGAGAGTACTTCTTTCATAGAAATTTTCTCTCATCTTCCCAATTGCCTATAATTTCTTCTTCAAATTATACTATCACAAAAATCAAAGAAAAATACTAGTAAACAACAACAAAGCATTTGAAGGGCTACAGAAATGGTTTGGTGGTAAAGAGTGCTTATTGGTCTTCCATTGGCCCTGTGTTTGGCTCCCAGCACTCACATTGGGTGGTTCACAACTACCAGTGAAGTCCGGCTCCAGGGAGATCTGCTGCTCCTGGCTCCACAAGCATATGGATTCAGAAGCACATTGGCACAGGATAAAACTCAAGTTAAACATAAGAATAAAGCAGATAAATGGAACCAAGATGGTGAAGGATTGAGTTTCATACAACTTATAGTCACAGGAAAGAAGTTCGAGAATCTGGGATGGAATAAAGATTGTGGCTGTCAAACATTAGCAGAGCTCAGGGAATCCTGCAGAAGGGTTGAAGGATTGAAGGAGCCAGAGAAGAAAACCCTCAGAACTAACTAACCTGGCTAATAGGAGCTCACAGAGAATGAACCAACACCAGAGAGCCTGTCTGAGACTGACCTAAGGCCCCTGCATATATGAAACAGTTGGGTTGCTTATTCTTCTTGTGAGACTCCTAACAGTGGGAGCACGGGCTGTCTCTGACTCTTTTGCTGAATTTTGGGACCATACTCCTCATATTGGGTTGCCTTGTCCAGCCTTAATATGAGGAGAGGTAATTAATTGTAATGCAACTTGATCAGCTGTGTTTTGTGGATATTCATGGGAGGGTTACACTTTCTGAATAGAAATAAAAGAGGCATGCATGGGGGTGGGCAGAAGAAAGGTAGGGTACTTGGAAGGAGAGGAGAAAGGGGTGTGGTTGAGTTGTAAAATTAATTAATGGATGGATGGATGGGTGGGTGGCTGGGTAGGTGGCTGGGCAGATGATTGATAAATAGATGATAGATAGATAGATAGATAGATAGATAGATAGATAGATAGATAGATAGATAGATAGATAGCTGGGTAAGAGTTAGTCTTTGTAAATGACAAGTAATAAACAGATCTACTTAATGGTGAAACCAGTGACCACAGCAGCATGCCAAGTTCAAGTGGAGTTCATACAATGCTTGAGCCACAATAGGTTCATTATTATATTAACTGACACCTTCTCACCCTTTGTAACACGTGGAAGCTAGATCAAGATAATGAAGTTGAAGAAATAAGAAATATACATAGTTCTGTAAGAGCATAAGAAATACAGTATGTTTAGAAAAGATAAGAAAAGGCAAATAGTCTGAAATCATCCTCAAGTTTGTAGATTGAAGGACTAGCAAATAGTGCATACATCTGTAAATAGTGAAGGTTATTTTATGAAATGAAAATTGAGAAGGTTAAATATATTTTCATGAAAAAACCATAAAATTAAAAAGAATTTCAGTGCAGGGTAGAGTGTAAGGGTATTAAACCTACCCATGAACATTATAAAACTCTGAATGGCAAAAATACTGGAAAGTTATGATTGATCAGTCACCTGCAAAACAACTATTTAATATCAAAGAGGCTGTCAACAACCAGTTGTGTCCTACATTCATTTTCTTCAATAATAATAAAACTTTCTTAACCTTTCTCTGATTTTATCATCTTTATACACATGCACTAATGTGTTATGTCCTTGTGTCAGACAGAATATAATTCAGAGAAAAGCATAGTACTAAGAAATATGTATCTAAATATCATGTTATAAAGCTGAGGTGCGCCGGGCGGTGGTGGCGCACGCCTTTAATCCCAGCACTCGGGAGGCAGAGGCAGGCGGATCTCTGGGAGTTCGAGGCCAGCCTGGTCTACAAGAGCTAGTGCCAGGACAGGCACCAAAGCTAACAGAGAAACCCTGTCTCGAAAAACCAAAAAAAAAAAAAAAAAAAAATAAAGCTGAGGTGCACCAGTACATTCTGGAAATCCTAGCACAGTTTCAAATTTCTTTGTTTTCTAAATATTCTTACATACTTTGTTTTATTTTAATTTTCTTTCATCTTTTCCCAATTCAGATAATATCTAACATTGTTATTTTTCCGAAAATAAATGAAATATAAATATATGTTTATTTCTACATATGTGTGTCTCCATACATGTAGCTATATTTTAGTTCCTGCCATCTCTTTCTGTGCCACAAGATTTCTGATTATGAAAGGTAATCTTTCTCTCTGTTTTCTTTGATGCTAGCCGGGAGGCAGATATTTTGACATTGTTTTAGTTGACTGTGCAGGGGAGACTATAGGGGATCATTATATAGACTATAATGATCTCCCCAACTTTCTCAGTTCTGCTTGCGGTAGTGTTTACACTGTCGTCCGAAAACACCGAATTTTCTTATGTGACAGTCAAACCGAAGTGCTGAGACTTTGCACTGTTTGTACTGCTCGCCTGTAATACATGACAGTACGGTACTACTTCTCCTGTATTGCGGTGCCTACACTACAGGACCATTTGCGAGCCAGGCAAGGGACTGGAGACTTAAACACATAAAGACACACAGAGACAGGGGTCATCCTTGAAACAGGAATGCCCCAAAAATTCCCCCTTTATTGTGGTCAGAGGCAGCTTATATAGGGATAGCCACAACCCAGCCAAACCCACCAGAAACCACTCTCCTGCCATCAGGAACTCCTGAGGGTCTCGTGCTCAGGGCAGCTGTAGGCAGTCAGATCAGGAGAAAACAAGTTGTTTACAAAAAATCCAGGATCTGGAGGTGCACAGGTCTTAACACTGTTTGTGTAATATACACAGTCATTCAGATGCTGTGTCAATACTGGGACAAATCATCCCCTATCAGATATGCTTTCATTGGCCCCATGACATGAGAATATGCATTACAAATGGTTCTTTATGACAGCACTAAATGTGTGTCTTTTCACAGATGCTGGAATCTTTTCAAGATTGGTAGTAGAGACATTCACAGCCAGAGGTATTTGTCATGTTGCACTTTGATTTAAAGTCAATTGTTACCATGTGCTAGGCCATCGTAATTTTGCCATCCACATGATATAGTAAAAATTAAGCAATTCTCTATGATAGCAAACTGATCTATTGCCAAATACTAGCCATCACCTGAGCTCTCCAACCCATCAAGTGACATTGGACACCTGTTTGTGTTGACATGTAAGTCAAAACAACACACACAAAAATATAAAATATTTCTGAAGGAGAAATCTCACACCTCAAATTGCATTCACACTGTTACTGTAATTCAAACTCTTGACATGAGATCTGTTGTCTCTAGTTTTTAAAAACACAATAGACACATCATTGCAAAGAAGTTCTCACACAACTTATTTATCTTCATTGGATAGCAAACTTTATACCTCTTGCATATACAACGTGAAGTTTCTATACTCCCACAAGCAATCAGCATTCTGCAATGTTCTAGCAGTTTACTTGTATTTACACATTCATTATTCAACAAAAATGCAATATTTTTCTTTCTGTAGCTGGGTTGCTTCATGTTTCACAATGTCCTCATGGTTCAGGAGTGATATCAAATATAATACTATTTCCTTTGGTGTAAAAACTGACTAATTTTCCATTGTGTGTGCATGTGTGTGTAAGTGCGTGTAAGTGTGTGTGTTTGTGTGAATATTTTTTTGCTAACTTCTCTGTTGTGAATAAGACTATGTTATTTCCATATACAATGTACTTCAATGTCCTCTTGAATTCCATATGTTAGCCATGGAGGGATTGTTATATCAATATATATTATAATTATTGGCTTGTCATGTCTTTTATTTTTGCCTATTGGTGTTAGTGTAATGCTCACTGCAAAAGAATGCA
This sequence comes from Microtus obscurus, assembly GCA_963919715.1. Classification (NCBI taxonomy): domain Eukaryota; kingdom Metazoa; phylum Chordata; class Mammalia; order Rodentia; family Cricetidae; genus Microtus; species Microtus obscurus. The sequence goes on from CAWTZC010002521.1 coordinate 27,373,458, forward strand.
AATGAGTTTGTTCCTAAATGTTTCCAGAAGAATGAAAGAAAGTTGTAACTATTTTTCAAATGTTTGATAGAATCAATTTCAATGTGAAGTGATCTGATCCCAAGTTTTGGCAAGAGAGGACCTGGCTAGTCATAAAATGAGGATAATACATAAATACAGCCTTCTCTGTATGCATAATTATACCCATACATACCTGAAAATTGAACTTACCACTCATCAGTTAAGAAGGATCCTCCCTGGGAAAACCATTTTGTTTACTCTAAGAATATGTATATGTATGTATATGTATGTATGTATGATATATATTCATAAAAGATCGTGTATTTGAGAGAAAGAGAGGTTCATTGAAAGGAATAGAGGGAGGAAAAAAAGCAAGGCAGAGTATAGCCAGGCTGGAAGAGATAGAGAGAGAGAGTAGGTGGAGTGAAGGAGATGCCATGTAGAAGGACATGCCAGAATCTTACCAGTAGGCCACAGCCTTGTGGAGACACACAGATTAATAGAAATGGGTTAATTTAATATATGAGTTACCTAATAAGAAGCCTGAGTGAATTGGCCAAACAGTGTTGTAATTAGTATAGTTTCTGTGTCATTATTTTATTCAGGGAAGCCAGGAAATGAAAGAACAGTTTCTGGTTACACATCACAGTGAAAAGTTTATATCTGATATTTTCTTAGACATTGTTTTTCCTTTGATCCTCAGCCTTGGTTCATCAGGTTACTTTAATGGTATAATGCATTTTAAATTGTTACTTCTTTGATTGCACTTAACCAAGTAACTTAATTTTTAATTCATTTCTATATTTACTGAATATCCTGATTTCTTTGTTGGGATTAAAAAACAAATAGAAAACAAAAACTCTTCATGCTTAGTGATATTTTACAATACTATATGTCATACATATAGATGGTAGACATACAGAGTTTGAGAGCTCACTTGACATTAAGAGTCCTCTGAGAACTTACAGAAGTCCAAGGTTCAGTCCTAGCATCCACATGGTGACTACAGAGATGGCTTCCTTGGGCGCTGGGTATACTTGTTATGCATTGTGCTTACATACAAGTAGCCAAAACAGAAACAGATAAATATTTAAGAAGAAGGAGGTAGGCATACATATAAATATTATTTTATGATTATTATAGTGAAATATCTGAATATGATATAATATACAAAGGCTCAAATATTTTATGTTGTCTTCACTGATTTGTCCCCTGCCTGTAGAACAAAGCCCAAGAGACAAAGTATTTCAAGGAATATTGTTTAAATAATATGAATATTTTTATATTGCTGCATCTTTTTTCTGGCTTACCATATTTGAGAACATTCATGAGAAATCTTTAGTATTTAGACAATGTAAGAACATCTACTTGTTTTATATAGGGCAGTGGTTGCATTCTGGAGTTAGAGGCAGGAGAACTCTGAGTTCTAATCCCAAAGCTGTGAGAGAGGAGACAAGAGAACTTTGAGTTCAAGGCCAGTCTAGCCTACAGAGTGAGTTCCAGGACAGCCAGTACTACACAGAGAAACTCTTGTCTCCACAAACAAAAACAAATGATACAAAAGAAAAAAAGGAAAAACAAACAAACAAACAAACAAAAAAACAGAAACAGAAAAAGAAGGTGTGTTATTTTATCTCCTTAAACATTCACTTCTGCCCAGGAGTATTCACCTTTGAGAGTTACTAGAAAACAATGACTCCTAAATAAGGCATGATCATTGCACGCGCGAACACACAGCAGTGAAGACAACCTGATCATAACTTCCACAAGAAAAGAAACCTGGAGCCGGGCGGTGGTGGCGCACGCCTTTAATCCCAGCACTCGGGAGGCAGAGGCAGGCGGATCTCTGTGAGTTCGAGACCAGCCTGGTCTACAAGAGCTAGTTCCAGGACAGGCTCCAAAGCCACAGAGAAACCCTGTCTCGAAAAACCAAAAAAAAAAAAAAAAAGAAACCTGGAGTAGGAACTAAACTACTTAAGAAGGCAGCTCAACAGAAGAAAGGGATAGGGGAGGGGAGTTGTATGCAAGCAAGAAATTGTCACAAAAAATAATTGAATACTGTGTACCATGTAAAAAAGTGATTCACTTGTGGGCTTAACAGATTTCAAGGTTGTATTTTCCCAGTGTGTTTGAAAGACTCCTCTTTTACATATCAAATTCATGTGAAGCCATTCCTGTGCTTTCTCGTTAATTGTTGTGCATATTTTGCACCCCAAACTAATTATTTCTGAATTCGTCAGTGTTTTAGCTGCTATTGTTTTAGAAGGACCCATATGTGTTTGTTGTTACCATATGGATTATGTACTTTCTCTGTTCTTTTTTTCTTAAGAAGTGGTTTATCCCTTCTCATCACGTTAATTTATTAATTTTAAACATAGACACTATGAAGTTTTAGTGGCAATTCATGGGTTGTAAAAATGCCAAATCTGAAGAAAAAGGCAGGCTGAAATATTTTATTTTAATAAATAAAAGCAAGTGTTTTTCTTTACTTATTTTGGTTTTCATAGTGACCTACATTATCTGTTATTTAAGTTTTCAGTAAGATCCTGTTCTTCTTAAATGAGCTATATTTCCCCATATCACATTTTGGTGTTCCTGTACGACTGGCATCATCACCACATACATTCAGTGCACATAGCTACCGTATATAATAGTCACTGGTTTTTACATACATTTGCTAAGTAAATTGTTTCTTGCTCCATATCCTGTGTACATTTAATTTGCAACGGCTCCAATGGAGAGAATCTCAGATGCATTGGTAAGCAGAAACAGAGTTCAGGAGCAGCTCCGTCTTCTCTCAGGCTCAGAAGCCATCTTTGCTGTAGGTGCATAGTATTCAAGTTTTAAGAGAATGAGGAAGCCCTTTCTACTTGTTCTAGAAGAAAGCTTAAATGAACTTTTGCCATCTGAAAATGCTTTTATCAGAATCTATGAACATCTGAACATCATGACTTTTAAAGTTGATGTGGGTGGATCTAATCACTACATATTCTAAAATTAAAGCCAGTGTAGTGGCCACAGTAAGCTCATCTAGTTCCTGGGTTGTCACCTATTTTATACATCACTGGGTTTAGTTGGATGTCTTATGTCTGGGGGTGTATAGAAACTTATTTATGAAGGGCATATTCTTCTCAATTCCCTCCTTTATACTACCCTGGATGAGATGACCTTGCTTATTAAGACTATTTTACTTTAATGATTCATTTAAATTTTTCTTTGTTATTTATTGGTTTATGGGGCATGCACATGTTGCTTCTCACAACTGTGAGGTGAAGGAAAACTTGTGGAAGTCAGGGTTCACCTCTCACCTCCCACCAAGTGAGATTCAAGGATTGGACTTGGAGTTTTAGGCTTGGCAGCAGTGTCTGTATTGCCTGAGCCTTCTTGCTTGCCCAACTTCATAGTTTTCATTTTACAGAGCTATTTTTCTTGTTTTCTACTCAGGAATTTATATGATCTGGTAACAATCTATTTCTGTAATGTTTAGCTAATTATTCCTTTTAACAACTTGGTGTGATTTTTCTCCGAGGCAAAGATTTGACCTCTGAATTAACCTTTACTTTTTGCAAGATTCCCCTTAAGTCCAAAGAAGTCTCTACAAAGCACACATTCATAAGTGAGCAAGTAAAAGGAGCGTAGCAATAAAATGACTCCGATTGACATTCTGCTCGACCCATAGATCAGAGTCTTGCTGAGCCAACATCAGGAGAGATTCTTCCTGCAGCAGATCAGAACAAATAGAAAGACTGGAAACTGGGCAGAGCATAAGAGACCTTGAAACAGTCCTATTTAGGATGTCTTCATCAAACCCCTCCCCTCTGAAAATATTTCTGTATTCTCTATATATTTCCTTCAGACATTGATTTATAATTGAGTACTACTTCATTTAATGACTTGTTGAAATTTTTCTAGCTTGGACCTTAGGGAATTAAGTTGACTCCTGGTTCCTCTTTTTATTACTATCTTTAATGTCTATTTTTGTGAATATTTTTATTTAATTAATTTTCTCTTTAATAGGCATGCATATATATAACTTGTGTACTCATGTGCTTATGGGTATAGTTATGTGTGCATGCAGATTCATAGATTTAAGAGGTGGAAACATAGTGTCTTTCCTAATCATTCTCTTCCTTATTTTAAGACACAAGGTCTCTCAGTAAACCTGCATCTCATCAATTCTGTTAGACAAGCTGGCTAGTAAACCCCAGTCAGCATTCATAGATTTTAAGTGGGTTCTGTGCTTGTGTGACTAGCTGTTGCTAGGAAAGCTATCTCCTCAGATCCACATTTAAACATTTTTGTGAGTTATTGCATCGTAGGATGTTTAGGCTCATCTCATAATGCCCTGCCCCAGGCAAAGAATCAGCTATTAATCCAAGCAATTCTTCTTTCTAACTTAATTATACTGAAATTATCTTCATGTCCCATTCATTGTTTGTTATATAAGATTCTCAGATTGCCATTGCTTCTGGGTCTTCTGAACAACATCAAGAAAATATACACGTTTTAAGTAATGAATATATATTTCCTTATGCAACTTCTATTTCTACATCAAAGTAAGCGAGAGTTCATAGTGGTGTATCTGACTGCAGCCCATTCCTATGGCGTCACTATGCCCTGTTCATTTGCTTGTTAGGGATTCCCCCATGCCAGTTGTTCTAATTATGACTGCTATTATTGGTTTTGCACATCTGCTCAATTCTAGCATAAATGGTGAGTGTTATTAAAACAGTTAATCCATAACCCCATAAGAATATCTTTATCAAGTCTAATAGAGTGACACAAACAGCTTTTCTAGCCTTTAATTTTGTAGTTACATGCATATATGTATATTCATACATATTCCTAAATATAACCTGCTTAGTCTGAATAATTTTACTCCTATGCATTTTCAGGGGCCACCATTAGGTATTGTAATCTCATATTTACGCAATCATGTCTTTGGTAAACAATAAGAGTTTCTTCACTTCTCTCAATAAGCATTGTATTTCATTCTTTTCTCATCTTAAGCTTCTTGCTCACAGGATGTCCAGCATGATGCTGGATTAGAAAGGGCAAAAGAAACATTTTTCCCGGTGTTGAGGGAAAGCATTTAAAAATCACCGCTAAGTATGATATTAAGTTGTTATGAGGTTATTGTTATTTATATTAACTAAGTAGAGAAAATTGACCTATGTTCCTTCTTTATATTTTTAAAGTTTACATAAGATATATGCTCAGTCTCAGAAAATGAAATATAAGGCAAGATTCCACATCGTCTTAGGTTCTTCATGTTGTCTTATATTGGATCTTTAAGAATTTCACATATTTCTGATTATAATTAATCCTCCTTCACTCAATTCTTCCCAGAAGCAACTTCCTTTCCATCCCACCCAAACTGTTTCCCCATCAAGGCTATGTGTGCTGCCCGAATGTTCTCAGATATGTGGCATTCTACTGGAATACAGTGGACTTATTAGGGTCTGCATGGTGGGAGAGAATTATCAATGGGTCCTTGGGCATGGAGGGATCTTTACCCCAAACTCCCCTCTTAGTACTCCTATTTGGTCTGTCCTGGGCTTGTACAGTTCTTTTACATGCTATCATTGCCGCTATGAGTATGTATATGCAACTTCCCTGCTATCTGCAGAAGATACTGTAGGGTCTTGCCATTAATTATCCAATTTGGCTATTATAATTTTTCTGCCCCTCTCCTTGAGCTTTGAAGGAAGGGGTATGAATACATATTTCACTTAAGGATGTGCATTCTACAATATCTTATTTTCAGCACCTTAGCCAACTGTGACACTTTGTCTAGATCTATGACTACTGAAAAGAGAAGTTTCTCTGACGGGGACTCAGACAAGTCCTAATCAATGGGTATAATGACACATCATTAAAAGGTGGTTTAAAATTCTGTCCAGATAGCAAAATAATAGTAGCAGTTCTTTCTTAGGGTCTATGGTGTCTCTAGTCATATGTCCTTGGTCCAATAATGGTGTCAAGTGCTTTTATAGCCTACATATGAAAATTTCATACTCTCTCCTGCTGGGTGAACTGTGCTTCCATAAAACTTTGTTTACTCCTCTGGAAGGGATGCTTCCACTCGCCCAAGGAATACCTTAGACAATATGTTTCTTCCCACTCCATATCAGCACTGCAGCTTTCTCAATGGCATATGGAAACAGCCCTCATTCAGACATGAGATCGTCTGTATCCTGAGCACATCTAGTGATAGCGATGAGAAATTCTCTGTATGGTTTTCACCATTTCTCCAGCTCAGTTTTGAACTCCCCTGAGCAGTCTAGAATAAACGTTGCACAGATTGCCAGTAAAGACCTACTAGAGCATCATTACCTAGAGTTCCCTGATTCTGTTGAATCTCAAATTTAACTTCAGTTCATCAGCAGTCATCACTGATGGGTCACAATAGGTTTTATCATGTGAAATAAGACTCAAGTAATCAGAAAGTACACTAGTGGGTGTGTCTTGTCAAGCTGTTAGTTATTGTAACACACTGCTCTCCTCTGGCAGTTTGCATAGCAACTATGAGAGCTAGCTAGAAAAGATGAAGCTTCCAGTAAACACCAGCTTGCTTTCTTCAAGTTCATCGATTCATTAGTGTGGTATCTTCAGCAATGGCATCTTACTATCAAGTTCAAGAGCAGTGGTTCTTAACCCTTCTAATGCTATGACACTTTAATGTAGTTCTGTATGTAACCCCATTGGAGTTGTGAACATCAGGTTGATAAGCACTGTTCTAGAGGCTAATCAACTGCAAAGACATAGTGTGTCATGTTCAAGGGTCTTGAAAACCTCACTGGCCAACACTTGCAAAAGAAATAAGATATTCCTATGGCTAGACTTGTCTCTTAGCCTCTGGTGTGTTGTCGTATCAGAGGAAAACTTGCATAACTGAAAATTTAATTTTTTTATGTTAATATCTTGGCCCAAAAGTGTCTGGCATATAAAAGGTTTTTTATAGTTTCAGTGTATTGCTTCATAAATGATTTGCTGAGACCATGAACAAAGCAAGTAATACAATATTCTATTCTTAGTACTCAATAACAGTAGTTATTAAAACACATTATTTTGTTTCAAAAGCAACAGGAAAGACAAAATTTCATGGCAAGTTAAAAAGGACACATACTTAAGATTTGAAAATTCTTAACAAGGGTCAATGAGACAGCTTTTTAGGAAAGGGCCCATGCCACAAAGTATTAGAACCTGAATTCAATCCACAGAACCAGCATGGTAAAAGGTAAGAACTAACATTTCAAGTTATCTTTTGCTATCCACAGACACAAACATGAACACATATAGATAAATAAATGTGGTAGATGTTTAAGATGAATAATATAAAACATGTTTATTTGAAAGTAGAGATATATATTTAAATTAAATATATTTAAATTAAAATTTTGTATACCAAAGGTCTCTATTCTCATTCTATGTGTTTGTGTGTACATAAAGATACACACACATATATACGTATATATGTACACACACACACACACACACACACACACACACCAGAATTTCTCCAGGATAAAGCAAGTGTTAGTAGAAGAAGTCCAGGGAATTCCTCATCAAATAATTTCTGTTAACCCTAAATCCAACTGAGGACAACATTTCTGAATAGCTTTACTATGTTATACAACTCACTAAGGACTCTTCTCTATAAGCTTACTGCACTTATTAGCTACTCCCTAGATTTGCATGGCTAGGGACATCTTATTGCTTTAAATGTTCCAGCATAATGAAATTGCCTTATTCAGTGATCTTAAAATCTACTGAATATATTTCTGGCATATGCATTGATGAATACAATCTGCAGGGTTTGAAAACTGATTCTTCTCCCTGATTATGCTCTTGGAGATGATTTTAGATATATAAAGGTATTCCTTCAGATGTATCAAGATTGTATTGTCCATCTGGCTGACAAGAAATTGCATTCAATTATTTCATAAAAACTAACTTAAATGGAGTATTTTGAATCTGAAGGTTTTTTTGATAAACACTCAATGTGAACTAAAAAAACTTAAACAGATTATATATAGGATAAAGAAAATTTGTGCAGTCAAAATTCATCCAAGCTCTTACAAAATAATCTTAATAAAATTATCTACTTTCTTTATGATGTTTTTAATTGAAGTTCACTCTGCCAGATAGACATCTATATTACCTCCTTACTGGAGTGTCATGCTGATATTCAGCATCTTCCTCCCACCACTTGCTCACATCCAGGTACTCATCAATACCTTTCTCTCATAACTCATGTGTGAGGAACATGTAACTTTTCAGGCAACACGTAACTCAATGTGTGAATTCTTAGAACATGATTTAAAGGAAGAGTCACGATTTCTGGATTGAGATGAATTGAGTTTGTGGCTCAGCACCCGCCTTTAACTACAGAGTAAGACATTGACCACAAGCCACAGGCTCTACTATTTTACTGGTATTTTTGCAGACTCATGAAATAACTCTTTGAAAATGTATGAAAGAATTTTGCACATGTAGTTTCTGTTACTTGACAGGAATTATAACTGCAACTCTTATTGTCTATGGAGGTGAAATCTTTAGGGAGATAATCTGTCTCTTACCAATTGTGTGCCTTATCAATTATTCAATCCCATATTGATACTTTCAAGAATGTTACTACATAAGATGTATTTTATGTAAGTAGAATAATTATATATTCATGTCATAAATAATTTCAAACACAAGTCCACCATTTCATCCTTCCAGAATAGCAGGCTCAAGCAGTTGATAAAGAGTTACACAATTTTCCTCTAAAACAAACGCAGTAGGAATACTTATTAAATTGTATGAATAACTACTAAATATCTAACATGCATCTACCTAGACTAAAAACTGAGCATATACATGGCAATATAGTAAAGAATCCTCAATCTAAGTATTTTTTCATAAAATCAGAAAATGAGAGATTTTAGCACTCATAGTGATGAAAGAAAATCTGGTAGGAATTAGGATGAAACAGAATTTAAATTTATCAAGCCATCATGAAGTATATATTAAAGACTAAAGACAAAGCTGGAGAATATTCTAGAAAAGGATGATATAGAGAAAATGTTTTACTGTCATTGTACAGTAAACATAAAATTACAATAAAACATATTTGAAAATAATAAAAGAAAAATGTTGAAATTTATGTCAGATTATCTGGTTCCCAATAGATTACAGAGATTGCTGTACCAATTTCTGGATTTGTTTGTATACGGAGGGACTCCTCTACAGAGGAATGAATAGTGAAATCTCTACATCACATGACCAGAGTAAGTAAATGGAAGACTAGAAAGGGGGAAGTTGATAAGACTCAGACTAGACGAACATGACTTGAAATGTTGCCTGGACATTGGACAGTATGGGTGTGAACATACATGAACACATGCTCATATACATACACAGATAGAGAGAGAGAGAGAGAGAGAAAGACCAAAAAAAGAAAACCAAGATTTTAATAATGAATAATATGTATAGATTGAGTTCTCATGGAAAACCATAGACATCAGTGCACTGTAGATATATGGTTATGGTTAGGGTTGTCTATTGCTAGATTTAATTAGGTAGAAAGGAAATTATGGATTTTTGTTCAAGAGCAAATTGTCCTTAAGATACAGCATCTGGAATGCTCTGAGACTGCTTCTGGCTTCTGTTCAGTGAACAGAATGCCTGTACTCAGCATTTGTGGGCAAGTCTCCCATCTGGATGCCAGAAAAAATCATATATGGAAGTGAAAATGAAACCTGAGAATGAAATGGGAGGCTGTCCTTGCTCCTTTTGGCAGCATATTGATCTTAGGGATTCATATGTTCAAAGCACATCACCAAAAATCATCCCGAAATAGGAAGTCCCATGCAGATAGCTCTTCCAGTCTAGTAGCAAGAAATCTCTATTGTTTCCATGTCACTCGAATCCAGACAAACTAGGTACAGCCTTTGTGAGGATACTCTAAAGGACTCAATAGAGTGCTAAATTTTGCTTGAAATTGACAAGTTTCTTTTCTTACACTCTTATTTTTGAGTCCTCCAATTCATCATTTTTGACAAGTATCCTGCTCTTTCTTTTATCTCATTTGAAAAAAAAATACTAAAGCTTTAGAGAGAGGGAATAAATTCACTCTTTCACACATAGCTGAGAGTGTTATTTCTGCACAACTGCTTCTATTTCAATACAGTTCCCTCCAACGCATTACTTAAACACTATGTGGGATTTATACCTCCATCTCTGACCTCTGTAAGAAAAACCTGCTCTCTATGCAAAAGAGATTTAAGAATATAGTGGAATTGGACCTGAGGACTTCTGAACTAATTCTTCCTGCACACTGTGATAAAAATCTCTATTTCTCTACCCATGATCTGCATGTTATAAGTCTATGGGAATAAAATGATGACTTTCTTCACATGAGGAACAACAGTATTAAAACTATTTCCCATACTAAACAATAACCATATTTTCATGGAAATCAATGGCTATGACAGCTAATATAACAGAAAGAGTGCCACAATAATACCTCCCTGTGCTTCTATATACATTATACATCAATCTGTCTAAAATCCCCAGAGGCAAACACATGCAAGTATATACTGAAATTTCAAAATATATTTTCAAATTTAAGAAAATATTCGCATAAAATATTAGAAAAAAAAGGAAAAAACAAAAAGCAGAAATTTCCTGCAGTCAGTCTTGGGGTTTCTCAACTCTAGGGTGATAAGTAGAAATGAAAGTATATCAGTCTGGAAAAGACTTGACAGATCCCTCATTTTATATGTGCATAAATAAATGTCAAATAATAGGTATGTATCATTTACCTTCTAATCTGAAATCAATTCTTATGTTTGTCTTCCTAATAAACAAATATATGTGATGGGACCTGCACATTGAGAGACATAGGGCAACTTCAGTGACCTCAGAATGCTTCAAACTTTACAAAATTAGCATTTCAGATTGCGGAATTCTTCTGAGAAAGTTGGTGAGTTTCACTTGAATAAATGTTAGCAAAACACTGAGTGCTAACAGACAGATCTACCAGACTGCTGGCTTATGAATTGTCCTCATCTATATGTGGCAGATCTCAATTACTCTCACAATGTATAAATGTGTTGTCTGAAACTAGCGCTTCACTTTCTGTAAGACTGACTACTGCTACTCGGATTTCCTCTCATCGCCGTTTGGTCAGAATGGATGCTTTTCAGCTAGGGTTCATAGTTCCTATGTATTACTTTGACTGAGACAAAATTTCTCAGGCTGGAATAATCTGAAGGAATAGACATGCTAAAACAGAGCAAGGAGATGGGGAAGACTTCTGAAACACCATTCTTGGAGAACCATGAAGGATTTGCTTCATGCATCTGAACAGCTTTTAAAGCCTGACTGAAATCAGAAATATAAAGATGTTATTAATTAGATTGCTTCTTCTTAGGTCCTGAAGCAGGAGAATTAAAAGCTGACTACGAGATTCTCTTTTCCTATCATAGTAGGTCATAGAAGGAGATGCTATCCATAAAACACTTAACCAGACAGAGCAGTCATATCCTTGATCTAGGACTTCCTGCCACCAGAGCTGTGGGAATGATTTCAAATGCAAAATCTAAGAAATTTTATTATAATAAAATGAAAGCAGGTTATCATGACATCATTTTTCATGAAAACTTAAATATTTGTTTTCTCAATGAATCGATGGCTTTATCATGGAGAATTTCTAAGCATGTTCATGAAAAAAATTAAAAATTTTTAACAGTATATATACAACTAATATTTCTGAGCATTGATCACATATCAAAAGCTATTCTATCATATTTTCTCAAAACTCTAAGTAGTTGCTCTAATTATAACTTATTTAATTAGCAAAAAATATATATTCAGTTGAATTGAATTTACTTTGTATTCAAGGTATACTGGATTCTCTTGAAGATGGGGGAATGAGAAGTGATATAGAAGAAATTTGTAGGAGAAGGAATGAGAGCTATATTGTATCCAAACACTTTATATGCACATATGGATTTTAATTAAAGTAACAAAAATAAAATACAATGAATAGAAAGGTATGTCAAAGCCTATTTGCAGATCTAAAGAATGGCAAGGATCTGATTTTCTAAATATAACTTAAATGCACAGAATATCAGTACAAAAACTGTCTGACTAACTTCCATGGCATGAATATATCTGAGAACAAAGTGTGTTCCATGGTCAAAACATGATGGAATATGATTGAGGCTCCTACTAATGTCAAGACAACCAGTGGCTCTTTGCTTTATCTGTTTTCTGTTGATTTTATTGAAATTCTAACACTGAGATACAGGGCACCAACAACAGGCCTACGAGACATGAAAAATGTTGGAAATCATATCCATGACATACAGACAAATGACTTGGAAGAAGTAGTTAACAGACTGATTCCAGACAGCTTTGGGAAACCCATAGAAAAGACTTAGAAATATCTTACCCCATCACTATATATTCCTTAAGAAATAACGCTAAAGGATCCCAAGTTTGAATTGGGAAAATATATGGAGCTTCGTGGTACAGGTAAGAGTTCTGAATATCTTACGGTGATGGGCACTCTTTTATTATATTATTTCTCATTTTTCCCAAGGCTTGCATACTCTAGTACTTTTCCTAGTCCTTGGTTCACAGATAAACATGTTTCCATTGCAGTCACTCAGTGATAATTTCAGAGATGCCTGAAAGTATCCTTTGTTCCTCTCTTCTTTCTAGAAGTATGTGAGTGGTTTGATTCAACCAAATGATGAATTTCTTTAACTTGTGAAAATATTTCTTTCTTATCAGTATGGTTATTGTCATTCTTCTACGAGTTCACCGTGAGTCCACCAATTGTATTCCTTGACTGACATGTCAAATCACCTCATAATTTTTATCTTTATATTAAATCGTTCTCTTTGATTTTGTTCTGCAACTGTTTGTTTCTGATGTAGGGCGTTGAAACCGGGACCTTGCATATGCTAGACAAGCACTCTACCACTGAGCTACATCCCCGAACCTTCCTTATTTTGAGATAGCATTTCATTGAGGTGCTCGTGGTGGCCTGTCACAGCTCCCTAAATACTTAGGGGTACAGATGTGTGTTACCATACCCAGTCCACTTTAGTATCCATAGTGCTCATGATGAGGAAAAGGCTCCAGACATTTTTGATAGCAGTAACCACTTCATCAGTCATTATGTACTTAATAGCCTTTTTAAAAAAAAATTGGGTTTTTTTTCTACTTATTTATTTTCTCTCTATGTGTTTGTGTGCATGTAAACTCAACCCTTCAGTCATGGTGGCAAGCACCTTTTTCTGCTGAGTCATCCCAGCCCCAAAACCTAAATTTTCAAAGAGAAATATGAAACATTTTTGTTGAGTTACTCTGAGCCAAATCCTTTGTAAATTTCAGCTCACCACTTTCTAATACAAATCATGTCTGTGATTTCTATTTCAGAAGGCTGCGTGTCTAGGTGGGGCATATTTGCCTATATGTAGATGAGAAGCGAAGTCCTACATTTGAATAAACACTTTCATCTGCTGAATATTTTTGTGTTATTTACCTTCTTACACTATTTGGCCTTTATTCTGATTATTATATTATGTTCCCTGTACATAATAGGAAACTTTTTACATTTTATTGTTAAAAATATATTCATTAGTTCTCTGATAATTTCATAAAACCTGTTTTGGTAATATTCACTTTTCTCCCTCAACTCTTCCCAGACCCACCCCCTTCCCTATCCAGGTCATGTAGTGTCTTAATTTCCCAGCCAATAAAGACCAATTGATTTTGCCAAATATTGCTGAGTGTGTGGTCTTCCATTGGCACATGGTCAACTGGGAACAAGAGGCAAGAGTCATTCAACTGAAGATCTCTTGGGCACTGCTGGACTGCTGGTCGCAAGGTGTATGCAGACAGTTCTCAGTAGGAAGAGCAGCAACATTGCGCATTTTATCTACCTGCTTTCTTCTCACCTCTGCCCTCCAGTGTCCTCTATTCTTTTTCCTCAGGACCAACTCTTCCTTTAGTTCTTCTCCTACACCATTTGGAAACACATACAGATCTAATAGCAGTTTGCAGATGTTTGGAGCTGATTTCCATTTCCTGAGTTGCTACTGTAATGTCACTTGCTTGGATTAACTTTGATCAACAACCACACAACACCTCACATGAACACCTCATATAAAGATACTCTTCTCTGTGTTTACCAAAAGACTTTTGTTCATAGAAAGAAAAGCCTGGAAATTAGGGTGAGAGTAAAGCAAAGGCACTGATAGGATCTCAATTTTGTTCAGTTGAATTCAGTGACTAAATTTTATATTTATATTTTAGGTTTAAATTTATTTGTTAAGATATTTCAAAATAAGCATAATAAATATCTCTCCATTTTTTGTTTTAAAGAAAGTGAACATATAATTCTTCCATTTCAGAAATACTGGGTCTTTTTCACCAAGTAAGAGCATATTTTCCCCAAATATCTCATGAATATTAATAAGTAATAACTTCTACAAAAAGCTTTGATTTATAAATATGAATTTAAATTTTAATGTTCCTACCTTTCTAAATACATGTATGTTTATTTGTGTGATCTATAACTTATGTAATATTCTATGTCTTACCTAATATTCTGTGATTTAATATCACATTAAAGAAAGCATGGGGTTTTAATAATTTTTGATTGACACTGTCACAGTCAAAGTAAAAGCAGGAGCCTCTCTATTTTTGCCTTAACATGCTCACTGTTTTCCATGAACAGTCAGTCTCATGCTCACTTGCTTTCTGTGTGCCTATGCATAATAAATCGTCACTTATGAATTTACATGAAATGTGGCTCTGTGATTTTAGATGTTTTAAAACTTGGTAGAGTTTTGATAATTCATTAGGAACACTTCCTTCTGAATCACTAAGAGTCCAAAGCAATTTCCTTTACTCATGCTAGTGTTATGGTCTGTGTCTTAACTCTGTCACCTTGTTTTACATTCTCAGTGCAGTTTTTATATTTCTTTCTTATTACTTTGTTTCCTGTTGTTTACAATACAGGATAAATGTGTTTGCTTTGTGTCTTACAAAGTAATGTAAAAGGTCATCAACCTTTTTAATACCCTACTGAATTTGTAGTTTTCAAAATAACATTTGACACATTTTATAAAAACCAAATGAAATGTTTCATATTTTTGTTAACAGCTCAAACTTCATTGTCACTAAAATTAATATATATGTATATATTCTTTTATTTTATACTATTTTTCATATTAATAATCACATGAAAACTATCAGCAGTAATAATAGTTATTTGTATTTATTCTTAATATGTTTGTTTCTTAATATTCTTACAAAGATATCACTTATTATTTTAATTGGTATTTTATGATGCTTAAGCTTATATTCAATGTGGTTTTTATAATGTTTATTTGTAGTTATGCTTACTACATTTGTTTCTTAATATTCTTACAGAGATGTAACTTGTTATTTTAATTGATGTTTTATGATGCTTAAGTATGTATTCATTATGGTTTTTCACCAAGTCTGTATTCATAACACTGTCCAGACATTCCAGGTAGCATGATTGATAACCAGAGTTTAGTCTGTTTTACTTTAATGTATCTTACCTAAATTCATTTATTTTTTTAAAATCAACAATGAAATATAAAACCCATCAAGATGTCCTTCAAATTCACCATCTTCTTCTGAGGAATAAAAGACAAGACAATGCCTGGAGAGGAGGGGAATGTGAAAAGCCAAAGAGACAAATGGCACAGAGTTTCTAAACTGAAGATAGGGGGAGGGAAAAGCCCTGTGAGCACCTCCTAGAAGCCGAGGAAAGCTCTCATTCTGTATCCAGCAAAAGGGTGGTGTGCCTTGTCCTAAACCATGAAGAACTATGTCCAGCAGTCTAATAAATTAATAGAAGGATGGTGCTGTAGCTCAGTGGTGGAGTGCTTGCCTGTCATGCACAAGGCCATAGGTTCAATTTCCATGCACACAAACACACACACGCACACACACACAGAGAGAGAGAGACAGAGAGAGAGAGAGAGACAGAGACAGAGAGAGAGAGAGAGAGAGAGAGAGAGAGAGAGAGAGAGAGAGAGAGGAGAGAAATTAAAGGGGCAGAAAATGAAAATAATAAAATATACTCATGTATCTTCCATGTGTCCTAATGAAAGCAGCACAATTCGCCTAAAAGTCAATTTTTACACCAGTGACACAGTATCAGGGTCTCTAGCTACAGAAATATAGAAATATAACTACACTAAGGCATTGTGATTGCTAATCTGAATTCTCTACATGGCTGAATTTAGAATCACCAAGGAAACGTACCTCTAGAAAAGATTACCAAGATTACCTGAAGATGGCAAACATGAGCAGCCCCGTCTGTCCATCAGATGGGGCCCCAGTGGGCAGCACATGTATCCCCCTTTGCTTACTGGCTTCAGATGCAGCATGACCCCTGTGCCCCTGCTCTGATTGCTTCTCATAACAACGTACCTTACCCACAAACTGTGAGCCACAATAAAATCTCCCAGCCCTAATTCCCTTTGTCAGAAAGTTTAATGCCTGTTGTGATATGTTCAGAGAACATAAACCTAATCTGACTACGGAACATTTACACTACTTTTATATACTCATTTTCCATGTATCTTTTTTTCTCTTTCTCTCTCTTTTTTTGTAAGCTGAGGTTTTCTTCATGTCTATTACACTATTTTTCTTTTTTACTGGCTTATGAAGCAGCTATCAATTTTCCTGATTTTACCTATCACATGTGTGCTCTGGAAATATTTTTCCGGGTTACGAATTATTTTTCACTTTCATATAGGTACTTTTAAGAGAGTAGCATCAAATAAAAACAAGCAGTTTTAGAAGGAGGTAAATGTTATTCAGATGAGAGACTGTTGCAGTGGGGAAAACACAGATCTCCAGTACTCGCGAGGGTTTCCATCCAAAAGCTAAGGGCATTGTCTTTATAGGAATTGCCCAGCCGTGAGGACAGCATGCTCACATGAAGGAAATTGACCCACAGCGTCTGACAGAGCGTGTCTCCATGTCCACTCAGCTCTTCCCAGTGTTTTCTTTGGCAAAGGGCAAATAGAACCCAGCGACCTCCAGGGAAAGAAAAGTGAACAAATTTGGACAAGGAGAAATGTAGGGTAAGAAATAATAACTATTTTGGATGCTTCTTCAGTATGTGATTATTAAATATTATAAAGTGTAATGTATTCAATTTTCTTTTGTTCTGTATTGTTTATTTTGTCCTGGTAAATTTCTCCCTCTTCCAATTTAATGATAGAGCTTCTTAAGCTTTCTTCGGGTGACTTCATTATTTTGTTTATTTTTATATTTAGTCAATCATATGATTACATGAATGCTTAGTAAAGGGCCACATTTTATTTTATCACTCTAAAAAGTTATTCTATGTAGTTATTTATTTATGTATATATACATCCATATATATATACATATACATACACACACATACATATATATATATACATATATATATATATGCACACACACATACTGTGTATGCTTCTGGCTACTTTATTCTTTCCATTGTATATTTCTGATTAAAAATCAAGTATCTATACGTTTGTGGACTTATGTTTATGTATGGGTATTTAATTCCATTCCATGGATTAACCTGTATATTTTTATGCCAATATAACATGGAAGGTTTTTTTTTTTAACCAAAGCTCTGTAGCACAGCTGAAATCAAGGATGGTGATATGTCCAGATGTCCTTTCAATGTACTGGAATGTTTTAACCATCCTGGGTTTTTTGTTTTTCCATATGAAGTTGAGAATTGTTCTTTCAATATCGTAAGAAATTGTTTTGGAATATTTTTTTCTTGATGCAGATTGCACTGAACATGCAGATTGCTTTTGTTAGGATGGCTAATTCTTACTTTGTTATTCCTACAGATCTGTGAGTATTGGTGTTCTTTTCATCTTCCAATGCGTTCCTCAGTTTCTTTCTTCAAAGACTCGAAGTTATCATTTAAGACTTTTACTTGCTTGGTTCGAGTTACTCCAAGATAACATATGATTACAAGCTATTGTGAAGGGTATTGTTTCTCTGATTTCTTTCTCAGTAATTTGTCATTTGTACATAGGAATTTTTTTAGTTATTCCTATATCTAACCACCTATAGGTGGCTGTTTATCACCTGTAGGAGTTTCTTGGTAGAATTTTTAGATTAGTTACAAATACTCTCATCATCTGCAAATACTGATACCTTGATTTTCTCATTTCCCATTTGTATCTTCTTGATTTACTTCAGATGTCTTATGATTCTAGCTAGGACTTCAAGTTTTATATTGAAAAGATATGGAAAGAGTGGACAGCTTTAACTTGTTCCTGATTTTAGTGGAATTGCTTTGAGATTCTCTCCATTTAATTTGATGTTGGCTATAGGCTTTCTGTTAGTTGCCTTTATTATATTTAAGAATGTCCCTTGTACCCCTGATCTCTTCAAAAGTATTATCATGAAAAGGTGTTAGATTTCGTCAAAGACTTTTTCAACATTCAATGGGATGATTATGTTTTTTTTCTTTCAGTTTGTTTATATAATGAATTACACTGACAGATTTACTTATGCTGAACCATCCCCGTGTCTCTTAGATGAAGATCACTTGATCACGGTTAGTGATCTTTTTGATTTGTTCTTGGAATTTTTTGTTTTGTTTTGCAAGTATTTTATTGAGTATTTTCACATCAAAGTTCATGAGAGAAACTGATCTGCAATTCACTTTTTTGCTGTATTTTTGTATGGTTTGGGTATTTGGGTGACTACAACCTCATTAAAAGAAATTGGCAATACAGTTTCTGTTTCTATTTTGTAGAATAATTTGAGGCATATTGGCATTAGCACTTCTTGAAAAACTGGGGAAATTTTGGCTGAAACCATTTGGCCCTGTTTTTATTGTTGTTGGTGGTTCTTTGGTTTTTGGTCTTTGGGGCTTTTGGAAGGGGGACTTTCCTATTTTCTTAGGGGTAGTAGGTCTATTCAAATTGTTTAATGTTGCCAGGTTTCCTCCTTCCCTTCATTATCAGCTGTGGGCATTCATTTCGAAAATGACCAGGAGTTCCGCAATTAAAACAATTACGGCCTCCGGCCCTCTCTCCCAGTACTCTTACGTTTCTCCGAGGTTGAATAGCTGTGGCTATGACCTGGCCTTGAATTAAATTCCCATCTATATCTCTGCATATCCTGATATAATCATTTAAACTCTTTGTTTTGTGAGGGCATAATGCTTCCTAACAATATCTATTGGAATTTTCAAATACAAGTTGCTTTATTATAGACATGGCTGCTGTCTCACCTCCAAACAATCTACCTGCTACTTGTAACAGTCTATCTACATAATCTTGGAATGGTTCAGATGGTCCTTGTAGAACTTTTGATAATTGATCCCCAGCTGCTTTGTTAGGCAGGGCCTTCCACGCTTTAGTGGCAGCTGCAGCTATTTGGGCGAATACTCCTGGATCACAAAGAATTTGTTGCTGCAAATCAGCATAAGCCCGAGCCCCACTTAACATATCTAAATTATGTTGAGCTTGACCCGCTAGAGCATTTAACTGGGCCGTTTGTTTACAATTTTCCTGATGATATTCCCCTCACCATAGGAGATAATCTCCCCCAGATAAAACAGCACAACATAATTGCTGCCAATCACTTGGTGTTAAATTCATAGCAGAGAAAGATTCTACCACGGCCAACGTGAAAGGTGCTTGAGCCCCATATACAGCTTCCTTTAATTGTTTCATTTCTTTAAACTTTATTGCAAAATGTGAATTATTTGCCCTGGGTTGCTGGTGTCTGGCACCTCCATCACCGGTGAAATCATGTGTGCAGGACGGAAACAAACTCCCTTGTTTTGTTCAATGCCAGAGCCCCTACCTAACTGAGACCAACCTCCAATAACCATGAGTCGGTGGGGCCGAGGGAGTTGGATGTGATTTTTTTTTTTACTCTACGTTTTCTCAGCTTTCTAAAGAGATTTTTTTAATTTCTCACGTATAATCTCCTCCTCTTCTTCTGATGAATCCCCCTCACTCTCCTCCACTAGCTCTAAATCATCAAACTCATCCCTATTGTCCGACTCTTTTCTGAACCAAGGAAAGATACTTCCCCCATCTTTACTCCTCTGTATGTCTCCGTTGGCCAGGAACAGCGCTGTCTGCTTACCTCTCTCGGCAAGGCTTCCAAGGGCGACCTCTCAGCGTTCCCTTTCCCGATATCTCGAGGGACCTTCAATTGTCGCTTAGCGAGGCCCCGGTTTGCGCTCTGTGCGCTAGACCCCAGTTCGCGAGCTTCCGGGAAGGGGCTGGAGCTTGAGAATGCACACGCAGAGACAGACCGACACACAGACCTTTAAACACTGATACCAAAGCCCCTCTTTAGTAACACCATGTAGACTTAAATACACTGCAGTCAATGTCCAACAGGTGATAATCCCATCCTCTGATCCTCTAAGCTAAACACAGCTTCTAGTAACTTATCTTTCCCTCTAGGTTCTAGGAGGGAAAAGCAGCGGAAGGCCAGGACTCATTAATCCCAACAAATGTAATCTTGGTTTAAATTTAGTAAGTAGTAGCTACTGAGAAAACTGTTCATTTCTTTTAGATTTTCCATTTTTGTGGAGCGTTTGTTTGTAAAGGATGACCTCATGATTCTTTGGACTTCTTAGATATCTGTTATTCTGTCCCTCTTTTATTTTGTGAATTTGAATACCCTTTCGCTGTCCTTTAGTTTGTGTGAGGATTTTCTGAAAGAACTAAGTCTTTGTTTCATTTATTCCTTGTATTGTTCTCTTTGTTTCTATTTTATTGATTTTATTCTTCAGTTTGATTATTTCCTGACATCTAACTGCTCTTGGCTATGCTGGCTTATTTGATTTGTTTTGTTTTTTGTTCTAGAGTTTTCAGGTGGGCTGCTAAGTTGCTAGTGTGAGATTGCTCCAATTTCTTGGCGTCGGCTGTTGGTGCTATGAACGTTCTTTCCTCTCAGCACAGCTTTCATCGTGAATATGTGGTGCACTCATTTCCAGTGAATTCTAAAAACTCTTTAATTGCTTTCTTTACTTCTGCTTTGACCCAGAAGTCATTCAGCAGAGAATTGTTCAGTTTCCTTGACTTTGTAGGCTTTCTGCTGTTTCTGTTGTTGAAATCCATTTTAATCTGGGTTGATAGCACGCAAGGGGTTATTTGACTTTTCATTTATCTTTGAGACTATGTATTGGTCAATTTTGGAGAAAGTTTCAGGTACTGAGAAGAATCTACTTTCTTTTTGTGCTTGGGTGAAATGTTCTGTAGATATTTGTTCGGTAAATATGGTTGATTATGTCTGTCAGCTCCAGGATTTTTCTGTTTAGCTTTGTTTTAATGGCCTGTTAATTGATCAGAGAGTGGCATTGAAGTCTCCCACTATGAATTTGTGAGTTTTGATATGTGATATAAACTTTAGAAATATTGAGACTCATCTTGGTAGATTTTTCCTTTGATAAGTATGAAGTGTCTTCCCATCTCTTTTGCTTAATTTTGGCTTTGACTTAGAGTATATTTTGTTAGATATTAGAATAGCTACCCATCAGTTTCTTAGGTATATTTCTTTGAAAAATCTTTCTCCAAACCTTTACTCGGAGATAATAATGTCTATCTTTGATGCTGATATGTGTTTCTTAAACACAGCAGAAGGATAGATCTTGTTTTCATTTTATTCTATTAGTCTGTGTCTTTTGATTGAAGAAATGAATCCATTGATATTGAAAGATATTAATGATTGTTAATTCCTGCTACTTCATTGTTGTTATTTGTGGTGGTAGTAGTGGTGGTGGTGGTGTGTGCGTATGTATGTGTGTGTGTGTGTGTGTGTGTGCATGTGTGTGTGTGTGTGTGTGTGTGTGTGTGTGTGTGCATTGTGTGCATGTGTTTCCCTTCTTTTGGTTTTACTTTTTGATTATAATCTTACACTGGTGTCTGGTCATCTTGGTTTCGAGTGATTATAGTTCCACGTGCAAATCTCTGAGTTGGGCTTTGTTAAATGGATGTTATGTTTTTGGTTTCTGTTTCCACTTTGGTCTTCTGCTCTTTTTGGCCTGGAGTTCTAGCAGTCAGAGAAACTTCTGCTATAGCAGAGGGTTTACACTTGAGTTGGAGGCTGTTTTTCAGACTGGCTTGATCAGAATGTGAATGGTGGAAGTCCTCTGGAGGCAGGGGAAGGGACACAATTGTGGGGGTGGCTTGTGGTCTAGGAAGGGGCATCAGACTACTGAATCTTTAGGACCTGAACAGATGCAGTGTGAGAATTTTACAGGCAATTGAGTAGCTTAACTTTCTACTTACTTACATGGCCTGTACCTTCTATATCAGTTATTAAACAATTTTTTTTCATCTTTGAAATTCTTTGACAGACATTTACTATTTGAACTGCATATATACACATATACATATATGCATATGATAAGAATTAGTGAAAAGGGGGCATGAATTTGAAGGAGAGCAGGAAGGGCATATAAGAGAGTATGGAAGAAAAGGATGATAGATGGTGTAACTAAAATCTCAAAAACAAATGAATAGTTTCATTTTAATAGCTTAAAGACCCTCAGCAAATCTCAAATGAGGGACATTGTACAAAAATCCACCAGCATCTTCACTACTATAAAATCATCTAAAGGAAGACAAATTTATGAACTTGTCAAAGCCAACATTGTCCTAAGAAAAACATAATAAATAGATATGGCATCTGAGGTGGGATCCAAAGCCAAAAAAAATTGATGTAAAAATATAAACAAGCCACAATAAACTGGAAGCTGTTTAATTTAAATTAATATATCAGAGTAATGTAATACCTTAATAATTAGTGAAACTGAGCAACACAGTTACTCTGTATTTGGACTTTTTCAGTAAACTGAAGTCAAACAAAATCTGTGATTTCTTTAAAATAATGAGACAAGGAACATCTGACCACAGCAATGTAAGGTGTCTGATCTCAGAGATTCCTACCTTGCATCAGTTTCTCTCTGAAACCTTGAACACATCACTTGAACTCTCTGAGCTCTTGCATTCCCATCTGTAAAAATATGCTTTGTAAGAGAAAGGTCTCTCTTGTTTTGAAATTACACTCCATCTCAGTTCAATACATCTTTAGTCTTTACACTTCATAATTCTTGCTTTGCTGGGATAAAAAATTTATTAGCTTTGTCTGATGGGCGGAGTCCCTTTTTTCTATTTGTACTCAATGTATAATATAAAATGATAGGGGAACTTCACTCCAAGGTTGCGTTCTGAAAATATTCATTAGAATATGAACCCTGGGGCTGGAGAGATGGCTCTGTGATTAAGAGCACTAAGTGCTCCTCCAGAGGACCTGGGTTAAATTCCCAGCTCCCACATGGCGGATCACAGCTGTCTATAACTCCAGTTCCAGAGATTCTGATACCATCATACAGGCATACACACAGGCAAAACACCACTGAACATACAGTAAAAATAAATTATTTTAAAATAGAATCTGAACCCTGTATCCAAGTACAGATATTTCCAAATAATTTTAAAATGTCCACTGCCATTAATGTTCTAATTTTAGTAAAAACGTTGGGGACACTTTGTCGGAATGTAGAGAGTTAAATGACATTGACAGTGTGCTGAGATATTGTTTTATTATCCTTCCAAATTAAAAAAAAAAATGATAAACTGTTTTACATGTGCATGCGTCATTTAGATGTCATCACAAAGTCATTACTGTTGAGAAGAAGGAAACACAGGATACACTAGGACTCACTAAAATTCAATACACAACCATCAGGTAAGAGTGAATACCAAGTTTCAACTTGACAGAGACTTAATTCTATTCCGACCAAAGTATCCCACTGAGAGCAGCAATCAGCACGTGGTTGAATATATATATAGCATATTTATCATATATATGATATATACATATATGATATGTAATCAATGACTACTATCAGTTATTCCACTTAACAGCTAACAAAGAGAAAAAAAAGCAGATAATCTACAAAATCACTTTAAAGCCATAGCGATCCAGGTACCCTGAATTCAACCATTTATGCAGAGAGATCAGACATGCCAATTGATTCTTCCTCTTGAAGAACTAGACAGAAAACTGTGGTGGTTATTAAAAGAGAGACCTTTTACTTTATTAAAAAAGATGAAATGGATTGTGGTTAAATATGAAAATGTAAAATTAAGTAAACCGACAGACTGAAGAAACATTATTCAAATAAATTATGTATGAAATGCTAGCATCATTAATATCCAAGTTAACAAAATCATAAAACAAGAGTCAAAATTATATTATCAGGTACTCAAAGGAATTATAAATGTAATTTTGAAATTTTACATTTGAATCTGATGATTATTTTAAGGTAAGTAAAATTTTATTAAGATATTATATCTTGCCAGATTTGCATATTGTTTTACTTAATCTTGTAGTACTAAATTCTGCAAATTTATTAATGAGGGAGATTGATATCATTGGGCTTGTGATGTAATAAATGGTTGGGTATTAGCTAGTGAGTGAACTGGGAAGGACACTCTGCTTTCTTGAGGTTCAGTAAATTTCCTGTATCTTCCTTAACTATGTATCCGCGTTTACTGAGGAACTGTTCTGTTTTCTTATCCTTTTTCTTTCGATCTCCCTCGTCTACTTTAATAGTGATGGAGTCCGCACATTGTCTACTCCCCCACTGCAGTCACCAGGGGTCGCCTGCCGCCTCCAGAGGTTGAGGACATTTATTCTGTTATAGAACTTGATTCCTTCGCTCTCCTGTTCATGTGTAGGAAATCAATAAAGAATTCTCCACTATCACGTTGACATGGCTCATCTGTGTCTACTCCACACTTATCCCTCGGCTTATCAGGGTTTTAATGATTTTGTACATCAAATAGCAAATGAATTGCTATGGTGTTTCTGATTTTCTCTGGTATTTTAACCTGCATTGATTTAAGAAAGGATTTTTATTGTTTTGGTTGTTTGCTGTAGGATTAAAATTATATCTTCTCTCTGAATTTTTAAGGGAATCAAAGTTATGACAACCCTTTTTCTTTTCAAATGTATTTACTAATTATTAATTAATTCTAATTTATTTACATCTACAAATTTTCTTTGAACTTTTTTTGCTACATTCTATGAGTTTTGATAAGGTAAATTTCACTTTCATTTATAAACAGTGTTTAAAGAAAGGTTTTAAAATTTATTCTCGGAGTTAAATTTTAGTAAGTATTATAGAATTCCCATTGATATAAGGAAATTTTTGAAATTTATATTATAGTTTTGACTTTCATTTTTGTCTGAGATCATATTTGTATGATTTTTTATCTTTAAATTTAGTGCATTTTTCTTATATAAAATGCCATTTATGTTGCTGAAAGTTTGAGGAAAATGTGTACTCTGAATTTTTGGATGTGATATTCATATGTCAATTAAATCAACATGATTGATTGTGCTGTTTAGATAAACTATATTCTAATTGATTTTCTGCCTGCTTCATTTATTGGCAAGTAACAGGGTGTCTTAATTTTCATATTGCCATAGTGACTTTGTCTATTGTCCTTTAAGTTCCATCAGTGTTTGCTTTGTGTGTTGAAATCTAATTAATGGCTTCATGAAAATGCATAACTATGTATTTTGAAGAATTGTACCCTTTTAATTATCTTTCCTTCATCATAGCTTTGATTCCTGGTGATAACCCGTTTAAATCTGCTCTGTATGGAATTTAATAGTGAAAACATCCCTTTACTTCTTACATTCCCAAATCATCATATGTGAAGTGAAATTTTTGCAAACAGTACTGATTTGGATCTTGTTACTATCAATACCTGAACTATGAAAGACAGATTAATTTCCCACAGCTCTGGAGGCTGAGGTGTGCTGGCTCTACTGATCAGAATATCTCGTCCACATTAACTCAGTGTTTCCATTTTTTGGCAAAGGAATGCATAGCTGGAAAGGCTTGGGGTAAGACATACCGTAGCCTCTCAACTTCAGAGAAATCTGTAGAAGCCATTTTCTCTGGGAGCAGGACATAGCTCTGGCTAGCCTCGTGTCCATGTAGAACGACTTTGCATTTTTCTCTTCCAGAAATAAAAGGAACTTTTTGATATTTTTTTGTTTTAAATTTAGTAGGGTTCTTCAAAGAAGGACCAAAATGTAGACCTGGCTTTAAAAAAAAAAATGAAGAATATTCTGCAAAGGACTCGTTATATGGGTTGATTGATTGATTGATTGATTGATTACCACTTTAATGATGTAAAGGGCTTGAATAGTCTAGGTCCAGAGCCAAATTATCTGTAGCTATCTTTAGCTCCCCAATAGCCCTTAATTGCTTGATCCTGTATGTGACTTAATATCCATATGACTATTAGATAAATTACTTGTAATACATACTGATTCCTAGATTCCATCAAATCTAAGAGTATCCTCAAATAACATCCGAGGCCTCTTAAAGGTATCTTCCAAATTTGCTCCACTGAGCCTTCCTGAGGTCTACAATGCATTTGAAAAGTGTATTATTGGTTTCTGACTTTCTTTATACCATTACTATTAAAAAAAAAACATTATGAAGTTGCTACCTCATTCACTGGGGGCAAACTAAGTTTGCATTCTGAGGCCATGGTCACTTACATGGCTCCAGAAGAAACCATTGCATTTTTCAGATGCCAGCTTCATTGGCAGGGACAGCAGCCTTCTGAAGTTGTAGGTCCTGAGTCTTTTCTTAATTCTAGTAGCTATGAAAATGCCAATCACCTGTCAACATTTCCCTTTACTACTGATTGACTGCTTCTGGTCCCAATAGGTTCTAATAGCTTTTTCTCTGGTTGAGTTTATCGATGCTATCTGTGAACCTTTACGAATCTTTCAGTTGGCAGTTAGTCCTGTGATTCAGTTTTCCAAGGGTCCATAAAAATCGTGAGTTCAGGGTTTTTTTTCTCAACTCTTTCATATGAAAATGTGTATCAGACATTTTAATGTATTTATGTATTGAAACTAAGTTCTATGTTTTAATTGTAGCTTAGCAATCTTATTTCTAAGAACCTACTTTAATATATAAAATTAAATAAAATCATATTAGTGCAAATGTGTTCTTACCCATCTCAGATGAATTGCAGAACCTAGGAAGAAATCTATAACCCTGCATGTGCAAACACAGAAGCTGTACATTGCCAATTTCTTTCTCTCTCTCTTTCTTTCTTTCTTTCTTTCTTTCTTTCCTTCTTTCTTTTTTCATTTTTGAAACAGTCCTGGAATTTCCTATATATACCAGGCTGGCATGTAAATCACAGAGATTCATGTAACTATGCCTCCAAATGCTGGGATTAAAGGCGTGTGCCCACTTTTTCATCTGTCAGCCTCTTGTCGTAAACAGATCTTTCTGTGCATTGGATTTCTGCTCTTAGAAGAAAACATTTAACTCAAGCAAAAGCAACCACTATGTGCTATTGTCAACTCTAAGGGATAAATGTTTGAGGAAAGATAGCTCTACATTGGCTGCAATGCACTCCCACAGGACAACTGTTTCCCTCAAAGCAAAGCAAGACTACTCTGAAATGCATTCCTTTAAGCAAGGGACCAAATTCGGCATCAACAGTTGTAGACCCTATTGAGGTTCTATCATTTGCCTCTTGCTGTGATGGACCCAGAGACCCGAGGATTAATTCTGTAATGCTATCTCCAAGAACTATACAGAAGTTACAGGGAGCAACAGGACATTCAACCAAGCTGAGAACTCTTCAGCTTTTTTTTCTATTTAAATTTCTCCATATCAAGAAACATAAGAATTTTTTTTTCAAATTTTAAAGAGACACAGGAAAATAACAACTGGTTACAATCGATTATATAGAGATGAAGGCTAAGGCTCAGGTGAGTTGTGCAGTGTTTATTTTTTCGTAAAGACTCCTTCTCCAGTTAAGGTAAATCTAATACATTTATATGAGAAAACTCTTGCTTTGTTCTTTTTCTTTTGTATTTTGTTTAGGCAATAAATTCAAATATAGATTAAAATTTCTTTCATCTTTATGGATATGCATGTCCTTACAGTAAGTTTATAATCTAAATATAAATGCTTGTACATTTTTCTGAATTGGACTTCTTACACTTTATTACACATAAGACATCCTAAACCCTCTTATGTGGCCTTAAACTCACAGAGATCCCTCTGCCTTTGTCTCCCAAGTCTTGGGTGTAAAGGTGTGAGCCACCACTCCCTGGCTGTTAGTGGCTTAACTGTGCACTCTGATCTCCAGGGAAGCTTTATTTGTTGAAACACAAACACAATATCACTACACAACAGTGGGAATAATGTTTAGTGTGTGTTAAGCCTAGAGAAGAATACTGAGAATTCTATTAAAAATAGAATCCCTTTAAGGAATTTCATGAACCAAAATTAAATAAGATTTTGAAGGAGCAGAACAAACTCTATCTTCAGAAAGAACTCCATTTTAGACAGTATCTAACTAAAGAAGGTGATGCAGGCCAGCAAAGTCATAAACACTCCCAAGAAGTACCAGCCCTGGTCAAAGTGACCCACTAGGGTGTCCAAACAACATCTGCTTGCTTCAAATGCCTTTGTAGGTACCCGATTAACCGTTCATTTGACTGTTTTGAATTCCCTATACCCCAACTAATGAATTCAAAAGATATATACGTTTACCCAATTCTGAAACACCAAGGTTTGTGCCACCCTGCCTTGTGGTTTTTCCCCTTTAAAATTCCCTTACCCTGAAGCCTCTTTGCCGCCATCCCCCACATGCTGCACTGGTGTGTTTGATTGTGGTCAGAGTTAGCTAACTTGTAATCAATAAGCCCCAGCTTGTTTTCATAGGATGCTGGCTCTTTGGCGGTCTTGTTTGGGGCTCCCTTGACGCAGGCACAACAATTTAATTTTGATAAATACCTGAATTCTCATTAGGTACCAGGTGTAATGGCAAACAACAACAAAACTACTTCTTAAAAGAGTTTAGCAAATTTATGTAATTGTGAATGGTTTGCATAAATTACTAAAATTCTTTCAACCTTGATTTTATCGTCTAACAACAAGACATGTTAAGAGCCATAAATATTGATAAAACAATGTAAAGAATCTTACTAAGTATAAAGGACTTTCATTATTAGAATTACATTAAAATAAGAGGAAGGCCAGCTGTAGACCAAACTTATACCACCTCTCAATGTATATACCAGGAGCAAATGGGAAGACTGAGAAAAACAAAGGATGTGACTAAGTTTATAACATCTGTCTCATCATCAGAAATAGGAGTCAAACTGTCAATAAGATTTAATTCAGTATTTTCATAATTTCAGAGAGAGGGAAAGGATGGTACTTCTCCCACAAAAAAACTCTCACTTGAATTTCCATTTATTTTCTGCTGCTGCTTTTTATTGTTGTTACCTGCTCCAATTACATCTGCTCCCAGCTGGATTTCCTAGGCCTATGGAAAGCAATGTATTTGGATACCCATGATTATTTATGGGTATTGGAACTAATACTTCCCACTTATTCCTTTCAGCTTATAGATGGTAAATCCCATGTAAATATATCGTCTTTGAGCTTGCCCCAAACTCATCTTCTCTAAATGACCATCTTTGAAATAAACCCTCCAAAGAACAATCCAGTTTCTAGTGTGCCAATCCAGTTTCTAGTGTGCCATCTGCTTAGTGTTGGAACCCTTTCTTAGACAGATGGATTCCATGGAAAAGGCATCCAATTTGAAGAAAGTACAAGGCTTAATGAGTTGAAGTTGGTACAGGAAGGACCATACATGAAACACACCAGCAACCAGAATAAATGTGACTTAGAAAATACTTTATAAACTAGACCCATACGTGGTCAATACATAGAGAAAATTATAGTGACAATAACATTAACAAAGATCACCTTGTGGTATCACAAACTGTTATCTAAGTAATGAATGGTGAGATTAAAATCAACTTCCAAACCAATAAAGGAGCAGAAACTAGGTCAATTGTATTAGTTACTTTTATCACAGCTGTGACAAACACCTGAGAAACAGGAGCTGGAAAGATGCCTCAGAGCTTAAGATGCTCTTAAGAAGACCTAGTTTCAGTTCCCAACACCACAGTTACTAGGCAACTGCCTACACTCCTCTGCAGACATTTGTACCATGTACACGGTACAAATACAAACAAGCAGACTAACAATAAATCAACGTAAATAAAAATTAATGGAAAACTCACAAAAGCAAATTAAAGAAGAGAGGGTTTATTTTGCTTACAATTCATGGTACTATGTCATAGTTTGGAAGTCACCGGTAGGGGCTTGAGATTACTGGTTATCTTGTATATACAGTCAGGAAAGACAGATAGAGATTCATAGAGATAGAGATGATAGATAAACTAATGATAGAAATATAATAGATAGAAGATAGTTAGATTAGATAGACAGCTAAATGAGAGAGAGAGAGAGAGAGAGAAACACAGAGAGAGAGAGAGACAGAGACAGAGAGAGACAGAGACTATTGCTTTCACCTTTTTGTTCAGTCCAGGTCCCTAGTCTTTGTAATAGCAATGCCTGCCCACCGTTAGGATGGATCCACCTACTTCAAATAGCTCAGTCTCCAAAATCTCTCACAGACATGGCCAGAGGCTTCTCTCCTAGTTGATTACAGATTCTGTCAAGTTGACATCATAGTAATCTCTACTGTTAGCAACAGGCTATCAATCAATGGGAACACATGAACCCAAGGCATTTCTGACTGAGTGGCACACACAACTGTTTCTGGTAAAATCCAAATTTTATACTGACTTATGATTGTATTTATTCATTGTTTTGTGAAGGACACCCCATTATTCAGTCCCAATGAGGATAAGGGCTGAATGATAGATGTTATATACAATACTCTGTGGTGACACCTGGGTAATAACACTGATACTATCACTAAGACTGTACTGAAAATTGAGTGGAGCCTTCAGATGGGCAGGGAGGGAGCAGGTTCGAGACTCAAAATAAGTGCCTGGTACATTTCTGTCTCCCTGATTATGTAAGAACAGATCTGCTGGTAGAGTACTCAGTTGAGAACGTGCAAGTAATGGGCCATGTGACACCAAGCGGACATTACAACCGTCATTGAAGTGACGACGTAGACCTGATAAAATTCCCGGTAGCTCATCATTTTATCTGGCTTGCAATTTCCTGCCTCTTCACTTGGTCATGATAAGGAACTTCACACACTGCACTAATGCTGCCAAATTCGCTCTCTTTCTGTTGATTCAGAAACTCAGAAAATGATTCCACTCTACCTGTGATGTGCTCAAAGAAACCATGCCCACTTTAGATCCATCTTTTCTCTGATATCCACAAAAGTCACTTTAAAGGTTAATAGCTAAGAGATAGAGACATATATTTGCAAAGAAAAGTATAAAACCCACTACTGTTCAGTTCCTACAGAATGCTTTGCTTGAATGAACTATTGTAATCTCAATATTTAATCATTTAGTATTTATCAATGTGGATAGTGCCTATGCAGTAATGGCCATTGCACAGCATAAGTCTAAACTCAGTGCATAAAAGCTTTTCAAGCTAAACCTCCGAGTACCAAATGAATAATTTATTAATGTGGTGGAGTCTTAAAATACCCACAAGACATACTGAGAAGTAACTAAAGGTATGACCCGCAGCGGATTCGAGAAGCTATGTGCCAACATGACTGAAATGCTTTCTCCTTTGGAAATTATTTATTAAACATCTGTTCCTCAGAAATAATATTTGATAAGATAAATAAGAATAAAATAACAAATATGGCCTTAGCAGAGCATGAAGCCCTAAAACAAGAGGGAATTATGTAATTCTCTACAACAGAACTGAGAAAAAAAGACATGGGGAAGAAGATTGGAAATATCCCTGGTCGCCTCAGGTTTTACTGCCCTTATAGCGTCAGTCATGTTTTGAAGGAATGAAGCACCAAATAATGTTTATTATCCATGGCAAATGCTTTAACACCATTTATTAACTTGTAACTATAAGAACTGGAGAAAAATGGGAATACTGCTATTCACATATGTTCATATTGTGGTACATAAATATAGGATACATGCACAGAATGCCTGAGAAAAGAAAATTGAATGTATGTCTGTGTATTTTTTTTCAATCAATAATTGTAAATTGCTATGAACTGGCTATGAAGAGAAAAATAGAGAAAATATTAAAATTCCCAAGTTCACATGTGTAGCTGCATATACATGGAAAATAACATACACACACACAAGACAAATAAATAATCAACAAATAGCTAAAAGGGAAGGTGAAGGGGTGCTTATAAGGACTGAGTAAGAGTAACTGAGAAATGAATATAATCAAAGCACATTAATATACATGCATGTAATACCTTAACACAGAATCTGAGATACAGATCGGCTTGAATTTCAAAATCATGTGTGATTTATAGCTATTATTTAAAATCTCTGGAATTATTTTAAATCTCATAATACATCGTTTTATTTGTCAGAAGAATGTAAAATCCTGAACTGCTTTCCTCCTAGAGCTATTGTGAGGGTTTACATTGTATTTACATTGAAATATAATGCCACACTATTTTGATAGATAGAGAGAGAGAGAGAGAGAGAGAGAGAGAGAGAGAGAGAAGAAGAGAATATCTTCAAATGCTAAACACTATCAAATCCTGCTCCCACTGACCATTTTGTCTGATGAAATCACAAGAAGGTCGTTAAACAGATAGAAGTCTGTGAAATAGCACAAAGCAAGTGGATAAAAGGGTCTCAGATACGAAGAAGGGGTTTTCTGAATGTAACCTCAAGGTAGAAAGACTCAGCACAAAAGGGTGACACCAGTCAGGAAATACAGATAAATTTAGAACCAAAACAAGAACAGTTCCTTAGGCCCTGACTTCCAAGTTTAAGAAACTCCCTGCAGGAATAGAGTAACTGTCACTAAAAGGAGCTCGTGGCAGATAACTGTGGGCCTTTGAGGGACCCTACTAAATATGGTGGGACTGATCCTGAAGCATTGAAAAATGACCAAGATGAAAAATTACATGAATGGCAGGATTGTTGCTTTAGAATAACAGAATTATAAATGCTAGGATTCATTCTACCACCCTGCAGCTGACTTAGGTGATTAATTCAACTAATACGGATTTTCATAGTTCAGAAGCATGTTTGCTAAGAGTGCAGAGGTAGCCGGATGGGATTGTTCATAGGGAGAGCAAAAGGCAGAGTCAGACTTTAGATAAGCTAGTGTCTGTCCCTGCTCTAATTTGCTTTCTGTAATGTGCATGCATCTGGAAAATATCCTCTGCACCAGTAGCCAGCATTTGGGAAGATTATTCTGGGCTTCATGTCAAACTGTGCAGCGCATTATAAAATGCAAGCTACATGAATGTTTTTATTACTTATTATGTATTGACATAGGACACAGTAGTACTGAGATTTCCTCATTTTTTTTCTCTCTCTCTCTTTAGCTCAGACCTGAGCTTGGAATGCTTTCTTGTAGTAATCTAAGTAAGTTTATACAGGTTTCAAGGCTACAGCCAATTTACTGAAATTAGTGGTGATATTGACTGATCTAACTGACGGGAAGGCTTTGAGAAAAGCCCAGCCTGTGTTAATAAATTAAAAAACAATTGCAAAGATCTAGGCAAATAATAAGTACCTAGAAGGAAGTAACAATGATACAACAGAAATTTGGAACTAGGACAATGACAACCAGGTAAGAGTATTCAGTTGACTAATATAAAAATGGTCACAGAAATGAGATGTGGGATTCCCCTCTGTATGCTATGAATACCATTGGTTAATAAAGGAACTGTCTTGGGCCTGTGATAGGGTAGAATAGAGTTAGGTGGGGAAATTAAACTGAATGCTGGGAGAAGGAAGGAGGGGGTCAAGGACGCTATGGAGCCAGCACCAGAGACAGATGCAAGCCATAAGCCTGAAACTTGCTGGTAGGTCACAAGCCTCATGGTAAAGTATAAAATAATGGAAATGTGTTCATTCTAGAGATAAGAGTGAGCTAGAAATGTGTATAAGCTAATGATCAAGCAGTGTTGTAATTAATATAGTTTTGTGTGATTATTTTGGGTCTAAGCGGCCAGGAACATACAAGCGGCCTCCTATAACAGCCATGCCTTTCTTCATACCTTGCCTCCAGCACAGAATCTGACTCAGAAAAAAATCCACTCTCCACTGACAATGAAAAAGTTGCTATTGATCTGAACAAGGGCTTCTGGAGAGTTATAGGCACCACAATACAGAGCTCCACACATAAATCCCTGATAGTTCTTCTCTTCTTCTCCAGTAGAAATTTCATACATGTTTCAGCTATGTCAGGTTCCCTAAGAAGTTCTAGACAGGCTTCCTCTGCTCAGAGCCATCATTGGTATTGGCCATCCTCTACAATGCTGATACAATTTTAGACCTTTCTCTAATTTATGCTATGGGGCGGCACGATCATTCAGTGATTTATCACCAATGCATAATTTTGGCACATATTCTCATGAGTTTATCCCAGGCTTTGCCCTTTAGGTGATTAGATGGCTAGTTGTACTAATTCTGTTTATTTAGTCTTCAAATATTCTGTCTTTGTGAAGCATCTTCTAATCTTTTCCTATATGGCTAGATGTACTAATTCTATTCATTTATTCTTCAAATATCTAATCTTTTTCTAGATGCTCATCTCTAATTTAAAGCTCTCTCATGCACAAAGGATAGTTTCTCAGGAAACAGCACAAGGGTGTTCAGGGAACACAACACTTTCAGGTTCTTCTGTTATTATATTCAAAGCCCTTGTTTTGTATATATAATATATAACATATATGAACATAATCATATATATCAACTACTTTGAAAAATTATCTGCTTCTTGTGTGCATTGGAAATGTCTTAATATTACAGTTTCTTTTGCTTAGTTTTAAAAAAGTGATTCCAGGTTTGGTGAAGAGGAGACTCATGATTGATTGGTGATGCCTGCTACCAGTTTCAAAGATTTGGTATGAAAACAGAGATCAAAAAAGCCAGCTATTTTATGTCATTAAATAGAATAATGAAACAATCGCTTGTGCAGTGAGATCCCCAAGTTAGATAACAGTAAAGAATTAGCCGGAGAAAAACTCTTCACTGGATTCTAAGCTTGAGGAAAGAAATAAGCACACATTTGAAAAATATAAGGAACTTGCATAGTTCACTTTATACAAACTATAACTTCAATTTTCCAGGTGTTTGTGAAAAGAAAGACATAAATGACAAGAAACAATAAGACAAATATTTAGTACTTTTTTAATGATCTGTGCGTCTGTGTGTAGGTTTCTGTACATGAGTGCAGGTGCTTGTGATTATCTGAATGAGGCAGAGTCCCGGAGCTACACTTAGGGGTAGCTGTGAGCTGCCCATTTGTATGTGCTGGAACTAAATTGGGACCCTCTGAAAAAGTCTTACATGATTTTACCGCTGATCCATTTCTCTAGTCCCTAGTACTTTTTATCTTACATCACAGTAACTTTAGTAAGAGATGAAAGAGAGGTCTGAATCACCATTCAGTTAATTGTCTAATTAAATAGACATGAAATTTTAATCAGATTCAATTAACTAGAAAACTATTACAGTTGTATGCTAAGTATTGTAAAAAGCTATTCAGGCTATAACAGTGAGCAGTTACTACATTCATATAGGCTACAACTGTAAAGTTCTTACAAATCAATGGTTAAAATTCTAAAATGAGATAAAGAACATTCAGAAAGATCTAGAAACTGTGGCAGTCGACAGAGTAAACCTCTACTTTGTTTTGGATTTCCTGACTTGGTACTTTTTGTCTGATCCACATACTTTGTGAAAATTAAGTGTCATTTAAAGATTATAAAATGCTCCTATCAAAAATACAAATTCCACCAAGTATTGCAAAGCATATTTGTTCATATATCCAACAGACTAAGTACAGGTTGTCATTGCCTTTGTTCCCTTATGCCCTCTACACTGGAAATGCCCTACAAAGGCTGGTGTGTTAAAGGCTGAGTCCTTAGATCATGGTATTATTGGGCGGAAGAACAATTAGGAATTGAGGCCTAGTGAGGAAGCTAAGGTATTGGGAACCTGACTTTGAAGTATAGACTGAGACCATGGCTTTTCCATTTCCTCCTTTGCATTTACCTCCCATGAGGTAAGCCACATCTTCTTCTTTTTCTTTAATCTTTTGCTATTTACTCTTATCTCATATATTACATCCCAACTGAATTTTCCCCTCCCTCCTCTCCTCCCAATTTCTCCCCAACCGTTCTCCTCCCCGCCCACATCCACTCCTCTTCCTTTTCCCTTCAGAAAAGAGCAGACCTCCAGGGGATATCAACCAAACATGGCATATGCAACTCCCCTCATATCAAGGCTAGACAAGGCAACACAGGAGAAGTAAAAGAGTCTCAAAAGGAAGCAAAACAGTCAGAGACAGTCCCCACTCCCTCTGTTAGGAGTCCCAGAAGAAGACAAAGATGAACAACCATAACATATATTCAGAGGACCAGGTCAGATCCATGCAGGCTCCCTATTCGTTGGTTCCAAGGAGGGCTGTGAAAACTTGGCAGCAGCACCATGCTACCCGTCATGAACATCCCAACAGGAAGGGACAGTAGGACTCAGCAAGAACTCATAAGCTTGGCAGACAGACAGTGGCATCTGAGTACCTTGGTTCTGGGAAAATGTTCTTTATGTCCTTCTGTAAGCCTAATGGCTTCTTTTGTGGCTCTGTGTAGCACATGCCACTGGCAGCCAGCTCCAATCCCCGCAGGTTTGTTCAGTAGGCTACCTACCCTACTTTCTGGGCTGCAGCCACAATTTGTCCTTGCATGAGAACTGAGCCTCACACCCATTGATTGGCCTACCTGCTTTAGTCTTGGGAAGCTGTTGGGCAGCAGATATTTCTACTTAACATCCTGCAGAGTGGAATGTTAGCTGCCTTCGGGT
Source organism: Microtus obscurus (assembly GCA_963919715.1). Lineage (NCBI taxonomy): Eukaryota > Metazoa > Chordata > Mammalia > Rodentia > Cricetidae > Microtus > Microtus obscurus. The sequence goes on from CAWTZC010002521.1 coordinate 27,410,382, forward strand.
TCCATTCAAATGTTGGGATGCAGAGCAGGCCTCTTCAAAGAACCAGACCTCCGTACTCAGCAAGCATGGGATCTGCCTGACATACATGATTGCTCTGAAACTACTTCTGGCTCCATGCCTAGAACCTTACCCAGACTACTCAGGCCTTATGTTTGAATATATGTGTTGCATGTTGGTCACCAAATGTAACAAGTCTTTCTTTAGACTGCCAGCTCCTAAATAATGACATGGAGACTTTTCATTAATTATGAAAGCTTGACCTTAGCTTAGGCTTCATCCCTACTAGCTCTTATAACTTAAATTATTCCAGTTATATTAATAATCTATGTTCTGCCACATGCCTCATTATCTCTTCTCAGTACTTTTTGTATGACATCCTCCATATCTTAACAAATCCCTACTTCATATTCTTTCCCAGAGTTCCTACCTCTATGCAGAAGGCTTATCCTCTTTCTGCCTAGTTAATGGCTGCCCAACCCTCTAATAAATCAATTGAAAGGTGTCTTAGGCAGCTGAAGTAAAAAGGAGACATGGAGACTTCTTTTGTAGTATTTCAAACAACAAAGAATGATTCTACAAAATAAACCATATATATCAATATCCAATCCAATGACATTCTCTTCCTAGAAGCATTTACTGCTTAATTTATAATATCCTAGGATACTAAATTCTAGATAGCCCTAAAAATGAGTCATAATAGAGTATAATCAAAAGCATTCCAAACTGGGGTGCCATCCTCTGTAACCAATGTCTTAATTATGGAGGCAAGGATGGGGACGCATAAGGTTCAAAGATAAGACACAGTCCTTAAAAGTACCACTGAATTAGTACGCCAACTTTCACCTGACAAGAGGTCAATGCTTAATAAACACTGACGCAGGTTTATATCCACTTAGAGTGTGTTAATGGATCCCTTGGTACAGCAGAACGCCAGTAGTTCAATGAGACTAAATCTGCAATATCAGCTCATTTGCATTATTTTCTGTTTAGCTTGGAGATGAACTTACATAAATGAATAAAACCATAGCTCTTGAGATTTTGTTCTATTAGATTAGAGATAATAAAAATATACATCAAAAAGTCAGTATTTTAAATGATTTTAATTAGTTTTTGAGTAATTACAATATGTTGCATTTTTGAGTATTTTAGTATTTAAAATACTCTGATAAATTTGATATAATTTCATTGATATTTTTTCAGATTTTATGAATGTAGGGGTCCAAGGTATAAACGTTTCGATTTATTTAACTATTTATTCTAATTCTACGCTCACATTGTTCACTTCATGAAAAAATCTTACCAAAAAGAATTGTTACATAACTAATCCATACAGGAGAATATCCTACCTAATTTCACAGCTCATAATTGAATATCTATGTTTCTACTCTTGTTAGTTATATCCATAATAAACTCATGTATAAGAAGTCTTCTGACACAGATTGCCTTTTCTGATCCATTTCATCTCTGGCTATTGAGACAGCTAGAATGACAAAGTATAATGCAGCTTACAGCTAGGAAATCAGATTTGTGAAAATAAGAATTTTCCTCACTCCATCCTTTAAGGGACTTTTTTAAATTAGAAGCCAACAATTATTTATATGAATTGACAATGCCATTATTAAGCCTAACCTTTTCTTTCCTGGCTGGCATAGAAGGCACAACAACATACATGTTGCTTTCAACCACAATTTTATACTATATTTTTTCAGTTAGATACCACAACAAAAGGGGGCAAAATATCCTTATGTTGTAGATATAGAATGAAATAATAAATGTAATATGCTTTCTCATCCAAGTTTTTTTTTAGATTATATGTCTGGAATTTTCTAGTCAAAATAATCAAACTATAAGTTTCACAAAATTCATCTTGAATTTTTCAACTGAAGAGTAAACAATAATATGAAATCTATTGTACAAAAGCTGTAGAGGGAGCATTTAAGAAGAAATACAGAAATGCATCACTCTAAGTTGCTTAGAAATTGTCGTTTTTTTTCTCTTCTATAATATTGATAAATGGGGCATTGAATAAGAAATTAGGCATAGTTTAAAACGAGTTTATTTATATACACACATGCATGGTAAAGGCTGGCAAGTTTTGCTTGCAGTATTTAATGATTATTGACCATATCCATTTGTTTTAAATTCCGTGTGATAGAAGTCTGTTAAAAACTACTCATTCTTTAATTTTGAAATACAGATTTCACTGGCGCTCCAATGTTGGGTTGTTCTGTTTATGACAATTTCAGCAAAGTACAGTTCACCTTTATAACCAATGAACCTTGAGATGTAACAGAAAGAAAAGAGCTACAGAAAACATTGAGTTAGAATATTTTGTCTTTCCCAATGACAATAATGACCTGAAGGCTACAGATATATAGTAGAGTATAGACAGACAACAAATGGACATTGTTGCCTGATGATAACTTCTCGTCTTACACAAAAAATTCTCTTATTTTCTAAAGATCCAGATCAAAAACTTTGTATTTCCGCAGCACAGACAATATAAATTTTCACAATATCTTTCCCAATTCACTACACTTGATTCTGTTCAAAAGTAGGTAGCACTTGTTAAGTCAGAGGCTCAACAGTGAATTCACCAGTCACTGGGTTCTTGGGTTCTTTTTGTTAAATTTAGTTAGTTAGTTAGTTAGTTAGTTAGTTAGTTAGTTAGTTAATTAGTTATGTAACATAACAACCACAGCTTCCCCTCTCTCTTCTCCTCCTGTTTCCTCCCACAACCTCCCTTCTACCCCTTCCCGCATCCACTCCTCCTATGTCTCCATATAGAAGGTGTAAGACCTTCCTTGTCATGGTATATCAAGCCAAGGCAGGACCAAGCTCTTCCTCCTTGCTCCATGGCTGGGCAAGGCATCCCACCATAAGGAATAGGTTTCAAAGAGCCAGCTCATGCATCAGAGCCAGGTCTTGGTACCACTGTCAGGGGTCCCAGAAACAGAACAAGCTACACAACTGTCACCCATAATACAGAGGGTCTAGCTGTAATTGATTGGATACATTTGTGGGAAGGATAGGAGGCCAAGAAACTGCTGAAGGTCACAAGTGTCCTGAGACTGCAAAGATTTGCTGTGTGAAGAGTTGGTGCTAGAGAGGTGGGATATCAGGGAGCTTTAATTGGATTTTTATCCAATTAAAGTGGGAAGTTATCTATTTCTTAATAAACGGGAGATTGCCAATTATAAGGCTATATTCTACACTCAGCAACCTAAATAGGATATTAATTAAATAGTAAGTGGTAAAGAAGAACTTGAAATTCTTTAAGTATGAATTGCTTGTGTCCTGCCACAAGTACCTTCCAAAAAATGGTGTTTGATCTGTTATTCATTAGAAGTGTTTTTGTAATTTTTATTCTATAAAAAGCTGATGGGTTAATATAGATCATATAAATCAATTATATACATTTATTTGAATAGGGTCATGCATGCTATAATTTTTATTTGCAGCTTTTATCATAAAATAGTCTTTAAAAACACTGAAGAATTATAATAATAAAAGGATTTTGCAAATTGTCTAGGCCATGCGTATTCTCTCTGGAAGTCTGTCCTGAGGGGCAAGAGGAAAATACCCCATCTAGAAAAGGAGCTGTGAAAATTAATATAATTTCAACAATCCTGAAACTGCATACAACACCCAGAAACTGTGACTCCCAGTGGGAAACATGGTGTGATACAATTAACATGCATGACTTTCTGATTCAGAACAAGCAAAATTCAAATTCCATCTTAAGACCACTATACATGTCATGGCTTGTGAAAATCCAATGACCTGTAAGTCACTGTCTTTCTAGTGACATATCTTATGATGGTATTAAAAAATTAATTGTGATTCTCAATAAATATTAAACTACTCCTGAATCTGTAATCTCTTTTTGTAGACTATTATTTATTACCGTTTTGGTGACTAACAACAGGGTTGTTATAACATAGGAGCTACTTAGGGTTTTCAGGAGAGCCAAGCATGTACTCTACCACTGAGTATATTCCCAGGGCCCCAAAAAAGTGTTTAAGATTACATTACCTGTGCCCCTACCTAAAGTAAGGCCTAAAAGAGGGATTTTGAGCAAAATTTGAGACATTTTCTGAACTAATAGAGTGAAGAAACTCCCAACAGGACAGGATGTTGGAAGCTTATTCAAAAAGCAGTGAAGAAATAAGTACAAAGCCCTCTGTCAATGTAAAATCGTGTCCTTAGGCACCCTCCATCCTAAGAGAGGGTTCCAACTTTTAGTACAGCAGCCAATGAGCTGAGCATAGCAACCTGTCTGCTAATCACACAGTATCTATTACTCCTTTTTCACCCATGAGAATACAGGCTCAGATAGGGCTGTTTCTCACAGCTATGAAAGGCCAGAAAGCATAGAAGCTCGATTTTCTGATTCTAAGGTAAATAGAATTTCCAGTATGATTTAACTCTGCTTCCCCTTTCTTTTTTCTTTTGCTGATGAGGCTGGAATTTTCCCCATTTTAATGACAAATTATGCATCCTTTCCCATAGAAAGAGAGGAGCAGTAAGGATAAACGAACACTAGCCCTGTGCATTTGGTCTGCCGTCTCTGCCAGAAGTTTGTAAGTCACTGATCTATTTGCCAGAGGATTCTTCTTGTCCGTCTAGAATCCATGTGCTCTCCAGATTCAAAAGCCACATAACGGCACATTTGATGGCCTTTGCCAACCTACATTGTTTTTAGGAACATAATTGTCTAGTTCAAGTAAAGTGTGATGGTTGGAGACCTCATAATTTAGTTTCTATCAAGGAAATTCTGCCCCAAATGGTAAAACATGCGTGATTTAAATGAATATCACCAAAAATGATGACTTTACACTTTTCAAGGAAAAACCCAACAGCTTTTGTGTGTTCCTAGAGACCTTAAGAGAGGCTAACAGATTTATGTTCTCATTACTGTCTGAAGCAATAACTCTTCCAATAGGTAATTTTTATACTCTGGGACCACAAAACATGAAGGAATAAAGGCTCTGGAATGAGGGAGCTGGCTGTCAGGATTTCTGAAAGCAGCAGTTGCTAAAGCAGTAGATTTCCACAGAGAAATGAGGTTCTCTCCTCTTTGTTTTTCCACATCTCTAAAGTCGTGAAATGTCAGTCATAAAAAAATTGGTAAGTTGATCCAAGTCTCTAATACTATATCCAGTGAGCATTTTGATACTACTAGATAATGTTTTGATTTTAATAACATATAAGATTTAATGATAATATATAATAAAAGTACTAATCCATATTTAATTAATGATAATTATCAGCTATTTAACTCCCACTCATGATTTAGGCAGGACTCAATAGGCCACTAGTAAAATGGTAGGAAATATGTTTTCTAACCAGTGTATGTATTTAAGTTCATTAAGTGGACCTAAGAAGTGGGCATTTTGGAATTGAGGTAAATTAAAGACTTCAGAATGGACTGGTGTTTCCAGCAGGACATTCTATCACAAGCAACACTAATGTGAGCATTTATCAACAGATCTCAATCCACTCACTGTTGGAAGCAAAACCCAAACTAAAATGCTGATATTATCTATAATAAAGTCAATTGCTAAAATTAATTCCCAGATAGACATACGTGAAATTTGGTCACTGTAATCTAATTCTCAAATTTAACTTTGACAGAATTTTAATTTAATATTGCCTTGAAATAATCCTTTGTTTACTGTAAAGATGTATTGCTCTTATTGTTAATAAAACCTGACTATTCTATAGCTGGGCAGGAAGACATTGGTTTGATAGAGCCAGACTAGGAGAATTCTGGGAAGAAAAAGGGCAGAGTCAGGAGAGTGACGGGAGTTGAGAACAAAACACAGAAGAAGCAGGAGATATCCATGCTATACTGATATAAGGTTCTGAACTACATGGTACAATGCAGATAATAAATATGGGTTAATTTAAGTTGTAAGAACTAGTTAGTAATAAGCCTAAGCTACTGGCCAAACATTTATAATTAATATCAATTCTCTGTGTGGTTATTTTGGAGTGGTTGGCAGGGCAGAGTTGACCAGCAGTTCCTCCCCCCTCAAAAAAATAAAACTCTGCCAGCACAATATAATATACAGGGTTTCATTTTTGATAAAACAATCAGCCTAAACTGGTATTAGTTTTATAACTGGATGAACATTTTATCCCTCATTAGAAACAAACTGGTTATTTTATGTGACATCTTCCTTGCCATTGAAATAAAATGAATTTAGCAATAAGGTGATATAGCTACCTACTTTAGCAGTAGAACTTCTTCAGTACCGTGTGTCACTGGACTGATGTGTCACTATGGAATACTGGCAACAAAATTAAACAAAAACTTACCTATGAAAAGGGTAATTATATGAGGTAATCAAAAGCCAGTTCCGCAGAGATAAACACAGATCATCTTTTGCCACAGCATGTATGTAATGATGTCTTTAAGCTTATGCTTCTAAGATAAAAAATAAACTAATGAAGTAAATGCTATTATTTCTTCAGCAGCAAAATGTTCTCTAGGTCTCACATCGTCACTGATGCTGTTTTATCCTCCACGGCAGATTTTAATAGATCCAAAAATATTTCGTGCACATACTTCATTACCAACTTTCCTGAGAAAAGAAGACACCCATAAATTCTCACACAAATTATTTTGACCTTTTGCTAACTAATGGTTGTTTAAATGCTATGTTTTACAGTACAGGGAGCACAATCTGATAATAAAATAGTTAGTGAAACATATCATTACTAAATGATTTTTAAAATGTAATAATATTTATACAGATCTCTTCTCCCTCCAGGGAAGGACCACGCAGCTCCAGCTGCTTCCACATGTCACAATTTAATATTCACTGACAATTTCCCCACATTGCTTATGGAAACAGACAACTGCCAACCTGGCAGTTATATGACTCAAACACCATGACTGTGCCAGCCGTGTGGCCCTCAAGTGCAGCACCACAAACACTGCTAAATGCTGAAGCCCTAAGCTTGCTTTTCTGACGTCTCACTGCTAGTAAAATGCATTTTTTGACAGGCATATCATACCCTATAATGAAAAAGGTAGAAAAGAAATACAAGCTTTTTGGTTATCATTTCAATTTATTGCTGCATTGAGAACACTGGTTTTCTACCATTAACCTCATATACTGTTTGTGAACATAAGGTAGAATTCTGTTTTAGAGTTCAAGACTCCTAAGTCTATCCTGGGTTCTTATAATGCAATCCTCAATGTGATGTTTCTCTAAAATTAATAAAGCATGTGAGGAAGATTTTATGTGAACATGACAAGAGTAAGAAGCATGAATGGAACTCCCCAGGAACCTACAACGTATCACCCACCCTAAATATTATTATTCTATCTTTCACAATGCTTTTATTTGTGTTAAACTCCTAGGAACCACAGCTTAATTTTCCCTAATAGATCATAACTAATTTTGTGGACTATGGTGTCAGACATTTTGTATCTAAATTCCAGCTTCCATTACCTTCTTGCTGGGTAATATTGGTCAAAAGAATCTAGAGATTCTTGGCTCCTCCAATAACATCTGGTTACTACAGAGAAAAGCAGTGTTTATCCTAAACTTCGCTATGCAGATTGAATAAGTTCTGCAAAGTGAGAAAAGCTAACCTTCAAAAACTGTTACCTGTTCTCATTTCCAAAGACTGTGGAGAGGACTCATTCATGTCCATCAGAATAAATGCACTCCAAGATCAGCAACAGTCTAATTAACATATGAAACAGTAACATGTAGCAAAACAGAAATTTCATGCACAGGTAGTGAGCTCTGCTTCTTCCATGGGATGCAAACTATTGTATTATCAAGGAAAATTAAATCATCTGTATTGTACAGTGAGAGGTATGATGACAGTGTATGTTCAAATCACTCTGCTGAACCTTGTGCATGTCCAGTTTCCAAACAATCCTTAATAATTGAGAAAGATGTTCTGTCTTCTCATATTCCAACTGGGTATGGATATTTAATAAGCTGTTTGTTTTCTGTCTACATCTAAAGTTTTTTTCCTCTTAAATATTGGGTCCGTGAAAACTGTTTTAGAATAGGAAGAAAAAAAGAAGGTAATAACTATTTTCTTCTATTTATTTCCATACCATATGAGCTTTACAGTGTAGAAGCTCCTCAATGAATGATTGCAAGCTAACATCAGAGATGCTATTCAAAAGTTCCTGTCTTGAATACTGTTTTAATCTCGGGATAAAGTAATCTTGCCAGTTTTGTGTTGCTTTTATCCTAGAGAGCACAAGACTTGCAAACATTCCCATAACTGAAATTTATAAACTAGTGGGTCAAGTTCTTCAAGAACAGTAACACTGGTCCTTAAAATTAAGTGTGGCCCAATAAGAAGAGAGCTCTGGTATCTAAAAGGAGCTACACTCCATGAGCAGCAATATAGGCAGCAGCCCCACCTCACCATTATCTTCCCATCTTCAAGGTTGGGATATGCAAGTTGGCTTCAGCTAATTCTGCGCCTCACGCCTCTCATAAATGTCTGTGTTTGGTGAAGGGAAGTGAAGAGTACAGGCATTCATATTAAGATAAAGATGTCTTTTTTGTCAAGTGCACTTTGGGAACTCAGGCTCAGCAAGGGTAAAATGCTTAGCTGGAGAAACATGCAAACACTTCATTATGCTAATGTGCGAGGGGAGTCTTCAATAAGGAGGTGGAATTTGCAGCATTTGCCAAACTTGTCTGATTATAGGAAATTCTATATGCATAATGTGATATGAAATAAACCCTGAAAAATCCTCAGCTAAATAAGAGAAAAATGAGGGCCTAGGTCAAAGCGTTTGTAGTATTTAAGTCATGTTAAAAAAATGTATACCTAAATTTTCTCCCAGTCTCTTAGGACTCTGTTCTCTCAAAGTTAAATGTAGACATTTTTGAGTTAATATTGGTGTTTTTTACATATACATTTTGTTTCTAGATAGAATGTATATAGGTGATAGATTTATGTACATGTATGCAGGTAGGTGATATTTATATATTTATATATTGTATGTGTGTGTAGTTATGAGAAACTTAGAAGAAAAAAAAGGGTTGCTATACTCTGAATGTTTGTTTACTTCCAAATTCCACATCCAAACTCTAAATCTATCATGATGACATTTGTAGATGAAATCTTTAAGAAGTGACAATTAGGTAATCAGAATACAGATCTCATTTACTAGATTAGTGTCCATATAAGAAGTAACCACATGCTAGCTAGTGATATTTCCTTTATAATTTTATATCATGTATTATTATTGTCTGTGTGTGAGACAGTGTAGTGTGCAAAAAAAACAGCACATTGTTTGGTCAGAGGATAAATTTCAGGAGTTGGTTCTGTCCTTCCCCCGTACATGGATTTTAGGGATCAAGCTTCTGTCATTGGGCTTACCAGAATGTACTTCTACCTACAGAGCTATCTTACCTACTGTCCTAGTTACCTTTAATTTCCAACCTGACCCATCCTGTATCTATCTAATAGGAGAAGCAGAGATCAGATTGCCCTATGGGCATGGATTTGGAAGATTGTTTTTATTTGAGGTTAAAGCAGAACAGCACAGTCCACTGTAGTTCCTAGGCAAATGGTTCTGGTCTGAAAGGGAAATCTGACTGAAATAAACCTGGGAAAACTTCATCAAATAGTTCAACAAGCAGCATTTGCCCCATATTCCTGAGTCCAGGTTCCTCCCCTGAGTCCCTAACCTAAAGGATTGTGATACGCAGGTGTGAGCCTTCCTTCCGCAACTTGCTTTTAGTCAGTGTTTTATCAAAGCAACAGACTAAAACTAAGACTACTGATATCTCCATTGTGTGACCATACAAGCAATTGATAACCTGCAAGGAGGAAAGGAACTTATCATGTAGAAGATAGGTACTTGAGAAATGCCCCGCCATTCTTCCTTCATATGCAGAAAGCTATCGATGAACCAGGAAAGGGAAGTGGAACTATATCAGATATCCAATCTTATGGTACCTTGATGACTTCTTTGTCGCTACGTGGTGAGAAATAAATGTTTCCTATGCATAAGCCACACGGCGTATTCATATTTAATTAGAGCATCAAGCAAAGACACAGTTTATGTCTGAAAACAGGTATCATTCTCCCCTCTTATGTTATGTTTTGTTGTACCTTTTTATACTTCATCCCTACATTTCAAAACTTTCTTTCAACTGATAGGGGAGTTTGAACAATTGATTTCATAGACTATAAGCATTTCAATCCTGAAATTATTACCCTTATGCAAGGATCTGTGAGTTGTACCACCTTATTTCCTTGAGATAATATGTCAGTAAAGAAAGTAATATCATACACTTTCATGACTACCAGACTATTGAATTACGCTATGGCATAACAGTGAGTTATTAGTTTGCTAAAAGAAACTCTTCTAAGTATTCTATTAACTATTTAATGCTCATGAAACTCTGTATTTATTCTCATAATCTTAGTTTTATAAATTAGGATATGAGCCGGGCAGTGGTGGTGCATGCCTTTATTCCCAGTACTCGGGAGGCAGAGGCAGGCGGATCTCTGTGAGTTCGAGGTCAGCCTGGTCTACAAGAGCTAGTTCCAGGACAGGAACCAAAAAGCCACAGAGAAACCCTGTCTCGAAAATCAAAAAAAAAAAAAATTGGGATATGAATCACAGAAACATTAAACACTTTTCCAAAATTCCCTCAACTGGCTAGGAATAGAGTCTTACATACAAACACAGGCTGACCAAGTTCAGGGCTCCCCTTTTTAATCACACTAATATAGTAATTAATAAAGTGAATGCGTATGGATATGTGTATTAAATACTATGCTAGAGTTCAAAAATTCACTATCAAACTCATATATCAGAATAGTAAAGAAACTCCTAAATACAAGGGATAATGCTTGCGTATTTTTGTCTTGCTCTATAAAGTGTGGACTAACAAGGAAGTCTTTACATTGCTTCATTCAGAAGTAAATACTAAGCTTTGGAGGCAAAGAGTAAGACATATGAACACATTTCCAAGACCCAGATGAAAAATAAATAAATACATTTAAGAAGACAAAAAATTGAAGCCCAACAGTTTTGTTTGTTTTTGTTTTTGTTTTTGCGGGAGGGAGGGCAGGAGGGGGCTTTTTCCATTTAACCCATGCACTTGCTGTTTGTTTTAGTGTTCTGTTTGGAATTAATCCAAATTATATAAAAATTAATGACAATGGTTAATAAAGCACTGTTCAACGAACAAACTTCAATTTACCTTCTTACAGTGGTTTCTCGTGGAAAAATGTGGGGTAGATGCTAATACTATCCGCCCTTTGCAGATGAGGGAGTTGAAGCTTAGAGAGACTCAGCAAAGAGTGCAAAGTAAGCAACATTATGGGAAAGAGTTCATGTGCAAAAGAGGGAAGGGCTGACCCTCACTCTTGATATCTGCTCACTAATTACCTACCACACCCCTCTCCCCTCCAGTCCCAACTGCAAGCTTATCTTCCTGTACACTGCTCTTCTGGGTCTGCAAATATGAAAATGCCCACCGAGAAAACTTTGAAGACCTTTCCATTGGAGGCACCGAGAACCCAGAGAGAGATGGAAATTAGGTCAGAAATTTAATGTAAAACAGAGGTCAGACTCGACAGACCTTATCTCTTGAAAAGCAGCAGTTTAAATAGCTGAAAGTCCTTTCTCACATAGAATAATCTCTGAGAATTCAATTCAGTTATATCAATGTGATTATGAACTATGTAATGACTTATGGAAATTTACAGTTGGGAGCAAACAGATTGATTTGTGCTCTGCTGACCAGAGCCTATTCTGTAGGGAAGGGTATAAATTTTATTTTTATGTAAATCACCTGAAATGCAGCTCTTTCTTCTAAATTATATGAAACTGGCATTTGCTCGTGTGCATTATTTCCTGGGCAGCGGGAACCTTGACTGGCACCTGAAAGCCCAGTGCAAATCCAAAAGTGGATGGAAGATGAGGGGAAAGTATTTGAGACAGGGGAGGATTCCATTTTCAATTTTTCAGAAACTGACAAATGCCTTGAGGATTCACGCCTATTTAATGCTTTAATTTAAAAAAGAAAAACTTTACCATTAGAAGTCAGCAAAGGTTAAAGTTCTGTATGTTTGATTTTCTCCCTGATTTGGATAATTTGGTTTCTTCTGTCTCTAGTGTCCATATATTCTCTATTCTTTAAAAATATGTGTGTTCTATTGAGAGCCTCCTATATGAGAATAGCTTCCAGGATCATATTGGCAGAAAATGAAAAGTATAAGGTCCCTCATTATCATGACTCTTCCACCTAGGTAGGAAGGCAAATAAATCTATATGCTTGGAAATACTGCAGCTAGACAAAGGTAGTGGTGAGGGAAATGAGGACTATCAAATGATGTCATTTTCATTTAATGCCACATCCCTCCAAGGAAGATACTGCTTGGGAAATACATCTTACCAGTTGGAAATCAAGACACTTATATATTCCCCAAAGGCACTCTTGATATCAGAAACAACAGCACAAAACTATACAAACAGAAATCAGTTTTTGCTTTTCAAAACTCATTCTTCTGTTATGTTTGAAATTATTTTGTTAATATCATAAAAAGTTTGATTTTGTGCCCAGATCTGGTGCTCAAAGAGCGGGGATGAAAGTCTGGGATTTGCATAATGACAAAGGAACATTCTGGACATTGCATTCCAACTCGAAATATGCTTTCATCCCTGTCAGCATAACTGCAGTTAGGCCACTCAAACAATCTGACACCACCAAAGACAGAACCTGGGCTGAAGAGAAACTCAAGAACCTGATCATGCACCCTTGACGTTCTTAGTCTTGTCCTCAACCTCTCTTCCTTCCAGTTCAATCCACAAGCTTTTACCTGTGTCCTGTTGTTTGTCATTGTTGCTGTTGTGTTCCCCAGCATTTTGTTTTGTAAAACAAGAATTACTGACTCAAACCTGTTTGTGTGGATCTACCCAAAACACCAAGACTTATAAGAAGGATTTAGATTTTAAAGGAAGTTTGATTATAAAATTTGTGAAGATAGCTCCAGTTAGCTTCTGACTTAAGGCGTTATCTTCTCTTCCTTTTCTAAGAAATAAGACTTGTATGTGTGTGTGTGTAATATATATAGCTTAGTGACCTTTTAAAAAGCACTTATACCCGTGTACATTTTATACAGATGAAAAGGAGAAAGCTGAAAGCAACTGAGAAGTGTCAGCTCATAGAAAGCTGCTGTCTTATTCATGTACATGTTGAATTTTTGCTTGTTTTTGCTTCTGGTGTCTTGTAATTAATATCATATTTGAGAGATCAAACTAGGCATTTATTTTATTTTTTGTCACTACTCCTTGTAGTTTATTTTATCAACATACCAAAACTTGATTGAATATTAAGGTCAGTAGAAGTGTCAATTTTAAATTTTCTATGATAATCAATGCCATCATGAGCATTCCATATGTATATGGTACCTACAGTTTCAATGCTGAGCTCCTCTGTGTGTGTGTATGTGGGCTTGTTTGTAGTACATACTGATAATTTTGTCATTATTTTCTACAAGTTGGTCCACTCCCTAAGAATTGATTAGTGTTGTTCACCTTTATTTTCACCAGCCCTCAATAGTTTCCATCTTTTTAACATTGACATTCCTGGCGGGTGTAGAGGAACACAGAGGAACACAGAGGTTTGAAGTTATGTTTTTCTAGTACTGAACAGAAATTATTGACTGTTAATGGTCCTCACTCATGATTCTCCTATTGCTATCATTAGCTTTTCTTTTTTTTTCAATTTGGATTGACTTTGCAAGTAGGTAGAGTCACCTCACAGTGCCTGTTCTTTGAACCTTAGAAACATTAATATATATTTATTTATATTATTACATAAAGGATGACTTTGTAGACATGTATAAGGGCAAGATCTTCAATCAGTCACATAAATCTTTATTTTTTTACTGTTTATGTAAATGTTTACCGAATGTACAAATTTGGTTGACATTCTATTTGAAATTTTTGTAAAAATTTTGATTCTTCACTGGTGTTGGAACTTACCATTTCTAGTTAAATTTGTGTTTAAGCTTAGCCATAGCTAAAATTCATGAAAAATTTTAAAATTTGTTTTAGATGTCATTTAAATTCTACAATTTTGTATTGCACACTTCCTTCTCTTGCAGAGGACAAAGTTTTGGTTTCTGTCGCCCACATCAGAGGATGACAACTGCCTATAACTTAAATTCTAGAGGATCCAACACTCTCTTCTGCTCTCTATAGTAGCTATACATACATGGTGTTCTTACATACATTCAGGGATACACACAAATAAAAATAAATCAAAATCTTGAAAAGAGGAACTCTGAAAATGTTAGTATTTCTGAACATAAAATGCAACATGAAATTGCAAGTTAAAAAACCATGGTATCCTAGAAGTACTATCAACTTAGAAATATTTCAATGAAAATATTTTAAAAGGTTTGTATCTTACCAATTGCCTACCTTCTATAGCTCTTCAACTGGATGATATCTAATCTGCATGAGATCACATTCGACGTCAGTAAACACTGAAGTCATCTCACTACAGTGTAACAGCACATATCCGATGACTTAATGTTACTGTCTACAGTGGGAGAGAAGGCTCACTGTTTGTCTTTTAGGATCCCGGTTACCCCATTCAGAATGATCATTTCCAATTTCTGCAATCGGAATTTACCTGCATCTTGTAATTACATTTACTTGTAATTTTTATAATTTCATTTATTTAACAGTAGAGTAATTTCCATTGTGTAAATGTACCACTTTCCCTTTATTCATGCATTAGCTGATGGAAATGTAGACTATTTTCATTTCCTGACTATCATGACTAGAACAGCAATGAGCATGCATGAGCTATTACCTCTCTAGTACTATACAGATTTCTTTCAGTATATAATCAAGAATAGTATAACTGAAACCTATAGTAGATCTATTTCTAGGTTTTTTTGTGTGAACCTCCACAATGATTTCTATAGTGGTTGCATCTGTTAGCACTTCTACTAAACAGAGTTATATCAACTCACCAGGGTTCATTGGAACTCAGAGACTGAAGTGTCAGTCACCGAGCCTGCATGGATCTGAGTTAAGACCTCTACATATGTTATAGTTGTTTAGCTAGGAGCTCTTGTGGTACTCCTCATAGTGGGTGTGTGCATGATGGGGTTGTCTGTGATTCTTTTGTCTGCTCCCTTTTTTTTCCTACATGGTTGTCTTGTCCAGCCTTGGGATGAGGGTTTGTGCCTAGTCTCATTGCATCTTGTTATGCTGTGTTTGGTTGATATCCCTAGAAGGCCTTCGCTTTTTTGAAGGGAAATGGAAGACATATGGATCTAGGAGAGAGGGTCAGAGGATGGGATGGGAGGAGGGTAGTTAGGGGCAATTGTGTTTGGATTTATTATATGAGAGAAAAATAAATAAAAAAGAAACATGAATATTAACAAAAACCCAAAACAAACTGCGTAATTCAGATATTTTAGAACTGATAATTATGCACAGAAGAAGAAAACCCACCCACACAAAAGAGAGTGTGTAGGCTGAGAGTGAGGTGTAGAAAGCTTGCCAGTCACTCATGAAGCCATAGAGTCTGTCCCTAAGGCTGCAGAAAAGTAGCCGTGGAGGCTCAAGTGAGGTCCCATCACTTGAGTCCTCGAGATAAAAGCATAAGAACGTCAACAGCATCACTGGTTACTCAATAAGTTCCAGGTCATCTTGCACGCTACAAGATCTGGCTCAAGTAAACAAACAAAAAAAAGAGCCTGAGAATTATTTAGTTGTAACCTAATTCCTGTCCTGAAAGACATTGCTAAAAAAGAAAAATATTTCTATTATCTTCATTTAATTAAAATCAAATAAAGCTCAAAAAAGACACAATGACTTTCCCAGGGTCACACATTCAATTTCTGGGACCATCAGCATGAGCACCTGTGTTGGAAGGCCACTTATCTTTCTAGAGTTAGTTCTGTGACACCTGTTAGTTCATTGTGTAATGTAAGTTTCCCTTCAGTTCCTCAGTTTGGTTAACATGATCTTCTAAAGATACATTTTCAGCTAAATTATTAGGCATGAGATCATTTTTATTTTTCATTTTCCAGGATAAGGCCAGAAATTTTCAAGCTTACAAAACAGTTGTTAGCCTTAAAATCCACAATGACTTCCAAATTATCTTGCCAAATGAGTTCAGCAACCAACGCCCCAATGGTCATAACATTAATATAATCATAAAAGTACCATTACATTAATTAGAGCTTTGTAAATGCTGTAATTAAGATATTCAGTGACAGCTGTCTTTGCTGTCCCCAAGTGTTCCCAAGAAATCTCGCAACACCACTTATTTCTGAACCGTCATCTGCCTGGAGTTGGGAGAAGCCATCTGTTAGTATATTTGAAATGTTAAACGACAAAAGAGTTTTAAACAATTATATCCCTCTGAATGATTTTTTGGTGGGGGAGGGGGGAGGAGCAGTACCTGGCAAGTGATTTTTAAGGAGTCCCAGATTGGGAGAAAAGTGGATGTGTTTTTGCACTTGCATCAGCATCTGAGGGGGTTAGCCGTATTCAGTACGGAGGCCAGTGGATCTGACCTAGCTCATAGCTATCTGAGTAAGGGCCAAATATTGAACCTCTCTGAGACTATGTATTCTTTGTTATAATATGGAACCATGGTAAATGAAGGTAGATATACGAACTTTTGATTAATATTTAGAAAATAAAAGGAAAAATTTCAGTATAACCTGTTAAAAAATTTCTACCAAAGACGAATTTTACTTCAAAATACATAAGAATGTGGCCCAAGACAATAGTCTTCTTGCTTCTTTCTATTCAAGGGCTTTGCAAAGTATTCTTTTTTCAGTTCACAATACCACATCCCACGCCATTTTAATAGATCTGAAAAAATGAAAGTACTACTTAAGTGATAAGGAGGAGTTGAGGGACTCCATTTCTGCTATAATCTATTCCTTTGATATCTAATACTGTTGCTACACTTCAGTGCACCTCAGCTAGAAAATGATGGAAAAAAGTTAGATCTAATATATAACGTTACTACTAAAGCTATAAAATAGCAATAACAATCCGTTTTATTTTCTTCTCTTGTTCTCACCCTTGATGTGTCTATCATTCACATTGTTTTTACAAGTTTCATGGAGTCAGCACCGCTCACACCCCATTGACTCTGTTGAAAAGTAATCTATAGAGCGGATGGCATCATTAAGGCGACGTCTGGAGACAAGGAGACTAAGTCTTAGGTTAAGTGGACTGTTCAATGTCGTATTGCTTATACGCGATAGATTAGAAACAACGCTCAGAGTGCTTCCCACCAAGGGGAATGGTTTTTAATAGCTTCTGCTAATACTTGAAGACCTGAATACTCCCCAATGGAAGTATGAGACCTGCAGAATGAAGATCCAGTCATCTTCCTGACCCTTTTCATAGGTCTTGTATGGATAGACTCTTTACATTTGTTTCTTTGCTTTTCCTGTTTGAGACAGGAATTTGCTTGATTGCCTAGGCTCGTCTTCAACTCAGATCATTCCGTTCTAGAGGAGACGAACACGTGCCACCGTGACAGTGTTTAATGACATCGAGGACGATGAAAAATCTGAGACAAGAAAAATTGAGTGTCTTGACCAAGATAATAGAGCTGTTAAGACAGACGTGTTTCAAATAAGATGTTCTAAATTACCGTAATATACTTCTTGGAAATCACAGAAAAAGATGATTTTGGGGGGGCTCTACTTAAAGGAAACTAAGAAGTGCTTCGAAGAAGTAAGAGCCTGCAGTTGTAAAAGTGGTTTTATTCAATAAAGTGCTTATCGCAAAGCATGGAGACCTGAGTTTGAAACCAACACCCATGGAAGAAACAGGAAATCACGGGATCTACAGTTCCAGAGCTGGAAGGAGCTCACGGAACAGCTGGTCTAGCCTCTAGCCAAATTAATAAATACCAAGATTAGGGAAAGACCTGTCTCACAAAATAAATGGAGAGTGAGCATGGAAGACACATGACATCCTTATCTGGTCCACACACATACAAAACACACACACACACACACACACACACACACACAGGAATTTGTATATGTGAAAAAACCTGAACAGAGACACCAAAAAACTATGTGCCAAAATTTTTCACATGGTATTCTTACAAAATATTGACCTAAAATCTGACTTAATTTTCATGTATAAGTCTATTGCTGTTGCAGAGTTTGACACAGGCTACAAATTGTATTGAATATCAACAGCACTACTGTCAGTTAATTCCACATAGGCAAGTTGGATTTGAAGTTCTTTGAATCTGCTTGCTGTCTCTCACAGAGTTCACTGTATCATTATCAGGTAAACTAAGCAACTTTCTCAACAATGATCAAGTTCTAACTGAAATATTATTATTATTATCATCATCATCATCATTAGGTTTTAGACAGCTATTCAAGGTGCAAAGAGTAAGACATGCCCAGCTTTAAATGACACATTTATATCATAACTCATCCTTTTAAGTCTCAGGGATTTTCTTGGAAGATGTGTTGAAAGGATTGTAAGAATCAGGGGGGATGGCTGACTATAAAGAAACAGAATTTTCTCAACATAGCAAGTCAGTTGAATGTATGAACTACAGCAATTGAGACAGCATAGTGAAGGCCTGTGCAAGCTCATATAAACAAAATTATAGACAGAGTGAAGTAGATATGAAGACTCACCACTAATTAAGGAACTGCTGGCTGCTGATACCTGCCAGTACAGGGATATTACATTTTTATTAAGGATTCAGTGGCTGGTGTGTTGACCGTGCTCCAGTGAAAGCCACACCTGGAAAGTATATGGCCATTACACATTGTAGTTAATGGGTTAAAAAAAGGGGGGGCACTTTGGGGTAGGTTGGGAAGTCGGGATAGATCTAGGTGGAAAGCAGGAAGCGGATAAATATAATGAAAATGTATTGTCTGAAATTCTCAAAAAACTGATTTGATTTCAAAACTGAATCATATTCTATTAAGCTTATTGAAACATCGGCTTGGAAATATTCAGAAAATCTTGTTTTCGCATCTTCTCTTACATGAGGGAATTAAAAAATGAAATGATAGGATGTAATAAAATTGTATTAGTGCTTTTATATTAGTATACAAAGTAATGGACTTTACCATAGGACCCTCATATATGCTTTGTTTTTGTCAATCTGCCTCCTCTGCTCCCTTCTTCCAAACTCCTACCCTACTGCTTGGTATCTATGCATCTGGCCATGCATCTCTCTTGTAGTTTTCAGGAAATAGACATAATAGTTCATGATGCACTAATTATAGCTACAATATAATTATAATGATATATATATCATTATAATTATATTGTATATATTATACCTATTATTATTAATACATAGTATTATATATATATATTGACCCAAAAGAAAAGATAACTTAAACATTAAATGGTGTTGTGGGACAATGGTTTTACCATGTAAAGTTTTGTTTCTTGTACTTGTTTAATAAAATGCTAATTGACCAGTAGCCAGGCAGGAAGTATAGACTCAGAGAACTTCCATCTTCTGCCTTCTGAGTGCTGAGATTAAAGGTATGCACCACCAAACCCAGCTCTATGCTTTTGTTTAGTACCTTTTCACAAGTTGGAAATTTAGCTGGATGGGGTCTTGCCATGAAGTCACAACTCCCTTTATTCCCTTTCTTAATCTGTTTATCTCTTTGATCACAGGATTTAGCTCTGTTGCACTTTTTGGTGCTCCTTTTCTCCACATTTATCTCTATACAAATTTTTCAAAGCTGAAAAAATAATTGGTATCATAATTTGGTTAAAAGTACTGCGGTGATTTTAAAGAAA
Source organism: Microtus obscurus (assembly GCA_963919715.1). NCBI lineage: Eukaryota > Metazoa > Chordata > Mammalia > Rodentia > Cricetidae > Microtus > Microtus obscurus. The sequence continues at coordinate 27,430,189 of CAWTZC010002521.1, forward strand.
ATGCACACCAAAGAGAGTGACACTATTAGGTGGTGTGGCCTTGCTGCAGGAAGTGTGTCATTGTGAGGTTGGGCTTTGAAGTCTCTTTGGATCAAGCTTCCCTCAGTGTGACATTAGCTGACTTCCTGTTGCCTGCAAGATGCAGGACTCTCAGCTATTTTCCCAGCACCACATCTGCCTGTAAGGCACCATGCTCACCACCATGAAGATAATGGGCAGAACATCTGGAACCATAAGTGAGTGACCCCAATTAAATGTTTTACTTTATAAGAGTTATTGTGGTCATGGAGCCTCCTTACAGCAATAAAAACCATAACTAGACAAAAGTTGGTATCAGGAAATGGGTATTATTGTGATAGACTCTGCATTTTGTTTGGTTGTGGTTATCTGTATTTGTGCCATCTGTCGCAAAAAGAAATTTCCTTGATTATCATCTCCTCACTGAAAAACATACAGAAAACTAGTTATAAGAAACACTAAAATTCCTTTTGGATTATAAGATATTTTTAATCAATACTTTATTAGTGTACTTCAATAAACTGGGCCTTTCAAGAGTCCATTAAAATGCATATTTTTTTTGACAAAAGAAGCAGGACTTTCTAATACTTCTACTAGACTTAAAGAGAATTTTAGCATTTTATAGCTAAAACAGGCTTTGGAAGATGGGATGTTTTTTGTCAAAAGTGACAATAGTGTGAACATAAGCTAAATAACTTATCCAGTGTAATGTACTATTTGCAGATAATGAAATCAAATTCTTGTCTCCTTTCTCCTCCATCATTGTGTATATCTTTGCTGCTAGAGCTTAGTGCACAGCAAGAAAGTCCCATGCCAGGTCAGACATTTTTAGAAGTCCTTCTCCTTCTGAGTGACATTGTTGATTTTAAGGTATCTATATTACTAAAGTGAAAATAATCAAAGTGCTTAACGCTCTACAGAATGTCTTTGAAAGTCATAAAACCCCTTTGCTAGCATTTTTTTCCCATGGGCTTACTCTCTTATTCTAAATTATATCTTTTAACAGTCTTTCCAGGGACTAAGGGAATTACACTGAGTCAATACCATTACATTCATAATTCAGGTATCTGGAGTATAAATTATGTTTGCTCTTGCTGCCACTAGTCATTGCTCAATTTTTAATAACTTATTGGACTTTTGATCAATTTCAGGGTCATCCACCTTAAACAATCAGGTGGGTCCTCCCATTAGATTTTTGAATGCTGTAAAAAAAAACAATGGTCTATATTTAAACATGTAATGCATAGTCAAAGTCAGGGCAAACACTTTTATGCCTCAACACACTCAAACATGAGTGTTTTCACAATATTCATGTGGGAATGAGCTAGAAATGTCGAAATAGGTCATTTTCAATGGGATTAGGGGTTTCCAGTTACTAAGAGTTCATGTACTTTAGGCAGGAACAAGAAATTTATGACTTCTGAATTCATTTGAATTCTTCATAATGAGTGTATTTTTCCTAAATATCACCTGCCAGTGGTAAAATTTCACAAATGATAGCATATTTTTTATTCAAGTGTCTTAACCAAAAAGTAACTTTGGGAAGATAGAGAAATCAGGCTGAATATTTCTCATGCAGCAGTTGTGAATATGTAGGCATTGCCATGACCATAAGAGTTTACAGTGCTAACCAAAGACATGGTGGTCAAAACACATCCTTTGGATCTTATCTTGATTCTGCCATTTTCCTTTGCAAATCTTGGCAACTCACAGACTGTATCTCTATTAATATACAAAAATACAAAATACAAAAAACAGTAAATGTAAGAGGCCATCATGAACTTTAAATTGAAATATGTATTTTAAAAACTTTGCTCAGGTTATCATTATAGGACCATAAGTACAAATAAAATATTTTCCTTATTTCTTTTTTACTCATATCTTCACATTGTTTTTTATCATCATCTTCTTAAGATGCCTGGTTTATTGACTCAGATGATGTATTAGTTAACATTATGACGTCTAGATCTCTGAGAATCTATAACCAATGGTCTTTCTCCTTAATGCTGACATCAAAGTTTTGCCTAAATAGCCACATATTCAGTTTCAAGCTGTAGCTCCGGTCTTTAATTCAACTTACAAATAAAGTCAATAGTATCATTGGGAGCTTAGACGAGTAAGACATTTTGTGTTTGTCTATTTATGTTATTGATAGACAAGGAATGTATAGAAATGCAAATATTGTCTTCAAAGCACTGACATCAATTTGCAAATATAATTAGCTTCAATTGAATCTCTTCTTACAGTCAATTATCAATTCCCATCCTCTAAATCTCCCTGTGAGTCATTGAGCAAGAGTCAAATTTATTATTCATTAATAATCAAAATTGCAAAAAAAAATGATGCATTGTTTTGTTCATCTCAGAGAACTCATTGCATGAAAAGCAACTAATGAGTCCTGTGGGGAACAAAATCCACTATGTAGGTGAAAGGCTGTGATACACTGGAGAGCAGTCTTACAAAAACGATTTTAAAAAGTAAGATGAACTACCAGGAAAATATCCTAAAAACAGGTAAGGACTTTAATAAATAGAAAACAAATAAAAAGGAAAACATATAACAATATATTTATTCAGCCATTAGCGCTATGAATGTTTAAGCAATTATTTCACAGAGCTACAGTTGTGAACAACGAAAAAACAGCAGCATCTCTCTCAGTGCCAACAATATAACAGTTTAGCAACATTGTCCTTGTGTATTTCTGGGGTTTAATCAGTTTGTTCAATTTTCTTAACTTGATCTTTATTGGTGGAGGGCAACTGGCTTAGCACGTGGTGGTGAGTGCTATTAATTTATAAAATACATTACACAGCAGCAGCTTAAAAGAATCAATAAAGTTATTGTAGTCCTGACTCATCAGGTTCTTGTTTAGATTAGCAATGAATATTTTTACATAAATTTGAAGAGTAGCAGTAAATGTAAAATCATCAGCATGAAGAGACAGAGCTGACAAGTAGATATATAAAACCAACTGTGATAATTAGGTAAGCAAATTAGGTGAACAAATTCTGTGTATCACACATATAACTAACATATATCTCATGAAAAAAAGTACAAAATAAAGACTTACAATAGTTTTAAGAATGCCTTGACATTTTAGTGCACTTTCAATTCATTGTACTCTTCTACTGTTTCTCAAAGTTCTCTGCAATATGAGATATATAGAATAGACCAATTATATGCTATCATGTTGGTGTGATAACAATATATGGGTTATTTTCTTAAAATTCAGGTCACTTAAAGTAAGAGTATTTAGTCATGATATTTTGTCTAATTTTGAATCTTAGCCACCCATCAAGATAAAGTGTGACATTAGTCTAGAAATCACTGAATACAGAATGCTGCAGGAACAGTTAGGGAAACAGCAATAACAATCAAAATGTCACTCAGATTTATTGAATACCTACAATAAAATAGAGGCTTCTTAGAATGTATGATTATAAGCACAACCCTCCAAAATGTTTGCATGCTATAATGTGGACTATGACAAAATTCATAGAGAAATAACAGGTGTTTTATATGTTTAGAAAAAATAGATCATAAATCATGAAAAATATTTCATTCCCTGTTAAAAGGATTGCACAAAATCAACCAGAAAGCAGCTTTTCCCTGTTATCATGATTAGTTTGTAAAGAAAAATAATTATAAAGTTAAGATAGAATCACTTTTGAAAATTTTATAAAATGTAATTTGATCATGTTTTTTCCATTACTTAAACTCCCCCAGATTCTCCTCCCCACCCCTCAATCCATCTTCAGGTTCTTCCTAATGTTGCACACTGTGAATATTTGTAACTCAGATTGGTTTAATAAAAAGCTGATTGGCCAGTAACAAGGCAGGAAGTATAGGTGGGACAACTATACCCAGAAGGAATTATGGGAAGAAGAATGGTGGAATCTGGAGTCACACACCAGATGCAGAGGAAGCAGCGGACGAACATTGCATGCTAATAAAGGCACTGCCATGTGGAAAAGCATAGATAAGAAATATGGGCTAGCTTATAATGTAAGAGCTAGTTAGTAATAAGCCTGAGTTATTAGCCAAGCATTTATAATATATATTAAGCCTCTGCACCAGTTATTTGGGAACTGATAGACAGGAAAGGAACTTCTGCCTACATTGTAACTCTTAAACAACAATAACACAATACTAAAACAAAACACAAACAAAAAACAACATGAAGTCTGTTTTTGTTGATTACCCCTAAGCATGAGGCCGGCTCTGAGCAGGTTTGATACACCCAATGTCATTCCATTGTAGAAAAAATAGTTTTCTGTCCCAGGGACAGATATGGTATTTAAATACTCAGGAGGAAAAATTGAACAGGTCTTTCTTATTTGACATAATTCAAAGACAAAAGTGAGAGTGGGGAGCCGGGCGGTGGTGGTGCACGCCTTTAATCTCAGCACTCGGGAGGCAGAGGCAGGTGGATCTCTGTGAGTTTGAGGCCAGCCTGGTCTACAAGAGCTAGTTCCAGGACAGGAACCAAAAGCTATGGAGAAACCCTGTCTCGAAAATCAAAACAGAAAAAAAAGAAAAAAAAAAGTGAGGGTGAGGTAGTTAACAAGGCCCTCAGGCTTCCAGTTTAAACAGGTGACTAAAAACTGATCTTTCTTCTTAAATAAATGGGAACAATGTATGTATCACTATTATTGAATTTAAGGAGTCATTTCACACATAGATTTGTCATTTAAAACTGTCATTTTAAATTTTTTATTATAATAAACTTTATTATAAATTTGCAGATCAATAAAACATCACACACATAAATTAAACAAATACAAAGTCTGTACAGCTTAATGAAATTCTATACAGTTATGCCGCGCACCGCAACCCCCGTGTCTGTGCTCTGTGTGCTGGCACCCAGTTCGCGAGCTTCGGGCAAGGGGGAGGAGGTTAAAATACACAGACACACACAGACAGAGAGACAGCGACACGGGTCATCCTTGAATTCCCCAAGAATGCCCCTTTACTGTGTTCAGGGGCAGATTATATAGAGATAGCCACGCCCCAGCCAAACCCACCAGAAACCACTCTCCTGCCACCAGGAACTCCTAAAGTTCTCGTGCTCAGAGCAGCTGTAGGCACTCAGATCAGGGGATTACAAGAAATTCAGGATCTGGGGTCTCACTGCTCCCAACACAGTTATACTTGGCATTCTAAAGAAAGGCTTTTATACTTCCCATCATACCTAGCAATAGCACCTATGAACCACAGCAATGTCCACTATAACATGATAACCCTAAGGGAACAGTAATGTACACACACCCTAGTGGTAATCAACATCTCTCTAACTGAACTTAAGACCCTCTAAACTGGAGGTCAAATCACGTCTGGTACTGGAAAGCTAGCCAACTATCTAGGCTTGTGAATCTGTGGATCCTGGGGAAGAACCTACAGTACCATTCTATTAAACCAGCATAATATCTAAATGCATTGTATATATTTATTCTTGTGTTGAGAGGTATTCTTCACCCTTCAGCAAGGAAACTTCTCTTTGTAACAAGTGTAAACCAATACAGAATAAAAAGCCCAATCAAAATGCAAAGTTCTGCAGCCCATTCGCAGGGGATACATCTGCAAAATAATCCCCACAACTAATGCTCACAGAAAATCCCAGAAGTGGATGGGTAGATCGTAAGAGCCAGAGTATCAGGGTTTTCTGTGAGACTGTCTCTTCTAGGAATTTCAGAAGCTTACCACCCAAACAGTCTCAACAGTATGACTGCCCAAACATGGGCCGAACAAGGACACCAAAAATGGACAAGCCCAAGCGGATGGGAGAAAGCCCACGAGACCTTCACCCTAAACAGAGAACTAAAGGCAACTAAGAAGTGCTGAGAGCAGGAAAAATAAGTCTTCCACATGGAAGGGCACACAAATTAGACAACCAGGACGAAACGGTAAGAGCTAAAAACAAACATACAAGTGACATTATACAGACGGAGCTGGTTGTTGAATGTATTTAGCGATATATATGTATATAAATCTGCATATTTGCACGTAACAATAATTAAAGAACAAAATTCCGCCATGATTTTGAAATAGAGCCAGGAGGGGTATGTAGAAGTATTTGAAAGGAAAAATGGAAGAAGTAAGTGATATAATTATACTATAATCTCAAAAAAAGAAAGAATCACACAGTTTGCATTATCTAACACAAAGGACAAATCACCCATGACAGAATCAAAACTAGAAAAACAATAAACAATTAGCTTTATAACTCTGGTCCTTTCCTTATGGCAACTTTATCTGCCCCGCTTTGAACTCTTGTGGTTTTATGAATGTACTTGCAAAAGAATTTAGTAATAAATGAATGAACAAGTGAAAAACTTAATGCATTAGCATAATTACTTTGTTTGAAATTTACAGAACCAATGAGGGGAAGGAAAAGTAGAAGTGATTGTACTGGTTATGGAGATGGAAGATCCTACTAAAAGAATGATTGACAGACTTGTCCCTGGTGACCCAGCAGGAACACAGAACTTGATTGAGAATGCAATTTTTTCTCACGTGGCAGTTATTTTTTTTAAGTGAATCATCTTGCCTTTTGCTGCCGTCCTTTTCATTTCCTCCTCCTAATGAAGTTCACATGAGTTATAGGTTCACACTTGCACATTAACTGAGATTGCATAAGATTTTTCCCTTAATAACTGACTGGTTACTGTGCAGACACTCAAAATTAAAGTTATCATGACTAAGAAGGATAAGTAGTTGGAAAATCACTGTTACCAGGTTTTGTATAATAGGTCAAATATAAGAGCCAAAGAACGATGAAGTCAGGGGAAGACGGGAGGCTGGGGGAAGGAATTGGGAAGAAAGGAGTTAGGAAGGGGAAACTGATCTGGATGGAAAATAAAAAAAAATAATTGATTAATTACTTAATCAATTAATTTAAAAACTCAAAGAATAATTAAGACCATACCCAATGGTTATTTTCAAAGGAAATAAAAATTTAGCACTGTGCAGGAAAAGACTGCTTCCTTTCAGGCTCAAAATATAACATACTAATACACTGCCTGAACTGTATAATTGAGGCTAACAGAGAGAATAAAGGAGTGGCTAGCATCTATCCAAAACCAAAAGACAAATTCAGATCTGTAGTGACTGTGAAATTCTGAGGTCTCCATGAACAATATTTACAGAGTATTTGGATGAACCGAACTGAGAGTTGTGTTTAATTCTGATTTTGAAGCCAAGTTAAGCTTTCTTTCATGATGTCCCAGATTTCCTGAATGTTTGGTGTTAAGAATTTGTTGGATTTAACATTTTCTTTGACCAATGAATCTATTTCATCTCTAGTGTCTTCAACTCCTGAGATTCTCTCTTCCATCTCTTTTATTCTGTTGGTTATGTTTGCATTTGTTGTTTCTGTTCGCTTACCCAGCTTTTCCATTTTCATAATTCCTTCAGTTTCTTTTTTTCTTTATTGCCTCTATTTCAATTTTCAAGTCTTCAACTGTTTGAACTCTTTGCCTCACCTGTTTGTTCTTTTTTTGGCTTTCTTTGAAAGATTTATTGATTTCTTCCAATTTTTATTTGTCTTTTCCTCCACTTCTTTAAGACAATTTTTCCTTTCATCTTTAGGGGTCTCTATCATCTTCATAAAGTTACATTTAAGGTTGCTTTCTTCTGCTTCTTCTGGTTGGAATGTTCAGGATTTTCTTTTGTAGGACCTCTAGGATCTACTGTTGCCATATTGCTCTTTAGGTTGTTGAAGGTATTCTTGCATTGATGCCTACCCATCTCTTTCTCCAATTGTTACAGGCAGTGTCTTTTCCTCTTGGTCCAATCCTTGTAGTTGGTATCTGTGTCTCAGAGATCCTTTCTGGAACTGTTGCAGTTGCTGTGCCTCGTTAAGTTGTTCTTGGTCCGCTCTGTGCAGGCAGTTTTTGTCTCAGGAAGCCACTGAGGTCTCCACCGATGGGTGGGTTTTGGGTAGAGTTTGGGGAAGATTACAGGGTCCAGTGTAGGGTGTTGGAGAAGAAGCAGAAGGCTTGTTTGCTGACTGTCTAGAGCTGCTGAGGGGGTGGGAAAGGAGTCACTGGGGCCTAGAGACTGGGCTCTCCAGACATGGGACTGGTCACTCCGTGCAGTCCAATCTGTGTCCAAGAGAGCATCTCCAAATAATAGCTTTGAGTAGAATTACAAATAACTCTTTTGCTCAATTTCTGAAAAAAATAAAAAGATCAGTGAAACAGACACAGACTGTATCTGTTTCCAGGAAGTATGAGAAACTTTGATGACTTCGTTTATAGTAACCTCAGAAGAGGGATAAAAATAAATGAAATAAATATTTAAAAAGGATTTGGCAGTGCTCATAATTTCACTTCCTTTAAACAGTGTTCTCCTGACTAACTATAGTTTTATGAATTTGTACATGTCTTTGCTGTTTGCAACTGAGTTTCCTCACATGGAATCAAAGCCTTAAAGGTTTTTTTTAAGAATTTACATACTGCATAAACATCAGCTTCTCTTTGTTGTCCACATTCGTTTTAGCAATGAGTGTTTTCAGATATAGTACTATTTTAAACTTGTACAAACCTAACACATCTACGTAGGACAAAGTAACTCATCATTGAATTATTTAACAACACTATTAAGATGCATCGAGGCACTGTCAAGAGTAATCTGTATTCTGGGATTAAGGACTCTTAGTTCCAGATAAATCGTTTTCTGAAAGAAAAAATAGATAAGACAGAAAATGGGATTATCCAGTATGAAAGTCAGGATTCTGTCTTGACACATAGGACTATGCTTTAATTCAAAATCTGCCAACAAAGTTTTAGCTATCAGACATAGTAAGTACTTCAGTAATCAGTCTGGTGGAAAGGGAGAACAGTTGCAAGTTTAGAAAACTTAAGAAATCTGTAAACAATTTTATACTCATTCATTTTATGTATGGAAATCAAAGCTCAGATTGAATCGCCCTTTATGTATGTTAACTTCCAGTATCTTCTATAGATCTAGACACTATACCAAAGGTTGTTTCACTGTCATTGGTCAGAATGAAGGTGTTCTGCATTTATGGCTTTTATAACTACTTAGTTCTTCTGAACATCTCTCAATATTCCTTTTACACGTTTACACTACAGTTCTATTACATTCCTCTACACATTGCATAAGAAGTTTAAGAAATAAATACAGGACCAGGACATGATTTTAAAGGTTAGATTGGGAGTTTGGGGACACTACTTCCTCAGAAGATCTATTTCATGAAGCAATGTTTAAAATTCTCAAGAAGAAATTGAAACACTCAAGTGTCAGAAATTTCAAGTTAAACTTTTATTTCAAACTACAAGTCTCTGTCTTTCCTAATTAACATTATTTTTGGTTTTCTGAATTTCCTTTCACACAGTATATAAACACATGTCTTTGTTCTTCCTGAATCAGATAACATGAGAAATTCCTCTCTTAGTTCCTAAGACAACAAAAGTTCTATTCGCTCTTCAAATATTAGCTCACATTACCAGAAAGTCTCTTTCTAATTGACCTAATTGTCCTAATTTGTTTTTCCTTTTTATCATATTTCAATTAATACATTTCCTGCTTAGTACCCGGTATATAATTTATTTATTCCTTCTTCATTCTTTTAGTCCTTGTTTGGCTCATAAAGTTATTGAGCACAGGAAATATAATTACTTGGCTCACCTGTTAGCATCAACCTAGAGTCCAGAAATTGAAAAACAGATTATTAATTTAAAAACAACAAAACCCTCAGGATAAGGACAGCACAGCATCAAGTATACTTGTTTTGTGAAAACAGGAAGATAAATGATCTACTTTGCATAATTAAGCCAGGTCAGTTATCATAGTAACAGGCAAAGAGTTGCTCAACAAAAGTTTAAGACAATAAAGAAATTTCTAGCATATGAAACGTAAAACCAGAGCTTCGCACTACTTAACTATTCATTTTTTCTCTGCACACACCTACACTCACACACACACATACACACACACTAAACACAATTTGAAAAGAATAAGGAAAGGCTATACGACAAGTAAACCAATGGGAAAAGAGAATAAAATAAGAAAAAATAAACATAAAAATACCTCCTTCATATTATAGGTGAAGTCATTTTCTAATATTAAATATTAAATGTAGCTTCCTAAAAGCAAAATGACAATTTTAGCTCTACAATTTTAAGAGTAATTTAATCAATTACTTAACATTTTTAAATCTAGATAATCATAATTTCTAAGTACTCTATTATGTAAATATAAAAACTTTGATAAAATGTTACTTGTATAGATTATTTTGTACTCTTTTCCCCACCCTACAATCCTAGAGTCATCAGAAGCCTGTCACATCAAGGCAGGACATAAAATTCATTAAAATCATTTCTGACATATTTATTTTCTATCCCATTATTATCTGTCGTGATTTTATGACAGCTTCAAGTAGATGCAGTTTGAATCAATTATAAGGACTTCCTGGTTGTCTACAGCTCACCCCATTTGTGTTCCTATGAGAACAGGGCACTTTCGGTAAACTTTAGGCACTTTTTCCTTGTTGAGAAAGGGATTTCTTCTTCAGTAACATTTGGCATCTTCTTTGATATTCCACAAAAAAATATAAAGGGCTTAATGCTTTGTCTGCAATGGAGGAAGGTGAAGGAACAGAGAATATTTATATTATGCTTCTGATACAGGAAATAATACATTGTTGCCTATTTTAAAAGAACTACAAACAGTATATGAATTTTGCCTCCATATTTACGTTTTCAAATGTCTTTCAGTTACTAAATTTTGTGCATTCTGCTGTCCTCTTCCATCCCTCTCTACTTTCAATTGACTCCAGTATCCACTTTCAGGCTGCTTGGGTGATTGTTACCATACATCAAATTGGATCCATACCCCGCCCCGCCCCCCCCCCCACACACACAGGGCTGCTCTTCTCAAGGACAGTCTGCACAACACAATGGAGAGAATTTATACAAAATGTGACCTTTTGTTTGTTGATATTCTCACTGAAAATCCTTTGGGTCATCTTTCAGAGGAAGCTCAACCGTCTTAACCTTGACTTTCCTCACCAGAATTTGCCAGTTTTTATTGTTATCCCAGTCAGGTTCTTTCAAACTAGCAGCTCTTTCATTCCTTTAGACAATAAATTCTCCCTTGGTGACTAGTTAAGGGTTCCCAAACCAGCCATGCCATCCCACTCCTTGCCTAGTGATTTATCCCATGCCCCAAATTCTTCTGCTGCTAATTCTTTACTTCATTTTAAGGGACCTTTTCCACCCTTTAGTGCTGTGCACAAGGTGGCCATTACTCTAAGAAATGATACATTTTTATCATAGCATTTACGTACTTGTTTATGCTCAACCTTATTTATTCCGCTATGAACACTACAAAGAAAGAGGCCGTTCTGTGTGTTTTCATAACCAAATGCCTAACACTGTGAAGCAGGGTGGAATATGCATTAGGCAAATGTATGAAGGAAGAAAGATTTGAATTATTGACATTCTTAAAGCCTTATAGGTATCAACAACAAAATTCAATGAAATCAACTATGGCTCGTGCATTATCTGTGCATAGTTACAAAGCTAAACTATTCCCAAGACAAGCTCTTCCCTTTAGGTCAGAATGAAACAAAGCAGATTTATGTTCTATGGTGTGTTTAAGAACCTCTAAGTTAATTTTGAATTAAATGAGTATGTATAGGTCTAGCGACTAAATTAAATTCTGTGCCAAAGAGCAGGCTGCAACAATGAAGACTTCTAAAAAAATCCATTCGAATGAGAATAAATCACTGGTTAGACATGGAATAATTTGATATATGTAAGTATGGAATAATTTGATATACGCTGCTTAACAACAAAAAGTAGATGCAACCACATGCTCAAAAGCCATCACAATGAACCCGAGTTCTGGTCCTGCAGCTCTCTGTCTGGGGCTGAAGTCAAAGTGACAGTATTGAAAAATAAGTGAACATGTCACTAACTTTGGAATAACATGAATGCAACAGGCATATTTCCTCAGTTTCACTGCTCATCATTATTAAACAGCACATTTAATACGTGGTGATTCATCAAAGGAGGAATTCAGGTGAAAAAAAGTTATTGATTCAAGTTAATGAGTTGTAGTACATGAAGCATTAAAATAAAAACACTTCTGAAACTGTTGCCTGTGTGCTCCTCTTTTGCAAGTGCCTCTTAGTTAAAAATGCAAACTTCCATGCACTAATCCAACGTTGTTGCAACAGAATCTGTAGAGCTGAGAGATCTAGGAATATGATTTCCTAAATGTTTCATACACTTTTTCTTAGTGGGTAATTTTACAGAAAAAGTTGAAATGTTTGTTTTTAAGAATATGTACAAAATAGTACATAAACTATTTCAGTTGCAGAAGACTTTTGGCTCTGATCTTGCAGATATAGGAATGCAATTAAGAGTTTTTTACACCATTTCAATCAGTTTAAAGCAAAGCTAGACCAAACAGCCTAAGATCAGGAGGCTGAAAATGTAGGCTCTAATAATACTGAATCAGGCACTGTAAAAGTGATCCTAGTCCCCATCACGGTCTTACCCTCTTTGCTCATATTCTCAGTGCTCCAACTCTTCGACGGAACTTTGGGAGCTCAGCCCAGTGGTCTGTTGAAGGTCTCGACCTGTTTCCATCAGTTGCTGGATGGAGGTTTTATGGTGACATGTATTCATCAATCTGACTACAGGGCAAGGCAAGTTTGGGCACTCTCTCCACTATTGCTTAGGGTCTTATTGGGGATCATCTTTGTAGATTCCTGGAAATTTCTCTAGTGTCAGGTTTCTTGTCAGCCCCATAATGGTTTCCTCAATTATAATATCTCTTTCCTTATTCTCTGTCTCTGTCCTTCCCCCAGCTCAACTATGTTTTTCTTGGGCTTAACCTTGTTACTTAGCTTCTCTAGAGTCATGGACTACAGGCTGGTTATCTTTTGCTTTACAGCTAGTATCCACTTTTGAATGAGTACATACCACTTTCATCTTTCTGGGTCTCAGTTACCTCAGGATATTTTTTCTAGTCTCTTTCATTTGCAGAAAAGTTTCAAGATACAATTGTTTTTTAAACACTGAGTAGAATTCCATTGTGTAAATTACCACATTTTCTTTATTCATTCTTTAATTGAGGGGTATCTAGTTCTGGGACACCTTACCTGAGCTAAAGGGAGCTCACCAACTCTGGTCGGACAGGGAAGAAACCAAACTAGACCCTCTGAATGTGGGGTGACAGTTGTATGGCTGGGGAAGACTGTGGGGCCACTATCAGTGGCACCAGGATTTATCCCTACTGTTTGTACTGGGTTTTTAAAACCCATTCTCTTTGAATGAATAGCTTACTCAGCCTAGTTATAGCAAAGAGGGCCTTGGTCCTTCCTCAAAGCAATGTGCCTTACCCTCTCTGAGGAGTTGAATGGGGAGTGGGGTGAGAGGGTAGGTAGAGAGAATGGGAGGAGCAGAGGGAGTGGGAACTGGGATTGGTATGTAAATTGAAAAACATAGTTTGTTTTCTATTTCTAAAAAGAAAAGAAGAAACACACACACACACACACACACCACACACACACACACGAGTGACCTTAGTCTCTGAGTCACAGGTCCAAACCAGAGAACTCTAAACTGATAGCATATGTCTTGGTCATTACCTAAAACAGGACAAAAGACTTGCTGAAATGCATGAGGCATTTTAATCTGCATCTTAATTTTACATCAATAGTTATGCTATCATACAAAAGTTATGGAATAGCCATATGCTGCTGCCTCATGTTGAATTGTGCTCTTTTTTGCAGAGTTTATTCCTGTTTTGCTGCCCACTTGAGTTACTACAATAGCAAAAATGGCAAGATTCTTCTCTGGGTTGTAACTCAATGCTTAGAGTACTGTACTTTCCCATAAATACTCAAAACATAAGCAGAATTAAATGGGACTTGTTAAATTAAATATGTATAAGCAATTTATCCTAACTCTAGAAGTCCATACATAAAGTGAAAACATCAACCTGGGGTTGTTGAGTTTCTACACACCTTGCTTGACTTTGGATGGATACATAACCTCACTTAGATTAATCCATCTACGAGAAGACCCCAGCTATAGAACAAGTATATGAGAATCCTGGACCACTGACTGCCCTTCTTTGAAAATTCTTATCTCTTCCAGTTTCATGACACTTCTAAACATTTTAGCATTAAAACTCTTAACATCTGCTGTTTCTAGCCTCGGTGGGAGCCAAAGCAGACGCTCTAGGCATCAGTTTCCTCTTTGGGTCACAGCTATTTCATTATCACAGTGAGCGCAGAAAGTTCTGGCCGTCTCTCACTAGCTTCCCCTGGGGTTGATTATAGGAGGTATACTTTGGAAGAAGTCCCTTAACATCTGCCTCTACTTGGTAAATAAGATCATTAGCAGTTATTACATCTAATCGACATCTAATACTTATTAAAATAATACATTAGTGGGATAAAAGGGAAGCAACAAGCTAGCATATGATGTCATTTTGGAGGATTCTTAAGTAACAGAAAATATTCACATCTTTGAAACATGGTCATAAAAGAATGTGACCTTCCAGTTTTGAAGCTCACCTGTTTGTCTCTCTGTCTATGTGTATATATGCATGCATTAATAGTAACTAAGTTATCAATTAACATAGTCAGCTTCTAAAATATAGTCAGTTTTTTTTCCAGCCTTCGAAACTAAATAATGCATACAAAGCTAACTTTCAAACAGATTGGAGTGGGTTTCTTGAAATTTAAAATCTATGAAAACCAGAATATAAAAGATATGTCTGGGTGTGCCTAACTACATTGATTTGTTAAAGTGAAAGCATTCAATGTAGAAGATATTCAAAGACGGTTAAAGTAATTAGACTAGTAAACAACTCTGAGTGCTCAATTAAATTTGATTGAAACACAATTGTGCCAAATTAGAAATAGCTATATCTATCTTAGTCTTTTCTAATTACTAATTAATTTGAAATGTAGCTACTGTACAGACTCTAATAGCAATGAAACATAAAAATGATGAAAGAAGTTCTACAGCACTATAGTGTCATTTATATGCCTAGAGGTTCCTTTAATAATTTAATATCTGTTAACTAGGTGGTTACCCAGGTAAACCTTTACTATTCCTTTTCCTACAGTGAAGATTAGAAATATAGTTTTCCCAAATATTGTTTTTCAACAGCAACAATAACAACAGCAATAATAATACTAACCATACCTAAGAGGTCTGGCAGCCAGACACCTCACTTAGGAATCAACGAATCTCAGAGAAAGACAGGGCTTTTATACAAGTTCTGAAAAATTGCTAGTTTAGACTTTTTTTCTATATCTGTGAGAATTTCTCCAGGTATATGCTACTCCTAAATCATTTTAAAAGGCAAATAAATTGGAGCAGTAAAAGAGAGGTATGATTGCTCTTACAACAGAATCATGCTGGCAATTTTTGGTGGGCAGTACCATCTTTAATATTTCTAAGCTCTCATCTGCAGTGAGAGGAGCATAAACTGTGTGCTCCATGCTCTGTACTTTCTTGATCGTTTGAGTCCAGTTCAAGCTCACTAGTAAGCGGTGGCTTTGGACGGCTTAGAAGGTCAAATGCAAAAGAAGCCCTTCTCCTATGGGACCTATCTGCTGGTATCTTGGCATTGATAGAGAGAAACAAAGTCTTTCCTGTTTGTTTAAAAGCATATTACTGAGACTCACTTGGTGCTGCAGCTGAGACCTCTGGTTCCTGAATTTATAGATTTCCTGAGAAGAGCCTTTATGCTCTTTGACCTTTATCCATCCTCGATTGGTTAAGTAAGGCTGTATTTTCTTTTATTAGACATCTTCCTCCTTTAAGCAACTAGAATTGCTTCCTGACGAAACCATGATGAATATAAGATAGTTAGAAACGAAGTGATAGAGCATTATAGACAAGTAAAACTGAAGACTCAAACTTCATGCCCTTGAAACTGTGTCTGCCCAGTGGAAAGGAGGGGGCTAGGATATGCACAGATGGACTCCCCTAGTTCAGCCACAGTGATCTTCAAGTCCACTTGCCTTGCTATGGTGAAGAATTCTCAGGAAATTCTTACATCATCACAGAAATTCATGCTATTATTTGAACATGTTCACAAAAAATGTCACAAATTAGAAAGATAATTTGCCAAATTTTTTGTTGATTGGAAGTGAGCCTTCTGAACTGTGGTTATTATGGTTCTAAAAGACCATCAAGAAGAGAGCACCTGCAGTTTTATAAGAAGTGGAAGAAAAAGCAGAATTTGAATGCTTGGTTTTTCAGTCTTACTGTGTGATTTCCTGTACTGTGTTATTAGTTAGCAAGAAGGCTTCCTGATAGTTGCTGGCGATCTTTGAACTTCTTGAACTCCACAGTTTGGAGGTAAAAAGTATTTTCTTTATAAACTTCCAAGTATTGAATATTTTGTCATAGCAAAGGGAGATAGAAACACTGAGAATGGGAAAAGAAGTCTTCTCCAGGGAAAAGCACATCAACTGGTTATCCAATTAGTCATCCCTTAGATCATATATTCAATTAAAACTATAAAGACTGAGAAAGGAATATACATCTCTCTCTATTATATATGTATATATTTATGTATGTATATAGGTAACAAAGATTAATAAAAATAAGCCATGAAATTAAAAGACAGTAAGGAAGAAAATACGGGAGGGTTTGGAGAGAGGAAAGAGAAGAGGAACTGGTGTAATTATATTATAAACTACAAAAATAAAAGAATTAATATATATACCTAAGCATTCTACATAAACACTTTGTTTTTTCTTCTACTGACACAACTTATTCTTAGTTCAATATTCTCTTCAGAACCAACACACTGCATAAAGGATGAAATCTTCCCCTACTAAGGTTTTAACTGAAGACGATGGGGTGCACAAAAACCCAGATGAAAATAATTTCAGATGAAACACATCAAATTTCCCCTGCCCACCATGACTCAGTCCCAGAAATTAGACCTGGGTTTGCTGAGTGAATTGAAAAAAGAACTGAAACACAGACACATGTACAAAACTTAGAGTCGGGTGGTCTCTCAGCATCTAATGGGGTGAGACCAATTATCCCACAACCTGGAAACAAAGTGTTTATTAGGAGCAACACAGGGGAGGACTTAACTAGTCTTCGTAGAAAGTCCCGGTAGATAGGCAATCTCCAACTGCAAACATCCCAGAGGAGGAAGCCACAATTGTTAGTTTCTTCACAGACTGGTCAATTGTTCATAAATATTCAAACTTGCTCACACTATTGACATTTGCACTTGAACCATAAGAAGGCTTTGCCTGACCAAAGGGAAAGGCCTTAGTAATTTCTCATGAGTCTGAGACCTTGGTCTTTGACATAAAAAGGTCATGTCAAACAATGCATATTCACTGTGAACTTCACTGACTCAGACCTTCCTTCACTCACTCTCTACACAAGAATGATTGCAGTGAGCCTAACAGTCGTGTCTTCTGGCTCTAAACTCCTTGCTTTTCTTTTGACAGGCCAAGCCTTGTCTAGAGACGGCTGAAAGAGTACGTGTACAGCAGCAGAAGCTGAGTTTATGTTCAGAAAGATCCACGCTCTTACAGAACCCCGTGGACTGCCATGATTCACTCCCTGACTTGGGTGTCAAGAGAAAAACTGAATTTCTTATTCAGCTCAGAACCCTTGTGCCTAGTGCAAAACATGGCATGCGTTAAGCATCCAGTGATTTATTTTGAAGATTTAGCTGCCTCTGTAGCTAACATCTGTTTGTTCATCTAGTTACTAGAACTCTATGAATATGTTTCCTTATAAAATGCAGCCTTAAGATAGCACAGTATCTGAGACTCTTGCCAGATCACACACGACATATTTCCTTCCTCTCTGGGAGGCCTAATAGCAGTTTTACTACCCTCAGTGCGATAACATCCCTCCAGTTTAGTCAGCAGAGTTTAGCAAATCATGTTTCCAGGATTCATGGAAGGGCTGTATAACTACAGGGTAGCAGAGACTTGGATCCATTCAAGATTATGGTACTGAACTCCTGCACAAGTTCTGGAAAACCATTTTATAAGTTAGAGAACTAAGAGTCACAAAGAGAGCAAGGAAAGAAAGCCAAATGCCACACACAAACAAATTGTAAATTATGTATGTGCAATTTTACTCAATTAGAAAAACAAGTTCAGTAGTGCACTACAACTGGAATTATTGATTGAATAGATACAAAAGCAGTTATTTGAAATGAATTTGATGAGTTATTTCAAAACTTGTCTTTGAGATCCATGAATTATATCATCTCCTTCTCATGTCATCTGCATTTGTAAACAAAACATATTTCAAGGAGTTCTATTCTCTTGGAATCATTTGAATAAAATCTCTGCAAGGTTAAGGTAGACGTTCAATGCAATGATTTTACTAAGAACTTTAATAGTAAGAAATCTCATTTAGTTAGCACAAGGTCCTTTAGCATTATCTAAGTTGGCTGTTAAAATACCAACGACCTTTTGAAATGTAACTCGGGACCACTCAAATATGTTTTCTGAGCTTTTATGAGAATAAAAACTAATTCATAGCTAGCATGTGCCAAATTAATTCTAATTAGCATTGTTCATGTTATGTCACTGAATTACTGCTAAGAGATAATGTCATTGTTTCAATAATAAAAATACAGTTCTGATCTTAGGACTGAATTTTTTAGGCAAACCATTATGTTATAGCTAGAAAGATTACCTGAGAGAGAGATACAGCTCCTGAATTCTGCTTACCCAAGAGTCCCAAACTGACGGGGAAATAGAAGCACCCACTGTGAAAAACACTCAGAACTTTGTCCATAACAAAGGCATGGTCTTCAACCAGAAAGACTTTGCAGAGATATGATTCTGATGCTTTCCTACCTCAGGGAAGGGAACCAACTCACATCCAGGCCCTGTCACCCTCTTGTGTCATAGATGTGTAAAATAAAACAGAAATAGTAGGGAATTCAAAGAAAGAGGAAATTTTCAAGCCAGAAGAGGTGATGGTAGCGAAGAGGTAGAAAGAAGTCTGTTCCACTTATGGAAGGAAATAAAAACTAAGGCCAAGACCCAAAGTCATAAGTCTAAAGAATCAATACGAATCTCATAGAAGGTTCTCTCTATCTCAGACACCCTACAAACATGTAAAGCATAGGTTCTAATCACAGTCTATTACAGTGTGAAGACCTGTAACACATACAATGTTCAGATCACCATGTGAGAAAGTGATTGATTATGTTGGAATGTTTTATATTGATTATATTTTGGGAATGTTATAATACCAAAGCACAGAGAGCTTTAAGATGCATGTGTTTCTAACAGTCTTGGAGGCTGGAGGCAGATTCCTAAACAGCGGATCTCACATCTAGAGAAGATACCCATCCTGGTCTATAAGCAGCCTTTTCTTCTAATGTCCTCACACGATGGAATGAGTGAAAGAGCTCTCTAAGGTCTCCTTTCAAGTCAACTGTTCACACTCAAGAGAATTAGTCACCACAAGAAGGTCCCACTTCAACAAATAGTTCAGAAAAATTATAGTAGATAAAACACAAATCAAAGACACCATGTATAAGTTCAATTACAACTGGTTTTAAAGTGAGTAATATAAGGTATACCAATTTTAAAGACTGGGATTGTGAGAACGGGATAAAAAGATGAAACCACGTATCTATTAGAAATCCAGGCAGTGGAGGCACATGCCTTTAATCCCCGCACTCAGGAGGCTGAGGCAAGCAGATCTCTGTGAGTTCGAGGCCAGTCTGGTCTACAAGGGTTTATTCCAGGACAGGCACCAAAGCTACAGAGAAACTTTGTCTCAAAAAAAATCCATTATAATGGAAATTTTAAGTAACGAAAGACATGAAAAAAGATATACTGTAAGATGACCACTAATTGAAATAACCTCCACATTTCTTCATCTGTAGAAATGCTTCTATATTGTAGGTTTATAATAAACATACTTTAGTAAGCACTACAAACAAACCTTAAAACATTTCTGCACTTTACGATAACTACATCTAGAGTATAGCTAAGTTAGTAGCGAATTATCCTTGGAAGGAGTAACATTAGGAACTGCTCCAGAAAATTGATATCAAAGAGTTCATTAGAGAAAGAACATTAAGAAATGCATAATCCCCTTCTTCTCATGGATGCTTTTAGACAAGAAGGACTAAATAAAGATTTTCTTCAAATAGTAATAATAATTCTTGAAAACCTCAATAAAGAAGCTGACTCTGCTTAGTTGATCTCCATACCAATATTAATCTGAAGCATATCTTCAAAGCCAAATAAGCATAATGATTGGACCAAGTTTATTTCCACACTTATAGTTGTTTGTGATAATCCATCATGTCTAGTTAAGAAACATGGCAAGTTGCAAATCTTAAGGTTATCCCCTGATTTTTGCTACAATGTATGTATAAAATTTCTTCGTGGTTCTTGGTAGTGGTTTTCAGCTAGAAAAAGGCTTAAAAGAAAAGTTTGAAAACTAATGATGAAGAGAAAATAAGTTGAAACAAAATTTTATATTCCTCAGAGATATCTAAGAAATAACACATAAAAAGATGAATTACATCATTTTATATTTATAAATCAGGATACTTTACTGGAAATGAGTATTTTTATTAAATTAGTAAATGTGATTCAACACCATCTTCTCAGAAGGGTACTAGTTCCTGTAATAAATGTGGTTAAAAGGGCATGCTTGGTGCAGTCGGGACCAATCTCTGTAAACTATTTTCAAAACTATTCTAAATGCCAGCCAATTTCCTGTGAATTTAAAATAGAACATGTAATCATTAAACCTTGGATTAAGATGTTCAGTCGGACAATTTTAGAATACTAATAGGTTAATTCAATAAATAATAGTCATCTGATGAAAATATTTCATCTTTCAAAAGTCTTTCTTTCAAAACATAAAATAACAGGTCTTTATTAGGCAGATTTCTAGTTCTCTAAATAAATAACAAGATGACTAAATATATACATATATAAATGAATATATTTACATATATATTCCCATAAGTATAATTAATTTTTTGAAAGTCAGCATGGTCTATAACAAAAAATATCTATGATTAAATATATGAGTTTAGAGATTAGGATTAAGAGACATTGATTAATTAATAATAAAGTGAGGAGAAAAACTGATAAATTGATTTATTCTTTGAAGAATTAAAAATAGCTACTTTGTAATAATAAACCCACTTCTTTTCTCTTTCAGTAGTGAATGTAGCTTTCCATTTTTCTGAAACCTTTTGCATGTTCATTGAACAAATCTGTATATCTACGTACCTATGCCACATGCGGTTCAGAAGTAAGATTTTTGTAGGTAAGTGGAGTGAAGACTGCCACTGTCAAATCACACAATATGGAAACCAGAAAACTCAAGTAAAACAAGAAAAATTGGAAGTGCAGGTATATAGTTGTCTTGTACCGTGTCCAGGAAGACAGCGATCCTTCACTACTGTCCCTGTCATTGAAGTTACAGGTGAGGGCAGAATTCATTCCATTAAAGAGAAAATAGCAGTCTGACAGCTGAACATGTCAGCGCAGCAGGAAATGAGCAACAGCAATGTCAAGCTGTTTGGTCAAATTGGGCGATTAGTAAAGCTTATACGGAGAAATTTGGTCCTTAGTTCTCAGGTAACGATTACCAAATGCATAAGTATAAAGATGAACTGGAAAACCATTGTGGCAATCAAGGAGAGGAGATAGAGGTCCGCAATCAGTCAGAAACCATAAACATGAAGACAGAAGCAGCAGCAGAAGACTCAGAGAGATAAAATTAAAAATTAGATGTGAGACAGCAAGCATTTATTTGGAAGTTGGGAACCTTGATGACGAGTTTTACAATGTTAAATTATTAATCAATTTATAAATTTAATAGAAGATTAAAAATTAGGTAGCAGCAGGAAAGAATTGGAAAGCATTTTGTCCTAATAAACTACTTCTCACATAAGTAGGAATCTGTTTTAGCCTCTGTCTGAGGTTCTTCCTGACGCTCCTATTTCTCTCTGTCAATAACCCCTGAACTCTCACTGTACCCAGGAAATGTGAACGCATCTTAATACATGAGTCTAGACACCAAACCGAACCACTTTGCCACTGGGAAACATTTACTATAGACAGAAAGACATTTACAAAAGTCCATTATTTTGTCAATTATCGCTGATTAATTTAGTAGGAAACAAACACATTTTCATTTTTGTTGGAACAAACAATGGACCATGTAGAATTTAACAGAGATCCGGGAAATAAAACACTCAGAAAAGGGCTGAAATCACTGGTTTTGCTAACTCATTTAGTTAGCTAATTAGGAAACAAAACACACCTCAGCATCCCCACAGGGGCACTGGGAAGTGAAAGTCAGGGACCACCCTAGAGCAGGAAGAAACTTCCAATGGGTTATCCAGCTTTCAGGAATCATTTTTTCAAAGAGTAAACCCTTTACTTTAAAATCTTGCTATGTTTGAAGGTACATCCTCTACTCAAGAATTTGGCTTAAGGTTACACATACACTCATGAGTAAATCACAAGAGGTTAGGTTAAAAAGTGAAAAAAATGATAATAATGAATATACAACAACAAATTATCCACTTACTCACTTAACCCAGAAAAGTTAAACTTTCTAAAAAGAAAAGAAAGAGAAATTGAAAAATAGAAGCAACTAGGATTCAGTAGTATCTTGCGTGACTATAATTCATTTTAGTCATGTTTGATATTCAACAAACATTGGGACATGAAAAAATTGTATGTGTGTGTAGTGTGTGTGTGTATGTAAAACTTATGAAATAAAGGGGTTACATATGGCTTTTTAAAAGGGCCTTAGTGTCAATTATCCCTCCTCTAATGCTCTATCTCACCTTCTGCCATTTAAACCTCCCTCATCATTAATTCCCCTTTCTCCTTTATATTACCTGTATTCTACTATTCCATTCTGTTACACTTTTTCTTCTTCCTCCTCACCACTGGATCCTTTCAAGTTTCCTGGTATCTATAGGTACTCCAAATTAAAGACGAAAATAAAGAGATTTGACATTAAGATCCACCCATGAGTGACACATGAGACAAGACATTTCTTGGCATGGGTTACATCCCTCAGCACAAACGCCATCAACATGAACCCTTAGAACTTCAATAATGACCAGTGTAGCAAAATATGCACTTTGGTAGCATAACAACGTAAATATTATTGGGGTAGTAACAACTGTCCTACTGAATTCAGAGCCTGATTCATAAAAGAAAACATATGCCTGCTCTTGTAAACATGGCCAAAAACCTGGTTGGGGAACTCATAGACCCCAAGCCTGAATCTACTATTATAATTTTACTGAATGCACATACTATCACAAAACATTAGCCAAATCAGTGTATTTTTACCCATAGAACAGTGCAACTCTCTGACCTCTTTAGAGAAATCACTTTCTGTAGTAAATGATGGTTAACACAGAAACTCATAACTGGACAAAGTGCCGAGAAGAAATGATGTGGAAAATTCAGCCCTAAATGAGACATCTCTACTACATGCTTCCCCAGTTAAAGATGAGGCACAGTGACAACAGCATCCAGAGTTAAATGAAATAAGAGTGCCTCTATTGCACCTTTAGGCCTATATTGCCATGCTGGCCATTGATGTGGTGCAGAGGCATCAGACCTGGATAGGACTATTGCAAACCCTGGAAACAGGCATAACCCCTTCTGGTACTATGGAAGCTGGTCCTCAGAGGTCCTATCAAGCTAGAATTTTCTGTGTCCTGTGGTTAAAGTACAGTCTGGTCAGCGTAATGGATTTGCCTTCAATCTGTGACAGGCACCAAAGAGTGACAGAGAAGTCTAATAAATGAGATCATGTATTTAGGAGCATATAGATACATACAGATAAAATTACACACACTTAGACAGATGGATATTTAGGAACATATAGATACATATAGATAACATTTTACAGACTGAGCAAGGAGTATTCCTATATTTAGTAATATATATGCATAAACACAGGCATATGCACATAAGTATGTAAACCATTAATGGATAAAGGAGCCACGCATTTGAAAACAGCAAAAAATATCCTATGGGAGAGTCTGGCAGGAGGAAGGAAAATAAAAGGGGAGAATAATGTAAGTATATTATAATCTCAAAAGTAAAATGAATAATTTTTAACAATTATCATTGCCACTAAAACCACTTTTAAAACCACTACTAGAGTTTTCAGATGCTCTTCAGTGTCTTTGTCAGGAAGAAATGTCTGGCAACTCAATTCACAGTGGTGGTCACTCAATAGCATTTCTCTATAGCAATCTTATCAATGAATCAATAATGGATCACAAAACCACTTTCTTCTCCACTGCTTATACTGTCATGATTCCACAGCCGGCCGCTCCTATTACTACAATTAGGAAATATAGGTTGTTGTTAAATAATCATAAATAATAGTCAAGCTTGTAGTCATGTTAGATTTTTTAGATATATAGAGATATATTTCAGTTAGATAGGCATTCTTCATATCTTTCAAAGATTGCAGAATATGGCATTTAAAATATTTTAATAACTTAGGGTTTTTCATGACAATGAGACACGTCTGCTCCTGGCAGCACCAATCTACTTCGAGAGGAAGATGGGCATCGAAGAGGATCCTTATGGAATTGGATAGCCATTTGGGCAAGAGACTGTTATTGCCTGGACTGATGCATAAACTGCACACAAAGAACCCGCAGAGAGAGGACTGCTGAACTTGCCTAAAGGTGAGATGGTCTTTCGGGGTTCCTGATTCATGAAAGAGTCTACGAGACATTCTGCAGGACACAGCAGAAAGTGACTGAACTGTCTTTGAAATTTCCTGCTTCATGGAAATGTCTGCTGGATACTATGGGCCTGAAGGCCGAAGATAGATGCCCCAACAGTACAGAGGAACTTTGGGTGACTGTCCAGGCAGCGAGTTGTCTCTGTCATTTCTAGAGTCTGGATTTACTGTTTGTTTAGGTAATTTTTATCTTTCTGGAGTCTTTGATGGAGTTGAAGAATGGATACACAGTTGTAGTTTTCCTTAGTTATGATAAAAGATAAAGTAGATATAAATATTGTAACTGTAATTCTTGCTTGATAACTGTTTCGTTATATATAATTTTACTATGTTAAAGTTAAAGCCTTTCTTTTTTGTTTAAACAGAAAAAGGGGAAATGATGTGGGAGTGATTTCTTATTAATAAAGAAACTGCCTGGCCCATTAGATAGGCCCACCCTTAGACGGGTGGAGTAAACAGAACAGGATTCTGGGAGAAGGAAGCTGAGTCAGAGTGAGTCGCCATGATGCCCGCATTCCAGACAGACACAGGCTAGAATCTCCCCAGTAAGCACACCTTGGGGTGCTACACAGATTATCAGAAATGGGCTAGTCCAGGTGCAAGAGCTAGCCAATAAGAGGCTGGAACTAACGGGCCAGGCCGTGTTTAAAAGAATACAGTTTCCGTGTAATTATTTTGGGGCATAAGCTGGGCCATGCGGGCGTCCGGATACAGGGACACAGCCGGCCGCTCCTATTACTACATTCCATCTCTTTAAATTTCATGTGATTCCCAAAATTATCTCCTTAGTGAAGTTCTTCACTGTCTTCTTTAACACTATCACCCAAGGTGTGTTTCTCACTGCAGTGAGAACCTGGCCTTTCAGAATTTGCTCTGGACCCTCTTTGATTTTGCAAATTTCCTGGACAGTGTTTATACCTGGCATCCAGAATGCATAGGTATCTTTCATTGTGGCTTCAGTGAGAAACCCAAAGCCCCTGCATGCCTATTACCACTGTAAATGCCCCTCTGTTGATCACAATGGCCCTGCAGACTTTGATCATTGTTTCAGAGATTGGCCTTCAGAGAGACTCATCAGAACACTCGTAATTATCATTGCAGTGGGAGGAAGAGATTCCAAGGATGCTTCCTCAGATGTGTCCACAGAGTGGAATACATTTCTTAATTCATTCCAAAAACATCAGTATTATAATAAAGAAGAACACATGACAAGATTTGGAAGTCTTTAAATTTTCAAGCATCATCTTCAACCCATTATATCTAGGTGATAGATTCTGGAAATAGTCAACTAGAGTACAAGTGAGTCCTACTCATGATAGACGTGATTATGTAGATAAAACCTAGTTATACTATACCAGACATAAAACTATACAATTTTCAAACATTATTTCCATAATTTAGGCTCCTTGGGCACCATACATCTACTTCTAAAATCAAGCGTATCCAAGGTTTTAACATTGTGACATGATGTGGCCAAGCACATAGTTTATGCTTAAGAACAAAACACACCCAGAAAAATCTCATAACACTTTAAGTCTAAGATGTCTGATGGTCCTCATTCATAACCATTTTAGGATAAGTGTAACCACATGTGGCCAGTTGGGCACAGATTGGACTTGCCTGCCTGTCAATCAAGATCATTTCTACTGAGAGCAGACATAAATCATCACAGGATAAAATGTCGAAATTTAAATTTCCAAAGACGAAGTGGTCTAATTTACAATTTCTTCATCCAAGATGTTATGATGCATCACTACACCCATAATTGGTTTGACATTGAATTTGATAACATGAAACATCTGGCCTCACTCCCATGGTGGCCAATGAGAACAATCTCTGAAGCTGGGACAAATTATCCTCTCGAAGAACAACAGCTGTCTCTATGATCTATAAATATGTCTTCCCCCTTTACCCAGAAGAATATTCATGTCACAGAAAAGTAGAGACAAGGGCATGATGGGAGGTGTGGTTCTGATGGAAAGCCAACTGTTCTTCATTTATCTTTCTGGTGTCCAATGAGTCTCTCTTTCACTAAACACCTGTGCCTTCTTACCCTTTGATTGCACACACCAGAGCTATACACGTTCCTGATCTTTGAATACACTCATGAAAATGTGAGTTTTTGTGCTATTTCTTTATTACCTCAAGAATGAACCCTTTTCAGAGTTTCAGTATTTGAGATAAAACATATAAAAATTTATTAACTGTCAAGGAGAGAAATCCCTACATCTATCCCCTGTATTGGTGTAATATACATCCTACACCTCAAAGCATAAAGCAGGAGAGTAGTAAGATGACCCTACTGTTCTAAATAACCATTCTACTCTTGTTCCCCTCAATAATGTACTGATATGAGACAATGTAATAATAAGTTGCAATTCTAGAAACATTATCATTATAGTTAACATAGCTTATGAATATCAACTTGCTGTTGAGTATCCTCAAATACAGCTCTGGCTTGGAAAAATTTTGGAAAATTTAAAACAGTTTCTCAAGCTACATGTAAGAGAGACACCATGTTCCATTACTATAGATACACCTTAAAACATTTCCCCAGAAATAGTAAGTTTCACTTACACATTTTACAATTATAACAATTATAATTGATGGTAATGATGACCATAATGTTTATGATGGCACTGATGTTGATGATTTCTGACTTGATTGCTTCACTTAGCGTGTTTCCCAGGTCCACTCGTGTAGATTGAGAGAGTTTCCTAAAGTTGAAAGTTGACTCTCAGCCCATTGTTTATAAATACTCTATTTTCTTTCTCCACTCATTTGCTGATAGTCTTACAGGTCATTTATGTAAATTAGCTACTGGGAACAGTGTAACGCTGAGAAAGATAATGAAGTCCCTTTGGTAAATAACTTCATGCAAGTTCAATAAAGCCTAGAGGTGGGATTTCTGGGTCATATGGCAGTTGTAATTTTATTTTTTCAGGGATATCTAGTTTCTCATAATTACTATGCTAATTTACAACCCCACTTGAAGTGCACAAGGTTTCTCATTTCTCTCTATGTTTATGGTTTATATTTTTGATAATATCTATTCTGACAGGAATATGATATTATCTCATTATGGTTCTACATTGAATGTCTCTAAATGATTGAAAAGAATATTTATATAGAATGTGTGTATGAGCTAATTGTGTGTGTGCCTTACTTTTAGAAATGTATATTTAGGTGTCTTGCTCGTTTTAATTAGTTTCCCTTATTCCTTACTCTTGGCGTTTTAAGGGTTTTTTTCTATTTAAGATGTTAATCCCTTATCAAAGAGATGGTTTGCATTTCCTACCAAGTAATAGGCTACCTCTGCACACTGCTAATTTCTTTCTATTGCTTTTTTCTTTGTAGATGCTTTATTTAAGCATTTTGTTTAACTCAAAAAGAACATTTCCCAGGCCTACTGAGTACTTTCTCTTCCTTTGCCCTGAAATCAGTCATTTATGTAGGAAGCATTTGTTTTATACAAAGAATCTGGGTTTGGGGAAGAAATATTATGGAATGAACAGATTGCTTTGAGGTTAAGAGTACTTAATTAACGCTCTTACAGGTTTGGTTCCCAGGACGAACTTCAGTTATGCGAAACTACCTGTAACTCTAGTCCCAGGGCAATGCTCTCTGGCCCTGGTGGGCCCCTGTATACATTTGGTGCATATAAACTCACACAGTCACACAAGCATACACATAATTAACATCAGAATTTTTAAACATTATTATATTTGAGGCTGTGTGTGTCTCCTGCTCTCACAGCCATTTTAATATAACGAGCTGCTTAAAAACACAGCCAGGGCAAGCAATAGCCAGACAGGCAGCGGGAGATTCCATGCCTCGTGGAGGAAAGTCAACTAAACATGGGCAAAGAAAGAAAGAATCTAAGAAGCTGAGAAGCAAATTGTCCTCGCGTGCATTCTTTGGTCAGCCTTGCTGGGAGGAATGCGAGAAGAATCACAAGGATGCTTCTGTCAGCTCCTTAGGGCTTCTTAGAAGTACTCAGGGAGGTGAAATCATGTCTGCTCAAGAAAAGGGGGAATTTGAAGACATTGAAAGGTTGACAACTCTCGCTGTTAAAGAAGAGAAGTGAAAACTCTACATCCCCTGAGAGGGGAGACCAAAAAGAAGTTCAAAGACCCCCAAATGTGCCCAAGAGGCTTCCTTCAGCCTTCCTCTTGTCCTGTTCTATGTATTGCCCCTAAGAAATCAAAGGAGGACATGCCGACTTATCCATTGGTGATGCTGCAAAGAAACTGGGAGCGATGTGGAACAACACTCCTGCAGAGGACAGGCAGCCCGCTGAAAAGAAAACTGCCAAGCTGAAGGGAAAATACGAAAAGAATATTGCTGCCTATAGTGCTAAAGGAAAACCCATGCAGTGGAAAGGGGGTTGGACAAGGCTGAAAATAGCAAGAAAAAGAAGGAAGAGGAGGAAGAGGATGAGGATAGAGAAGATGAGGAAGAAGAGGGAGGCAGGCAAGAAGATAGTGATGATATGTTGGTCCTAGCTCAGTTTTTATCCTTATCTGTAAAGGACACACCCCATACAAAAATCACTCCTTTTAAAGAAAAAACGTTGAAATATAAGCTGAGGAAGATTTGTTCTTAAACTGTACAGTGTTTTTCCTGTATAGTTACCACACTACGGAATGTGTCTTTAGATGCTGGTGATATTTTTAATAGCCATTGACCTTGCCTGGTACAGTGTGGTAATTGAAAACTGGCATGGGAAGTATTTTTTATAAATTATTTTATTTATATGTTTATTTACTCTTTGTGTGTGGAAGAGGTGGTGTGTATGGACGTCAGAGGTCACCGTCCAGTAGGCAGCTCTCTCCCTGAACTATATGTGTTCTAGGGTTGAACTGTTTTCAGGCTTAGTGGTAAGAGTTACTGAGACATCTTGTAGATTAAGTGGAAGTGATTTGACTAACAAGAGCTCACTGTTTATGTATCTTTATTTTATAAATCTTTGTTAGAAAAATAGCATAAATATATTCATGTAGATAATAGAGATAGTTCAGTCATTAAGAGAGCTTGCTGTTCTAAGTTCAGTACCCAGCATCCATGTCAGAAATCTCAGAACTTCCTGTCACCCCATCTTCAGACAATCCAATACCCTCTTGTGTCCCTCAATGACATTCACACACACACACACATTCATAAAGCCACACACAGACACATACACACACATAATAAAACAAACACTTTTGAACTATTCATGTGTATAAATATATGTACACAGATAAACACTGTATTTTTTACATGTATATTTGTGTTCACCTGCATTTGTATGCACATGTACAGAGATGTGAGTTATGGTCATATGTGGCTTGTTAACTAACTGTAATTCCAAATCTAGAAGATCAGACAACCTATTCAGTCTTCTGTAGTTACCCACATAAGTAAGCAAGTATCCACACACAAATACACGTAAGTACATAACTCAAAAATAAGTACACACATAAATGCACATGTTGCAGAAATCAGGTCTGTTGCATCCATGCCTTCAGTTTAAATTCATTTTCAAACTTTTGTATTATTTTTGGAGCTTACCACCATGCTCCAGATGGTTTCAAACTCATGGTCACATAGACAGCCTTCATTAATCTCAGTGTGGTACAAAATAAAACAAATAGATGTGAATGGAGAAGAGGAAGGCTGACAGCATGAGTAGAAATCATCTACAAAATTGTAAAAAAAAATTAAAATATACCAAGCAAGGTAGAACACTATCAGTATAAAATCTAAGGTTGGTTACAAGTTAGTTATGTCCATTTTGGGAAGTGCTTCTATTAAGATGCCATTGTGGAAGGTTTCATCTCTTGAAAAATCTTATTAAAGAATTAATAAAATGATCCATGCAGTTCGAACTCACTTTTGGAACCTCCACAATACATTATTATAAAAAAAAACCAACAACATTTTTGCTCAAGATTAATACTCTCCCATTTATTGGCACAAACAGTCTCTGGACGGGTTTTACAGGAGTAAATTATAGAAATTCTCTCCTTACAAATTTTCTCACCAGCAAAGGTGTCTGGGATTTATTTCATGTCTATGGTTTCTTGTCAAGATCTCAATTTTAGGACAACTTTCTGATGGTTTAAAACATCCATTTAAAGCCGGGCAGTGGTGGCGCACGCCTTTAATCCCAGCACTCGGGAGGCAGAGGCAGGCGGATCTCTGTGAGTTCGAGGCCAGCCTGGTCTACAAGAGCTAGTGCCAGGACAGGCTCCAAAGCTACAGAGAAACCCTGTCTCGAAAAACTAAAAAAAAAAAAAAAAAAAAAAAAAAAAATCCATTTAAAGTATGAAAGGAAATCTGACTCATATTACTATATAATTAGTAGAAGAGAAAGAGACCAGCAATTTGCTTAAAGAGCAAATAGCTGAGAAACACCCAACTCCGCATCTTCATTAATAAAGTCACTGTAGGTCAATGCTCCCAGTTGGAAGCCGATCATTATCCTTCCTCATGGGGTTATTAACATGTTTAATTTGGTTTACCTTTGGCTGTATCTCCTGAGTTTCATTTCTCTACCCAATTCTTATTAAGCTTTCATTGATTATATCAACAACTCTGCTTTGTAAATTAAAATAACCTATTATCCACTCTCTCTGCCTTCCATATGTTTTATTTTAGCCTTCCAACCCTGTTTGATAACGCCTCCTTTACTGGGTGATAAACTGTCTCTAGTGGTTTTACCACGCTCATACAATAAACTTGATTTTTACATCCAAGTACAAATGAAGTAATAGCTTGGTTTTCCATTTCAAATTTGAAAATGAAGAGTAACAAAATTAAGTTGTATAAGACACAAGCAATCTGCTGTCTACATACAGATTCTTTTTTTTTTAAATATTTATTGATTTTTTATTATGTATACAATATTCTGTGTGTAAGCCTGAAGGCCAGAAGAGGGCGCCAGACCTCTTTACAGATGGTTGTGAGCCACCATGTGGTTGCTGGGAATTGAACTCAGGACCTTTGGAAGAGCAGGCAATGCTCTTAACCACTGAGCCATCTCTCCAGCCCTACATACAGATTCTACCAGAAGCCGTACACAAAAATTAACTCAAGATGAATAGTCAACTTCCTGAAATATATAAAACTATAGAATTCATAGAACAATAACAGGTCAATATAATTAGGATTTTCACAATCGTATCAAACATTAAGTTTAGATTTCTTTTAGTTCTTGTTACCAAATTCCAGAGTCTTTGACAACTGATTTAGGTTATGTTTTCTAAAAAACAATAAAAATATGAGACAGAAAACCAATAAGACATAAATACTAGTCTTGCTGACTTATGATAAACATAAGTTTATCTAAAAATCTAATCCATTTCTTATAATTTATCAACATTCAATGTTCATTCTACAGCATATGCTTTATGTATCATAAACCAAATAAACTGTCTAGCACATGGTATTTTCCTGCTTTCTATAGTTAAAACCAATAAATTTTTAAATTACCAAAAATATCTGAGCCAAAGAATAAGCCATATCTAGTTGAGATTTAAACTCTGGTTTCCTACAAAGTACATTATTGATCAAAATATGCATACTTATGCCTCTGCCTTCTGGTATTTAACTCTGAGGACAATGTTCATCAGAAAAATGTTGTTTGGCTCCTCTTTGTCAATTGATTTCCCATGTGAGTCTTAAACCCCAAATTACCTCATTAGGGCCTCAAATTGTCTTATTTATTAGGCTTCCTTATTTTATTAAGACAACATGATAATCACATATGTCAACTGCTGTGATTATTCTCCCCCTCCCCCCATAAAAAAAACTAAAAGTCATTAAATTCAAGAGAGGAAAAAAGGTACAAAATTAATTATTGTAAGTTCAATTTACAGGAATAGAAGATAAGGAGGAATGAGGAGGACCAGTAAATTTAGTAAACTGTTCACTATTACCTTAGCAGAGACAAAAGAAACAGAAGGGGAATAATGAAAATAACCTATCACCAGAATGGTATAGAGTAGAGGAGTTTAATATTGGCAGGACTTTCAGTGATAGCACAGAACAGAAGCAGGGAGGTGAGTTGGCAAGTCAACCAAGTATTGTCCCTTATGATTATTCATTAAATTGCCATAAAAAATCTTATCCAAACACTGGAATACAGTGAGAAATCAAACATGAGCTTTATTCTCGGTAAACTTAGCATTCTTGAGTAGAGGAACAATAGAGCTTAACTAATAAATTTGGTTATATAACAGAAGTTTATACTTGCGCTGTAGACAAGCAAATGAATACTATTGCTGAGACTCAAGAAGCCACAGACATGAGCAGTGTGGTTTTATGGGTAAGATGAGGCCTCACTGAAGGTTGGGTGATAAAGAAGATACTAATAGGAAGAAAGGGAAGAGAAGCTACTGTGTATAGAAAACTGCACAGTTCGTACTGTGTGATCAGCAAACTCTATCATATGATGTGGATCTGGTGGTGTGGTGTTAAGCATGAAAGTTCATGTTATTTCAGTTGGGTTTTTTGATGACTACTTCTCAAGATATAGACAAAATGCATTCTGGTATAAAAACAGTATCTCTGCTGTTATGCTTTCCAAAGTTTTAAAATATCTTCTATCCCACAAAAACTACAACTATTTCCAGTTCAGGAACTATTGGTTTTTGCACCTCCAGTTTCAGAAACTGGCATAAACCACTGGTACATTGTAGGGACATAGAAAGGCTGTGCTGAATTCACTCCTGATCCCATATATACACATATGACAAGGGACTGTAGAGGAGAGTCCAGCAAGAAAAACTTCTTGGACAAATCTGAATTTTAAGAATCTCATATTCTTTGAAAACTTCTCCTGTGTGTCATCAAGTGGTGTAATCTTCCACAATTGATACCGTAATCTGCCTAGATCATCATCAATGATTAAAATTTTGTATTCTTAGTCTCATCAAATCACGACTGGAGAAACATTTCGACTATAATAGGGCTGATTTCAGAGTAATTTGCCACTAACATATGAGTGGTATCGTGTGTGAGATTTTAACTAAAAGAATGGAACTGCACTTTCAGGACACTGGTAAACTTAACCCTTCCCTGACTTAATGAAATTTACACAGCTTCTGCCCTTCTTAGATCTTCTCAACAGGTGCTATCAATAAGTCTTCATTAATGAATATTTAGACATTTCTGTAAATTAATGTGTGTGAAATACAGCTAATTATAAAAGCAACCACACAAAATTTCTCTATTGGGGTGTTCACAATGGTGGATAAAGAGCCAAACATATACTTTTAAGTACAGACCTTAGAACCTGGTTTATTATTTCCAATATGGATATGCACTAGTTCATTCTCAATTTATTTATCTGAGGTAAGAGCATGTCTCCATATGTAGCTCTGTGACTGAAGAGAGAAGTAAGGAGATGAATATAATGTTTGGTTCAATATATAGATATTTAAAGTAGGTTAAGTGTTAATTTCTTACACTTACAGTTTGGAAGGATATCAGAACTGAAAAGGCTATCTACCACATCAGGTATCATTATAAATTGGTAGGATCAAAATCAGAATTTTAGCTGCCACAACTGTATATACTAGGAAGGCTCAGATTCCTTTCCTTTTATAAGTAGCCACCAGAAGTGACCATCTCCCTAAGCTGATTGCCTAGAGACTGTTTGAACAACAGGCCTTCCCTCTCAGATCCCAGTCAACATTGTTCAGTCTCATGTAAAAACTACCTAAGTTGATTGCCTAGAGATTGCTTGAACATCAAGCCTTCCCTCTCAGATCCCAGCTAACTCATGTGAAAACTATTTCAGGAGTATTTCCAAATAAATATTTTTTTAGTACGAAACTACAGATAAAGAAAAGAGTATCTGTTTTCATCGTAGTTGGAGTCTCAGTTTATCTCTCATGACCCATGTCCTTGACAGCTACATCTGAAGACTGCATACAAGTTAGCCTCTAAATATCCTATCGTGTCTATAACTTGACATTGAAAGGAGGTTCTCCTCCTGCATTTATAATGTTCACTAAGGTAGAATTTCAAACACATGACACCCAATGAAGTCTAGGGGGCTGACTCAAGATCTCATTTGGTGGAGGTATGAAATGTACTTGTTAATGGTTATTCAGCCATGTCTTTGATGAGAATTCAAACTCTACAGTAAAAAGTAACAGTGCCTTGCAGAGGCAGCTGGAACACTGCTGGTTCATGTGTCCAAAAGTATGGGAAGATATTAACATGACGTAAATGCTCCAGGAGGGGAAGAGCTAACCATTTGTGCTTGAGTTTGCTCTTTCTCCTCGCCAAGTGACTCTATTAGGGATTTAAATTGATATAATGCTTACTTAGGTTTACAAAAATCATCTTGTCGGGAGTTAGTGGGTATTTGAACAAAGAACAGCACAGAAAAGAAGTAAAGGTGTGACCTACTTAGAAAACTGACTACTGACATGTAAGAAATTGAAATTTATTGGCATCACTACTGGGAAAGTATTCTATGAGGCAGGTACTAGGAATAATGTTGTCTAATAGTTGAAGAGAGTTTGAGGCAGTCATGCATGGTTTTCCTCTATCATCACACAGTTTCCATGAAGTATAGAGTCATGCCCACATATCTTTTATTTAAAGCTGTAGTACGTCATGGATGGTGAGATGCCCAATTCATTCAAT
Organism: Microtus obscurus; assembly: GCA_963919715.1. Lineage (NCBI taxonomy): Eukaryota > Metazoa > Chordata > Mammalia > Rodentia > Cricetidae > Microtus > Microtus obscurus. The sequence continues at coordinate 27,465,621 of CAWTZC010002521.1, forward strand.
AGAATCACAAAACATACTTATTCCAGAACTATACTGTTTTTCCAAACACACAAACAGAAAAATACTATACTGGCATACTGAGATCATACATTGACATTGAAGAGACCTGTGTTTTAACATTAGTATTTATGTGTCAATTTACCTAAAGTTTCAAAGTGTCATCCTAAGTAGCAAGAAAAATTAAATTACCATAATATTTACAGACTTATTTTAAGACCTAAGAAAGATTATATGCTCATATAAATTATCTGATAGTATGTCTTACACAAAGCTATGATCTCAAATCTTACCAGATATTGTGAAACTGTATCTTCATATAAAAACCATTTGGGCTATTAGCTACTGTGAGTCCTCTTATGAAACTCAACATACTTTAGTTGACAAGGAGAACAATCTTTGGCTTTCTCACTAGAAGATACATATCTGTAGAGAAGCTAGTAATTTAGTGTGCCTGTTTATAGGGCTCTTCTTTTATGGATATGTCTCTACTACAGAAGATGGATGCACGTTGTCCAGAATTCTGCTGTGGATATGGGGTAGGAAGGACTGAATCTGCACCATGAAACACATTGGAAAAGCCACAGGTATCTATGAGAGAATAAGCTTGCTGTTTTGTTTTATCATGATGCATAAGGAGACATAAGGAAGTAGAGTTTTGAAATGTACATGTTAGATGATACATACTTGAAATATTTTACTTAAAACTCATAAAAACTTAATAAATGAAAAATGAAAAGACCAAATTTTGCAGGAAATTTGTTTCATCTCAAGTAACTTTCCCTGTGTCACGTGGTAAAGAAATTGTAAGTATGACTATCTCACCAAATATGGTTTGTCCAATAGCCCATAATCTTTTTGTTTGTTTGTTTTTTGTTTTTTGTTTTTTCGAGACATGGTTTCTCTGTAGCTTTGGTGCCTGTCCTGGAACTAGCTCTTGTAGACCAGGCTGGCCTGGAACTCCCAAAGATCCGCCTGCCTCTGCCCCCCAAGTGCTGGGATTAAAGTCGTGCGCTACCACCTCCCGGCGATAGCCCATAATCTTACAGTGCATGCTACATAGCTTTTGTTTCTTGTGTTCTGAGAGCAGAAAATATTTCCCTAGACACAGAAGTTGAAATGAATTGCAAGTATACTGGCAATGATTCCAGAAGGAGAGGAGGAGAACTTACTGGTGGAACTGGGGGCACAGGTATGGGTACAACTAATAAAAAACAAAAGAGAATGCAGAGGACACCCTATAACACCAAGGACAGAGGAAGGAGAGCAACGAACAGTTCTACACCAGATGGGAAAATAAGAAAGCAAATGCAGAACCTGTAGATCATCCCAAAGAGAGAATTCCAGTGGGTAAAGGCTGTGGTCGCTACATGTGACCAGTGGTGACATAGCCTAACAGGGAAAAGTTTGAAGAGCACAGATCATACTTACTTTGCTTTCCTCTACTGCTTCTCCACAGTCACCCTTCTGGGAGTAGAGCTCAAAGAAGCCCTTTAACATGGTCCAAAATTATTTACATCCCAGAAGGGAGAGCAAAAGAAAGGCTCAGATATATAATTGGAAAATAAGCAAGGAACTGTGTTAACATGACTCAAGGTTAGCGTGGGAAAACTGAAGTCCTCTGCATTGCCAGCCCAGTGCACACTGAGCATCCAGCAAACTGAGCCCTGTTCTTGGGGAAATTCTCATGATCAAACCTGTGGGGTCTCCTGTGAAAGAGTGAAAATACGTTTCTAGAAGACAAGGGCTTTAGGTGTCAAGTGCAGCACCTACCAGGGAGCTTAAGGCAGTGAAATGAGCACATACCGTCACTTACATGAGTTCCTCAACCTGCTTCATCCCCTTATCTCCACAACAACTGATATCTCCTTTTATGGTATATGTACTGTAGTTTGCTTTTATTTGTTTTCTTACCATTTCTCGTTTATTTAGTTGTTGTGAGTCTTAAGTAAAACATGTCAAGCTTGCAGCACCTAGCACATGTATTTCAAAATTCAGCTACCCTGTCTTTTCGTGGCCTGGCAGAAGGCCTGTCAACAAGGAAAGACAACTTTTTTTTCCTGTTGTAAATCTCTGCAGGTGTTCTAAGAACCCCATGGTACGAGTTTAATCCCTCCTTCCCAAAATCTACAGCAAGCTCCCTAAACATTCCTATTTTCCACTTTCTGAGCAAAAATCATGCTTTTAAAAGAAAACAGTAGTTGAAATGAAAAGATAAAATTAAGTCATGATCCCATTTGCTAAAGTTAATCACCATTTGGCTATTTGTCCAAGTATAATTTTATTTTTTTCTTCCCCGTACTTGCAAACACCCTATAGGCGCCCAATTCACAAATGTGGTCTTAAGGTCAGCAGCATGGGACCTTGAGAACTTGATAGAAATGCAAATTATTGGAACTCCTGGCAGACCTACTGAAGCAGAAAGCAGTGCTGAGATTCAGCAATTTGTGCGCTAACAAGCCCTCTAGGTAATATGATGGATGCTGAAGTTTAAGAACAATTTGTGCACTCACTATTTTACATTCTAATTTCTTTGCTCAACATTATCATATTCATATTTAATATCATGATTAGCATAGCCATTTCACTAACTGCTTAAGATTCCCCTAGACTAGGCACTTTGCTTAAACATTTGATCACTCACTCATTCACTTTATAAAACTTTGTGCACATTCTGTAGAGGAGGTAGTTGTTGTGAGTCCTACAATTACAGCAGTAGAATGAAGACTATTTTACTTCATCATAACACAGTTATTTTCTACTTTTTCTGTTGTAGTTAATGATAAAACTAAGTATCATTTTTATAATGTAAAGCCTTATTATATATGTTTTTGAAAAAGGGAATTAAGATCGAAAATAGTGAATACGCATCATAATACTAAAGAAATGTATTTTTTCCTTCCATTGTACTTAAAAGTAAAAAAAAAAAAAAAAACCTCTGAGCATTCAATTGGCAAGGTACTTCAGTTCCTATTTTCCCTGTTACACAGGAAGAAAAACTAGAAACTCTGGTTCATCTTCTAAAGCAATCAATTCTTTGACTTTGTGTTGAAAGTATGATGTCTCATCTATTTCAAGTAATTCCTCTTCAATTAAGTGGTTGTTAAAATGTTTCTATCATTGTCAGTCAACCCTAATCTTCTGTTTCTGCTGGGAGGAGATGTGATTTCTCTCACGTGTATTCTTCGGCTGTGATCCTAGGTATACGGGTGGATTTCACTATCCCCATCAGTGTCAATAAACTTCACACAAACGTCATCAATGGGCCAGACTGGCTGGATTCAAATAGATGATCTGAAAATACTCAAGTTGAGACAGGAGTTAATGACCTGTCTAGACGCTTGCAAACACAGATTAATTCTACCCATCAGAAATAAACTAATGATGTTGTATTTAAAATAAAGGCTCTGATCCAATTTCAAAAGATTTACAGGGACAGTTACCATGGCATCAAGAAAGTACACAATTTAATAAGTAATCAAACAGGATACAATTCAGGATGAGGAGGTGTAGTTCCACAGACTCTGAAGATACTAAAACCTTAATCCTCAGATTATATTCACAGTAACAATGAGGCCTCCAGACACCCATATATCTTTTTTTTATACTCACAGGGAAGTAAATATTATTCTGCTTTTATTGGTATGAAAACTTAACTTAGAAGACGTTCTATAGATTAAAAAGCAGCAAACATAATTGATTGAAAATCTGCATTCTCATTGTTTTGTTTTGCCATTGTTTCTTTTTTATATTCTCAATACCTGTTAAGAAGATTGTTCTAGATAGGTGATATTTTTCTCTATTTATTATTCAAATTTTCTTCCCTATTCCAATTTCCTTAATAGGGCAAAATTTCAAATTATTTTCTACTCTATCTTCTCATTTTGAATAATTACACACTAATAGGCATGTTTTAAAGTATTATAAATAGATAGTATCCATCCTTTATTCAATTTCCCCTAAATATTACATCTTACATAATTGTACTTTATCCTGCCTCAGCTTGGTGGGCCAGACTTTTTTGATGCCCCAAGGGAGCAGGAGAAAGGGAGGGAAGGGGAACTTGGGTTGGTATATACAATAAAAAAACTTTTAAAAATAAATAATAAAAAGATTAACGAGAAAAATAAGACCACGTAACTCAGTCACAGAGAAATCAAATGCTATTTTTATTAAGGTTTGTTTCCCTATTTCTATACTCCCTTCTGTAACTAAATCATGTTCTCAAGGATAAAAGAAATGATGAGTTATCCTCGTATCTTCCATCTCTATACCAGTATTGACTCCTCAGAAATGTTACTGAATGTTAAGTTGAATTGAATAAATATATATTATGAATACATACAAAATAATTGCATGTTACGTTGAATTTAAGAAAGAATTTATACAAAGTATTTATCAGTGTGAATAAATATCACTAGTTTTATGCTCTCAAGGGCATTAATAGAGAATAAGAAGTTCACGGTTGCAAAGTCCTGTGCATTATCATTTATCTCTGTGGATATGTTATTTTTTTCAAAATGTCTGTAAAATATTATTTTCATTATCCATATTAAGATTATAATAACATCTTAACAATAATGATAAAAGAATTTGTCACTATAATGCATTAAACTTATTTAAAATAATTCACATATAAGATGTGCCATAAATATTAGTAATTCTCTACCTAGTAAAAGAGAAGCAAGATAGAACTTCCTAAGACACACTCTTAAGTGTAGTTTCGACTTAATTAGAAGTAGAAGACGATTATTACTGCAACCTTAATCAAACTCAGGAAACAACTGAGCAGCCATTCACCGGGGAAAGGGCAAGCAGTATTTAAGTGAATTCTAAACTCGACCTCCGGAGAATTGATTGTGAACTTCGCTCTTGACATGATGGCTAAATAAACAATTACTTATTAACTGCAGCCTGGAGGTACACTTTTTAATCTCCTGAACTAGCGATAAAGCGAAGATTTGATTTGGAGATTTAAAAGCAGGCTATAGACAATTTGCAGCTAAGGTGAGAAAGTAACAGAAAAGAGGGAGGCCTGGGTCAAATGGCAAAAATACAATTTAGTTGTTGACCAAGAAGATGGGCTGAGGAGACATTTCTGAGGCTAAATATGCTTGGAACAGTTTCTCCTCCATACATGAATGACTGGGCCACTCCTTAATGTCACGTAATAGTGTTCCCCTGAAGGCCACCAGTACACTGCTGTGCTCTTGTGTGCTCTTTTCGTGGAGGCAACGGCACTTCCATGTCTTTGTACGTAACACTGAAAATGTTACTGAAATGACAAATATGCTGCTTAGGGTGGTAAACCAGGGTAGTATTTAGCAATCTCAATCACTGGACAGGTTAATCAAAATCCTCTAGGTCAAAAGGTCTCCACCATCAGGATAGAGCTGAGTATCTATTAAGGGGTAAAGATATATAGTGAGAAGGCTACATTCTAGACTGGCTAACAAATGTATCCTTCCTTACAAAGGTGCCTGATGTGGGAGTCCCCTCTGTGTGTTGCTTGTATTGGTTAATGAATAAAGAAACTGCCTTGGTCTGATAGGGCAGAACTTAGGTAGGCAGAGAAGACAGAACTGAATTCTGGGAGGAAGAAAGCAGAGTCAGAGAGAGGCCATGGATCTGCCGGAGACAGACACTGAGAATTTTACCCAGAAAACGACTGCCACGTGGCGATACACAGATTAATAGAAATGGGTTAAATTAAGATGTAAGAATTATCCAATAAGCCGGGCGGTGGTGGCGCACACCTTTAATCCCAGCACTCGGGAGGGAGTTCGAGGCCAGCCTGGTCTACAGAGCTAGTTCCAGGACAGGCCCCAAAGCTACAGAGAAACCCTGTCTCGAAAAAAAAAAAAAATTATCCAATAAGAAACTAGAGCTAATGGGCCAAGCAGTGATTTAATTAATACAGTTTCTGCGTGGTTATTTGGGGACTAAGCTAGCCACGCGGGCAAGACAAACAAGTGGGTCCTCCCTGCAACAGATGCCCACCTTCATTTATAAAATGGAAAGTTAAATTTTCAATCTCTTGCTAAATTTTCAATCTCATGAGATTATGAGTATTCAAACCAAAGCAGAGTTAAGAACTTTTTCTGCATCCATACTTATTCTATATTTACAACCCATGCTTTACTAATTTCAGATAATTGACAATATAGTCAAAAATTAGCAAAAAAAATGCTTTAAATGGACTCTTCAAGGATGTTCTGTACTTACAGAAATACTTCTCCACAAGTCTTCTTTCTGTTACTTTTCTAAAGTCCTTCAAAACACAAGTGTACTATTTTAAGTATAGGATTGTGTCCGTTCTTCTTAGGAGTTCAGATCCAATGAAACTCTGAAGTAAGAACTGGTGAAGAGCTAAGCACAGCTTAAAGCATTCTCACTGTCTCTGGTAAGTCATTCTGAGGGAAAAATTCTTAAAATTCCATTACTAAAACAGTATCCAATAATGACATTGATTTTGTATATTGCAGCCACAAGGGGTAGCAACCCTACAGTGGTTCAATAATAAATGGTCAATAAATGTTTCCTGAGTTTAAAATAGTGCAAAACAAGAGCAACTAAAGTTTTAGAGCCTATTACTGAAAATCAATGTCTTCCTGTCAAGCAGTCTCAAATGTTTTAAATCTTCTTCCATTGACTCAATAAACTGTCAATTATCTTCACTGTTTCTAGATCTCTTAATACACCAATACAGTCAGGGATGTTTGAGGAATGCAGGATCAAAATGTCATATGATACCATTAGATAAGATGTGAAATATGCATTCATATTTCTCCTATTTGTAAAGCAATCCTTAGGAAGGCAAAGTAAAGTAGCAATAAGGTTTGTATAACATTTTCTTCAGTGCTGCTTTGCTTTTATACATCACAAGGCATTGTTATGATGACAAATATTACCACTGTGACAAAAAAATGTGTTAGAAATTACCTTAGTGAGGAAATTTGATTTAGGCTCATGGTTTCAAAGATGTCAGTGCATAACCCTTGGCTCCGTTGATTCTGGAATTGGTCCATGCTGAGACAAGTCATCAATTACATGAGAAGAAAGTACAGGGGCATGCTATTCACCTTCTACATACAAAAAGCAGAATATGATATGCGGACTGAAGTCAAGATACAACCTTTAAGATTCATACTATGTGAACAACTTCTTGCAATAAGGGTCACCAAGTATGTTTCTAGAATTTTGCAAAATGGAACTATCAACTGGGGCCAAATGTTCTACGTATGAGTATGTGGGGGAAATTTCATGTTCAGGCCCCAATAGAAAGCCTCTCAGAACAAACTCAGCTGTGATTATTTTGAGTTACATATGAATGTTTTCAAAGACAGAGCACCTTAAACTAGCATGTCACTTAGTCTGTTTCTATGTTTAGGCCTTCTGGAATCTAAGCTTTCCTGACATCATTTGCAGCACGTTAAATTTCTTTTACTTGGGACACTATTTATATAAGAAATAATGAACGGTTGAAAAATAAAAGGCAAAGCTTAAGAAAAGAGACACTTGTATTATGAAACAAGAAATTAGTAGGCAAACCAGTGCTAACGAAGTCACTCTGCAGTTCAAACAGGAAACAAACCGACTCCATCTCTACCCTCTACAAAGTTACCTCTAATTCCCTTATTTTTCTGCTGATCTTGATTCTTAAAATAAATACATGGAGTGAAAAATTGGTGAGTAAAGAAGAAAGAGTTTTCCTCCTAGCAAGGATTTATCTTTAAAAATATCGCAATAGGCTCACACCTAGACACAAGAAGGCAAGGACCACATCAGTTTGTCATTTCCACTAACATGTCAGATCTAATATGTGCGTTCATTCCTTTTGTGTTTGAGGCATTTGTCCCCTCAAAATTCACCACAAAACTTAATAGCTGTTGGCACATCGTTAAGAAGGTCTTTTAAGAAGTATTATGTCCTATCATGGGGATTCCACCTTTAAGGGATGTCTATATGCAGCTATAAAACATATCTACTTTACAGAATAGCTGCAAAGTTTCCAATACATTGACTTGGATGGATAGATAGAGAGACAGACACATAGACAAACTGATAGGCAGATAGACAAATACACAGAAAGACAGATAGATAGTGCTCTAGCTATCAACTCTATAGTTCCTCTGCTTGGGAGGTGGGCTTTGAGAGTCCTTCTTCAAACCATGCTGGAATTTTATTGACTAGAACTTTGTAGGTTTAGGGTTTTTTTTAATTAGACATGTCCTTTTTAGAATGGTACAAGGCAATGTGTTGCCTTGCTAGTTGTCTGTATATATAGACCCTTGATCCACTTGTAATATAGATGGTTTCTGCTAAGCCCTTGAATTCATCAATGACACAAAAAGTCAGGCTGGATTAAAAGGCAAAAATAATGGAAAGGAGATAGAAAAAATAGAATACACATAAAACTAAGCTTGACAAAAATTCTGAAAACTTTAATAGAATGTACAGAATATTTAATAAGGTAGTTAAGGAGAAGGTAGAAGAAACAATTCTTAACTCTTGATCTTTTTGTGTTTGCGAGAATATTCCATCACTTCCCTAACTCTCAACCAAACAACATGACATAGTGCTCATCTTACTCACTTTAATTGAAAAGACTTTTAAAATTTAACACTTTTGCAGGGAATGGACACATTAACAACCTGTGCATTTTCTGACATTTGACTTAATTTACAGCTCAATGAACTTGTCTCTGACTGTCTGAAACTGACACTTAATATTTATTCTTTTTCACCTCTGCTTCCTGTTAATGATCTTGAACACTAATAAAGTTTTACAAGAGTTGTGACTTCCTGACCAAGCATAATCTCACTCATCAGTGGGAAAGCAGTGAGCAGCACTTGAAACCAAGAGCACACGTGAATATTGCAAGAATACGTGTTTTACTTTGAACCCTTCTTTATTATTCTAAATAAACTATTAGTGCTTAAGAAGCTTTGGGACATAACTTCAACTACATATTTATAACAATTTTAACATATATTGCCTTTAGGCTCAAGTTCTAGAATCTATTTGCCAAACTTAGATGGGCTTGATTGTGTAAGACCCCACGAGTCAAGTAACAGCAGAAGGCAGACACATATAGGAAAATATATTTTTTTCAAAATCAAATATGTGTTGTAGATTTAATTTACTACTGCTGGAAAATGAGAAAGGAGGAGGACAGAGAATGGAGGGAGAGAGCGAGAGAAAGGAAGAGAGAGGAGTGAGAAATAGAATGAGAGGAGGGAGAGAGACAGAGACCAGGTCACCCGGTATTAAGGTCTATTCTTCTGAGCCCTTGGATAGTTTGTGTGTAAGCTATCAGAGGTAAACACTCCTGTATAGATGGATGTTTTTTCATTTCATGCTCTTTCATATCTTTCTAGAGCTGGGACTTCAAACACCAATTCAATTTCCACGTAAGTTGGACGAAGCCATTGATTCCCATATATATCTCCTGTCCCGAGGCCAATATTAACATCACACACCAGATGATTGGATCCATTTCATGTTTTGCCTTTGGTATCATCTTATCACTCAACAATAGAAAATGGAAAAAATAACCACACTATTTAAGCTCTGCAAGAGAAGGTCATTTGTAAGATAAGAGGTAATGTTTGTTTATCCTCAAAGTCTGTTAATCTTTTCCTCCATCAGCTAGGACCAGATACAATGAAAAGTTTTTTTTTTTTCTTGAATCTGTTCATCTTGGAAGTAAAGTGAGTATCTGTAATGTGTGTGTGTGTGTGTGTGTGAATTTTAAACTTCCATCGTTCTGCCAGTATACATTCAATGCTATATAGAATAAAATTAAGGTCGGTGAAGTGTCTGAACTCTATGTATTCCCTTTCATACACTGTTTATCATTCCAACTATCAATGCCTATAACCCCGCATAGGTTTCACCTCTATCTAAGCATGATCTAGTGATGAGCTGGCCCACACCTGTGCCATGGCCACTGAATTAGAATTTCCATACTTTCATAGTTTGCACCAAATAGAATCCCTGAGTCTGGATCCGCTCTCACAATAGTGTTTTTAAATACTAATCTTTATTTCTGACTTCAATGGATTTAGGATCATCATGGAAAGATACCTGAAGGCATGAAAATGAGAATATTTCCCGAAATGTTTCATTGAAAAAAGAAAAACGGTACTGAGTATGGATCATACTATTCCATGGGTTGAGATCTCGAGACCAAATCAAAGGAAATGAATTTGTGAGCCCAGTGACATCAGTCCTCTCTGTTTCCTGATTGCAGCCTCATTTTTTGATGTCACCCCTTCTCTGCCAGAAAAAAATACTGTCCCCTCAAATTAAAAGCATAAATAAACCCTTTCTCCTTAATTTACTTCTCTGAGGATGTTTGGCCACATCAAGAGAAAAGTAACTCTCTTCCCCCACCCAGTCAAATCACTTTCGCTTTCATATTTAACCCCATGTTCACAGGCAGTAATAGGCCACTGTGTCTATGCCCTGAGAATTAAAATGTATTGAGAAAATCAAGTACTCAGATATAAAAACAATATGAATATCTTCTGACGGTCTTGAAGTAAGAAGTCTATGCTATGTGAATGTGATTAAACATGCCAGCTAAAGATATAAAAGAAATCAGAGAATGGAGAAATGGCTCAACGGTTAAGAGCACTGGATGCTCTTCCAGAGGATCCAGGTTCAATTCCCATATGACACACCCATAAAAGAGCAGCTAACAACTGCCTGTAACTACAGTTACAAGAGATCTAAAAGTCTTTGAGCCTCTAAGAGCACAAGGCATATATGTGGTATAAAGACATATTTGCAGACAAAACACCCTTATGCATAAATTTTTAATTATAAAAAGAAATATCAAAGTTAAATTCCTAAGAAAACATCTCAAAATGAGAGTTTGAAGAATTTGCGGTATCTTAGACTAGACAAAATATTCTGTGTTGAATCTGATGGAAACAATATTACCAACTAAATTCCAAATAAACTATCAACATCATTATACGATGTGCAGACAGAGGGTGATAAGAGAAGGGAGTTTGGGAGCTTAGAGAAGAGAGTTAATAAAACCTGGCAACTGATAGTGTGTCCCCAAAACTCTACTGAAAACAAAGACTTGGAACACAGCAAGTTATGTTTCTATCTCTTTTTCCTGTAATGGGTATCACATTGCCACACAGACCTAATTGATTTGTTTCAAATTTTAGGTACATATATAAGATTTTAAAGTGATGCAGGGAACCAAAGGTGGAAAGCATTCTGATTTGGAGGCAGGCTAGATTTCTTAGATTAAACAATACTGTCCACAAAAGAAAATGAGTACTAATTTGGACTTATTAAATTTTGTTTTTATCAGAAGCTCTCAATAAGAAAAAGAAAGCCATACTTAATTGATGCAGGCAAGATGTGGAAAAGCACATATCCAATAAACCACCTACTTAGAGCTATTATTTACATGTATTGGGTGATCCTTTATTTTAACATTTCATTTGCTGAAAAATATCCAGGATACCAGTAATAACACCTGTGGGAGTCTCTTTAAGTCCTTTCCAGAAATCATTAGGTCAAGATCCCAGACCTTAGTAACAATTTAATCAACTGATGGGTTCAGAATTCTAGTAGACTCTTTATAGGAGCTGGAACTGTGGGGATGAGACACAGCTGGAGGAAGCAGGTCACTGAGGGCATTTTCAAAAGCCACCCCTTATTCAGGTGTCATCTGCTTCACCTTTCCTAGACATCATAACTTAAATAGCTCTCTTCCATTCGGCCCTCACAACCATATGGAAAAATTCCACTAGGTACATGAGTTAAACTAAAGCAAACAAACAAATCAAAAGGGGGACTTAATTTAAACTGTTCTGCAGATCTTTTTGACACAACAATGAAAGCAACTGAACACACTTCAGTAATACATATGAAAGTAAAAGTAAGGGGGACAGGTTCCAGCAGGACAGCTCATGACTGAAGCACTTGTCACCTACTATGGGACCAGAACCCACCTATACTGTGGATCCCCAGAATCAACCTAGAGAAGAAGAACCATGACTCTCTCAGACTGTCTTGAAACCTCCAGATGTACACCATGGTCCACACGTACACACAAACATACACATACTCACACACTAAGCACATACATAGACACATACACATAAACACACACACTCACACAAGCATACACATAAGCACATATACATGTACATACATATAGGCACACAAACACACTCACACATGTAATCACAGAAGCACACAGACACACATGCACACTCACCTGGACATACACACTCACACAAACACACACACATAGACACATACATATGCACACACTCACACAGGTACATACACTCACACGGGCAGATACATACACATACACATGCACAAACAACCTTACACAGGCATAAACACACACTTGTACACACATATACACACAGGCACCACACATACACAGGCACACATACACATGCAAATACCCAGACACATACACACACACAAACACACTCACACAAACACATACACATATACATACACAGAGACACACAAACACAGTCACACATGCAATCAAAGAGACACACACAGAGACACAAAAACACACACAGGCACACTCAGACACATACACATGCACACAGACAGAAACACTCACATGTGCAATCACAGAAGCACACACACTCACATAGTCACATAAACTCACACAGGCAAACATATACACATGTACACACACTCTTACGCAGGCATATACACACATGTACATATACATGAACACGGGCAACACACCCAGGCAACAGACACATGTAAACACACAGGTATACACAGAGAGAGAGAAAGATTTACCCAGATTTTTCACTGTAACAATGCTCTGTCATAGAAGCTTATAAATCTTCACCAGTCTGATATGCTTTGAGACCTGGTTTAGTCGTTAAGTTTTAGTCTTGCAAAATGATTGCATGTTGGAACTTGTAATGTGTATCTGGGATAGGTGACTGTAGTAGAGACAGCACAGTGGTTAATTTCCACACTTTCCCAAGTTAGCATCCAGGTGGCCACCAGGCATCTGAGAGTATTAAGGGAAAGTTAGGTCTTCCCAGATTAAATCCCCTGAATTATTGCTCTACAGACTTGTGGGCATACAAAAAGTAGTTGCGATGCTGAATTTAGTAGTTTTCCCATGTGGGATTATTATAACAATACATAACAGACAAATTGCCCAACATGCTATGGGCTGCACTAGCCTGAATTGAAGTTGGGTACATTTGAGTTTCTGAATCTTACAGTAATAAAGCTTCGTGCTGTACTTTTTGATTCTATGAGGAAAAGCTCTGTCTTCCCTGAGTAACTAACAACAAAACAAGAAGGCGCTTCCAATTCCTACCCTGAAGCACAAATGTGTATCTGTTTTACTGTGTTTTATGGTCTTTCTTAAACCTGGTTAAAGATCCAATATGCGGACAATGAGGACTACTGAGAACTCAAGAACAATGGCACTGGGTTTTGATCCTACTGCACGTACTGGCTTTGTGGGAGCCTAGGCAGTTTGGATGCTCACCTTACTAGACCTGGATGGAGGTGGGTGGTCCTTGGACTTCCCACAGGGCAGGGAACCCTGATTGCTCTTTGGGCTGATGAGGGAGGGGGACTTGATTGGGGGAGGAAGAGGGAAATGGGAGGCAGTGGCGAGGAGGAGGCAGAAATCTTTAATAAATAAATTAATTAATTAAAAAAAGAATAACAGAGAATTTAATATCTGATAAGTGTATGTGCTTCTATATTGACTGACTGTGTTCCTTGAAACTTTAGTGCTCTGAAAAGATTTCCACTGATAATATAAGAAGGTACATTTTTTTCTAGGTATTATAAAAATTTACACTGTACCTCATAATACTCATAATTATTATAAATTAGATAAATCAAATGTTTGTATATTTAAAGAAAAGGAAATTTTGGTTATATCGATTTGATCACTACATATCAGTTCTTTTATACAATATATATATATACATATATATTTAAGATAATAATTATAAAAAATGAGGCTTATAAGCAGATGAGGCAGACAGACATCCTAAAATTTAATCAAAGAAATTAATTTTATCTTTTCTTGCTAGTTGATGTCCTTGATATAAGACAATGGTTCTCTCAGAAATATGTGATAAGTAGAAAAATGATAGCAATGTAATGAGTAGATGGATAGGTAGTCACCCATTTACCTTAACTCTGTTATTTCTAAAGAGGATACCCTGAGTTTTCAAAAATGGAGAAAAGGCATTATATTTATTAGGTGCAACATATCCTTTCAGACATACAAATCAATCATTCACCTATACTTTTAACCCCAAAAGGGATTTTTTTAAGTTTCATATTTGCATACAGTTACATCATCCTGACCAAACAGGCTATATTTAGGAATATTATGTATTTATAACAGTTAGTGAATAAAGAGGCCATGAATTTGAAGCAAAGTGGGAAGAGGCATGTAACATGCTTTCAGAAAAAGAGAGAGATGGGAGAAGTGTTGGAATTCTATTATACTCTCAGAGAAAAGAAAAGTTTTACGATTGCAAAGATGTCAGGGGATAGAATGGAGGCTGCTTATGGTTAGCATTCCCCCCACACAAGGAAACACAATTTGCTTCCATTCTTACAAACTGAATATATGAACTGAACATAAGAAACTGCAGTTTCATGGATCAGTATCTAAAACAGGAGTTTTCAACCAGTAGGTCACAACCCCTTTGGGGTTCCCTAAGACCACTGGGGAAAAAAAAACACAGATATTTACATTACAATTCATAACAGCAGAAAATTACAATTATGTGGTAGCAACGATAACAATTTTACGGTTTAGCAGTCACCACTAACTGTATTAAATGGTCTCTGCATTAGGAATGTTGAAATCCATGGATCTAGAGGCTGCTCTATTTATCACCAACAAACACCAACAAAGTAATCATGAAATGATTGTCCTGTCTGCAAAGGCAACAAAACAGAGAACAGAAACGATATGGAAACCAACTTACAGCATCAATTTCATAACGCTCTTTAATAAATAGCATCAAGATACTAATGCATTGCTAGGCTTTTCTGGTAGCCAGCCATAGGTTACATGATTGCATTAATCAGATTTTTTTCACCCATTATCCAACCCCTCACTTGCCCTAGATCAAAAGGAGCTGTGGTGTTGCCTGTCATTAGTATGGGTCAGACCCAGCAGGGTAGACAAACATACTTGAAAAATAACCACACAAATATCTCAGCTACATATTGCATAGAGTACTAGTTTATTGTTATATATAATGCTTTACTGCTTTCAGATTGTCCGGGTCATATATCTGAACTCCATAAGGTCATCCACTGTTTTATAACTACGGTGAAACTTGGTAAAGTAACAGAACTACTCGGGACACATCCACGACACAGTTCTGAGATAGCTTAGCATTTCTTCGCAGCCATGAGTGGGAAAAAAAAAAAAACAATTATTCTCTGCTAGATTACAGCTCTTAGAAGTCACATAGTGTTTCAAATGTTTTTAAAAGATTAAATATATATGACCAGTATATAATTAAGTGCCCAACAGATGACATGATACAAAACCATAATATTATTTAGTGGTATTATCAGTATTGCTACTGATAATGTACGTTAAAAATGAAAAAGGATCTTCCCACGTTGACATGGGTTAAATAACGGACCGGTAGGACCAGGATCTAACCCTGATGCATGAGCTACCTTGTTGGAGCTCATTCCTTATGGTGGGACGCCATTCTCAGCCTTAATGCATAAGGGGAGGAGCTTGACCTGCCCCAGTTTAATTGACAGACTCTTTTGACTCCCCACAGGAGCTCTTACCCATTGGGAGGAATGGATGGGGGAAGAAGAGGAGAGAGGGGGCAGAAGGGGAGGTGGGAGGGAGAACTGTGGTTGGAATGTAAAATAAAGGACAAAAGAAAATAGGTTAATTAGTTAATTAATTAATTAGAACCACACGATAAATCCAGAAATGTTTTTTTGGATTGAAACATAGTTTTTATGCTTTCTCTGGGTTTATTTCTTTTGATTTAACAATACCTGACTATTTGCTTGTGACTCTTTTATGTACTGATTCTGAGTTCCAAACTGAGCTGGGATTTCAAATAACATTTTTCACTTGGATCCTGGTTGTTCCACTCCTGGTATCTTTATGTTTTCATTCCAGGCTGTATTGGGCATTAAGGTCAGGGCCAGAGGGAGGATTCTCTAAGTCTTGGATCAGGAGCGCAGCATGCAAACAAGTAAGCTTACCAAGAGCGCTCCTGTTCGAAAGAATATATCACCCCACAGAACAAAGAGGAGGTTACTAGGACTAATCCACAAACCACACACTAGAGCTCTCCCTAAAGGGTAAAACATGCACATTGTTAAAACAAACCAGTACAAAACACTGCTCCAGACTAGGACCAAAGACATTTCACATTCATTCCAGGAATATTTTCCTGGAACAATGGAATTGGTATTTCTAGGATTGGCTGTAGGTTTTAAGTTATGTCTATACTAATAAATTTTGGCTTCAAATAATTGCAGAAATGAGGAAGAACCTAAGACTAAGCCTGGCCCAATAATAACTTCTTTGCATTCACATATGAAATAGAAATAATATGCCCATCTACCACAAAGCAAGTGGCACAGTGCATAGAAGAGATCTGTATCATGCCTGGCATTCTTGCCTCACATGTGTATACCGTATGTTGTGCCCATTTTTGTCTTCATTTTCTAATTAATATGTCTCTTTAACAAATTGAGAAGTCCTAGAATGTAAGATTCAATTTTTGATCAACTATTTCAATAAATTAGAGTTTGGCACACATTATACAGGAAAGAAATGTTTGTCAAATAACCTAACACATGATTATTATGGGTTGAATCAAGATATGAGAGTTAGCCAATAAGGGGTTGGAGATAATGGGCCAGGCAGTGTTTTAATTAATAGAGTTTTCTGTGTGGTTATTTAGGGGATTAAGCTAGCTGGGTGGCGGGATGTGACCCGTGCCTCCTACTACAAGAATACTTTGGGTTTGTGAAAACATAAATTTTATACATATATATTGTACAAACAGCATATTTATGTCAGAATGACTGTGACAGATGTTTTTGCATAATAAAAAGTATTTTTAAGACTATGGAAGACAGCATGAGAGAGAAATTTAATTAACTTGTATTTGTCCTCACACCTTTATAAATTGCAGGTACACACCTTAATAACTTGTGTTTGTGTTTTGCTAAAATTTGTTTGGTGAGGTTGTCCTTTTAAACTGCCAAAACCTCTCAGCTGTCAAACTGTATCAGAGATCTATGATATGAGATCTATGATATCATATGAGGAGGATAAAATTTTACTTGAGTTATTGATTAAAAAGTGACAGAGAACTTACTTGGTTAGAGCTACTCCTCAGAGTCCTCCATGGTCGCTAAAGGTCGTATTATTTTTCTGTTTAGCACAGGGCCTGCCAGGTTCCAGAAGATCCTGTGGGCTATGCAATCTTTAGAAAGACAAGCCTACCTTGACCTGAGCAGCTAGGCTGTCGATTCCACCGATTCTACCCACTATCTAGAGAGTTTCAGTTTAGATGAAAGACAGTTTTTCCCAGTGGTCAGCACTTGGCAGTTGAAACAAATTGTGGATGGACATTGTTCTGTGCCCATTTGTCTTCTTTATTCTATGGAGGAAATAGAGTGCTGTTGCTAGGAGCCAATCTGTCTTTTTTGTTGTGACAAGTTTTTTTAATAATTAAATATTTAAATGCCACATTCCTCAAATTTCTGAGCAGCTGAGGGCCGTTTACTGGGTATAGATGAGTTATAATTATAGTATAGAATCTGCCTGGAGAGCTGACTCCAAGCTTGACTGTATTGGCTGTCAACTTAACAGGTAAAGCAGGGTCGGATTAAGAGAGTTAAAAGTACATAACAATTTTAAACATAAGATTTATTGCTTTGTAGTTTGGAATGAGATAAAATGAATAGACAATTATAACATTTAATGGTAAATATAGATGTATTTAAGTTACATATATGCACACACACACACACCCACACAGTGAACAGGAATTAAGTAAAATGGAAGCTTTGGTGAGCCCTACCAAAGGCATGGCAGTGCACAAAACACACATGCAACAGAGTCAGCACGGGGGAACTAGGAATACTTCAGTAAAGATGGCAGGACATGGTCACCTGACCTGGCTGTCAGTTAAAATGGCAGTGAAGTCACCTGACCTCAGTTAAGATGGAGGTAAGGTCACCTGACCTCAGTCAAAATTGCGGCAGTCCATAGTGAATGGAGAAGCCACGTTGTTTGAGCTGCGGAAGTTTTAAACATAATGACAAGAAACCTAGAGGCATGGTCTACCCTGTTGTTGAGCTGCTGCGCCACAAGCAACAGCAGGGAGCAAGGCCGAAACTGATAACAGCTGCCTTGCAGATGTGACTAATCTTGTCTGTTTCCAAAGGACCAGTGGTAGTGGCGGCAGGGATGGTTTGCGGGAAAGCAGAGCTAGCAGGATACTGGCAGAGTGTTTACAGGTGGGTGACTGATGGTTTGATGGTTTATACCATAGCTGAAGATGTGAAAACACCAGAGGACCTATAGGAGGACATGTCCTCTCTACAGATGGGGTGTTAATGAAACAGTGACAACATTAAGACTATAGGAAAACATCTCTCTTCTACAGGCAGGGTGTGTTTGAAGTCTGGCTCCACTTCCAGATGACTCAGAAACCAGCGGCTAGAGGCCATTCCAAGTCCCTCACAGTGGGGACCACTTAAGAGTGGTCCAAAAGAAAAGAAAAAAGAAAGGAGAAAGAAAAATCTGAGGGACCCCGGGCCCCAAATCTAATGCACCACACAGTCTGTGCAGTGCTAGCACAGGAGGACCAACCTGGTTAGTTCAATCATGTTTTTAGCTATGGGAAGCAACCAGAGATGAGTGTCAGCGAGAAGACTGTGGTTGGGGGCTAGAACAGGCAAACTTATCACCAAAGCCACTGGTGTGTGTAGAGGCTGGCATTCGGGCAGATAGAACGTAGAGCTGTTGTAAAGAAACCTGATTCTGGAGCCCAGAGTTCCACGTGTCCTCAGCTGGCCCACCCGAAAACTGGAGGGAATGTGGAGAGAGCCTGTCCGAGTCACAAGCACCAAATGTTACGGTAAAAATAAAACGCTGTGGTTCCCTGAGTGGCTTGTGGGCCATGAGGGCCAGAGGACCCTAAGCAGGGACCCAGGTGGTGGGTGAGGACAGAAACAGATAGATAGATAGATAGATGATTAGATAGATAGATAGATGATAGATAGATAGATAGATAGATAGATAGATAGATAGATAGATAGATAGATAGATAGATAGATGATAGATAGGCACACCATGCAGAGTGAGGTTGGATAATTATTTAGTGTGTTAAGAAAGGGAAGGGGGAAGGGGAGGGTGGAAGAGCAGAGAGAGAGGCAGAGAGAGAGAAAGAGAAACAGAGAGGAGAGCAGAGAGGAGAGGAGCCAAAGCAGCAGCTACCTCTTTAAGAGAGAGACAGAAAGGAAGGAATTCAGGCTAGAAGCAAAAGGAAGATCTCAATGGACAGGGGAAGGGAGTGGGCAGGGCTTATCTCTTAAAGGGACAGAACAGACCATTAAAATGTACACATGTGCAAAGAATTATCTATCAGATATTACATTCCAATCTGTGATAATAACTAGAGGAAACACCAGTGCTCATTAGGAAAGAAAAACAGTAAGTCGCAGATGATAAGACCTGAGCATCACTGACACTTACCCTAATAGGTTCCTGGGCAACCTCAGAATTCCAGAGCACACGGCCAATGCCAAGTTACTATGTAAACATAAAATTAGCTAACATTGAATGACTATGGCATCAGGGCTAGAAAAGTAAGTGAGTTGCCTCAAAGTCATATAGTAAAGGGATACAGCCAGCAGTGCAAAGCAATTGGTCTGGCCTCAAAGGCCATGTTCTCAACAAGCACACTGGAACATATTGTCAGGAGCCACAAACCTGAAAAGCCATGAAACATCCCTGCCATCAAGGAATGCCCCGCTCTGTACCACTCGCACTGGGACTCCTTTGTGTGGACAGAGTGCATTGAGTTCTCCTCCCGAAAAGGGCAGAGTGGAATGTCCTCTCCATAAGCATGTGGCTGCGTCTAAAGCTTTCCTATTGGCCAAACAGATGCCCTGCCAGATGGTAGACGCTTGGACACGGGATGTACTGTGGGAGGCAGCCAGAACTATAGCCTTGTAACTGTTGTAAATGTCACTGTCTCTCAGACTAGACAGCTGGACAGAGTGCCCAGAGCCAAGCAGGTGTTAACCAGGCAGCACATGGTTTCACTGCCAGAGGGAAGAAAACGGCAGGGCATGGAGATACATCCAGCACTGTGCTCTTGGAAGAGTTGTGTGTGTTCTGCCGATCAGTAGGATTCATTACACCTGCAAATCAGGGGACCATTGAGGAAAAATTTGATTATTCGCTTACTCTTTCTATTTACACAGGCCCCTAGATACTCAGAAGTTACCCATCCACATCCTAACTAACATTTCTTTTAGGTATTAAAAGCCTTATGGAAATCTATCTCATAACCAAGTTTAATAAAATGTAGGTGGAAGGGCAGTGGAACACATGTGAAACTGAAGACATGGCAAAGTCAAGGAACAAAGGTTTATAAAGTGTGCCCTTTGATTTTCTGAATTTCTTTGAAATCTGCTGTAATGTCTCTGTAATTTGAGTCTTCTCCATCTTGGCTAAGACCTTAGTAAGATTGACAACTTGACTAATTTTTGCAAAGAATCAGATTTTTAACTGATTTTAATTTGCTTCTGTTTTATTAATTTTTAGCCCTGATTTTGATTATTTCTCCTGGTATACATATTGAGATTTTATTTTCTCTTGTCTTTCAAAGGCTTACAACTTTATCATTAAATTATTAATTTGAGATATTTCAAAATATTACATGTAGGTACATAGTGCTAGAAACCTTCCTCTTAGGGCCATCTTTAGTGGGCCTCTTAGACTTTGTTGTGTTTTCATACCCAGAAAGACAAATATTGTACATTGTGACTCATATGCAGATCCTAGCCTAACTCCAAAACTTTTATTTTGTGTGTTTAGCTTAGAACACAAGTGGAAGCCAGTAAACTTTTCTTTGGAGAGGGACTATGTTGAGGGTGGGGAGATAGTTGATTATATGTAAAATAAAAACAGTGAGTTGTGTATAAAGGGCTTAAGTAGGGAGGAATATGGATTATAGTGAAAATCAGGGGGTGAAGGGGAAGGCTAAACCTAGGGAATGGGTATTAAAAGCCTTATGGAAACCTATCTCATAACCAAGTTTAATAAAATGTAGGAGGAAGAGAAGTAGAACACATGTGAAATTGAAGACATTGGGTAAGTTGTAAAGGATAGAAAACTAAGCACAAGGAGACAGGCGAGTGAGGAAGAAAAGGGAGTGGTGGATTGGGTTCACGAAAACTAAGAATTTTTTTTAAAAAAGTTTTAAGGAAATTTACCAGTTATAAAGTTGACTTCAAAATACAGCTTAAAAAGAAAATAATTCAAATAGAATTATTCTACATTTCTGGACAATGCTGTTTGCAGAAGACATGGGTAAGTAAATGGAAATTATTATATGAGGCATGAGAATTTTATACCGGCCAATGAGTTATTATTATTTATGGACCTACCCCCCAGAAGTCTCCAAAACAGCAGAGGTTACTGCCATTGCCCTTGGCCATGCTAACACAACTTACCAGGAATGTTCTTCCATAGTGCTAGGACAGCACAATGGAGGATTTGAGGAAGCAAAGACATCAACATGATTACCCAGTCCTGGACCCTGCATGCTGCAACGTAGAACTGGCAGGCAAGATGTACCTACTGGTACAATATCTTGATTGTGATAACTAATTGTCATTCTGATTGTGAAGCCTGTCCCACAGGAGAGAATTTCATTCCTGGTACTGTAACTCTGAAAAAAAGCCTTAAGGCTGGGAAGATCATAGACCCTAGGGTAGGATCTACTATTGCTAATTTGCTAAATAACCATCCTGTCAAATTAGATTCTAAATGTTTGGATTTATACCCATAGACATGGGCTGTTTTCCACCCTGGGTAGAAAATCTTCTTTCTATGTGGACAACAATTATTGGAGACACATACTGGTTAAAGCACTAAGAACAAGACACTCACTGTTTGCTCCTAAATAAGCATCTCCATTAACTTCTCAGCCCAGCTAAGCTTCTGGGTACACCACTGAGGAGGAAGCAGAAAGAATGTTAGAGTCAGAAAGCAAAGAATAGTGTTGTGAAATTTTGTATTCTGGATAGGACACAGTTATGATAATAATGAACTCACAGCAGCTACAGCTACCTGAACAAGACCCTGCATGAACCAAAGCACCAAAATCCCAACATAAATAGGATATATTTTCTCCGGGTCCAGCCCTTTAATAAGGATTTATTGGCAATGAATAGTTTCTGGGAATAGGAGAATCATTTATTTTTGGAGGATGTGGCCTCTGGTAGGCCCACCCACACTCAAATGAATGGCCCCACACATGGGCACACATGGGCAGCAGTTACTGGACTCAGCGGGCTATCAACAACAGCAACAACAAAAAGACACAACAATGTGCAACATATTGAAAGTAACTCGAGAAAATTGGAGAAAGAAACATGGGTTTATGATCATATTTCATTGGATACATTTTCAAAAATAAAGAAAAAATTTATTGAGAAATAAAACAGTTGAGAATCTCAAAGGGATATATTATAAATAAAGCAGTAGTAGCAGTGGAAAGCATAAAAGTAAATCAATAGATTCAGGTGGTGTATATAGAAAACTAATTAGTATAATATGCAATATTCATAAACTGGTATACAGAGAGGGAAGAAGTAAATTCAACTACCATTTCAGCTAGTCTGGCTAGACAATGTGCTCCATGAATACAAGTGTACTTGTCCCACTTTTCTGGAGTGATAGAAGCATATGGCCACTCCCAATTACTTTGTGTGTGTGTGTGTGTGTGTGTCTGTGTGTGTGTGTGTGTGTGTGTGTGTGTGTGTTACAGATCCAAACCCAGATTCTTGTGTATCTGTAGTGGGTTCTTTACCCACAGAGCCACCTCCTCAGGCGCCGAATAATCTTCTTACTTTAGAACTCAAACAGAAAAGAAATTTTGTCTTAAGGGGTAAGGGATATTTCTCCCTTACTAGAACCAGTGCCTGCTACCTAGAAGAGAGTCTGACAGAGTGTCAGTGAATATGTGTCACATGAATCATTAAAAGAAACTCCAGGAAGCCTTGGATAATGCCCTATATATGCCTTTAAATATCACACCTTTCTAAAACAGACTGCCTTCTAACCAACTGCTGTAATCACTGACCAACAGTCTTCCTAGAAAAGAATTGCAATTTCCTTTGCAATTAATCCATTTTATTGTTGCTAGTTCACCCCAAATGTGAGACATTTAAAAAACTCAAGTAAAAAGTGAAGTGTTTGATTGTTGTTGTTGTAGCTCTCTGTGGCGCCAGCATTTGTCTATAAACATGAGCTAATAAACCCTGATTAAAAACCCAAACGGCCTCACATGTGTGTGCTAGAACTGCAAGATGATGCAAGACCACAAAGCCCATTTTTAGTTAAAAGTCAAAGTAATGATTTCATCCTTCATAGCTGCCCGAAGAACCCTGAGAAAGAAACCTTCAACTCTTACATCGTTTTCTGTCTTAAGGGTAATGAACCGTATGTGTAGACAGCTGCACCATCTGTAAACTATGGTCATTAATTAGACAGGAGACAGGACACTTCCAGGGAGAGGCGGACGGAGAGAGAAGGGTGAGACTTTGAAAAGTCATGGTGATTATTAATAACAGAAAGGGCAGTGAGAAGGGTAGAATGTCTGTCCTCCATACTTCTAATAGATCACACTGCCCATAGCAATGAAATATTGGAAATGTCTGCATTCTGAATGTTTTCTACCTGCCCAAGAAGCCAGAGTTAAGCAAAATATGGTCTCTCTCACAAGTAAGGTTATACATATTCCATAAATCTGCATAGAATCTCAGACTGTGCCATAGTGGTAAACTATTTGCCCCAAGAATCTGAAGACAACTCAGTTTTAAGGAAATATTGAACTACAGTGCAAAACATCTTTTTAAAAAGTGAGTAAAAGACCCTCTGACTTGCACACTTTTGCCCAAGCATCAATTTTTTAAGTCTCTAACTACAATGCACGATTATGAGAAGACTCGAACCAGCTTATCAAACAAGGACAAAAAATGAAATTCGCTTAGAACAAGCAAGGACAAGGCTAACAGGTTACAGCTGAAATGCCCGAACCTTATTAGAGAGGTGAATTCAGGCAAATACATAGTATTCTTATTCCTTTCACGGAACACATTAGATGTCTCTGGAAACACATAAAGAAACAGGGAGTAGCAGTAACACATGCAAATGCTCTTGTTTCCTGAACTCCTGAGATCCTACCTAGAATAGGAAAGCAAGTGTCTTTCCAGGAAATAGGACACAAGCTCTCAATAGCTGGGACAAATCTGTTTGTCAACACTGTGTTCCTATCGCTCCTCAAAGTGGACAGAACATCCTAAATAGGGGTTTTGTGACTAAATTAATTCATTCACTAGAAAATGTAAGTATCTCATCTATAAAATAGTAAAATAATGTGGTGTAGAATTGGCAACAAGCTAAGTAGTTGGAGTTGTTGAGAATGGGGAAAAGAAGGATCTGGGTTTGACTCTGTGGCCGTGGTTCTCATTCTATGGGTCGAAGCCTCTTTGGGGGTCATGTATCAGACATCATGCATCTCAGGTATTTACATGAGGGTTCATAACAGTAGCAAAATTACAGTTCTGAAGTAGCAATGAAATAATCGTATGGCTGTGGTCACTACAACAGGAGGAACTATATGAAGGGGTAGTGGCATTAGGAAGGCTGAGAGCCCCTGCTCTATTGGCAATACTGTGGAGCATAGAAATAAAGAAAAATCTAGAAAGGTAGGGATAGGAACAATGGCCAAAGAAGGAAAGTTTAAAGAATCAGTGAAGTGCATGGTCAGGGGAGTTGTGTTGTCATGTGCTAGTATGACACTCCTGGAGGTTTTGAGGCATGTTCTTTAGGGACCAGAAAGTAACTATCAGAGCCTTTAAGGCGCTGCTTCTCTCAAACAGAATATAATTTTTAAAAACTTTATAAATTAGACTTTATGGCAGAAAAACAGTGGAACAGACCTTTACAAGAAAGAACTGATATTACTTTTGGACACTTGGATGCTGAAAAGGGAAGAGACTATAAAACTTAGAATGACCTTCAAGTTCTTAACTACCTAGACATAAAATTCATTGAGCTCTTAATGAATGTTTTGTGGATGAATAAATAAAATATACACAATTTTAGAAATGTTATTGTAAAAACTATCGTAAAATGTGTGTAGATTTCTTATTTATATTCAAGGAACACTTGTGGAAAACCATACAGTTTTTCTGAGCTATTTAGCAAGGTGGAAGTACAAGTAAAAAACTGGACATCCCTGAATGAATTAGAGGGACATGTCACAGTCAAGAACTGGCCTGTTTTAATTTTCCGTAATTAAATTTTCTCAGGAGAAGATGAATAATGACAGACTTGGTCCAGGTTTGGCTTGTGAAACTCTGATACTGTGGAAGTAACCAGTAGCTCTCAACTGTGTGACTGAACGGGCTTGGAAAAAAAGTGCTGTCAACAAAGATGGACCACTACCCCTTCTTCCCTGCCAAGGGCCTACGTTGGCCACGTGGATTCCTGGTGTGACAAACTGCCTCCACAAACAAAAGGCACACTGCCTCGTATTTCTACCTTCAAGTCATGTCCTCTCATGGGTCCCTGTAGCATAGTTCCCTTGGCTCTTACACGTACTCACTCATACCTATATCTTACTGTTGTTGTCTAAACTGTATCCTGAAACTGAGTGTAAGTCCCCAAAACACCTTAAAATCGTTTCATTTATACTCCCAGGATAAATGCGCAGATGGTTTATGCCCCACTTTTTAATTTCAATTCTCTACAACTGATTCCTGATTGTTAATAAAATTCTAGACATCTAAGATAATTTTATACTCAAGGAGAGAATTGTCTTAGTGTCAAATAATTCATTAGACTCTACAGCAATCCTGCGCTTTCACTGAACATTACTTAAAGAACTTTTGCCTCAATAATCTTTCTTACCATTGGCAGAACCAAGCTTGAGAATGCTCTGTTTCAATAAACATTTACTAGGCACGTGTTATGGTAGATATTGAAAAAATTCTGACACAGGTTATGAAATTTTCCTTGAGGAAATAGACGTGTGTTGAAAACTGCAAAACTAGTGACAATGTAATGTGAACTATGTCCAGTTAACATGCACTTCCCATGTAAAGATCAGCAGTGAAGACATGCTCCAGAAAAAATAAAGAAAAGAAGTCAACTTTTTACTTTAATAATGACGTCGAGATAAATGGTCAGAGATTCCAAGAGGAAACAAAAGGCTATGCATGTTTCCAGTATTGCTAGGAGACAGTCTCACAGAAAATCCCATGATCATCCAGCTCTGAACTCCTCCCTACCCATCATCTGCAATATTCACTGAACTATCAGCTCCAGAGAGTCAACCCTGAGAATATACACATAAGTAACATCATACAGACTGAACACACTAAATTTAGGAATATGTATGCATATACATATATACATCCAATAACAATTAGTGAAAAAGAGGAAAGCAGGGATGTGTATATAGGTTTGGAAGGGGAAAATGGTAAGGGATAATGTATAAATATAAATAAAGCATCACCTCAGCCCCTGGCATCCATGCTGTAGAAGTAGCTGAGAATTCTACATGCAAAGCCACAGGCAGCTGGAAGAGAGTGACACTGGGCCTGCTTGACTTTGGCTTTTGAAATCTCAAAGCCCACCTGCAGAGACACACTTCCTCCAACGAGGCCACACCTACTCCTTCAAAGTCACAATGCTTAATTCTTCTCAAGTAGAGCCACTCCCAGATGACTAAGCATTGAAATGGCCTCCGGAAGCCATTCTTATTCAAACCAACACACATACCAAATTAAATATCATCTCACCATCCTTTATAAATGCACCATCATCACCATCTCAATTAACCAATGAGGAAATGGAACCTAAAGAGAATTAAGGAGAGTAATCCAGATGATACATAGAGGTATAAAGACCCAAAGTAAAACATATATTTACCTAACCTTTGACTTAAATCTAGTTTTCTATGGTTTCTATATTTAAAAACATATATTTAAAGTATTTTTATTGTAGACTAACAGAATTATTTGTAACCTTTAAAAAAGGCCAGACAGGCTGGAGGGAATCATAGCCTTCTTTTGAATGAGAGATCTGAGAGCAAAAAGAAACAGATGAATGATGCAGATAGCTAGCCCTTTAGCTGAAGAAAACAACCAACAATAGATTCTTATGTGTTTTGACTGAGTCTCAAATGTCTGATCATGTAGCATTGTATATAGCAAATAAAAGCCACGGTCATGTGTATCTCTTCTTCAAACAGAAGTTTAAAAAATACTGACATTGCCACCGAATCCCCACAGCCACTGTTGCCAAAGACTGAAGTTACACAAAACAGGTTTTGTCTAAGGAAACAAAGGTAAATCTCTGGTGATTTGAGCATCCCGAAGATAAATATTTTTATTTGTGGTGGAAGCAATCCAGGTATATTTAGGCTTGGATGAGCTATTTTTGAAGGGATCTGCCTTTCTTTGTCAGAGTTGATTTCTATCTAGCTCTTCCCCCAGGAGGAAGGATGCTTTTGTATCATCTGCTATCAAGAAGAGCCATGCTGTTCTATGGCTATGTGATATGTTGGAAACACCTGCTGGACGCTCTGCCTTGCTCTGAATTACAGCTGGTGTGCAGCTTCTGTCTCAGGCAGAGTGGGGGCACAGCACCCCATTAATGGCCGCATGTGATTATTCCAAGACGTGATCCACCGTTGGGAAAATTCCCTGGGTTCTGTCACCATCAGAGTAACACGTCATTCTGATCACTGCCAAGAAAAGGATTTAACTTGGCATTTTGAAATGAGCAGACACTGTCCAGTACCACCATGTGCCTTTTGCTTTACAAAATGACATATTTAGACATCTCCTGCTATCTCTTCATCTCCAGTAAGGGCAGAAATATTTGTTTTTGCTGCTGTCGTTGTTCTTTTAATTTTAGTTTTAGTGAGCAAAATCTTAACTTTTGTAGGCTAGTGAGTGACTACTGAGCCAAGGAATGCAGCTTTCCAACTAGTGGAGGAAAAATAGAATTTTGTGCTACTCTAGCTTTTTAAATCAATTCAAAACTTTTTGTTCTATTTGTGTCACACTTGGTCATCAATACAATCTATATGAAAGACAAAGATAAAAGCATAAAATCCATGTTAATGGGAGAAAGCTGAGACAGAGACAGACATGGTGGGAATCAGGCTAAACACAAGGGTAAGTAGTGAAGCTAAGATATCACTGGGAAAATAGGGGATTTGATAAGTCACTTAACAAAATCAAATAATTCTATAAATGTAATTGAAATAAAAACAAAATTATGATCAAATATACATCTACAATGTGAATAAATTAAAAGGCTACTTTACTGGAATAATACACCATTCGAAAGCTTCTGAAAAGTATAAGGAATCTGAATGAGAATATACAACCATGTCTCAAAGGAAGAGCTGTTTCCTATTGATGTGTCTTCTACTTCCTCTGCATGGTTCACATGACTGAAAATATTATATAAATTACTTGTATGTTTCTGATAGTAAGGTTTAAGGTCATATTCTTATTTATAAACTCTTTAGATATTTCACTTCATTTCTTGCTAAAATGTAAGTAACAAAATAGATTTTATTCATCTTTCTGACCTCAGAATATTGTTTCGTTTCTGACCTGCCTCATACACTTACTACCCATTTGTCAACAACTGACTAGGTTGGTTTTGTTCCCCCTCACTCTCCAGCTTCACCAACCCCACAGAAGACAGAGGGCTGATCTCCAAAATATATGAAGAACTCAAGAAACTAGAAATCAAAATATCAAATAATTCATAAAAATTCTTAAAGTTCATAAAAATGTAGTACATTTAATTTTATGAAATTTCATAAAAATTAATAAAATTTCATAAAAATTTATAAACTGTGGCACATTTCATAAAGTGTAGTACAATTCGTAAAAAATGTAGTACAGATATAAGCAGAGAATTCTCAGCAGGAGAATCTCAAATGCCAGAAAGACACTTAAGGATATGTTCAACATCCCTAGCCATCAGGTAAATGCAAGTAAAAACAACTCTGAGATACCATCTTATACCAGTCAGAATGGCTAAGATCAAAGAAACCAATGATAGTTTATGCTGAAGAGAATGTGGAGTAGGGGGAACATTCTTCCATTGCTGGTTGGATTGCAAACTCATATGGGCACTTTTGAAATCAGTATGGCAGTTTCTTAGAAAACTGGGAATCAATCTACCTCAAGACCGAGCAATACCACTCTTAGGCATATGCACAAAGGATGTTCAACCATAGTACAAGGACTATGCCCATAGAAGCATTATTCCCAATAGCCAGAACCTGGAAACAACCCAGATGCTCTTCACCTGAACAATGGATAAAGAAAATGTGGTACATTTACAAAATTGAGTTCTACTTAGTGATAAAAAAGAAAACAAGATCTTGAAATTTATGAGAGAGACATACATGCATTCTCCTGGGAAGGGGAAATAGACAAGATCTCCTGAGAAAAATTGTGAGTATATGTGTGGGATAAAATAGGGAAAAGGGGGAGGGAAGGAGGGGAAGAAGGGAGGGAAAGGAAAACATGAGGGAACAGGAGGGTCAAAATTGGGGAAGGACAGAGAGGGAGAGCAAGGAAAGAGATATCTTGATTGAGGGAGCCATTCTGGGACTGTCAAGAAACCTGGTGCTAGGGAAATTGCAGGAATCCACAAGGATGACCCCCAGCTAAGACTTTAAGCAGTACTGGAGAAGGTACCTGAACTGGCCTCCTCCTGTAATCAGATTGATGGCCACCTTAATTGTCATCAGAGAATTTTCATCCAGCAACTGTTGGAAGCAGATGCAGAGATCCACAGCTAAGCATTGGGACAAGCTCACAGAGTCCAGTCAAAAAGATGTAGGAGCAAAATATGAGTGAGGGGGTTAAGAGCATGATGGGGATACCCACAGGAAACCCTGACCCAACCTAGTGGGAGCTCACTGAACTCCAAAGTGACAGCCGAGGAACTGGTATAAAACTAAACTAGGCCTTCTGAATGTGGGTGACATTTGTGTGGCTGGTGCAGTCTGTGGAGACACTAGCAGCGGGACCAGCACTTATCCCTAGTGCTTAAATTGATATTTTGGAACCCGTTCATCTTGGAGGGATACCTGCTCAGCCTAGATATAGACAGGAGGGCCGTGGTCCTGTGTCAAAGTGATATGTGAGATTTTGTTGACTCCCGATGGGAAGCCTTACCCTCTCTGAGGAGAAAATGGGGTGGTGTGGAGGAAAGATAAGGGGATTGGGAGAGGAAACTGGGATTGGTGTGTAAAATGAGAAGAGATTGTTTTAAAATAAAACATGGGGAAAAAACAAAGATATCTCATTTTATGAATGTAAAACAGAGAGAGAGAAATTGAATTCAATAAAGCATGTATTTGGCTACTTGCAGCAAGATTCTTATCAGAGTATTTATCCCACAACAACAAAGATCAAGTCTTTTATGAGCCTGGCACCTGACAAGTATTAGACATTCAATGAATAAAGCATGACATTTTAAAAAGATAATGAATGCATACACTCAGCTTAATTAATCACAGAATTTAAAAATAGTGTCTTAGTTATTTTCTATTGCTCTGCTAACACACCATGACCAACGTAACTCATGAAAGAAAGCACTTAATTGGCTTATCATTTCAGAGGGTTAGAGTTCATGCCAATCCTGACAGAGAATATGGCGGCAAACAGATAGGCATCAGAATAGAGCAGAAGCTGAAATCTCACATCTTGAGATATAGGTATGAGGCAGAGACACATAAGTATGAGGGGCTGGCCTGGGCTTTTCAAATATCAAATATCATCCCCAGTGACACACCTCCCAATCCTTCTCAAACACTTCCATCAAATGGGGAGCAAACATTCAACTATAAGAGCTTATGGGGTCCATTCTCGTTCAACCCACACAGATGACATGATTTTTGGAAAATCATTTTGTGTGAGAGCAAGTGTTCATGTGAGGGCTAGAACTAGACTTCAGATGTCTTTCCTATGCATTAATTATTGAAACAAGGTTTCTCATTGAACCTAGAGTTTGTTGTGTGTCAGGCTGGCTGTCCTTTAAGCCCCTGTTATCTACCTGTTCCTACCTCCATCTTCCTATGCCAGTGCTGGAGTAAGTGTACTTTTATGTAGGTGCCGGAGATCCAAACTCAGCTCCTTCTGTTTGCTAAGTATAGATTATGTTAGCTAAGCCATCTTCTCATCTGATTCTCAATTTTATACCTATAAAGTTCCATATAAACAATTATTTGAGTAATAATTATTATTAGAAAGTATTATAGTAACAATAATTATTATTATTCATTCCATATAGATAGCAGCACTTATACTTCATACAAAATTATATTAATTTACAGTTGGTATATGTATAATTTCAAAATGACTGATACATTAACAGTAATGCTTTTCTTTCTACTAATAAATGTAGCATTGCTTTTGATAAATTGAAAACACGATATACAAACCATCAAAGGTGTCTTTAATTAAAACACCAAGAAAACAGACTTCATTAAAATTTAATTTAACAGTTTTTTTTAATTTTTTGAGTTCAGATATAAATGCAAGCTAAGACTTCAAAGCTCTTCAAACAACTGACTTCAAAAAGCTGAGTTTATTTAAGCTCTTCTTTAAACCTGTTTCTTAATGATATTCCATTTTGCTTTTAAAGCTATACTGTTTCTTTATTTTGCTTTCTCTCTCCCCTTCAAGGGTGCTACTCTTCATTTTCTTTTCAGTCTTGTGTGACTGCTAACATTGTTTGATCAATGAAAAGTTTTCTGTTTCCCAAAGGAATGGAATGTAATAAAGCTGTTCCACTCCAACAATTAAAAACATTTTATTGTCCAATAAAGTATGTTTCTTTTTTCTAGGAGCAACCACACTACATTAATTCAGACACTAATTTGCACATGATGTATTATTGATAGAATTTTATGAGCATTTATTACTAAAATGTATATACATATACATATATATTAGATTATATGTTATATTTAGATCACATAAATATCCAATCTGAGTCTTTTTTCTACTTCGATGTAATGAGAATTTTTTTTCTTTTTGATAAAATAAGCATGCAGTGGTGAGTCCGTAAATAAAAAAAAAATTACTTAAAGTGGAAGCATGTAATCCAAAATTAACTGAAACCATTGAGAAAGAATGTTCACCGACAGCTCGTCATCAGGCGCCAACTGCTTTCACGTTGATTCAGATAAGAATGCAAAGAAGTTTTATTGGGATTCACGCACAACTTAACATATGAGTAAAACAATAGACCTTTCTGAAATCCTGATATATTTCTCCTTTCAGAAGAAAGGTTTTGAAAGAGATTGAAATTGCTATCGTCCATGAAACTCTCAGACTCACAGGGATTGGCTAACTTGTCCTTCCCTGAGATCTTCCTAACTGTACACCAAAGGATAAAGTTGAAAGCCAGTTCTCATGCATGAGGCTGTCAGACTCATTTTTAATATGCTAAGATGAAATCTATAGGTCGAAGTTTAAATATCTGCTTATGACATGCTAAATGTTTACAATTTAGATGATGCCTCCATCTGCAGCTTCCTCTGGTGCCCGACTTCATCTCGCTGCCCAGTTCAGCTCCAGCAACGCGTTCCAGATCCGGACGAGCAAAATTAGTGTTTACTGTTGTGTCTTTGCACTCATTAACGCTGCCACAGGTGTCTTTCTTTCTGCCCATTTTCTGGCTGGCTATTTCTCACCCTTCAGCTAAGACTGAGCAAACGTGTCTCTTATCACTAAGAAGGGGATGTCTGACCTTTTCGATGTTGAAATGCAACATTTCTACAAATGTATTGGTCCCTGACTCCTAGTTATTCCAGGATACATGCAGCCAATGATCCACAAACTGAACATGCCTGAGAGTAATGGAAGTTTGTGTGGTACAGGTAAACAGAAAAAAATAGCATGATAGCGTGAGGTGTGGTAGAAAATGTAGACCGCAATCATTGCTATTACTATTACCAAAAAAAAAAAAAAAAATGACGTGACATTTTCAGGAGGATGATGGAAATAGAAAACATTATACTAAGTGAGGTAACCCAGGCATCAAAAGATAAGAAGGACAGAGGTCCTTTTAATTATGGTTCTATATTTTAGTATGTAATCTGAAGAGGCAGGAAGATGTAAATACAGAACCCATGCATGAAATTCTCCAAAAAATAAAGTACTTAACGTATTTTCTTTCTTCGCATTTAATTAAAAGAGGCCAAGTGGCAAACCCTCCCTTCATAAAGGGTAGACAGACACCTTCTAACTAGGCACATTGAACACTGGACTTAGTTTTTTGGGTTTTTTTTTTAGACTGAACATATGTAAACATTAGTTTTGTACCCATCCACAGAGAACATTGAGTTTCTGCTCTCTGCTGTTTTGTGAAAATTGACTTTAGATTTAGATTTAGTTCTGGTTAAAGAGAAAGGGAGAAAGAGTGAGTGAGAATATATTTTTACACACTCCTCCTCCATCCCCTCAGCATACCTAGAAAAGGTCTGGGCCCTGTTTGTTCTCCCGTGACAACCTATGTTCACCCAAAGGTATTTACTTCTATATTAATACTTCTTGTAATTATATATCAACATAGTGATTCTGATAGGGTGGGTAGTTTATCGGAATGATTCATCCAAGTATTTGGATGATAGATATTAAGCTCTTGGTAAACATTCATTAAACTGAATT
This sequence comes from Microtus obscurus, assembly GCA_963919715.1. Taxonomy (NCBI): domain Eukaryota; kingdom Metazoa; phylum Chordata; class Mammalia; order Rodentia; family Cricetidae; genus Microtus; species Microtus obscurus. The sequence goes on from CAWTZC010002521.1 coordinate 27,499,650, forward strand.
TCCCTTAACTCAGAGCTCAGATCATTCACTAGGGAAGAGAAAACTGGCAGGGAAGTCTCAAAGTAAGTTAGTTGTGATCTCCACTTAATAACTTACCCATGAATGAGGTTGGGCCAAAATACATCTCTCTGAGCTTTAGCATCTCATACTAAGATGTACAAATGAAGTGGATTTAAGTGCCATTCAGGGTCACTGGGCCTGGTGCACAAATGAAGCCCAGAAGGCATTTAAGATAATAAATTGATGGATATTTCTCTGAGGTCGTGAGATCATTGTAGCTATGAAATTATGTTGTAGATTCTATCTGAAACATCATTAAAATGAAGTGAGTCGTAACTATAGATGTGTGGTTAAAATGTTGGAGGACTGTCAAGGAGGGTTTCTGTGCTTTTATGTAATCCTGTATAATGGCTAATTCTGAGCAAAGGTAAGGGACACTGAAGCCAAGTCTCAGACTGGCCCATCAGCGACCTCTAGAGCTCTTTTGGTTTTGTGCAACTGTATTGGAACTGAAGACATTTAAAATATGTATTAATTCTGGTAGATCTGTTCTCATTAAGCTTTCTTGGGTAGAGGCAGTACAAATGAAAACAGGGATTTGCACAGCTGACTTGGGGGCTTACTGACTTTCTGAGTGCCAGGTCTTGTCTGGTTCCAATTTCCAGGAGGATCTATATATGGTTTTTCTTTGGGTTCACCTTATTATTTAGCTTTTCTAGGATCGCGAACTATAGGCTCAATGTCCTTTGTTTATGGCTAGAGTCCACTAATGAGTGAGTACATACCATCCACCCACTGAGACAGTGTGCCTGACCTAATGGGAGCTCACCAAAGCCAGCTGGACTGGGACTGAACCAGCATGGGATCAAACTGGACCCTCTGAATGTGGCTAACAATTGGGGCAGACTGAGAAGCCAATGATAATGGCACTGGGATTTGTCTCTACTGCATGTACTGGCTTTTGGGGATCCTAGTCTATTTGGATGCACACCTTCCTAGGCCTGGATGGAGGGGGGAGGGCCTTAGACTTCCCATAGGGCAGGGTACCCTGCCCTCTCTTAGGACCAGAGGGGGAGGGGAGAAGGTGAGTGGGAGAGCAGAAGGGTAAGGGGAGGAGGGGAGAAAGTGGAAATTTTAAATGTTATTATTTATAAAGCAATAAAAACTAAAGAAAGAAAAGAAAATTCAAGTCACGGGAGTGTGTATTTTAAAGCAGTGTCAAGAACGGTGCCAAGCAACACATGTAAATAGCTTTTACGTGGTGTTCAGATCCTACTCTGTTGCCGCTTATTCTTCTTGCTGTGCTCTGAGGAAGACAGTCCCCTTACCCAACACATTGGCAGTGACTGAGGAAGCTGCCCCTGGCATCTCACAGAACTGAGAACAGTTGTGTGTGATAGCAGCAATCTCCTTGGGGATCTAAATGTATCCCTGGCTGTATCAGAATTTTGGTCAAGCAGAAAGATTCAGTGGTACTAGAAGAAAAATTGGAGAGTATAAACCATGAAATTAATTACAAACATCTATTTGCTCTGTTGGTACTGTAAGGGATGTACAGTTTGCTTCTTTGCAACTGCATAGCACATATCTTTTTCTGATATCTTCAAAATTAGCTCCTTTTCAAACTTCTTTTTCTCTTACTTGTCTTTGGGGGTAATCTAACAAATTTGCTGAGTTTTAATTTTTATGGTGACTTCTTCGCCACTCCCTTGACAGCCACAGGATTTTTACACTCCTCGTCAGAAAGATAGACAGAAAAGGAATTTAGTCAAAGGATATTGTTTTGTTGAATTGTGTCTTAGAGCAAGCCGATCTCTCTTGCCTAGAATATCTATTATTTTTATTTTCAGCAGCATAATTTTTCTAATTTTTTAATTAAGAAATCCCAAGCTAGCTCTGAAGACTTTGCTCAGTCCTGGACTCCCCTGGAGTCAGCCATTAGGATGCTGTTCTTCCCTTTCTACTTGCCACTATCTTTCTCTTCTCCTTCACACCTGTAGTTTCAGCCTTTATAAATTTATAGTACTTGGTTTTTTATTGATCACTTACCATTTCCAGAGCTCAGTAGACCTGTCCTGTCCTGATTTTTTATTGCTATGGCAGCAATACAAAGATTAGAAATAAAGAAAATTATCACACATAGACACACATACGAAGCTGTGTATCCATCCACAATCTATCGTTACTTTGAAATATTGATCGTACAGAATAACTGGAACTCGCCTGAAATAAAGCATTAGAGAATCTAGCCCACGCAGTGTCCATGAAAGAACTATGAAAAATGAATTGCTCCTTTTCCATCCTAAGAAACTGGGTCATGTGGAAGATGGCAAAGAACACATGCCATGGTGTCATCTGCCTGGCTTGGGGGTGCTGAGTCAGCTTCTTCCTCAGGGTGTCTCAAAATATATTTCCCTGAGGATAAACCTTTGAAATTTCCACATCTCTAGAGAAACACATTCATCATAAAACCTGGTATTAAAGGCTCCAACTGTTATGAACAGTAAAATCAACTATTTCTGCAATATATAATTTTCCCTTCGATATTGCTCCCCCTCGATACTGAACACTTTGGAAACTAAACAGCTTTCTTGAATCCTAATTTTAACATATCAAATAACTGAACTGCATTACATGTGCTATGACCCAGACAGCATACCGTCTGCTTTTCAAATGTCACAACATCTTGGACACCTTGAGATTACAACGGTTCCTTTCTTCAGTCCAGCAGAATCTATTTTGAGGTATTCTGACTGTCAAGCTTTCTCTATTTATAAAGTTCTTATCATGCAGCCTATTTTAAGGCTCTTTATTTGGTTTTGTTTTAGACAGGGTCTCACTTTGTAGTCCAGGCTAGGCTTTAAATGAGGTTTTTCTTCTGTCTCCATGTCCATACAGACCTGTTGCACGAGTCTGATGAGGATCAACAGTAGAGGCACCTCACATGTTCTCATTGAGTGTGTGATGTAGAATACTGTGTCTGTCCCTGTGCATGGACTTGTAAGAGCCAGAGGTTGACACTGGATATCTTCCAAGCATTGGGAATATAGGTGAAAACAACCACACCTTCCACAAACTAATTATTTTTTTTATAAATTCTGTAGATCATTAGAGGCCTGCTATTCTGCCCACCCCACCTTTGCTCCTTGAAAAAATTTCTCCAATCTCTCATGCCTTTCCCTTTGCTTCATCAATACATAAATTTTCTTTTCTTCTGTGTGATACTAATCTCTTTTCAATTTGCCTTATAGTTATTTTTCACCAATCCCGTAACAGGCTCCTTAGTGGCAGAGTTACACAGCACCCTGTACAGACGAGCTCTCTGACCTATTGTGTGAACTTAACCCATACGCAACAGTAGCGGCACCTCACGCTTTTCCATTGAGTGTGTAGTGTTTAACAGTGTGTATGTACATCCCTGTGTGAGTACTAGCGATGGCCTGAGGTTGACACTGGATGTCTTCCTTTGTTACTCTTCACCGTGTTCATTTTTTCTTTTAAATGGAGTCTCTCACTGAACCTGAATTCAGCTAGACTGGCAGCTAGGAATACCCCTGGACTCCTCCCGTCTGGATTATAGACTACTGTCACCACACCCAGTTTGTAACATAGGTGTTCTGGTCATCCTCACTCAGGTCGTCATGTTTGGACATAAGGACAGCAAGCATTTTACAGACCAAGTGATGACCCGAAAATTTCTCCTAGTATGTGGTTTGCATACGCAAATGAACTGCTTTTATCTTCTTCATCTGTTTCTTGTCAAGTGGATGATGAGGACCCAAGCAGTTAGATCCTACTAGAGTAGAGGAAAATGTTTTTATTATCCCATGCTAGTACATACTGTGTAACTGGGGATGGACAGCCCTAATTGTAAAACAAAATAATAATAATAATCTTGTGTCTAAGCCACCTCTACGCACAGACTACTGTTTCACCTCCTCACTCCTATATCTAATTTTATGTGTTTATAAATAATGTAAAAATGATGTTTTTCCCTTGATTTGTTGAATTAGCTTATACAGCCTAACTATTTTATCTTCTTTCTCAGAGTGGTGTTTTATTATTAAGTAATAAATCTTAAAAGTGCAATATTCATTGAATAGTTTCACTCTCATTTATAGCCTAGATCTCTATTACTCAAGGCCCACATTTCAGTGGTCAGGTTTGGCAGGACACACTGATAATACCCAAACTTGGGAGGTAGAGGCAGGAAACTCAGAAATTTAAGGTTATCCCCAGCTATCTATGAATTCCAGGCAACTAGGATGCATAAGCCTCTGACTCAAAAAGCAAAACAAAGGCAACAAAAGACCCAAAACAATAAAATCAAAACTCTCCTATTTTATATTTTAGTATTTTTATTAAACACATTTCTGAATTAGAATATAGTTGCATATCTCCCTCTTCCCTTTCCGTCCTCCAACCCCCCCATGCATTTTTCTCCTATTTAGTTATTGTACAATTCTGAGCTAGACCTGCCTCTTTTACAGTTTACGTATCTGCTGAGATTCCTTACTTCTGTCATCATGGAGGTGCTTGCCGGTTTCTCATCACTCAGGAGGCAGGAGCTTCATGAATTTAAAACCATTCTGGGAAATATAATGAAAATTTATATTTTTTTTAAAAAAGAAGTTTTCTGGGCTTTAGTGATGACTCAGTGGTTAAAAGTACTTGCGGTTTCCCTATGCATCCTGATTTTAGTTCCCAGCATCTATGTCAGGCGGCTTACAACCTCCACAACTTCAGCTCTGAGAGGCTGAATGCTCTATTCTTATACCCATGCATACCGCGTACGTGTAGCAATCACACAAAATCTTTACAAATATTTTATTTTTTTTTTTGAGTATATGTTGCTTCTGTTGCATAAACGTTTTATAACACATTCCTTAAAATCTGCCCTCAAACGCGGCAAATCTGTCTACTGTCTCCGCACTCTATTTGTGCGTTAGAGTCATCTGGGCTGCCTGCCTGATCTGCAGAGTCCTCCTGGTTTCTACACCATGTATAAATTAGAACATGGGGACAGAAATTCAGGCCGTCTATGCACAGACGTTACGTTTCTTTCTCTTCTAGATTTGTCTCGTCCTCCAAAGTGTATGTTATCCAGCCAAGACTTCTTTACCCATTGTTGCCCGTGTATCAACCTTTTAGTGCCCTCCCCAAGAAATACAGCAACACCTTCAGACCAAAGGGGCCAGTGAGAATGAGCTGTGTACTCATAACTTCAGCAGCTTCAGCAGAAGGTTTTCAAGAATACACTCTTTTCCAGTTTCCATCAGCTTACTGCTGCTCTCATACATTTAAAGACCTTGCCTAGTACATCCCTGGGGCAAAGTTGAAGGATAATTTACTCCATATTACCAGAATTCACATTAAATTTTCATTTTAACAATACTTATCCAAGACCAAGGGATTTCTATTATTATTATTTGTTTCTGGTTTGCTGATTAGATGTTAGTTATATTACTCTTGGGTGAATCATACCATAATTGATCTTTGCTAACGCCTAGTTTTTGTTACTTTAAAGTGCAGTGGCAATTTAAAACATTTGTGAGGCTGTTTCAGTGCCAGATCCCAGCTATTTATGATGCTGTTAATGACTCGTCATCATCTTACCCACAGACATTTAGAGAATTTTCATGTCCCATCTTTACAGCCTCTCTGAAGCCCTTAAAACAATTTACATGCTCATATTTTATCAACTCACTTAAATTTCATTAAATCATATGATTAAAATACCACGCGCAGTCACATAAATCAGACTTTTCTTGCCAAAGCTTTGACTTGCAAAAGATTAATTTTGCAGGAAAAGCTGTGTGTCAAGAGTTCAAAGTGCTTGGTCATCAGTCGGTACTTATTACCAAATGGACAGACAGAGAGATGATAATTGAACAGCGTAGTTAAATGCAAAGTCTTTTAAGGGTGCAACACTATTACCCTCACCATATTATATCTAGAAAACACAAGGCCCAGAAAGAAAGGTCATTTTCGATCAACTGATGGGTTCCACATAATATTGGGACCTAGTTCTTCCTGATCTTTGGCCTATTCAATAAATTTTATTTTGATTAAAAACACACCCTGCTCCCTATACATCTTTAAGACAACAAAATGCTCCTTCCAAGTCAGTATTGTAAAGCATGCCTGAGAAAATTCAAAGATTCTCTCCCTAACGTGTGATGTTCGATTATTCAATAAGTTGTTGACATTCAATCTATTGTTGATTAGATAAAAAATGCACAAGGGACCCTTGCAACACAGCATGAAATTGCATCCACCTCCGGTGAAATAATTGACTGAATGACAGTTTTCAACATAATCCAGTTAAATTAAAATTAAACCTTACAGATATTGGTTTTGCTATTTCTCCTGCTATATTGAAAGCTAGCCAAGTTACTCAACGCCTTTTGCCTACTGTTCTTTCAACTATGTCTCTAAATTGCTAAGCACACACTGCATTTGGCCGGATAATTATACAAATTCTACCCCTCATAAAAATATAAAAGTCAGTAAAGTGTTAGCCATTCAAGCAAGGAGACCGGATTTTGGATGACTGGCACCTATGTAAAAAATAAACAACAACAACAAGAATAAGTAAATAGAAAACAAAACAGGTTATAATCCTGGTGCTTAGGAGGCAGGTGACAAAGTAGCCCTAGGGCTTCCTGGCCAGCCAATCCAACCTAACTGTCAAGCTTCAGATTCATTGAGAGACCCTGTCTCAAAACCTAAAGCAGAGATTGAGGAAGACATGCAAACTGACCTCTAACCTTTATACCCAAGTGTACCTATGTGGATATGCACTCATTGCACTCATGCACATGTACACACACACACACACACATTTGAACAACTAACCACATCAGTAACACATTCACAAAGGCTAAGTATTCCAGGGTAATATTATCATCTGGGAAGAATATAAAAATAAGAAATGAAGGGCCAATGAAAATAGCAACTTAACCTTTAACCTCTAAGAGGTAAGAATAGGCAATAGCTAAAGCCTATATCTTGGATTCTCCTGACCAGCAACTCGGCAGGCTAGCTGGTCTATGGCTCTTGGGGGTAACTCGGTCAACTCAAGTTGACAATATATGGATACATATACTTACAAATTATATGTATTATGAAAATGTAAAAAATATGGCTCTTTGTGGTCTTTCATGAGTTTATAATGAGAAAGAGTTTATAAAAATAAATACAAGGAAAATACTTGAGATACAGTTTTACTCAGAATTAGAGTCAGAAAACAGAGATGCTGCCCCATTCCCATCAAATGAAAAAAATTCAACTGTCTCTACACGTCATTGCTAAGACTGCAGAATTTTTCATAAACAGAAAAAGGAGAAAACCCTCTGCAGGATAAGTTAAAACAACTTTTAGATTCACCCATTCTTTTACCTTGGGCCTGGCAGTTCGCCTTTTAATTTTGTTTTAAATACATATCTGCTACAAACAAATTGGCACGTTAGAGATTATATATTGTATCGCTGCTTGTAAAAACAATGAGCAGTCTTGGAAATAACGCAATGCCCAACCAAAGGTTAGCCCACTCCCCCTGCTCCACAGGCAAACACCCAGGCAGGTAACTCCACTCCTTATCGCGAGCTGACAAGTTTTAAGTCCCCTGGTGGCCACTGAGCCCTTCATGCTTAGTGACATCGTTCAGCCTTTGCATGTCCAGTCTCGTCACCTTACATGCTTAATCCTCCTCTTTAAAAACCCTCTATAAAATTTCTATTGACCTGGTCCGATACCATCTCTCCTTAGGTGCCTTTTGTGACAACAAAAACAGAGAAGCCTTCAGCTTTCCACAAGAAAGGCTACTGATAAAATGAACGTAAGCTGAGATGTCTCAGCCTGAATCCACCTGGCAATAAGTGAATACAGAAAACAATAGCAGTAGGAAAGCAATCCCCAAATTGAATCAAGATCTTAGTATACATGAGAGAGACCAACCCTGACTAAATAATATATCATAGGATTTTTTTTTTAAGGCTACGCAATAAAATGAACTAAGTTCAAAAGACAGGGAGTATTTACAGTGGTGGGTTTTTAGCCCTCTTCTGGCAAAGTTTACTATTCTTTGATAACTCACACTTTCGAAATTAAAGCAAATAGATTGTAACTATCTCTTCAAATTCTCCATCTCCATCACTTAATCTCACCAAACATTCCTTAATCTATGTGCTGGCTCCTTTTGTGTCAGTTTAGCAGGAGCTAGAGTCCTTAGGGAGGGGGAGCATCAACTGCGGAAATTCCTCCACAGCATTGTTTTTCAAATTAGGGACCAATGTGGGAGGACCCAGTCCATGATGGGGGGGGGGGGATCACCCTCTGCGCTGGTGGCCCTGGCTCCCAAAATAAAGCAGGCTGAGCAAGACACATGGAGCAAGCCAGTAAACGGTACTCTTCTAGAGCCTCTACACCTCTTACTGAGCCCAGGTCCCCACCTGACTCTGAACTGCTTTGGATGATGGGCTGTTGGATGGACTGGTGAGTGAAAGAAACCTCTTTCCTCCCTCCTCAAGCTGCTGTTGGCCATGGTATTTTATCCCAGTAACAGTAACTAAGACGATGAATGGAAACCATTCCCATTTTTCTATAATTGTTGCTGCTAAGGTGTCATGATCTTTCACACATGTTCAAAAAGGTTGGTATTCCAATGTAAGTACTAGACTTGTGACCAGAGACAGGCAACGAGACAAGGAAAGCTAGGCAACACACCCACCGTCACTTCTCCTCCCCAAATCGATTCTGTTAATCGATTCGTTAAAAACCTTACTAAACAATTTTCAAAGTACTGGACAGAAATGTCAGGAGATATAAGTCATATTCAAATGTTTACTTCTTACATCTTCTTTTCTGCATCAAAATTGCTTCATTTTCATTTGTTAGGGCTAGGTACTGAAAATCAATCCACTTGTTATACACGAGTAAAGCTTTAGAATCTTCCCCCTGAATCACAACAAAAGAGGAAGTATGTCACGTTCATTTATGAGACACATTAACTTTTCATGCCCGGTATTCTGTATATTCAGGAAGATACAAGAGTATATTAATTCCTATTCATTATTAGATAAATAAGAAAAGAATAGTAGCCACATGAAAAGCAAGGTATTGGGGTGATGTAATCAAAAGAAACATTACCCCTGTTTTAACTGGATATAACAATGGAGTCCTTTTATTAGTACAAACGTTTTTCAGGACAAAATGCTCTGACATAATTATTCTGAGGAATACAAATTCAATAAATGCAACAGAGGAAAAGAAAACAGCCTAATTTTCAGTAATGATTCCTCTTTTATTTGTATTTTAAAATACCTCCATGTTCATTATGTCTGAGATTATGCCAGCAATCGTGGGTAGTGGTACTGTAATCATCTGTGATTTATGCGGATGGAGCTGAGGCTTATAGAACTGAAAGGAAGCAAAGTTAGTCAGTTCAGCCATTCAAAGTAGAAGCCACTTCTGACAATAAAGCTATTCTAGCATAGAGTGCCGCTGCTGCTTCTCCTGAGAAAATTAACTTGGAGTCAAAGGCTTAACACAGAGCTCACTTCATATCAATCTTTATCCCCCACCATTCTTTACAAATAGTATTTCGACTTCAGAAAAATTTAAAACTATTCAAATTTGACTGGGTCTTATCATGAACATCGTAAGACCAAAATGTAACGCATACAATTCGCTGCTGTGTTGGCCATTTAAACTGCCATGTATAGGTTAACCATGGGGGTGCATTTTGAGAAATGTGTCATTAGGCAATTCCCACAATATGCTAGCATCCTAGGATGTATTTACACAATAGGATAGCCTACTGCGTACCTTAGCTACTGCTAATAGGCTAAGACCAGCTTGGCACTGTGCTGAGAAGTGCAGGCAATTGTAAGTCAGTGACATAATTGTGTATCTAAAAACTTCTGTCAGTATAAAGTAATAGGCTATATAAGAAATGAAAACATAGTAATGAAATGTATTGTTTTATATGCTAGCTAAAACCTTAGTGAAAGAAAGGAAAGCACCGCCTACACAGAAAGTAGCAAAATTTACACAAAGGGTAAGAAACGTGCCAGCTGTGTGGGATGTTTCACTGAACGGTGCTGGCAAAAGTGGGCATCGCTCTGGGTGGACGAGGAAGTGAACAGTGAGGCTTTGTAATGCATCATCCTACATTACTACAGACTTCATATGTTGTCCATTAAGGCTACAGAAACCTGGTTAAAACATGTTTAATGAGTTAATGCTTTCTTATTTGAGTTTTTTATTCTACTTTATATACTTTAATCTTTTAACTTTCTAATTCTTTTTTTTAATGAAAAAAGATTTATATATAAAGCTTAAAATGGATGGATATGTACAGATGAAACAGGTAAAAAGTTATACAGGTATTAAGGAAGGGTTAATATATGTAAGTATGGAGAGAAAAATATGTAAAAGCTTTATACAAGTTATAAGAAGGCTAACATGATCGGATATTTCCAGATGGAAAGGAAAAAAGTTTCTACTGAAAAGTAAGTCTGAAATGAAACGCAGGAGCCAGTCCTCCTCGGTTACCACAACGTCTTCTGGTGCCAGTTCACAGTGTGGCTTTACCAGTCCTGTTGGAATCCAGAGAAACCCTGTAGGATAGAGCCTGTATTCCACATCATAGGGAGAGCAGGACCCAGACGTTGGTTAGATCCTTCGGGGGGTTTAGATAAAATTCCTTGCTTCTTGTGATGTTGCTCTTCAGGTGTCAGGGTAAAATTGAAGGAAATAATTTAAAAATTTTAAAGTATGAGCTGCTTTGGCAAGTTGCTCCTGAGTAATTCCTCCCTTATTCTCCCCTTTAGATAAACATGTTAAATTATGACTTATCTTTGGGACTATAGGGAATGCCATGAGTGTCATGAACTTTCCAAAGTTGAAAAAAAAGAATTTTATTTTTGTTATGGCTCAAACATACGAGTCTACTTGCTACTTGCTGACTCTTCCTGAGTATTTTCTCAGTTATGAGGGTCTCAAATCAGACAACAGTCATACAAACATCTAAAACTTTTAGTTTTTTTTTTTTTCAACTTGGAAAGTTCATGACACTCATGGCTCTAACCAACTCAGAAGAGACTGGCTCCTCCATTTCAATCACATGGAGACTGCAGGCCACTTGTAATTGTCACTCCATATACCAAACTTCTCTTACACTGTGATTTTATCTCCTCGGTGTAGGAATTTAGCAGTCAATGTATCTGGGGTAGCTATTTAGAATAATTGTTTCCTGTGATTTGTAGAATTGTTTTACTGAAGGGCCATTGTAGCCTTCCATGACTCTGGTCACAAGACATCTCTTTTATTATTGTGTGCTGGAGCGTGTGTAGGAATGAAGTCGGGAGCAGTGTGCTGGAGCATGTGTAGGCATACTCACAGACAGAATATTGTATACATAATAAATAAATAAATATTAAAAAAACAAACAAAAAAGAACATCTAATTCTTTTTTATGTTTCTTTTTTTTATTGAAAGAAAAGAAAAAAAAAAGAAATTCCCACCTCCTCCCAGCCTCCCATTTCCCTCCCCCTCCTCCCACTCTTCTCCTCCTCCCCCCACTCCTCTCCCCCTCCCTCTCCAGTCCGAAGAGCAGTCAGGGTTCCCTGCCCTGTGGAAAGTCCAAGGTCCTTGCCCCTCCATCCAGGTCTAGGAAGGTGAACATCCAAACTTGCTAGGCTCCCACAAAGCCAGAACGTGAAGTAGGATCAAAACCCGGTGCCATTGTCTTTGGCTTCTCAGCAGCCCTAATTCTTGTAGCCACTCTCAGCTTAAAACGAAACTACAACATAAAGGTGAATAGATGGTTTTTAAATCTTTATTCTTTTTTTGCTTTTTAATTCTTAGTTATTTCTCTTATTTTTGATTCTCTTTCGTTGAAAGAGAATGATGTCGCTTTTCCCCTGTCCTTCCCTCCCGCTAGTCTCTTCCAGCTACTTTCCTTCAAGCCTCCCCCACATGCACCCCACTAACGTTGGTAGCCTCTTTTCTTAGATTTGTTATATACGTGGGGTACACTAATATACAGAGATATGACCTGGAGTGTTCTTTTATATTGTGCATATATGACTTCAGAGCCTGCACCAGACAACCAACAAGAGGGCTAATCCCTGGACGAAGCTAATTCTTCTTCTCACATCAGCCAATGGTTACCTACAGTTCTTTGTCTAACAATGGAACCTTATGAAATTTACTTCCTTCCATGTCAACATGCCCATTGATATTGCCACGACCTCAGTCTCCCTTTGATGTCATTTGTTGGAGAGACTGTTTCACAGAAGACTTCCTGGCATTCTAACTTTTGCAGTCTTTCCACCCCCTCTTCCGGGATGTTCCAGAAGACATAGCTGTAGGAGCTATATATAATGTTGATGAGTACATCAAGCATGGGTTCTCCACACTTCTTATTCTTTTCATTTCTCAGACCTGTCCTTACACAAGTGTCAACTGTATTCTCAAATTTCTAACATTTAATTCTTTTTTTTAAAAAAAATCTAGATTTGCTTCTCTTTAACATGTATGAAAATAAAAACTATTAAATAGATATATAGAATTAAAGATGGCTCTTTCCAGAAAGCTGAAGGTAATGGTTTTATAATGCTTTTCTATTGTTGTATGACAAATCAATATAAACACAGTGCTTTTAAACAGTGCTTGCTTACTTCATGTTCCTGCTCCTTACTTAGAAGATCTCTGATAAAGAGTCTTGGGAGTTTAAAATCTAAGTGTTGGTGGGACTGCAGTTGCACCTGGGATAAGGCCTTTCACAACCACTTTCTGCATTAGTAAACTCATTGCCTTATGAGCTGAGCCAGGTCAATTTCGCTACAAACTACCCTGAGGGGAAATAATGACTCTAATAAGACTGAGAAGCAGTCTTGATTAAAGATGAGTAGGAAATAATGACAGTGTTTGTCTAAAAGGTTTCATTCATGGCCTTTTGTTCTTAATAGAAACTGGTACTCAGTTATCCACTAAGGCCTGTTCTAAGAAGTAGAAGTTGAATAATTCAGATAAATAAGTTAAAAGCACATTAATTAAATCTCTGTATTTGAAGTAGCATTTGAGTCCCCTCTAAAAGTCCATTTGTCTCTGTTTACATTTTCCTGAACAAAATGCTCATCCATTTTGATGAATATAAGCCTTTGAACCATTTCTAATTTGCCCTAGATTTTTTAAGTGCGTCTTCAAAATCATGGGATCAGAAGAGAGAAACTTGAGCTATTACACCTCCATGTCAGTTTTGAGAAAATGAATTTTAACACGGGAAGGAAAATGAGGTAATAGAATTAGAGGAAAAGCGACTAGAACCCCAGCTCTTTCATGGGAGTCAGAGCCTCAAGGAGATAATTATAGTTGTGATTGGGATGGATGTCATTATACATGTGCATGAGGTATACAGTGGCTGGAAACAAGGACACTACAGTTTTCAGGACAGGCGTTTAGACTGTGGAGAGTAAAATTAGTCATAATACAAAGGACCACTTCACTTATTTCTTCCCTGCAGATATACCAACTGGGATTCTACAAATTTTGTATAAAGTGTCAGAGAGACCAAGGGGTGGAGGGAGAAAGATTTTGTACCTGTACATAAGACATACTGAATAAATCTCAATCAAAGGATCACAAGTAACATATGCTGGATAATAAATTACCACACATCTGCTGGTTTACAACAATGTTCACATATTATTTCCCCGTGGCTATGAAATCTGGTCAAATGTAAAATGGTTGTCAGAGACTCGCATCTAGGGTTGAACTCTCATCTGGAGATTGTGGTCGTCTGCCCAGCTCATTCACATTGTTGAAATATTATAGTTCCTCGAGGTTCTGGAATACCAGCCTCCATTTACTCACAGGCTGTCGGCAACCAGCTGCTCTCAGCTCTTACATCATGCCAGGAAGCCCCCATGTCGCCAGCTCACAAAATGGCAGTGAAAGTTTTCAGGGTAGAAGGGCCAGGAAATCTAAGGAACCTAATCAAAGAAGATGACTATTCTATCATTTTCACAAGTTCTGACCACACTCACGAGGAAAGATGTTCTATGTGTGTGGATATGAGAATCTTGGAAACATTGTTTGTATTTGACTTTGTTTATGTAAAAGCTGTCAAGACTAGGGGCGTGGAGAAGATACAGAAAAATTAGTGGTTTTCCTGTACCATTCTCCCATTCATTCACAGTAAAATTGTCTAGTTCCTGAAAAAAGTAAGCAACCATGCACATTTTTCAAATCCATCCCTTTATTGATTGAAACCCAGATCACATCTGTATTTCAGCCATAGTAAATCACAATAATCATGATTCCATATTTTGGCTGGAGTTAACAATCCAATTTCAAAATTGCTAAACTAGCAGGTTTTCAGTGCATTCGTTGTAAAGAAATGTTAAATGTATAGAATGAAGTTTTAGTTAGCATATTTTGGACCTACTACAATGTATCTATGTCAAGAAATATCATTTATATTGCAGTTGCCAGCATAATCGCTAACTACATTCTAAATAATTGTCCTTACAACCACCTCTTATCACAGAAACTTCTTTTGCAACAAACAAAGACGATTATAAAAATAACTATGGCCAATCAAATTGCAGAGTTGTAAATCCAGCAGATACATCTATAAAATAACTTTGACAGCCATGGCTAAGGGAGCATCTTAAGAGACAGGACAGAAAGATTGTAACATCGGGGAGTTTGCCATGAGGCTGTATCTTCTAAGAGTGTCAGAAGCTCCAATCATAAAATCTTACCAACAACAAGACTGCCCAACCATGAGCTGAACAAGAACAGCAATACACATGGCTAAAGTGGACTGGGGAAAGCCTAAGAGGCCTCACACCTACACAGAGAACTACAGGCGATAAGTATCTATCCCAGGGAAAACCACACAAATTGGTTGTCCAATGCCAACTGATCTGTCTTGAAAATATGCATAAAAGTAATATTGCACAGACTGATCAGGATAAATTAATGCATTTAGGAATACAGGAATATATTTATAAACACAAAAGCATAAAATTATGTAACAAGAAGTAGTGCAAAAAGAGGCCATGAATTTGAAATTCAGCAAAGGTGGTTATTTGGGATAGTTTGGAGGGAATAAAGGACTGGGGGGATAGAATAATAATGCACAGAGGGGCCACTTGTTTATCCTGGTCACAGGCTAGCTTAGGCCCGAAATAACCACAAAGAAACTGTATTAATTAAATCACTGCTTGGCCCATTAGCTCTAACTTCTTTTTGGCTAACTTTTATATTAATTTAACCCATTTCTATTAATCGCCACGTGGCAGTGGCTTACTGGGCAAAATTCAGCATGTCTGCCTCTGGCCATGGATCCATGGCATCTGTTTCTGCCTCTGTCCTCTTCCTCCCAGAATTCTGTTTAGTTTTCCCTGCCTAGCTCTGTTCCCCTACAGCTCTGATATAGGCCCAAAGCAGTTCCTTTATTCATTAACCAATCAAAGCAACACATAGACAGAAGGACCTCCCACACCAGAATAAAAGGAAGGGATAAATTATATAAGTATGGTATATCAAAAAATAAATAATTTAAAATTAGAACAAAAATAAATCAATATATTAAAAAATGAAATGTAACTTAATGAAAAAGTCATCAGCTTAATAATGATTAAATAAATCATCATGGCATCATGTTGAATAAATTTTTAGTTAGCAGTAATTACAGCAATGTTTACATTCTCAATTACCAAAATATTTCCCGAACTGCTCACTCAAGTCAGACACTCATTCTCTACTGTTCCTCTTGGCAGTTTGCCTCACCTCTTTATATTATTTTTCTTTATCGTTAGGCTTGAGACATGCTATTTTCTCTCCACATATTATATGACTTCTTGACCTTCCAGTATTTGTCTTCTCTGTATGAGTAGTTCCTTCTCATGTTGTAAAAACAAAACTCATTTTGTTTAATTTAATGTCTTGTCTTCAATTAAGTGCTGTCTTTAGATTGGGAAGGCCCCCCGAGACTCAGTTCACCCCTGTAGGAGCAATCTCGATGGGACTCTCCAGCTTTGTTTCGTGTTTCTGCCTCCACACTGAGAAAAGAAGATACATACTGAGCTTGCCAGTTGCCCTCAAGCTACCAAGAACACAGATTCCTGGACTCACTATTGTACTTCAGCAAGTCGGAGGTAAAATCCAGTAATCTACTTTAGGTCAAGGTCAATCTCTTCTATTTTACCAAGAGAATGGCATGTAACCTGGAAATCCCACAGCTTGTTAAGCCAAACTGTATTAGTTTAGCTCATGGTTCAGAAAATTTGCAGTCTGGTGTTCCAGGCACCAGCCAGCACTGTCAGTTGGTGACAGGGTTCTCCCTTTTTTGTATGTCCAGGATATTAGCCATTATCATCTTCCGTGACACATTTTCAGTCAACAGCCTCCAACTGAGATTACTCATGCATTTCTACTGCTGGAGGGGAGGTTTTCAATGATTGAATCAGACAGTGTTGCCGACACAATTCCAAACCCCCAATGATGTATATGCCTTTCTAAGTTCTTCCCCTAAGCTTTTATCAACTGTCTCCTTAGTAAGTGAGCTCCAGTCGCACTGACTTTCAGAGCCTTTCATGCTCTCCAAGAGCCTTTTGTTCTTGTTCCGTAAGTCTGGGATGATCTTCCTTAGATCTTTGTATCATTGGTTCTATTAACTGTCAAGTATCAATTCTATTTTGACTTCCTTAGAAAGGCCTATCTGAAACCTCAATCTCCCGTCCTTCCACGAAACTTCCATGAACAGTTTTCAAAATAAAACAAAGTCTTTTTAGACTTTTTTGTGTTTATTTCTGTCTCTCCTTAATAGAATGCAAGCTATCTGCAGTAAACAAAAGTAGTGGGTTCCTTTATCACCCAGATACCAAGAACTAAGTATTTCAAAGCACGTTTGGCACTCAAAGAAAAAACAGAAGACAAAACAAAACAAACAACAACAAAAAAAAAGCTTTATTCAGTGAACAAGCAAAACCAAACTGGAAGAAAACAAATAGGGAGGAAAAAAGCCCCAGTTTGCCAAAGTATAAATATGGTTTCCCATCACAGAAAAGTAATTAAGAAAAATATGACTGTCTATTTGCATCCTGTGATTCATGCACTCAAGGAATTTATGAGATTAGAACGACTTGCAAATATGCCCAGCTAAGCACTGCATCTGCACAATAGTGAAAAAGAAGCTTCACAGTTTACAGACACCATCAATATGAAAAAAAAATCTGTGAAAATGTTCAATGGAAAGATAACAGATACATTTTTTGCACTGATTCAATGGAATTTAAATAAGAAAAACATTAGTCTGTCTTCACATTAAAGATAATTTCCATTTCACAGAGTAGTTATGAGATGTCGATGAACAATGGGAGTTTGGGAATGTCTGTCTGAAATTGGAACATGTTATGACTAGCATACCCTAATTGTTCTCCTTCAATTGTTCCTGCTATATACTATGCAGTACTCACTGAATCAGAAGCTTTGTCACTGACTTAAAATTCTGTATTCACTTGTCATACCCTTGTTAGAGCATGCTCTCAGCAGCAGAATGATCCAATCACAGATGCCATCTTTACTTGGAGGAAGTATGAGCAAAGGAAAAAAGATCTAATTATAAGAATACATATGTACATTCAGGATTTCTTATTTTGTCTCATCATTATTATATGACCCATAACCACCCCTAGATACAATGTGGTTGATCCAATGCATAATAGGAAACTCTGTCAGTTTAATCTGTGTATTGCCAAATGGTTGTGGCTTACTGGATAAAGTTCCATCCATCTGTCTCCAGTGGGGCTACATGACTTCTCCCGACTCTTCCTCCTTTCTCCCAGCATTCAGTTTTGTGTTCCCGTGCCTACCTCTATTCTTTTGCCCTATCACAAGCCAAGACAGTTTCTTTATTAACCAATGGTATCCACAGCATACAGAGGGGAATCCCACATCAAGTGGCTGGCGTGGATGGCAGAGACCCAAATCCCTTACTTCCCTGAGAGACACTTAGAAATCTCATCTATGGGTCATGACTCACAGTGAGATCTCCTGCATCTTCCGACACAGTGCCTGGACACCTACCTTTGTTTTTTTTTTTTTTTTTTTCAAAACTCTGCACCCTTTGACCTTTCATGGATAGTAAACCCCTGTGGTATACCATCCCCACAGACGACCACTCAAGTTCCACCGTTCTATTTCCAGGACACTGAGGCTAAGCCATTGGTTTAGCTTTTCTCTTTTCAGCTAAACTGAAGCATTGAATTCTAAAAATGAAATGACCATCAGGGCGAATGGTTAGCAGAGAAAAAGGTAGGGCATCTAACTTCTCTCTTGAATTAGTACTAGCCCTGAAATCTCAGAAAATTGCTGGTTAGTTTATAGAAAATGACCTGAATAAAACCCAGAAATTATTTCCTCATTACTTCCCCTTCAACAATTCTCATCTGTGAATTATTGCCATTTTTCTCATCAATAAACAAGTTCAAAAAGGTGGAGTGATTTTTTTTTTATTTTGAAGATTGTACAGCAGTTACTATGAAGGTCAGCAATTCAAGCTCAGGTCTGGTGGATTCAAGAACCTCTGCCTACCCCCCGGGGTCTTTCCTCTTCTCTCCGATGGAGTGCTGCCCTATTAATAAAAGAACCTGCAAGCATTTTCTGCTTCCTTTAAAGAAAAGCTTTTCAGGCTGACAGGCCTATCAGAACTTGTCACTTAGAATTTGAAGCCACACAGACTGCTTGGGGCTTGTCAGCCTTACGGTAAGACCCGAATGGATGCTTGCCACTGTGCATTTGATGTACTGGTTCCATGGAGGCAGCCGTCGTATTAAATACTTAATGCCAGTCAAGTCTATTTACTGGATCAACCTTTTCCTTTCCAGATACTTCATTTCATCCTTCATGCCGCGGCCACCAGAGCTCGTTTGGAGTCACTTGGCACCCACTCCACCTGGAGTTCATTACCAGTGCTGACATTTCCCAGTCTAGAGAGAGGTCTATTTATGAATAGAAATTGGCCCCTTGGAACTTCAAGTTGAGAAAGAAGAAGCAAAAATTTAAAAAATTGATAATATTTAAAGATGAAAGAGCTCTTTCACGTTTGGTTCCACATCAAAACATTATTCAGACAGGCCAAGCTTTTGGAGGATTAATTCTGAAATCGTCTGCTTTCTTTCTTTCCTCCCTTTTCAAAAGGAAAGAGAAATTAAAGATATGTAGAAAATTAGCTCCTTCCTCACTATCTCCACCAACGGTGTCTGCTGTTACCCTTATGCACAGTGTTTACTATGATATTTCTATTTCGGGTGCCTGTGGGGATCTTTTCTTGGCTCCGAACTTACCAAAAAGACAAAGTTTCTCTGTAGCTTTGGAGCCTGTCCTGGAACTACCTCTTGTAGACCAGGTTGGTTTCGAATTCACAGAGATCCATCTGCCTCTGCCTCCCCAGTGCTAGAATTAAAGGCTTACGCCACCCCTGCCCGACTTTGACAGTAGTTTTAAAATGTGGCTGATAGGTAATTGCCAGAGATGTTAGGTGTGGTTCATACACTGAGTTGGAGCTCCATAATGTTTAACTGTCGTTCCAATTATGAGGCCCTTGGATGAAGTTACTTTGGTTTAAAGTATGTGTGCAAAACAATTTTAAAACAAAACTATCCCTATTAGGTACCAAAACACCTAATCTTAGTATTTTATTCTTTCAAGGGCATAATGATTCAGATAGTATTCCTGGAGATCTAGTCCAAAATACTCTTTCTGAGACTGAAGAGTTGATTCAGCAGTTAAGACCACTTGCTGTTCTTGCACAGGACCTGGGTACAGTTTCAAATTCCTACATGAGATTCACAACCATCTGTCACTCCACTTCCAGGGATTCCAGCGGCTTGGGCCACTCTGGATACCAGAAATGCACATGGTATACTTAATACATTCAAGCAAAACACTCATACATATAAGATAAAATAAATCATTTTTTAAAATAAAATATTATTGTGCCGACTTAACAGATAAGGAAAATAATATTCACAAGGGATTGTTTAAAATTTTCAAGCTTTTATGTATATATAGAACTCTAGGGTATAAACCCAAGGACTGCTGATTCCCAATATTGACTCATTTTCCATGCATCTGCAATATTACAGAAAGAAATGAGGGTTGATAATAGAAGCTAACAAGAAAGCTCTGCCTTTTTCTAGATAGTTAAATATTCAAATTAAGGTCTACAGGTGGGGAGAAGATTGAGAGAAGGATTATAAATAGGAATCCCTGGGGGAAGGTAGTTATCTTAGACTACAACTGGTGGAAAAAGAAGCAACAGGGCCACTCCTCCTTCTTCTGAAGCATGGGTAAGGCTTAGGATACCAGGGTAGGGGATGTCAGCTCATGGGAATGTACATAACCACAACATGAGTCAGAGAAAACCATCATCTCCAAAAGTGACTGAAACTGAATCATCTTTCCAAAAGGGACAGGGAAATAATAGCAATAAAATCCAAAGGCACATGATGTGCTTCAAAGCAGATGGCAGAGAGAAAGTCTGAGATGAGTTGAGTAGCCAAGCCCTGGCAGCTGTAGAGGCTAGACTCCGGTTCCCACAGCTATAAACATGCGCATGAAAGGAAGTCAAGAGATTTCCTAAGTGGAACTATGAAAACAAATGGTGCTTGTCATGGGGTGGGTACGAAGTAGACAATTCATTATCACTCTAGAAACGAAAAGAGCTTGCCCATCCTTGCCCCTTGAAATTCATGATATATATTTTTAAAAGGAACAACATTGTTAACTGCTTCTTTTACCATAATCAAGGAGAACAACGAAATGACTACACTAGGCAGGACCAGTTGAAAAACAAGATATGGATCTACTGGGAAAATTACAGTCATTCCAGGTGGGTACCACTGTGAAAGGCAAAAATCCTTGCTCAAATATGCGGTATAGTGTAAATATAATGAGTTAAAAGAGAATGATCATTTTAATTCTATAGGAATCACACACACACACACACACACACACACACACACACATATTGGAAAATGTGCCTGTAAGATTTTTGTTTTGCTGATATTTTGTTCTGTAAAACAAAAGTGTTCTTACAGTTTTCTAAGAGATTATAAACGAAGACAATGCCAGCTCCTTCAAGCTTGAGAAAAATAACATCTTCAAATCCTGGTAGACGTGTTGCATTATTTTGGTTTGTTTGCTTGCTTCAATTTATTTTGTAAGTCTGTATGTAAACCGCCTACTTGATTAACTACTGTGATTCTGCTGCAGCTGGAACAGGAGCTGTGAAGCTACATAACATGCCAAACTCAGAAGAGAAACAATGAAAAAGTAAATAAATTCTGCTTAGAATCCAAAAGGAGGCATTATTAGGCACAAGAGAGACAGAGAGAGAGAACGGCCTGCTGTATGTGTTCATTTGTATGGGCAAAGTCTCTATGTGGCCAGACAGAGATCCACAGCTATTGTCTCCAAACCATCAGTGGCTTGGCTTTTCCACAAGAATGCAAATTATGTTATTTGCTGACATTGTGTGTCAATTAAAGATAAAATGTGAATTCTCCCACAATACGCTCCTACTTGCATAGCATCTGGATTCTTTAAAATCTGTGGCCCAGCTTTTCAAAGATGTTGGTTGTTCTACATAAACCTTGTGAAGGTGAGACCTCAACATAGTTGTGTAATTTTTCAGGCTCCAGG
The DNA here is from genome assembly GCA_963919715.1 of Microtus obscurus. NCBI lineage: Eukaryota > Metazoa > Chordata > Mammalia > Rodentia > Cricetidae > Microtus > Microtus obscurus. The sequence goes on from CAWTZC010002521.1 coordinate 27,521,373, forward strand.
AAGATCCTGGCTGTGTGATCTTCAGTTATAGCATCTAAGAAGGAGCTTTACTTTCTCCATCCTCTTCCTATCTGGTCTGTGCTGGTGCTATATTTATTCCCCAAATCACCAAGACTCAGGCTTGAGATAGGTTTTGATTTCTCTTCTCCCTCTTACATTTCCCAGAATATGACACTGAATTTCATGGATGCCATAGTTTCTAATCCTTACCCAAAATAATCATCATCTTCTTCCTTTTCTTTCTTTCTTCTTCTTCTTCTTCTTCTTCTTCTTCTTCTTCTTCTTCTTCTTCTTCTTCTTCTTCTTCTTCTTCTTCTTCTTCTTCTTCTTCCTCTTCTTCCTCCTCTTCTTCTTCCTCCTCCTCCTCCTCACATTGTTATAAATTACTACTTAAAAATCTACCTTATTTCCCTTCCTTTGCTATTTCCTCCCTATCTTTTTTCCATACTTTGGGAATTTGCTTTATGATCATTTTTGTCATCATGGGACTCTCTCCTCCATCTTCTAAACTTTCAGTAGCTTCCCAGAGGCAGGTACTGTATCATAGCTAGATTGTCTCTGACCCTCCGATTCACCTTTACAGCAGCTTTGCCTGCAATGTTCTTTGCTCTTCTTGATAGTTTGATTTTGTTCTTTCAAAAATCACAAATTAGTTGTTTGGTTTCTCTACAGAATCTCTACTTAAAGTACCAAGCATAATCATGCATCATTAATGCCCTTTCTACCTGATACAATAGTTAGCTCCACTATCCAATGTATGTAGTGTTTACGTATTTGGTCACTAATCTATTTTATATGAGTGTTTTCACTAAAATAGTATCCTGCAATAGTTCGTTTCTGAGAAGTTAATGTAATTTTAAGAAATACAAAATAAATCCAGTTCAATATGTAGAACATATGCAAAATTGTATCTTATCCCTATGATCTATTGCACAAACATGTTTCTAATATTTTGTGATAAATGAATAAATAATGCACAAATCATACATCAATCATTAGAAATATATTTAAGTATGCATTTGGTAGCAAAACACTATTATTATCTCCAAATTTTTTTCAGAGAGAAAAAATGCTGTATCAACTTCTGTTATAGTTTGGCTATAGCCAACTCTATCTATTTATGCCTTATCTTGTCTAACCAGCTGCATGCCTCTGATAAAGAAAATAATGTGTGTTGAACCATGTTTACCCTTTATAGGTTCATGCAAACAAATAAATACCATTATACCTAAATATCCCAAAATAAGAAGAGGCTTTCTGTGGTGATATTTTGTTTGTGCTTTAACAAATAATGCTTGCCTGAAGATCAGAGTGTGGAGTTAGCCACACTAGTTGGCCATAGAGGCCAGGCCATTGTGGCACACACCTTTAATCCTAAAACTTGGGAGACAGAGGCAGGTGGATCTCTGTGAGTTCAAGGCCACCCTGGGCTACACAAGATTGAATGAATCTAAAAGAGAAACAGAACCAAGTGGTAGGGGCACCTGCCTTTAATCCCAGCACTAGGGAGGTGGAGATGGGAAGTGATATGGCTGGGTGGAGGGAGGAATATACGGCAGGAGGAGACAGGAGCTCAGCCTCCAGTGTATGAGAGAGGATACCCCATTCGGTTTGAGGATTTCATAGAGGTAAGAACTAATGGCCGGCTGCTCTGCTGCTCTGAGGTTTCAGTTTTCACTCCCTAATATCTGATTCTCGGTTTTTATTTTTAACACCAATTAAAATTTGCACTACAGCTTACAAAACCCTACTTTAATGGGATAATAATTTACACTACAGCTTACAAAACCCTACTTTAATGGGATAATTCCATCAGCTGCGAACGTCACTCTCTAATTTGAGTTGAGTGAAGAAAACAATTGCCAGACAAATTATGTTCTTGATCATTTAAAATGCAATGGGTGAAAGCTAGCCAGACAGACTTCATTCATCTAAATTTAACAACCACTGTGTAGACAATGTCTAGTCTCTGAAGACAGAAATCCAGAATGTCTCTTTCAATACTTAAGATCACTGCCAGGGCATATTGATCTCTAATTCAATATCCACAGTATCACAGAATGAGATCAAATCTTCAAGGAAGCCAGCTTTGCATTTAATCAAAAACAAAAAAAAAAAAATAATTCAGTTGCTCTAAATCCTAAGTACTTAAATTCATAGCAAATAGGACTTTAAAAGTTGCCTATAAGGTTTCAGTGACAGAAATCAACAAAGAACAGCTTCCCAGTACCTATACACTTTTCATGGGAATCATAAGATGTAAGTAACCAACTACTACTTCATACCAGAGGACCCAAGTCTCAGTTCCTCCATGGACTAGGGGAGTAAACTTATGTGACTGAATGGTTACTCTCTGTTTATAAAATTATGCTAAGCATTCTCTACCTATCTGAAAGGATTATTAAGGGTGGGTAAGTTAATGAGTACATCCTCGCTATACAGTACACAATGGATAAATTTTACTGAATTAAAATATGATTTTCTCATAATTTTATTCTTTATAACTCTGTGGCACCCACAGCAACATCTCTTTGCAGGGCTGGAGGCCTCTGATTCTAAGGAAGACCAAAGGTTGACCTGTTTCTGAAGGCAAATCACAGATATTTCATGGAAAAATGCAGGAACCTGACTATAGTGAAATTTTCCAACACAGCAAAGATGGAAAGGTGTTGGATATTCATCCAGATAATATAAAAGTGATGTTCATTATGGCTTTAATTAAATTCTGCTGGGATGTTTTAATCTCCCCAGTTATCTGTCTTTGAAGTCTGCTATAAGGTCAGAAACTTAATCTAGCCATAAAAACTAAATAGACTGTGATGTCTCCCTATCGGAAAGTGCTAATGCTCTTTGCTTATCACTGAGGAATAATCTTTTCTCTGTATACACCTCTCACGACTTTAGCCAGCAACCTTGCTTGTACTTTCCTCAGACTGATTTTAATCAGTTTTTTCCTGCCAGGCTTCCTCTAAAAGTTGACTTTTGTACTCATTCATATCTACAAATTTTAAAGCAATATGGAGAATATTTGTCTCATTTCATCCTTTTGGAAACTTAAATAAATTATGTTTGCTATCCTTATAGGCCCTTGTCTACATAACATTCAATATTAAAACATATATAATCTATTAAATTTCTGAGAGCTATATAATTATATCATAAAATATTCTATAAACTTAAAATGCCGTGTGTGTGTGTGTGTGTGTGTGTGTGTGATGTGTGCTTCCCCTCTGTATGCTGTGATTACTATTAGTTAATAAAGAAAATGTTTTGGACCTATAGCAAGGCAGAATTTAGGTAGGTGGGGAAAACTAAACTGAATTCTGGGAGGAAGAAGGTGGAGTCAGAGAGAAGCCATGTAACCCTGTAGGACTATATCAAGTAGCATTCAAGTATGTTCTCCATTACAATGTCTCCATTCTCACCCTCAGCCCAGTAACAATCTGGTCACACCCACCCCTCCCCACAACTCAACTTAATTCACTGGAAACTCCAACTCTTGGCTCGGCCCTAAAATCCCTCTAGCCCTGTCATTCCTGTCTTTCCAAATAACTCATTCCAAGCCCACCTCTATACCTCTCTGTCACCCACCGACCTGCTCACACACTCCCTACGAGACAACCCACAGCCACCATTCACTCCTAAGATCCAGCGGCCAACAGAAATGAAGGAACAGAACCATACAACAAAGACAAAGCTAGAAATTAACTCCTACAATAGCAATCATCCTAGCCCCAGATGCCTAGGCACTAGCACAGAAACACAGTAACAGACAGACAATATTCCTCTGCCAGATCATACTACAGCAGCCTCTGAGAAATACAGTATAGCTGACTCACCGAGCAAGGACTTAAAAACAGATACTATGAATATATTTAAGGACTTAAAAGAAGATGTGAATAAATCCCAATTACAAGTTTCGGTAGGTTTTCTTGACTTGATTCATGGTAACAGCAGAGCTATTATACTATAATATAGTCGTGAAAGATATATTCTACTGAGAAAACTGGTTAAAGGGCATATGGGAATTATCTGCTTGTCTCCATGGTGATCCATCTGCATATCTCCATAGTAACTGCATTTGTTTTCCACCAACTGTTGTTGTACAAAGGCTACAATTTCTCCACACCTTTGACAAGATTGTTTAATTGTTGCAGCCGTTGTTATAATACCCACTCTTACAGTGACATTGTGATTTTTGAGAGGTGTTTTTCTCATGATCCATGACACCGAATATTTTATATGTTGGCTTTGTTTGCACTTTAAGAAATGCATACTCAAGTTGTTTTATTTCTTACTGAGTTTAAGTGAAGGATTATCAAGGGTGTGGTTTCCAAATTCTCTCTCCCATTCTGTTGGCTGCTTCTTCATTCTGCTGAATGTCAAATGTCGGCTTTGTTATTGAGAAGCTTCGCAGTCTGATATATTCTGACTTTTGCATTTTTGTTTGTTTTTCTCTGCTTTGGTTTTATAGGTAGTGCATCATTCTAGGATAGATGTCATAAAAGAGAAAATCTACCTTTATTATTATGCATATTATCTCAATTACACCACATGAATAAGTTCTAGAGCTGTTTTGAGCAACAGCCCCTTTAAGTGGCAATATTAAATGGTGTACAGGAATGATGTGGGAGTGTCATATATCAATCTGTTGATTTCATTGGATAAGCAATAAATAAACTGCTTGGCCCAATTGGTTAGAACATAGGTGGGTGGAGTAAACAGAAGAAAATGCTGGGCAGAAAAGGAAGTGAGGTCAGAAATCATGCAGCTCCGCTCAGAGAAGCCAGGCTCCTCTCTCGAGGGCAGACAGGATAGCTCTGCGCTCTGAGGCACCTTCGTGATGAAGCTCCGACCCAAGATGGACATAGGCTAGAATCTCCCCGGTAAGCGCACCTTGGGGTGCTAACACAGACTATTAGAAATGGGTTAGACCAGGTGCGAGAGTTAGCCCATAAGAGGCTAGAGCTAATGGGCCAAGCAGTGTTTAAATGAATACAGTTTGTGTGTTGTTATTTCGGGCATAAGCTAGCCAGGCGACCGGGGTGTTGGGGACGCAACCCCACCACCCCAATTTCAACACAGGAAGGATACGAGACTAAATCTCACACATGTATCTTTACCGCAGAAAGCAGAGCCTTTGGAAGCCTATGATCATGTGTTATTCTCTCTTTTCTCAGTCATCAAGTTGTATGATAGAGCACATGCCTTTTGCAATTGAAGTCTTTCTTTAATTAAAAAAAATTGAAATTTAATATTTTGTGGTGAGTAACTTTCTGTAAAATTAACATAAAAATGACTTCAAATACTCCTTTTTGATACATTGTCTTTAACAAAACTGGAAGTTATTGAAGTTTTACAGGCTGAACCTTATTACAATCTGCACTTTTCAGTTACAGAGAAATAAATTTGGATCAAATCATTTTGATTTTTATAATTAGTGACTTGGGCATCTTGTACCTCATGCAATTTTGATTACCTGTGGAGTGCCATTGCCCATAATATCTCCCCACTTAGCATTTCTTGCTAATAGTAGAAATGTCAGAGCTTTCCAATGATAACAAGCCCCATTAAGGACTATAACGTTAGGAAAGAACAGAAGGTCAAACCCACGATTGCTTAAGCTATCACATAGCTGCACACTCCCCATGCCCCCGATACACACACACACACACACACACGAGTGTACACATGGATGATGGTACTTTTGTAGCTCTGGAACTTTTGCGTGCTCAATTTTCAGAAAATGCCGCATTAAGAACTTGGAGAACCAGATGCCTTTCCTTTGGTTCCTAGCCATTCAGAAACTAGGAAATAGTTTCTATTCCCCTAACAGTGAGCCAGAACATTACAAATTTTGAAGCACACGATCAGAGTTTCTGCAACTTATAATGAAAAAAGCTGTTCTCTTGGTGAGAGCCTCTGCTCAATACTGAATGCCGGCACTGCCCCACTAAAGGCTTCGTTCTTCACAGGCTCCAGACCAACAGAAAGTTGGTCCTAGATTTTGGTGCCAGTTTGACTACATAGTTAAGATCTACCTGTGGAAGATAAATTCCAAAGCCAGAAGGTGAACTTTGCTCATTATACATCTTTCTATATTTAATTTTTTTATATTTTTGATAGTTTTCCACTTCATTACTTCTATCATTATATATTTTGAGAGGATGACTGTTCAATTGTTTTCTTTTCACATTTCTTAATGTGAAACTTTACGGCACATACAGATAATCTTATTCTCCTCTAACTGTGTAAATCTGTAGGTGTCTCCAGATTTTAGTATAAGCATTTAAATTTTTAAATTTTATCAGCAACATCCTAAGCTATATTCCCCTGTACTTCCTATATGTTTACCATGGAATGCAAACACCAAGGAAAACAAGATAGAATGAAAAACGTAAAAATCCAGGAAATAATCACAAATTTGACTAAATGGCAAAAATAAGTCTTGACTTTTCTATTTGTTTTTATTAAGAATGAATTAAATTTTCCAGGAAATGTCACAGTGGGGATGAACAGGTACAAGCATGACCCAACTGTACGCGGCCTACAAAAGACTCACTCCACTTTTAAGGTCCCTTATAGACTGAAAGCAAAGTGGGAGAAAAAGCCTCGTGCAAGTGGAAATGAGAAAAAACTCAATAGCGATACCCATTTCAAACCAAATAGACAAAAGAACCCAAAACTTCTAAGAAAAAGCAGGTGACTTTATGATTATCTAGTGTCAGCTAACTTAACAAAGTATTTTATAACACCACCTTCAAGACACAAGTTGTTAATGAGAGAATTGTTTAATTTTTCAGTATTTGAGTTTTTTAAGTATCATAACCCTGTTGATGGTGAGTTGGTTATTTGCAGCATCCATATAGCCTAACCTTTTTAAACATCAAGAGTTGTGTTATAGGAGTTATTCTTAAGAACAGATGTTCATACATCCAGCAGTGACTGCACCATGTAATTTTCTTTTGTATAATTAGATTCATTTAGCACAGGTGCTTGTCTCTCAGGTGAGAGTCCCACTTTTCATTCACTATGCCTATCTTCTCCTACATCTTCGAACATGGCCATAGTTAGCATATTAGCTCTCTAGGGCTTTGAAATCAAAGTAGCACAAACTGAGTACCTTCAGTAAGACTTAGCATCCCACTCTTTTAGAGTCTAGATGCTGTACATAAGCAGCAATGTTTTCTTACAGTGTCTGTGAGGGGAATTCTGCCCATGCCTCGCTGAACTCCTGGTGGATTCCAGGCCATCTATGAAATTCCCTATTTCCTGGATGCCTTATCTGATCTCATGTTTGTGCATGCCATGTTGCATTCAGAATTTCTTTCTGAAAAATGGCACAATGAGTATGTAACTTTTAATTTATTAAATTAGATTCATTGTACATCTATCATCTTTAGAAGAGTTGTTTTAGCTGTGCCCAAATCTTGTAAATGCTGTAACTATGGATGAGAAGCAAAGATTGTTTGTTTGTGTGTTTGTTTGTTTTTAACTAAAAAATGCATTTCAATTATTCTTCATTGCCAAAAAAGAAATACCAAAAGTTGGTGACTTAAAAGAGAAAAGATCTGTATTCGTTGCAGGAGGTAAATCCCTGTGGTGTTTTGAATAGGTATGGCCCACATACTCGTATTTAAATGCTTAGCCCGTGGGAAGTAGCACTATTAGGAAGTGTGGCGTTGTTGGAGTAGGTGTGGCCTTATTTTAGGAAATGTGTCACTGTGGAGGCAGGCTTCGAGGTCTCATGTATGCACAGGCAACCCCCAGTGTAACAGTTCACTTTGTTGTCTGTAGATCCAGATGTGGGATACTCATTGCCTTCTCTAGCGCCTTGTATTCCTGTATGCTGCCATGCTTTTTCCCATGGCACTAATGACTAAACCTTTGAAACTGTAGGACAGCCCCAATTAAGGCTTTGTAAGGCTTGCTGTGGATATGTTATCTCTTCACAGCACTAAAAACCTTAAGTAAGACAATTCCCAAACAGTATACAAGACATGGAGTAAAACTGACTCATGTTGGGATAGTAGGCATAGTGGAGCTAATAGTTGCTTAGACAGCACTCAAAGCTAAAATCCATTTTCTGTCGTTATGGTATTTTTACTACAATCTCTTGTGTCCTTTATTTTTAAAATGTGGGGGGAGGGAGAAATGTTTAGGTGTATTTGGCTTTTGTACAGTAGACCCTTGACACTCGTCTAAGATTTGTATATACATCTACTCAGAAACCATTGTGAATGCCCTCCTTCATAAATAGATAATTTCCCCGGCCCCTTTTCACTTCCTAAAATTACATTCCTGTCTGAAGTAATGAGTTTCCTGGCACAGCTTCAAAATTTAATCACAGTTTTCAACATTTACTGAAGTTTTATCTCTCCCTTGTCAGAAATATTTCATAAATAAAACATTTTTATAACCTTGGATGAATTTATAAGTATACAAGAAAAGGAGAGAACAGCCCCACTGCACTGAGATATGAAAGACTAATATCATTCACGATCTCTGTAACTCACAGCTAGGTTCTTAGCTTTATGCTTCAGCAAGGGAATGTTCTGTCATTGGAGTGCTTATCAAGTATTGTGGCTGCCTAGTTTTTACCTGAATTATCTGTTGCCAAATTATTGCACCTACATTGTCTGGCACAGTTGGCTTACAATACTATTTGTTAAACTGCTTAATAAAAAGTTAAAATAGCATTTTTAAAGTTTGACTAAATTAATATATTAAAATGAACTAAGTGAAACTTACACTTTATCATATTGATAGTGTGTGGATTATGCCATATCACTATGATAGATATCTATGTATATATGAGTAGTTTAAAATCTTTTGACTGGGTGTTTTTTATGAAGCATGATATAAACATAACTTAAAATGTTTCACCCTTCTGACAATCTATAATATTTTCTTCAAATATTTGCTGTCTATTCTCTTCAAATAACCTACATAACGATTATTTGCAGAGAACTCTTCGAAACATAAAGTTCCAAGGTCTGAACTGAGTAGTTTATGAAGAATTCGACATTGACTAAAGGCTGTTCTCCCATTTAATACACAACAAAATCACCCTTTCTTATTTTGCTTCTGCTTGATATATTTATAAACTACATTGTAATCATATTCACCACTACCAATATCTTCTATGCCCCCCCACTTCCAATGACCCCCTTATTGCTATGAATTAGGCCCTCTTCCACTTTCACACCTTTTTTTGTGTAGATTTCTTGCAAGAAACCACAGCCTGCAATGTGTTCTTAGTTGAAATAGCCATGTAATGGCCAGAAGATAGTTCTCTAACCACCCCACCCCCATCTTCATTTTCTCTTATTAGTAAAACCAGGTTGAGGTCTACTTTAACAAATGTCACAGTAGATAAGCCAGTTTGTTTGGGAATTGATTGAGTTTATGAACTGATTTCCACCCTTTGACTTTCACTGTCTTTACCAATGGAATTTGTTTCTTAGACATCTAGTTTTATCTAGTTTATTTTAGTTCAGTAAGAAAATTTATTTCTCTTTATTGTTGAGTTTATATAATTTACATTTGACTTTACTATTGGGAGAATCTTACTAATTCTTGTAATTTCCATTGTTATTTTTCTATTTGCTTAAGGGACTGATCTTTTCTTTCTCCTCTAATACAAGAGGGAATGCTGATTTGCTGTAGTAGACATGGCAGACTCTTTCCTTATTCCCCAGTATTCATTATTCTTCTGAAATTCATTCTTTAATGTAGCCTCAAAATTCAGGTGATTGCCTATCTTCTGCAGCCCTGCCTTAAGGTAAGGCTCTGCCTTGTTTTATGCTTGCTTTGCCATGTCTGAAATCTCCATCAAATAGTTTTGTCAGATATATAATCTTGTTTGACAATTATTTACTTTCAGGGCTTGATTTGTGTTGATAAGTTTTTCCTGGTTTTTATTGGATCGGTGATGAGTGATATCATAGTATTCTGCTATTTGCCACTGCTAGTTATAACTTTCTATGTTCTTTTTTTTCCTTTGTGTGTTTGACAACATGGCTGTGATATGTCATAGATTCATTTCTAGCCATGCATGTTTGGAGTTCTATGATCTTGTGTTTCCAACACAGTTTCTTCCTCTAATTTTTATGTGATAATTAAATACCTTATCCTTGGCTTTAGCTATAAAACTCCTTCTTCTATCTTGTAGATCCTTAGGTTTTCTCTTTTATTATATCCAAGGGTTCATGGATAATGTCCTCATGATCATATATTTGTTTTTCTTTACTGTGGTGCGAATGTGTTTATTTAAGCTTGTACTCAATCCCTGACCCTCTTTCTTCTACTTGGTCAAAACTATTGGTGATGTTTTGTTTTTTATTGTCTTTATTATTTTATTACTAGTTTTCATTCAAAAATTTCTATTTGTTCTCTCATTACCCTTGCTATTTTTTCCTTCTCTATTGCTGACCTTGAATTTGCCCTGCTGACTGTCTCAGCTATCTTAATGATTTTCTTGCATGCCTTTTGTCTTTTTTGTTTTGTTTTGTTTTATTGATTTTTATTGAGCTCTACACTTTTCTCTGCTCCCCTCCTTTCCTCTTCCCTTCCCCCTTCAACCCTCCCCTAAGGCCCCCATGCTCCCAATTTACTCAGGAGATCTTGTCTTTTTTTACTTCCCATGTGGATTAGATCAATGTAAGTCTCTCTTAGTGTGTAAGAGAAATAAACATTAGCACAACATGCCACTATCATCTTCCAAAAATGTAACTCCTATTTGTGTTAAGAAAAATTAACGTGGCAGAATTTATCTTAAAAATAAAAATAGAAGACAGTGCTCCAGAGTAGCACCTTATCAAGAATACTGTTATTGTACTTTAGAAAAGGTAATATATGTCCAATGAAAATGAAAAAGAAAGCAATTTATTGATAAAGTAATCTAAAATAATATTCTGCAACCAGCTACGATATTATGCAATGTTAAGTCTTGGGTTTTCTAATTTCTATATCACTGGATTGTCTATTTTGTCCAATTTTATTTTATTTTGAATGGGGGTTTTTACTTGAACTACTCCCTCACTTCTGCTTCTTTGATATATACTTTTTCTCTTTCACTCCCCATTTCTTATTTTTGTCATAACCTGTTAACTTTTTCCTTTAAAAAGCAAGGAAAAATCAATTATAGCGATTGAGTACCATGGCATGGATTCAGAGGTCAGAGAAGAGCATACAGAAAGTCAGTTCTATTCTTCCACCACTCCTGGAATGGAACTTGGTCTTGGCTTTAAGTGCTTGACCCATTGAGCAGTCCTGTCACCCTCTAAACCATTCTTTCTTATCTGTTTAATCCCATTGCCCTTCCTAATCATTAAGACAAAATATTCTCTTATATTTTTCTGGGTCTATAGCTTATTTTATTGTGCATATTTATAACAATTAATTCCATCAACTATAACTTGAAATAACATTCTACATAATCTGCCTCTGACTTGCATCTGCTATGTGGCCAGACGCTTTCCACTACTGAATAGCCGGAATGGACCATGTTCCTTCAAATTGTATGCAAAATAAGTCTTTTCTCCTATAAGTTGCTTCTAATCAGGTATTTGATCTCAATGAAAAAATAACTAATATGTAATGATTAAGTGCTATATTGTAAACATCATAGGATCAAGGAACAAAAAGAGGATATTAATGAAAAACTGGTAAAATCTATGTGATATACACTTTAATTGCAATTAACACGCTAATGTTAAATTCTTGGTTATTACACAGATCCCATGATAATGCGAGGTGTTAAATGTAAGGAGGAAGGAATAGAAGATGTGCATAAGCTTGATTACATATTTGCAAATTTCTTGTATATCTAACATTGTTCAACAGCAAGAAGAGTTTGACTAAAGTAGAAGATTCGTGTAATCACAATACACAACTAAAACTGAAGTTTAAAAATAAAATGTAAGTGAAGATCAAATCTTAGAAAATGGTTTGGCATGGAAAAGAAAGGTCATTATAGCAGCAAAATGTTTAATCTTGATTTTTAAGATTTAATTAAAATATAATTGAAAAAAAAGAAAAATATAATTGAATAATTTTTTTCTCTCCTCCTCTTTCCTACACCCACTACTCCAAATTTATGGCCTTTTCTTTAACCATTGCTGTGAAATATACGAACACACAAATCAACATATAAATACAACCTACTGAGTTGGTTCTGTGTTTCCTGGTAGTATGTGTTCCTAGAGCTGACAATTCTGTATTGGATAAGCAATCCAGGTATTCGACTCCAGGGAAGCCTATTTCTCCTTCTCTCAGCAACTGTTAATTGCCTGTAGCTTCTTCATCTACAGGTGAGGCCCTGTGAGATCCCCCCCCCCACCATCTACATCAAAACACATTTTGGAATCAGCATGCCAGAGTCTACATGCTCATAAAAGAGGCAAGCCTTCAAGAGCGCAGTTTCTCAGACATTACAAAATCCAAGGAAAGATTTCAAGGGCTCAATTAGAAAGCCCTTGTCTTTGTTGACAAGGCACTAGCAGACAATATCAAAACCTAAATAAATGTCCACTTACCCCACCAAACATATGTAATTAAAGCTTTCTTTCCCCCAAGGTCAGAGATATACTGTGGCTGACCTTAGTTATAAGAATATATACTGGACTGAGATCATTAAGGAAGTTTAATTTTCTTTATTGATTTTGAAGAAGTACTTAAATTCACCTTTAAATATCCTTCTCCCCTCCCATTATAAAATTCTAAAGGTCTTTAGGGCTTTCAATCGCTTTGCACAAAATAAATTTCCTTTAGTGTTTTTCTACTTAGCATTTAAAGTGTAATAACATTATGGTCACTGACAATTTCCCCAGAGTCTAACCTATTATCACACATGGCTCTTTATTTTTTTTTTCCAAGAGTGAGTTTGGAAGAGTACCCGACTGCCGTCCAAGAACAGTCAGGTCCTGCAGTGTGACTCTAAAATGCCAGGCTTGTTCTCACAGCCTGACTTCTGGAGGTTCTTAGGTACTCTGATCAATATCTGAGTAATTAAAATTGCTCATGATCAAAGTTCTGACCTGTGCCTTGGTCATGCTTATCAGTAAATATATGTCTTGATCTCCTTGTCCACAGCCATCCGGAGGTTTATATAGCAATATCACTGAGCTCCTGCCTTCTTCCTGCCCTTGACTTTGGTGCATGCTGTGTCTGCTGTGTCAGCCAAAGTCAGGCTGCAAATGCTCTTGGCTGCCTCAGCTCATTTCCAACCAGCACTACCTTCTCTCTGCTTCTTTTCAGCTTCTCAAATCGTTTTGCAAACTGTCATCTTAAATCTGCCAATATTACACTTCTTCAGCCCTCTCTAGTTGGTTCCTCCTCCTTGAATATGTAAAAACAGATAATTAAATCCAACAATCTAATGCTGCCTTTCAAGTGTTTGTAGGGAAAATGTGTCTTTTGGTTTTTTTTCCCAGAGTCCCTCATAGTCCTCATTATTTAGTGAGTCCCAGCATGCTTGGAAAGTCCCACTTTCCTATCCATAAAACAATAATAAATATGTCCTTCAGTGACAGAATCTGAGTCTTGGAGAGGGTTTGCATACTTAATAATAGACTCAAGACTAAAATCATCATATCCCCCAGTCTCAGTTTTAAAGGGTAATAAAAAGTCTTGAATATTTTCTAGGTTGCTCTTCTAAGCCTACCATTCCCCACATTGTTGCACTATATAGCTATCATTTTAGTAGTATTTATCAGTCACAGCCTAAACTTCTCAGCATGCAATACTGTTAAGCATTATAGTAGCAACTAATATTTTACTTATTAGATCCACACATTTCTGCCAAGGTAAGATAATACAAAGTCAGCCAACGGTGTTTACTGAATTACATAGAATAGTAAAATAAAGAGAATACAGAAATTTGCAAATTTTCTGAGCTGGCAATTTTTACCCTCTTGTTTGGTTTGCCTTCTCATTTCAGCGTAACGGATCAGACATTTAATTCACCTCAACTTCTCACTCAGCATGAACTTGCATACTGAAGCATAATAAATAATGTATAATAGCATAATCTTATCAAAGTAGAGTAAAGATCAAAGCATTAAGAAAGAGCTCTCCAGAATTTTGCATAATCATATTAATCAAAGATGAAAACATAAGATAACTGTGTTGAGAAAAAAGAGCAGAACTATACTCATATGTTGTATTCTGTTTTATCAATTATGCATTTTTGTCTTTCAACCCAACAGACTTTTGCATGAAAGAAAATTGCAGCATGCTACATTTAAATAAAGATGAGAAATAACATAAATCAATTTACCAGTTAGGAAGAGAAGTTATGGAGAAGTCGAATATTCTTCTTTACTAAATGCATATTAAGCAAGTTATCCAAGAGTGAACATGAATCAGACCAGTTCCAAACTCATGGATTGAGCATCCACCAGGCCATTGTTGGACTTATTTACAGTTTCTCACTTTTACAGCTTTCAATAGACTTTCTTTGTTCTATTCTTAGTGTTTTAACTGTGTTATTTCATGGGGATTTTATTTGTTGTGCATGTCTATTTGGTGTTCTGTATGCTACTTATATAGTGGGTTTGTCTTTCCTTAGCTTGGGGAAGCTTTTGTCTATGGTCTTGTTGACGATCTGCTCCATACCATTGAGAATCTTCTCCCTCTTCTATGCCTACAACTCAATGGCTTGGTCTTTTCATGGCATCCCATATTTCCAGTATGTTCTTTTTCTGCATTTGTGGGATTTCTTTTTAGCTTTTCATATTACTTGCTTATGTGGTCTAAATCTGCTTCTTATTCAAGTCTCGACAGTCTGCCTTCTGCTTGGTTCATTCTACTTGCAAGGCTTTTCTTTTAGTTTTCTACTTTAGCTATAAAGATTTTCAATTGTATTTTCACTCAAGCTTGAATCCTCTTCATCTGTCTCCCTATTGAATCTTATCTCAAGTACTGGATTGTCTTCATCATTTCTATCAGTCTTGTGTTTGTGTTTTCTTGAGCATCTCTCAGGTCTTTATTCTCCTAAAGTTTGTCCTCCTTAATTCCATTAAGCTGTTTCTTTGTGGTGTCTTTAAACTCCTTGAATTCTTTGATGGGGTGTATGAGTGTTTTTACTTCTGTGTCCTGGTGTTTATCTAAGTAACTCTCCTTACCAAGCATTTCAATAAGGCTAGTAGACCTTGGAAAGAAAAAAATGAACTCTTTCATATTTTTATGTTTTTTAAAAGGAGATCTGGACACAAGGGCTTTTAATTTTTTGAAATTTAGTAATATTCTTGCCAGGGCCTTCAAATCCTTATAAACTAGGTTTTGATTTTTAAATCTTGCAGGCAAATGTATGGATCTAGAAAACATCATATTGAGTGAGGTTAACTCAGACCGAGACAGACAAATATAATATGTACTCACTCATAAGTGGTTTTTAGACATAAAGCTAAGAAAAATCAGCCTACAATTCACAACCCCAGAGAACCTAGACACCAAAGAGGACCCTAGGAGAGACATACATAGATCTAATCTAAATGGGAAGTAGAAAAAGACAAAATCTCCTGAGTAAATTGGAAGCATGAGGAACATGGGAGAGGGTAGAAGCAGAGGGGGGAGAGGAAGTGAGAGGAGTGAAGAAAAATACATAGCTCAATAAAAACAATGAAGAAAAGAAAACCCTAGGTTTTACAATCCATCCACAAAAAGTCAAAATCAACAAGGAGCTTAAATGATAACACCCAAAAAATCAGCAAGCATTTAATATACTTTAGTAGTGAATATAAAAATTCAAGTAGTTTCACAGATGATTGTTGCGGGAGGTCTTCCCGCCCCTCCAACCAATAGCTGCTGAGATACCAGCCCATTGGGGCGTGGTTTCTCTCCCTTCAAAAGGCTTCTATTTCCTTCCGCTGGTCTCTTGACTTCCTGTTCGGCTGGCGATTAGATGATGTCTGATTTAATACTCACCTTAACTTAGTGAAATAAGTTGCTTTATTGCAACATATCATGAGAAAAGAAACAAACTGCACAGCTAGCCTGGTTGTAGCTAAACAGTTTGTAAGTGACTAAAGATACCACATGGGAAACTAAATACGCTTGCTTTCAACCCCTGCTGTCTTCTGGGAGCTGTGTTTATAATGGATTATGTTATATGCTAGTAATTACTTGTGCCCTTTCCTTTTTTACCCTTCTACATCTGAAGATGAAGATCTATCTATAGACAAGACTCAAGTCTGCTGTTGTGCTACCATTGAAAGGGTGTCACTCCACAAATCAACTTCTTCAACATTTATCTTTCTTTACAAATTAATTCAGTATTCTAAGCAAATACGTGCATTTTCCCATGCCTCCTTCAATTCAATAAAAAACACAAGTATGATCTCCTCTCTATCTTGGTTAATTGTTTGGTTAATACAGACTGTGCCCTCTTTATCATTACCAAAGTTCCCGAAGCCCTCAGAAATTCACTCTAGTCCACATACATATTGCATATTGATGTCTCCCTAGACTATAACTCTGCATCTATGATGTCTTCAAGAATCTCCAACACCTCAGAATTTAATTGCCTGCTGTGCTAGAGTGGTTTCAGCTGCCACCCACTATTATATATAAAGCCAAACTCTGGTGGATGCACAATCGCAACAATATAAACATTTTCCAACATGCATATCAGAACTTTTCAAGCCTATGTCTATTGTTTACTTCCAAAGAAATGTCCATTTTTTCCAGGTGTTTATAATGGTAGAATCCTACTTCCTAGTACTAAAAGTTACTAGACCCTGAAATTTTAGAATATTTGACTTCCCCAACTCTTTATGTATGTCCTAATCTTTCAACTGTTCCCATATATTAATACATCATAGTAATTCTACTTCATAAACATATTCAAATCTGTCCTCTTTTTCTAATTTTAGGGCAAATAATCTTGACTGTCATCATCCACAGATATGTGCATACACTAATTTCTTATTGTTGTCATGACAAGTTGCCACAAATTTAGAAGCTGAAACATGACTTTTTCATCTTTTTAAATTTATTTTACATACCGACCACAGTTTCCTCTTTCTCTCCTCCTCACACTTCCTCTCCTTCCCTCCCTCCACATCCACTCCTCATCTGTCTCCACTTAGCTGGGTTAAGGCCTCCCAGGGGAATCAACAAAGCAAGGTGCATCAAACTGAGACAGGATCAAGCTCCTCCCCTCTGCATCAAGGCTGAACAAGGCATCCCACCATAGGGAACAGGCTCCAAAGAGCCAGCTCATGCATCAGGTCCTAGTGTCACCCCTTGGAGCCCCACAAAATACCAAGCCACACAATCATCACCCAGATGCAGAGGGCCTAGACTGGTCCCAAGCTTGTTTTCCAACTCTCAGTACAGTGTCTTGTTCCCAGAAGCTGAGGTCTGCTGTCTCTGCGGGCTTCCCCATCATGATCCTGACTTCTCTGGATACAATACCTCCACCTTATCTTCAGCTGGACTCCTGGAGCTAGGCCCAGTGCCCAGTTGTGGTCCTCTGCATCTGTCTCCATTTGATACAGGATGAAGGCTCCGGGATGACAACCAGGACAGTCTCTAATATGATGACAGAGAAAGGCTAGCCCAGGCACACTCTCCACCACTGCCGGAAGTCCCAGCTGTGGTCAACCTTGTGTGCTCCCAGGAGCCTCTCTGGCACCAGGTCTTTCCCCAACACCACAATGGCACCCTTTATCAAGACATCTCCTCTGTCACTTCCTCACTCAATACCACCCACAACTCAACCACCCTTATGCCACATATTCCCATTCCCCCCCCTTCCCAGTTCCTCTACTCTCAGTTTGCCCACAGAATCCCAACCACTTCCTCTTCCCAGGGATGTCCATGTGTCCCTTCTAGGGTCCTCCCCATCACCCAGCCTCTCTGGAGCTGAGGACTATAATCTGGTTATCCTTTGCTTTATATGCAATAGTCACTTATGAGTGAGTATATGCCATGTTTGTCTTTCTGGGTCTGGGTTACCTCACTCAGCCTCTCAACCAAAGAATTAAGCAAGAAAATGTGGCATATCTACACAATGGAGTACTACTCAGAAGAAAAAAAATAATTACATCATTAAATTTACAGGCAAATGGACAGAACTAGACGTAACTTTTTATAAAATTTTGTAAGTAATTTCTTGGTGATGAAAAGTAGAAGCAGTAGGTTATCCTCTTGAATCTATTTCTTCATCAGCCTCAAATAATGGCCATGTTTAATTACTCAGCACAAATTCCCTCCTGTTGAGTGGGCCTGAAACACAATTAGGTAGAGATCTTTCATGAATGTCTCTAAGCCAAAATGAAGTGATCAGTTGGGTGATGTTCCTTTATATAAATTCCATTTCTATGTCTTTCCCATCTTCTTTTTTTTTAATTTTATATTGAGAAAAAGAAAGAAAAGTTTCCACCTCCTCCCAGCCTCCCATTTCCCTCCCCCTCCTCCCACCCTTCTCCCCCTCCCCCCCTCTCTTCTCCCCCTCCCTCTCCAGTCCAAAGCTTGAGGCCACTGGTATTTATGGATTGTGGCCTTTTTTTCAGTTTTGAATGCAACTAGTGAAGTGAAACATCTCTCTAATCCATGCTTGTTCCTCATATATATCTCTCTCATTATATCCAAGAAAATTGCTTGACTTTAAAGGATATGTCTGATTAAATCAGCTCGGTGCAACTGTCTGAACTAATCGCCGCATTCAAAGGTTCTTTAACTTCCCCTCCTCTATCTCCTATGTACAGCTGCAACAGATTCATAGAACGTGTCTTAGATAGGGAGAGGCCATTAATCTAGATACTGTAAGGCAGTGTCAAGATTAGTCAACAGTCTTCTAATTGATGTCTCCTCCCTTCAATGCATCTATCCACCACCAAAACCCTCTTGCCTGTTGAAAATAACTTTCCTAAAATCTCTCAGTATCTTTTGACTAATATCAAGATAAAGCACCAAGTATGTAGTCTGCAACGAGCTCAGAAGGGGAGAATCCAAGCAAGAGTAATCCTTTGGCCCACTGTGCACACTCATTCAAATGCTTAAATTTGTTTTAAGTCAACAAATGAGATCATTCCTCCTCTTATTCTGTCATAAAACCATTATTTGCCAGTGTGAAGCTCTTAGATCAGATAGCACTTCTGCAAGCTTTTATTGTAATGTTAAAGAATTCTGGAGATCTCTAAAACAAAATCCACATCTGAGATATGCAACTCCCTGTAGCTTGTGAGCCTTCTCTGAGGACAAACTCCCTGCTTAGCTTCACTTCTAAAGACTGCACTATGCCCTCCTGATACTGTAAATCCAGTCATTTTAAATTCCTTTAAATAGCATGAGTCAACAGAAAGTGTTTCGGATGTAGTACATACATTTATGACTCATTCCTCTGTAGTTTGAATATGAAATGCTCCCCCATGGGCTCAGGATTTTAAGACTCATTTTTCCAACTGCTGGAGTTATTCGTGGAGTTAGTGGAGACATTAGCAACATGGGCATAGCTAGAGTAAGGACATCGAAGGGGGTGTACCTCGGTTCCCCCTGCTTTCCATTCCCTTCTTCCCTCTTTACTCGCTGGCTGCCACAAGGAAAAGAGCTCTCCTTCACACGCTGTCACCATCAAGATGTTCCTATCTCAGTTCAATTCTAGGAGCTGAGACCATGAACTTAAACTGGAAACTCGAACCAAAGTGAGCCTTTCCCTATATTAAACTAACTCTGCCAAGTATTTGTCATGGCAATCACAGTTCCACTAGCAGATTCTACAGGGACTCCCTGGCTCATCTGAATCCAACACAGCCTCAAACTCCAAAATTAAATGCTGCATTACAGCTAAGGGGTTCAGGATAACCAGAAGAGGAAGAGAAATTTTAAATGCACAGAAAGTAAAGGCTTCAACTACCCTTTTCCTTTTGATTTACTTGCATTCTACTTCCCAAACAATCCTATAGAGGTGTTTGTGGGTAAAGAACATGATGCTTACAGCAGCCAGAATGAAGGGATGTAACTTTCCCTTCCCCTTAGGCTTCCTGCAGTTCCTATAGGACGGTGCCAACCTTTAACGGGCAGATCCACAGAAATGAAAGAAGGTCATGAGACAGGAAGTGCAAACGTCACTCTATAAAGTTATGTGTGAACTCTAGACTCACTCCATCTGGCGAAGGCACAAATCTGACAACCAGGAACGCAGAAGCCTAACTGAACTAAGGAATTTTTGCCTAGGTCATAAACTGCCCATGTGCTGGAGCGCTTTGGAGACAGATGGGCACCACTCTACAAAGGCTTTGAAACCTGAATTGGCTGAACCACTAGTACTAAACCAGTAGCTAAGGAATGCAGAAAAACCAGATCGTTCAGCTTTTCCTGATGAAGACTGTATAAGCATTCTGAAAACAAGTATGATTTTAATTTAACAATTAGACATGTGACTACCTCTCTGGGGCATTTGTTACGAATAACTGAAGACATAAACTCACACATAGCAAAAATAATTTTATCCCTAAGTATTAATCGTACTATTATTTGTAATATTGAAGAGCTACACACAAGAAAGATGTCTGTCATCATGAGAATGATTAAGCAGAATATCACATAACCGTATCATAATGCTACACAACTATCAAAAGTATCAGCCTATGGGTACACAAAAGCACCTACATGAATCTTCAGATAGTTACGCTACACAAAAAAGTCAGGCCCCAAAATGTTTTAGTCACATAATTTTGACTAAAATTAAGCTATGAAAATGGATCCCATATTGGAAGCTGCTGAAGTATGAAAGGGTGTGAAAATGGTAGAGAAGGCGGATGAAAGGAGAATGGCGGTTGTGCTTTGATAATCTTCTATACATTGACTATCACTGGAAATATGCTACTGGTGATATCTCATAATTGTTTTCTTTCTTTCTTTTCCTGGAGTCAGGATCGGGCTGACCTGTAACCCTCTGTGTAGATCAGGCTGACTACAAACTCACAGTGACCTTCCTATCTGTGATTCCCACATGCTGGGATTATAGGTATGAACTACCATGCCAGGATCTTTTTTAATGTAATATTTACATTATTTATTTTTATGCATAGAGGTGTTTTGACTGCATATGTGTCTGGGCACCACATGCGTGAAGTGTCCAGGGAGGCCGGAAGGCACTGGGTTCCCTGGGACTGATGTTACCGATGCTGGGAGCTGACAATTGGCTGCCAGGAATCAAACGCTCCTCTAGAAGAGCAGGCAGTGTTGTCACCCACTGAGATTATAATTTATAAGATGGAATCATGGTTCTTTATTAAATGATACAAATATCACATAGGCTCTGAGAATGAACACTATTTTTAAAATTTGAAAAAGAAAACAGGGCAAGAGGAGGGCACTGGTGTAGACATCCAAGTATGGCTCCTCATGAGGAAGGCATTACCAAGTAATTCAGGATAACTCCCTAACTTCCAAAACCTTATTCTTAGGGAGAGCTTTACAGAACTGCTTTATCAACACTGCCACGGTGTGTCCAATAGCACTGCTGGGGTGTGTCCAACAAGTTTCAGCTTTGATTTTGGCTCTTCCCTGGAAAATGTTTTCTGAGGTATGTCTTGATTCAGAAAATTCAGGAATGTAAGGGACACAGGGGGTCACAGCTCACATTCCGTTATCTGTGTTCTCAGTTCTCACCAAGTAGAGTCTCTGATTTACAGCAGGAATGTGGAAGAAGAAGGAAAGAGGAATAAACTGCGAAGTTTTTAAAGTTTCCAATTTGAAAGCAGGAACTGTGAATTAATTCTAGGACTTTTATAGGCAAAAACCTCATTTTTATCTTCCCAGAGAAAACAGGTTTATTTTTTAATTGAAAATAGTTTTTTATACAATATACTCTGATTACAATTTCCCCTCACTCATAGATACATACATATGTATACACACACACACGAAAATCCCAGAAACCATAATATATATACAAAGGGCACGTAAACTTAAAAACATAAATAAAGCCCTGACAAAGCATTATGAGACAAAGAACCAAAAAAAATTGGCATTGACTTTCTTGTGGCCTTGGCCACCTACTGCTGGGCATGGAGCCTGGCCTTCGGAGTGATTTGTGAGCCTAGTGAAATTCCACTGGGTAAAATTAATTTTTCGTTTGCACACAGTTATCGACTGGAGATGGCTTCTGGGTTGCAGGTAGGGGTTTGTGTCTACTTCCATTCTCAGTACTAGGGACCCATCTGGCCTAGACCTGTGCAGCCCTGTGCATGCTGCTGCAAATTCACATGCACGTCAGTCAGTTCTCCTGTGCTAAGCAGGCCTTCTTTCATTGGTATTCTCCATCCCCTCTGGCTCTTAAATTTTTCAGCCTCCTATTCTGCCAGTTCCCCTGAACATTTAGGGGAGAGATTTGATCCTATTTAGAACTGAGTGTTCCAAGGTCTCACGCTTTCTGGACGTTATCCAGCTGTGGGTCTCTGTATGTGTTTCCACCTATTACAAGAGGAAGCTTTTCTGCCAATGACTGAGCAAGACACTGGTCTAGGAGTATAACAGAATGTTGTTAGGTGTCATTTTATTGCTACATTCCCTCAACAGAACTGTAGTACTTGGTATTCCTCTCAGTCCCTGGCCTATCTAGTCCCAGGTTTTTCCATTTTGTTTAGCGAACCTTAGGTCCATCAGACAGTGGCTGACTGCCCTCACAAACTTTGTGCTACTTCTGTACCAGCACATCCTGCAAGTGGTCACAGCTGTAGACTGAATGCAGATTTGCAGCATGGTTAGTGTTCACCTTTCTCCTTTGGTAGAATATTGTATGCAAGTACTAGAGGTGAAAGCTCTGGGAGGGACCAACTCGACTTCTCCATATTGAATGAATTGTGCATGAGTTTTCTTCAGTATTTGGGCCTTACCCTCGGTTTGTGGAGAACAACCAGTAGCCTTGGTAATAGGCTGAGTAGTTTCGGGCTTCCAACGAGCTCCCCTCAGTAAATAACTTGATCAGATGTAATTCATTCCAAGAACTAAAAGATTTATCTTACAAAGATAACAATAATAAAAATTAAAAAGTTTGAAGTCCTTTCCCACATTTTAATTTATGTGACTTTTCTTGAAAACCTTTACCTGGAGAAACATACCTGATTTCCTGTCTTATTTTCCCCTTCTGCTAAAGCCTAAATTTTAACCTCTCCTATCGTGGTGGCTGCCCTTAAGCTTGACCAATGCTCCACTGTTAGAGTTGAGCCACTCATTGGCTCGGTCTTCTGACTCCTCCACGGGTTATTTTCCCTTTAATCATCCCTGCGTGACAGTTAAGGACCAAGGGAATGCTGAGTATCAAGCTGCTGCTCACTACTAGACAGGCTTTCTAAACACAGAAGTTAGAGAGAGCAAGCAGGGAAAACTTTAAAAGTATGGTTGGTTAACTTTCAAAGTATTGCTTTACTCTGCTTCTATTTCATTTCTACAACCCTACTAGCCTCTAGGACTTCCTCTCTGGGGTTATAAGGGATAAAATTTCTAATATCACCAAGTCCTAGAATTTAGAAGCAATGTAGAAGAGAAGAAGACACTGCTCAATGAGTTCATATACACTGGAGCAGCAAGCACAGGGCCTACATGGGTCTACCCTTGTCCTCTGTGTACATTATAGCTATCCACTTAGTAGTTTGGAGACTCCTGAATGTGTAAACAAGCGGGTCTCTGATTCTTGTGCCTTCCCTTAGGGCGCCTTTCCTTCTGTTGGTTTGCCTTGGTCAACTTTGATGTAATGTCTTTTTTTTTTTTTTTGTTTAAAAAAAAAAACACTATTGAGAAAAAAAAATCGTCTAAGAATCTTTAATTCTCAGCAATAGATGACAATTGTGGTTGACAGGAATTCTGCTTGTGGAGACTGAAACTGAGTCAAAGGGGAAAAAACTCAGGAATTTTTATGGGAATTACTGATTCTAGAGAAACGCAAACACAGAGTTATTGGGAAGAAATAAACAGATAAAACCTTTAAAGCTTTTGTGTCAGCATAATAATTGATTTTTATTTTCCTTTCCTCAACATCCTATGCTAAATAAATCTCTTAATGTACTTAAAATAAAAAGGGACAAAACAAAAGGAAAATGTCACAGAGATATATTTTAGATGCTTGAGATCTGACAGGCAGAGGAAGAGGTGGTGAGAATGACTTTTATTTTTCCTTCTCTTGCTCTCGGCTTTTACAGGACCCGCCCTGGAAACATTTTCCCTTCTCCTTCTAGTCCACAGGTAAGTACTCTTCTATCCATAGGCTAATATTTTTTGTACTTTATTAAGATGCATTGTAATTGCAATCTCCTTAATTGCTTCCTAATTGGTTCTTTCCTCCCCTCGGTGTATTTTTCATGCATTATTGAATTCCAACTGGCTTTCTGGAACTCATTTTGTATTCCTTCCAGACAGCTCTTCCAAAGTGAAACTGTGTGTCTCCTGGTCCCTTGATCACACAGGAAATGGCACAGTGGTGTTGAAAGATCACGGTTTGGAACTGTAAACCTTCTGATACAGCTACAGGGGACACGACAGCATCATCGATCACCCTGAATATTTGCTTTCATCCACAGTCACCTTCATACACGGAAATTACTTGCTAACAGTTTCTCACAACACTATTTTTGATGATAGTTCCTTACAGTTGTTATTACTTCCATTCAACATGGGAAACATCTAAGATCAGAATGGTTAAATATCGCTCTTCCCAGCGTCGAACAGCTAACCTAGACCTATATGTAAGTCTCTCGATGCTAATCTCTGTTCTCTATCCACCACTATCCAGTGCTTGTGTAACAATACACATGACAGATTAGTAACCACTTAACCTCATTATTGTCCCACATGTTTTTCAAGAAAGTATTTCTCTTTCAATCACTAAGTCCTTTAGTAATAATAATGTGTCATGGAATGATTAATCATCTGGAGTGAGGCCTGACCTGGCCACAGCTTCTCCATTTGTTAAACTAATTAAGAGCCTACTTTCTTCCCCGAGATGTTCTGATCTTCCGGTATAAGTACATTATTTTTATAGAGACAGAATTTTCTAGGTGGCACAAGATCATTGAGCTATACAATTGATATGTAAACATATGTGTGTGTTCATGTTCGTATGTATGTATGTACACTTATATGTGGGTGCCTGTGGAGTTCAGAGAACAAACTTGGGTGTCATTCTTCAGGCACTATCACCTTTAAGTCAGAGTCTTTTATTGACATGGAGTTCACCAAATAAGCCAGCTCAGTGGTGTCCAGAAAGTTCCAGGGATTAACCTGACTCTGCCTCCCAATTGGCTGGGGTTGAAAGGGATCACCATCACGCCTGACTTTTGCTTTGTATATGTTTAGGATTGAATTTCATTTATTTAATTGTAAAACAGGCTCCTTATTTAATGAAACTATACAGTTGTCAATATTTATTTCTAATTATATTCAACTAGCTTAAAGTTCTATGCAATTATATGTTTGGAATTCTTTTTGGAAAAAGGCAATATATTATAATATTATTTTATAGAACTAAAATTTCTGGGGCCAAAACATTAAACTATATAATTGATAAGACACATGCATACATGTGTGCATGTTCATGATATATATATATCCTTTTTCATATTTACATTATAGATTTATAATTATTTTATTATATTTAATTAATCATATTAATTTAATTAATAATTCTTTATGTTTAAATATAAGTTTTTAAAACATAGTATATATTCATCCCATCAAAAAGATCAGGGAATTTAAACCCCTCAGGCCATATTGGTTTATGCTGTTCTGTTGACATCAATATAGACTCCTATGAACCAATCACAAGGACCTACTGTGCCTTTGTATGTCAAGATGAGCAGAACTTTAAGATGCACCCAGAACGACTGTAACAGAGCACTTGGAGTCATTTTACTAAGAGTTTGAACCACATGCACCTTTGTTCTCAAATTACCTTTGCCTCCTCTGTATGTATGGTAAACCACATTGGCACGGAAAGGTTCTATGTGGTTAATAGAGTGTCCCAGGTGCAAACCTGTAGAGTTCTCTGTTTTTATTAAGGAGATTTTGCCACTGCTTCTGGCACTATAAAAATTTTTGGTGAGGAAGAGATGGCTTAGCAGTTGAGAGAACACTCTTTCTTTTTTTAAAACAACTGATAACAGATTTCCTCTCATACAACACATCCACTCCTTACAGCTCCCCCACCACCTCCCTTTGCCCCTAGATCCCCTCCCTACTATTTCCCTTCAGAAAAGAGCAGACCTCTGGGAGACAAATAGGATAAAACAAGACATTGTAAGACAAGGCAAAAGCTTTTATACTGAGCATACTGGGACTGGACAAGGCAACCCAAGAGGGAAAGAATCCCAAGAGCATGCTAAAGAACTAGAGACATACCAGCTCCCACTGTTAGGAGTCCCACAAAAGCATCAACTGACAGCCATGGCACATAAACTGAGGACCTGGTGCAGACCCGTGTAGGTACCATGGTTGCTGCTTCAGTGTTTGAGAGCCCATATGATCCCTGCTTAGGAGATTCAGTGGGCTGCATGCTCCTGGTGTATCTCATCCAATAAGACCTCTACAATCCTTCCTTCTCCTCTTCCATGGGGTTTCCTAAGGTTCCCTGAAGTGCAAGAAGAAGGACTTGATGGTGACCTCCAGTTTAGACATTCCCTAAGTATAGTGTCTTCCTGTGTGTAAAAATTCCTTCTGCTATTTGTTTTAGCTACCACTCATAACCTGTGAATGGAGATACTGTCTCTGTTGGACGTTTTAAATGATACTTTGGTGAATGGATCGCATTTCCTGTACTACTTAGTTATAATTTCAAATAAACAAATGAAATACATACTTCACAACATGTCATTGCTCTGAAATAACCTTCATAAAAGTAAACAGAAAATGCTTGCTTATTTTATGTTTTTCCTGATTTTATATTAATACATTGTTGTCAAAATAACCTACAAACTATTAAATTATTGTTTTCCTAGTTCTATTATGGATATAGTGATCTTTATGGGCTTCATAAGTTCCAATCCCTAGTGGTAGTTGTTGTCTTGCATGATCCAACCATTTTATTTTTGTTAGCAAAAGCCCCCTTAAAGAAACCCTAGATGGTGTACAAACATCTCTAGGATTTGCTGAGAGCAAATTACTCCCAAAACAAGATATTCCAGGCTCTGTCCAGACACAAAGCTGTGCTGCTAGTGTCCTCGCATCTAAAATAGTGCTTAGAAATTACAAAGAGTCAAAAGACAAAGTGAGGAAATAAACATTTAAAAGAAAACATAAAAATACTGCTTTTCCTTCCCCCTCCAATGGGCGGTCACAGAAATGCTACCTCCTATTTTGCTTTTGTGTTTTCATGTTATGTTGATAGCTTTGATTGATAGTATATCATCAGACGAACGTACAACTTATTGTGCTCTTCGTAACACTAAAGAAAAATTTAAGATTTCTTACTGACACTTTTTATTGTTAGTATGTGTCAAGGCATATGCACTAACATCATTTAAAATCATTTTCTTATGAGTTCATGCAACAAAATAGATGCATCAAAAGGCAAACAGAGGGATAGGTAGATATTATTATTTCATTTTCCAGCTTTGGAGATAGCTTTAAAATGTCTTCTATTGAATTTTGTTTCAATTATGCAAATTTTTTACATGATCCATATGCCTATACCTACTACCATACTTAATTCCTTTTAAGAACGTTCAATGAAGTGCTTCCATGTTAAAGATAAAATACCTCTCCTCGAAAAATAATTAGTACTATATTCTTTGATCCCCATAACAGTACTTCACAAACCCTTGAACACACAATTCTTTGTAAAATACTTCTAAATTTTATTTTATATGTGTTTTCATACCTTTATGTATGTATGGGTGTCATATATGTGTTTCATGCCCACAGAGATCCAAGAGGATTTTTGGTCCCCTGTAATTGGAGTTACAGGTAGTTGTGAACCACAATGTTGGTGCTGAAGACCAAATACAACTGAGTCCTCTGTAAGAGTGGTATGTATGTTTTACTATCTGAGCCAATCCCAAAACACAATTATGATAATGTCTGATGAAATGTTTTGATTCTTATTTTTGCAAGAATTCTGGTAATAACCTGAACTGAATACTTCATTTTCTATATCAAACAAATTTCAAGTGTTTCACCATAATGCCAAGCACAGATCACATCTGTCAATATATAACATTTTCATACAGAATGAATGGACACGTTCTGATTTCCCCTCATATCCATCCTGCCTGCCCCATTGGTTATTTCAGTCAACACTCCAAACAGAATTTGCATTATAATGTCTAGGAGAAGGTCAGAATTATTTCTTACCTGGTTACAGAGACTAGAACCTGTGAGTTCTCATCAAACTGCTTCCCCCTTCTCAGTTCCAGGCTTTATGATAGCTCTACTCCAGGGATGAACAGGTGATAAGACCTGAGAAAATCAACATAGGATTAAGTTATTATTTTTTGCCTTGAAAAGATGATAAAAGATAAATAAACAAGCAACCTTTTTATCAGATCAAATTAAACAGATTCTAGATGGAAACCAACTAAAGTTGCTTACTAAAATCTTTAGTGATTGTAAGCGAAAGCCTAGACTTGTTCATCAAATCAGAAGTCATTCTTGTGCTGTAATATAAAAGAAAGAATCAAATGATCCTCACTGTGCTGCTAATTCTGTAATTCATAATCAGCCCTCCCCATTGCTTTTTGTTAAGATAGGGACCCTTTCCACTGGTCTGTGTACAAACACTAGACGAGCCAATGAAAACAGGAATACTATGAGGAGAAAAATGGCAATTTTTCACCAAAACTAGATGAATAGCACGCGTCACCTAGTTAGTAAACAGGAGCACATAACTGACTTTTGCTTATATGATCAAAAAGGTTTGACCTAAGAGAAAAGAGATGAGTTGGAAATAGTACAAATAACAATAATAATAACAATACAAACCATAATACAACCTTTGATGATCAGTGTATACCAAATTTTGATTATGTATACTTTATATGATTTAATGTATTTAACCACAAAATTGCTGTGAAGTAAAAACATTTCTAAAATGTAAGTAAAGATGGAGAAACAAAAAATATCATCTTAAAGCAAAGAAGTCACAAGGCTAACCAGGGAGGACAGTGGGGAACTACAAGCTTCTAACATGGTACACAGAAGAATGGCCTACTGTGATCTGATAATGAGAGAGAAAATATATCTTCCAAAAAACTTCAGTTTTTGCAAACCTAACAAAATGTCATTTATGCCTAGTTTTCTCTTTTTGAAGGATGTGCTATCAGCTTTTCTTATTCAAAACCTTCATTTAAACTGAAGTCCCTGAAAGTGAAGAATAATTCGTCACATCTAGCTGTGTCCATGCCAGACCAGAACAAATCACTTCTATATTCTTATGCCCATCATCTTAACTCAGTATTTATTTTCCTCTTGTCTATCTCCATTTCTAAAACTGAAAGATCTACCATTCCAGTGGACAGTGCAGACTGTCAGGAAGGAAACAGTATTTATAAATAAGCAGACACATCCATAGTCTCACCGTGAAACAAGGTTAAACCACAAGGTGACCGTGCAAGTTTATCCTAAGCATGCAAACACTATATACCTAGAATTTAGTTGGCACTGAATTAATTCTTTATTCATTCTGCATTCAAATCTCAAGCTGTTCCACTATATGAGACTTAGCAGTCTACCCTCCTGACAGTTCCTAAGAAAGAAACACAGAGACCCTACGCATGCTACTTAGTTTCTCCTGATCCCTGCTTAATATCTTTTGCATCTGTGAAGACGTATGTTCCTGTCATTACCTGTATCTTATTATCCGAGATCATTCCTTGAAGCATCTTGGTATTTATCTACCAAGAGAATTCCTTAACACACGATATATTAATTGGTGTCATCCCTGGTATGCTAGTATTGACTTCTAAATAACTTCATTCATATTATTTGAGAATTCAAGGATGAAAACAAAATACATTTTCTTCTACCTCGTTTCACCTATTGTAAAATCTAAAATTATGTGAATGTCTGATTTTTCAGGGATGGTGATTTTAATAGTCTCCCTTTTGTCCCCACGTTGTCCTGGGATGTCAGTCAGGACAGCTAACCCACTGCGGTTCTAACTTGGACATTGTGCTAACCCTGTCATTCCACCCTTCTTTTCTAGATTTTGAATCTTTTTGTTTATCTTGTGCTGTAAGTGATTTGTGTGAGTTGGTGTCCCAAAGAAAAATGCAGCTATATATGATGTCATGCGTGGGGTTCAAATATCCAAACACAGAGTCTGAGAAAGCTAAGAAAGGTTCTAGACAAGGAACCCGATGTCCTTTGCTAGTTCTGCTGTCTCCAACAGGCTGCTGTTTAGCAGCGTACAGAGACACAGCTGAAGCCAAACACTAGCACTATGCAGCAGCGCCATACACTAAATTGAGTCACCTGGTGACTGGCATGCAGTTAAGATTTGTCTCATGCAATAAGAGAATGCTGCAGCCTCTTAGTAGGACCAGGTCCAGACACACACATGCACACAAAATCCCTTAAAAGGTATAATATACTTAAAAACATGCTTAGATACCAAAGAAAGAAAAATGGGCATGGGCAGTCATAGAAAAAATAGTTTAAAAGTAAAAGTAATAAAGTCTTTAAAGTGAGCATGAAGTAATATAAAAATAAGCCACATCAGGATGGAAAATATTATATAACACAGGGAGTCTGGACCTTATGTATGTTTTGTTAATTTTTAATCTTATGAATGCTAGGGAACAAAAAACGGCAGCTGCCAAGAGATATGGGAATGAGAATAAAATCTACTAAGTTCAACCAGCCTATATATTCTAAGACTAAGTAGTTATAGTTACAGCATATATATATGTATATATATGCATATACATATATGTATATATATATGTATATATATTTGAGATCAGACCTCTGTCTGATGTGGGGTTGGTGAAGATTTTTTCCCATTCAGTAGGTTGCCTTATTGTCTTACTAGCTGTGTCCTTTGCTTTACAAAAACTTCTCAGTTTGGGGAGGTACCATTTATTTATTGTTGCTCTCAGTGTCTGTGCTACTGGGATTATATTTAGGAAGTGGTCTCCTATGCCCATGCATTGAAGACTTCTTCTCACTGTTTCTTCTATAAGATTTAGTGTGTTCAGTTTTTTTTTCTTTCTTTGTTTGTTTGTTTGTTTTTTTCGAGACAGGGTTTCTCTGTGGCTTTGGAGCCTATCCTGGAACTAGCTCTGTAGACCAGGCTGGTCTTGAACTCACAGAGATCCGCCTGCCTCTGCCTCCCGAGTGCTGGGATTAAAGGCATGCGCCACCATCACCTGGCCAGTGTGTTCAGTTTTATACAGAGATCTTTAATCCATTTGGATTTGAGTTTGTCTGGCATGGATGACTTCTTCT
Source organism: Microtus obscurus (assembly GCA_963919715.1). Lineage (NCBI taxonomy): Eukaryota > Metazoa > Chordata > Mammalia > Rodentia > Cricetidae > Microtus > Microtus obscurus. The sequence continues at coordinate 27,552,762 of CAWTZC010002521.1, forward strand.
TAGCATACATTCTCACAGATTTTTTCTGACTACTGAACTGAAACCACTGCCTGTTACCATACCACAACTATGGTCTTCTTTTAATATATTTATATTAGGTTAAATAATGTTATCACGAAATGTACACATTTTCATTCTCAAAACCTGTGATTATGTCATCTAATGATTCACTGAAAATATGATTAAATTAAAATTAAATTGAAACTTTGGAGGTGGACATATGATTCTGAAGTTAATGGGCATCTTCCTTACAATAACAGGCTTCTTATAAGGCAAAAAAGCAAAAGTCAAAAGGAAATTTTGTAAGATACTATACTGTTAATTTTGAAGATGGAGTAAGGGTTCATGAGTCAATGATTACAAGTGCTCTCTGGAGCTAAAAGAGTCTGGAAAAGAAAATTTTCTCTATATTCCCTAAATAATGCAGCTTTTCTGATACTTTTACTTTACAACTTTTGACCTCCAGAAATATAATAAAGTTTTATGACTTTAGGCTACTAATTTCATATAGTAGAAGCATAAAGAAACGACTCAGTTTGTACAACTAGAAATAGACTGACCCATAGGGGGGGAAAGCAAACAACTGACATGTGGCTTTAGAATTAAGTAATGAGCAGAGGATAAAAAGATTTTAGGGCTCATAAATGGTAAATCCAAGATCTGCAGTCTGATAGCTTCTGGCTCTTTTATTTAACAATGTTCCACTAGAAAGATATAATCTGGAACTTGCATCATCTTCAATCTTTCCATACTTTCACACAGATATAAGTTTAACCAGTCTATGGAGCCCAATTTGATTTTCCAAATCCAGTAGCTCCATCTGGGGGTCACTACTTAGAAATGCTATGGAGTCTTTTGTACATAGAAACTACACCAACTCTTTACAAAGATTCTGCCTAATGTGAAGTAGATATAAGTTAGATATAGAGAATAGATAGGTAGGTATGTAGATAGATGATAGATAGATAGATAGATAGATAGATAGATAGATAGATAGATAGATAGATAGATCATTGATAAAGAGAGATAGATAGATGATAGATAGATAGATGATAGATAGATAGATGATAGATAGATGATAGATAGATAGATAGATAGATAGATAGATAGATAGATAGATAGATGATAGATAGATAATGATGATGATGATGAAGATAGATAGATAGATAGATAGATAGATAGATAGATAGATAGATGATAGATAGATAGATAGATAGATAGATAGATAGATAGATAGTAGATAGATAGATAGATAGATGATAGATAATAATAATGATGATGATGATGATGAAGATGATAGATTGATGATAGATAATAATGATGATGATGATGATGATGAAGAAGAAGAAGATAGATAGATAGATAGATAGATAGATAGATAGATAGATAGATAGACAGACATGTACACCTATTGAAAAAATAATTTAGTTTTCAAAAGCAATTTGATGAAATGTTAGATTAGTTTATGATTCGCATTGGAAAAATTCTAAGTATATGGAAAAAGTGTATGTAAAGGAAGAATTGACTTTGATTTCTTTCCTCTGTGTTCTGAAATTTCAAATCGATTAAGAATAAGCCACACTAGGAGTCTAATGACAGATAAACAGATAAGGAAAATGTTACGTTTATTCACACACTGTAATTTTCAGCCATAAAGAAGAATAAAGTTTGGAGGTTGCAAGAAAATGGATGAGGGTGGAAACCGACATGTTAAGTGATTGAAGTCAATTGCAGAAAGACAAACGTGACCTTTTCTCTCATTTGTAGTTCTAAGACTTCATATAGATGTATGAAACCATGAGTATATATGACATAAAAATGAGATTAAAACTGTCTAAGGGGACAAAGGGGACCAACAGAAGAGGGAAGGGGAAGGAAGTGAAGGAAAAGAGGAGGTGTGAGAAAGAACATGCTCGGCTCACAATATTTGTACAAAAGCTTGAAAAAACATAAATATGTGACTGAAACTGCAAATAGATATTAAATAGATATTTTAAAAAGTTGTTGACTTGTTCCAGATAATTTCTTTTAAAATACTTCTTTTATTTTTGATTTTATAATAAAGTACATCATTCCACCCTTCCCTTTCTTCATTCTAGATGTTTCCACCTCATTGCTTTTCATTGGTTCATGGCCTCTTTTTTCATTAGTTGTTGTGACATGCAGATATGTATATGTCTACACATATACATATCTATTCATAAATATAACTTCCTCAGTCTGTATAATGTTACTTATACTTATTCTTTCAGGAATGACTATTCAAAAGAATTCTCAATGAATATATGTATCAAGTGTGCTAGAACAAACTCTTGATTAAAAGAATAGATAGATGATAGATAGATAGATAGATAGATAGATAGATAGATAGATAGATAGATAGATAGATAGATAGATACATAGATACATAGATACATAGATACATAGATAGATAGATAGATAGATAGATAGATAGATAGATAGATAGATAATAGGTAGATATTCATTGAGAATATATATCATATTATTGTACTGTGGATAATATATTCATTATATATTTATTGCATATGTATATACTATATCTTGTATGTTTTTGAGAATACATTTACCTATAGATATATATCAACTGCCCTAGAGATAACTCTTGATTAAAAGTAAACAGAATAAGGTAGCATAATCTTTATTTTGTGTTTCTCAATGACATCTGTATATCTTCAGTAAAAATTGAGTGGAAGTTATGGGAGAGCAGGCCGAACCCCTTGCCAGAGCAGCGCAATGGAGCCAATCCTGTTAGCACAGGTGTGGGTGAGCCAGACCCAACGTTGTAAGCATAACAGAGCTGCCCTCATTTCTCATCTATCTTGTGGTGGCAAGGGGGAGGGGAAAATGTCCCTGCCACACGCACCTATCAAGTCCCAAGGCAGGTGGGAGAGCTCGCCCTGTGGTCATAAGAGTGGGAGAGTCCTTCCTGACTTCCACCACTGCAACACTTGGCAGAGCAGGCACTTCTCATCAGGGCAACACAATAGAGCCAACACTGTTAGGGCAGGTATGCGTGAGTCAGCCTCAAATCTGTGAGAACTTTCCCCATTTCCTATCTAATGGAGCAACCCTACAGCTGCCCAGGTCCAGATCCAGCGTTCTGACTTGGCCTGCTCCAACATCTACCCCATCTATGATCTGCTGGAGCCTGTGAAGGGACTGGACTTGCAGACCCAAAGCTGCAGGATATCTGCAATTCGCGGTAGAGGGTTGTCCAGTGGGAGACCAGCGTAGATCATGTAGCAGAGACAAGATGTCTCAAACCAGACCAAGGACTCTTTGCAATGACCACTTGAAAGTTTCAATGCATGGGCAAAGGTATATGCAGTATGACTTGTTGGATCACACTGCGGCTTCCAGGATGAGATTTTTAATTTCCCCCCTTTTTATTTTACCTTTCCCCTTTTTTCTCTTGAATTTTATTTTACTGGGGGGGGAGGGTGCAGGAGCAGAGGACAAATACAAAGGGACAATGAAAGAATAGAATTGAGATACATGATGTGCAAGACACATAGAACAAATTTTTACAAATTTAAAAAGAATCAGGGGAAGGGAAGGGAAATCTGTCTTAGCTATATCAAACTTAACAGCAAGTTGATGTTAATTCCATTACTATTGCCAAGTTACACCAAACACCATTTAGTATCTTTTTAGTTTTAATTTTTATTTCATGTGTATGAGTGTTTTTCCTGCATGCATTTATGTGTACATGACTGTTCGGTGCCCACAGAGTCCAGAAGAGGGACTGCATCCCCAGAACTAGAGTGGCAGATGTCTGTGAACTGCCATGTGGGTGTGTGAAACTGACTGTGGGTATTCTGTGAGAGAAGCAAGTGCCCTTAACTAATGAGTCCTCTCTCTATAACAAGTATAGTAGTTTAAAACAGCACCGTCGAGAAAATGTAGTTCCGTGGTAATGCATTGCCTAACTATGGGACCTAACACCTGGACCTGCAATGAAATAGAACCACCATTTTACTCCTGTTCCTCAGGTTCAGGGCCTAGCTGTACAGATGAATGGCTGACTTTGAGTCTTGTTCACAAGTACTGATTCTGAGAGTTCCTGCTCCTACAGACCACCCTTGGCAGCTGCCAGGTTCCACCTCTGCAATGCTACTGTCTGGAGATGTCACTTCTAGACACAATAGCCTTTCGACAAGATAAGTAATTTCCTTAAAAAAATACAAGATAGGGATTTACACAAGTCGGAAGCTACATTCTCTTTGTATCAAGTGTCTGAAGTAGGATTTTTTTTTTTAATTTTCATAGTAATTCAATGGCTAGACATACTCCCACAGTCCCAGGCCACACTCAAAGGGAAGGGATTAAATAAGATGAATCAGAGGAAAGAACAATTACTAGGTGGGTTGAGGTGATGGTTTAGTGGGTAAAGCGCCCCCTGCACAAACATGAGGCCCTGCATTCAGATGCCACCCACATAAAGCCAGGGAAGATGGCAGGGGTCTGTAACCCCAGCATCAGGTTGTGGAAACGGCCAAATCAGCTGGGAGCTCTCTGGAGAGCTACAAGTTCAGGGAGAGATCCTGTCTGAATAAAAAAATAAAGTGAATATAAATATAATAAGACACGTAATGTCAACTTCTGGCACAAAGATAAGCATATTTACACACATACATGTGTGCACACTCAAATGGCACACACATGCATGCACACTCACACACACACATGCACTCACCTACATATAATAATTGGTGTCTATTTTAAAGATAACCCATGAAAACTTCTTACTCAGATTTGAGGTCCTTATAATGATTAATATTACCATGAGCATCACTAGGTTACAATGACCAAGTTCTTTTTAACCACCACATTAGACTAAATGTTACTTTAAAGTTATTTTGATACAATTAACATTTGCTATCAATTTACTTTAAGTAAAGCAATTACTCTTCGCAATGGCATAGACCTCATCACTTAGAAAGACTATAAAGCAAAGACTTAAGTAACCCAAAGAAAGAATTCCACTCTGTTTCGGTGGCTGTGCCCATCATGGTTTTGACCTCTTTGCTCGTTTTCTAACTCCTCCCACTCTTCACCTCGACTATGGGAGCTTAGTCCAGTGCTCTGATGCAGGTTGCTGCTTCTGTTTGCGTCAATTGTTGGATGAAAGTTCTTTGGTGATATTCATCAGTCTGACTACAGGACAAAGCCAGTTCAGACACTCTCTCCTTTATTGCTTAGGGTCTAGGCTGGGGTCATCCTGGTGGATTGTTAGGAATTTCTCTGTCAGGTTTCTTGATGGGGACACCCACTGAAACAGTTTACCTGAGCTAATGGGAGCTCACCAACTCCAGCTGGACAGGAAAGGAACCAGCATAGGACCAAACTAGACCCTCTGAATGTGGTTGACAGTTGTATGGCTGGGGAAGACTGTGGGGCCACTGGCAGTGGCACCAGGATTTATCCCTGCTGCTTGTAATGATTTTTTTAGAACCCATTATTCTCTTGGAATGGATACCTTGCTCAGCCTAGATATAGTAGGGAGGGCCTTAGACCTTCCCCAAAGCAATGTGCCTTACCCTCTCTGAGGACTGGATTGGGGGCCAGGGGGGTAAGTGGAGGGAATAGGGGGAGGGAACAGAATGGGAACTGGGATTGGTATGTAAAATGAAAAAAAGTTTGTTTTTTTTAAATAAATAAATAAAATTCTACTCAAAGACTGCACCATAAAAATTCTGTCCAAGTTTCCAGGCTTTGGTTTCAATCTCTAATACGATAATATCTGCTCTTAACTATGTCCCTAGCAGCTTTGTTTATGCTGTAAATTTTTGTCTTGCTAGCTACTATAACTGTAAAATTCATTTCCGTAAAATAATTTCACTTTCCTCTTCCCTCCTTTTATTCCTCCCTTCTTCCTTCCCTTTCTTCATCTTCCTCCCTCATAAATAGGTAGATATAACAACAGACAGGGGGACCTGACTAGTGATTGCATGATGGTGATAATACCTCATGCAATCACTCAAGATGATTGAAGACCTGAAATACGGTAGTTTATTCTCAGATGAAATGGGAAATTACAGCGACCAGTATCAAGAACTTAGCCTTCTCCCTTATACACTAATAATATATTTTTTTCTAAATGAAGCTGGCTACCTAACTTTCCTGAATTTATAGAAGCAATGTAAAAGAAGATAATGGTAGTCACATGATCAGAGTTATGAATATTTGATTACCCCTAGCCGAGTAGCTGTTGTCCACTGACAGCTTCTGTGAAGAGTCAGTTTTCTTTAAGAGTGTAGTCTGTGGTAAGCTGACCATGTTCCAGTGGAAGGTCACCCATTCAAGAGTGTGGAGGAAAATTGTACTTGAAATGGTTGGAAGATAAAAGAGGACAAAAAAAGTGTGTGGGTATAAAAAATATGGGGATTGATCTGGGAGTGTTGGAGGGTGGGGTAAGTATCATTAAAATCCATTGAACAAAACTGTCAAAGAACTAATAAAATTATAGTATAAATAAATAGTTTATTACCAAACACTGATGGTAAAATTGTAAGTACCATCATCATTGCTATGAGCATAGGTTCTCATTTTCAATTAGGACAGACACTTTGTGGACAAAAGAAGATGATAGTAGTTCTGTATTTGCTATTTGTAACATGTTTCCTACAAATTGGAAATACAGAAATGAACAGCTAATAAGGGTGCTTTGAGATGGAAATAATAAACGCAGTTTGAAACACCCAATGATCGTTTCCCTTTCGATCAATGTGTTCTCACATTTGTTAGCATGTTAATTATTGTGGCAAGGCTTTTCAAATTAGCTTAGTGGATTTCGCCACATTTCACACCAGATGTGTGTTCACTTAAGATGTTTTATATGTAAATATTGACAGTATTTCTTCGGGGGCATTTTAGCAATGCCATGCCTCAGTTGGGTTTAACAAATCATTTGTTCCCTTTTCCTCGGTGACAGAGGAAGTGACAGCCTTAGCTTGTAAATCATGGCATGGCGCGATAAGAGCAGTAGATGGATAAAGAGGTAAGCCTGGGAAACACTTATGCTCGTTAAAGATGAACACCCTACCTGGAGAAAATATTTAAGACCCTGTCTTAATAAACATAGGTTTTTAGTCTTCTCTTCAGTAACTCTATGAATGGAGGTTATGAATAGATACATGATTTATAAACCTTTGTCTTAGCATGCCTGACAGGATACAGCAGGGAACACCAACATAACATTGTGCAGTTGTAAATACCAGTGGACTGAGAGTCACACTATGATTGTCGTAGCTTCCTGTTTGTCGCCTCGTGATCTTGAAATGGTATTTAGCTTGTCTCTGAGCCAGATGAATAAAGTAACATAAAATACTTTTACAAGTTTAAGGATTACTAAAAACAATATCCTGGGCCTGGAGAGATGGCTCTAATAGCTTAAAACACTGGCTGCTTTTACAGATAACCTGGATTTGATTGCCAGCATGATGGTACACAGCACTCTATAATTCTAGTTCCAGAAGAATCAGATGCTTTCTTTTGGTCTCTGTGGACACTTCACACACAAGATGCACAGGTATTCATGCAGTCAACACTCATACACATAAATAAATCAAAATATTGTAATTCCCTTCAAATTCTGTATTTCATAAAATATAGATCATAATACTTCCCAAGTAAATTTATTATTTATGTTTCCTATTAATGGTTGGATGTGGAATAGTAAGTGGCAAGATATTTACTAAATTATCAAGAAATCCCTGTAGGAAAATTCCATGGAAATAAAAGAATAGGTATTTAAAATAAAGGAAGAATAAAGAAAAGGCCATGGCCAAAACAAACTGTTCAGGGATGGCATTTTAAAATAAAGTGTATAATTTCCCAATAAAAATATTTATCATTATCCCAAATAATTGATTAATTTCAAGGCTAGAGTCAGTCCAGTAAGCCTTCCTTTTGTCTTTTTCTCTCTCCCTTCTGGAAGGGTGATATTCAGACCTGAGGCAGTCAAATGTAACGAAGTAAGATCTTACTCAGTTGCAAACTCAAGAACTGGGATTGAACAAAGCAATACTAGAATTTTCAACCCCACCTGAAAACATTTTCAGTTTTACAATTAGCCAAAAAGTTCACAGCAGCTTAAAATCCAAAAAAAATCTGAACTGGTGGGGTTATTTTATCTCCTTAGATATGCCCCAATCCTGTCCTCCAAAGTGTATTGTATAGGTCTTCTTTTTCCTGTGAGTAAATCTGTCTTCAATATTCGGATATATAGTCATCAACATGAGAAAAAGAATCTAGGTAACAATAGTAATGCTATCCAGTAGAATTTTTTCACTTACTGGAACCACTGCCTTGTTACAATGAACTGTGAATTACCTCCTCCAGCCTCACTCTGCAAGCACATATGGGCGGTCAGAGCCTATAACCTTAAATATTGTCTCTGTTCCAAATCCCAGTCCCTACCACGAAGTCAAGACCCTTGCATGATCAAGACCTCACGAAACAAGAGAGAGTGGCCTCGTTTGTGATCCCAGCCATGGCTCATTCTTTAGTAAAGTTACCAGAGAGTCTGAATTCTGCTATGTTTGCCAAGCCATTAATGAAGTGAAATTCTGTTCCCTATTTGGCACGACTTTCTGACACACGCTACTTTGTTCGGAACCCCTAAGTGGGAAGCAATAGGAAGCAGATGAGCCAAGCATTTACCTCCACCCACTTCTCTAAATTATCCTTTTGTCAAATGTCCATGGTGTTGTTATATGATCCTCTTCTATCTCCTTTTAAAATCCCATGTAATAAATTCTTGCAAAGGCTATTATATGAATTGTTTCTGGGTGGCAATGAGCCCCTTCATCTGATTTTGGCAGTTGGAACTGAATTGATTATGATTAAGTACAATCTATTTTTTTCTTGGTATGTGCCCAAAACTCTGTGAAATTCATTTAAATTATTAATAGACAAAGATATTTCTGGGGTAAGTTATTCAATATTGTAGGCAGAATGGTTGATGTACTGGTTCAATGCTTTTGCTTACATCCTTCAATGTAATGGGTAAAATATTGTCTCCTAATTTTAAATTATAAAGTATAAACAAAATTTATAGCATCATAAATTTCTTAGAGCAGTCATTTCTAAACCCTAGGCAAAAAGACAAATACTATCTGCAATGAATTTTCCAGTCTACAATTAGAAGAAAATAAAATAAAAAGATGAAACAAGATTTGCATTTTTGTTTGGATATGGAATCTTGTAAGTTATCTTCCTCTTTTCAAAATAATGGGTGTAAACGGAGCAAGGCAAGAAAGACATGGTTTGTTTCTTAGCTTCTCACGGGGTCTAGGATGTTAAACGGAATAAAAGGACAAAATTTCCTGTTATTCCTATGAGGATAATCTTAAAGAGAAAATAAAAAATGCATCACATAGACAGAATATTGCTTGTGTGAGAAGAGCAGGCAGAATAATGCAGCATTAACATGTGATTCAGCATGCTGGCTACAGTCCTGCAAAACGTCCTAAGCGTGGGGATAATTCCATATGTGTGCCTACCAATTATTTTCCAGGAGGCCGTCACCATGTCTGGCGTGTGAAGTAGTAGAAAAAGAAAAAGAGCAAGAGGGAGAGAGACAAGGATTAATGGTACATCAGAGAAACAAATGTTAAATGTTGTTCACCTTAAAAGCTTAGTGGACGATTTGAGGCTTTCAGAGTCATAAATTTCTATTTCTAGTATCCATTTCGGTACATAAAAAGGGGGTTGGCTTTCACATATAAACCTCATAGTGTGCAAACATGGTAAAATTAGCTTATTTTAGCAATTTCTGGGCATAATTTTATACGATATCTACAAATACATTTGAGCAACCTGCAAACACTTTATATTCTTGCCTTTTCAATATGTCTATATTTATACTCTTCTAGCACTATATTCAAATGTCACCATGAGACATGGAACCTTTAATTATGATTTTACCAATAAAAATTTTAAGGGCCTTATCATTTTAATAAACCATGGGCTATTTGTATATATTCATTTTCAAGTTGAGATCACTCCCTCTATCAATTGCTGATTATTTTATCAAGAATGGTACTAAACTTTCTAAAATTATCTTTTCCCCCTTCTATTCACATACTAATTTGTTCTCTTCCTTAGCCTATTGTTGTGGTGAGATATATGGGCTGATTTTGAAATGTTGAACCAGCCTTGCATGCCTGTCTTGAATATGGCTTTGATACGCTATTCAGTTGTTTTCATGTGTTGTTGGACTTGATTGTCTAAAATTTGGTTGAGGACTTTTGAACCCATATTTATGATAGATATCCATCTATAGCTATCCCTCTTGCAGCTACTTTATTGAACTTTGGTATTATAATGGCCCTGAATACATAAGTTGCTGGCTACAAACATATTAAACCGGAAGTGGTATAATTTTATCATTTAGTGTCTGTGTAATATACCAATGAATACACTTGGACATGGTGTTTTATGTATTAGAAAGTTTGTTATCGATGATCTACTTTATATAATACATATATACCTATTATTATTATCAGCAGCACGATCATCATCACCATCATCATCTCTTTTATTTTGTGTGAATTTGTAAAAACTGTGTCTTTTAAGGACTGGATCCATTTCATTCAAGCTATCAAATTAGTATCCAGAAAGCCATTCATAGTATCATTTTAGTTATTTTGAATGTCTATTATTGGATGCATTTATCATTATATTCAGCTAAGTAATGGTGCTCTTCGGGTCAACTGATTTTTTTTTGTCTGATGAATCTGATCCATTTCCAACACAGCAGACTAAAGTTTCCACATAGAATATATTTTCTTTGTTTCTTTTCTCTCCCTTTTCATTGAAAACAGATTCTTGTATCACCTCATTCAGCCTTGATCTGAGGGTATATGACTAGTCTTATTGCTTCATGTTAAGCCAAGTTCAGTTGACATCACTTGGGTGCCAGGTTTCATTTGAAGAGGGGAAAGGAGCATTGTATCTGGGCAAGAGAAGTAGTATGGGTGGGTTGGGAGAAGGAGAGGGAAGAGAAGCTGCGTCCTGAATGTGTTATAAGAGAGAAGAATCAAGAAAATAGAGAAAAAAAATGGTTTCTTTTTCATACACGAAAACCATGAGTTTGGAGCTGCACTCTGAAGCCTGGTGAGCTCAAATATAGGTGCACAACTGAAGGCGAGGACTTGCACTCTCAGAAAACGTACCTACAACTAGTACGGCAGCAATAAAAAGAGTTCTCCACGCACACTTCTGCCACCCATGGCTGACTGTTGACAGGGCCAAGCTTATGTGTGTTTGGCACAAGTGTCCGTAGATGCTGCGAGTTTCTGATTGTGACAGTTGTGCCATACCTATTTTTCATTCCTCTCACCCACTTCTGCAGTGTTCTCTGATTCGTGTAGGACAGGCTAGGTGCCACTTTGAGCCGAAGAGATGGGTTAGCAGGTCAGAGTGCATAATGCATTTGCAGTTGACCTCAGTTCAGTCCCCAGCAGCAACATCAAATGTTTCACAATCACCTGCAACACCAGCACTTAGGAACAGCATTTACCCTTCTGGCTTCTGAGGGCACCTATAGTCACCTGCACATAGTCCTCCCAAACACAAAGAACACATATTAAGTAAAAATAAAACTTTTAAATAAATATTTGTAGCATCTTTTGGCATTCAGCCAAAAGGTTTATTCTCAATATTTTGGGAAATCCTTAGTCTCAACATTAAATAAATGTTGCAAAATGCCATAGACTCTGGTGGTGTCACTGGAGGGGTCTACCAAACTTCCAAAGAATAAATGATTCTAATGTCCTCACTCTACTCCAAAAATGAAAGCAGAGGAAATATTTGCTAATTTATCCTGAGATGATCATTGCTTAATGCCCCAGCAAAACAACATTCAGGACAAGGAAATTACATCTCATAGACACAAATGCTAAAACTGCAATAAATTTTAATCAGTAAACTATAAAATGTGTACATGAAAACAACTATCTACTGTGAAAAAGTATAATTTATTACAACATTCAAGGTTAATGTAACACTAAACATGGACATCTATAATCCACTCTATTGTTGCACTAAAGAAATCCTACAGTTATATCAATCAAAAAATCATGTTGACAAAACCAGCAGCTATTGCTAACAAATCTCTTTAATTAGGAAAGAAGTGAATTCTGTCACTCCATGAAGATTTATGAGGAAAAAAACAACCTGCAAATCGCATTCTACTTACAAGCGGTGAGTGGTATAGTTTCCCATGGAAAGGAGGAAGAAGACAAGCTGTACTCACTCACCACTCCTGTTGGGCACTGTACTGAGCAGTCTTAACTAATGCAATAATAAGACAAAAGCAAGATATGGATCCAAGCTGGTAAGGAGGAAAAAAAGTACTTTAATTCACAGAACACATGGTTACCTAAGTAAAAAAATATATATATATATTTTTTTTAAAAAAATGCCTTAAACCAAGAAGGGAGTATGGAAAATTTGCATAATGTAAGCATAACCTACAAATGTCAGTTTTATATTTGTATATCAGCAGTGAAAACTCAGAGTTTTAAATTAAGAAAGTAATACCATTTATAATATCACCAAAATTGAAATTCTTAGCTGTAATAAAGAACAACTTATATAGATCTATATGTATACAACTACAAAGTGTGATGAAAAAACTCAAAGGGTCTTGAAACAAAATACCCCATATCCATTTGTTTAACTTTAATATGATTAAGCTATCTAATTTGCCCCAGTATGAGCTCTTTAAACACTGTAATACCAGTCAAACACCAGAGAAAGGCTGTGTTATGTTGATACCTAGAAATTAATAGTGTAAGAGACCTAAACTGCTAAAGGACAACTATGAAAAGCTAATTCTATCAAATTCCAAGACATACTATGAACCTATAGCAATAAAATAGAATAACATTATGATATTAAAGAAAGAATAAACACAAATCAAATGACTAGAATAGAAAGCCCAGCAACAGACCAACACATGCCATCTTTGTCTTTGACCAAGGAACAAATCACTTCGATGCAAGTATTCTTTTCAATAAACTGTCTAAAATAATTGAACATCTTTATGTGAGCATAAAGTCCACAAGAATAAACACATACACATATACGCTGAGACCTTACTGCATTCATAAAACTAATTGAAATAGCTCATATACCTAACTGTAAACTCAAAACTATAAAACTTCTAGATGAAAGCCAGGGGGGAAAAAAATCAAAGTCTTTGTTCAGCAACAAAATTTTAAATAGAATAACAAATGCAGAGTCTGACTAAAGTAATGAGCTGCACTTCATTAAAATTATGAGCTCTGCCAAATAAAATCAATAAAATTAATTAATGCTACAAGCAGATAAATGTTAAATACCATATGGTCCTAAATAACTATTACCCAAAATACACAACAAAAAAATCTTTAAAGTTCAGTAATAAGTGAAGTTTATTTTAAAAGTAGAAAATAGAAAATAGCCTGGACATGTCAACAAAGTAGATCCACAGAGGGGAACTAAAGATGTTACAGCGTGTTCATTTCTAGGTTCATTTATCATTACTAAATGCACATAAAGGCAACAGCTGGAATCCACTGCACACCTATTAGAATGGCTTCAATCCGAAGCGTTGATTGAAGAACTGCTGATGGTCCTTAGAAAGCAGGATCCCTCACATTCTTAGTAGGAATGGAAACTAGGCCAGGCACTTTGAACATTTAAATATAAGATCAATCTACTGTGCTCCCGACTGATTTGAGAATTATATGTACACAAAATCCTGCCTAGAAGTAATTATCAATATTTACTCATTTATAATGTGATAATATTAATAATAGACCCAAACCAGAAGTAATCAAGATCTCCTTCACCAGACCAGTAGAAAACAAGCCATGGTATATTTATGTGATTGTATATTATCCTGTAATAAAAATAAACGCACTACCAAGGTATGTAAAATTGGAAAATAGATTTCAAAGAAAATTGCTAAATGAAATAAATCATTATATAAAAATACGTGCAAAATTTTTAATGACTAAAACCTGTAAGAGCACAGAAAAATTGTCTGTAGCATGCAAGCACTATACACTAATTGATGGATTTTCCCATAAGAGTGACAATTCTGACACCACTGCATGTAGATACTGAGTTAAACCATTGGATAAAGGAGTGCCATGTGGCGTGAATCAGGCTCCTTAAAGGCAGAGAGCGAGTGTGTAAATAAGTAAGGGAGGGGGCAGGAATGACTTGTGATAAAATAGGAGGCATCTATGTCTACTTTCATATAGATATGTATGTTTCTGTATATAAGTATCTATAGGTAGATGTATAGTACTCACGCATTTAGCACAAAATACACACGCTTGCTTGTTACATAAGCTGAAAGACCTAGAAAGATATCACCCACAACAGAAGCACCATGAGCTCCTCAGCCTTAACCAATGAAACTAAGCAACAAAAAGAAACCAGAAATCCCTGGGGAAATAGTTGATTCCATGACTCAAGCAGAAAATGAGAGAGAGAGAGAGAGAGAGAGAGAGAGAGAGAGAGAGAGAGAGAGAGAGAGAGACAGAGAGAGAGAGAGAGAGAGAGAGAGAGAGGAAGAAGAAGAAGAAGAAGAAGAAGAAGAAGAAGAAGAAGAAGAAGAAGAAGAGAGAGAGAGAGAGAGAGAGAGAGAATGAGAATTTCAATGAGACAGAGAAGACAGCCAACATCTGAAAATTTTTCCAATTACCAGATTAAAACATAAGAAATTTGAGTCACAATGAATTATAACTCATAGTTTAAAAAATAAACAGGAACAATGTCTGACATAAAGAAAAACTACTACAATTGAGTTTGTGGATTTTGCCATGACTCAAAAATAGTTAAGTGTTCCGTAAAGACTTCATATTTTGAAGTTTGATCTTTTTCTGGGACAGAGGCCTGTACTACGCCATTTCCTGCCATGGAGAGCAGCAGCCACTGGCCGCCAATCAGAAAGGTGATCTGCAGAGTAAGAAATCAGAATAAGCATGTGCTCTTTACTCAACAGTAATGTATCCATAATTGTACCTTGGCTGTAATAAATACACTATGCTTACATAAAATTCTATGTGTATGAGAAATTGGTCATGTGATAGACAAGAAGTCTTTGTGATATTCACCATTTTCTGTCAATCTAATGTTGTTACAGAGTTTTAAGTCCATTTTAAGTTAGTGAGTAAACCCTACCACTATGCTATTTCCTAACTTTAAAATGTTTTTATTGACTTAAAATATCTCAAGTCCATAAATGTTCATTTGGAACTTTTAATTATTTTGTAAGCATTTCCCGTTTTGAGAGTCACTGTTTCTTCAAATATTGTTTTGGAGATTTTGTGGGCTGATTCTAAAAAGTTTATTGTTTTGTCTATTTTATTATGCATATGGAGGTTACAGTATGTGCATTTGACTGTGGGTTTCTTGGAGGCCAGAAACCTCAGATTCCTGGATCTGGAATCACAATTACTGGGTGCTGGAAACCAAACTGTAGTCTTTTCTGAGCATTCTGATGATAGGATCTATCTTGAGTAGGTCCTTTTCTCATTTTAAAGAATATAGAAATTGAGCCAAGAGATCTATGCTTGTGTTGAAGGCATTCAGCGAGGAAGCCATGAAGACAGATTTCCAACTCTTTATTTCCCTCCTGGAACTGCATCGGTGTGTCAGCTGCTTGCCCTCCCAAAAGATTCCCGACTTTTTTTCTTCTATCACCACGAGTTTACACAAAGCTTCAGAGAGACTCAGTAAAGAATGTCTGCTAAACACTAATTGACATTTAAAATCCGTGGACTTGGTAACCGGGAGAATATTTGCAGGTTGGGACTTGAAAGGATGCCATCTGTACCGAAAGCATCACAACCATCTGCGTACACCTAAGTTCTACAAGTGCACCAAGGCTACCTCACCTCAGTCTAAGTCCATGAACTTCAAAGCTCCACAATTCAATAACCTAGCTTTAACTATTTGACACATAGCCAGACTTCTATGATCCAGCTTCAAGCACACCAGGCTATCTCTGACCTGATACAAGAATACTTCAGAATTCACTAGGAACTAGGAAATAGCAGAACTTGGAAATAAATCATTCTGCCAGATATTCTTGGGAGTGACAGTAGACTATTCTACTGTTTGGTGTGTTTTCTTGTTGTTTGTATTAATGATAATGCTGGTTTGGTTTTCAATGTCTAGAAGCAAGATAATACACAAAAATCCAGATTTCCTGCTTCCCTTACAAAGTCAAAAGGCAGAGGTAAAGATATATTCTCCAAAACCCAGAAAAAAAAATGAGAAAACAACTGCCCTTTTTATTTTCTTTTTCCCATTGCTGTGCAATGTATGTGGTATATATGCATACAGGCATGCAGTGCATGCATGTTTTACATGTGTGTAAGCATGCATGTGCACGTGAGTGCATGTACTTATATACACATGCATGTGAAGACCCTAGGTAGATGTCTGGGACCTTTCATTGTTCTTCCTACTTATTCACTGATGTAGGGTCTCCCAATCAAATGTAAAGATTCTTTATATGGAATGTCTACCCTTGGTAGCCAGGATGCTCTGGGAATGTTAAGGTTTGTGGTCACTGTGATCATCCAGTATTTACATTGGTTCTTAGGATATGAAGTCCAGTTCTCATGCTTGCAGGCCAAGCACTTTAACTCTGAGCCATCCTTTTTTAAAAAAAAGAGAAGAGCACACTATATTCTGTCTTACTTCATACTTCTCACTATTATATCTTCATGGAAAACTACATTCATTTCTCACCTATTAGATTTTATTGGCAAATGCCTTTTTCAATCCTCATCTACATTACAAGATCATGTAGGTGGGGTTTATCCTTACTCCAATCTGCTTACTGCTCATGATCTGAGACATAGTATAGCCAACTACTGAAAGTAAAAACATTGGAAAGACCAGGGTTCAAATTCCCAATTTTGGTGGGTTTATGGCAAATGCAGTATCTCTCTTTTATCAAGTAGAAATAACCATTGCTGCTCTTTGATAGGATGACTGCAAATTAGATAATATTATTCAAAGTTCATAAATATAGTCGGCACTCAATGTATGTTCATTTATCATTTTTATTTTTACTTGATTGATTTCGAAAAAAAAAAAAACCCTGCATAGAAAAATGAAGCCTAGATCATCAGGCCAGCAACAGACACATTAAACAGATGGCAAAGCAACAAGGAGACGAGGCATGAGAGAGCAATTTGAAGAAGCCAGGAACGGTGATGTTTAATCAATATGGAAATGTGGGCACAAAAGAACCTGGATGCTACTGAATACATTTTCTTCTCCAGTAATGAGGACAGAGAGCCACCCCAGCAGGCTGTGCAGATCTTCGAGTTTATTATAGCAGGACGGTTCTCACCCTGTACTAGCCTGTAATTTGCATGGCAAATGAAGGCAGGGTCTGAAATAGGGACCCAGAGTCTGCTGGGGCTGGGGTGTTCCCACAGCCCAGGTGGGCATGCCCATCTGGAGCATAAACTAACAGACTCTCACCCTTCATCCTTACTCCCTGCAAAGACAATGACGGCAGACGCACGATGATTATTATGACATTTTGTTTAGGAACCGCTACTATTGTAGCTTGTATTGCTTATTTAAGACATATGGAGCACTTGCTTTGGTTAGAGTCCATGATCAGTGCTTCCCGTATTTCCCCACAGGAAGTGCTTCACGTAACTCTATAGAGTAAATCAGAAGACAGACTATTGTTATCCTCCCTATATAAATAGTCTATGATTCGTGTGTGTTACCTTGAATTTTCTCATCTGGTTGGTAACAGTAATGGCAAGAAAAGAGTATTTCCTGTCTGATTTCAAGAATTCATTACCACTACAGTAATAGCTGTCTCTGCTTGGTGATATCAACTGCAGTCACCCCCTTGGCTGGTTTGTGTTGATTCAAACGGAAACAGTACAGTTAAAGATTTTGACTGTTCTGCTTTCTCTTCATTCAGTGTTGAGGAATTAGTTAACTTGATAAATATAAATCTTCCTTTCTATGCCACTGTCTGACTTTTACAGCTTTTCCCAAGTAAAAGCTCTAACAGCACCAATATAAAAGCTATCCACTATTGTGAGTCAATATTAGCCATGACGGTGGGCACATGAGAGAACATCGCTCACTTCTTATAGTTATTTGTTGCTTAAGACAGTCAAAATACTTGGATAGGTCCTTTCCCCCAAAAAAGTCAAGTATTTATTTCTATGTGGCAGACTAATAATAAGTAATAAATAATAGACATCTGAATTAATGAGTGTTATTTCTAGAAGCAACAGCACATGCAAGTACAGCCAGAATGTGAATGCCATTTTACATAGATAGAAGCTCCCCTCTGATACCCAACATCTCAATAGATTTCTAAGCACCAACAACTACCTGATGCCACTTTAGACACTTTATAGGTCTGACTCTAAATGCAATAGACGATGACAGGGCTATGAGATCACCCAAACTACAAATCCTTCTAAAGATATCATATTCTCATAATTATTTTCTCTTTTAATTTTTACCGTTTGTAACATTAAAGCATGATTTTTTTCCATGGTGTATGACATCTGAAGGTGAAGAGAATAATCAGTCTGTAAAATATCTCACTAAGAAGTGCATGGGAGGCCAAAGTCTACATGGATCTTCTAGTTAATTCCATAGCAGGTCATTGAAAGGATGTCACCCTTAATATCATTCAAACTATGGTTTTATTAGTCATGTTATGCTATATCAAGTAAAATTAACTTTAGAAAATGAATTATAATCATCAAAGTATGTACAAATGAGGTTAATTTTTAATAAACTAGGCTTATTTAACATAATCTGAAAAAAAGCTTTCTTTTCTTGTTAATGCTCATGCAGACATGTTATATGGGCTTACTACATGACTTCGCCTTGTTGATGAATCACAAGTAAATCAATATACAGTAACTTCATGTCCAGCCAAGTGTGATAATTAATTAAACACAATCTAGACTTTATTTGGACATCTCTGCTCTCCCCCGGCTCACACCAGTCTTGGTAGTATGTTTCACTTTTTCTGCACATTGTTACTCTTTCACTATCTGCCAACTTGCTTCTGTTACCTGTGGGTTGGAAGCAGGTGAGACAGAAGTGGCTCAGAAGCGGAAAATGTCTGACAGGCTGCAGGGAGGCACTGTTGAGCTATGTGAGTCCTTAGTACTAATGGCACACTGCTAGCCTGCTTTCCATTGCTATGACTAAGTACAGATGAAACAAGCCAGGAAGGAGATAAGGTTCGTTCCAGCTCATAGACTTGGAGATGACCGATTATAGTCCATGGTCATTTGCTTTGTAGATACATCAAGTTTTTCCTCATTCACACTTATAAAGTCCCTTATATTAGGAATGACTTATTAATGTAAAGAGAAATAATTAATTAAAGTCATGTTTTCTAAGATCTATCAAATCGGACAATAAAAGAAAATTAACACAATATGACTTAAAGGTAAACTTCAAATGATTAAAGAACCGCCCGGTCTTGCTGAATGCATCCAAACTACAAAAATTTGAGAAAGAGGCTAGCAAGATAGGGAGGGAATTAGAGAAGAGAATCAAGGGGAGAAAAGTACTGAATTGTGTGTGTGTGTGTGTGTGTGTGTGTGTGTGTGTGTGTGTGTAACTGTCAAGCAGTAGAAAAGTTCACTACAGAATCAGAACATACATAAGCTCTGCTGAATACCCCAGGGAGATCATTTAAGGAAGCAATGATAGTGGGGATGCTGAACCTTCTCTCACAAATCAAGAAAGGACTGATAAGAAATTCACTTCAACTTTATTAACTGGTCAGAGGAGATTTTTTTAAATGTTCATTTCACTATGTTGATTAAAGCACTAATTAAAATAATGTGTGGAGAAGGGCCAGTGGTATGGTTGTTTAAGAGGGGGAAAAAGGTAATGAAATTAAATTACACAAACACCAGCTAAGAATACAAGGTTTGGTGACTCAATAATGAGTAAAAATTAAGGCCAGTAGAGTGTGCGTAGCACATCCTGCTGCTTTCCAGACAACAGGAGCTCAAGAGGAAAAACAACATATAACTCAGCCAGGATGTTCTCCTCCGGGCTCTTTTCTGATTGCTATTGTTCTCCTCACATCCCTAGTTTCGGCAGCTGTTCCCAAGTCCACTAACCATCCTGCCTGCATTTCACCGCGTCGGCACTCTCCTCGTATCCTTCCCCGTCTCCTTTCCTTGACGATCCCCAGTAGAATCTCATATAGAAGCAACGTCCTCTTCACGTTTTCCTTTTATTTCTAGTTTGCTCCCAGCATGCCTTCACGGGGCAGGAAATAACACTGCCAAGACTTTCTCCAGCTTTAGTGAGGAGAGCTGCTAAGCACGCTCCCATTTTTTTTTTCCTCTGAGTCCACAGGAGGCAGAATCTTATGTTCATCTGCGAGCTCTTTTGACAAGGAGTAATGGAACCTCTTCCGCGTAGCAACTGCTGTGTAGGCAATGGTTGCAAAGTGGGTTCACAACACTACCTCAGTAATCTTCAGCCTCATCTTGAGGGGGCCTCATTAGCGTCTCCACTTCACACAGGGAAAACTAAGCGAGACTAAATGAGCTGCAGTGTCTCTTCTAATCTAGCGACAATTTTATTGACTTTCCCATTCTGCACTACTGCAATATAGAAGACTCACTCGTGACTCTATATCTAGTTCTTGGATGTTTGTCAGTGAACTTTAAAATAAATTGCAGGGATATAGGAGAAAGATCAGGAAGAAATAAAACAGAAAACCCAGAAAGGAAAAACAATGAGAACTATAGCAATATTTGAGAGCAGAGAGCGTTAGAATATGGAAGCCAGGTTACCCTAGGATAAATGCCTTGTGTATGTGATGGGCTATCTTGAGCCTGCAGGAAGTTGAAGATAAACTAAAGAACCTCCCTCCGGTTAAGTTCAGTCCTTCAAAGAGGATGAATGTGATACTCAAGCAACATTACTCATCATCATCCTTCGAAAACTAATAAAACTCTCTAAAGCAAGGACCATCAATTTATACCCTCAGGTTCCACATGAATTTAATTGATCCAATAAAATATTAACACATACAGAGGGGGGAAGCACCCATGATTCAGCAGCCACAACAACGAACAGGTTTCTTTATATGACCAAGATCCTCACATATACTATTTACCATTATAAAAAGTGTACATTCAAGAAAAAGTGAATAACCTTACAAGGAAAATAAGAACTAGTGGAGTGAAAATGAGAACTTTGAAGAAACAGGATGTGAACCTTAGAGGTGACTCCACAGGGTCAAGAGGGGGACAAGAGGAGATTCCCCTGGAAACACAGTGAGCTTGTAGACCAGGCGGCCTGGCACAGGGCTGTGGCAATGAATCAGTGACCAGGAGGAAGGGATCCCTGCAGATGAAGTAGCAAACCCAGAAGCTTTGGCATGTATTTTAATGCGGGTCTCCCACTAGCAAGTTCTTTTTAAAAAAATATTTATTTATTATGTATACAATATTCTGTCTATGTGTATGCATATGCAAGTTCTTTTAATGTCTCTCTATGAAAATGTTTATAGCACTCCTTCATTTTCAATGCCGTGGATCTACTAACCTCTCTCACTCATTTTCCTTAAGAGAAAGCAGATAATGTAGAGATTGCAACTCTGTTCTTTATTTCTGTTTCTTGGTGATCTTGAATATGCCAAAATATGAAATATATGATTCTAAAAGAAGCAACCAGAAAAACAGATGCATTATCTATGGTAGTTTATATGTAACTATAAAACAAAGAAATAAAGTTTTATTTATAAATATCATAACAACGTAGCCTGATGAAAATCATGGATGAGAAGAAAACCAAAGAATTTAGGATTCATAGGAGTGTGGAACTATTAAGACGTCATTTGGGGTCATGATTACACTCATGTATAATCTGTCAAATTCATCAACACATAACTCTCACTGGTGTACTTAGAGTAAAGCACTTTTATTTTGGGTTCCAAATCAATAATAAAGATAAAATAACTTACTACATTATAGAAATAGTCAAGTTAAAAGTTAAAAAACTAGGTCAGAGGAAACTCCACAAACTGAACTACAGAGAGGTGCAGGAAAACAAACAACCAAAGAAAAGGTTGAAGACTTAGACGATGTTTCCGTGTCTTATTGGTTTTAGAAGTCAACTTCCGAGAACTGTTTTTGAAAACTAGTTCAATATATTTTAAAGTATTTTCTAGAATACTGTGGAGTGACAGCTCCTGCACTACTGAACAAAATTATGAGCAAAAACAGGAATACACGTATGTGACCAGGACACTGAAACCAGCGTAGGCCTGAGGATCTGTGTCAAATACAGAGAAGGCTTATATTTTGACAGTTTCCCAGTGTTTAGGATATGGTATATATCATATACTTCATGGGCTATAAAGTCCGTGTTTCTAAGGGAAATTCACTTATTTGAGAATAATCAAATAAAAAATAAAATCTAACACTGTTCTGATGCAAAGCAAACACAAGGATGCTGTTGAGACTCTGATGAGGAAGGGGGTGTTGTGCGGAAAACGCCACAACGCCTTAGGGCTCAAGGCCAATCTCACATATATTTGTGGTTAAAATGAATGGCATCTCCATAGATGTTAACACTCAAATACAAGCAGTGGAGAGCAGGAAGTGCCCTTTAGTGCCTTTAAACAGCAAAGGCAAAGGGTTTCAGATGACAGGCACTCTCTCTAAGTCTCAAAGAACCCCATAAGTCATTGTAGACGGGTACTAAGAATTTTCCCCAAGAGTGGTTCTAGAAAGGGATAAGACACTATTAAAAAAAAAAAAGTCATCCAAAAACAAATAAAAGTTAAATCAACAGAAACAAATCATACAGGAATCAAAGTGCTTCATACTTTCTTATTACAAGATACTTATTCTATTCAGTAATAGAATAATTTCTGCAGTAGCCAGCCTTCTCGTAGTATTCATATGGGTTTAATACTTGATTTGTTGCAGGTTATTATACACAGCTCTCTGGGAAGAGACCTTGGCCCTAGCTGACCACGTGAATTATGAAAAATGTACCAAATAGTACATCTATTGACTTATAACAGATTAACAGATTGCTCTCAGAATTATGTTTTAAAAAGAGCGTGAGTGTGTGTGTGTGTGTGTGTGTGTGTGCGTGCGTGTGTGTGTGTGTGTGTGTGTGACGTGTTATGGGTATCTTCTTTAACTGTATGCCTATGCATTGTACATAACTTGTGCATCTATGAGGCCAGGAAAGGGTGTCAAGTCCTCTGGGGCTGGATTGTAAATGGTTGTGAGCCACCATGTGGGCCCTGGATGCTGAACCCAGGTCCTCCGGAAGGATGGCTAATGTTTTAACCGCCAAGCCCATAGCACTTGATAAAAAAAAAAAAAACTCAATTTCTGTGATAAGAATCTTGGTGAATTTAGCTCTAAAAGACATACACAAGGCACAATTCTTATAACACGTTTTTATTAACTGGGCTTCTGTTGTATTCCTAAAATCACGCTAGTAGGCAAGGAAAAAGGGCAAATGAAATATTTGCTTCTGCCTATGGTTGATGAGATCAGACCAGCTAAGAAATTTGTAAACAAGTGGATTATGAAAGAAACTACAATTTAGCATGTAAGACAGGGAGTAGCAGAGATGAAGCCACAGGAATGTGAAAGAATCAATTGATAGAGAGTTTTGGAAGCTATGCCAAGGTGGTTGATGAGTACCCATTGGAACTTTTCATCAAAGTGATAATATAATCAGAAATACAATCCTCACTGCTGTGTGAAGACTATGCATGAAGGGGATGCATATGGAGACAGAGAGATAAGCCTTTACAAGGAAGAAAGTAATCCAAATTAAGGCAGTGGGAAAGAAATGAAATTTTAATTCAGTCTCTGCTGATTTAAAATCTAGCTGGATCGACACCCAGTCCTCACAAGCAAGCACCCGTGCTTTAACTCCCCATTCCCAACCCACGTTTGTTTACCTGTTGATAGAAGGGTCGCATCACGTGATTCATGCAGGTAGATTTTGCCCACTGTCTGATAAACAGCACACACCCAAGTCATTTGTTTTTCCTGGATCACAGGTATCAAGGAAGCAGATATAGATACAGGCTGGACACATGCTTTGCCTCCTGTTTTTGTTGGCTTCCTCCTAAGCTGGCAAAAGTTTGAAGCCTTGGAAGGCAGGGAACTAAACAGAACAACATCAAGGAACATCTGCACTCTGTGCACAGCCCTGCTAGGAAATCTCCTGCTTCCAAAAGCTTGACAGAAGCCGGCGCCAAGTGTTAGTGAATGAGACCACAGAGAAGAAAAGAAGACGCCCTATAGCTTTCAGATGTCAGCGTTCAGAACTGTTTTTTTTTTAATACAAAATTCTTTTCATTCTCTAGTTACTTGAGTACCTACTATGTGTCATGAACTATAGGGGGCATCTTTCCTTCTCATAGTCCAGAGACTTCCTTCCTGGTGTCTTTTTTATGGAGAAGAGATACTTTGAAAGTGAACATCTCCAGGCTAAGACTGCACAAAGACCAAGAGGTGTGTGATCACCTACACAGCTGGACACCCCACTCTCTAGGCCCTTGGTACTGGGACAAAACCCTGGGCCGCTCCCTCACCTGGCTCAACTTCCCTAGTCAGCCAACAGGCAAGCTTCCTGCAGTTAGGCTACTTCAACATCCCCACCCCATCCATTGGACCCTGTAAACTACAAGTTCTCCCCCACCTCATAACCCTCCTATCCCCTACAACCTCAGAGGAAATCTGAAGCACAGACTGTGACTACACAGAACAGACCAAGAGAATGGACCAAGAGAGCAGGCCAAAAAGGACCTCAGTAGCTCCCTGAGCAACAGTGCAGAGCAGACCAAGAACAGCTCCCAAAGACATTGACAGCAGCTACAAGGACTGGACCAAGAGGCAAAGACACTACTGGTACCACTTAGAGGAAAAGATAGATAGGCACCAGTGCAAGAATTCATTCAACAACCTAAAAAGTGACATGGTAACACCAGAACCCAGTGGTCATACAACAGGAAGACTTGGTCATCCTAACCCAGAAGAAGCAGAAGAAAATTATTTTAATTGTACCTTTATAAGTGTGATGGAGACCTTTAAAGAGCAAATGAAAAATCCCCTTGAAGAAATGGAGGAAATGACAAAAAATTGGAAGAAATCAGTAAATCTCTTAAAGAAACCCAGGAAAAACAAGAAAAAAAAAGGACAAACAGGTGAAGCTTACAGTTCAAACAGTTCAAGACTTAAAAACTGAAATAGAGTCAATATAGAAAACACAAACCAAGGGAATTCTGGAAATGTAAAATCTGAATAAATGAATTGGAACTACAGATGCAGACATAACCAACAGAATATAAGAAATGGAATAGAGAATTTCAGGTGTTGAAGATACTATAGAGAAAATAGATTCATTGGTCAAAGGAAATGTTAAATCCAATAAATTCTTACCACCAAACATCCAGGAAATCTGCTACATCATGAAAAGACCAAACCTAAGAATAATTGGGACAGAAGAAGGAAAAGAACCCATGCTCAAAGGCACAGAAAATATGTTCAACAAAATTATAGAAGAAAACTTCCCCAACCTAAAGGATAACCCTGTGAAGGTACAAGGAATTTACAGAACACCAAATAGACTAAATATAAAAAAAGAAAAAAGAAAAAAAAAAGCAAAGTCCCCTCACTGTATAATAATCAAAATGCAAAACATATAGAATGAAGAAAGAATATTAAGAGCTGCAAAGAAAATAGACTGAATAACATATAAAGGCAGGCCTATCAGATTTACATCTAATTTCTCAGTAGAAACCAGGAAAGTCAGAAAGTCCTGGATAGACGTGCTGCAGACACCAGAGATGCAAGCCCAGGCTACTATAGCCAGCAAAGCTTTCAATCACCACCAATGGGAAAAACAAGAAATTCAATGACAAAAACAGATTTAAACAATGCCCATCCACAAATTTAGCCCTGCAGAAAATACTATAAGGAAAACTGTTGCAATATGAGTGGCCGGCTGTGTTCCCCCGCACCCGGCCGCCCGCATGGCTTAGCTTAAGCCCCGAAATAACAACACACAAACTGTATTCATTTAATCACTGCCTGGCCCATTATTGGCTAGCTCTTACATATAGACCTAACCCATTTCTGATAATCTGTGTAGCACCCCAAGGTGTGCTTACCGGGGAGATTCTAGCCTGCGTCTGCAGGGACTGGGAACATCATGGCGACTCCTAACTCAGCTTCTCTTTCCCAGAATCCTCTCTGTCTACTCCACCTACCTAATTTTCTGTCCTATCAGGGCCCAGGCAGTTTCTTTATTGAACCAATGAAATCAACAGATTGATATATGACACTCCCACATCAGAAAACTCCAAACCAAAAAAACTAACTGCACCCATAAAAACCTCACACCAGCAAACCCCAAAGGAGGAAAAGACACAAACACTACCACCAAAAAATAACAGGAATTAACAATCACTGGTCACTAATATCTCTTAATATCAATGGACTAAATTCACCTATAAAAAGACACAGGTTAAGAGAATGGATATGAAAACAGAATCCATCCTTCTGCTGTGTACCAAAAATACTCCTCAACCTCAAAGACAGAATTTACCTCAGAGTAAAGGGATGGGAAAAGATTTTCCAATTAAATGGACCTAAGAAACAAGCTGGTGTAGCTATCCGAATACCAAAAAAAAAAAAAATAGACTAACTAAAATCAATCAGAAGAGATGGAAAAGGACACTTCATACTCATCCCTTGGTCCTTCCTCAAATCAATGTGCCTTACCCACTCTGAGGAGTGTATGGAGGTGGGGGGGAGGGGAGGAGGGGAGGGAGTGGGAACTGGGATGTAAAATGAAAAAAGATTGGTTTTTTTTTTTTTAACTAAAAGCCAAAAGGAAGTGTATCTCTAACTCATAGTCAGTCTGTCCGTTCTGAAGTTCAGGCTTCTTTATGTCAGCAGTTCCTTTGTTTTCAGTCCACGCACGGACATTCACAGTGTCTCCAGTTGCTCATAGTTCTCCAAAAAGAAACGTGATCAAAAGTATTGATGTCTTCACCTTATCAAATGCCGGCTTGGAATCATTACATTCACCGGTGCCGTAGTAGCTGCTCTGGGTCAGTACTGTTTATATTACTTTATATTAATTGAGCTTCAATGATTATATAGCAATAAAAAGTAAGATTTCCTTAAAGTGGGAAGGTGATTCAAAGGTCTGTCTTATAAACCTGACCAACCTTTTGTTTTTTTTTTTTTTATTCTTCGTGATCGTCATCTTTTAATTCCTCTCTGCAGATGTTGAATACTACCTTTGCCACAAATCTGAAAAACGCTGTATGTAATGTTCCTACCACGTGGGTGGATTGGATCTGTGACATAGGCCTCCAAATGGGTCATTGCATCAAGCTTCACATGGCACAGCAACTCCAAAGCTGTCCACTGACCATAAAATGTGAACCAGCAGTGCCAGGGTCAACAGAGAGTTCATTGCTATTCTTCAAATGCATTGGGGCCCATTAGCAATATGATCACTGAGCTCTTCGTGAATATAATATGAAAGTCTGTTATTAAACTTCTTCAAGCAGAAGTCATTGCATCACTGTGAAACTGCTGAGAATTTCTTCCACCAGCTGGACCAAGAATAGCAATGTCAAATCATCATATTAAGTAAAGATGACATACTCAAAAAGCAGTATTGCATTCTTTCTCTCATTTGTAGATCCTAGGTACATAAAACCATGCATGCATGTGTGTTTGTGTGGTGTGTGTGCCTTTAAGAGACAGAGAGAGAAAGAGAGAGAGGAGAGAGAGGCAGAAGGAATACTGGAGAGGGAGGAGACTAGTATGAGCAGAAAAGTGAGGATAGAAAGAATGGGGAGGGTATAACGGGTGAAAATTATATCATGTAATACACTTCAAGGAATCATCATCAAGCCCAGAAGCATATCCAATGAATGTACCCTGAAGGGGGAGTGGATAAAAGCACTCCACATCGTAAGGGAGACAAGAAGCAAAGAACATTATGAGAGTAAAGTCAGCCTGCAGTTGACTGTCACCCATATCCAAGATGTGTGAAGAAAGTTCAAGGAAACAATCTATACTTGAGCATTTTTCCTAACAGTAAGCTGTGGGGAGGAAATTTGGCTATCAGAAATTACCCAGAATTGCCACTGATATGTTCACTGACATATTTCTAGTTACTGCCCACTGAGAAAATCAAATGGATAGATTTCGATTTCTTAAGAAAGCAGTTAAAGGAAAAGCCTGAATTTATATTTCATAAAGTAAAAAAGCAAGATAGGAACAACCTATAAATGCAAGGGGGATGAAGTTCCTTCCCTGTGAGATCCCTGTACTCTTTAAAAGAAATTGTCATAACCCCAGACAGTGTCTTCTCTCTGGGCTGAAGAGCCAATGCTTTATTTCTCATAGGGCTGGCTCACTTACCTATGAACACACAAAAGGTAGCAAATGTCTCCGTGATTATTTTCTCTATAGCTCCCTTCATGTATAATGGCATGTATAATGGCATATTTACATCACTGTATATACATTAACACTATATACAGGCTAGGTACCAAAACAGAGCACCACTGCCACCTCCTGTATTCAATATTGCCTGTTATATTCTTTTTCCTTACATTTACCAAAATATTTATCAATACCAAAGGTATGTATCTTTTTTGTTTGAAAAAAACCTCATTCCCAATGAATCTTCTTTCTTCAAAGAGCAGACAGAAAAGAAACTGAAATTAGTAATGTGTTATCTAAAACTGTTGGCTTCTCCAGAGTGATACTGTTTTTTTTCTATCATACATAAAGCTTCTTCATATTTTCCTTTATACTGAAAATAGATTTACATATGTGTGTGATATGTATATCCTGATTACAGTTTTTTCTCCCTTTACTCTTCCCAGTTCCTTCTCACCTCACCTCCCTTCCCAATCTACTGCATTTCTGTCTCTCATTAGAAAAGATCAGGCTTCTAAGGGATAACAACCAATCATAACTAAATAAAATATAATAAGATAAAACAAAGCAATTACATCACAGTTGCATGAGGAAAATCAATAGAAGGAAAAGAACCCCATGAGTAGACACAAGAATAAGAGATCCACTCATTCACACAATCAGGGGTCCCATAAAGATACTAAAGTGAAAGCTATACTATACTAGCAGAGGACGTCATGTAGATCTGTGCAGGCCCCTTGCTTGCTGATTTAGTCATATGAGATTTGCTTGGTTGATTTAGGGAAGCCATATTCTCCTGGTGCCCTCCATTCCTTCTGGCTCATACACTTTCTACCTCCTCTATAGTATGGCTCCCTGAACTCTGAGGGAAGGGATTTGATAGAGATGTCCTATTTAAAGCTGTGTGTTCCAAGGTGCCTCACTCTGAATAATGTTTAGCTGTGAGTCTCTGTATCTTTTGTCTTCTGCTACAGGGGAAACTTCTCTGGTGATGATTAGTAAAGGTAGTGATCTATGGGTATAGCAGAATATGATTAGAAAGTCATTTTATCACTACTTATTGTTTTTTTCTAACCAGTAGTATTTGGTTTTATCATAGGTCTCTGGGTTATCTAGACTCTGGTTCCTGGTTACTCAAGTATTGTCAAGTATGAATTCCACCTCATAGAATGGGCCTCAGGTCAAATCAGACAGACATCG
This sequence comes from Microtus obscurus, assembly GCA_963919715.1. Lineage (NCBI taxonomy): Eukaryota > Metazoa > Chordata > Mammalia > Rodentia > Cricetidae > Microtus > Microtus obscurus. The sequence continues at coordinate 27,582,482 of CAWTZC010002521.1, forward strand.
GTTGGTTATTCCCACGAGCTTTGTCCCCACCATTGCCCTAGCATATGCTGCCGCCAAAGACAAAACTGTTTTTTTGACTGGGGTGGTATTTGGTAGCTTGTAGAGTTTGGTGTAGTTTCCTGCGCCAAATCCACTAGAGCATAAGGGTGAGATTTAGATGTAGGCACCAGTTCAACCTCTACATGTGCAAAGAGTTGTGTGGGTGTTGTCTTCAGCTATGGGACCTTGCTGGCAGTTTGTGGAGAGAAATCTATTGCACCACACTGATATCCATAATGATTGTACAAACTTGCACTCCCACCTGCAATGGAGGAGTGTTCCCTTGCTCCACATCTTCCTCAGCATGAGTTGTCACCTGTGTTGTTGTTCTTAGCCATTCTGAAAGGTGTAAGATGGAATCTCAAAGCAGTTTTGTTTTGTATTTCCCTGATGGCTAAAGTTGTTGGATCTTGCTTTAGATGTTTCTTAGTCATTTGAGTTTCCGCTATCAAGACTTCTCTATTTAGATCTGTATCCCATACTTAATTGGGAAGGTTGGTTTCTAGTTTGTTGAGTATTTTATATATTTGAATATTAGTCCTCTATCAGATGTAGAGTTGGTAAAAAAAAAAAAAAACTTTGCCCATTTTGTAGGCTGCCACATTGTTTGATTGATAGTGTCCTTTGTCCTTAAGCTTCATAAGGCCTACTTATTCATTTTTAATCTTAGCGCCTTTGGTAATGGTGTTATACATGCTTTTTTGACACCCATAGGAAACCTTTCCCTTTCTTTTTTATTTATTTGTTTATTTATTTATTTATTTATTTAAGATTTCTGTCTTTTCCCCACCGCAGCCTCCCATTTCCCTCCCCCTCCCCCCAGTCAAGTCCCCCTCCCTCTTCAGCCTAAAGAGCTATCAGGGTTCCCTGCCCTGTGGGAAGTCCATGGACCACCCACCTCCATCCCGGTCTAGTAAGGTGAATATCCAAACTGCCTAGGCTCCCACAAAGCCAATACATGTAGTAGGATCAAAAACTCATTGCCATTGTTCTTGAGATCTCAGTAGTCCTCATTGTCTCTGTGTTTTTTCCCAAGACGGTTTTATCCCAGGCTTTTTCAAACCCAGGTCAGCTGGCCTTGGTGAGTTCCCGGTAGAAAATCCCCATTGTCTCGGTGTGTGGGTGCACCCCTCGCGTTCCTGAGTTCCTTGCTCGTGCAAGGACTTCTTGAAGTTTGCAGGCAAATGGATGGAAATAGAGAACACTATCCTGAGTGAGGTAAGCCAGACCCAAAAAGAGGAACATGGGATGTACTCACTCATATTTGGTTTCTAGACATAAACAAAGGACATTGAGCCTCTAATACGGATCTTAGAGAAGCTAAATAAGAAGGAGAACCCAAAGAAAAACATATAGGCATCCTCCTGAATATTAACCTTCATCAGGCGATGAAAGGAGACAGAGACAGAGACCCACATTGGAGCACCGGACAGTAATCTCAAGGTCCAAATCAGAAGGAGAGAGAGCACGAGCAAGGAACCTTTCCCTTTCTAATCAGAATCAGAGGAGGAGTGAATTGGGCGATGTGGACAGAGGAGGGGGCAGGTAGTAGAGGTAGAGGAGAGAGGGGAAACTGTGGTTCAGAAGTAAAATAAAGGAATAAATTTAATTAATTAAAAATTATAGCTTGATTATGTATAATGGTAACCAAAAAACAAATATCTATAATAAACAAAGCAAAAATAACAAGTATAGAACCCACTACAGAGCGAATCACTTCACCAGAGGAGATGACTCTAAAAACATGGGAGAATGGTAAGAAAATCAAACTGGAAAATTAATTTTTTATTGATTTTTATTGAGCTCTACATTTTTTCTGCTCTCCTCTTTACTTCTCCCCTCCCCTCTTCAACCCTCTCCCAAGGTCCCCATGCTCCTGATTTACTCAGATCTTCTCTTTTTCTACTTTCCATGTAGATTAGATCTATGTAAGTCTCTCTCTTAGGGTCCTCATTGTTGTTCTGGTTCTCTGGGATTGTGATTTGGGGGCTGGTTTTCTTTACTTTATGTTTAAAAAACACCTATGAGTGAGTACATGTGATAACTGTCTTTCTGGATCTGGGTTGTCTCACTCAAAATGATGTTTTCTAGCTTCATCCATTTGCCTGCAAAAATCAAGCTGTCATTATTTTTTTCTGCTGTGTAGTACTCCATTGTGTAAATGTACCACAAATTTCTTATCCATTCTTTGAGGTTGTTTCCAGGTTCTGGCTATCACAAACAATACTGCTTTGAACATAGTTGAGCACATGTCCTTGTGGCACAACTGAGCATCCTTTGGATATATACTCAAAATTGGTATTACTGGGTCTGGAGAAGTTGCGGGGTAAAGGGAACATTCCTGCATTGTTGGTGGGAATGCAAGCTGGTACAGCCCCTTTTGGTGTCAGTGTGGTAAATTCTCAGAAAATTGGAAAATTATTTTACCATAATTGGAAGACTCTGATTTTTAGTAATTGTCTTAAATTTAAATTGATTAATTTCTTACAGTAAGTCATTTTACAAGGTGCAGCTGCTGCACAGTGCTTCAAGAAACTCATTAATGCAAAGACCACACATAAGCTATTCCTTGCAAATGGAATCCAAAAGAAAGCTGAAATAGTTAGACTTGCATTAGATAGATGACTTTAAACCAAAAACAATGAATAGAAAAAGAAAAGGTTATAATAAAGGAGTCAGTTATCAAGAAAAAATAAAAATTCTAATGTTTATGCACTCAGTTTTGAACTATCCAAATATGCAAAGAAAATGGTAATAAAGCTAAGAGGACATATAGAATCCAATGCAATAATAAATGGGGACTTTAACATCCTATTTTCAGCAATGGATGGAACATAGAGAAAGGAAGATCAAAAAGAACAGGAGTATTAAGTTGAATCCAACAGACAGCAACAGAACACACATACAGTTTAGTGCCCAACAAGTTTAACATTTTAATTTAAAAGCATTTTTATATATCAACTGTCTCTCCAAAGCACAAACAAATGATGTTGGGAATCAATAAAAAGAAAAATCTTTAAAGTCTATAAGTATTTGTAAATTAAACAACTTCTTATGAAGTAACTAAGCAATGGGAATATTAACAGTTTATTTATCAAGTGGGTGTCATTTTTAATGACAATCATGATTTGCGGCCATCCATGCCTACAAAAGAAAACAACATGTGTACACTCCACTGTGGATATCACAGTAACATTTAAGAAAATTAGAGGAGCATTCTTTTTACATTACTTTCATGGAAATGGTTGCATTTCTATGTCTAACTCAAATAGGCAACCATACAAACACTGAAAACTCAACAATCAAGAGCTGTTCGTCATTAATTCTATTTTGACAGACTGTGATAGGTTTATGAATTTAGAGTATATTCAAGACAAAGTTTTCATTCTTCCTTTAAAAAAATAGTGAAAACAAACTCTATCCGATCCTTATTGCTCCAGTTGTTCCAAATTCCATACACAGAATTTAAAGTTTCTTATCTGTCTCTTCCTCTCATTTTCTCTGCCTCTAATATGGAGCCTCCCCCCTCCCCAATTCCAACCTCTCCCTCCTAAGGAGAAAATATAACTGCGGTATTTAGGTAAAAGAGACTACTCCTTCAGCCACAAATTCTGGGGTATCAGAACTCTAGTGAATCCCTGCAGCTGTGACTAAGTAATGTCACCGAAATACTGAGATGTCCTGAGCCACTTTAGAAATTAATGGACTGAGTGTGATATACTGGCGCCTCTTTCAGGCATCTATAATTGGAGTGCCAATTTATTTCCAATCATTTCGAGCACTGTAATTATAGACCATCATCGCCGCCTGTTTAACATTCATACGGGAAGCTGTGACACAAATGCTAGCCAGGGACCAATGATTTGCAAGTGAGATACACACACAACGTATCACAAACGTCCTAGTTTGTCTATCAAGGCCTGAACCTTGGCCAAGGTGGAAGGAACTCTGAGAGCCATGGAGTCGTTTGTGGGTTGTTGATTCGTGAAAGTTTTGTTTAACCATATCATTAACAAGGGGAGAGAAGGAAAACAAAGAACGACAACAGGCTTTTGCTGCACTGACCACATACATGATGAGATTTCAACAGGCGACACTACTGCATGCCTGACATTCTGGTGAATGGTATAAATACTGAAACACTAATGAAAAACACCCAAACACATGTTCAGAACAATGCTGACACAGAGGAATACAGTTACAGACTGTACACTGTGAGGGTGCTTTCTAAAAATTCTCTGCTATTGTTTTCATTTCAAATCTGGTGATGCAAAAGCATGCATACATGATAAAGACATTCACTCAAATGTTCATACATTTCTGTAAACCAAGAGTAGTTTGGTACTCCAACTTCATACAACATTTTGCCAAAAACACTTATACCAAATTTAATTATCACTAAAAAGCAAGGGTGTTCTTCTATCTCTTTCCATAATACTCCATTAATTTGTTTATATCAGATTGTCGCTATTTCTGAAACTTACTACTTCACTTACATTATCCATCCTTCAAAGGAAGGCAAGAAAGATAGCTTACTCACTGGGGGATCCTTGATGTCTGTCCTTGCACTAGAGACACCATAGCTACTGTGAAAATGCTGAGTAGTTATGTAAATCAAATTCCATGTTGTAACAGGACTCATACTTAGCATCTCCCTTCCACACCGTTTCTATCATTTAGACAAAATCTCTAAGCCTAAGTGCTCTGGGCTGATTATCTCTATTAGCATGAGAATCAAACCATGCCACAAAACCATCCATGGGCTTTTGATTATGTTCCATTATTTGGGAAATAAAATCACACCTCCTTATCTGGTACCCAGAACCCTGCATCATTCATTATATTCTACCTTTGTCACTTATTTCACTACTATGAAGCTAATGTTGTCCTAGAAAAGGCAATTGATATTTGTGAGGGTTTGGTCACAGAATTTGCATATTACAAATTTTGTTTCATCAAATATTTAGCACCAATTTAGGTAGCATATTTATATACTCATGAAAATTATAATGATTGGAGTTTTATTGCCACATAAAATTATTATGATAACTACTTACACACTAAGCCAGAGGTTGTGTTATTAAATCAAGAAGACTGAGATGGCAGATACGGGAGAAAAAAGAGGTTTAGCAGAGCAGAAAAAGGGAAGTTTAACCAAAATAATTCTGAAGAATGTATACAACTTAGAATTCTAAATACTTTTTATCCAAAACCCTGACTGTTCTCTGTCAGCAGCACGATGGACAAAGGACTCAGGGTCCAGGACAGACTTCTCAGACAGTGGTAGATTTTCATGAATAATTACATTAGTGGTTGTTTATACCAGCTTATGAGTTTTATTACTGTTCATAAAGCACAGTAGCCATCATGAAATGTGATTAGTAAGAATACATCTACCTACACAGATGTTTTAATTAATTTAGCCTAGAACTATCAATTTGCCACTATGGGGAGCCAGATAGACCTGGGATTTTTCTCAGAGGCCAGGATGCAAGGATAAAGGGAACTTTAGTTCTGTGTCTCATGCAGGAGTGTACTTAGCAAGGTCTAGTAATGGACCTACTCAGTCCCTCAAATGAGTCAAGGTTACAACTTCTGGGGACCCGACACTTCCCCATGGGATGTGGGTATGTCCTGACGCAGCTGTATCAGAGGTATCCTGTGTTCTCTTTGCCAGCCTCGTTTGACATAGCTCTCTGCTGACTCTGACCATTTTTCCCAATCACCAGTAATAGGTAAAATGCTGTACTTTTTAACAACTTTGCTTGGCCTAAGTCACTGGCTTGCTTCTGCCTTCTTTATTTCTCATCCTGGTCCTCCCATTCGACACATCATTGTTTGGGACCCTTATTCTGTGGGTTCAGGTCATGTTATGGGAAGAGAAAGACAGGGAACGGACACCTGTTTGACCCTTTGCGTGTGTATGTGACTCCTAGCTCTGAACCTGCACTACTGCAATGCGTGGTCTCAGCAGACCTGACATCAGCACTAGTGTATGATGCGGCTACAAAGTTCAACAAAAGACAAATAACTCACTCAAGGTCTACCAGCTAGTTGACTCTGTCAGGGTTTGAACCCAAGTCTTCAGATTCAAACATATATCTCTTTAGTTTTTATTAAACTTTACCTGGGAAAAGTAGGGAACAGTTGACTGAAGACAATAAGAAGTGACCATTTATTACTCTCATGCATAGGGATAAGACATGAGGCACTTGAAGGGAATCACTATGTCAGCCATACAGCCGTCCCTCTGTTTACGCTGCTAGTGGAGTTAAGCTCTTGATTGAGACAAAGATGAGTTATCATCTTTGAAAAGTGGATGATTCTGTATCAGGATGTGGGTGTGAATATGAATGAGCCTATGGCTAAAAATAATTCTGAAGAATGTATACAACTTAGAATTCTAAATACTTTTGCTAACCAATTTAAGTCCTCATCTTTAATGTACTGCCTTCAGACATACATACACACGAGAGAGAGAGAGAGAGAGAGAGAGAGAGAGAGAGAGAGAGAGAGAGAGAGCAGATGTTATATTTTCCAGAATGTAGTCCTTTACAAAACTAGCTCTAAACCCAATAGAAGAGGAGAAGGAAAGAACACGCAGGGTTCTTGTTTGCTTGTTTTGTTTAACTTTTTTAACCTATTCTTTGTGTCTTTCCCATGATGCTTCTCGATCTGATTCATTTCCTTGTCCCTTTGTGTTTGACCTATGCCTCTGCTCTTGAAACCTCCTTTCCCCCACCCGAAGATATAACATTTAAGCCAAAATAAATAAAGAAAGAAAAAAAAGAAAAAATCTTCTATGGAAGCTGTGGCACGACACAATGAGTCACGCAGTAAACTCTTTGCCCATTGATCTTCCATTGCAAGTGCTCATTGCAAGGGGTCCTTGGTCTGGTTTGAGGCCTCTGGTTTCTGGGGCACTGTTGATACTGGTTCCTCTCTGGGACTCTTCTAGGATATCCTGTTGTTGCTCTGTGTCATGGAGAACCTGCAGTTTTGGGTCTGCAGGCCCTTCATGAGCTCCCTCAGATCACAGATGGGGTAGATACTGGGGTGGAGCAACTCATAATCCTGTTTCTGGGTCTGGGTAGATGCAGAGTTGGTCAGACTATCAGCTATTCCCTGTCCTTACAATCAGGGTGAGCTCTCCAGCATTGCCCCAGCTAGTTCACCCCTTAAAGCAGGAGCAAGGGGTGGAGCCAGTTCTCGTGCTTTCACACCCTCAAGGTTGGCACTCCCATACCTGGACCATCAGGGTCAGCTCTACTGTGTCGTCCAGGGGAGCGGCAGGGGCCACTCTCCAAAGTGCTGCAGCTGATGAGGGGCAGAGACGGCTCTAGGCCTCTTATGACCTCAAGGTCAACTCTCCCAACCATCACAGGTGGCAGAGAGAGGGAGGTAGTAGAACATCTTTCCTTCAACGGCACCACCATATGGAAGATGAGGAATGGGGCCAGATTTCCCATTCTCATGTTCGCTTGACCAGTTTATCCACTCCTCCACCAACAGGGTCATCTCTACTGGCTGCCCGGGCCAGAAGCAGGGCCTGCTTTCCCGAGTGCTACAGCTGGTAAGGGGGAAGGTCGGCTCCCTCATATGTCACAGGCAGCAAGGGGAGAGGGCTAAGGACATATTTCTCTCTCCTCACCCATGCCATGGCATGACAGATGAGAAGTGGGGACAGCTCTCCCATGCTCACAAGGTCGGAGCTGGCTCACCCACATCTCCGCCAACAGGGTAGGCTCCACTGTGCTGCCCAGGTGAGGTGCAGGGCCTGCTCTCCCAGTGCAGCTGCTGTTGAGGGGCAGGGGCAGCTCCCCAGCTCTTATGATCTCAGGGACAACTTTCCCACCTGCCTCAGGTATGGGGGAAGGCATCTCTTCACTACCCATGCCAATATATGACAGACAGGGCCAGGGCCAGATCTTTCATGTCACATTCTTTGGGCCAACTCACCTGCACCCCTATAAATAGAATCAGCTCTGCTGTGCTGCCCAGAAGAGATGTAGGGCCCACTCTTTTGAGTGTTATAGCAGGTAAAGGGGAGGGTCCGCTTCCTCACCAACCAGAGGCAGTACGGGTGAGGGGGAGAGCATCTTTCCCTTGCTCACACCGCCACACCACAGACCAGGGAGGTGGTACCAATTATGTCCTTCTCACTCCCTTAGGAGTGGCTCACCTGTGACCCTGTCTACAGGATCAACTCTATTATACTGCCCAGGTGAGGTACAAGGCCTGTTCTCCCAAGTGCTGCAGCTGGAGAGGGGATGGGTCAGGTCTCCCACCTGCTGCAGGTGGTGGCAAGGGGTGAGGGGAGGAGGCCATCTTTCCCTCACCCATTCCACCTCAAGACATACAAGAAGGGTGTGACCTGCTCTCCCATCCTTATGTCCTCAGGGAAAACTCATCCATGCTCCAGTGAACAGGGTTGGCTCTACCATGCTACTCAGGCGAGGTGTAAAATCCTCTCTGCTAATGTTGCCAATAATGGGATGTGGGACCAACTCCGTACAGCCCTATCCTCACGGCCTTTGTTAGTATCAGGAGCTATGAAGATCATCAGAGGCCACAGCTGTATCAGAGCCATGAATCCAGATGTGATCCCCAGTAGAAGCCCAGGTCAAGACATTACCATGGTCCTGGGTCACATTCAAGCTGTTCATCTCAGCCTGCTCTTCGACTCTTTTGCTTCTTTATATATCCCTGCTCACAGAACATGAACCATTTTGTCATACCATGCCATACATTTGCTCACCACATAGGGCCCAGAGCTGCAAGGTGGTGGGCAAGTAAGTGTTTTTTCCTCAGAGCCCAGGGAAGACCACCCCGGGCCTGAGCATGCAGTTTTTAAAAAGTATTTAAAATAGTAGCTCCTTATTCAAAATGATAAAACTCTATTTAAAACAATTCTTGATTAAAATTGCTGTAATATTGGGAAACAAGGAAACCTTAATCAATGACTGACCAAGATGAGGCCTTTCCAGCTATATTGTTACTCTAATGTGATAATGTGGGGGTAATCTATAAATAAATCGCCACACTTAGTGTTGTATTTAATATGTCCTCCTCACATTGTTTCTTTGTTCCCTATATATTCAAGTGGTTTATAAGTTGTGTGGGTGTTTGTGGGGTGGGGGAGTATTTTTCACCAACAATTAAAAAAAAGAGAGAGAAGGCAAGATTACCAAATCACATTAGGGATTGCTATTGAGGAGGACAATAGAATCAAGTTTCTCTACAATCTTGTAAGACAAGCCAGATTACCATAATGAAATTTAATGAAGATAAATGTAAGCAATCCACTAAGCCCCTGAAAAATCAAATGCACTAGTACACAATGATTAAGATATTAACTAATTGCCATTTATGTGTAAAAGGCCTAGACAAAAGCTGACAGCGCACTCAATAAGGAATCGATATTGTGACATTAAAGCGGCGGACTCAATTTCAGACCACAGGATTCTAAGCCTACCATCCAGAAACCAGTGAAAGCAGTCCCTCTGTGCTTCATCCCGGTGACACCTGAAGTATGACTCCATTTATGTACAAAAAAAAATTAAGTAGTGCACATTGGAATATTGAGAACCAAGGGCAAAAGACAAATAAAAGGACTAAAGAAGGATACTGTGTCCACTCAAATATTAAGACATTAACATGGAGTCAGTTTAGCCAAGCGCAGAGAGCAGATCTCAGCAATTACAGGAGAACAGAGCACATTTCAATGACTCACTAAGGAGACAGCAAATGTCTAGCTTTGTGTGCATCTAGAAAAAGCCAGATTTCTTTCAGATGGTAAGTAGACAAAAGTTGTCTTTAGCACCACTTCCCTCTGTGTTCCCCAGCCAGTTCTAAGAGCCCAGCTCTGCAGGACACGTTTTTGAGAGATAAAGGAAAATTTGCACCCTCTAGAGTGTAAGATTACCCTCTTACACTCTAGATGTCGACATAGTCCCATCTACATTGGACTCAGAGGACACCAGATATGAGACTTACTCAAGAAAATTTCCAATCAGCCAGTGTACTGAATCAAGGAAATAGTCTAGGTTCCTTGTCAGCCAGTGAGTGATTCTCAATATTTTTGATACTATTGCAACCTTTTAATACAGTTCCTTATGTGACCTCCAACCATAAAATCATCCCATTGTTACATCATACCTGTAATTTTGCTGCTGTTATAACAGTAGCTTCAAAACCCACCCCTCAGTGACACACTTCCTCAAAGAAGACCACATCAGTTCATTCTTTTAATCCTTTCAAACAGAGCTACTCCCTGATGACTTAGCATTCAAGTACATGAGCCTACGTGTTGGGAAGGCATTCGTATTCAAATTACCACAGAATGATATCACAATAAATGTCGCCTGTATAATTCCTAACTAGGAATTTTATTTATATTTTAAAATTAAGTTCAATGTTTAGTAGCTGGAGACACGGCTTAGCAGTTAAGAGTGTAAACTTCTCTTCCAGAGGACTTGAGTTTATTTCCTGCACCCAGAGCAGTTGGCACACAGACGTTTGTAATCCCAGTTTCTGGGGGCTCCAATGCCCTCTTCTAGTTTCCACAGGCACTGTACTGAAATGCACAGACCCCTGCACAGACATGTGTATAACATAATTTAAACATAAAAATGAAGTACATTTTATAAAGGTAAGGAATATAGTGTTTATTATTAAACAAGTGGATGCAATCTGTAGCCATCTCTCTGTGAGCCTGGGCAAAGGAAACTAAACCTCCCTTTCCTCCTGTTTAAAACAAAGTCATGGGCTGGCGTCTGGGGAACCTGCATGGGATTGACCTCGACCCTCTGAATGTCGGTGTCAGTAACGTGACTTGATCTGTTGGGGGGCACCCTGACAGTGGGACCAGGGCCTATCCTGGGTGCATGAAGTAGCCTTTTGGATCCCATTCCCTATGGTGGGTTGCCTTGCTCAGCCTTAATACAGAGGGGATAGGATTGGTCCTGCCTCAACCTGGTATGACAGACTTTGTTGACTCCCCAAGAGAGCCCTTTCTCTCCTCTGAGGAATGGATGGGAGTGGAATAGGGTGGAGTTGGAGAGCAAGAAAATGGGAGGGAAGGAAGGGGGAACTGAGGTTGGTATGTAAAGTGAAATAAATAAATAAATAAATAAATTTAAAAAAAAGAAACCAAAGCTGTGGTTCTGAGAAAAGGAAGCACGTGCACAGTGAGACACTGCCTGCCTATGTGGACTCTGGAACAGACACTAAGAACTTTTAGCCAGACATGAGAGCACAGAACTGACAACATTTCCAGAACAATGTTTCCCTGTATTTAACATACTAAATGCTTGCCCCCACCGCAGTGCACGATAAAGTAGAGAGACAACTTATTTCCCAGTTTTCCAGACCCAGAGTCACTTCCTGTGTAGTTACACAACCGTTATGAGTGAATATTGACTTGTTATTTTACAAAATGGAGAACAATATTCCATTGCATTTTTATAAGTATTGAGGAAGAAATACAGGATTTATTTCTTCTGTGATAATAAGAATCGGAAGGTCTACATGTGCCTAGTAATTTTGTTTTGGTTTGGTTTGACTTGGAGTTTTATTGGGGGCGTATTTTTCAGTTACTGGGGGACATATTTTCAGTTATAGAGGGACATATTTTGAGAAAAAAAGGGTGTCCTTAAGGCTGCAATTAAGAGAAGTTTCCAAACTAACGAATAGGTGATCGGGCTGAGTTCCTGAGGTCACAAGATCAGAAGCACAGAGAAGAGAGAAATCTTGCTTAAGTCGAAGGAGTGCAATGTGATCTCCAAAGATGATTGTAGCAAACAGCTATCAATCAACTTCCAATCTGAGACTCGGTGAATCACTGTTAGCCAAAATAGTGCCCCCCAAGAAGATCTAGGTCACAATTTGATGTGGAATTCCCCTCTGTATGCCGTGAATATGTTTTATTCCCATTGTTAATAAAGAAACTGCTTGTCCTACCAGCAGGGCAGAATGAAACAAGGTGGGAAATCCAAGCAGAGATAGAGGAGAAAGTAGGCAGAGTCAATGATGTGCCCTATAGCCGCTAGAGGAGACAGAGACCGGAAATTTGCCCGGTCAGTTACAGTCACGTGGCGATAAACAGATTAACAGAAATGGGTTAATTTAAGATATAAGAACCAGCTAGAAATATGCTTAAGCTATTGGCCTAACAGTATTGCGATTAATGTAGTTTCTGTGTGATTATATCAGGTCTGGGCAGGCAGGAAAAGCCAAGCAGTCTCTGCCAACAACAATCTCTGGAATGAATTCATATCTTGCTCCCAGACATCCCTTTTTATGTATGATCACATTGAGGATTTCACAATGGAAATACTAACGTAGGTAATAAGGGAAGGCCTTAGATGTGGACATCTTTAGAAAAGGAAAGAAGAGAAAATGGGAGGAGCAGAGGAAGAGATGTGATGTGACTCTAGAAAAATAAAAAGATACATGTTAGAAAAATACATGTTGAAGTTGTGTGCTTAAAAATATACGAAATTTATGCAAGAAAAAATATAGGAAGGGCCATAAACCAAAGAGCAGAGGTTGTTACCAGATGTTATAGAAGGCATGAACACTATTCTCCCCTCATAGCTTATAGACAAAAAGAATTTACTAGACTTTAAATTCTAGTCCAGTAGGATGAATGTCAGAGTTTGAATTCAATAAGTACAAAAAGATAGTGTGCCTTTAAGAGATAAAATTATTTCCACTGTCTGTCAAGTGCTGAGGAGGGGTATAAGGCTATGTTCTCAAAAGATGGAAGAGATGTTCTATAGAATTAGTCTGTGATAAATAATTGATCACATTTATTTTAGCTAGAACTTAGTACGAATTGTCAATATCAATAGAGAAGCTTAAATTGATTTCTTAAAATCTGAATGCACCTCTCTGTATGTCCTCCAGGTTTCTAAAACCTGAGATAAATATTGTACTTTCATCTATTTGTAATGAAAGATCCAGAAGATGAATTTGGGGGTTATGGCTTAAGTTTAAAATACAGGCTGCATGTGCAAATACCTAGATCTCAATAATTTACCTTCTCTTTGATGGTCTCCATGTTTTCCAAGTGTCAGCTACTTTACTCAAGTGTTCAGACAGCGCCATGATCTGAAATAGCCATCTCACTACGCTTGGCATCCTATAACCAGGTTTCCAAATTGTTTCCATTCCATACGCACAACCTGAATTTCTTGATAACTTTGTCTTAGCAAATATTAATTAATTTGCTTGGAAAGCTCTCTCTTTCTTCCTTACTTCAAAACTCCAGTGATAGACCAGGAAATATTCTATTACTTGTTGTAGCCCAAATATGAACTATCACAGCAAGTGCCTCAGGTTTCTTTGAACTGCCACATAGGCCTTGCCACAAAGTCCCTACTTAGTTGACTCCTAGTTCCCTTCTTCAATCAGTTAACTGGTCACTGTCTTTTAGACAGGGGCATTTCTAGTTTTATATAAAATATAAATAAGAAAGGGCAATGCTGCTCCATCCATCTGGATGTGCTCTGAGTCCTCTTGTTTCCAGACTGTGCTCTGTTTTGCTGACACATATCCATGTGTGGTCTCTTTCTTCACAAGGTTCAGCTCAAATACATACACACATATATATGTGTGTGTATATATATATATGTGTGTATATATATATATATATATATATATATATATATATATATATATAAAACTTTTGTATTAACTAACAAGTCATCATATTTATGCAAAGCAATATTAGCATCTGCCCTTCTTGATACAACTTACTCTGGAATCTTCCTTTAATCTTTGGTTTACATTCAGCATCCTATTGGATTCGGTAGACACTGTTCTAAAATGATCAGCCTGATTAAGTAGTTGTCTACCTCAGTGTCTTCTGCATCCTTATACTCCAATCAGCACTCCTCAAGCGTCTCATCTCCTCCCCCATCAGCTACGTTACTATCTCTTGTTTAACCATTAAACATATAGATCATTTAAAAAATTCCATTTAATGTTATTTACATAGTCTTTGTTTCTGATTCTGAAAATAGCAGCACCTGGCGCAGAGCAGTCCTCTCTTCAGGCAGATTGTTTGTTTGTTTGTTTGTTTGTTGTTGTTTTTCCCGAAAACAAGACGACTCGCATTCACCCTGGTGTACTGTGTTTGTGTGTTTGTAGGTGTGAAATTCATTCACTTCTGAAGAGTTCTGGCCAGAGGTGCATGCCACATTGTTTCACGTGCTCACTGGCAGCTAAAGCTTCTTCCTGACAAAGACAGATTCATTGAAAGAAAGAAGAGTCTGCCTTTATGCTGTTTCAGATTGCCCAGTTTCCTTCTGCATTACTTCAAAGTGAAAGTTAAGAAGCAGTGTGTCTGATTAGAAGCCTCATGTTTTGACCCGAGCATAGTTCCTGCCCCATGGGCACTGCTACCCAATGAAACTTTCTGTACTGATGAAAAAGTTTACCCAAAACAATAATATCAGATGAGGAAGCAACTTTTAATTTGTATCTAATTTTAATTTGTCTAAATAACTTCTAATCATGTATACCTTGTGGTTTTTTCACTGAACAACACGGTTATAGTGAAGCACAAGATAAAATTGCAGGGTTGAGAATATATTTTTTTCCTTTTTCTTTTCCTTATTGATTCCCAACCACATGGTAAATCCAACAGCACCTGAGTCCAGCACCAACTGACTGAAAACAGAGAGCTCCTCTCTAGTCCCCTCTCCCCAGAGAGAAAGACTATACTCGCATGCATAACTTAGCAATACAAATATTGCTGCTGTGTGTATTAAATAATGATGAGGATTAAATATTGCATGTGGATATTTAATCCAAACTTCTCCACTAACTTTGGAAAATATAAGCTAGCCTACTATATCTCTCATCATATGTGTTTATACCATACAATAAGATATCTATATAAATTATATATATGATGATACACACACACACACACACACACACACACACACATAGCATTCTCTGTAATCTTTTGTTATTGAGATGTTTAACATTGATCCCTAGGAAATGATAGGGGTTGTGACAGAGCATTATTCTCAGTGCTATAGAATTTCCCCTTGCTTAACAGACAGTGATTTGCCAGCAAGATTGGGATTATTAAACAATTACCAGCAGTTTGGAGATGATGGTAGATTCAGAAAGACTCTAAGTTATCAATTTTTACACACACACACACACACACACACACCACACACACACACACACACACACATTCATTCTCTCTCTCTCTCTCTCTCTCTCTCTCTCTCTCTCTCTCTCTCTCTAATGGTTTTTAAAATGTTAACTGAAAACAGGAAATAATCATGCTAAGTGAATTAAGCTAGCCTCAGAAAGACTAATACACTGTGGTGGCTCTCATTTATGGATCCCAAGTTTTACATAAATACATGAGATCATGTCTGCCTACTTAGTATGAAAGTATAAGTAAAAATATCTGTGGAAACAAAATAGACTAATGGTATGGGAAGTCTTTCCCTATATGTGTTGATTTTATTGGTTAACGAATAAAGAAGCTGTTTCTGCCAGTGGCTTAGCAGAATAGAGCTAGGCAGGGAAAACTAAACTGAATGCTGGGAGAAAGAAAGAAAGGGGAGTCAGGGAGATTCCATGTAGCTGCCAGAGGGGAAAAATGCGAGCTGCCAGTTGGAACCTTGCCGGTAGGCCAGGAGCCTCATGGTAAAATATAAAATAATAGAAATGGGTTAATTTAAAATGTAAGAGCTTGCTAGGAATATGCCATAGTGATTGGCCAAGCAGTGATTTAATTAATACAGTTTCTGTGTGATTATTTTGGTTCTGGGCAGCAGGGAACAAACATGTGGCCATCCTACAACAGACAAACAAAAGAGAGGAAAGAAAGGTAGGCAGGAGGTTTTGGAAGGCTAGGCTTAACATATACTCTGTGTTGGTACAAAGATATCCCTATGTAATACCATCTCAATACAAAGAATGCGCACCATGTAATTTTATTTTTAGTTGCAAACCAAAAATTATAACTGTCATTATTTTGTTTCAGAATGTGTTTGTGAAGCTTTGGTGCCAACAACAGGGAGTTCTGCATTCAAAATTCTTATTTTAGTGAGCTCATATTTGCAGTGGGAACATAACATTTTACTGCCAAATTGATAAACAAAATTCCCATGTGTGTGTGTGTGTGCACACACACATACACACGCATTTAAACTGGCTAGTGAGCAAATTTAAAATCTCAAGGAAGCCTGGCGGTGGTGGCACATGCCTTTAATCCCAGCACTCGGGAGGCAGAGACAGGCGAATCTCTGTGAGTTCGAGACCAGCCTGGTCTACAAGAGCTAGTTCCAGGACAGGCTCCAAAGCCACAGAGTAACCCTGTCTCAAAAAACAAAAACAACAACAAAAAAAAATCTCAAGGAATTTTGTCATTTTCAAGAAAGCTCAAAGATTTCCAAAATACTCCACGACATTATAATAATACATTTTGATAACATATGAATCTGCATTTAAAATTACCAAAAATGTGTTTCTGACAAGTTTTTGCTGATAACAACCTTATTGAATTGCAGCAAAAAGAAATTTAAAGGTGTGCGATTTCCCACGAGTGTGTGACAAACTCACTATACTCTTCCAACAACTTACTATACCTTTATCAATCTTTGTCTATTACCAAAAGCTCCTCTGCTAGGCAGGGGATGTCACAGCCAACACCCCTTTCCAGCTGGGAATGATCTGGCTTGACTTTACATTGGGTTTTGGCAGTGAGTTCATATGTGCAGCCGTCCTGTTGTGTCCAGAAGGCACTTTCCTAGTAATCAACCACCACCTCTATTTTCATACTCTTTTTGTCCCCCTTTCCGCCCCGCACCGCTACAGTGGTCCCCTAGCCTTTGAAGGATGAGGTGTCATACAGAAGTCCCATTGAGAACTGAAGGTTGCCCTGCCTCTCATCCTCAGCACCTGAGCAAGTTGTGCTTCTCTGTGCTAATCACTGTCAACTGCAAGAAGAAGATTCTCAGATCAGGGCTGAGAGAGTCATTGTGAATAATACAAACAATAAACAAAGAGTTGGTTTAATAGTGTGTCCATTTAGCAGAATTACAATAGTAGGTTCTTGCCTAGGGCCTACCTAGGCACAGGCTCTTGGCCTAATAGAAAATGCACTCAAAAAAGTAACTGACAAAGTTCTTTTTCCCAATGTACCCTTTAAATGGACAAGTCTTTGGAGTCAGTTTAAAGTTGAGAAGGGAGGCAAAGACTAGCCACCGTGGTGCTCTTCATCTGACCCCATTGTCTATGAGGACCTGTGGTCCTGAGTCTGGAAGGTCAGTCTCTAGTCTTGTAAATTCCCTTCTTGTTTTCTCTGGAGATTGCCTTCATTGGTTTTATACTTGGGCTGATGACTACACCCGGGAGGGGAAGGAGCCTGATGCACAGGAGGAGAAATCTATCTTGTCGATGATGAAACCATGCTCGTTCTTCCCATGTGGTGTTCCTATCTTAGTTAATCCTCACAGTATTTCTCTTAGTTATCGTAAAAGAATGTCCTGAAATGCGTTCAGCTTTAAGGTGCCTACATCTGTGTAAGACAGCCCTGCCTCTGTTGTTTCACGGTAATTTCTAAGCCATTCCACTTCCCAACCACCACTCATTTGTGTATAGAAGACTCGCTCCACTGAACAAAGATAATTCCAAACTGATTCACCAAACTCATTCCTTTCAGGCTTTATAATAGATAAACTATTCCCACTTCTACATAAAGTGTGTGTTAAAGCAAGCATACAGGGCTGAAAAGGAGTATTTCTGTGAGATTTCTGAATGAGTCCAAGCCTGAAGTGTCTGTGGTCAATACCAGGACATCTGCTCAAGTTCAGGTGTGTTGCTCTATAGAAACAGATCCCCTATGACAACTAGCCTACTATCTAGTTAAACGCTAAATCATGTATGCCTCGTTCTACTCAGATACCCCTATCTGAATGACTCCAGCTTTATAAACAATTGGTTCTGATGCCTCCACTTTGCAAAATGAGTATATATGAGTAACAAACCTAGAATTCATTTGGAAGAGGGTGTTTGGAATTTTTTAAATTTTATTTATATTGAGACAGAGTCATGCCAGGTAGCCTAGGCTAGCCCCAAACTTGTTATGTAGCTCACTCTGACTTCAAATTCAGTATTCTCTTGTCTGAGATCTCGTGGTAGGGTTATATTCATGTATTACAATGCCAGTTGAAGTAGTCAATTGTTTTTCCAGTTCATCTTGAGACAGAGCCCCACTATACAATCTTGACTAACCCAGGAACTCTCAATGTAGAATAGGCTAACTCAGAGCTCACAGATATACACCTGCCTCTGCCCTCTAAGTACTAGACTTGGAGAATTTTACCATCATGACCGTCTAAGTTTCATTATTTTATTCCAAAGTTAATTGACTACAATACAGTGAAGGAGCAAAGCCACATAAATATACATTTTATGTGCAATACTGACACTTTATATAAATTAATCAGCGGGTATCTAACAAGAAATTGATGTTCATAGAAGTATAATAATAAAGCAAAACTATATATAATTCAAAATTTTTTCTTGTTTACTTCCAAGTTTAAGCTTTTCTTAAATCTTCCCCAAGCTCCCTCTAAAGGGCAGCAGTCTCTAGCTTTAACTCTCCCCTCTCTCTCATTCACAGCCACGCCTTATTTTCTTGTTTTGCTTCATTGTCCTCAGTTGTTGCGCTTTTTGCAAATTGAAAGTCTGTGGCAACCCTTCATTGAGCAAGTCTGTTGCTGAAATTCTTCCAACAGTGTTTCCTCATTTTATGCTTCTCTGTTACATTTGATAATTCTCTAAGTATTTCATAGTTTTCTATTATTACCCTATTTGTTCTTGACATTGGTGTTGTAGTGTTTCTAATCTCCGTGAAAGACACAATAAGAGGTTTCAAAGTTAAGAGGTTTATGTTTACTATTAACTAGCTCTTACAACTTAAATTGACCCATAATTCCTATCTGTGTTTAGCCACATGGATGTGTGTCTTTTCCCAGTGCAGCATTCTTATCTTGCTTCCTCTGCATCTGTGTGGTGTCTGACTCTCTGCCTATATTTCTCCCAGAATTCACCTAGTCTGATCACCCCGCCTATACTTCCTGCCTGACTACTGGCCAATCAGCGTTTTATTAAACCAATATCAGTAATAAATGCTTACAGTGTACAAGAGCATTATCCCACAGCATGTGCCACATTTTCTTCCATGTGGTTCAGTTCATGAACATCCAGGCTTTTTCCTTAGCTGCAGTAATCATGAATGTGCAAGTTTCTCTTAACAGGAAGTAGATTCATTTGGGTCTAGGCCAAGGAGCTGTGTGGTTGAGTCATAGGGTAATTTTATTTTTAATTTATTCAGGACCCTCCAAACTGATTTCCAAAGTACTTGTTCATCATTCCACTAATGGTATAAAAGAGTATCTCGTGTCACCACAACCAGGTTAGCTTCTTTGCTGTACCACTGCTTTGGATCACCTGAGATGCTGGCAAGCATCGTGACTCTTCAAATGTGGCAGCAGTCCAGCAAGCATCTGTAACATTTCAGCAGATTGCCTGGAACAAGTGTTCCCTGAAACATTATTTGGGGAACAATGTTCCAAACTGACAGTAATTTATTGGGTTGCTCATTTAATCAGCAACACAGCCTGGAAGAAAGTCTAGAGTATGAAATAGCCTGTGTCCCAGAAGTGGATATTCCATTTCCGTTCAGACAAGAGTCTCTTTTGCATCACCTTTAACAGAGGAAAGTGAACTTGAAGGGCAGGTGGACAAACATTTTGATGTCTTCCTGCTTTTCCTTTTATAATTGTTTGTATCAAGCTAGGATATTAATTATTCAGTAAGGTTAGAAGAGAACAGTTAGAGAAAGAATACTAAATAGAAAATGAAGAATCTTATCCCGCTGCTCCTCTCAATAACTATGATTCTGTTCGATTCACTTCACCTTCTTGGGCTATGTGCTATGTGCTCATTTTATGCTGGGGACTACAAAAAGAGAAGTTGGTCTTCAATTTCCATTCTAATGACAATCTGCCTAGTTGACATCTCCCTTGCTTGGTACATCTATTATCTGGCAGAGTCTCAGGTAGGAATTCATTTCCTCCAGCATGTCAACTACAGACCATGTTAAGATTTACAAGTAACACCTAAGATTATATCATACTATGTTTACATTCTACCAATTGCAAACCATCATGACATTTGGTCCTTAGGAAAGCTATCATTTTGAGACAAGGATTTTTTTTTTAAAACAGATGAGGAAACCATGTTCTAGAAATTTGCCCAAGGTTATGTAGCTGCTAAATGACAGAGCCAGGCTTGAGCTCTATGGCCTTCTGAGCTAGAGAGTCCAATGTATTCAGAAACAGAATGTTTCCTGGCCATTCAGAAACCATAGCAATAATAAATTTGCTACACTCTCCTTTGCTGCCAGACAATGACTCTAGGGAGATTGGTACTCATTATTTTTCTGCAGGGAAAATACAATGTTAACTCAGACAACATAATAATTTTATGGTTTGAATGAAAAAAAAATTTGCTCCTGTCAAAACAATTTATATCAGGAGACTAAATAAAAATTTCATGTACTGGGTGAAGGAAAAATAGAGAGAGCATGTCCTGCGTGGATGAGCTTAAATTATGTCCCATTTGAATGAGTTCATTTCCCAGAAAGAGTCTCATCAGGCTTTTTAATTAAGAGAAAATTGTTCATCTAGACTCAGTAATTTCCCAATGACCCCTTCTTAACGCTTCCTTCTAAGGTGATAGAGACGACAACAGGGCTTTCAAATTGAAAGCATCAAGCTCTCAGAGACAAAATCCTTCCGAGTCTAAGTGAGTCAGGAACAGGAGATGGCTTGAAGAAGTAACTACATGTCTGTTTCATGCCTCCCCTAGAATATAGGGTCTAAGCTGCTTAAGGGGATACTTAACATTGATTAGAAAGCTTTAGTCCTATACGTAAGTACTTATATGCAAACATGCATTTGTCCTTACATAAAATTTTATGAGAATGAAAAAGTTCAGAAGACCACTTCCAAAGTCAGGTAGAAAATTTATGAAGAAAGGTTAAGACCTAGATTTATCTAGAATGCTAAGGACCTAGATTTATCTGAGGACAAGACGGCCACTAGGAGTGAAGTTCAGGACAGCAATAGGAGCTAAGACTTGGGAATGGAGGGAATGTTTTGTTGTAGGATTCTAGGATGAGGTGGGGAGGAGGAAACAAAAAGCTGAATAAGAAATGATGACTTCTCACACCGACACAGTGGTAAGGAGTTTTCTGGAAGTAACGAATTCAGAAAAAAAATGGCTACTGCCTTAACAATTACTATTTTCATGACTCCTGCTTTACATCTGTGCTGCAACTGCAACAAAAATATTATTTCCAGTAGTATACAACAACCACTACATAATAATCACTTACTAAGTACCAGGGAATGTATGATGAAAACTATACTTTCGTCTTCTTAAGTAATTATGACTGTAATCTATACTCTACTAACCATAGTATAGAATATTCAGTGAAACATGGGAGCATGAACTTAGCACTGAGGAAAGAAAAAAACTGTAAGCCACTATAATTGGCAAGACAAACTCTACCATGATTTACAAACCAAGACTTGATGTACAACATGAATCCCCTAAACTAATATTTTAGCACCAACACATTCAGATTCAAATCTCCTAAGGCAAGACCACATGCCGTGTTGATAGTGAATCTCCGGGCTCATAAATTCTGAAAGTAAGACCCTTAAGTCTTCCAGAAACTCACCTAATTTTTACAGTCTAACTTTGCCCAGAATATACTCGTATATACATCCTGTAAACTGCATATTGTATCTCTCTCTCTCTCTCTCTCTCTCTCTCTCTATATATATATATATATATATATATATATATATATATATATATATATATATATATATATATGTTTATCTCATGGTATCTCTGAAAAAATAGAATCAGTAATTATTTGATAAATGATTCAACCCTCTCCCATGTTCCTCATGCTTCCAATTTACTCAGGAGATTTTGTCTTTTTCTACTTCCCATGTACATTAGATCCATGTATGTCTCTCCTAGAGTTCTCATTGTTGTCTAGGTTCTCTGGGATTGTGAATTGTGGGCTGGTTTTCTTTGCTTTACGTTTAAAAACCACTTATGAGTGAGTACATGTGATCATTGTCTTTCTGGGTCTGAGTTACCTCACTCAAAATTTTTTCTACCTTCATCTATTTGCCTGCAAAATTGAAGCACCGTAATTTTAATATTCTAGCAAATCTTTTGTGATAATTATATTTAAGAATCCTGGCTATCTCTATTGTCCTAAAGGAAAAGCAGATCCAGATATTCCCTGGGGCCCTGAATAATACAGTTGACAATGTCTCAATTGAACAGTCTCAGGAAGGGAATAAGTGTTAAAGAACCTGTGTGCCACTGCATTCCGTGGTTATCCTTTGTCCAGAGATACTACAGAGCTTAATTCTTTATTGAGCTACTTTCAAAACCGTAAGTTGAAAGAGAAGAAATTTTGTCTTGGTCCATTGGAGAAAATGAGACTACACCCTGAATTAGATCCCTTACTTTGCATAAATCCTATTTTGTAAAAGTGAATTAATTATCCATAAAAAGAAATGAGCAGCTTCAGTTTCTATTTTAAAGCTTGATATACCCTCACCAGCCTGGAAATTGAAAAGATCAATCTTGCAATGAATCATAAGTTGTCTTTAAGCCGTGAAGGATCTTTTTAGAATGAGTTTCCCAAAGAAGCAGCAGAAGAAAGCAAGATGGGGGGAAAGTGTGAATCGAATGTGGAAGCAAAGTTGCATTTGCTGAACACATTCTTGAGTTTCATTCTTGGGGAAAAATAGAACTCAGTAGTTTTCAACTCATCTCTAGATTCTAAAGGCGTGGACATTTTCATCGTCCATTTTATATTTTATACTACTGTTCTAGTTTCCTTTATATTGCTGAGATTATACACTCTAACAATAGGGAAAAAAGCTTAACAAAGGAAATGGTTCATTGCATTTTAAAGACTAAAATATGCCACTGACAAAATCCAGGGCAGGAATGCAAAACAGACCAAACCACAATCCCAGAGCACAAGGATAACAGTGAGGACCCTAAGAGAGACATACATAGATCTATTCTACATGGGAAGTAGAAAAAGACAAGATCTCCTGAGTAAATTGGGAGCATGGGGATCTTGGCAGAGGGTTGAAGGAGAGGGGAGAGACAGGGAAGGAAGCAGAGAAAAATGTAGTGCTCAATAAAAATGTTGTTTTCTGACTTTCGTGAAGCGCCATGGATCTACATAGAAAGGAGGAAAAGACAAGATCTCCTGAGATGAGTACATGAATGTTATGTTTGTCTCTCCCTACATTCTTATCTCCTCTAAATACAATTGCTTGTCTTTATATCACATGATGATTGATATAGAAAATGGCATGTAAAAAAAGTTTAGAACATGTGTTTGTTGAATTGTGTCACCATTATTGATTACATATCATGAATCAGAAAGTTGTCAAGAGGCAGAGATGCTTTATACCCATTGCATCTTGAGTTCTCAGAACATCCCCCACGAAATGGTTCTGATGTGAGCATTTTTAAATTGAGTTGGCTCAACAACACACAACGCTTTCTCATTCCATCATTTCTGGAGGAGCTGAGCTTCTAACCTGTGCTCATTAATGAAACAATTGAGTTACAGAAATGTAATTGCTATATATTACTTCTTATTACCACTGTGGCCTAAAAATAACCCTTTGTCTCTAACAGAACTGTTCCCAGAACTGCGAGCTTGCCTATGCCTGTTGATTAGCTAGAAATAAGAACCATCAATTATCAGCTTGTGTGGCACAGAAAAGTCTGATCACCCCAGACTTCAGTCTGACACTGAAATCCCTGAGACACTGGAGAAAAGAAATGTCAGTATAGAAGTCTACCTGAGAAATGCAAACGCTTGTCATGTCCTTTGTTTGTTGAAGAGGAGCAGTCATTAATAATTTTAAGCTAGGAGGTAGAGAACCGAGACTTACTAATAAAACAATGGCACCCATAGTAGCAAAGCCATCAAAGAGGCACAGGATAGTGAAAAATAAGGAAGGCATATTCCGATAACAGGGCTGTAATTGTGTCTTTTGGCATCAGCAAAATTAATTGGGAATCTCTTGATAGATCGCTGTGACTGGGCCCTGAATGGCACTGACTATGAAATATAACTTTCTGCTACAAACTCTGAGAGAATTTCCCTGAAGTCAGTCAAAGGAAGATCTCTTCCAGGGACAGAGCATAAGATAGATAGGAAATGTGTCACGTGATTGATCAGATACTTGACCACAGGGTTGCCTACTATAATTTTTAGAAATTGAAAAGCAGGTATTTTTTTCTGAGAAATTGGACTTTCAACATTATCATCAAGGGAGAAAGAAGGAGGGTCATATAGAATAGATGGCCTCAGTGGGAGACCATAGATCATTCTCTGAATTAATTTTTAAATTCCTCTTTGATGGTGTATTATTATACCTCCGATCATTCAATCTAACCCTCATAGTATCATTACATTTTCAAACACAGAATGCTCAAAATATTTCAGTGCTCCCAAGCCCCCCACAGGATGAAGCCTTACATGTTTCTTACGGCAAGCATTTTTCTTCCAATGTGATCAGATTTACATCTGAAGATTTACTTCCTTCATTCTTGAATTAACTCCTCTTTGAAGTGTTGCTTTCATCTGTCAGATTTTGTGACACTGAATGACTAATCATTTTAGACTCCATTGAAAGAGCTATTCCTGAAACAGTAGGTGTCAGGATGGAAATAAATGTCAGGATAGAAACTCTACCTGAAAGTCTAAAAGCTTGTCATGTCCTTTGTCTATTGAAAAGGAACAGTAGTTAATCACTGAGCCAGAAGATGCAGGTGCTCTTATTTCATCTTGTATTATGGTGACTCTCTGTGCAGGCACTTCTCCTAGAAGCACAATGATACCACTCAAACCTTTACTTGTATATCATCATTCTTATAATATTCTTTCTCCACGTGAGCCTCTCCCATTTACCCAAAAATTCATAAAGATCTAGAGAGCTGGAAACATGACTTTTTGATATATCTACACAGTGATCTTGAAAAGGTCTATTACTCATTTTGCTGCCTCATTTGTAAACTGGGTCTGTTATGAGATTCCCCTCTGTAAGCTGTAACATGCTTTATTACCATTGGTTAATAAAGAAGCTGCTTTTGGCCTATGACAATGCATAATAGGCAAAGGCAGGAATTCCAAGGAGAGATAGAGGAGAAAAGAAGGCCTAGTCAGAGAGATGCCATATAGCTGCCTGGAAACACAGATGCTGGAGAACCTTACCTTTAAACCACGAGCCTCATGGTAAAATATGAAAGAATAGAAATGGGTTAATTCAAGATGAAAGAGCTATCTAGGAATATACTCAAGCTATTATCCAAACAATATTGCAATTAGTATAGTTTCTGTGTGATTATTTCTGGTCTGGGCAGCTAGGAAAGAGTGAGAAGCCTCTTCCAACATGGGCCTTATGTACTTCACAGGGAAGCCATGCGGTTCAATTATTGATTAAAGAACTTTGAGACAGCCTAGATGAAGTTACTGTAAGTACTGATATATGAAAGATTCCAAAGTATACAGTATAGATGAGTAATGGGGCCCTAGGGAAGACAGATAAGAAATGGTAGACAAGAAAAAGAGAATCATATACTATAGATTACATAGACACTGCTTATCAAGCAGCTGAATTCAAAAGGGAAGCAATAACTTGCCAAGAGAGAATACAAAACACCTAGAGAATGTGAACTTACAAAGAAGAAAGCAACTAACTGAAAAACCTACAGATGATTGGAGAAATATTAGCAATGTAATAAAAATGATTTAAAATAATTAGGATGATAAATTTATTTTTAATTGTTTTTATTGAAATATATTTTTCTCCACTCTTCTCCCTTTTCCCTCCTTTTCTACCCTCATTCATGATCCCCATGCTCCAAATTTACTCAGAAGATTTTGTATTTTTTTTTACTTCACATATAGATTAGACCCATGTATGTCTCAATTAGATTCCTCTTTGTTGTCTGGATTCTCTGAGGTTGTGGACCGTAGGTCGATTTTTCTTTGCTTTATGTCTAAAAGCCACTTACAAGTGAGTACATATGATATTTGTCTTTCTGGGTCTGGGTTACCTCACTCAATATGATGTTTTCTAGATCCATCCATTTGCCTGCAAATTTCAAGATGTCATTATTTTTTAACCTCTGTGTAGTACTCCATTGTGTAAATGGACCACATCTTTATCCATTCATCAGTTGAGGTCATTTAGGTTGTTTCCAGGCTTCGGTTATGAACAAATAATGCTATTATGAACATATTTGAGCACATGTTCTTGTGGTATTATTGAGTATCCTTTGGATATATACCCAAAAGTGGTATTACTGGGTCTTTAAGTAGGTTGTTTTTAATTTTCTGAGAAATCCCCATACTGATTTCCAAAGTGACTGTACCAATTTGCACTCTCATCAGCAATACAGGAGTGTTCCCTTTGCCCCACATCCTCTTCAGCATAAATTGTAATCAGTGCTTTTGATCTTGGCCATTCTTACATGTATAAGATGGAATCTCAGAGTTGTTTTGATGTGCATTTTCTGATGGCTAAGAATGTTGAGCATTTTTTCAATGTGTTTCAGCCATTTTAGATTCATCCGTTGAAAGTTTTCTGTTTAGTCTGTACCCCATTTTTATTGGATTATTTGTTCCTTTGTTGTCAAGTTTCTTGAGTTCTTTGTATATTTTGGAGATCATCTCTACGTCCAATGTGTGTTTGGTGAAAATCTTTTCCCATTCTCTAGGCTGTCATTTTGTCTTGTAGACTATGTCCTTTGCTTTACAGAAGCTTCTCAGTTTCAGGAGGTCCCATTTATTAATTGTTTCTTTCAGTACCGATGATACTGGGGCCAAACTCCTCTATTTTCTTGAGATATGATAGTTTACATAAGTGACCCCAAAAATTTTACCAAGGAACTTCTACAACTCATAAATACCTTCAATACTGTAGCAGGATACAATATTTACTAGAAAAAAAAATAGTAGACCTCCTTTAAACAGATGATTAATGGGCTAAGAAAGAAATCATAAAAACATCAGCCTTCACAAGAGCCACAGATAGCATAAAATATCTTGCAGTAACTCTAACCAAACAAGTGGAAGGCCTGAATGACAAGAACTTTAAATCTTTGAAGAAAGAAATTGAAGATACCAGAAAATGGAAAGATCTCCTATGCTCTTGGGTAAGTTGAATTAACCTAGTAAAAGTGGTAATATTACCATTACAGATTCAATGCAATGCCCATCAAATTCCCAGCAAAATTCTTCACAGTCATAGAAAGAACAGTATTCAACTTCATATGGAAAAGCAAAAAATTGAAGATAGATAAAACAATCCTGTAGAGTAAAGGAACTTCTGAAGGTATCACAATCCCTGACTTCAAACTCTGCTCCAGAGCTACAGTACTGAAAACAGCCTGGTATTGGCATAAAAACAGACAGGAGGACAACAGAACCAAATCAAAGACGCAGGTATCAATCCACACACGTACAAACACCTGATAATTGACAAAGAACTAAAAAATATAAAATGTACAAAAGAAGGTATATTCAACAAATGGTGCTGGCATAACTGGATATCAACATGAATAAGCATGAAAATAAATCCATATCTATCATCATGCAGAAAATTCAAGTTCAAATGGATCAAAGACCTCAACATAAAACCAACCACACTGAACCTCATAGAAGAGAAAGTGGGAAGTACACTTCAACACATTGGCACAGGAGACCACTTCCAGAATGATCAAATTCAAATGAAGGAGGATTGTAGGGAGGATGAACAAGAGCAAAGAGCATCATGAAAAGTCTAATCATTAAAATAAGGAGGTCAATAGAATGGATGAATAGCAGGATGGACCACACAGCAAGTAAGTTAGTTAACTTCAGTACAAATATAAGGAAATCCCCAAAAGGCTGCAGGGGCAACAAGATTTTTCTGTTCA
The DNA here is from genome assembly GCA_963919715.1 of Microtus obscurus. Classification (NCBI taxonomy): domain Eukaryota; kingdom Metazoa; phylum Chordata; class Mammalia; order Rodentia; family Cricetidae; genus Microtus; species Microtus obscurus. The sequence goes on from CAWTZC010002521.1 coordinate 27,610,616, forward strand.
TAACATCATTATCAATGCCTCAAGAAAATGGAAAAGTCAAAATAAAAGTTATTTTTAATCATTTAATGAGATTATTAAAGTTGTAATTTAAAGGCTCACATACTACTTTATAAAACAAGTTAAATTTAGCATTAATAAAAGTAATACAGATAGGCTGAACTCATCGCCTTATGCCAGGCATGGTGGTGCATGTCTGTAATTCCACACTCAGGAGGATAAGAAAAATTCAATTCGCTTCTGGACTACATAGTAGGTTGCCAGGCATCCTGGGAAATTGAGACTCTGTCTGAAAATAAAATCTATGAAATAAAAACTTAAAAGGGACTACTGATATATCTCAGTGATAAAGTGCTTGCCAATATGCCCAAGACTCTGGGTTAAGCTTCCTTCAGAGCCAATGAAAGTATAACACAGCAGTGTAGATATTAAAAATTTCCAGTGGTAAAGAAATTATTTCAACATGCTATAATTTGAGAAATTGTGAGCCATCTGAAAACAAAAGAAAGATACAAATTCTACTCCATAGAGAACACAGAATTAAACTGGTTTCTAGCGAGACACATGCTCAAAGACACTAACCACAAATAGAGAACATCGTGTTCAGAGAACTGAAGACCATGAAGTATACCTAAAAATTATCAGGCTTAGTAGTTTGGAAGGATGTGTGTATAGCTTAGGAAGAAGAGATGCATGGCTCTGGCCCAGTCCAAAGGGACAGATGAATTCCGGTTGTAAGGCTCTTGTACACCCTGTTGGAATGCCACCAAAACCTACGCGGGACAAAGGGATCAGATGACCCTCAGCGGTTTGCAAAGGCTACATGCAGGATCTCCAAGCTGCACTAACTAGCTAAGCTATCAAGATTTCAGAGCTGTAGTAGAATAAGTCTCTTACCTAAACCTGGGTTCTTGTAACGAATGTCTCTGTCGCTCTGCCTTGGGGTAGCATCTGTTGGAATGAAAGACACTCAATTCAGAAGACACTTTGATTGCCAGGTGATTTATGTCACCCATCACATGTCAGAGTGTCAGCCACACACCTGTCATCAGGATGGTGTTGTATAAAGAGATTTTAATTGCTTCTGGAGTCTAAATAAAATGAGCACATTCTCGCAGAGACAAATGATGGGATCAGTGCTAATTTGCAGGCTCTGGTATGAAGGACAAAGTAAATCCCCCAAAGGGCTGAGATGCAACTTCTTTTACTGATAGAAAGTGTGGGCAAGAGTGTTTTAATAACAAATGGCAATTCTCACCCTGTGACAAGAGCTTCAATTCAGAAAAATGCCAGGCTGCTGCATTCTGTTTTCTGCCCTGTATCTAATCAGCTGTGGAAGGTATTGATGGAAGAAACAGCCTGTGAGGAAAGGACTTGTGAATGTCAAATGTTAAAAGACGTGTTTGCATCTAGACAATCTCTTTAATTTTGCTGTGTAGAATGGCCCAATTTAATGTTCCCACACCTGTGTTTCGCCTGTCTGCCTCTGATATTTCCCTCACCTCCCCTGCCTCCTATCTCTGCTCCATTGTAAGCCCTTACCTTTCTCTCCTTTGTTTGTGTCTTTTCATCTCTTCCTGTAGCACCATTAGCATTGTTCAATCCTTTGCTCAGAAACTCAACCAGACCAAACACAGCCTGCAAAAGGCACTTCCTACTCTTCGTAAGTTCAAGGAACTTCGTGATACTTATTCATTCAGTCAGTGGATGCGTAGTAAAGTGCTGCCACATGCCAGGGGCTAGGGTGGACTTAGTTTAATCAACTCTGACAAATGAGCTTGCTGGCATGGAGCTTGCAGACTTAAGAGACCATGGCAGGACATACAACCCTAAACAAATAAATGAAGTTACCCACAGTTCTTTAAATAAAATAGCATACTGCTTTAAATTTTTGTGGTTTTATTAATATAGTCAATAAACAAATTTCTATTATATGTGTCTCTGACTTTCATGTGTGTAATCCATCGAGTTCCTTGGACTCATGACTCCTCAAACTTTTCTGAAAAGTTCTCTTACTCCTCTGACTCTTTGACTCTCTTCCTCACCATCGCTCATGTAAATTCCCACCCAAAACAGCACCCACTCCCAACTTCTTAGTCTGAGTGCCACCAAGAACCTACTCATCCTGATCTCACCTTTTAGTGCTGCAACTGTACAGCTCTCTGACATCACCAACACTGCTAGAAGACATTGGTTTCTTTCCATCCTCACTCCCTTGCCTGTACTGAAATTTTTATATCAATTTAAGGATACATTATTATGTTTTATATCACAGTTAATACCTCTATAACCCTTCACATATATTTTTATTATATTTCCAAAACTGAGACCATAAGCCAGGTATAAATCAATGAATATTGTCGAATACTCACAATAAGACAATTATCTGATTTGTTTTAATGTGACCTGATTTAATCTTCACAGAAACTGTATGGCATAAATTAATTATTTTCTCTTTTAACAAATGAGAAAACTACTGTTTTGCAAGTTTCAATTAATTTGGCGACTAGCATAGGCATGGTAAACATTCTCAGAATATTATTAAACGCATAAATTTATTAAATGTATCATGAATGCAATTATTGAATTTTTAATAATTTGTTTATTTTTTATTTTGTGTGCACTGGTGTTTTGTCTGCATATATGTCTGTGTGAAGATGTCAGATCCCCTGGAACTGGAGTTACAGACAGTTGTGAGCTGCAATGTGGGTGCCAGTGCCCTTAACCTCTGAGCCATCTCTCCAGCTCTTTATTACATTTATTAATAAATTTAAAATCATAAATAATCCTACAAGAACTTAAACAGCCTTTCAAATTTCACACAAGTCAGATAAGGTAGAAACATGGAATCAAAATTCAAATGTCTAAATCCTAACTCCAGATTCCATTCATTTGGTCACTCTATTATTCTCAAATATATTCAGTCCTCAAACATGGTTGTAAAATGAATGAGTGGAAGGGTCCCTGCTTTAAAAATAAACATTTGCATTATCATTGAAGCTATTTCATTATGTCAAATCCTAGCTTGATATTTTCTCTAGGAATACATCCTGATGAGTCTTTCCCTTGTCCCAAAACTTGCTGTTGCCTCATCTAAAATGCTTCATTCAGGTATTGAAGCCAATTTTAAATAGTAGGCATTATGTTTGCTTCAGTTATATTGATGGAAACAATGAAAACAACAAGCATTCTTTTGTTCTTCTACTACAGTGCCATGCATAGTCCTCATCCACATAATATATATAATGTATTTATAAATAATATATAATGTTTATATGTATATCACCTAAATAATATTACCCATCTAAATTTATTTTACATCATGGTTTAATACTTAAGATAGTTTAACAATTCAAAGTTTTGACATTACTTCATTCTGATTTTTCCATTCATACTAATATATGCACAAAATTACCAGCAAGAGCTGGAAAGATGGTTCAGTGGTTAAAGTCACTGACTGCTCTTCCAGAGAAAACAGATTCAACTCACAGCAACTATATGGTTGCTCACAACCATCTCTAACTCCAGTCCAAAGAAATACTACACACTCTTCTGGTCTGTGCAGACATCGGATGTCACTGAGGTATATGTACTCATGTGCATGCAAAACATCTGTGCACATAAAAATGGGTATTTACCTTAATTATCACTCAATAGGCACATCTAAAATTAGATTACTCTTCACAAAGTGAAGACTTCCCTCCTGAGATGCTAGAATACTCTTTTCTGTCACCCTGTATTCTTCTCCTGCCATGAATTATTTCATTCTATCTCTGCCTATCCTTCTGTTCCCAGAAGACTTTTCCACCCCTTTCTATCACTTGTCTTTTCACTGTATATAAGTGCAAGCTCCGCAAACAGTTCATGCTTTATCCTTGGGGCCAATTAAGCTACTCAGATAGGTAGTTCTGTCCTTTCTCCATTTTTTTTTCAACAAAAATATCATGTCTGAACACTTTTCTCAAATATTTACTATTTGAGTATGGTCTTCCAGCTGTAGCTGATGAGGCTCCATCCTGGTATAAGCTGTAGAAAATTTGCCTAGGGAGGTCAGTTGGGATGAGTTTATAGAATACCTTGAATTTCAGGGGCTTAAAAGCATCTTGGAGACATTAACATACTAAGCCATAAAAGTAACATATCAGAGATTAAAGACAATCTCAGTCATCTAAATATGGGTTGGTAAAGAGAAACCCCTCGCAGCAGATGAAGAGGTCACGAGTTACAAATCTAGGCATAGGGTTCCTGATAACCTCAGTACGCTTAGCACTAGCTATGAAGGGCTTGTTAGGCATCAGACCTCTTCAATGTGTTTCCATGTTTCATTTTTTAAATAAGCGCAAGAACTACATGTAGCTTTCTCATTTCAAGATGAAGAAAATACACCCAAAGAAGCTAAGAAGTATACCCAGCAAACTGTTTTCTTGTTGCCAAGATCCATGTTCTTTCTGCCCATGGTATCTTTACACTGAGTTTGTTCCACAGTCTATAGGACGCAAAGCCCTTTATTCTGTGCATATAATGCCCACTGACTATAGCAATTCCTAATAAAACAACGAAGGGCAGTCAAGATATTTCACCAACTAGCCTAAGGTCACAAAACCAGTAAAACACAGTCCAGGAAACCAACCTCCTTTCCCGCAATGGATTAGTTACCAGCTGTTCCTAACTAATGAAATGCAGACTGGGAATATAGCCTAGCAATACAGTGCATACCTAATATACCCAGAACTGTGTGTTCAGTTCCCAGAATGGCAAAAGTAAAGAGAAAACTACCTCTCCTGAAGGAAGTGTTAGAAACTTAGTGTTAGAAATTTATACCAAAAAAATACCTTTAGTAGTTACAGAAGCTATCCCTCGTAAGGAAAATTTTGACTGCACATTGTGTGGGAATTCTTACCAACTTCTTTTTAGTATTAAGAGAACTGAGGTGCTGCTTAAGAACTTAAAAGCATCCATTGTCCAAAGAGCAGTGCGCCTGGGATTGAATAGATCTTTTCATGGGTTGCAAACTCACAATATATTTAAAGAACCATTTTACTAGCTTAGAAGATAGTAGCTTATGAAGAAACCTATAGATATTTGCAGAAAAACATGAGATATATGCTAAATGCAGCTTTAGTGCATGGGATGCATTATACTAAGATGGTTTTTTTAACCTAATACTTAAAATCAGTATTTATTCTATTAGTTTCAAAAGTTTATTCAACCTTTCTTGAACTGCCTATTGTCCTAGACAATGGGCTACAGAGATATGTAAGTAAAATTACATTTCTAAGGATTTATGGCCCAGTAAAATTGAGGAATTAATAAGAAAATATAATAAATTTTGGTTTTCACCTGCGTCTATTGTCATGTTCAAAAGGGTATATACAGTGTGTGGAATGTACAATTTTATGCAAAGATAACAAATACACTTCAGGGAATAAATAACATTGAAGCTAAATCCTGGAAAGTGAAGGGATATAACAAGATATGCAGGGATAACTGGAAGTTCTGCATGGATTATAATGACTGTTTTCACATCTTATCTCCTGGAAACTTCAGTGTCTCTCGAATTCTAGGGAACAAAGAAAAGCAGATCTAGCAAGACTAGATATAATGGTATGCCAAAAACTACAACAATATCTGTAAAGATGGGTGTGTGAATGTGCTATGGAAAAGATATAGGACTTGAGGAAAGCAAGTAAGAGAAGTCTTCTTTTGGTGACTTGAGGATGTTAATAACCATGGCAGAGAAAGAAGAAGGATAGGGAAAAGTGTTTCAAGCTTCCTCCATGATGATGGGCTAGGAAATCTATGTGACACCCACATAGAAAAGGGAAGGAAATAGGCATCCAGACAAATGAGACACGTTCACAGAGAGAAAGGCTCAGAGTACACACACACAGTAAGAATATTTGGATGCCTAATTGAATCACATGAGTGGGTGACTTTCCTCACAGTCAGTAGAGTGAAGGGGCAAAGAATTGAGGACAGAATGTTAATCGCAACAATTTGAGAACGAGAGAAGAACTCAGAAGGTGAAAAGAAACTATGGGGAAAAATAGAAAAGGTCAGGCAGACCCAGAAAGGAAATAAAAAAGACGTAAAACAGAATGGCTGCAGTTTAAAGCTTCAACCGCGGAAGACACATCTGAAGTAACAACAACATAAGTAGAGACATGAATCAGCCATCCTAAAGGAGCAACTGTGGGCCAGGAGGTCAGGAAGACAGAGGAGAAGATGGATTGTCCACTTGGGCATGAGAGTTATCTAAGATAACAAGAGGAAGAGAAGTGAAAATAAAAGTCAGGAGGAAAATGTCTTGATAAATACAGGACGATGGTCACAACCACAAGAGACACTGACGTAACGAATGCCATGTGTCTCATACATGCAGGTTTTTTATAGAGATGGGAAGTAAGATAGATGGTAAGTGACGATGGAAGAAGAGAATATTGTTGGCAAACTCCCCAGGGCTTTCAGACACAAAACATAACAGAGCAAATAGCCTCGGCTTAGTGAATAAGCTGTCCATGCAGAAGAGCCACAATGAGTAAGAGTTCAAGAAAAAAGGTACCAGGGAAAGAATACGGCAATAGAGTCGGGGACTAAGCATGACACAAAATGAACACCTTCGTTGCAAGCTGAAGATGGAGGCCCTAATCGTGTACTCTGAAGTCTGTGGTGATGAGATTATAGTCATTTTAGAAATGATTGGTGTCAAATTTCAGAGTGAGTATGATTATCCGAGGCCTGATAAGACTGAATCTGAAGCTTACGTTTATTGATTACTGGGGCGTAAAAAGTATTTTAGGTACTCTTCAAGGTACCCAGGGTAAACTTTCTCTATAACCCACTGTTGAGGAATCCACAGAATATGGGGAACGAAATCATCAAAGAAGCAAATTCCTGGTACATACATAGTAAAAATATGCAACCCATTTAGATAGATAGATAAACGGATCAGGATGTGAGTCCTCTCCTTTCGCCTGTTCTTCCTAAGCACTGGAAAATGCACTCTAGTGCAGCTTCTAAAATTATCTCCCTTTAAAGACAGTTGTGTGACTCCTACAATAAGGCAGGAAGCAGAGAGGATGGAACCCCAAGAGACAAGGTCATGACTGTAGAACACAGCAGCACATCAGAAGACACTCAACATCCAGAGTATGAAGTTATCTCGAATGGCAGCAGAAATTAGAACATACAAGAAAATGATGATTACGTGCAAAAGTCCTCCATGACCCCAAATTCAAGGGTGTCTATTCCTCTTGAGAGCAGAGCAATAGCACTGATTTGGGGTTTCTTTCATGGGGATGAACAGAGAATCTGCTATGGTACATTCAGAAGCTTGCTCTCCATATTGATTAGTGGGAATTATAAAATGTTCTGCTAACTTTTGGGGGGATTATGTGTAATGTTGTCTATATTTCTCAGCACAATGCTAGGTACATGAATTTCACAGAAATCCACTGACTTGTATAATTTTGTGGAGGTCAAATAAACATTTCTCTATCAGTTGTCTTTTAACCAATTTCAATGAATCCTTACAGCTGTATGTATTAATTCCATAACTTTTGTTCTCTCTAAGAATCTCATTATTCACTTCAAAAATTAGCATATAAATGCTAGTATATAAAACACAACTCACATATATACAGTAAACTATGTATGCATATTATGAGAAAAAAGTTAATTTTCTGTCTATTACCCTAAGCTCATTTTGCTGCTTGATTTAAATTTGCTTTGCTCATCAGATTTTGAACAAACTTACTCATATGTCACTACCACCTAGAAAGTAAAGGTTTTGTAAAAAAAAAAAAAACTTTTTTCTTTGAAGATGAGAATAAGTTACATTGAGAGGTTTTGCAAAGACTCTAGTGTTTTATGTAATTGTCTAACCCAGTGCCTACCACTAAACTGGAGCTCAGTGTGCTATAAAAATTAATTGTTGTATTTGAAGAGATGGCTCCACATAATGAAAAGATAACCTACATAATGAAAGACAGCCTTTGTAAACTACACATTTAATAAATGTTTCATATCTAAAATATACGGGGAACTTATGGTAGTCACTCTTGTGATCTTATTCTGCTATAGTCACCAACCAAGCAAAACCTTGTAGCCTGAAGGAGAGATATATCTGTGGGGAGACACAAAGGTGTAAGATTTTAAGAGATATTTTCCATCTGACATAGGGTGAGTAATAAAATCTATTCTGAGCAGTAGAGAGGATGAGAGCCATTCAAAGGGTGAGGTTTTCAGTACTACAGGAGAATAGGAAGTCAGATCCCAGTGCCTTGAGATATAAAAGCTAGGTTGATGACATAAGTCACAAAACAATCCCACACCAGTTCAGAATTATGAATAATAAAAGGGGTATTTATTTAAAAGGAAAATCTACAGATTACTGTCATAGACTACAGTGCCCTGTGCGAAGAGGAACCGAGTCTAGCAACTGGAAGCGGGAGCCGGAAGCAAGAGAGGGGGTGCACATTTACACTGCTTTTACAGTATAAGAGACCACACTCAAATAGGCTCCCACAGCACTTGGTATAATTGGAAAATCTTGGGAGGCTGAAGCAAAATAAGCAAAGAGGTGTTGATACAGAGCAGGGATCACAACATGCAGGATGAAGGATTTATACAAGGTTTTACCTGAGAACTGGTGGTGGTGGTGGTGGTGGTGGTGGTGGTGGTGGTGGTGGTGGTGGTGGTGGTGGGGAGGGGTGGTGGTGGTGGTGAAAAGTAGACCATCCTGTCCTTAGCATAAACCCTGCATGTCACATACTATGTGGCTTCCTGTCTACGGGTGGTTACACTATGACAGTTCAGCTCCTAAAAACCACTAATAGCCTCTGCATGCCTAAAAATAAATGGCTTTCCATATCTATACAATAAACAATATAGGCAAGCTGAGGAGATAGCTTGGTGAATAAAGAGCTTACAGCACACACAGGAGGCCCTGCATCTACATCCCAAGCATCCAATATCCAGATGCTGCCATGTGCATCTGAAATCCAAGGGTTTGGGGATGCAAGGAAAAGAAACAGGAAGTTTCTAGGGTCTGCTGGGCATCTAGTCTAGCTGAGTTGGTAGACCCTAGGCTCATTAATAAATCTGTCGCAAAAAGTAAGGTGAAGTAACTTCCTCTGTTAGGAGGAAGCCAGTGGTAGACTTCACACACACACACACACACACACACACACACCACTTTAAAAAAAAATGAATCCTTTCAAGAGATTCTGCTTCTCTCTTAGATTTTCCATAAATTCCACAGAGTGAATACCTTTAGCTAGCTCTTGCTCCACTCACCTCACCAGCTAGCTAGCTCAACTCTGCTCCTGTGCAGGAAGTGATTTGAGTAAAGCCTGGTTCAAGCCTGTACTTGATTCAAAACTTCTTATTTCATGCATATCAAAGGTTTACACTGGTGAATCAGGTGCTTATACCAGACAGTGCCAATTTTGCTTTCTCACCTGCTCTTGTCTCCTGAGTGTATGTGTCTCTTAGGAGTCCCACAGGAGAAAAGCAATTGGCAGGGAAAGATTCATGATACAATCAACACCAACACTACATTATAACCAAAGTGGCAGGTTGATTTTTCAAGCCACCACTGAAAGCCATATGTTCAGCTGTGATAATTGATGCTATAATAATACCAATAGAAGCAGTCACGTGTAGATGGTAAGGCAGCCATAACATCACTCACACAGCTGGAATGCAGCCCTTGTCATCACAGCAGTGACAGCAGAGTTTAGTCCTCTCCTTCAATGCTTTCGTGGCAATATTTACTAAATAAAAGGACTTCTTTCCTTGAGATAATACCACTTTATATAATTTACAACTTCTGAACAATGCCGCTGAACATTTTTATAGCATTCTTCATTTGATCGTAAAAAGGCTGGAGGTGTTTCTTCCAGCAAATCATATGAAACACAAAGCTGATGACAGAAGGCGCACCTCTGCGCACTCTCGGGAAGTAGACAAACTGTGTGTGACTTTGTCATGCAACAAAACACCCAGCAAAAGCAACTTAAGGGAGAAATGTTTTATTCTGGCTCACAGTTTGAGAGTACAGTCCTTCATGGTAGGAGTTCACAATGGTAGGAGCTTGAAGAAGTTGTTCCAAATGCCTCCAGTTAGGAAGCAGAGAGAGATTAATTCTGATGCCCTGCCCAATTTCTCCTGCTAACCAGTTCATAGCCCCATGGAATGTGCTGCTCAAATTTAGCTTAGGTCTTCACTCTCCAAATTTAGATGATCCCTTCCAAACATATTTGCTGCTTTGGTGAATCTAGATCCTGCCAAGTTTCCACAAATTAACAAAGCTAACAACGTTAGCTATGACAGGCTACTTATATCCTTAGTCTCCAAATTTCAGGATTGTGTTCAAGACTCTTCTTGATAACCTATAGCTGTAATACCGAGGGTATACAGTTAATGGGCTCTGAATCTATCTTTCTAAGTTGCATGACTCAATTACAAAATAGTCCTAATATTAAATATTACATTCCTGGGGGCAGGATTGTCATTTGAGGAGTGAGGTCAAGGTAAGATCCAGTACCTGGCTGCTTTGCTTTTCGGATGTTCAGGGTGAACCCCAATTTTTCTCCCTGAGTTTTATTAATCATGCATCACCCCCACTTCCATGGCTTGCCTCCACAAAGCCAGACAGGTCCTGAGGAGCCAGACTGGTAAAGCTGTGCCCCCACCTTTCTCGGCTGTTCTCTGCATGACCAGACAGTTCCAGAAGTGCCATTCTGGGAAGACTGCACTCTGCTCAAACATGAATGGCCTCCCCAGGACAGGCGCTCTCATTCCCCTTAGTGTTCCTAAACTCACACAAAACCTAGAGCAAAGAGGGCTGCTTTGTGACTTAGTAGTAAAGGGGACTGGATGACCATTCTAGCTCCTAGAATAGAACTTTGATCTACCTCGACCAAAAGGAATATGCTGGAAACTGTGACAAAACTCTAGCTGGTGTTGGGGAACAGTCAGCATTACTAAGCATCCACGTGACCTTGTCTTTCATGTGATGACATCCCATAATCCAGACTTACCCACTACCAAAATAATCCTTTCATGTATCTAAATTCTAAGTTGTTTTACAAGACTGACAGGTGAACATTATAATTCCCTTCACGCAGGAATGAGGAACCTGAGAGTCAGAAAAATTACAAAACACCAAGAATCACCATGTCATTAGTACTTTTACATTCAAACTCAAGATTCTTGTCTATATATTTAAGAACCCCTCTCATACAAGCATCACCTAAGGCTGGTGTGTTGACAAGCTGGTAGGTACAGGTCATTCTCAGTGATAGCAACTCCATTGTCCCCAGGAAGTCTCTCTTAGCCAGCATGATTGCTGCTAGTGCCCATAGACATCACTCTCCCCACCAAAAGTTGAGTTGCTCTCTAATTTAAAGAAAGCAGAATTTAAACACTCTAGAACTAAACATCAAAAACTCGAGTTAGCTCAAAAATGTGCCTCTATCTTGGTTCTAGAGGCTACTTAGGAGTCAAGTCAGAGCAACAGGGCTCAGAACAACAGAAACCTAACTGGCCCCATTTCACCTGTTATGAGTTTCTCCTTCCCTATTACCCGGGAAGAGTTTGGTTCTCTCCCTCCGGAAGAAGCCATGAATGATGGGCATTCCACCCTTCACACTTTAGATATTTCTCTTGAGATCCTGCCACCTTTATAGGTTTGACAATATACACAGTAGCCTCATTGGCCAAGTGAATGCTATGTTTGCTCAAAGTGGACATGATTTGCAGGCAAGCAGGGTTTTGAGGAAATTATATAATTTTGAAATGTCATTAGATATCATCTGAATAGTTTTAAAAAATCGTTACCATTTTCATTTCCAATTTTTTCCTAACTCTCTCTTTCCTCAAAAGCCAACCTTGACAACTGCTTTGTAACATCTGTGTTGATTATCCAGTTCAAAGAACAGAGCCCGCCCCCTCTTCTGGGATAGAATCTCCCTGCCGATCAATGTATATAATCATATCTCCCATCATTTCCATGCATGTAGGAGGTACCCAATAAATAAGCATATATTTAAAATTGAAACAAGAGTAACACAACATAAAGATGAATGGATCCCTGATTGATTTGCTAAAATGCTTAGATAAGTGAACCTGGACTTACTAAGTTATTACAACTTTGCAAGTTTTATATAGCTTCAATCCTTTAGGGATTCTTGTATTAAATTATAGTACTTGGGAACTTTTTTTCTTATTTCTGTTTTGTTGTTGCTGCTATTACTTGAAATGAGGTCTCACAAATATGGCCATAGCTCATCTCAAGTTCCTATGATCAGGGAGTCATCCTCAGCCTGCCAAGTAGCTGAGAGAATAGGCAGCTAACACTATCCTCAGCTAATTGTGGAAACTTTAACACCTCCTGTGTCAAGGCTCAAGAGCACAAAGATTAAAACAAAGAGATAATATTTATAGATGACAAAGGACATCTCCAGCCACTGGGAAGAAGGCATGCAAAGGTAGAATTAATCACGATACAGAAAACTAAGCAAATTGCGGACACACAAACAATGTCATGCTTGTTTACTTTACATAAGCAGCGATTAAGACCAGTTTATGTATCAGTTAACAGTGGAGGCGTGAGAGGAAACAGAGATTTTTTTTAAAAATCAGTCATGCCCCAATTAACTCAAAATTGACAAAGGAAATGCCCGATTAACTCAACATTGACAGAGGAAGTAAAATACAGAATTGAAGTAGAGTAAAAGATAAGTAAAAATCACAGTGCAGTGGAGATACCAGAAGTGAGAGCCGAAGGTGAAGTCTGCATTCAGAATTGCATTGTGGCTATGTTTATCCAGGATGCTGTGAGTCAGAGCATCTACACTAAGAGCATAAATGCAGTCCCAGGGGATGAGGCTGCTGAGGCAGGCAGACCAGCTCATGAAGTATTTTCATGCTCTGCCATACATTGTGAAGAACAGAGAACCCTGACTGCCACTGTTTACTTATTTATGTATGTATGTATTTACTTATTTATTCATTTCTAGTGCAAGCACAGGAATGTCACAGTGAACATGGAAATGTTAGGAGACAACTTTCTGGAGTTGATTTTTGCCTTCCACACTCTTTCAAAAGTGTCCTTCTTATTCTTTCTGCCATGCTAGGCTAACTGGCCCTGGGGCTTCCAGCAATTTCCTTGTCTGCACCTTCCACCTTCTCCCAAAGGAACGCTGGAATTAGAGAAGTGTCACTATATCCAGCTTTATCTGTTGGTTCCAGAAGTAAAAATAGCATGTCAGACTTAGGCAGCAACCAGTTTCATGTAATAAGACACTTCCCTAAAACATTGAGGCTGAGAAAAGATATTAAAAGCATATCAAGAAAGTTTTCATGAAGATCAGGAACACACAGTACTACTGTGCTCTACTCTAGTCCATGCCTACACATAAACATACAATCAAAAGAAGGAGAATAGTTGAACCTAGGCTCTTGGAAGCAGCCTCCTGTGTAGCGAAAGAAGCAGCATTTTGGAAGGAATGTTGTATACATAATAAATAAATCTTTAAAAAAAAAGAAAGAAAAAGAAAAAAAAGAAGGGAGGTAGAAAATGCCACGACTAAAGGCAACTTGGAGAGGAAAGGATTTATTTCACCTGCCATTTTTTTAGTTTATCATAAAGGAAAGTCGGGGCAGGAACTCAAGGCAGGAACTGAATCAGAGACCATGGGGAAATGTTTCTTAACGGCTTGTTCTCTCGGTTCACACTCAACTGACCTCCTTATAACTCCCCAGGGCAACCTGACCAAAGTGACAACACCTACAGCAGCCTAGCGCTCAACACGCAGATAAATTATTAACCATGAAAATACCCTCACGGACTTGCCTACAGGGCAATCTGATGGAAGTATTTTCTTGAGTGAAGTTCCCTGTTTCCAGGTGGTCTCATATCAATTTGAAAAGAAAAAATTCACTAGAATACCACTTATTATTTTATATTTAAATTATTTTATTGAATTATTTCTTTCTAAAGACAGAAAAGATAGTTGAAGGATTGAACAGCTTTATATCTTAATAACTACACTCTAGACAGGTTGAAATTATATTTTCTCTTTATGATGTTTTTATTTACCCATTGTCTTACTTTTCTATTGCCATGAGAAAATAACATGAATAAGGAAATTTATAAAAGAAAATGTTTAATTCTGGCCTAATGGATGCATAGGGCTAATATCCATGACTATCATGATGGAGTCAGTAGCCAGGCATAGAACTGGAGCAGTAAATAGGAGCTTGCATCCTTACCTTGTAAGTAAGAAGCAGAGAAGGATAACTGGAAATGGCTTGGGCTTTTTGAAACTCCAAAGCCCACTACTAGTGACTCACCTCCTCCAACAAGGCCACACTCCTAATCTTTCCCCAACAGTTCCATAACTGGGGCCCAAACATTGAAATATAAACTCTCAAGAATAGTCCCCCATTGAAGCCACCACATATGCATCCTAATAGAAATTATATTTGTATTTTACATGCATGGTGTAACTTGTGTATGTGTACACATGTACACATACATATAGAAGCACTTTTGAGCTCACTTTTGTGGGAAGGTGCACATAGGCATGTAAGCATACCTGTGAAGGCAAAAGATCAATCTAAGGTGTAACTCAAGTCCCATTCATATTTGTTTTAGAAACAAGTTCTATCACTGTCCTAGAGATAACAAACTAGGTTAGATCAGCCGGCCTGTGAGCCCCAGGAATTATCTCATAGCCACTTCACCAGCACTGAGATTATAAGTACGCACTATCAGGCCCAGTTTTTGTAACATGAATTCTGCAGCAAGCCACGTGACCAACTAAACTATCCCTCCAATCCTGGATGGTAAATCTTAGCTCACATTTGTGTACTGTAGTGTTCATCCCCATGGGTTATGTGTTTTACAATGAAGCATAATAATGCTAAGAAATGTCAATGAAAGAGCATGGCAGGAAAGGGCCAATGAAGATCAGGAATGCAGACCACACTGTACTTCACCCTACTCAGTGAGCACACACAGGCGCTTCGTCGATATATGTCAAACAGATGCATGAAGTGGACTCGGGTGAAGTCTAACTCCATCTTTTTTTCTGTGACTCCAAGATCTTGGACAAATTGTTAAGCTATTTTATGCCCTAATTATCTCAACAAGTTACTTAGCATAAAGTTTTACAAGCTTAACTACCTAGACGTGTTACTGTAAGTCAAGTTATGGGGGAAATTCTCAACCTCTGGAAGTTGAGCCTCCAATTTTGAACGTCTAACAAAACCCAGATGAAGCCAGCATTGCTTGACTGAGAACCACGCTTTAGGCTGGAGGAGGGGAGAGCTTGGAAAAGCTAAGCAGACAAAAACATTTTACAATCTGTTAAATACTATTATTTAAAAGCTACTTACTATTATGTATTTAGTTAAGTTTTTATTTTGTGAATGTCATATATTTTGTTTTCTATATTTTGGGTTCTTTTAAATATTTCTTCTGTTACAGCTAAATTTGGAATAAATGCTCTACCCTATTTCTTCACAGATTTAGACAAATTTTCAAGAAAATATGTAATTATTTTTTATTTTTTTAAAATTGGAAGAATTTGCATTTATTTAAGAAAAAAACAAAATTTACAGGTATCTTAATTCCCTTATAATTATTTTTCAGCAGATTATTTTTTAATACTTTATAAATAATAATACCATTCAAAATTTCCACTTCCTCCCCTCCTCCCACTTGCCGAAAATATGTAATTCTTTTGATACCTCTTATATACAGCATAAATTCCATATAACACAGGTGTTCAACTGCCCATAATACATTCAATGTTAATTATTTTTCTCATTATTATAATACTTTTGTTAGCTGTTATCAATTTAGATGTATTTTGTGTGCCTTTCAAAAATATTTTTAAATATTTTTAAATTAATTTAAATCTATCTCTGAACCTATAAGATTTTTAGCTCCGAGGGAAATTACTGTCTTTGTAATAATGAGAATTCCCTCCAAGGGATGGGGTACAGCTTTTCTTCAGTTTATATATTCTTTTTTATCCAGTCAACATAATTTTCTATTAGAAAGAAATTTATTATGTTCCAGGGAAAAATAAAAGTATAGACATAAGAAGATGGAAACTAAATTCATAAACGTATTACAAATTTTTAAGCTCTGTGTTACTAGAATACAGGTAGGAATGCAGCAAATTTTATAGGTTTATCTATATCTGATCATCTAACACAGTACTTTGATACAGAATGCTACTTAATGACTGTTTCTTGAGCAAACAATTAGAATTGGGACTCTCCTCCTTCCAACTCTGCTCTTTTCTGTTACAAGCAAAGCTTGAACCCTGCCTGCCCCAGAACCTCAGACAGCAGCTGAGTGCTATGCCCAACAGATGTCCAGGCCAGGACTCCCTACCTGTCTGTGACATCCCTGTTGGTCCCCAGGTTCTCTCTATGTATGACAGCCCTTTAATACAGCACTTCATGTTTGACCACTCTGCTGATAATTTGCTTGAACCTGGAGTTGATACGCCTACCCCCAATTACTTCTCCCTACTTGTACTCACTACCAGTGAATGGCTGAAGCATCTAAACCAAAACACACCTCATTTCCAAATAGCATTTTGAATATGTTTCAGTACTGACACTCAGGACCCAGAGATTTGTTATAGTCTGAATGTGAGACATCCGTGTTGTGTGACTGACTTTTCCAAGGCTGATGTCTTCTCGCCCCAGACAGTGCACAGACCACAGACCAAAGTCCAACTTGAAGGAGCAATAAGCTTTTTGCAGGTATTTGTGCTTATATGGAAGAAGGATTACTTAAAGGAACATGGAAAACTCAAAGACAGCTGCATCGTCAAAAAGTCCACCCAAATACGGATAATATTCAAAAAAAAGTACAACCCTGAAATTCTCAGCACAGCTTGCAGGTAGATCAATTGCAGTCCTGACTGCACATGTAACCTTGGAGAGAGAGGGGCTGGGTGGCTCTGCTAAGTTTCAGGAACTTCCTGAGTCTTCAGCAGCCTCCCTCCACTATTGACTCTTCCATTTTAAAACTTTCTGAGGCTTGGTAAGCCTCAATCCAGGATTTATCTTGGAGGAAATTTCTGTACAATAATTCTCTATAGGTTCACATGTCTGAGCACTTGGTCCCCACCTGGTGGTGTTGTTGAGAATGGTGGTAGAGCTTTCTAGAAGGGAGCCCTGCCTGAGAAAGTAAATCACACTGGAGACGTATCTTGAGATTCTAGCAGCTAAGCACTATTTCCTGTCTTCCCTCTGCTTTTTGTGGTCTTTTTTTTTTTCTGGCATAAAGCTAAACATTTATTACTTAAAGGAGAGAGAAAGAGAGGGGAGAGGAGGGAGAGAGAGACAGACAGACAGAGAGACAGGGAGACATGTGCATGCACGCAGAGAGGACAGTAAGAGCTGCTTTTTGTGGTCTTATGTGACATATCCAGCCAACACCCTATTCCTTCAATCATACCTTCCCACATGATGAACTGAATCCACTAGTAACCGTAAGTCAAGATAAATCCTTTCTCCCTCCAATTTCTTTTTAAAAAGTATTTCTGTCACAACACTAGGATGTAACTAAGTTGCAACAACAGTTATCAGAGTGTTCACAGCAAGCCTATGAATGCCACTTTGTGCTTTAAAACACGTAGACAGAGGAGCATTAATTACATGGCATGTGACCACTGGTATCTACGTTGCCACCTCAACCTTGCTTAAAAACACATGAAATGTCATGGATACAACTGAAAACTCGCCTCAATATACTTGCAAACAATAAAAAATCATAAATAACAATAATCAACTAAACATCAAGAAAAACCTTTAGTGGTTACAGTTCCAAAGGCCCTTGCTCTGTAGTTCTCACAGAAGGCTGGGGAGAAAGGCAACTGATATGAGGCCAAACCTCAGCTTTAGATATCATGTGTATTCTTCCCCAGACAGGTCTCCCACAACGGCCCAGCTCTTTCCATCGTCCTGAGGGCTACTTGAGAATATAGCACGTTCCCTTTGAATTTCCCTTGTTGGAGAAACGAGGGGGTCATTGTTGCATATTCCCTTCTGGGGGCCCTGCAATTGCTCTTAGGTCATTCTTTCACCCCCCCCCCATAATTGTTTTTCTCTACGCAGTCATATAAGGAATCCTTGGGCAGGGCTTTCCTTAGCCCAGCATTTTCAGCCTCTACACCCACAACTCCAAGTCACTCAGCATGCACCAGTGCTGAAGTGCAACCCTGACGTGACTGGCACAGTGAGCCATCCCGTGATGATCAGCGTTTAATGGGGGAGAAAGGCGAGTCGGTAATTTATCAAAAGCACACAGCCATTCAATGACAAGACAATAATCCACACTCGATTTTCTAACTCCAGATCTCTCGGCCTAACTACAGTGACATAGGAATGTGTCCCCACATCGTCAACTCATTTAACCCTCAAAAGAAATCCTTTTAGATGCCGGGCGATGGTGGCGCACGCCTTTAATCCCAGCACTCGGGAGGCAGAGGCAGACGGATCTCTGTGAGTTCGAGACCAGCCTGGTCTACAGAGTTAGTTCCAGGACAGGCTCCAAAGCCACAGAGAAACCCAGAAAAAAAAAATCCTTTTAGTTTTGATGGACCAGGTAAACAATGGAACCATTCACAGTCTACATTTGAGGAAATATATATATATGACCACTCTAACCTGGGGCCAAAAAAACAGCTGATTATCTGTTTTTTTCTTTTCTTTCTTTTTTTTTCCTTTCTGAGACAGGGTTTCCTGTGTGTAACAGACCGAGTTGTCCTGGAACTTGCTCTGTAGACCAGGCTATCTTCAAACTCAAAAAGATGTGCCCTCCTCTGCCTCCCAAGTGCTGGACTTAAAGGCATGCACCACCACCTCCCAGCCCATAGCTGCTTTTCTAATAACATAAATTCCACTTGTTAGTTTTATTTGTGATTTTATGTTAATAAGATTCATTTTTAGAGCCACAGTAAATTGTGGTGCCTGTCGCCGATGCTCTCTTGCCATTTTATAAGGCTGCAACTGTCTTGTATAAGAAAATATAATTCTTTCTCTATTCATCATTTCCTAATTGATATTTAAGTATTTACTTCAGGCAAGTTCTCTCATAGCCACCATAAGCAAAGGATATCTGAACTAGCTTAAACACAGAAGTGTGCTCAAAGTAGGAGGAAGCCTACTGTTTCTTGGAAGTTTGCAACTGAGTTTATGATACACTTACTTATAAATGCCTCTATCATTCAAATGGTTACATAAACCCATTTTACAGATGGGAAATCTAGCATTTATGAGATGTAAATAACCCTCCCAGAATCACATTGTTTTCAAAGGGCAAGACTGAGATTCAGATCTACCTAGCTCTAAAATACCACGCTCTTCCTACTCTGCCTTCATCCATACGGTACAGCAGGAATTGGGAGGAGCACTGAAAAAGACCTTTGAAGTAGCCATGCAGAACCTGCAGGCTGAAAGACCTCCACTAGAGCATATCACATTTTAGTTTTACTCTCAGATCTCTCAGAAAACCACATGGACATTTTTCCTCTGTGAAGCGGAAATATATTTTAATATTAATGTTCATAATAACAAAAACAAATACATATAACTCCAAAGTACTGGGCAGCAGACATCATAATTTATGTAATTTGTTAGAAAGGCTATTTGTTACATTGTACTGAGGAATCCATGTTTACTGCCTATATTGCTGGAGGCAAACTAGGAAGATTTCAAAGTTAATTTCCACTCATAAATAATACATTCCAAAGCCTAAAACTCGCAGGTTCAATCACTGGGCTACTGTCGCCATCTGTTGGGCTTCACACTACCTACAGCTGAAACTGGAGCTAGAATTAAGGTTGGGTCCCCACACACCCCTGGCTTCTGTGATTGTAGCTCTGTGGGCCAAGAAGGAACTATGTTTAATGCCACGACAGATGTCTGTTAAAGGAATTCATTTCAAAAGACTGTTCTTGGTTGTCTCCCAAAAGAAAGATTTATTCTTAATAGCCTATCCATAAGGCAAGACGATGTCCATCCGGGAAGATGTGTTTCTGCCATGCAATTATGGGCAGAAAAAAAAACCAAAAAGCAAAACAAGACCATTAGAAAACGGCTTTGGCAACTACAGTGTAGAATTAATAAAAGAAAGAAAGAAAGAAAGAAAGAAAGAAAGAAAGAAAGGAAGGAAGGAAGGAAGGAAGGAAGGAAGGAAGGAAGGAAGGAAGGAAGAAAGAAAGAAAGAAAGAAAGAAAGAAAGAAAGAAAGAAAGAAAGAAAGAAAGAAAGAAAGAAAGAAAGAAAGAAAATGCCACGTTGTGCCCTTTGGCAGCGTAAGAGAACCTTTCGCATCTCAGGGCACTCAAGACAGTCCCGAAGTGAGCTCCCAGGGCTCTGTGGGCTCGCTGGAGTTCTATGAAAAAAAAAAATAGTTTTCAAGTCCATTTCCTTCTGTGTCAGATTTTTGATTCGCTAATTCATGAAAACTCCAACACATCCAGCATCGGAGAGTCCCTATATTGGTCCTCCAAATGGCAAAGAACTAAGGTCAGCACATCATACAGGCTAAAAGTGAGGTGGGAGCGGGTGTATCTCTAACTCTTGCCTGCTCTTGGTACTCTTTTCCTCCTGTTCGCTGCCCCGTTTAGCCTAATATGAGAGCTCCATCCTGTCTTACTGTATCTTAGTTTGTCTGGTTTGGCTGTCGATTTTTGGAGGTCTGTTCTTTTCTGAAGAGGAAATTGGGAGTGGATCTGGGGAATAGGGGTTGTGGTGGGGTCACAAGGAAGGGGTGAAGGGAAGAAAAACTCTGGTCAGAAAGTATTGTATGAGAGAAGAATCTATTTCTGATTAAAATTCTTTTAAAAGGTGAGACTCCTTTGCTACTGTTTGCCATGGGTCCTCAAACTTCTATGCACATTTACATTCTCGGATTCTCTGTTTGAGACAGGAGGATTCACTGCACAAGTAAAGTTCAAGCACTTTGTCAAGGTGTTGAGTCAGTCCTCTAAAGGCAAGTGCTTTCCCAAGACCAACAACTGTTTCAAGGGCTCCTTCTGTTTTCTCACCTGGTTCTCCGGCACACTGAAAGCCCAGATCTTTAAATGTAGCCCAGGCTCCATGACCAGTGGGACCCATGCACTTCAAAGTTAGTGCTTTACAGAGATCAGCTTAAAATTCTTTGAACTGACCTAAAGGAGCATTGTATAAAAGAGGTGCTTGGACCCTCTCCGATACTTTCCCCCACAGACTCTTGAACCCTCTCCCCAGGCCTATTCTATTCCCAC
Organism: Microtus obscurus; assembly: GCA_963919715.1. Classification (NCBI taxonomy): domain Eukaryota; kingdom Metazoa; phylum Chordata; class Mammalia; order Rodentia; family Cricetidae; genus Microtus; species Microtus obscurus. The sequence goes on from CAWTZC010002521.1 coordinate 27,631,920, forward strand.
CTTCCCACCCTAACCTGCTGCTCTGAAATGCCTTTTCTTTTAGTTAGCTTTGGACCATAACCTTGATTAACTTCTGTGGACTTACAAAGGATGTGATACAATGCTGTTATAGTTATCTAGGTTCTACTTGCATTATAGGCCGTTTTACAAGACTCTTACATGTAGGGCCAGGATACATTCTTTTAGTGTAGCAGGTTCCTTCAGCATTAGAGACCCACTAGGCTTCACCTAACAGGAACACAATGATTCTATTTGGTTTTAAACTATCAGTAAGACGCTAGTATGGATGAGAAGCAGAAAAGACTGACTTAAGGCCTAGAAAATGGAGCCATCACAACAACCTTCCCTACTTCAAAATTTTCATGCCTGTGTCGACATAGCAACACATGAGAGAAGTGAGTAAAGAAAGTGCATGAGTCTGAGTTCCTTATGAGATCTGAAAGGATGCATGTTCTTTCTTAAATACCATGGGTTCGGCAATATTGCTAAAGCCAGAAAACATAGTGTGCAACCTATTACCTAATGAAAAATATGGTGGAAATAAAGAAAGCTTCTTAGCTGTTTAGTCTGGAAAATGAACTAATTCCCAGCAGACTTTGCTGTCAGCGCTAGCTAACAGAACATAGCTTTAATATAAAGAAGATGGGCAGGGTGAGGGAAAGTATTAGACGTATCCCAACCAGCCCATTTCTTTCCCTTCAGTCCTTCAGTTTAAAAACGTAAAAATACCATATGGTTCCATAAGATAGCGCACATCTTTAGCAGTGATATAAATATAGATACTCTCTTTTCTGGATACAATCGATTTTTAATATTTGTTTGCATTTTCATCCCCAAATAACTGATGTTGTCCAAATATGGAGCCAGAGTGCTGGTGCCAGCAAACAGAGGATTCAACCAAAGAGAACTTAAAGCAAATTCGACTAATAGCTTGCTAGAATTTCTTTGTGGACACTAAAATATAAATATTACTTTAAGGACAGTGCCAACTACATTATTTGTTGAACATTCATGTAAAATAAAAGCATGAGGCTGTGGCAGGGCAGAGGAGTGAATCTCCTCTCCCCTGACACCCCAGCTCCAATCCCTGTGGAAGAACAACACTGGTGGCTTTGCGACTCCCATGCAAAGTCCCTTTGCGACTCCATCAATGATCTTAGTGACGGGAGATTCTCCTGTTCTCATTGACCCACCTCTACTTCCTGTCTGGTTGTCCCACCTACATTTCCTGCCTGGCTGCTTACCAATCAGCATTTTATTAAAATACAACTGGCAGGGTACAAAACCATTGTTCTACAGCATCATCCCATCTTGGAAACCTCATATATAAAGTATTCTCTCTTTTGCAATTCCTTATCTACCAATCCAAAGAGTCCTTCTAGCAGGCGCCTAGAACACAGACTATCTCCCCTCTTATACAATAATCACCAGAACATGGAATCGGAATAACCTTTACCCCATTAGACTATAGACCTAAATTACCAAGGTTAGAGTTCTCGCCTCTGAACAGAATGCATGAGCTTCAACTACTTCGGAGCTGCTGAGTGGTACATGGGGCACTGCCAATCGCTGATAAATAAACTGGCGTATTTCATCACTAGTCAATCTTTAACAGCCTCCCTCCACCTGAGACAGTCTACTCTAAAGAACAGGATGAATAGGGCATCCGAGTAGAGCTGCCTCCTTCTACTATTTCTGCCAGAAATACCAATATAGACCACCTGTCCAATTTTCCATGATCCACACCACAACTGGGAAACATTCTACCTGCCATCTGTCACTTTTTTTCTGTCAGATTTCTTGTAAGGCCAAGGAAACTGATTGTGTTTTTACATATAAATTACACTGATACTAGTAATAAAACACCTGACTGAGCTCTGCAACTTAATAAACGCAGCCTGTTCAGGAAAACCATGTCACACAAGATGGAGTGGCAGTCATCTATCAAGACTGGCATGCCCTGCCTGCCTGCATGCTCCCAGCTCAGTTCTGATCTCAGATGCTCTTGGGGTCATCTCATCTTACTGTCCGATGTGGTCCTCTCTCTTTGGGGGGGATACGTGCTGTAGAGATGCAAACCTTGCAGAGACCCTGTCCTTTCAGAAAGGGATATATTGTGGTAAGAACACCCACTATTCAGTCACTCTGCTTCTGCTGTTGGTGATCCTCAAACAGAGGTCGGCCATAGCACTGGAGAAGCTGTTTATCTCAACACACTTACCCTTTCCTATACCAAAATGCTACCTAGTGTTATAATTAACTATTTCAGTTGATTTGGTGGGGGGGTCTTAGAAGGCACCTCCAGAGTGAGAAAATATAGAGTAGAGAAAAAGTCCTCTTATTTTATTTGGGTTATCCTCCAGTCCCATGACTTAACTACATTTCCGAGAGGGCTATTTACATGCTCAACGACATCCTCTTACACTCTATGTCTCTGGGACTGTGCACATCTCAAATTCAAACTTCTCAGTGGAAAAAGACTTCTTGCTTTAGTTCATCACTGTCAAAGATAATCACAATCACCAAAACCTAGGGATATCTCTTATACCAGGCTACCACATAGAGTGCTGGCCAGCCTCAATGCAGACAGCTACCCTGTGTCCAATCAATTAAACCTAGAATTTCAAACACAAAATACTATGTGAGCTTAAGAAGCCCTTAGAGTTGATTCCATCCACAGCAGGCTGCAGGCTTGGCAGGCAGTCAACACAACAGATTCTTCTCCAACACATCTCTTTCCTCGGGCATTTTCATTCCAGAAAATGCTTGTTATACAAAGCAGAGAATTGATTACTGCACCGGAAATGGCACGTATTATGCAGGATTGCTCATTTCTGAAATTTCAGAGTAATCAGAAGAACAAACACCATACCAAAGCTGTATTCTTTAAAACGGGGAGCTTTTGTGTCATGGAAGACTTATATTTCCAAAATGCAACAAAGTGAATATCAAATGATATTCTCAGATTTTGAGTAGACCACTCATCATATTCACAGAATAACTGGGGAAATTTAAGGTAGTTCTGGGGGGAGGGGCAGTTCAATATACAGTCTATGTCATCTGATTTGGCTCTGATTTTTGAAGCTGTATGTGGTAGGTTCTCAATTCAATAAGTACTAATAAGTCACATACTAACATATATGGAGGAGGAGGAGGAAGAGGAGGAGGAGTAGAAAAAGAAGAAGAAGAAGAAGAAGAAGAAGAAGAAGAAGAAGAAGAAGAAGAAGAAGAAGAAGAAGAAGAAGAAGAAGAAGAAACTGCTTGCTGATTTTAATATCATTGGATGATGATGAGCAGTTTTAAAGCAGCTTTGGTGAGTGCCAGGTGGTGAGTGCTGCAAAACTCAGAGAACCAATTGCATTTCAGGCCTGCACTTCACACCTCTAATCAGGATGTTCCATTGGCTTTTTTTTTCTTTATAATACAACCTTAACCATTTTCCGTGAAGCATTCAAGATTAACAATTTCACAAAGTCAACTATCTTTGCTTGTAAACTGAATGAATTTCTTTTTTTTTTTCAAAAAAAAAAGAGATGTGGGGATAAAAAAATCAAAAGTCAAAAAGGAAATGCTGGCTAAACTAAGAGGCAAATATCTGGGAGCATCACATCTCACTTTATGGCAGTTTAGGGCAATTTACATGACTTACTAAGTAATGAAAAACACAGTATCATTGCTTTATGAATGATCATGAGGTCAGAGGACTCAGTGGTGATATAAGAGTAGTAATGATCTCACCTCTGAAATGCTGTTGAGGGCAGTTACCCAGATGTCACTCCTGCGAAAAAATTTCATGTCTCATCCCAGCTGGGCTGACTTTGTGTGAGCAGCCCCACTGCAGTGATTTTGTAATGTACAATTTGTTCCATGAATGTAGCAACATTTTAAAGTGGTTTAATGAAGAGGCTTAATAGATACCTCCATAAACTTTCAGGGGAACAAAAAGAACACGACTTCTGTACAGAAGAACATAGCAAAATGCTTTATATAAGGTGCTATCCCTCCAGTGAAAAAAGATAACTGGTTATTTCTGTTGGCCTAAAACCAATGGACAGTCATGGAATAAAACAGGGCAGAGTTCATCCAGCTCAGACATCACCGATATGGGGTGGTTTATGATATTATGAAGAAAAGAATGGAGACCCTTAAGAGTGTCTCACATGACAGTATGCAGTATCGTGGCACTTAGAGATTCATGAATGTTAATACAGATGTCAGGAAATCTACAGATTATGTTTCTATGAGCATAATAACTGACTCTGCTTCAGGACCACCCGAAGTATCTGTGTATCCATACTCCTTTATTGAAGAATAATTCATATCAAATTTGCTTCTCAGGGTGGCTTAAAGTACCTCCGTAATACTATACTTCTTGTCTAAGTAGTGCTACAATTTCAATTCACCTGAATTAAAACCCCAGTATCACAGAAGCAAATTCCATCTATCACCAAAAACACTTGTAAACTAGGAAGGTAGCGGTAGGTCAATGAGAGATTCTGTCTCATAAAATAGGATAACTAGCAATCAAAAATGTATCTGTGGTCAATCTTGATACCCCATATGCACACACATGTTTTCTTACACATTTTCTCACTCTTCCTCTCCTCTCTCCCTCCCTCCCTCCCTTCTTCCCCCCCTCTCTCTCATAGAGAGAGAGAGAGAGAGAGAGAGAGAGAGAGAGAGAGAGAGAGAGAGAGAGAGAGAGAGAAAGAGAGAGAGAGAGAGAGAGAGAGCACTAAATTCTTTGTTAGGTGAACTCTCCTCTGGATCTAGATAAATTTCAAATCAAAAGGATTTTTTAATATATATATATATATATATATATATATATATATATATATATATATGTATGTATGTATGTATTTCCTTAGGAGTTTCTCTGCTGTTGAAAATTCTCTGCTTAGATTCGTGCCTCCTTTTTAATTGGATCACTTGGTTTGTTGATGACTAGTTTCTTGAGTACTTTATATATTTTGGAAATGAGCCTTCTGTCAGATGTGGACTTGGTGAAGATCTTTTCCCACTTTGTCACCAGCCATTTGGTCCTTTTGACTGAGTCCTTTGCCTTAAAGAATCTTTTCAGTTTCATGAGATCCCATGTATTAAGTGTTTATTTCAGTGGTTGGACTCTTGGTGTTCTGTTCAGGAAGTTGTCTCCTGTACTAATACATACACTGCTATTTCCCACTTCTATCATCTTTCCCATATCACATTTGTATCTGGATTTGGGTAGAGGTCACTGCTCCACTCACACTCGAGTTTTGTGTTGGGTGGCAGATATGGATCTACTTGAATTCTTTTATATGCCAACATCAGTTGGACCAGCACCATTTGTTGCAGGTGTTTTCTTTTGTTCCATTATGTAATTTTGGCTTCTTTGTCTAAAATCAAGTGTCCATAAGTGTATGTATTTATGTGTGGGTCTCCAATTTGATTTCATTGATCCAGCTATCTGTTTTTATGCCAATAGCATGCTTTTTTATTACTGTACCTCTATAGTAGAGCTTAAGATCAGGGATGGTGATACCTCCAGAAATTCTTTTATTGTACAGGATTATTTTATCTATTCTGATTTTTTTTTTGCTTTACCATATAAAGTTGAGTATTGTTCTTTCAAAGTCCATAAAGAATTGTGTTGGGATTTTAATGGTGATTACATTGAATCATTTGGTAAGATGATTTTGGTATGCTTATGATAAGATAGCCATTATAACTATGTCAGTTCTACTGATCCATAAGCATGGGAGAGCTTTCCATCTTCTGATACCTTCTCCAATTTCTTTCTTCAAAGATTTGAAGTTCTTGTCATATAGGTCTTTTGCTTGCTTGGTTAGAGTTATACCAAGGTATTTTATATTATTTGAGACTATTGTCAAGGATGTTGACTTCCTAATTTCTTTCTGAGCCCATTTATCATTTGTATTTAAGAGGGCTACTGATATTTTTCTAGTTAATTTTATATGCTGTCACTTGATTAAAGGTGCTTATCAGCTGTAGGTGTTCCCTAATAGAATTTTTGGAGTCATGAATGTATACCATCTGATAGTCAAAGTATAATGATACTTTGACTTCTTCTTTTCCTATTTGTATTCCCTTGATTTTCTTTAGTTGTTTTATTGTTCTAGCTAGAACTTCAAGTATTATATTGAATAGGTATGGAGAGAGTAGACAACTTTGTCTTGTCTCCAATTTTAGTGGAATAACTTTGAATTTATTTACATTTAATTAGATATTGATGTTGGCAATATGGTTGATGTATATTGCTTCTATTATGTTTAGGTATGTCCTTTTATCCCTAATCTCTCCAAGACATTTATCATGAAGGAGTGTTGAATTTTGTCTAAAACTCCTTAGCCACCAGGGTTCAGGCAAGACTTCAAGAAATGACCGAAGGAGTGGGTGTGTAAATTAAGAAAAAGACAGTTCTTTGACTGTCAAAGTAGGCATTCGGGAAGAAACACCATCTTAAATTGAAGCAGAAGGAAAAAGTTCAGGCTGCCCAGTAAACCCACTCCCACCCCCAAATCTGAAATCTAACTTTTTTTCCTACCACCAGTAGGTTCATTATCTACTCCAAACTTTTACAAAACTGATAACGTGCTACTTTCCCTGAATTTAATATTTACTCTCCCTCTTCCAAACTTTTGAAAATTAGCTCTCTGACTAGGAAAGAAGAACTGGATATTATGACCTATGTCCACAGAAAGCAGAATATAAAAGAAGAGTCTAAACAACCAAGAGAAATAGTTCAGACTCCAGATGTGTGTAAGGGTAGAAATTTCTATTTTATGCAGAACTGATGAGACTGCCCAATAAAGGACCAAAAAGCAAGGAGAAATCACACTGACTAACCGCACAAGCTCTTGGCTTAGCCCTGTCCTTACTTAGTTCTCACCACTCTGTGAGACAGGTTTCTTAGCCTCATTTTCTAAATGAGAAAATAGAGTCACAGCAGTCAGGTATTTGACTTGGACCACAGAGATAGTCAAAGGAAGGAGATGTTTATGCCTTCCTTGCCCCCTCCCTTCTCTTCAACTCTATTCCTTGTATACTTTTGAAGGGTTTGTGGTATTGCTGAGCCCACAGAAAAGTGCAGGTGCTTGGAGCTTTCCCTCCTCATAATGGAGAGTTGAAACCTAAAGAAGGAGACTATTAACTACGCTGCCATTACTAGTCTCATCACAATGCCAGCAACATAGCCGTCTGGCACTTCAAATTAAGCCGGGCATGGAGGAGCACTCAAGTACACTAGAGGGCCCTTGTACACATTTCAGTAATTTGGACTGGGACTCTTCGAACCACTCGTTGGCCAATGCAATTCTTGTCAGTGAAGCTGTTGCTCTCTGTATTTTTTTTTTTCCTCCTGAGTCTGTCTAGGAATTATTTTTGCAGGATTAGAGTTCCACCTGGAGGCTCACAGGGTATCTGGAACTTCCAGTGCAGAAGCATCCAACAGGCAACCTGGACAGGCATTGGTAGAACAAATGCTCAAGAAAATGGATAAACGTAATTGTATCACGGTGGCTCTCATCTATTCGCTGAGCACCTTGCGAGCATGAGCTCCACAGCATCCTCACACTTTATCCTCAGTAAGGTTTTAGAATAATACCTTTATGATTCCCATGCTAGAGATAACTGAGATTTCACAGCCAATATTTTTTCTTAATTCGTTCAGCTATTAAGTATTGAAGAGGGAATTAAAACTCGGGTTTCCAGAAGCACATTTTAGACTCTTAGTAGCATTGCATATTGAGTCTCTAAACGATAGAAATAGCAGAGACTGACTAGGAGCCCGGAGAACCATCATGTCCTCTAGCTTAAGTCTCAGGGGGGAAGCAATAAAACAGTCTGGATGCTTCATGCCTCGCGCTATTGTGCCCTCTCGAGAAACTACTAAATTTCTGTCACAAGCAATCAGACTTAAGTCCATTCACACTCATGTGTAAATAAAGCATAATCGATAAAGCTTAAAGCTTAATTATTTATTTATGCGGATTGATTATTTAAGCTTAACAAACAAAACTAAAGCAAATTTCATTATTTTTATCGTGTAATTAATTATTTACACCTAAATTAGGATAAACAAGGTTGGCTTATCAGCCGGCATTAGAAAACCCCAGTTGGGTCTTCGCTAGCCCTGGATTTGTCTCTCTTCTCTCCTCCCTGGTTTCTAGACTCTCTTTCTTCCCTGCAAGAATCTTTTCTCCAGGGCACAGCTCCAGAACAGAATGCCAACTCCCCAGGAACCCCAATTCTTCTGAATTTTGAAAACAAATCCCTGAATGTGTTGCATTTTAAGAATTTTCTGTCCGGAGTACAATGACTAAGCAAACAGAAATTACCATGAAGTAAATAGTCATTTGTGTTCTCCAAGATGGCCACAGCTCTGAGGCTCATTGACTCAAAGGCCGACTCTAATATCCTCTATTGCATATTAGTATAATATCCTCTGATGACTCTAATAATGGTGGAATTTGTCTCTGCTTCTCAAGGCTGAGTGGACCTTTGTCAATGTCTGACAATACACAAAGTGATATTGTATACCATCTAACTTAAAAACAATAGCCTAACCATTTTTCTTGGCTTCTTAAGATGCTTTCTGTCTGAATCTCGACCCCATAATATGAATCATCTCAAATTAGTCCAGGGGCTGGAGCAGGAGAAGACTCAAGAGTTGTTCTGGTCAACAGGCTAGATTTTCACATTCTGTACCCCAAGCCACCATAGTACTTTAAGATTCTTCTCTACCAGGTAATAAGATATTTTTTCCTCCTTTCTGTCTCCCAGTAAGTTGGAGCTGACTGGAAATAATCAGTATTAGACTCCAGCTCAGTTCCTGTTGTCTAATAGCAGATTAATAAATGATTCAACTAAAATGCCTTATTATTTTAAATGCTTATTTATTCCATAGCTGAATAAAACATTAACTTTTAGTACTTGGATTAAGGAAAGCTACCTGTAAAACTCACCATTTTACTTAAGTAATTCAATGTTTTTATTAATTCTTTGATAAATTTCTATATACATACAATATATATTCACACCCTACTTCTCGCACTAACTCCTCTTATATCCATCTCCTACTTCCCCAGTTTCTCCCAAATGTATGCCCCTCCTCTCTCCCTCCCTCCCTTCCTTCTTCTCCCCATCTCTCATACCCATTGCTTCCAATTTTGCTGCTCATGAGTTTGGGCCATCACTGGAGCATGGTCATCCTACCAGAAATCACACCATCAAAGAAAACAGATTCTCCCTCCCCAAGAAGCAAGAATCTGTCAACAGCTCCTAGGTGAGGGACCCCACAGCTGGCCCTTCCCTAGCCCATGCTAGAATGTTGATTAGCTTGATCTTATACAGGTCTGACAGAAGCAATGGCAGCTGCTGGCAGTTCATGAGTGAGACTGTTTGGTCATGTCCAGAGATGCTGTTTCTCTTGGACTGGAACGGTCTAAGAAGATAATTCTGAATGAAGATTCAGAAACAGTAAAATATTGAGCATTGATGAGGCAGAAATCATAAAATAGGAACATCGATCTCAAGAGACATAGGGAAGAATTTGTTAAAGCAGGATATGAATAATCAATCATGCAATGATTTAAGAAGTCTCTGGGGGGGTTGACTACATTTATTGGAACCTGGGAATTGCTGAAAGATTTTAAGAAAGCGTGCAGGGGATCATGCTTCCTCTAAGTGAGATGTCAAAGTTTTAAATCAATTTTTAGAGAATAATTTGTATATAATTAATCAAATTTTATGAAACATGTACATACTCTTTCCACAAGATTATAAGTAAAATTCAAAATCAACTTAGAGATCTATTTGGTTTTTCATTCCTTCTCACATTTCACTACTAAGGTTCAAATTCAAGAAGGAATTTGAATCAGAAACCAAAGAGGAATGCGATTTTCTGGTTTTATATCACACTTATTATACCAGTTTTTTTTAATATAACTTAGCACCACCTGCTTGGGGAATGGTGCCACCCATGATGGGCTGAGTCCTTCTATACCAATCAATTATCAAGTCAAACCCCCAGAGACATGTACTATGTCAAGACGATCTGGACAATACTTGAGTTGAAAGTCTGTGTCGAGTTGACAGTTAAAGAAAGGGAACTAGGGGGCATACCTAATATTCATACCTTCTGTTCGGATTCTTGTTGAAAATACTGTTCCTGAGTGGGCCGGCGCTATGTCCTTGACTTTCTCTGAGAACAAGGTGTGTGCTTTGAGGCAGCTGGCATGCTATGACAAGTTTCCAAGTCACAGGACAATGGAGCTCCAGATGGGATCACTGGCCAGGCCTCCTGTAGCTCTCTCCTGGAAACCTGACGTGAAAAGAGGGTCATTAGCCAGAGAGAAACAGCAGGATTATTAACTTCAGCTGCGCGTCAGACAGCCCTGTGCAGAGAATCCGTGCCAAATAGCCTGAAGCTGCTGCCGCTTTGACAAGTGCAGGTAGGGACCAGTTTCTATTACTTGTGGCTCTGAAAGAAAAGTCAGTATAACTTTTAAAACAGCATAACAGAATTTCCATTAAAAATAGACTCCTGCCCCATGTCAATCCGTGTGTAATTCATCAAACATAATAAATAGCGAAGAACCAGCCACTTTATAAATACTGTCTGATGTAATCCTGTCTTTGTAATCATGAAAATAGATCCATGACTGTGTTTATGTTGGAAATAGTAAATCTTAAGTTCAAGAACACTTAGCATTAGACTGAGGTCATCTGGTAATAGCTAATTTGAAACACATTCTGATTATGGTTGTCCTTCCCTTCCACCAGCCACTTCTCCCACATGAGACAGTCAGTCACTAACATTAGGAGGACAAAAGCAAGTGAAACCTCTTCCTCAGCCTTAAGAGCTTCACAAACTGCACAAGAAATAATCTGTGAACAAAGAAGACTGAATTAAGAATCAACAGAAATAGTAGTGAAACACGGGAGAGGACTAAAAAGAAAGAAATCGCGTGCTGATGCTCCCCCTGGTTGGATGAGCATGAATCATGAGAAGAACTTCAACCCACTCACCATCACCAGTAATGCCTCCTGCATCCCAAACTTCCTCACCTTCTTTTCCAAGGTCATCCATGATAACTTCAGCATTGTGGAGGGAATCATGACCGCAGTCAATATTTCCATTTCCACCCAGAAGACTGGGAATGGTTGCTCTAGGAAACTATGATACTACAGCCACATAATATACCATTTCTGCATCTCCTGGCACTGCCAAGCTAATGATATAAAATCAACCCAGATCTTGATAGGAAGTTCATTGGCATGGCCTTCCACGTTTTTACATTTCAGACACACATTGTATCCATGTGTGTCTGAAATACTTTGAGAAGAAAGCATCCAAGTGTAATGACATCTAGAAGGTGATGAAGCATCAATCAGTGCCCCTAAAAGTCACCCCATGCCAGGCTGTCTCCTCTAACTTAATAACACTCCCTTTTCCACCTTTGATTCAGGGGCTGCTAATGTCCCCAACAAGCACTCTGTCAAGCTCATTTTCTGCTATGACAAGAAATTGGACTACTGCACCAGGGCGGTCGACCTCATAGTCCATACAACCTTCAAGGAGTAAGAAGCCGTGGCCCACCACTCCAGCAAAAACATGAAAGAGGGATACTCAGCTACTGGGGACTCCCTGCCCTAACTCATCAACAAACTGAGCATCTCTCCTCATTTCAAATCCCAGACCCACAGAAGAAGAGGAGGGGCTGAGTGGGCAGTACTCTCTGACCATCAACAAAATTTACTAAACTTAGCCACTCCCAAAAAGCTAGAATAAAATAATTATTTTTTAAAAAATTTATCTTGAATGTATTAAAACTGGCATCCTTATTGGTCAAGAAATGAATGCCTGTTGTCATTTAGTTAATCTGATCTAATTAATTAATTCCAATGAACCATTAAGGGAAAAGTAAGGAGAACAATAAATAAACTAGCATTTAATAGAAGGGGAAGCAGCTGCCCAACAACAAAATTTAGGAAAATGAAAATTAAACTCAGAATTATATTTAATTTCACGTCTATTAGGTTGACAGAACTTATGAATTCGGACAGTGTTAAGAAAGCCACAGGGACCACGTGGATCACTGGAAACACAGAGCAAAGTGATTTCTCAGTGAGTGTTCCTACTCCATCTTGGGGTTGGCCACCCTCAATGTTTCTCAACCTCTGAATCCCACCCAGCTCCAGAATGATAATCCCTGAAGACAATCCTAGAAGCCGCTCTCGGAAGCTAGGCTCCCGTATCCTCTCCAATGATTTGATTTGATGAGAGATAATATGAATAAAAATAAAACTATTGAACTCTTGTTTAAATAGACTCCTATTCCTTAAGAAAGTAGTTTTAGCTGGAGAATTCACCAAAACCAACTCTGGGAGACTATGCATATTTCATAATCCCAACATTAGAATTTCTGACACAGGAGGTGGGCACTGGAACACAAAAATTTGCATTCCTGACAAACCCTCGGGACTTCCATGATAGATCACAGCCCCTGTAGCGGTCTCCCTCTCTCTGCCAGAAATCAGGCCACACTCTGAACAGTCTCTGTCCCCGGACAGGGAGTAGATAATAAAGCTTATTATATATACTCTTGCAGTCTCCCGTTTTCTTCCACTATGAACAAAATAACTTTGAATTAAAATTTACTTTTATCTAGTGCCTTCCTGCCCTTGTTACTCCTAACACATAGGCTAGACTAAGCTGGGTTGTGTTGTCTGGAGCTTGCTCCCCTTCCCAGCATATGAGAGTCAGTAACTCCCTTCATTCTACAGAGCCAAAGCCTTTCTCTCTCTCTTCCTTCCAATACCTCCATCATGTTTGTCTCTGGTATGATGCTAATAACTCTTCCTATATTCTTGGAACTGAATGGTTTGGGTCTTCAGGCCTCCTCATGGTTGCCTAAAGTACCATGGGCAATGGTACTTTATCTCTCCGACATATTCCATGCTAAAAGATGTTCCTTGTCAAGATCCCCACCATGTTGCCCAAGATAACTCTCTGTTCCAATGTTCTTCCATTCTAACATCCAATCATGGCGGCTCGTGGGTTACAGCTATTTGTGGCTGTGAGGTTCTCTGTTCTAATGAAGTTTATCTGAAAGCTCATCATCTCAACCTCCTTTCCTGCCTCCCCATCCCTCTTCCTTGCAGCTCTAATGCTGCGGGTCTCAAGGCCAAACTTAAAAGATTCTTTCTTTTGAGAGTATATTTTCATCTATTGTAGACTGAGAAGAAAGGAGTGATATAGGTGAAAGGAAGTTGAGATACAGTTAAAAAATTACTTCTGTTAATAATCTTATCTTGAGAGATATAGAGTCACCCTGAATCCATCAAAAATTCACTTGTGCACTCATATACACACAGAGAGAAAAAGACACAAAGACATACTGGGATACAATTCAGAATTTTTTTTAAAAAAAAATGAAGAAATATATTCACTTTCAACATGAATGAACCTGAAGAACATTATGAGAAGTAAAATAAGCTAGGCACAGAATGCAAAAATCATCATGATCTCACCCACGCATGTGTGGACTCCAAAATAACATGAGCTCAAAGAATAGGGAACAGAATGACAGTGACTTCGGAGTAGAAACAAGGCTTAAATTGGGAGAGGTGATGGCCAAAAAGAATATGAAATTTCACAAAAAGGAAGAGTTTTAGACACACATTGTATGGACACTGGAGAAAGAGTTAGAAAAACATATTATGAGGGAGAGAGCCTCCCCACATCTGTGGATTTACATAATTAATATGGTAGAGATTATTATATTACTGAAATCAGTCTATAGAAATAATACCTATAAAAATCCTAATGACCTTCTTCATAAAAGTAGAAAATAATTCATATGGAATCAGTAGAGACCTCAAATAGCCAAAGCAATTCTAAGCAGAAAGAGCAATGCTAAGAGTAACATGACGCCCATCTTCAAATTATACTACAAAATCATCGGAGCATGATGCTAGTACAAGGCAGGCACACAGGCTAACGGGATGCAATTTCTAGGGGCCTCAGAAATAAATCTGCATACATACAGGCATCCAATTTTCAACGAAAGTGCAAAAATACAATGTGAGAAAAGACAGCCTTTCCAGAAAAAGGTACTGGAAAAACTGAAATGCAACTAGTATTGGTTTGAGTAAGAACATCCCACATAGTCTCATCTGCTTAAAGGCTTAGGCACCAGGGAGTGGAACTCTTTGAAAAGATTAGAAAGACTAAGAACTGGGGATTTGTTGGAGGAAGTGTGTTACTAGGAGTTGAGTTTAAAGGTTCAAAAGTCAATGCTAAGCCCAGTGCCTCTCTTGAGTACAGATCAGGATGTGGATCTTGGATAAAACTCCTGCTTGCTACCATGCTCCCTGCCACCATGCCCTCTGCCACCATGCCCTCTGCCACCATGCCCTCTGCCACCATGCCCCCTGCCACCATGCCCCCTGCCAACATGCCCTCTGCCACCATGCCCTCTGCCACCATGCCCCCTGCATGGTATTAATGATAATGGACTAAGCCCCTGGAACTGTAAACAATCCCTCAATTAAATGCTTTCCTTTATAAGAGCTGCCTTGATCTTGGTGTCTCTTCATGGGAACAGGACAGTGATTAAGAACTAGATTCATATTTCTCACCTTCTTAAAAATTAATTCAAGATAAATTAAAGATCTTAAAATCAGACTTGAGACTTTGAAACCTCAAGAGAAAAACACTTTGGTATATAGGTGTAGGTGAAGACTTTCTGATTAGGACTCCAGTCTCAAGAACTGACAAACAGATTACATAAAATTAAAAACATAACCATTCAAAAATCCAAATAAATTAATCAATCAACAGAATAAATAAACAGCTTAAAAAAATGGGAGAAAACCATTGCCAGGTATTCATCCATCCAAGAAGGGCATCGTATACAAAATATATGAAGAACTCGAGAAATTAAAGCCAAAAGAATAAGTAAATCCTGGTATTTGGGAGGCTGAGCATGAATTTCAAAAGTTTGTGGTCAGCCTTGACTACATAGCAAATTCCAGGCCAACTTGAGCCGCATAGAAAGACTGGTCTAAAATTGAATCCAAATAATAATAGCACAATCAGTAAGTGCAAAATAAACTTCACAGAGTTCTTGCAGGAGTTATAAATGACAAATGGATAGATTAAAAACTGATAAACATATAAGAGAAATGAAAATCCAAACTCCATGAAAAACCACTTCATTCCAGCTGTAATGACCATTATCCGGAAAACAGCAACCTAGGGAGGACATGGGGGGAAAAGACCTTATACACTTCTGATAAAATGCAAATTAGGGAAGCCGAGATTCATGTTGAAATCAGCATGGAAGCTCTTTAAAGACCTAAGAACAAAATTACTGTGTATCCCTGTGTTCTGCTGCTCCTGGATACATATACAAAGGAATCAGTCACACACAATAGATAGATATATCTGTGTATTTACGTTCACTGGAACCCTAGTCCCAACTAAGTTCTAGAATCAACTGATAAATACCAGTCGATCAACAAGCCATGACCTGCTTTACTACTGTCCTAACTGTAGTGACAAGGAAATGAAGAAAAGACAGACTCAAGCCACACATCTGGAATGGCAGATGTGCTGTGTGCCCTGATGATACACCAGCTGCCTGAAAAACTGGAGCATTTTGTACTGCTGGGCAAGGAGGAGGCAGGTTGTCTGGTCTCCACAGGCGGTCTCTGGAACAGAGCTGTTTATGGTTGTCATCATCCGGGAGGAGGAAGCTGTGATTTAAACTTTCTGAATACATGGTGCTAGCTAAAAGTCAATCATCTTTGTCGTGCTTCTGAGCCTCACTTAGGAAATATTCTGCCACTCCCATGGGTCTGGGAGATTGGAGTCCTTGATACACCGTGCTCATAATTACAGGTATTCAGGACACCATCCCCTACCAGATAAGGAAAGGTGGCATTTGCATGCAACACAGTATTCCTCATACACAAAGAAGAAATTAGGTCATGTGATGGAAAATGACTAGCCATTATACTGCATGAAGTAAGCCAGACTCAGACAAGTATCATATATTTTCTTATCTATCTAGTCATGAGAGCCGAAGGAGACTATTTGGAGGGAAGGGTAGACCAGTAGGAGAGGGACGTGAATATTGAGGGTGATATGAGGAGGAATATGACAGAAATATATTAGATGCTTGGGCTAAAATATCCTAATCCGTGTATCACTTTGTACAAATAATATTCACTAATAAAATAATAAGTTTCTAAAATAACAGAAAATATACACTTTAGACATTAAGATTGAGACTTCACAAAGAAAAAAATCTAAGACTCTCAAAAATTTACTTTCTAATGTCGCACAGGTAACCCACGAGAGAAGAGACAGAGCATGGTTCTATCTGATTATAATCCTAATGTCCCATGAGATTCAGTGAAACACATCAGCCCTGTAATTGGTATCCTAGATACAGGAAGATCACTGTTTTCTGCTGTAAGGAAATACATAGTCATTTTCTATTATCCTGATGAAAACTGAGGAGCACTATATACACAATTTTTCTAGTTTTAAAGAACACATGAATATACAATTATGTTCCATTGAGCTATATACCTGCTGAGTACAATTCATTTCGGTATATACTAACTTCCTCTTAAATATTGATGTTATCCTTATAAAATTTCAGAACAAAAGTTCTCAAGATTGTGAAAACAATCATCTATAGAGCTGACCTAATATCTTTACCTAGTGCCTCTCTGGGCTCTGGTCAAATTGGAAAGTTAAAACAAGCAAGCAAATAAAATTCTATATGTGGCTGATGGAGAAAAATAAACTGTCCACAATACAAACAGTCTAAAAGAATCCATGTGCACCAAACCATCCCTCAAGAGAATAGTAGACACAGTATTTCAGACTGAGGAGAGAAAGAATCATAACCAGGAGACTCCACAGTAGAAAACAAATGACGCTATAATTATTACTGAAAAATGAAGTATGATTAAGAGCATAAAAGCACCAAAATGATTGTAATTGACAAATATCTTTCAATAATACCCCTAAATAATAGTGACCTCTACTCTCCAATTAAAAGACACAGGTTTATCGAGTGAATTAAGAAATAAAATCTGCTGTGTGCAAGGAAGTCAGCTCTTAAGAGAGGGACCACTTTAATGTGCATAGGTGGAAAGAAGCATTTCAAGCAAATGGGAGCAAAAGAGCAGGCATTGCCATCCTAATAAGTGACAAAAGAGACTTCAAGTGAGACATCACCAGAAGAGATACGGACAGACACTCCATCCCGAGCACCGGAGCAATTAACAGAGAGGATGTTACAACCTTAATTATATACACACCAACCTCTGATGCGCTCCATTTGCTCAAAAGCATTTTACTGGCGTTACTGAACAAATAGTAACAACAACTTAATCAGAGGTAATCCTAATACCCCACTTTCTCCAATAGTCAAGTCTCCCGAGCAGGAAAACAAACATAGAAACATCAGAATTAAGTGTCATCATGCATCAAACAGACCTAGCAGAAATCTACACAATAGCCCACCCAAACACCAAAGGATATTCACACTTTTCAGTGACCCAGAGAAGTGTCTCTAAAATAGGTTACATCTTGAACCAACTCTTGCTGCTCCTTCTTTCTTTCTTTCTCTCTTCCTTTCTTTCTTTCTTTCTTTCTTTGTTTATTTCTTTCTTTTCTGTTTTTCAAGCCTGGGTTTCTCTGTGTAGTCATGAAGTTTGGAGCCTAAGTTTTGGAGTTTGGATAACCTCTGCTCAATATGCCTTTCAGATCTTTTGGATTAGCAGTGCTTTTCCGGCATGCAGATGAATGTCATTTTGTCATCTGCAGGGCCTGTAGCTTTATTCTTTTTATTGACTGGAGGGAGTATCCTGAAAGTTAGCCAACTTCCTTTGAAAGTCAGTCAGAAGCTTTTGAGAAAGAGCTGTGTGGAACCAAAATGAGAACCTGCCAAACACATGAATTGGCCACCCCACATTCCACTTCGGGATTTTTTTAAACCTATCCTGAGGAATCTAGAAGCCTCCATTTCTTTTCGTGTCATTGTCTGACATGTGTCACTTGGTGATCTTCAAGCGGGATTTCTTTTTTAAATGCTATATCCAAAGACATGTTTTTGGCAGCACTTAAATCAGCAGAGTTCTAAATATCAGCCAAAATTTAAGGCCCCCTCACCAATAATGACACTAGTACAAATAATTCAACTCGGTTAACAAAGAAGTGATGGAATAATTTTCAGGTATGGCAAGTTCATACATCTTTTGGAAATGTGACCGTCTAGTCTAGACTTTTCTGTTTGGCAACTGACACACTGTTTGATCTTCATTTTGAGAAGCATCTCAAACACCAAAACAATGTGTATGGGGGCTGTATATGAGGAGTTTCAGAGAAGAACCATAGGATAATGGTTTCTATTTGCTGATCACCTACCACATGACAGATGGTTTATAACACTGAAATAGATAGATATTGGACGTTTATTACAGATGATAAAAAAATGGCATCCAGAAAGCTTTAAGAATTTCCTCGATATCACAAATAAGCAACAGAACTCGAAATTCAAAGTCTACAATTCTCTTTTCTCTATGTCTCTTTCCCTAATCTAAGCCTGCACATAAGAAGTGCTTGAAAGTATGGTCTTGTCCACGTGGGCAGGGTTGGAAGTATCTTCTGTTCTTCAGAAAGCCCTCATCAACTCAGGAATTAGGACCCAGCAATGGCATCATACCACAATGGTCCGCTTAGGCGTTAATGTAGACATGCCATGAGTAAGCTACTCCTATCAACTTTAGAAGGTTTGCTAACTTTAAACTATGTTAAGGGGAAAAGATGTTGCCATAGTCTTAAGCCCATGTGTGCCTATATGGATTTACAAGTACTCTGTCCCAGGCAATAAGCCATTCAAATTACCTTTCCTACCATAAAGATATATGCAGATTCACTCTCAGAATTCAGCATTTAATCACACCTCTGTATTATATCCATTGAAGGAGGAAGCAGAAGTTCTAAAATCAAGCTCATCTGACAGAGATGCCAGGATCTTTCCTGAGAAGAGGCCAGTGCTGTGCCTGCCTAAGTCAATCGTATTTATGAATCCAAGCATAAAATTCCAAAGGAAACGATGCAAATGGAGCCCAGCATACATCACGATGAAGCCAAGTTGAAAAAAGTAACAATGGTTCAATCTCAAAGATATTGTTGATGATTCTAGCTGATTTCCTCAAATTTCAGATGGCTACCCAGTGCCTCATGGTCATGAAAACATACACACACATAACAGCATTTAGATGAAGAATATCATACTTAGAAATATGCTATATATGTATATGTGTGTCATATAACAACAATTAATGCAGAGACCACAGATGTGCAGAAGAACAGGAAGGGGTAAACAGGGTCTTTGAAGGGAGGAAAGCGCAGCAAGAAAGATTGAAACTGTATCATAATCTCAAAATAAAAAAATTTAAACATCAAGAAAAGATATGCCAATCAAAGATGTAATAAAAATTAGGTATTATCCACAGCAACAATCTACGTGTTCAGTGGCATAGATTATAAATTACTACGTATCCTGTCAGAAGATACAAGGAATCATTAGAAATCACTTTTATGGAAATGATATAATAACTTAGAAGATGTTTAGGCTATTATTTTCATCAGAAAAGTCACTGTGTGAAATCGTGCCTCAGCTGCCATTATAGAGAAGAACACACATAGAAGAAACTGGCAAACACACATCAAAAAGCTCATGATGATAATACACCAACATCACTACAGTTCCTTTCAAGTCTGTTATTCAAATGTTTTAAATTAATACTGTAATTTAATGGAGACATGAAGCTTTTCATTATAACATAAAAAGCACATTGAAGCCACTTTCATCTTTCTTCTGAGTACCCGTGTTCATTTTCTTCTTCATCCTTAGGGCAATTTGCTTTATCAAGAATCCTTGTTTCCCAATTTCTTCACATCTCCTGTTTCATACTTAGAAAGTCAATGATTAATACGTAGGCAGTGTTTATATATTCTTGGCTGTTACTAGTGGTTTCATAGAGAAAACACTGGATTTTCTGTCATGTTCAATCTATTCATGAAATAAAATTACTTTCTAATGCAAAATTTGTTGGTTTCCCTGTGGACAGGACAATGAGACTTTTGGTAACAAAATATTAAATTGATTTCCCTTTTCTCATTCCACAGTTCAAACTTCCCATGGCTTCACAGCCTGTAAGAACCAAGCCAATGTATTATATGTTCACAGGTGGATCACCCTGCATGTCCTTTCTCCTACAGACATTAGGGAAAAGTACTGTAGGACTTCTAGATCTTTTACTTTTCAATTTTATATATCTACTTTAGACTGTAAATAAATGATGCTGATTATGATCACATATTAGCTCATGTCTTAGAGAATCCTATAGATAGGGGGCTGGAGAAAAGACTGTTTGGTTAAGAGTGTGTCCTCCTCAAAAAAAAAAAAAACAAACAAAACAAACAAACAAAAAAAAACCTGTGCCCTGATTTTCCAGGGAACCTGAGTTTGGTTCCCAGCACCAATGTTGGATGGCTCACAATTGCCTCTAACTCTAGTTCCAGAGATTTAAACCACTTTTTCTGGTCTCCATGGGGACCTGAGCACACATGGTATACATTCATACAGACACAGACAGAAAAAAAAATAAGTAAAACTAGGACTGGTGGTGCGGCTCAACCAGGAAAGGCACTTGTCTTCCAAGCATGAGAACCTGAGTAAAGATGGAAGGAGAGAAGTAACGTCTAAAGCTGTCTTCTGATCCCCATGTGCACATGGCGACATATGCCGTACACGTGATGCACACATAAACACAATAATAGTAAATATAATAGTAAATATGTATAATGTATAAATATAAATAACTCTTTAAAAAAGAATACCACTGATTTATTTCTTCTGGTGGAAATGGGCACCGTGGATACTTCCACAACTATTATGTTCTAGCCCGTTTTCATGAACCCCATCCAATTCTTTTGCTTTCTCTAAAATTCATGTATAATCCTGATAGACCCCATATAAAAAAATCTCAGAGGTAGTACTATATATCACAAAACAAGCTAGGAATCTTCTAACCAGAAGACTGGAGGTTTGGGCTGTGTATTGGCTACATGACCTGACACCAGTTGTCCAATCTCTCACACAGTCAAGGTCACAGAACAATGTGTAGCCCCACAGGATGGTGACACACAGCAGAGACTCCAATTACAAACACTGCATAGTAAGTACTACATGTACAAATAACCATACATAAGAATTAAGATTATAAAATAACCAGGGAGGAACTGGAGAGATGGCTCAGTGGTTAAGAGAAACCACTACTCTTACAGGGGACCTGACTTCAGTCCCAGTACTCACACAATTCACAACCATGAGTAACTCAAATTCCAGGGGATGTGGTGTCCTAGTTTCCATGGGTATCAGACAAGCATGTGGTGCACACACATACATGTTATCAGACACTCATACATAAAAAAGTATTTTAAAAAGTAAACATGCAAGAGAAAATGTTGGAACAATTGTTTGTTCATTTGTTTGGACTGGGTTGGAGCCACTTTCCTGACACTAACTAGCTTCTTTGGGGCATACCACTTCCTCTGGGGAACTCATTTCCTTGTGAGGAATCAGAAGATAGGATTCCTTAAACCCCTAGCTGCCTAGCACTCCTTGTTATAATCACATGTTTTTAATAATAGCAAGAACAGAGCCTTCAAACCCTGTTTGCTTTCTTGAAAGAAAACATCTGCCCTTTCTTCTCACCTGATTTTTCTCAACAGCTGTCACTTTCTGCACAGAGCTACAC
Organism: Microtus obscurus; assembly: GCA_963919715.1. NCBI lineage: Eukaryota > Metazoa > Chordata > Mammalia > Rodentia > Cricetidae > Microtus > Microtus obscurus. Next base: position 27,653,781 of record CAWTZC010002521.1, read on the forward strand.
AGAGAGCATGTGATAGCCCAGAGCAAGGGCACAGAGCTACACAGAGAGCATGTGATAGCCCAGAGCAAGTGCACGGAGCTACACAGAGAGCATGTGATAGCCCAGAGCAAGGGCACAGAGCTACACAGAGAGCATGTGATAGCCCAGAGCAAGTGCACAGAGCTACACAGAGAGCATGAGATAGCCCAGAGCAAGGGCACAGAGCTACACAGAGAGCATGAGATAGCCCAGAGCAAGGGCACAGAGCTACACAGAGAGCATGAGATAGCCCAGAGCAAGGGCACAGAGCTACACAGAGAGCATGAGATAGCCCAGAGCAAGGGCACAGAGCTACACAGAGAGCATGAGATAGCCCAGAGCAAGGGCACAGAGCTACACAGAGAGCATGAGATAGCCCAGAGCAAGGGCACAGAGCTACACAGAGAGCATGAGATAGCCCAGAGCAAGTGCACGGAGCTACACAGAGAGCATGAGATAGCCCAGAGCAAGGGCACGGAGCTACACAGAGAGCATGTGATAGCCCAGAGCAAGGGCACGGAGCTACACAGAGAGCATGTGATAGCCCAGAGCAAGTGCACGGAGCTACACAGAGAGCATGTGATAGCCCAGAGCAAGTGCACGGAGCTACACAGAGAGCATGTGATAGCCCAGAGCAAGGGCACAGAGCTACACAGAAAGCATGTGATAGCCCAGAGCAAGTGCACGGAGCTACACAGAGAGCATGTGATAGCCCAGAGCAAGTGCGGGTGTTTGGCTGTCAAGCTCTGGAGCTGAAATGAACAGGGCAAATTTTCTAACCTTCCCATCTTGACCAGGGCGGTGGCACGGATCATTTCTGATCAGACAAGGCTTTCTCTGTCCCTTCCACCTGGAACGCTCTGTGTTAGAACAGTCACTCGGGTTCTTGTTATGCGCCTCCCCCACCAGCTAACAGCAAATTGGAGCCAAAGGGTCTGAGTGCCTTGTCCACATGGGAGCCTGCACTGGCTAGCAAGCCCCCAGCTGTCCGCTGCAGCTCATCCGAAGCAATAAATGTGCCTTGTCAATGCTCACTTGGGGAGCTATAGCCAGTACTTTAATCTGGGAATGAGAGAAGGGAGGTCCCTGCTGTTTCCACAAATATCTTCAAAGACTCTTCCTCAAGGAGAGTGTCTGCTGGCAAGAGCCCAGAGGTCAGAGCCCAGGGACAAGGCAAGGACAAGTGATGGACTCATAAGTCAGACACAGAGATATGATGAGTCTTAAAACTGAAATGAAGTGCTTAGCCATAGAATGAGCTGTACCCCAATACCAGCTTGTCTGGACTGCCTTGCCATGTCACAAAACAAAAAGACACCCCACACTAGTTATTAGCAGATGTCGCCAAGGTATTCTTAGAAATAACAGGCCCCTTTTAGAGATACAACAAAACAATCCAAAACCCTCATTGGTAGATGGTACCATCTTCCTTTCCTGGTTAAAAAAAAAAGAGAAGTTGTTTATAAATAAATCACTTACCCTAAAGTTACATACTGGTAAATTAATTGCCTCAAATCAACATCCTTCATCAATTAATTAATTAATTAAGTCAAAAATCATATGCAGATAACTTTTGCAGGAGTCTCCAGGAGAAACCATTAATAATAGTTCGGGGACAAACAAATACAAAGAAGAGAAAGAGGTGAAGCAAATGGGTTTTCAGACATAGTTCTGACCCAACAGAAGGACCTTGAGTGGAGATTTCACCACTAGCCATGCTGCCCTGACTGAGGAAAATGAGACCATATGCCAGACATCAGTGAAAACCTCCAGAAGACTGAGTAAACGCCAAGCATTTGCCAAAATACTGAAGAGTAGCCATGGTCCTGGACACCAGGAGTAAAGACACCGTGACTGAAGAAATGATTCATCATAGTGTCCTGGGCAGGGCAACAACCAAATTCTCTACACATAGTGAAAACGGGCGGGGGGGGGGCCTCATCCCCACCTCTGTCTTCATCCTGAATTTCTTTGACAAAGATCTCATTGTTCCTGATAGTGACTGAGGAAGAGTCAAGACAGGCAAGCATTTACTTCGCTATGTAACATGAAAACTTAATATACAATTAAACAACCAATCCAAAGTCATACAACCAGTATGTCATCTGACACACACACACACACACTAATTCCTTCTCTTTTACAACACATGTTGGTTTCCTGAAGCACAGCAGGATGCTGACTAATGTTACATGAGAGCATTCTTACTACTAACAATTCCCCCAAGACTGCATATGCATTCACAATTAGAAATGCATCTTTCTAGATCAAGTACTATATCTTCCTGCATACTCTGCCAAAAAGCCACCAGAGAATACACACTAGGCCACTAGGCTGGATATGGGCAAGAATGAGGCGGGGAAATTCATAGACCCTAGAGAGGACAAGACACACCATACATACATACATACATACATACATACATATATAAAACTGCAGCCATCACCAAAGCACATAATGGCTTCCTTTGGTGCTCAAAGAAGCCATATGCAGCAGAGAAGCAAGAAACATTATCCCTCCTTTGCAGTTGAGAAAACTGGGTCGGACAAAAGTTAAGCACTAAAGAGCGGAGCCAGCTCAAGAAGCCAGCTCTACAATCTCACCTTGAAAGCTTCCCTGTCTATGACATTCAAGAGGACAGTAATGCCTTTGGGATTTTCCCACTCAGAATTCTTTATTAATGTCTCTACAATAGCACCTAATTTCTCTTTGACAAACACGTTTTTAGAACATACAGTTTTGAAAAGAGTCTTAATGGATGATATATTTCTACCACCAAAGCACAGGCTGCTGAACTAAGCTGTTAGACCAGAGTAAAATGTTCAACTAGATTTGCTCACAAAACAATATGCAACCAAGCAGAACAGATTAATGTTTTGGAGAAAATGGATATGGATGCTTAGAGAGCTATTGCTGAGACTATAAATACCAAGACCAAGGTAAATTTTGAGCTTCCAAACATCCCTCTAATCACAGGATGTAACTTTGCCAAAAAAGAAGAAGAAGTCAAGACCAGGAAAACAAATTATAAAGGGAATGAGTGATGGAAGGAGAGAGAAATGGAAGGGAAAGGGCAAAGGAATGGAAGAGAGTCGGGGTGAGGGAAAAGAGACAGAAGAACATGGCAGAGAGAATTATTGGGACTTCTAATGGAGCCAACGCTAAGAGAAATGCTACACTTCTTGAACTTTCCAGTTATGTGAAGATCAGATTCTCTTCTTACAAAAACAAACCAATTTAGTTGCCATTAGTAGCAACCAAAGCAACTGTATACCTCCTATTCTGTATAACTTTCAAACACGTAGAGCTATGTCTATGCCTTTGCTTGTGTTCCTTTTATAAACGGAGATTCTAGTAAATGTAAATGAAAAGTTTGAAAAAGAACCATTTCTTTATATACTACATGGTAAAAAAAAAAAAAAGTCTGAGAGATTACCAAACTAACAAAATGTTAGAATGTGTGAGACATGGCCCTAGAGAGGTAGTTCCCATTTCTGTTAGGAAAACAGAAAATTTACCTGGTTTGAGCACATATCAGCTCTGCCACACTGGGAAATATTTCATCCTTCTAAGGGTTAATTTTCTTTGCACCAGAAGGTCATCTGCATTTCCCTTTCTCGCACTAGTTGTAAGAATTATTAGGGGGAAGATGTAAAGGTACTACCTTAACTAAAATATGCTGTGTGGATGCGGCAGATTCATTATCGAATCACAGACCCTGATGAACAGCTAAGCCTTTGCCGTGTGTGCATGCGTGTATGTGTGCTTGTGTGCATAGATGTGTGCAGTGTGACTGTAACTACTGAATAAATATCATTTCCACAGCTTCACACACACACACACACACACACTATCTCTCGAACACATGCTCTCTCTTTCTCTCTCTCTCTCTCATTGATCTCTAACTTTGATGGAGAAAGTACTTTAAGGTGCTTGTTGATTAGCAACGTGCTTCCTACGTGATGTCCCCCATCAACCACCGGAGCAGCAAGACAATAATGGACTTTGACAGACTCCGAGTCAAGGCTGTCTGAACCGCTCAATACGGAACTCAGCTCTGTCTGTACTTTCTCATCCCCAAACGCAAATGCTCCTGACAGTATGTCCTACTGGCTCTGAATGGTTCTGCAGAATGCACGAGCTCTGTTAGACTCTGCCTCCTTTGAAATCCAAGATCCCGAAATCAGTAACCAGAGAGTCATGTCATCCTTCTCCCCTGCAAGCCTATATCCCTTCAACCCACCAGAGTTGCCATTACTACTCAAACCCTCCTGTCCCAACAGTACTGCCACTTCCTGAACTCAAGCCTTTGTCACTTCACAATTCCAACACCAGAGAAACCTGAACCCGAAATCAAATGTCTGATCACACATACTCACGTGAGAATTTATCAGCTCCCTTGCAAAACTGAGTGTTCATCTCATCGTATTTAGAGAAAACTCTGTTCCCAGCTTCGTCTCTTTAGGCTTTTGGCGCTTCTTCCCTGTGTGTATGTTCTGATCTAGCTGCACCAAAACATTACTTAAGCTTCTTTGCAAATTTTTTTTTTTTTCTGTTCACACTCTTTCTTCACTCTGGTCCTATGCACCTAAGCTCTCTACAGCTCTAGCTATGGGGCTACGTGCTTTACCGAAAGCACTCTCATTTAATATTTAACACAATCAACTGTGCAGTGAAGCATATATAATTTTTATTTCCACTTTATATGTAGAGAAAATAGAAGTTAAGAATATTGTTTACCAAACTCACAGATGTAATTAGCAGTTAAACTAGTACTGGAATCTAAGCCAGTATACTCCAGCAATCATGAGCATTATCTCCAACATTAAACTTTTGGCATATTTCTGTTGTTGTCCTCATTTAGCTGTGCTTTAAATGGTAGTGTGGCTATTTTAATTTGTAAGAGCCTTGAGCTGGCTATGAATTTTTTTTGGTTATGAATTTTTGAGAAAAATCTGTGTCTTCATTTCTTTAACCATTAACCTGGCAAGGGTAAAATCTGAAAGTGACAAGACACCAAATAGTAAGGGTAACATGGTAAGCGGGGTAAAGGATGGGATCCTATGAGGATATGGGTACACACCACACACAAGCACACACAAAACACATACACACAGCACTTTAAAAAGGAACCAATAATCTAAGAAGTGAAGGCAGAAGGAAAAAAACAAACATCAGCAATGGTATACTGTCTGAGACACTAGAGAGATGTCAAAGTCTCTTCCTGAATCCACCCTGTAGCCTGACAGCCTAAGAGAAATGAGGTTCGCCCCTCTGGTAGAAGAAGACACCATGAATGCACAGGCATGAAAGACATTCTGCTCAGGGATCTTGCCCAGAACAGATCGTGTCTCCACTTGCTACATAATTGTGCATCTGTCAATTAAGTCACCTGTCTTTCTCATAGATAATTGAGACAGTAAAGTATGACTTGTGTTTGGAAGTCAATATTTAAGACATTACTTAGGAATTAAATCAAATCCTGGTACCAATGAGAAACCTAAAGGTGCTACTGGTGATGGGGTTTATCTGTGTATGTATTGATTGCTGGTTCACTCTTTCAAAAAATGAGTACTTTGCACTACCAGCAGCTGTGCTATATCCTAGAGATAAATCAGAGGCAGGTGCTGCTGTATTTTAAAATATAAATATAAAATATAAATAACATTTGTTATTGCTAGATGTGTTTATTGTTTAGGATTTACTTCCCCTAAGGAGATGTAAGTTTAATGAATTCAGGGTCTTTTGGCTTGACTTTAATGAGATGTTCAGCATTAGAATTATGGCAGAAAATGCTTATAAGTAATTCTAAGATAGATGCATGGGTCTTCAAATTATGTTTTTGTAAAGGACTTTCCTTTTCTAGCTCCTGATAGCTTTTGAGTAACAGATATTGCTTTATTATCTTTATTTATTAACTGATTCTACCCTCAAAGTGACCTGTTTAATCTGGTCAAACCAATTATGCCTATATCATCAGAGATTTGGAAGTGCTTTTCCCACTCAAAAATTGATGGTTCGCCCTAAGATATGGCTCATATTTTATTCCACTTATGTCAACAATGAAGGAAGGAGCTACCTTTCCACGTCAGAAGACCCCTTTATTTTGGGAGACAGACACACATCCAGAAAGCACTCAAGGGAGTCTCCATTGTATTCCACACGGAGATATGAGTGTACATATTCACTGAAACTTGGAAAAAACTGAGAAGGTGGGATAAAAATGCTGATGAGGGGTCATAGGGGAGAAGAGGGGACACTGATGCGGCCATGTTACAAATTTCACAAAGCCTAATTGGCACAGTGACATCAAGAGGCTTCAAGTCAGTAAGCTGAAGTATAGAGCTGGAGCTATACTATACACAGGGGAAAACTGGAGACGTAAAGAATGGAGACTGAGCATATTTTCTAATCTGAAAGTCAAGACGCATAACAGCTGACAAAACATGGAATACAGAGAACATGGCTACCAGAAAACCTGGGTAGCCATTACGCCTCGATCATGCTCTATTCTCATGAACTGGACAAAGTAAATTAACCTTCTAACACCCCAAATAAAACTGGCAGTAGCCCTGCCCCAGGAGCCGTTGCAAAGATGAAATGAAATAATAAATGGGAAGCCTCCGGAACGTGTACGGTGTTTTCTAAAGGTTGTGTCTTTAATGTTCTCACGGACTAGAAATTTGTTTCTTTCTGACTTTGTTTTCGATAACGTTAAAAAAACAATTTTTCTTTCTATGGTTTATAAAGTCTCTTAATTGAAGGCACAACACAAAATTAAACCCAGAGAGAGGCAGAAAATATTTAGTATTCAGAGTTCACAGAAGACGAGCTAAGTGCTTTCAAAGGTGAGCATGTTGAAGTACTAGCAGTAACTAAAAGGTGCCGGGCATTTGTCAGGCTTTGAGTGGCATGCCACCCCCAGGGATTTTCCAGCTCTTGGTCGCCCCTCCTCCATATGAAGAGTCAATGTTTTTCTAGGACATAAAAAGACTTTGCTGCCTCCCCCTGCACCCCCAAAAAAGAGGAAATTGGATATGATATCAGATGTGTTTCTGCCAACCAAAAAGAAAATGTAAAAAGCCTGGATCTTTTAGTAGAGAAGAGCAGAGAGTTTCTACATTAAAGGACAGACAAACAGATAATGTAACAAGAAGCTCAAACCTGAATTAATGCAGACAAAGGTGCTGTGTGTTCTGTTTTGATTTTAAGAACCACATCCCGTGTAGTGGTCCACTTTATGCCAAGTGCTACTTCAGAAATAGATTTCTAACCGGCCAAACAAATCAATTCTAGCATTTTCTAATATCTTTCAAAGATTAGCCAATAAGAAGGCTTTCTATTCAGACTGCAACCAGAGTTTAAAAGGTTTGGAAACCCATCATAGCTCCTAAGTAGACATGACAGCCAAAACGTTTTCCTTTCAATGATTTATAAGGGACTGAAGAACAAATCCATGCTCCCTCCACGTGGAGGCCTTTTCTGTATCACCACATCTCATTCTGTTTGCATCACAACCTGAAAGCAACTTCTAAGAGCACATTCTCCGGGAAAGAAAACAAATTAAAACGGGCAGCTCACCCAAAAAGGAGATGCTCATACCCCGATCGCCATTTTGCAAAGGAGAAAAAGAGGAGAATAAATGACAGCCTGGCTCTGGGTGGCTAGTTTCGTGTTTCTGAGCTGAAGCTTTGTGGGGAGCTTTTGTCAGGGTTTGTTAAGTTACTTCGATACGTTAGAAATCCCCAACTCCTCCCCACGGTCACCTCCCCTTCCCTCCCCCTCCCCCGATCAAATCCCCCTCCCTCAACAGCCCAAAGAGCAATCAGGGTTCCCTGCCCTATGGGAAGTCCAAGGACCACCCACCTCTATCCAGGTCTAGTAAGTTGAGCATCCAAACTGCCTAGGCTCCCACAAAGCTAATAGGTGCAGTAGGATCAAAACCCCATTGCCATTGTTCTTGAGGTCTCAGTAGTCCTCATTGTCTCTATGTTTTTTCCCAAGACCGGTTTTATCCCAGGCTTTTTCAGACCCAGGTCAGCTGGCCTTGGTGAGTTCCCGATAGAACATCCCCTTTGTCTCAGTGTGTGGGTGCACCCCTCGCGGTCCTGAGTTCCTTGCTCGTGTTCTCTCTCCTTCTGGTCCTGATTCGGACCTTGAGATTTCAGTCCGGTGCTCCAATGTGTGTCTCTGTTTCTGTCTCCATTCATCGCCTGATGAAGGTTAATATTCAGGAGGATGCCTATATGTTTTTCTTTGGGTTCTCCTTCTTATTTAGAAATCTTTAATAAATAAATAAATAAATGAAAAAAAATAAAATAAAATAAAAAAATAAAAAAAATAATAATAAATGCCCACTAGGAACTCAATGAACCCCCAGCGAGAAAGCCTGAGCGCAGAGCTGGGGGCGGGGACAAGCACCACTTCCTTACATGCTGAGACCCAGGCTGGAGAGGACCAGAGAGAAAACAGCAAAGACACATCTTCCGCAGAACACAGGAAGGAATGGCAACAGCATCGCAGCAGCTGTGGATGCCCACAGGTGTCCTGTGCTCAAACTAACTCAGTGTGGTACAGACTCCTTCTGCTGCCTGGAGATCAAGATGTAGAATCTCTCAGCTCCTTCTCAACCAAGTCGGCCTGGATGCAACCAGGCTTCCCATCATGATGATAATGGACTAATCCTCTGAACCTGTAAGCCAGCTCCAATTAAATGTTCTCCTTTATAAGGTTAAAAAAAAAAAAAAGAAATCCCCAACTCACAATGACTACAACTTCTTCTCAGGACACTGCCTGAATAGCAGTGTCTAGTGGAGATTTCTACCCTCCTCCCCCGAAAAGCACAGAACATTGCACTGTGCAGACCAAAGGCCTCCTGATCTCTAAGCACAAGGACAATGGAGGCACCTAAATTGGACTGTAAGAATTCTCCACAGCAAGATGGAATGTAGCAAAGGGTGAATAATAAAGGCTGCTTAACCTCCCCCAAACCCTGAGAACCATATATGAGGGTACTTTTCCTTTATATTAGAAATTAGGAAACACAAGTAATATTCTATAACCAGGTCAGGCATGCACTGATTTTTCCCTAAGATGCAGAAGAATTAAACACTTATAGAATGGCCATGCATGACCAGAAAATGCTCAAATATTGGGAACGCCAAGAAAAATAAGGTATTTTCCTAATCTCAAAGATCTCTGAATCAGAGAGTGGGGTAAACCGATAAATGATAGTTCGTACAATGTCAATGGCCAGGTGCTATTGGGGTAGCTTGGTTGGACAGTAGTGCTTAGCACAGTGAGGCATTGGGTTCAGTCTTCAGCACCCTGCCCTCTCCCCCCCCCCAAAAAAGGAAGGTTAGAATAGAAGGGAAACAGCTGTATCTCTGTATCTTGTTCTATGATTTGTTTGGAGACAGGAAAGCTATCCTTGACTCTCCCTCATCAACAACTTGAGCCAGCTTGTTGCTCTCAAATAAACCTACAGATTGGAGTGAAACTACAACCCTTTCTATTATTTTCTTGAAAATCTTCCAAGCTGCACTTCCCATATCCATATCCCTACAGTGGTGCACTGTAGAGACCCCAGCACAATTCATTGTGTGCACTCTCGGCTCTACATAGGCTGCTTCCCAAGAAAGAGAGCCAAATGCCACAGCACATGCTTCAAAAAAAAAAAAAAAAAATCTCTGCAGCTCTTGAATTATTCAGAATGCTATTAAAATGAGGCTCACGATTCACAGGGCAAATTAATTTTAATTTTTAAACAGGCAACATTTTTAACTGTTCATTTCTTTGAAATGTATCCATCCTGGCATTTTTATCATCTGAAGAGTAAGTAAAGCTTGCGGAGCAAAGAGAAAAAGAATTGGCGTGCTCCTATTCTGGGACTCCAATGTCCAAGAAGGAATCTGCCAGTGTGAGAAAAGCCCCATCTGCTGTTCTTAGAGGGCACATATCCTGAAAACCCAGTGTGGGTCTAAAAATTCCAGGCCTAAAATTCTTCTCTCCCTCTGCTTTTGTCACACTGAGAGGGGGACAGCCATCTAAAACCCCAGTGTCTCCAACCCTCTAACTGCAGCGTATTCCACACTAAGACTCCAGGAAGACAGATGCCTGTGCCATTGACCCCCCAGCACAACACTCTGTCACACAGCCCTTTTCTGAGCCCAGGGACTACGCTGTTATCCTTTGTGTTCCCAGCATCAAACCTGTGATGCCTCAGTCAGACCTTACTGTCTTCATCCGAGTTTATGTGGAATTTCTCATCTCTGTACTCCACGACTTGAAGTATCCTTCAAATATCCAGGAATAAAATAAAATCCTCACTGCTGTCTAAGCTTTACCAGGCAGAGGCCTACTGTTTCTAAGTCTCCTTTGCTTCAGACTCTCAAAAGGCTAAAGCGGCTGTTGTGTATAACCTGAGATTGGAAAGGCGAAGGCTTGCTTAGTCCAGGACTCCAAATACTATCTCGACATCCTGGCAGAAATCAAGAAGGTTCTCAGGTACGCATCTGAATCGCCTCTCTCTTCTTGTCTTTCCTGGTTACCGAGAATCATAATAAAAAGAAAATAAATAAATACATTTTTAGCATTCCTCACAATAAGCTATCATTCTCACGGTTTATCTGCATCATGATTTCAGAGGTAGACTCTATAAAGAAGAAAGGAATCATCTCTTTCAGAGTTTCTGCTTGGACTCTCTACCCTGGCGGTATTTCTGGACCCTGGGGTTTCCTTACCCCCTGTAAACCGGAACTCTCATTGCCACATCTATCAGAAACTCACACTCACCAAAGATCCTCCCTGCTTCACCACAAGACTCATCCTCTCAAGCAGAGCTTCAGTGCCCATAGAAGTGACTGGCTCATTCCTATCCCACCCCCACGCATAGCCATTTCTCCATCTGAGACCCTGGCATTATCTGTGCCCCGTCCACCATTTCTCTTAGTGGACGATTTCCCTACGGATGTCTCTGCTTCCCGGGACTTCTTTCCCTGTGACCGTCTCTGTCTCGGGACTTTCTTCTCTCCATCTGCACAGTCCGAGGGATTTCAAACTGCAAATGCCATCATTCACCTTCTAGAAAGTATCCATATTCCAATTCTATCCCTATCCTTTGCTACTCTCTGCCCCATTCTCAAACCATGTGTTCCAATGATGCTATAAGGCTGACGTCCCCCACACTGCAGCCCACTGTGAGTTTTCTGAATGCCACAAGACACACATACACATGGATGGGGGAGAAAGAGCCATCTCCAATTAATGAAAGCCTAATCATTTTTCAAGCCTGGCCCGAGAATAGCGCCTTCATAAAGTCGCCCATTGTTTTCCCAGGAGTTTGGCATTCCTCTTCAGGCTCCTACCGTTTTGGGGTTGTTTGGCTTGCTTTTGTTAATCAACATTCTCAAATTATAGCCTATCCCACCTCAATCTCCCACTTTTGGACTCCAAACTTTTCCAACTACATTTCTTGCTCCTTAGAAATGTAGGTCTTGCTGTGGGTGACTCATCTTTGAATTCCAGTGGGGATTTATGAACCATTCAGCAAATGAATTAGTTGAAAACAAAGTTTAATAATTAATCTCAAGAAATAAAAGTGTAACTTATATTTGACTCTGCATTCTCCTAATAGCTTTTTTCCTAAAAAAGCCAGTCCCCTGAATTCTTGAAAAATTTACATTTATTCATTTATTTATTCAAGGTGTATGTGTCTGTGCCTCGGTGTATTTGTACCACATGTGTGCAGATGCCCAGGGAGGACAAAAGAGGACGTTAAATTCCCTGGAACTAGACTTACAGGCTTTGTGAAGCACCGTGCAAGTGCTAAGAACCAAATCTTGATCTTTTTCAAAAGCAACAAGTATTCTCAAACCATCTCTTCTGCCCGCTGAGTATTATTTTTATGTCACTTCTAAACAGCTCTCTCTAGGAAAAAAGACATACCGACTAGCTATACTCCTACTTTCAACTACACAGCAGTCATATTTCATGTAAATTAATAATCCAGAATTATTAGGTTTATGTCAATCATCTGTGGATGTGGCTAATGTATGTTAGTTCTCATGGGGTTGATAATCTTTGGGTAGATTAATAAAATGCTTTGGTCCAATGATAATAAGAACAACCTTTAAAGTCTATGTGAAAATCAACTAGTCAACTTCTGTCTTTAAGGAATTGATTTTAATTGAAATTAAAATTGTTACGCTAAAACCATTGAGACTTACATTTGGTAACTGAGCAGTAAGTAATGGGCTGACATAAATTATGAGTTACAAACTCACAAGACTGCTGCTGTTAGCCTACATAAATGAACTCAGCTGGGGCTTAGACCAAATGACCTGGTTTGTGGCATGAGCATCCTAATAAATCCTGATTTCTACCTGACTGCATTGTTTGCTGAAGCGTAGACAGCGAGGACTGAGTGGTAGAGGGGACTGCATGCCTAGCATATGAACGGCCTCAGGCTCAATTTCTTTCTCCTAGCGAAGAGTAACACACAAAAAGCAAAAGACATCCAAGTGCGGCCATGCCCATCATTTACCCAATGCAAAAACTCCTCCTGAGATTTGCATATTGTGATGCCGTGGCTGCCATTTCTCTCACACTTTCGCATTCACTTTCTTCAGTGAGTAGGAAATATCCAGGCGCCAAAGTGACTTTGGCTAAAATAAAAATGTTGGACAAACTAAGCTGAACAGAATTCACCTAAACAAAGAACATTCACTCAGAACCAAAAGATGCTCAGAAAAAAATCACCCTGTAGCATGAACAGGAATGTCTGCAGAATGAGCCTAGAAGCAGCAGTGATCTGACTGGACCCGGTCGAGAAATAACCTAGCTGGTTAAGCGAGACATCAGCTTTACTTAAGAACACTGTGATCAGGTGCACCCCTTATTTGGGCATGGTATAATAAGTGGTTGGCAAAGCACAGCTGGAAGTGACTGACTGAAACCTGGTATAATGGTTAACACTGACTGCCAACTCGACAGGATCTAGGGGCATCTAGGAGACAAGCCTCTGGGCATGCCTGTTAGGGATTTCTAAATTATGTCAGCATCTTGGCATGCCCCCGAGGGATATCTCGATCAGGAATTCTGGGTCCATGGGTTGTCTCCAGGCCTGAGAACATGAAGAAGACAGACGGAGCACCAGCAAGCAACCTCAATGCTACCTGTGACCATCCTAACTGCACGCGCAATAATAACCAGCTGTCTCAAGCTCTTGCAACTGTGACTTCCCCACCACAGTGGACTGTACCCCCAATCTATGAGCCAAAATATATCTCTCCTTCATTAAATTGCTTTTCTAAGGGTGTTCTTATCACAGCAAGTAGACAACATACCTGGCCAAAATAAATCCTACACTAGATTCCAACTTGTCTTCATACGATGTAATCCAAACTGCATTTTGTTGTGTAAGAACTCACGATAGAGACACAACCTTTGACCAAGGCCCTCTGTTGATCTAATAAGACTGTAGGCAATACTGGAGTAAATAAACATAGTCTTGTCTTCAAACAGTATCACAGCCTGATGGAAGAGACGCAGACTTACATAAAGACATAGGCGATGTTGACAAGGAATTGTGGGAATAGAGGAAAAAACTATCTATACATAGAACAGTGGCTCTGGATGTTTCAAGAAGGCTTTGCAGATATGTCAGCTGAGCCTTAAAAAAAAAGAGTTTTTCAGACAGGTAAGGGTGCTTCAGACGAGATGAATGTAATGGGCAGAATATTAAACACCGAAAGAGCTCTGACTTGAGGGAGAAAGCTGTATGCAGGAATGATAGGAACATCATCTCTGGTTCCACTGAAGCATTTATTGGATACTTTGATACCTACAATCGCTACTGCAAACATTAGCTCACTTGTTATCTGTAATGCCGATACAGTGTAGCTTTTCTAGGCCAAAATGTGACCCAGGTACCTCGGCAGTTTGGGATACTGTCTTTCTATGAAATCAAGTTTACTTTCTTGTGTGTAACTGCTTAATCCAATTTAAAAAAGACACTCCTCTTCAGAGGCCCCAATGCTCACAGGTACTCTTCAGTGAAAGGCGACCTGAACCTCCCATGCTAATGGGTTGGAAGAATTAATACTGTCAAAATCACTCTACTGCCAAAAGCAGCCTACAGATTCAATGCAATCCCTATCAAAATTCCAAAATTAAGAAAAAAAAATCTTAAAATGCATATGGAAACAAAAAATCCTGGAATCGCCAAAGTAAATGTAAGCAAAAAGAATAACGTCAGGCTTCCGGTTATTAAACAGGATTGTGGGAATAATTACGGTGTAGTGGAGGCACTGAAATAAATCAATGGAACCAAATAAAGGACTTAAGCCCATGGACCCACAGTAGTCAGATTTCTTTTGTGAAGATATCAAAATTTTACATTGGAGAAAAGACAACTTTTTCCACAAATGATGCTAGGAAAGTTGGGTATCCACACGCAAACGTGTGAAACAATATATCTCATTCAGAATGTCAATTAGCTCCAGATGAATCAAAGACGATCACATAAGGCCTAACACACTAAAACTGATACAGGAAACCATAGGGAATATGCTTTAGTTCCTGTTTAGTTAACGGTGAGATACATAAGGCCATTCTCGGTAGGAATCATTACAGCCACTTGGAATTACTGCCAACAACTCTCAAACGGGACCTCAGGAAACGAACCTTCACAAAAAGGGAAACAATCACCAGAGTGAAGAAACAGCCTACAGGTGGATAAAAATTTCTCTGTAGTCACACACCTTACAGTGAAATTCTCAAATTTAAGCTAACCACACTTTTAGAAACACTAAATTTTATTGTCTGAGGTCCTGCTCTTAGCCTAAAAGTGATAGTATGAACTCACTTCAAATTTATCAATCTCTTCTTTGGTAAGAGAGCTACATATCTAGGAGTGTAATTTGTGATATTAAATACTGTTTGGTGAAACTAAATAAGCTCAAATTGCTAAAAAGTACTCCTGTAATGTACCTCACAGATTAGGCAGCACTGGTTAAAGCCCACCCAACATCCTCTGTTTACCCCCAAACCTAAAGAATTGATCCTCTCAAAAAGAAAGATATCCTTTGTGCCCAATAGAAAGGACTTCATCACATTCTCCTAATAATGGGTACACAATAAAATTCCAAGGGGTTTGATGCACCTCTCATAATTTAAAAGTCACAAATTATCCCCAGAAGGCAGATAACTCTTTGAAACTAGAGAACGTGAGCTGAGAGTTCTTAAATCTTCTGGAAGCAAATGACCTTTATAAAGAGAACACTAAGCGAGGTTTTTAGATCAAGTAGTCAGTGGTAAAATTAATTACACAGCTTGCACCCGAGATCTTTGTAACTTGACCACAGAAATACCCAGAAGTAGAATATTATATGATCACTGTCTACTACTCTTATTTTGGCTTTTGACAGTTTCTTGTCAATATTCACCAGAGATTTTTGATAATATTTGGCATTATAGCCTTCTTGAAAAGATCTTTTGAATATACACCATTTGTTCTATGTATAATAATCCAGGTCTTCTGGAATATTCTTACAGATCTAGTTTTTCCCTAAATTGCACTGACTTCGATTTGTCTTACATCACCAATCCTTCAGATGAAGGTCTGCTAATTCATCTAAGTATTCAAAGAGTCACTACATGAGACCCTTGTAGTACCTAACCCATGCCCACAGTGTTAACATCAAACTAGGTATGAAAATCCTCTTTAATTGCACAAGACTGAAAGAGTTCTATATACAGTATGAATTTTCTATATGAATAATCTAGATATTTAGAGCCATAAACATTGATAGTAGACAACAATATATATATTTATATACTCTTTATATAACAAATAAATCTCTTATAACAGGAATTGTGATTAAATATCTGACTTTTAGCAGTGAAAAAAAAAGAATTGAAGAAAAATTGAGGAGTGGTTGGAGGCTGTGGTACTTGGAGAACAGAATCTCCATAAGTTTCTATGATGAACGTACTCAGTTCTATGACTGTAACACTAGAGTACACAGGAAAAAAAGGAAAGGATTGATAGAAAATCTTTAATTTTCAAATAGACTTCTTGAAACATCAGCTTCCCAATAAGGTGATACCAAGGCAACCATAAGGCCCTTGGATTGACCGGAAATAATCATAACTATTCAGCATTAATTCCAAAATAAGACTATCCACTCATTTTGACCTCAGAGTGTTACCATGATCTTGTTCATTAAAACACATTCGTCCCCGGTAAGCAGCAGAAATATTTCATGAAACCGCACTGATAATGACTGACCTTTAAGATAGCTCAGAAATGGTTGAGAGAGAAAAAGAAAAATCTAGGTATCGAGAACCTCCTACATCAAATTAATAGTCACTTATATGCTCTCATTATCCCCAAATTATCCAGTATATAAATACTAATATCTTTGCTTCCCAAATAAAAATTTAAAAACTGGAGAATTCCCAAATAATCTGTTAATAGCAATTCCTGTGGTAGGAAGATTTTAATATCTCATCCTCCCAATAACAAACCACATCAGTCTTCCAAATTGAGGAGGGGAGCAGAAACGCTAGGATATGGTAGAGACAAAATATCAATCTCGGTTCAACTGACGTTACACAAGAAATTCCGACATTTGTGTTTTACACTATCACTTACATGTAATGCTACCAGTAGTTTTTAATATTAGTGATATTTCAGTTAAACTATGTCTAGGTATAAATACATTTCCTTTAGATTCTAATACTCTACCTTCTAAATTCCATTGAGAATACTAGATATACCCATGTACTTGGGCATTCCTATGGACTCAATTCAAGACTGAATACATATTTATTCAGGACTATATTGAAACTACACAGGAAGTAAAATAATAGATTGCATTGAAGCTAATCTGGAAATGCTCTTCATTTTCCATGCTAATTAAATGGAAATGAGATCCAGTTGATAGTTTATTAATTTGCCTTAACTGTATTTTATAAATATGTACTAAGTAGTCTTAAGTCAACACTTTGCTAGAAATAAAAGAATGATATACAGAAAAACCACTCAATCAGTTTTTACTTCCTAACTCAAGTGCAACGTCCCTTAGTGACACATTCATTTGCATTAACATAAAATACCAGTAATATGAGATTTCACAGAGATGCCTGCATCACAGGTTCCTGACTGAACAGCCTTCATTTCAGCTCAAAGATTACTTCAATACAAGATCCAAGAATACCAGAAATAAGCTTCTTCAAAAAAAAAAAAAGACCTCTATTAACACTTTTGTAGATAACAAAGCATGATGCTCAAAACAAGGTTTCCTAAATTCAGCATTTCATAAGCTCACATCTCAGTTCTACATCACTGCTGTGAGACATTGAGCAAGATGTAAAATCTCTCTGAACTCTAACATGAGGCAGCAGTAGCAACTCTTACAGACAGTTCACGAGATGGGAATGTTACAATGTTTTAAGCACTTAGAAGAGGACGTAGTGAAGCATAATTAATAAAAACTCAGAGAGAGAGAGAGAGAGAGAGAGAGAGAGAGAGAGAGAGAGATTGGGATTCAACCTGAAGATCTGAAAAACAAAAGCCACTGGCTCTTACCTCCACCTCAGTCCAAAATGGCAATCCTGCCTCCAGGAATCTCAGAGTGAGACTGTGTCTGAGAGCTGTCTCCTTTCATTTTATAATCCTCTCTAGTTCTGGGATTAAAGTCGTGAACCACTGGGATTGAAGGCATGCACCACCTGGTGTCTCTGGCAAACTAGTGTGGTTATTGCAGCCTGTAAGGCTGGCCAGCGAGGCTGTTTTACTCTATGAACTTCAGGCAAGCTTCATTTATTTAAAAAAATGACACTACATTTCCCCTTCTTGTCTAAAATTAAAAAAGAAGACTATAACTAATATAAGAAAAACTATATACAATAAGCACAATAACTATATGTGATATACAAGCAATAAATACATGAACAATATTGAGTTCATTTGCATTTGACAAATTCAGATCTCTGAAGTGTTTGAAGATGACCTGTCTATATAAAATATATCTTTGTTTTACTTTGAAATTATACCTAATGTGACTACAACAAGTTAAATTATACTAGGTGATTAACCACTAACCTATATTTCCTTGCTATTTTAAACAATTGGTGATAATAATTTTCAAGGCCTTTATTTTATACAAGTTTGCAAATTCGGTTTCTCCATGTGTCCAATGTATTGGAATGATCTAAGAGCCCCAAGCTTAGTTAGAGGTGGGTTTTTATAGTAGTAAAGTTTGGAGGAGGGATTTTTACGGCTCAGGACACCTGATTGGCTGACACTTGTCTAGGGGTGTCCTGGTGAGTGTGTGCTGGAAGATGATCCTATCTACAATGGTTGAAATGTTAGGAAATTCCTTTGGATGGTCTGTTCTTGGGTGTTGCTTAGGTAATCTCAGTTCGTGCTCCTTCCTGCAACTAGGTATTGCTTCAGGGTAAACTCTTCTATAGACTGATTGGTCTAATACAGATCACTATACTCACTATTGATAATTATGTATATCCAAGCTTGTAGAAGTGCTTAAAATATAAATGGCATTCTCTCAGCATCAAGGTTAGCTAACTATTATATTGAAATATCTTTCAATCATACTTATTTAAAACCGGTTTCTCCTCAAAACACTTTTTTGTGAGTTTCTGTATGAAGAAGATGGAGACGAAGAAGGAGCAGGAAGATGAAGAGGAGAAGGCTGAGAGAAAGAGGGGAAAGGAGACGGAAATGGAGCAAGGGTGACTTCACTGAGAAGATACCTTAGTTCCCAGTTAGTAGTAATGTTTCAGGAAGTAGCCTAGACTTCCTAGAGGAAGTATATCCCTGGGAGCAGAGGCTGAGAGTTCACAGCCTTCTTTCAAGGTGCATTGTCTGTTTTGTAGAGGTGTGACCTCTGGACTTCCTTCTCCTGAGACCAGGATATGGCACTACTAACTATTCTCCAACCCTCTGGGACTGCAATCCTCAAACAAACCCTTTCTTCCATAAGCAGCCCTTGGTCATGGTGTTACATCATAGCAAAAGGAAAGTGGCTGCTATATCCTTCTCCATGACATAACGAATGGAAATTTCTAAACAGGCAATTAATCTGCTTCTATCATCAGCACCTACAAAAGGATATGGTACATCTGTCTCTCAATACACTTTAATCATAACCAAGTTCACACCACCGTTAGCAAAGACAATGCTAGAGAAAAACCAAATTATGCAATTCTTAGGTAAATGGATGGATCTGGGAATAATCCTTCCGAGCAAGGTAACATGGGCCCAGAAGGACAAATATCGCATGGTAAAGTACTGATTCAGGAGAGCCTAGCACATTGTGGGTAGTACCACCCCCGAATAGGTGGGCCTGGGTTATATAAGGAAGGCTAGGTGAGCAGGCCAGAGAGCAAGCCAGTACGCAGTGTTCCTCCATGGTCTCTGCTTCAGTTCCTGTCTCCTACTTCTTGCCTGGCTTCTCTCAATAAGCTGAAACTTTTAAGCCTCAAAACCCCTACCCTAAAAAAAAAAATAGTAACCTGGTTTATGAACGATAGATACTATTAATAATTTCTTTGTATGAACTTCTCTTGAATAGTGCACTGAATTTTTTGTCACTCTTTATACTGCAGTATATGTTTGTAATGGGAAATGAAGCATCTTCATTATTCCCCACAACGGGTTCATGAGTGAAGCTTGCTTCTTTTTCTTGCCTAAAACAAATATTCAGGAGGTTACTAAGCAAATCAAATATATCTTATATCTCTTATAGCAATACAGCAGTTTATTTATAGCAGTGGTAAGGTAACATATGCCATGATCTGTATATCTTTAGTTTTATGCATATATGTATCTTCATGTTCTATATAACAGAACTTTGTATAATCGGGAACAATATGTATTGTTTCTTACCTTTAGAAATATTGGGAATCATGAGCCTATGGAAATTACTATTGACAGTTACTAAGCATATCTGTAGGAATGAAAAATCTGGAAAAAGTCAAACCCAAAATGTTAATCATGGAATTGCTTATACTGATGACAGAAATGCAAATAAGGAGTTCAATTAATCAGCCTTTTGGAGATGATGAAGTAAACTGTGATCTCAATTTAGCGCAATCATTAAAATTTTGGTTTTGAACACTATTCAAAATGCAGATCAAACATCAATTGAACAAAACTGAATATAAAATATAATGTGGATTTTTAGAACAATGAACTAAAATTAAATATACCCGAAACATGCTAACTAATAACAGCAATGACAATAATAAAAGCATAGAGATCAATGCAAGCTCATTGAGATCCTTTACATTCAAATTAACATACACTCATATCCAAAGAGACTCAGAAAAACAAGCCATCTCAAGCAAAGAGAAAGTCAAGAAATAAATATATCTTTAAATATGTAAGTCTTCAAAGATATAACGAAGTGACAACTCAGTGTTTCTCAGTGATGGAAACCAGAAAGAATAAAAAGGATCTATAGGAAGGTTGATACATCACCAAGAGCATGTTTTAGTGAGGGACTTTAACGAAAATATGGGAAAAAAGTTATGTTCCTTATCTTAGCTGGTGGTAAGGAAGTGGTAAAGAGAAAGATAAATTAGTAGTAAATGTTGTTAGGTATGCTTTAGGAGGGCAAAAGATATCTATCTATCTGTCTTGTTCATCATTCCTTAGAAACTCTCAATAAACATGTACTGAATGAATGGAGAAATTCTACACTTAATGGGCAAACCAAACTGTGTGAGAAAAGTTGGAGAAATATGTTCAACTCATCCTTGGAATTCAAAGGAAAGATTTCTAAGGAGGTTTGATTGAATAAAATGAGATTTCAGCAACGTTTGACTCACTACAAAACAGCCAAATAAATGAGTCCAAACCAATAAAGACAATAGATTTGGGAGGAGAGGGTTAAAACGGTTTGAGGGATGATGATTATTTTATATGGTTTAGTTTCAGACTGCATACTAGTGACTGACTGGTAATAAAAAATATAAGATATGCGGAAGTCAAATCCTACAAACCATATGTGACATCCCATTCCATGGGGTTTGGGCATTTTGCTACAGAAAGGACTCTGTATGTATGACAAAATGAAGATCATTATCTCTTTTGTTCAAGACACCATGCTTAGATAAGTACCAATTCCTAAAATAACTTCATTGGCAATTTGGAAGTATACGCTTTTCTCTGTGCTACTGAGAACAGCCATTTGCTCCGTCTGCAGAATATCATTAGATACACAGATGTATAGTCCACTCTAACTCACACAACTTCAGCAACAGCACAACACACCATCCTGGACACCAGATGAGAAGACATCCCTTCCTGGCGGCTGCTTCTGCATCAACAGAGATCAGGTGATCCACGGGATGAAAGAGCATCGCTATCTACTCATACGGTCATGCAGTCAGAATTGAAATCCTAACACACGAGAAAAAAGGCTAGCAGAATGAATCATCTGAATGTAACTATAAAATATAAGGAAAGCAGGACTAGGTTCTCCAGGTCTTCTGATTATCCTGTCTCAACTATTCACAATAGACAAGTTCCCAGGTTAATATACAATGCTCACCCACAGACGAATGGATAAAGAAGTGTGTTAAACACACACAATAAGCTTAATCAGCCATAAATGAGAACAATTGGTATTACTTGCAGAACAAAGGCAGAACGGAATGCCACCATGTTAGGGAAAACAAGTCAGACTCAGAAAGACAAGAATCCAGTGTTTTCTCTCATATAAGTTGAGGTGAAAAGAAAGAGAAACGGACACCATGCCAGATTATTTTATGTCAACTTGACACAAGCTGAAAGGAGGGAACCTCAATTGAGAAAATGCCTCCATAAGATCCAGCTGCAGGGCATTTTCTTAATTAGCGATTATGGGAGAAGGCCAGTCCATTGTGGGTGGTGTTATACCTGGGCTAGTGGTCCTGGGTTCTATAAGAAAAAAAGCTGAGCAAGCAAGTCAGTTGTACCCCTCTGTGGCCTCCAAGGAGATTGATTGCCTCTGAGTTTCTGCCCTGTTTGAGTTCTTGTCCTGACTTCCTTCAATGATAAACAGCAATATGGATATAGAAGCCAAATAAACGTTTCCTCCTCAACTTGCTTTTTGGTCATGGTGTTTCACCACAGCAATAGAAACCCAAACTAACACAAACATTAAAGACAATGGACTTATTAGGGATGTGCAAAAGGATAAAGAGAAAGAGAGTGGGAATAGTTATGAAACAGGGTGAATGAAATCAAAGAACATACATATACATATGTGTAGGCAGAAGCCACTTGTTCTTTCCTGGCTGCCCAGACCAGGAAATAATCACACAGAAACTGTATTATTTGCAATACTGTTTGGCCAATAGCTTGAGAGTATTTCTGGCTTACTCTTCTATCTTAAACTAACCCATCTCCATTAATCTGTGTATTACCATGTGGCTGTGGCTTACTGGTAAGGTTCTGATGAGTCTGTCTCTGGCAGAGGCTACATGGCTTCTCACTGACTTCACGCTTTCTTTCTCCCAGCATTTAGTTGAATTTTCCCCGCCTGTCTCTATTCTGCCTTATCGCAGGCCGAAATGTTATTCACATATACAGAAGTACTTCCCACACCACATATGTGTGTGTATACATAAATACATATATCTCCAAAGTGTAAGTTCTTGTTTGCTATTCTATGGTAGGTAGGTAGATACTGAATGCAATGGGTGACATTTAGTTCTCACCACCTTTCTCTCTCTCTCCCTTTCTCTCTCTCTCTCTCTCTCTCTCTCCCTCCCTCCCTCCCTCTCTCTCCCTTTCTCTCTCTCTCTCTCTCTCTCTCTCTCTCTCTCTCTCTCTCTCTCCCTCTCTCTCCCTTTCTCTCTCTCTCTCTCTCTCTCTCCCTTTCTCTCTCTCTCTCTCCTTTCTCTCAGCAGAGTGTGGTAAATATTGAATGCAATAGGTTTCATGGTGATATTTACATATTGTGTGTGTGTATACTTTGTAGATAGAAAGATAGGTAGATATGTAGGTAGGTAGGTAGACATTTATCACAGACTAAACAACTATGAAGAGTAACAAACAAAAACTCATACTATAGAATGAAATATAAGATATCCTGGTTTATAGGGACTTAACAGGTCCCACACTTGGTCTCTAAAGAGAGAGAGGAGCAGGGAAAGAAAGAAGCATTTCTATAGATCTAGGTGTGTGGTGGATATTTATATTATTTAATCCTCAAGTCAATAATTTAAGTACGTATTACTATTTCAATTTTCTAACAAGCTAAAACTCAATGAGATTAATTTTCTCAAACTCATAAAAAATACTTCAAGGTACTTCACACACAACCTATAATTTTATATCTCCCACATCATAACCAAGGTGAAGAACGTAAAGAGATCATGCACCAATGAGACCAAATACAAACTTCTTCAGCTTTATAGACTCAGGATTCCTATATGTTCAGCTAGTTCATAGGTAAAACTATGGATAATATTGTTCACTTCAGTCAGCACAATGCATTTTGCACATAATTAGTAGACCAGCTTAGAAAGTTAGAAAGCAAAACTCATAAAGAAAAGGCAGAAATAAACCAAACATAACTAGACAAGGCCTGGTTCTCACAAGATTTGTATATAATTGTGATCAATTTTATTTTAATTCTGGAAATGCATATTACATTTGTATTACACACAAAGGACTCTAAAAAATGAAAGGTATTTAAAACTAGTCTCTTACTTTAAATTCATTTATTCTCTAAAAACTCATTAAGATGTTTTCTTGAGCTAGATGCAAGAGCTAAACATAAATGTAAAACAGAATTTTTATCGTAGACTGTGATTTAGATCTTGGCATGTCAATCCACATTTGTACAATGAGCCCCTGAGGAGCAATTTTAGTCTACAATGCCTACCTGTTTGCCCATAGGTTGGCTAATAAATCCTCCAAAGAACCAAGAAGAGGGAAGCAAGGAGAGAGAGGTAGCAGAGAAAGGGAAGAGTAAAAAGTCAGATGCCCTACAAAGAGGCACAGCATGCATTAGCTTTCTTTTGCTGTGGCAAATACCTGCAGAAAGACAGCCTCGTGGAGGTGAAGCTGATTTTGCTCAGCGTTTCCAAAAGCTGATTTTGCTCAGCGTTTCCAAAGTTTCACTGTATGTTGCTTTTAACCTGAGGCGAGGCAACATAATGACGGAAGCCTGAGTACTTCAAAGCAGCTCAAGTCAGAAGGACCAGAATGCAGAACAACCAGAAAGGAAGCAGGACAAGATGTATCCTCAAAGGCATATGTGACCTCCTGCCTCCAAAATTAGACCTCACCTCTTAATTGTCCCTTCAGCTACAAACACATTCATGAATTTAGCATTGGCAAAGTTAGTGTCCTCATCAACCAATCACCACACCACCAGCAGCAGGGGACCAAGCCTTCCAGAGCCTTCATGTGGAATCTTCATTGTCACACAGTAACAGAATATTTGGAAATGGAAAGATTGTGGTATTTGAGTTATGTGATATTTCAGGGATAGTTAGGACTTGCTCTTACCTATTGCCAGTGTTGAATGAATGAGTGTACGCATGAACGGCGTAGAAGTAGGATAAGTCTTCAGGCTCACTGTGGGAATTTGGACATGTCATTTACCTCACCTATTCCCAGGCCGCCCACTATGCTATATCCATAGCACATATAAAATAAAGCATGAGACCATGGCAGAAAATGTTTCCTGCTAACATTTTCATTTCCAAATTAATTTTGTGAGTTTATTGTCCAAAACATATAAAACAGAGCAATTTTATACTTTGCTAACCCTCACATGATAATCCATGCTACCTTCCAGCTCCATGAGGATAATTTGCCATACTGGAAGGGCCAGAGTTGTAGGCTCCACAACTTTTTACAATATCTAAGACTCGTTAACCATGTTCTACTGGGGAAAATGTACCTAATATCTGTTAAATGACATATTTTTATGTCCCAGCAAACTAAGAACTGTCCAGTAAAAAACAAGAGGTTGAGAAGTTACACGAGTAACTTTCTTTAACATCTTTTCTGAGCTAACAATTTAGATGCTCCGCTTCATTTCTGCCTTATTAAGAAAAACTACTTTTCACTCGTTGCTCTGTGAAGAGATGGATCCTAATACCTTTGAACCTAATAACATTTAGTAGGTATTCTCGCCCCTGTACTTGTTCAGTGGTGAGAGCACCATCTAAAATGAGAGTGAGCAAGAGGAGAGGATGAAATGGTTTGATTTAAATGCAGCCCGGGCAGAGCATCAGGATTATGGAACAAAGGATAAGTTTGCAGAGGGAAAGAGAGGGAGGGAAGGTCGAAGTGAGGAGCCAGTTGAAGAAGAAGGAAATAAGAAAATAATATAGTAGAAACAGCAATTTTTGAAAGAATTATTTAGCTTACTGACATATTCTCTGTATGAAACACTGGGTCAAACACTGAAGATGCTGACAGAAGTGAAGCCCTGTCCCTGTCTAAGCAACGTGCTGTGTTCTATGGAGACAAATCCATAAGAAGATGTCCTCAGTTTCATTAAAGGTCTTTTTGGAGGCAGAGCCCCATGTGCCGAGATTCTCTACAGTCAAGTACACTCATTTTAACAAATTCACTACTGTTTTGATTTTCAGAATTTTCTAAGTCAGTGTCTGAAATTTTGCCTTTGATGAGTGACGTTGCATTCCTATTGTCCCATTCTCTGGCACCGATGAAGGGAAGGAAGTAGTTTCTGAGAAACTCGTGGCTCTGACTGCCCGATCCCACTAGCTAAAGCAAAGGGCAGTTCCTTTTGAAGCCTTCAGAATTTTTCTTTGTATTTTCTCTGCACTATAATTTAATTGTATCCTTTTAGAGGGCAAAATACTATATCATGGAGAGTCTTAGATGTATGTCATGACAGAGTTTAAAAAAAAATACTAAGAAAAAAAGTGTTGTACAGAACTGAATTTTTATTCTTAATAGAAATCCCTAAGATTTTCTTTAATAAATAAACTATAAACTAATATTTTATAATTTAATAGGGGCTGCTAGTATAGTAAGAAGCCAAAATATTTCTGGAAAAAAAAGAATAAATATATGAGGAGAGATTAAAAACAGACTCCTTTGCAGCTTTTTCCGTGTTAGGAACTGAAAAAGAACAGATTTCTTCAAGAAAATTCCAGTAGTGCCATTTATTTCACCTTGATTTTTGCACAAATTGTATGGCTTCACTGAGGTTCTGCTTCCTATCTGGTAATTATAGCTATACCTAAGGACCGATGAGAGGGACAAGCATTTAGAGGTTTTCTCTCCGTACATGTACCGTAGGGGATACGTACATGTTTATTATTTGTTACTACTTAGTCCTTTTCCAAAAGACAAGTATAATAAAGAGTCTGTTCCCTCTACAGCTCTTAGTTTTTTAGTTACATACAATTCACCTCAAAGTTAGTTTTGGTATTTCTTTCATTTCTTATAGTTTATTATGTAAGCTAAGCTCATTTGTTCCACATCTTTATGAGTGTCTCTTCCTCATCCTCAGTGGCTTCAATTTTTAAGTTCTTCTCTCACTTTTTGGATTCCAGCAATGGCCTTCTGACCAGTGTTTAATCCATTTTCTATATTCTAACGATATTCTGAAAAAAATCAGATCTCATCCCCTGATGAATTTATGGTTCTTTTTAAAATTTCTTAATGACTAGTTGACTTCCCATATTGCCATGGTAGCTCTCAACTTTTTGAGATGCCTGATAAGTTTCATTTACCATCTGAACCACACTCACTCACTAGGTTCATTGGTCAATACCCCCCCTCAATCCCCAATACCCTTGAAATCTGTATTTTACTCCTGGTTGTTCAGCAGTTCAGCAGGTCAATGCTTGACTCCACCAACTCTGATTGCTTCTTATACAATTGATTTCCTCTATCCAAATCAATCTTCCCACTCAACATCAATTCCTTCTTCCACTTCTAGATGATGGGCTTTGGTTTCCAGATGATATTTGGTAAATCTTTGCTGATATCTCCTTTCAACCTAAAATGACATTTTTTTCCCTCTGTAGTCCCAAAAATATATGTGCTCCGTTATAGTAATAGCATCTTTTGCCTGCTCCAGACAGCAGCTTCCCTAAAGACAATAACAAGTTCTCAATGGCTAAATCCATAGTACTTGAAATAGAATAGATACCCCATAAAAGTTTGCTGAATTAACTAAATTAGATTTTTGAATGCCCCCCCCAAAAAAAAACACAAAGCACATATGTTTTCTTTTCTTATGGTGTCTTCAGAACAGAGTGTTTGTGATATGAAATCTTGGTTGATAATGATGTGTATGTATATTTCTATTTTAGGCAGCCATATTATGCATATTTCAGTAATAGCTGCACAAGTCTCCCATAGGGAAAGAAGTTTCTCTATAATCATATTTGGTGGTTTCCTTTCACCGATTTTAAACTTTGTGTTTCGTTTTTTCTATTGTCAGGAATCAAATTAAGGTAAAGAATTCATCTGAAATGAGGTTTCTGGGCCTGACAACTATAAATCCAAAGGTAGGAACACAACTGTCAGACAGATAGATAGACAGAGATATATAGTACTCTTACTATTCTCATACACCCATGATCTTTTATCTCCCTCCCATTCATGGCAAATCCTGCTCTCCATTGCAAATCCCTTTTGTATGGTTTCTTTATACTCTGTTATTCATATAGTTTAGGGTCCTCTGAGTGACCATGTGGCTAGAACTACCCAACAAAACCTGCTGGGCTCACCAATGGTCATGTATCTGAAGATACTCTATCTCCAGAATCTACTTATACCCAATAGTATCTTAGCAGGAAGACAGGGATCCATAAGCCTCTCTCCCATCCAGGGCCGGCTATTGACAAGATAAAGACAGGCTACTGTAAGGTCGGGATTGTAGAAGTTGTCTCACACACAGAGTATGCCATTCATTGTCCTTCTACTTCTTATGTTATTTCAAGTCCTCCTCCATAATATTCCCTAATTCTTATTCTCAGCACTTGGGTAGCCAAGAGTTGCTGCCTTCACCAAAAAAGTGGTAAATTTCATGTATGAAAAGAAAAAACAATAGTTCAGTTCCATGGAGTAACAGTAGAATCTCCATTTGAATAGTAGCAAATGTAAAGAGGCCAAACTTACAAGACTTTGCAGCTTCAAGCATAGAGGCAACAATACAAAGCTTGAAGAGATCTGGGGTCATTATGGAATCAGAATGAAGATAATAAAGCAGAGCATCAAGATGGCATGGATTTGCTTTCCTTTGTTTTCATATTTTAATAAGTTCAGGTCATGAAAGCATCAAGGTGGGAAAAACCTAAAGCAAAGAACCCCAGTAAGGATGACTAGGGCTGTAACGATCAAAGATGGATGGATGATCCATGTAGCTAAAGGACTAGCTAGCCAAATCTAATCTCATCTAATCAATAGGGTCCAGATCCCAGAGTGAAGCCCTGCCCAAGCTAAGAATTCTATAGTACCTGAAACACATGCAAAAGATTGCCATCATCTTCTTATAACCTATTGAATTATGCTTTCTCCACTCTAGCTGTTAAATACAAGAATTTATAGTCATTTTCTATAGACTGTAAAACTTATTGTAAGCTCTTTCACAGTGAAACATGTCACTTAGTTTAAGTTGAATCCAGGTTTTCTGAACCCATGTCACTCTTTATTTGTCTGGTATATATAATATTTCCTTTCAAAGAGGGTCATTATTTTATTTTTATGTACCATTGGAGAAATGTATTTTGTTCTCTCAATGGAGTGATGGCCTGTGGTGAAGGCTGTGGCTGGAAATTTCTTGAAGTCGTTTGTATTGCTGCTTGAGCAAACATCCAGAATGTATCTGCTCACAGAAGTTTTAATGGAATGTGACATTAGACTTAAAACAGAAAATAGAAATGATAATGTGTTTAGTTATTGATACTTGAAATATTCAAAATATAACACGAATGGAAAAATATTGCTATGAAAAAATATCTTTTTAGGTCTGAACTTTAAGAAGAATGTAGATAGATTTCTTGGACATTAAAATTAAAACATAATTTCAAAAAGCTGGAAATTAAGTGTGCCAGTAAGTTTTAATTCCCTGTAACAAAATATCTGAAAAAATCTGAAGGGAAAAAAATTTGTTTGACTCACAGTTTCAGAGGTTTTAGTCCCATGGTTCCTGGTTTTGTATTTCTGGCCCTCTATTGAGGTGAAGTCTCAGAAGAAGGGGGCTTGCAACGAAACAAAGATGCATCTGGGAAGCAGAGAGATACAAAGGGTGGTCCAGGGAAATAGATCACCCCATTACACTCCTGTACCAAACTAAACCACATCTCTGCAAGTTTGTATACATATGAGTGTAGTCATCACTTATGAGTCTACCCATCGACTAATTCATTCACAGCATCAGAGTCCTCGTGAGCCAATCAGCATTTAGGGACCATTCACTCAACCGATAAGTTTTAGACATTTATTTAATTCCTGAACCATAAAGCTATGTCTAGCTCTTTGGTGTTGGTCAAACCTTTAGTACTGGAATAGATCAAAGCACTTATTAAAAGATTTTGGATTTATTAGCTTAATGAAAATTAGGAAGATACATAATCAGAGAGCCTTGCTTCTTAAAGACCCTCCTTAGTCTTCATTTTATGGCCTCTTATAACCAGCTTCAGAGAATGAATAGAATGGGAAAAATATAAATAATTAGAATCTCTAATACCTCCTCAGCTCTAGAAATAAGATGCTTCGGTTCTCTGTCTTTTGCAGTTTATAACAACAAGAGAAAAGATTTTAAAAAAAATCTGTGAAATATAGAAGAATGCCATTTAAATCCTTATTGTTTTCATTGTGGATGGGTGTAACCAATCATGGGATATTGACTTAAAACACTTTGATC
Source organism: Microtus obscurus (assembly GCA_963919715.1). Lineage (NCBI taxonomy): Eukaryota > Metazoa > Chordata > Mammalia > Rodentia > Cricetidae > Microtus > Microtus obscurus. The sequence continues at coordinate 27,683,684 of CAWTZC010002521.1, forward strand.
TGTTCAATATTAAAATCCACTATTAACCATATAGTGGTCTTATCGGTCATAGGCACTAAGATAAATTCAATCCAGAGCAAAGTGAAGCAAAATTTTGCACTCTATTCTGAAGTCTCTTGATGTACACAATCAACATCTGGCATTTAATTTAAAAAGCATGGAAGCATGGTGGGAAAGCTACCTCTGTGTGAAGAGTGGAAAGCAGGGCTGCACTGTATTTGATGTGCATTTGCTCTCCTTGATTTTCCTATTCTAATAAGTTCAACTCATGAAAGCATGATGAAAATAGAAAGATCAGCTCCAATCAGGACACGTGGACATTTGAGGATCTTGCATTAAAAAGCAGTTGCCTTCTGAAGTCGTTGAACAAAATGTAAATTAAACAGATGAAATTGCCTAAACCATCACTGATTCCCAAGGGAATGCAATCACACTTAAATGCCAACACTAAATTAATCAGAGGAACAGAGTGTGGAGATGAGAGATTTCATTTTAGGCAGCTTCATGTTTCATTAAAGTACGTGGGCACGGTGGGTCAGGTTAAGACTTTGCAAAGAACGGCTTGAAGAGCAAACGGCAAAGGTTTCCATCTCACAATGTTGTAGCCATAATTTCTATTCCACCAGAGTGGAAGGGAGATTCCTGTGCAGAGCACACACCAAAGATGACCACTTTCCCCATACATTGCTTTACTCTCTGGGCAGAATTCTGGGCGGGGGAGGAGTATTAATGTTTATGGAACTATATGTCTTTCCTCCAAATGATCTAGCTTTAATTTGATGTATTGTAACTATATTCTGAGCAATCATGTTCCTCTACACTAACATCGTCTAAAAAAATACATTGAATTGCTAATCAAAACAAGGTATTTAATTTACAACAATCAGAGAAAGAGCCTGGACAGGATGGTGAGGGGACAAAACATTCTCACAACTCATATATTTGTTCAACATGCATTTTGATGGCGTATCTGTGCTGCACACAGTCCAGATGTATGTCATGTTCAGCACATGTTCAAATATGCATGTGAATGTGTGCACGCATGTGAGTGCACATGTACACACACACACAAGACAAAATCTTTAAAATTAAAAGTCAAATTAGGTAGCGAAGCAGAATATAATACTGGGAAGAAAATGGGATATTGAGGAACAGAATACATGACTGAGGGAAAGTGACAAACTATGACATCACAGCAAGTATGACAGAGCAGACCTCTCTGGGAATGGGAGTAGAGTCGCCCAGGAACATACCTATCCCATACGTAGAGTGCAAATAACAGAATGCGTCCCAAACGCACCAAATAGCATCTTTAGACTTCTGTCAGCGAGACTGCTCCAGAGCCCTCTATAAGATATCAACAACATCCCCAACCCACCCTATTTATCCATTCACATTTTCCATAGTCTCTGAGGACAACAGAAAGCTAAAGTTAGAGGAAGGTGAAGGTGACAAGCTGAGAACTGGGCTGTCCTTTGGATATCCGCATATTTCTCTATCCCTTGTTCAATATTCTGTGGCAAGACTGCTACTATCCCTTATGATCTGGAGTCAAAATTCTAACATGAGACATACAATCAGGTATAGTGTCAGTCTTAAAACTAAAAAAAAAAAAAAGCTAGCCAGCTAGAGACAGTAGATTTTTTTATTTATTTATTTTTACTTGAAAATTTCCACCTCCTCCCATTTCCCTCCCCTTCCTCCATCCCCCTGCCCCTCCCTCTCCAGTCCTAAGAGCAGTCAAGGTTCCCTGCCCTGTGGGAAGTTCAAGGTCCTCCCACCTCCATCCAGGTATAGGAAAGTGAGCGTCCCACAAAGACTAGGCTCCCATAAAGCCAGTAAATGCAGTAGGATCAAAACCCAGTGCCATTGTCCTTGGCTTCTCAGTCAGCCCCCATTGTCAGCCACATTCAGAGAGTCCGGTTTGATCACATGCTCCATCAATCCCAGTCCAGCTTGCTTTGGCGAGCTCCCATTAGATCAGCCCCACCGTCTCAGTGGGTGGGCACACCCCTCGTGGTCCTGACTTCTTTGCTCATGTTTTCCCTCCTTCTGCTCCTCATCTGGGCCTTGGGAGTTCAGTCCAGTGCTCCAATGTGGGTCTCGAGACAGTAGATTTAAAGTGGATTTACAGTCAGATCACCTGGCTCAAAACCCAGGTCTACATCTCGTGTAGTTAAAAACTCACAGCCCCATCTGAGCACGCCGGGCTTCAGTTACTGGATCAGGAGAGAAAGAAAAGAGCATCTTTCCCATCAGATCACAGAGCTGTTGTGGGGCGGAAGGATGCAATAAAGAACAAAGTGCTTTGAATCTGCCGATACAATTCTAATCCAGTTTGTCAACACAGGTTTATAGTGGCTTTCCTGAAGTCTGATTTGTGTACTTCTCTTCCTAGTGTGTGAGAGGATGAATGATGATCGGGAGTTGTTGCCAAGGCATCTAGATGCATAAGACCCAGGGATGAATGGGAGATTCATCAAAACAACTCCATAGAATGACCCCTTAGGAACAAAATAGTCTTCTAGATTTCAGGTGAAGAACAGGAAATTATTAAATTAAATCAAACTACAGAAAGCATTTATAGTACATTATAAACATTGCCACAATTGTTTGTGAATCCTTTTCTCAAGGGGTAGAACTTAGTTGCCCACCCTTAGTCTTTCTGGGCTCGAGTTTTGCTTTGTGTAACAATAGACCATAATCATGACATGATGTATATCTCATCTCGAACCGTAAGTTTTGTATACACTCACTTACTCTGTGACTCCTTGCCATAATCGATATATGTAAAATAAGAGTCTCTGGTGAAGAGTCCGTGTGGAGCTAAGACAATCTTTCCCACCAACTTTATCCTAGACCACCCAGCCTCTAGCCTTACCTACTGATTACATTTGCATGAGAGAATGCAGGCAAGGTCAACAAAGTCTGCACCAGTCTGTTCCCATCTGATCAACCCCAGACCAAACTGTTGGCCCAGTGATCATGGTTTCAACACATAGCTGTTGTTGTTTAACTTTTATTAGTCCTTTCTGGATTTCATATCATGTATCCAGATCCCCCTTATCTCCTTGTCCCTTCCCATCCATCCTTAGCCCTTGCAACACCCTTCCCCCAAAATTTAACAGAAAAAAAAAACACACACACATGGGCCATGGACATCCATACAAACCCTGGCTGTGGTGGGACCATAAACCCAGACAAGGTCGTAGGTAGCAATTTGAACTTGGATGTCACTATGACCCCAGGTGTTTTCTTTTTCAATGAAGCTAACGCTGTAAGTAATTTGTTATGTATTGACTAGTAACAACCACACGTGAGAAGGGAATTCTCAGTGGTACGCAAGTTGTTCCTATACTTATTCCATCTTAAGAAATCTAGATTAAAAGTCTTTGGAAACGTTAGATTTGCTAACCATGGAAACTGGCTTGAGATGGACAAACAAAATTTTCTTTTACCTTTGAATGTAGAAGCTCACAGTCATATAAGGAAATCTGAAATGTCCATTGTTCCTGCTCACAACACATCCTCTAAAGAAAAGAAGAAATGAACCAGGAGGCAGCCGTAGATTCCCAATGAGCTGAAAGGTTCCTGGGAAGAAATTCAATACTTCATCCTTCAATGACTCACTCCGTTCACTTGGATGGGGACTCAGCACAAACACTAATCTCACAATGTAATGAAGCAGAGCCCATTTTCTGCCTACCCGGTGGAAAGTGAAATTGCAATCCTCCTGCATTGTAAATCAAAATGTCTCTCCAACCTCAGCTGCTAACAACAAATGTATAATTTCTATTTTGCCACCATCTCTTTAGAGTTCATGCATTAACAGACTTATTTATATAATATTCTCATTTATTCAAATTCATTATCAAGACTTCCCAGAGCCTGCTGAGCTTCCTTGTCTAAATAGATTTTTGTAAGTAATGTAGTTTAGGTTATTTTTCAAAATCTAGAAGTCTAAACGTTGAGGTACCTGGAAATAGAACTTTAAATGTACATCAATTTTAAAAACCTTATTTTCAAGTAACTCTGATTATAGGAATAATATTTGCCTGTGAGCAACAACAACAATAAAAAATACAAAAAAATTCAAGATAATATGTGAAAAATGTCTTCAAGACAATGTTGTAGATTCATAAGTGTAGACATGAGCATGCTGACTTTGGCACATTTGTTCATCTTAACAAAACTGACCTTCAACTCAGAAAATGATCCATCACCTTTGGCCCCCAAAATGTGTCAGAAGTAGCTTATCCTGCTGGTACTGATTTATTCCTACTGCAAGGGACTTTCCTGGGGATCTTTCTTTTGTTTTATTTTGTTTTGTTCTTTTTTCATTTGTTTTGTTTTGTTTTCCTAAGTAGGGACTGGAGAGCTGACTCAGCAATTGAGTAAGTCTTTTTGAGAAGCAAAGGATATTCTCATCAAGGCAAGCATGGAGGCCACACAATAAGCTCTGATGGGTGGGGTTTTGTAATACACACGTAGTTAAAGGTATTGTCTGCTTCTATCATCGAGTAGCTACACTTCATCCAAACACAAAAGAATACACCTATGCTTCTCAGCACTTCGTGGAACATTATTCAAAAATGACCACATACTCAGTCACAAAGCAAGTCTCAACAGATACCAAAGACTGAAATAGCCCTCTGCATCCTATCAGACCACCACAAATTAAAGCTGGATTTCAACAACAACAGGGAGCCTACAACCTCACGAAAACTAAACAACTCTTGACTGAGAGACCACTGAGTCGAGGCAGAAATAAAGAAAGAAATTAAAGACTTCCTGAAATTCAATGAAAAATCCTGCACAACAAGCCTAAACTTCCAGGACACAATAAAAGTGGTGCTAAGAGGAAAGTTCACATCACTAAATGCCCACATTTACACAACAGAGTACTACACAGCAGAAAAAAAGTAATGACGACATCTTGAATTTTGCAGGCAAATGGATGGAGCTAGAAAACATCATTTTGAGTGAGGTAACCCAGACACAGAAAGACAATTATCACATGTACTCACTCATTGATGGTTTTAAAACATAAAGCAAAGAAAACTAGTCCACAAATCACAATCCCAGAGAACCAAGACAGCAATGAGGACCCTGAGAGAGACATACATAGATCTAATCTACATGGAAAGTAGAAAAAGACAAGATCTCCTGAGTGAATTGTGAGCATGGGGACCTTGGGAGAGTGTTGAAGGGGAGGGTGGAGGCAGGAAAGAAAGCACAGAAAAATGTAGAGCTTAATAAAAATCAATTTAAAAAATGTAGGAAAGTTCTCATACTAGCAACTTAACAACACACATGAAAGCTCTAGAACATACAGAAGCTCACCCAAGAGGAGTAGATGGCAGAAAATAATCAAAGTGAGGGCTGAAATAAATAAAATAGAAACATAAAGCAATACAAAGATGCAACAAAACAAAGAGTTGGTTCTTTGAGAAAAAATAAACAAGATAAACAAACCCTTATCCAAACTAAAAGACACAGAGAGAATATTCAAATGAACAAAAATCAGAAACAAAAAGGGAGACAGAACAACATACACCAAGGTTATTCAGAAAATCATAAGGACATATTTTTAAAACCTGAACCCTACCAAACTGGAAAGTCTAAAAGAAATAGATCATTTTCTCAATAGGTACTGCTTACTAAAATTAAAGCAAGATGAAATAACTAACCCTAACCATAATAACTTAAAACAGAAATAACTTAATAACTTAAACAGAAATAACTTAATAACTTAAACAGAAATAACTTAAAACAGAAATAACAATAACTTAAAACAGAAATAACTTAAACAGAACTATAACCCCTAAAGAAACAAAAGCAGTCATTAAAAGTCTCCCAACTGCCGGGCGTTGGTGGCGCACGCCTTTAATCCCAGCACTCTGGAGGCAGAGGCAGGCGGATCTCTGTGAGTTCGAGACCAGCCTGGTCTACAAGAGCTAGTTCCAGGACAGGCTCCAAAACCACAAAGAAACCCTGTCTCGAAAAAAAAAAAAAAAAAAAACAAACAAAAGTCTCCCAACCAAAAGAAGCCTAGCATCAGAGAGTTTTAGCAAAGAATTCTACCAGACTTTTAAAAAGCAGATAATGTCAATACACCTCAAATTATTTTACAAAATGAAACAGAAGGAACTTTTCCTAATTCATTGTAAGGCTACAGCTACCCTAATACACAAACAACCACATAAAAACTCAACAAAAAAAGAGAATTATTGACCAATCTACCTCATGAAAATACATGCAAAAATACTGAATAAAATACTTATAAACAGAATCCAAGAACACATCAAAAATAGCATTCACCATGATAAAACAGACTTCAATCCAGAGATGCAAGAATGATTCAACATACAAAAATCAACAAATATAGTATAAATATTCACCATATAAACAAACTGAAAGAAAAAACACATGATCATCACATTAGAAACTGAAAAGGCCTTTGTCAAAATTCACCACCCTTCATGAAGAAAATCCTGGAGAGATTAGCGATGAAGGGAGCATATCTAATCATAATAAAGGCAATTTACAACAAGTCTATGGAGAACAATAAAATTTTGAAAAATAACTCAAAGCAATTCCACTAAAACAAGACAAGACTGTCCACTCTCTTCATATCTGTCTGATGTAGTACTTGAAGTTTTAATTAGAGCAATAAACAAAGCAGAAGGAAATACAAACTGGCAAGAAAAATAGTCAAAATGATGTTATTTTAAGATGATATGATAGTACACATAAGTGGCCCTAAAAATTCTACAGTTGATACACACTTTCAGCAAAGAGGCTGGATACAAGATTTAAAAAAAAAAAAACAAGATTTTCATCACCTTTGATAGAGGGCTAATATCCAAAATATATTTAAAAAACTCAAAAAACTTGACATCAAAAAACCAAATAATACAATTCAAAATGGAGGTACAGATCCAAACAGAGAATTCTCAGTACAGGAATTTCAAATGTCTGAGACACACTTATGTAGTGATATCTTTTTTATGTTTTAACAAATAAAGCTTACCTGACACCAGCAAGCAATCCCTGAGTATGCTCGATTTGATATCCATAAGTCAGGTCATTATCAGCATATGAAATGCTGGGCACTGAACATAGCAGACAAGTACTCTAACAACTGAGCTCAATCTCCAGTTCTTTAGTATTATTGTTTCTATTTTACAGAGATGAAAACTGCGGTTCAGAGGGGTATGATGTCATAATTGAAATACAAGGCTCCAAGAGTCCTATAATTTTTAATAGATGCCTAATCAAATTGTTCTAGTATAAATACAAAGTTTTCTGCATTTGTGATTCTGTCTTATGACAAAGAATCATCAATTAAAAATATAGACTACTTTCAATTATAAACATTGGTAAGTGTCCTTCCTGCTAAAATGTCTACAAACTACTGTCATATTTATTGCTGAACTATTTATAAGTTGGAAATGTGTGGTAGGTGACAGAGACGATGCCGTGTCTATTGCAAGCACATCTTTCCCTGAATGATGCATGAAGAATGACTGAGAAAGGGGTACCCATACGAAACAATGAATATTGGAGGTGAACCACTACTGTATTCGTGATGACTCAGGAAAGATTTGACAAGAGAGCTATTTTGCCTTCTCTCTTTCCTAAAGTTTCTTCTACACTAAACTTTCCTTTAGCCATGAGACTTGTCTCGGACACAATTGAGACAAACACCAAGCCTGAATTTTAACCATGAGAACATAAAACAAAGAACAAGCAGAGGCATTTTCCAGGGACTTGAGTGTCATGATCATGAGATTTGACCTTTAAATTGTAATGTGTCAGAGATGAGCACTGCATTCTACGTAGGAAAGAGATCCAGGTTCCCCATATTGAGATTTATTTTGGCATGTTTGTTACTTATGGGATCTATAAAGCACAGGTTCCTGCATAGGGAACTCCTTTGCCTAGTTTAAGAATGATTCTCTTCCTGAGGGAATAGCTGTACATTAAAGGTATTGGTACCTTTAAGTTCTTCCTGGGAATGGCACCACTGTTGAAGTCATGGAAGCATCTCTGCAGCTAGGGAAAACTGAAACTTAAATCATGTGACCCCCCCCCAAGCACACACCACATACATACACATGTTGCTATGCAAATTCCAGATTCTGTAAACAACTGTCTTAAATCAAAGCATATTAATAAGTTTTTCTCCTAATTTAATCATGGTTTGCATTATTTAAACAGGTGAAAAGGTGATGGTTCTGTTGATCAATGAAGGCCATTGGCAATATTATTGCTAGTGCCACCACTCTGCCATTTGGATCATCCTAATTACCAACAGAGATCAGAGGCTCTGTGTGACTAAAGAAACAAAATTACAACAGAAACAGAAAGCTTGAATAAAAGACGCATTAGAAAAATGTGCTCTCAAATGGATGATAAATACCTCGCTCATCACTGTTATCGCCAGAGTCAAGTGATTAGCAGATGGTTTGGGCAATTAATTTGCATGTAGCACTTAAGTACCAAGCAGTTAGCAGGCACCCAGTGCATTCTCTGGTGCTTTCTCAATCAAATCAATGTGGGTTTAAATAATCGACCCTGTCGTCCTCCTAGAGATCTACCTTAAATTAATCTTTCCCTTCATCACGTATCAACTTCTCTTTCTTCATCTCTGCTTCCTTATTCACTTTTTAAGGGATGTTTTAAATAGTCAAGATGTTTTTGGCCTCTCTTCCAGGACAGGGACGTGAGGAGTGAATGATTAGAACACAGCATTTTAGAAGTGATTCATCAAAGCCTTTGTAACTGCGTGTAGAGTAGTGTTCCCTGAATGTAGATAGTAAGGTTCAGTCAAGTTCAAACAGAGGAAGTAAAACGCTCTGCAGTGCACACGAATTTTATATCCAAATAGCCAGGGCCTGAAATTTTACCTAAGCAATGGTTTTTGTAGCATTTAAAAACCCTCATTAAATTCCTGAAACTTGGTGCTTCAATGGAAAGATATAGACAATGAATACATGTGTGGGTGGTTAATTTAAGGAGCAAATACGGCCAAGAACACAAATTATACAGTACAACAGCGCTCCCAACAGCACTCCCATCTCAAATGTCAATCTATATTTCAACCTGACTGAGAACATAACCGCTAAAATATTATGGTTGGCTGTGTCTATGGGTGGCGTTTTTGGAAAAGACTTGGATTTGTTCAATAATTTAGCAGTTTCCATAATCCAATGTCTCTCTGCAGCTATTGTTTCTTCATCAGAAATTAAATATATTTTTAAGTAAAATGAAAGAAAATAATTAGACATGATAACAATTAGAAATTTTGAAAGACAGTGACAGCAACTTGAAAAATTAGGTACAGGATTAGAACACAAAGTTGAGGGTCTACATCAAAAAGAAAGAGAGAAAGAGGATATCAAAAATCAAATTACTTTCTGATTTAATATAAATACAAATATTAAGAGTTCTGGAGTGGGAGAACAATAGGCATGAAGGGTACTCTTTAAATAGAATGCATTTCAAAATAGTTTTTTTATACTTTTAGGGTGTCTCTAAAATGATAATTGAAAATAGGTCAATACCAAGTGAGATCAACAAGAAATCTCAGGATTCTGAGAATAAGTAAACACTAGATGTTCTATACAAGTTTCATATGTGAATACCCCAAAAGGCACGTAGAGGTTTCTTTCAAGGAAAAACAGTGTTTATGGATAGTTGTGTGTCAACTTGACACAAGTTAAACTCATCTCAAAGGCAGGACCTTCAGTTAGGAAAATACCTACTACATAAGATTTAGTGCTAGGCAAGCCTGCAAAGTATTTTCCTAATTAGGGACTGATGGGGGAGGTCCAGCCCATTGTGGGTGGTGCTATTCCTAGGCTGGTGGTCCTTGGTTCTACAAGAAAGCAGGCTGAGAAAACCATGGCAGGGAGGGGCAACACCCTAAGCAGCACTCCGCCATGGCCACTAAAACAGCTGCTGCCTCCAAGTTCCTGGCCTGCTTGAGTTGCTGTCCTGATTTCCTTTGATAATGAACAATGCTGGGGAAGCATAAGCTAAATAAACCCTTTCCTCCCCAGGTTGCTTTGATTATGGTATTTCAACACAGCTATAGCAATCCTAAAGCAGCAAAACCTCTCAGGGAATCTACAACAGAGATTAAAACACAGCTTAAAAGACTACTGGAAAAATTATTTCCCATGGAGAATTCTATACCCAACCTACAGTAAAAATAAACCTTGAGCAAGCTCTGTCAGACCATGACTGTATTAGTATTGTATTGCTTTGAAGAGACACCTTGACTCTTATAAAGGAGACATTTAATTGGAGCTAGCTTACAGTTTAGAAATGTAGTCCATTATTGTAATGGCTGGTGGTATGGCAATACTCAGGCAGATGTGGTGCTGAAGGAGGAGCTGAGGGTTCTGCATCTTGTTCTGCAGGCAGCAGAAGCAACTGTGTATCTCACTGAGCATAATTTAACCAAAGGAGACCTCAGAGCACAAAAAGGCCACACCTACTCCAACAAGGGAACACTTCTTTCAAACCATCACAGTGGCCACAGATTTTTGGCTTCCCTAAGACTTGCTGAAATCCTAAGCTCCTATGTTGAAACTCTAGCCCCACCCTCCTCACTGCCATTGCCTAACTCAATCACCCATTATCCTCCGAATCCTAATACCCAAGGCAAGGGGCTTTCTAAAGACAAAATGGTCTTATCTGAACAGACAACTCCAAGAAGTAGCTGCATTTAGCATCCCCGTTCTCCGAACCCCATATACAAACTCCAAGTGTTCCCTCTTGGCAGGTTTTCCTTTTCCAATGGGACTGTCTGCCCCTCACAGTTTGAAATAAAGAGTTTCTTCCGCTGAGGTTAGACTGGTCTCTTTCTGCCTTCTGTCTCTTTATGCAGCCTCAGAAATCTAACACCTAACAAATCCCCTCTGCCACAGGGTGTAATTAGTAATAATCTACTTTCATCTATTATATGTGAAGATAGAACAAAACTATTTGTCATCCAGAGCTTCAGATTCTTTCCTTCTAGTACACTTTTCCTTGTGGAGTCTTTAGAGAATTGTGAACTTTAAATTATACATTAACAAGAATACATTAACAAGAATAACACATAATACTTATAAAATCATGCGTTGATTTATATGTTACATACATTCATATGCCTCCCATACCTAAGGAGATCTCCATGGTCATAGAGAGGAAATCTTAGGTGACCACTCATAGCAAACATGGACTTCAGAAGGCGAGAGTCTGAGGTGAACATCTTTAAGAAGATAAAAATTAATACAAGTATCTGATGTGTTTTAATATATCATAAAGGTGTTTTAACAGGTCAGCCTGGTGTAACTGATAAATATATAAAATTTAAACAAATAAAAACCAAGACCTTTACGAACTACACACAAAACAATAACTGCTCGGCAAAAAAGAAAAATTATTTTGTTCTTTATCTCTGAAGAAAAGCTGTCATAGTAATAAAAAATGAAGTCTGATGGGCTGGAGGGGTGTGTGTGTGTGTGTGTGTGTGTGTGTGTGTGTGTGTGTGCATGTTTATGTGCATGCATGTGTGTGTGTGTGTGTACTAAAAAACAGATACATAAAAGGGATCTAAATTCTCATGTTAGAAGAAGTCTCAGAAGTCATGTTCAGACAGGATACCCTGGTGTGTTGACAACATGGTTCACGACAAAACCAAGCACCTGGACTTCAACTTCTAGTTCAAGGGCAAAAGCTATTTCATCATGGAGGAAGTCTCAGAGATCCAAGTCCTTGGATCCAAGTGCTGAAAAGCCTATAGTTCTAAACTGAAGACAGAATACTAGTGTCCTCAGTTTCCCGAAGGAAGATCTGTTCTCTCTGAGTCACCAGCAATGAATGGGGTGGTGCCTACTTGCATTAGAGAAAATTCTTCCCCAGGGAGCTGACTCAAAGCAAACGCTATCTAGTCCGTAAATACCTTCTAGCCATAGCCAAAGAGGTGTGTGTAGGTTTCAAGACACTTCTTAATCCAGTCAAGTTCGCACTTAACTTAGTCAGTACAAATGGTTTCCACCTAAACCTAGCATGCTTTCAGGGTCAACATCTCCGCCTAGGTCATTGTCAGGTACCCAACAAATAAAATCAGAAATCTGTGCTTTATCCCACTCTCTCTCCACCCATCTACCAATCATGAAGTCATTTGATTTAGCCATCTGTGTTTCCAGAAAGTTCTTCTCTCCATTCCACAGGTCTTTTTACAACCTGGAGTTTCTTTCTCCTTCCTCATCTTTTTTGTTGATTGATCCGTTTATTTACCACATCTACCAACACATCTTGTTTGGTGAGGGAAATGCAAATCAAAAGCACAATAGCTTAATGCATCATCTCTAGCACATGACTTTAATCTCAGAGCTCAGGAGGCAGAGGCAGGCAAATCCCTGTGAGTCTGAGGCCAGCCTGGTCTACAGAGAGAGTTCCAGAAAAGCCAGGACTACACCCAGAGAAACTATCTCAAATAAAAAAGCGCAGTACATACATGCTAGTGATGCCATGAAGAAATGAGAGAGAGCCCTGTGCAGTACTGGTAGCAAGGTGAATTTGTACACATATTATGGTTCAAAAAACTAAAAGTAAACTATCATACTATCATAACAATCCAGCAATTCCGCTACTGGATATAAATACAGAGGAAATGAAATTGAGTCTGTAAAAGAAAGACCAGCTCTGCCATGTTCACTGAAATTTTCATGGCAGGCAAAGTCTAGAAACAATATAAGTGCCCATTAAGAGTTGAATGGAAGGCTGAGCAATGGTGGCGCACGCCTTTAATCCCAGCACTTGGGAGGCAGAGGCAGACAGATCTCTGTGAGTTCGAGACCAGCCTGGTCTACAAGAGCTAGTTCCAGTTTGTGGCTCCAAAACCACAGAGAAACCCTGTCTCGAAAAAAAAAAAAAAAAAAAAGAGTTGAATGGATAAAGAAATGTGGTATAATTACACAACTGAATAGTACATTCAGCCATAAAAAAGGAAACCCTGCCATTTGCGACAAGATAGATAAACCTGGAGGAATTTTTGTCAGGTAGCATAAGCTTGGTATGATCACTCGCATATATGGACTCTTAAAATGTTGATTTCATGGAAGCAGACAGCAGAATAATGGCTAACAGAAACTGGGTAACTGGTGAGGTGGTTTCTAGAGATATTGATCAAAAGAAAAAATTCCTATTAGGAGGAATAACTTCTGGACAGCTATTGTACAACGTGAGCTACATTCGGTAGTAATTACACTGTATTCTTCAAAAATCCTAAGAGAGAGGTTGCAAAATATTATTACCACAAAGATGGTAACTGTTTAAGATAATGCACACATTAATTGTTTAGATATAATAATTCTATATGTATACGTATTTCAGAACATCACGTTGTATACATTGAATACACATAATTTTATCTATAAATTTTTTAAACAAAATACAATAGAATATAAATTAGAGATGGAAAGAAAACATCTCTAGAAATATCAACAAAAAAACTTTTTTGGTCCATTCAAGGCTGGGTTTAGAATACTCTAGAATATTTTTATTACTGCAATTGCCACCATTATGATTAAATATTAATTGCTGTATTATTAGCTATGTAATGGCTATCTCTGAATTGCAAATATGAGTCTCCAAAGTACATGAATAAAATATTTTACTTAACACTATAGAAAACACATACACATACAAAACAAATATTTATTTAATGAATAAATGAAAAAATTAATAAAGTATTATGGTGTTCTTATGTCTCACCATATAATTTTGTTAATTTTTTGTTGAGGAGAAGAAGGGCCTTTTGTCATAATAATACAACACTGTCATGAGACAGTGACATTAGCAAAAAAAAGTTCAGTTTGCCTCTGGGCGCAAGGGAGTAAAACCTAAAACAGGAGGTAGAGCATTTTAGTAATCTCAAAAATATTCTTAAAGATATAAAAATGTGAGCTATAAGAAAGAGATTTGGGGGAAAACATGGAAGACTGAATGAACCCAAAGAGAAAAAAAAAAAGAATATTTGACAACATGTTCTAGACTGAGGACAGGGATTATAGTGGGCTACAGATAAGATTGGGTTACTTAAATAATATTTAAATAATAAACTACACAACCCAAGTCTTTCCAAATTTTGTGTGCATTGTTCCAGAAGTATATATACTTCTGGAATATTTTTCTAGCCTTCTCAGCCAGGAGAACTTTTAGTCTGGGCCCAGTTTCCCTTTCTCATAACTTCAGAAATATTAAATAATTCATTGTTTCCCACAGATGAACAGCATTTTGCCTCCAAAACTGAATACACTGTGTTTGTGCATCAAAGCCTGCTCTCTCTAAACGTAAACATCACTCAGAGCCTGCTCCAAAGCTGAAGCTCTCCTGAGGATTCCCCCCAGGTCTTCCAGGAAAAGTCAGCTTCGCTCTGGTTCCGAGACCACATAGCCTTCCACTGTCTCATCACCCTTAACAGAAGGTCAAGCTGATTCTTTTCCCAATGATTCCTGGCGATTTACTCTAGTTATAAGAGTGGGATCGCTTTTCACCTTCTAATTTTTAATTAGCATACAAAGTATTAGACATCATTATGGCATTTTCAAGTAGAATTTGTTTTCCTCAGCCTTCAATTTTCCCACCTCTTTTACCTGCCTTGAGTCCTCCCTCCTCCTCCCACAGTGTCTCTTCCCTCTCATGTCACATGTGTCCTTCGTGTGTGTGTGTGTGTGTGTGATTTGCCTACATGCAGGGGAGGCCAGAAGAAGGTGTCCTGGATCTGGAGTTACAGGTGATTGTGAGCTGCCCAATGTGGTTCCTGTGAATCTCTGAGAGAGCAGCTTTCCTAAACACTGACCAGACTCTGTAGCCCCTGGCTTCACTTTGTAAAGTATTTGATCCACTTTGAATTGACTTCTGTGCAGGATGAAGGAAATAACTCTAATTTTGTTTTTCTGCGGGGGAGATACCCAGTTTTGCCGGCACCATTTGTTAACGAGGTGGTCTACTGCTTACTTTTTACACATTTGACAGAATAAAGTAGCTGTGGCTTACTTCTGAGATCTCTATTTTATTCTATTGGTCTATCTGTCCTTGTTATACCTGTATGAAGCTGCCTTTGTCACTATTGTTCTGTAGTGTAATTTGGGATCAGTTATTTTGATGCCTCCAACTATGCTCTTTACCCTTAAAATTGATTTGTCTATCAACGGTCTTTGTGTGTGTATGTGTGCACGCGTGCGTGTGCGTGTGTGTGTTGATGTGGGAGTGTCATATATCAATCTGTTGATTTCATTGGTTCAATAAAGAAACTGCCTGGGCCCTGATAGGACAGAAAATTAGGTAGGCGGAGTAGACAGAGAGGATTCTGGGAAAGAGAAGCTGAGTCAGGGAGTCGCCATGATGTTCTCACTCCAGAGAGATGCAGGCTAGAATCTCCCCGGTAAGCACACCATGGGGTGCTACACAGATTATCAGAAATGGGCTAGTCCAGGTGCAAGAGCTAGCCAATAAGAGGCTGGAACTGATGGGCCGGGCAGTGTTTAGGTGAATACGGTTTGTGTGTTGTTATTTCGGGGCTTAAGCTGAGCCATGCGGGCGGCCGGGTGCAGGGGAACACAGCCGGCCGCTCCTCATACTACAGTGTGTATTACTGAAATTAGAAGGAGGAGCATAAAATAAGAACAAGAGATCTGGGGGGATAGTATAATACATGTGCCACAAGAGCAGAAATGGGGCTATTGGAGGGTGAAGAAGGAGACCTCCATGCAGTGGAGATAGGGAGGGCGTCTGGAGAGGGAGTCAACCAAAGACTACGTAAAGATGCCATTTACTGTATGAAGATACCGCTGCTTTCTATGTTAACTTAAAACCAATTTTTTAAAAAAAATTTATAATAAAAATCATTGCTTTGTATGTTAAATTGATTTAAAAATAAGTTTTAAATAGAACAAGTTTGAATGATTAATTATGGAGCCATTCTAGTTGTAGATATCGAAAGGAGACTCATCTGAAAAGACGGTTTCTATTGGACGCTTCCCTGATTCTCCGAGGTGCAGCTCCATGGAATATAAAAGCACCCTGATTAACAGAATTGAATCAACCTGAATTTTAATATTTATATTTTGTGAAATCAAAATATAATTACATCATTTTCCCTCTTCCCTTTCTTGCCTCCAACCCTTCCCATGCACCACCACTCACCCTTTGCTCTCGCTCCAAATTCATGGCCTCTTTTTACTTAATGATTGTTACAGGCACACCTAAATGTATAAATACAATCTATTCAACCTATATAATCTTATATCTATGCATGATTTCAGTGCTAACCACTTGATATCAAATGCCCACTTTGGGGCTATTCCCCAGGAAAGACTATTTCTCCTGATCTCAGTATTCTTTAGTTGCCTAGGGTTGAGGCCCTGTGAGATTTCCTCCTTCCATGTTAGCATGTCCATTCTTGGAACTGTCTTCTTTTTTTAAGATGTACTGACTTATTTAATGTTTTAC
Organism: Microtus obscurus; assembly: GCA_963919715.1. Lineage (NCBI taxonomy): Eukaryota > Metazoa > Chordata > Mammalia > Rodentia > Cricetidae > Microtus > Microtus obscurus. The sequence goes on from CAWTZC010002521.1 coordinate 27,700,199, forward strand.
TTATTTGTATTCATGATTTTCTTAATGTGTTTATGTGCAGTGCAAACATGCAGGAGCCCAGTGAAGCCAGACGAGGGCATTAGATCCCCTAGAACTAGGATTACAGTGGTTTATGTGCCACCAGGTAGGATCTGGGCTATAAACTTGGATCCTCTGCAAGACTAATAAGTGCTTTTAAGAGTTGAACAATCTCTGAAGCCCCTAAATTTAGTTCTTATTTTTTAATTAAAAGGGTTTTTTTGCATTTTATGTACCAATTACAGTTCCCCTTCCTTTCCCTCAATGTAGGTGTTTGCAATAAAATAGTCCCACACTAGCTCAGAATGGAATATAATAAAGTGTTCTTTATATAGGGGTAGACTCACAGATCAACAGTCCTCTGCACAATCAGGGAACAGGAACTGAATCCAGCAGCCAAGGGGGTGTTTACATTTCTACATCTGTTTATATAGTTCCCAAGGCATGCCCAAAATGAGTCAGCATCTCAAAGGAGTTTCCATAGCACCTCCCCCTTTCATCTAAATAAGAGCATTTTACAATACAGAACTATATACAATAAGAACAGATATTAAGAATAAAAATTACAATTACAACCAGCATAAACAATATCAAGCAAGAATCATATGTTAAATATTTTAATAGATATTTTATCCTAAGGAGTCTAAGTCTTATATCAGAAATGGCTTAGCTAAATCACGAAAGTAAAGTAACTATGACTATCTAGCCCTTAACCCCATCAAAGACCTGAGAAGGGAAATAATATTACTTGAATAAACAGGAAGTGCAATTAATCAACTTCCAAAATGTGCAATGACAGAGACAACTGGCTACTTGGGCAATCACCAAGGTCTCATTGGTAACATTGGAGCAGCCAACTTTGACTGAGGCCTAGAGTAACTGGCAGCCTATTTTTAGGGGTAGGAAAAATTTTAAAACCATTTTATTCTGTCTTGACAAGGTTTTTGTTTTGGTTTGGTTTGGTTTTTGTTTTTGTTTTTGCTATTTTTTGTCACTTTCTTGTCCAGTCCAGACACCGTGCATTTTGTCAGTGGTCCAGTCACCACAGTTCATGCAATGACAATCCACCTGGTTTGTACTTCCAACTCTTTGCTTTCATTCATCTACAATTCCATTTGTTCAAATATCTATGCACCTGCTGAGCTACCAATTATCTTTTGAGATGCACTTGGACTCCAGAGACTGGCATCAGCAACATACTGGCTTTCTACCATGGTCTTTCAATTTAAAAAAATCAATATAAACAGTTATCAACATATAAGAATACCGTTTCAGGGATTTAAGGCTCTAGTGGACAAGTTGTAGCACACCATTAGATAACACAGTTTGAGTACAGATGAGTGGAGATTGGCAAGAAAAGTTATTCCCCTTTATCTGCATGACCTCTGCTCTAAGACAGACTAGTTCACTACAAAAAGAGGTCTCTCGATCTGTGAGTTTTCTTATAGGGAAATGATATAGCTTAGTGTATGAGTGTTTAACTCTCCCATACAGAAGGATGTAACACAGAAAAGAATGTACAGAACATGCTAACCAAGCCATAGACCCCATCGGGAACCTCAGGTCACGCCTTTTGGAACAGCTTTTCTACAGATCCCCACCTGTCTCTGCACACTCCAAAGCTCCACCCACCCCTCTTTCTTCAAGGCAGCTTCATGACTGTGCCTCTGACCAACTGTATTTCACAGTCAACACTCACTCACTGGAATTTAAGTCCCTTGGTAACAAGGACTGTAACTCGCTGTTGGCGTAGCTCGATGGTAGAATGTTACCGAGAATGCAAAAGACCAAGGGTTTGATCGTCAGCAAGAAGGAAGAAAGGAAAAAAGGGACAATAAAGAAAGGAAGGAAGGAAGGAGGGAGGAAAGGATGAAAGAAGAAAGGAAGGAAGGAAATTTCTGTATTGAAGTACAAGGTAAAATATTTATCAGAAACAGCCAGTACAGACTGACTCCTATTCCCAGGTTAAATAGCTTGTGTATGGGTGCTTAGCTCCTTTAAACAGGCAAAATTGAGAACTCCCCAACATGACATCAAGTTTTCACATTACACGTCAGATCTGATTAGGTAGGCTTCTTGGTGTGCCCCCTTGAAGGGATTCTACAGCTGGATCCATGCTCAGCAAAAACCTAAGTCATGGTGGATTTTCCGTATCTGAGAAGCCCAGAGAGGAAATAAGGAAATGTTTGCTTGCTCTTTCCATGTATCACGCTGCATTCTCTCCTGTTACAGCAGTGGGAAATTATCTGCATACCCCCCACCAATATTACATATGTACACACACATGCACCTATGTACATACGTGGAAACAGAGAGAGAATGAAGAGTTTGCCCACACCCTCAAATCGAAGCTCAGCAATGTTACAAACAGCACTCAGGACCTCTCAAGAATGAGGGCAGTGATTTTTCCCCAATTTTATTCATTGTACACCCCGCTAGGTTACAGATGCTACACTATGAATTGTTCGGTAAATGCTTTATACATGAAGGATGACGTCGGCATTGTGCTGTTCTATTGCTATTTTTCATGTGATGTCTAAATTGAGATGCTTTTGGTAATTTGGGAGGCTCTAGAAAAATAAGCATCATTTGTCATACTGGCTTGGGCAAAACAAGTACTCACAAAAAGACAAAACGACACAGAGAATGCTGAGAACATTTTCCTACATTTGTCCTTGTTTTCTCCCAAAATTGGAAAACCATTCCATTTCACCTTCGTGGAGAAAGCTCAAATCTACCCCCTTGCATGAGAGAATCCTTCTTCATTTTCAAGCAGAGTATTCTCTGTCCCTGTGGCTTGGTAAGAACTTGCAAACTTCACAAGGAGCTCATGTCTCCAGCCCCAAGTCAGATAAAATCTGTTTAAATGGAGGCAATTCTTCTTTAAAATGGTTCCTTTTCTTCCTTTCAAAGGTACAAGATGCATTAGATACATTCCCGAACATGATTAGGACAAAAGAAAGCCAACTAAAAGCTTTCACAAGATGGCTTTTCATCACAGCGTGGCAGAGAATAAAATCTCTCCTTGCTAGTTCTCAGACAGACAGCCCTTTTCTGCCTCCTGGGTTCTGTAACTTTCAGTTCCCCCTGTTGTTATAAACCATGGCGCAGCAAGTTAACCACAGCCGAAAAATGACTTTTTCAGAGGAGACACTGAAGCTGCCCTTGAGAAGACGATGCTTTCCGTTCATGAAGGTCGGCCCACTGAGGGCAAAGTCGTGAGGCTGTCTTCTCAAATAAGGCATTCTTTGCAAGCATGCAAGCGTGCACCTGTCACCTGCGTGTGGACTGTGCATTAGAACTGCTGCATCCAACTGGACTCCATTACTGAGCAGGAAAGAGGAGAAGGCGTAGCTATGGTCTAATTAGAGCCTGGCCAATCAGTGAAGCGTTCTCACAGTTCTCAAACTCCCATTAGAAGATAGGACCTGGCGCTATCCAAAAGAAGAATGAGAAATGCTATCTTATTCAGAAAAAAAAAAAATGTGTGTCTTAATTTCTTTTTTTAAAAAAAAAAACTTTTTAAAGATTTATTTATTTATTTTTATTATGTATACAACATTCTGCCTCCATGTATGCCTGCACGCCAGATCTCATTTCAGATGGTTGTGAGCCACCATGTGGTTGCTGGGAATTGAACTCAGGACCTCTGGAAGAGCAGCCTGTGCTCTTAACCAATGAGCCATCTCTCCAGCCCATGTGTCTTAATTTCTTGAGTGACTTAATTTCTTCACTATTATTCTGACATCTTTACCTCACTAGAGTACCCAACTCATTGCAGTACAAAATAAAAAGCAGAGGTTTTTTGTTTGTTTTCCTCCGGAAGGAGTTGTTCAAGTACTGAAGGGCTCTCTCACACTCTCTTGCTCTTCTACCATCATCTAATGACCTGGTCATAAGACATGCTTGACCTTAATGCAATCAAAAAAGAATATTCGTACAAGCCTTAAATTTTACAATAAGTTTTCAGGAGAAGTGTGTGATTTCACGGACTGAGACACAGCATTTATATAGATATTTATGTATCCATTATCTCTACTCATCTAGAATATCTCTGGGTTGAAGCTGAACAGATGTTTATGAGTCAAGAAGTTCATTCACTACTGGCCACGGAAGTTGCTTAATGTTAGAGGCTTAAGCGTTTACTCTCTCAGCAGTTCAAGTAGTTACATGAGAAATAACACCTAAGCAAACTTTCCATAGCATGGCCACATAAAGCCTAAGTATACATACATGGCATTGAGGAAGACTCAAATGATCAACAGACTTGCCCACTCTAATGGCATAGATGTGGGTGCTGGATGCAAACACCAAAACCAAGTTCAAAAAGAGTTTGTATTTAGTCCAGGGATGTTCAACACTCCAGCAAAGGGAACACTTGTGACTTCACACCCAAGAGGGACTAAGACTGACAACTGAACACTTCACTACCTGAATTCTACCTTTCCAGAGAAGTACAGACTGAGCCCTTAATCCCCTCTCGCTGGTGAACCTATTCACGCCACCTGATGAGTCTGTCAAAATGATACCATCAGGGGCTAGGAAAATGGACCAGTGGTTGAGAGCACTTTCTGATCTCACAGGGAACCCAAATTCGGTCCAGCATTCACATGGCAAATTGCAAGTATCTGCAATTCCACTTCCACATCAGGGATCTGATGTCATCTTCTGACCTCCATGGGCGGTGCATGCACACAGTGCACACCATACATGCAGGCAAACATTCATACACATAAAAGTAAATCAATAATAGTATCATAAATGGATGTAAGGGTGTACTTAGAATTACGCCGTACTCATAAGTATTCACTGAGTTCCTCCAACTGTAAGACATTCTGCTAATCTCTCAAGTTCTAGAGACATTATCCTCCTCGAAAGATCGCACAGGTTAATTGAAAACGCAGAAAACAAAGAAATGCTTACGATGGGTGAGGAATGCAATCTTAAGGTAGGTAGAGCGTTAGTAATTGCCAGCATTCTCTAACCCAGGGTGCAGATTTAAAGGAATTGTCATCAATGAATTAGTTCAAAGATTCTCTCTTCTATGTGAATGTTACATTTGAGTGTGTTACCTGGGTAATAAGCCACGTGCATGAATTAGCGAGAAGTGTGGGGAATTCTTGGCAGAGATTATTAGCATGAGAAAGGGCAAAGATGAAAAAAGACACTGTGAATGACAATCAGGTCTGTGTTATTGAAAAACAATGTACAGATGTATAAAAAGAAAGGGAAGGACATAAGGTGAGGGAGGGAGTTGTGTGTCAGCACACAGAGGGTTTTACGTGCCCTTGGTAGTGATAGTGAACTTCACTTGATGGGAAATGGAGAACAATTGATCCCTAATGCCTAGAACAGTAATCAGGCATTTAAATAAAACAATATGTACTATTACCTCTTTAGACCACATCACATAGTTTATTACTTCAGAAAATTAATGGACTTTTCTAACTCATTTTCCCATTCCTAGAGTTGGAATCATAGTATCTTATTATGAGAATTAAATGAGATAAAGCATTTAAATGTGATGTAGTCTTAACTCAAACTCAGTCCATATATATAGGACTCTTAAGAGTTGTAACTTCTACCTACTCCGTTGTGTTTATTACATAATAAGGCAGTTTTGAGAGAAAGGATTATTAATGAAGAATCTCTTCTGCATCATCCTGTGATACTCGATGAAAACATAAAGTGAAACACCATTCTTTCCTACAGTTTCATCTGTAGGTTATCTTTACGTGATAAAGCAGGGTATCTAATAATTGTTGCACGTACATGCTGGCTAGTTTTATATAAACTAGACACAGGCTAGAGTCAGTGAGGAAATTGGGGTCTCAACTGAGAAAATGCCCCCAACCAGACTGGCCAGTAGGAAAGCCTCCAGTATAATTCCATGGCTGATAATTGATGTGGGAAGTCCAGGTCACTGCAAGCAATCCCACCCCTGGGCTGCTGATCCTAGATGCTATAAGGAAGCATGCTGAAGAAGCCATGAGAAGCAAGCCAGTAAGAAGCATTCCTTCATAGCCTCTGCATCAGCTCCTGCTTCCAGGTGTCTCTTTTGAGTTCCTGCCTTGACTTTCTTTGACCATGAACTGTGATGTGAAAGTTTAAGACAAACCAACCTCTTCCTCCCCAGGTTGTTTACGGTCCTGGTGCTTTATCACAACAACAAAACCCTACCTGAGACAATACGAGAACTGACTGAATGAGAGACTTTATTTGATTGTGAAGTCCATAGAAAGAAAAGGGCATCACGGCCACAAAGACAGGGTCATCCAGATCATCTCTGATTCCTTACCCTTTCTCCATGTCTCCCACCATTATACCACAGCTGCCAATTCTTTAGCAGTCTTAATTATAGGCATGGCCATTTGTCTTCAAATATCACAGCTCTGTGAAGTCTGTGCATCAATAAATACAGCTCAGAAGCAGTTTGCCACACTGGCAGAGAGTTAATTGCTTCTCTGGCTAAATTGAATGTGGTCACTGTTTACCTTTAGAGGGACTGAAGTCTCAAGGTTCCCAACTGTCTAGAGGCTTCCTGTAAAGTCATAATTAAGGTACCATAGTTTGAGGACTTGGAGTCATGCCCCAAAATACCCACACTTTGATTAGCTCTCTGTGTCCAGAGAGTAGCAAATCAAATTTCCAAGGTGAGACAGAAAATCAATTCTACATTTCAAAGGAGACATTTTCTTTGTGTCAACCATCATTCCTTTATCTATTTCTCTTTTCAGAAAGCACTTTTGGGATTTGATAGGTTTGTCAGATATTTGGTCAGAAGAGGAACGGAATGAAAGAAATAGAAGGGGGAAAGAAATAGCATTGACTCTCAAGAATAACAGAAGAAGCAGATAGCTTGAAAGATTCAAAACATGTATAGAACAGCATTATGACAAAAATATGATTCTGTACATGAGGTCTCAATGAATGGTGGATTAATTCAGCTACAAGACGAAGGTCAGGAAAAGCACAAAGAGGTAAAACTTGAGCTGAATCTTAAGGAGGAAATATAGATGTCTGACAGTCATGAATGGGAATCAAGGGAGGAAAAGCTTGTCACACAAATAGAGCAAAAACAGAATAAATGGACAGAAGGAAGCTGAAAGAGAGGACTTCAGGAGACCATCGTGCATTTGGTAAGGATGGTAGATGAGGTGAGGACCGAAACAGAAGAAAACTCTGTGGGGAAGCAGGGAGTCCAGTTCACAGGACATCTTCTGTGGGGATCACTGAAAATCTTCAAACCGAAACATGACAAACTCAAGTCATTTGGGGGAAAGTCAACTTATCTGCTAGTGTATATATATATATATATATATATATATATATATATATATATCACATCTCTGAGGGACAATAAAAAGGTTTTAGGTTACTTCTGACAACTAACACTGCCTTAAACAGTTGTAATTAATAAGTTTCAGCCTATGGCAGGGCAGAATATATCCAAGCTGGAAATTCAAACCGAAATGTAGATAGAAAGTAGGCAGAGTCAGGGAGACACCATTAGCTGCTGAAGGAGAGGGACGCAGCTCATTTAAAAATGTAATGTATAGTTAAGAAATACAGATTAATAGATAGTCATCTATAATAATCCAACTTTTAATTATATTACTTAGGTTTTCTAGATCAAGAGATATATTTCAGTTAGATAATCATCAACACTTCAAAGACCTACAGAATATAGTATTTAATATGTTTTTCCAATTTTTTCCTTATTGTCCTTTGAGAACCTTGTCTTTTGTAACAACATACTCAGTAAATTAACTTCAGGGAGAAAGACTTTATTTGTTTACAGGTTCACAGATTTGAGCCATGATCATCAGCTGGAGCAATGGCTTTTCATGCCTGCAGGAACATCATGGGAAGGACACATGATACCCAATCTACAGCATTTTCTTTCTAAATAATAACAAGTACAACCTAGACTGAACAGGAAACCATGACATCAAGCTCCAAATTTCTGGTTTGCCTTGTTCAGAAAGTCTGTGCACATTGCAAAGGAAGATGACTGGAATGCGGCCAATCCATCCCAGTAATTACATCATTCCAAATCTGAAACCACTCTCACAAATTCATTTCCAAATCTGGACAGTTGTCCAGGGATAGCACGTCCGCATAATCTCCCACAGGCACATGAATTTTAAAAGCAGAGAAAACCATGCCTAAGTTCTTCATCTTACAAATGAGATCCATGAGACTTCAGAGGGGACTACCCCTTAATGAAATTAGAATCCCTGCTCCAGGAGATTGTCTGGTGATTTTTCTATAGTACATTATTTCATTGAGGTACAAGATTGTTGAAAAAAGACACCAAACTTGGCATTAAAACTTGAATTTGAGTCCTGGTTACTGTATTTTTCAATCCCTATCCTTTTATCACATGTGAAATAATGCATGGAATATTTGTATGGAAGTACAAGTAAGTAAAACTTGCACATAGTGAACCCAATGATAAATGCGTTCAAATCTCACCCCTCAGGAGAGTGAATTCAATTTGTTTAAAATGACTCATGTGAATATACTATATAAAATGAGTGTTATGGAAATAGAATTCTTTTGTCTTTCAGTATCAAAATAAAGACCTTTTCAGATAAGCTTGCAATGGATGAGAGACATTATCACTTTCCATCTTGTGGACAATTTGTGGCAATATTTATGTTCTTAAACTTCAAGTTACCTCCGCATCCAGAAGGAAAGTCCTGGATATACACATTCATCGGAGCTTGAAAACATATCTATTCTACCTAGATGATCAGCAAGTGCACTGTGTATATAGTAAATATACCGAAATGAATAGCCTACATGACAGCTATTACCTGGGAGTGTATTCAACTGAGCCAGCCTGGCTCCAGAAAATGTCCTAGAAATACGAAGGGTGCCTAAAATATTGCTAAGTATTTCACGGAAATGAAACTAAACTACATTGATTCTATGGTAAAGTCATACTCCCGTGATGTTTCTGGAAAACAATTATGAAAATATTTACTAACCTATCATGGGATATTGAATTAGATAGAAAGAGTAAATAAACACTCTTGATGGCTGACCCTGATAGATATCTGATAGGCTTGACTTTGCTTAAATTTTTATTGAACCCTATTATTATTCCCATTTCAGAGAAGACATAAAATAGCCTCTCAGTCACTGCTTAAAGACTTTAGAGTCAAGTTCAAGTTTATCTTACTATTGCATATAGTCACCCCATTAGAAAACACACAATTTGGCAGACACTATAGGAAGATTCTTACTAATGAGTCCAGTCTTACACCCAATGTGCAGATACAAACCCTCAGAAGAGCTTCTAGGAATTCAAGAGTCAATTTGGGGTAATTAAATTGTTTTTCTTCTTCTACACTAAAAAGTTAATCACACCTGTAGGTTTAAAGAACAGTTTTTAAAAATAAATTTACAAATACCATTTTAAAATTCAATTTTTATGAGCCCTTTGTGTATCACAACAAATTCTGTCCAAGACAATATAAACCAGAATTCAAATAACTAGATAGTAACAATTGAGAATTTTTAGTATGTTATAACAAAACATCATAGACTGGATAGCTTACATATAACAAAAACATTTGTCAGATTGGGAGACAGAGAAGCCCAATACCAAGACACTGACAATATTCAATGAGAGTTGTCTTCTCTTTCATGGATAGTATTACCCTCTCGTCCCATGTGGTAGAAGAAGCTAGCTTGCTCTCTGGGGTTTCTTTCATGGGGACGCTGTTATTACCTGTCTGTTGCTTTGACAGAATACCCTGACAAAAAGCAACTTAAAAAAAAAAGTTGTGTTTTATCTTCCAGTTCCAGAGGGGACACAGTCTATCATGGACGGTATGAGGACAGGTCACGAAGGACAGGCATGTGCTGGTCATGCTTTTCTTCACCCATGTACACGAAGCAGAGATAGAGCAAGAACAAGAAGAATAACCAGGCTATAAACTCTCAAAAGCTGAACCCAGTGACATACCTCCTCTATCAGGTTCCACCTTCTAAAGGTCCCATAACTTTCTAAGACAGCACCATCCACTGAGGACCAAGTGTATAACTACACGAGTTTATGTGAAACATTTTTCATTCAAATCAGCATAGACACTAATGGAATTCATGAGGGCTCCTCATGCACAGTCTAATTACCCCCCAAAAGTCCCGAAGCCTGATGCCAGCACCTTGAAATTAGGATTTGAATATATGAAATATATGAAAGTCTTACTTATTGAGCAAAACTAAAACATTTCAAATGCCTCAAACCCAGAATGGAACCCTCACAGAAGCCAATATCACGATGAGATGAGAAGAAACAGCTGGTCGGTGGTGGTGCCCGCCTTTAATCCCACCACTTAGGAGGCAGAGGCAGGTGGATCTCTGTGAGTTTAAGGCCAGTTTGATCTATCAACCTAGTTACAGGACAATTAGGGCTACACAGAGAAACCCTATCTCAAGAAAAAGTGAAGATAGAATCAATAAAGAAAACTAAGCAAATTTTGGAAATGAAAACTTTAGGAAATTGAACTGGAACCTCAGATGCAGGCCTTACCTCCAGAATACAACAGATGGAAAAAAGAATCTCAGGCACGGATGACAACGTAGAAGAAATGGATACCTTGGTCAAACAAAATGTTAAATCTTTTAAAAAAAGAAATTTACAGTCTTCTTGGAGTACACATGATTCTTTTCAATCCACTGTGTGGAAGTTCTTATACTTGATCTTTGTCATTCAATTCAATGTCCCTGCATTGACAGGTCTGCTTTCGTCCATTGTAATGTAGATAAACGAGGCGAGAGTTAAACTATTGACACTATCTTGACACCTGTGCACATCAGCACTTCGGTGATTTGATTAACATGTGAGCTGGGTTTGAGAAAACTAAGAGTGTGCTATTAAAAAAAAAGTGATTGCCTCTTCTTTGTGATTTCTACAGAAATACAGAACACGGGGCTCAGAATTGAAAGGTCAAGAATCTGTTCACCCCAAGTTCTATATCACACTAGCTATATGAATCATTTAGTCCCTGTGAACTTGGTTGTTCTCCACGGATGAAGTGGAAAGGTCAGACTCACATGCCTCATACAGCGAGGGCATGGAGTTTCTGAGAAGCAAGGATGTGCCTTGCAGTTTAGGCTGGGGTACCCGAGCTAGGAATAGCTTAAAGGGTTTTTAAAAATAATTTTAAAAAACTCTCACTTACTCAACATTGCCTATATACCAAGCTCTGTACTTAACATTTTACATGTATCAGTCAACTCCCTAAAAACTACATCTAGGGCACACACTGTTACAAATGCTGAGGGATGCTCAGTCTAGAGAATGCACAAGAGACAAAATAATTATCTGACCTGGGGGGGGGGGTAATATTACTGAGGACCAAGAGAGACAAGAATCATAAATCATAAAATTCGCTGTTACATATTTTAATATGAAATAGAGATACCCTTTCCAGGCTCATGTTTTGACTATGTGTGGTATTATTTTGAGAGACTGTGAGACATTTAGTAGGTAAGGCCTCCGTGATGGACGGTCATAGGTTCCAGCCTCTGATTAAGGCCGAGAGAAGCATTTGTCCATGGGCATAAACAAAAATATGTGGAAGATAGCTTGTGTGTGTGTCAATTTAGCTGAACAAGAGCACTTGGCTCCCCCCACAGCCGATGATATCCCTCAGGGTAGATTTTTGACCAGGTTTATAATACCAGGCATAGATTTTTTCCTGTGGATTAGGCCGCAGATCTGATCCAGCCTGATACCGTGTTATACCGAATGGCTAGCCTTCCACCAGAGCCATACTTTGTCCCCTGTACTGCCACTAGAGTCATAGTGACATCCAGGTCTAAGCTGTGGCTGAGGGCCATTTCTGGGTACTGCAATTCGAGTTTGTGATGGTGTCTGTGGCCCATGTTAGCACAGGGGTCATTGGAACCATGCTGTGCTAAGCCAGTCCTGCCCTTTGCCAATCCTGGGATAGCTGGCCCTGCCCCTGGCTCAACATTACAATGACGGGAGAGCTGGCCCCACCCCTCAAGGAAGACCTAACCCCTTTCACTAGGGAAAGATGGACGACCCCTCCCCACAGGCATGTACCTCATCTGGGCAGCACACTAGACCTGACCCTGTGGTAGGGGGTGCAGGCAAGCCCCAGGAATCTGGGAGTATGAATACAGGAGAGCCAACCCTGGCCCTCCTCATCTGCCATGTGGTGGCAAGGGTGAGAGAAAGATGCCCTCCCCCCTCACCCACTGCTACCTGTAGCAAGTGAAAGAGCTGGCCCTGGGGTCATGAGATTAGAGAACTAGCCCTGCCCCTCACCAGCTGCAGCACACAGGACAGCAGGCCCTGAGTCCCACCTGGACAGCACACTAAAAAGCTGACCCTGTTGTCAAGGGCACAAGTGAGCCAGTCCAGAGGGCGTGAGAACAGGAGAACTGAACTCCTCCCCAAATCCTCCCTAGAGCAATTAGGAAAGAGGGCCTACCCCTCACCTGGGCAGAATAGTAGAGCTGGCCCTGGTGGTGTGAGTGTGGGTGAACCAGACCCAGAGCTTGAGAGGAGGAGAATTGGCCCCACTCCTTGCTGTAGGCTGCATTGTGAGCTAGCCTAGTCAGAGCTGGAGAGCTCACCCAGGTAGTGATGATCAGAGAGAGCCGACAAGCTGACCAACCCAGAACCAGGGCTATGAGTTGGCCCCCCACAACATCCACCTCATCTACGAACTGTTTGAGCTCGTGAAGAGGGAACTTACAGATCCAAAACAGCAGGATCCCCATGACACAGGACAACAGGATATCCAAGAGAAGTCCCAGTGAGAGCCTGTTATTAATAGTATAGCAGAAGCCAGAAACCTGGACTCATAGCAATGAAACTTGCAAGGAAAGATGAATGTACTAAGGGGTAAACTGTTACTCAACAGGCCACACTACAGCTTCCACACCAAGATTCTTCTTGTTTATTTTTTTTTTTTGTTTGCTTTGTTTCTCTGTTTTGTTTGGGGTTTGGTTTTTCTTTTAAATTTGGTTCTGTTTTGGGGAGATGTTGTAAGACCAGAGATCGGATATGAGGGAATAGAGAGATAAGTGAGATCAGAATGCATGATGTGAAATCCACAAAGAATCAATAAAGTTAAAAAAGAGAGTGGTTTGGTGCCCTGTAATACATGGATCTGAAATATATTTGTGCTAATTGAAACGACCTAGACAAAGACAAATATGGCATGTTCTGTCTCATCCATAGAGTTATAAAATGTCAATTTGGGTGTAGATTAATAATCACTAGAAGCTGTGATGAAGAATGGGGAGAAGAGGGAGACATTAGATAGGAAGTATCAAGATACAGATAGAAGCCCTGAGTTCTAATGCTCCGCGGCACAGTGTGATGACCATAGCTCATGATACCTCTTTTATGTTCTTACGAATATCTGGAAACAAGGAGCTCAAAGGCTCCAAACACAAAATAATGCTATGTGGATGGAAATGTTAATTGACCTAATTCAATCAGTTTGTATCACATTGACATATCACACTGAACCTCTTAAGTATGTACATTATGCAGGGATAGGTTTGTTGTGTTTAAAGAGAAACAAATGGTAACGGCTCACTCTGATTTGGTCATTATACAAAATATATCATATTACTGTGTTATGGTCTATAAACATTTACCATTAAAATAATTTAAAATCGACATTTAGAGGGTGAGAAAGACCAAAGCTTAAATCATAACTCATAAATGGCCTATTTTCACGAAGCATGATTGAAACCCAGCATTGTGGGGCTGGAGAGATGGCTCAGTGGTTAAGAGCATTGCCTGCTCTTCCAAAGGTCCTGAGTTCAATTCCCAGCAACCACATGGTGGCTCACAACCATCTGTAAGGAGGTCTGGCGCCCTCTTCTGGCCTTCATGCATACAGACAGATTATTGTATACATAATAAATAAATAAATAAATAAAAAAAAAAAAAAGAAACCCAGCATTGTGTCTTCAAAGCACAGGTTCACTCCGGTTTACTCTATTTGTCTAAGTGAAGAAAAAAAATAAAAGGTTCAGCCAAGTTTAGGAAACTCCATGCACAGTCAAGTGAAAACCAGAGTCTGCTGTCCAGGAATGTCTGTAGAGGGATTCAGAAGAACATGTCACTTGATCAGCCTTGCTCGTCCGAGCCTTAATCACATTAAGTACCTGCCATTACATTTTTACAAGACAGCAGGCCTGGCTACTCTCTGTTGCACATGTCGTGTGGCATCTGGCATCTGGCTGGCTCTTGAGATGATGAAGATTGTATTCTACATGAGGTGGGAGGCACCCCGTGCAATCTGCAGCAGTCACAGCCCTGTGGTAAGCACACCGTTCCCTTAGAGCCAACAGTTCACCCAGATGAGGGAAACAGTACCAGAGCAGCCAGGCGCATAAACCACCCGGTGTCATGTCGGCACAATCAGGCTTCCTTGAACGTTGCAAGTAGAAACAATCATCATAGTAAATTCTTGTAAATGGGTCTTTTGGTCTGAAGAACATTGATATTTGTGGCTGTATATGGTGCTCATAGAAGCTTCAAGAGTTAGAGCTTTTATTGATGAGAAAACCAAGGCCCACTGTTAGCAAATGACAAAGCAATGGACTCAAACCTACATCTGGTGCCTCACGATCCTTCTTTTTCCTCTAACCAAAGTAACCATGAGTAACCAAACTCATGCTTTTAAATGTTAAATCCGTTCCGAGAGTCGCAAAACAAAGAGTAAATTATCTGAGTGGAGCCACAAAACTCCAAAGGATTTGTAACCCAACTGGAAGGAGGAGTTATTACGGCTACATCAGAATCTAGATATGATTATTTGGTGTTTTTAAATTAACTCTTTGAAATTTTTCATTTACTGTGTTTTGATCTTTCTCATACCCTTTAATCAATCCCCCTAGGATCCACCTTACTCCCCAACCACCTGTAGTGTTGTGAATAAAAATTACCCCATAGGCTCATAGGGAGTGGCACTATTAGGGGGTGTGGCCTTGTCGGAGTAGGTGTGGCCTTGATAAAGGAAGTGATCACGGGAGGTGGGCTTTGAGATTTCAGATGCTCAAGCCAGGCTTAGTATCTCTGTCTATTCCTGCTGCCTGCAGATCCAGATGTAGAACTCTCAGCTCCTTCTCCAGCACCATGTCTGCCTGCACGCAGCCGTGTTTCCAACCATGATGATAATGGACTAAGCCTGCGCACTGTAAGCCAGCCCCGGACAAATAATTCAATTATAAGAGTTGCTGTGGTCATGGTGTCTCTTCACAGCAATAGAACCCCTAACTAAGATACTGCCCAACTGTGGGAAATCTTTGAAAATAACTTGACTGGCAGATTAAAGCTGAATCGAGAGACCCTTCATACACTCGGCATAGACCCAGTCAGAGGCTTTCTTACCCTTCTTTAGCATCAGCTTTTCTTTCAAAGACCCACACCCTCTGAGTGCATCCTTCTCACAGCTGCCTCACCGCAATGCCTTACTTACTTGGAATATTGTCCTCTTCAATTCTCACCAATCCTTTAACGTCTAGCACAAGCCCATTTCCTTCCCCTGCTGATTAGGTTAGCATTGATTCTTCTCATTAGAAAAATCATTATTGTATTTATGTCTCAATTTTAAATAGTTAGTGTTTAGTCCAGCATGGTTAACTATCTCATATGTATGTAGCCTGAATTTCCAAACTCTTTCTGTCTCCTGAAGGATTGGAGTCATGTATTACATTCTTATACATCATCTGCCACATGATACATGTGACCAGAGATATGTGCCTATTGGAATTATAAGTTCATATATATATATATATATCCATCCATCCTATGGTCCTGGATCTCCCTGAAACTATACCCATAAGGAGCAGGTATCATGGAGATTCTGAAGAAGCTATTTGTAGATACCAACCAATATGAAGGACAAGGAACCATGGATTGACCTCACTGGAATCTGAACAAACCATGAAGTCTCCATATAAGTCATCAAGTTCATACTCTCCATCCTAAGTAAGTTATCTTTTTATCATTACTAGCTACTGGGTACAATAACTCCATGGAGTCATATGTGGAATATTTGGTTCTAAAGTGTAGCACACACTGTCTGTGTTCTACTCATTATCTCCTTGGATGCCTCATTATTTACAAACCACACCAACACTGTTTTCTACTTAGAGATCTGCATGTAGGTGGGCAGAACCTACGTGGAATTTCATACACAGGCTAAAAGTGCCCTCACACCAAGAGCATGGGAGAGAGGGAGGGAGGGAGGGAGGGAGGGAGGGAGAGAGAGAGAGAGAGAGAGAGAGAGAGAGAGAGAGAGAGAGAGAGAGAGAGAGAGAGCCCTTATTCAGTGACTACGCATGCCTTAGATCACTCTTCATTGACCAGAAAACAATGCTGGAACATTTTTCCCAGTGTTTTTCAGGACACTGATTAAACAACAGATGCCTACTGTGCCAGCTGCCTTGGTAATCTGAGTTAAGGACCTAACTGCTCTTCCTCATAATACTTTGCCCCTCCACATTCTACCCATCTTCCAGTTACCTGCATTTGAACCCTTGACTAGAGTCTAGTCCTGGAGAATCCAAACCAAAGCCATCATAGAACACCTGGAAATGGGTGTTAAAAGATACCGGTTCTTGTCTATATGAATGCTCAGGGAGATATGGCCAAATAACACACGCTAACCTCCATCCCTATAAAAGGTTGTAGAGTTAGCCCAGTCCATTAGGGGGCATGTTCGCCTTGGGCTAATGTTTACATATAAATCTGGCGGGCGTGAGCCCCACCGCTCTCTTTTTTGTATCTCCTGCTCATCACTGGATCCCTGGTGTTGTAAGCTATCCCTTCATTAAAATTTTCTGTTTCCTTTTAAGCTAGCCTGGTTATTACGCCGCTTACAAAAGGTACATCAAGATGTACTTAAAATCATTATCTCTGCCATCACAGAGCTAAGTTATCTGTGAAGCATGTGTGTTCATCTCCCTCTCAGGAATGGCTTTGGAATGGCTTGCACCTGTTTATGGCAGATAAGAAGAGCAAAGGTGCAGGATCAAAAAATCCTCAGTAAATCCTGTAAGAATTCCAGGACATCTTTTCCATCCAGCCTTTCTCCTGGTTGGTTTCTAGATGTGGGATGTCCTTCTGTGTGTGTGTGTAGCTTATATTGGTTGATAAATAAAGCTGTTTTGGCTAGTGGCTTAGCAGAGTAAAGCCAAGTGAGAAATATGAACAGAGATGTACATAGAGAGAGTAGGTGGAGTCAGAGAGGCACCATGTAGCTGCTGAAGGAGAGAGATGCCAGACATTACTAATAAGCCACAGCCTCATAGTAATACATAGATTAGTAGTAATACACCTGAGCTGTTGGCCAAACAGTGTTGTAATTAATATAGTTTCTGTGTGACTGTTTGGGCCTGGTCAGCCAGAAAACAAAGTACAGTCTCCCTTTCTTAAATGGAATAATAAAATTACTTCAACTATTTCAAAGATTGACTTTTGCTGTTCACTGACCACCAACTATGTGCCAGACCTCCTGCAAAGGACACAATGAGGCCTCAGACTACACCTCCATGCAGCTTGTGTTAGTGAGATCTATTAAGACAAGGAATACATCTGACAAAAGAGGAACCTGGTTCTTAACGATGTGATGTTTCCTGCTACAGTTCACACAAGTAACAGGCTAAACCAGCCTCAAAACTGCCTTTCTACAGCCTCCTCTGGGGGTCACCTCTTTAACAGTCTGCCAATAGGAGGCTAGTAGGCTTCTGCCCTTACAGAAGATCTTAAAGTTGTATGATGGTGTATAATCTGCTTTTGGCAGCAGGCAAGGCGGTGTGGCCAAAGCTAGATAAATAACAAAGGAATAAGAATGGCACGCACTCACCATGTGCTGGGTGTATTGAATCAAATGGGTTTCAACAAATTTGATTTCAGAGGATTTGGAAAGCAAAGTCCAAAGACTGCCTCACTTGGAGCAATCCAGCTGTATCCAATCAGTTCATTCCATCCCATCTAATAAGTTTCTGTTGCCTTATTATGTTATTATGTTGCCTAGTACGGCTGGGTACCATACTAGGACAGATGCTTCTAAAACCAACCTGGATGACTAAAGAGTGTTTACATGCTGCCAATCCCTTTTGTTGTTGTTGTTGTTTTGTTTTGTTTGTTTTTGTTTTTAGAGACAGGGTTTCTCTGTAGCTTTGGTCCCCGTCCCGGAACTAGCTCTTGTAGACCAGGCTGGCCTCGAATTCCCAGAGATCCGCCTGTCTCTGCCTCCCGAGTGCTGGGATTAAAGGCGTGCGCCACCTCCTCCCGGCTACATGCTGCCAATCTTTTTTTTTAAACATTTATTTATTTATTATGTATACAATATTCTGTTTGTGTGCATGTCTTCAGGCCAGAAGGGGGCACCAGACCCCATTACAGATGGTTGTGAGCCACCATGTGGTTGCCGGGAATTGAACTCAGGACCTTTGGAAGAGCAGGCAATGCTCTTAACCTCTGAGCCATCTCTCCAGCCCCCATGCTGCCAATCTTAAGGAAAAGCAGAAGCTGTAAAAACTCTGGTGTTTGGAGAGTAGCTGGTCAGTGTTGCTGAGTGAGTGAATGCTCGTGTCCCAGTAATTATTTATCTATTTATGTAAAGAACAAATGTTCCAAGTTACAGAGATTTTCATATAAGTCCTGGCTGTGCTCATTACTGTTGGGTATGCACTTGAATGGGCAGTATAACCCTCCTGAGTCTCAATTTTTCTATCTACAACTACCCTCCCCTTCTTTTTATAAACAGTCTCTTGAACATTTACATGTACCAAAGTTTTTTTTTTTTTTTGAAAGATGGATGTTGTTGGGTGGTGGTGGCACACACCTTTAATCCCAGTACTCGGGAAGCAGATGCAGGTAGATTTCTGTGAGTTCGAGGCCAGCCTGGTCTACAAGAGCTAGTTCCAGGACAGGCTCCAAAGCTACAGAGAAACTCTGTCTAGAAAAATTAAAAAAAAAAAAAAAAAATGGATGTTGATGATGACCCTTAATTTCTCCAAGGCTTAGTTTATTTATCTCTAAAATGGAGACAGCAATGGGAATTTACTCCAGAATTACTACTATGAAAGCTAAATAAAATAATTTGCTCAAAAGTTCCTCTCTTAATACCAGCTACAAGCTGGATACCCAGTAAAGGACACTTCATTTGTTACTGTTGTTCTTGCGGTTCAACACCAGCGCATCAGTACGACCAGACTCACTGTGACCCTGCCAACAGGGCCTTCCAATTTACATCTACTCACACGAGAGCAACCGCAGTGGAAAACAGTCTCTCCAACCACTCGCGCTAAGCTCACCCAATTCTAGAAAAAGCCCCCTGTGCTCAGTTCCAAACCCTGGAAAGAACGGAATCCCCTGGGGTCTTCCTTAACCAAGAGACTCAGCACAGATTCTCCTGGCAGAACTCACAGAAAGTGTAAGGGGGACACGCCATCTACAGGAAGATTATGAATCTGCATCCAGGCCTCAGGTAGACGGCAACCTAAAAGGGATGGCATTGCTAATCTTGCAGTGCCACCTGGTGGCAGGCACGTGCTATCACAGCCTCTTCGATCCCAGAGGCAATGCCATCTGGTTCTGCATTCCAGAAAATCAATCAATGACAACCTTCACATTTTGTACTACAACTGTCTACAAGAAAGATAAATTCATTACCTTCTTCTAAAGTAAGCAGAAATATATTTAATGACCAATATCTATCTCTAGGTAGCCTGGAATGTGGAGAGTATAATGCAAAGATTTTGTCTGGACTTCAAGTGAAACCCTAGAATTTAAAATCCGCTGACATTTTGGGTGACTATTTACATCTTCACAGTGAAGATGATGTTGCTTATCTCAATGGTTTTTAGAACAATTGAGCTGAGAGATGTGTTCAGAGAAACTGGAATTCCTCACGTCTCCCTTAACTAGCATGAACTAGCATCTAGCCACTGTGTAGAAAGCCCTCTTGCCACAGCAAGGAAGGCTGTGTTAATAAAGGGTCTACACATCCCAGTTTTCAGAAAGCTTCTCGAGTTCTTAAAGAGCATCTCCCTTTACAGTATAGTATGTGGTACTTTGCTGAGGCAAACCAAAAGTGTATTTCTCAGGGTTCTGCTGCCTTCTACAACATTTGATGGAGTATCTTTCATAGATTTGTAATAAACAGAAGTAAACCAGATCTCGGTGTTTTTTTATTGTAAACTGTTCTGAGTTACTGATAAAGACCTATAGGAAAAGCTAAACATAATTGTGCCCTATTAACCAATATGAGTATATCTCTTATACATAGTTACGTTAAAATAAAGTTTTAAAAAAGTATCATCCACTGCTGCCTTCACTCACAATTCTTCATTCATTTTACACAGAGACCAGAGAACCAAAGATACTATTTTAAAAGCAGCTATTAAGACCCTCTCAGTTTCTTCTATTTTACTGCAAAAAAAATCATACAACAATTTATATGAACGAACATTATACTTGTAATTTTTCAATAAAAAGGTTTCATGAACAAAAAGATAATGAAAAAGTTAAGTGATGCAGGTCTGAGAACATATATCGGGTACCAGGAGAGAGGAGATCTTGCCCCCATCATGGGCAGAAAACTCAATCACAAGGAGGACAACACAATGAATCTGTGAATGTATACTGCATAGGGCTATAAGGAGATGAGGAAGAGATCTCACAGGCTCATGTGTGTTTGAACACTTGATTCCCATTGTGGGAAACTGTGAAAGAATCAGAACATAGGGATTAGAGGGTTGTCAGGGGTGGGCTTTGAAGGTTATCCTGTCTCCAGTCCTAGGCTAGCTCTCTACTTCCTGGTCAAGCTCCTACTACCAGAGACCTACCTACCCCAACCACTGTACCTTGTCCTGCATAGTGGGTGGAGTATATCTTTGTTCCCTTAAGTTGCTTTTGCTAGCAACTAGTCACAGCAAAGAGTAACACAATGCCTGATCCTGCAGCTGACACAGAAGTAAACCACAGTCTGGTGTAGATACATTCTTCAAAGATCAAGTAGAGATTAGTGACAGAGGAGACAAGGTCAAGTTCCTGTAAACAGACCAAAGGCTTTGCTATATGGAAAAGCAGCCATTTCAAGCCAGCAGGAAAAGACAGCCTTAACAACAAATAGCATTGGATTGCTAGGTGGCATCTTATAAAAATGAATTCAGCTACGATCTTTTGTTGCTTCTTATGATGGGATCATTTTCAGGGTTAGTTTTAAGCACTTGGTTCTATTTTTAAAAACAATTCATCTTATTTTGAGTGGAAGACAAAACAACAACATAGTACATACAGTTTCAAAAGATTTAGATGTCATAAGTTTACGTTTTTCTTTTGTCCATTAGACAAATTCATTTCTACTTTACATTCACACAATTAAACACACTAATATGCCATTTGGAGAAAGTTCCAGATTAAGGGACATTAAACTAAACACCATTAACACTCATTAAACATTGTGGTACACTTATAAATAATAATGAGGATAAAACTCTGACTTAATTGAAGACAAGTGGTTAAACACAGAGTTGAGACATCCTGTGCCAACTCAGTGTTTGAGAATTTCATCTTCTCTTTCCTTCCCATATTCTATAACTACACTTCTGTCTGACAGAACAGGAGGGATTGGAGACAGGCAAACCTCTTGGGAGAGGCACACTGAGGGATCTCTTTATTCGTGAGAAAGATGGGTGTTTCATAGTTAAATTCTATCCTATTAATTTTATAAAATCGCATTAAGTTTGTAATTTTTAACTTCAGTAATTGTTGTTAACAGTTACTGTCTGTCTGGATGTTGGGATAATGGTTGGCAATTTTTTGTTTCTTTTACTGTTTTTGTTTTCTAAACAAAAAAAATCAGAAAAAAAAATAATTCAGTTTTAAAATTAAAAGAAAGTTGGCTGGACATGTTGACACATGCCTGTTGTCCCAGAATTCAGCTGTAAGGGCAGAAAGATGAGTCCAAGGCCAGCTTTGGCTGCAGGGCACATTTAAGACCAGCCTGGGTCTTAAATACCCTCAAAACACCAAAGAGAAAATAGAATAATACATATGATAGCCAAGTACGGGCTAACAAACAGTTGCTGGTTTATGATAATTCAACATAATTTTTCTCTTTTATAAGAGAGTGAAATTGATACATATTCAGTAGAAACGAAACTGAAGCTCCTTCTTTCCCTGGTGAGTGATAAGGCATATGATATTGTCCTTGGTGCTGGGCAGCGACTTCAACCCGCTGGTCCCCCTCAACCGTGTGAACATGAAGGCATACAGTAATGCACAGGGTACTGCACTGCTACAATGTTTGATAGGCCAGGTGTATTAAACACATTTACAACCTAAGTTGATATGTTCAACTCATGAGGGCCTTATAAGAGCATAACCCAAGTATCTGTAGTTTTATAATATGCAGTGGACAACATTTTTCAAACATGACATAACCCCTAACCTCAGTTAGGAGAGATGGTTCAGTGGTTAAGAAGACTGGCTGCTTTTCCAAAGAACCAGGGTTCAATTCCTAGCATGTACGTGGTAGCTAACAACTGTAACTCCTATTTCAGTGGATCTAAATGAATGGTGCACAGATATATACATGAGCAAAGTGCCCATTTTTTTAAAATAAAAGTATATAAGTTTCAAAACCAATCTAATCCCAGAACCTTTAAAGTAAAACCATTCATCTGAATCCATAAAAACAAAAAAGTTAAATGAATACAAAATAATATGTAGAAGTATATTGGCTCTAGAAAGCAAGAATCCAGGCTGTTTGATACCTCCTCCCCCACCCCCTCTTCTTCCTCCCACTGTGGAATAAACAAAATTGCCTCCAGCACATGCTTCTTCCCATGATGCCTCACCATGGCTCAGAAGCAGCATAGCTAAGTGACCACAGACAGAAGCCCCTGGAACTGTGAGCCAGAATTAACCCTTCCTGCTTTCAGTTGTTTGTGCCAGGTGTTTGGAAACAGTGATGAGAAACCCAGCCAACACAGATGCACAAAAGAAGTAAAGGAGACAGTCCAGAGTAGCTAATAGATGTACACTTCTGTGCAAATTAAGTTTTGTAAAGTAACCCATGGCTGAAACTTGAAAACAAGCCTCACTTAACTCACAGAGTCACTTTCTAGCGAGCTAATTATTATTCCTGCCTTGAGCATTTGTTTTCTCTCTTCTTCCAGGTACACAAGTCATTGTGATGATGGCCCATTCGCCATCTGTCTCTGTGAATAGCAGCTGCCAAAAACCAAGGGTTGAAGCTCTCAGCAGAGTGAGGACACTTTAGTATCTATCAGCAGTTGGCTTCAGTACCCTTGTGTACAACACACCAATCAAAGGGACTAATTAGACTTCAGTTGGAGCCCAATGGGATTTATTAAAGGAAAACCTTGTAAAACATTTCATCCCACACCATGTATTTGGATAATCCAGAAGAACTGTTTAATTAGGGGATTAGGGGCTCATTGAAGTATGTTCCAGAACAAAACAGTTTCCAACAAAACTACATAAGGATCACAGGCTGGGGGGTAGGAGGAACATTCTCCTTTTTAATGGGCACATGGCAGCAGCAATTTACTTCTAAATTATACCTAAATCTAAACATGTAGAATAACTTTTATTGGATCTTTCTTGCCTTATCATTGATTGAGCCATACCAATAATTATAAATCTCACTTTTCCCTCTAAGCATCGAAAGCTGTGTCATTAGGAACCCCAGTTCCCTCACAAACACCCATGCCCTGGGTCACTCTTGAAGTGGAGATGCTTGTGGCCCCTTCCAGATTGTGAATAAGACACCACCTGAATTACAGCATTAGTCCCCCTTCCCCAGGGGAGGAGCTCAGTGTCTACACCCGCAGTGAAAGAATACATTTGAAAGGGTTTCCGTTTCTTTGCGTGGGCCATATGTCCCAAGCTTCAAAACTGTATCTGTGAATAACACTGGAGGCACAGTGACCTTCAAAACCCAAATTCTAGCTGGTGCAGTGGCACACATCTGTAATCCCAGAACTCTAAGACTTAGTGGCAAGAAGATCATAAATTTAAGGCCATCCTAGACTTCATAGTAAAACTCTTTACCCCCTCTCCCCCCAAAATAAATTCAAATTCTACTCTTTCTTGCCTCTGCTTTTGTATGCAAACTAAGTTGCAGAATATGTCTTATCCAGTGCTTAGAAGCAACCCCAGCACATGATTGTCACAACCTCTCTACTCTTCATATTCATCTCTACTCTTCCCAGGGAACACAGAGCCAGTGGGGACTGGACGAGAGCGCAAAACTGTCCTAGCAGAGACCTCCCTGCTGGCTCACATTTCTCTATCCATTCATTTCTTCCCCATAAGGTAGAGAATCCTCAGGTCCCTGGGCAAGTAAACTTCAGTTGAACCGGCCTTCCAGGTGAGCAGACAGCTACGGTTCTCAAGCAAGAGAAGGGGTTTCTCAGGCTAGGAATTTATCACAAGTGTAATGGTTTACAAAGTTAGAGCTGGAAGCCCTCTGGATGTCCATCAGGTAAAATGTGATGGAGGCCCACCTTGGAGAAGCAACAGCCAGTAGGAGCACAAAACAACACCAATAAGTCTTTGAACTGTAAGTTCAGGAGTAGGGGAACAGACACAAAATAGTTCCCTTACGATGGGAGAAAAAATAATACTAGTTTGGCTATTTGGAATGAAGAAAATAAATTTTAAAAACAGGCATCAGCCAAGGAAAAGACAAATGTCAATGTTAAAATAAGATCGCCAGTGTACAGATCACCCAAGTGAGTGGAGAGTCACAGAACAGTATCATCATTCGGTGTGTTTCAGTTTGGCTGTGGACTTGATCTTTAGGTACCAGTAAAAGCAATTTGAGAGCATCTCAAGACAGGTAATGGAATCAGAGCAGGAGCACACGGACTCTTGAAATATAAACTAGCACATTTCTCTAATTTGAAACTATCCTTCCAAAGCTGAGCAAAAATGCATTATTCTCCCATCAGTTTAAGGTGATCACAGATTCTCCGACAATGCTGTTCAGTGAATGCCATTTTCTGTGAAAAGCCAGAGGATGCAAAGATTAAGAGGAGTAACCATTTTTAGAGAAAAATTAATAATAATGAGGCACCTGAAGAAACTGGTAATGTAGTCAATAAAAGGACTGAACTGAGTTTTCAAAAATGGTTGGCTCTAAAGAAACAGACAGCAATGCACTACATGACAGAGACTTCGAAACAACTGTATTAAAGAAACACAACATAGAATGCCAGAGAGACAACTGAGCGGCATCAGGAAAATCATATATAAACAAAATGAGAGTATCCACAAAGGAAGAGATATTTAAAGAAATGGAGATATTCTGGAGCTGAAGAATATAATAACCAAACAGAAAAAAATTACATTGAAAACTCTTAATTTAAAATATCAAGAAATATCAGGAAGAATGGATAAAAAATTCACAAAGATTTATTTGATACAAAGACATCAAAAAGTTTTGATTAATACACATGTTATTTGGGTCAGAAAAGAACAGAGAAATATCAAGGCACAAAACATATCTGAAGATACAGCAGCTGAAGGCCTCTCAACTCTGAGGAAAGTGGTAGCTACACAGATGTAAGAAGGACAAAGGACTCAGGCAAGGGAAGGCAGATAATAGGTTCCAACTAAAACGGATTATGATCAAATCAACAATGTCTAGAGAGAGAATCTAAAATTCTGAAATTTAGATAAATATTATCTCTGAAGACATTATCAATGAAAATATCAAATTTACGTGTTGAAAGTGGCTGATTTCTTCCAAGTTTTAAAACAAACAAAACAAACGAAGATGCTGACAACTAAAGAGTAGCTACCAAAACTCTTTGCAAAAATGAAGAATAAAGACATATATATATATAATATATGCAGAAGGATTCACCTTTCAGGAAACACAAAGAAACCAGGCAAGAGAATAGTAGAGTAACAAAAAAAAAACAAAAAACAAAAAAAACCTAAGGCTATACAATACAATAGAGTTTTGGAGCGGGCAGCCGGCCATTGAGCACTCTCGGTGCCGGCTGAGGTCGGCGTCCGCGTCTGCGCGCGCGCACCCAAGGCACGAACGCCCGCAGTACTTGACCGAGCGGCAGCCGGCGCCACGGCCCCTCCTCCTGCCCTGAGAACGGGGAGCAGCCAGGGAGGATGGGGCGCCCGCCCGGTGTGAGTTGCCCGGCGCGCGCATCGGGCTCGCGCAGCGCTTCCCGCGGCCTCCAGCGCGCATCCTCCAGCTCCCACAGCCGCTGGCGGCATTGGGCGGGGCGCGCAGTGGACCCGAGGTCACCGGCTCCCCCACGGAGAAAATGACCTTATTCTTTAGCCTACAGCTGTCTCACCTATGAAATGTGTATAGCGGTTTCTTTATGGCCTCACGGACTTTTGCCGAATTCGTGAGATCATGAATTTTTTTGTTTTATGAACTGTGAAGAACAGCACATAATGAGAAAATGTGCTTTTAAAAAGCTCGTGGAAGAAGGCGAGCAGAAGAGATACTAAATTGAGAATTGTTCCATAAAATTCAGTTACCATGTTAAGAAAAACTATAAAAACGGATGACAGGAATGGAAAAGATGGAAGAAAGCTGTTTTGTTTGTAGGTTAGTATGGATATAATTCTTTAAGAATCATGTTTAGATTCTTACTACCATTGTGTGTGTACGGTAAGGGATTGGGCATGCGTGTGCCATGGCACCCAAGTGGCGGTCAGAGGCAGCCCTACAAAGTCAGTTCTCTCCTTCCACCTTTCCTGGATTCAGTGAATCAAAGTGAGGTCTTCAGACTTGCATAGCACGCGTTTTCACTCACCGAGCCATCTCAGTGTGATTTAGTGTGCTATTTCCGTGCTGGCATTGGTTAAACGTAGCCTTCCTTGATTATCCCTTCCTCTTTCCATCCTCCTCACTACTCACTACTCACTACTACACGTAGGTTCACTGTTTATCTCCCACATGTAAGAAAGAACATGGATTATGTGTCTCTCTTTGTTGAGTTTATTTCATTTGATACAATGTCTTTCAGTTCCGCCCATTTTGCTGCGAATGACAGGGTTCCATATTCTTCATGACTGAATAATATTCTATCTATCATAAGTCTATCACTTATGAAAGAATGTTTGCTTTATCATTCATTTATGGTGGCTATCTGTGTTATTTCCTTGTCTTAGCTATTGTGAATAAAAGCATCAATATACACAGGTGTTGAAGTATCTCTTTAAGATTCATCTCCTTCAGACAATACCCATGTGCTTGCTTGACACTGCTGTGTGAAAACATACAAGATAAACTCTTAGGAAGGATGTTTACTGTGGCTTACATCCTTACAGTAGCTCCATTATACAGTCGTCTATGGCATTGCCCTTGGTCCAGTGGTGAGGCAGAACATCACTGTAGGATGAGCATCTTGGTCTGAAGCTGCCTACTTCATGACAGTCGGGAAGCAATAAGATGGAGGAAGAAGCTCAGGGGCTGTAATTAAAGTGCAAGCATCTCCAACCCCTTCCCTCCAGACCCCACCTCCTAAAGGCTTCAACACTTCCCAATCACACAGGTCTCTGTGGTAGTAGATCACTTTATGTGTCTGTGCACGCATGTAACGTGTGTGCACGCACGTGGGTGTTTTTCGTGTGGGTAGACATGTATGTATGTGTATTCATGGGGAGGCTAGACATCAGCCTCGAGTGTTTCTCGGGAGATTGCAGGCTTGTTTTTTTAAAGGCAGATTTTAATAAAAGCACACTTTCCGATTTAAAAACTTTAAATAAAGCCGTTGTGAGTTCTGAATACTTCTTGGTGCTCTTTAATAAGCCAATGAACAGTTGCAGTTTTGCTTGTTGAAAGTTTTAGGTTAGTAATGTTTGTTATATCAAGTTTCCTTGCCCAGATGTCTAGGACCCAACACTCAGCAGAGCCAGCTATGACACTGACCAGGCCCTCTCCCTCATTTTCTTCAGGATCTCAAAGGTTTCCCAAGCCATTCAGATGAAGCTCAAGTGGTTGGGTGTGGACAAGTCACAGCTCCAACTACCCAGATGGAGCCAAGAAGTCTGGAACCAACTGAAGCCCCCAGAGTGCTGACTTGTTTAAATTATGGGTGAGAGCATGGGAATCCCACCCTGCTGTATTCAGCAGAGCTAATTGGCATTTTCAAAGTGCAACACAGCCTGTAAGTCATCCTTGCGCCCCTCGATTACCTGGCAGGACTCCAACAGAATGTTGACAGAGAGAAACAAACGCCAGCCCAAGTGAAAAACATCTCTCGGGGAAAACCAGAAGGGTAACTTCCACAAAGCATCTCACGGAGTTCGATAGAATGCACTGATTGTCCCAAAGGGTGGACGCCACTTTGCACATTGCTTTCTTTCCTTTCAGGAGTGTTTGGATGTCTCCTTTGTAAACAGGGAAAAGGTGTGGGAAGGACAAAGTTAAAACTAAGTCCTTAGAGCCACCAGAAAACCTGGTCTAGGTTCCGAGATATGGTCATAAGTTAAATACAACACTAGGGGGCAATCCAAGAATGGACAAAAATTAAAATCAGTGCCAGTCAAGAAAAACGGCTTTTTATAACGCCCAAAGAAAACGGAAATCATTTAGTAAGCAGAACAAGGTGATATCTCAAAGTGTTGCTTTTTACCCAAGGTTGTTCTTCACTTGGAAAAATTCCTTGTCAGTGATCGGAAACATTTGGCGATAACACTCTGAACGGAATTGTGCCATCATGAAAACCCACAGGACTAGGACAGTGTGTCTGAATCTAGATCCCTTCTCCAGGTGGTGGGAAACTTCTCAGTGTTGGGAAGTTGAAACAATTTTTAGCTAATGGTACACATAATATGACCAGCGAGCAAAGGAACTCTGAGCGTACTTGGCTAGTGTTTGTACTCGAAGAGACTCTCGCATAGTTTGCCGTGTGTCTCGCTACCCAGCTCAGCCTATTACCTATACCAAGGTGAAATTGGGTTGTATGTACTGATGTCCAGATTTATAGATTCAAGTGTGATCACAATGTTTTATTCTTTCCCACAAGTCTCATAAAAAATAGATTTTTCAAGTCAAACTCCCTTTTCAACTCAATAAATCTTTACGTCATTTTACTATATTTAAGAACCCCAAAAGAAGAAAGCATGGGAGAGTAGAGACTTCAGAGAAAGGAAAACTTATCATGTGTACTCACTCAAAAGTGACTCTAACTGACTCTTAGACATAAAGCTAAGAAAAACCAGCCTACAATTCACTACCCCAGAGAACCTAGACAACAAAGAGAGTCCTAAGAGATATAAATGGATCTAATCTACATGGGAAGTAGTAGAAGACAAGATCTCCTGAGTAAATTGGGAGCATGGGGACCTTGGGAGAGGGGAGAAGGGGAGAGAAGAGGGGAGAAGAGAAGGGGAGCAGGGAAAAATATATAGCTCAATAAAAACAGTTAAAACGTTTTTTAAAAAAGAAAGGAAAAGTTACAATGAAGCTGGTCCATATAGAACAACTCTTGCTGATATTACACTGTTGTTGATCAATGAATATCTTTCGTCCAGTGGGAAACAAACTGCTATTTCTGTGGAACTTCCTAAGTTTGCATTTGACTGCCCTGGCAACTATCAAGGGGCAGTCAGGCATGCCGTTTTTAAAGGACAGTGTTCTGTGTCCCAGAATGACTTATCCACAGAGGACATTAGTTATGCTTGGGTCACACTGGTTTACCAAACATGGCATTTTTTTTTCCATTAGGGAACAGGATATAGAATCAGTGCTAATAAATCCAAGAAAGGAAAGTCACCAGTGAGGGTGGACACCACCGTGGAGATTTATTAAAGTATATGGGAAATATTTAACTAGCTTAACTCACAAAGCGGTAATTCCATTTCACTGATGCCAAAATATTTTTGTGCAGAGGGTGATGACCGAGCCTCTGGGAAGTGGGGCAAGTGTCTTCATTGCAGGGATGCAGAATCATCTTGAACAACATCCTCTCTGAAGCTCTGAGATGAGCAATGGGTGTGTGGGGCCGTGGTCACCACTGTCGAATATTTGCCGAATAAGTAATTCAATAACCGGAGAGACGGGAAAGGGCCGGCTAAGGGGAGGAGAGCATGGCCAGGGACAGAAGCTAAAAAATCACATGTGTGCTCAGGGAGCTTGGCTAAAAGCAAAACAGTATGAGTCTAAAGAGCAACGGAGAAGACACTTGCTCAGTATATTGGATATATGCACCTATTAGATTGAAAGGTAAGAAAATGAAATTTGGGTTTCTAGTGAGCCATTTTGGGTCAAGGGGAAACAGGTTACCAAGTCTTTCCTTCAGACATGTCTGAGAAAGCCGTGGCCATTGGGAGGCTCCCGTTCTAATCTAGAGGCTGTGGTCGCCATCTAAAAAAGAAGCAGAGGGAAAGAAACCAGCGCTGAGGAGCCGCAGAGCAGGCAGACACCTCGGGCCTGACCACACTTGAGATGTCATGGAGGGAACAGACTCTGCGTCACTGCATACATCGTGGTAAAGATCCATTCTCCCACTGGGCATTCCCTATGCCGGACCACATGGGAGACAGAATGGAAGTCCTGCTCTCACAAGGCTCATACCTGAGCAGGGAAGACAAACATAAATGACAGCAACTGTGTAATATCTCCCAGGACACGGCAGAGGTGGACAAGATGGATGGATAGGATAGGGAGGGTCAGGTATGGTGGGGAAGGACCAGAAAGGGTTGGATAGCGTGAGTAAGTGAAATAAGATGTGCACAAGACACCACAAGAGTCTTATTCAGGAGCATGTTTGCATTCAAGAGCTATCTAAACCTAAGCAATCACAACCATGGTGTTAGAGCTTACCTAAACCTAACAAAATAATGTATCCAAGTATTCCCTTGGGACATATTTTTTTAGGAACCTGGGCACTGCTAAGGGGATACAAAGATAAAATCCCTGACTCATCAAACTGTAGTCTGGCAGCAAAGATGCAGGACACAAGTCGGAAGCAGAGAAAACAAGCAGAGACGAATAATAAGAATTGTCCCAGGCAGGGGCAGGGAAGGTTGAACTTAGGGGGGCACTGGGAAAGATGTGAGTGTTTTCATCCTATTGGTGGCCTGACCTCCAGATGTCACCGTACTGAGGAGCCCAAGCCAGCCACTTGCTTTTCCCATTTGCAAACACTCCAGTCTTGTCTCCTTGGATCGGGACTATTGCTTCTCAGGACTGTCCTTTTCTTTATGAAAAAAAAAAAAGGACACCTGAAGTCCTTTTAAAAGTCTGAAGACAGGAAAGTGTTCAATCAATCACACACTTAACACACAGAGAGAGAAAACACACTGCAGGGCCAGTCTGTACTGTTCCTTCTGCCCCTCAGAAGCTATCGGGCTCGGCAGGGCAGATGGCAGTGAATATTTTCGTTTCCTTTCTGTTGTTGATAAAACAAAACCCTGACAGAAAGCAGCTTATGGGAGGAAAAAAGGTTTATCATCTGACAATTCCAGATCACAGTCCACCATAACACAGAAGTCGCAGGGGCAGGAGCTCTAAGCAGCTAGTCACATCCTACAGTCGAGAGCAAAGAAGAATAGCACAAGCAGGCATGCTTGCTTGGATCTGCTTTCTACAGTTCAGGACTTGCTGTGTAGGGACTGGTGCCGCCATTGGAGGACTAGGTTTGCCTACATCCATTTACACTTACGACAATCCCCCACAGTTGGACCATCAGGTCAACTTAACCTAGATAATTCCTCCCTAGACTCTCTCCCCAAGAGACTCTTGGTTGGTGGGCATGCAGGAACCCACAATTTTCACAGCTCTTGTATCCTGTGTTTCACCAGGAAGGTTTGGCCCTGGGATTTTGTGTTTCTTGTGGGAAAAGCTGTCTCAACTCTCCATAAAAGGATTTGGGGAAGCCGGGCAGTTATGGCACATGCCTTTAATCCCAGCACTTGGGAGGCAGAGGTAGGCGATTTCGGAGTTTGAGGCTAGCCTGGCCTACAAAGCAAGTTCCAGGACAGCTAGGACTGTTACACAGAGAAATACTACTTCAGAAAAAGAAGAAAAGAAGGAGGAAGAGGAGGAGGAACAAGAGGAAGAGAAAGAGGAAGAAGAAGAAAGGAGGAGGAGGAGGAGGAGAAGGAGGAGAAGGAGGAGGAGGAGGAGGACGAGGAGGAGGAGGAGGAGGACGAGGAGGAGGAGGAGGAGGAGGAGGAGGAGGAGGAGAAGAAGAAGAAGAAGAAGAAGAAGAAGAAGAAGAAGAAGCAGAAGCAGAAGCAGAAGCAGAAGCAGAAGAAGAAGAAGACCACTCATTTGTAGGTGATGACTGAACACAAGTGGTCAACAGGGGTTGGCTCTGTGACAGGAAACAAGGAGAGTCACAAGAGAGGTTTAGCTGGTTCAGCTAGAAAGACCTGGAGACTGGGCAACAAGGTAGCCTCCCTTCCCTTCAGTCCCCTGCCATCCAGACATACCTTGGTCCTGGGTAGATCCTATCAGCACCCTTGCCAGAAGCTCTTTGATCATGTCTCCTGGTAAGTAGAATGAATTCTAAATCCTTGCCGTAACTTCCTTCCTGTTTAAGCTGGTCAGAATTGTTCTCTTCCAACACGCTCTTCTGTCTTTAATCTACTCTGGGCACAGTGGCCTCTGCCTATCGCTTTGATAACACAGATTTGATCCTGCCAGGGACACTCGTCCTCCAATTCACTGGTCTGGCACACCATCCTTCTCCAGACTTGACCTGAGCGGCTCTTGAGTGCTGGGAGCAGTGAGACCCCAGATCCTGAAGTTCTTGTAAACAACTTGTTTTCCCCTGATCTGAGTGCCTACAGCTGCTCTGAGCACGAGACCTTCAGGAGTTCCTGATGGCAGGAGAGTGGTTTCTGGTGGGTTTGGCTGGGGCATGGCTATCTCTATATAATCTGCCCCTGAACACAATAAAGGGGGCATTCTCGGGGAATTCAAGGATGACCCGTGTCGCTGTCTCTCTGTCTGTGTGTGTCTGTGTATTTTAACCTCCAGTCCCCTTGCCTGAAGTTCGGTAACTGGGTAACAGCGCACAGAGTGCCGGGACGGGGACGTGGTGCGCAGCACTCGGGAATAGCAAGCCTGTTGGTCATAGATGATTTAGGTTCAGAAGGTGGCGATGGGGCTTGGAGCCTAGTGCTGGCTCACTGCTGAAGTGTTCTAAGAGGTCGGTGACCCATTAGCAAGAGGGCAACAATGACACTGCATAGATAGGAGCCACTATTGAGGAGTCACTCACGGTGAACTAGGTAGAAATGATTTTCCTTTCCCTTCTCATCTGCTTCATCCCAGGCCTCTGGAGGAGTGGAGAATGGAGAGCCAAAGTTTTGAACCACATAGAAACGTTTCAGATTAAAGTGCACTGAGTTGTCAGGATGGGCGAGCGGTCTAAGGCGCTGCGTTCAGATTAAAGTGCACTGAGATTTATGTTAAATAAACCAGGTGACTCTAAAGCCAATCTGCCCGACTGAAGACAGTCCTGTCCCCAGACCTGTTTTCAGTCCCAGTCCTTCGCCTTGTTTACACTTACCTTGGAGTTTATTTCTTCCTCTAGAGCAATGTCAGAGTTAAAAAAAAAAGTTGCAAATTTTCTAGAACTAGGTCCATGTTACCACCAACATATTCTAGCTCCATCAGAAGTGTGTGTGTGTTCATTTTGATGTACCTGCCTGTGCACATACTGTGGAGATCAGAGATCAGCTTTGGGTGTCCGCCATTTCTAAAGATAGTATTATACACCTTGTTCTTTGAGACAGTGTCTCAGCTACGCTGGCTGGTCAGTGAGCCCCAGGAACCTAACTATCTCTGCTTCTCCGACACTGGTATTACATGCGTGCGCTACCAGACCACTTGTGATTGACCCATAGTGCCCATGCTTGGTCTTTGTTTACTGACTTACCTCCCCACCACCTAAGCACCTATCAAGAGGTCTTTGGAATGCTCCTCCCTAATGGGAGAAGCTTGAAATTTGGATGCAGGCAAAGAAGAAATATAGCAGGAACCACAGAAAAGCCTGAGCCGAGAACTGCAGGGAACTTCAGCCCCAGGTTGCTCTGGGTTAGCAATGCTCCTTGTTCAGATTCTACAAAACCTCGAGGAGTTAGCAACCAGATTGGCTTCCCTGGTGAGCCTGGAATCCTCTGAGAGGAGAAGCCTCGGTAATTGCCTTCATCAGATAAGCCTGTGGTTATCTCTGCAGGAATCTCCTTGATTGTTAATGAATGGAGGAGGGCCCAGCCCACTATGGGCAGCACCCTCCCCAGGCAGGTGGTCTTGAGTTGTCTAAGAAAGTCAGCTAAATGTGAGCCTTTGAGCAAACAGGAGGGCAATATTCCTCCACGTTTGCTGCAGCACCTTCTTGGCTCTACGTTCCTGTTTTGAAGATAGTGCTGTGTGGAATGGCAAGCAGGCCTTGAGTTCCTTCCTCAGTGATGGACCGAGACCTTGATGGGTAAGCCAAATAAGCCCTTTCTTCCCCTAAGCTGCTCTTGGACAGAGTATTTGGGCATCAGAATTCAGCTGGAGCAGAGAGCGAACACGCTAGCTTGCCTAGGGCACGTGAATGTGCCGCGGCTTCAGCCTCATTATCACCCTTGCCCCTTTTGGTCAGCCTGGGAACAACCCCATTCTGGATGATAAAGAAAGGCTATCTTATAAACATCCATAGAGTCCAACTGATGGAGACGACTCAAAGCTTCACTGCGATGGTTCATGACAAGCGTGAAGAAGAGCAGACATGAGCAGTAGCCTATGCCAAGTAAAGTAAGACTCAGGTCTAGTTCAGGGATTGCCCACTGGCATCCTTATCCAGGGTCCTCCCTAGTCCTGGATGAGGAGGAACCGAGAACAGCTATCAGAACATGGCCATCATTAGCGGTCAGTTAACCAGGAGTAGACCGTCAAGTCAGCCCTCCCAAGTACTGCCATCTTTCTCAAAGGTCTAGGTTGAAAACCCTGGAACGTTCAGAAAGATCTCAATAGAAGCAGTGGCTCGGGTGGCCCTGGAGCTTTTCCGGGGAGCAGGGAGCCCCAACTTCACAAAGGTCTCAGCATTCTAACCCCTTTCTCACCCAAAACAAGGAAAGCAGGAACTCCAGCACAGCTCTCCCTCCCGGTCATTGGTCGCATGCCATACCTTCCGAGTGTCCATACCTTCCGAGTGTCCATATCTTCCGAGTGTCCATACCTTCAGAGTGTTGTTCCAACAGCTTGACACTCGTTTCCTCCTCAGGGCTGTAATCATGCTACCAAGACGGCCCTAAATTCTGCCCCAACCTTCTGATCCTCAAGAGACCACTGTTTTCAGGGTAACTCTCCCTAGTTGCACGGCCTCAGTGAGCCCCGAAGGCACAGATACCTAACCCAGTTTGTGGCTTCACCGCGCTTTCTCCTCTATCCCCTGGGTCAAGATACAGCCATACCTAAAATATACATCTGATTTGATGTGCTGAGAGCCTAGACCATTCCAGCAAGAGACCCCGTTGTGAGCTGGGGAAAACAGAGCTATACTGGTTTCCCTTATAGTAACTTCCAAGCATTTTTTTTAACTATAAAATAAGTACAGTGAGAAAAAAAAAGTTTTAAACAAACACACCTCTCTGGAAACACATTGAAAATTATGCAAAATAATTTTGGCTTAGGCTGTATGACTATGCTCAGCTTCAAGCAAGCAGTTATTCTGCTGTGACGCCCACAGAGCAGTGCAGCCATGGTCCTTAGGGATTTCATTTATTTCAAATTTACCCATCCAAATAGTAAACAGTGAGGTGTGACGCACTCTGGGGGCTAAAATGCAAGGATATTGTTTTTTATCGTGACCACAACTGTTAGCTGGGAAGCAACTCGGCCTGTTCTAATCAGGCTCCAGTTATTGTCTTTCGAGAAACCGTTAGCCCCAGACATGCGAGCGGAATCTTGCTAAGTGGAGGGATGACGAGGACTGAGCTTGCCTACTCCGCTGTAATGACAAGGTTGGCAGAGGCATATACAGACTTCCCACAAAGTAGAGCAACGGTTTTTGGAAGAGGAAGTTTTATTTTCAAGACTAAAAGGCAGCATGAAAACTCTGTTCACTGTAAGATACCGTTTTATAGGTGTATCAATATAGCCAATAAATTATTGCTTCTCTACAAGGACTACTATGTAAATGTTGAATCCAAATATTACAATTGCCTATTGAAGTGCTATGATGTTGCCATCCAGATGCAGTATAACCACACATTACAAAAATATCAATATATGACTCTCAGAAGAAAACACATTCATATACAAACAAAAGAATTGGTATCCTCCATATGTCGCATATTTAATATAAACCTTTTTTTGCAAGTTTGGATAAAACAAAAATCAAGTTCTCAAAAAAACCTGAAAGTTTAACTTAATTGCCAAATATCCCCTATTGCCACAAACATCAAACTATGCCTTCCAACTGTTTAATCACTATACACACACACCACAGTTTTCAAATAATAAAGTCAATCATTTTGCCATTTGAAGAATGCTGGGCAAAGGCATTATATGACTCTCTCTCTCTCTCTCTCTCTCTCACACACACACACACACACACACACACACACACACACGAGTCCATGATAAAAAGCTGGCATCTCCTACAATGAGTGCCGAAAGCCCCCGGAGTGCTGGCAGGAAGAAGCAGCTTCAGCCCTCCCTGCAATCCAAATAGTTTCCTTTAATCCAGTAGCAAATCTGGGCATATTTAAGAGGAGTGATTCTGACTGCCACGTTGAAATCCTGTGGAGAGCCGTTCATGTCCACCCACTGGTGGCCCGAAAAGATGCCAATAATTTTCCTTTCCCATTTCTGCTGTGGCCTCTTCCACATCCTCACATAGACCCCCGAACCACTGGCCCCAGGCTGGGCATCACACTGCTGATAGAGAAGGTCGTAAGTCTCATCCTTGATATCACAGAAGCGGTACACCAAATTGCCTGGCCGGTCATTGTCATAACCGGAGAAGTGGATCCTGCCTCCTGGGAGCTGCTTAGCTGGCGGGCTCACCCCAATCTTCATGAACTTCCTTTTGTGGGGTTTCTTGAGTTCCAGAAGGGCGTAGTCATAATCCATGCCGATATCATTGGCATTGCCCTTGATCCACCCCTTGGGCACATGGGTGCGTTTCACCCGGATCCACTGAAATTTCATCTTATCAGGCATGGCTGAGCTCGAGCTGTTGCCCGCTCCGCTGCCATCTTTATACTTGGGCTTCAGGAAGCCCACTCGGAGTTTCTGCGTCCCTTTCACGTAGGTTTTCCCATCGTGAATGCAGTGCGCGGCCGTAAGGACGTGCTTTTCGGCCACCAGGGTGCCGGTGCAGCCCGTAGACAGCTTCACCGATGTTGAGAAGGGGTAGTTTAGCAGGAAGTCCTTCCCGAAGATGCTAAACCTGCCGTCATAGCCATAAATCTGCCTTTTCCTGCGGGATTTGCCCGTGGCCTCGGAGTCTCTACCTTGCGCCCTGCCTTGGCCATTGCTGAGGACATAGATGCCCACCTGAGTCTCGGTGCGGCTGCCGTTCGCGTAGAGGGTTTCATAGGAAAGGTACTGTTTGGCCTCTTCGTAGGTGGGCAGTGGTGTTCCCTTGTGACACTGGGGTCCGCATGAGGAGGACACTTCCAATTTGGCTTTGGCATCAAAGTCTGGCTTGGCTAAGCTGAAGGTCGACTGAGGCAAGACCACAGGGAGGCGGTAAGCCGGCCAAGTGGGTTTCCACGGACTGGCATAGGGACTCCCCTGCCTGAACACACCGAGCAGGAGGAGGAGAAGCGAGAAGAGCCCTGGGGTCCCCGCCATGCTGAGTGCTGCTGCAGAAACAAAGACAAGAAGTCAGGGTTATAGCTCCTTTACCACAGCCTGGTAAAGCGCAGCCGCATGCTGGCCACGTTTCTAAGACTGTGAGCGTTCTTCAGACTTCCAGGGAGAGAACTCCTCGAGCAGTGGTCTCGCTTACATGCAAGCACTTGACTTTGGGATCATCCCCACACCTAAGCCCCAAATGAAACTGCCTGTCCCTTCCCTTCATGCTTAAGAAGGAAATAATAACCATGGATCATTACAGAGCTACATCTACACAGTTACCCTTACTCTGTGAACGGATGCCAGCTCCCAGTTTTATATGATTTTGAACTTTCTAGTGAATTATACACCTTGTCCCCTCCTATTCAGCCACCCACCCACCCATGGCCTTTTTCTCTTCCCTCTTGCTTTCACTTCTATAACAATAAGTTCTTCCATAATTTTCTGGGCAGCACACTTATCTAAATAGTAACCCTAAATCACACACCCTACTGGGCAGCAAAGGCATCTGGGAAAGGTGGAGTCGTACTTACTAGGAATCTTATCTTTCGTATATGATGCACACATATGGAAGATGGTATGAGAACTTTGCAGATTTCTGCTTTGAATTTGGGGGCGGGGGTTATGTTAGGTACTGCCTATGACCCATTCCTTGGGAACGCGGGTACATTTCATCCGATCCGCTGAAGTTTCATTGTCTAGGTCAGCTGCCGGCTCCTAAACCACCATCTTTACACTTGCATACAAATAACTAACTGTAGATCTTTGGATTATGCCGCATACTAAAGAAATTATTGTTAAAGATATGAAGCTTTAACACTGTATTAAGTCTAATAACTTTATGGCTACACACAACTTTATAAATAAATAACTGCTGGTTTTTTACCCAGGCATCTGCCTCTGTTTCGCGTGTCTAATGCTTTCACCTTGGACCTCTGCTAGCGTCTGAAAGGACCACTGGGTGAACGCTTCTGTTACTGAAAGAATAAATGAATGTTGTTGTAGAGCAGGAAACACATAATTTTTTTGAATGATGCATAGTGACTTCGAGTGACAGATAAGCATAGCCGATGTGACGACTCCAACCGGGGGTATGAAGTTAGGAGCAGGGAGAAAGAGCAACAGGAGAGGTTTCCCCCTGGAGGGGGTGTGAAGTTGAAAAGGCATTCTATAAATTAAGAGACACAGGAAGAGACACTTAGAAGGAACAACAGTCTACGCAAGAGCATGGAGGGGTGCAACTGTTTATCATTTGGGGAATTGTATCCCGCTCAGCAGGGGTGGACAGGGAAGACAACAAAGGCTGCAGGGAAGAGCCCCACTGTGGAGTGCTGTGCGCACTAAATGCAAGAGTACAAATTTTATCCTGAAAGATGTCTTTGAAGCCTTGATCAATCACCCCTGGAGAAAAGCAATTAACCCAGAGGGCTGGAAGTGCTTTCATTACTGCTCAAGCATCAGTGGGCTCTGACCGGTTCCCAATCTGCTGGTTCAGCTGACTCAGTGGGCAGGGTAATTCATTCACAACCAGGCACCCCAGAATGATGGGAGGGGCGTTTCTCAAGAGGGCAGCCAAGGGAACAAAGCGGGAACAAGAGGAAACAGTGATTTCCTTATTTTCAGTCCCTTCTTCCTCCTGCAGGGTGCAGACATACTGGCAACTTCTGGGTGCCTTGAGCTTGCTTTACACAAGACTGAGAACTCCATTGATCTGACCTAGCCTACCTGGGCAAGCCAAGCCACACCCCCAATATCCACGCACTAAAACGTGTGTTCCACCAACTCTGCTATCTCTTTTGTGCCACTCCCTTGAATTCTACTTCTGTAAGGGACAATAGGAGTGGAGAGAAATGAAGGAACAGGATCCTTAAAAAATCAAATTCCTCAGGATTTCCTAACTCCTTAAAATTCTTCCCTGTCTTTTTGTCTTTTCTCAATAGGAAAAATCTTGAGTACTTTGGGAGTCCTTCGGTACTGGGGGAGGAAATACATTAAGCTATTTTCTTATGTCCTTGAAATCATGGGGTGCATGGATATGAGCACGTGTATATACTTGTACGTACTTGTTGGGGATACTAATGTTAGGACTCATGCTTCAACGTGGACCAGGGAAGGTGTATTGATGCTGACCCAGTCGACCCTGCAATGGAGAGCTGAGAGACATGGCGGTAACACTTTGAGAACTCTGCGGGCCATCTCTGTCTATTGACTTGACTATTCCTACTTACTGGCTGAGGACCCAGTTCTTGCACTCATGTTGTGTTTGAACAGCTTTTGCTCTGTGGTAACTCCTGCCTTGACTAGCCACCCCACTTGCATGAGAATCCCTGTCAGATGTGACCTGCTATAGAAGGCAGGTGTCTCCCTCTCTGGCTGTAACGTCATGATCCCCTCTTTCCTTGACTGGTGTGGAGAGCGTTAACTCCGCTAAGCCCAAAGCACCAAGTTTTATTTCTTTTTATCTTAAAGAGACACAGAATCCGGAGGTCCAAGCGGTTAAGTGTCCTTATTTTTAAAGTGTGACTGTCGGAGAGAGTAGGAAATGAGACAGCACTCGGCTCCACGTATCATAGGATCCATGTAACACTTTCACTGGACAAGAACGTGAGAGTTAAGATATGCTAACATCAGTACACGAAACTTTGAATTCCAAATCTGAAACACGTACATAATTGCTTAGAATCTAAATTATCAACGGAACCAAAGTTGTGTTGCCAAGTGTCTTTAGTTTTATCCATCTACTGAAAAATAAAATGGTTTAATGACAAGTGTATCAGGGAAGAGAAAGGCAGAAAAACTCTGAAACTATTGTAAACACATTTTTTTAAAAAAATTCCACCTAGGAACTTTGATTCAATGAATTAATCCTCCTCTCAGGCAAAATTAAACCCCCTTTTCAAGTGCTCTGCCTGTACAGCAAATCCTATTTATTTAAAGAATACTTTCTAAGGTCCCAAAGTAAGCTCTGTTTCACAAGTGCTAACACGATATCCCTCCCCCCTTAGCCTGTGTTTGCAAAAGGAGCGATGTCTTTAGAAACCAGTCATATGAGTGGTCCATATACGGAGGGATACCCAGTTTTCCTTGGCGTGTGGGTGCTGGGCAGTCCGTCATCTTGGCTCTTATCCTGATAACTCTCAGTATGGAGGGTCAAATTTACTCCTTGGCAAGATGGTAGATGACTACATGCCAAGAACTCTGGAGATCACTTACAAATGAAAGAATGCTGAGGGGTCTACTAAATGATAGGCTATTATCAATTCAGATTCCTAACAACTAAGTTCTCATCATGTAGCCGGGAGTCAGGGAGAAGTCGGCCATCTATGGAAAAGATTGCTACCCACTTAGGGCAGAGCACAGCATTTTTTGTAAAATATCAGAAGGGGGGAGGAATACTTTGGAAGCACTGTTTTCTCTTAGCTTGAAACAAGGCTTAAAAATTTCCAGTGTTATTGTGGAACTGTATTGATGGATGTGATAAGACTTCACCCTGATAGTCCTCAGCTTACATTTTCCCTAAGATTTGTTTGTGTCTCTGATAGTTAAAACTTTAATCCAAATATAGAAAGGGATACAGAAGTCAAGAAACTAGCTCAGGTCTTTATTGCAAATTGATTTGGAATATCTGCTGGAAAACTGAGAGGTAAAGCTACGGGGAGAGCCTTCCTCGATTTTAACTGGCATCCGGTCACTGAGGTTACAAGCATCCAAAGTCATCAAATCTTCCTTCGCATGGGTTAGAAAACTCTTCTGAATGTTAGCCCAAGTCAGGAAATCACTTTCTCGGGTTCTTGCAAGTCCAGGATTCTCTACTTGCATAATCTTTTCAGGATCAAAAAATGTCCAGGCAGGTCAGGATGTTATTTATGTTATTTATGGATGCTGAAGATAAGGGATGGGGAGAGGAAAATGTATCCCATTAATCTGCAATTTCACTGGGGGTTAAAAACTCCATGCTCAATCTGACAAAACGCAAACAAACAAACAAATAAGCAAAACTACAAAGGAATCTATCAAGGATGGCTTTTGGGAGCCCAGTGGGAGGATGACTGGGTTTGGAAGATGTTTTTAGGGAAGTCCTGAAGAAAAAGCAAGGGAGAAACAACCTTACTGCCATTGAGAGTCACTCCTGACACATGTACAACCCTCCCTGACTTACTTCTGTCTCTAAGACAACCATAACAACTGGGATGCTTTAGAATGAAGTAAGTAGCCTTGCATTAATTTCTCAACTCACTTGATAAAAAGATACCCCCATCGAGATAAATATTGTTTCTGACATCACAAACTCAATCTATCACAAACTATGCCCATCTCAATTGATTTATACATAGACATTCAGGGATGTAAACAGATTTTACACACACAATTCTAATCCCAGAGCTGGGGACATGATACATGTGGTGCTTAACTTTAAATCCTCTAATGTTTAAAAGTGAATCCCCTTGTTGTTGCAGAGTTGTTTGGAAAACCAACATCTTTTTAAAGGAATGAAGATTTTTTCCAAATCTTATCTTCCATATAGTTAAATCTGAACCAAAAAAAAAAATGTTGGGTCTATGACATTCCATTTCTAAGAATGAACCTTTACAGGACACACAGCCTCCTCATACACATAAATTATTGTCTAAGCTTTCCAACTAAGAGTTTTTATGCATTCCTTCACCTAAGGACAAAGCAGAATGGAAAAGCAAGGTGAACAACTGTTTTCCCGCCCTGTTTAGTAATACAGAAACTGCACTTCTCTCCTGGCTCTGG
Source organism: Microtus obscurus (assembly GCA_963919715.1). NCBI lineage: Eukaryota > Metazoa > Chordata > Mammalia > Rodentia > Cricetidae > Microtus > Microtus obscurus. The sequence goes on from CAWTZC010002521.1 coordinate 27,742,819, forward strand.
GTATCAGATGCACAAGAGGGCTACACATTCACGGTCCCCAGGTTGCAATATTAGCCACTGTCTAGTGGCCTGGAGTCTCAAAACGCTTACACTTTATAAACATAGTTCATAAGCCTGACAGTAATTTTATGGCAGAGGGACTATGCACATTATCAGATGTGCCAATGGCAATAATCTTCCTGGGGCTGGGACTGCCTTTTCTTCTCTCTCTCTCCACAGTAGTCTTAAAAACTGCAACAACTCAGTTCTCCTCAAGGGGAGCAGTGTTTGCGAGAATGCTCTAACTCCTATAAGCAAACAAGTGCTTCCAGGGAAAACCTGATTTTTTTCAGACATCCCTTCTCTATTAGACAAGCTCTGAATTCCCGTGACCACAACCAAAGGTAAGAAAGCACATGAAGGTGTCACTCTGGACACCATTTGGGATGCTGGCAAAGGGTCTTCCATGAGATCTGTAGCCAGGGAGCCTCGACAATGTGGCTCTGCTAATTCCCAAGGTGAATGCCTAAAACTGAACCAAGCTCTGTGAATACCCTGAAGTGAGGCTCACTCTCCACTCCAGAGCCACGTACTCATTAAAGCAAAACCAGCCTAATCACATGGTAGCTTAAGGATGAGAGACTTGTAGGGGAAACTGGAGGGGACTTAAGAAGCCCACCCGGCAACTCAAACACCATCTCACAGTCACACGGAGTTTAACTTCTTCTCTATCAGTTTTAGGCAAAACAGAGCACCCTAGTGATCCCAAGACAGCCTTGCAGCAGAGCAAGAACAGAGTACATAAAGCTGTCGACGCGGAGACTTGAGGAACAAACTCCCTGGAGTCATTTGGAATTGTGTATGAATAATGCCTGGTGCACTGGCTTCCAAAGCATCCATGGGAGGGATGCGCAGGAGAACGGGAGACTATTAAACACTGCAGACCTGGGCCAATAATGTTCTCAGACACACTAATGGGCACTTTGGCACTTAGTGCTCGCGTCAGAAAAACACACCTATATTCACTGTCTACCTGAATCGTCGTCAAGTGAGACAGAAATGAGATCCGTATTAATTCCTTTCAGAAAATTGCTTCCTCCCCAGTCCAGAGACAGCATGACAGGTTACTTACTGTTTATCATAATGGAAAAGTACAAGTGACGGATTGATTTGTGTGTAAATGATGTGGCACTCAGAAGGAAATGAGTGTGGTGCCTCTGGAGGATCTTCACCCCACCTCCAATCCAGCCCTAAGAGACGCTTAGAAACAAAACGGTTCCCTGTGTACCTCAGGCTAGCCGCAAATTCACTGTCCTCCTTGCTCAGCCTCCTAAGTGCTGGAATTCCCGGCATGCACTACTGTGCCTTGCTCCAAAGAGATTCCTTGAGAAACAGTTTATAGTTCTTTTAAATGCTCTCTAACCCAGGTCGACTCTTGAAACAATGTCTAATAACACCCCGATACTACCTTCTGATAGGGATTTTCGCCACAGCTAAGTTTATAAATTCAACTCTTCCCACAGGACCTGATGAGTCTATTCTAGTATTGGCCTACCTGTCCCCAAGGAGTCCACTAGGACCCGTCAAGTTCACTTTCAAGAACTGGGAATAACAATTCCTATTCTAACTGAGCTACTGAATAGCCTGGAGCTTTCCACCAGCCGCGGGCTGTTTCTGAATTCTCATGGGTGTCACCCAATGGTCAATAAAATAAACAGGATTTTTATCTGAGGCTTTCTCAAGAGATGCTTTGACGGAAATGGGAGGGAGAGCCAGCCCCACTTCAGGTGGGGGGTGGGGGGGGGGGGATGGCGTGGCTCCACCTAAACAAGTCTTCCTCTTACAAAAGTTCTAGAGGGGAGAAAAAAAAGCTTTTTATTTCAAAGTTAACAATTTGTGATAAATGGCTACAGGCTGGAGCAATATTTGCTTCCAACAACTGTTGATAGCCCAGGCAGCATTTTCTGGGTTTAGCACGCTGCGCTAAGCCATCACTCAGAGCCGAGCCTGTTCCCGACCCGTGTTTGCTGACTTTTCCTTGCTTGTTAAGGTGTGTTCATAATCACGTGTCTGGTTAAAAATTAATGCTCAGGGCATGATGGCATCAGATACAGTATAGGCAAAACTCAAGGAAAACAAACGGTAGAGGTGGCAATGTGTGTGCGTGGGGGAAAGCCTGCTCTGACCAGCCCGAGGACAACTTGCCAAACAAGGCTCCACTGGACTCCCTCACAGTACCCCGCACCCAAGACCGCAGTTTCTAAGCATGCTTTCCCCATCCACTTTACAAGTGACAGTGCGTTAATACAAATGTCCTACAGCGCGCGTGTCCCGGAGGACTCTTCCAGGCTCTCGTCCCAGCCTGGATTCGGTGCGGAGCCCGGGACCAGGTCTCCGATCCCCCCCCCCCCTTCCCACCGCAGCCCGCAGCCACCCCACCCCTTTGTCCAGCTTCGGCACGCGCCTGGCCCTCCACACCCAGGCGGCGACTCCGGGTCCCCGCCCTGCACTCACCCTTCGGGCTTCAGCCCTGTGCGGCTCAGACAGGTGTGGGCGCCCGGAGGACGCGCGCGGCTCCCATGCCTGCTCGGCAGCGCGACCAAGTGTGAGCCAGCAGGCCAGCGGCGTCTGCAACCCCGGGTCCGCCCCCCCACTCCCCACCCCCCCCCCCCGCGCGCTCCTCCCGGGCTCTCCCGCCCCGCCCCCGACCGCCAGCCGTGCAGCTCGCCCGCCGACGCCGCCCCGCTCCCCTTCTCCACCCTCACGCCCCTCCAGCCTTCATCCTCAGCATGCCATTCAGAGATCCCGGACCCTGCGGCCCTGCGCAGGTGGGCCCCCGCTGCACCTCACCATCAACGGATTGCCGCCTCTCGATGCCCAGACCGCTCCGATGGACCGGTCCTGCCAGGGACACCCTCTTGCTTTCGACAAACGCACACCGAGTTCTAGGGGGTTCGCACAGCCTGAGGTCTGCAAAGGCGAGGTGCTTCCGCAAGGGCGGTCCCCTCCAGCACACCGGGTGCACGGAGTGCATGCTCCTGGGCAGGTTCGCCAAGTTCACTAAAAACTTGTGAGCTCCTTACCCACGCACAATCTGTGCGCCTTATATTGTGATGACTGAGCCTCCTTCCCAACTTACACTGCCTCAAGAGTCTCCAGAGAGCAGCAGTTTGTAACCCAGAGGCAGGACTACCAAGTTTGCAGGCCCTGCGCTTCAGTCACTTGAGTGATGGGTGCAGAACACAGCAGGGGGATTGCCGGCTTGGCAGCTTCCCGGGGGATAGCTGATGACGCCCCTGCCTTGTTCTTTACTGGGGCACCAGGGCACCAGCTGGTGGAGCCACCTCCTAGCCTGTGGTGCCGGCTTCCCTAAATCATTCCAAGAAGTCCACAGCGGGGGGTCTTCTCCAAGCCTGCCTGGTGACCTCACTATTTAAGTATCCAGTGCCAGAGCCTGGGTCGTCTGCCCCCACACTCCCTCCTGTGAGCCAACCATTCGTGCAGCTCCTGATGATGGGAAGGGCGAGGGTGTTGTGGGTTATCCCCTAAGGACTGGAGCACTGGAGAGACGCAGTCTTGCTCACAACTACTCAACGGAAGGTCAAGATTTTGAGCAGAGGCCATTGTTTTTCCATGTCAATCCTAGAGTATGTTTCCTTTTTCCTGTCGGAGCCTGCCCTCAGAAAGGGAGGGCCTAACACCCTACTCCACACCAGGATGTTAACGACATGCCCAGTGAGGTCGTGTTTGTCTTTGCCTTTAAATAGGAAAGCCCTGCACACATTGTTGATCAGTGTGCCTCAAATATAAAGAAAACTAGCCTTGTCCGCCACACTAAAGGCAAAGCTTTCTTAGGTCTCTCGGTCTTAGCTTAAATTTTCTTCAAGAAAATAATCCATTAATATGATTATATACATGAAACTAGATAAAGCTTAAACGTTTGAACAACTGAAGAATAAAACCAAACCGATTTTTAAGTTGAATACAAAAATTATCTTCCAGAACAGTATGATTAGGTTAGTGCTGCTTCCTCAACTGTTGAAGGGTTCCTGTAGCTCTACCATCCTTGGTGTGTTAGGCACCCTTAAGATTTTTTTTCCTCTCAAGTCTGTTTTCCCTTCTGCCTACCACATAGCCTTTGTTCCTACTAGGTCTCTTTCTTATTAGCATCACAATAACAGTGGTAACCCCCTAAGGCCAAAGAATAGCACACACAGGCACAGGAAGCTAGATTAATTCTTGGGAGAGTCCATATGGTGGTTTGGCTGCCTTGTTTCCCACAGTCTCTGGCATAAAACTCTTGGTTTCCCCTGGTAGGCTTAGGAGGCGTGGCCTTACCTAAGGAAGAGTGTCACTGAGGGCGGGCTTTGAGGTTTCAAAGTCTGGTGCCATTTGCAGCTCACCTTCTCTGCCTTGTGTCTGGGACCCAAGATGTGAGCTCTCAGCTTCGGGCACCTGCTGCCATGCCTTGCCATGGTCATGGACTCTCGTCCTCTTGAACCCTAAGCCCAAATGAACTCTGCCTTCTGTAAGTTGCCTTGGCCCCAAGTAGTGTTGAGACAGATCTCAATGATCCAGGGTATACTTATATTAACTTTTTAAATCATACAGACAAATTAAACAAATTAAATTATGGGTCTCCAAGGGTTTATAGCTCCCAATGGAAATATTTATGGACTTGTACTTTCTTATGACTAAACCAAGTGAAACCTAATGGGGTTCAAGATGGCCACACAAATGACAGAGTCAAGAGAATTGCTAAGAGAGAAAACCCCAGATAAACCCTGCAGCGTCATTTGCTCTCAGCTAACTGAATAACTGCTAACTTTAGAGGCCACACAGCCACAAGACAACAGCTACCTACCTGCTTCAATGACAAAGCTCTTCTGAGGTTTGGGCGAACAAAGCAATTGGTTCTTTTACTTTACAGAAACATGAAGGCACCGAGCCTGAACTGATGGATGGTTAAACTGGGATGAAAGACTTGACCTTTCTGTTTTCAGACCATGTCGACCCCTTCTTGGAGTTGTAGGCTACTCAATTCTACTCACTGAGCATTTAAGAACTGCTTTCTTGAGCCGGGCGATGGTGGCGCACGCCTTTAATCCCAGCACTCGGGAGGCAGAGGCAGGCGGATCTCTGTGAGTTCGAGACCAGCCTGGTCTACAGAGCTAGTTCCAGGACAGGCTCCAAAGCCACAGAGAAACCCTGTCTCGAAAAACCAAAAAAAAAAAAAAAAAAAAAAAAAAAAAAAAGAACTGCTTTCTTCAAGACTATAATACAGGTTCACTTGGCCCCATTGCCTCTGAGCTGATGTGAGTCCCTTGCTTTTTCATACATTCAAGTCCACCAGTCCCTTAGCCTTATCATGAGTCTCAGATTAAACCATGGAAGTAGTATGTTCAAGCAAGATGATACCAGCAACAGAAGGAACTCAGTCGTTCTTGATGTAAGCATTAAAAGTCCTAAGCCTTGTGTTGGTGGTGCACACCTTTAAACCCAGTACTAGGGAGGCAGAGGCTGGAGGATCTTTGAGTTCAAGGTCAGCGTGGTCTACAGAGTGAGTTCCGGACAGCCAGGGATACATAGAGAGACTCTGTCTCAAAAAATTTAAAAATAGAAAAAGTCCTTTGACTTCACTAATGATGCTACACACGGGAGGAACTCAGCAGTTCACTTCCCATTTGCACAGCTACAAGGCCAGAATACTTGTGCACAAGAAGGAAAATATCTTTTGAAGCTGTGCCCAGGACTAATGAACAACTTTCAAACTTCAACCCACTCTTTCCCAAAATTAAAGCCAAGCTTGTTGCTGACTCTGTTGAGTGGAGCGGCCTAATCAACTCCTTTGTTCTCCCAGTAAAGCAGCTTTGCCTGCTTACTTCTGTGTGACATGGTCTCATTGCCACTGCTTCTATGTCACAAGATCCCATAGCTACGTCCCATGTACTATGCCAGGACCTGCTACTTATAAGCTACACAGCTTTTATTCTAACCTTTCTCTGCTTCCGCAGCCTCTTCTATACAGTCAGGGCTTCTGGGGTTTGTTTAAAGGTTAGATAGATGAGCGCATAGAAAGTGATTTGGAACAGTTCTTTACAGGCAGAGAGCGGCTGATATACACTAGCTATGGTTAATCCACTGTGCAAAAAGGTCGTGTTTGGAAGCATTTTCCCCCAGCACTGCCTCGGCCCACTTTGACATCCCTTGCTCATTTTTCCTAATAGCTGTAATCTCCAAAGTAGAACCTCAGAGAACAAATATTCCTCCCATAAAGAGAAACTGAGGCACGAAGGGCCTAAGAATCCATCCCTCTCTCGGCTAGCTCCGAATGCTGTTGTCATCTACGCACAGAGCTAACAGACAATAGTTGTCAATACAAAGGGTCCAGGGTTTAAACATGACTTGGTTGAGATGCTTCCCAGGTTTGTCAGAGAGAAGAAACTTGGCTCTCGGGTCGTCTGTGTGATGGCTGGATGGACAGCAGCATGATGGATTTGTAGAGAACTTTGGCCTTTGAGAGCAACGTGCTGTGTGCACAGCAGGTGTCGTCATGCTGAGCATAGATGTTTACTCTTTTCTTCTGCTGTACTTGTCCATCCCCCCCTGCCCCCCAGGGGGAACCCAGCCCCCTCCTCGCTGCCTTTACAAACATTTTTATGGGCACTGCAATTGAGTTAAAAGTGTACTGGGGTGAGGCCTGAAAGCTTACTGTCCATCCGCTCTGTAGAAAATTTCGGGGGCTATGGGACTCAGCAAACAAATGACCCCCACCCTCATGGTGCCATGCATTCAATATCATGGACATAAAACAAAAATCCAACTTAAGGAAAACTGAAATATAGCATAGGTCAGGAAACAAACATGAGCTAGAAAAAAACGTGGAAGAGAGAATCATTGATTGTTTTGTCAGGTCTGAAAGCCTCCCTGAGGCTATGGGATTTGAACCGAAACTCAAATGGTAGAGACCTGGGAGTTTCATTTTATTGCCTGCCCCCCTTTGAAGTGCTGGAGATTAGATAGAGCACTCTGCTCAAACCGAGCAGGCCTAAAGCTTTACCCTTGTGATACATCCTCAGATGTACTCCGGGCAAGGCTTTAACTATACAGCATCTTACTGGGTCTGTAGACTTGCGCTGCAATAGGACTGGAAGAGAATTGCCACTGTATGAATGAGAAAACCGCAAGAGTAAAGGAGCAGAGCCAGTATTGAGCTGTAAAGATTATGGGCGTATTCCTTAACTGTATACATTATGCTCGGTGGTGTGGAGTATGTTTTACAGCATATAATCTTCAAGATAAACAGAGAAAGAGGGACAGTCACACGAGCACCACAGACTGCATAATTCATAATGAAAAGAAATTTATTTTGCTCATAAGTCTAGCGACTGAGAAATCTAAGATGGAGTCTGTGCTACTCTAGTGGAGACTTTGTGGGGATGCCAGAAGAAACCTAGCAGGCTCCCTTTCATACCACATGCAACCACACAGCGAAAATCCCATTCCTCCATAATATTAATTTACTTCCTGACGTGCCTACCTCATAATGGTCCTACTTATTCCAATGAGAATTCAGGGACTTGGGGATAAGCATTCAACCTGTAGCGAGGGGCTAGGACTTTCTCCATTTTGCATGTTGTGCACTGAGGAGGTTAAATTGTTCACTCGGGATTCTGAGCTCTACTCTAGTAGATAGCATGGTTGAGACTTCTGCTGCCTCGTAGCGTGGGATGGCCTGCCTCACAGCTGAGAGTGTCTGTAGTGTCCCCACGCCCTCCTCTGCTGGTCTTCCAATGAGGAGCTGAGTAAGCTCTTCCAACTCTCACCATCCTCCTGAGGGCACCTGCTACCTTTTCCCAGTTACGAAGGTGCTCCTAAGACTTGTTAAATGGCCTTGCAGTAGAAGGTGAAAAGAGAACGAGAGGTGATTGGAAACCAGAGCCACAGGACCACAAGAGACTGAATGCTACCTCTAAACTGTGAAACTCGGTTTACGGATTACTTTATACAAGGGCAAGATCCCTACTCCGCTTCAGCGAGTTAGTCTGTGAGGAAGTTATCCATCAGATTGCTTCTGAAGAGATCTAGTTATTGTTCAAATGAAACACTGTACAGTCTACGCACATATTGAAATCCCACAGTTCCCATGAACATGCACAATGCTTATGTTTTAATATAACATTTAAGCATAACTTCAATAGAAGTCATTTCTACACCCTTCCTTACTCCTTTGGTGATTTCGACAGCACTACGTAGAGCTTAGTGTGCTTCGTAAGTGGGCATGTCAGATCCACACAGTAAACGAGGAGGCCAGGAGAGATAAGGAAGTAGATGGGGGTCTTTGAAACGCACCTGAGACAGAAAGGAGGCGTGTCCTCAAGTAGAACACCTGGCTCAGACTTCCTTAGCTCACTGTCCTTGGTTTCTCGTCTGCGATCAGAGTGTCGAGTGACACCCTCTTTGAGTCTGTGCCTGAGACATGAAGGGTGGGAGAAAGCATGTCATGTTTTAAAGATCTTTAGACATCCACAGGGTTTGCGTAAGGCCCTAAACTCTAGAAGGACTTGGAGCTCTAGACTCAAACTGACCTGGAAACAATTTAGAATGTATTTGCTTGTAGGGTGACATTGGTAAAGGGCCTTACTCTTCTCACCTGCACTTGGGGCTAACCAAGGGCTGTTTCAGGGAGTCATCAAGATAAATCACTCAGCACGATACTCAGGATTAAATAAGTTCTACATTTGTATCAGCTGTGGTTGTTAGTAATCATCATCATTATAGCTATTATGGGTGTTCATTAAGTGTTTCAAAAGTTATTGAGTAAATGACTCAAATTGTTATGACTTTGGGAAAAACTGCACATTTAAATTTTACAATCATGTCTCCTCTAATCTTCATGTCATCACCAACTTATTTAACCAACAAATATATATATTAAACCACTAATGCTGACAGCTCCCATATTTATATTCATTGGGGTCTGAAGGGCAGAAGCTGATTTCTTTCTTACAATGCTATATTTAAAACCTTATATAGTTTTTTTTAAAAAAAGAGCACAACAGATTCTATAGTTAAATAAAAAAGGAACAGGATAACCCGCTAGGACTATAAAGTCTTTCAAATGTGTAATAAAAGCAAATAAATACATTAAAACTTTGAGAAATCTCTAGTTTTGTTAGAGATTTCTCATTCTAAGGATTTAAAAATATATGCCAGCACCTCACCAAATACAAATATACGAAGCTGTAGGATATAAATGTAACGCATGCACGATAGTAAATACTCAGCTTCACAGTGGCTCTCGTGGGACTCAGAGACAAGCAGAAGCTGCAGAGCAAGGGAGAGAGAGCTTCCTTCTAACCCTACTGAAGACCAGATCCAGCTAGAACTGCCACTGCCGGGAAGGAAAGCAGGCTCTGGCGTTGCCAGTTTCCCGTATACTGTGGGCACTCCTCTAAACTGAAAAATTAGAAACATGTCTAAATAACTGCGTGTTTCTCATTTTCTTTGGTCAAATTTGAAAAGTCTCCAGAGGCCAACGCTGGGCTCCTCTGGAGTACCCTAACTTCATAAAGAGCCTTGTGATCAGCAACAAAAGAGACATCCAAGATTTCACATTACGAAAATTTCTCTCAAATTAGAAAGCATTTTCTTGAAAATTGTTTTGTTTTCAATTTATGGTTATATTTACCCACAAATACTGGAGCCCCTGCTTTTTATAAGAATCAAGCTTTTATGTGGTTAAGTATGGAGTCTGGATGCTTGAATTCAGTGCTGTTCATGCTTTGCTGTCTGGAAAGTTCTTCTACTCACCCTTCAGACACCAACCCTCCCCTGCAGGCTTCCCGCCCCTCGGGTGCTGGATGGTCGAGATCACTCTTTGCTCTCAGGAAACCGCATAAAAATAGCATCTTCTGATTGTGTGTATTTGCATGTTGAAGTTCAAGTGGCTCAAAGCACCTCGGGAGCAGGAATTCCACCTTGTTTTCCTTTGTTGTCTGTAACCTCTTCCTTCCGAGTGCAGCCAAGAGATCTAGGAGTCAAGGATCGTAGAGCCTAAAGGCTGGAATGGTTTGTATATAATCTATGATCAAACGAATTAATAAATAACATTTTATTTAATTAAAAATATTAGATCTAAAATAATTTGAATGGCTAGCAATGAAGAGCAGGATATAACTTATGTGAAAGTTTACTACTGGGATTCTAATATTGTCCAGGACATAAATAAGTCCAAACCTCTGTTTAAACTGACCTCACCATTGTTTCTTTGCAAGTCATGTTGAGATTATAAATTCGACTTGGCTTAACATCTGGCTGCATTCTAAATTGCTTTTGTTCACGACTTGAGACATTCCTATGAACTCTGAATTTGAGTGCCCCATTATGTTCTGAATTGCTCTACCAGGAAGATCCCCTGGTATCATAGAATCTTATTGGTTAATATGTAGCTTCTAAATATTACCCCCCCCTGTATTCCTTATAGGTATTAACGGGCCATCTTTGAAAATAAAGTTTAGTTCAATGTGCTTATTAGCATCCTAAATGCTCTGAGAAGTTCTGAATAGATCTATCTGGTTCAGTTCATTTATTCAAAGGTACCCAATCTTACTTGATGGGGAAATTTTAATTTTTTTCAGTATGATAGTAATGTTTCACAGGCCAATAAGGTCCTAAAGAAGCAATTTGGGATACACCGCCCATAAGTGTACTCCACTTCAGAGACTGAACCCCTGCTGCCCCTAGATGTGGTCTGCATCTCTGTCCTCCCTGTTCCTGCTCATATTTGAAACACGACTTCAAATCCTTGAATCTATGTTCTAACCATTTTTTTTGAAGGTCTAACATAACGTCCATTCCCTGGAAAATGTTTTTATCAGCCTGTGAGTCCCTGTGAGGATTTTTTACAACTTTCTTGTGCCTTTTAAATTTTATTTTCTTTACTATCATTTTCCAGGCCCAGGACCCCACTGTTGAGCACTGTTTGCGTCTAAGATTTGTGTCTCTGATGAGTATTATTGGACACTGGACCCATCAGTCAGGGACTTGGAGGGAGGGAATGTGGTTCACCTTGGAGGGGTTCCAGTGAGGAGACTCTAGTAAAAAGCCTACTGGTGGAGGTCAGGAGAGGCCTGAGGAGTGGAATGAGAGCCACCCAGAATGCAGCAGTCATGCTGGCCCGTCATCAGGCTGGGAGTGGGGGAGGGGACAAAATGCCAAGTGAGCAAGCTTGCCAGAGAGGGAAGGCTGGCCTGGAATTATTGCCAAATCCACACAGAGATTCAGCTGCTGGGAGAACTGGTCCCCTAGGAAGAGGGAAGGAGGGCCGTGGAATAAATGCCCCCATAATGCTCCTTCATCCTCTGACATCCTGGATCTACCAGCATGAACTTGCAAGGCGGCCAGGCCAGCCAGCGTCTCTAAGGCTCCAGGGCATGGAGCAGCGACAGGGAAAGGTGGAACACTCACCAACTGAGTAGCCAGCAGACTGAGAGTAAAACCAGGTATGACCTGCGCTCACCTCGGAGGGCCATAGTGATCAAATTAGCAAACACATAAAAATTAACACATTGCACAACAATGGAGTCTCAATTTTAGCTACTCATTGCTCTTATTATAACAAAAACATGTGACCAATTATTATCTAAACGCTAAGAGAGGAAAACATCTTGTCTTACTATTGAGTCACCCTTGTACATCCAGCATGGAGACAAATAACTGTCACCACTGGTGATGGAGATGACAGGGCAAGGGACAGGGAGACATCTGGAGCAGAGGTGACAGAGAATGTCGGGCTGTTTTGTCTGAAGTCGTTAGTCAATATGACCTTGGCATGGACAGCAGCACACTGAATTGGAGACAGCTCCTGGCTTGACAACTGTCCCTGCTCCTCTTGGATAATCTGAGGCCTCTGGGTTTTACTTGGTGTCTGTGGACGTGACAATTCTGAAAAACCGACTTGCTTTGTGCACACCGAGCCATGGCAGGAAGTAGCAGCCACTGGCTACACTTTTAGTCTTCCGTACCAGTTCTGTAGATGTCACTAGCTCGTTTTACTTTGAACCTGTGCTGAACCTGTGTTGACGTTTGCGTGGATATTTACACACAAACTGTCGGCCTCCGCTACGGGATTTTGGAGCACTGGTGTTGACTGTTGATCTTCTTCCCCTTCTTTTCGGTGTTTCCCTGCCCCACCCCAACACCCTCAGCTGCCTTTAGGCTTTCATGTCACACACGTCTCACGTCACACGTGTTTCATGTCACACGTGTTTCGGGTCACATGTGTTCTTTCATCACCCACACCCTTCAAAACCTCATTTACCCCCTTTGCAGTCCTTTTTCTAGTTTCATGACCAGTAACCACAGCTACTCCTAAATATATTCACATATTTATATATTATGTAATATATAGTGACAAACATACATAGAAGCACTAAAATCTGTGGTCCATATATGAGAGATAATATGCATCATCTTTCTGAGTCCGAGTCACCTCCCTTAATATAACCATTTCCAGATCCATCCATTTTCCTGCAAATTTTCCAATCTCATTTTTCTTCGCAGCTGCATAAAATGTCATCGTTTGTATGTGCCGTGTTTTCATTACGCGTTCATCTGTTGACACACTTCGGGACTGGCTCCATTTCTTTACCACGGTGAACAGAGAAGCCACAAATATGATCTTGCCAGTATCTTTGTGCTTAACCGTCTTTCTGGTGCATGCCCACGAGTGCTGTAGCTGGTTTTGCATCTCCAGAAGCACCATGCTTTATTACAGTCCCCCAGCACCTGGTTCCTGCTGCCCTAGGCTCATGGATTAGGGAAATTGCCCAAATAATCAGGAGGGTTATTTTCCTGTCAAAACGGTGAAGCACCCTGGGAAGAGTTGTTCTGACATGACAGAGGCCCTTCTGAGGCTACTGCCCCGATACAGCAGGAACCACCTTCTTGGGAGCCCGGACTTACCATAGGAAGGCAGGTGGGGTGTGGGATTCCCCTCTGTATGCTGTGAATATCACTGGTTAATAAAGGAACTGCTTTGGGCCTATAGCAGAGCTATAGGGGAAAAGAGCTAGGTGGGGAAAACTAAACTGAATGCTGGAAGAAAGAAGAGCGGTCTCAGGGAGAAGCCGTGGAGCTGCCACCGGAGACAGTTGCTCTGAAACTTTGCTGGTAGGCCACGACTTCATGGTGATGCACAGATTAATGGAGATGGGTTAAATTAGGATGTAAGAGCCAATAAGAAGTTAGTGCTAATGGGCCAAGCAGTGTTTTAAATAATACAGTTCCTGTGTGATTATTTCAGGGCTGAGCAGCTGGGAACCAACAAGCAGCCTCCCTCCAACAGTGGGGCACTCTGCAGCTCTGTCCCTGGGCTCAGGGAGGGGGACAGTTCTGAGAACCCTGTCATAAGGCAAAGGCTCTGAAGGTCACCCTGCCAGGAGATTCCAGTACTGACACCAGCAGCTGCAGGTAGGAACTTCCTTCAAGGAGCGGTGACTTTCTTATCCGGGATTCAGTGAACTAAATTTAGTGAGGACATTTATCCCCTAGATTCTGTGAGCTCTCTAAGCGGTTACTCAGATTACTGTCCTTGCCTGCTGGGAAATCACGGTGTAATCCTCAACTGTTAAAATGGAAGTCCCAGGTAACTGTGGGCATGAGCTCATGTTCTCCTGGTGCCTGGGATGCTGGGTTCTCATTCTTTTCCTGCACTAAACAAGCGTTTATTTTGTTTCTTTAGAAGGCTGGCTGGAGCACACTGAGCAACTGCGCATGCCCAGAGCCAGGCAGCCTCTACAGCTGAGCAGTCGTCTCCTCTGCCAAAGGGTGGGGAAAGCACACAGCAGGGTGTTTTCCACTTATGCTGCTGATAAAAATGAAAAAATGGGTTCTTTCTATCCATGTGGTACCATGCATGGTGATACAATACTTTTTTTTATTATGTGTAAAAATAAAATTCATTTGGTTCTAATATGGGAAAACTGTGAAGTCTAAACTACCTAAGTTACTCTGACAACATCACAATATCCAGTGGCCTCTCTTGGACCATGCTATCATTCTCTGGGGCTTTAGTTATTCATGATTACCAAAGTTTAAAAATATTAAATGGAAAGTCATAGAAATAAGCAATGTACACATTTTAATTTGTAATTGCTTACTATTTAAGAGTCATCTGATGCAATCTTGTGCTGGACCCCTCGCCCCTGTCTGGGACGTGGATTCTGTCCTTGCATCCATGCCACATACACTACCAATCCCCTAAGTCACTTAGTGTCCATCTCAGTTACCGGGGCAACTATTGCAGGATCCTAGTACTTGTAGTCAAGTAACCCTTATTGAATTCAATAATGGTTATCAACAAATACACAAACAAAGAATAATGATCTGGTCCCAAAATGCAAGTAGTAGGCTGGCCATTTAGATATGACAAAGAGAGGCTGTAAAACAGTCCCTTTAAATGAAAAGGGGAGCATAGAAAAAGCTATTCTGAGAGAAAGTGAGAGCCCTGCTCATATGAATTATCGTTATGATCGTACTATGTGATTATTAATTGTTACTTTTCTCCTACTGTGTCTAATTTATAAAATAAACTTTATTATAAGCGTGTACATAGAGAAAAAAAAGAGGAGAGTGAGTATACAAGGGTTTTGGTAGTATCTGGGTTTTCTGGGCATTTACTAAGTGACTTGGAACTCATCCCCCAAGGGCAAGAGGCTTTGGCTGTTGTCAGCAGCTTATTGGTGAAGTCAGTTTACCGAAGCTAAACTGTCCTCTAAGACAAGAGGTGGCAGCTCTTTACCCCTTTTCTGTATTCTTGATAATGCATTAAACTGTGCTGCTAAATCCCTAAGAACCTTTGTGCAGGAAAATTAAAAACGAACAAATGACAAGTCTTTGATTTGCTAGATTATTCTTTGAAGACTTGATTGCTGACTTCAAGGCAAATTCTCATCTTAGTTGCAGCCCTCCAAACCCACTTCTAGTCCGGAGTTTTATTATCAACCCTTTTATCCCCTGCCCAGCCCTGCTCAGTGATCTCCACGCTTTAGGGAAATGGAGTTCACTCAGTGGTTGCTATTTTTGATCTAAGAATTTACCTTTGATATGCCCCAATTCCTCTCTGACAAGAAAAGAAAGGGAACCAATAAAACAAATGTTTTGTCTAAAGAATACTTTGCGACTGTGTTTGTAGCATTGACATAGGTAGAATACCCATGGTGGGCCTTTGGAATCTGCCATGCACCGAGTGATTCCAGCCCCTCGCTGCATTTTCCAGACACACTGAGTGTGACCAGACTCCTGGGCTTCTTTATACTGGGAAGAATCCCAAATGCCAAACGATCAAATTCCCAGTTTGGAGTGTTAGAAAGAAGATGAACCTCAAACCTGTCTATCCCCCCCCCCCCACACACACACACACATCACACTACTCCACACACACATCACAGTTTCCCGCTGTTTCTGTGAAGATGCCTCCACACACAAGAGACCTGAAGGCCACACAGGAGTGTGGGGGATAAAGGATCCTTCATAGCAAGAAATTCAAGAGCAGGGTGACTCCAGGCGAGGGCCACTTAAGTCTCCATTTTGCTTTGCTGGACTTGCTTCTCATCTCTCAGGGCTCTACCCACAGGCTTGGGGCAAGATGGGAGTCGACGCAGGAACAAAGACTTTACACAATTACATCCAGGAGAGATGGCAAGAGAAGTTAGTTAGGAGTAAGAAAATTCTACTGGTCTCTATTCCACTCCTTACACTACAATGGCTGGAACCCAATGCTCATGTGTCCCTTGGTAAATCATTAACTAGTGAGGAAATGAAGTCACCTGTGTTAGCCCAAGGTGGCAAGAGTAGGAGGCTCCTGGAAGAGCTTGGGGTAGGCTAGAAATACTGAGACTTAGTTCTAGTCTTGCCCAATACTTAGGTATGGAAACTTGCTAACTGCTGTGGGAGCATTCAGAGAGTACAGACCTGGTTTCCTGTAATGAGTTAGGGAAGACTTCACATTCTAATGGACAAGATGCTCTTGGCCTGGGAACTGGAAGATCTGGGCTGGGTGACGGCGCGTTCACTTGTGATTTACATCAAACTTGCTCCCAGGATGTAAATGCCTGATGAGAATCCATCATCCTCATGTGCAAACTGTGTGAGGTGGCAGAAACTAGACGTGGGAAAGGGAGAGACGACAGCTAGACGGTAGAGGGGATGGAAAGCCAGACCAAGGAACTTGAACTTAATTCTGCAGGGAATGGTGAGTCTGTGAGACACGGGGGTGATACAGTAGTATCTCCAGTATTGTACTCTCTGGGGATTATTTGGGCAGCTTCTGAGAAGGGAGACGGGGTGGGACAGGGAGAAGAGGGAGCCAAGAGACTAAGATTTCGATCACTCAAGCAAGCGTTTTACAGAACCTTAACTATATTGAGATAAAGACAACATGTAGGATTTGAGGTCTTAGAGGAAGAAACCAGAGCTTGTGGTAACTGCTGAAGCAGCCACTTGGTAAAGAGAGGGAGTCAGGGATCTTGATATAGTAAAAACTCAGTCCAAAAACGCCTATATAAAGAGGTAACTATTCTTTCATATAATTTTTTTTAATATTTATTTATTTATTTATTATGTATACAATTTTCTGTCTGTGTGTATGCCTGAAGGCCAGAAGAGGGTGCTAGACCTCTTTACAAGTGGTTGTGAGCCACCATGTGGTTGCTGGGAATTGAACTCGGGTCCTTTGGAAGAGCAGGCAATGCTCTTAACCACTGAGCCATCTCTCCAGCCCCCTTTCATATAATTTTAAAATAACCTCAGGACTGTTAGGCACCAGGATTCAAGTAGCATATTAAAGACATGGAATTCCCAGGGCTGGGGACCTAGTCCAGGCAGTAAAGCGCTCACCCTCACAGAGCATAAGGACCTGAATTCTGAGTCACAGAACCCGTGTGAAGAGTGATGCACAGGCCTGCAGTCCCGGCAAAGGACAGACTGGAGGCAGAGACAGGAAGAACCCTGAAAGCTAACAGGTCAACTAGCCTGACTCTTGATTGGATTGGATGTGCATTCATTTACACAGGTCTAGCCAGGTCTGGGTGTCTCACGACAATAAACAGGTCCTATGGTCACATCTCCTGAGAGGTTTGCTGCGATACGTCAGCTGGATCTGCCAATCCTGGAAGCCTCAGGACCCCCGTTGCTTTCAGAAGAGTCTACAACAAGCACGGGTGTCAACAACGAGCCTGACACACAGTAAAGAGGGGACCAATTTCCCCTCAATTATGCCGCTTCCTAATTAGGCAATGGGAAGCCTGGGGACAAGGGCAAGAAAAAGATGATTTTGAGATCTGCGCTGCGTTCCTTTATTGCAGTGTTCGTGTCAAGTGATTAAAAGCAAGAGACCAAGAAGGGAGCTTGTATTTGAAGACCCACAATCGCTATCATGTCCAACATAGGAATAGAAATAATTTATATTTTTAGCAAGAGACAGCATAAATAAGTGAGTATGTGAGGGTGTGAGCAAGGGATGGAGGGAGGGAGGGACAGTGTGAGAAGGTCCCTTAGTGTGACTTTCCTGGGAGTGGGCTATGCAGGAACACTCTGTGGCACCGCAGATGGAGACCATCCATTTCATTACTCATGGGAGGGGAGGCAAGGAACTATGCAAAGAACTTACTCATTTTACCCACCCCGATCTCTAGAGAGCTTAGACAATTCCTGCAAAACTTGCTTTGAAGTGTTTCCAATTCTCTTTTTCCAGGAAAAAAAAATGGGCAGAGAATTTAGAAGCCAAACCCAGAAAACAAAGAATTCCAATCCTCTGTTGAATATGTAGCACTCAAAAATTAAAAAATAGGTGGATAGATAATGGTTAACATTAAAAAAAAAAAATCAGAGAACCCATTTAAGGTCCAGTGCCAAAAAGGTTCTTCCCTTTCCCTGTCTGTCTGTGTGTGCTAGAAGCTTTGGAGTTAGAGGAGTTCTAATGGGCGTGAGGGGACAGCTTTGGAGGTGGTTTGGGACACCAAGGATGGCACTCTAGTGCTTTGAGGGTCACACGGATGGAGAGATAATCAGGATAACACAGTCTCCTCTTCCCACCACTCAATAGTTTAATTTCCATATAGGCTCAAGTTTATAACTTCTAGTTTTTTTCCCCTTAAATCTGAATACCAAGACTCAATAAAAAAGAAAATAGGAGGAAAAGGCAAAGGTATTCCAAGAATCAAAGCAAGTTTGACCCACAGACCTTTATCAGAGTGCGAGAAAGAACATTCCAAGGAAAGTCTTGGGCGGGGAGTGTGTGAAAGTTGGAGGAGGAGACCGAGAAAAAAAAGGAGGGAAAGAGAGAGGGGGGATCTCTGAAGGCTTCGACCCAATCTAGGTCAGATGGTATCTGTAGGAGATTTATCCTTTGACCAATACCATGGTCCCCTGTCTTGGCTCTGACAGCTCATTTATTTAGTAGTTTAATAACACACAGACCTGTCCAGACTGCCACTGACCTTCTCCCACTGTGCTGAAAGATGACAAACTCTGCTTCTCTGCCACCCGGGGGACTTATGTGCCCCCACCAACTCAGTGCCACCTACACCGCCTGGCAGATGCTGCAGGCTGAGGAATGAGTCCCCCAGTTCTTGAGTATTTCCAAAGGCACACAAGGGCATCCCGGAAGCCACTTCTGAGGTGTTTCTCTGTGTCCAGAGACTTGTAGGAGAATTATTAGGATTATTTTTTTTTAACTCCCAAATTGGAGAAACTGGGATTGGTATGTAAAAACAAACAAATAAATAAGAGAAAAAGAGACAAGGTAGTTAGCTGCAGTTGATGTTGGGAGGGAGCTCGGAGAGACAGGTTGACGCCTGCAGTTGAGAAATGGAGCAATTTTTTCACCTCTTCAGGAAAGCCAGTTCAGTGGTGAGAGCAGAGCGTTTTATGACACACTTAAAGTTGCTTCGAGCTTTGCAGACATGACCACATTTAATTATTGCCCACACATTATTATCCTCCTTAAATCACCTTTCAGAAGACAGGCACAGAATGATTTGAGTTCTCTGCCTAAATGCCACAGGGCTGGCAAGTGCCAGTGGTAGGATTTGAAGCCAAGAGAATC
This sequence comes from Microtus obscurus, assembly GCA_963919715.1. NCBI lineage: Eukaryota > Metazoa > Chordata > Mammalia > Rodentia > Cricetidae > Microtus > Microtus obscurus. The sequence goes on from CAWTZC010002521.1 coordinate 27,761,906, forward strand.
CAAAGACTGTCCTTTGACTAACCAAAGTGATTAGACCTTTTCATAAGCTTTTATGCCCATTCTCTAAGGGTGCTGAGCCTATGACATCATGAATAAGTACAGCCTGTTCTGGAAGAGGAGCAGTCACAGGCCACAGCACTGAGGCTCTCTAGTCAACAGCAAGCAGCACCTAGCACTTGAGCAACATCATTTGGAACATTCTAAATTCAGTCAAGTCCTGCCTTCAGCTTTGCCTGAGAGCCCAGATGAGGCAAGTCAAAGCTCCAGTCATCCCTCAGTCAGAAAAGAAATAGCTGTTGTGAGGTGATTCCACCAGAGAACACACGTGGACACTCTTAAAGCCGAATCACAAGTCAGTATGACCAGTCAATGACTGCACGCTGAACTTAGCCACATCGTGTAGCCTCGAGCTTCACTGTCCCTTGCCTTGTATGCACAAAAACCACATCCTGGTCACCACACTTCAGGTAGCAAGAACAGTTAGTGAGAAAATACAGGAGCCAAACAGCAGAGTTAGAATGTTGAGGAACTTTCCTGGATCCTGGAACTATGGACTAGGTCTTGGACGGGTTAAGTTCCTGTTTTGCCAGTTGTTGGGGGCTGCCTGCCTAGTTCTGATGTCAGAATGGTGCCTCCTTAATGGAGTCACCTATGCTAAGGCCACAGGGCCTGCTATATAGCCATGACTCTTGTAGGTCACCACATTCTGGAATGTTTTTAATCCATCATCTGTGACAAATTACCCACTTTTTTCTTTTTCTTTCCTTTTCTTTCTTTCTTGTTTTTTTTTTATTATTATTATTTTCAAGAAAGGTTTCTCTGTGTAGCTAGCTTTGGAGCCTGTCCTGGCACTAGCTCTATAAACCAGTTTGGCCTCGAACTCACAGCAATCTGCCTGTCTCTGCCTTCTGGTTGCTGGGATTAAAGACATAAACCCCAACGTCCAGCTTCTTTCTTTTGTTAAAAGTAATTTATAGTTGTGTGTTCTGTAGAATTAAAGGATTAGAATCTGGAGGGACTTGACGGTACCACTTAGACTCTTATTTTATGGAGGTAAAAACAAATACGAAATAAAAACAGTTTGTCTCAAGCTATGGTCTCTTGCAGCCTGAGGCAAAGCTAAACTCACAGAGTACCATTTCTAGGATTCTCATTGCCCTACTGCTGTTCCAACCTCATAGGCAATAGTAAGATAGAATACTTCCAGATCATCTCAAGGATAGATTCTGAAACCTGTTTATGGTCTTATATTCTGCAAAAGGATCCATGCAGCAAAGACCCATGAAATGCCAGGAAGTGATTCCTGGAAAGCAAGCCATGAGCTGTTATGACTGAGCTTGCTTTGTAGATGGGCCGTCTCCTCAGAAGGTCAGCTGATATTATCTTAGCATCTCGGTGAATAGTTTGGAGACTTGTAAAGAACATCTGAAGTTTGGCCCAGGCACCAGGAATGTCTAGACCCATCTTCAGTGAAACTAATGAGCACCCGACGGTGAGAACTCGACTATGGATCAGGAGTTTCTGGAGGAAAATGTTATTTCTGTTCCCTCTGTAGCACCTTGTGTAATAGTACCCCTGACTGAAACTGAAGCACACTGTTGAAATCAGCCCTAACATGGTGGAATGCACCTGTGTGTTGATTTAAAACAAAAACAAACAAAACATTGAATGCACACAATAAATAAATGGGGGGGGGACCCTACCAGGGACTATGGAGATAGCTCAGTTGGGAAAGTACCTGCTGTATAAGAATGGTGAGCACCCACAGGAGAAGGCAGGAATTGTTTTCTGTGTGTGGTGTGTCCTATGATCCCAGCGCTGGAAATGTGGAGACAGTCCAATCCCTGAAGCTCATTGGTCAGTCAGGGGAATCAATGAGCTTCAGGCTTACTGAGGGATCCTGTCTCTAAGAATAAAAGTCAAGTGAACTTGAGAAAAGAACCTCAGTGTCAACATCTGACCTCTACATGCATGCACACATGCACAAATCCACACTAACAATTACACCTCCAACACATACACGCACTCCGTGTCTCTATATTGCCGTTCATTAACAGTCAATGTAGGCTTCTGCACAGCAGTCTCACTGAACAATCAGAGAACTGTCAGAGAGAAATAGTGCCGCGCACTGCGCCCCCGTGTCTGCGCTCAGTACGCTAGACCCCAGTTCGCGAGCTTCGGGCAAGGGAGCTGGAGGTTAAAATACACAAACACACACAGACAGAGAGACAGCGACACAGGTCATCCTTGAATCCCCCAAGAATGCCCCCTTTATTGTGTTCAGGGGCAGATTATTATATAGAGATAGCCATGCCCCAGCCAAACCCACCAGAAACCACTCTCCTGCCATCAGGAACTCCTGAAGGTCTCGTGCTCAAAGCAGCTGTAGGCACTCAGATCAGGGGATTACAAGAAATTCAGGATCTGGGGTCTCACTGCTCCCAACAAAATAGAATAAAAAGATAAAACCCAAATCCCGGAGATGTGAGGAAGTTCAACGAAGATTATAATTGTAAAGGATCCTTGAAAACAATAAAGGACTTGCCAATCATTCCTATTTCTCTTCAAAATATAAATATTGTAGCTTATAAATAAGAGCTTGAGCAACACAGGGTAATAAAGAGACGTCAAGTACAAGTTACTCACTCTTCAAATACGTGTGTTTGAGCACTGTGCTGTCCCCGCATGGAGAACTTGGTCTTGTTGGATCTATTTGTATCTGTCCATGCACAAACACCCATGTGGAAAAAAACGCACAATATTAGGAAAGACAAATAGAGGACTGTTTTGTGCTCAATTTCCATTTAATCTGATCTGAAATTCATAAACATGGGTTGTGGTCACTCTGATGTTTTTCTAGCCCGGTGACACAGTGTGAAGTCAAAGAAAGTAGTCTGGATGAATGGAATGGAAACAAGGGCAGAGCCAGCCACAATCTTCACAAGTATTAAACGTTTCTGAAATGCTTGCGTCTTACCCATCGCCTCTCCAGAGAAGTCTGATATTTCCCACAAGAGCCAAAGAGACACGAATGAAATGAGACCTGCAGTTTTCCCCTTTACGGAGAACCTGCTTTCTCTACAATGGCCTTCTGCCTGCTTATCTCTGGCTATGAGTATTTATTTGTTCATGGTTTCAAAGCTAGGTTGGAAGAGAATGGAACAGACCTAAAAAAAAAAAAATGCTTGCTTATGTGAGTTAACTATTAATTTGGAGAAAACATCTGCAGACTAAAATCAATCTAGAGTTGATCCAAAAGCTAACAGCTGAAAGAGCCAGAGCAAACACTCAGGCCAGTCTCTGAGGCTAATGTCTGGCAGGGAGCTCAGCACTGGGAAGGTGTAAAAGCAAGCAAGGCTTTCTCAGATCAGGTGTGCCCCTTCCTGGACTTAACTCCTAACCGCCTGGGCTTCAGTTTACCGGCTGCTGGGGAGCCGTGTCTGTAGGAGCAAGTTTTTGCAGAACTGATGGGAAACAGATGAGGGTGCCCTCTGAACGAGGACGTGCCCAGCGTGGGCATGCCGAGTGACTGTGGTTCCATCACAACATAAAAGTCTTTATCAGGCAAGGCTGCTCAGAACAGCCTTGGATCCTTCTATGTAATGTAACTCGTCTTCAGAGCCCCACAGTGAACCTCCAGGTTAGCACCGTGTAATGCTCACTGATATATTTTCCCACATGGATCTCGTGGAGGGGGAAAGAACTAAACGTTGAGTAGGAGAAGCTGTGTGAATCTTGTTTATTCCACTTAAGAGCCGCGTGACTTGTGGCCAGGCAGGCGCCCTTCACAGTTTCCATTTCCTCCTCTGTAAAGACTGAACTTAGGATGTCTACCTGTCTTCATCTGTCACGTGTGAAAGTGCTTTGATACAAGGGGGGCAGTCACCCAAGGTCACCCCCAGACAACTACTAATTCCTACCAAAATCCATAAAACAACAGCAACAAAACCTCACAAGCCAAATTAAAATGTTCAAGTCATATGGGTTATTATTATTTTATGTAGTCTGTCCTGGCCTCAACTCCTAGATACTTAGCCAAAGATGGCCTAAAGCTCGTGATCCTCATGCCTTTACTTCTCAACATGGGCTGGCCAGTGGGAAGTGCTGAAGGGGAGTGTAGGAAGGAAGGTGAAGGGTGTTCCTTTCCTGTCCTGCACCTAGCAGGTGCCTCTTCTCCCTGATGGGGTTGGCGCCTACAGCCATGTTGTTCACTGTGAATGGAGCCTAGCAGCTCAGTTGGTGGCATCACCTCCTTTCTTTCTCCTCTGAGCCTCAGGTGCCTGGAGCCTCTTGCTGAGTATAATTTTGAGGCATTTTCATCACTTTCTGTTTGGTTTCTTCTATCTTCCATCTTTTCTTCGGGTGTTTTTCTAGTAATGGGTTCTCTCTGTTTTAAATACTTAGAGATGCTTTTGCTGTCTTACCCTGAGTGTCAGTGAGTGAAGCGGACTTGACTTATGCAGTAGATCATCTCTGTGAATACTGAAGCAAAAGAAGAGGACTAGAGATCAGGAGCTTACTGGGTTTCTCAGCTTAATAACTGGTGAATGAATTTTCAGTAACTCGTGTCCCTGACACAGGGGATTGTTCCTCTTCTACCTACAGATAAATTCTGTAATAGGAAACATGCTTTTGGCTAAAAGAGAAGGGCAGAAAGAACTAAAAGCTGGTACTGACAATTCATCCTCCCGGTCTCTGGAGTCTGGTTCTGGATGCTGGCAAGAGCTGGCCTCAGCTTGTCAGCACCCAGGCTGCGAACACTGTGCTGCACACAATACCCCCCTAATGAAGAGCAGATTTCCCCATCCCCACAGTCTGGGGTGAATCCTCTTCCTCTTCACCCCAAGAGCCGAGGAGGAATGTTCAGAGAATATTTGCCAGAGCTACTCAGCCAACACTGCATTTTCAAATCCCCACTGACACGTTTCTGCTCCTTCTGTTCCCATCATCTGGGTGGGAGCATCCAGAATGGGCCCTCGCACCGAGGCAGTAAGAAATCCAGATATCCTGTGCCACTGAGAAGGAAGCCAGGTGGTCCCTAGGCGGAGTGCTTGACGTGGTAGCAGGAGCCAAAGTGTTTTGACCATAGTTATAATCAAGTGACCAAGCCAGTGCCAGGCAGGCTGGGATTGGATGGGTACAGAGGGATCTGTAAAGCAGGCTTTGAAAGCCACTTCCCATGGTGTAGCAGCCCTGGCTCCCCAGAGCAGTGACTTCCAGGCACCTTATATACCCTAATGCTAGTCCATCAGCAACCCCAGAATGTTTCAAGTCTACTTTACTCGTGAGAAAGGTGGAGCTAAGGGGGTGACGTGATTGATGTAGGCCACACAGCTGCCTACACGGTTAGGGTTCAAACCCACCATTTGTGTGCTCCACAATGCGCATTCGCCCGGTTCTGCGCTGCTACCGCGACACTCTTGCGACAGGAGTTTTAGAGCACTCCAAAGCTGTGCTGCCCACTTTGCAGCTGCCCTTTCCACAGCCTGCTTGGCAGAGTCACAGAGGAATGCCTCTGAGGAATTCCCTGCAGTCAACCCCAAGTCTTTCCTCCAATTCTGTAGCTAAACATCAACTGTCACCCAGAAAACGAGAAGACATCTGTAGAGGGCAGGGACTCCAGGGAAGGGAGGTTCCCAGTGATACACTCCACTGCCCAGAGATGAGACTGGGTGATACAAAGAGATGGCAGTTGCGACTGTTTCATTGTTCTTGTTTTCAGATCAATTAGCACGAGAACGAGAGTTGTGAACCCAATGAATCCCCCAAAACACAAAGGAGCGACCAATAATTAGCAGTCGGATCATCTTTGTCCTCTGACTTCCTTACGTTCTACTCTTTGAATATCAGAGGCTTTGCAAGGGCAAGCATGTTAACATGTAGAGCCCATGTTACGGTAAGGAGCCTGCTCTGACTGGGAGGTAGGTGAACAAGTCCATTCGAACTCCATCACATATGAGACATCTCAGGAATGCGTACCCACAATCCACACCCAAGAATCAATATGGCGGCTTTCTTCCCAGATACTGTACCTGCTGCTGAAGGCTGGATGATTCCATATGCCAGTGGGCAGAGGGCAAGCTCTTGCCTGTCACCCTCGGTCACACACAGCCCCGTAGTTATTTAAGTTCAAACACACACAAGTTCCCCTTCCAACTGTGGACAGCTGGCACAAGCTATGGCCTTAACGAAGTAGATCTGGACATGTGACCTGACTTAAAGGTGCCTGGCAGCTGGTGGATCCTTCGCCACGGATGTGTGATACAGTCATAGAAGAATACAGCTTCTTTTCATGAAGTTGCCTCTTGACAATCTGTGTATAGTATATTTAAACTCTACTAGTAAACAGCTTCAACCTCTCTTCCCCCTCTTAACAGATTCTCCAGCCTTCTCCCAAATCAGTGGCTGCAGTGTCCCCTTTGGGACCAGAAGCAGGGCCAGGATTTCCTGAAGCCCTGGTTCCTGCACAGCCAAGATTCCTTTTTAAGACTTAAAGTACAAGCAAAGGGACCAGTGTCTAGCCAACTGGCCAAAAGGTCTCCAATGCGAATGATGATAAATGATTAGTCATGAAATAGGAATTTATAGGGGACTTGTGAGCCACATGCCCAGGAGCAATGGATTATAAAACATCAGTGCAAAGGATGTCAAATACTGTCTAGATTATTAATAAATAGTATGGCTTCCTACCTGTATATAACACTATTTCTCAAATTTACACACTGTCCTGAGATGAGTAGCGCATAGCTTTGCTCATAGAATGTTTTGTACTGTGGATTGTAAAAGTGATAGACTATAAATGAATTTCAAAAATTTACCACATTCATAGGTAGTTTTCAGTTTTATTTTCTGAACTAAAAGCATAAAATGCATTTATACACATGAAGAAGTATCTTAAAATTAATTGACATAAAATGTACCCTCACATTCATAGTTTGCAAAGCTGTAACACTAACCTTGCATTTCAGGGAAGGTTGTAAAATGCATCAAGACTCGGGCTCTCTACCTGACAGAGGGGCCCCAGGATCTGAATTTCGAGTTCATGCCCCACACTGCTCGTCTGCACACTGAGATGTAGCCGCTGAGCTCACATCAACCCACACAGGACATCGGTGAGGAACCTCCAACTCAAGAAGCAGATGCGCTTGGACCAAGGTCATAAAATACATTGTCAGTAGGGGCTCTGCTACCTCTTATCTCATCTTTTCAAGCCCAGAAGGAGACAAAGTCAAATCTACCTCATCAGTCAGGCTATAGTTGATGAACACCCAGGACCCTCAGCCTGTCTCTAGTGGGTGGATATTCTCTCTCCAAGCACCACACAAGTCTTTAAAGAATAATATATGTGTTTAATGATGATAAAACATAGCCTACATTCCATATTATTTACAAATACCATCTCACTTATTGTCCATGCAACCTTTTAAATGCACTGTTGTTTCTGTTGTTATTTTCTCCTAATGCTGTACATGATTTTCTCAAGACTTCACCAAATGCAGCTCTGCTAACCAAGGCTGTGTCCTGTCCTTGATGTGGTGTCTCTACTGTACCCTGAGACTGGCTGTGCTTGGGGTTTCATAAGCACTCAAGCATGAGCAGCTGGTGAATGGCAATGCACAGGGCTCAGTCAGTAGGGGACACCAGTGCATTTAAGGGAATAATGATTTGTTATCAATAACCAGGGTCAAAGACTGCAGAGCACCATTAGAATCTATTGCAGGAACCACTAAGATTTCAGATGTCAGGGATGGGTGTTTTGACAAGTCTTCCCACTCATCTACCATGGAGCCGTCTCTCCTTCAAGGGTGGTTCTCTAAGAGACAGTCAGGACAACTTGATTTTTTAAAAAGAGTATCCCTGGGACTTTCTTGTCTGACTCATTGTGAGGTCTCAAGCTAGTGAGTCACCACCATGTGACTCAGATTTTACATCCCACGCAGGGCTCCGAGCTTGACTGCTGAGACCCTGGGCATGGCTTTATATGGTGGCAGCCAAAGACCAATGACATTCTGGAGGGCCAGGAGTCCTGAGTCACACCTTTCTCCTTTGACTTATGAAAATAAAATAAGAACAACCTACATTAGACTCACCAACATTCTCATTGTTTCCTATGATGCAGCAAGAAGCCAGTGTGTGTATCACCTCTGTGCTAGTGGAGGTACCATCTTGTATGCAAATGGGAAAAAACCATGTGTGAATAAACATGGGTCCTCCCTGAACCTGTCTTTTCTCAACTATCCTGAGAAAATGGATACAACTTCGCATTCCTAGCTTAAGTGTTGACCACATTACTGTAAACTCTGAGATAAAAAAAAAAAATTCACTGGGAATGTGAGCAATAAGCTCTAATGCTTACTTTAAAAGTACTGTAGACTGGATCTAAAGAATCATTTGGCTTTTAAGGCATTCCCAGTTTCTGCTCGCTTGCAGGGCATAGTTCATTTCACCATCTCTTGGGACACCCTGTTCTCAATCTGAAGTCGTACCACAAGAGTGAATACTAGGATGTTTGAAATGGGATTCTTTTAGTCGCTGGTTTATCTCAGACTCTAATGTAATAAATATTGATTCAAAAATAGGTATAAAAGATTACCCTAAGATACTAGGATGGGGCCTTTTATAGCTCCAGTCTTGGCCTTCAGCCAGATCAAGAAGAGCAAATAAGGATGGGAGCTGTTACTGCTCTCTCTGAGAGGAGCGGTGAAGGCACCAAGACATTCCTTCCAGATGGGAGGGCAGAGAAGCCAGAAGCATACTAGTGAAAGTAGACCAGGACTAGGTTCTGGCTCCTGCTCTTAAGGGACGGTGAGAAGATGGAAGAGCCAGGGCAGTGTGCTGGGTGGGTTTGGACCGCACATCGAGAATTGTTTCACTGTCAAAGATACAGTCATCTGCCACGCACCAGAAGTAGAGAACAGCGGGAAAGAACCATTGCACGGCAGGGTTATCTGCAATCTGGTCTGAAAGTGTCTGCTGAAGGAGTGGAAGAAGGGGGGATCTGACAGGAAGACTGGAGATAATCTGCTTCTCAGGGTGACAAGTGACACCAGGAATAGGAACACATCTGCCGGGGTCAAGGGAACTATGAGACAGAAGTCCTTAAAAGGGATGTTTGACGTACCCCAGGCATGGCCCCAAGAGAAGAGTCCTGCTCTGGGCTACTATAGACCTCCCCAGATGGTTTCTAGGCTAAAGAAATGTTAAAATGTTCAATCCCCTTCCGCCCTGGTCCCCCGTGGATGTAATCACGATGACTTGGAAATAGCAGAATGAGAGAGAGGAATGGAGGAGGGTCAATTATAAACTGGATTTCTGCCATGGTGTGAGTTATACTTTTTCAGTACACTACTTACAGAAGCCAGGATAGATCTTGCTTAATTTTCCTAATTACTAATGAATACTTTTTACCTTTCTTCTGGCGCCTGACCACACCCCTGCATTTCCATGCCTTCTTGCTGGGACTCATACCCGGCCTTTGATTTTACTAGCACATATAAATGGTGGTCTGCCAGTATTCCCAAATAAAAAGATGAAGTCTCAGGACCATGTCTAAGAATCATATTAATATTCTGTGTACCCAGCACGGTAAGGCATTTGGTTTGCATGTGATCAACTCTCACTACATGAATAACAATAAATGCAGCCACATTGATGGGAAGGCACCAAGGGCTATTTCAATCACTGGGGGCATCTGGCACTCACCAACTGGGCACTCACAATCTTACTTAAAGCTTCAAACCCCAGGTCTTGGGTAACCCATTTATATTTGTTCAAGGCAATCCCAATTATACCCAAGACGCAGCATGTCCCTATGGAGAAGGAATGGAGACGCTGAAGACAACAAGTTTTCCATCAGAGCAAATAAAAAAGGAGGGACTGAGCCATGACTACAGATTTGAACAGACCCCTCTGTTGTGCAGAGAACAGTAGCGAACTTGTTCATCTACATAAAATCTCCTCCTGATGGAAATGTTCTGACTGTAAAGCCAGTGTCCGCTTTGATTTCCTGCCCCAGAGGAGGCTTGGTCAAAAGGCAGAGTGGGCCTGGGCAGTCAGAGAACTAAGTTGGTCACACTCAATCTTTGTCCAGTGGTCAGCCCAGCCCAGCGCTCCCATAGCCTCAGGGCTGCTTAGAGCACCCTGTCTTCTCTTGGAATCTCAAGGAGAACTGTGGAAGAAGCAGGCCTGAAGGCGAGCGGCCCAATCTTGTATTGCTTCCCTGCAAGTTCAGAGAGGCTCTGGATTTGAGGAAGTCTGGGGGCCCACTGGCCAGAAGACAAGCAGAAGTCAGCCATTCCAGGTCTTCTTAAAGGAGAGCCAAACTGAAATAACCTCAAGAAGGTGCTGGCAGGGCAGGGGCAGGAGCCAGTTGTTGTCTCCAAGCTAATTTTAAGAATGTCCTCGTCTCTTGAAATTTCATCAGCATGACTCATGGAACTGCAGGCCAACATTCTGAAGCTCTGAATAATACAGGGCCCCGGGAGCCAGAGCTCAATGGGAGTTTTACCTAAATAAAGCCTACAAGCCCAGCCTGCAGTGAGACATGCATTAGAATTTGCTAATTCAGCAGAGCCCACACCCTTGCTCCTCTGCTGTTCACACCATTACCCAAAAGTTCTTGGGACTGTGGGACAAGTCTTCTTGTAAACGGCTTTTTCTTTGGGCCAACAGCTCACACACACACACACACACACACAAAAAAAAAAAAAAAGTTCAGGAATATTCCACAACATCTTCTCTTCAGTTAGTTTCTTGCCATCATTGCCTTATGTTTTATGTTTTATGTCTTTTATTCTTTGAGACTTTTATATATGTCTAAATGAAATATGGTCATATAGATCCCCGATTCCTCATTCCTTCCATCCAACTTCCCCATATCCTTCCCAACATCTCTTGAACATGACTTCATGTTTTTAAAAATAAATGCGCTCAGCCCAATTAGAGCTGTCCATATGTGCATGCATCAGGGACACCTACTGGAGTATTGGGTACCCACCAGCAGTCAATCTCCATGAAGAATGATTCCCCCTTGCGGGTAGCTACCAACTGCCAACACCCTCAGTAGGGGGTGAGGCTGGAGGTCTTCTGTATCTCTCTGGGAATTCTGGCAGGCTCAGTCTCGTGCAGGTAGGTCTCGTGCAGGTAGGCTCGTGAGCGCAGTGAGTCATGGTATGTCCAGAAGACGACATCCACAGCACTTGTCCCTACTGTTCCACTCACAATCTTCCCACCTTCTCTTCTGTGATGCTCTCTGAGCCTCGGCATGGCACTCAGCACATTGCCCGGTTATGAGTCTCTCGTTCACTGCTGTCCACTACAGCTTCTCTGATGAAGGTGGAGAGAAGCCTGGGTCTAAAGGGATAAATGTAAATATCTAGAAGGCAATTTTGTTGTCATATCCTTTCTGTTGCTTAGTTTCTTTTCCATGCAGTATGCACTCTTAGAGAGCCATTCATTTGGTAGCTTGTCAGTTATATGTGACACATAGCGGATGCCATCATTATTACCAATAGAGGGGTCTCACATGATCAGGAGGCAAGATGAATTTGGCGTTTGATGGTCAGAATTTAAGAGGTTGCATGGGGACCCAATCCCTTCTGAGTGGAAAGGCCTGTTGTGAGGTAACAGAGACGTCCCCTAAGCGTGTGTGCCACAGCGTATCCAGGATCCTGTTAGGAGCTGCAGTGGTGGGCTCTGGGTGCCATTCTCAAGAGCTCTGTGTCTCTGTCACTGGTCCCAACCTCCCTCTTCATCTGCCATGCTTTCCTGTGTCTCTTTACCTCCTCACTCAGTCTCTTGATCTCTCCATGTTCTAGCTTCCTGTATTGCTACCTTTATTCTTCCTCCATGGTCCCTCTTTTCCTGAGTCTACCTCTCACCCCCTTTAGTTCAGCTGCTGAGGCTACAAGATCACAATGTTTCCCGGCAGATTAGCTATGAGAAAGAACCAAAGTCAGCTCAAATTACGTTTCAGAGCCTTTCCACATGAATTAGTCTGGTATCCTCCCAATAGGTTAGCCTCTCTGTAACACGTGTCTAGGACTTATCTAGACCTCTGTGACCACAGGCACAGAGAGTCAAGACCACAGTCCCTCTGAAGGAAATAGACACAGATTCGAGCTTTGACATACAAGACATAGGATTTGATTTGAGTTTCTTATACCTCTGAGTGTTACGTTCCTGGTCTATAAAATGAGGGCAGTGATGCCAACTCTCACAAAATTGTTGAGATGATGTGGTAGATACATCATGAATTGATGACAAAGGCCTAACACAATTTCACTATTACCCAATTAGTCTCATTTCAGGAGACTCCAAATGTCAAGCATCTAAAACCTCTTCTGACCTATGACCCTTTGAACTTCTCTCTGCGGTCTTTCTCCATTGGGAAAATTTCTCCTCTCCTCTTGATAGTTCTTAATTCTTTCCTTGCTATCAGCACTGCGATCCCATGCCCATGCTCCAGGATTACACAATGGGAGGCTTGGGAGTCACTGTTTTTCATTTGGAAGTGGCTTGCATACTTTGCTCTGCTGTTATCAATTACACTAAAAGAGGGGAGGGGAGGGGAGGGGAGGGTGTGCTTTACTGCACAGAGCAGGGTTGTGATGAGTGCTTTGTAAACTTGCTCCAGCAAAGGAAGTGGGCTGTGGTGACGCTGCTAGCTTCTATAGCATCAGTATGAAGATCTCTAGTGTGACTTGGCAAGAAAAACCCTGAGATTTCCCTCCAGAAGCCCAGGACAAGTGGAAAGTCAACTAAAGAATGCAAATATATATTTAATAAATAGCAAAAATCATTCCAGATGCCAGAAATTGTTATAAACAAATGCTTTGCCAAACACACACATCCGGGTGCATCGAGAGGTCTCTGACTGGAGAGCTAAGTGGGTGGGATGTCTGAGAGTCAAGATGGCAAGCACCGATCTGGGGAAAGCAGTCTGCTGCAGCCTCAGGGTATTGGAGAAAGGACTGCAGAAAGGGTGGGAGTTGAAAGACAGGGGCTGAGTCCTCACGGAGCTGCTGTGAAGACTAGCCTGCTCAGGGTAGGGCAGGGAGGTGCTGCTTGAAACAGAAAAATACCAGCAGTAAAAAGATGCCCGTTCCAAAATTTTAGCCAAAATAATGCCAGCTCCCAACCTGGTTCCAGGGGTATACGACCTGTGCGGGTATACAGGATCACACAATCAGAAGAGCCCCATGCTCGCTTCGGCTTCACAGTGGTCATTTTGGAATTCTTAATCATTATTTCAGGAAGAAGCATTTTAATGTTTCACCGGGCCTCAGAAATCATATTACTGGTATTGGCTGGGGAGAACTTAACCAAGGACTTCATTAAAGCCAGGAGGAAGACTGGAGAGAAGATGATGGGCAGACCCCTTCTGGTTGAGAAAGAAGAAAGCAAGGGTAGTCATCCAGTGTCTTTAGAACCAAACAGAATCAAACAAAGACCAGTGAGCCACTGCCAATGGCCAAAGACTGGGGCATCCACTTGCCGTGATGGCTGTGCACTGAAGGGTATCAGAGTGATGTTCTCCACACAGTAGGGTGATGTGGGATGTCCCTCTGTATGCTGTGATTACCACTGATAAATAAAGGAACTGCTCTGGGCATATAGCAAGAGCTAGGCGGGGAAAATTAAAGTGAATGCTGGGAGAAAGGAGGCGGCATCCATGAGAAGCCATGGAGCAGCCACAGTCAGACATGCCAAAACTTTGCTAGTCAGTCACTGCCATGTGGCGATACACAGATGAATAGAAATGTGTTTAATTAATATGTAAGAGTTAGCCAATAAGAAGCTAGAGCTAATGGGCCAAACAGTGATTTAATTAATACAGTTTCTGTGTGATTATTTCGGGGCTAAGCAGCCGGCAACCAACAAGCGGCCCCCTCCTTCAAATAGTAAGGCCCTTTAGAGAGACGCTCTTGAAAGAGGTGTCAATAATTAAAATGTCTGGGCGATCAAGGAGAGGGAGAGTCTTTTAGATATAGGCAAACAGCACTGGGCAAAGAACAGTCGCAGCGCCGTGAAGATGGAGAACTGGTCCTAGCCAGAACTAAGTACAGCCTTCAGCTCTGCTGCATGCAGATGCTAGGAATTAAGTATCCTGACTTCTCTGAGCGTTCACTCCATCTGTGAAAGGGGGAAACATCTATTCACAAGACTGACGTTAAAATGAGGTATAGGTAACACAGTGTCTGTCGCTTGGCATGATGCCTGCGAATACTTAATTTTTCTTGTAACTTAACACTGATTTAAGAGAACTAGAGAGAAGAAAAGTATGTGTCAGGGCTGGGTGCTCCCTCGCTGTTTGTCATAAAAGCATGAGGACCCGAGTTTGAGGCCCAGAGCCCACATACAAAAAGCCAAGCATTGAGGCAGAGCTCGTGATCCTAGTCCTGGAAAGGTGGGATGGACGGAACTCTGGGTCTCACTGGCAAGCCAGCCTAGCCTACATGGAGAGCTCCAGGCTGATAAGAGGGAAAAAAGGATGGCGTCTAAACTACAACACCCAATGGGTTGCCCTCTGACCTAAACACATGCTCAAATACACACACACATGTACACACATACACAGACGCACATACACATGTATGCACACACATACACATATACATACGTATATACACATACACACATACATACACATATACGTATGTATGTGCGTATACCCACATGCATGTACACATATTCATGCACACATACACAAGCACACATACATATGTCCCAACCTCACCACCCTTGACTATGAGCAAGCTATGTGTCTCAGCCTCAAATTCTTCATGAGCAACAGATATAAACACACTGCCTAAGAAAGTGCCTTGTCCGCATTAAATGAGTTCAGGAAGCTGTGTCCTGCCACGTGGTAGCAGAAAGATACTTAGAAAGTAGCGAAGAAGTTTGCAGCCGCAATGATCATTCTTTTGCTGACTGCAGGAAAACAGCTTTATTGCTGGGGGAGAATTGGGGTAAAATGTGGTTGGGAATCCCTCATCCCACAAATAGAATAACATGCTGAGCACTTGACCCTTTGGAGATGGGGGTCAGTTCTTTGTCCCTGTTATTGTCACCTAGCTCGCTAATCCTGGGATAACCAAACTGCTTGGCATTCCTTTCCTTCTCCCAACCACCCAGGCTTCTCTTCTGAGCATGGAGGGGAAATACTGTCACCACATGCCGCCATGAATCAAGGGGCGTAATTAAGGCAAGACATGCCATGTGCATACACTCGCATCCGACAGCGAAGGAGCTGGCTCTTTTCACTTTGGCACACAAAGCATGGAGAGTATTTAGGGAGAAAAGTAAGGTTATTCATTAGTCTCACAGAGGCCAAGACAGGAAATGCCTTATGTACAAATGACACAGCACACACACATTTTAAATCTAGGTTTGCATATTCCATATGGGAAATACCACAAGTATACCAAGCACTGGGGGCGAGACAGCTTCTGCTCTTCGGGGCAGAATGACAACGTGACCACAGAGAAGCCAAAGATGAGCCTAATCAAATGGCAGTGACCCTGAGGTAAAGCAGATCCTGTAGGGTTTCTGCCTTGAAGACGGTCATGTGACAGGGCTGAAATTACCCTGAGGCAGACCCAAAGTCTCCACTAAAACCCTGAGCTTCTCCTGATGCACTGAGCCCTGCCTCCCAGTCCCCTAGGCTTGGGTCCAGGCAGGTGCAGAGTGGAAATGGTGAGCAGTGATTCTCTGAAGAAATGCTAAAGCGATTCCTTTGCCCATTGCATTTGGGATGTTCTGTGTGTACTCTGGTTGTCAATTCTGTCCCACATCGTATATGATCTTCTTTACATGTTAACATTCTACGTTTTATAGTTAGAAGATATACAATTGGTAATTGTTTTCCTTCTGTGTTATCTTTTTCTGCCTTTGTTAACAGGGTATGCCAGTCTCAAAAATCAGTTGGGAAGTAGTCTCTACTTTATGGGAAAACTTGTGAAGATTTTATGCAATTTCTCCCTCAAAGATCCTCTGACACTAGGGAATCAACCAAGCTTAGGTCTTTTCTTTGAGAGACATCTTTGGTCATTAATAATCTCTTTGTTTGTTTTCGATGTATTCTGATGTTATTCTGTCTTTTATTCCTGATTGTTTTAATTTATGGGCTCTCTTGCCTGCCCTCCCTTCCTCCTCCTCCTTCTCGTCTTCCTTCCTCCTCTTCCTCTTCTTCCTTCACTTCCTCCTCTTTTCATAGTAACAGGCTTCTTGGTCTTGTTGAACATTTCAGAGAAGGCACTTTTGCTTTATTGACTTTTCTCTACTGATTTTGCAATCTGTGTTTAATTTGTTTTTATGTTCCTCTATATTGTCTCCTTCCTGCTGCCTGCTTTGGGATTAATTTACTTTTGAATTGACGTCTTAATTTTTTCAGGCTGTCCATTTCAGGCCTTTATTCTTGTTTTAATGTAAGATTTTGCAACCCTCATGAGCTTTGGCAACAACAGTTCAGGGGACTAGGGTCACCTTGGAAATTGGTGGAGAATAAACTGTTTATGCAAGGTTATCAAGCTAGTAAAGAGCAGGGTTGGAATTATACTATCGGTTCTCTGAGTGGGAAACAAGGGGTCAGAGTCCAAAGCCTCTGTCACTGTCACATGGCTTCGCAACACACCAGGATACACCCCCTGAGAACCGCATAGCCCACAGTTTAAAAACCACACCATCTGTAACCATTGCAGCTATTGTGAGCGTGGATGTCTGTTATGACTGCCTCTGTAATCTGGACATGCGTGCTTCAAAAGCTCAAGAGAAATATATTCCTTGAGGGAAGAAAGCTTTCTGGGATATTCTCTAGCTGCTGACTCTCAGCAGTAAGTGGTTTAATATGGGTTACCGTCACAGGGCAAACATGGGCTACTGTTACAGGGCTAATGTGGGTTACCATCACAGAGCTAGAGTGGGTTACTGTCTTGGGGCTAACATGGGCTACTGTCACAGAGCTAACATGGTTACTGTCACAGAGCTAACACGGGTTACTGTCACAGAGCTAACATGGGCCATTGTCACAGGGCTTGCCTCCTGCCTTTTGTCATCTGCTGTGTTATTTTAATTTCGCCAAAACCCTATAGACTAAGTAATAGCTCTGGATCCCAAAGCCCAGAAATGTTAGTATGGAAATTCAGTGTTACACAGAATACAATGTCCAGGTCTAAAGGACATGATTTCTCTCCTACCTAGGTTTAGCCACAAGGAGAAGAAATATAGTGCTTTAAAGATGTTTCAAGCTGGAGGGATGGCTCCGCAGCTAAGAGTGCTGGCTGCTTTTTCAGATGACCCAGATTCAATTCCTAGCATAGCAGCTTAAACCATCTATAACTCCAGTTCCAGGCTCCATCTCTGGACTCTGTCAGTACCAAGCACACACCTAGTACACAGACGCAGATGCAAGTAAGACACCTTACATACACAATGAGAAAACATTAATCATTTAAAATGTTTCAGTTATCTACTTGCATATACAAATAAGGTTTCTAGAACCTGTTACGTGGCGAATTTTGCATAAAATATTGACATTAATGTTAAAATTCTACACGTTTCCTTTACTCGCACTTCTTACAGTTTAATGGGATAAATCTTAAGCAAGCAGTCATGAAAATAAATGCATGATGACGAGTATGATACATTTGAAAGGCCCACGTACATCGCAATGTGTTAACAATGAGATAATCTTCCCAGCTACGTCATAATGGCTTCCTTAGGAAGCACTACTCCACTGGAATCTGAAGTCAAGTTTAGAGAAGAGTGATATGAATATTCCAGAAGAAAACAATGGCCTGTGAAAAGGTCCTTTGGTGGACTCAACTATAAGGAACGCAAGTTGCTTTACTCTATTGAAACTATTACAGTCAAAACCAACACAGGGGGGCTGGGGAGATGGCTCAGTGGTTAAGAGCATCTCCTGCTCTTCCAAAGGTCCTGAGTTCAATTCCCGGCAACCACATGGTGGCTCACAACCATCTGTAATGAGGTCTGGTGCCCTCTTCTGGTCTGCAGACATACACACAGACAGAATATTGTATACATAATAAATAAATAAATATTTAAAAAAAAAAACCAACACAGCACATCACACAGCTGAGCGTGAAACAGCGCAGCAATGGATGGGAAGGCAGGTTAATCCAGCTTCTTCTAGGCCTGGCTTAGCAAGGACCTCCTGATAAGGGGAATGATGTTAGCACAAATTTTAAAGATCTGTTGTGCACGTCAGTCCTCAAAGACGGCTGTGTCTCTTCATTGCTAACAAGGATTTTCCCCCATGAGTATATTATTTTAGGAAGAGTTGAATAATTTAAGATTTAAACTTTCATTTTCTTGTGTCCAACAGAATTTACACCACAATAATGTGATTACTAATACGTTATTTCTTTTTCTGTTCTTTTTGGTTTTGTTTTGTTTTTTGTTAGGGAGGTATGAGACAAGGCCTCAAGCTATAGCCCAGGCTAGCCTGGAACATAGAGAGATTCTGCTCTCTTAGCCTTCCTTGTTCTGGGACCATCACAACTGCGAGCTATCATGCCTAGATTTCACACACACACACACACACACACACACACACACACAATATTAACAGTAACAAAGCTGAAATACAAACTTGTGCTCCCAGCTGCAGCGATGCCATATTTAAAAGCCACATGACAGAGTCAGCCGAGACTGTGACGAGCCAGGCCAGGGAACAGGAATGCAGGATGGAGTGTACCAGCGTCATCAGTGGACACACGCTCTTGCCTGTGATCTTTGTCACTGCCCCATTGTGCTGTGAACCAATCCCAGCTGTGTTGCGGACTTCCCTTAGCATCCGGGCACTTTCAGCATCATCCAGACCCAGAGCCTGGTCTGCATTCAGTGCTGGGTGCACAGCTCTAAGTACACAGCTCCACATGGATTGCCCAGTGTTGGGTCAAAGAACGTTAGAACCAAGAAAAGATTGGAGAAGCAATTCAGGGCACATTAGGACATTTCTGGGTAAAGAAACTGAACTGTAAAGAACAGCACACTGCTCAAATCTCTGTGTGGAGGCTGAGAAACCTGATCAGGTGCATGTGCCGATTTTAGACTGTGAGTATAAAAGACAAAGTGAAGAGTGTTTTGATCTGCTGTCCCTGGTGCTGCACCGAGTAGAGGAACTGAAGAAACAAAGCTACTTTTATCCTGTTGGTATTTGCACTGAGGTACCTATCATTCCCTGTAAGCAGTTTCTTTGAACTAATTCTCAGAGCTTTATGGTCACCCATGAATTAAACGCGATTAGAGCAATTTCCAGGCAGAAGGAAAAACAAACATATCTCGAGGTCAATATTGACCTTTCCTTATTTGGCAGTTTTCCTTTGAGCACCGAAACCCCTTGGGCTGCTGAAAACTGCAAGATAAGGAGGTGACCTCCTTCCAGGGTAGCAAACATCCCTTCTTGAGAAATCTCTAATTTCTTATAACTCAGACAGAACAGGGGTCACAGCTACTTAATATTTGCATTAGATTTTGTTCACACTGTTCAAAGTCATATTTACATGCCCTGGCATATTCTCTCTCTCCCCCCCCCCCCTACTTATTACAGGTTCCTTTTTCTCTCTGAATATTTCCCCTCTCACATTTCATAGACGATTTGTCCGTTTATGAGGCTAAAATCGGTTAAATGCCTATAATGGACATATTACTGGTTCAGGGATGAGTAAGATGTACTTTTTTTCTCCAAGTTATACATAAGGTCTGTTTTTCTTTTTTTTTTTAAGTATGGATTTTAAGGAATTTGGAAGTAAAATTCTGTTCTCAGTGTAAAGACCGCGCAGACTCCTTGCTACCTCTGTGGTTCGTTTCTCACATGCCTGGGATGACTTTGGGGTACTAGTTGATGACGCAGAGAGCTCGAGAAAGTCTTTACTAAGAAAATGGCAGGAAACGTATCCCTTAGTTGACACTTCAGTGTGGGAAAGAGTTCTCCCGCCTGGGTTTCATTTTTTTTTCTTGGGGACCATGGTAGACAGCTCCTGAAAACCATGTCAGCACCAAAAAAAGGTGGGGAAGGAAGCCAGGGGATGAAGTTAAATCATCCACCCTTGAGTCATCTGGAAGAATTGGGCCACATCTTGCAGAGTAATCTGCCTAGAGCTGAGACCGATCCGGGTTCTTGGGTCCTGAAAGCTAGATTAGTTAGTGGGAAATAGACCCCTTAAGAAAATTAATACAGAATTTACAAGTTTAAAAGTAGCAACAGCGCCTTAGAAGGGGGCACAGAATTAAGCAATCCTAAAACTGCTATGAGCTTCCTGATAAATCTATGGTCACGGCTTCATTTATGGGACAGACAGAAATATGTGGTGTCTCCCTGGTTCTGTGTTTGCCATGGAAACGCTAGATTTGCTTAGAGCCCACCCAGGGACTTCCATGATATCCTTCAGCATCGTCTCTATTCAGCTCTGCTGGGTGCTCAAGTTTTCAAATCCTGAACTCAGGCCAGTAATGAGGAAGAGTGTGTCTGTGGAGCTTCACAGGGACCTTGTGAGTCTCTTCTTGAGACGGCTGTAAGTTCTCGGAAGGACACGTTTTGCCATTGTTTTCGTAGGCTAGGAGTCCCATGAACTACAGCAATAGTCTCCAAGGCCATTCTTCTATACAAAGCAAGCTGTTTTGCTCTGATGTCAAGCATGTCCCCACAAGTACTGGTGCATTAATCAACGTGAGTTCAGGATTAAAGGCAGTGAATCACTTGAGGCAGGCAGTGTTGTTGGTGCTTGCAGGATTTTATCCAGGCAGCTTGGAATTCAATACCCTGCTGAAATAAAAAGCAAAACAAAATGAAAAAACTGATAAACAAAGAGCATGTTTCTTCTCTTCTACCTAAGATAAAAGGATGGACCCTTCTAAAAAAGACCTGTGATGGCTGGTTAAAAAAAAAGGAAGGAAGAAAGAAGAAAAGAAAGAAAGAAAGAAAGAAAGAAAGAAAGAAAGAAAGACCAAGAAAATAGTGATTTACTTAGTCTTATTTTCAATGATAAAACTTTTTATTTATTTTTTATTGTTTTTATTGAGCTCTACATTTTTCTCTGCTCCCCTCCCTACTTCTCCCCTCCCCTTCAACCCTCTCCCATGGTCCTCATGCTCCCAATTTACTCAGGAGATCTTGTCTTTTTCTACTTCCCATGTAGATTAGATCCATGGATGTCTCTCTTAGGGTCCTCTTTGTTGTCTAGGTTCTCTGGGATTGTGTAGATTAGATCCATGGATGTCTCTCTTAGGGTCCTCTTTGTTGTCTAGGTTCTCTGGGATTGTGATTTGTAGGCTGGTTTTTCTTTGCTTTATATCTAAAAACCACTTGTGAGTGAGTACATATGATATTTGTCATTCTGAGACAGGGTTACCTCACTCAATATGACGTTTCCTAGATCCAGTTGCTCACAAATTTCAAGAAGTCATTATTTTTTTTCTGCTGTGAAGTACTCCATTGTGTAAATGTACCACATTTTCCTTATCCATTCTTCAGTGGTGGGGCATTTAGGTTGTTTCCAGGTTCTGGCTATGACAAATAATGCTGCTGTGAACATAGTTGAGCACATGTCTTTATGGTATGATTGAGCATCCTTTGGGTATATACCCAAATTACTTAGTATTTTTATATCTTTTTAATTTCTTTCCTTGCCCTTGCTTTCTGATTGGTATTAATGTACCTAATGATTTTGACATTGATAATCAAAGACACTATAAGTTTTGTGCAGTGGTGGGATCTGGGACTATGAAGAAGCCAAACAATGAGGTCCTGCCTCAAAGAGGAAGGAAGACCACAAGAGTAGTTAAAAAAAAATGCCTAGTAAGTAAATATCATCAGATTAAGTTATATGAACTCATAGTTTAGGGGAGAGTAAAGAGTAAAACTATAGCTATCCTACAATATAAAGAAGCAAGGTTATGGAGTGATTAAAGGATCTAGACTTAAAGAAATAAATATAAAATCCAGGTTCAAATCTTGGCTCTGTCATCAATCACCCATTCTGAAACAAGCAAATGCCGTCACACGTGTGTCTATTTCCCACTTGTCCTATGATTTTTAGTATAGTACTTGCCTTAGATTGTTGTTGTAAAGTTATGAGAAAATATATCTAAAATATGGAATAAAGACCTTCTACATGTGTTTAATATTAAGAGCATTTTGAGCTCTAGGGAGTTTACAAGGACTAGAGAAACACATGGGGCTGGGAGAGAAGGGATTTTTTATGTATGTGGTTAGAAACTAGGATGTAGGTTTTGGAGACTATGGAGATGATGGATGGGTGAATAGGTGGGTGGGGAAAGGGTAGGTGGATGGATGGGAGGGTGAGTAGAGACAGTAGTGGCGGGGTAGGACAAAGGTGAGTTCAGGATCCAGGGCTCTATTTTGTCTGATGCTTTTTTAAATGTCTCATTATCAATAACATCTTGCAGGGAATGAACACAGTATGAAGAAGAGACATTACAAGGGCTCTCTTTCTGATCGTGTGCATCATCATGATGGATGTATAACACCGGTCTAGGGAGACATTGGTACAGCATGGATTTGGGGGTTAATGATGGAGAATCAGACTGTGAAACAGACTTGGCAGCCAAAGCATTAGCAGTGGAGGAACACAATGTGCCCGGGGCAGTGGACATTAACAAGCAGGCAGGGGAGTAGGAGAGGCCGAATTTACTCCTGGGTGATGATGAGACAGGAACTCCACCAAATGACTGAGAAGACCTTTAAGAATGAGGTCCTTCAGGTGAGACCATGGACCAAAACCTGGGAGCACTAGTAAACATGTATTGATTCCTTCAGCTTGATGAGAGTAGGGGCATTTGAGTTAAATTAAGTTTTAAATATCTCCATAATATTTTAGTGCCTCTGTTATAAATTTTAATATCTTATTTACCTCTTTTCTTTTTCTTTTTTTATTTAACTTTTTCAGTGATGCTTTTAGAATGAAGAAAACTGTTACATGAACGCCTTACCAGTTATTATGTTTGCCTTAGCTACATGCTGTTCACTTTCCGCTTATCCTGAGATACATCTCTTTACTATACACAAATGAAAAAATGAGAACTCAAAGCAGGTAAATGATTTACAAAGTCACCTGGGTGTTAATATTTAACCAGAGCCCATTCTTCAATGTGTGCTCTCTGCTATTGGAGTTCAGTATATGATACACTGAAGTCTGATGCTTTGGCATTTGTGAGTACTTTGAGCTTAAGGAGACAAAGTGGTTTCAGAAGCTCGAAAGTATCTCAGGTCCGGTCTTCTCCCTTGCTCCCCCTTTTCCCTCCTATATTTCCCCCCAGAAATAGGTAATAGAAACTTGAATTCCTCTCCTTCCAGCCAAGTCATAAAGTTACAAATGCCATTCACCATAGTCTTACATTCCTCTAAATCCGCTCATGCAATAGATGTCTTGGTTTATGCCTGAGGAAAATGTTATTATGGAAAGGCTAAGAATATATTGACGAACAGGACTTCCTGTGTCCGCCATCATTTACAGTCCTTAGCTTTTAAAATCACATTTCCACATGACTGTGCACTCATCATCAAACTCATGTTGTTTAATCTTGTCAACTTGAATAGATTCAGAAGCACCTAGAAGAAACGAAGACACATCTCTGAAGTTCCCAGAGAGGACAGAGGAAGTACTATTTTGAATGGAAGTTGTCCTGTCCCACAAACTGGAGGCTCAGAGAGAATAAAAAGGAAAAGGAGAGAGCCAGTAGGATAGGAATTTTTGTGTCTGCTTTCTGACGGCTGTGATGTGAACGCCTCTGCCTTACCCTACCCCTCCACCATGATGGACTAAAATATCAGAACCCAAGAGCCATCATAAATCTATCTTCCCTGTATGTTATCTCTGTTGGGTATTTCTCACAAGCAAGATGAAAGCTTGCTTGACATGGAAAATCGGTACCAGAGAATGGGGTCATTATAGTGACCACATCTAACCACATGGTATTGACTCCATCAGGAACTGGTTCTCAAGAGGAAAGTGGAAAAACATGAGTGGGCTAGCAAATGCCTGGAAAGCTGGAGCAATGAGAGGCCCTTCCGGGTACTCAGAAGACCAGAGTGCAGAGAACTCAGGTAATCAGACTGTCTTTAAAAGGCTTGGGTGGCAACATGGCTTTCTTGGGTCTTGGAACAGAGGCTACCTATGTTATATTCTGCTAAAGGACTTCTCCACATTTTGTTTCTGTCCTGAGACTTTGCATGGGGATGAATTTAAAAGTGACTAGATAACATAGCAGGGAAACCTTCAAGGCCACCCAGAATCCAGCCGGTGACATGGTTATGTCTACCTGATCCTACTTAGATTATACTAAGAATAGGGAACAAAAAGTAGATAGGTTGGGAAAGACTGAGAAGATGCACAGTACAGACATCTTCAGAGACTGTTAATCAGCACTAAAATGTTGAGTGTAGTTGGCTATTCACTGAGACACGGCCTCAAGCATCCTGATATTTTGTTTATTAAAATATAAAATGGCATTGTCTGGGTAGTCATAAAATACATTTGTAAGCACTGAAACTGTCGACAAACAACCAATTACTTCAATGGTCACACATACAAAAGGCTAATTATAGTGCCGTGTGGTGGTGGCGCACATCTTTAATCCCAGCACTTGGGAGGCAGAGGCAGGCAGAACTCTGTGAGTTCAAGGTCAGCCTGGTCTACAGAGTGAGTTCTAGACAGTCAAAGCTACATAGAGAAACCCTGTCTCAAAAAAAAAAAAAAAACAACAGCAACAACAAAAAGGCTACTTTTTCAGGAAGCTGAGAAGCAAGGTAAAGCTCATAACACACAGCACTTTCTACAGTCTGGAGACATGTGCTACAGGAAAGGGTTGGGACACACAGGGCACAGAGAGCCATGCATGTGATGAATGAGTTGGTGAGCCTTTCGAACTTCGGGTATTGTGCCAGCTCTGAGATCCAGTTTTTTTCTAAATTGTTCTGAGATACGTTTTGAGCCTCTACTCTGTATTTCAGGCATGGAGCTGGCTTTTAGGGGCATAAAGGTGAAAATAAAATCCCTCCAAATATATCTAGGATAGTTTGGGGGACAAACACATAGACAGACTACTTCAGTTGATCATATTAGGGTCTAGATAGAAGTGAAGTCAGGACTTATCTTAAGGGAGCACAATGGAGGGTTTGCTTAGTGTTGGTGTGGGCTTTGGTGAAGAAAAGGGTTAAGAAACACGTCCTGGGAATTTCTAAAATGGTCTTAAAGAGTAAGAAGGAGAGAGGCAAGAGAGTCTGGGGAAATAAGGGCACAACAGAGGTCCTGTCAGAGCTGGGGATGAGATGAACAGGAAACAGGTAACAGATGTGTGTGAGAGGCAGACATTCTTATCCTATGCAGGGGAGGAGGGGGTGAGACTTGAAGATGTTAGATCAAATGCCTACCTCTTAAAACCAGGAGCCGAGTCTGAGGCCTGAAAGCTGTTGCACCTATATAGGTAATAGGTACATTCAGTCACCTGCAAACTAGACTAAAGATAACCGATTCGGGAGGATTAAACAGGGCATCATGTGCAAAGCTTTGAAATGGGCACAGAATGCCATAAGTATGTGTGAATGATAGAAATTAAGACAGTAGGCGTTACTTTTAAATCTACCTAATATGGGGACTGTGGCTATGGCTCAGCTGTTAAGAATGCAGAGAGCTCAAGTTCAGTTCCCAGGACCCATGTCAGGTGGCTCACAGTCTCCTTTAACTCCAGCTCCAAGGGATCTGATGCCCTTTATGACCTCTAAGGGCAACTGTAGTGATGTGCACTTACACACACACACACACACACACACACACACACACACACACATTTAAAAACTATATGATTTTGTTCCAGGCACACAGAAAGTACCCCAGTGGAGACCCAGAGAGTATCCATCCAGGGTGATGGTGAAGTGATCTCTCCTGGGTTCTGGCAAGAAAGGGAGACACAGTTAAAACATTTAAAATTCCAGTAAAACTGAAAAAAAAGTTGGCCTGCTTTTTATTATTGTGAAGCCTAGAGAATTCAAAACAGTGTCAAAGCGTCCTCCCTCGAATATCTTCGTTTGGTCTAAGAATTCCAAAGCAGCGCTGCACGGTTACTGCTGAGTTTCAATAATGTATTTAAAACCCATAAACACATTATAAACTAGAGAGGCTCCCCTGAGTCATATTGAGTTGTACATCATTGTCAAATAATCACTTTAGCAACACTGTCTCCCTGGTTTTATGTCTTGAACAGATAAATATTGAAATGAGTGCACAGTGTAACATGTGTTGCATGGCTCAAGTTCTATCCCATTGACTTTCCGATTGGTGTGTGATTACTAGTTCTTCTTATTGTTTCAGTAAGGGAGCTGAGAGCTGGGGAGGTGGTTCAATTGTTGAAGTGAGAGAAGTAGAGGGAGAAGAAGCCATAATCATGATATGCTATGTGAGAAAAAAATCTATTTTCAATAAAAGGGAAAACATTAACCAGGGGCATCCTTTTGATAAAAGGTGAAGATCCCCAGATGACTGGGAGCTAACTAAGAGGTAAAACGCCGATGCAAAGCCCTTATGCTACCCACAAAGGTAAAGTCCAAGCTGGCGACAATAAATCAGTTAATTATTCTTTTTATCTTAGCTATAACCTGAGTTCTAACCGACTACAAAGCTAACCCAAATGATATTACGGTTAAATATTTCCCCCTTTGATCTGAAAGAACAGAGCGTTACACGTGCTCCTGAAGGCCACAACGTGGGGGCGGGTGGACACTTTTGACCCCCATCTCAGGATCCTTTTGCCTTTCCTTGCATGCCCACTTCCTTCTCATAGGGGCATCTTGTTCCTTGCAGCCCATAAATCTCTAGTGTGTCTCTTTCTCTTCTTGTCATTTCCCCACATGCAGCTTCTAAGATCCCAGGCGGCCCTGCCTTGTTAGCTCTCTCGCATGCCAATAAAATTGTCTTAGAGTTCCCTTCGGTGTCCATTTCTAGCTTTTGTTTCTATTTGTTAACAAGATCAATAAATACAGGGAAGACTCTGCCTGGCCTTCATCCTGACATCCCTCAGCTGCGCAGCGCTTTAGTTCTTAGTGACTGCGAGGGGCTTTGATGATTCAAAGGTGAGGATGAGTTCAGGTGAGCTCTGGAGGGGACATCAGGAGAGGGATGTGGGGAGGTGGCTGGCTCGGTGAGTAAAGGAGCCTGAATCCGAGCCTGATAGCATCAGCTTGATCCCTGAAAGCCGCAGGGCAGAAAGAGAAGACAGACTCGTGCAAATTGGCCTTCACCTCCCCGTGTGTGCTTAGGGAGGTTCGCCCCTGACAACTAGATAAAGGCCATTTTAAAGGTTTAAAAATAGAGAATGCG
This sequence comes from Microtus obscurus, assembly GCA_963919715.1. Taxonomy (NCBI): domain Eukaryota; kingdom Metazoa; phylum Chordata; class Mammalia; order Rodentia; family Cricetidae; genus Microtus; species Microtus obscurus. The sequence goes on from CAWTZC010002521.1 coordinate 27,789,262, forward strand.
GAGAGACCGGAAATCAGATGCCAATTCCGGAGCAGGACACCTAGGAGCGGCTGCGGAGATAACCCGAGGGAAGAGAGCAAGCCGCGGAATGATGGCGCTGACAGGGTGGGGCCGTGAAGTGTTGAAAAGCTCTTCTTCAGCTGTGCCCAGGCAGTGGAGTACTGACTTGTGTTCTGCTGAGCTGGAGGGATTCCAAGGGAAAGAAATCCTTATAGCCTTGATCTAACATGGCGCGTGGCAGACATTTTTGATAAAGTGTCTGTGAAGAGCTAATTTCATAGCTCCCCAAACGGCAGAGGCAAGGGTGTGGTGTGGAGGCTGTGAGACCCTACAGACGCTGTGTTTTAAGATCCCACGTTTGTGTCTGGTCTTTCAAGTCACTGTAATTTAGGAGCTGGTGAGCAGTTACATGAAAAATCATAAAGTCCCAGATATGATCTCCACAAGAGCGGCATACTCTCTTAGCGTGGCCAGTGCCATCCGCTGTCACGGTTATTTCATGACATGAAGGCTTAAGACAACCAGTCACTTAGTCCCTTATATTGGCTCGACATTTACTTTGCTTCAGGGAGTTTATCTGATCCTGCAGATGCAGCTAGAAACACAATCCTTATCCGTAACAGAACTCAAGTCTGGCAACAACGGTGACCTACAAACCAATTTATATATACACAGTAACAAATCAAGCTTCAGGTAGGCAGAGCACCATGAAGGAAAAACAGACACTATGGGATCATACAACAGAGAGGTCAGAGACACCTCACCTGACCACATCCTCTGTAGACAAAGCCTGACCACACTATAAGAAGATGTACTAGGTTGGAGGAATTCAACCATGGCAAACCTTATCATGAAACCAAGGGTAAAATGAGGCTAGGGTGATGTGGTGTAATTATACACCTTAAACGATACAACTCGTGACATTCAGCAAGGATAGCACACAGACTGCAGCATGTTTCAGTATGATTTGTACTCAGGTAACATTATCTTACAGAATGTAGCATTTCTGAAATGTATTTGTGTGTGTGTGTGTGTGTGTGTGTGTGTGTGTGTGTGTGTAGCCAATACTGACTGAAATACTTCAGAAGAATACTAGTGTAGGAGGAGAGGCCACTTGTTTGTCCAGGCCTCCCAGAACCAAAATAATCACACAGAAACTGTACTATTTAAAACACTGTTTGGCCCATTAGCTCTAACTTCTTATTGGCTAACCCTTACATCTTAATTTAACCCATCTCCATTAATCTGCGCATCACCACGAGGTCGTAGCCTACCAGCAAAGTTTCAGCACGTTTATCTTTGGTGGCTGCGGCTCCATGGTGGCTCTCTGACTCCATCCTTCTTTCTCCCAGCATTCAGTCCTGTTTTCTCTGCCTACCTAAGGTCTGCCCTATCAACAGATCAAGGCAGTTTCTTTATTCATTAATGGTAAACACAGCACACAGAGGGGACTCCCACATCATACTAGATAAAACTGGCATTCCTTGATGGACCCAATTTAAGTCAAGTACACCATACATGTGTGTGTATGTATGTATATATACCTACATACATATGTTGCTATAAACATGTATATATATATATATATATATATATATATATAGCTTACTAGGTGAGACTTAAATTCAGAAAAAGAGTATAAAGAGTATCATCCCAGGAAGCAGGGTGAGAATGTCAAATAACGGAATAAGAAAATTTAGCACTCAAGAACCCGATGCAACAAATAATTAGACAACATATTAGTTAACAGGGATGGGCAAGGCCTTCCTAAGAGCCCAAGAAGGACTTTTAAGTAATCCAACCCAGATTGGAAACAGATGGAGGCAGAGGAAGATGGCTTGGAATTTTGGCAGCAGAAACACAGAGATTAAATATACATAAAATTTATGATTTCCTAAATCTCTGGAAAATCACAAATGGTGAATGCACGTTACAAGCTCCATAAATGCCAAGAAACTAAAAGTGGTCATCTGTAGAAGTGGTGGGGTATAGGAACCGTGAAGTTTGCCTGTAGATGAATCATATTGAAAGACTCTAAATGGTTCCCGTGATCCCAGAAACATTGATGATATATCATCCCTCACTTCACATTCTGAAACTTCACTTATTAGTTTACATTTTCCTATACAAGTTCCTCTATTTTATTTTTCGTAGTTTGTAAGGGTCAAGACCCGGGTCCAAGGGTACAGTGCCATCTTTTCACATGGACGATAGAACAGAATTGGCATTAAAATAAGTATCTGAGGCACAAGATGATGAACACTGAGCTGAGTTGATCAGCTGTTGAAGGCAGCATATTCCAAGTAAATGATACAATACAGTCCAGCATGCAATTTATTCCTACTTCTTGGTGTTTAAGTCACAGCAGGCACGGGACCCATGCCTTCCAGCTCTTCATCTCTGGCTGAGAGAACAGGTATCCGTACCTCAGTTACAATTGCTTGCAATGTATTTGCAGTTTTTTACAGGATTAATTTCCTATTTGCTTTCTTCCAGGTTGGAGGTAGACTGTGAAGGGGTCGTGGTCTGTGTTCTCATCTCCACCTGCTGTTTTCCAAGGTCTGTGAGCATCTACAAGTCATTAAGTTTGACCTTGCCGACCCTGAGGGCTCATGGACATAGACACTTACCCCTGCACTGTGAGTTCTAGACTCTCACAGGCCTGTTCCAGCTGGCCCTACAGTCCTTATCCTAACCATCCAAAAGCCTTATAATGTGTTTTCTACTGAAATCTTTTATTTTGGTTTTTTTTTCTCACCCTATATGCCCAGTCTTATCTGCTATTGCTACCTTTCCCAAATATTCAACTAAGTTATCATCTGTTTTACCAAATTTTAATTTGAGCCTCATCTTTTCTCTTGACCTCCAGACTTGTATAACTAACCGCTTAGTCACACCACCTAGATGGAGAATAGCCAATCTCAAACTTATCCCATGATTTTTCTTAAGTTTTCTGTTGTCTTTAGTATTTCTATGCTTTGAACTTTAGTTCAGCCTATTTTCTAGAGAATTCAAGAAACCATTGTCTTATTCATCTCCTGGGCAGATCGTGTTCACCTCAGATCTGCAGAGTGATACCCTGTTTAGCAGGAGAGGTCTCTGGTCTCTCCTCTGTTCTGTGTCTCCTTTTGTTTAACCATGCTCACAGGCTGTGCTGGACAGCCAAGTCACGAGGAAAACCATCTGACCTGGTGAGGACAGCTGCAGAGCAGAGGTAAAATACCCTGCCACCTTGGAAGGGCCTCTCAAAAGCTTTGCATAAAGGATCCCTTAAATCCTACTGCAAACAGTCTCTAGTAACAGAGCCAATAGATACACAATCCATTACAGTCAAGTATCTGTAATAGAATCCAAGGAGTACTTTCTAAAGGGCAGGCTATACATTTAGACTTTAGAAAAAAAGCTTACCTTTTTCCATTAAAATGCCTATGTTTAAATTTAGTTGAAGAAAAGTAATCTCACTGCTAATTTGTAGTTTGATCTATAACACTAGAGTTTGCTTAAGAATTCCCCAAGGCTATGGAGCAACGAGGTATGCATTTTAAAACTTCAGTGAAATAATGAATTGCAATTCCAAGATGTACAAATGTTATTTTACAAATTCTGTCTCTTCTTTGTGTGGGGTAGGGAAAACAGCACACTTTCATTTTCGATTATCTAAGAGGGCTAAGATGTCTTTTTTTTTTTTAAGTAGAGGCGCTTTTACTACGGTAACAGCACTTTTTATTTTATACATTATTTATGTAGGGTCCACAGTGGCCAGTAGTTTCTCTCCCATCTGACTTGTGCACATTGTTATAATGGAAGAATCTCACTTCATGGCTCATGACAGGACAAGGGTGAACCAGGCTTCTTCGTTTAGGCCAACAACCAGCTCCCAAATCATGACATAGAGACTTGTTAGTAGTTTTGAATGCTCTGTGTAGCTTAGGCTCATTTCTGGCTAGCGCTTTTAACTTAAACTGTTTCTCTTTATCTGCCCTTTGCCTTGGGACTTATTACCTTTCTTACTTCTGCTGCTTCTCTATGTCTGGCTGGTGTCCGCCCGGTTTCTTCTTTCATTCTTCCTCTTTCTCCTCTCTCTCTCTCTCTCTCTCTCTCTCTCTCTCTCTCTCTCTCTCTCTCTCTCTCTCTCTCTCTCCTAGGTTTCTCCTGTTTATTCTCTCTGCCTGCAAGCCCTGCCTATCCTTTCTCTGCCACAAGGTAAAACAAATACAACACATCTTTACGTAATTAAACACACATCCTGACATCACTAAATAAATACAGCATAAACAAATGGGACACATCTTTGCCTAGTTAACGTAATATTCCACAACACACGGGCATTTCCCTTAAAAGTCTTTGATAGACGTGAAAGATGTCGGTATTTGGAGACAAGCATCCAGAGGACTTATGAATGAGTGTGATTGTAAGTGATATATACATTACACAGGTGTGTTTTTTAAGGCAAGTCTTTAGCCTTTATAAGATTCTCAGGGAGGCTCTTGATCCTAGCAATGGTGAAGATCACTGCTGTACAAGTCTCTAGGAAGTCCTACCCAATGAAGGGCATGGTGTGACGGAACGATACACTTCTTCTTAGGAGCATGCAGCGAGCCCAACTCCCCTCCAATCTTGAGTCACGTGTGCTGCTGGATCAACGCATCCCTCCCACCCCCTGTCAGAAAAGCTTCTTTTTGCAATTGATAATGACCAATACAGAGAGACTCACAACTGATCGAAGTGTAGAGAATACATGAATATGGTATTTTGTTTGCTGTGATTTGGTGGCAAAGCGGAAGTTTGATTTTCTACCCATAGGGAGGACAGACTTGCCCAGCAGAGTCCCACACAGCTTCCATTCCCCTTGACTATGAGAAAATATTAATGAGATGACTGAACAGGCTAGGTAAATGTGCTTGGCCATAAAAGCAGGTGTGTAAATGCACATGTTTTGACATTCAGCAAATAAACCCGTAAGTCTCGGCTATCTACGGACTGAATTGTGGCATAGTTTCACAGCAAAGAAATTTAACCCTGAATCTAAGGTAAGTCAGATAAAGTTGAAACTTATTAAATTTTTCCAGAAAGCATTAGATGGCTGGCAATGAAAGACAAAGACCATTTGGCATCTTCCTGTCCCGTCTCCCATACCTTTACCTCCTTAGGCACGCCAACTACTCCCTTGCATCCTTCGTCCACACTCCGACAATTCTAAGCTCCCCCATCCAGCTTGAGGTTCCACATCTCCGTGTGCTCGTGAATTCTGTATTCTGAAGGTCAACTGAGTCTCTCTGTCTTATTTTTTTAATTTTGCATTAAATTATTCCAATGCTTCCCTCACTTCTCAACTTCTTTGATCAGATCCAGCAAGTGAGAAACTCATCTCGGGTGGGACTGGCAGCCGGGAAGAAGTTTTACATTTGCAACTCTTTTAACCACTGTAAAGGAAAGCAGGCGCATTTAAGAGCTAAGCAACGTCAAGTTAGACTATGTCTTTCTTGATTAACCTGTCCCTTTAAACTGTTCACACCCATTTTAATCTGTTAAAATGAATTGCTTGTACATGCCAGCACATAGTTGCCTTGGATTGTATTCAAGAAATTAATTCACTATATGTAACACACAATTTAATCGAACGATTTTCCTTTCCAAGTTCTCTGGTCCAGGAAGGAAACACTTTAAGCCACAGGCAAGTGGGGAAATAATTTGCATAAAAGCAACTCTGTCCCAGTGAAAGTTTGACACATCCTAAGTCCTGTAATTATTTAGTTCTCTTTTATTTCTCCACTGAAATCTGGAAAACAAACCTCTAGGGGAAATGTCATAAGAAGGCAGGCAGGTGGAGCCAGGTATGTTGGTAAGTGTAAATCAAAGGAGGCTTTGTTCCCACAGCCAGGCAGCCTCTATGTCACCTGACATGCGGCTGTAGGCATGCTCATACACGGATTTGAGGATGTGGTAGGCTGCGCTCTCAAAAGCCTGTAATCCCAGGAATGATCGCTGCTGAAACCTGCTGTGCTTTAAAAACAAGGAAAGCAAAAACCATAAATATCTTTCTGAAACTTCCCTTTAGAAGTTAAAAGCAACATAAACTTCACATGTCACCTACTGTGAACAGATCCATCCACAGTGGGTACGTCCACGGGAGCTGAGGAGTACCAGTAGAGAAAGCTGCCTCCGGGTCACAGACTACTAGACCGGGCACTGGGAGACAGCTCTTCACTTATATGCCATCCACACTGTGTGCCATCTGGGCCTTGAAGATAGCTTCTAATTCAAATATAGCACCTGCGAGGGCTTAATTTTGAGTCAAGGAACATGGAAAAATTCCTGTAAGAGGATGAACGGTTGGGGTACTTCCTGGCTCGAGGGGTTATAAACTGGGAGTGTGGTGGTGGCAACAATTATCTCCTAGAATGTAACGCAGCCTCACGTGTGTGCCTGTGTTTGCAAACGGAATACACACGAGAAGCTCTGTGTCAAAACATTAAAAAACAAGTGAGATTGGTTAGCAAGTAAAGGAGCTTATTGCTGGGCCTGATGACCAAGACTGATCCCTGAAATCCGTGTGGCGGAAGAGAGAACTCACTCCATAAGCTGTCCTCCATCCTCCCCACAGGCACCATTGTCCTCCATCCTCCCCACAGGCATCATGGTCCTCCATCCTCCCCACAGGCATCATGGTCCTCCATCCTCCCCACAGGCACCATTGTCCTCCATCCTCCCCAGAGGCATCATGGTCCTCCATCCTCCCCACAGGCATCATGGTCCTCCATCCTCCCCACAGGCATCATGGTCCTCCATCCTCCCCAGAGGCACCATTGTCCTCCATCCTCCCCAGAGGCACCATAGCAAGTCAGAGAAACTCAGTACTTTTCTCATCAAAGCCAGTTATGAAACCCAGAAATATCTCTAGGTTTCCTGTGTAAATTCTTAATACAAAGAATTATCTCATGGACCTTGCTAATGGACCATTAGGCCCTCCTTCTCCAGCGGGTCTTGCCCTCCTTCTAAGAAAGAATAGCACACGGAAATGAAGATTCCCAGTGGGATTTGTTGCCTTTCCTTTCTAAGACTCTTAAAATCAGGTCACTCCTCATGGACTCCAAACAGAAATGGATAGCCTCGCTGGGCTTTTCAGTCTCTAGAAATGACACATACAAAACTTTAATTAAATATATCTGTTACAGGTTTACCAGGCTCATGTCTTTTGTGGCAGGGATAATAGCTATGGCATTTATGCATGAGGTCCAGGAAAGGTGGACAAGAAAAAGACAAGAACTTTTCCTGGTGTGTGGACTGACTACTCCATTTGAACTCATTTTGATGGTTACTCTCAGCCATCAACTTGACTATATCTGAAATTAACTAAAACCCAAGTGGCTGGGCACACCTGCAGGGGATTTTTTTTCTTAAATAAATCATTTGGAGTGGGTAGATCCGCTTTTAATATCAATCTTTCCAGGTGGGAAGATACACCTTTAATCCGAATCTTTTGAGGTAAGGAGATGCACCTTTAATCTGTCTGGGCCATGCCTTCCGACAGAAGCCTGGATAAAGGACAATGAAGAAGGAAGCTTTTACTCTCTGCTTTTGTCTGCTACCTCTTGCTCTCACTGGCAAGTCTGTTCCTTAACTGACATCAGAGGATTCAGGATTCTGGTGTATACCAAAGATCATCTGAGACAATCCAGTAATTGACAGAAAAATTACTGGATTCTTGGACCCTCCATTGGTAGACAACCATTGTTGGACTGGCTATACCACAGCCTGTAAGCCATTCTACTAAATTATGTGTGTGTGTGTGTGTGTGTGTGTGTAAATTCTGTTCCTCTAGAGAACCCTAGTATACTCTGTAACATATAAATTACAGATTATCAATATGGCAGCAGCAATAGCAATCCAGTGTGTATCCTAAGTTGTCTGGAGTGTAGGCCTGCGTGATTAAATGGGCTAGCCACAGAACTGCACCATTCCATCCCTCTGAGGATTTCTCTGTCACTGATCACATCTGGGCATTTTTGCTTAAGTAGTTATGACCTCTAAATAAATCTTTGAAGAAAATCCATCCTTGCAAAATCAGCTAATAAGGGTGCTGTCATGGGGAGGTTCTCTTCTGTGGTGGCAGTGTGTCCCAGAAACCAAAGAATATTTTTTTCTCCAGTGCTAATGGCTAGAAATGTGATTCACCAATTAAAGACTGGAAAACACTGGCCTCTTTCATAAGGCAAATGCTTGGGACGTTAATCAACCAAAGTCATCTTATTCTGTGGCAGACCTGGCACGGAGTCAAGACTCCAAAGGGGAAATTCCAAGCATGAACCGTTGGCACTAAAGTGTGTCCTCTGTATGCGAGCTTTATGTTTTAATGATATACCTCTGCCCTGGAAGGTGTGCTAGCTAGTCGCAAACTGAGGTGACGGTCCCTCTTAAGGTGAATGTATCTGCTACAACACATGAACTAAAATGCTAGCAGTGCAACAATGCTAACTGTATTTCTCCTCTCTGAAGCGTATGTTCCTGCTTGGCGGTTAGCTCTGCCTTTAGCAATAATTAAGGAGCCCAGGCTTCTTCCACACTGGAGCCCGTCCATCTTCGATATGTGACTTCCAAGAGTTTTCCTGTAAGGAAAGAACCCTGGGGTTGATAGTTGGGAGTTTCGAGGGGCCAGGGCTTCAAGTAGCTCAGAATATTTTTGTAGCATTCATTTGGTTATATCCTGGTATATATCTTGGCTCCCTAACTCCATGAGAGCCTGAGAAATGTCATAAAACTGATGGAGAGAAATGGGTAACAGGAGTCCTTACTTTATAGTGTCTGATACCACTCTGCAGTAACTGAAGTCCCGGTAAATAGGTGTGCAATTTGCAAAGTACCTGCAGCTCTCCCAGGAGAGTCAATAGAGTTCAGCTCCTTGATCTCGTCATGAGAGTGAAGAGTGCAAGGCCTGTCAATACAGCAAACAATAACGGATGAGCTAGTGATCTCTCCACCAAAGTTTGTCCAATTATTTTGCTTCTCCCATGGCAATGAGTATATAAATTCATGAGATCTTTTCTTTACCACTGGAATAAGTTGCTGATAACTGATCACTAGCATGATTCTCAAATACTTGCCCAAAATTAGAAAAGTGCCTGTAAGTTAAGAAATTATTTGTCTACAAAGTCAATGCAGTGTGTTGTCTCTGGACATCCCGGAGTTACAGCTTTGTTAAGTTCTAGCATATGCTGTCTGTATTAAAACCATCAGAATGCACACCATGGAGACAAGGTTGGATTAGCTTTTGATAAAAGGGGGGATTTGTTATAAGAATAGAGACTTTTATTCGTTGTTTTTGTTTTTGTTTTTTTAAATTCTGGGTAGACGTAACAGCTAGAGTTCAAGAACCCAGGAGCTAGAACGCATGCATGTCTGTTTCTCACCTCTACATTTCTCCAGCCGCATCGCTGGAATCCTCTTCCCCAAGTATGTATGCCTGTGTCCCAGCCGTAAGAACAGACTAAATTCTTGTTTCAAGTTTCTAAGAAAACTACTCTGATTGGTTCAGCGTGGGAATATTCATCACTGGTTCTGATCAATAATAACAATGAAAGCAAGGTTGCCTCCAAAACTATTTCTCAGAGACCAATACCCCCAACCCATGTCTAATACTTGTCAAGAAGATGGCTGTCTCTTTAATAATGCCTCTGGCTTTAAGGTTCCCTCCAGCACCAACTCAGTGTGAGTAGCATCGTGGCAGAGCTCCCACTGATTGAGCTGTGGTACTAGAATACCGTGGGTTGGGGTAGCTGGGAGACCCAGTGTCCCTCCCTTACCTGACCACATCACCAGCTGGCAGTTAAGCCAATACATAGAATGCCTGTTATTAAAAGAACGTAGTCTCACTCTTTCCACTCGAGCGATTAATGTTTAATAAAATTTTCTAGTTTAGAGTTCTGTGATAGTTTATCCCAAACAGTCAATCCCTTTTCAGTACATCACTAAGAATCCAAGTATTGGCAAGACCCCTTCTAAATTATGTTTTTCTTATGGAAACAAAAAAGAACCAACCAGAGTTCTCCTACTAGAAGAAAATGAATTGTTAACTACTGTTAACCGGTTTATTAAAAATGCCAAACTTGACGGACTGTGATAAGAAATTCCGTCTTACCCTTTTCCATCACGGCTTTCTGATATGCCTAGCCGTGAGGAAATCAAGGCAGATCTCATGACTTCAAAGTTACTTTAGGTTAATTGAAGCTCAGTGAAGTGCATCTTAAAGCTACAGTCTCACATGCATTTCCAAGATTCTTCTCCCAAACCTGAGCTTGCTCCCTTCTCTTCCCTTTGCCAAATCTAATCACCACCTGACTAGAGGAGGGGCGTGAGACAAGGCATGCAGGTGGTTGAGCTGTTGCCCCACAAAAGATGCTCTAATCCCTGGAACCCGTGACTGGAAACTTCCTAAAGGTAAGACATTGAGCTAATGCCGGGCGGGCTCTAAATTCAATGGCGCTGCAGTACAAGAGTTTGCACAGAGGAGACAAATGCAGAGAAGAAGAGAGGCAAAGTGAGCAGAGACTGAGTGGAATGGGATAGCCACAAGCCAAGGAGCACTTGGTGTCACTAGAAGCTCAAAGAGCAAGAAACCCTCTCTCCTAGAGCTTCCAGAGGAAATGCGGTCCTGCGGACTCAGCTTTTGCGTCCTGCATTGTTGGAGAACAGATGTACAACGCTGTAAGCTACCAATATCACAGCAATGCGCTACAGGAGCCCTAGGAAGCCAACACCAACAGGACTAAAGGCCTTTTGATGTTGATTCTACTTTCTGTAGAGCTTTTAGAACAATCGACGTTCACTCGGAGGTTAAGTGTCCCAAAGCTGGCTGCAAGATCATCTTTTTTGTTCGGAGCCTCACGGCATCCTGGCTTGAGAGGATAGCTCCAGCATTGATTCCATGGGACTTTCTGCTTAGACAGTTCTCACTCAGTTAGGATGTTGGATACAACATCCCCTTAAGTCTATAATCCTCCCCAAAAGCAGGATGAGTACTCGTGGGTCCTCATGGGTACCACATCCTAGAATTCTCAGCTATTTCCCTGGTATTCCTCTGGGATCTCCTGAGCACTGTGAAGAGTGGAAGATCACCCCAACAAGCGTCTGATCTCTTTCCTCTGGCATCACTGGCCACCCCAGTCAATCCTCCACTTTCCAAGGTTGCTTGCAAGCTCGCTCGTTGGTTGTCTTATGCCGGTCCACCCCGCTGGGCCTAAGTTAGTTCATCAATAAGCATCTAGCCAGAAACTAGGACCCTTCTGCTCTGTGGCAAAAGCCCTGGCTCATGCATAGTTCTTTTGCATATTCTTTGTCAATGGACTCTTCTTGGTCAGAGGCTCTAGTCATCCGCTACCAGAGTATTGAGAGTGAGAATCCCTTCAGTTAAGACTATTGGAGGTGGTTTCTTGTTTTCTGTAGAACACAGAGGACTGCCTATTATTAGTCTTGGTTTTGATCTGTTACTAATATTCTGAGTTACTAAACAAAAACTTTGTCTAAAATCCTATCATACACTGTACAGAACAGTAAGCAAAATTTCTAATATGTTGTTCAACTCTGATAACTTTTCTACCAATTATAATTTATTATAGATCACTTCTGTTGTAATTCAAAAAGACACCATGCGAAAGAACTCACGTGGAGGGGGTTTATTAGGGGAAAGAAAACATAAAAAGGGGAAAGGGACACTGGCCTCTGGGGACAGGAACAGCAGAAGAAAAGAGAGAGGCAGAGGGAGGAGGAAGAGACAAAAAGACAGGCGGCGAAGGAGGAGGCAGAGGAGGAGGAGGAGGGAAGAGAAGGAGGAGGAGGAGGAAGGAGAGGAGTAGGAGGGAGAGGAGGGCAGAGAAAGTAAGGAACGCAGTGAGCATGCACCGGAGGTGCTCTTAGTGGCTGCAGCTGAGGACATATCCTGTCAGGACCCCAAGGGCAGGCCAGTGCAGATGCCTGAATGCTAACAACTCTTAGTGGCTGCAGCTGAGGACATATCCTGCCAGGACCCCAAGGGCAGGCCAGTGCAGATGCCTGAATGCTAACAACTCTTAGTGGCTGCAGCTGAGGACATATCCTGCCAGGACCCCAAGGGCAGGCCAGTGCAGATGCCTGAATGCTAACAACTCTTAGTGGCTGCAGCTGAGGACATATCCTGTCAGGACCCCAAGGGCAGGCCAGTGCAGATGCCTGAATGCTAACAACTTCCCATTCTGTCCACAATCTTTTTATCTTCTTGGCTTGTTAGAACTAACAATTAGATTTTCAGATCCCCAACGCAAAGTCTACTCATTCTCATAACCCTCTCTTCTCTATGGTAGTTCCAGGACTCCGTGTCTGGATTCTTTATCAATCTCATTGCTTGCTAAAAATGAGAAGCTATCAGTCCGGACTATGAATCATCTTTAAGAATGTAAGAGAAGAAACAAAAGAAGCCTGCTGTGTGTAGCTATTCTGATTTATTCATAAGGGACACTTCTCACAGGAGGGGCTGATCCCATCACAACAGTACCTTGCAAGTGATGACCTGCCGAGTAACTAACCTCTGGCATCCGGAAGCCTTCCCAGGGAGAAAAGGTTCGACTCTTGGCTCCATCTTCCATTAGTTATAAAGCCTGGATGATTCCTAAGATCCTTCTAACTTTAGAATTATGTAATTTCATGTGCTCTATAATTGCTGGAAGTTATAGACAGTTTCCAACTAAGCTTCAAACCTTCTGACTCATAAAGAGACTCTAATCCTTCCCTCCGTTACTAAATTTTATTTAAGGAAAGTATTTTTAAAGCTATATGGACATATCATGGGTAAGTGTGCTGCATTACACAGTGTTCCTGTACATTCGAAACCAACAAAGGTCTTGGGTGTGATGGGGGTTCTTAGACATTTATTTGAATGCCTGCGTATATACTATTATATACTATATATTATATACTATATAAATATTACTGATTTACACAGCAAACCTCGTGAAGAAGAACTTGCACATAATTACAGTTGGCTGATTCTATGTCTATTTGACTTGATTGATGGGTCTACGAGGCCTGAATGCATGCCTCTCCTCCAGGAAATCAATTTAAACAAACAAAATGTTTTCAGGATAGACTTGAATTAGAAGCAGGGACAAGAGTAAACAGAAGTTCAAAGTGTGATGTAAGGTTGTCCTGGAGCCCATTTGGTGTGCACTGAAGAGAGCAGGAGAGGAACAAAGCAGTCAGAGGTGTGGCTCAAATCAGAGCACCTGACTTTGCTAAGTAGATAATAAACCTTCTCCACTGTCCGCTGCCAGATGGGCTTCTAGATACACACACACTTGGGGGGAGCTGAGGTCCTTGTGTTTGAAGTTGTTGGCATGGAAGTCAATGTAGAAAAGCAAAGGCTGTGTGGGAGAATGACCTTACCTGTGACAAGAGGGACTGGGGCCCGTGAGGTCCTCAAACTCCCTTTTTAATAGGAACTGGCATGGTATCTAACACTGTGTTTGTGATTTGTCATCCTTTAGCAACAACAAAACTCGGAGTATTCAGCCTCTGCCCAGGGATATACCTGCTCTGGAGATATGCAAATATCTCATACAGAGCTTCTGAAATCTGAGCCTATAAAAAAAAAATCAGTCAGTCCAATTTAACCAATGTTTACTAAGCGTCACATGCTCAGGGCTGTTTCGTGGGAATACAGACGCAGTATGGAAATGATACTGAGCATTTACCCAAGGTTTACTATGTGCAGTTATTTAATCCTCAGAGCCATTGTGTGAGCTAATTACTACTAGGACCAGGCTTGCTTTATAGGCAACATGGGCTTTCAGAAGGATTAAGCCAAGTCCCTCAGGATCCCACGCCAGTGATCTTGCCAGAACCCGGATCCGACTCTACATGTTGTGATTCCAAAGAGAAAGCTCCGAGTTACTATTCCATATACATTTATACTGGGTAAGAATCTGAGGTCATGACCTGAAATAGCACCCTTGGCTCACGCACTTTCTTTTATCGTGCAAGTAAAAGCATTGGCCAGCGTGCCCGAGATACTTAGGCCTTGGAATCTGCTTTGAAACCGCAGCACTGAGCCTATTTAAAATAAAAACAAAGACAAATAAGATCTCCAGCTCATTGTGAAGCCTGAAAGCAAAACAGCATCTCTTAGTCCATAGCATTTCTATAGGGCTGGTTTTGTCTCCACTGTCCCCTTGCTAAGACATTCTTTCAGCTTTCGGGCCAAGCTCAAAGCTAAGGCAATGGAAATCCGCCCACCCTTAGAAGCAGGGATACTCCAGGTAAGAAGCCTGCAAATGGACAACTAGGAGCCTTCAAGATAGAAACTCTCTGGCTTCTCAGTCAAAATCCACACTGGCTCTCACAGCCCAGTGAATAACACCCATCGCGATTACACCCTGCACACAAGCTAAAACTCCAGAGCTCTGAATCCACAAAGGAAACAAATTACATCTCCTTGGGGGAAGGCTCCGTGAATCAGGCAAAGGGATTTGAAGCTGAATACCAGCTGAGAGAGGGGTCGAGTGGCTAAGCCTTGTGAGACAGGAACGCAAAAGCTAATTGAGGCGATAAAGAGCCGAGGAGAGCCCGAGTTCTCTAGAAACAACAGTCTGCCTTAATCTCACCAATTACACAGAGAGAAAACACGCTTTTAAAAACACTTCGAACGGAAATAACCCCAACTCTCCAGTGAAAACTCGGGATTCCTCCAGCTAGCAGATGAGCTTTGTCCCAGGGAGAAAAGATCGTCAGCGGGGGGTGGGGGGGCCTCTCCTTTGGCCCCTTCTTTGTGGAAGGGTATGGGGACTGTTGCAAAGTCAATTAGGAAATGGGCGACATGCTCATTACAGCTCAACAAGTTCGGAGGCTGTGAAGGAGTCATGGAAGCAGCCAGTGGCCAGGGTCAGCTGGTCCAGGGGATGCTGAATGGGCCAGATGGTCAAATCACACCGTGGACAAAGAGCCCTCCCCTTGCCCTACTGGGTTGCTGCTCTCACCTCCAAACAAACCAGGAGGCCACAGATTTGTTCCCCTTATCAGCTGTGCGGCTCAGCAGCTGCTGCCATGGGTTTCTGTTTCCGAAGCCCGAGTTTCCCCAACAGTTGCCTTTTTGTCTAACTTTTGTGTGAGGGAAGAGGAGGTGGGGAGGCCGGAACATAATAGAGAAATGGCCTAGGGACTGGCCGAGGAGGGAGTGTTTAAATAGAGTATTTCAAGAGGTGCAGAAAATAGATGATTTTTTTTCCCCTCCCCTTAAACAACCTCTGGGAAATCTACCAGCCTGGAAGACACACAGAAAGTACTGAACACTCCGACTAAAGACAACATTTCTTTTCAGAATTCCTATCACGGAGTGGAAGTAGAGCCGTGTATGAAATGGCCTCTATATTGTTTGGGATTAAACAAGCCACGGAAAGAAGGGCCGTGGTGCAGGCAGGGTAGGACTCCAAGCAGGCCTGCTGAGATCTAACTGCCGAACAAAAGGATAATGGAACCGAAAGCCTGTTGAGAAAGGCAATGTATCATGTTCTCCTATCTGGGAGCAATTACACCTGCTGTAACAATTACTTAGGAAGGCTGCAGGGGTTATAAACAAAGATTCCCAAGTGTTCTTGTGGTAACAATGCAGGGATAGATGAGTTTGGGCGGGTCTCTATTAAAAGTGTGATTAGTTAAAGGTATATTCTTTTCTTCTTAAAGTCAACTATTGTAGTTCTGACAATGGAATGGAACAGAGAGGTGCACACACAACAAAAATAAAGAGCAGGTTTTCTTCTGCTAAGAAAAACTGTTTCGTCTTTCTTTGCTGTGTTGCAGACTGTCTAACAGCTGGTTCTTTTCCTTTAAAAACTGAGTTAGGATGAGTCGTGTGGGATAGCCGAGAAATGGGAAAGGGGAAACAAGAGACAGAGACGCCGTTTCCCTGGAGACGCTTCACACAAAGGAGATGGGAGGGAAAGGAACTCAAGGCTCTGTGCTCCCACCCTATGCAGGGCTGATAAGGTGGTGAGGAGGTGAACTGTCACGTGGGTTCTTCACACGTCAGGCCTGGTGGCGCACTTCACATATCTAAAACCGCTATGGCATCTGGAGTCCAGACTTAAATCCCAGACCACTCAAGCAAAGCAGTGTCTCTGGTTTGTTTCCTGGTTTGAAAAAACTGAGGGTAACATCAATTTCCAAGTCACGCCAGGCTGGACTAAGTGGAGTAAACAGAACCCAAACTATGAATTCAAGAGAAAGAACAGTTTTCTTCTGTGCTAGGGGACTGAAGGAGAAAGCGGGGATTGCTGGGGCAGCCACTAGAAACTTGTGGAATATTATTATAACTAGATAAACATGTGTCATATTTGCTTACGATGCAGACTATTACTTTAACTGTATAAAGGGGCCTGTTGTTTATGCTGCATTTGTTTAATTCTGTAAAGATGTGTTGCATCTGTTTCATCTTGCCCGCCTAAGGCACCCAATGGGTCTAATAAAGAGCTGACTGGCCAATAGCTAGGCAGAGAAAGGATAAGCAGGGCTGGCAGCCAGAGAGAAAACATAGGAGGAGAAATCTAGGCTCAAGAAGAAGAGGAAGGAGGAGGAGAGAGTGAGGAAGGCACCCGAGGCCAGAAGCCAGGCAGGCACTGAGTGAGGTATACAGAAAGAAGGTAAAAGGTAGATGAAGAGACACAGGTTAATCTACGTTAAAAGAGCTAAACTAAGGCCAGGCATTCAAAACTAATAATAAGTCTCTGGGTCATGATTTGGGAGCTGATTGGTGGCCTAAAAGAAAAAACCTGGTACAAGAAACCACTGGAGGAAGCTTAACGAAGAAGAAAGAAAGGAGCTGCTGGCACCACGAGAGGCTGCACTTGAGCAAGAGACCAATTAGTAGGGGTGCAAGGGCCTGGTGAGGCTGCATTTGCTAAGGAAGGAGGCTGCGCTTGGGGACCAGTGACTGATGCCCGTCAATGGGCTACGACTGAACTCTTGAACTGAAAGTGACCAGCTGAAAACAGAGTAAAGGACGTTTGTCCTTTCCAGCCTTCGGTCTCCCTCTGTTGCCCCCACTGACAGAAATTATTGGGAAACCTATTGCCAACGAATTGGCTTGCAAGATGCCTGCTTCAGGCGTAAGTCAGAAAGATAGTTCTTTAAAGGAATAATTACAGAATTACAAGATTAAATGAGTTACGACGGGTGCTCTTTGACTTACAACTAATTAGTTGGCCTATGGCCTGTAAGTCCATTTTGAGTTAGGAATATTATGGGTTGAAAATACATTCACTACACCTCTGGTGGTTTGAAACAAAATGGCCTCATAGGGAGAGGCACTATTAGGAGGTGTGGCTTTGTTGGGGTAGATGTGACCTTGTTGGAGGAAGTGTGTCACTGTGGGGGGTGGGCTTCGAGGTCTCCTCTCCTTAAGCTACACTGAGAGGCACAGTTCACTTCCTGTTGCCTGTGGATCAACTTGTAGAGCTCCTTCTCCTGCACCATGTCTGCCTGCACGCCACCTTGTCCTGCCATGATGATAATGGAGTAAACCTCGAACTGCAAGCGAGCCCGATTAAATGTTTTCCCTCATACGAATTCCCATGGTCATGGTGTGTCTTCACAGCAATAGAAACCCTAACTAAGACAATGCCCAGCCTCCCAAATATCAGAGTTTACTACCAAAACACCAGTCATTTATTCTCATGGTTGAGCAATTGGGAAGCTCAGTTTACTGCTGCTAGCCAGCGTTTATGGAGAGCGAATCCTACATCTGGACAGCCTGGGAAATGGTCAAAATTAGCAGCACCGTTTCCATGGAACTACCTCACAGTTTCTAATCTCAAGTGGAGGGCTCGAGTGTTGAGAACTGTGCTTGGCATCATGTCAGGGCATTGTAAAGTGCTTTTAATAAGCAAATAAATAAAACCACAAAAATGCTAGGAATAGCAGTGGGATCTCAGTTCTGACATAAAGAGGATAAGACTGTAAACGGTCTCTTAAAATGCTCCAGGTCCCATGAACTATGCACTAGTAGAATCCAGACTGCTGGACTCTAAAGCTGTTTGCCTTCATGAGACCCAGAGAAGCCGGGCGCATAAATAAACCGCATGCAAGAGAGACCGGCTTTAACCGTGTAGTAGGCACGCATGGAGGCATTTGGGGATCATGAAGGAGGAAGACGAGCTTACTGACCATGAGAGACTTGCTGGTGATGATGGTATTTAAGAAGTGAAGGTGGAGAAAACCCTTGTGTGACAGATGCCCAAAGCCAATTCCACAAACCAGATGTATTCTCTGTGCCAGCCAGGTGCCAACCCAGATGCTGGAGGTGCAAAGACTTGTGAATGGCTTCTGCAATCATTTTTAAGTAATATTTTTGTTCATCCTTTGAGAGTTTCACACAATGTTTTTGATCATATTCATCCCCTCCTCCACCCCCTCACGCAGCCTCCCTCTTTTCTACTCACCCAACTTTATGGGTTTTTTTTTTTCCTGTCTCAAAACCAACAAAACAAACCTCATGGAATCCAGTCTGAGTTGGCCAACTGGTCAACTACTCCTGGGCATGGGACCTGCCCTGGAGTGTGACTCAAATATTAAATATCACTCCACTAAAGAAAACTGACTCTTCCTCACATAGATGCAATCAAATGCCAAAAGCTCCTTGTCCAGGGGTTAGTCTTTATGCCCATCTACCCTCCTCTCTCCTGGGAATTTTGTCTGGTGTTTGCTTATGAGGGTCTTATGCATGCTGCCACGGTCTTTGTGACTTTGTCTGTACATCTGCCCTGTTGAGTTTGGAAAACACTGCTTCCTTGGAGGTACCCACCACCTCTGGCTCTTACAGTCTTTCCACCTCATCTTCCACATAGCTCCCTGAGCCTTGATAAGAGGGGTGTGATAGACATCCCATTTACGACTGAGAATACCAAAGTCTCTGATTATCTGTATATTGATCAATTGTGCGTCTCTGCATTACCACCTATGGCAAGAAGAAGCATCTCTGATGAAGGTTGAGTGATGGGCTCACTGATCCGAGGGTATATAAACAATATGTCATCAAGAGTCATTTTATTACGTTCCTTTAGCACAATAACACAAGCAGGTTTCCTTCTGGGACCCATATCTATCTAGTCTCTATTTTCTGGCCTTATGGATAGTATCAAGTATAGGATCCATCTCATGGAGCAGGCTTTAATAACAATAAAAAAGCAATGGATCTCTCCCATAGCATTCACACCACTACTGCACCAGGGGACATACCTTACCAGGAAGATCATCACTGTATCTCGCAGAGTTAACCTTCCAAAACCGTGAATGCCAACTGATATAAACGAAGTTGAGTGCCCCCTACTTTTCTTGATGCTCTGTGACAGAAGCATATGGTATTTTCAGCAATGAGGTTTTACTGTCAAGTTCTGGCAATAACCTGTAATGTTTTGGGGGTCTTTGGGGCCCCATTAGTTACCAACTTGAAAATAGGTAACTCATTCCTGGAACTAGGGTTTTATTTTGTAAGGTACGATTTCTAGCTGGAGTATTGTCCCCCATTGTAGGGTGGTGGTTTCAGTCTTTAAGGAAGTCACGATTCAGTAAGGTAGCACATAAATCCTCAAATTCCTATGCTTGTACTAACTAGAAAAGCAAAGGTCTTAAGTGAATTTGGAAATGGAGTCTTTGGTCAGGGGGGTGGAATGAGATTCCTACCCTGTCACCTCAGGAAGCAACATTACAAAGGCAGCAGGAGTCAGTCAGTGGGATGTGAAATGTCTCAGAAATCTTGTTCATTTTGAAAAGGAAAGGGGTTACTATAAAGCATAGATAGAACCCACGGAGCAGTTACAGATGACAGCTTGCGAGCCTACCCTGTATACCGAGCTCCCTCACCACAAAATGAGTATTATAGTTAGACATCTAGTACAGTCAGTCCCTAAGAACAGTTCCTAGTTTCTTCCTTTCAGTAACAGACAACCCTGGGGAGCCTCAGGAAAGCACCCATAATTTTATGGCAGATACCAATGTGATATGCAGAGAGCAATGTGACTATGTGATGAAAGTCACACCCCCAAAAAAGAATACTGTGAGCAGATGCCAACTGACTACAATATTCATCCCATTTCCCTTGGCAGAGAGAACCACTTCCTTTCCCGTTCCTTTCTGCCTTTCCACAGGGAGGAAATGGGACCCTGAAGTGGTGTTAGCGCTCCTGGGGAGCAGACCAAATCACCTCAGAGGACTTGCCACGCACCCCATGGCATGTGCTTAGCACATCACTGTAACCAGCATGGTAGCATTGAGAGTTGTGACTGGGTAAAGAGGGTTTCAGCCACAGGTTATGGCACATGAAAGACTTCCAAGCAAACTTTATAAGCTTTGGTGAATGGACAGTGTAAAAATTGTATTTACTTAAGCTGGGCGGTGGCAATGCATGTCTTTAATCCTAGCACTTGGGAGGCAGAGGCTGACAGATCTCTGTGAGTTTAAGTCCAGCCAGGTCTATAAGAGCTAGGTCGGAGCTGGGCGGTGGTGGCACACGCCTTTAATCCCAGCACTCGTGAGGCAGAGACAGGCGGATCTCTGTGAGTTCAAGACCAGCCTGGTATACAGAGCTAGTTCCAGGACAGGCTCCAAAGCCACAGAGAAACCCTGTCTCAAAAAACCAAAAAAAAAAAAAAAAAAAAAAAAAAAAAAGCTAGCTCGGGGACAGGCTCCAAAGCTGCAGAGAAACCCTGCTTCTAAAAACAAAACAAAATTATATTTACTTGTTTGAAACCTTCTGTTTTTTGCATCTGTGTCTCTGGCTGGGTTTTGAAGGACTGGGTCTACACCCAAGCAAGGAAAAGATCACTGTGTTGAACAAGGACACACTCATTGAACAACCAGCTTCTGCTGACTTGCTCTTTCCTAACTACTGAAGAAAGAAGCATGCATATGCAATCTCTGTCCTCAAGATGCTTGACAATTGGTGGCGATATATGCAGATATAAAAACAGTATTGAAAGAAGTGAATGCTCTTGGTTACAGACTATAGAAAGACTCTAACTCAAATTTCCTTTATTAACTAAAATACCATTGATAGGCTTGTGTAAGTATCCAGCCTAAGAATAATCCTAACCAGGCATTTAACCTCTATTGGATGAGACTGTGGATGGGACCTGAAAACTCTGTTCTGTTGACCCTGCCTCTGTCCGTTCAACAGGGAGTTCTGATGCTGCTCTAAGCAGCACAGTTTAATACAGATCATTCCGATCGAGAACTGGAAATTAAAGCAGAGAAGATAACAACTTCAAGGGAAGACCATCATTCTTGAGGAGACGAGCTCCCGAGCCCAGGCTGGAGGACTCAGACAGCACCATCATGCCTGCTTGGCACTTGGGGCATGAGAGTGGGGGGAGGTTTGAAGAGGGGGCTGAGAGAAGCACACCATCCACCTGGCAGTGGTTCTGAGAGTCCGCAGCCCCGATCAACAGAGTGCTCACTCACCTTTGTTCACCAAACAACTATTTTTTTTTTTATTGTACAGAGACCTGCCAGGCCCCAAGGACAAACTGATTTACAGGCAAAGACCATAGCCCAGTGAAGCCTGTATTTTAAGGGTGGGAAGCAGACACTAAACCACCAGAGCAATGAGTTAATAGCTATATGTAGAGGAAAACCTTGTGTGTCTCCTGGTGATGGCCAACAATGAATAGAATAACAAGAATAATGGCCTCCAAGTTGACAAATTAGGGGCAACCTGAGAGATGAGATTGCAAGCTCTTTGGAAGGTCGGAGGATGTCATTCCCCATAAAGCAATAGCAGACCCAAAGGCCCTCAGGTGGAGGCTGGGATCTGAGGATGGCGGAGAAACAAAGCAAGGGACAGGGGATCTAAAGAGCAACGCAGAGGGGAGCGGAATGAACGTGAGAAGTTGGCGGGAGCCAGCCTGCGGTTGACCAAAAGGCCTCCTGAAGACGTGGGTGTCAGCTCACACGCAGTGAAACACTGCCCATGGAAGAACTCTCTTGACTACCGTGTGGAGGAAGTACACATTTAAACTCAGGGACAGGGGGACATCAAGGTGCAGGTGTGACTTTAACATCTGTGGCCGCGGGCAGCATGAGCTTCCTAGGAGCCCACTTAGGGACCCAGCGACTTTCCTCAAAGCGTTTTGCATATGTGCACAAACATCCGGGCTCTCAACTGCCAACAAGGTGCTTACCACGACTGAGGAATGGGTTGTAAACTGTATTTTATTTAGAGGAATGTATTGAAAACTTACAGCCACATGAAGCTTATGGTTATTAGATTGAACAGCATCCTTGTTCAGGATCTTGCTCGAAAGGTGGAAGCAGAAGAGGGAATACTGACCCTTACGCGCTCACCCAACATTGCGATTCAGTCCTCTCTGGATGGAAAATACCAGGGAGAAAATGTGCAAACGCTCTAAGGTGGGAAGAAAGCCAGCTTCATCTTGTCTTGTTAGGAAGAGCCGCACGCGCATCGTTAAGGGAAGTCTGGTGCCACCAGGGAAGGTTTGGGGACTGCCTTTCCTGAACGCACCAGTACCGCCAGCTCACGCTGCCTGTGCCACCAGCTCACGCTGTCTGTGCGGTGCAGCCTTTGACGGGAGAGTGACAGGGAACAAAAGCACCTTGCCCCACCTGCCCGCAGTGGGACTGCATAGGTTTGAATTAGACAGGTGAGCCGAGGAAGGAGGAACCAAGGAGAATGCGGGGACCCCTCGGAGCGCGCAGTCAACCATTCTTTTGCATGGGGGCGGGGATGGCACCCGCTGTCATCCGTACAGGATCTGCTTTCTGAGCTTGCTTTCGCTTTGCTGGGTGCCTGGTGAGGCTTGGAGCATCGCAACCGAACCTGGAGCAGGTGGCCTCGGAGGAGGGGCGGAGGCTGGCCCTTTGAACCCTTCGGGAGCCCCCTGCCTCTCCAAGAATAGGAGTCCTGACTCAGGCCCCCGCGCTCTGCTGGTGCGCAGGACCTGGCTTGGCTAGAGGGCACCCCTGACCTTGGTCTCTCCCTGGTTCCAGATCTGCGCCAGGACCATGGGCGCCGCGCTGGTCACTGGCCCGCGGCTAACCTCCCTGCCACGCATGGCCTTCGGCACCCTCCGGCGCCAGGCACTCTCTGCGCCCGCCCAGGGCTGCCACTCCAAGTCCGGCCCACCTCGCCCCGTGCCCCTGAAGAAGCGCGGATACGATGTCACCAGGAACCCTCATCTCAACAAGGTAATGGTCCGGGTCTGGAAGGGTAGGACACCGGATCCTGTGACTGGAGGGAAGGACGCCCCGCCCCCCTGGGCCTGGGAAGAAGCCTCTGGCGTCCTTCCGTGGCCCTTCTGGTTTTGCCTAGCAGAGATTGCTTTATTTGTTTTGGCTTTTTCCGTCCCCTTCCTCCCTCCCTTTTGACATGGAGAGAGGTGATAGGTTATGCGGACATTAATTTCTTCAGCGAAACCAATACAGACCCAGTGAAGGTCCACGAAGGTCTCTCTGACCTAGAGTCAGATTGCCAGCAGATCTTGAGGACAATTCCTTTGACCCCGGGAATTAAAGTTTCTGTATCTGTTAGAGAAAGATTTCTTGGGAGGATTGCACGGTTTACAAGGAAAATAGAGGCACAGTTCTAAGCACACACTCCGGCACCAGTGAGATAAGAAGTATCAGTCACGGTTATAATGATGATTATTTCGGAATGCAAATCTGGAAGAAAGGTCTAGAATTATAGAACATTTTAGGACTGGAGGGAACATCTGAGAACTGCGTTCAAACCAGTCCTAGAGCAGGATATACAACCAAGGGGGCTTGACCAAGATGACCAAATTCAGATCTCTAATGCTTTGGCATGTTCAGCCCACTGCAAACACTTGAGTATTAACCTAGAAATACGCACACGCTCTTCCTCCAGGAAGGAGTTTGTATCTCTGGTTCAGAGGATTGTGACGGACAGGAGCCAAAAAACTAAGACTAGCACCCATCCCCCGCCCCCACCTCTTCACTTTTAACTAGGAGGTTCAACTTTCTTCAGCCTAAAATGGATGCTAGATTCGGCATTCCAACCCCACTGGCTTAGTGTGAAAATTTTGAAAACCACAGGATTTGAAGTACTATTTTAGACTATAACTCTGGAGTACTGGCTAAACAATTATCGCAAATAAAATTGTAATGATCCTTGTGTATAAAGTGCTCAAAAAAAAAAAAGTTAAGTTTCTGTGATTCAGGATGGTGAAATTCAAATGAGGCAACCTGTATGGAAAATGTGATTTTAAGTGGTGGGGCCAATCATGCCATGCTATGGGTTTTTCCTGCAGTGTTAGTAGAAACTAAGAAAAAAAAAAATCTTTTGGCTCAGTCTTTGCCTGTCCCACTGACCCCCTGCTCTCCAAAGAGACCTTGGTTTCTCTGAACACAGCTCCTTTTCTAAGCACAGAAGGTACTTACATCAGTTTGCATCGCTTCGATTGTGTTAGACGGTGTAAACGACTTTAGACAATCAAAAAGCTACTTTACAGAAACAAAACCTAAAAAGCGGGCTGCAGGTAAGACTGGAGGGAGTCACCGAGGGGACTACCAAATGGTGCAGCCGTGTTTTGGTCGACCCTGGCTCTGTAATGTCAGTTTCAAGAGCAGACCTTTCGCAAAGTCGGAGTAGGCCACTTCTACCAGACTCTGCTTGGGTTTCCCTCCTATTTCCAAGACAACCACCAGTAACTTAAGCCAGTTGGAGCATAAGGCTCATTTCTACACCATAATACACCAATTACCTTAGAATAGAAGAGATACATTTCCCCCACCATAAGCTTGTATATGTCATAAAAGAGACAGAATTCTGGTGTGCAAAGTAATATATTACTACCTTAGGCTTCAGTTATTATAACAATCGCCTTAGATGTATGTGTACATTACCAACAAGAAGGTATTGCTTCATAAGTAGTTAAGAAAATAATGTTTTTAGTCCTGGGTTTTGGACCCCTGAAAACATTCTAGTCCCCTATGTAAGTTGTCCGAGTGACTTGCCTTCCCAAGTACCAAAGATGGAATGTTATTCACAAATGCATGCGGCCTGCCATTTTCATAAAGTTACATGCATATTTGAAGATGCCTGACACTGGTTAGAGATGTGGAGGATATCCGGAATGCTGCACAGGCCCAGGTGTATCCCTCTTCTGCAGTGAAGAAGCAGACTTCCGGGGAGCTGCTCATAAGCCCTTCTGTTCCCTCTGGGTGACCCCAGCATTTGGTGTCTCCAGGGAAGGCTTCAGGATTTCTCTCCGCCAGATGGGACAATTGTGATGAGGTTAGACAAAGCAATAAGGTTCCCAGAGTGGAAAAATCAACAAAACAAAACAATAAGATGGGAATCTTCTAAAGGTCCTTCATGCCGTGGTTAGCG
Organism: Microtus obscurus; assembly: GCA_963919715.1. Classification (NCBI taxonomy): domain Eukaryota; kingdom Metazoa; phylum Chordata; class Mammalia; order Rodentia; family Cricetidae; genus Microtus; species Microtus obscurus. The sequence goes on from CAWTZC010002521.1 coordinate 27,814,640, forward strand.
GGCAGGTCTGTGGGTGGACTGTTTTTCTAGCATGCAAGCTCTTTGAGAGCCAAGACTGACAGTGTTTTGTGCGCCTGTATCTAGAATGTACTAGAGAAGCTTCTCGGGGATCTCACAATCCTGCTCTAACACTGCATCTGTCGTACTGTGTGTTCCATTTCTGGCAGATCAGGAAAGGCAGAACACTGAAACTGGAGGGTGAACGGGAAGTGGAGTTGTAGAGAGAAGACAGGCTTCTCACCGGGTGGGGTAGGCCCGCTGCGGTCACGTGGTCACCATCTTCTGGATCTGGCGCTGTCTGTGTCCTGGCCCTGCTGTCTGTGCTGGGTCTCACTGGCATCTCGGTGGCTGGCATGAAGGCCGCCCTCATCCATCTCTCTCTGTAGATGTGAGCCTCTTGGCGTTTGCCTTTTTGCCATTTCCTTCGGCACTGGGCATACTTCTACAGTGGCTAAGTTCTTTTCCACAGTAGACCACGATGTTCCTGTGGACAGAGACTGGCCGGTCAGATAATGGTCTCTCTGCCTGATTTGACAGTTGGTAACTATTTGCTCTTGAGTAATCTTGAGTCTCCGCCCTTTCCCTCAAAGGTGTTAACGTTAATGTGGTAATTTAACAACCGAGCTCTTGTTTGACTATGTTCTCATTGACTAAAGCCTTTTGTGGAAGCAACATACCTACTTGATACTAGTAGTCCAAGATTTTCAGTCTTTCAGCAAAGCAGTCTGTTATTTCCTAGAGTACACCAGCCTCCGTCTTTGACATAATACCAGCAGTGGGTTTTTTTTTTTTTTCTCACAATATGCTACTTCTGCTGCTTCTGATGTTTTCCATTTGTTTGTTGTTTTTGTTCATTTGTTGTTGTTTTTGATCTCCTGAGTTTAAGGTTTCAGGAAGTAATGAATGAAGCAGGTGCCTAAACCAATGGTTGTTGACTGGACACATTCCACGGGGTGGACCTTGAGATACTTCAGGACAGAGCAGAAACAGCCTGCCTTCCGTGCAGACTTGGCATATTTCGGTCCATGAAGGTATGCAGGATGGTGACCAACACTGCAGCAGGGGTTGAGATTCCGGGGAAACACAGGTTTCAGCAGAATCACCTCAGCATTCAGTGGGGGATTTATTAGGCTCCTACGCATGTAATTTGTTTGAAGTGCCTTTTTTTTTTTTTTAACTTAGCAGCAGCACAGACCTTGACCTCCCTGTCCTTGAATGAGGGAGTTATCTCCTCACAGACTTGCTTCATCCACGCTCAGGAGATGCTGACTGGGCCGGATGGAGAAGCAGAAGTTTATTGGTGACATGAATATGTTTTCCTGAGACCTCAGTGTCAGATATAAGAGAGAATCGGGCTTCGGGATTGAAAGAGAAACAGTTGATCACTAACTAGACATGAGTTCATGTGCAGTTTGCCCTAGACCTAAGTCTCTGGCTTGCTGGTACAGGGAATAGAAACTCAAATACTGTTTGAATATTTCAAGACGAAACGAGAAAAAAAAAAAACAGTTTGAAAGTCAGCCTTTCCCTATCGAATACTGCCCTGTCTTCATGGACCTGATGTGGTTATGTGCTGAAACAGCTGAGAAGTGTTAGGGCTATGTGCTTAGAACAGCAAAAAGAATTTGTACTAGTTAGACTAGGGCAGGCCAGTCTGACAAAATGAGCTGCAAATGTGGGGACTTAAACCAGATAGAATTACAAATCAGATAAACGAGTCTGGGAGGGAGTTTGCGAGTTGGCAGGAAGCTTGATCTTCTTGCTCAGTAGTCTTCGCTGGGCTTTTTATGTTTGATGGTCCAAAATGGTGACTCTGGCCATATCTTTAACTCCACAGACTCCAAGGGTAAGAGGAAACACTGCTTTTAAGGGCGCTGTTTGGAAGACTTAATTATTATTTCTAGTCAAACCCACTTGGCTGGTACTTGGTAATATGCACACTTAGCTCTAAAAGAACAGGACTGGGGAACTGTCTGGCTGAGCACCAGTGCTTCAGTTAAAAATTCTCCACTATAGCCGGGCGGTGGTGGCGCACGCCTTTAATCCCAGCACTCGGGAGGCAGAGGCAGGCGGATCTCTGTGAGTTTGAGACCAGCCTGGTCTACAGAGCTAGTTCCAGGACAGGCTCCAAAGCCACAGAGAAACCCTGTCTCGAAAAACCAAAAAAAAAAAAAAAAAATTCTCCACTATGAAAGAGAGGACATTTTGGGAACCTGTCAAAAAATATTGATCTGAAACTACCATTCTTTTAGTCTGTCAATTTCTCCTCACCTTCTAAAATCTGTTTCTCTACATCCCCACTAATGCCAACTTTGTTCCTACATATCTCATCATGGTTAGCTGCTGTAAGCTAGACAACCATTCTACTATTCAGCTTAGATTTAGCCCTCCTTTGCTTCAAGGATTTGGGGGCTGATATAGCTCAGGTATTTAACCCACAGTTAAATAGAATGAAGGAAGGAGTCAAATTGTTACCACATTTGTTAGCATCAAACTTGATCGCTGCCAGCCTGACAAAATAGCCTACCTACCCAGAAGGCCAATAAAAGATGCAAGTAATGGTGAACATCAGAGAAGAGGTGTTTATCCAGTGTAGCTACCCTGGGAGGAGGAGGAAATGAATAGATCCAGTGGAACCCTCTGATCCATGCTCCTGATACTGACGTTTAGAAAGAGAGCAAAAGTGTGACTCAGCAGCCCTGGGTGAGGTGTGGTCCTGTCTATCCTTGGCCCATCACAGACACATCACTGTCCCCTGGTCCTTGGTCTAGGGCAGATGGTCAACACTGGTAAAATCTCTTGCTGGGAGATGAGCTCCCTTCTGGCTGGCACCAGGACCTCAAATTTTTCCTTTCTCAGAATGAGACCCCTTAGAAAGCTCTAATTCCTAGGAATCCCTTGTCTCCATAATCTTAACACCCCCAGGAAGAGACATAGCATCTCACTTTAGAAGTTCTGGTTATATTGCTTCTGCCAAGATGGCTACAAACTAGATGAATCATTCAGAGCAACTTCGGCCGGGTTTCCTAAATTCCTGCTTTTTCTTCATCTCTCTTTCTACCAAAGGGTCCTTCTTCAGCGCATGTCCCCCCAGATCCGTGGATCAGAGAAAGTAGATCCAGGTTCAGCCAGTACCTCCAGTGCCCTTGAATCCTCATCCTCCTCTTCTGATGCCTTAGAGCTTCAATTGCTGCCGAGACAGGCAGGGGAGGCAGAGGGATTCACGCAGGAACGAAAGCTCTCAGGCACTGGTTCTCAACCTGTAGGTCATGACCGCTTTGGGGGCTGCATCTGAGATAGCCTGCCTATCATATATTTGCATTACAGTTCATAGGAGTTACAAAATACAGTTATGAGTAGCAATGAAATCATCTTATGGTGGGGAGTCACCACAACTTGGGGAACTGTATTAAAGGGTCACAGCATTAATGAGAACCACTGGTCTAAGGCCCCAGAAGTGGAGGATAGGGGCTCAAGGGCACCATAGCAGGCAGAGCCTCGGTTCCAAATACCTGAAAATGGAAAAAGTATGGGGCAGGTGCCAGAGGCTCTGGAAGGAGCTTGACCGTTCCAGGAACCTGAAGCTGATTTGTAAAGTGTTTTCTCATAAGCACGTGGCTATAAATGGGTGACTGATTCTCTAGAGAACATAGAACATACGCTAAATGGACATCTGTATAGTCATCCTGAAGACTTCAGAGCCTATTGCCAGCAATGCACAATGCTAAGTCGACTCTATAGCCATGGCTGTTGCTACGAGAAACATGCAAGTCTGGAAAAAGGCTGGGAGGTAATCTCCTGAAAATGCCTGTTTTGTCATAGAGGTATATTAAGAATCTTATCTTTTCTCTGCGTTAGTTCCTTAATGTCCCATTATCGTTTCAATGGTTTCTACTGAGGCAAAGTTTCTAGAACTGAGTAGACGACGTTCAGCTTAACTTTTAGACGTCGATGCATGTGGGATTTATGAGCGGGAATCTCTCTGACAGTGGTCGTCTCTTTTCAGTCTTTTATAATTAGCTATCTTCTGCTGTCAGTATTAAAAGCAGTTGTCAACGGCAATATCTCCATTACGTAAGCAGCCGCATGGCTGGCACACCCTTCACAGAAATATGTGCTGTCTGCCTCCGACCTGGGCCAGCTGGCGTCCTAAAAGGTTCTAAGTCTTGGCTAGATATAAAGTTTCTCTGGTCATGATTTCAAGATCATCTCTAGTTTCCCTACGTCAGTTTCTCTTGGTTGCCCTTGGCCTTGGCACCCTCTGAGGTTTATGATCTGATTGGTTTTATTTGACGACGTTTTTGCCACTTCCACCCAAGATTTCTTTTATTATCCGCCCTCCGCGTTCTAAATGCCAGTCACGCCGCGAGGGTGGGAAAGTGGCCTTCTGATTTGTCGGCCATTGCAGGGCACCAATGTGAGCACTTGTGTTTGCAGACAGGGCTTACTTACAATCCCTTCCCTTTGATGTGGAGAAAGTACATCGGGCAGTCCTTTGGGGTGGCGTTCGACTGCCTTTCTGGGCAGAGCACAAAGGACACTTTATGACTGCGTGATGAAAATCCTACAAGTGGAGGTGCTGGGGTCAGTGGTTAAAAGCTCGCATTCATTCTGTGTGCAGAGGGTTGCCAGGCAGCCTGGGTAAGACACGGTTCTTCCCGCAAGGACAGAGAAAAGAGGAAAATATACCCAGTCATTTGAGGAGAGGGTTTTTGATAGAAAGATCATCAGCTTTTGAAGGGCTTGAATAAAAGAAAATCAAAGCTCTGTTTGCTTTTTCTAGGAGTAGAAACTGGAGGCACAATTCAGTAAACACCTGAATGGCTGGCAACTCGAGATTTTTTTTTTTTTTGTCTCATTTGATGGTTTTGTTTTCTTCTGAACTATGAAGCATCCAAAAGAATTGTCTTAACCGCATTCTCTACAGGATAGAAGTCTGCCAAAAATGGGCTCGATTGAATCCTTTTGCAAAATAAAAAGATGCCCTTCTCACCCACCCAAATTAGCATCTCTTCAGAGCTATCTGTTGAGTGACTTTGAGGCTGAAACCACCTGGCAGACATTGTAGGGCAACTCCGACTTGGTTCATTGTCCCTATCCCTTCTCCCTGTGGATTCCAGTTTAGATGTCAATTATGCCAGTTTTCCTTTAGTATTGTCATGGAGAGGATCCAGACAACAATGACAACAGTTAACAGTTTCAGGAGACATATGGTACCCAGAAGTCTTCCAAGCAGTGTTCATAGGTATTAACTCATTTACTGCATTATCACAACCTTTTGAGGTATACATTGTTATTATTCTTACGTTACAGAGAAGAGGGAAAAAGCACAACATGGCAGATAACGAATTGCTCCACGCTCTCTGCTCAGTGTGGCACAATGGTGCTTAAACCCGGGCTATCTAGTTTAGGGCCGACACTTGCACCCAGTGTGTGCACTAATGTCACCTGCACCCAGTGTGTGCACCAGTCACCTGCACCCAGTGTGTATACCAGTCTTCCAGCATCCAAGATCCTTCTTACTTGGGACTTACTGTATGCAGCCTGATGAGCTGCGACTGTCCCATGGTAATAGCGAATGTAGTGTCTGTTCCCTTGTGTGGCCACTAGGTTGTTATTACTTCTATTTGTTTGGTTTGAAATAGGGAATCCTGAAGTTGGAGGGGACCTTAAATATCACTAAGTGACTTCTACTCTCAAGGATGTGTAATTCTACTCGAACTTACTTTTTTTTTTATTTTTATTGAGCTCTACATTTTTCTCTGCTCCCCTCCCTGCCTCTCCCCTCCCCTTCAACCCTCCCCCAAGGTCAACATGCTCCCAGTTTACTCAGGAGAGCTTGTCTTTTTATACTTCCCATGTAGATTAGATCCATGTTTGTCTCTCTTAGGGTCCTCATTGTTGTCTAGGTTTTCTGGGTTTGTGATTTGTGGGCTAGTTTCTTTATGTTTAAAAACCACTTATGAGTGAATACATGTGATAACTGTCTTTCTATTCAAACTTACTTTTTCCATATTAGATTCATCATTAGCCCTTTTATGCGTCCTATTTTCACTTTAAACAGTGAGAAAGTCATGGTAAACACAGCCCTTCTTCTTCTGCCTTTGTAGAGTTTACAGGATAAGACAGGGGCAGGTGAGGAGCAGGGAGGACTCGTAGACAGTTTCATTCAGCTGGGTAAGTGTGATAAGGGGGGCATCTGTACAGAGTGTGAAAGGGGGTGCAGCAATGCTCTTGTGGCAGCGTTTTGGGGGCTGGTGTGAAAGGATGCCTCAGAGTTGGCCGGTGAAGGTGATGGAAGGCAAGCCGGTTAAACGAGACCCTAAGAGGCTGGCAACGCATTACTGTCGGGACGGAATGGACAGACACTGTAACGGGCCATATTTCAAGAGAACTCTGCGACATTATTGTATCAGCTGTTTTCCTCCCTGCTATAACAAAACACCTGACCAGAAACAGCTTAATGAAAGAAGTGTCTTAGTTAGGGTCTCTATCACTGCGACAAAACACCATGACGAAAAGGCAAATTGAGGAGGAAAGGCTTACACTTCAGCGTTTCTGTTCATCACTGAAGGAAGTCAAGACAGGGCAGGAGCCCAGAGGCAGGAGCTGATGCAGAGGCTATGGAGGGGGACCACTTAATGGCTTGCCTCTCCTGGCTTCCTCAGGCCACCTTCTTATAGAACCCAAGACCAGCAGCCCAAGGATGGCACCACCCACCATGTGCTGGGCCCTCTTCCATGATCACTAATAGAGAAAATGCCTTGCAGCTGGATCTCATTAAAGCCTTTTCTCAATTGAGGCTCCTTCCTCCTATAACTCTAACTTGGGTCAAGTTAACACACAAAACCACACAGTATACTTAGCATATTCCGTGTGATATCAAGAGTTAGGGACATTGGGGAGTGACTAGAATTAGATAAGACCGTCATAGTGGAGCCTGCAGAACTGAAAACTGATGTCTTCATAACAAGATGGACAGATACCTAAGGATACAAATACTTGCATGTGTATGCAAGCACACACATGTCTCTTGACACATGATGCCTCGTACTACCTGAGGACCAGTTTAATAAGAAATCCACCATATATGACCCCCATATGTTGGATCCCAAATAAAACTCCATAAAGTTCTATGTGCCCAGCCTCGGGTGTTTAGGTATAGCAGTTAAAAATGGATGAATACAATTCTAATCCAGTACTGCCGTTTACTAGATTCAGGGGCTTTGGAAATCTTTTATTTGAGACTGTTTCCTCATCTATGATGGGAATGCCAATAAAATGTACCCTCTTGATAGGTTGTTCTAATGATTAAAGGAAACACCTTTAATCATTTAAAGTGTGTTCTAAGCCTTCAGTTAATTCTCAGGTAGCCCTCATCTTTAGCATGTCTAACACAATGCAAGCTCTCTGTGCACCACAGATACCGAAAGAGTCAAGACCTGGCCCCTGCCTGTGTAGAAAATTCAACCCAGAAGAAGAGGGAAAGGCTAAAGCAGCAAACCTGTTCTCAGAGGCGTAGCAGACTTCCTGGAAGAGAAGTGGGTCAAGGAAGGGGCAGGCTGGGCAAGATCATTCACTGATAACTTCTTTGTACTTTGTGAAGCCTATGTACCCATAAGCTAGGCATTTTGTCTGAAAGAAACTTAGGTAAAAATGTCTCTAGAAGCAGAAATTCGAGTGACATTCAGGAAGATGTTCTGGTAATTGAGTCTGGTGTTAAGATGGTGCTGCCTCCAGCAATTTTAGAACTTTGATCACAATGTTTGGGCACCTGATAAGCAACATTTTATGAACAAAATCAAATTTTCAAAGTTCAAATTTGGGTGGATCTCTATTTCCTTGTTGCTATAACATTCCCAGTCTCAGGAGATAATAACAGCAAGACAACAGATAAGAGAATGTTTGTGATGTCAGTTCAGAGACATAAAAGTCGAAATATTGCCTCAAACTCATATAAATTGGGCCCAGCTGGCCCAACTTACATTGCTAACACAGAGAGTTTGGGGATTGTTCCATCCTAGGAGAGTCTACATAGGCTGTGCTGTGGGTGATAAAATGTGAGTGTGCGTGCGTGTGTGCATGTGTGTTTAAGTGGGCATTTCCCTCTGTTAGGATTCAGGATGAGAATTTTTTAAAAATACTGAGTGGCCATTGTATTTGGAACTTTGTGTTTGGGAAGACACTGTTCTAGCCTTGTTGATCATTTTCCAGATGAAGGTCTAGAGGAAAGGAGTCCACATTCATCCTGCCTAGGGTGTCAGCGGTGGACAGGGACACAAGCTACAGCTGTCTCTTTCTTTTCTTTAATCTCTCTCTCTCTCTCTCTCTCTCTCTCTCTCTCTCTCTCTCTGTGTGTGTGTGTGTGTGTGTGTGTGTGTGTGTGTGTGTGTATGTGTGTGTGTGTGTCTGTGCTTGTATATATGTGTATGTGTAAGGGAGGTATATGAACATTTGTGTGAAGGCCAAAGTTGACACTTGGTGTCCTCCTCAGTTACTCTACCCCTGATTTTTTGAGGCAGGGTCCCTCCTTGAGCTCCTTAGTTCAGGCAGACCAACTAGAGAGGAAAGCCAAGGATGCTCCTGACTCTCCCTCACTAGCACTGGAATTACAGGAGTGCGTCCATGTGCTTGAAATTTTTATATGACTTCTAGGGATCAAACCTATACCCTCTCCTTTAAAAAAAAAAAAAGGAGCATTTTGCCTGCCATCCTAAAATACCACCTTGGACCAAGTCTTTGCTGACATATACAGAAGTACGTTATAGTCTTCATTTTTAAGGAAATAGATGAATATTAATCATCACCATGCACTTCATACTGAAGCACCTGCTGGCATGGCTCTTGCTGCCACTCCTCAGAGTTCGCCCTGGTGAATGAGCCTGCTCCCAACTGTAACTCTTTCCGTATTTCTATTTTTCTCTGCACTAACATGACCTAAGAGACAGAGCACAAACGACTGGCCGAAAGCTGAGCCCTCCTGTCAGATGCTCCTTTCTTATCTCTTTCGTTTTATTTTTGATCTCTTCTCGCCCATAGCTATTTGTTTTGACTGGTAAAACCATTTGAGGTCACAGGGACAGCAAATAGCAACACAGCTGCTGCTTGGTGAAATAGGAGGAGACAGGGTTGGTGTTGAGAAAAACCCATTAACAGCCATTTTTAGAAACAGGCTTTGAAAACCACTCATCAGAGTTAAGTCATCCACAGTGTAAAAGGAGACTGCTCTTTAGTTTCCTGGCCACACAGACCCGAATAATCACACAAACATTTTATTAACTATAACACGGTTTGACCAGCTGCTCAGGAGTATTCCTAGCTAGCTCTTACATCTTAAGTTAACGCATTTCTATTATTTTATATTTTACCACAAGACTCGTGGTTTGTTACCTCCCATCTTGCCTCTTGGGCAGCTACATGTCATCTTCCTGCCTCTGCCTTCTTTCTCCCTGCATTCAGTTTAGTTTCCCCACCAAGCTATATTCTGCCCTGTCATAGGCCAAAGCAACTTCTTTATTAACCAATGGTAATAAAGCATATTCATAGCATACAGAGTGGAATCCCATATCACCCCTGCTCTCACGGGAGTGGGAAGCAGCTTCTCCTTGCATGTCTCTGGCACCACAGACACTGCCTAAGGCCTGTGGGGAAAGGGGAAAAGGCCAACAGACGTGCTCACGGTGGAAGGAGAGAACTGACTGCCTCAAGTTGTCTTTTGATCACTAGATGTGTGCCATGGGACATATGTGCATGTGGACATGTGCACACACACACACACACACACACACACACAAATAAAAAAGTAAAGAAAATAAGAGAGAGAGAAATATATATATATAGAGAGAGAGAGAAATAAAGAGGGTGTGTGTGTGTGTGTGTGCGCGCACGCGCGTGCGTGTGTATGGGTGTGTGTGTCTAAGGATAAGAAATAGCCTTCAAAGTCATACGTTCACTGACTTCCTCCTTCCACTAGACCCAACCGCCTACTAATTTATTGCAGTTGCTCCCCTTCCTTCATCAACATACGTAGCCCACGCTAATAAGGAAATAGCACATTTGTGTTTTATCCCGGCTTAGAGCTCACGAAGGGATTCCCGACCGGTCATTTCATTTGATTCCTACAGAAGTGCCTCTGAGTAAGGTGCATTATCCTTGCTTCCTAGGGAAGACATTAGGACCCAGAAGACGGAGCTGCCCCTTGTGTGAGTTTCCTGGTCACAAGGGAAAGAAAATCCAGTCCTTCCAGTGTCTTAGCCACTTTTCAATTGCTGTGATAAAACACCATAGCCAAGGCAACTGACAAAACAAAGTGTTTAGCTGGGCTTATGGTTCCAGAGGGTTAGAGTCCCTGATGGTAGAACAAAGACGTGGCGATAGGAACAGCTCAGCGCTCACATCTTAATCCACAGTTGGGGTAGAGAACACACCTGAAATTGCAAGAGTCTTTTGAAACCTCAAAACTTCAAACCCGCCCCTAGTGATGGACCTCCCCTAACAAGGCCAAATCTCCCAATCTTTCCCAAACAGTTCTACCAACGAGGGACCAATTATTCAAATATATGAGCCTATGGGGAGAACTTCACTTGAATCAGCACTCTTCAGATACAGCCCTGACAGACCAAAGGAATTATTTCACCTAAACCTAGTTTACCAAAGCAGTGAATTTGTTGGAGTTACTTACAGAAGCACATGTGGGGATCTACCTATAGGAATGGTTATCAACCAAAAATAACCATGGAAAAGAAAAGAACAAACTTAAATTTGAAAAGACACAGAAGAGACTGACATGAGAGCTCAGCTGTCTGATAGTTTGTGGACTGTCTTTGAGATCTCATTAATGCAAAACAAAACAGAAACATGGGAAGATAAACATCTAAAAAGAATAAGATGTATAGAGGCACATGGATGCCTCAAAGGAAACTGCATCATTAAAAAGCCACCCAGAATGGGTAATGACCCACAACAGCTGTGACCCTGAACAGCTTTCAGTCAGCTTAGCCAATCAGAGACTCTCCCCCACCCCCAGTAATTATTTACTATTTATACAATCACAGGGAGGGGCCTTGTGGATCTTGTAAATTTCAGGAGCTTTCTGAGCCTTGTACGTTTCATTTAGTTTTTGAGTCTTCTGAGCCTCACTTTTTTTCTGGGAGAAAAAGGTTTCAATTCAAAAAGAAACAGCTACATAACAACCCTGGTCTCCCAGAAAATCAGTAAAGACTCCACTCCAAATTTCCTGAGACCATTTGCCGATAAATTCAACCATCACCTGTGCACCACCTGAAATATTACCAGCACTGTGCAGGGTTCATGGCAGTTATTTTCAAAGAGCTTGGAGTTCAGGAAAGAAACACCCTTGCAAGTTCAAAAAGTACAACCGTATGATGTGTTCTGTGTTATATTAAAATGTATAAATTAATATTTTGTGCAAGGAACCTTTATGTTGGTGGTAGAAATAGTGAGTAGGTCATTGGTCAAACAGTGTTGTAATTAGTATAGTTTCTATGTCATTATTCGGGTCCGGGCAGTTGTAAAACCAAAGTGCAATCTCTGTTTACAAACTTCCTTTCTTTTTCTCAAGCTACTGGAGAGAAAAGAGGGGAAAAAAAAAAAAAACAATTTCTTTCCCTGAGAATGAAGAGCTAAGGAGACAGCTCACATGAGAAAGTACTTAAGAAGCAAGCATGAGAACCTGAGTTCCATCCCCGGAACCCATATTAAAAGAAAAGATCCAGCACATGGTGTGTTCTTGTAGCCCATCATAGTAGCCCAGTAAAGTGCTCTTGTAGTCCCCGCAATGGGAAGGTTGAGACAGGAGACTCTCTGTGGCTCTATGGTCATCTAGCCTAATGTTACAGGCACGCTCCCGGACAATAAAAGACTATCTCAAAGCACAAGATGGATGATACACAAGGAATGATAGTCCAAGTTGACTTCTAGACTACACAGGTGTGGGGGGGGGGGGAGAGCCCCACATGCACGTACACAGAGACAAAAGAAAATGGAAAGAATGCTCATAATTAAAAGTGCACTCCCCCCTCCACAACTTTTCTCTATTTCTTTCAGAGGACTTGGGTATAATAAAAGGACTTGGGGCTCATGTAATATGAACCTTTCACAAATTTAGGCCTCCACAGGCAAAGTGTTGTCATGTTCTCCATCAGATTGTACTTTAGCTTGCCTTTCTCTCTGCCAAGTTCTAGTTAGTCTTTATGAACCATGGTTCCTGGAGAACAAAAATAGAAAGTCAGAAGCTTGCAGGAATGATTTTCTTGGCGACTTCGACCAAGTATCAGCTATTTGCCTAAGTAAAAGACTGTTTAAAGATTTTTTTGTAAGTCAAATTTTAAGAGAACGAGCAATAGAGATCCCATCTTTGTTTTTCATGCATTTTTTTGGTGTTATCTAGAAAAGGCTATGTGTCACATGGTATGATTCTAACCACTGTGCCTAGACAACACAGAAAGTTCAGCGATGAAACAATTCCCAGAATAAAATATTCTGGTGTTTTAGTCTTACAAGCTTGCAATTGCACAAGATCTTTGATTTTAAAAACACTATGGGTTCCAAAGTCTTTGATAGTGTGTAACATTGTAGAACAAGACTGTTGTGGTTAACTTTAATTCATACCCCCTTCAAAAGAACATTTTATAATGGAATCTAACACTATAAACATTTCATGGCATTGTGGCTTCGAATAAGGAAATCTGTAAACGTGTTTGCTTCCATTTAGCTGATGGTCAGCAGATGTGAAGAACCCGAGGATTCATTCTGTACACGGGGAAATGCTGCTTTTATCGTTTGCCTGAGAAGTGTAGTTTTCATCAGCCCACTCAGAAAGAGATGCTATGCTAATATTTTTGTTAAATAACCTTCTCCATAGCAGTCCCCTTTATTTTTGTGTTATAATTCTCTTTTATAATATTCTACACTATTTCATTGGTTTTACTATTGTTTTCTTATCAGGAGAGTCAAAATAAAAATTTTCCTTTACTTTCATATTTTCTACTTGATGCAAGGACATAGTATTTCGTCCAGAAAATTGCATCAAGATTACTAAAAATTATGCTCTCTTTCCCTCCCTATTTGTGTGTGTGCATATAAACATATATATACATATATATGTATATACATATATACATGTATGTATATATATATGAACGTGTGCACACATTAATTGAGGATGGAAAGTTGTGGCCTCACTGTGTAACTCAAGCTAGCCTCAACTCTCTAGCCTCCTGCCTCAGCTTTCCAAGTTCTGTGATTATAGGCATATGTCATCGTGCATTCTGTGTATTTTCCACATCTGTTTCCATTGACACCAATAAAATAGAGAATGGGTCATTACGTGTGCCTTACGAATGCCCTAATTGTTAATATGATGATGCCTATCTCTGGGGAGCTAGAAAATCACCATGTTTCCCAATGGGAAGCTGAGGAAAGGGTACCATCCTGGAGATGAGATCCTGGGACCGGGTGAGAGGCAATGATGTATCTGGGACTATTTGTCACTGGTGGAGACAAGAAAAGAAGCTGAGCAAAAAGGCACGTCAGTGGTATAAGCTAAGAAGCATTGGGTACTGGAGGCATAACTGAATGTAGAGAATGTCCGACAGTGAGAGAGGAAGAGGAATAAGAACGAGGTGTGAGACCTGCAGCCGACCAGGGTCAGAGCAAGGGACTGTAGAGTATGAATATGAGTTTGTTACTTTAGTGCATCTTGACCCTGCAGGAGCATAAGACAGCTTCTTTAAACACACACACACACACATGCACGTGCACACACACATGCAGAAAGAGAGAGAGAGAGAGAGGTTGCAGCCTGCACAGTCAGTGTGGAAAAGCATGAACTGGGGTAAAGCCCCTGGCCTCTCTCCTCCATCCACTCTGGTTGCCTCTTACACTAGAATCCAACATGCTCCAGGATGTCACCAAGCATAAATTCTCCTCTGAACCAGGAGACAACCTAGAAGGAATCATACTGAGCCCTGGAGGTCTATCACACGATCTGACTGCTGTCCCTTTTTCCTCCAGCAAGGACCTGTCGGGTGATTATAGTTAACCGTGCCCATCTCTTGCTAGCGAGGGGATGATGGAAACCTCGTTGGAAACCTGTTCTTGGCAGAGGTTGGGCCTGAGGCTTCAGGTCAATTCTGGCCTCCCCGACTCTTTCTGCCCAAATCCATTGTCTGGTCACAAATCTAGAGGGGAATTCTGATTAGAATCAGGTCAGCTCCATCAATTTCCTCCACATCCACTAACTGCAAGCTGCCTGCACTACCCTGGTGCTGTAGCGATTAGAGCTATGTAAAATTGAGAAACTGTTTATTGCCTACTTAGGGAGAGAAATATCCTGGTTTCTTTTAATGAAGCCTCCTGCCTAAGTGTGGAGCTTCATTTTGAATCCCTTTAGACTCTCGATTTAAAGAAAACAATAGATTTCTGCTCAGAATCATCAAGACTCACATAAATGAGACTGTAAGTCACTTGCTCCTTTGAAAGGACATTCACTTGAATGCAGACTGGCCAAAAGCTCAGATTCAGTTTCCAGGATAGGCTCCTCCCCAAACAGTGTCCCTGAGCCTTGGTTGTGCAGGCATCCCGTACAGTCCAGATTCAGATGCTGAGATGTGTATTTCAGGCCAGCGGGAGAACAACAACCTGTGGGGACATGTTTTTCCTTGGATGGAGCTTCGTGCTTCAAGACACCGAGCACTGATTATAAATAGAAGCACTCTGCTGCGGTTGGATCATTCCTTATTTCTTCTCCTGATATATCTAGGGAGACTCGGCCCAAGTGTTTCCACTGCTAAAGGAAAGGTCCCTTCATTCTTCAGTTCTCTTTCAGGCTCAGCAAGAATGGGAATTTTATGATTAAGAAAACAATAGCAACAGACGTCTATAGGAAGCAGCTGACCTCCGAGACACCGTGATAAGTGGTAGAGAAAGAAAACACTAACTATGGATGAGCGGGCTGACTCTCAGGCTCACCTGGGGACGTCGGTTGCTAGTCATTGCCAAGGTTCCTTTCAATGTAATGTCCTCTTGGAGAAAGGGAGTGCACTCTGCTAGCGACTTCCTGGGGGGCTTTCCAGCCACGTTTGGGAGCACAGCCTCTCACGTTCTAATGGAGTGAAGTGGGCCAAGCAAGGGAAGCTGCCCCGGCTGTGAATTCAGGGGTTCTGGGCTTGTATCCTGACATGCTACATCCTGGCTCTGTGGGCTTGGGAAGAGCTACCTGATCGTTCCTGTCCAAACTTTCCTGTCTGTGAAGAAGTTGGACAACCCCGGCCTCCTACAGTGGTAACATCTGTCTGAAATGCTCACTCAAGGCATCTAAAGGATAGCAGGCTCCCAATGAGTCTGATTTAACCTCTGGTCCTTTTACAAACACTGACACTGCATTAGTAAGAGTTTCGGGAACTCTGAGTTAGGAGAGTAGCTGGGTGGGTAGGATGCTTGCCTAGCACGCATAAGATCCTGGCTTTAATCCACAGTACACAGGCCTGTAGTCCTAGCATCCAGGAGGCGGAGCCTGGACAATCAGAGATCCAAGGTCATGAGCAGCTGCACTGGAGGTCAGAGGCAGTCTGCCCTACATGAGTTCTCCCTGTCATTCCAAGCATCTCTGTCCTCTTTTGAAGAACAGTTTCAAAATAAAATAAAGCCATAAACATTTAACTTGTTTTTATTCCTTGCGATGTGTGCTGTGAATCATCACCATTCTTTCTTTTTTTCTTTAAAAAAAAAATCCTCACTAAACGCTAATTTCCTTTCACGTGTTAATTTAGAAGTCTGTTTACAGAAGGGAACACAGTTGTCCTGCACCCGAGCTTCCTGCCCCTGGCTGTGCTGCCTGGGTCTAGGCAAAGCCACACAGCCCACACTTACAGTGTTTGGGAAGAAGAGGAAGTTCCCAGGGGCACCACCTTGCAGGCTATATATACTTCATCACCTCTAGCTCTGGGTTTGAGGTTATCCTGGAAATGCCAAGCCACTTGGGTTTGCTGCGTCAGAGGAACAAGAGGACACGACATACCTAAGAGACCATCTGTTGGAAGCCGGAGCCAGGCCAGGGAGGCTCCTGTCAGGACACAGGAGTCACAGTCGACGCAGAGTGAGTTAGCAGGTTCTGTGCATGTGTTTACACCTGAGCACACCTGTATGTGTTCACGCATTCACACATGAATTCACTACCATGTCTGCATCTTGAGCCCAGCCTCTGGTATCATCAGACTCCCCACGCAGTGCTTGCCTAGGAAGGTTCGGAACCCTCTCCTTCCTTCCTGTGGGCGTTTCCAGGTTCTTCATACTCATTTCCCTGTCTCCAGTTTCTCCCACTTCATGGCTCAACTTCTACTTACCTCTAGCAACTTCCGGTTAGAGGGTCCTCTACCGGATATGATCTTAAAAACATGATCCCCCACCTCACCTTCTAAGAAAGGTTTCTGTGACTCTCTTCCTCCTATACTACAAAAGTCAGAGCCCTTGACACCATCCATGGCTCGTCTGAAGCGGAGGCGCAATCTAGCTGACATCTCTGTGGATTCCTAGTTCTTGAGCGCACCAAACCCACAGTTTCTTCCACCTCCTTCCTTCTCTTAAGCCGACAGCCCCGGATCAAATACCTGGGGTTTTGCACTTTGCATCCACGTGAGTCCCACTCCAGTAACCCTTATTGAACTTCTGAGAAACATTTCTTCCTTTATTTTTGTCTTATGCCCTAAAGACAGTGCCATTTCTATGGCATTTTGCAGCCCTACAGATCTGGCCAGTGGCTTCACGCTCATAGCACACTGTACGAGCTTGTTGATGAAATAATGAGGCCTCCCTAAATGTCCCTGTGGAGATTCTCATTCTGTACAACACCCACCCTCTGTCAGTCTTGAAGCCGATTGGAGGTTCTAGATAGAGACGCCAGGGTTGACTTTCCATTTTTGTTCCTACCCCATTTCCTACTTCTTTCCTCCTTCCCTATATCGAGGGCAAAGGAAGGCCAGCAACAAATTCTTTGTGCACCTCGTCCACACTGTTAGCTTCTCCCTCTCTCTGAAACCCACCCCTCTGGTTTCTCTAACAGCCTCGTTGTTAGACTCCACTCTACCGTTTACCAACGTCTATGTAGCTTATGGGAAGAGTAATTAAAGGAAAATATAAATTAACATTCTTAGGAACACCTTCCTGCCATCTTTCTCACCTAATCCCCCTTTTAAGGCAGTCATCTGCCATTTCCATTTTTGTTTTTTAGGATGAAAAGATTCAGGATCTGAAAAGTTAACTTTCCCAAGATTGTACACACACAGCAAACAGAAGCACCAAAGTACAGATAAGTAGCTCTGAGTTCAAAACGTGTGCATATTCTGCCTAGCGATATCCTCTCTGAGCCTCAGTTTCCCTTTCTGAAACCTCCCAGGAGGTAGAGAATCGTGGCTGTTGCAGGCGTCTCCGGGTGTGGGGGCTGTTGTCACTCTGGGTTTTCACTGGAGTGACATCTGTAATCAGCATTGGCAGTGTGGTCAGGCAAAGCTCTGTTACCTCGAGCCCATCCAGGCCATGACCTTGGTCCTTCTCTTTACAAGTGTTTACTCGGAGCCGCACAGTGCCCTAAAAGCACTTCACAGGTGTTATCTCGCTTTACAGCTTATAAAATCCACAAGGGGAATATGCAATAATTGCTCCCATGTTACATAAATACGCCCCTGAGACGCAGAGAAGTAATGCGTTCCTAGGTGGGACAGAGATTTTAACCCTGTAAATCTCAGATCAGGCATCGTAAGCCCCAGCCACGAAGCTCAACCCATTCCTCCCACCCTCAGATGCTTGAGTTCGGGGCCCTTGGGGTCCCAGGTTCCCAACCGGTCTTTGCCATCCATGTCGGACACCATGTGTATTGTAGCTCCAAGCATTCCCCACATACAAGACCATTTATGGCAAGACAGACCCGGAAGACCCAGGGAGAGAAATTATCAAGCCAAAGACCGGAGTTCCAGTTCCACGCTCTGCCAATTAGCAGATTGTGCCCACCTTCAGCCTCTGTAAATGAATCCTTGTTTCTGGCTGAGCATAGCATCATCCACCTTCTTCGGCAAATGACACATTTTGGCCAGCAACACAGATTCTTGTGTCTCGATTCAACTACTATAATAAGAATATGGGGCCACAGCCTCAGTGGGCAAAACAACAGACTGGCGTGTGGGATCAGGGTGTCTGCGTGGCTGAGTGTGAGCGAGGGTCCCCCTCCTAGATCCCTCTCACTATGTCCTCATGTGGCTTTCCTCTGGTATGTGCAGATGTGCAGAGAACTCCATCACCTTGTAAGGATACAAATCCCAAAGCAAAACCTGCCTTCATCTTAGCCCCATTATCACCCCCAAAACCCTGTTTCCAGATGCCATCACATAAAAAATCAGGGGGCAGCAGGTGAATTAGAGGACTATAGATATTCCGCCTCAAACATCCTTAGTGTGGCGATATTTGTCTTCGTTATGTTAATGAGGAGAGGGCAGAGGGGTAAAGCTGTAGGTTAAAAGTGGATTATAGGATCTGTCGCCATGGTTTCACAGCTTTGGGGACACATTAAAGTAACCTACAATGCTCCAAACTCCATGGGACGTTTCTAATTTTTTTTTTTTAACACTGCCTGGTGACATCCAGAGCCAGCAATACTATCTTGACCCCTCATAAATGGTCATTTGAGGTTCCTTGGGTTTTGATAGTTTTTGCCTCATGACTGCAAGTCAATAAAAATGGAGAATTCTGCCTAAATGAACTTTTATTGTCCCTTATCAGCAACCATAATATAAGCTTCTTCTCCAAGAGTCAGCTAGGAGTGTTATGTTCAAAGGGACCTAGGAGACGTTCCCCAAGAAGACAATAGACAAACCAGTTGCTATCTCTTTTTTTCTTCTTCAGAATAAGAAACAAAATAGAGGAAGCAAACAAAAGACCCAGAACCATTTCCCAGCGTGGGAACAGGATCCTCTCTAACTCTGGCTCTGTGTGTGGTACACAATGCCCAGGGCACAAGACTAAAACACTCCCAGACACCCTTTGCTTGGCAGGTGGTTTATTTATTTATTTTAGAAGGCAGAGTAAGTTAATTTTAAACCAAAGTGCACAGCTCTTTTGTGAGGCAGGTAAGTGGAGCGTGGAGTAAGACAGAGCATCCTATGGTTTGTGAACTAATTAGAAGGAGAGGCCAAAGGTTTTAGATGTGGTCCCCAGGGGCATGTGTCCCTTACCTGGCAGGATCCTCGCTCTCAGGATGTCAGCTCGGAGCCTGGGAGGCTGGGAGCTGCTCGGGCTGCTGGCAGGTTAGAAGCGACAAGACCATCCTGACAGGGCTGGCAGTGAGGCAGGGACCCTGGGCTTTGCCTCCATAAATCCAGGTCCCAGTCAAGGAAGATTTGAATAAGAGCCACCATTCTTCTTGGGGTAGTGGAAACATCCATCTCTTTCACATTGTATCTCTTTATCCTGCCTTTTTTTTCTCTCCTCTTATTTCCCTTCTTCATTCTTCATGCCCAAGATGGCTTTTGATATGAGGGAGTACATTGGGAGCAGGATGTAGGGACCGATCTAACAATATACCAGGAGTACCAGAGCAAGCCGTTCCTTCTCCTCCTGCCCATCCTCCAAAGGTAACGAGGGGTCAGAGATCCAGTGGCCTGCTCTCTTCCCAGCGATGCCACCAAATGTAGGCCAACTGCTTAACTGTGTGGCGCTTAGACTTCCCAGCCTAGACAGTGGACGTGCAGCTCCACCCATCGCTGCGGTAAATGGGAAATGCGAGCGCGTGAGCACGGCTTGACGACAGAACGCATCGTGCGCATGGGCATTCACGACACTGCGTCGCGCTGTACGGCTTCCTGTGTTCCAAGCAGCACCCTGAGTTTTGTGTGCGTGTTAGCATTTCACAACCCCCGATCATTTTGGGAGTCAGGTGCTATTATCGTCCCTATCTTGAAGTTAAGGCCCAGAGAGTTGGAGAAAGTTGTTCAAGCGCGACTGCACAGCAGGGGCTCATATTGGAGCGCTCAGGCTCCAGGGTCTGTGCTCTTCACCCGTCTCCTCTGAATACCATTCACAACCACACAAGAGAAAGCTGTATGATCCTTTCTAGAGTGAAGAATTACTGCTTAGGTGTCCTCATGACGTCATGGCTTCCTTCTGTGTGATGGCCTCAGGCCGTTCCATTGGGTCCCAACAGCCTGTGTGAAGCCCACCTTATCTGGCTCATCACTGGGGTCTGTTCCAAGGCCAAGGCCCCTAAACTGTGTAAAAGTATAATCTGCCTCCTGCCAGCCTCTTTTCCAACCCAACCGGGTGGGCACCTCTGTGCTTATGATTCCTATACTTTCTGCACACCCACATGGTCTCTGCCCCAACATCCTGTCAAACCTGCCTCCCCAGGGTACATCTATCACAGTTCATGTGTCTCTCTGTGAACTGCCTGCAAGTCCCACACCCACTCCCTGGCCTTGCTGCTTGCTTCTCTCTTCCTATACCAGCCAGGCCCCATGCCCTACCCTGAGACAGCTTCCAAAGGCTTTTCTCTGTTACACACTGTGCTCTTTGGAAGAGTCACAACTACTGCCTGCTTTGTATCCTAGTCTGTTTTCATTGCAGGCTGCCGAGAGTCTTTAATCAGACTTCTCGGCCTGGCTCTCCGGCTATTTCCTTTGGCCTGCAACTGAAGAAAGCACAACCCCTCACTATCGAGTCTATGCTTTTTTGCTTTTACCCCGATACAGTCTTCCTTTCTAAGGACCCCAGGAACTACACCTCCTGGTGCCTAGAAAGTCCTACAGCTCCTGGTAAACACATTCAGTTCATGACCCCTGAGTGACTGCAACAGACATAGTCTTTCCCTCAGGGTCCCCTAAACACTGTCCTCTCTCACCCCTGGGTTCAGGAATAATCTTGGTCTGCAGGCCAGACACCTCTGTAGACTCCTTCTCCATCACTACAACCCCCCAAAATCTCAACATTCAACACTACAAACCCCCAAAATCTCAGCATCCCCAATGCTGCCTGTACCCTCTCGTTTCTCTTGTTATATTCCTTCCCCATGCTGTTACTGCCTAGAGTTTTAATGCTATGATAGAATATGGCATTAACCAGAGGGCCCTAGCACAAGCCTTGCTGTAGGTTCAAATTCTGGCCTTGCCCTGCCAAACCATGAGTGCTTGGGAAAATTCTGTAAGCATGCTATGCTCAATTTCTGAACCTACAAAACAAGATCAATATTGGAGTCATTAGAAGAATTAAATGACCTGAATCCTCTCCAAGCTCCCCATCAGCATCTCATGTACTGGAAGTAACTAAATGTCTAGCTTTTGCTGTGCTGTGTCCTTGGTGCCATCCCTCTGGTGAGACCGTAAGCTGAATGGAGATGATGAAGTGGTTTTAAATGTCTTTGGGGAAGCGTCTGTGGTCAGAAAGTAAGAAAGCAAACACTCAGCCAGGCTTGGTGGGGACTTAGTGGCCAGCACTGGAGCACACAGAAGACGCACACAGCATTTTCCTGTGGGAACCCTCGACATCCCGGCTGTGTCCCTGGAATCTGGAGCTGCGGGGTGCTTCAGAGGAAAGTGACAAAATGTGGCTCAGCTGCGGTGGCTGACTCATGAATAGGAGGGCCGAGGGAGAGGAATTCTTACAACCCTTCCTTCCCATATGTTTCCTGCCGATACAGTCATGACCTGTGGTCTGCACTGTGTGAGAAGCAATGCCCCCTGTGTTTATCCACAGCCACTCAGGTGACCCTGACGGAAGCTTTGGACTTTCCTGTCACTCACCACCTGGGTCAGCCAGTTTCCCTACTACCCAAGGCCTAGCATGACGGTTCTGTGAATACCTCAAGGCCCTCGTCAGAGTTGATGTGAGATTGTCATAGATTTGGCCAGCTGTCCAGTGTGTGGCTAGAGAATCGATGCCTATGGTGTTGGAAGGAGCCTCAGCCTTCCAACTGTGGGGTGTATGGAAACTCGTTATTTATAAACGTGAAGACTGACTGACAGAAAGCAGGAGAGGTGAAGGCCTGAGGACCAACTCCCAAGTCCCCATGCTTTCCAGGAAACCCTTTCAATGCCTCTGCCTGGCTCTCGTATGAGGCCCAGGCAGACACAAGCCCAGGGAAGCAAGCTGCGGTGTACAGCCCAGCAAAGACTGCTACTCAGCTCCACACAGCAGCCGAGCTGACCTCCTAGCGCCTCCATCTGCTTCTGGCCTTAGTCAGTCTGCTTCCCAAGCCATGTGTGAGGCTGAAGTGTTGACGCTGTCCCAGGAGAGCATGGATGCCTTTTCTCCCGGCATCTTCCAAACACGTCACTTTCCCAGCTACTCAGTCCATCCTACCGTGGCTGTAGAATCAGCAGTGTGTCTGAGCATGAACGACAGCCACGGTATGGCTCTGGGCGGGTCCTTAGCCTCTCTGGGTCTCCATCTTCATCTTCAATGTTCTGTGATAAAGAGATCATGACATAGTTACATAGTTACTAGCTCTCTCACAGAACATGCAACCAGTTGGGAGTGCAGTGCCCGTGGTTAGCAGTAGTACTGGCGATCACAAAAGCTCTCTCAGATTGCAGTATTTTGCCATGAGTCCAGAATTCACAGAGAGGCATTGCCAACAGTGGTTCCGACACGTGGCTCTCAACCCGTCACAGGGGTCCCCTAAGACCATCATGCATAACAGATATTTACATTATGATTCATTACAGTAGCAAAATTAGAGTTAAGAAGTAGCAATGAAAATCATTTTATGGTTGGGGTCACCCCCACATGAGGAACTGTGTTGAAGATTAAGAACCACTGTCTGAAAACAAGACTCTGATTTAGTAGGTTGGGGAAGGTGCTGGAGCTTTTTTAGGAGGTTACCAAGATCTGAATTTACAACTGGTTTAAGGAGCTAACTTTCCTCATGATCTATGGCTCTTGTGAGTGGAGATCTCTGTTCTATGACTTCTCTATTGTGAATGTGGCTATGTTCTACAGTTTGTCTGTTGTGAGTGTGGCTATGTTCTACAGCTTCCCTGTTGTGAGCGTGGCTCTGGTCCCTCACCGTTTCACCGCTCACAGGCTGAAGGCAGTTTCCTAAGTGGACTGACATTAGTGTAGGAAAACCCTCACCTGTGTCTCTAAGTTGTGGGTCCCCGTTAAGGAGCTACGTGCCATCGAGATATTAACGTGGGAAGAGAAGAATGTGGGGGAACACGGAGACTGGAAAGCTGGACGTCAGAACCGGAAATCACGGGGTTCAAATCCTGGTTCCGCCATGACCTTTAGCAGATTGTTTATTCTCCCCAAGCCAAGCTGCAGGACCACAGTTTTCAAACTAACTTTTAAAAGATTTTGTTCAGCCCAACCCTGCAATTTGGCATATGGCATCCTCATGCCAAATCCCACTGTCCCCCTACCTCTGATGGTCCAGAACCTCAAGGCTCTAACCCTGGGGTGCTCTGCTGACTTAGTCAGACCTTCACCCCAGCTTCTGTCTTGCTCATGTTTTTCTACCCTCCCTGCTGCCTATCCTGGCAATGAGATTTCCACACCACCTTCCAGCTGTCTGCGGACTCTGGCTCACTCTTTCCCAGGTCCGGGGTGGCTCCTATCAGCATGATTAACAGCTCAAGCGTGTTTACCTGCATAGCTTCCCACTGACCTATGCGGCTCTAAGAAGCAAGACTTTCAGCCTTCGACTATCCTGGCTTGGGTCTCCAGCGTGACTCATACCTCATGGCTATTCCCGAAGCAGCAGTTTCTGCAGAGAAACACTGCAGGTGGACATTCAGGGAAGATGCCAAGGGGTGTGTTTCTTCCAGGCCATGGGCTGATTCCATAAATGCGTTTCGTCCTGTTGGTGTTTCTTGGCGTTTGGAACTTGTCTGAGGCAAACACTGCAGGGGGCTTGGTTTTTAACCTAAAACTGTGCCGCTCTGGAAAAACGTGTATGCGGTGTTCAACTTGTGTTTCTCAAAATAAGCCAGGTGTAGCAGCTTGCTTCTATAAGCTTCCTGCTGCCTGCTGGGGGTGGTGGATTCCTGGAGCTCACTGGCCAGCCAGTCTACCAAAGTCAGTGAGCTCCAGGTTCAGTGAGAAATGTTGTCAAAAATAAGGAGGAGGAGGAAGAGGAGGAGGAGGAGGAGGAACAGAAGAAGAAGGAGAAGGAGAAGGAGAAGGAGGAGAAGGAGAAGGAGAAGGAGAAGAAGAAGAAGAAGAAGAAGAAGAAGAAGAAGAAGAAGAAGAAGAAGAAGAAGAAGAAGAAGAAGAAGAAGAAGAAGAAGAAGCAGCATGAGGAGTCACAATGAAGCTTGCATCCAACATCCATATCTGGTCTCCACACAAATGTGCACACATGTACCAATACCCACATTCGTGTATGTGCACACAAGCATGAGCACATAACAGAGAGCAAGAGGGGGGAAGGAGGGAAAGAGGGATGGAGGGAGAGTCTTACTGAGGCTGGCACTGTAGCATACAGAAGCCCTGGTTTGATCACCAGCACCACAAAAAGAAACAAAACGTCTGTCCACAGAGGCCAGAATGGCCCAGGAAGACATCCCCAGTGATCTGCCTCTGAAACAACACAACCCACGATGTTATGAGAGACAAGAGGATAATATAAACAAAAGCCCCTGAGCTGCCTCCCTCAGGCCCTGGACATTTCACTGGTGGGTGGCCCAAGCCTTCCAAGTGCATCTGTCTTTGCAAAACATTCCAAGCAAAGTGGTGTCAGCCAGACCCTCCTGAGAGGAAGCCATGTGCCCACCAGTTTCCCTTTCCCGTTTCTTGGCGGTAGAGGAGGCTCCAGCCTTCGTCTGGTATACTAGCGACATGACCAGGAACTCCCATTAGGACACCTAAAGGCTGTGAAATCCTCAGTTTAGAATTCTAGGCTTTATTGTCGGTGACAAGCCAATGTCAGCAGAGCCTGAGGTGCCTTTGATTCTGGTGCTGAAGCACCTTAGACTCAGTTTGTCAAGGCTCCGTTTCTTCTTAAATGCTTCTTACTACCCCACGGTCATGGTTCAGGCTTAGCAGAACTAAAACTTAGCAGTTAAAACCCACTTCGTTATTCACATCTAATTTCAGTCGTGACTTTTCACACAGCAAAACTTGTTAGGAGACAACTGGCAGTACTGGGTGGGTGGTGAAGCCTAGCCAGCAGGGTGGCAGGGTAAGCTCTGAGGCTAACTCACAAGGTCAAAATGCCTGCAGGGCTCACAACCTTGAAGGTCCCAGGCCTGCGACTTTAAAGCCAATCCTGACTCCTGGAGGCCACCTTTGGAATGCAAAGATAACCAAGATAGGACCGTGTGTGCTTATATTTGAAACAAGCCTAGAGTTAGTTGAGAAGAGAGGCTCTTGGTGGAGGTATTGGCTCCATTACATTGGCCTATAGACAAGAGGGTGGGGGCATTTTCTTGACCGATGTGGAAGTCCACTGTGAGTGGTTATCGTCCCTGTCCAGGGGTCTTGGGTTGCATAGAAAAGCAAGTTTAGCAAGCTACTAAGTAGTGTTCCTCCAGGGCCTCTGCTTCAGCGCCTGCCCTGGCTTCCCTTTACGACGGACTATGATGAAGACGTGTAAGCCAAATAGATCATTTCCACCCAAATCGCTTCAGCACTGGGAAATCTAACCAAGACGGCTGGCATTCTATCAGCAAAAAAAAACCTTAAGCGGGTCTCTTTTTGCATTCCTATGCCTCAAACGATGAAAGATGTTGTAACCAGGATAAATTCCAGGTACTAGGAATTTGGCATCTCTACCCATGGGGGAAACGGGAGGGTCTGGTCTAAAATTTGATATTTAGTCAGCCTCCTTCTCGAACTGAAAAGACTGCCTGAGTGTTTGTTGTTTTTAGTTGAAAAGCTTCTTTAAGAAAACAAACAAGTGGGGCTGAGAGATGGCTCAGAGGTTAAGAGCACTGCCTGCTCTTCCAAAGGTCCTGAGTTCAATTCCCAGCAACCACATGGTGGCTCACAACCATCTGTAATGAGATCTGGTGCCCTCTTCTGGCCTGCAGGCATACAAGCAGACAGAATACTGTATACTTAATAAATAAATAAATATTTAAAAAAAAAAAACTTTAGTCAAGTAAAAAATAAAACTTTAAAAAAAAAAAAAAAAAAAAAAAAAGAAAACAAACAAGTGAATGCAAACTCTGCCTTTCTCCTGAAATGTGTTTTGAAGCCCCACAGACAGAGCCATGCCCCTGGGAATACGCACCCCAGCCGCTCAAAGTGCTATGACAAAGGACATGAACTCGGGACCCTAGACATTCTCATGACCTGGTGAGAAAGATAGAGTGGCTCCGGTTTCCAGGCCGGGCTTCCTTTCCCCAAAGACAAACCATTAGTGAAGTTCACTGGATTATCAGTTGGAGGCCACAGTCAGCTCTGTCATCTTTTGGCTTTTTCATCCCCTATTTGTCAAGGGCAGAGAAAATGATATCTGAAAGCTCTTCTCTGTGTGAGGTTATACTTGCCCGAAAGTAGGTGAACGGCACTAAGGACTGCAGAATTCGGTCCCCTCCCTTACATCGGAGGGGCTTGCATACATCTGCAAATCCATTTCCTAACTTGGTTCCCTCAACCATTTCCTAAGATGGAATACGATGCCCGGACAGGTGATCCAGCACAGAAACATTAAGAGCTTCCGGGAAAGACTGTACACAGACCCTGAAACTAGCATGGTAGCTGTAACCCTGATGGCGAGACACACCTGTGGTCCTGGTGATGGCACACGCCTGTAATACTGACGGTAGCACACACCTGTGATCCTAATGGTTGCACATAGCTGTGATCCTGATGGGTGTACACACCTGTGACCCGGATGGGTGCACACACCTGTGATCTTGACGGTAAAACATACCCACAATTCTTATACTCAGGTGACCAGGACAGGAGGATTACCAAATTCAACAGTCGTCCTTATGGAGTACAGGAAGATAGAGCAATGCCTTCAAATATTCTGCAATATCAAGTCAGATGCATCGTAGAACACAGGCTCTCCACCTCAACTTTACTTTAGTGATCATTTTTTTTAAATTATCGCTAGGTTTTCTTAAAATACTAGTTTCATCTGTCACTCCAGAGATTCTGATTATTGGTCTGAAAGCGGCCTGGGCATCAGTATTTCAGCTTGCCGAGTGGTTCAAATGTGTAGCCGGAATTGCAGAGTCGAGAAGGGCTGCTTAGAACAGGCATTGTATCTCAGTCTGTGGGCCCGGATTCACTCTAGGAGCTGCTGCCTCAGGAGCTGTTCCCAGAAGTTTCCAGAGGCACAGCAATAGGGGGAGGATGCTGGTGACAGAAGCAGCAGTACAGCTCTCTGAGGCTGGGAAGAAGCCCATCACAGCCGTGGTCCGTGGTGATAATCGTAGGAGCCAAGAGGTGGACATTCTTACATATATGCTGGCTTGGAAATATTCTATGTGCTTACATCTCAACTCTCCAACTAGAGTCAGTTTCTTCAGAGTGAGCTTCTAGCACCCAAAGGTATCTGTCGTCATCACCCTTAAACTGCACACTCCAGGGAGGAGGTCTTACGTTACTCTCCTTCACTGTCTGGGCGGCACAGCACATGGCTTAGCAAATGGTGACTGGGCACAAACATTCCTGAGAAGGTGGCATTTTCAGTTTTTTCATTCCAGAAACCATTTTCTCCCATCTAAAACCAAGAACATGCTTTTGTGCAGTGTAGTTCGGGCTCCCAGGAAAGCTGGCGGAGCCTGCAGGCCTCTGGGCCCGGGTTCAGCGGCAAGCACTCTCTCTGTGCTCCAGGCCTCCACGCCTCTGCTGAACACTCAATCTGCCTTGTCAGAGGAGACGCTGGAACACTCGCTGAGGCCTAAGGGCTGTGATTTTGAGGTTGATACTAAATCCTTCACCAGTCAGCAGAAAAAGCTGCCAAGGATATGTTTGCCAAGTGGCCATGAACATAATTCTTAGAACCTTTGGTAATTTCACTGTAAATCTGACTGAAAAAAATATATTTGTGGTTGAGTCATGCAAGAACAAAAGAATTATACTTAATATTGATTTGCGTATTGGCAGAAGACCTCTTCCTGTTTGGAAACAGCATCCTTCCAGCCTTGACCACCACCAGAACCAAGCAGATCTGGTTGCAGGGTCCTCAGAGCCAGGGTTCTGAAGTGGGGTGCTGAGATTTGTTGAGCATTTGTTGGGTTCGTGTAAGTCATTTTGTAAACATTAGCCCACTTAGTCCTTGCCACACTCGATTTCACTCACGAAGATATTCTCCAAGCCCATGCATGAGCCTGCGTTCCATCGGACTTGGAAATCAGACAAAGAAAGCCAGCATGGCCTCTGAGGTCTTCCACGGGCTCCGTGGTTCCTTCCTCTCTGCCATGGCAGCTGTACAGTGAGCCTCGTTCTCTTTCAGTGATGACATTTGCACACCTTTGTCCTTTTTCTGGAACACCCTTCTCCCACCTCTCTCTCTGAGACCTGCAGTAGCCCTCTGCCTACTCAGCGCCCAGTTTTCCTTCTGTTCTCTATAACATCTACCAGGGCCTAGGAGGGAGACAGAAACCACCACACCAGTCATCTGAACCAAAGGAATGGAGATAATGATGACTTATTAAGATGTGTTTAGTTATTCAATAATGATTTTTCACCATCTTAAATACTTTGATAAATTTTAAATTATTTGAAAAGGTGTTAACAGGTAATAGAAGAGAGAAAAAGAAAACTCCAAGCTGGGGTTGACAAACATGATGACCAACCAACTGTGGACCAAATCCATTCATGGCCTGTTTTTGTTGAACCAGTGAGCTAAGAACATTTTAATCGATTCTTTTTTTCAACCTTTGTAAAGATTGTCAGCTAAAATAGCAACAATGGCAGCATGGGGCCCACAGAGTGGAAAGTATTTACTCTCTGCTCCTTCAGATGAAAAGCTCAGTGACTCCTGCAGCCTTTTGCTCTAAAGTTTCACGAGGTGGCAAGTGTAGGAAGCAGCTGCCATTTCCAGGCAGTAAGCATTGGAATTATTAAAAGAGGAAAAGCTAGGGAAGGGGTCTGGACTGCGGAAGCAGGGTGCAGCTGCCCAGAACAAGCATCTCAGAGGTGGGAAAGGCTAGAACCATCTTTACGGTGAGAAAATTGTGCACCCTCCTGAAATGCTTCCTCAAAAGGTTCCTATCTGCAGCTGCCAGGTGAAGAATCCTTCCTAGGTTTACTTACCACAGAAACCACCTAGGAAGTAGAACGGAACAAGTCGTGCCTCCTGCCTCCTGCCTCCTGCCTCCTGCCTCCTGCCTCCTGCCTCCTGCCTCCTGCCTCCTGCCGGCTGCTGTATGCCTCCTGCCTCCCTCTGTTGGTCCATCAGAGCTAAACAGGGAGGCAGTCTGCAAAGCAAAAGTTTGGTTTGCAGGGTCCTGGCCCTGATCAATCCAGGTGACAGTGATGTGGGTTTGTGAGAAAAGCAGGTGATCCAATAACTAGTTTAAGGTGGGTTCCTGGAAACCCGTGATGTCACCAGTGCCCTCCATCATGACTTTATTGTACTATGGATGGTTTCTCTGCTAGGTTAGCTACAGTTAATGAAAATGCTGACAATAACAACATCCCAGGGCCCTTGGCACAGTTTTCAATGTTCAGCCTTCACGACAAGCCAGGGAAGAGTGAGATGCTAGCCTCACTTTCCAGATGATGACATTTATACCAAGATAAAAGTGAAATCATCTACTCAAGGGAGCACTCAGCTGGAAAACAAGCGCTCTTGGTGCAGGGTCTATCGTCTCGTGATGACACTATCCTGCCTCCTGTTTTCAGTTCTCCTTGGGAGTCTTGCCCAGTGTCTCTCTCAGTCTCTCGGTAGACGAGAATGGGGACTGGGTCTCTTCCTGCTGACTAATGGACCCCCTCAGCCTGCCACAAGGTCTGCCAAAAAGGAGACTCTTCATAAATGGACAGAAGTGAGATCTGTCATAGAAAAGTTAAGGCAGCAGTTACTAATCAAAGCGGGGATTCACACTCCAGTCTGTCAGACCGCAAACGCCATGTTCTGCGCAGCCGAAAGTTGGTTCACACTCCAGTCTATCTGATGGTAATGCCATGATCTGCCCAGCTGTGAGCTGGTTCACACTGCAGTCTTTCGGACCGCAAATGCCATATTCTGCCTAGCCAAGAGTTGAGTCACACTCCAATCTGACGAATGGCAAACACCACATTTTGCCCAGCCAAGAGATGGTTCACACTTCAGTCTGTCAGACAGCAAATGCCGTGTTCTACCCAGCTGTGACTTGGTTCACATTGCAGTTTGTCGGATGGCAAACATCACGTTCTGCCCAGCCAAGACCTGGCAAAGTAGAGCTTTGCAGGTTGGTGGCAATGAGCTTCCTGATGATGTGAGTGAGACTTGTCAATCATCACTGTCTTCTGCACTTTGAAAAAACAATGTATTTTGTCTGGTCTTGCACTTATCCAGAAAGTGTGATCAGCTACACTTCTCATTTGGTGGTCACACTGCGTCAAAAAATCACTGTGCTTCGTTATTGGGGGACCCCCCCATCTCTAAAAACAACATTCCTCTACTTCTCAGGTTAACGACTGCTAGTGTCTAATGAGGACTTTGGCATGGGAATGGTGATTGTTGGGCCTTTTGTACCAAATGCTGTCCACGCATTTCTATTTCCTTCAGTGAGCATATTAAAGAAACACTTCATTTAAAATGCTGAGAGCAAACATTCCTCCTAGCAAATTTGGACATAGCTAAACGGTACTCCCTCCCTCACCTCGGGGCAATGTGCTTGCTCCTTCATCATTTTCTGCCTCCTGTCTCGTCACTCTGCCACAGAGGCCAGACACTTGCTGAGCTATGTGTGCCTTGTGTGTCACCGTTTCTCTTGGGGCAAAGCTGCCATCCCATAGCAGCGCCATGAGGCACCCCAAGATCTGGTCCTCAGAGTGACCCAATTTTTTTTGCCTTCTTCTGCTGATACTAGAGTAGAAAGAAGTTCATACCAAAGCATCAGAAGGTTATATAGGAAGGCAAAAGTACAGTAAATATGATCACATTCTTTCCCGAAAACTTACGCCTGCTGATAAAATTTACTTAGTCAGTGCACTGTACTAACTTTCCTACCTGGGCGATTTTCTTACCAGAGGAACTGATCTTGGGTAATTTTCTAGAACTGATGTCTCTGGTGTTCTGAAAAACACCAGCGCCAGCAATCCAGTTAAATCGGAGGAGAGACTAGAGGAGGCCTCAAAGTTGTTTATGAAGTAGACGTTGTTCAGCCAGATAGTATTGGCACTCACCCAAGCCCAGTTTGAAGAGGCCAAGCAAGAGAATCATAAGTCAGAGGCAAGTATGAACTTCACAGTGGCAAACAGCTTTTTATTTTACACATCCTATAACTTTGAAGATGTCATTGAGTATGGCAGTTTGGTCTTTGACTCTTTCTACAGTGATAACTGTACTTATACATCCACTATGGTGGGGAAGGATGTACTGTCTTTGTTATAACTCCCACTGGTGGCATAGTCTAAAACCAGAACCACTGAGTTTTAATCCTGTCTCTGTTACAGACTTTTGCACGACCATTGCTGGCTTTTAACCTCTCTGTTTCTCAGCTCTTTCCTTCAGTAAGCTGTAGTTTGGAGCAGAGTCATAAACAAGAAATGCCTGGAACAGGTTCTCTATCACATATACTTCCACAAGTCCTGCAGCTCCCCTATCACACTTTGGCCATGCACACATCACTAATCAATCAATTACAGCATGCTTTCTTGAGCTCAGATGATTCAAATCAACACACAACACAGGCATCCACCAACAAGTTCGTGAAGCTGATTCCCAACTGAAATGCTAGCATCTCTAGACTACGTAATCCAAAGAGTTCCTGTAAACTTTAAAAATAAAAAGTTCTCTGTGATGAGAAAAGGGAAATTTCATTTTTTGTTTCAAACATTCATTGTTATTTTTATATAAGTTCTTGTCAAGACCCAGGTTGAGGTGAGGGGCCTGCATAGCTGTAGTCCTGGCAATTTAGCAGCTGAGGCAGGAGACTTGTACATTTTGAGACCAACCTGGGTGGTGGATACATAAAACCAATTTACTGAACAAATATGTTTGTAATCTGCTTTAATTCAAGTCTCTTCTGAGCTTCCCACTATGTCTGTTTTTCTAATCTAGATTATAGCTATGGTCTAAGTACCATTTGTCTAGAACCTTCTCAGCCTGTGCTGTCAAACTATACTCACCCTCTTGAGTTTTAGCTGGGACTCAAGGACAGTCCTATTCATAAAAACACATTTACGGCTGGGAAGCTGCTATATGAGAAGGGACACATAGAGACAGGAGGGAAGGGAGGCTAGGAAGGACAGAGAAGGAGAGTGGAGGATCCTACATTTTAAATCCCTCGACGCATCAGGCACAGCAGCACACACTTGTAATCCCAGCACTTTGGGGGCTGTGGTGGGAGGAGCATAGAACATTTTAGCCACTGGGCTGTCCAGAGAGACCCAGCTGCAATAAATAAGTAGATATTAAAAATCAAAGGACTTTAGTTTCTTAGAAACAGCCTGGGTTCTTTGAGGATTTTGTGTAACCCCTTTGGCTAAAAACTCAACTGAATGCAACCCCTTCCCAATATTGGAAACCTGATTTGGTAACAAGACATGGCCAGTTGAGACGCCGTACCCTCATTATCAGGAGACCTCATTAGAATCACGTTTATATATTTTAGGAAGTTTCCACTGTGCTAGGTTTCCATATCATCCGTCAGATGCCCCTTCAATTCCAGGGTCTGGATTCTCTCCCTCTACCTTGTCTTCTCTCGCCCTCCCAATCTGATGCTTATTCTCCTACCCTCACCCACCCCCAGTCCACATGTAGAGTTTGTTCTGTTTCCCCCTCCCATGGAGATTCATGTGTGCATCCTAAATTCTTCCTTTACACCTAACCTCTCCGGGTCTATGGATTGTGTCTTGGTAATCATTTATAATTAATGGTTAACTTTCACATGTAAGTGAACATAAACTATATTATCTTTCTGGATCTGGGTTACCTCATTCAGAATGATTTTTTCTAGTTCCATCCATTTGCCTTCAGATTTCATAATGTCCTTGTTTTTAATGGCTGAGTCGTAAGTACTTCATTGTGTAAATGTACGGCATTTTCTTTATCCAGTCTTCCATTGAGGAACATCTAGGATATCTCCAGTTTGTGGCTATTATTAATAAAGCAGCAATGAATGTGGTTGAGAAATAAATAAATAAATAAATAATTAAATAAATAAATAAAAGGACTTTAAGGAAAAAAGTATAAATTCATTTTTTCAAAGTGATGAAATCAGTCCTGCCTTGTGGATTGCTCCAGGCCAAGTGTCAGGAATTCAGAGTTCTGCATTTTTGTTTAAAAATTCTACTTACAAAGGTTACCTAAGAGAATTCTACTTAGAAGTTAGCTAAGTCCAAAGGCACTGAGTAGTTTCTTTAGCTTTGTTTTGTTTTCTTCTAAGAGAGTGAAATTAACCTTCATTGTTTCTAAGGGTCATGAATTCTACGCCAATAAAAACAGTATTTCTTTCTATTGACTTTAGACCTGGGTAGAAATTGCTGAAAGTGTTGGTTATTTCTCTTTCTATTAACCTCACAGAACACTGTATCGAGATGGAATATGAATATATCAAATAGGCCAAGAATTTTTCCCAAAACCATCATGGAAAAATTTGGAGATGGTTGTTTTTGTTGTTGTTTGGTTTTGTTTTTAACTTTGGGTCTAGACTCCACACAGAAGTATTATGGTCTGGGCAGGTCTCTGAGAGACCTGGAAGAACTCCCTGATGTCAGCTGATCCCTGAAGATCCCAACCTAGTCTTTGCTTGGAAGTAGGCTGTCTCTCCAAGAATTTGGGCAGAGCTGTGTTTTTTAACCAGTCACAGGCATGACAGAAAGCTCACACTCGGATGGGAAACACTGTGAGACAGGAGACTGGGGTGAAGCCAGCCTGCTAAAAACACTTGAGCTGAGGCTGTGGAGCACAAAGAGGTTGGCGTAGCTAGCAAAGCACTGGAATTTAAAACTTCTGATCAGAAAAAAAAAATCAATGTATATATTAATGTAAATGAGTAGCTGAAACTAACTCTCCAGGGGGTGCCTTGGGCAGTACCTGTCATCTCTCCTTAAAGAAGTCATGGCAACACAGATATCTGAGTTCAGATCTAGCTCTGCCCACCCTTGCAGGATGCTTATACCCTCTCTTGCTTTTAGATAGGGTCCTAAGCAGTTAAGTTCCTGGTATCACAAAGTACAGCATGTGAGAAAACAGCAAACCCCCACAGGATGGCTAGCTACGAGGGCTGAAGCCTTTTTGATAAGCAAGCTGGAAAGAAACCTAAAATCACATCTTAGACCATTTTATGAGAGCAAATTGCCTCAGAGGACTTCACTGGCATGAACAGACACATGGTTATTACGCTCTGCACAATGACTGCACTCTCCTGATAAGGCTGATCGCATCTATTCCCTCTGCTTAAGGTCAGGGATCTGAGTCACTCCCTTCACTTTAACAAAGCCTTTACGGGATGCCCAGCAAACGCCAGATACTGTGCTCAGAGCTCTTGACTCAAGGGAAGATATAATCCGGAACAGGAAACAGATAACGAAGTGCTGTATTTTTCAATTTTTATCCAAAAATATCAAAATTTAGCACTCGATGTTATATAATTATATCAGAAAATGTGCTTCTATGAAAAACTTATTCCCTGGGTCAATGAATTGTTGCTATGGATCCTTTCTGTTCTCATACATGGAAGAACATTAATCAGCTAAACCGGTTCACACCCCAAAGATGGATTTGCTGCCCCTAATTAATGTATGATGCTCGGTCCACACCCTTCCTTCTCTCTGCTTCCAAAAGGGATCACATTAAAATGCAAGGTCAAATTCTGCAGCCAGAAAGAAGCTGAAGTTAATCAATGCCATGTGTTTGCCCCTCGGTGTAATAATTCGGCATGCAGCTTCAGTATTAGCCCATCAACTTTTCTACTAATAGAAATAGTAAGATAGTAAGTTATTTGACGAAGGCATGTTTTTAGCCAGGTCAGTGATAAGTCAGACTTCGCTGGTGGTCATTTATTTATAATGTAGTGTATGTGTGTATGTCAGCATATAGACATTTTCACCGTAATGCACTTAGCTGTGGGGGCCAGAAGAGGGTGTTGGATCCCCTGGAACTGGATTCCCTGGAGTGATTGTGAACTGCTTAAATGGGAGTGCTGGGTACTATACTCAGGTCCCCTGAAAGAATTGCACTGAGCCATTCCTCCAGTCCCTGGTGTTTCTTCATGGCTTCCTTTAGGCAAGCTTGGCGTGGACATTCTTCACATGTATTACCTCGTTTAACCTTTGTAGTAACTATGTAGGCTCTTGCTATGTGGCTGTCACTACAATTTTTAGAATGAGAAAACTGGAGATAAATGATATATCTTAATTAGATATCCTGTGACGCTACATTCTTTGAGTAGATCGAGGCTTAAATCCTTTGTTGTAGCTCTTTCTTGCAGATCGAAATTTTCCCTCATGGAGAGATGCAGGAGGCTCAGGAAACTCAAAATACTCCCAAGGCCCTTTGCAGAGGTGACATAGGAATGAGCGGCAACAGGAAAGGAGACTTCTCGGTGTAGCAGTGTGAAGCTTGTGCAAGGGACTCCAGTAACGCAGTTCTCACGAGTGCTCCCCTGGGCAGGAGTGGGGGTTTTCTGGTGATGAGACTTTGTGCTCCTCTAATGCCAGCAAACCTGCTGGTTCACCAGGCTGGACATGCACCAAATCCTTTCTTTGGTCTGCGATTGTCTTCTCTCGCCAGGGTGAATAAAAAAAGAGTCCCCAGGAAAAGTCATGCGTGTCCTGTCCTCTAGGCTGGTGGCATTAAATAGTTTGTTTCAACTGTGCCCATCCGTAGGCTTCTGCTCCACTACTATCAAAGCTCAGGGCGATTTCTGACGTTCTGAGTTCTTTGCTTTGCCCTTGTCATTTTGAGTCTAACTTGGAGATCAGGTTACGCATCTGTGCGGCACTTTAGCGCCCAGAAGAAAGGACTTGTATATGTAAGAAAGCCAGTGTATGTTTTCCTTTACTCTTTGGTTATTTTTCCTTTCCTGCTCACATAACTTGTGGTTAAGTTATTTTCCCTAGACTTTCGTACTAAAATAATTTGCCTTTGGATAGTGGCCAAGCACAGGCCATTTTCGGCGCTCGGCCAGCTTGTTTTTCTGAACATTCCCAAATGAAGGAATGTTCACAATGTCTTACAGTGGACATTTGTTAAGTCTGGCGTTTGGGCAGCCAGGGCTAGGACATGGGGTCTCCTTACCGTCTTGCATGCTCTCACTGCACTTACTCTTAGGGCATAACCCAATAGCTACATAGAAAAACAAGAGCAAGGACACCAAGCCCCAAGTCAGTTTCCATTTCCAGATTCGAGCAATGGGTCCTTTATGTTAAATCTAAACTTTGAATGAGGCGTTTTAATTTTCCTCTTTTTACATAACCCCGCATTTCTATTTTATAAAATTCCTTGTTGCCGTAAAGAAACTAAGAACTGGAAAGAGGCACCCCCCAATCTAAACCAATGAGTGCTATTTGTGCCTGTCACAATGCTAATTATATCTAGGTCCTTACCCGTGTGATGTTGTTGATGATTCTCTTCCTACATAATAGGAGAACTGAAGCTGAAAGAGACAACTGTCCAAGGCTAGTCAGCTGTAGCAAATGCTGGTTTCGGGACTCCAAACAGGCGGCGGCATTCTTGTTCTTTATCTTTTTCAAACTTTAGATTTATAGAGAACTTGTCCCCATAGCACGGAGAGCCCACAACACCTCCCGCCTGTCTTTAGTGTGCAATGCAGGGGTCGGAGCTAAGAAAGCAATGTTGCCCTGTAGTTGTGAACTAAAACCCAGACTTTAGCTGCATTTCAACGGTTTTCAACTGTTTTTCTGTTCCAGGACTCCATGCAAAAACCTTGGTGGGTTTCACCATCTGTAATGGTGTCCTTATATTTTATTATTTTTCACAATTTTGAGACCCATTGCTCAGACTGTCCCATAGAGTGTCCCCTAACTGTGTTTGCCTCCTTTTAGTTTCCTCACAAGTAGACTGAGCTATTTTGGGGGTCAAGTTCTCACCGTGTAGCTCAGCCTGGCCTGGAAGTTAGTTCTGCCTCCGTTTCCCAAGTGCTGGGATTGCAGGCACGCACCACATTCCTGACTCGTGACCCTTGTTCTAGCCACTTTCTGGGACTGTCGCTGTCACTTTTGACCTATTTATATTATAAGATTCTATTTGCTATTCTATTGTAGATCCTATCAGTGTATGAAATAGAACCTTGACACAGCTTTTTTAAAAAAAGAAAAAGTTTATTTAAGACACTAATTTAATTGAAAACCCCAAGATGGCTTGAATATTTCTGTAATGATAATATAGCAACCTGAGAACTGGAGCCAGAACTAAATTCTTAATGAAATAATGTTTTCAATATAAGGAAGTTCCAGTATTTTCATGTTGAAAATTGTTCTACGAGAAGTAAGCCTAAATATCACAAAGGGCTTATTCAGGGTGGAAGAAATGGACTGTTATTTACGATGATGAAACACTTAAAACTCACACAAATGCCTAACGGCAGGGACGCAGTTTAGTAAATTATAGAACATGTGCAAAATGATGTATTATCAGCATCTTAAAAAGGCATTTAAGCAAGCAGGTCATAATATGGATACAATTTAGGCAAGGGAAAGATATAATAGGGCATTCCTTTCTGTCACAGCTAACAACACAGGCTTTGTCCCGAAGTCACCAGAGGCAAACACAGAAAATGTCAACAATGGCGGTCCTGCCGTGGCCAGATTTGCCCTTCTACTTTGTTCTAATTCTCCGTACATTCCATGCCATTAAGATGTTTCTGAGTGCGCATTGTAAGAAAAGAATGAAAGAAGGGAGGGCGGGATGGAAAGGAAAACAAAAACACCCTCCAAGAATTTGCTCTTAGGCTACTACAAGAACATTTTGTTACTACGACAGGTGATTTCATAAAAGAATCCTGGAGAGTAAGACCTACGAGTTAGGCCCAGTTTCAACTCCCAAACCACAGCAGCACCAAGAGCAAGATGCTAACACTTCTTGAGTAGGGAGAGTGCTACTCAAACAGAGGCCCTCACACACTCACATACACCATTGGATTCCCACACCACCTCGCAAAGGCAAGGACACACCCAGGCAGAGTATACCTCTTCCTAGCTCTGTGATTTTGAATGAGTCATTCTACCTCAGAGCCTCCATTTCTGAACCTATCAAGAGAGAGAGGTTAGCACTGTTCCTACCCAGAGTTGGAACCCCAAAACAGTGACCATTGCCAAGAAGCAGAAAGTCAAGACGCTTAGGCCCATGGTAAGCGAACTAACTGTGGAAAGTGGGAAGTGGGAAGTGGGAGACCTGTATCTCTCACAGATGGCTGCTTTTCCATCAGGGAGCCCTTGCTACCTACTCATCCTACTGACAGCCCAGACAGACAGGAAATGGGTCCCCAATCTGCTTATTTGACACACAGGAGCTCCTGGACTCACAGCAAAAGCATAATCCGGCTCTGTCTATTAATTCCACAAGAAGTCAGTTCAAAAAATGGCAACCTGCATTGGAATTCCCACCCCATGATTTAGTAACACAATCACTGGGACAACTTATTTAAACCCTCTTTTCCCCAGTTCCTTCTTAGAGGTAAGAGATTTTAAAATGTGGGATTAATTAATATAGTTTCTGTGTCATTATTCGGGTCTGAGCATCCAGGAAATGTGTGTGTGTGTGTGTGTGTGTGTGTGTGTGTATGTGTGTGTGTGTGTATGTGTGTGTGTGTGTGTATCTGTCCATATCCATCAACAGGCACTTCAACATAGGATGCTCACTTTTTTTCAGACATGGTTGTTGCTGTTCTCTTGAGTGTACAGTTGGGGAACCAAGGGGTCACCACTATTGCCCACAGGGTCTCTGGTGAACAACAGTCCAGGCTCTAAGTTAGGCCATCACAGACTTTCTGATCCTAAGGGCAGGTGCTTAGTCAAACAACCAGCAAAACAGTTCTACAATATAGCAGTATGTTCTACAACCACAGTGTGTTCCGGGAAGAATAGGCAGTGGGGAAGAGAGGACAGGCTCAAAAACTATTGGAGGACTCATCTTTGTTTGAAGCAGCAGCTGGATTTGGGGCTGTCCCAACCCAATACCGAGGCTGCCTAAGAGCCAGCAGTTCTGGAAAACAGTTGGCCGGATTCTCAGCAGCAGAATACGTACCGCACATACCACCTGCTTCCCATCAGCCAGTTACCATCTCAGTTTTGCGTAGCATCAAGTGCTCACCCTTTCTCAAATCTCAGGTGTTATGCACTATTGCCAACGCAGGTCCTCCCTGGCAACCAGGCTGCCTCTGAGTAGCAGACAAGGGCCCCAACACAGCCACAGTCTGAAAGAGAACCACAGGTGACCCGCTGAATTATTTATTCGGTCACCAGGACCAGAAAGGGCAGCTTCCAAACTACTGTCTCCCATTTGCCCAGAAATGAGGACAGAGGAAAGGCAAAGCAGAGTGTTGTGCAGGACCTGAGCCAGTCTCCCAGGGGTCTTGGGATGGGAAGTGGACGTTCTCTTCTCGCTCTGAGCCTCGCTTCATTCCCACTGTGTGCACAGCTTCATCCACGTGCTGTTAGCCCTGGTTTCACATTTGCTAAATTCCCACATTGTCCTTTTCATGAGCAGACGTGATCCTTTATCCTCATTATCCACGAAATAACTGGGATAATGTTTCCTTCCATTGGGCCTGCAAGGTGTTTAGTTTCCACTTACAGATCACTTTCCTAATTATGAAATAGTTCAGACATAGGGAAAGAAGTATAACTTTTAAAAACCTGATTACCAGGCTTTGGAGATAAGTCAGTTGGTAAAGTGCCTACCTTGCAAGCACCAAGATATGAATTTGATCCCCAGAACTCATGGGGGTTTAAAAAAAGAAAAAGCCAGGCAAGAAGGTGCATGCTCATAATCTCAGCACAGAGAAGACAGAGGCATGTATGCCTGCAGGCCAGTTAGTATGACCCACTTGGCAAGTTGCAGACCAGTAAAGGACACCGTCCCCAAATCAAAATAAACAGAAACAAAGCTGTGAGTATAGCTCAGTAATTGCATGTGTGATTAAAAAAAGAAGATGGAGGCACCTGAAGAACAACATGCAAGACCTTCCTATGACCACACACTTGACCACGCACTGACCATGTACTGTGACCACACAATGACCACGTACTGACCATGTACTGTGACCACACAATGACCACGCACTGACCATATGCTGTGACCACACACTTGACCACGCACTGACCATGTACTGTGACCACACAATGACCACGCACTGACCATATGCTGTGACCACACACTTGACCACGCACTGACCATGTACTGTGACCACACAATGACCACACACTGACCATATGCTGTGACCACACACTTGACCACGCACTGACCATGTACTGTGACCACACAATGACCACGCACTGACCATATGCTGTGACCACACAATGACCACGCACCGACCATGTACTGTGACCACACACTTGACCACGCACTGACCACACACCGACCACACACTTGCGCATCTGTACACACACAAATCATGTGGCTTAATAAGTGGAATATAATCATTGCATCTGTCTCCCACTATTCTCCTCTCTGGTCAAACATTCCTCATTATTATGTTTATTTTTTTGATTCCCATATATGTTTTCCTGCTTTTACTACATATGTGGACAATTTTAAATCTCTTTGGTCATGTTTAAACATTTTACAACATGTCAGATTCTTCAACATCCTCATGTCTCGGGTGGGTTGAAAAGACTGTTATAAGGACAAAATGAATTAATACGTATAAACAATATAATGCCTAGCATAACACGTGTGAACTAGCATTACCATTATTTTTGCTAATCGTATTTTGGAGCCCATCCATGTTATGCATTTAGTTTTATCAACTTATTTTAATCTCCTTGTATCACTGAACTCAAATGTCCTTCCCAGGCTTGCATGGATGAACTTTTATTGTTCCTAACCTTCTGCTACTGCAAGCTGTTTTTCCACAAATCAATATTTTTCCACAAATATTTTTCCTTGTGCAAAGGCAAATCTTACTGGTTTATAATAGTGAGGAATGGACAATATGTATTCTTAAATATAAACTAGTTTGCTTTTATATATTGGTGGGTGTGTATAGGTGTGTGCATTTGTGTGCACAGATTTTCATCATTCCTAGCTCATGTTAAGCTTCTTAGAGAAAAGACTAGTAGAATTTAGGCATTCAATAGTTAGTTTAAGACATGTTCATTCTGCCCTTGTATCGACAGCATGCAGGTCAAGGCAACAAAATTCAAATACTAAATAGCAGTGGCTGTGTGCTTGTGAAAACATAAATTGCAAGGTCAGAACTATGGTCTTTCATTGAGTGTTCATTCATCCCAACAAACACTAATAGCCCACCTGCTAGTGGCACTCACTGCTTATCCCACCGAGTCCAATTTTATCTAAAGCGAAAGTACTGAATTTTTTGTGTTTAAGTGCTGAGAACCAAATTCAGATTCCTAAAATCACCGCATGCTCAACGTATGATCTTGTGCAAATGAGTTAGCTTTAATAGATTCTCGTTGTGGAATATTAGTTTAAGATGTGTTTCATCCATTTGTGCTGTGGAATGTTTGTTTAACGGTGCAAAGATGTGCAGTGTTCTTTTATGTTGTGTTTGTTGAACTCTGTAAAGCTGTGTCACACTGCCTGCTGAAACACCTGACTGGTTTACTAAAGAGCAGAACGGCCAATACCTAGTCAGGAGAGGGCTAGGCAGGGCTGCCGGGCAGAGAGAGTAAAGAGGAGGAGAAGAAGAGAATGTGGAGGAATGAGAAAAGGGGAAGGAAAGGAGGACACCAAGGGCCCTAGCCACATTGCCAGTCATGGAGTAAGAAGGAAAGAAGAGGAAAGTAAAAGTCTAGAGGCAAAAGGTAGACAAGATCATTTAAGTTATGAAAAGCTGGCTAGAAACAAGCCAAGCTAAAGCCACGTGTTCTTTTATATTGAAATTATTATTTCAATGTACAAATACTTTTATTTGGATTTTAATATAACATTTATTTATTATTTTTTATTGTTTTTATTGAGCTATGTATTTTTCTCTTCTCCTCTCCCCTCCCCTTTTTCTCTCCCATGGTCCCCATGCTCCCAATTTACCCAGGATAGCTTGTCTTTTTCTACTTCCCATGTAGACTAGATCCAGGTATGTCTCTCTTGGGGTCCTCATTGTTGTCTAGGTTCTCTGGAATTATGAACTGTAGGCTTATTTTTCTTTGCTTTATGTCTAAAAGCCATTTATGAATGAGTACATATGATATTTGTCTTTCTGGGTATGGGTTACCTTACTCGATATGTTGTTTTCTAGATCCATCCATTTGCCTGGAAATTTCAAGATGTCATTATTTTTTTTTCTGCTTTGCAGTACTCCATTGTGTAAATGTACCACATTTTCCTTATCCTTTCTTCAGTCAAGGGGCATTTAGGTAGCTTCCAGGTTCTGGTTATGACAAATAATACTTTGTGTATATGCCCAAAAGTGTTATTACTGGTTCTTGGGATAGTTTTTTTCCCCCTAGTTTTCTGAGAAATTGAAAAGCCAGACATTCTTAAGTACTGCCTCCTGCCAAGCAGTTGGGAAATAACCAATAGGTACCTGCGGCTTCTGGGCCAAGTCTGTGCGTTGCCCTCGCTAGCACAGGAGACGCAGTGTTACAAGGCCATTTGCACTCAAGTGTATAATGTCTCTTAATCACGCCCCTCCCCCACACTCCTCTTTCCTAGCCAGAGAATGATTCCAGAACTCCATTCTCCTTCTGAAGGAAGACAGCAAATGAGAGCATTGCCGAAGGCTCATTGAGTAGAGTAGAGACTTGGCCTGACACCATTCTCAAAGTCAGATGAAGGGCACATTGGATTTATTGAAAGTTCAACTTTGGCTCAATAATGAAAAAAGATTCTTCGTTAAAAATCACTGACATCAGTGGTGTAGCCGCTGGTACACTGCCCCTGCATCAGGACACAGGCCCACACCCATGCACCTCAGCAACCTTAACTAGCTACCTTAGCATTGCAGGCAAAAGACATGGAAGTGTGAGGGAACTTATTAGAAATAAGGGGTTCAGCAGAAGTGGGGGAGATTAGAAGAGGTAATGGGGTGGTATTAGCAAAATATATTACGTATATGCATAAATCATAAAATAAGAAAATAAATTTAAAAAACACTGACTTCTATATCTCTGGACATACTCAACTGGAAGCCAAAAACCTTCCATCAAGAACACACAGAAGGGAGAAAATGTCTCACCTCTAACGCTCTGCAGATCTCTCATAAAGACTTGTGTCCTGATGTACTTTGTTCTTGAGCTGTCGACCTGGCTCTTTCTGGATAGTTTTTCCCGCTAGAGAAACAAAAGACCCATGCCTCCACTCGCTGGTTTGCAAACATTGCTGTGAACTGAGGAGGAAATAATTAACGGTGTGTGTATGGTGGGAGAGGGAGAGGAGGCGAAGCGGGAAGTCTGCACAGACTGCTCAGTGATAAGAAGAAACGGGCAGGAGGGCCCCACGGGTGTGAGGACGCGGAAGAGCTTGGTTCACGGAATACATAATGTGTGTCCTGGAATGGCCTGACTTAGAGCCATCAGGGTAATGGTAGAAATAGAGGTCCATCAATAAAGATGATTTCCCAACTATTTAATACCGAGTATGGCATGGCTCAGAACCAAGTAAAATGGAGGCCGGCCGATTCAGATCCCTGGGAAATGCCAGGCCACTAACTGGCCTGCCTGGAAGCCTGAGAAGTAGTTTCTGGCTGGATTATCCTAAGTGACGAGAAGAACCATCACACTGGCAATTGGGATCACCCTTGCGGGAGGCTGGATTGCTAGATGTCTCAAGGGCTGTGATTGTGTGAATATGATAGCATGTACTTGGCAAGTCATTTGAAAACGCCAAGCTGATTGGAGTCCCACCCCCAGCTATGGGAAGAAGTCTATGCAGCACCCCAGGGTGGCGGCAGCAGCCGTATTAAAGCCCACAGTATGCCCGAATAAAAATCCAACCTTTGGCTTACAAGAAACAAAGCTTATCGCCTTTCCTTGCCGTTGGTGCCAGAGCGACTTTCAGGCAGAGCCTGGCTTGGCACTGACTGTGGAGTTTATTTACCACAAATAGCAGCTCACCTATTTATACTTCCTTTTCCTGGTGACA
This sequence comes from Microtus obscurus, assembly GCA_963919715.1. NCBI lineage: Eukaryota > Metazoa > Chordata > Mammalia > Rodentia > Cricetidae > Microtus > Microtus obscurus. Next base: position 27,858,978 of record CAWTZC010002521.1, read on the forward strand.
CACAGGCTGGCCAAGACAGGAAGGTTAACATCAGTTAATTTAAAGCAAGATTTTTCCAGACAAATGACCTCCAAGTCAAGTGATCACAAGCAGAGGCACCATGTCACGGTACCGAAATTCCTCTACTCTTTTGGAAGGAGAGTCATCAGCACTGTGGATGAAGGGTCTCTTCCCAGTGTGCAGGAAAGGATTTGCCATGAGACCCAAAGAGGGACTTAAGGCCTGAGCAGATCTGAGACCATCAGTCAGTAGACTGTCAGGAATGTGCTTTGTCAAACTCCTGGGGCATAATGACATGCCTTTGTAGAGGATGTGGCGACATCCAAAGAACCCTGAGATGGCTTCTAGGGACAGGCCACTGGGGATCCTTTAGCCTGGACCAGTGTTCTGGGTGTCACTTCTATGTTTAGCTGCAAGTGGCCAGAGATGCCCTCGTTCTTTTGTAGTGAGCTATTGCTGGCAAAGCTGACCCCAGTTAGAAAGAGTCTTCTAAACCAGGTCTTGAGATGCTTCCCTAACTCCAAGGCACACAGCATGTCAAAGGCCTAGGGGGTAAGTGGTACGCTTGGAGCCAGGAATGTGACTAGGGGCAAGTGACCCCCTCAGTCTCAATGCCTAAGTAAGTAGGTCCTCTTCTAACTTATGGCTGTCACTTATGGCTATTGCCATGGTCCCCTAAGGGATTAGGAAGCAATGGGTTGATGAACTGATAATTGCTGTGTGAGGGTCGTATGGCAATGTTGCTATTCTCGTTGGTGCAGGCAGCGCTGGGAGTGAGGAAAAGCAGAGTCTTCCCTCTGCAAAGTGAATTTCCAGGGGCTGCCATTGCAGAATGGGCTTCAAAAGCTCTCAGAAACAAGATGGAGCTGGGGCGGGGCTTGGGGAGAGGGTCAGTCAGTGAAATACTTGCTGTGTGAACCCAAAGACCAGAATCCACTGGGTGGAGTGGGAGGCTGCTTGTAATCTCAGCTTGCATTCCAAGACAGGGGCTCTTTAAGGCAAGCTGGCTAGCCAGACTCACGAAAACAGTGAACCCTGGGTTCAGCAAGAGACCCTATCTTACATAAGGGAAGGAGTAATCAAGGGAGATACTGAGTGTCAAACTCTGGGCTTCACATGCATGTACAAGTGCACATGACCAGGTACTTGTAAACACACTCATACATGTACATACATGCCATACACACATACAGAGAAGAGGAGAAGGAAAGGAAGAAAGGGGTGGTAATAATTCAGTAGGACTGAAAGACAGTCAATGATTTGGTCAGCTGCGGGAGACATGTGGGGCTGGTGGTGTTGGAAAAGGTAAAATTATCAGTGAACACAAGATTCTGAAAGAGCACTAATGTCAGAAACCGGAAGAAAAACAATTGTGGTCTCTGGATTTCTGCTGTCTGGGTTTAAGCCCTAACCCCTTCTCCTCTGACTGCTTCTTGTCCAGCCCATCTGTAAAATGGGTATAATTCTAAATAAGTCTGATAAATATCTCTATGACTCAGGGCAACGGTGGGATATCAGGAAGGAGTTTCTGTGAGGGTCAGGATTGATGGTGTTAACAGCAGCCAGAGGCCTTGAACCCGAGCAGCAACTCACTACACAATGAACATTCGCAAATAAACCTGTTTAAACAAAAGGGTCTACTGTGTAACACGGTGCAGCTCCCAAAGACACCAAGAAGAATGGAGAGGCCAGAAAGACGGGAGAGCAAAATGGGTGTTTTTGTTTGCATGTTTGTTTTGTTTGGGGAGATTGTTTGTTTTTTAATTATTTTTTATTTTTATTTTTATTGTTTCTTTTTCATTTTCCTTTGGGGAGGACACTACAAGGGTGAAGGGCTGACACGGAGGGACAGGGAAATGAGTAGAATTGGAGTACATGATGTGAAATTCCCAAAGAATCAATTAAAAAACTATGCTTAAGAAAATAATTTCTTAACAATTCATTACAAAGCTAGAGGTTAGTCTGTTCGGAATATTTGCGCTGATATTTGTGCTAATATCCTCTAAACACGTCATTCTTTCTTTTTGGCATGTTTGCCTGTTGTAGATGTGCATGTGTGTATGCATGTTTGCATGTCGGGGGGCACGTGGGTTCAGGTGTTTTCTTAAGTTGCCCTCCGCCTCTAAAATTGAGGCAGGAGCTCTCACTGAACTCAGGTCTGGGTGATCCCAGCCAGTGTCGCTGGGATGCCCTGTCCCTGCCTCTCGAGTGCTGGTGTTACAGACGGCTGCTTCCCCTGCCCAGCTTTCACAGGGTTCTCAGGATCCAAACTCGGGATCCGGCCCGCAGGCTTGTGTGTGACAAATGCGTTGTCCACTTGGTCATCTCCTCAGCCTGGAATTGTCTGTACTTGTTCCTGTTTCCTGATCTGTCGAGTGGGAAGAATAACATTAGCCTCACTCATTGTTGAGATTTAAGTATTAGGTCTAGACGTTAATGTACCGACTTTCAATCCTGTAAGTTTGTTTGCCATTTCTATCCCATTTTATCATGGGCCTACTAGATAGGCTCCGTATCCTTGAGCTAAATCCCCAGCTTTAGTGTATTAATTTATAAAATCTCAACTGTTGTCCGTTTTTCCATTTTAGTTGTCCAACAAGACAAGCTGCTTTATAGTGGATAGCACTGGTTTTAGAGAGGAAATGTCTTGGTTCTCTCTTTGTCCTCAGAGCGGTACCTGTGTAGCAAGGTATACGTTCTTGATCAAAGACATTTCCCACATAGTCATTAAGTCCTTAGACTAAGAAAAAAAAATCTTGCAGTGTCTAACTAAGGCTGTACATGTTCCAGAAGAATACGTCACAGAACAGAAGTGACAACAGGTCTGTTCTCTAACACATCCAGTGCCCTCCCTGCCTCATTAACAACATATGTGGTTACTGCAGTCTCTGCTTCCCATCACTGCCATCTGACTGGAAACAGTCACATGACCTCAGTCAGGACACACAGAAAGCTGGAAACACATGGGATTGTATGATGTCCTTAGATAGTCCTTCTTTCCTCCATACGGCTCTACATTAGCCCAAAGAACTCCAGGCCAGAAGGTCACCTCTCGTTCTGCCTTGACCTTATAAATGCGTTCCTTGGAACTGTGCTCCAGACTTTGTATTCCAGTTCCGCTGGGCCCCCGTGGTCACATTCTTGCCTTAACCCTGAACTTCAGTGCCTGTGATGGGGAGCACTGTTACTGAGTGCAGTTCCTCTGAGCGCCTGTTACCAAGGCTCCCCTTATCTGCTTACCGCACTTGTGTAATCTGATCGCAGACTCTGTCCTCTGGACATGCTGCAGAGACAACCTGGCTTTGTGCCTTCTTGGGACTCGTTGACTATGTTTTTCCTGGCTGACTCCGGAACCTTCCCCCTAGTTTCTGTTCTCCTTTGCCAGATTTGGCTGTTCACAACCTGGCCCACTCCCACTACCATCAGGATCCGGGTTTGAAAAGGGAAATTGGAAAGTAACGGAAATGGGAAAATTCCGAGAGAGTGAGGTGGGATAAAGGTGATATAAGGAGTTCTTATTACATGTGGAATGAGATTTGTGTCTAAAAGTCACTTTCTGAAATCTCTGTTTCTTCATCTACAGTATGAATAAGGTAGACCAGATGGACATTCAGAACCTTTCCATTAATTGTAATGTATGATTTTACTTTCTTAATTTTTTTACTTAATTAACATTTTTTTTATTTGTTTTATATACCAATCACAGTTTCCCCTCCCTCCTCTTCTCCTGTTTCACCCCCACTCCCACCTACTCCCCTCCCCATCCATTCCTCTGTCTCCATTCAGAAAGGGACAGGCCTCCCATGGGCTTGCACAAAGCATGGCTAATGTACAATTTTCTAAGAAAATAAGAACTCTGTTTAAAGTCTTTTAGGCTCCTTTGAGAATCAGAGAGAAGAAAGCCAGAGCATGCGCACTGACTAGCAAGTACTTTGCCAAATTTTGAGTGGGTACTATTATTATTTTGAAGCATCTAGTCCTAAGTGTTAAATATTTTCTAGGGATTTCCTGGAACCTTCACTTCAGAAAAAAGGGAGACTTAACTTTTAATATATTTCACCTGACCATGATGAACACATTAAAGCTACACAAGTAGAAAATGTATAAAGCACTTTCTATTCTGCCCATTTTAATACTAGTCAAAAGAGACTGAAATTCAGTGTGTTCTCAAATTAGCTAAAGAAAGCCCTCATTAGATCCCCCTTGATCCATCTGGTAACTATTATTAAAGCATTATGAGGTATACGTACTTTCCATTGGGGAAAAAAATGAATATTCCCTTCAAAAATGTCATTTCATAGGTTTTAAAACATGAAAGCAACTGTTAGGGGAGCCACCAAAGCAGTCTGAAGTATGGTGTGAATTGTCAAGGGAAAAACCATAAAGGAGTTTCCAACAGCTACAAGTTCAATGGATTCTAATGCCCAAGCCTGGGGTTCTGAGAACACTTGGTGGAATTCATAAAGACAGTCATTCGCTGCCTACAGGCACCTGAATCCAAGAAGCAAATCCTGAGTCACCTGGACCACATTCTACCGTCTGGGACCTGGAAGGTGCAAAGAGGGGTCAACTCAGAGATAGCCCTGACACGTGCACCCTCACCAGAGAGAAGGCTGCCCAAGGTTCCAAGAGAGCCATGTCCTGTGCAACCTTGCCCCTAAAATATCAGCTCCAGGAGGAAAATACTTGTGATGTAGGACACAGTAGATGGAGCAAGGCCTTCAGCCTGGCAGACTTGCAGCCACGTCTGAGCTCCTGGCTTCCCACTCACAGTTTGGTGGCCTTGGGCCAGCACAGGGTCTGATTCATAAAAGTCACTCAAGTCTCTCTTGACCCAACCCATTGAACCAAGGAAGTACTGTTCTGGCCATAATTAAGTTCTCTTCCTATAGTATTCAGTGTGTGGACTCTAAGGGCAGACTCCATGGTCAGATCCTGAGTACCCAGTTCTCTAGGCTCAGTTTCGTTATCTGTCAAGGGAAGATAATGATTGTATCTACTCATAAGACGAAAGTGCCTAACGCAGTATCCCATACATAACAGGCTCTGTATACACATACCTACAAAGCAAAGTCATTGGGTTACATGCTGAAGACTTAGGTGACATGTTTGGTTTTTATTTTGTTTTGTTTTGTGGTTTTTGGTTTGGTTTTGGTTTGTTTTTAATGACGCTTTGAGTTTTAACACGGGAAAGTATGGACTATGTCATTCTAGGTGGAGAAAGGGGTGAACCTGAATTCTCGCATGCAGGATGATCTAGACTTGTTTCAAGCTAAGATTTTGCCTTTATTGTTTCTTTAAATAGGCATGGGAAAAGAACCGAAAGAAAATAGATCGAAATGATAGCATGGTTATCTCTAGATGATGAGAGAAGACTTCTTTTTTGTTTTTTTTTCTAGTATGTGTTTAATATATTTTATCTTTAAACTCAGGAATTCTGCTAAACTTAGCAACACAGCAGAGGGCTCATGATCCAGTTCCAAAGCTTGGTAGCTGTGTGCTGAGTCTCAAAGCCTGTGTGGGACTCACATGTTATATACAACAGTGTTGTCTTATAAAGTATTAAGCATAAAGCCAGAGTAGGGAGCATTGGTTGATATTTTTTGTCTTACTTTAACTGTGTCAAGTGGTACTTTTAAGAAAGCCTCCAAAACATCAAGATTCCTTCATGACGTGTTAAAATTCTCAACCTTAGCTGGCCCTGTGGTCATAAGAGAGGGAGAACTATTCCCAGTCCCCACCAACTGCAACGCTCTGGAGAACAGACTCTGCACCCACCAGGGCAGCACAACAGATCCAACCCTGTTAGTGGAAGTGTGAGTGAGCCACCCCCAAAACTGTGAACTTGGGATAACTGTCTTATTTCTCAGACCAACCTACAGCTGTCGAGACCCAGACCCAAGGCCTGTCCCAATATCCACCCCATCTATGATCTGCTGGAACACCCGAAGAAACCTGACCAGCAGACCCAAAGTTGCAAAATCTCCACAACACAGGGCTCTAGTGGGATGTCCAGAAGAGTCCTAGTGAGGGTCCCCCAACAATAGTGTAGTGGAGACCAGGGGCCTCAAACCAGAACAATGACTCTTTGCAATAAACACTTACAAAGTAGAGATGCCTGGACCAAGAGTATATATATAGCATGAATTGTTGGGTCACACTGTAACTTCTATGAAGAAGCCCCCCCCTTTTTGAATTTTTCTCATTTTATTTTTTTCAATTTTTTCTCTTGGATTTTGTTGTATTCTGGGGAGGTGCAGGGGTGAAGGGCAAATGCGAAGGGGTGGGGAATGAATAGGGTCAAGATGGACGATGTGAATACATATAGAATAGATAAATTTTATTAATAAAAAATTTAATTTTATTATAAAAAAAATTCTCAACCTGTTGGGAAGAACTCTGCCCATGCCTGGAGGAGAGACTATGTCTGCTTGACACAGAGTTCCTCGCCCATTGCAGGTGTTTGCTGGTTTTGTTATGAGTGGGGGAAGGGCTGGGGAACGGCTGGCCTTCCACACTTGTTTGTCACCATAACTGTGAACGAGGACTGACGGGCAGTCGTGAGTCACTTTCCTGGTATCAGGCCAAGCTCATCTTCATCATCTCCACCCACCTGCTTCGGGGTTATTTTGTTTTGTTTTCACCCACAGTCACACGGAATCCTCATGGTTGCTCTGTGCAGAAGGGTCCAGCGTAGGCCAGGTTTACAGATGAACAATCTGAGGGCTATGGAAGATCAAATACCTGTTCTGGGGCCATACGCAGAATGGGCCAGGACTCAAATGCTGGTTGTTTGTCTCTTTGATTGTGACAGTTCCTCCACTCAGTGTACCCTATCTCAGAGGAGTGGCCAGAAAGTCTACTTTCGGGTCTTGCTGAACTGGGGAGGCGTCCTTAGATAATCCAGATTGCTCTCGGTGTAATCTTTGTCTTGTTGCTAGGCAGGAACAAGAAAACTTGGCATCTCCAAACCTGAAGGGCAGTTGGTAAAAGGTTCCTTGTTGCTGGTTTAATGTGGCCATCCTTAGCTCAATGGTTTATCTTAGATCCGGAGACTGATTTGGTCACATCCAGCAATTGTCTGTGAAAACTCTGTCTTCTTATTGGTTACAGTGGGATTCTCAAACAGTGTTTTTATGTTTTCCCAAATAAGGCAACCAATTAAGGCTCACCTTCCTAGTCTCTTTGGAAGTAGTAATAAGTCACCCCTAGAGAATAACTCTAGAGGGACATAGATTCTATCAAGTGCTCCTTGACTTCTCGAGTGGCCTTTCTCCTTGAAGGCAGATTCTCTTTACAAATATTTTGTATTATTCTCCCAAGCTGTAGTTGTCAACAGAGCTCAGCGGGCATTCCAGTCTGAGCCAGAGTATTTTCTCCTTCCCCAAAGCCTACAGTTCTGGCTCTGAGCTAGTATACTGTGATGAGCCTCTAGGAGCTTTTGACCCAATTGGTAAGTTCTTCATAACAAAGCCACCACCTTTACAAAACAACCCAGTGACATTCTTGATCAAGTGACCAAATTCCGCTCCTTCTCTTGCCTATGCTGTCATGGTTTTTGTACTTGTAGCGATGGTAAAAGTGGGCCAACTAGAAAAATAAAAACAAGAGAACAGAGTCTCAGTTCCCCAGAGACTTCTTGTATCCCCTATCCCTGCTGATGTGGACCATCATGAGATTTACTCACAGAGAGTGTGTTGATTTGGTCAGGCTGCTGTAACAAAATGCCACAGGCAATGTGACTTATACAGCAAAAAATACATTCTCTCACATTTCAAGAAGCTACAAGGTTATGATGCCTGCAGACTGGGATTGTTCTGAGCTCAGCCTCTCAGCTTGGAGATGTCCACCTTCTCACTGTGTCTTCACAAGGTCATCCCTCTGCGTTCATGTCCTGAGTTCCATTTCTTATAGGGACAACAGTCATATTGTGCCACGCCCCGTGCCCCCGTGTCTGCGCTCAGTGAGCTATTACCCAGTTCGCGAGCTTCGGGCAAGGGGGCTGGAGGTTAAAATACACAGACACACACAGAGAGACAGCGACACGGGTCATCCTTGAATTCCCCAAGAACGCCCCCTTTATTGTGTTCAGGGGCAGATTATATAGGGATAGCCATGCCCCAGACAAACCCACCAGAAACCACTCTCCTGCCATCAGGAACTCCTGAAGGTCTTGTGCTCAGAGCAGCTGTAGGCACTCAGATCAGGGGATTACAAGAAATTCAGGATCTGGGGTCTCACTGCTCCCAACAATATTGTATCGAGCCCTCCCGTGACAACTCCATCTTAGTTCCTCTTTTAAAACTTTTCTCGAAACACGGTCTCAATCTGAGGTACTGAGAATGAGATCTTCAATCCATGACTTTTAAGAGGGCCCAGTCCATCTGGTAAGGGGAGGCCTATGGAGAACCAGATTCAGTATTCCACATGCTAAATTTCCACACAGTCCATGGCAACAGCCCTGCTATTACTGCCTCATGATCTCCAGCTTGTGCTTCTCTCCAGCCCTCCACTTAGTGACAAGGGGACCATTTTTACCTGCTAGACTCGTTCCCTGCTGCCCTTAGCCCATCAGCTATGTGCTCAGCACATACCTGAGGTCACACTGTAATATCTTTACCTGATCCCCATTGCCTCCAAAGAAATACAGTTGGTGCAACTTTTCAGGACTCATTTCTGCCTGGATCAACCTATCTTTGGCCTTCCTGCCTACCACTGCTACACCATCACCCTCACCTCCCAGATGAGGAACTAATCTTCCTCTGTTTGAGTGGCTCTGTACCTTTCTGGCTTTCTATCCCATGTCTTCAGGCTTGAAGAGCTGTCTAAAGATAATATTTCAAAGGCATGTCTTCACCACCTACACATGTACTCCAAGCCCCCAAGGAGATAGCTTGTCTGTATTCTACAATCCCACGTATTGAATATTCTCTATCCGTGCTGCTCGTTGTGTTAAGTGGCATCAGTTTCTTCACATTGTCTCATTAGGATGTGGGATCCTGAGCCAAAGCACATTCCCTTATCTACCACCATAGGCATGGGTAGTCCCGTACATAGTGATCAGACACTAAACAAAAAGGTATAGCTTAAATAATGGAGTCTTTTCATGGTGTTGATAGCACTGATGCTCCATGCTGTGGTATTCCTGGGTTACCTGATAATGTCCTCTGCAAACATGAGCAATAACCAACCAATGGATAGCATCCCTGATCCACCCATCTGAAGCAACATCATCAGTGATGTTAAAATTAGATACAAGAAATAAGAGCTGGAGACGGCAGTTTAAGCCCCTGCTGACCTCAGAAGTCCATGCACTTTGTCACTGTAGTGTGAAGCCCACACACTTCAGTGTAGCTATCTGAGCCCTAGTGCAACTGAATACACTGTAAACCTGTGGTGCACAACATCCCCTATTCATGCTATTTCTCATGAAGTGATGCAGGAAAAGAATGCAGAAAAAAATATTGAAAAGCAGCAGCTAAAGGATGAAGCAAAGCAAGTACCTGGCTGTCCATAACAGAATAAATTGAGCCTGCAGGACAAGAAGACAAAACAAATATCTAGCCCAGGATTTTTCTCCAAATACTTCTTTGGGGCACAGAGCAAAACAGACAGACATTTTATTTCCATTGGAAAAAAAAAACCCAAGAAAATATTATAAAAAGAACTGAACAAGATATACAGACTTTAAGACATCCAGCTACTTACAAGGCATCTAAGTGGATGTATCAAAAGCAAACTCAGTGTATATGAGAGAAAATATGAGAAAAGTCTCTCTACAATAACTGTGGTCTTCATCATTTCTGTCCTATCTGAATAATGCCATCATCAGCCATCCAGTTATGAAGACAGTGTTCCTTGGACTCCTGACCCCTTTCCCTCATCTAACCCCAAGGCTCATCTGTTACTAGGCCCTGTGTGTTTCATTTCTAAATACCGCTCTCCGTCTGTGTTCCATCATCTGAAGCCAGGCTGCCGTCTCATCTTATCCAGACAATTGCAGGAAACTCAATTCATCAGCCTGGTCTTAGTCCCCCCATAATTTCCCCTTGTTGCTATAGACAAAGTGAGCTTTAGTGGGAGGGTGGGGAATTTATTGTGTCTCTCTTCTGTTGACAACAACTAGTGATTTCATTTGGCTCTAAGGCTGCGAACCTTAGCCCTGAGTCAGCTACCCACACATCTCCCAACCCTGGTACCCTACGTTCCTTTCCTTCCCAAAGCCTGGAGGACCTGACTCAACTCCACCTACACAGCACAACTGGGCTCTGCCTCATCCACTCAGCCTAATGGCTATCTTTAATGTTGTCATATTAAAAATATAGAATTGTCTTTACCATAGCATTTCTCTTCGTTACCTCTACTGCCACTGCTATTGTAGGACTCCTAGCATAAGATCTACCCTTTGAAACAGACATATAAATATGAAACACTTCAAATGTTATTGTAAGCCATTATGAGTACAAATATGTTCAATGGATCGCTAGGATCTCATTTCACACAACTGAAATTTTGCCCCTATTTCATCCTTTCCTAAGTCCATGGCAACCACATATAGTCTGACTATTTTGTAAACGTCCGATGTGTGCAATCGTGCAGTATTTATTCACCTGTAACTGGTTCATTCTGTTGTGCAAAATGACCTCGAGGTTCCATGTTGTTTAACCTTGCAGGGTTTCCTTTGTGTTCAAAGCTGAACAATGTTCTCTGGTGAACATGCAAACCATATTTCTAATCCATTCATTTATCGAGGGATATTTGAAATGTCTCCACACCCTGGCTGTTGTGAACAGGGCTGCGTGAGCATAGATTGCTAATATTTGTTTGAGATCTTGATTTCAACTCTTTGAAAAAAAATCAGGTGCAGCACTGTTAGATTTTATGGCAGACTTTTCATTTTGTTTCATTTTTGAGGAATCCCCTTACTTTTTTCCCATGAGAGCTGCAGCGTTCTACATCTCTACCAATAAGGCAGAGTTCCAGTCAATTCTTGTTCTATTTTATTTGATAACAGCCATCCTCATACAGGTAAGGTGATAGCACATTTAATTTGCATTTCCCTAATTGTTAATGACACTGCACGTCTTTTCCAGCGCCTGATGACCTTTGGAGAAATGTCTGTTCAAGTCCTTTGCCTCTATTTTATTCAAGTTGGTGGGGTGAAGGGGAGACATTTTGTGCTTTGCTTTTGTTTCCTTCTTGGAGAGAGGGTCTCGTGTATTGAAGTCTGGCCTCAAACACACTATGGAATCAAGAATGATGTCTTCGTGAGGGTTTCTGTGGCTGTGAAGAGACACCATGACCACAGCAACTCTTACACAGGAAAACATTTAATAGTGTGGTTTACAGTGCAGAGGTTCAGTCCATTATCATCATGGTGAGATATGATGGCATCCAGGCTGATATGGTGCTGGAGAAAGAGCTGAGAATTCTACATCTTTGTTCTGCAGGCAACAGGAAGTGAACTGAGGCACTGGGCATGGCTTGAGCATATATGAGACCACAAAGCCTGTCTCCACAGTGGCACGCTTTCTCCTACAAAGAGACCTACTCAAGCAAAGCCACACCTCCTAATAATGCCACTCCCTATTGTAAGATTATGAGAGATTATGGGGGCCAATTACATTCAAACTACCACAGAAGATCTTGAACTTCAGTGCCTATCTGGATCACGGGGATTAGAAATGTATGTCCACACACTCTGTTTCTATGGTGTTGGAGCACTAAGCATGGCTTTCCAAGCAAACATCTCACCAACTGACAAATATCCCAAGGGCCAAGTTAGGTTTGGTGTTGTTTTGATTTGGGTTTTTTTTTGTTATTAATGTTTCCACTGAGTCAAGTTCTCTTTATATTTTAAGCTGTGTGGTTTACAAACATTTTCTTTGGTTCTTCAGATCACCAGCCATTGTGCTGCCCACTAACTTGGCTGTGCCCAGGGCTTTGAGTTGCTGTCATTCCACTTGTAAGTTTAGTTTTTGTTTCCCAGGATTTCATACCAACTTTAAAAAATTATTTTCCAGACCAAAGATGTAAAGCTTTTCCCTGGCAAATATTAGTCTCCAGTCTAATGCTTTAATTCTTTAATCCATTTCTGTGCATATGAATCCAGTATCAATTTTTGCATGTATGTATCTGTTTTCCCCAACACTCTTGTTGAAGTTAATTAACTCTTTATCTTCCAGCTATTATTTCAAATATGGCTTCTTCATGGAAGCCTCATCTAATCACAGAACACACACCACATGAACACACATGTACACACCTCTAAAGCTACCCACATCCGGGCTTCGAGCTCTTTACATACTGTTGCCGCATTGCCTACAGCTGCTGTGTAGTATTTCTTCTACTACAATAATTGTGTGGGTAATTTTATAGTACTGCCACCCTCTTTTAATATTGTATAAATAATTTTATAGTACTGCCACCCCTTTTTAATATTGTATGGATAATTTTATAGTACTGCCACCCCCTTTTGAAAGCACACTTCTGTTTTTTCCAACTGTGTTCCCACTGCCTACTCTACTATATAATATACAAAGAAAACGTTCACTCCACAGTTTTCTGTATAAAAAATGGTATCATTTTGTTCTGAATGAATGGCAAATCACTTTGCCTTGCACTTTGTGAGTGAGTTCTACCTGAATGGGTATTATTTGGGGGACTTTCCTTTATTTCTTGGACCTAGCGTCATCCATCCCACAGAATATGTACTCCCTGAAAAAAGTGATTGAGTGCGTGTGAATGAATGGATAAATAGATAAAGTAAAGGAAATGAGGAAGAAACAATGATAAAATTGATTAAGCAGGGTGGGCAGGATGGTTCCAATCAGCAAAACAGCAGTGAGGAACCTGTTCTAAGAACCTTATTTATAAACCTTAAGTTATCAGGTTCACAATAATCTTCAACCATTAGAATACTTAAGGGGAGGGAGAGGGGTATGGCTCAGAGATCTGTTCTCTACAAAAAGTCAATCTCTATTCTTGTTTTCTCACCAAGGTTTAACTGCTTCTAATCAAAGTTACTTGACTTGAAGAACCCCTACCCAGCTTCTTCTTCCTGGTCTTTATCTTACTTGACTTGAACAACCCCTACCCAGCTTCTTCTTCCTGGTCTTTATCTTACTTGACTTGAAGAACCCCTACCCAGCTTCTTCTTCCTGGTCTTTATCTTACTTGACTTGAACAACCCCTACCCAGCTTCTTCTTCCTGGTCTTTATCTTACTTGACTTGAAGAACCCCTACCCAGCTTCTTCTTCCTGGTCTTTATCTTCTTCACCTCCTTGATGCATCTCCTTCATAAATCATGGCAGGACAGTGGCAGCAATGCGCTTTTGAAATACGCAATTTTCTTATCTTAAGTTAATTATCTTAATAGTTATATCAAATAACAGTGTATTCCCTTTTTTACAATTTTTTCTCATCCCAAAGGTGCATCTGCACATATCTCCTTAGTAAACTGTCCTAATCAATTATGTCAACTCAGGTACTTCTCAAAAACTGAGGGAGTCACCTTGTCTCCTGAACTTGAGAGTTGAGGCTTACGTCTTAATCGAAACTTTCCATTCTGATGCAGGTAATCCTGCTGAGGTCATAATGTTTAGACTTGAAATAAAAGTCAGTCACTAAGGTGCTCCTGATACACACTGAATTTTGAGAATCAACATTTCATTAAATGGGAGTTCATGCCCTCCCCTTGAACCCACTCTAGTGATGGGTACACAGGCATGGGAAGGCTTTCCCGCAGAGGGTCTCCATATCCACTCACACAGGCATGGGAAAGCATGCTTGCTCTGAGAATGGTAAAGCTATTCACTGTGTTGAATTCACTGCCCCTGAGGGGTAGCTGAAGTCATTAAAAGAGATTTCAAATGTTGACTTTACTTATCACAGGATATAGGTTTTAGAAGAGTCTCTTAGCCTGATGACACTAAATATAGCTTCTGGCATGGGGCTGTTTTCCTTGGAGCAGTTAGAGGAGAGGTCAGCCTGCGGGTCTCAGAGAATGTCAACATGGCCTCCTTCAGAGCAGGAGACGTTACTCTGGAAGAGCCCAGCCACATGTGCAGGCATTCCAGTGACATTCCTGGAAAACACGAACAGACAAGAGTGCCTTACCGTGTACAAAAAGTCCCTAGACCCATAGACCCCAGGGCCAATCAAGTTTATGAAATGAGGAATTAAAAGAAAGGGATACTAAATTAATTCATCAAGTACAAAGATCAGATTTTATCTCAGGAGGGAACAAAGAAAACAACTCGATGTTGGTTATAGAGCTAAACGCTGACGAAAACAAAGACGGACATGGCTTGCGACCCCACCTCCTTCTTTTAAAATAAATCTAATAAAACATGGAATGTCATTCCAAAGGCGATCTTGAACCTTCTGCTTTCAGCCCAGTCCCCTTTGAGTTTGTTTCATTCCACTTAGATATGGCTAGGCTACCAGTTAAAATTTATTGAGCACCAACTCATATTTCCCAAATAAGTAGTATCTCAATTCTGAGAAGCAAGGAACAAGTAGAACCAACAGAGGGTAAAGGCAGAAAGGATGGACATTATTTTTAAAACAAATAAGTAGTTGGCTGGGGAACGCACACGTTCCCCAGGGTATTTAGAAAGGGCCCAGCCACGGCTATGTTTATCACAAGGGCTAAGGACTAACTAGCCAGGCATTATCACACAGGAGCCTCCAAGCAAGTCTCCTGACGCTCCTTTGAAGTGGCTATTACAGTCTTCATTCTATTGATATGAAAACTGAAGCTCAAAAAATCAGGAGAGTTATCCACGACACAACAGGTGAGGCTGAGTCACCATCTGAACCCAGGAACTAACTTCCAGATCAGTTCTCCCTCGCTGGTGGGCCCCTGCCTCTTACGGGAAAATCATTGTGTCTACCTGAAGGGCAGCCAAAAAGGTCCCTGTGCTTTTCTGTTGATCTCCCAACTTTTCAGGCTCTAAACCAGCCCACAAAAATCTAAATTACTTCTGAAATAGGAAGGCTGTAAAGGAAACTGGTTTGAATTAAAAGATGCCTAGACTGGTGATACATAAAGGTAAAGGCTAAATGTATGTATACATACATACATTCATACACACACACACACACACACACACACAAACACACAAAAACGCTCTCTCAAACACCAACTACCTGGGATAAATCTGCTATCCAAAGTGTGATTGTTAAATGAATGAATGTTTAAATGAATTAAAGAGCCAGCATGTTCCAGAGGACCAGGGTTCAATTCCCAGCACCCACATGTCAGCTCACAATTGTCTATAACTCCAGTTCCAGAGGATCCAGCACCCACACACAAACACATAGGCACACATAAAAAAAAAATGTGGGCTGGGCGGTGGTGGCACACGCCTTTAATCCCAGCACTCGGGAGGCAGAGGCAGGCGGATCTCTGTGAGTTCGAGACCAGACTGGTCTACAAGAGCTAGTTCCAGGACAGGCTCCAAAGCCACAGAGAAAACCTGTCTCGAAAAACAAAAAATTCTCCTGTAATCCAGGCTGAGTCCATTTCTGTTTTTTGTTTTTCTTTTTTTTTAATATTTATTTATTTATTATGTATACAATATTCTTCCTGCGTGTATGACTGAAGGCCAGAAGAGGGCACCAGACCTCATTACAGATGGTTGTGAGCCACCATGTGGTTGCTGGGAATTGAACTCAGGACCTTTGGAAGAGCAGGCAATGCTCTTAACCGCTGAGCCATCTCTCCAGCCCCCTGAGTCCATTTCTGGATTCAGTTTTAGAGTTTAGGGAATTGGACTGCCTTTTAGAGTTTAGGAAATTGGAGTCTCCTTTGGATCTGACTGATGTGGGATTCCCCTCTGTATGCTGTGAATACCATTGGTGAATAAAGAAACTGCCTTGGCCTGTTTATAGAGCAGAACTTAGGTAGGAAAAACTAAACTGGATGCTAGGAGAAAGAGAGAGGAGTTAAAAAAGAAGCTCTGATAAAAACAACCTGACCAAGGCAACTTATAAAGGAAAGTGTTGAACGAGGCTTGCATTTCAGAAGATTAGACATGACAGCCAAGCAAAGGCAGCAAGCAATAGGCAGCAGACACAGCCACTACGAGCTCATATCTAACTCACAAGCAGGACGCAGAGAACACATTTGAAATGGCACAAGTCTTTTGAAATCTCAAGACTCCTTCTAAGAAGGCCTCAGGTCCTAACCCTCCCAAAACGGTTTCACCAACTGGGGACAAGACTCAAATATATGAATGAGCCTGTAGGGCCCGTTTTCATTCAAACCACGATACCAAAACAGGAGCTCGGGGGAGGAACTGGAGGCTTGGACTGCAGCAGAGATGCTGGGGGAACACTCTTATTAGCTTGCTCCTGTGACTTGCTCATCTTGTTTTCTTCCATACTCCAGGACTGCCTTCATGAGTGTGGTACTAGATCCCATACGTCAAGCAGTCAGCAAGAAAAGGCTCCCACAGACATGACCACGGGTCAGTGTGATGGAGGTAGTTCCTTAACTGAGCTTCCCCCTCCTCACATAATTCTGTCTTGTGTCAGGTTGAGGAAAAACTAACCAGAACACCAACAATGTACTTAGATGTGGGCAGTTGTTCTAAAATCATTCCCCAATGGGTGCTAGATCTTGCACTGGTGCCTCCTGGCGACAAGACAGAGACTGGTCACCCTTATCTGTGATACACAATGGTCATTTGTCTCTTGAAAAATGACCTCCTTCCTGGTTCACATGGTCAGAAAACAGTCAAGACCCAGGAGAATGAGGATTAGGTCCATGGAAGGCCTAGAGAAGCTTCATCAGCAGCTAGAGAATAGCACCATTGATAGCTTGTCTTTAGTTGTGTTATATCGCTTTCTGGCTCCTCCACCCCGCATCCACACACACACACACACACACACACACACACACACACACACACACCAGGTATGCATGTACAAGGTCTATTCTGAGCCCCTCTCAAGGCAAGACTGTTTGTTTTATTACTCTAGCTATAGTCCCCTTTTTGACCCAGTCCTCCCAGACTGGACCCATCAAAGCGCAGTTATGTTGTTGGAGGAAGGAAACTGCCCCCTTTGTTCTCGGCTGCTCCTCCGCTGTTATCCTGGTGAGGTTCAGCTGAGTGAGAGGGATCAGGGAGCCAAGAATAACATGGTCGACAATTTAAATAATAAACTCTTGGGGATACGGGGTTGTGCAGCATCCAGACTGCCACTGACTTTTCCCAAGAGAATTAGGCAGAATCTTTCTGTCTATTCATCTCCTGTGCAGTGGGGACAAAATTCCAGAGTTGTCAAGTATTTCGGGAGCAGATTCTTCTTATCAACATTTTTGCAGAAGCTAGTCTTCCAAAAGAAATAGCTATTATTTTCATGTGACTTTGAATGTCCCTCGGGAATCACATCCCCACGACCCACTTAGGATTCAACTTCTTCTTCTATAAATAGGGACAATAACACCTGCCCTGTCTAGGTTCAATTGGCATAAGCCAGATGGGAACATTTTTTAATACAATAAAGCATTAAAATATATAAGGCATTTTTTATCATTAACAAAGATACTGGGCCAAGATTCCTTTCACCTCTCAAGCAGTAAATCCATCTAAATTAATGTTTAACATGAGGCCTTAATACCAATATTAAGCAAAGATTTAGGACCTTTCCACACAGATGAGGGTAAATAGTGGCTACTCAAGCACTTAGCAAAGTACTTGGTACAGAAGAGGAGCCTGGCATTTGTTTAATAAATGAGTAGAAGAATATAATGGTCTTCTCTCTTCTAAGGGAGACGGACATTGATGAGCAGAGCACTCTAAGCCTCAGATGTAGAGGATCCAGGCTTCTCATTCTGATTCGGCAGACTCTGGAGAGGGCTCCCACAATGTTGTATGTGTGGCCCTCGGGTCTCACTTGACGTTGCTTTCCCAATCCCCTGGATATGCAGTTCCATTAATTAAAATGAACCCAGGGCTTCCTAAGCAATCTTGTTTTTCCACACGAGCAAGCAACCTTTTGTCTGTTCCAAATAACAGGTGTGTCCACTAAAGGTTAAAGCCAAATTTAGAGTAACTTAGAGTGGCAATATTGGCCACTTAGTGTTGGGATGGAAACCTGGGCTCTACCACAACAGGAATCTAGGAGGCTTGGCCAACAATTTGAAGGGAAAGATGGCAGGATTGGATGTTGAGCAACCACCTCCTCCCCATCCACTTATCTCTAAATATCTCATAGAATTAGCCACATCGTTGCCTTTATTTTTAAGGAATGACTAGCATTAGCTACTGGACTGAGCCAGGGTAGAGCAAGGAAAGCTTACATTGTCCCTGAAGCTCTTATTTGAGGGCTCTATCTTCTTCACTTCCTTAAAAAAGAAAAAAAAAAAACTCAGGTAGAAAAACATCCTAGGACAGCAGTTTCCAAATCTGAATAGTGTCAGAATCACATAAAGAATTTACAAAGACTTATGGTTCTCTGGTCTTCCAGACAGAATGCTAGCTTTTGAAGAACCATACATGATTCTTATTGTCTGTCTATCTACCAGCCAGAAACAACTGGTCTACCACACTGGGACAAATGTGAGTAAATAAGCCTGGAATAAAGAGGGGCCCAGGGAGAAGGACAGCCAATGAAAATCTTCCATTGACACCACTCTTTTTCTTCTCTCCACCCATGGCCTCCCCTGACCCTCGCCTTAGAGGTGTGTGGAGGATGGGAGGGCTTTAGAGTATTGCTTGGCACAGTATTTGTATAGCAAATTCTATCACTCTTTCTCTTCACGGTCACCTTGCTGAGTATTCACCTTGAAAAGTGCTTGGCTGTCTGCCTCGCCATCCACTTATCTCTAAGCAGCCCACAGAGATAGCCACAGCGTTGCCTTTGTTTTTAAGAATGACTAGAGTTAGCTGACTCTTGTTGGGTACTCATTAAACTGTGCTCACAAAACTAGTGTTACTTGAAATTTGTGGAAATCCTTTGGTGGGAAATTTGTGACAGTGGTGTCCGTTGGTGGGGTGACACATGGGATGGGTAAGAACAGGTCTCACCACACAGCTTTCCTTGCCATGTGAGACTCCTAGACTATGTTCATCTGCTCATGCTTCTTGTGTAAGTTATGAAAACGTAGAGCTGTGTTGTGAGTCAAAGACATTAAGATCAAGTCAAGCCCTTGTCTCCAAGGAAGATGGACTAGCAAATGGCTCTTTGAAGGCAGGAGGTTGAAACTTGTGAGAAATACATTAGATTCTATAGGCTGGGGCAAATTAGTGGGACCTTGTACCAAAGTTAAAATAAAAAGAAGGCTGGAGATATAACTCAGGAGAGGAGTATTTCCTAGCATGCACGAGGCTATGGATCCAATCCCCGTACCCCCTGCAAAAAAGAAATGCTTATCCCTTTTGGAGCCACGGAACTGCTAACTTGTCTTTCTGCTTTGCCAGTTTATAAATCTTGAGCTTCTAGAAGTAATTTCTTTAAATCCTTAAAATTACCCATTGCTAAACAGTCATTCGTTTTCCTCAAATACAAAAGAAGTTGGTGGAAGTCAGCCAAGAGAAACACTTAAGCCTGTAGAGAGAAGCAGGCTGTTATTAAAAGTCACGGTGGCTATTAGCAATGATGATGTCATAATTAAATGTCTGGAATCCCTGGGATCCCTGCGGCCAAGGAGAGGCAACCGTAGTCTTTCCAAATCAGTTAAGAGTCACCTACCTAATGGTGTTTGGTAAGAGTTACCAGTCTGGCTGGGCTTAGTGGCGCACACTTTTAATTCCCAGCACTTGGTGGGGCAGAGACAGGCAGATCTCTGTGAGTTCGAGGCCAGCTTGATCTACATAATGAGTTCCAGGACAGCCAGGTCTATATGGTGAGACCCTGTCTTGGGTAAGAAAAATATAAAGATGACCAGTCTGTGGGCAAGGTCATGTCTTACAAAGGAATCTGGGAACTGGCATGGTGCCCCCTTGTTGGCAAGCACCATGGGTTTGAAACTGGTAACTGTTAGGTCTGAGACTACAGGCTGATCAGGCCGTACCTACCTGCAGCAACCTCTTTTTTCAGGACTGCTGAAAAGGAAGTGTGGCCACCAAGAAACTGTCTCTGAATCTTGAACCCTCTAACAGAATCTCCGGGTATCTGGATTTTGTAAGAATGACAGATGCCGGCCTCCTTGTGCTTACCACAGGCTGTGTTCTTACACTGGCTGTATAGAAAGAGGAGGTATAATAAAGCCACCCGATGTACACCTCAGCCCAGGCCACTGTGCCTAATCTGTATTGTGAATGGGGAGACATGGATTTGAGGGAAAAAAAAAAAAAAAAAGAATGACAGATGCCATTGTCATGTTTCCAAGGAAGTTATAGGTTCAAGTTGCTAGGCTCCAGGATAACACAAGGCCACCGTTAGCAGGCACATCGCCAACCAGTGCAAGGGTCTGCCATAAACTAAATGTGCCCTTCTTCTCCCACATCGTCTGAATAACAAACCCCTTCCAGAATTCCCTTTCCTCCCCTGACACCCTGGAAATCAGAGACAGATTGCACAAACATCCCCATTTCCTCTGAGATTTATAAAAAGAAAAAGTCGTAAAAACATATACATACAAATAATAGTATATGAACTGAGTAAGTTGTATTTATATATTTAGGAATATATATATATGTTTGTATATATATACATATATATTACACACAAATATATATTGTAACACAATTTTTTAATAGAGGCTATGGATTTGAAAGAGAGTAAGTGGGACATATGGGAAGGTTTGGAGGAGTTCAAGGTCAGTCTGGTCTACAAGGCAAGTTTCAAGACAGCCAGGGCTGTTACACAGAGAAAGCCTGTCTCACAAAGAAATAAAAATAAGAAAGGAAGGAAGAAAGAAAGAAAGAAAGAAAGAAAGAAAGAAAGAAAGAAAGAAAGAAAGAAAAGAAAAGAAAACAATGCCCAAACCTTGGTTTCTTTTCTTTTCGTTTTCCCAAGACAGGGTTTCTCTGTGAAACAGTCCTGTCTTTCCTGGAACTCACTCTGTAGACCATGCTGGCCTAGAACCCACAGAGATTTGCCTACCTCTGCCTCCCAGGTGCTGGGATTAAAAGCATGCGCCACCACTGCCCGGCCAGACCTTGGTTTCTAATAACAAACTACAGTAAAATGACTCAAGGATCTTAGAAGAAATGAATGGTTCTAGAACCAGAGCAGGCAACATACAAGATGAGCATCCCTGGAGTACCAGAAAGTGAGAGATTACTCAACACACACACACACACACAAAAATCCTGTATTTTGGGAGTGTGTCAAAAGACACTGAAATCAACTGGAAGATTGCCCAAAAGCCAAAGCTGGAGCAATACGAGCAATAACATAAATAAGGCCACACTGGATCATAAGCCAAAGTGGAAAACAACCGTGCATGATTCTATCCCGATATGTATCAATTCTGACATATAAATTCCCAGGGCAGAGTAATTCCAAAGTGGGAGACTCTGGCAAGCCCTACCTCAGCTTGATGGCTGTGATCCTCACCAGCAGAGACAATGCCCTCTCTTCCCATGGTCTTCCCTTGAAAGCCTACAGCCCCACCATAATTGTGAGAAAAGCTCAACTTGTTCTGGTAGAGAAGTATTATCCAAAAGACCTGAGGAACACTCTCCGAAAGATCAAGGACGTAAGAGAAACCCTGTCTCGAAAAACCAAAAAAAAAAAAAAAAAAAGAAGCTAAGGGTACCTGAGGGCTGTCTTCGCTAACACAAGCCTAAGAAAATAACTAAATATAATGTGTCTTGCCTGGGTGGAGTCCTGGATAGCACATGGGCATGATAAAAATCAAGGAGCTCTGAATAAGCTAAAAGCATTAGTTGTATGGTGGGCCCCTATGTTTATTCATTAACTTTGATACATATGCCACACTATTGTAAAAAAGGGGGATTTGGAGGAAAAGGCATAGAAGGAGCGTTATTCTACAGTCTGGTGTTCTATGGACCTCAGCTTCTTTTTTCAAAAAGCAAAATCTAGTCTTGCTGAAGTGTCTGCCTTCTTCGTTTGTCTCATCGGGAGGCCCGAATATAACTAGCACAAGAAAGCCCTCTTTGAAACAGCAGAGGTGAGACTTGGGCGCATCCCTTCTTACTAATTCACACTAACGCTGGCTGTCTACAATGGATCGTCCATCCATTGGCTTCCCGGACCTCCGTTAAATGTGTGTTCCTTTCTTCTTCTCCAGGGCATGGCCTTTACCCTTGAAGAAAGACTGCAGCTCGGCATCCATGGACTCATCCCGCCCTGCTTCCTCAGCCAGGATGTCCAGCTCCTCCGCATCATGAGATACTATGAGAAGCAGCCGAGCGACTTGGACAAGTCAGTAGCTGAAGTCTGTTCTCTGTACCCAGTCCTGAGGCTGAGATGCTCTCCCCTGAGGCTCCCAGGGGGTTTCTAAATTCTCTGTGACTAGGAAAACCTGAGAGATTTCAGATCCAGCTCTGTCTCTAAAGAGAGTTACGGACTCCCTAAAGATGAGGCTTAGAACAGAAAAACAGCTAAAATGAACCAGGGCTTGACCAGTCTGGGAGACCATCTGAGCGATCGCACAGATGAGTCAGTCCCAGAAGCATTGAGGAAACAATTTGGCAGTCAACGGGCGCTTGCGGGAGGGCAGCTCACTAAGCCGGAGATGGGGCAAAAAAACTGGAGATGGGGCTGTTAAGGAAGACAGTAAGAGGAACAGTGGAGCAAGGGGTCATAGAGACTGGATGCCTTCGGAAGGATCGAGATGCTGTGTTGAAGGTCGTGGGCAGCAAATAAGAGCACTGCTCCTCTGAATACTCCTCAGTGGAGACACAACCTCAAAGATCCCGTTTCAGAGTCTTTGAGCCAATGTTAAGCGTTACTAAGGTGGTAGTCACCACCCAGGTACCCACCATGAGTCAGCATGAGATTTAAATACCCTGACTTCAGCGTCTATGAATTTAACTCTCTGTCATATGTAGTTCAGAGATGGCAAGACCTAGCTGATGTAAGACCAATTCTAGAATGGGTGAAACCTACGTTCCTGCATTGAATAATGAAAATTACTCTGCCAACTCTGTCCTTCCCGGTATAATGACTGTGCCAATGGTATCTGACTCATTGGGTTTTATGAGAATTAAATGCATGTCTTTATGATGTACTTAGAATGTTGCCTGGGACATAGTAAACTCTGGGTAAGTTTGTTTTATAAAAAAATGTATCATCTTGCTATGGACTTTAGCAGATATATATTAAGAAAATAATGGTTCTCTCTACATCCATAGAGTTAAATGCCCACAAAGGGCAAAGTTCAGTATCATGTGAGGTTCACACTGCACCTAGCTCCCAGTGTCTCCTCCAAGTCACCTATATCTTCTGAGAAGCAGGAAACAATCGTGTCCCTGCCCACAACCATGTCGCCCCTCCTAAAGCACTAAGCTCACGGCTCTGCTCACATTAACCCAAGACCACATGGCCACCAAGTCGAATATTCTCTCCCTTTTGTCCACCCAGCCTCCTCATCTCGAAGAGCAAACCAGAAGTTAAACAGCAGATAGCCTAACAAACTGATCCATGCCCGAGCTTTGAACCATCAGAAACTCCTGCTAAATGTGCCAATAAGAATGAGCGTCCAAAGTCAAATATTTGCTTAAAATGTGAAATTATAAAAGCTACACTCTAATGCTGACCTTCTCAATGCTTTCCAACTTCATGGGCCTCTCTCACTTGCCCGAAATGATGCTCTAGGATCAGGAAGCGATGAGTGCGCATGTTCCTGAGAGCTCTAGAGGGCTTGCTCCTGGTTCGCGCTCCTTCCCACACACTTGCTCCCAAGAGACTCTCGTTTCAACAGGTGACTGGGAGGAAGGCTGAGAAGGCTCCCCAGCCATAGGGACTGTGGTGTGCTGGTAAAGGTTCCAGGGAGGAGGGAAGTAGAGTCCAGAATTGGAGAGAAACATACACAAATGGCTAGGAAAATGGAATGCCCTACAATGGCGGTGGGTTGAGGGCGTGGCTACCGCCAAGTGTAACTCCTCCCAGGAGCAAGGCCTCCTTTCTTAAACACAATGACGTCATCAGGGGTCGGCCAAGTAGTGGTGTCCCTGGGATCAGCTGGCGTTTTCTTTCCTTTCCAAGGTACATCATTCTCATGACTCTCCAAGACCGCAATGAGAAGCTCTTCTACCGAGTGCTGACCTCAGACGTGGAGAAATTCATGCCCATTGTGTACACACCCACGGTGGGGCTGGCCTGTCAGCAATATGGTCTGACCTTCCGCCGTCCTCGGTGAGTACCTACTAAGGGGGCCACCGAGAGGCTGGCCCGTAAGAGGGTGAGAAATCCTCTCCAGTGTCCTTGTCTCTTGACTGTTAGAGGCTGTGTTAGAGTCAATGGCCCAATAAGGAGACATTTAATTTTAAACATGTGCCCCCTAAAATAACGCCACCAGCCTGGAAGTGAACTGAGAGAGACATTAGCAAAGGGATATTGGATCTTTGCACCTCCGAGCGATAAGCGTTCAATATGTTGCTCAGAGGAGCAGTTCCTACTGTTTTCAGTTCTACCTGTCACCTCTCCATGCCCTTCCCCTTTTCCTGTTGGTCTCCAACATACCTACAAACCTCTGGATAATTGAGGACAATAAATAGCTCTGGACACCAAACACACGCTCTCTTAAATCACTATCCCTCCATTAGAAGTTGACTTAGATTCAACAGAAAATGTCACTCTATAGGCAAAAGCTAGGGCATCACATCTTCTCCTAAAGCCAAAGGATTTGAGAGAAGTTTTCTAAATAGTTTTTGCTTTCAATTTTAGTACTGGAAAAATATATGCATAAATCTGTTTGTGCCAGAAAAATAGGAATGCTCTCAGTGATTCTCGGTGCAAGGTACCTGATCGTTGTAACGACATAGTTCTTGCATTTAAATAAAAGAAGGGTCTAGATACGTATATGTAATAGGATATCATATAAAGCCATTATAAATGTACAGTATCCTGCAAACCAGTAATTGTCAACCTTCCTAATGCTACAACCCTTTAATACAGTTCCTCATGTTGTGGTGACCCCCCAACCACAAAGTTATTTTTGCTGCTACTTCATAACTGTAATTTTGCTACTGTTGTGAACTGTAACGTAAATATCTGTGTTTTCCAATGGCTTAGGTGACCCCTGTGAAAGGGTCGTTTGACCCCAAAGGGGTTGCAACCCACAGGTTGAGAACCGCTGCAAAACCAATGCATGATTGACATTTATAGAGTAGTTATAAATTAGATTTCTTGTTTTGCTTTGTTTTCATTCGTTATGATTTAATTTTTTATTTTATTGCTTGCTTGTTTTTGGGGGTTTGTTTTCTTGAGACAAGGTTTCTCTGGGTAGCCCTGGTTGTCCTGGATTCACTCAGTAGATGAGGCTGGCGTCGAACTCACAGAGCTCTGCCTCTTCAGTGCTGGGATTCAGTGCGCTACAACCACCCAGTGTGGCTAAGTGTTTGAAGACAGGTTCTCCTGTGGCCCAGGCTGGCCTGGAAACTCATGGTACAGCAAAACTGTATCCTCTAGCTTCCACCCCTTGCCACCACACCTGACTACAGACCGCTTTTGAAAGCCTGTGTTATACAGGGAACAGGTAATCATAGACTGTGACCACTTCTAATTTGTGCTGGGCTGGGACAGACGATAGCAAAGGACTGGGATTTGAAAGAGTTGTCTATATGGAAGGCTGTGCCTAGGTGAGACATCTATTGTCAACTGCTCCAAAGCTCAGGAAACATCCAAAGGAGAGAGTAGAAAGAACATATGAGCCAGACGCTCGGGAGGAGGGTTGCAAGAGCATCTTCTGGATGTGACAGAGACGTTTTCTTCATGAGCTCACTGTAGCTGTAGTAGGTGGCCATGACTTTGTGTCATCCACGTAGAAGGAGCTCTTGGGGCTCCACCCATCACTGAAGAACTAACTATGAGCAGTAATGGGCTCTGGGGTGTGTCATTTTCTTTAGCGGTATAGCCAATGATAAGATGCCCATATTCCAGCAAATAACCCCAAGTAGTACCTATGCAAATAACTTCATTTGAACTCAGTGAGTCAAAAAGAAGGAAAAGACATCAAAGTTGGGGCAAAGGAAGAGTTTCCAAGGGAGACAGAGAAATTAGAGTCATGGGGGTGACGTGAGCAGAAGTTCAGAATACCCATGTCTGAAATTGCTAAAGCATAAATAGTAGAAACAAAACAATCTAGCTAAGAAAAGGGGGCACACATCAGGGGCCCAGGGAATCAAGAGAAAACTAATTAAGGTCAGGAAAGGACAGAAATGGGAAGCAATCCAGCCACTAAGATGATTAGATTTCCCTGGGTCAATAGGGGGCGTGAGGAAGGCTGGTGCTGACCTGGTAGAAACTGTGATATGGTGAAGGGGGAGGTTTTGATTATAAAGATGGGGGAGAAAACAGCCAGAGGCATCTGGAAGAGTCCAGAGCAGAGAGAAAGTAGACTGGACACGCCAGCAGACGGGGCCTGGCCGTGAGAGAAAGCAGGAGCCAAGCAGAGAGGGAGAAAGGAGGGGAGCCAGGGAGGGAGAAGCATAGCTGAAATAGCAGGGCTATGTGGAGAAGTGAGTCGCTGGGGAAACGGGCAGGAGCAAGGGTAGGGCGGGAGGAGCTCTGAGAAGAACCAGGATGTCAGCAGGGACTCTGAAATGCATAACAAGTACTCTTGATACTGAGGGAGCCAGGAGGCCAGCATGAGCTTTGGTACGCTAACAGCACCTCAGATAGCCTTTTGTCTCTTCGGCCAGGGTTAGGGAACGTGGCTCCTTTGCCTAGTACCTGAAGAAGGCTGACTGTTGTCTAACCACCAGATTCTGGGGAAATGAAGTTCCCTTTGGGCCTGACAGACCTGACAGAGGACCATTTTGGTGAAATTTATGAATGTTTCACTGGGGAACGGGGAAGAGAAACAGAAAAAAAAAAAAAAGACGCTACTCTCTTGAAAAGTTGTGTTGCTGTTGTAGTTGTTGGAAACTCAGGAAGAAATGCAGATCAAAAGGACTGTGTCTTTCCTTGGTGTGTTCTGACGTGAGGCAGGCTGGAGCAGTCTTGCTGGTCAATGTCCGACGGCTGCTTCCTTCCCATCTTTCCTGCTCAGCTCTGTGTCGCCCTCTGGTCCTGCTCATTACATTGTTTTATTCTCTTTGTAGCCCCCGTTCCTATCTCTAAGACCTCTGTGTGTGTTTGCTTCTACCAAGAAAATGTATGAAATTTTTCTCTGTATTTGTCTCGATACCAGCCTTTGTTAGAAGATGAGCCATCTGGCTCCCCGTGGCACTTAAACCGGAGGTCTGAGGGTCTAGGTAGAACAGACAAAGATTTCTGCCTAAAAATGAGGTCTCTTTCACATGTTCAAGGGAGTTGGATTGACGGGGAGCGCTTCCTGGCTCAGGTCAAACCAGACTTGTGGTTCTCTAATGAGTGAGCAATGGACAAAGCAGAGGTAGCAAGGTGGGGCTCCATGTGTGCAGAACCAGGATCCTGAGCCACCTCCACCCAGAGAACATCTCCAGATATAGGTAGCGAGAGGGCTGCAGTGGGGGACACAGCGTGGGGGAGGAAATAGGTAACAACACCAGCAATAAGAAAAAAAAAAATAGATGAACTGGAATTGGAATGCTTGGAATGTGGGGAAAATCATAACTGTAAGGCCAGATACTATCCTCACATCTTTACATATCTAATTATCATCACACCCTGGGGGGTGAGGGGGGAGGCACTGTTATCTTCCGTAGAACAAGGAAGCTGAGACACAGAGAAAAAAGTTACCCAAAGTCACACGGTGACGCCAAGACTGGACCTGTGGGCTTGGAACCAGAGTGTGAGCAAAAAACTGCCCCGCTGTTCACTACACTGCCTCATAGTTGAGGACGGGGCACACACGATGGGCATTCAGGGTTGGGCACCCCTACAGTTCCAGGAATGATTGGCTGCCCAGGGTGTGAGGTGACGATTATCTAGACGCCGTTTTCAGAGCCTCTCCCCAGAGGAAAGAGCTAGTCAGGCCCTTGGCTTGCAGCTGGCTGAGGCTAAGGCAGGTTGAGGCAGACTGAAGTGTCTTCTTGGATTAGTCCTTCACACCTAAGCACAGTGTGTTTTCCACTAACCCTTCTTCAGATGACTGCCCAATTAGGCGATTTGACTTGTGACGCCCTGAGCTGTTGCTCTGGGTTTCCATCTGGCCTCTTTCCAGGTGTCGATTTCACACCGGCCTTGCGTCCAAGGGAGCAGAGACTTCGGGTTCTGCCCTAGCCCTGAGCCTCATCTGAGACCTGGCCTAGGATGACTTTGTAGATTTACGTCTGAGGGAAGGACAGCCCCAGGGCCCAGAGGAGGAGAGCCAGGCCCTCTCAGTTTCTGAAATGATAAATAGTCCTGCCAGGTTACTGTTAACAAAGAAAGGCTCTGTAGAAGGACCTGGTCCCACACCAAGGCTGATTAGGTCCAGCCAATACTAGAAATGAGGCTTCCAACACACCTCGACTCCACATCACCCCAGATCCTGGAAAGAAAGACAAGAGTATCTCAGGGGACCTAAAAAGCTTGAGAAACTCTATGAGGAGAGTGGTTATCCTTCATCCCTTAGTGCCTTTTCCCTGGAACAACCTTTGTCTGGGCTTCCGTAGGTCTGACTGGCAGGGACATCCACTAATGGTTACTGGGAACAAGTGATAGCCACCAGGAGGCCTGGACAGATTTCAACCCAAAAGACAGGTGTCAAGAGGAAGCCAATATGGCAGCCAGGGTCCGTGAGTGCTCTTCTCCCAAGGTACCCAGCCTTCATCAATGTCTCTGTACCTTCCTCATTCTCTTAGACTCCAGCTGGCGCACACACAGTTGTGGCTATAGCATTTTGAATCTCAGTGTGCCTAAATGGATGGATGCAGGCGTTAATGAAAAAGTTATAATGATACTTGAGACAGTACAGCAGACTTTATTCTAATGGAGGACATTGTCATAGGTATAGGGACCGCTGTGCAAACTCTTGCCCCCAGGGACAAGATTAGATACAATTCTAACAATGAAAACTGGGGATTAGAACCAAGAAGTAGGGTGGTCGTGGGTGGTAATAAGTTTCCAAGGTGATTGGATATCAAAGGTAGAAAACTTTCACTAATTGGCTAAAGCCATTTGGCAGGATTCTTGCTCAGAGTGGGTTCTTCAAGGACAGAGAGTGAAGTCCACTGCCTGGCCTATCAGAAGAGACGGAGGAGCCTGACTGATGGTTGGGTTGACAGAGAATCTATCAGAGAGTTGGACTATGGAAAGTGGAAATAGCTTAGACTTTAAAGTTGGGCCATCTTAACCTCCAGTTTCAGGTCCTGATAACCTTGATAATTAGCATAGCAACCCCCCCTCCCATAGCCTTTTCTGTATGAAATAGGAGCAATGCTTATGCTGCATGGGAAGATTTTGAGATTCCATTGGAAAGGGCCTGGCCCTGCGAGGTCCTGGGAGCTCCCCGACTCACCATCCCTAGGATATGGCATCTGACTCAGTCACCCTCCGGTAATGGCTAGTTTTATGTCAACCTGACACAAATTGGAATCATAGCAGGGGCACGAGGGGAGAGGGACACTCAATTGAGAAATGCCTCTATAAGACCTGGCTGTATGCAAGCCTGTAGGACATTATCTCATTTCAGTGATTCATGAGGAAGGGCCCAGCCCACTGTGGGTTGTGCCATCCCTGGGCTGGTGATCCTGGGTTCTATAAGAAAACAAGTTGAATGAACAAACCATGGGGAGGAAGCCATTAAACAGCACTCCTCCGTGGCTTCTGCATCAGCCCCCTCCCCTAAGTCCTTGCCTTGCTTGAGTTCCTGTCTGTCCTGACTTCCTTTGGTGATGAACTGTGATGCGGAAGCAGAAGCTGAATAAACCCTTTCCTCCCCAAGGTGTTTTGGTCATGGTGTTTCATCACAGCGATGGTAACCTTAACTAAGACACGTGGGCATCTCTGTCCTCTGAAACGCCGCTATGCTCCATGGTTTGGTCCAGATGCTAAACAAAATTATCTGAAGTTTTAAGTAACAAATTCATTAGCAAGTACCTACAAGGACTAAGAGAAAAAGGAGGGATGAGTTAAAAAAAAAAAAAAAGTTGGATGCTCTGTGGAAAATACCTAAAGATTTATTTGATTTGAAAAAGATGGCATCCCTTGGCTCTGAGCCAAGCCACCATCCTCCTCTGCAAACAGATCTGGTTCTGCACCCAGGCCAGTATTCTACACACACAGGATATGAAGAGCTGTCATTTATTGGATGCTTACAATGTCTTTGACTGGGCCCGAGGCTAGGAACTCCCACAAAGCGCTTGCTATTTTACTGAGAAAGAAACTGGAACTAGCCTAACCAAGGTCTTACAGCTAACTCGGAAGCAGTTATCTGCGCTCTTTCTGTACCTGCAGGCCAGCTTCCTATAGCCACGGTAAATGTGATGTTTGATAGATAAACACCTGCCTTCTTATAAACTCGCTTGCACAGTGGACTGGCCCAATGCCTGTCACCCACAGTGTAACCTTCTGAAAGTCTCCCGCC
Organism: Microtus obscurus; assembly: GCA_963919715.1. NCBI lineage: Eukaryota > Metazoa > Chordata > Mammalia > Rodentia > Cricetidae > Microtus > Microtus obscurus. The sequence continues at coordinate 27,889,559 of CAWTZC010002521.1, forward strand.
CCTTCTCAGACCTCAATTTCTTCGTCTGCAGAAGGAGGCGTTTTTTCTGGGGATTTCGAGTGTTAATCTTTACCCTGGCCATCTCCAGCTTGTGGAGCAGACTGGAGCACTGGAACGGTAGAGTTACCGCTAAGGTTTGTGGGATTTGAGATAAAAATGGAAGGCAGGTGAAAGCACATTCTTTGCATTTTCTGACAGGAGAAAGCTTGCAGGCTTATCTGCAGGCGTGTCATTTTCCCTGAGAGCTCTGATCCACAAGTGGGCACTTTTCCAAACAGACCAGCTGGGCACACCAGCATTGTTAAGTTCGGTTCGATGCTGTGCTTTGGAAATCCCTGCTGGAATGGGTATAAGGCCTGAGGAGCCTCTCCAAGGGACGTTGTTTAGCTATTATTTGACACAAATGTCTCAAGGAGTACACTAAATAGTTCATCCATCCCACGTGATTGTAACAGTCCGAAGCAGAGAGGTGGGGGAGAGAGAAAAATTACTGCGTGTCTAAATGACATGGACCTCAGTCGTAGAGAGAATTGGCTTATTCTTTTTACCGGTTATCAAGATTGGCATTTTTAAAGGGACTACATGCTTAGTTGTATGTGACCTGCCCAGGAGTTTCACCTCCAAAGGAGCAGCTTGCTCTGTGGACAGGACTGAAGGCACTCCTTAGCCGTCTGTGAGTTTGACTGTAGAAGGCTGGGCGTGGAGGTGGGAACCGTGGAGCGGACCCGTGTAGACACAAACATTGCATTCTCCTTATTTAAGCTGGAGATGTTCATTTAGTAGAACGGGGTGTTCTCGCTTTGACTTCCTTTGGCCAAAGGCAGATTTCCCTGACCATTTAAACAAAGTGATTTTGTTTCTCTTTGACTGGCTCTGTCCTCTTCCTCCTTTGTCCCTGGCAAACCCTGCCACGGTGATCAAAGAGTTATTATGTGGGGAATTTCCTCAGTCAAACCAGGAAATACGTACATACAAGCAGGAGTTGAGCAAACCTTTCTTCGAAAAACCTTGATCTCCCATTGACCTGTAAAATGTACCAAAGGCTATGTTGACTCACGCTAAGTTTAGTTCATAAAGAGTCTCAAGCAGTGCAAACGTTCTGGAAGGTTCTAGGCTAGAAGAGGACTATCCAATTACTAGCATAAAACTTTTCGAAGAAAATTAAAAGTTGCCTTGCCATAAAGAGCCCGCCTTTGCTGCGCAGTGGTGGTGCATGACTGTAATCCCAGTACTCAGGAGGCAGAGGCAGGTGGATCTCTCTGAGTTCCAGGCCAGCCTGGTCTACAAAACAAGTTAGAGTAGAGCCAGAGCTATTACACAGAGAAACCTTGCCTCAAAAAAAAAAAAAAAGAAAGAAAGAAAGAAAAGAAAAGAAAAAGAAAGAAAGAAAAAGGAAGGAAGGAAAAGAAAAAAAGAAAAAATAAGAACCCCCCTCACTTAGCCCACTCCCAGAGCTATTATTATTTTATTTCCTGGCATTAGACCATTACAGCTATGCAGATCTCTAGAGATCCCCTTGTCTTCGTGGGTAACGTTAAACTTTTTGAATGTGTTTCTTAGAGACTTTATTTTTTAAATTTATTTTGTGTGTGTGTGTGTGTGTGTGTGTGTATACACTGGGATTTGCCTGCATATCTGTGAGGGTTCCAGATGCTCTAGCACTAGAGTTACAGACAGTTGTGAACTGCCATGCGGCTTCTCAGGGCCTTGGGCCTGGAATGAAGCGATGGAAACCGAGAACACCTGAGAAGCGGGTGTCTACAGTCTGTGCAGGTGGAGGTGGGGTTGTCAGACTGTGGAATGTGCTCCGATGCACTTGATGGTGTGGGAAGCAGAGCTCGGGCCCCTGAAACACAACACTGAGCTGGGTCATAACTAGCACTCCTGAATTTACGTGTTTTTATCCACTGGCCGGTCCTGTGACGGTCAAGTTGCCTTCATTATCTCTGAATCCCACAACAGCCCCTGCGAAGTCAGAGTATATTGTGCTTCCAAGAAAAGAGACTCAGGTAGAGGGAGGCGCGCCCAAGACCATGTGCTAGCAAGTTGCTGGTCTCAAGCCTGTGTGGATACTGTCCCAAGGCCTCTCCCTCCACTAGTCCTGCATTGCTAAAATCCAGTGTTTCTCAATCTGTATTCCTTTTTTTCAATTCTAATTATTTTCTTTTTTATTTATTTATTTTTCTATTCAAAAATTTAGGGAGGAGGCTGAATCTGTATTCTTAAAAAAAAAAAAAAATACGGTCAACCCCCTCTGTGCCTAACAACAACAAAGAAAACACTTTCCTAGGCTAAAGGAAATTAGCAACAGGTACCTACAGGAGTCCATGCATGTGAGTCTCAGGCTGCTGTCCCTTACGATGAAGCAGGGTGGGGTAGGGCTGTGAATTACAGTATTAAGGTGCTTGGTTATACAACCCCAGAAAGAAAGCCCAGGTTCTACCCAGCAGCACAGACAGAGCACACAGCAAAGCCTTCAGGCGCCTTCTGCTCCTACACTGAGTTGGGATCCGAGTCTTTACCAGCCTTTACATCTTAAAATCCACCTCTGACCAACATAAACCTTCCCTATGTGCCCCTGCAGCCCATTCTAAACACTGTCAAGCAGCTCCCTGACTCAGGGTTCCAGGAGAGGATGTGGAATTAGCCTCCTAAGAGGCCTTTGAATAGGAGGCTCGAATCTCCCCAGGAAGCCGTAGGTGGAACCCTGGATGGGAACAGATTGGTTGGAATTGATTAGCTCTTAAAAGCCCCATGAGTTCTGCATGTCTGTAGTTTTGTCTCCTTGCACAGCATACAATGGAAGGGTCACAGATCCATAAATCAGCCAGCTCAAACTATGGCTAAGAAAGGAAGTGACACCCTGATTACCAGTGGTACAGTTCACGGCAAGCGACAGGACACCTCTTCTAAATCTTTTCTGCCCTCCATTCTACGGATATAGATGCTGCCTATGAACTGTAGCTGTATGTGTTAGTATATAGTACATAAAGGCTTTAGGGTGGACCCAAATACAGTCTTTTAAACTACCCCGTGAAGCAAGGAAGTCCACTTTCACACAGGGAAATAAAGAACTCAAGACCGTGAGTGCCCCCCCACCACACACACACAAAGCTGTACAAATAACAAAAGAACTGAGGTCAGGCCTAGGATTTATAGCTTCCTATTCGCCACTCAGAACTGCTCCCATAAACGGATCTTAGAATTCCAACAGGGCAGCCATATTTGTTTGCTAATGGGTAAAAATAAACATCCTACACCCCATAGGTCCTTCTTGGTGGTACTTAGGAGCTGGAAGCAGGGGTGGATGGATGGTAGATACACAGAATCTTTTTTTCCTGATAATTTCTGATAGAAACAGAGGTGTGGGTTGCTGTTATATATAGCTCCTTAAACCCAAAGAGCTATGACTTGTAATTTTGAATAATTCAGTCTTAAATTTGTTTAACATCAATGTAAAATGTGGCTTCATTCATTTAAGAGTTTTCAGGGAGAATGTTGGCACAGGGCATGGTCAATTTTCACTAAGTGTTCCTGTGATTAAACTGTATTTAAGCACTAGGAAAAGAACATTGCCGGAATCACAAAAAGTTTCTGTTAGAGGGATAATTAGAGAGTAGACTTTCTCCATTGTTTGTAAAATAATGAGGTCCTCAAATCTCGCTCCATCAACTGCAGAGAAGTAAACTGCTGGAGTGGAATAAGATCATGACCCTCGTGTCCTGAACCCTTGCTTCTGGAGGTCTAATAACAATGTCCAATGCTCATCACAAATGAGCTTGAAAAAATTGCCTTGTCTCCCAGTACAGGGTGGACCCCGGGCGAGCCAATCAGTGCCTCTCGTGTGCAGTCAAGCAGAGAGACATAGATGTGAAGTTGTCATGGTGACCCTTTTACTTACTGGAAGAATAGATGAAGCCTAAAGACCCTCCAGATTCAATGGGGATAGAAGGAGGGGTGTCCAGGAGTGAGGAGCAGAAAAAAAAAGATATCTCTAATCAGAGAAAGTAGAAAGAATTTAAATTCAAGTAATGGTAGAAGAAAAACAGAAAGGGGGCTGTGTAAAATAATGACGATGATAAGCAATTAAAGGATCGTTATCATCAAAGCGAGAAGGTGCTTGAGAGCAAATGACCCAAGCCCGGTGTAAGGTTTCCTACGAAACTACTTATGAAAATTACACACTCCAGTCTTCTCTCTCAAGATCCCAATCCACGGTATCAGGAGAGGACCCAAAATGACCCACAACCAACCCTGCTGCAGGAAGCTTACGGGCTGTGTATTATAAACACTGCTCCGGCTCAACACAGAGCACCAGACAGCTGACCCAAGCAGGAGCCCACCCGGTGCTGGCGCCTCATGGGAAAACAATCAAGACTGTTTTCTCCTTAAGCCTAAGTTCTAAAGCAAAACAAAAGCAAAGTCTGATTACGAGGGTAAGTCCCCCACAAATCAACAACTTTAGTTAGTCTGTAGTATTTTCCTTTAACCTGACCATCTGCCATATATTTTATTAATGGATGAAAACCCACAGAAGTTTTCTATGCCCAACTACCTTCTCTTCCAATCCCAATAAGTCTCTGCTTACTCGGAAGTCTACCTCAAACACCTGTCCTTTACCAGCCTCGGCTTCTATCCTCCAAGCTCATTTGTAAAATGCTTTGTTCCCCGTTCTGAATCTGTGGACAGTGTCCTCTGAAATTCTCTGCTGCAGAAATCACTGTGAGAGCCCAGCGCCTCCTCTCAGATCTGCCTGTCGCTCTCTGCTGTGCTGCCCCAGGGAGTGCTGTGTCTTCATCTGTGTGTATGTTTTTCTCTTTCTTTAACATCTCCTGTGCTCTTCACCATATGAGAGAAGTGGAAGGAAGGAAGGAAGGAAGGAAGGAAGGAAGGAAGGAAGGAAGGAAGGAAGGAAGGATTGAATAGATGGATGGATGGTTGGTTGGATGGATGGATGGGTGGAGGATGGATGGGTAGATGGATGGATGGATAGATGAATGGATGGATGGATGGATGGATGGATGGATGGATGGATGGATGGATTGAAAGGATGGAGAGGATAAATGGATGGATGGATTGAATAGATGGATGGATGGATGGATGGATGGATGAATGGATGGATGATGGATGGGTGGGTGGATGGATGGATGGAGGATGGATGGATGGATGGATGGATGGATGTATTGAATGGATGGATGAATGGATTGAAAGGATGGATAGGATAAATGGATGGATGGATTGAATAGATGCATAGATGGATGGATGGATGGATGGAGTGCAAGTATGTTCTATGAGAATAAGGTTTTGTCTGTTACACTCACTGAGATAAATATCTCAAGTGTTTTCATAGAGGGTTCAGTAAATAATTCTTGAAATAATTTATAAGCACAATTGAGGCCAAGAAACAAAAAGAATAAGCCTGCTGTGTCTTCTAACACCATAGTTTGACTTTTCATAGTAGCTTCCAAAGCAGGTGAAAGTTGAGAACGCTGTTAGATAGTTGTCCGTCATGAGGCTGAAGGTTAGCTGTGTGAACCTAAGATATCCTAACACAGGGACAAAAGAGGAAGGTTGCAAGCATTTGGCTTGTTTGTGCAGAATTTAGAACAAGACCACTGTTATGTAGCCCTGATCACAACATTTCTCCACTGATGGTAGAGCTCAGACACAGAGCCTCCTGGAGGCTAGCTTACATAAAATAAAAATTATAAAAATAACTTTGCTTACTGAAAATTCACTAAATATGGCACTTATTTGTATCAGATCAACTTTGCATACTTATCTTTTACCTCATTGGTTAACATTTAACCCATGATTATTATTTGTTCAATTTCATTTGTTTGACTTTTGTAAGAAACAATGTCTTGTTATGTAGCCCAGGCTGGACTTGCATTCCCTGTCTTTCAAACTCCTGATCCTCCTGCCTCCACCTCCCTTACACTAGAGCGTAAGCAAACACCATTAACACCTAGCCCAAGTACTATTCGTGGGACTCTTGTAAATAAGACTTTTCCTAATTTCTTTTTCTACATAGCTCATTGTTATTTATGGAAATAATACTGATTTTATAACCATTTTGTGTTCTTCAACCTTACTGAACTCATTCACAATTCTAATTTTGGGGCAATAATCATTAAACCTTCTTGATGAATTGATTCCTCTACCATCATATAATAACCTTCTGTATCTCTTTTATATAATTTTTGACTTACGGTTTACTTTTTCTGATGTAAGTATAGCTACCTCTCCTTTTTGATTTCCATTTGTATAGAATAGTTTTTCTACTCTTTCACTTTCAGCCTGTTTCCTTAAGAGTACAGTGAGTTGCTGGTAGGAAGCATGTGTCTGATTTCTTTGTACTTTATATATTCAGAAATTCTCTAATTTTTGATTAGCAAATATAATTCATTAATGTTTAAAATAATTATCAATAGGTAAGGACTGCTGCCATTTTGCTAACAGTGTTCTAGTTCTGACCCCTTTGTTCCTTTCTTGTATACCTTACTATAGCCTCCTGTACTCTGCTAGTTTTGAGGGGGTTCATTTGTTTTTGTTTTTTGGGGGGTGGGTTTCTAGACAAGGTTTCTGGATGTCCTAGAACTTGCTCTGTAATCCAGGTTGACCTTGAACTCACAGAGTACTGAAATTCAAGGTACATGCCACCACTGCCCAGCTTCTGTTAGGTTTTTTGCTCTGTTTGTTTGTTTTCTGTCTGTGGTTTTGTTTATTTGGTTTGGTTTTGTTTAGTTTTTGAGACAGGGCCTCACTGTGTATCCTTGGCTGGCCTGAAGGGCCTCAGACTCATGGAGATCCATCTTCTTCTGCCTCCCAAGTGCTGGGATTAAAGATTTGTGCCATCCCATCATGCCCACGTGGTTTGGTAGCTTTTTTATATTGAAATGCTTTGAGTCTCCAAAGAATTATACTCTTTGACTCCAAATGCAACAGGCAGAGTGCTCACTGTTTCCTGTGAATTCTCTTTTAGTTTCCATATTGTTGGAGGAGGCTGCTTGTTTGTCCCGGCCACCCAGAACCAAAATAACCACACAGAAACTGTATTAATTAAATCACTGTTTGGCCCATTAGCTCTAGCTTCTTATTGGCTAACTCTTACATATTAATCTAACCCATTTCTATTAATCTGTATGTCACCACAAGGTTGTGGCTAACCAGCAAAGTTTCAGCACGTCTAGCTCCATAGTGTCTCCCTCTCCACCTTCCTTCTCCCAGCACTCAGTCCAGTTTTCCCCGCTTATCTAAGTTCTGTCAACAAACTAAGGCAGTTTCTTTATTCATTAACCAATAAAAGCAACACATAGACAGAAGGACCTCCCACACCACCATATATAATTGTATTGTTCTCAATTCGCATTTTTGTTTTTTTGTTTTGTATGCGTGTTGTTTGTTTGTTGCTATTATTTTATAGGTAAGAAAACTAAGGCTCAAACATGACTGGTTACCAAGGTGATGCCGCTGCTACCATAAAGTCTGAAACATTGGGAAAACCCATATGAACCTGTGCTCTTGGGCTTCAAAATAACAGCAGCGTCTCACAGATGTAGTACTTTCTGTGAGGTCTGTTATCCCTGGGATGCAAACATTCTAGACATTTCAAAGCACATCCTTTCTTGCGCACTGACTAGTCTGATCTGAGTGTCCTGGGATTTCTTCCTTTAATGATATGAGTAGATTGAAGGCTAAACTTGGTCAAAACCACAAATTGGGTCAAACATGTCTTTCCTGATTAACAGCAGCAGCTGAGTGGTGTTTTGGAGACAATAGTTCCAGGCACTTCGCTGTCTCTTACATTTGCTTTGCTTCCAGTGTGGAAGGTCTCTGGGATTCAAGTGTATTCAAGTTTCCAGTGAACTTTTGTCCTCTTGGAAACTGTGTTCCTCTCTCTCTTATTAAATTCCAGCGTTCATGACTAATTTGCAGTGGCAGCCCCAGAAACGCTCATATGATAAACGAAAGAGGTTTGGGACTTCCGCTTACAAATTGCTTCAAGATAGGCCTCCGATGCCTACTCTTAGAATTGCTCACACGAAATGCACTTGAGTTTTTATAGCCTTTGCACGGGGGCCTGTTGTGTCAGGGTGTCTCCACGTGCTGGTGAGGGCCTGGAAACTGCAGAGATTTATGAGCCGGTGGAAAAGGTCTGTGTGAGGACTTCTTCAACCTGTCTTGGGAAAGCAAGCAGAGAGGATGTTTTTCTCCCTCTCACACAGATGTGTAAACAACTGACTGACTCACTGGCCACCTCTGAGTCAGGACAGCGATCACGGGTTGATGAGTGTTTGCTTCGAATATCAAAATTCTGAGTTAGAACGCATTCCAAAAACCTTATTTCCCAGAGAGCCCAATTCGCCAGCGGCTGGAAGGAGACAGCAAGGAGTTTGGTTTATAAAGTACAGACATGTGTGAGCTTTTGCCTCCTTCATGGCCAGGAAAGAAAGCAACGAGTGTGAAGTGACTTCTCGGAATAAAGGGACTCTGGGGTCTGTGGTAATTATTTCTGGAAGAGTAAATATTACGATAGGAAAAGAAACTCCTTTGTACCCACTCTCCCTGGGTTCCTTGGCATATCTGAATATTTCAAGTCATGTTTGAAACTATATTAACCTTCTGGGGTCTAATTGGAAGCATCTGGAGCTGCAGGGTTGGCATTTTCTGATTCCATGGTCATTTTCTATGTAGACTGAGCTGAAATGCCACCTGTGCGGCCTTTTCCTCCCTGCTGACCACAGAGGGGGCAGACAATGCCATAGCCGTGCAGGGCAGTCTGCTGGCTTCCCTGTTGGGAGGCTTTTTATGGAAACCTGCACTCGTTAGCGTTTGCACGCCTTCCAGACCTCCTCGGACCCATCTCACTCAGAGAATGTGGATGGAGACATTCCTCCCCAACCTATGGAATTCAACTCAGCAATTTTCTGCTGCCAGATCCATCTTGCAATCACCCAAGAGGCTAGAGAAATATATCCTATTTGCAAAATCCAGAAAGGCCAAAAATGAATTTTAAAAAATAATCACAAACTTCTTAGGAGTTTTCTCTGTGTTAAGAGAAGCATATCTAAACTTTAGCCATATACAGGAAGCAGAGTAGCTTCTCACCTGCTTTTGTACATTGCTCTGACTCCTTTTTGTTGTTGGATGTATTTTTGTGTATGTGGTGTGTGTGTGTGCAGGTATGCATGAGTGTAGGTATGTGTTTTCTGTGTGTGGTGTGTGTGATATGTGTGTGTGTTTGGTGTGTGTGTGGTGTGTGTGATATGTGTGTATGAGTGTGGTGTGTGTGATATGTGTGTATGAGTGTGGTATGTGTGGTATGTGTTTGTGTGATATGTGTGTGAGTGTGTGGTATGTGTGTGATATGTATATATGTGTGTGCTTGGTGTGTGTGGTATGTGTGTATATGTGTGATATGTGTATGTTTGTGTAGTGTATGTATGTGTGTGAGTGTGTGGTGTATGTATATGTGTGTGTTTGGTGTGTGTGGTATGTGTGTGCTTGTGTGGTGTATGTATATGTGTGTGAGTGTGTGGTGTGTGTGTGGTGTATGTATATGTGTGTGAGTGTGTGGTGTGTGTGGTGTATGTATATGTGTGTGAGTGTGTGGTGTGTGTGTGGTATGTGTATATGTGTGTGATATGTGAGTGTGTGGTATGTGTGTATGTGTGTGCAATGTGTGTGGTATGTGTATATGTGTGTCATGTGTGTGAGTGTGGTGTGTGGTATGTGTGTATGTGTGTGGTATGTGTATATGTGTGTAATATGTGTGTGAGTGTGGTATGTGTGATATGTGTGTGCAATGTGTGTGGTATGTGTATGTATGTGTGTGAGTGTGTGGTATGTGTGTATATGTGTGATACATATGTGTGTGAGTGTGTGGTGTGCATATATGTGGTATGGGTGTGAGTGTGTGTTTGGTGTGTATGTGGTGTTGTGTTGTGTACGTGCATGTGGTGTGTATGTGTGTGAGTGTGTGCTGTGTTTATATGAGTGTATGTGGTATGGTTGGTTATATGTTCAGTGTGTGGTATATGTGTGGTGTGTGTGTCATGTGGTATGTGTGTGGTGTATGTGTATATATGGTGTATGTGTGTGTGGTATGTGGTATGTGTGATCTGTGTGTTTGGTATGTGTGTGTGTATGTGTGGTGTGGTGTGCAGAGTGTGGTGTGTGTATAGTATGTGTGCTGTGTGTATGCAGGTACATGTGGATACCAAATGTTAATGCCAGGTATCTCCCTCGGTTGTTGTTCATGTGATTTTTTTTAACTAAAAAAATGTGGGGGTGGAACTGGCACGATGTCTCAGTGGGTAAAGATGCTGGCTGCAAATGCCTAACAATCTCAACTGAGCCCCAGAACCCACATAAAGGTGAAAAAGGAGAACAGACTCCATGAAAGTTGTCCTTTGACCTCTGCACATGCACCCCCATAATAATCAAAATTGAAACAACAAAAAAAGAAACCCTTGAGTTTTCTTAGTTGGCGTTAAGTGTTTGTAGTGTGCTAGGTCTGCAGATCAACAAGTTTTGCAGAACAAAATGGAAAACAAACAGTGATTGTGTCAGGGCAAGTGGAAACCAGAATTTGCAGTTGCCCCGTTTTTGAACCAAGGCAGGAAATTAAATGTCCCTTAGGGGATCTGACCTATATTTTTTTGGCAAATATTTCTAGCACAACTTGGAACGTACCAAGAGGCTGTTTTTGATGGCATCGTGTTGATCTGCGTGGGTACACTCACATGGGCTGAGGGAGATGGATGTAATGATCCCAGCTTCATTCTAGTGATGACCCATCCAGGTGGATCTGGAGTTGAAACCCAGCTCTGTCTGGTTTCAAACCCAAGTTATTGCTGTGGTTCCAGGGATCTCTGTGAGCCCTGCTGGAATACGGCAAAGAGTCCTAGGGTTTCAGTAGTTTTCTGTTCTACTGCCTTTGTTGGGAAGCAGATTGGGAAAGGTCTAATAATCTCATAATCCCGCAGCCGGTGGGAAATTCCTCCAGCCCTGGCTTCACTGCCCCAGTCCCACATGCAAGGAAAGAGAGAATGCAACTGGCCTGCATCTGCCAGCTGAACTGTGTTTATACAGCTGCATAAGTGCTCACCATGGGAACCACTGGAAGGGGAAGGGAGGGGAGGGTGCCTCCTTTTGTAGTGCTCAATCTACCTAGGGAAGCCTATCCTACAATAGCCAGGAGGTAATGGAGAGAGGAGATGGCCAGTGGGCTTCCTGAGTCAGCTCTGCTCTTCCACGCTGAGATATAGCTGTGCTATTAATGCTTATCTTTAAACCTCCAATAATGGTGTTGTTACATACTCTATTGGGCTGGTTTGGGCTTTTCGTTTGTTTGTTTGTTCGTTTTCTGATCCTAACTCAGAATGGCCTCAGGACCAGAGCCGATTCCATTGTCTCTGAGTCCCGTGTCCCCAGCACCATGTCTACCACAAAGCATAATACATGAAGCTATGTGGGCTGAGGTGATTCACCTTACAGGTGTGAGATCAGGAGATCCCTCTCCGCCCCAACGTCCAGTTGATGGTGTCACCTAGATAAAAATCACTGCCACAGCTATAAGCCTCTCTCCAAAGACAAGCCCACTCGAAGTTCACTGTCATCTAAGAAGGTCACCCAGTGGGTGGGGAAGAGTGCAAACCCATCCACTCCCTTTCTAACAGCCCACCTCAGAAGGAAGTGGAGTCCAAACAGGATGGCTTGTCCAGGATACAGGAACTAAGCTGCGGTGCTTCGGTGTGCTTAAATAATCAAACTGTTCCTCAAGAGAGAAAGTAAAGCCAACGTGACACACCACTGACACCCACCCTGTCTGTGGGCATGTCCGTCATGCCCCCACAGGCCATGGGCATTGGCTTCACTTGATACTCTCTAGGTATGTGGCCTGCAGAGTCTAGAGGATGCCTCAATCTACTTCCTACACTTAGACTGTTTCTCCTGAGCGCTGCTGATTTTAGGGAAAGTGCTGGTGGGCTTTTAAAATAGCTTCATGTGGCTTTTTCAAAGAATGGGTTGCCTTCCAGCCAAAACTGTGGAGAATGGCGGTTCTCTGTCAACAGCGAGTCTTTGTTATGGAGTTGAAAGGGCAGGCCTCTCCTCTGTGTGTGCTGCAGAGGTTCCCCCAATGCAATTGACCCTGTTTTAATTAAGTCTTCCTTTTATGTTGGACTTGGTGCCAAGAAGTCTAAACAAATGTTGTGGATTTCAATGGGTTTTGTTGTTCTGGGTTGTCCCATTTATTTCCAGTTCTATTTGAAGACCTGTCGAAGGGTCACTCCCTGGCAGACCCTCAAGATAAGGGTTAAGAGACTTTTTCTCAAAAAAAAAAAATAACATTCTCAAGAGTGAACATTATCTTTGTTTTGCTTTCTCTCCGGTGTCATTGAATTCTCAAAGTCAAGAAAAATTTTCTGCCTCCTGATGGAGACTGGAGATGGTGATGTCATTCACAGGCCTCTATTGGATAGGGGGAGGCTGCCCCTGTGTAGTGGGAGGGCCGCTTGTTGGTCCCTGGCTGCTCAGCCCCAAAATAAATCACACATAACCATATTACTTAAATCACTTTGCTTAGCCCATTAGCTCTCGCTTCTTATTGGCTAACTCTTACATACTAATTTAATCCATCTCCATTAATCTGTGTATCGCCACATGACAGTGGCTTACCAGCAAAGTTTCGGCATGTCTGACTCTGGCGGCTCTCTGACCCTGCCTCCTTTTTTCCCAGCATTTACTTTAGTTTTCCCCGCCTAGCTCTGTTCTTTTGCCCTATCCCAGGCCAAGACAGTTTCTTTATTCTTTAATCAATAAAAGTAACACACAGACAGAAGGACCTCCCACACCATCCCTGAATTTAGGAAAACTCTAACAGACATTGAACTTGATGTAGCTCAGTAGTCAAGTGCTTACCTGTTCTCTATGAAGCCCTGAGTTTGTCCTCCGGCATCACATGAACTGGGCCTTGGGGTATACGTCTATAATCCCAGCACACAGAGGGTAGTGTGATAGGAGGATCAGGAGCCAAGGTCATCCGCAGCTGCATAACAAGTTTGAGGCTAGCTTGGGTTACACGAACCCACTTTAGTCCTGCCCATGCCACTCCAGGACATTTCGTCAAGACTTCCAGCCAACTTGGCCTCTAACACCAATCATCACTCCTGACCTTAATCAGGGAAACCTCTCCTCTATTTTGTGAACTGCAATGAAGGCAGAGACCTAGGACTTTGCCAGACGCAGAACATACGTGCTGATTGGCTGCTCAGCCCTAAACAAGGTACTTAAATCACCCCTCCAGGGCGCCGAGAATACTGTGCTCCCAGAGCCAGAAGATGGGGAAAGAGGTGTGACGTGCCATTGTATGGGCAACACAGAGCCGCTGCCACCGTGAACTCTAGACAGCTGCCATGGTTGCACAAGAACAGCCAGACAAGGAGAGAGAAGTGAGACTGCTTGCCCTGCCTGTTGAGGCTGAACTGTTTCCTATTGGTAGTCAGGAAAGAGGGAGTGACTGCCTTCAATGGTGAGCCCACTGGTGACCCCCACCAGGCTCCCGTGGAGAGTCACCTGATGATCATACAGGTGGCCCTGATTAAACCAAGCGAGTCACACAGTAAACTAAGAGTCCTTAATCTGAGGAAGATTGGTGAGGTGCATCTTGACAAAAGCTTGGTGACAGTAGGAGAGGGTAGAGGAAGGGAGTAACCAGACTGCGTTACAAACTCGTATGAAATGATCGAAGAACTCACTTAATAAAAAATAAGAATGAGAAAAATTAGTTTAGAATTGGGAAACATATAGAGAAGGAATTGTGTTGATCAGGCCTACCATACAAGAATTGGAGAGCTGGTTTCTTCAACTCCTAATGCTGCTGGAACAAGTTAGCACCAGCTGGGTGGCTTGGAACAACAGGAATGAATTTGTCACTCTGAAACAGTTCTGAAGGCAGGGTCTTGTACTCTCTGACCGCTGAAGGAAACAATCCCCCTCCGCCCTCCCAGGCCGCTATTGTTTATTGGTAAACCTTTGCCGCCCTTGTCTCACAGACGTGGCAGTCTGGTCTCCTCAGCCTCCATCCGGCACCATCAATCTTCTTTATATGGCACCGTCTTCCCTTCTTCCGAGGCCGGCACTCTTCTAAAAAGAAGTCCCACCCTAATGACATCATCTTAACTGACTGTTCCATGAGACATTATCTCTAAATAAGGCCACAGATGTATGGAGTTAAGATTTTAACATCTAAGTAGGGGGTCACACAATCCACGTTGCTTGGTGGAAGCCTTCAAGTAAACATCCTGAGATGGTACGCACTCGGTTTGTAAGTGTGAAATTCAAGGCCCGGATTTATGTCATTTCAGTACCGTATCGTGCACACTCATCGTGCACAGGCCCAGATTAATGTCATTTCGGTACTACATTGTGCACACTCATCATGCACCCTCCTTGTCCCCAGTGCATGTACTGCCTAGAGAGTACCTGTTGTGTGCGTGGCACCATGCCAGGCCACAATTTTACAACTATGAATAAGACAGATGCAGCCCAACCCTCCCTAAACAGCAAATGGTCTCATCAAGTAAGATGTAATTTGAAATATATAATTTCCTAGCCATCATATACTCCAGAGCGTATTTTCAGTAATGGAATCTTCTTCCATGGCTGTCATCGTCAGAGTTCTAGCTGAGGGAAAGAAACTGAGAACCCCTTCAAAAGGGTCGGCCTCTCTCTTCTGCTTTCACCAGAGTGTCCATGTTTTGTGTGTGAGACATCCCTGGGAGAGAGAAGGTTGCTGATCAGAGTGGACCATGGTCATGTCATACTTTCCAACAAGCAATTCTAAAATCTCAATGGGACTGAAGAGATGGCTCTGTAGTTAAGAGCACTTGCTACTCAGTCTTGAGGACCCATGGTCGAATCCCAACATCCATACCATAAGACTGGTTTCTAGGTCACATACTAATATTATTCTCCTCTGAAACCTCCTGAACTAGGCCCCCACAACTCCAATTACGCTCGGCACCACTGTCGGCCATGTTCTTACTAAGATGCCCATTAGGCAGGATTTAAAGCATTCAACTGCTTTCCCAACCCAAAGCACCAAAGTCCATATTCCTCCAAATAGAAACTTGGTTGGGCCTATCACAACAATACCCCAGTCTCCGGGATCAACTTTTGTCTTAGTTGGGTTCCTATTACTGTGAAGAGAGAGACACCATGACCACAGCCACACTTACAAAGGAAAATCATTTAATTGGGATGGCTTGTATTCTCAGAGATTTAGTTCATTATCAGCACAGTGGCATGCAGGCAGACATGGTGGTAGAGAAGGAGCTGAGAGTCCTACATCTTGATCCGTAGGCAACAGGAAGGGGTCTGCATCACAGGTAGTGATTGGAGCTTGACTACACTCAACAGTGATACACTTTCTCCAACAAGGCCAGGCCTACTCCAGCAAAGC
Source organism: Microtus obscurus (assembly GCA_963919715.1). NCBI lineage: Eukaryota > Metazoa > Chordata > Mammalia > Rodentia > Cricetidae > Microtus > Microtus obscurus. The sequence continues at coordinate 27,905,028 of CAWTZC010002521.1, forward strand.
CATACCTCCTAATAGTGCCACTCCCTTTGGGGACCATTTGCTTTCAAACCACCACATGCCCCCACCGGGCAATGACCCCTACATCAGGGATTTTCTGCCCACCGTACTTTATTTCTGACAACCTTTCTCTGACATCAGTAAAAGGCCCTGCAACTGCCAGTCATGGCTTGGGACAGACAGGCTGTCATTCTAGCCGAAAGCCTCATTCATAACCAGATTCTGGCATTTGCCAGGCATTTGGTAGGAGTCTTATGCCTCCAGGATGTTGTGCCAGCATCTGAGGCCAGACAAGCTGACCCATGAGCTTACACGGCCAGCAACAGAAAGAGCTACCATTTGATGAGTTATACCAGACACTGTAGACCAGTGTATAGGAGACACTGTTACACACTATTTAAATATGGTCTGTCTTATTTAACCGTTATAGCCAAGATAGACAGCAGATGGGACTGCTTCTTCCATTTTGCATGTGAGGACCAGACGACCCAGGAACAGAAAAGTAACGTGTGCACAAGTGCGTTACCAGGACTGGCAGGCAGCATCAGGCCTTGAGCCCAGGTGCTGTGGCTGCAAAGCAGGCACATTAACCCCTCGTCTGTGCTACCCTCCCTCCAGAAGCCCTCTCTTATGCCTGATAAGCCACGGGCAGCCTCCAACCAGCCGCAGTGACTACTGTTATTGCATTTTCCTGATGGAGCCGAGCAGGACTGAAAAGGGAGCTTCCCGAGGCACCGGGGTACTCTCTCTGAGGTCACTGAGGAGGAAAGCATTCCTATGCTAGTAACGTCTTATGGAAATGGGAGGAACCATCCCATCACCCGGTACCGTTGGAAACGTTTATTTCCCCTGAGTGCGAAGTCGCTAGAACTGAAAATAGTTTACTGAGAACATTTTATAGGTGATTCTTTCTGAGAACACAGGAAACTTGGACGGCAAAACGGCAGGCCCCGTTTGTTACACACACAAACAGAGAGGCAGCTTCAGCTCCTCTCTGCATGAGCAGTCTCTCTAAGGGGCAGTCTTCAGGCTGTAGCCGGCAGAGAAAGCAAGCTTCAGGAACTTTCCTGCACCCTCCTCAGCACTCACTCAGACCCCAAGATGCTTTGCGCTTCCTCTGAGCCTTCCTCGGGAAGGCTTTGCCCAGTCCCAGGACCGGACGCACGCTGGGGTCTTCAGCATGGCCCATGCCAACAAGACACATTCACTCAGGATCTCACTCTGCCTACAAGCCCTCAAGAATCCTTCTGGGGCCTACAATCCTTCTGTTGATTAGCACACTCCCTTGCCAACAAGAATCACAGAAAGAAAAAAAACCTCGAAACCCACATCCAGAGCAGTCCTTTGCTATAGTTTATATGAACATTTTAAAAACTCTTAATACATTTCAGAAGGGGGAAATTTTGTAGTCTGATCTCTGCAGCCCCGATAAATGCCCTTTAAGAGAAAGAGAATGAATGAGCCATCGACATTTCATCAGGTCGGAAGTTTAAATGTAAAACTTCTCCCTCTTATTATCAATAAAGAGGGCTGATTTTTAACGCACATATAATTTTAGTAATCACACTTTGCCTATGTGATTAACTGCAAAAGCTAGCTGCACACCACTCGCTCTGCTTAGCTCTACACCAGAGCAGGACTGGTACCCATTCACACGTGTGCTCCATCCCACGGGGCCTCAGACCTTTCCAAAGTAGAGCCGAGAAGCCAGAAATGTGTCAAGGTCATTGCTGTGGGTGAGATGACATCAAAAATCTGGGGCCGGCACCTGGTTATCCTAGTGCGAAAGCATCGCCCTCCTCGTTAGTGCAGGAGAGAAGCACTCGCCTACAGGGAGAGGCCTGCCTGCCCTTCATAGCTCTCAGCTGGAATAAGCCCTTTCGCAAAAGACAGATTAGCAAGCAAAAAATGGAATTTAACAAGTATAGCCTAAGGAGTGGTTAGGACTTCGAGCTCAAATGTGGTTTTCGATAAAACAAAAGAAAGGGGGGGAGGGTCCTAAATGAAAGAGATGACGTGATGTCCACAGGTGAGGTGATCAAGGGTTATCAGGAATTTTCGTTGTGATCAGGTGGGCAGGGTACAGCAAAGAAAAAAAAATATTCTTCATCTGCTACAGGCTTCCGATGTTATCTGACAGCATTCTTAGCTTTCAGTGGAATAAGAGATCTGTTAATACACTCCAAGTATTTGCCTAAAAAAATATCAGAGTATGTTAGGTCAGACACAGAGAACTAAAGATAGTGGAAGATAATCTGGCCACATTCCAACCTCTGTAATCACAGTTTTAATCAGCTTGTAGAACACAGGTGTGGCTTTTCATTTTCCTGAAAACCTCAGTTCACAGTGAAACAGCTCAAAACAGTCTCTAAGTGGAAGAGGCGTATCCTGGGGGTGGCCTAGTCTGGTGTTCTTCACCTGGAAGCTATCATGAGTAAGTTAACTCAGATGCTTACACTGCCCTGATCCCCCAACTCTTCAGCACATTTCTTTCCCCTGGCGCACTCACCGTCCTCTGTGCACTGACTAGCACTGCCCAGCACCACACACAGGGTCCCTTCAGGGCACACACACAACTCGCCCTAGTGCCACTTGACCATCATCACCTGTTGGCTTACAGCTCCCTGTGTCCAGAGCTGATGTGCTCAGCATGGGTCACAAACTAAGCCCGAGGGGAGGGGGCTGAACGATAATGAAAACAGACACACAGTTTGTCCCTGTGATGCTTACAGTCTCATGAGGGCACGTTAACCAAGGAGCCACACAGTAAACATGGCTGTGTCTTCAAGGCGAAGAGACTGTGAACTCATACCAAGAACCTTCTACCTAGACTTGGAAATTACCAGAATGATGAGAAGGAGTTAACTGCAGGAAGAGTGAGGAAGCATAGTGGCAGGAGAAACAGCCTGGACGTGGCGACACGGGGTCTGGAAAGGAAGCCGGTGTGACTGAGACTTGAGAATGAAAGGCATAAGTCAGCTTATCTTGTCTTTCAGTCACAGTTGGTGAGAGGCTCAGTCTTAAATTTGGCCGTAGACATGTTAAATTCGAGTGCCTTTGACATACGTCAGGCAGGCAGTTAACAGAGGTCTAGAGCAATTCCTTCCAAGTTTGTGATGACTTTTGTCCCCTCTGGGGATAGTTGATAATGACTGGAGATGTTGTTGTTGTTGCTGCTGTTGCTATTTCTATGTTGTTGTTGCTGTTGCTGCTGCTGTTGTCACAGCAGAGTAGAGGATAGAGGTGTTTCTGGCATATAGTTGGTAGAGGCAAAACATGATACTAAAAACCCTGCAGGGCTCAGGACAACCTCACCCAGACAGCAAAGAATTCTCTAACCCAAAATGTCAATATTACCTAAAATTAGTAATTCTAGTCGAGATATCTGAAGGTCCATGTCCAAATGCTTTTGGTGCTGATGAGATCACACAGAAGATTGAAAGTGGAAGAAAGGGGAAATACTGAGGAATGTTAGCACAAATACGACTGGGTGGCCAGTTTAAAAGAATAAACAAGAGTAGTCAGAGAAGGAGGAAAACTCAATAAAAGGAGCCTCGGGGAAGCCAACATTTGGGGGCAGGGAATTAGTGAAAGTATCAGATTCTATCAAGAAGACAGAGGATGGACTGGGGATACAGCTTGCTGCTTTGGCAGAAGGCTAGAGTTCAGTTCTCAGCACCGTCAACAGACAGCTCACAACTGCCTGTAACTTCAGCTCCAGAGAATCCAGCACCCTCTTCTGACTTCCAGGGGTACTGCACACACACGGAGCATATACACACATGCAGACAAAACACTTACACACATAAAAGAAAAACAAATAATTCTTTTAAAAAAATAAAGCAGAGGAGATGAAAGCTGGAAAGTATGCAATGCTTTCAAAATGGTGAGGCTATTGAAAGTTTAGTAATACAATGCTAATAAAAAACACACTACTATGGGTGGAGAATTAGAGGGAGGAACAGCATGCAGGCCACTTCTGAAGACAAGCTGGGTTTTCATTTTGGTTTGGTTTGTTTGTTTTTAGCTTAGTGATAGAAGAGAGAAGAAAGAATAGTTCCAAAAGTGGGTGGCATTCAGGACTCTTAATGGGGGTTGCAGACATAGCTCAGTGGGAAACAGCCCTTTCCATCACATGTGAGGGCCCAAGTGTGATACCCAACACCTACATTTAAAATAAGCTGAGGGCAGCAATGTGCAGCTGCCATCCTAGCACTAGGGAGGAACAGGCCAGGCTAGCTCAGGGGCTTGCAGGTCACCCAGCTCAGCCAAACGCTGTCTCAAGAAAGTAAGGTAGAAAATTCATGATTTCAACCTCTGACTTTCACATGCATGGGTGACAGGCATGTGTGTAAGGATCTCTCTCTCTCTCTCTCTCTCTCTCTCTCTCTCTCTCTCTCTCTCTCTCTCTACACACACACACACACACACACACACACACACACACACACATTTTATCTTGAAAACCGAAACATAAATGATATAAACACGTCATTATAATGGATATCTCTGGTGTCCTGTCTTCTATAGATGCTGGGTTATGTTTTGTTTCTTTAAAAAGTAGTCTTTTGTTCTAAGAGAGTGAACTAAACTGAATTCAAATTCCAAGCTCCGTCTGCCCAAACCAGCAAGAACTGGGGTCTCTGCTCAGCTCTTTGGGTTTCTTGCTGCAACCAATTGTATCAGTGCCCCTGCTACTCCCAGCCAACCAATGGCAGGGCTTTTTATACCCAGGCTTGAGAGTCCCTGAAGTTTCTTCCCTTCCAATTTCCCCCTGCACTGCCCAGCTGCTCTTCCTAATCCCATCCCTGTTCTCGGGCACTCAATGTGTAAGTCGGCCTTCTGTTGCTCCGAGTCGTTTGAAGATGGGCTTGCGCCCAGGCAAAAAGCTGCACAGAATAGCTAGCACCATTTGGCCGAGTTCCCTTGCTGTAAACCAAAAACACATATTTCATAGCGTAGTGGTAAAATAAATTGTTTATATATGAGTGACTTTATAATAATTGTCTTCAGAAGGGTTATCCTATGTCACTCCCAGAAGCCAGGAACCCTGTTACACTTCTAAAATGATGACGACTTGAGTGTGTAAGTTTTACGGGCTATCTCCTAATGTGAGAAAGAGCGAGAAGGGAGCCCGCAAATGTACACATTCTCTCATCTCTAGCCCTAAAACAGAAGATTCATATCCATGCCTTTGAAGTCTGTATTAAACATTCTAAGTCAACTAGCAAGCTATGAAGCATAGCATGCTCTATTATCTGACATTTGCAACTGCGCCCTCTGCCGGACTGGAAGGCTAAGTCTGAATTTGGTATTGTTAGACTCCCATGCCGACAGAGAAAAGTATTTCATCAAACACCCCTCCCCTGCTTCCCTTCCCAGCTACATCTCAGAGGCCTGGTGCATACATATCTGAACATCCCAGCCCACATGTCCAGGTTCCGGTCCTGGCCATGTGCTCTGTGCTCTGGAGCAAGTACCTGGAGAGCAGACCCATCGCGGCTAAGGTAGTTGTGGGGCTAGCGAGTCAGGGGATTCTGGTACCAGATGTAGAGAGAAAAGAAGAGAAGAGGCATTCTCTAAAGAAGATGGCTGCAGGCGGGCGTGCCCTTGCCCCAGCACACTCCTGATTCTATGGAGAGAAGCGATTGGGAAAGACACCAAGACCCTCCAGAGCACAGAGACAAAATCCATCTTCCATGGGGCTGGGGGCAAAAGTGGGCAATGCAGTTGATGCCGGTGCTCAGGGTCTTTGCTCTGTTTCCACACTGACTGCCTGGCTTCTCTTTGTTTGCATGTTTCTATGTCCTAGTGGGCTGTTCATCACCATTCATGACAAGGGCCACCTGGCAACCATGCTGAACTCCTGGCCAGAGGACAATATTAAGGTATGAACCTGCTTTTATTGCTGTTGCCATCTGTATTGGTGTTATTTCTACCTATGGAACGAGCCGTTATGACGCCGAAGGCAGGATACGTCCCGCCCTTCCCAGGCCCCGATCACACGCCAGCTAGAGCCACCACAAATGCATCACAGAAGAGATTTGCCTTAACTGCACAGCTAGGTAAAATTGCTCTCAGTTCATATTCGTCCAAAGAAATGCTTGCTATGTGCTGAGCTTCTGCTGAAGGCACTGTGGATGTAGACAGTTTCCTTGTGGCTGTAGACAGAAACCAAGCATGGCCCTCTTCCAGAGCAAAGGATACCTCATGGTGAAAACAGGACAGTAACACAGCAGACCGGCCAGGTGGACCGTGATCGGAGCCAAGTGAACCGCACAGAGGGAGCTGCGGTGATCACAGAGGTAGGAAGACTTTCATCTCCGAGAGCTCTGAGGTGACGTCACGGGGAAATGACTTCAGAACAGGGCCTTAGGTTGAGGGTTATGCAGACATCAGCGAGGACCTGCTGCATGGAAAGTTTACAGCAAGCAGGCTTGGGTAGGTGTGCCCAAGTGGCACTGAGCAGAGAGGAGATGCGCAGAGCGACAAAGCCAAGCTGCCACCGCTTCCCAAACACCCAGTCTCCTCCAAACATGAAGGGGGAAAGGGATGAGCTGACAATATGGCTGCAAACTGTGCAGTGCTGCGCGTGGAGGGGCGCATCTGAGGTAATTATCTTCTCTGGAAGCAACGTAAGTGAGACTAATGGCTCCTTAGTGAGAGAATGTCCAGCCCAGGAGTCAAAGTACTGGATGTAAACACAGTGTTACCCTAGGGCCAGCTGTTTGCTTTACCCTGGCTCCCCCGGCAGGCGTGGATCTCTGCGGGGTCTGCTCCCTTCACCCCTGCTGGTTCCCTGAGCCCATTCCTCACCAGAAGGTACCAAATAGAGCCTCTATTAGTTTTCCACCCAAACCAGGCTCTCTCTCGGCAGTGTGAGAATTTAGAACAAGAACAGAAAAGGGTTAGGACCTCAGCTCTCTGCAGCCAGGTCTGAGCTACAGCCAAAGTTCAGTACTGGCCACAGGAAATAATTTGTCCTCACGTCTCCCTCTGGGTGTGACTTTGCCCTATGCTTATCCACCTGGACCCCAGTTCTGTGTAAGCATGTTTCCAGGGTGTGTCTAGGATGATACTCTAGTAAAATATTGAGGACATTAAGGGGAGCCAGCCCACTTAGTGGAGAGTTTACTTAGGCGAACCTGAGCAGGCACAATGCTGAGGTCCTGCACACCGATCTTTTCCCCATGCCTGGACAGCTCAACTACAGAGAAGCCTCGTGCATCAACAGGCCCTCAGCAGATGCCCGCCCAGGTGAATAACCTCAGTCAACAGACGCACTGAGCATCTTCCGTGTGCCAGGCACTGTGCCAGCCATAGAGATAATGCATACAGTCCATTCAGGCAAATTGTGAGCAACTAGAACATCTAAAGGAAATTCTTCTTCTTCAACTGGAACTAAAAAGGTATCTCTTCCTCTAGGCTGGCACAGGGATTGAACCTCCATTGTTTCCTTGGCTGGGCACAATATTCATGATTAGTATTAGGTCCTTCTACAAAAGTTTCAAACTGACTACCTCTTGGGAGGCAGAGGCAGGCAGATCTCAGTGGGATTGAGGCCAGCCTAGTCTACAGAGTGAGTTCCAGGACAGCCAGGACTGTTACACAGAGAAACCCTGTCTCTGGGGGGAAAAAAATCCAAAATGAAAGTGAAAGACACCTTGTCTCCAAATTCTTCATGTCATGGTTAAAAACCCAGGATATAAATTCAAAATAGAACCATAGGAGCTAAGTGACTATTGACTTCAATAAACGTGTCTTAAGACCCATCTAAATATTGAATACTAACTCCCAGAGGGGCAGTAACAGTGACCAGAGGAACAGAAACAGGGACTTTACACACTCTAGAGGAAAAGAGCCTAACGTAGGCCACATATAGACATCCACACCTCCTCTGTGAGTTCCAGGCCAGCCTGGTCTACAAGAGCTAGTTCCAGGACAGGAACCAAAAGCTACGGAGAAACCCTGTCTCGAAAATACAAAAAAAAAAAAAAAAAAGAAGGGGGGGGCTGGAGAGATGGCTCAGAGGTTAAGAGCATTGCCTGCTCTTCCAAAGGTCCTGAGTTCAATTCCCAGCAACCACATGGTGGCTCACAACCATCTGTAATGGGGTCTGGTGCCCTCTTCTGGCCTGCGGGCATACACACAGACAGAAGATTGTATACATAATAAATAAATTTAAAAAAAAAAAAAAGAAGGGTGTAAGATGCACAAGCTGATCTAGTCTGGTGAGAGCCGTGTAACCCAGTTCCATTTGACCACCCTTCAGTAAGCATCTCCTCTAAGGAAGCTCCCGGAAGCTCTGTGTCTCCTCTAAGGAAACTCCCAGAAGCTCTGTGTCTCCTCTAAGGAAGCTCCCCGAAGCTCTGTGATAAAGATGAGCAGGACCAAATTTAAGAACTCACATTCTGGTTAGATGGGCTTACCTGGAAACAAGGACAGAATACCATGCCTCTGCTGCCAAGGAGAGGAACTTGCAGGGCGAGGTATAGACAGGCTACCAGCTGTCCAGCCTCCCTCCCCTGGAAGCTCCAAAGGGGACAGGTAAAGGCCTCGGACAACCCCCACCCTTTCTTTCTGTCTCACTTTTGAGAGGTTCCAGTGACCACCTAGAGGAAACAGCGCTGATTTTGTAAGCAGACACACAGCTTCTGATCGTGAGTATGCCCCTTGCCTACTGTACGTGTGGACAGGCTTTCCCAGCTTCGCGTTCCTGTTGTGGATTAGGCAATGTCAACACTGGTGGACTCTGAAGCTCACCCAGATGAACACTGTCTTTACAGGAGGTACTGGAAGCCATTGTACCATCTGTGGCTGTGAAGGGTCAAGGAGCATTCAGGAAAACAGAGGTTTCTTCTGGGAATCAGAGCCACGGATGCATCGTCATATGTCTTGTACCCAGAAGTACTTGGTTTGGCCCTCAGCGCCTGCTAAAATTTTTGAATTTATAGGCAGTATTTTTAAAGCATAGTTCGTTTAAAACAATAAATATAAAAGCACTTGGATTTTTTGGCTTCTCTGGAAAAACTAAGTACTCTGAATATAGAACCTGAATCATGGTGTGTAAACAAACTAACAGTAGCTGACTGGACTTTACCTAACCCACCGCACGCTCCACCCTGCCCCACTCACCAGCCTGGCTCTGATGGCTTCCTCCCCCATCACCCAAGGTGCCCCCTTCAGAAGTTCAGAATGTTCCGACCTGCAGACTTTCCTGTTCCCTAAAAAAGAGAGGGTGAAGATCTGTCCACTCCCACAAGGGCTTTCTGCTCCTCACCCCTCCACAGGGCGTCGTCACAGGCACGGAGTGTCTCAGCTCAGAAAGAATCCCTCCTGAAAGCCCAAGCTGGGCCCTGGAGGATGGGTAGGAGGAGGGGACATTGCTCAGAGGAGGACGCAAGGGTCAAGTGGGCATTGCTGAGAGAAGCATGCGTGGTACTCACAAGGTCACGCACAGGTGAATGCTGGTGTCTAAACTACATCTGTGTCTGAGTTCTGCCACCCCACCCCGCCCCCAATAGGTGATTCAGAGAGGCCGTTTCTCAAGGCCTAGGAAGTCTTTGGAACCTAGTGTTGCTGGCTGCTTGGCTAGAGAGGAGGATACATTTCAGAAGACCTTCTGAATCGATTTGGAAGATGAAAAATTAAAGTCAGGAACCTGAAATCCAGGAAAAGATAACTATGAGGTACCTACGACTCAAGGCCAGGACTCTAAAAGCTTCGAGGTCTTTCTTCTCCAAAGAGGAAAATGTTGCCCTGTGTAAATCATACAGAGGAGTGAGCACCGCATCCTGTCTCCTTCCTGGAGTGCCCATTGCCTCCAGCAGGAGAAAGGTTCAACTGAGAACTTCTCTCCCTGTCAGCTCCCCAAACTCCTAAGCATCTCTCCCAACCCAGTAACAACACTCCTGAGGAGAAAGAGAGCTCTGTGTGGTGGAGCCACAACGGCAACTTCCACCATGAGACACTGCCACACAGCTGTGGTCCAGACTGCCAGCGCCGTGTGCCTGCCTACCACGCACAGGCCGACGGTGTGGCGAACACCTTTGGCATTGCGTTGGAGATAGGGCTTGCTGAAACTTTCTGAGACCGAAATCAATTTGTCAGGAAGGGCTCTTGTTTCAACAACTGTACCCCAAAAAAGGGGAGGACACGGAGGCAGGGTGTCTTGTGTACTCCTGGGGTGGTCAGTCATTGGCGGTAGGCTGATCTTCAGAAAGAGGTACGGCTTCTGCCCAAGGTTGGGTAGAGAAGTTTCTCCAGATAGACTGGTGGCTAAGAAGAGCAGTAGGGAAGAAAGCCCTTCATTCCTGAATAAGGAACAGCCTTGGGCAGACCTCTCCAGCCCCTTCATTCACACAGAACGACACATCGAATTCTGTTGGCATTCTCAGGGCTTCTTACTGTCTTTGTTCCAAAGACAAGGAATCTGAAAGACTAGGTTCTTTGTGAGGAGTGGAACCAAGATTTGAAACTAAGGAATGTGGGTTATTTGTGCTATGAAGTAGGGGGAAAGGAAGGAGGGGTGATGAGACCAAAGGGTGAAGCCAAAGGAAGAAGAGTGGCCTGAAAACTCTTGCCGGCAGCCCATAATCACACTAATAAATCTGAAACAGCCCACGAGCAAACCAGGACTCATGGTCTTCCAATCAGCCTTTGGTTCGCTACGCTAAGTCAGATAAGGTCATAGGTCTGAGGAGGGCAGGCAAGAAGGAACACAGCATACTATCCTTCAAACCTCTCCATTTGTCTAAGGAACAGGGGTGTCGTGACTTTTCCAACAGCCAAATAAGGAAATTGGAGTTCTGTCATTCCAGAAATTGTTGCTGGCTTTTCAAACCCAAAGACACTGCCCAGACTTTCCCTAAGCCCTTGGCAACCCCCTGAACTAGTTAAGTGGTTCCCAGCATTAATTGGATTGCTATCAGGAACAATGAGAGGCAATACCTTCTCTCCGAATTTAACGATACTGGCTTTAATCCTGTCCAGCCGAGAAGCACTGTTGGAGCGACAGTTTGCCTGGCTAATGAACTAGATGTCACATTGCTGGCCTCAGAGCCAACTGCTAAGGAATCAAAAATAACACAACCTGATATTGCCCCTAAAAAGCGTACAACTTTTATGAAATACGTGGAAACATGAATATTTATAATACAAGGAAAAGACTGTTGGCTGCTTTGCGCAAGGAAAAATATTCGGGGAGTGCAAAGGAAGAGTGAGAAGCCCAGGAGGGAAGCTTCTTGGAGACCAGTGTGCTAGTTGCAGTGACTACAAACAGCTTCACTGTCACCCCAGGGGGCTCCCCTTGCCCTGATGCTCATTGGCTTGTCCCTCCCACCCCATTCTGCCATTCATATGAAGTGCACCTCCTTGCTTCTCAACACCTTTTATGCAAGTCTATCCTGGACCTTAACTTTCTTTCCTATTTGTACCAGGATTTTGTTTGCAGGCCACCAACCAGCTTCCAAATCATGACACAGAGATTTGTTATTAGTTTTGAATGCTTGGCCTTATCTTAGCTCTCATTTTTATGTTTCTCTTTATCTGTGTTTTGCCTTGGGCTTTTTTTCCCCCCCTTTTTTCCCTTCTGTGTATCTTTCACTGGTTCTCGTGTTTGGCTGTAACTGCCTGGCTTCCAACTCCAGGAGTGTCTCTCTCTTTCTCCCTTGTTCTCTCTTTCTCTTTTTTCTCTCCTCCTCCTCTTCTCTCCGTCTCTAGCCTTTATTTCTCCTCCTATTTATTGTCTCCACCTGCCAGGTCCACCTATCCCTCTCCTTCCTAGCTATTGGCTGTTCAACTTTTTATTACACCAATCAGGTGCTTTAGACAGGCAAGGTGAAACAAATGCACTTCTTCATATAATTAAACACACATCCGTACATCGTTAACCAAATGCAACGTAAACAAGTAAAACACACCTTACACAGTTGCAGTAATATTCCTTGGCATAAAAGAATGTAACACCTTTTTGCCTAGGTAAAGTAATATTCCACAACACCCATTAAAGGTCTTTGATTCTGCCTGCACCCTCACAATTGCTTCTTGTCTAATGTCTGGTGTGTGCATCCTCTCGTCTGCAGAACTTCTAAGAGTGAGTCACGCTCCAGGAAGATCTCAATCTCTCCGCCCCCTGCATTGTCCTGTTGCATTCAGGCCTCTGTCCCAAAGCTATAACAGCTGATAAATATGCTCCCTGTCTCATTTGGCTTTATACGTATTTAATTTTATAGGTAATCAAACTAAAGTTCCTTCCCCCAGGATATGTCTTACTAGCAAACAGGTGCTTTGTGCATATTGATTAAGTGAATGAATATATGAGCATCCATCATAACCATATAATTATGTCTGTCAACATCGGATGAAGGAAAGATTGATGATACCAGTACTGTGTCTAGTACATAGTTGGTCCTCGGTGATTCCTTGCCAACAGGTTACCCTCAGACAACCAAAGGATCTGCTTGATTCTGTGTTTTGTGATTCTAAGAAATGTCACAAGCTCTGTCCTTTGCACATGGGCCTCAAAATGCTGCAGCTATAGGGGTGGCCTGAGCTTTCTTATACCCCTCCCTTACCGTCTCGGGGCCCGGGTTTCAGGCTGAGGCTGTCCAGTTTCTTTGAGAGAGAGAAAAAGAGAGACTAGATGTGACTTCTCTCCAGCTGTTTCTGCGGCTCCCGACCCAATTTTCAGAATGCAGGGAACGCTGCCTTTCTGTCACTTGGCCTCAGCGAGCTCTCTCGCCCCCTTGCCACCTGCAGTTGATGGATCCCTCTGGCCTTGTCCCAGACCAGCTGCTTTCTTCCCAGCTGGCAAGCCTGGCTGCTAGGACTTTGAAAAGAGCACTTTGTCATGCGGGTGGTGCTCCCGACTGAGGGTGCCCTGCTGTGTTTTTCAGGCTGTGGTGGTGACTGATGGAGAGCGCATACTGGGCCTGGGAGACCTGGGCTGCTACGGCATGGGCATCCCTGTGGGCAAGCTGGCCCTGTACACCGCATGCGGAGGAGTCAATCCACAGCAGTGCCTTCCCGTCCTGCTCGATGTGGGCACCAACAATGAGGTAACAGTCTGTGCGGGCCAGGAACTCTTGAGCCCCAAGGAAGATGAGGTGGGGGGGAGAGGGCGCTTTTGTGGAGTAATTATATCCACATGGGCTGTTTCGTTCCCAGGATGCTCTCGACCCCCATTCCCACATAGTTGTGAAGTAGTGGATTCTCCTCTCCCAACCCCCTTTGCTTCTGAGTCCTCTGGCTTCTGTATCTTCCTCCTCTGTGCCCACGATGCCCTGGACTTACTTCTCCCATTGCTTCATGAGCCTACCAAGTTTGCAATCCTCCTTGGGGCTCCTCTCTGAGAGAGCAGCCAATGGCGAGACTAGTCTGTGTTCTGCATTTTCAAGGTGATTTGCCTCAGTGTTTGAACTAAAATTCAAAAAGAAGGCTCCAGGCTGAAATGTTGGGGACAAGCAGAAGAGTGTCCTGCAGATCAAGTGAGAGAAACTGAGCTAAGATGCTGGTCAATCCTTCTGTAGGATTCAGGGACTTTGTCAAGGAGATTAACCCCCAGCCAAGAGTTTGTCTGCTCCTGGTACCAGGCTGGCACATTGTCTCTGGCTGTAATTCTCGGCCCTATGACTGGCAGAAAAAAAAAAAAAAAGCAGCTTCCTCAGATAGTGATGGCTCATGCCTTTAATCCGAATTGAAACCCAGCCTGGTGTATAGAGTGAGTTTCAAAACTAAACAAAATAAAACAAAAACACTGTCTTTTTTTTTTCTTCATTTCCAAGTTGTTTGCTTAATTCAAACTTTCAGTTATTTTCACAAATGAAGCAAATATATCTCTACCCAACTGTCACATTTTGCAAATTATAATTTTATGGAATATATGAATTATAGTAAAAATGAGTCTCATTATGATATTTTCATACACGTCTATAATATACGTCAAAGGAATTCCTTCTAACTAGCATTTACTTTTGAATTTAAGATCAGCATGTGTTCTTTTAAAAATCAAAATTCAGAGATGGATTAAAAGTAAACTATTAGTCACATTATCGGTACATTTTTATATATATATAGCATTTTGATGTTTTTAATATGTTCATGAAAAGTATGTTTATATATACACCTCTTTAGACCTGATCACCTACACAGCAGTCCTGCCATTTCTAAAATCTCCTCCTCTTACTATGTCTCCTGACCGGCCTATGGGACAGGGGGCCTGGTGGTGGCGCAAGCGTCAAAGCTGCTAAGTAAGGGCAGACCTCAAGTTTTGCTCCAAACCAAGTTCCCTTCTCCCAGCCAGACGTTTGAGTTTATACCAAGCAACCATATATATTTATACAATAAAACTGTATGTATTTATACATTAAGTAAAATTATATTATTGCATATATGTATCACATATACATATTGCATATATGCAATAATATAATTTTAATGTTTTTCCTTCCAGTCTCTTTTCTCTCCAAACCCTTACAAAAACCAAACTTGGAGTTGCATTGCCTTACCTCTCTGAAGCTTGCTCTTTATAGTTTGCATACGTCAAGAGTTCCCTCTGAGGTTAACAACCATTACTCCACTCTGTCGCTGCACCCCAGTTCACGCAGGAAAGCCCACACAGCTGCACGTTTAGGTGTTCCCGAAATTCTTGCAGAGGTCAGCTGTGCTCCGGTCCCCACTTTGCCGATCAGTCATGTTCTCATCTGTGATGATTTTTAGGACAAATTCCTAGAGGCAGAAATATCAGTACACATTGGAGGTGGGTGTTCGTCTAGATTAACGGGATGGGTATGCTTACTTATTGGGGAGCAGTGTTATTAGCCAGAGAAGAACCTCCAGAGCCTTTCCTCCTCCAGCACCGTGCTGTTTGAGGCAGAGTCTCACACTGGGATCTGGGATTTAATGGTTCACATGAGTTGGCTGGATAGTGAACTCTGGGGATCTTACCAGTGTGCGGCCCCTGCGCTGGGATTGTGGGTGTGCACTGCCACACCCAGCCTTTTCCCATGTGGTTGCTGGGGGCGGAACTTGGATCCTCATGCAAATCAAACGCTTTAATCACCAAGCCATCTCCAGGGCCCTATGGTGCGGATTCGCGATCCACATTTGCAATCCACAATGATTCAGTTCAAGGAAAACTGATTTCCTCGTCTTTAGACAGCATCATCTGGGTTTCTAAACAAGAATGAGATTTCTAATTCCTAGCAGGGAATACAGCTTCCTCAGGCTCCACCCTGAGATGGAATCTCCTCCTGAATTGAGGGATCCAGAAGGAGACCTTCCTTGAGAGCCAGAAACCTCATGGGATCAGGGGGTAGGCAGTAGAGGACAAGAGAAGTAGATTAAGAAGCAGGGGCCATGGCCCCATGCCACCAACAGGCCGGGTGAGTCACTTCACCTCTTTAGACCTGACCCCTACAGAACAGTCCTGCCATTTCTAAAATCGCTTCCCCTTGCTATGTCTCCTGACTGGCCTACGAAATGGGGCTGGGTGGTGGTGCAAGCCTTACAGCTGCTCAGCACGGCTTTGATTCATCACAAATCCATCAGAACAGATCTCCGAAAAGAAGAGGCAGTCGTGGACCAGGACCTTACACCCAGTTTGAGCCTCATAGGAGCACGGAGTGAAAGCCTCTGTCACTGCCTTCCCTTCCCACTGCAGAAAACTGAGATCCAGAAACTTTAATTGGCTCAAAGAGATTCTAATCAGAGCCAAGATCCTCTGCCGTATCCCACCCCTGCTGGGATTCTGGTGTTTTATAAGCCAACCTCATCTCTTGATCCATAAGATTACTGAAGTAACTTCAGAATATTATTCAAATTATTTTTTCTTTTTTTTTGTTTGTTTGTTTCTTTGTTGTTGTTGTTTTGGTTTTCAAGACAGGGTTTCTATGTGAGACAGTCCTGGCTATCCTGGAACTCACTTTATAAATCAGGCTGGCCTCACACACACAGTGACCTGCCTCTGACTCCCGAGTGCTGGGGTTAAAGGCATGCGCCACCACCGTCCAGCTCAAATTCTTAAAAGAAATGGCATTTCTCCCACAGTTCCCTGTTTGTGCCCCTTTCAGTGTTTATCCACGACACACGCACATATAGATGAATTTGTTACTCAGCTGCAATCATAATGCACCTGTATTTCGTTCTCATTTTTTTTCAATCAAGGTTATTTTGTGCACACTTTCTTTTTACTCCTTTAATCAAAGTTTACTGGGTGTTTAGGTGTCGGGCACTCTGGTAGGCTTGAGGGAGATAAATGAACCAGGCCTGGGTGGAGCTGTCCAGCTGTCGGGGTTTCAACACTGCCACATAATGGATCAGGTATTACATCATCACTCAGGGTGTCTGCTTCTCCCCTGAGTGCTGGATTCCAAGCCTGAGAATTCAAAGTTGCCAAGTGAACCAGTGTTACAAAGACGGTGTTTAGCCCCCTTCAAATGGGTTTGCTATGTCATGTCCCATAGTAAAACTGTTCAAAACGCATCTGTTTCTAATTCTTGCACGAAAACAACACCAGGTAAGATACCAATATGGACTGGGGAAGTATCACAGGGCCCCCGCGAGGTGAAGAGCTACAGGCAATTAAAGGCCTCTAGGAGAGTGAGAATCAGTTTTCTCTAGGGACAATCCCTCTGATAGGTTGTCCAATGCTAAGTGGTCAGTCCTAAATGCATATACATATGAGCACAACACTAAATGAACACTGGAGAAAACACACACATGCATATATATATATATAATGTATACACACACACACACACACATATACCAAATTAAAGAAGAGCTCATAAAGTTGAGAGTTCAGAGAAAGTTGCAGAGACAGGGGAGGTGTTGGAGGTGGGAGATTATGGGGTTGAAATGATTTCGATACAATACTGGTGTCTAAAATTATAAAATAAAATAAAATAAATGTTTCTTAGTGAATCTCTTTGTAAGGAATTTTCCCCAGGACTCTTGGGGTGCAACTTTCGCTGAGAGCAATCCTGGACTGTAGGGGAGGAAAGCTGGGCCTTATCGCTTCCACTGCCTCTAGTAGTACAAGGAGGACCCTGTTGTGGGATGTTTTTGTGTCCAAATAGCAAAGCCATCACTGTGTGTGTCTCTGTAAAACAAAACAGAAACCTCCTGAGGTGACAGCAATTGAATGAGTGTCAGAACACCCTTCTAAGCTTCCTGTTGAGAGGAAACATCTGCTTTCTACATTCCTGAAACTGAGTCATTTTACCTGCCAACACCAAGCATATTTGGAAAAATAAACGCATGGAGCAGGGATTCCGTAGAGGAGGGATGTCCCAGGGTTCAGTTCCAAGGGCTTTGGGGCGAGGAGTCATGGCTGCGTGTGGAGGAAACCAAGTACAAGATGGCCATATTGTCCAAGGTAGAAGGAACCAGAGGCAGCATCTCATACCAACCTCTTTACTCCATGTAAGAAAAGAGGCCCAGAGCATAAATGTCTTCCCTAAGGATTCGTTCCCAAATCCTGCACACATGGTCCTCTACAGTGAGGTTCTTCGGAACAGCCCGCAGTGTTCAGGCTGCCCTCCTGGGCCCCGAGAGTCTAATATTTCCTGAACTCATGAACCTGTGTTCACCTCCTGGGGCGATGCCATGTGGTCCTCTGAAACCTGCTATGTGGCTGATGAGGGTGCTGGCATCTGTGGGCAGACTCGGGGAAACTGGCCGCAGGCCCAGACTTCGAAGACTTGGTGAGAAAGAACGGAGTCAGTTTCTGTGCTGGGGTCAGCAGTTTCTTCTGTTCTGCAAGTTTGTTGTCTCTGAGACTAGAATACTCAACTTCATGGTGCAGTACTACCAGAGAGCCCACTCTCCGCATGAGGATGCTACCCCAGAATTTTTGCAGCCTTCTCCTGGGCTTAACTTAATTTTCCATGAAATAAGCAATAGAAATAATTACAATTTGAGGGGAGGGTGCTATGTCCATGAAGTTGACCCCATGCCATGACCTCCTGAATACACAGATTTGAAGGAGGGTGTTATGACCATGGAGTAGACCCCATGCCATGACCTGAACACACCAACGTTCTTCATGACCTCTTAGCCTGCCTGTTGCTACTCAAGGTAAATATTTTTTTAACCAGAAGGTTAAATACAACATTCTGTGATATGTCCAGGGAAGAGGAGGAAAAACTATTTGTTTTCCATGACATTTTGTCTCCAAGGAAAACCTTAGCAAGGCAGAGCTAGGCAAACAACCCAGAGGGTGTGCTCAGCCCCATTCCCACAGCAGAGGGAGAAGTTCCAGTTTGCCTTCTTTGGGTAAATTTATTTCACCTATAATTCTCATCGCTATTTATTTAGTTCCGAAGGGAACTTAGTAACCATCTAACAGAGAAAAGATTTAGTCATCAAATTAATACTTAGGTACCAGGATACCTTGTACACGCCAGAGCTTGGGAATGAATAGGTTCAGTCCCTATCCTGTTCTAAAATAATGGTTTCTTCCCTTCCACTCCCACCAGTGGGTTTTGTGACCCAAGACAGTTCACTTCGCCTTTAGAAGTCTCAGGAATCCATTGGGAGGAAGCTGAAGGAGGAGATTTCCAAGATCTACATTTTTAGGCTGGAATAGTGGAGCGGGTTCAGTAAGTGGATGCTCTCTGTTCCAGGAGCTTCTCAGAGACCCTCTGTACATCGGCCTGAAACACCGGCGTGTTGGTGGGAAGGCGTATGATGACCTACTGGATGAGTTCATGCAGGCCGTGACAGATAAGTAAGTGGGCCTTGGGAGAGAGCTCTTAATATGTGCCATGGCCAAAGTTAAGCCTAGCTTTGGAATAATGGAATTTACAAATGAGGATGTGGCTCTATCCTTTGGGGTGGATGGTCTGAAAATTTCAGCCTGACACATGCGCCTGAAAGTCTGGAAGCCATGTGGGGTGGGCCTGTCTCCAGGATAACTGCAAGAAGGCACTGGGATGTGGAGGTAGCTAGATTCTGTTGTTCCGGGAGGGATACCCTCTGGGTCTGAACTGCTCGGGATAGTTTGTATGACTACAGACTCTGCTCTTCTGGTGAAAAGATGTTAGCCTCCTAATAAATGGCTTTGGAGAGCAGCTCGCCATATTCATCTTCATGCATGCATGCACACGCGCACTTGGTTCGGTCAGGTCAGGAGAAGGTTAATAGACCAGTACAGTAGACTCCCCAAATCCAAGCCTTCTAGATTTGTGGGAGCTCTTGTCTACTCTGGAGAGCATAATGCTGGCAGGTCCACCCTACTCCCCTGCTTATTCTGCCAGCCACCATGGTCACCCACACCCACTGGCATGCTACCAGATTCTAGTGATACCCTCCACAGACTGGGCAAGCCAGAGCTTTGGCGATTCAGGGGAACCTATGGACATACTTCATTCTCCCTAGAAAAGAGCCAAAGTCATATTGTGGTTCTTTGGCACGGGAAGGAAGGGTGCTGCGGAAAAGAGAAAGTTAATAATGGGGTGCAGAAAATTAATAATGGGGCACAGGGTGGGAGCAGAAATTTGCGTAAGCCAGAGGGCCAGGGATCAAATGCACACCCGGAGAAGTTCAGGCTTAGAAACACACACTGCATCGTGGGAAGAGAGTCAAGGAAGAGGAAGGTAGGAGAAGAGATAGATGAATCAGGCTTGATCTTTTTCCAGGCAAGAAGGGAGTGTGTACCCGGGGGGATTGCCACAATGGTGTGCCAAAGGTCTAGGCTGAGGAAGAAGGGAAAGAGGACCTGGAGAAGCGGGAGGCAGGGGAGGGATGAGGAAGCTGTAGGACTGGCAGACCGCAAGTCCTGGTGAGAACTGAGAACCAGCACCCTGGGTACCAGGCAGGATAAACTGGATGAAGGGGAGTGATGCTCTGAAGGTTACATGTTGACAGTCGAGACCACAGGGGAAATGCACTGATGGGACGTGGTCACCAAAGAAGCTCGTCCACAAGCTGGTGCGTTAACAGAAGGACAGCATCTGGAACAAAGGGGGCGCGCCCCACTTCGTCCTTCCCCTTTCAGACTGTCTCAGTGCCACCTCCAAGTCCAAACCAAACGTGCCTTTAAAGAACAATAGCCCTGACAGTGGAGGGAAAGAAATGCTTGATTTGGCAGTGAGAAGGCTCGGAGGCCACTCTGGATCAAGGAGTAGGATGCCTTCTGGACATCTGCAAGCTATTCTTCCATAAGACTTGTTTCTGTATGTCCAAAGGAGAGCTGAAGGGTGCAGGGCCAACAAATGCCATTTGGGGCCCAAAGTAAGCATCGTGGTACACGGAATTCTGATTATGTGTTCTCTGTCTTAGAAGGAGCACCAGGATATGTTGTTTGGCATTTAGGTGGTGAGAGTATGAATGGATTCAAGCAGCACAGCCTCCCGAATGTGTCTTCTTCCCACTCCGTGACTCTGGTCTGGCCTCTTAAGAATGCCATGGAGCTGGCAGGTTAGGTACTATCTGGCTCACTTTAATGGAAGAAGAAGCTGAGGGTCCGAGATGACAAGGTCACTGTCAGGGCTCACCAAGTCCTTGGCTCACAGGGTACCCAGGAAGCACCATGTAGGACTGTGAGGTGAACCCAATGTGCCAACTCCACCCTCAGGCTCTTTCTTATAATGCTTTGTGACCTCAGAGAGCCGATTTTTTGCTTCCTGTTTCCCGGCACTCAATGCCTGCTTATGAGTCAGTAGTCAGTCCATGGCTCCCCAAAGAGAAGTCTTGCTATCCGTGGGAGAAGGTTAAATAAATTAAGATGTAAGAGGCTTTTCAAATCATCATCAGAATCTATCCACAGCTCCACAGACACACAGGCATCCAGGGGAAACCCTTAGGGAAGGGTGTGTGTCAGCCTACAGGAATGTGTCCTTCTGCCGGAGAGGTGACAGACAGGTTGACAGCTCATTGTTTTGACTTTCTAACAAGATAGAACAAATGTTTCTGTCGATACTGTAGGTGGAAAATGAGCTGGTCTCCCCAGGTACTCCTGGGAATGTTCTAGCCCCACGATGGAATGCCTGGCCTGAGGCTGAGTCAGAAGCCCTGAAGCCAAACACACTATATTTTAAGAAAGAACCTTGGGAAATCGTGACTCCTGCCTTCATTGTCCTCATTGCTGCCCAAACATCCTGCCAATAAAAAGCTTCCTCTTTCTGCCTTCCCTGCTAACTGTTGCATCTGTAGATTCTAGGTGGTAAAAAAGAGAAGTATTGACAAGACTTCACTCTGGCTCCATTCCTATCCTGAAGGTGGTTCCTGAGGAAGACACGGCAAAGCAGAGGAACATCCGGTTAAGTCTGTGAACCACAGGGACTGGGATGTAGCTCAGTTAGTAAAGTGCTTTGCCTAGCCCGCTCAGTGGTCCTGGGTTCAATCCCTAGAGCCCCCTGGGCATGGTAGCACACAGATGTAACCCCAAATTTTAGGAGGCAGACGAAGCTCAAGGTTCTCCTCAGTAACAAATTCTAGGCCAACACGGGTTACATGAAACCCTGTCTCAAATAAATAAATAAATCTGTGAACCACACTAGAAAGCTGAGTGTGGTTGTCAAACCAGAGGCAGATTGACCTTCCAAGCCCTTGTCTTTCTGTCTTTGCTTCTCTCCTCTCCTGTGTGGTGGGACCTGAAGCATCGTATCTGGGTACCATGTCCTGGTGGGACAAGTTCTCCTCCACAGTTTTTGTTTATGTTTCTTACTTAAGTTACTAACAGGGAATGCTCTGAAAATGGGAGAAAAGCAGAGGAAATAATGGCATAGCTACGTACATCTCCACGGAAATGTACTGTGTGATACAGAAAGGCATCTTTACCTAGCATTTGCTATATTCCAGCCACTAAGCCAGGCTGAAAAGTAATCTGCAAATATATAAAGACCTCTGCTCTCAGAAGAGCATGGAAACACATGCCTATAAACCCAGCATGCACGAAGATGAGGCAAGAGGATCATGAATTTAAGACCAGCCCGGGCTACATAACGAGACCCTGTAGCAAAACATCCTGATCCTATTCTCCAAACTACTGTGTTCAGAACATTTCATCTGTGTCTGCTGGTGTTTGGATAACCTGACCTGCTGTGCTTTCTTTGGCTCAGTGTTGATGTAAGTCAGTAGTTCAGGAAGAGTGGGTCCTCTGATGGAAATATAAAAACTTGTGAGCTCCCAGCCTATAAACGTTAAAGTTGAGGGGCTGCTTGCAGCCCCTGAGGCAGAAGGAAGGAAGAAAAGAGAGGGTGACTCTCCACCACTTCCTGAACTGTGCCCGAGTGCTCTGTGAACTTTAGGATTCAGCTGGGATATTGTTGGTAGGTACAGTGAGGAAGGTTAAGTAGAAGGTCTCATTTCTTCTTCTAGCCTCGACTGTTCAGGATTCTGTGTTCAACAGGAAAGATGTTGTGGTGGCATTGTCTTCCCTGAGCAGGTGACAAGGTCTGTAGCACATATGAAATGCTACACACAATACATCTGGTATCTGTGAGGACTCCGGGATCCAGCCTTCTAATCTCATGAGTATTTAATCCAGCTGGTCCTGCAGCTCCTCTAGCTCAATAGCAACTCAGAGGCTAATGTGGCCTCCATCTTAGTCTCCATGTGTTCAGAATATTTCCAGAGTTAAACCAAGTTTATCCCCCACACACACTTTCTCTCCATGAAATGGAAACTGATTCCTCTAGTGTACAAAA
The DNA here is from genome assembly GCA_963919715.1 of Microtus obscurus. Lineage (NCBI taxonomy): Eukaryota > Metazoa > Chordata > Mammalia > Rodentia > Cricetidae > Microtus > Microtus obscurus. The sequence goes on from CAWTZC010002521.1 coordinate 27,927,677, forward strand.
CTCTGCTGGATTATGTTCCCTTGAATATATCCAACCCCTCCTTTCCCCACTCCCTATCCACCGCAGACCAGAGCAGAGGATTAAATCAAGTAGGTGTGTAAATGCCGAACTAACCCCCATACCCCAACACACACACACACACACACACACACACACACACACACACACACACATCTAACTGTTCTTCTGAATCACCAAGGGTGTTTATAAAGTATTCAGAGTCTCTGAGTTGAAACATGAACATTTGTAAGCTCTGGTATAAAGTGGTCTAGTTTCACCACTGTTGATGTGATAGAAATATCCTGACCAAAAGTAAGATAGAGGATGGGGGGGGGGGGGGGAGGAGTTTATTTGGCTTACAGTCTATCATTGAGAGGAAGCCAAGGAAGGAACTCAAGAAACCAGACATACCACATCCACAGTCAAGAGGAGATAAAGAATAAACTCATGGGTCCTTGCTCAGTTACTGCCCAGCCAGCCTCTTCCACTCTTACACATCCCAGGGCCCCCTGAATAGGGAATAGTCCCACTGACAGTGGGCTGGGTCACAATCAAGACAATTGCCCCACAGACATGCCCACAGGCCAATATGATCTAAACAATCTCACAGCAAAGAGTCTCTTCTCAGGCAATTCTAGGTTCTGGTAAGTCAGCAGCTGAAACCAATCAGTACCTGAGCAAAGAATTATCTGGATCATATTCACGAAATTGTTAATAGCAATTGCCACAACAGAACGAGATTGGCTGGGCATTTGGCTTACCAAATTACTCATTTTCTCATGCTTATTTATTTATGTACAGATACTTCTTTTGTAACTAAAAAAACAAAACTTTAATTAGGAGTGTCCTAGTGTTTCTATTGCTGTAAAGAGGCAGCATGACCACAGTAACCCTTATAAAGGAAAACATTTAATGGGGTGATGTAGACGGAAACTTCTGTCCTGCCAAGTCCTGTAGCTGTTCTGTCCAAAATAAACACACAAGGGCTTATATTAATTATAAACTGTTTGGCCTATTGCTCAGGCTTATTACTAACTTAAATTAACTCATAAGTCTTATCTATGTTTAGCCACGTGGCTTGGTACCTTTTCTCAGTGAGGCATTCTCATCTTCCTTCCTCTGCATCTTGCTTGTGATTGCACCTCTGCCTTTCCTCTTCCCAGAGTTCTCCTAGTGTTATACTTCCTGCCTGGCTACTGGCCATTCGGTGTTTTATTAAACCAATACAAGTGACAAATCTTTACAGTGTACAAGAGCATTATCCCAAACAGGATGGCTTACAGTTTCAGAGGTTTAGTCCATTATCATCATGGTGGGACATAGCAGAATGTGGGCAGACACGGTGCTGGAGTAGAAGCTGAAAGTCCTACATCTTACAGGCAACAGAAAGTGAACTGGGTCCCTGGAAATAGGCCTTATCTACTCCAACAAAACCAGACTTCCTAATAGTGCCATTCCCTATGAGCTTATGGGGACTCTTTTCTGGCTGCAGGATTTGGTTGCTGTTCCCCATTCTAGCAGAGGATTCTGATTTGTGAGTCTATCCCTAGATAAATAACCCTCTATTATTCTCAATTCTGAGCTAGTGTGGGATTTCTTTTAAGCATCCTTCTTCAAATGGTGAATGAAGCATCCTCTTACTTTACTCAGGTGAGTCATCCCATCCTCTCCAGTTTCTCCTTCTTGAAGACAGTTGTCCAATTGCCCCGTCACTCACCAGAGCTGAGCAACCCACAGCTCTCAACCAACCTCAAGCCTCAGCCAGCTCAACTCAGCCCCAAGGGGACGAAGCACATGTACTCAGGCTCCTGTGGTAGTTTTTAAAGCAACATAAGCCAGGGAAACCCTTAGCTTCTGACATCCAGACCACAGTGAAAGCTAAGGATTGTGTCTGCATTTTAAAAGACCGTAGAAAGAGCATTGTTTGGCTCTAAGCTCTTACTGTAGCGTTTCAAGATGGTCCTCACACACTGTGTGCTGACAGTCTCCAAAGATGGTCTGGTTCTCTGTTTTATCATCAGAGGTCATAAGTCTTCATGGAGCCTAGCTAGTTCTCCGTGAGAGGTTCTGACTCTGGGGAAGATCAGTGTATGATTGTATCACGGATTGTATCAGTCCTGAACAGAGAAATACAAATAATGAGAGAGGCTTTGTGGAGGATACCCATGGCCTCATGACAACCGAAACACACAGTCTATGAGAAAATGGGATCTGTTATCTGTGGAGTTCCAGGTGGGTGAGAGAAACGGATGGGAGATTTAGGAACAGGATTTTGTGGAATGAGTTGCTGTAACTTAGAAGGGGGTGAAAAAAGTTCAGGAGTGACCTCTGACCTTTGAGAGGCTGAAAGGTCGGCAGTTAGCCTCCACCCTCTTCCTAGATCGAGATTACTGATGCCTTGTGTGATTGCCTAGGAACCGAGACAAACAGGGAAACTCCGGAGGAAATCCAACTGTTCATGAAGTGTTTTCTGTCTGGCCTGGACTCGCCCCCTCATAATGATGAAGGAGTGGCCACATTATCCTGACATGTTTGCTGGAAATTGTTGCTTCCTGAGACTGTCTTGATAGTTGTTGGGATTTCCCCCAATGAGGTCAGAATGTCATGTAAGGAGCCCGCTGGTCTGGCTTCCAGGCAGACACATGAGGAGCTTTCCCAGTCTGGGATATGGGAAGTAGAAATTCGCTGGGGTCCTCCCTCACATTCCAGGCTGGAATCTCGTCCCCTAGTTCCTCACCAAATGAAGCCACAGTGACCACAAAATCACCTCCGGTGACCAGCAATTACAGTCAGTCCCGTATTTGAAACCCTACTTTACGCAACACTAGAATCTGGGTCTCTCTTTCTTCTGCCCATTAGCTATGCACAGAAGACAGCTCAGCTCCCAGCCCACTGGATGGTCCTTCGTGTACTTGAAGATGTCCACTGTGCTCATTCCGCTTTGCCTTGTGTTTCTTTAGACTCGGTGAGCCTGCTATCTAATCCGTGATCTCCTGCATCCTTGCCTATGGATTAGTTTCCCTGACATCCTTGTGAATCCATCCCTCTTCAACTCTGCCCCCTCCCCATGACTTTAGAACGGTCACTCCCTCAATGCCTGTGGGTGAACTGGGGTGAGACGGCTAATGTCTGCTCCATGGTATCTGACCACTTCGTCCCTCATCTCTTAGCTTTTACCTCCCCTCCAATCCAGCTCATTTAACTCCTGTGGACACTTCCCATCTCCAAAACAAGTCCGTCCTTCAGTCCTTCGTTCCCTGGTGGCTGCCCCACCACAGGCACTTTGAAGCCAAACATCTTAAAATGTGTTATCATCGGCCTGTGGTCAAATAAGTTTAGAAACTGCTGGGTTAAACCTTTTCCTTCATACATAACTTTTCAAAGTCTTTAATACACACCGCATCTGGTACATGTAATATCAAGAGCTATCCAGACTTATTTTACTAGGGAAATTTATCTGAGAGCATTTCAAGGGCATTCAGTGTAATGGAATGTGTAAAATGTTTTAAAGACCTAGAGTTTCATGATTCTGCCAGTTCTAGTTTCTGGAAGGAAAAAAAGAAAAGAAATAATTTTCCATGGGGTGATGACTGATAGTTTCACTAGGCACTAGGCCAAGGGAGACCTGCACGTGGTTTTCATGGGGAAAGCAGAGCAGAGTCCCTTGGGAATACGAGTGGTTCCTTTTCATCATTGGATTCAGATGGAGGCTAAGCAAGCTCACCTGTTCCTTCTGGCTTCCTCGTGTTTATTCAGGCCTGAAAGGGGCCAGACTAGGTGTTTTAAAGACTGACAGGCCCCGATCTCTCTAAAACAGAGATGGTTTGCAGCCTCTGGAACATTCTGCTTTCCCCAACACCCCACTCTACCTCTGGCCAGCCTATGAGGGGAAGAGCCTCAGACGGCCCTACCCAGGAAGGCTTGGCCCCAACCACGCCCAACTCTGCTGTCCTTTGTTAGGTCTTGTAGCCTGTCTTACAGATGCAGGTCACCATTTACAGCCTGGGGAGAAATCAGACATCTGCTCATCATCCTTTACCTCTAAGAGAGCCCTGGTCCTGTTCCAAGAACGCTTCCTAGATTCACCCCAGAGTGGAGAAGTCTAGGAGTTCCCAATTTGTCGTGGCAGGGCCTCTCCAAGGCAGGATTTTTCTGTAGGAGTGTCAGATGTTTTTCTGAGGCTGCCAGGGCCACAGGGTAAAGAGTTCAAAGGGGCTGATGGGGACAGATAAGCAGGAGCCTCTCGGGTCAGGGTTTCTCTGCCAAGGCAGTAGAAAGGCTGGCGGCACGAGGCGGGTGTGGGGGAGCCCAGAATAAGGGGCTCTAAGCAGGGCCCAGACTGAAGGAAACTTGGTCGTCCTTTTGAGGTTGCTCCTGAATGATGGCCACATGTTGGTCTGCCCGTGTATATACAGAAAGGACCCTAAGACTGACTGTCCTAATTTCCTTGCCATGTGTAACTCCTACTAGGAACTATGTAGGACCCTCGTCTCCTGCCTCCCGCATGCATTTTAAAGAAATGTCTGAGGGAAATGCCCAGATGTCAAATCCAGCCTCAAGCATGAAGTAACCTGTGCCCACTTCTAAATTAGCATTTGAATTTTTAAAGTTGCTTTTATTCAGCTATATATTTTTGTCTACTCCACTCCCTTCCTCTCCCCTTCTATCCTCTCTGTGGTCCGCATGTTCCTAATCTACTCAGGAGATCTTGTCTTTTTCTACTTCCCATGTAGATTAGATCCATGTGTGCCTTTCTTAGGGTCCTCTTTGTTGTCTAGGTTCTATGGGGTTATGAATTGTAGGCTGGATTTTCTTCGCTTTCTGTCTAAAAGCCACTTATGAGTACATACATTATTTGTCTTTCTGGGTCTGGTTACCTCACTCAGTATGTTTTCTAGATACATCCACTTGCCCGCAAATTTCAAGATGTCATTATCCCCCCCCCCCCGCTGTGTACTACTCCATTGTGTAAATGTACCTCATTTTTCTTATCCATCCTTGATTAGAGGGGCATTTAGATTGTTTCCAGGTACTGGCTATGACAAATAATGCTGCCGTGAACATAGTTGAGCACATGTCCTTGTGGTATGATTGAGCATCCTTTGGAAATATACCCAAAAGTGGTATTGCTGGATCCTGAGGTAGCTGTTTCCCAGTTTTCTGAGAAATCGCCATCCTGATATCCAAAGTGGCTGTACCAGTTTGCACTCCCACCAGCAATGCAGGTGTGTTCCCTTTACCCCACTTCTTCTCCAGCATAAATTGTCATCAGTATTTTTGACCTTGGCCATTCTTATGGGTGTAAGATGGAATCTAAGAGTTGTTTTGATTTGCATTTCTCTGATGGCTAAGGATGTTGAGCATTTTCTTAAATGTCTTTCAGTCATTTTAGATTCATTTTTTTGAGAGTTTTCTTTTTAGGTCTGTACCCCATGTTTTTACTGGATTATTTGTTCTTTTGATGACCAATTTCTTGAGTTCTTTGTATATTTTGGAGATCAGACCTCTGTCTGACGTGGGATTGATGAAGATCTTTTCCCATTCCGTAGGCTGCTGTTTTGTCTTGTTGACTGTGTCCTTTGCTTTACAGAAGCTTCTCAGTTTCAGGAGGCCCCACTGATTAATGTTTCTCTCGGTACTGAGATTTGTTTGTTTGCTTTGGTTTGGTTTGGTTTGGTTTAGTTTTGGTTTTTCAAGATAGGGTTTCTCTATGTGGCTTTGAAGCCTGTCCTGGAACTAGATCTTGTAGATCAGGCTGGTCTTGAATTCACAGAGATCACCTGCCTCTGCCTCCTGAGTGCTGGGATTAAAGGTGTGTACTACTGCCACCCAGCATTACTGGGGTTATATATAGGAAGTGGTTCCCTGTGACAATGTCTTCAAGTGTACTTCCCAATTTCTCTTCTGTGAGGTTCAGTGTGGTTGGTTCTATGTTGAGGTCTTTGATCAATTTGAACTTAAGTTTTGTGCATGGCAATAAATATGGATCTATTTTCAGTCTCCTACGTGTTGATATCCAGTCATGCCAGCACCATTTGCTGAATATGCTTTCATTTTTCCATTTTATATTTTTTGTTTCTTTGTCAAAAATCAGGTGTTCGTAGGTGTGTGGATTGATATCCAGGTCTTTGATTAGGTTCCATTGATCCTCCTGTCTGTTTTTATGCCAATACCAGGATGTTTTCAGTACTGTAGCTCTGTAGTAGAGTTTGAATTCAGGGATTGTGATGCCTCCAGAAGTTCCTTTACTGTACAGGATGGTTTTGGCTATCCTGGGTCTTTTTGCTTTTCCATATTAAGTTCAATACCATTCTTTCAATCTGTGAAGAATTTTGCTGGGATTTTGATGGGTATTGCATTGAATCTGTAGATTGCCATTTTTACTATTTAACATTTGAATTTATATTGCAGTAAAAGCCTGTGTTTGACTGTACATGGATGGATTGAGAACTTTGTTTTTTACCTGATCTGTTTAGATTTCCATGTTGAATTTTTGGTTTTGTTCTTAACTAAGTAGTAAATAGTTGAACAAGTAAGGAGATAAATTCACAACATCAAAAACCCACCAATTCTTTCATGTAACTACTCTTTTGCAAAAACCCTGATTGATGATATTGGCTCATCACAGGTTTTACATAACTACGGATAGAGAGAATAATACTGGGTGGATGGATGGACGGATGGATGGACAGACGGATGGACGGACGGACTGATAGATGGCTTGGTGGTTCCTGATTCATACTAGGTTGGTTTGACAGAAGTCATACAGGAGAGGTTAAAGGATTAGGATTCAAGACTCCCAGCTCATGATGGAGAGAAGGAACAGACACAATAGACGAAAAGGAGGGTAAAAGTGGAAGAAGTCAGAGTTGAAGGGGTCAGTGTGTCATCTGTCTGACAGGGGCTGTTCCTGGTCCAGGGAACATCCTTGGGGATGCATGTTTAAGAAGGTTCAGAAGTGCTAGGAACTGTTGGGTTATTAGGGCCATGTGTTTTGTTTTGTTTTGTTTTTATTCTATTCCAAGTAGGAATTAGATTAATCTGAATTGTGAAAGTTTTGTTCTATATTCCATGGGACCAAGGGGAATTTCTCTTGTAAAATTAAATCAAACATGAAACAGAAAAACTCTGAATTAAAAAAGGCATTTATAATTTTGCCTTATTGTTTCCTTAGCAAATGAGTGGCGGTATTGCTTCAAGGTCAAGTGTGCGAATATATATATATTAGTATGTGATGGAAAAATACACACCCATCACGTGTTTTGTTGTCTAAGCTTCTCAGAATTTTTGCCACAGGCTAGTTGTGAAACAACACTGGAAGTCTTATGTATAGCAAAATGTCAAGACATTCTGTTCCCTACTCCCAGCCCAAACACTTGCAATTCATAACCTGAACAAAAAAATTCACAGTAAATTTGGGCTTGACAGGCATGACATTATATTTATGAGTGGGTGGTTTTATTTATTATTTCTATTCATAGTGCAATTGTCCTTCAGTATCCAAGGGAGATTTGTTGTGGAACGCCTCATGGGTACCAAAACTGTGGATGGTCAAGTCCCTTATGTAATATGATCTACATACATTGCCCTGTATAATTATTTGTTGTATATTATTTATCATACCATATATATTGTAAATTCTGCATGTAAAATGCTTTATGCTCTTTAGTCTAATAACAGAAAAGCATATATATATATATATATATATATATATATATTGGATCTTCTTAAACATTTTCAGCAGGGGAGTGGTGGAATCCATGAGTATAGAATCTACAGATATGAAGGGCTAACATGTTATCAGGCACCTGTGTGCTGAGTAGTGTACAGCGCTGCTTGTTAAAAGAATAGTAAACCATGGACTGCACTGTTGAAAGAAATTATGGAACTACTTTCTACGAGGTAGAAAAATATGTAATTACACACAGAGATAGCAGCGTGATCATCATACCTCATAATGCAAAGGAGCTCAAAGAGAAATATTTCACAGTCCTCTCTCCAGCCGTCCCATCGAGCTACAAATCAGTAAGTCTTCTGAGGGTCCCACTGAAGCTCAAGGCCAATGCTGTGCACTGTCATCCAGCCCAGTCCCTTACACCTCAGTCTTCTCCCCTCTTATAGAGCCCTCCGGAGCTAGCGCTGTGGTTGAAAAAGTCTCCTACATCCCACTACTCTGACTGCTTCCTCACCTGACCTGGTTGAAGTTTAGCTTTATCCTCTAAGGCCACTACTTCCCCTCCCGCCTTCTGTGTTGTTTCTCACACCTGGGGATCTGTGACAACTCCATTTTAAACCAGTTGTGACTAGTCCTCTCTCAAAACTCACGAGGGAAGGAAAAGAAGTCTGAGAGATGGGTTGAGAGACACAGAGAGGCCCCTAACCATCTCATCAGTGATTCACACTCCATGAGTGTGGATAAGAACTGCAGCCAGAGGGTCGTGCCATGGTGGTGCACACCTTCAACCCCAGCACTTGGGAGGCAGAGGCACGGTGGGGGGACAGGAAGGGGTCTTTGTGAGTTCAAGGCTAGCCTGGTCTACAAAGCAAATTGTAGAATAGCCAGGGCTGTTACACAGAGAAACATTGTCTTAAAAAAAAAAAAAGGAAAGAAAAGAAAAGAAAGAATTGCCTCAGAACGAGACTAGGACTTAGCATTGTGCAGTCTAAAAGTCACCTGCTGGCTGCACCTGATAGTGCCATATTTGCTAAATAAAAACTTCGATTTGTATAATTGAAATTCGCTAAGAGACTAAACCTCAAGTGTTTAGACCACACACATGAAGATGACCATATATGACAGTAAATATGTCAGCTAGCCTCGTCATGGCAATTATTTCACAATATACACCAAGTTCAAACCATAAATGTCATGTATTTTAATACAGAGTTTTTTTGTTTTGCATCCACCAAGGCTGGTTTCATAGTTTTCTAGCCTTCTGTAATCACAGCCATCCAGCGAGCTAGCTGAGAATGTAGATTCCCGAGCCTCGTCCCACGGGCCCTGATTGAAGTCATCTGTGAGACAGCCCTCCTGATCCACACTTTCATTGAGCTTTCCTAACTGTTCTTCCGATCCCGGAAGGTGGGGAACATCTCTACCAGGATAACAGTGGCTTCACGGCGTGGCCTTTCTCAGCCTTGACTGTGTCTTGTTGGAGAATAACACGTGCATGTAGAGGAGTGGAATGATTCCAAGCCTCGGGGTCTGGGGAGGGTGACAGCAGTCCTTGGAAGCTTCCAGACCCCGAGTGATTCTATTCACTGTTGCGTTTGGGGTGAGTTTTCTGCTGGGATCTTGGACCCCCAGGTTGCACGGAAGGCAGGACCTATCTCAGCCTTGCTGATGCTCCTGCGGTGGGCATGGTGGTTTGCGGGGAGCCCATTAGATACAGAGAGGTTGAATAGGTAGACCGTGATGCTCTAGGCCCTACACTGCTCCTGCGGTGGGCATGGTGGTTTGCAGGGAGCCCATTAGATGCAGTGAGGTTGAATAGGTAGACCGTGATGCCCTAGGCCCTACACTGCTCCTACGATGGGCATGGTGGTTTGCAGGGATCCCATTAGATACAGAGAGGTTGAATAGGTAGACCGTGATGCCCTTGGCCCTACACTGCTCCTACGGTGGGCATGGTGGTTTGCAGGGAGCCCATTAGATGCAGTGAGGTTGAATAGGTAGACCGTGATGCCCTTGGCCCTACACTGCTCCTACGGTGGGCATGGTGGTTTGCAGGGAGCCCATTAGATGCAGTGAGTTTGAATGGGTTGACCGTGACACCCTTGGCCCTACACTCTCCATTTGCTTACATCATGGAACAGGCAAAGTCTACTTCTGGGAGTTGCTGATGCAGTCTGGTGACAAAAAGAATAGGAGGAAGGAGCCACATTACCCTCAGCTCTTTTCCTGAACCTCCCCTGTATCCAGTTCCGATAGGATCCGCTCCAGGAGGTAATCACACATTTTTTCCTCTGTCTTTCCCTGCCCTACAGGTTCGGAATCAATTGCCTCATCCAGTTTGAAGACTTTGCCAACGCCAATGCCTTCCGTCTGCTCAACAAATACCGCAACAAGTACTGCATGTTCAACGATGATATCCAAGGTACAGTCACCCACCTAACGAAGTCGCTGGGTAATAACACCTTCTCACAAGGTTCACCCACATGCCAGAAGCTGGGGCGGGAATCTCATCTCATAGCTGGCTTGCTGCCAGAACCTGTTTAAGGAACAATGCTAGTCTTGGAGTCAGCTTCCACTTGGCTGATTCTTAGCTCTGTAACCTTGAACATATCTCTCCACTTGGCTGAGCTCTGGTGTGCATAAGGACCAAATGGAAATCATTACTACTTCAGAGGTAGATAGGAACTGCATGGTTTCATATTTATAAGAAATTCTTTAGACTACTGTCAGTTATTAGCTACCTGAACTTGAAAAATCATTTTTCTGACTGTGGTTTTCTAATCTGTTCTGAGATGGCAATAACTACATCAGGAAAGCATTGTAAAGATTTCAAGAGCTGGGACTGGAAGACTGGAAGCTTCCGTGGGTAAATGGCAGACTGAGTTTGGATTCCACACTCACATCAAAAGCCTACTGCAAGCCGGGCGGTGGTGGCGCACGCCTTTAATCCCAGCACTTGGGAGGCAGAGGCAGGCGGATCTCTGTGAGTTCGAGACCAGCCTGGTCTACAAGAGCTAGTTCCAGGACAGGCTCCAAAAAAACCACAGAGAAACCCTGTCTCGAAAAACCAAAAAAAAAAAAAAAGCCTACTGCACATGCGTGCAACTCCAGTGTGGCTGACACCAGAGGATCACTGTGGGTTTCTGGCCTCCAGACCAGCTCCTGTTTCAATGAGAGGCCCTGTTTCCATAAGATAAAGCACAAGTGATGCTTGGTGTCCTCCTCTGCTTCTAGGCACTCTGGCACCATGTACACCCCACACACGCGTGCACATATAGCACATGTACATGCTGAGAGAGAAAGATGGAGAGCTTATACACAGAAAATAGTGCTCCATGACTTATCAGATCAAAACATCGGCGTTCATAAGAATGGCTTTCTCTAGACTTTCCAAACACAAGGTGCATTCATCAGAGAGCCATGACAAGTCCTTCCCTAAGTCCTTCCCTAAGCTTGGCTGGAAGTAATAGGCTTGAAAGTTACTGGCAACCGGAGACACAGAGCATCTCCAGAGTCAGTATAAAGCATCTTGGGCACCATGTCCCTTGTCACCTGTTCAAGAGTCTTAGAAACCCTACAGGAAGTTGCTTCTTGTTTTGGGGGTGCCTGTATCTGAAGCTGGAACAGGACAGAGGCTTCTCAGCAATGTTCTTATCTGACCCAGGAGTTCTCAGTGAGAATGGTTCATAGGTTTTTGTAAGGCCCGAGGGAAACCTTGATGGCTCCACATATCTTGTTACTTAACAGATGAAGCTTGTGAGCCACGCCCGTTAAACCAACAGTCCACATCAGATGAAAAGAATGAACTGGATGAATGGTCTCATGATTGAGTATAAGTTGGCTGGCGTTCACACCCCAGAAATGAGAACAACGAAGACAGCTAGGGGTATACTCGAGAGAACATAAGCCCAGCTTAAAGGTCTTTGCTGAACATCTGTGATACACTGATGTTCTGGGAACTTCTCACACTTAATCCTATGAGATATTAGCGTCTGTATCTTCTGGATGAAGAAACCAAGCCACAAAGAGAATAAGTAACTTGTCTACCCAGACAGTGTTCAAATGAAATTTGAGTTCAGGTTTCTGGACTCTAAATTCATAACCACTTACCATACTGCTCCAGGTTTAAAACCACAGAGCCAAGTGCCTCTGTTCTTTTGGTTCACATTAGAGAGTAACAGGAATACAATCAATTATTTGTATTGATTTGTTGTTAATTGTCAATGAGTGATAGTTATAGCACACTGTTAGAGAACTGAGGGCAAACATTATTTCAGGGCCTGGGGACTCGATGCCCAGAGAAGGGGAAACCCAGAGGGAAAACACAGCTTCTCATACTCTCTCTCCAGCCCCCCAATACCTAGGCCTGCAACAGGCACTGGTGGGCTGTGCCAGACGCATCCCAACAAGCCACGAACCCTCCAGCTTTGCAGTACAGCCCTTCAGTACAGAGAGCTGGCTGGAGGCGAAGAGAATTCTCTCACTACCTGTCGGTCAACTCACAACTCTCAACCAAACTAACGGGCAAATGTGTCTGTGGCCCTGGAGGAAGCACCTGCTGACGAGTTCCCCCGTGATGCCACTCACACATGAGTCAGCAACAGGATGCCCATGGTCAGAGTCCTCTGGGCTGCCAAGTGGAAAACAAGTTCATATGGTCAGCACACCTGGTACACGGGCTCCAGATGCTCAGACAGACAGACAGACTTATAAACATAAACAGGTTATGATAGTCTCATAAACATGCACAGGAACACAGCAGGGTCCCGCTGTTTATCCACCTCCATCTCCCCCACGCTGATGCCAGAATGGTCCCCTAAGAGGGAAACAATGATTCACTATGCTATCCATCCCTTTGTGAGAAACTTGTACTTGAGAAACCCTTTTGCTGAAACACATGGGCTAGGGAGCAAGACCTCTTCTCTGTCCTCCAATCGTCCCTTCAGTTTGTTTGGTTGGTTTTGGAGACAGAGTCTTAAATAACCAGGAGTGGTCTCAGCCTCCTATCCCTCTTGCCTCTACTTCCCCGGTGCTGGAGGTACAAGGAGTGTGCCACCATGTCTGTATATTTCCCATCACCTTCACCTGTGGAATTCCTTTATCCTCCAAGACTCAGCTCAGTGGGTGACCTGCCCAGGGATTGTCTGGTTTGGGTACCCACCCACAGGCTCTCCTCCGTCTGTTCTTACAGCAATCAGTTCTACATCATCATAACAAACAGCTGAGAAACACTGCTTAAAGTAGGCAGGGTTTCTTGTTGCTCACTTGCTGAGAGGTTTCAGTGCATTGCCAGGGCCTGCTAAGAGGCTGAGCATCTTGGCAGGAGATGGGGCAGAGCTAGTTGCCTGTTAGCAACAGGAAGTAGTGAGAAAAGAACCAAAGGGTCTCAGGACCAGATATATCCTGAAAATGCACGCCCCTGGCAATCATCTCCTCTAACCAGACCCCACTTTCTTATCCGCATCTCTTCCTAACAACACCCTAAAGTTCTGATTCCCTCAATGGACTGACTCATCGGTGGAGTCAGAACCCTCACGATCCAGTCCCTTCTCAATGACGGGATCTACCAGCATAGGCCAAGATTTCAGCACGTGCACCGCTGGAGGGAGCATCGTATCCAAACCATTTCACTCTAGATGACTCCCCTGCCTTCTCTGCCTCTCACTAAATGATAAACGTCTGGAGTCAGGAACCGTGACTTACTTATTTTTGACCCCCAGTTCCCAGCACAATGATTGGCATATTGGATGCATGATATTCACACATACAAACAACATTCCCACCATCACACCTCTTCCTGTAGAAATGACTGTGCTGACCCTTGCCTTGCAGCTGGTCACTTTCCTGATCATCATACATATGTCCATCAAATATATGAAGTGCACATACAAATGCACCTCATAGGTGCTCATACTCAGATGTTAGACATGTATGCAAATATGTATAATTTCATATGCATGAACAATTTTTAAAACTTAATTCATTTGTTTAAGTTCATTGAGTTCTGAGTCCTATCTATAGACTCTCAGACAAAGCCAGCTGGAGAGTTTCTATTTCTCACCAAAAAAAAAAGTGGGGGGAGATAAATTTCCTATTTTTTTCTCAGAAATTAAGGCAGAGGTCATGAATTGTAGATGTGCCCCTAGAACTAATCAAAATGGGAAGAGGTTGTCATGGAGATCCAACCACATCTTCCTTCGAGGGAAGACTTGTTGCCTCAGCTGATGCAGGCAGAGCCTCAGCAGCAGAAAGCCCTTACTCACAGTCCTGCCCTGCCGCAGGCTACCGTCCCCACTCCTGAAGAAACATGTCTAATCGTCCCATCCCTGATCTGGCCTGAGCGCCTAGTGGTCTTAGTTGAGGCTTCACGGGCCACGCTGAGTCTCTGTAGCGTTCTCTGCCTCTGTCTACACAAGCACAAGCTTGGACGGGCACAGTCCACCCCAAAAAGATGTAGGAATAGTCTCAGAATCTGCCTGTGGGCCACATACTATGAAGACTGGAGCCAGGCGGCCCCCACGAAAATGAGACTAGGTCTACGCTGTCTGCTTAAGCAGAAGCCCTGCCTCTTATCCTCAGCGGAGCATGGAGAGATGGCACCACGGTCCTCAGGAGCCCCAGGCTGAGCTTCCTGTGGGCCCCAATGTGTGTGACATCAAGTACCTTATTTGTACTGTCTGAATCATAGGCCCCACAGGGCCCACGGGGTTGAATTCCGGAGCCAGAGCACAGAGAGACTTCCTCCTGGTTGTCTCCTCCCTCCTCACCCCAGCTCTGGCCAGTAGAAATCCTCCACCCGGGCCAGGCTGGTTCTTGGCGCACAAAGCTGCCCATGCGCTGACTCGTTGCTGGCAGCCTCTTCAGGAATCTTGGACCAGAGGAGGCTCAGGTGACTTTTGTTGTTTCAGCTGGGACCATCTCTACTGTTGGGGGAGAAGAGAGAGACCGGGAAGGGCAGCGGCCATGGGGGTAGTTGTGCAGGGGAGAGACTAACTTTGACCTTGAGAAGGAGAACTTGTAGGACAGAAATCAGGCACCGAATGCTGCTGACCTAGTGACCTTGGGCCCTGACCTTCACTGCAAGCTAGCCACATAATATGACTGGGGGGGGGGACAAGGAACAATGGGCTCATCAACTCCAGAACATACTGAACCCTACCAAACTTACCCGTGCCTCTAGTCCTCCTTCAAGGATAGATAGCCTGACCTGACAAGATGCCTGTGTGCTATGCCACCCCTTCACAATTATGTTTTTGTTTGAGGTTTTTTGGGTTTTTTTTTTTTTTTTTTTGTCCATTTGTTCTTAAGACAGGGTCTTGCTGTGTAGCCCAGGCCAGCCTTGAACTTGACATGATCTTCCTACCTCCACTGCCTTCCTACTGCTTGGGATCGCAGAAGCGCATGCCCCTAAGCCTCGTACTCTTTCTCACTTTCAAGCTTCTGCGTCTGTCTCCCTACCCTCACTTGGCTGCTCTGTGGTTCTATCCAAGTAGTATATGTAGCATTCTTTACCTTTCCTCTGAAATGAACTAGCAACCATGACTAGGAATCAGTAAATATCAGAGCAGCCCGTATGCTTTTCTCAAGCCAGCCCCCCACTCCAGTGGGTTGAAACCTCTGCCAGTTCATTGCCAAGTATCTGCGGCATTACGCCACATATGTATGTGGCGTGTACAGGAACAGCCACTCAGCAGCGCTCAGTTTATTGGACCTATTACTAGTATTTATGGAGCGTAAATCGGGCATGAAGAAGAGGTATTAAGACCCAAAGCAGGGTGGTGACAAGGAGGAGAACGTGTGAGCACAATGCTACCGAAGCCTGTTGAAACAGCCATGGCCACCATACTTCTCTCCACTTTCCTGTGTGTCCTCTGTTCCTTTCTCAATTTTTTTTTATTTATTGATGCTGTGTGTATGATGTGTGTGCAACGGTGTGCACACTATTGTACACGTGGGAGATCAGAGGACAACCCGCAGGAGTCAATTCTCGCCTTCGACTGTGGGCTTGGGGAATTGAACTCGGGTCGTTAGGACTGCACATTCTTACAGCACTGAACTCACTGGTCTGTGAATTTTCTACTAGTTCCATGATTTGGCATGTGCTGATTCTTCCAGCTAGAACTTTGCTCCTGACCTTGGCTAATTTTTCTTGATACTTAAAGGCACAAGAGTGCTCCCCTCCCTCGGGATGCTACATCCAGGCCCATTGCCACAGGCACCCAGGTGACCCAGAACTAGGCAATGGCATTCCACCCCACACAATGTTCCCCAGAGCTACCCACGGGGCACTTGGCCAAGACACACATAGCTGAAAGATGACCTCCGTGGGTGCAGTTGGCTACAGGTGCCGCCATACGCACAGACAGAAGCACACGAGCGGCTGAGCCCCAAAGATTTTTTTTTTGCCACTAATTTGTCCCGTTTACAGAACAGCAATGTCACTGAAAGCCACCAAGGACTCACACCCCACCTCCCCACCACACACATCCAAGTCCCAGGCCTTTTCCTGATCTTCCCCACAACAGAGTTCACCACCCCACACCCATCTCATTTCTCCCTAGCACCACAACCTTCCTCCCACCGTGTCCTGTGTTCTGAGGCTGCTCACTCCTGGGACCAATCCCCACGCGACCCCACATCTTCCAGCATCCTGGCAGCTGAGGACCTGGAGAAGCTAAGAAAGGACAATTACTCCCCCAGGTCCTCGCAGACTATGGCAGGGGAAGCCCGCTCTAGCCTTTGGAACTGATCTGAGAGCAGGCTTCTTACTCTGTTCCCACCCACAACCCCTCAGAGGAACGTGTAGAGGAAACTCAGATAACCTTTGGCAGGGCCCTGGATATGAAAGTATATAGATTGAGTATTCAAATCAAACATTTACTGATATCAAATCAATACGAAATTTATTTTAAAACAATTCTTTGGTGCGCATGTAATTTTTGCCTTTTATTAAAGATGAATGTAAGTTTTCATGATAATGAGGCAGGTACAATTAATTTTAAAATCAAATATAAAGGTAAAAATCAAATCACAAGTGAACATTTGACACTGCAGGATATAAGCCAGCTTCAACATTTTTCAGCATTGAAGTATTTTCATTTTAAAGCCATCAATGCTGAGAATATAGCACAAAGCGGCGGAAGTGTGTCTAGGGCTGGGCCAGAAATTGTTGGAAATTCTCTCTTACTCTCAAGCCCAAATTCACTGATCAAAGATTTATAAAGCTCAAGGCAACCACACAAAAAGCAATTTGAAAAACATTCGTTCTGATGTAAAACAACCCAAAGATATACATATTTAGTATTTATAACCTGAGAAATGGCATTATAAAATTATTATATCTTTTTTTCATAATTAAGCCGTATTTTTCTATAAGAGCAGAAAACGTTGTGGATACAGCAGAGACATTATGATTTGCAACAGACACCAGGCTCAAGCCTGAGCCAGGGCAGCTCAGGCAGGCTTGCTTGGTGTTGCACGCTAGGAGCCCTGCCAGATCACCTCAGACCTGCCATGTGCTCGGCTTTGAACTAACTTTCTGTTACTGTGCGTTCAAAAGCTCTTGACCGCTGATGTTACATCCCACAGCTTAATATTCTGCACTCTAGAGCACCCCAGGACTCTAGAAAAGTCCTTTAAGACACAGCCCTGTTGAAGCAGTCTCAAAGGTCTTGCCAGAGGACTGGAAAGAGGACTGAGCCTCTGCTGAAGTGGTCCTGGCAGCTCCCAGAGAAAAGTCTATTCTGTTGCTCTCTCTGTTGCTTTCGACGGCCCCAAGTCGGCCCTCGAAGCCTGTGAATGAGAAAGCAAAGACAGTGTGGCTGCCGTGGGAAGGGAGTTGCAGTGGAGCACAGCAAAAGTCTGCCTAGCTTTGTAGAAGCCACCCAGTCCTCAGAGACCCACAGATCCACAACCATCTCAGCCAGCCCTTGACCCAGCCCACCCCTCCACATCCTTCTGGCTGCCAGTTACTGACACTGTCACCCCTTCCTCCTGAAATATGTTCAACAGAGAATCTGATCCAACTCAGCCAAACGGACTGTTTAAAGGAATATTCTCAGCTTGTCTTTTTTGCCATTTGCTAAACCTACAGCCTCAAGTATTCTGTTTGCAGGAAGTGTAATTATGGAACATTATCACCAAAAGAGAAGAAAGTTTGTCCTTCATCACGAATGGGAACAAGCAGCTCACATCACTTGTGGGCACGGGACATAGGGCTCTCAGACTTCTTAGGGTGATTGCCTCCAAAAATCTAAGCAGTTTTCCTCCCCTCCATTTAAAAATTCCGGCACACCGCCCAAGAACTAACCCTCGCCTCACCCAACAACGGAAGTCAGCGGTGGAGACGATAACTTGATTTGCCAAGATCCCTTTTTATAATTAAGACCTGCTGCTTTCTGCCTTGAGTTCTGATCTGGAATTTAAGATACCTTGCCCTCCTAGAGCGAGGCCTCCAGAGTGGGTCCCAGAAGGGTGACCGTGGAGAGGTGGCTTAAGTAGACAGCCCGTAGATGTCTATCTAGTTCTGGGAGGCATATGCAGGAAGAGTTCTCCCGAACAGCAGCAGGCCGCAGTGCCAAGTACCACCGAGAGGCTAAAGGACAGGAAACTGAGAACTGACGTCTGGGCTTCACAAGGTGGAGCTGCTCAGTGACCCCGACAAGAAGTGGACTGGTCCCTTGGGTCGAAGAGATTCCCCCGAGACAGAGAAGAAAACAATTGGAGGCAGTGGTCACATTGGGCTCTTTGAAGGGTTTGACTATAGAAGGCAGTAAGGAGTAGGGTTGGGCCTATAAGGGCAAGACTTTTTTTCATATAAAAGTTGTACAGTGTATTTATTCACTGATGGGGATGACCCAGCAGAGAGAGGGAAACTAAAGATTAAGAACAGAGGAGAGAATGAGAGAGCAAACTTTGCGGGTCCATGAGGAAGAGATCCCAGGGCACACGAAAATGGCTTAGACTAGGAGCTGAAAGGACCTCTGTGGCTTCTGCAGGGGTGGCAAAGGGTGCACACGAGACAGAGGGTTTGGAGACCTGCTGGGAAGATGCGCAACATCTTGGAATATTTCATGCTTCTTCACCCGTTGAAGTCCTACGTACGTAATCCGTTCAACTTATCCTGGCTGTGTCTGTTTCCTCTGAGCCTCCCTGTACTGAGAGGAAGTTTAAAACTAAAAACCTCCATAGAGGGAACACAAGAATACCTCCTCCGTGGTGTTTTAATGAAGATTAAGTGGACAAAGGCACACAGCCAAGTTTACCATAAGACTAAATGACAGAGCTTGGGGGAGGCTCATTTGCTGTGCCAATCTGAAGACCAGGGTTCGAATCTCCAAGGCCCATATAAAAAGCCAGGTGTGACTGCTCTTTTCTTTAACCCCAACATTGGGGGTGGGGGTCAGAGACCGGCAGACTCTGGGGGGTTACGGTTGAGTCAGCCTGGCTTCAACAGTGCGCTTCCAGTGTCCTGTCCCAAAGAGGAGAGGTTGACAGCAACAGAGGAAAACACCCGAAACCCTCCGCTGGCCTTACATGCATGTATCACACACAAACATACATCACAACACACAACAAAGATGTAGTAAATAAACGGCAGTTAGCAGCCTTTGTACTGTTTCATTGCAGTGCGCAGTGAAATCTATGAGACTCCCCGCCGGTTTTCGTCCTGACCCTGTTCAGCTGACCTCCTCTTTACCATCCACCCCACAATTCTCTCCCACAAAGCCCGCATGGCCTTTCTGCTGCCTCCGGCTACCCAGGAAAAGCTTTAGGCTGCAGACCACACCAAGCCTTCCTGGCTTTTCTGCTGGACCCCAGACTGATCCACCCTCCCTTCAATACCATGCAGAGGTCGGTATCTTCCTCCGTGCAATTATGGGAAGCCAGATTCAGCAGCTGCCATCCAGCTCTACACGATGAAGATAAATTCAGTTATTCAGCCCTCAGGTTCTAACTTCAAAAGATACTTAATAGCCAAACAGAAAAAAAGCCCTCGAAGACTGTCTAGCCCAAGAAACAGCTACCATAAAATATCTTTGGTGCCATCTACTGGTGAATGATTTTCAGACGGCTTCCCTGAGAGCAGAAAGCATTCTAAGGAGCAGAAACTGATTTCAATAACAGAGCTGACGCCTCAGTGGGAGAAGCCGCCCTGCCATGCATGTCAGCACTGAATGAACACACACAAAATCCATACCGATATACCATATTCTTTAGATATCCATACCGATGTTAGCTACTTACTGAGAGCATGCCCTGGGTTGCTATGAAACCGTCATAAAAAATTTAATTAAAAAAAAAAAATGTGCATGAGGTCTATGCAGGCGTGTGCTCCCAGGCTCCCAGTCACACAAGTATATGACCAGAGGTTGGGTCTTCTCTGAGGTGCCCACCTTATTCTTTGAGACACAGTGTCATTCTTACCATGGCTGAAGAGTGGGCCTCTGGGATCCTCCTGACTCCAATCTGTGGTTACACCTATCATCATGCCCAGCCTGCTCATGGGTGCTGTGGACCCAAATTCAGGTCCTCATGCCTGAGCAGCAAACACTGTCCAGCCTGAGCCTTCTCCCCTGTTGGGAGCAGTGAGACCCCAGGTCCTGAATTTCTTGTAATCTCCTAATCTGAGTACCTACAGCTGCTCTGAACACGAGACCTTCAGGAGTTCCTGATCTCAGCAGTGACTCCTGCTGTGGTGTACCACCTGGAACCACTACCAACAAGAGTCTGAAAAAACAAAACAAAACACAGAAAGAGCTAATAGACCTTTTAACACCGATACCAAAACCCCAAGAATGCCCCCTTTATTGTGTTCAGGGGCAGATTATATAGAGATAGCCACGCCCTAGCCAAACCCACCAGAAACCACTCTCCTGCCATCAAGAACTCCTGAAGGTCTCGTGCTCAGAGCAGCTGTAGGCACTCAGATCAGGGGATTACAAGAAATTTAGGATCTGGGGTCTCACTGCTCCCAACACTCCCCAGTCCTTATAGTGGCCATTGTCAGTGGTTGAAATATTCTCCTGCATGACTATCCTAGCTGATTTTCCCATCACGTTGTATAACAAACAACAATGTCCTAAATGCTCTACTATATGTGTTTCAGAGTTTCCCATCCATAGATTTCCAAAAATAGAACAGTAAGGTCGAAGGACAAAAATATCTTATACTCTAGATTTATATATCTAGAGGAAACCATTTTCTTTTTTTAAAATTGTTTTTATTCAGCTATATATTTTTCTCCACTCCCCTCCTTTTCTTCCCTCCTTCTGCCCTCTCCCATGGTCCCCATGCTCCCAATTTACTCAGGAGATCTTGTCTTCATCTACTTCCCATGTAGATTACATCCACGTATGTCTCTCTTAGGGTCCTCATTGTTGTCTAGGTTCTCTGAGGTTGTGATTTGTAGGCTGGTTTTCTTTGCTTTATGTTTAAAAACCACTTATGAGTGAATACATAAGATATTTGTCTTTCCCAAAAAGAGGAACATGGGATGTACTCACTCATATTTGGTTTCTAGACATAAACAAAGGACATTGAGCCTCTAATACGTGATATTAGAGAAGCTAAATAAGAAGGAGAACCCAAAGAAAAACATATAGGCATCCTCCTGAATATTAACCTTCATCAGGCGATGAAAGGAGACAGAGACAGAGACCCACATTGGAGCACCGGACAGTAATCTCAAGGTCCAAGTCAGGAGCGGAAGGAGAGAGAGCATGAGCAGGGAGCTCAGGACCGCGAGGGGTACACCCACACACTGAGACAATGGGGATGTTCTGTCGGGAACTCACCAAGGCCAGCTGGCCTGGGTCTGAAGAAGCCTGGGTTAAAACCGTCTTGGGAAAAAACATAGAGACAATGAGGACTACTGAGATCTCAAGAACAATGGCAATGGGTATTTGATCCTACTGCACGTATTGGCTTTGTGGGAGCCTAGGCAGTTTGGATGCTCACCTTACTAGACCTGGATGGAGGTGGGTGGTCCATGGACTTCCCACAGGGCAGGGAACCCTGATAGCTCTTTGGGCTGAAGAGGGAGGGGGGACTTGATTGGGGGGAGGGGGAGGGAAATGGGAGGCTGCGGTAGGGAAAAGACAGAAATCTTAAATAAATAAATAAATTAAAAATAAAAAAAAAAGATATTTGTCTTTCTGAGTCTGGGTTACCTCACTCAATATGATGTTTTCTAGATCCATCCATTTGCCTGCAAATTTCAGGATGTCATTTTTTTTTTCTGCTGTGTAGTACTCTGTTGAAATTGGGGCGTCGGGGTTGCTGCGTCCCCAACACCCCACTCAGAAGGACTAAAGGCGTGGCTTTGCCGGCTAGACGTAGCTCATTCCTTAACTTTCTGCCATTCCAACCTTGTGACTGAGGTACCGGCCAGAGCCGCGTTCAGTGTCACAAGTCTACAGTGTTTCAAGGTCCCTGCCAGCAATTAAGCTGCAACAGACAACACTCAAGTCCTCTCTCTGTAGCCGGCCCTCCTGCCTCAAACAGTCAGAGTTGCCCTGGCAGGATGGCCCAGAAAGCCGGCATTTTTAAACGGAGCAGCTTTTTTCCTGCTCCGGCTGAAAACGGAAAAGCATGCGATCAGCTTTTCGTCAACACCGTTTAAGTGTTTCGTGGCAGGACCTCTTAATGAGCTGCAGGGTTTTGCAGCTAAAGCTGAGTCAGGAAGCCTCTCTTAGCTGAGATCGCTGCTTGCCTCTCGCAAGCAGAGCAGCCCTGAGAAACTGCTGCTACCAAGAAACCAAACATGCTTTACTCTTTCCCAAGCTTTCTCAGACTTTCTGTAGATTCAGTTGTCCACGTGGGCGCCATCTGTTAAGTTAAAGCTTTTCATTTTTGTTTAAACAGAAAAAGGGGAAGTGATGTGGGAGTGTCCTATATCAATCTGTTGATTTCATTGGTTAAAATAAAGAAACTGCCTGAGCCCATTGATAGGCCAACCCTTAGGTGGGTGGAATAGACAGAAGGGGATTCTGGGAAAGAGAAGCTGAGTCAGGAGTCGCCATGATGTTCACACTCCAGAGAGACACAGGCTAGAATCTCCCCGGTAAGCACACCTTGGGGTGCTATACAGATTATCAGAAATGGGCTAGTCCAAGTGCAAGAGCTAGCCAATGGGAGGCTGGAACTAATGGGCCAGGCAGTGATTAAATGAATACAGTTTGTGTGTTGTTATTTCGGGGCTTAAGCTAAGCCGTGCGGGCGGCCGGGTACAGGGTCACAGCCGCGCGGCTTCCTATTACAACAAAGTGGCACCCAACGTGCTAATGAACTCCATGTAAAACCTGAGAGGGCTTAAAAAGGACAGAGAGACAATTTAAGACAGCTTTTTGCTGTTTGTGGGTTGCGTGCCGCAAAGAAATTGTCCTGACTCAGCAACAGGAAAAAAGTGGCTGTTTTAAAATGCCGGCTTTCTGGGCTGTGCCGCCATTGCAATCTCTGTCTGGCTCCTGTGAGAGACAGAGCTTTTGTATGGAGCATTTGGAATAAACTGCTTTGGCTTGCTTGATGGCAATTTGGACTGCTGTGTGCCTGGAACTCTATGCAGCTCAGGCTCACCAAATGGCTCTGGGCAGGAGCGGCTCAGCTCTGCCATACTGCAGTCTCAGGCAGGAACTACCGTAATTACCTTAATGACAGCGCACTTAAGGTTTCTACTGGGCAGAATGCAGGCGGTACCGTATTAACTGTACAAGAAGCAACTTAAGTTTTTAAAAAGTGCTTAACATTTTAAGAAATGCTCCTGGATAGTAAAAAAATTACAGATTCACAATAAAACAGATTCAGACAGACCACTAAATGAGTCACAATGTTGGATAAATGTACATGGGCTTGAGAGAGAAAAAAATATAGAGAGAGACAAAATAAAGTTAATGCCTTTAAAATTAAAAAGGTAAAGTCTTTAAAGAGACAGAGTACAGATAGTTAAGAGAGTAAAAGAAATAAAGAAAAATAAGCCACGTAAAAATGGAAAATTCACAGAGAGTCTGGATTATGTACATTGTGTTTTCTTTAAAATTTTTGACTGTGAAGGAGCTAAGTACAGAGAGTCATTTCATTACATGGGCTGCCAAGCTGAACCAGAATGGATATAAGGGTATTACGATTTCAAAATTTGGGTCTAAGGATATGATGCTTTGGAGAGGGTCTTCTTTTGTTTTCACAGAGGACCAGACCCTATGGATTGCATCTATTCCGATATGGTATGATAGACCACGCCCTCCTGAAAGGTTGCTGTGAACACCCTCAGAAAATTGCTTCACTCAACTGCCAACTGAGATAAAACTATCACAGGTTATACCGTGAAAGACCTAATTAACGATGCCCCCATTCAGCAGGAAGCAGTTTGGAGAGAAAAACCTGCGCCCATGTTCCCAAAATATTGTTTATAAACGTTTTTTTTATATTTAAAGGGGGGATATGATATAGATATAAATAATTTACATTGGTGTGGATTTTAAGGTCAATTTTGTTATATGTTTATGTATTTCTGATCTTGATCAAGGTATTGTGATTTTGTAGTTCATTTAAAATGTAATCTATAATTAGAAAATATAGGTTGTTGATGAATAATCATAAATAATAGTCAAACTTGTAGTCATGTTAGATTTTCTAGATATATAGAGATACATTTCAGTTAGACATTCTTCATATCTTTCAAAGACTGCAGAATATGGCATTTAAATATTTTAATAACTTAGGGTTTTTCATGACAATGAGACATATCTGCTCCTGGCAACACCAATCTACTTCAAGAGGAAGATGGGCATTGAAGAGGATCCTTATTGAGTTTGATAGCCATTTGGGCAAGAGACTGTTCTTGCCTGGACTATTGCATAAACTGGACACAAAGAACCCGCAGAGAGAGGACTGCTGAACTTGCCTAAAGGTGAGATGATCTTTCAGGGTTCCTGATTCATAAAAGAGTCTACGAGACATTCTGCAGGACGCAGGACACAGCAGAAAATGACTGAACTGTCTTTGGAATTTCCTGCTTCATGGAACTGTCTGCTGGATACTATGGGCCTGAAGGCCAAAGATGGATGCCCCAACGGTACAGAGGAACTTTGGGTGACTGTCCAGGCAGCGAGTTGTCTCTGTCATTTCTAGAATTTTGGACTTCTTGTTTACTGTAGTTTTATATCCTTCTGGAGTCTTTGATGGAGTTGAAGAATGGTTAGTTATAGTTTTCCTTAGTTATAATAAAAGATAAAGTAGATATAAATATTGTAACTGTAATTCTTATTTGATAACTGTTTTGTTTTATGTAATTTTACTATGTTAAAGTTAAAGCCTTTCTTTTTTGTTTAAACAGAAAAAGGGGAAATGATGGAGGTGGGTCTTGTATCTTATCTGTTGATTTCATTGGTTAAAATAAAGAAACTGCCTGAGCCCATTGATAGGCCAACCCTTAGGTGGGTGGAGTAGACAGAAGAGGATTCTGGGAGAAGGAAGCTGAGTCAAGGAGCCGCCATGATGCCCGCATTCCAGACAGAAGCAGGCTAGAATCTCCCCGGTAAGCACACCTTGGGGTGCTACACAGATTATCAGAAATGGGCTAGTCCAGGTGCAAGAGCTAGCCAGTAAGAGGCTGAAATTAATGGGCCGGGCAGTGTTTAGAGGAATGCAGTTTCCGTGTGGTTATTTCGGGGCATAAGCTAAACCATGCAGGCGGCCGGATGAAGGGGACACAGCCCGGCCGCTCCTCATTCAACAGTACTCCGTTGTATAAATGTACCACATTTTCCTTATCCATTCTCCGGTCGAGGGGCATTTAGGTTGTTTCCGCTTCTCATTGTATCACCAGCAGTCACAGACAGTGTGGGGGTTTTTGTTGCTATTGTTTTCTAACTGGGGGAAATGGAGCAAACCATAAACAATGCCACCTTAGCTTCCTTTCCTGCGACTGCATTAATATTGACGCTGTGAATGCAGTTTGGTTGTGAGCCCTCGGTATCAGTCAGGGTCTGTACCAGAGACCTGCACCGAGAACACTCAGTATAAAAAGTGTTCATTGTGAGAGCTGAACCGCAGAAGAGACAATAAGACTCTGCTACCAGCCCCTGGAGCTGAGGAACAACAGAGAAGGGGGCAGCTGGCTGGTGCGCACGCGCTGTGAGCTCAGCAATTGATGAATTGCAGACAGGTTTCCGTGGCCACTGTGGAAGGGAAGAATCAAGTCTGGGGTTGTCTGGTGGCAAAAGCAAAACTCTGGGTCTTTTAAATCCCATTATCAAATAAATGACACTTTTTAGACGATGCTAATGTTTAATAGGATGAGCCCATACAAATTATTATTATTCAAATGTTATTAAATGTCCTACAGTTTACCTGTGCTTCTAAAACACCTAGGCAATGCTGGAAATCATCTTCTTTCCTCCTCCTGGAGCCGTTCTGTTGCTCTCTAGTGCCCCCTCTCGGCAGACCCCGGCACAGAGCCCCGTTGATTTTTGCTCCTCCATGTAAACTCAGGAAGTATGTGTTAATTGGTAGAGTCCACCCTCTTGCCGACTCAGCGTCCTTTGGACTTGCAGATGGCAAAAGCAACTCTAACAAAAGAGAACTATCTCCAACAAATGAAGACAGTCTCGCCTTCTCCCCAAAATGAGAAGAAACAAGTCTTGAAGTTGTTGGTTATTTGCAAGAGAGTTACACTAACCGTCGCTAGAAAGAATTCACTTGCTCTTCAAACCCAGTCACAGTTGAAAACCCTGCCGCTCCAAGACTGAAGTATAGAATTAGCTTCCAAAAAGTTATTAAATGACCGAGGGGGGGGTAAAGGGAATTAGCCAATGTCTCCCATGGTCTATTGTGATATAACCAAGAAAGAAGTTTGCACGGCTGCTTGCTAGTTTCTTTAGCCAGTCATAATGAAAGGGCTTTGGCCAACTTGAGCATGGTAAACATGGCTCTGGCAGGCCTTGCCCATCTCTCCCATTCCCTCTGCCTTGCTAAAAACCAAGATTACATTCCTAAAACTAGCCACCAAGGTCTATTCCCTTATTTGGCCACTTCCTCCCCAAGGCTGACTACGAAGGTCCAGCTATCGAAGTATTGAAGTCCAGCAATCAGAAAGCTCCCTCTGGCTCACCAAATTAACATGTCCAGTTAAAATTAAATACCTCGCCGGGCGGTGGTGGCGCACGCCTTTAATCCCAGCACTCGGGAGGCAGAGGCAGGCGGATCTCTGTGAGTTCGAGACCAGCCTGGTCTACAAGAGCTAGTTCCAGGACAGGCTCCAAAACCACAGAGAAACCCTGTCTCGAAAAACCAAAAAAAAAAAAAAAATTAAATACCTCGGCTTACCTTTACAAACCATCATTTTCCTATGTGCCACATCTGCCGCCTCTCTATCCAGAGGCCGTCATTTGTCCCTCCTGGACAAATCTCCCTGCCCCTTTTCTCTTTTTCCCTCCCCGCTCTCCCTACCTCTTGCCTCTACCTCTTGCCTCTACCTCCTGCCTCTGTCTCTTATTCCTTGCTCTAAATCTTCTTTGTGCTGAGAACTTGGTCTTGGAGGTCTTGAGCTGATATTTTCCTTCCATATTTCACTTGGTGCTCATAAATTTCTTCCTGAACCATTCCATGTTTTCTTGTCCTCAGACAGGACTTTGTCTGATCATGGTTCTTCACCCAGTAAAGTGGCCTATCCCTGCATTTCTGAAGGTCCTGGATCACCAATAGCCCCGCCTGTCTTTAGTTGTCATATCCTTTAACATTCACTAACGTGCATGGGACTATCAATACCCCAGAGGATGCCCCAGCTCCAGCCATGCTCCTCCCCTGTGGTTCTCTTCCTCTTGGTTATCAGGATCAACCCCCACAGCCAGAGAAATGAGTCCTCTGCAGTTCCTGGGTCAGTGCCAAGAAAAACCCAGGTGGTGGTCCCAATCCCCAATCCAATAGAAGCCTGCTGCGATTCCTAATGGAAGTTCATCTCTAACCAGGCAGGGCACAAACTTGAAGTCAAAGAAAACATAAACTCTGCGGGTTATCTGGTGGGGTTGTGGGAGAAGGGGTACAATGCATCGTTTGCAAAGTTGGATCCTAGGTTGCATGTTTTTGTCATGTGCAGTCTTACGGTGCGGTGGGTGAGATGGGCATCTCGACACACAATCACTTAGTGTCTCATGGTCCCGTCATACCTGACTTTTAAATGTCTTTGTCCCTTCAATGAATACTTCTAGAGGTGTCATGTCCTGCGTGACTTGGTCCAGGAAACCTGACAAGGATGACAACAGTCATGAAGAAATGAAAGACACTGAAGGAAAGACAGACACACGTAGAGAAGCTAGGAGGGGTTCACCATGCTCCCTCTGATGGAATGAACGGGACTCTGCCTGATTGTCATGGCTCAGGAGGAGGGGTTAGCTCATCTCTGTAGGAGAGAGGAGTCTCCAGCTGTAAACATCTGGGGGAGGAAGCCTCAGTAGGTGCTTTCTGTACCCTCTCAATCGCTCACTATTCCCACAGACTAGGGAAGGCTTTGGCCATTCCCATGGGTCTAAGGTATTGGGGTCCCTGCCATGGCTGTGCCCATACCAACAATACACAGTCACTCAGAATTTTATCCACTCCCCACACTTTCTTTTTTCTTTTTATTTTCTTTTTTCTTTTTGGCATCTATTAATTACATCTATCCTGTGGCTTCATCTGTCAATAAACATTTTTTTTTTCTGCTAACACAGCAGCTGCACCTGAATCTACTGCTGTTTCAGTTAGTAATTGCAGCTCGCAGTTACTGGTCCGCTTCTCTGGTAGCAGCCTGATGGGACTTGTATATCCCGCCAGATCCACCTCCTGCAGCTGCCAACAAATGTAGTTTTTAACTAAATCTCTATCGTTCTATTTACCAATAAAGACTTGGGAGTCAGAAGTTGGGGTGAAGAACTGGCTAGCTCAAAGAGGTTGAGGAGCGACCAGCTGACTTTCCCTTTTTGCCTGAGTGGCAGAAAGAGAATCCTTCTGCCCTGCCAAACCAAAAATACCATCACACTCAAAGTCCCTCCCTACTAGTTCTTGTGCGTCTCTCTATCCATCTTCCAGCCAGACTCTTTTCTCTCTATGATTTCTTTCTGTGCATTAGTTGCTAGCTCCGCTTCCTGACCCAAGGTTGATTTTTTTTTTAATTAATACAAATACAAACTCTCAGTTCACGGTGTGATTGAATATCCCGCCATATAATAGCAGTAACAGCACCTGGCTAGCTGGTTGTCTCCCATGGACAAGTAGCAAGGCCAGGGACTATTTTTCAAACTGTTATTTACAGTAGAAGGGAGGAGATGGCATCAATTTGCCATGAATCCTCCTGCCTGCAGACATTTCTTTTTTTTAATTTTTTAAACTTTTTTTTAAATTTTATTTTGTGTTCATTGGTGTTTAGCCTGCATGGATGTCTATGTGAAGGTATCAAGTCCCCTGGAACTGGAGTTATAGACAGTTGTTAACTGCCATGTGGGTGCTGGGAATTAAACTTGTGTCTTCTGGAAGAGCAGTCAGTGTTCTTAACCACTGAGCCAGATATAATTTTAGTTTTTATTGTTTTTATTTTGTTTTGTTTTTTTGTTTTAGGGGCTGTTTGTTGAGGGAGTTGTTTGGTTGGTTTGGTTTGGCTTTTGTTTTTAACACAGGTTGTCTCTGTGTAACCCTGCTGTCCTGGAACTCACTCTAATCCAGGCTGAACTCAAACTTAGAAATCTGCCTGCCTCTGCCTCCTGAGTGCTGGGGAAAAGGTGCACACCACCACCACCTGGCAGAGATATGATTTCTTTAAGAGTTAAGAAAAGCTGCTTTTCTCGAACTGTGCCAAGTCTTTACTTGCGGGTTGAGGGCTCGAGGCGACAAGCTGATTTGGTCCACTCTGTTGCAGGCACAGCCTCTGTAGCTGTGGCCGGGATCCTGGCTGCTCTGAGAATCACTAAGAACAGGCTCTCCAATCATGTGTTTGTTTTCCAGGGTGCAGGGGAGGTGAGTACCGCCCAGAGGACTCTCCAGCGGCTGTCCTGAGAAGAGGAATGGGTGGGGGAGTGTTCCTGGTGGGAGGTGGTCTGGGTTCCAGCCAGAGGGAACTGCGGGAGTGTGTTCTGATTGTTGCAACATTTTGAGTTTCAATATTTGAGTTTCTCAAAGGAAAGATTCACCTGGGCTTCCTAGGATTTGTGGGGCTGAGGAGATGAAGGGCTCATTTGGGTGATACATCTAGCATATGCTGAATAACTATGTGCTTCGAGTTTAAATATTGTCCTTATGGTACTCCCTAGGCAGCCATGGGCATCGCCCACCTCCTGGTTATGGCCCTGGAAAAGGAAGGCGTGCCCAAGGCAGAAGCCATAAGGAAGATCTGGATGGTGGACTCCAGGGGTCTGATTGTCAAGGTACTGTTCAAATCTGAAAAACTAGAGTTTTCGCAGGGTGGTGGTGGCACTCAGGAGGCAGAGGCAGGTGGATCTCTGTGAGTTCGAGGCCAGCCTGGTCTACAAGAGCTAGTTCCAGGACAGGCTCCAAAGCTACAGAGAAACCCTGTCTCAAAAAAAAAAAGAAAAAACCTAGAGGTTTCCTGGCACGTGGAGCTGCCAAGAACTAAACCTAAAGAGGCCTCTAGCTAGGCACTGTGGTGCACGCTTTTAATCCCAGCATTGGGGAAGCAGAAATAGGTGGATCTGTGAGTTTGTGTCATCCTGGTCTACCAAGTTTCAGGGCAGTCAGAGCTACACAGAGAAACCCTCAGGAAAAGAAGAGGAGGAGGAGGAAGGGAGGGAGGAAAAGAGAGAGGGTAGGACAGAAAGACAAAAAGGAAGGGAGGAAGGAAGGGAAGGGAAGGAAAGGAGGAAGGGAGGGAGGAAAAGAGAGAGGGTAGGACAGAAAGACAAAAAGGAAGGGAGGAAGGAAGGGAAGGAAAGGAGGAAGGGAGGGAGGGAGAAAGAAAGGGAGAGGGAGGGAGGGAGGGAGGGAGGGAGGGAGGGAGGGAGGGAGGGAGGAAGGAAGGAAGGAAGGAAGGAAGGAAGGAAGGAAGGAAGGAAGGAAGGAAGGAAGGAAGGACTCTCCAAGGGGCAGAATTCTAAGACAGGATGGAAAGCAAAAAGGAAATTCTAAAGTAAAAGCTCTAATTGCTGTTATCCAAAAAGTTATGATGGTGTGTGTGTGTGTGTATGTGTGGGGGAGAGATTGTTATAAAGAGTGTGCGCATGTATGTGTGCCTGAATACCCTTCCATCCTTCTCTCCTACCACCTCCTACCTCAGTTTACCTCAGCCATATTGAATCACAGTCCTCCAGAAGACACGGCTCACTCTCTTCCACAACCTTTCACAGCCGTTGACAGGGCCGTGTGCCGGGTGTGCATCTTCCCATCCCCCATCAATCCAGGGAACAGTCTCTGGCCAGACACTGGCCACTCTTCTGTTCACTTGTGCCTTTTCCAACATCATTTGGTCCACGCTATCGAGCTGACTTCTAGTCGAGGAACTGTAGGCTTGGCATCTTCCCTCGGGCACTCCTGAGACCTGCTGGAGCCGTCAAAATGATTGCACCCATTTACCAACACTGTGCTAGCCTGTCACCCCTGGGCTCCTGTTCGAAGAGATGGAAAGAAATCTGGAGCTTCTCAGGCACGGTTGGCAAGACCAGCCAATCCTAGACTCAGCTCAGGGATGTTCCCAGGAAGACTAATGGATCCTGTTAAATCCATTCACATTAGCTCTCTGGTACTGAAAGTCTCCCGGCCCTGTCCTTCTGCAAACCTGTAGGCTGCACTTCATATGACCAGCAGGTTCAGTGAGGCTAAGGAATCTCCTGAGAGTCTTTCTATCCTGTCTCTGTAACCCATGACCCCCCCCCAATAGCTAAAAACAAAATAAAAAATAAAGATTTTTGATCATTTTTTATTCTAAATATTTAAATATTTTATTTTAATAATTTAGTATAAATAAATAAATACTTATGTATTCTTCCGTGTGGCTCGGAAGATGGCTCAGAGTTTAAGAAGACTTGTTTGCTTTTTTGGGGGACCCAGATTTGATTTGATTCCCAGCACACACATGGTGGCTAACAACTGTTTGTACCTTCAGTTACAAGAGACCCTGCATGCATGTGAAGCACAAATACAAGCAGCAAAATACCGACACAATTAAAATAAAAATACATTTTTAAGAAAAAAAAGGAAGGAAGAAACACATGTATACATTCCCTTAGGTTCTACTAAGAAATCTGATAAAGGATCTGGGCCTCACTATTCTGAAGGCTCAGATCAAAACACAAGGCTCAGTCAGAAACACTGTCAGAATTCTAACACATCAAGGCTCTGCTCAGAAGGCCCGCAACACCACTACTACTCCATCTTCCTTCTTTTCCTACAGGGTAGGAGCCACCTGAACCATGAGAAGGAGATGTTTGCCCAAGACCATCCTGAAGTCAACTCCCTGGAGGAGGTAGTGAGGCTGGTGAAGCCCACAGCAATTATAGGTAGGAAGAAGAAGAGGTCCTGCCGCCCAACCCAGCTAACCCTCTCAACTTGCAGATAGATAGTCTGAGACCCAGTGAAGAGTCACAAACCCCCTACGGAAGCGCAGCTGTCTCCCCTATCCCTGGTTCAATGCCATGAACTTATTGGGTAACTTCTGTATAGAAACCATAGACATGAGGGCCCAGAGTTCGGACTTGGTGACATACGTGTTGATGTAAGACAGTGAGAAAGTGCAGTGCTGCTCTCTAGCATGGAGATGAGCAATCCTTCCGCACCCAGACTGGGGCCCTGGTACCTATCCCTGTACTAGAGGAACACTCTGCACTCGACAACAACATCCGGGAATGGCTTCCAGGTGCACATTCAAGATCGGAGGCCAGAAATGGACCAGTGGTCTCCCGGAAATGAACAAGAGGTCTTAGCTAGCTCAAACAACAGGATTCCCTCATCCCCAACAGCAGATTCTATCCCCAGGATTCCCAAGTCTGCCATGCGGTACCTAGTTCCCTCACCAGTGCCACAAGAGGGGAAATGGGGTGTTCATACAGAGTAGGCATTCCCCGCTGCCCCCCTTTTCCCTGTAGGTGTCGCTGCCGTCGCAGGAGCCTTCACGGAGCAGATTCTGAGGGACATGGCCTCCTTCCATGAGCGCCCTATCATCTTTGCCCTGAGCAACCCCACCAGCAAGGCTGAGTGCACAGCTGAGAAGTGCTACCGGGTCACTGAGGTCAGCGGGGAGCCCTTCCTCCCACCAGCTGAGAGAGTAGCAGCGGCTACTACCAGCAGCCCTAATGAGGGTGACAGAGGGTGCCCCGTCATCGTGAGCAAGCTGAGGTTTAGAAAGATGAGTCAGCTTTCCCAAGATCATCAAGCTAATAAATAGAACTAGCCTTCAAGTCTCCATTTAACTCCAAAGCCGGAGCTCTTCTGGACTGCTCAGGGTTCCCCCAAACAGAGATTTGCCCAACAGAGTTTGTTTATTCCTGAGGCAACTGTCTCATGCTGGCCCTCCCAGATGTTGAGGGAAGAGGCACCATGGCCTCCTCTGTCAGTAACTTGAAGGGAGGCAAGGCTTTAGAGAACTTACCAAGTTCTCACTATTCTGGACACAGAGGGGAAGGTATGGGTCCAACATTTAAGAGATCAGAATAGACCGCCACAGCTGCCCCAAACCTGTCTCCAAGTTCCACTTCTGCTTTTTTCCTATGTCCAGGGCCGAGGGATCTTTGCCAGTGGAAGTCCCTTTAAGAATGTGACTCTGGAAGATGGCAGGACCTTCATTCCCGGTCAGGGAAACAATGCCTATGTGTTTCCTGGGGTCGCCCTGGGTGTCATTGCCGGTGGGATCCGACACATCCCAGATGAAATCTTCCTCCTGACGGCAGAGGTACCACTGCTTTTCTCCCTAGGATGCTTCTAGTAGGGTTGGTGGCTCAACACTAGGTCCTCAGGCCCAGTGACCCCTGGATTCGTCCTCTCATATCTACTACTCACTCACCCCAGACCAGAAGCAAGGCTGGAAAGGAAAATTCATGGAACCTTGAAGCAAGATTTTTTTTTATTTATTTATTTTTTTTGCTAAGATGGCCACCCAGAATGGTACTAAGGATGTGGAAGGAGGGTGGGACTCAAGAAGTAAGCGGGCCCAGAGACTCCTATATAACAGGCTGTGATCAGTCAAAAGACAGAGTCTTTGTTTGCTGGTCATAAGCTTATCCATGTTGGTCTTAGTGGTTTCCTTCTAGAATTCATGGAACCTCGTGCTATTTTAAACTTCAGTCAGGCTTAGCACAAAAAGAATGAGTCTTTGTTTAAACCTAAGCATTAAGCTTCCTTAGGGTTATGGCATAGGTCGCAGTACCTGGGCAAGCTTTGGGATAATGGAATGGGATTTGTTCTATAAAGAAAATCAATCTCTCTCTCTCTCTCTCTCTCTCTCTCTCTCTCTCTCTCTCTCTTTCTCTCCCTAGCATATTGCCCAAGAAGTCTCTGAGCAGCACCTGTCCCAGGGGAGACTGTACCCACCACTCAGCACCATCCGAGATGTGTCTCTGAGAATTGCAGTCAAAGTAAGGGGCATTCTCCCTCATACCCGTCTAACACGGGTGGTGTGGCTCCACCTACTCCTATGACGGCAGCCATGGAAACCTGTGCTCCTTGAGCCTCACTGTATGTAACCCACAGACTAGGTGGCAAACTCTTGCCTGCTCAACAACCTGAGTCCCGCTCTAGGCATTCTAGAAAAGCTCCCGCATTTCCCCCACAGACATAGGAAGGAAGGTCAGAGGCCACGGTCTTGGGAACCAGAATGTGGGTGGAATTTTTTTTAATGAATCATAACCCCTCATTTATGGGAAAGGCCAGCTTGCACAGCATCATAGAAAGGATTCAAGCTTTGGAGTTCCCGCTCTGGCAATCAGCAGAGGCGTCACTGTGACCCAATACCTTCACTTCCCTCCACCTTAGCTGCTTCTCTGTAGAGCGCAGTAGTTCCTCCCTCCTAAAAAACTCCTGTTGGCCAGAGTGGATAGTTAATCTTCCCCTTTCTCTCTTTAAGGGATAATGAAGTGGCTGGATTCACAGAACATTCCAGACTATGCAAGGATAATGGGTTTTCAGAGAAAACATAATACAGTAAAGACCAATTTCAAGCAATAATTATCCAAGCTGGATAATAAGTACATGATATCCTTTCCATTAGTGTGTGTTTTTCTGTAAGAATAACCAACAGTCTCAGAAAGTACAGCGCACAGCAATACGTTAGTGCCCACGAGTTGTCCAGCGCAAGCGCCCTTACAAAACAGTTATGAAGTCCAACAATCCAGATCCCGGTTCAGCTCAGCCGTTCCTCTTCCTTCACTGGGGACTGTTGGCTCACAAGATGATCATCCAATTCAACCCCATCAGTCTCCATGGGAACAGGTTGCAGGCGGACTGTTACTAACTATATTCTGATCATCACTAGAAGAAGGTGATCATTACTTTGCTTCTGAAGCAGTAAGCTGAAGTACAAATCAAGTTTACCATTGGCTGGAAACCTGCAGAGAATTAGAAACAGGGATAATCATGGCCTGGGCCTCTTTGACCTTGGCCCAGGCACTGGATAGGAATCCATCTCCAGAGCTCTGGGAGAGAGGGACAACCAGCCCCTTAGGAAGAGAAGCAAATGCTCTCTAGGAAAAAGTTTTAATCCTCCCCTTCTGGTGGTGTCATGGGTGGCAGCTGAAGAGGAACATGACCGGTCCTTTAGGGAATATTCTTTGCCCCTCGCTGCCAAGGAAGGGGCTTTTAAGGCCGATTTCCCATAGAGCTAGTTTCTCATTCAAACCTGTTTCTCCTAGGTCCTCGACTATGCATATAAACACAACCTGGCCTCCTGCTATCCAGAGCCCAAGGACAAGGAGGCTTTTGTAAGATCTCTGATCTACACTCCAGACTATGACTCCTTCACACTAGACACCTACACTTGGCCTAAGGAAGCTATGAATGTCCAGAAGGTCTGATGCACTCTCTTGGACTTATTTGGGCTGGGCGAAGAAATACAATATAAACGTTCCAAAATGGCCAGCCTTGTCACCATGGTTATTTTTTGTTTGTCATTTGTTTTACTTTGTGTGTTCTGCGGAGGCATGCAGCGGAGGTCAGCTTTGTTCCTGAAGGCCATGGGAGCTCTCTTTCCTATAAAACTTCTCTGAATCCTCTCCAAATGGTTCTTTTACTGTTAATTGCTATTATCAAAGCCTTGTGGGAAATTCTGCTTAGAAACGCACCTTTGTAGAGCTCAAGGTCTAGATTGAACTCAAGTCCTTTTCCACACGCAAGGAAGTGCTGTGTCCGTGGAAGATGTCCATAGGGAAGTCACAGCGCTCCAGGAAGAAAGGATGCTTCCCATGAGACACCAAAGGAGAGCAGTGTCTGTGCTCTGCCCATGACTAAAGGGCGGATTCGTCATAGGCACTCAGGGAATGTAAGCAAAGCCACCTGCCAGAAAATGTGGTCCACCCATCAGGGAGTGAATTCATTTCAGAAGAATACATTGCCTTCAAGGCTCAGTAGAGTGTGGGTTGGGGCTGAGTGGCCAGAGGCTCATCAAGAAGGGTCCCTGCCCTTTGGGTTGTTGAGTACTGTACATTTTATGTTGTCATTACTAAAGGGAAAGATAGAGAAATAGGGATGAGAAGAATCTGCATGCCAAAGAATGAGGAGGAAGAGGAGCCAAGAGCGTGAGCACCACGGGGAAGGCGTTGGTTTATTTGTAAGGAAGACTTGATTTAACTAACGTTCCAGGCCTGGGACACACTCTCCCCTCCATCCTTCACCCTCAAGTAATGGAGCAATTCAAATTTCTGGTGGAGGTGACGTTTAGTGAAAACCTTTACCTCCCCCGTTTTCAAGACTGCACACATGCATAGCAAACAGTAAAGAAAGACTTGGAGCCCCTGCTTGGCCTGTTTGGGATATCCAGTCTCCTTTCCCTGTATAAATCACGCTTTGAAACCTACCCCTGGTGCCACCTCAGCCAGGATTCCCGCTGCAGATAATGCTCTATTTGACTGTCCCTCGGTGCAATCCAGGTAAACACTTAAGCTCCACGAAGAGTATCTGGCAGTGTCATGAATCAGTCATCTCTTGTTCAAGTCTTATTCTTCCAGCATCAGCTTCCTTGGTGCTAGAACTTAGTCAACAATGTCCCCAGAGTGTAGACCTAAATATAAAAACTAACACTCCACGTTTCTGGAAGAGAACAGATCAGTGAGTCCTTGTGAAGACTCACCAGTAAATCTCTAATGGCAATCTCATATCTAATGCCTGTGTCCTGGGGGATACAGATGCAAACAATAGAAGAAACTGGCTAAGATTTCCAAAGTTCTGATCTATTGCATCAGCCCCACACAGCCACCAATGGCCTGGTTAGACTTCTCATTTCCACAGGAGAAACCATCTGCCAGGACCCAAACTCCTCCTTTCTATTCCATGCCCAGCATCAGTAAGGGCACCCGTAGAGGAAAATGGCTTCTTCCGTCCAAAAGGCTCGCTCCGTGGAACACCTCTACAGCTGGTTCATATTCCTCTCCTAATATACGACTTTTGGAATGTCTTCATGTGTCCTTAATTGTTGCAGGTCGTGTCTTGGGGTTCCATCGTCTACCACATCCCATGTAGAGAAGTAGAAGACTCTAGACATAGATTTTCAAAATTCCAAATGTGTTCCTAATAGCACTAATTATGGTCAGAGAACCTGTTATGACTTGTTGAAATAGATTTCAGTTTGCTGGGAAATCTATTTTTTTTTCCAAATGCTATTGCCAAATTTTAAAAACAAAAAAGTTCACATCTTCTTAAAAAGAATATGTGCACATGGTAGGATGCAATATCCTTTGTTTGGGGATTTTTATTTTATTTTACTCAATTCTACATATTATTATTTTTTTCTCTACTCAGCCTATATCTGAAAGATAATTTTTTCCTTGCAGTTTTGACCATATTTATTTTACATATTTTGATCCAGTGTTATTAGGTACATGAAGTTTAGAATTGTGATCATTTACAGTGAACTCAAATCTGTGAAACTTTGTAATTTTCTTAATAATGTATTTGTTCTGTAATAACATCTTGGAAGTCTTCCTTGCCCTTTTTTATTTATTTAGATGTTGAAACTCATATCGTACCTGGTGATGACAAGCACTCTCCCGTTATTTCTGCCACACAACTTAAAGCACTTTTTCCTAGAGCGAAAATGTGGTTAGTTTAACATTAAAACATAGGATCATTTTATCAATTTTATAATAAAATAATTATCAAGAACCCTAATTTTAACTCACATAATTTTAAAAACAAAAAGATTTGCCAGGTGGTGGTGCACTGCACCTTTAATCCCAACTCGGGAGGTGGAAGCAGGCAGATATCTGTGAGGTCGAGGCCAGTCTGGTCTACAAATCAAGTTTACAGTCAAGGATACAGAGAAACAATGTCTTGAAGGAAAAACAAACTATTAAATGTCCCATTGATTAGTAGAAACTAATCCCATTTTGGTTGGGAACACAGAGGGAAAATATACTTTCAACCAAAGTAATAGGTACTAAGCAATTGCTAATGTTTGGCAAAAAAAAAAAAAATTAGGAGTTTCAGAAATTGGATAATAGCACTGTTTTAGCCACACAGGCAACACATCTCTACTTTTTATAAAATACCAGGGGTTAGAGATGGCTCAGTAGGTATTGTGCCTCCATGCAAGCGTGAGGACCTGAGTTCAACCCCTAGAGCCTATTAACAAAAAACAAAACAAAAAATTTGAGTGGTGGGACGTACTTGTAATCCCAGGTGTGGGGAAACAGAGAGATGCGATCCCCAGGGCTCACTGACCAACCAGCCCAGCTCAGTTGGCAAGCACCAGGTAAAGGTTGAGAGACCCTATTTCAAAACACTGACGAGGAGAGCGACTGAGGAAGCCACTTGCCATCTGAGGTTAACCTCTGGCACGCACGCACACACACACACACACACACACTCACATGCACACTTACAAAATGCTTACTAAATTACAAGCCCTATGTCCTACACAATATTCTACTTCATAGTCTCTCCCGTCCTGACTTCACTCCTCCTTCGACTGGTATGCCAAACACAAACATATATGACAAGGCATTAAACACGCGCTGCTTCAGTACAAATGGCTCTTGTCTGAGCTTCTACCGAAGCTGGATTTTCAAAGCAGAGGTTTCAAAACAGCATAAAATGAGATTTACGGAAATGCATTCATCACTGTGAAACTTAAAATCTCACAGAAGCAACTGCCGCAGACTTGATGTCTACCTGCACAGATGCGGGGAGGTGAACACTGAAGAGCATGCAAAGAGTAGCTCTATCCTGACAAGGTCTGAAATGGCTGGATAAACAACATAAGCTCTGGAATGATGTTTAGAGTGTTTCAGAATTTTAATTCTGTATTACTAAACATAGACAAGTCCTGGGTTGTGTCTTGGCAGCCCCATGCTGGCCTGGAACTCACTCTGTAGCCAAGGATAGCTTTGAAACCATCATTCTACAGCCTCCACCTTCCAGGAGCTGAGATTCCAGGTGTGTATTGGCCTCCACTCCGTGCAGTACCAGGGATGGAACCCAGGGCTTCCTTATGCTAAGCAAGTACTCTCCCGTCCCAAGCCACATCCCTGGCCTCTGATGTTCATTCTTCCCATCCCTTCCCTGCTTGCCACGTTTATTACACGTATTGTTTGTATGTGTGCATCACCGTGCCACAAACGTGTGGAGATCAGTTACAAGAAGTCAGTCCTCCCCTTCTGCGGGGTAGGTCCTGGGGATCGAACCTAGTTCCTCAGGCTTGGCAGCAGGTGCCTTCACCCATAGAGCAGTGAGCATTTAATAGGTTATTAAATGAAAACTTTGGTGCTAGGATTGGGGATACTTTCTTACAAGTGGTAGATCAGGGAGGTCCCAGAGAACCCCCAAGGCAACACAAGCTATCATCTTTGCTCTTGATTTCCCACTACAGTGAGATGGTTAAGACTCCCATTGCTAAGATACAGTACACTTTAGATGCAGGGTATAGTGGATGAAATTAAGCTGGAATTGACCTGGAATTTTTCTGTCAGAAGAAAGCCTGCAGACTACTTAGGAGAAAACAGTCAGCATTGGACCGTGCACAACATAACAGCAACCTGCCCGGCAATTTGTGCCAACTGGCCCAATGGTGGCATAACTATTGCGGGTAACCAGCTTCCTTCTGAATAGATCTGAGGCCTGTGCCACAGGCAGAATTTCATGCTTGATGCTATAAACCTGGTCAAAAGGCAATCATAGCCATGAGGGGAACCTCCTGCTGCAGCTTTGTTACGTGGTCAGTGCTGTCGAATTGCCTTCCAAATGTTTGTGTTTATACTCTCAACGTTGCTCAGAGAAGCTTCTTTTTGCAATGAAAAGCATCAATGACCAACATGATGAGAATGTTATTATCAACAAAAAACAAAGGAGGACATAAGGTTGGGAGGGATGTGGGGTACGATGCAGCAGGGAAATGGGATAAAAATAGTGATAGATGCATCTAATCAAAAAACATTATATAAACGCATAAAATTTTCAAAGAATTAAAAAAAACGTATTTTCAAAGTTTGGACTTGGGGAGGGGATATATGTACCATTATAAATTGTCGTGTATACTCAGCACTTCGAAATATTTGTTAAAATGTATTTATTACATGTGGGAAAATAGAACGTTTTTAAAAGAAGTCACAGAGCTGGGTCAGCACCCCTCAGCATCCAGCAAGAAGTTGGGTCCCTCCCAGTCCCTATAGCAAAAGGACTCTAGGTTAAGAATTATTTAGACACCAGCACCGCTATTGGAGCCAAGTTCAGGGAATACGCAGGGATGAGAGGAAGGCGGCACACTAAGGAAATAATAGACATGAATTCAAGAAAGGGTTTGAAAACACTCAGTTTTTTCCTCCGAGGTACAAATATACACACTCTAAATATTCATCCACTCCAAACAAACGTTCCTGAGTACGTAGGTTCAAACTTTGAGTTCTACACGAGCAATCGCGACCCCTGCAGGAACTTATTCAGGGGCCACACGTTGCTCTCGCCCACGTTGGAGGTGCGCCTCTGGCACTGCCTGCAGCGCCGGTACTTCTCACACTGGTCCAAGAGGAACAGCTTGTCAGAAGCCCTGGAGGGAAGAAAGCAAAAGCTGATGTCATCAAGTGTCCCCCAAATCCCTAAAAGCAGAGCGAAGAAAAGTGATGCCCGATCTCTGCTTTCAAGACTCCTACCGTCACCGGCTGCCTGGCCCTGCCATCTGATGCTTATCCCACATCCTGGCATCTGTGGCCTCCTCCTTTTCACTAAAGCAAAGGCTTTGTGCAAATTCCCAACCTTCCTTCATGCCTAGCCACACGTGCCTAACAGCGAACACATAAACCCCAAGGCCACACCCACCCTCTAAGGTGGCCCCGAAGCTTTGGTGTTTGGTGCTATTTACACTTCTCTCATTCTCTGGGAACCTTGTTTGAGAAGGGGACGAAGCTGCTGGCTGACAGGTAATTCCTAACACCTGCTGAGAACTAAGGGTTTACTTGCTTAGAAAAGTCCCAAGAGGACAGAGCTTTTGGAGAGTTGAGCACCCAGAAAGAAAGAAGAGACAAAGAAGGGGAAAAAACAAACAGGAAGCAGAAATAAAGGACTACAATGACTGATTCTCCATTTTGAAAGTTTTTGGTTCTGCAAGTCAGTCCCAAGTGCGCTCTTGTGACCTATCAACATTTCTGTAGGGACACAGAATTCTGTAAAAGTCATAAGACTGGGTCAGTGCTGCCTCCCCTTTCCCCCCCACCCCCAGCCCAGCAGCTAGTGAGAAGTTGAGTTCGGAGAAGTTGAGTCTAGATTATGAGGGGCTGGAGGGAGAGCTATCAAAAGGTATTTTCTGTGCAAGCAGGAAGATCTGAGGTTGAACCCTAAAACCCACATACCAGCCAGCCTAGCTTAGCTGACAAGCTTCAGGCCAAAGAGAGAACCTGTCTCAAAAAGCAAGGATGGTCCCATTTAAGGTTGACTTGTGTCCTTCACAGGTTGACACAAGACAGACAGACAGATACACACACACACACACACACACACACACACGCAGAGAGAGAGAGAGAGAGAGAGAGAACTAGGAAAACCTTAGAAGGAAAAGAATAATGAATAAACTTGGAAAGGATGGGAAGACCTATCTGTGCAATCCAGAAACGGGGCAGCATCGGCATATGTTAACTGCATAAACATGAATCTTGCATTTGTGTTTGCTTGTCTTTTGTTTTGTTTTGTTTTGTTTTTACAACAACCATTCCCTTCTTCCCACCTGCCGCCTACCACAGCCTGCCCTGGGTCACCCACTCGCTAACTTGAGTTCACAATTATTTCCTGTGACTCCCCTGTCTGCTATCGTCATGTTGGCGAAGCCATCTCTCTGGATCCAGACAAAATCCTGCTGGTGTAAGCCTCACTGCTTCTCACTGGTTTTCCACAAGACTGAAAGAAATAGTTTGAACTCTCCAACTTCCACCCTCTTCCTCTTCTCTGGATCGAATAGACCCACTTTGCCTGTGGCTCGGAACCACCATGCTATCCCTCATACTTTCTTTCTTACAAATGAGCTCCACCAATAGAAAATCAGATGAGACATGCCTTTCAAGAAACTCTTAAAAGAAAGGGTGGCAGATGAAGAGCCATGCTTAAAGGACAATAATGCTGGAGCTGGAGAGATGGCTCGGTGGTTAAGAGCACTGGCTGCTCTTCCAGAGGACCCAGGTTTGATTCCCAGCACCCACGTGGTGGCTCACAACTGTCTGTAACTCCAGGTCCAGGAGATCCTACACCCTTTTTCCGGCCTCCTTGAGAACCAGGCACGCAAGCGGTGTAGACACATATGTAGGGGGAAAACTTATACATATAATAAATAAATCTTTTTGTTGTTGTTGTTTTAAAGTCAAGACGGGAGAGATCAGTTAAGAGTGTTTGCTGTTCTTGCACCTGAGTTCAGGTCTCAGAACCAAAAGTGGCTCACAGTTGCCTGGAACGCCAACTCGAGGGACTCGGACCCTCTCTTCTGGCCTCCTCAGGTACACATGTATACACACACATACACACATACACACACGAATAAAAAATAAAATCTTAAACAGTAGTGGAAAAGCAGCCAC
The DNA here is from genome assembly GCA_963919715.1 of Microtus obscurus. Taxonomy (NCBI): domain Eukaryota; kingdom Metazoa; phylum Chordata; class Mammalia; order Rodentia; family Cricetidae; genus Microtus; species Microtus obscurus. The sequence goes on from CAWTZC010002521.1 coordinate 27,970,523, forward strand.
GTAAACTGTTTTTTGCTATGTTTGGTCCTGATAATCTGACTGTATAGGTTGGCTTGGTTTCATTGGAATCTTAACGATTTAGGAAATCTTTTTTCATTTTATAAAATCACACCTTAAATTTCTAAAGAATTTCCATTGTTTTCAAAGTATAATAGTTTTCCATATATTTTTTTTTTTACCCCTAAAACCCCGGTGCTAGCTGGGTCAGGCAATTATTTACATTCACAGTTTACAAGTTAAAAGGTATGACCGGCATTAGCAGCCCTTCCACAGTTCGTGCTAACTCTAAACAGCAGACTCAAATAGTAACACAGATGGAGAGGGGCCCAGCTCCACTGTGTGTAGCTCATTCTTCCCATGGTCAAGCTTTCCTATCCATACATGAAGGTCAAGCATGGTGGTGTACAGGAGGCAGAGGCAGATGAATCTGTGAGTTGAAGGCCAGTCAGGTCTAAAGAGCAAGTTCCAGTCCAGCTAGACTAAATAGCAATACCCTGTCTCAAAAAAAAAAAGTCCATTAAGCTTGGATCAGAGCAGAATTCATCCTGCTTCAAAGTAGCTCTATCCAGAAAGAGTTGCAACCCTCAGCAAAGTGGAACCACCAGGGCAGAAGCAAAGATCAGAGCAGGGTCGGTAAAAACTTAACATCCAGCACAGTGTTTTCCAGCCCCTTGCTCATAAAAGACATTGCTAATCAATCGCAGCAGCGTTTCCCACTAACCAGATTTGTTCTCCCCAGAGAATGTAGTAGAGGGCCACACTAATCAACTGATGGTACTCAAAGCCTCGGCCATCCTAGGGTTAGACTAACAGTGGTTCTCAACCTGGGAGGCGCACAGCAGATCTCCTGCATACCAGGTACTTACATCACAATTCATAACGGTTAACAAAATTACAGTTATGAAGGAGCAATGAAAGAATTTTATGATCACGTGAGGAACGGCATTAAAGGGCCGCAGCATTAGAAAGGCTGAGAACTACTAAGTTAAAGGACAGAAAACTCGGAGCTGATTGACAAGGATGTTTCTTGCAAGCAGAGAGTGCCTGGTTCCCACGAGGTCTTACCGCTCAAAGGCCTTCTCCTCCAGGTCCCGCTGCTTCTTCATGTATAGGCTCCTGTCCCAGTCCTCCTGCAAACACTGGTTGATCCTGTTCACCCGATCCAGCTCCGCAGCTCTGTCTGCCAAGTGCCTGGAGAGAAAGGAACAGCCTGACTCCATTTGCAGTGCTGGAAAGGGCCGGGGCCACCATGGAAGCCCTACTTCTTTATGTTAAATTAGACAGAAAGTGTTCTGGTCCTGTTCAGGAGCCTTTAGAATGTGCAGAAACGGGGATGCTGGAAAAAGCACAGTGAAACCGCAAGCTGTCAGATAATGGATGGCTCTAAGATCTTTCATCCTGCACCATGGTTTAAATTAGCAGGACTTAAGTCCTATTCCAATTAACAAATTCAAAGGCCACTAAAGCCCTTTGAAGCTAATTTGGCTCATCTGATGAACCATCCCAAATGGATTCCCTGCCCTGTGTTTCTCCCCAGCCTCTCAGCTGTCAGCAATCAGTCTACGCATCTGGTTCTTTGGGGGTTTCTCCCCTTTGGAGGGAAGGTCTCTATGTGTAGTTCAGGGTAGCCTTGAATTTTGGGTCCTCCCGCCTCAGCCTCCAGTGTGCTGGGAGCACAGAAGTGCCTTATCACAATTGGGGGCAACAGGTATTTTATGCTACAAAGTGCAGAAAGGAGAAGAGGAAGAGAAATGAGAAGAGGTAGGGATGACTTGTAAGCAAGAAAAACGGAAGCAGAACTACCCATCACTGACGGGAATACTTGGCGAAGGGTGTGTCGCCCGGGAAGAGAACAAAGCTAGCACTAGGCTAAGCTATTTGTAGGAGTCATTTAAGTCTGGACCATCAGCAGGGAGATACTTTCATTAGCCCTAGTACAGAAAACCAGTGCCCTCCAAAGTATGTAACGTGTGCTATATCACTCAGTTAACACAGTGACACAAACATGCCCACCAATCAGAACGCATCTGAGACATGGTCTGAAGCCCCAAGTGAGAAGCTGAAGTTCAAGTTCAAAGAATGGATCATGAGGGGCTGGAAAGATGGCTCATGGGGCTTGAGAGATTGCCCAGTGGTTAGGGGCACTGGCTGCTCTTCCAGAGGGCCCTAGATCAATTCCCAGCACCCACATGGCAGCTCACGACTATCTGTAACTCCGGTTTCAGAGGATCCAACAGCCTCACACAGATATGCATGCAAGCAAAACATCAATGCACATAAAAGAAAAACAAATCATTCTAAAAATTAAAAAGGAGGGGGAGGTTCATGGCAACCTAGGTAGAGTGTACTTGTCGGGCTTGGGACAACAGTGCCTATCACTGGATATGGAAATAGGTCACTATTTTACAAATTTGACATATATCAAGGCAAGGCTTTTATCCTTGTACAGATTAGATGTGACCCTTTGTTTTTTTTTTTTTATCAAAGTAGGGAAATGTGTAATGCAGATGGTGATTCTAACAGAATAAACATCACAATTTAACTACTCCCACACCCCTATCAACAGTCACACCCACTACCATTGTGTCCTTCAGTCTATGACTGACTCATGTCTAGCAAACCCAGCAGGGAGCCTAACAGACCCATAAACTATCCCACTGGGGCCATTTCTAATATTTATATAAATTTAATAATATGACTTTTTATAAGTATAACTACCTTCCAAAAATAGTGTATTCCTTGGCCAGAAGCCTTTTTGGATGATAATTTGGGCTCATCAGAGATATAAGAATTGATGAACATTTATAAAGAAAAAACTAGTTTCCTATGACAGTCTCGGTGGAGGCAGGAAGTAGGAAATTGATGAAGGAGGGCTAGGAAGAAAACACGAGGTGTTGTGAGACTGAGCGTTAGTGCGACCTTTAAACTGTCTCCACCAGTTAGGTGACCACCTGGACGTTTTAAGAAATCAAATGTCTGATATTTGAACTTTGATATTTGAACTTTGAGATCCAGGCCTTGAGAGAATTCCTTTGCCCATCCTTCCGCCTACGCCATCACTTCATGATGGAAGCAGAACACACTGCGAACTTGGGGAAGGACCTAGTGCCGGGTCTCCATCTATATGAGTGGAGCTAAGTATCTCTGGCGCATTTAATACAACCAATGGGTAGGGCTGATGTTATGATTCTTTTAAAAGTTATGCTGTTGGTGAGAGTGGTGGTGTACACCTTAATCCCCAGCACTCGGGAGGCAGGAGCAGACAGATCTGTGAGTTCAAGGCCAGCCTGGTCTACAAAGCAAGTTCCGGGATACTCAGGGCTACAGAGAGAAACCCTGTCTCAAAAACCGGAGAACGAGGAGGAGAAAGAGGAGAAAAGGAGGAGGAGGAGGAGGAGAAGAAGCAGGAGGAGAAGGAGGGGAAATTATATTGTGATATAAGGGAAAATGTGGAGTTGGGGCTTGAAAGAGAAGTGGAGATCAAGAGAGAGCACAGCTTTTATTTAATAACATTTTCTTCATTGAATGAATTATAGTATAAAACTGAGTGAAATATGTAACCAATTTAGAATAATGGCTTGCATAAGTCCTCAATAGTTAGCTACATTTCTTCTCCGCTACTCAATATATTAGCTACATTTCTTCTCCACTATTGTTACAAAGAAAGAAAGAGTTGGGGGAGAGGAAGGAGGTGAGGAAAGGAGAGGGAAGGCAGACCCCGGCTCTCCTTACTCTCGCTGGGTCCTCTGAAGCATCTGCAGGTCTCGCCTCTGGTCCAGCAGCTGGTTCAGAATGGTGTTCCTCTTGAGGCTGGCAGCCGCCTCCATCTGGTGCTTCATGCAACTCTGCTCCCGCTTTAGCTTTTCAGCCTTCATCTCGCCCTCGTTCTTACCAAAGATGGGCTCAGCAGAATCCGGCTCAAACATGGGCAGCTGGGAGGGTTTGTTCTTCACCTGGAATGGGCAGCAGATAATGGGCAATTAGTAAGATACCAACACCAAGGCTTACAGGGATGAACAAAGCCTCAAAACCTACCAAAGGAATATCGTGTGTGCGTGTTCACAGCGCTACGTGCTTATTTACAGAACTGTGTTGATGCGGTGCATGGTTTTAAAGTGATGATCACCGTCTTCCTACCTGTGCATCCAACGCTCTCTTGTAGTACTGCGTTTCTTCCATCTTCTCTTTTAGGTATTGGGCTCTCTGTGCAGCCAGTCTGGTATTTAAGACGCAGAGAAGGTGAGAGCCATTTTACAGTTTGAATACAGCAACACGAGTTAGCATCATATCAAAGCATGTTCCGTATTAATAGGAACGGGTACAGGATGCATAAAAGCTCATCGTTCATTCTGGAAACTCTCGTTATAAGAAAAAGGAATTTGGGTCTACAGGTTGCTCAATACTGTGTTGAACACAGGGCAGACAGGACAGGTATAAGAAGAAGGGGAGCCATATCATTCATATGGGATGAATATGGCAGGCCCCCTTCCCACCCCAAGCACACACACACACCACAAGTACTTTTTAAGTCTAGATAAGGCCATGCCTATAAGTAGATTCAATATGTATTCTTCCTTAGAAAAGTAATCGACCCTCTCATTGTACAGTCATCATATGAAACCTGCCAAGAACCTTAGTGATTAATGAAATTCATATAGTAGAGCAGATAAATCTTAGGGCAGTATATTCTTAGGGGCGCAGAAACTAGCTTATTGTTTGTGGTGGCAGTCTCTGCTCACGCCACACAATGATTGTCCTGGCTTCAGCAGCAAAAGCTTCAGCAGGAGCCCCTAAGGCAGATAGCAATTTCAGGGCCTCGGCCCTATCCAGGGCCTCAGACAGCCCAACCTGAACAGTAACTTTCTGCTTCCTAAAGTTTAGACTTGAGACTCCGAGTCTCCAAGCTCAAAGCGGACTAGAGGTGATGCCAAGTAAAAATCTGTGGGGTAAGCAGGGGGGAAACGAATCCGCACTGCTTCTCAGCTCCTGGTTCTAGTGTCCCCTGTGTCTATGCCCTCAGGTTTGCTGGGACAAGCGATGTGCTTAGAACAAGACTCAGCTTTGCCAGGAGGTCACTTGAGCATCGCACAGTTGGCAATGATGCCTGCTCAAGATATGTTCCTTCCTGAACTAGCGGGAAGTACTGGTGATCATAAGCAGTACAGAAAGGCTGCCCTGTCATTCCAGCGCTCTTAGAGTTTCAGTTATTGCTGAACTAGAGAAATGTGGCTCTCTCTTTGTGATGCAGCTATGCCTGTGAAACTGGCTGCTTTTTGGGTTAGTTTGTTCCCGTGGCTATGGAGGTATTCATGGAATTCTGAATGCTTCTTCAATCCCACATAGAAATTAGCTTCACACAAGACGTCCGTCTTCGTGGGGGCACGTGGTGAACTCACTCCTCCGTGAGCTGCACTTGTTCCAAGCGATCCATCAGCTCCCTGTTTTGCCTTTGCTTTATTTCCTTCTCCCGCTTGCTCTCCATCTGTTTCAGGAGACTCTGGGAATATTCCCCTTGCTTGAAAGCATTGATCTCAGGACTAAGGGGTCGTTTATCAAACAGGAAGGATTTCTGAAATGAAACACAAGAGAGTCTCTTACTCTCACGTACCAAGAAGTAAAGTCTATGACCAAACGAAAACCAAAGTATGACTTAGTTTCTAACATTTGCCCGGCCCCCAAGACTGTTACACAGAAAAAAACCTATCTTGAAAACACACACACACACACACACACACACACAAAAAAAAAAAAAAAACAGGTGGTAGTGGTGCATGCCTTTAATCCCAGCACTTGAGAGGCAGAGGCAGGCGGATCTCTGTGAGTTCAAGGCCAGCTTGGTCTACAGAACTAGTTCCAGGACAGGCTTGATGGCTACACAGAGGAAACCCTGTCAATAAGAAACAAGAAAAAAGACTACAAAAGAAAAATTAGAGATTGAGAACCAATTGTCTAAGAAAAGGCATTGCTTAAGTTAAGTGATTAAAAAGTTTGATAGGGCCGGGCAATGGTGGCGCACGCCTTTAATCCCACCACCACTCGGGAGGCAGAGGCAGGCGGATCTCTGTGAGTTCGAGACCAGACTGGTCTACAAGAGCTAGTTCCAGGACAGGCTCCAAAACCACAGAGAAACCCTGTCTCGAAAAACAAAAAAAAAAGTTTGATAGGGATCTCTGTGAGTTCGAGGCCAGCCTGGTCTACAAAAGGAGTTCCAAAGCTACAGAGAAACCCTGTCTCGAAAAAAAACAAAACAAAAAAAAGTTTGATAGGGAACAATTTGGCAGAAAACTCACACAATCTCGTTAGTGTCGGTTATACACTATCAGTTAGTGTTGCTTATACGCTATCAATACTCACATAAAACTCGGGTTTCTCGTTCTTGTGACTCCTTATGGCTTCAGCGACCCCGAGATTATAGGCAGCGTTTTTCTGATTCTGCTCCCTGGCAGCCATACTTTTCACCTAGAAACAGGTATTTTTTTCAATTTTTAATTTAATAATAAAATACAATCTTTAAAACCCTTTATTCTGCCAGGCCGTGGTGGCGCACACCTTTAATCCCAGCAGAGTCAGGCAGATCTCTGTGAGTTCAAGGGCAGCCTGACCTACAAATCGAGTTCCAGGACAGCCAGCGCTGTTACACAAAGAAACCCTGTCTCAAAATAACAAAGCAAAGAGCCTTCATTCTATATTAATGAATTATATCTATATATAATTCACATACTCCGTGAATTCAGTTCTGTCATTAATAATCTCCCAACTGGCACAGAAACCTGTCTGGATGCAATGGCACTTTCTGAAGTCCTTGTAGACATGAGGTGAGGTTTTTATTTTCCCAATTCTCGGACTCTGGACACCATCATTATAACTATAGTAAAAGGGAACTGTGGGTTTCTACTTTAAATACAGAACATAGTAACAGTATCATGATTGGAAACCATAGAAATTCACATAGAGAAAGTATAAAGGCAATTCTGTGTCCCCTCCACCTTTTTTGAGATAGGCTGTGACTTTAAAAGGTATAAGATTTGACCAGATTTATATTTTATCAAAATCAAATAAATAAATAAATAAATCCATCATTTTCACTTTTTTTTTTTTTTGAGACAAGTTGTTACAATGCATACCTGACTAGCCTGGAAATAAATTTATGTAGATCAGGCTGGCCTCAAACTCACAGAGATCTGCGTGCCTCGGCCTCCTGAGCTTAAAGGCGTGCACAGCTATGCCTGACCCATTTTCACCTTTAAAACACAGTCCTGAGGGTTGAGGGGAAGATCCGTTAATACATACAGGGACAATCACCAATGAAAACTTGGATACCACCTGTCTTAGTTGGGGTTTCTGTTGTGATGAAACATTTTGACCAGATCAATTTGGGGGAGGGAGGGAAGTGAGCTCAATTCAACTCTCAAGTCATTCTCCATCGCTGAGGAAAGTTGGGACAGGAAGTGAAGGCAGGAAGGAACTGAGCAGAGACCACGGAGGAACCCTGCTTACTAGCTTACCCTCCACAGCTTGCTCAGTCTGCCTTATGCAGCGCAGGACCACCAGCCCGGGCTGGCAGTGCCTCCCGTGAGCTGGGCTCCCCCACCCCCATATCATTCATTGAGAACAAGCAGCATAGACTTGCCTGCGGACAAATCTCATGGAGGCATGCTCTCCATTAAAAGTCACTTTTCCCGAATGCCCCAGTTTGTATCAAGTTGCCACGAAACCAACCCACACACCACCTGCTTTAGCCCAGCTGCAAATGGATAATTAAATGGGTTACAGCGCAAGCATGCGCAGAACATATTCAGTTGAGTCTAAGAATGGCATCCCGCGGTCCCGCGGTCCCGCTGTCTCGCCGTCCCACGGCAAACCCTCTGCCGATAAGGCGTAAGGCTACCTGGTTTTTGAAGAAAGCCTCCTGGTCTTTGAGAATTTGGTACTGCTGCATGAGCCATTCGTCCTCCATCTCTCTCCTCCTCCTCTCGTTTCCATAGTACAGCGGGAAATTCCTCTGCGCTCGTTGCAAACACACGTAGCACATTTCCTACCGTTCAGATTTCAGGACAAATCATACACTGTTTATTTTATTCCCTTCGCAAGCCCTCCTAAGACTGGGTATGTCAAGAAGCGCGTTTCCTAAAAGAATAGATTGCTGAAATATACTCTCTAATATGCAATTAGCAAAAGGAAGTTTACAAAGTAAATCTTTCAAGTGATATAAAGGCTCTAATGAGCTCCCAGAAGAGCTGAACATTAGAAGGGATTTCCTAGCCCCTTTTTCTTAAGTAGGAGCTCTAGGCTAACGGGCAAATTTCAGTCCAGACACTTGAGTATGCCCATAGAGTATGTTAAGGAGGAGTGATTCCCAGAATTCTCTTGGAGAAACAAACATTTGAGGATGAGTCTGCTTGGGTTTGATGCAGTCGAAGGCACTGTACCTGTCCTGCCTTATTATGATCCTGGCACACCGGGGCGGGAGATGTCCTGGGCTTCTCATTGTCATTTCTCTGACAACTTGGAGATGGTACGCTTCAAAGAGAATGGAACACAAATTAACCTTTACTACAATCTGGGGCCTCTGGAACAGTGATCATATTCAAGATTCTTTATATTATGGGAAGTGGTGTGTACACATGACAGAAGAGAGGCTTGAATCCTCTGGAGTTGGAGTTACAGACAATTGTGAGTCACTTGTTATGGGGCTGGAAATGGAAGACAGGACCTCTGGAGGAATGGTAAGTGCTCCTAACCTAGGACATATCCCTCCACCTCCAGGAGAGTGATAATTTTAGAGACAAATATAAACATAAAATAAAGAAAAAGGGACTGGGCATGGTGGCTCCTAAGACAGAGGCAGGTAGATCTCTGTGAGCTCCAGGTTAGCCTGGTCTACAGAGCCAGAGCAGGACAGCCAGGGGTTGCACAACAGAGAGATCCTGTCTTAAAAATACAGAAAAAAGTATCTCAGTGGTTTCCTTTCAAATAGACCATGCATCCAAGTCAAGAACGTGTACTCTGTGTCAGAGCCGGGTTTGACTTCTTTTTGTGGCTTACTGGGAGATGACATGGACAAACTACGCCATCTTGGAAACCTTGTTACCACTTCTGTAAAATGGGGATAAATTCACTCATTTCATAAAAATATAATGTCTGTTTGCTGTGTGGTTGTTCTAGATGCAGGAACGCAGTGCAAACAAAACCCATGCACACACAGGTCCCTAGCCTCACGGGTATATTATTCTGATGGGGACAGTCAGCCGGTAATAACTAAGTACACTCTGTAATAATCATAAATACTATGCGCGGAAGAAATGGGGTATTAAATCACAAATCAAAAGCTACAGGAAGGAACAACTCAAACAGGATAAAATAAAAAAAATTTCATTAAAACATGGAGGAAAAAGAAACTAAGAACCAAGAATTGTCAACACAATCCTAACCCACTTGTTCAGTAAGAAGAATGACGCTCCTACGAGACAGAGAACTTGCCCAAAGAATTGTTGCAGGACACACAGAAATGCAGCAAAAAATAGATGTCAGAAACACTGGTGTGCCTGCCGGGACCGCGTGGCAAACTCACATTCCATTTGATGTCAATGTAAAATTGCCATGTCATTCCTCAGCACGCAAAAATCAACAATGCCTGTAGAGCTGGGAAGTGGGCTCTGAAAGCAGGCAGGCAGGTGGAATTACCGCTGCGCTACCTCTGCCTCTGCTGAGTAACCTCCGTTCCTCTTAGCGAGTCTACCTTACCCTTGGTGTGCGTCTGGATTTCCCTCTAGATTATAAACCCTGGCCACCTCTACCGTCCCCGTCCCCTCCCACATAGAAGGCTCTCAGTCATACCTAGTAAAGGAACGAAAGGATTGCTAAGATCCTGTGTCATGGGAAGACTTCAGGGTGATATTTAGTAAACTGCAACAGAAACAAAAGTTTACTTTTCAGGCATCGTGGTCTTCCCGCCGCTCCCGCTTTGCTCCAGCTTGTCCAGCAGGCTGACGCTTGTCACTTTGGCAGGAGAGATGGGCTGCCTATCGCGGCGTTTCTTGGGTGACGAGATCTCTAGAATAAATAACGAGCACAAGTGACAGTCTCTGCGGTTTTCAAACAGCTAAACAGAGAGCTAAGTAGACGCATAAAATCTGACAGCTCTGACCAAGGGAAAAGTTTCCTGTAAGACAGGCGCTTTCCTTTAGTATCCCTTACTCTGTTGAGACAGAATATTCTCTAGAGTTCACCTCATGCATTTGTGAGATTTATCAGGATCTCGTCAAGAACAGGAAGACGGCCACCAAACAGATGGTGGTAGTGTTAAGAGGCTGAGGGTAGGTTAAGGCAAAATACAGGGTTCCGAGAATAAAAAGCATTCGTAAGAAAAAGAAAAAAATACAGTGGCTACTAGTGAATATAGAAGTGGTGGTTTGAGTGTCAAACGTCCCCCATAGACTCCTGTATTTGGACATTTAGTCCCCAGCGGGTGACGCTGTTTGAGAAAGTGAAGAACCTTTAAGAAAGTGGGACCTTGCTGGAAAACTCCACTTCCTGGTCGCTTTCTGCTTCCTGGCTCCAGATACATTGTGACCAGCTGGTCTCCCACGCTTAGTCCCTGGGACCCAATCACAGGCCACAGCAAAGCTCCCCTCCCCCACCTTAAATCACTGCTTCTAAGTTTTTTCATGGCAACAAGGAAAGTAATACACTAGCTTTATTTACTTTGAGCATGTGAGTTCCTAAGTGACACCACCCCGTTCCTAAGAGTCAAGAGGAACAGACGGTGCCCACAAACCACTGGCCTACCCCTGGCTCCTTCTTCTTTGTCTGACGGGTCTTTCAACTTGATCTTCCTTGGTCTGTTCTCTCCACCTTCCTCGGCAATGACCTCCAAGGCTGGTTTGTTCTCTGTCTCTTTGTGCTCAATCCTAAGAAGGAATCAAGAGATTTGTCCTCTGCATGAGTCCTGACCAGGAGACTATGTGAACTCTCAGCTCTGGGAAGCCACCCATCATCTCTCCAACTTCACAGTAAGCGTGCTTCCTTCAAGGGGGTGCAAGGTTTGCCTTGTAAAACAAGGAGCAGGAACTCCCTCTCTGGGAGGCCAAATCTGGGAGCCTACCAAAACCACATACCCTTGTACCGTGGGCCCCCGAAAGAACTTGTTATAATGAAATTGCTCGCACACCACAACTTAATTTTTTCCCTTTGGTTTCAGCCTGAGCTTTCTGTTTTTTCTACATCATTGGGAGATGTCTGTCAGCTTGAAGTCAAGACATCATAGCCTGATAGAGTGCACCCCCAAATAACCATCGCCTTCCTCCTCCCCATTTCCTCACCCTCTCCCTACATAAAAATAAGAACCTATAAAGAGACAGTTTGTGAAGGACTGTGCTGCTGGTGTGTGCAATAAACTCTTGGTGCTTATACAGTGATGGTAGAGAGGGAGAAGGGAAGAAAGGGGTGAGAGAAACAGAGGAGAGACGGGCAAGGAGAGAGAAGCAGGAAATTAGTTTGGAAAACAAATATTGTCCTTTAAGAAGGAGAGCGGGTGCCTCCGTTAACCCCAAAGCAAAACACTCACCTTGGAAAGGCCAGTGCACTGTTGGGACGCTTTCCAACGCCCTCTCTGCTCGACAGCACTGAGTCCATAGTGCCAGGCCTCTAGAAGACAGAGATGAAGGTCGCGCCTGAGTTGCCGCCCAGGACAGACCAAGACACGCAGGCTCCCTCCAAGGCATTGCTACCATGGAGCTGTTTGTGTTTGTTCAGCACTTAGAGTCCAGTATGGCATGACCGCCTTCATCCACATTAGCCTCAACCACTGAAGAGCAGTTCCACAGACGCTGCCTTTTCTCAGACCATGTCGTCTCTTTTGAAAATTGCCCTAAGAGTTGAAACGACTTCTACACACCGTTGGAAAATGAGCAAACATCCAGAAAACATCGGGAAATGAGCACAGCTCGGACTTCACTCTTGGTCCACCGGACTCTAATATTAGACAGTTCAGAGAACGTCTCTGAAGTCACGTGGGCTTCTGTCCCCCAGCACGCTGCAGGCTGCTATGTGTTCCCAGGTACCAGGCTTGTAGAGAGAGCAACCGGAGCTGCCTCGCAGGGTTTTAATATAATACTGTACGGAAATGTGCAGAGCATGCAACCAAGAGCTACTGTAGTTATCACTTTCCATAATAACCTCATTATTACCATTAACTAATATGTATGATTATTTATGAATTCTATAGCCTACAAAAGCTTTAAAGAAAATCTCAAAGGGGCTAGAGAGATGACTCAGAGGTTAAGAGTGTTGACTGCTTTTCCAGAGGATCCGGGTTCAACTCTCAGCACCCACAAGGCAACTCACAACAGTCTATAACTCCTTCAGGAATTAAACATACATCCAGGGGAACACCAATGCACACAAAATAAAAATAAATAAATTTAAAGAAAAATTCCAAAAAGTGGTGTTTTGGTTTGGGTATAGTTTTGGTTTACCACCAAAATATGCACAAAAAATTCCCAAGAGGGCTATTTTCAGGATCACACGCAGGTTTAAATTATAGGACATCTGCCGGTCAAACTGCCACTCCCCGCCACATTTCGCAGTGTTTACAGAGTGAATGAGATGTCAAGGGTGCCGATTAACCCAGAGTTCCAGGCTAAATTCACCCATCAAGCTAGCTGCCCTGCAGCCTGTGTTCTTAGCCCCCTCACATGCTGTGAGTACAGTACTATAAAATGTCCAGAATTATGAATTTCTACTGCTTTTTCCATTCCTTGGGTAGTACTGATTCAAAATTTGATTTGAAGTTCTTTGTCTTGCTTGTCAAGGAACTGGCTGCCTGTACCACACATTTCCACACACTTGGGAAAAGGGTCACTTAAAATACATCAACACGAACTTTTCTTTTATCTGTTTGCATTTAGAGCGGGGCAGAGGCAGGACATTGAAACAGAGCCTCTCTACATACCCTGTCCTGGAACTCACTATGTAGAACAGGCTGGCCTCGAACTCACAGAGATCTGCCTGTCTCTGCCTCCCAAATGCTGGGATTAAAGACTTATATCACCATGCCTGTCCCGAATAGACATTCTTAATGAAAGCATACCCACATTTGATTTAGAACCATAGACTGGAAAAAAAAGGGTTGCATGATGGTTAGTTTCAGTTGTCAGCTTGATCCTATTTAGAATTCCTGGGAAGACAGTCTCCAGGAGGGACTGTTTACTTCAAGGTGGCCTGTGGGCGGACCTGTGGGCCTGTCTGTGGGCGTGTCTGTGGGCGTGTCTGTGGCATGCCTGAGGGGAACTATTGCAATTGCCTTCCTCGGTGTGAAAAAAATGCAGGCTGAAAGGGGACAACACCATTCCCTAGCTTTGGTCCTGGGACCACAGTGCAGACTGTGGATGACGTGTGTTTAGCTGTTTTAAGTTCCTGCCTCCGTGACGATCTTTCCTCTGACGGACTGTCGCCTGGAAGAGCGAGCTAACATAAACCCTTTTCGGTTGCTTTTTGCCGGCTATTTTATCACAACAACAGAAAACGAAACCAGGAAAGCTTAGAAGCAAACAACTTACATTTGCCAGGGCTTTGCTCAAGGTGCCACTTCCGTCCATAGAGCAAAGGAAGTCCTTGTAAAATCTCATCTTCACTTTGCTGTCTCTGATCAAAAGGACCCCAATTCCTTTGAATGTGAACTCCACGTTTTGTTTGACAGATATGGATCGTGATAAGAAAAGCAATGTCTCCCTAACGCATCCTTCTATCGTGTCCCTGTTAAATGGTCCCTCCAGGGATATCATGACAAAATTAAGTGGGACAACTGGAATATCACCTGGAGGAGAAAAAGACAGGGTGGGGAGATGGAGATTATACTAAAGACATATTGTATACACTTTATTTACCTGACTAATATTAAGAAATAAAATTGTCCATATTTTCCTGATGTGGGAGTGTCATATATCAATCTGTTGATTTCATTGGTTAAAATAAAGAAACTGCTTGGCTGGTCCTGATAGGTCAAAACATAGGTGGGTGGAGTAAACAGAACTGGGAGGAAGAGGAAGTGAGCTCAGAGATGCCAGGCTCCTCTCTCGTGGGCGGACAGGACAGCTCTGCTCTCTGAGGCACACTCGCAATGAAGCTCCGACCCAAGATGGACGTAGGCTAGAATCTTCCCAGTAAGCGCACCTTGGGGTGCTACACAGAATATAAGAAATGGGCTAGTCCAGGTGCGAGAGTTAGCCGAGAAGAAGCTAGATATAATGGGCCAAGTAGTGTTTAAATGAATACAGTTTGTGTGTTGTTATTTCGGGCATAAGCTAGCCAGGCGGCCGGGGTGCTGGGGACGCAACCCCGCCACCCCTATTACAACATTTTCCCCTTAAACGTGTACTATTATTGCAGATAATGAATATAATTGGTCACTAATACATGCTAATTAGTACAATGTCACCTAAAAGTACAATGTATTTTGCTCATGATAAAAGTAACTGACTGTCTAAATAGTAGACAAGGGTTTGGTTTTTTGGGAAACAGAGCGGTGACAAACTGTTTCTATCCATCGTTTTCTGAGGTTTTCAGATCTTTCAAAACACTCTTCAGCAGAATTTAGGATGTCTTCTGGCTATTGTCACATCTTTGGGTAGTTACAAATATTTGTGAATGTTAAGTGTTTGAAAAGATAGCCATCTCATCTTTCAGGAAACTAAATCTGATACAGAGGTATCAGACCAGACAAGACGCAGAAAGCTTTCCTTCCCAGAGAGCTCACAAACGCATGTTAAAGGAGCAAGATGGTAGCAGCTTGAAGAAAGCAGGGTCCAGTTGGCTACAACTAATGTCGGAGTTCTGCAAGGCCCACTGATCAGAAAAAAAGGACAAGCAGCAGAGATGGTGGAGATACCATGACAAGGACGATTCATCGGGTAAGGGCACATGCCACCAAGCCTGAGGGCCTGAGTTCAATACCCAGGACCTAACTGGTGGAAGGAGAGCAATGACGCCCCTAAGTTGTCCTCTGACCTCCACATGCATCCTGCAGAACAAAACACACACACATAGACATACACATACATACACACACACACATAGACATACACACACACATAGACATATACACACACACACATAGACATACACACACACATAGACATACACACACACACAGACATACAGACACACACACATAGACATACACACACAGACATACACATACAGATATATACATACATACTCACACAGAGACATACACATACAGATACACATACACACACATACACACAGACATACACATACACACACACAGACATACACATACACACACATAGACATACACATACACACACACATACACACAAACACACACACACATTAAGATAAATATTTAGAATTTAGAAAGCAAACAAAATGAACTTCAAAAAGACTTTAACTTCTACTTTAACTTCCAAAAGCACCATGTGGGATTTGAGTCTCTGAAACCAGAAACTAAGACAGCACTGGCCAAGGTTTACCCTTTCCGTTCGTCTCCACAGGGCAACACACTTCTGGGGGAAAGTCTCAGCTGTTAAAACGATTTACCAGGAGAGAATACTTTGTTCTGCTTGAGTCCGTGGGTCTGCACTAACTTCTCTGCCATGATAAACACGGGCCTCTGCACTAGAATAAACTTGTGGTTCCCCACCTCGAGCTTCTGCCTCGTGAAGGTGAAAGTTCCGAGTCCGGAAATCTGAACTCCCTGAAAGGGAAAAAGAAGACAAGAAGAACAACACACACTATTCCGTTAAAGGGTGAAGGTTTATAGCCATTCTGTCACCAAAAAGAAAGTGGAGATTGGGGTTTACCGAGTTCATATTCAGCAGTCTCTGTGAGTTCTTAGATGTCGTATATCTGTGAAAATATATGCTTATGGGCACCATAGCTTTTAGAATTCCATAACAAATATTATTCTTGTCCTAAACTATATGACATAAATTCAACCATTTTCCATTTAATGAAATCCTTGTTTTCTTGTTCCCTCAGATTTTAGGTTCCCTATTTAAAGTCAGAAACGCACTAGTGGGAGAGGGCAGTGGATGGTTGAAAATGAACAAGCACACTCGTGTGTGTAAGAAAACGTCTCCACGAACAGTGCTTCTGTGTTAACTGCTGAAATGGGATAAGGAGACAGGATGAAGTGGAACCCGACAAACCATCACCCAGGAACCTCCTACAGTGTAACCCTGGCCACTGAGTTTATGTAAATGCCCCTGGGATACCCTAAAGATGTCATATACCAATGGTTGCAAACTCAAATCTATAGGAACAGAAGGAAAAAAGCCATGGAGTGAAGGGAGCCAGCTAGAACGTGTGCTGGCCAGGACACGCATGCTTCACGTAAAGGAAAGAGAACCTCATGGCCTAAATCCATGATTGTGTGCAAAAATGAAAGACAGGGGCTGGAGAGATGGCTCAGTGGTTAAGAGCACTGACTGCTTTCTAGATGACCTGAGTTCAATTCCCAGCAACCATATGGTGGCTCACAACCACCGGTAATAAGATCTGGTGCCAACTTCTATCTGCAAGGACACATGCCGGCAGACCATTATATACATAATAAATAAATAAATCTTTTTAAAAAATGAAAGACAATATTATTACCCCTGTTGAAATTTCAAGAAAATGGCAAGAAAAAATGCAATTTTAAGTAATGATAAATGATTCAAATTCCCAAACCAGACAAAATAAGTTTGAAGGGTTCGTTCAGCCATGGACAGCCACAGTTAGGACACGTGCGTAAATTATAAAAGATCCACAAACTCCTAACTGCCTCCGAACTCTGGCAAAATCCTCACCTGGTTCTACAGCCTTTAAAGCCAAGACTTGATCTGAAGAAATAGTCCAACCCCAGGCAGTTTCTTATTTTGCGCTAGCTGAATTTAGTTTCTGTATTTATATATTTCAATTAAGACTTATTCCCTGAAAAATGGCAGACAAGTTTATCCCTTCCCACACCCATGCCGGGAGCTGACAGACCGCAAACAGATCTCATTTAGTTCTTTACAGAAACTCAGACTGAGCAGTCCTGTGTTCCTGCGTTCTCTGTCATTAAGAGAGTTATGAATGCGTTATCTAAGGATAACACCCAGCTTGCCACAAGTTCTACATGTATCATAAAGCGAAAAGAGAAAAGGAGTGATGGCGGGCGGTGGTGGTGCATGCCTTTAATCCCAGCACTTGGGAGGCAGAGGCAGGTGGATCTCAGTGAGTTCGAGGCCAGCCTGGTCTACAGAGTGAATTCCACAACAGCCAGGGCTACATAGAGAAACCCTGTCTCAAAAAAATAAATAATTAATTAATTAAAAGTTAAAAATAAATAAAAGGGGGGGAGCACTGGAGAGATGGCACTGCCTGCTCTTCCAGAGGTGGGAAGTTCAATTCCCAGCAGCCACATGGTGGCTCACAGACATCTGTAATGAGATCTGCTGCCCTCTTCTGGCCGGCAGGGATACATACAGACAAAACACATAAACAAATCTTTACTAAAGGAGTGACCGCAGACCAGAATGGCTCTAAATCTACCGCACTACTCCCAGCAAAAATACGCAAGTCTGCAGAAGAAATATCTAACTACCGTGCTGAGACTGGAGTGGAAAACCTACCTTATGCATAGCTAGCTGCTTTTCCACAAATTCTGACACATTCCCCCAGATGGTAGAGACTTCTGAAATTCAAAGGAAAAGGAAAACAATCTATGTAAGCAAGCACGTAATAGTATTTTAATCCCAACAAGCAAAAGTGTAACTGTGAAAGAAATAAATGGTAGTAACTTCTAATGCATAGAGAACTAACAAACAAAATCATTCCCCAAAATTAATGTTCCTGCAAACAAAAGCTTATGGCTGTAAGGTCCAAAGATATGACTTTAATTACAGCAATAATGGGACTGGGGACTGTGGTACACGGGACCCTAGGATGAATCTTCAGTACTATGACAAAAGGGAGGTTGTGTAACTCAGTAGGAGAGTGCTTACCATGCACGAGGCCCTGCACTCAATCCTTAAAGACTAAGTAGCAGTAATAACAGCACAAATAATAACGTACAGGAAACCTCTCTATAATGAAGGGAACTAAGTCATGCTTCTTTTTAATTGTTATAGAGCCAGCCCTTCAACCCTTTCCCATGGTCCCCATGCTCCCAATTTACTCAGGAGATCTTGTCTTTTTCTACTTGGTCATGTTTCATTTTATCTTATACATGGATATAATGATATTTTGTGTTTTAAGAAATAAAGCTTGCCTGAAAATAAAAGGGCAGAGAGCTAAGCCGCTAGAGGCCAGGGAGTGACGGCACACACTTTTAATCCCAGAACTCAGGAGACAGGCAGAGGGATCTCTGTTAGTTCAAGACCACCCTGGGCTATGCAAGACCGAATCTGTCTAAAAGAGAAACAGAGTTTCACACAAAGTTGTGAACTTGGGATCCCAGCACTAGGGAGATGGAGACAGGAGTGATATGGCTGGGCAGAGAGAGGAATATAAGGCACACGGAGACAGGAGCTCAGTGCAGTCTGAGGTTTGGTGGAGACAGATGAGTCTGGAGATGCATCTGAGGACAGGATGGCCCTTCAGTCTGAGCATTGCTAGAGGTAAAAGAACTCTCTAGTGTCTGGTTGTTCTGCTTCTCTCATCTTCAGCATTAACCCCTGTATTTTTTGGTTTTTCGAGACAGGGTTTCTCTGTGGCTTTGGAGCCTGTCCTGGAACTAGCTCTTGTAGACCAGGCTGGTCTCGAACTCCCAGAGATCAGCCTGCCTCTGCCTCCCAAGTGCTGGGATTAAAGGCATGCGCCACCATCGCCCAGCTATAATCTTTTTTCTTAATGACTCATTGAACACCTATTCCTGAAGTGTTCACTGTGCGTCACGTGATTGATATGAGCATGAACTCATACTATTCCATAACATAAGGTCAAGGGCTACTGGTGACATGAAAGACCGCCTGTCTGCTCAGTACATTAACTGTCCCTACACATCGGCTCGTGTGAAATTCTCGAGTGCAATTTCCATGTTCACTGGTAGAGATCAGCTGTCCCCCTTCTCGTTGTTCACTAGGCTTCCTGATCCTCCCAATCTGCCACTGCTAGTCTGTTATGTCCTGGAAACAACAAATATACTAACATATCCACAGTAGTAACTTATAAAAACTAACTGTAGGTAGGGCCCCAGACTCTGTCTTTGAATTAAGTTATAGACTTCACAATTCTACTTTGATCTGAAGGCTTTCTATATTTTTTTCTTGTACTAAGTTGAGTTCTCCTCCCTGTAACCCCAAAAAGCTACCAAAAAATAGTTATTAATGTTGATGTGAACAATGCATTTAGTCTGGACATGAGTCGGACTCAGCAACAGAGAAAATTACGTCTGTATTTACCTCGCCATCCTGTCTAGTTATATATTATTGGTGATAATTTCTAATTTAGGAACTTTTTACAAATCAAGAAAGCTAAGTTTTAAGTATTCAAATAAAAGACCAAGAAAGGTGGCTTCGACTGGACGGCCACTTGGAGACATGGAAGAAGCTAGCAACGAAAGGTCAGTTCTTCTCTAACAATGCAAACTGGTATGTTTTCCGTTAATGGATTAAACTGCTAACTAAAGCAGAATGACTGCAGTCGTTAATTCTGATATGCCAGGGCTATAAAATACTTTTTACCAACAATGTGCCAGGGAACAGGCAAGTTTGATGGACAGAAAGTAGCCGTTGTTCTCATGAGCATCTTGGAACAAGTTGAATAGTGGATACTCATGGCCAACGACATGAGGGCAACTCACCGCAGTGAACACAGGCCACTGCGAACTTTGCCTCCCCCCCACTGTGCCCTACCCTATGGTAGTCGCCCCTTCCCTCCTTACCCAATAGCTCAAAGGAGTCTACCCCTTTCTGCTAAGAACTAAGAAAGTCTGTCAAAGCCCAGGGGCGGCGCTGCACACTTTTAATCCCAGCACTTGAGGCAGAGGCAGATGGGTCTCTGAGTTCCAGGTCAGCCCAGCTTAGAGAGTTCCAGGACAGTCAGTGTTACATAGCGAGACCCTGTCTTGAAAAAAAAAATGAAAGAAGAAAAGAAAGAGAGAGAGAGAGAGAGAGAGAAAGAGAAAGGAGGGGAGAGGAGGAAGAGAAGGGGAAGTCTGTCCATTGTCAATCAGTCCCAACTATGTAACTATATACGGAGTTTAAACCCTCATTGACACCATAAAAGCAATTAACTCACTAACAGAAATCTTACCATCCCTGTTTACATGGAGAAATTTCAGGGTTACCGTGTGAAAACCGACAGTCCATGACTAGACATAACAGGCAGTTCAGATTTGAGGAAAATTATCTATACCAAGGAGGAAATGATTTAACAAAGGCCAGGAGAAAGTGTGTACTTTGTAACCAAACCCTGGTGAAAAGTCTCGGGTTTAGCCGGGAGTCTGAGCATGCTCCTTGGTCACTGAGATGAGGGATCGAAGTCGTTGTAATGTTTATTCAACAGAGTAGGACAGGCAGAGTTAATTATTTAAACCAAAGTTTGGTATTTCTCCCTGGAGAAAGAGGCTTTCGGCCTCTGCAGCCCGATTAGAATAGATCTGTAAATGTTACCTATCAGGATTTCTAAACCATTTGTTCTGACGACTGAGCTTTAGGCGGATTACCGCTAAATCTCAGAATAAAAATAATTTCAACCCCCTCTGAAGATCATTTTAAATGTAACCCATGACAACAGGCTAAAAAGGAAAAGTCTGATGATTTGACAAAATTCAGCACACACACACACACACACACACACACAGACTCAGAAAACTAGTATGTTCATTTACTTTGCTTAAGGACAATGAAATAGCCAAGGTGGCTAACTTAAAAAGGAAAGAAGTTTGTTGAGCTCAGAGTTTTAGAGGAGTCTCGAGTTCAAGAAATACACAGAGAAACCCTGCTTGAAAATCCAAGATAGATAGATAGATACTATATATGTTAAATATATACATTTTATTCTTCTTCTTTTTTTTTAAGACAGGGTTTCTCTGTGTAGCTGTGTGTCCTGGAACTCACTGTATAGACCAGGCTGGCCTCGAACTCACAGAGATCCGCCTGCCTCTGCCTCCCAAGTGCTGGAATTAAAGGCATGCACCACCATTACCCGGCTAAATATGCATATATTTAACAAAAGCTCTTATTGTGGGTCTGGAGAGATGGCTCAGCAGTTCAGAGCACTGACTGCTCTAGTAGAGAACCCAGGTTCAGCTCCCAGCGCCTAAGTCTGGCTTCTTACAACTTCCTGTAACTGCCAGCTACAAGGGATCTGACATGACTTCATCTTGTGGCTTCCCCTGGCACCCACACACATAGATGCACACACACATAGATTAAATAAATTTGTTTTTAAAGTTATTTTATCATGTATCCTCCTTGGTAGCATTGAGTTCAAATATAAATTTACACCTATTTGTGTTTTGATTAGTGTGTATCTATTTGTGTTTTGATGAGTGTGTATCTTCCCCACTGATTGTAAATCATTGGGGCTTTTAGTAACCACTAGTTCCTTAGGGCTCAGCATACAGTAGGACTTCAAATTACTCGAAAGAATATGTATGTAAAGAAGGTGGAAAGTATTTCTAAAGTCATAAAACTATCTTCTATACTTCTTTCAAAAAGTTGGCAGGAACAATTAGGAGAGATGCTTGAGAAACGAAAGAAGCAATACTACTTGTTCGCATTTATTTTGTCTGCTAAACAATCTCAATTATAAATGACTAATAGTTTAGTAGCTTGCTTCTCTAGAGCACCCTCCGGTGGACGGCCCCACCACAGAAAGATGCCAAAGCGCTTTGGTGCCATCAAGGAAAGTACAAATATGTGTCCTGTGTCCAACTCTGAAAAGGAGCCATTCGGGACTCCAGCTGGACCACAAGGGTTTTGCTTTCAGTACTTAATACTAATCAGGCCGTGTGTGGATTGTTCTGTTTTGTTTTGGTCTGTAGCACAGTAAGGTACACCCCCAAGCCCCAGCATTAAGTCGCTTACCTTCCTGGCTCAGCGAAGGCAGTGTGGGCAGCACCTGCCTGCACAGGCCCTGAAAAGCCGGGGCAATCCTGTCCAACATCTTCGGTCCCAGATGACTCCGGGGTGGGTCCTTGATGGATAGTCTCTTCTTTGTTATGTGGAGTTTGCACTAAAAGGATTTTTCCACCCTCCAGCACTCTTTGCCTGGAATTTGGGGGTGGTTCTTTGAAATCAAAAATTGCTCTAAAAGTCTTAAAATGTATTTTTCTTTAAATAAACGTTCTTTGTGGCCGCCCCTCCCCCAGTGATCTGGCTCGCTGGTAACCTGTTCCCTCAACACGAAGACAGAGCTCTGTCCCTCTTAAGCCAGAAGTGCAAATCCGCTCCCATTCAAACAGCGAGGTCCTCGGGCAGCTGGAGGCCTGGGGGTCGCTGAACTAAGAAGGCCTTAGGAAAGGAAGTGCTGAAAGCGTCGCTATGACGCGACAAAGACTGACTCGGTTGCTAGGGCCTCAAGGCCCGGCCCCCTAAAAGAATCCAGTCTCCAGACTGCGCAAGAACTCAGGCAGAAATGCTAGAACTCAATTTAAAAAATAAAAAAACAAAAATAAACAAACAAAAAAAAGCAAAAAACCTTTGTTACTTCCCTCTTTCCCAGGGCAGCAGGGAGACTTGGCCTTGAAGGTGGTCCAAATCTGGAGTGTCCAGAGCGACAGGTGGTGGGGTGGGGGGGTGAGGAGGGAGGGTGTGCATTTTGCCGACAGCAATGTAGGTTAGAATCTGTGGATCTGATTGAGGATTTGAGTTTAGCTGAAATTTATCTCTTGCCTTTGTTTTGTTTTCAGGAGGCTCCTCTCTTAGGAAATGGAGGTGGAAAAAATAAAGGCAGAGTTTATGCGTTTACTCCCCTCCCCTCTTTCTCCTCATTTCCCTACCCCGTGGAGGAGGGAATGGGGCAAACCTACAGACCTCCTTGGTGTTCTCCCTCCTAAGAGTGCACGTCCACCCCCTCCACACACCACACACACACACACACACAGATGGAACATTTATTTGAGTTGCTTCCGTTTCTGGACATTAGGAATAATGCTGCCGCAAGCATTCTCTTACAAGGCTTTTACATTTTTTGCTAATAATTCTCTTCCCTGATGCTTGTGTAACTCAGTGTACACCGGGGTCACGGGAGAGGCACGCGATTGGTTTAGATACTGCCAAGCACGTTTCCACGGCGGCTGTTGCTATGGAGAGGCGTGAGGAGCTGTTGGCACGTGCCGTGGACAGAGGACAGACATGCTAGACCACCTGAAAGAAGGGAAAGGGGTTGTTCCACAACCACCGTTTTCAAACATCTCATCATGCAAACTCCAAAACCAAACAAGGAGACTTTGCCGCTTAGAACAATAAAGCCGCAATCCCTACGCTTGGGCCAGGCTGCCTTTGCCTACGCTGCACTCGTGATTAATAGAGTTCTGTTTGTAATGCATCTTTATGCCTCCTCACAGTCGTACTTGGACACTATCTTACTTAGGGATTCTTCTGCTGTGAAGAGACACCATGACCACAGCGGCTCTTATAAAGGAAAAGATTGAATTGGGCTGGCTTGCGTTTTCAGAGGTCCTGTCCATCTTCACCACAGTGCAACGACAAAACCAGCTCATACAGGCATCCTACACCAAAATCCACCTTGTGTACACAGAGTAATTTTTTTTTTTTTTTTTTTTTGGTTTTTCGAGACAGGGTTTCTCTGTGGCTTTGGAGCCTGTCCTGGAACTAGCTCTTGTAGACCAGGCTGGTCTCGAACTCACAGAGATCCGCCTGCCTCTGCCTCCCGAGTGCTGGGATTAAAGGCGTGCGCCACCACCGCCCGGCCACAGAGTAATTTTTTAAATCATTGAGATAATTAACTTTCTTCTCTTCTTTCTTGTTTCCCGGGGAAAGCTAGGCATTCCCAACACGCCTGGAGCACATGCCACATCTAGT
Source organism: Microtus obscurus (assembly GCA_963919715.1). Lineage (NCBI taxonomy): Eukaryota > Metazoa > Chordata > Mammalia > Rodentia > Cricetidae > Microtus > Microtus obscurus. Next base: position 27,994,504 of record CAWTZC010002521.1, read on the forward strand.
TCTTGGAAATGAAAACTGGCTTTGCTCGTGAATGATCATTACAATGTTATCAAACTGATTCTGATAAAACACACACACACACACAAGTGATGAACTCCATTAGAATAATACACACACCGACTAACAGAGGATAAAACAAACAAGAGGGCACAAGACGGGGGCACATGTAAGTAACATCATCAACGAGATATTATTTATCTGAAAATACTTCTAAGTGTAACCACAGCAAATTATATTTTTATAATTTATTATTTTATAGTGTAAGTACATCCTCAGTCAAAAAACAGAATTTTTAATTTATTTATTTATTTTTGGTTTTTCGAGACAGGATTTCTCTGTGGTTTTGGAGCCTGTCCTGGAACTAGCTCTTGTAGACCAGGCTGGTCTCGAACTCACAGCGATCCTCCTGCCTCTGCCTCCCGAGTGCTGGAATTAAAGGCGTGCGCCACCACCGCCCGGCAGAATTTTTATTCTTTATGTGTGCTTAAAACATGACAAGATACTCATTGCCTAGCAAGTTTGTAGAAATGAAAAGGTTATCTGAAACATAACAAGTCTGTCGCTGGCTTCCTGGGGCTTCAAGCCACTCGCCATCGGACCATTCTGATGCAGATGAAACATAAAACATTAAACAAAATGAAGCATCAATACACAAAATGTCATGAGATCAAAATACTGAGATATCAGAGTTTCATGATGTATACATGATAAGAAGTTGGTTTTTGTTTGTTTGTTTGTTTCCAAAAAGGACCCTGAATGGAATCCACTTCAGAAGATGTTCCTAGTCTAATAAAGACAAGGAAATTCCAACGTTTCCAGAGACCTTGAAGATTTTTAACTATTTATCATTTACTTCTCAGGCCGTACCAGCAAGGAAGCATTGATTGCAGTTCTGGTTTGGAATGAAGGCTTTAATGCCATTAGCTCACTCTTGGCAGCGATTTGGGAAATGAAACATAATCTCCATTCCGGTTCGGTGTTCCCATATTAGTTCACCTTAAATGAGCTGGCTCTTACATTTCCTTGACTGTGAAGTGAGTACAGAGACCCAGCTTCCTACCTTTATGGGCTTGGCAGTGCGGAGCGCCAGTACCTAATAGATTCAGAACTGGTCCCGTACTTACATACTTACTTTCTGTTGCATGTTATAATAAATGGGTCTCATCACACAACACATTTTCCCTGTAAGTTTTTGCATTAAAACCCATGTACATGATGAAAAGATGGATACTGGGGAATAAGGCTCCACCTGCCTTGTCTCCCACTATGCATGTGTTCAGTACAAAGGACAACTACACAGGCTGGGAGCTTGAAGCATTAATGTGCCTTTGGAAAGGGAGAATCAGGTGTGTGTTCTAATCGTATTATTCTCTACAAACTTAGAAGCCATCCTGGTTTTTATTCTAGTTTGAGGTAGGGTCCTACTGTGGCCTGGGAAGCAACTGAACAACTTCAGAACTTTTCAGTCATCTTTTCATGATGAAATTATATTCTAAATTAACTTTTAAGGGGAGAAATTCAAAAAGAGATATATGCTTGCCCATATAAATATAAAATTACTATTCTTAGAAAATGTTGTGGAATTTAACACACAATTTTAAACAAGTACATTTTATGTATCCTGCTCATTCTCCCTAAACTCTCACAGAGAAATTGTCAAAGTCATACCAAATCGTAGTCCAGGTAAAACTGCTGACAGTCTTGGAGGACACTTCTACCACACCAATCAGCTCTTTCCAGAAACTGGGCTATCCGGGTTGTTATAGGCTTGTGCTTGGAGAACAGTATTCTTGTTACTCATGTTAACAGTATCTCATCTATATAGTTATAGATTAACCCGATTAGTGTTTATAGGAATTCATATGGTTTGTGGGATTAATGAGTTTACAGTGTTGAGCTTTAATGCTTTCTTTATTGGTGGCTGCCTTTAGGCCAACAATGGTTCAAACAGACAGGGTTTATTCACTATAAAAGGTTGTTTCCATTCCTGAAGAGCTGTCCCCCTTCAGGCTAAAATTTAAGATTACATTTTGATTTTTGATTCTTGTGGTAATCTTAAAGTAGAACTGAAATTCTTTGTCGGGTAACCAGCTCTCATCAAGCTCAGTAGGCTTTTCACCTCTACCTAGGAGTCGTCCCACTATTTTGCTACATAGACGGGTTGGTTCTTTGTACTGCTCTTAGGTAGCTCATTTGGTTTCGGGGTATCTAGCTTAAGGTCTCTTAGTTAGATGTTTCCTAGTTAACTCATTATGCAAAAGGTACAAGGTTTAATCTTTGCTTATTTTTACTTTTAATGTTCTTTTATCTTTCCCTTGTGGTACTTCCTCTATAGCTCCTGAAGTAGCTTTCTTTCTCCAATACTTTCTTTTGTCAAATGGTTTGTTTTATTATGATTTATAGTTTGGTTTAGAGTTTGTTAGGGCTAGGCTTGGTTCATGACGTCCATTGGTTGTGGAGTCTTCTGGGTGGAGGCCAGATGCTTTGCTAATTAAGCTACATCATGGTTATTCCAAACACACTTTCCAGTATGTTTACCTTGTTACGACTTATCTCCTCTCATAAAAATTTGATGTAATTATGTATAGTTTTCGTTTATTTAGTTTGAGGAGGGTGACGGGCGGTGTGTACGTACTTCATTGCTCAATTCAATTAAGCTCTCTATTCTTAATTTACTACTAAATGCTCCTTTGTCCTTTAGTTTCATAAAGGGTAGCGTAATGTTCTTTATAAGAAAATGTAGCCCATTGCTTCCCACTTCATTGGCTACACCTTGACCTAACGTTTTTATGGTAATTCTCTTGCTTACTTTTACTCCTTGGGGTTTGCTGAAGATGGTGGTATATAGGCTGTATTAGCAAGGGGTGGTGAGGTATAACGGGGTTTATCGATTATAGAACAGGCTCCTCTAGATGGATATAAAGTACCACCAAGTCCTTTGAGTTTTAAGCTGTGGCCAGTAGTTCTCAGGCAAATATTTTTTGTTTCTAAATTATTTAAGTTTAGGGCTAAGCATAGTAGGGTATCTAATCCCAGTTTGGATCTTAGCTATCGTGTATTAGGTTTATTAGAATTACTTTCATCATTGGTTTTAGGGTCCAGCAATGAATTTTCACATATTGGATGGATTTTAATTCTATTTTGTAAGTTCCTAGTAACACGTTTTACGCCGAGAATAATTAGTTTGGGTTAATCGTATGACCGCGGTGGCTGGCATGAAATTTACCAACCCTCTTTAAGTTCACCACCCCTTATTTTGATATCCCAACTTAAAAGTTAAGTTTTATATGTTCTTTTCATTCACTTGATATAATGTTATAGTGTTCAGAAACAATTTTGGTGCCTGTGTAAAAATATCTGTTATTTGTGTCATGTTTTACAGTTTTGAAAAAAATATATATATTTGATGTTTTTAGATAGTTCCAGACATTCTGGGAAGTAGCTGGAGTCTCTTCATTTCACAGGTGAGAGAGAGAACTGGATCTGACTAGTTCCTTTGCTCACTTAGGTCCTTAAAGTTCACGAATAGGATAAATATTGTCCTTAGGGTGACTTCTCCATCATGCTGGTCCCCCATTCTTGGCTCCAGCCTCTGTCTATGTAAGGATTTATGCATTTGACTGCCAGAAATTTAGTTTTCTTTCTTGTCTATAGGAATCTTATGCCCTGCTTAACAAGTATGGGCTTCTGGTAGCCAAGGAAGAGATGGACAAAGTTGATACTCTGCGCTACACTTGGGAGAAGCTGCTGGCCCGGGCCAGTGACCTTCAGAATGAGCTAGTCACCCTAACTCATCCTAGGCTATATACAACTGCGAAAAGGCCCAAACATCGTAGGGCCCTTCGGAGTTCGTCAACCATTTGCAGACGCCATAAAACTATTTATTAAAGAATCCCTACGCCCCCTAGCTACCTCTACAACCCTATTCATTATTGCCCCAACACTGTCTCTATTGTTAGCCCTAAGCCTATGAATCCCACTCCCCATACCACACCCCCTAGTCAATCGAAACCTAGGGGTCCTATTTATTTTAGCTACATCAAGCCTCTCGGTATACTCCATCCTATGATCGGGCTGAGCATCAAACTCCAAATACTCAATACTCGGAGCCCTGCGAGCAGTTGCACAAATAATTTCATATGAAGTAACAATAGCAATTATTCTCCTGTCTGTCCTCTTAATAAACGGGTCTTTCTCAATCCAATCCCTTATTTATACCCAAGAACAACTATGACTCCTAGTACCAGCCTGACCCTTGGCCATAAATATGGTTTATCTCAACCCTAGCAGAAACAAACCGAGCCCCGTTTGACCTAACAGAAGGGGAGTCAGAACTAGTCTCAGGATTCAACATAGAGTATGCTGCTGGACCCTTCGCCCTATTTTTTATAGCCGAGTACATAAATATTATCCTAATAAATGCCCTCTCAACAATTGTATTTATAGGTCCATTCCATGATTTCACCAACCCAGAACTATACACTATAAACTTCATATTAAAAACCCTAGCACTAACAACCCTTTTCCTGTGAATCCGAGCCTCCTACCCACGATTCTGATACGACCAACTAATGCACCTCCTATGAAAAAACTTCCTACCCTTTACTCTAGCTTTCTGCATATGACATATTTCCACACCTATCTTCATAGCAAGCATTCCACCCTACACCTAGAAATATGTCTGAAAAAGAGTTACTTTAATAGAGTAAATCATAGAGGTTTAAACCCTCTTATTTCTAGAACAATAGGAATTGAACCTATACTTGAGAATCCAAAATTCTCCGTGCTACCCATTACACCCCGTTCTAAAAGAAGTAAGGTCAGCTAATAAAGCTATCGGGCCCATACCCCAAAAATGTTGGTTTAAACCCTTCCTGTACTAATTAACCCAATCACACTTACAATTATTTACTTAACCATTATAACAGGGCCAATAATCACCATATTCAGCTCCAATCTATTTGTTATATGAATTGAGCTAGAAATAAACCTATTAGCCCTTATCCCACTCATAATTAACAACTCCAACCCACGCTCTATTGAAGCGGCAACTAAATATTTCCTCACACAAGCAACCGCCTCAATAATCCTCCTCCTATCCATCCTTATTAACTTCAAACAATCAGGACTATGGACATTCCAACCCGAAACCAACAACACTATCATAACAATTACATTCATCTCCCTAGCAATCAAACTAGGCTTGGCCCCCTTTCACTCATGACTTCCAGAAGTCACTCAAGGTATTAAGCTCAACGTAGGACTTATTCTTCTTACATGACAAAAAATTGCACCACTATCTATCCTAATACAATTCTATGAACTTATAAACCCCAGTCTATTAACTTTATCAGACATAATCTCAGTGCTGATCGGGGCATGAAACGGACTTAACCAGACACAAACACGAAAAATCCTAGCCTACTCATCAATCGCCCATATAGGCTGAATAGTCTCCATTTTACCATACAACCCATCACTAACAACCCTAAATCTCCTAATCTATATCATTATAACCATCCCCTTATCCCTCATTTTCCACGCCCATTCATTCATATCAATCACTTCTATATCACTCATATGAAACAAAATACCAATAGCCCTACCCATAATTTCATTAATTTTACTATCAACAGGGGGACTACCACCTCTCACAGGATTCTTACCCAAATGAGCTATTATCACTGAACTAATAAAAAACAGTAACCTATCTTTAGCCACATTAATAGCAATAGCCGCCCTAATCAACCTATTCTTCTACACACGACTAATTTATTCTACCTCACTAACCACCTTCCCAAGCAATAACAACTCCAAAATATTCATCCACCAAAACTATACAAAAAGCAACAACATCTTACCGCCAATAACAGTTATGAGCACACTGATGCTTCTGCTATCTCCCTTACTTCTATAACAGAAGTTTAGGATAGTTAGTCCAAGAGCCTTCAAAGCCCTAAGCAAACCCAAAAAGTTTAACTTCTGATAAGGACTGCAAGACTACATCTTACATCTAGTGAGTGCAAATCAATCGCTTTAATTAAGCTAAATCCTCTACTAGATTGATAGGACTTAAACCTATAAACTTTTAGTTAACAGCTAAACACCTTACTATGGCTTCAATCTACTTCTCCCGCCTATCAGAAAGGGGGCGGGAGAAGCCTTAGTAGAGTCAGTTCTCTACACCTTCGAATTTGCAATTCGATGTGATTATCACCTTAAGGCTTGGTAAAAAGAGGCTTTAACCTCTGTGCTTAGATTTACAGTCTAATGCTTTACTCAGCCATTTTACCTATGTTCATTAACCGCTGATTATTCTCTACCAATCACAAGGACATCGGGACCCTATATCTACTATTTGGGGCCTGAGCAGGGATAGTAGGAACAGCCCTCAGCATCCTAATTCGAGCAGAACTTGGTCAACCAGGCGCCCTATTAGGTGACGACCAAATTTATAACGTAGTTGTCACAGCCCACGCATTCGTAATAATCTTCTTCATGGTAATGCCAATAATAATCGGAGGCTTCGGCAACTGACTTGTCCCACTTATAATTGGAGCCCCAGATACAGCATTCCCACGAATAAATAATATGAGTTTCTGACTTCTACCCCCATCATTTCTTTTATTACTAGCATCATCAATAGTAGAGGCCGGAGCAGGGACAGGCTGAACTGTATACCCTCCTTTAGCCGGCAACTTAGCACATGTCGGGGCATCAGTTGACCTAACCATTTTTTCATTACACCTAGCAGGTGTGTCCTCAATCCTTGGGGCAATCAACTTCATTACTACTATTATTAACATGAAGCCGCCGGCTATAACACAGTATCAAACCCCATTATTCGTCTGATCTGTACTAATTACTGCAGTACTCTTACTTCTTTCCCTCCCTGTCCTAGCCGCAGGAATCACAATACTTCTTACGGACCGCAATCTAAATACCACCTTCTTCTACCTGGCTGGAGGCGGTGATCCCATCCTCTACCAACATCTATTCTGATTTTTTGGTCACCCGGAGGTATATATTCTTATTCTCCCTGGCTTTGGTATCATCTCCCATATTGTAACTTACTATTCAGGTAAAAAAGAGCCATTCGGATATATGGGAATGGTCTGAGCTATAATATCTATCGGATTCCTAGGATTCATCGTTTGAGCCCACCATATATTCACAGTAGGACTTGACGTAGACACACGAGCCTACTTTACATCAGCCACAATAATTATTGCCATCCCTACAGGAGTAAAGGTCTTTAGCTGACTAGCAACCCTACATGGAGGTAATATCAAATGATCCCCCGCAATACTATGAGCCCTAGGATTCATTTTTCTATTTACAGTTGGAGGACTTACAGGCATTGTATTATCTAACTCTTCCCTAGACATTGTTCTTCACGACACATACTATGTAGTTGCCCATTTCCACTATGTTCTTTCCATAGGTGCTGTATTTGCTATTATAGCCGGATTTGTACACTGATTCCCTCTATTTACAGGATACACACTAGATGATATATGAGCTAAAACCCACTTCGCCATTATATTCGTAGGAGTAAACATAACATTTTTCCCACAACATTTCCTTGCTCTATCAGGCATGCCACGACGTTATTCCGACTCCCCAGATGCCTACACAACATGAAATACAGTCTCATCTATAGGGTCTTTCATCTCACTGACAGCTGTTCTAATTATAATTTTTATAATCTGAGAAGCCTTTGCTTCCAAACGAGAAGTACTCAATGTGGACAACGCTTCCACAAATTTAGAATGACTTCATGGATGCCCCCCACCATACCATACATTTGAAGAGCCAACTTTCGTCAAAGTCAAATAAGAAAGGAAGGATTCGAACCCCCTAAAACTGGTTTCAAGCCAGCACCATAACCTCTATGTCTTTCTCAATGAGATATTAGTAAATAAATTACATAACTTTGTCAAAGTTAAGTTATAGACTAACCTCTTATATGGCTTATCCATTCCAACTAGGCTTACAAGATGCATCTTCACCTATTATGGAAGAATTAATGAATTTTCATGACCACACTCTTATAATCGTATTCCTGATCAGCTCTCTGGTTCTATACATCATCACTCTTATATTAACAACAAAACTAACTCACACTAGTACTATAGACGCCCAAGAAGTGGAAACTATCTGAACCATTCTGCCCGCCGTAATCTTAATTCTAATTGCCCTACCCTCCTTGCGAATCTTGTATATAATGGACGAGATTAACAACCCGGCCCTCACAGTAAAAACAATAGGCCACCAATGATACTGAAGCTATGAGTATACAGATTATGAAGACCTCTGCTTCGACTCATACATGATTCCAACCTCTGACTTAAAACCCGGGGAGCTTCGTCTACTAGAAGTAGATAACCGGGTAGTCCTGCCCATAGAGCTACCAATCCGAATATTAATCTCATCCGAAGACGTCCTTCACTCATGAGCCGTTCCTTCCCTAGGTCTTAAAACAGACGTCATCCCAGGACGACTAAACCAAGCAACCATCTCATCCAACCACCCTGGGTTGTTCTACGGTCAGTGTTCAGAAATCTGCGGATCCAACCATAGCTTTATACCTATTGTGCTTGAAATAGTCCCCCTAAAAAACTTTGAAGACTGATCTTCATCAATAATCTAATAACATTACGAAGCTTAGAGCGTTAACCTTTTAAGTTAAAGTTAGAGATAATTAGTCTCCGTAGTGAATGCCACAACTGGACACATTCACATGATTCATTACTGTCCTATCAACTACAATCACTCTATTCATTCTAATACAACTAAAAATCTCACTGCACAATTTCCCACATACCCCATCAGTCAAATTAATTAAACTTATAAAAACAAACAACCCTTGAGAGTCAAAATGAATGAAAATTTATTCGCCCTACAATAATAGGCCTGCCTATTGTCATACTTATCATCATACTTCCATCAATACTTATAACTTCCTCCAAACAACTAGTCTCTAACCACTTCCACTCATTCCAACAATGACTAATCAAACTTACCATTAAACAAATAATGTTAATTCACTCACCAAAAGGACGCACATGATCACTCATACTAGTGTCTCTAATCATATTCATTGGCTCAACTAACCTTTTAGGACTCCTTTTAGGACTAACCTTTTAGAACTTTTAGCCACCTCCATAACAGCTGTTTACAGCATGTGAATCATTTATTTTGTCTTAATAACTAAACCTTGTTTCCCCCCTACAATCATCATTAACGAAAATAACCCATTACTAATCAACCCAATCAAACGACTAGCACTAGGAAGCATCCTAGCAGGATTCTTCATCTCATATAATATCCCCCCTACAACAGTCCAAGTAATGACCATACCCTGATATCTAAAAATTACAGCTCTGATTATTACTATTGCAGGCTTTGCAATCGCACTAGACCTCAACAACTTAAACAACAATCTCTCACCAACTAAACCCTTACCAACAAGCTCATTTTCAACCTCCCTAGGCTACTTCCCAACAATTATACACCAACTAGTGCCACTAAAAACACTAAAATGGCCCTAACTATACTAGATCTTATCTGACTAGAAAAAGCTATTCCAAAAGTCACCTCCACCATGCACACACTCACCTCCTCCACCCTAAGTAATCAGAAAGGAATAGTAAAATTATATTTCCTCTCATTCCTAATTACACTCATCTGCATCCCAATAGTCCTACTCACTTAATTTCCACGAGTAATCTCAATAATGATAAACACACCCATAAACAATGTTCAACCAGACACGACCATCAATCAAGCTGAACAACTATATAAAGCAGCCACACCAGCACCCCCTTCACCCATTAACCCTAACCCATCACCATCATAAATTGCCCACCCCCCTATACTATTAAATTCTAACATCACATCCATACCCTCATACTAATTAGTTACAAACAACATCCCTACCTCCATAAAAATACTCATAAATAAAACTCCAATTGTCAGTCAACTAGACACTCACGCCTCAGGATAATCTTCTGCAGACATAGCAGTGGTATACCCAAACACAACCAACATACCCCCTAGATAAATTAAAAATACCATTAACCCTAAAAATGAGCCCCCAAACCCAATACAGCTAAACAACCTGAGCACCCACTAACAATTAAACACAACCCACCATAAATAGGCGAAGGCTTCAAAGAAGTGCCGAGACAACCTAACGCAATTACTAAACTTAAAAAATAAATTAATTCTGTCATAATTTCTACATAGACTTTAACTATGACCAATGACATAAAAAATCATCGTTGTTATTCAACTATAGAAACACTTAATGACAATCATCCGGAAAAAGCACCCGCTAATCAAAATCATTAACCACTCGTTCATTGACCTCCCTGCCCCATCAAATATTTCATCATGATGAAACTTTGGTTCACTCCTAGGTCTTTGCTTAGTTGTACAAATTCTCACAGGACTATTCCTAGCCATACAATATACATCAGACACAGCAACAGCATTCTCATCAGTAGCTCACATCTGCCGAGACGTAAACTACGGCTGACTCATCCGATACATACATGCCAACGGAGCTTCCATATTCTTCATCTGCTTGTTTCTACACGTAGGACGAGGAGTCTACTATGGCTCCTACAACATAATCGAAACATGAAACATAGGAATTGTTTTACTGTTCGCCGTAATAGCAACAGCATTTATAGGTTACGTACTACCATGAGGCCAAATATCATTCTGAGATGCTACAGTTATTACAAACCTCCTATCAGCTATCCCTTACATCGGAACTACACTAGTAGAGTGAATCTGAGGCGGTTTCTCAGTAGACAAGGCTACCCTTACACGATTCTTTGCCTTCCACTTCATCCTACCCTTTATTATCACCGCCTTTGTATTAGTCCATCTCTTATTCCTACACGAAACAGGATCTAACAACCCAACCGGACTAAACTCAGATGCAGACAAAATCCCATTCCACCCCTATTATACAATTAAAGACTTTCTAGGTGTCCTTATCCTATTAATAGCTTTCATAATTTTAACTTTATTTTTCCCAGATATTCTTGGAGACCCCGGTAATTACACCCCTGCAAATCCACTCAACACTCCACCGCACATTAAACCAGAATGGTACTTCCTCTTCGCCTACGCCATTTTATGATCCATTCCCAATAAACTAGGCGGCGTACTAGCACTAATCCTATCAATTCTAATCTTAGCTCTCATACCATTTCTCCACACCTCAAAACAACGAGCACTCACCTTCCGCCCAATCACACAAACAATATACTGAATTCTAGTAGCCGACCTCCTCATCCTCACATGAATCGGCGGACAGCCAGTCGAATACCCATTCATCATTATTGGACAAACAGCTTCAATTGCCTACTTCGCTATTATCGTAATCTTCATACCAATCGCAGGCATAATTGAAAACAACATTTTAGATCTAGATTAAATGTCCTGATAGTATAAACATTACACTGGTCTTGTAAACCAGTAATGAAAAAAATTTTTTCTCAGGACATCAAGAAGGAAGGACTACTCCCCCACCGTCAGCACCCAAAGCTGACATTCTATTTAAACTACTTCTTGTACATAAATTTATCTAGTACATAATAGATTTATGTATATCGTACATTAAATTATATTCCCCTAGCATATAAGCATGTACTATAAGTTAATTATTCTAGACATTCTATTCTTTATCAACATAATACTACTACACCATGACTATTAAGACCAACTATTTAATTAATGCTTCTTATACATACCTGCATTACTCCACATACCCCATTAAGTCATAAGCTCTTCTTGTCCATACGACTATCCCCTACCTCATTTGATCTATTAATCTTCCATCCTCCGTGAAACCAGCAACCCGCCCACCTTATGCATCCCTCCTCACTCCGGGCCCATTTTAACTTGGGGGTTACTAATGTGAAACTTTATCAGGCATCTGGTTCTTACCTCAGGGCCATTCAATGCTTAATCGTCCATACGTTCCCCTTAAATAAGACATCTCGATGGTACGGGTCTAATCAGCCCATGCCCAGCATAACTGTAGTCTCGGGCAGTTGGTATCTTTTTATTTTCGGTATGCTCCGCCTCCCCATAGCCGTCAAGGCATGAAGGTCAACTTGTCCTGTAGACGAACTTACTATTCAAGTATCATTTATCCCCATAGTTACCCCGCCAGCATATTAGTCAATGGAACCGGGACATATATATAAGCCGTATTGACCATGCAAATGCTCAAATCCTCATAACAACCCCCAAAGGCATACTTTCCATGCTAGATAGACATAACCTTTATCAGATGAGATATCTACCACCCACCCATCCCAAAGAGTCGGGCTCTTGTACATTCGAGTAATCACCCAAAATGACTTAAAATTTAGTATTGATCAAAAAAAAAAAACACAAAAAATTCAATACCAAAAATTAACTCAAAACCCAAAAAATTTTCAAGTACAATTTCAGTACTGATTTTTTGCTCTGTTAATGTAGCTTATTAAAAGCAAAGCACTGAAAATGCTTAGATGGATGCAAGCATCCCATAAACAACAAAAGGTTTGGTCCTGGCCTTATAATTAGTTGGAGGCAGAATTACACATGCAGATTTCCATAAACCAGTGTCAAATCCCGCAGAGTTTTTTTTAACTCTTAGGAGAGGGTATCAAGTACATTCAATAGCTAAAGACGCCTTGCCTAGCCACGCCCCTACGGGACCCAGCAGTGATAAAAATTAAGCAATGAAGCAAGGTTGGTCAGACGTTTAAAACTTAAATATTTTGCACAGAGAAAAATTATATGACATTCAATCTAAGGATTAAGAATTATTCTAGTTTCTATCTTAATTTCCATCATTACTGTTCATTTTTTCCTAGCTGGGGAAGATGTGTTTTCCTTAGAACATTACCAACAGTTACTAATTAAGAAAAGCTTAACACCAAGCGAATTCTGGGAATTCTGTTAATACTTATCAAGAAGAAGCAAACTACTGACTAGTTATTTTTATTTTGAGGGTAGTTGATAACACTTAGGCACCAGCACACATTTATGCTCTTATAAAATCACTTTGCTATTATTTTAGCTTTCTCTTTTGCTTCTTGCCATTACATCTAAGACTTGCTAAGATAATGCTCTACTGACTGAGGAATACATCCCACGCTTTCCCTAGCATACAGAGCAGTTTTTAAATAGTTGCACATATAAATAAATAATGACTTCCCTGGTTGAATTATAAGATAATAAAGAGAAAGTTACAAAACTTTTAATGAGATAAAAGTCTGACATGTCTGAAAAATGATTGATAGATTTTAAAATACAATGTACTATAAATACACTAGATAGAATCAAAATTAACATTTCATACAGTATCTGATTTAAAGGAAAAAGTTAATAAAAATATAACATATTCAACAATAGTTATGAATCTTCCCCTTAAGTAATGTATCCACATTCTTTTTTTTTTTTTTTTTTTTTTTGGTTTTTCGAGACAGGGTTTCGCTGTGGCTTTGGAGCCTGTCCTGGAACTAGCTCTGTAGACCAGGCTGGTCTCGAACTCACAGAGATCCGCCTGCCTCTGCCTCCCGAGTGCTGGGATTAAAGGCGTGCGCCACCATCGCCCGGCTGTATCCACATTCTTTAGCTTTATTTTCTCCCATAATCTTAGAAACTAAGATTTTTTTTTTTTTTTTTTTTTGGTTTTTCGAGACAGGGTTTCTCTGTGGTTTTGGAGACTGTCCTAGAACTAGCTCTTGTAGACCAGGCTGGTCTTGAACTCACAGAGATCCGCCTGCCTCCGCCTCCCGAGTGCTGGGATTAAAGGCGTGCGCCACCACCGCCCGGCGCTAAGACATTTTTTAAATGAAAAAGCATAAAACATTGAATTTCAGTTATTTTCTTACTTTGTTTTACGTGACCAGCTGCCTTTGAAAGAACATGGATTCATAGGAAAAGCAGTTTCGCTAGTGTTTATTAACATAGGTCAAAATATCGTGAAGGAAAAGAGGGAAACAAATGAAAAAAAACATATATGTAGGTGCTGTCTGATGTTGTATGTCAACTTGTTACAAGCTAGATCCATCAGCGATAGGAGACTCAGTTTAGGAGATGCTTCATGAGATCCAGGTGTCAGGCATTTTCTCATTTAGTGATCAGTGTGGGAGGGCCCAGCCTGTGGTGGGTGGTGCCATTCCTGGACTGCTGGTTCTGGGTTCTATAAGAAGATGGACTGAGCAAGCCATGGGAAGCAAGCCAGTAAGCAGCTCACCTCCATGGCCTCTGCATCAGCTCCTGCTTCCAGGATCTGCCTTGTTTGAGTTCCTGTCCTGATTTCTTTCAGGGATGAGCAGCAATACTGAACTATAAGCCTAATAAACCCTTTCCTCCCAAACTTGCTTTTTTTTTTTTTTTTTTTTTTTTTTTTTGGTTTTTTGAGACAGGGTTTCTCTGTGGCTTTGAAGCCTGTTCTGGAACTAGCTCTGTAGACCAGGCTGGTCTCGAACTCACAGAGATCCGCCTGCCTCTGCCTCCCGAGTGCTGGGATTAAAGGCATGCGCCACCATCGCCCGGCCCAAACTTGCTTTTTGGTCTTGGTGTTTCATCACAGGAATAGAAACCCTAAGACATAGGTCATAGTGAAAGGAATGGAAAATTTAAAGCAAGCCATTTCTATATACTCAGGTGACCATATTGGGGACACAGTAATCCTTACAATTCACTTCCAAGTATTAATTTTCAAGGTGAACAATTGCCCGCGGCACTATTTAAAGGATTTACGAAGCCTACTTTACGAGCCAATCAAACATCCCATTCTCAGGGCAACATGATGAGGGACACATAGGGCGAAGTGGCTGCAGTGACCACTCCCTCCTCTCCGCCTTTCTCCTGAGACCCAGGGAGGATTTATGCCCTTTTATGTTTAACAAACAAGTCTAATGTTGTAGACAAAATTTTTGTTCTCCTGTGGGAATGTAGCATCTGTGAGGATATGGGAGCTCTTTGCTTCCTACGAAGGTAAGGAGGACAGCAGAGAAATAAATTCACCGGTAAACATCATTGTCAGACACCCAGCTTCTTTCAACAAACATAAACCAAGCCTGCAGAACAGGTGCCTCTAGTTCACACCGACTAAAATCCTGTCAATTAAACCTGCCCCGTGAATTATGAAGCCTGACAGTGGTGAGAAACGGCGCCAAGTGAGTGTGGATTACAGAAAGCCTGGTTCTGCAAGTGTCAGCTGGATCAGGAGCAGGTTGGGATAGGCAATAAAAATAATAAGATGGCAATTACTGCACAGGGCTTATCGGCTTACACTCTTGCTTCCCAAACACTAACAGAATCTTCGGATTCCTATCCAAACCCCAGATATTCTACTAGACTCTAATTAATACTGAAAATGCTTTGAAGTAATTATCAGACATTGTGATTACAATGTGTCAGGCACTTTTTTTAGGTTCTTCTGAACATTAACTCAATACATCCTCTTAGCAAACCGAGCTGGAAAGGTTTTAGAGTCATTAAATATAGAGAAGTTAAGTAATTTGACTAAGCTTATAATGTAACTAATGGTAAAGTTACAGCTTCAGTTTCAGAAGCCCAATCCCACACTCCAAGGTCTTAGAACAGCTCTTTTCAGTTTGTGGGTCGCAACCATTTGGAGATCAAACAACCATTTCCACAATAGGGGAGCACATATCTCCATTACATTTCATAAAAAAATAGCAAATTTATCATTATGAGGTAGCAATAAACATTATTTTATGGCTAGGGTCACCAAACCATGAGGACCTGTATTAAAGGGTTGGAGCATTAGAAAGACTCAGAATCTCTGTCTTAAAAAATAAGACCTGTGGGGGTGATGGTGGTGCATGCTTTTAATCCCAGCTCTCAAAAAGCATAAGCAGCTTCTTGACCAGTCTGTGAGTTCATGACCAGCCTAGGCTATGGAGTGAGTTTCAGGCCAGCCATGGCGATTACACAGAGAAACCCTGTATTGATAAAATCAACAACAAAAAAATTAAAGAAAAAAAGAAAACAGAAGAAGGAGGAGGAGGAGAAGGAAGAGGTGGAGGAGGAGGAAGAGGAGGAGGAAGAAGAGGAGGAGGCAAAGGAAGAGGAGAAAGAAAGGAGGAGGAAGAGGAAGAAGAGGAGGAAGAGGAGAAGAAACTAAGATACTACTCACTGTATTTAAAATATATCTCTATAATTAAATTTATTTTATTCAGACTCGTAACGACGGAGAACTTGTAGGTTTCTACACAAAATCTGAACATGAGTCTTGTTTAAGGGCTGGAAAACAGATCTATAATAAATGCAGCTGAACATGCACCTTGCCAGTTTAGATATTTATTACAGCTAACTTTATAAAGTTTGTTATCAGCAACTCTGAATTCTTTGCAGAGAATGTGGAACAATGTAGACTGTGGGAGGCAAACACATAATCACACTTTCCAGGACTAACAACAAATGACAGGAAGATTCTCACGGGAACAAGAGAGCTCACCCTATGAGAAGTGGTTCAAATTGCCATAGTGTGATTTTAAATTAATCTTATTACTAAATAAAATAAAAACAAAGTCACCAATTCAATCTATAAAACTAAAAATAATTTAGTAGAATAAGAGAAAAAGTCAAAAAGCAATATGCTGATAACAAAATCTGTTAAGAGATATAATCAAACAGGAAATTAATATTCATAATTAAATCAAAAACTCGCAGAAAAAAAGAGAATAATAAAAAAATGACAATAAACACAGCCACTAACTAGGTAGAAGATATAATTACACTTAGGAATGCACTTAAAATTTAGAATTTAATGCAATTGTTCACTAAGTATATTTGAAAAATTTTATGAAATTGATGACTAAAATATGATCAACTTAGTAAAGACATAGTTAAAGTAAATAACAACTCAGAGAAATTTAAAAATTAGTCAAGATTTATCAGTAGAAAAGATGAAATAAAATGGGGCTTTATGAGACCTCTATTAAATTTAAACAAATATATAATCCCAATTTCTTATAAATAATTTCAAAAGATTAGAAATGGTAATTTTCTCAATTAATAGCAAAACCCCTAACCTAAACTTTGTATTTAATTCTATAAAATGGCAATAGTTAGCATTCAGAAATATGGCCAATTTCACTCACATAGACATTTGCAAAGAGTTCCTTATCAGTATATTACATGATTAGAATAATTGGCTAGTATGAGCTTTATCCATAAATAAAAATGAATATAGAAGTGCTCCACAAAAATGTTTTTAAAAGTAACACCAATATTATCATAGTAGTAAGGAAGTCACTAATATGGCTCAATTAACTGCTTATTAAAAATAATAGCAGAAAACTTTCAAATCTGGGTGAAAATTTTCTCACAGAAGCTGAAAGCATACATCACATGCCATGAAGCGAGCTCGATCCCCACAGCAGAGCACACTGAGGTGCTCTCGTTACTCTTCTGGGGATTCAGAGAAAAGTATGAAGTAGAAGAAGCAAAAATGTTGTGATAATAGCAAAGAAAATAAAAGTCCTTGGTTGCTTATAGATTTGCATGTTGCTTATACATTTGTGTGTTGCACACATGTATGAGTCCGGAGGAAAACTTCAGTGAGATCCCCAGGAATGCTGCCCATCTCCTTTGTAATGGGGTCTCACTGTCCTGGAGCTCAACTAAGGAGGACAGAGGTTGATATCATGATGTCTTCCTCAATGGCTTCTCCACCTTAGCTGTTGTGTAAAGGTCTCCTGCTGAAGCAAGTGTTTGCTGTTTTTGGTAGACGTTCTGTCCAGCAAGACCATGAGTAGCCTGTTACTCCCTTCCCCATTATTACAAGGATATGTCAGACTTGAAGTTTTCACATCAGTTCTGGTAACTGAGCAGATCCTCACCATTGCGTTCAAGCGTTTTCCCAGGAGAACCTTCCCTACTCCCAGCTGATAGGGTTTGAGAGAGTCAGTGGAGTCTGAAGAGCCCAGGTGAGGGGCAGCAGGATTGAGGTAAGCTCTGGAAGTAACCGTTCTACATCACTTATATTGGGGAAAATCTAACAAGAGCTCATCTGGGTTAGGGAGGACAGGAATCCAATTTACTTTAAATTTTGAGCTTTTAAAAAGGATCGAGAACGAATAAGATAATTCAGTAAATGGACGGCAGATAGGGCTGATATACAAAGATCAACACGTTTTGTTCATGACTTGGAAACTTCTTGGGGAAAAATGCACTGGAGATGGCCAAACACAAAGAAATGCACTAGCCAGGAATGAATGGACATCAACTGTCTGAGAAAATGTATTACTGAATAACAAAAAAGTCATGGACCTATTTTATAAATCAAAATCTTGATTTTGATTTGTAATGTGTTGGTGTAAAATAATAATTACCCTAACACAGCAAACATGGTGAGGGATATACAAGCAACCAGTGCTTCACAAATATCAGCTCTATCACCAATCAAAACTCATCTGGCTACTCCAATTATGCCACGGCACGGGGTACAAACAGGATATGAGATAAATCAAAGTCATGCAGGCCAGACTGAGAAGGGCAGGGGCAGAAGCCTGGCCTTCGGCTAAGAGCCCATGCTTTAGAGAACCACACTGTCTCTGCTAAGCAGAACACAGTGAAGGACGATTCCACCCTAAAAGCCACTGACTATAACTAACTCTCTACAAGTACCTTTGGGACACCCCAGAGGCTCTTTTACAAAAGAAAGATATTAAGTCAGGTGGTGGTGGCACACACCTTTAATCCCAGTACTTGGGAGGCAGAGGCAAACGACCTCTCTGAGTTCAAGGCCAGCATGGTCTACAAAAGCTAGTTCCAGGACAGACTCTAAAACTACAGAGAAACCCTGTCTTGAAAAACCAAAAGTACAGCACTCGGGAGGCAGAGGCAGGCGGATCTCTGTGAGTTCGAGACCAGCCTGGTCTTCAAGAGCTAGTTCCAGGACAGGCTCCAAAAAAAAAAAAAAAGTAAAACAAAACAAAGATATTAGGCACTCACACATAAACACCGAAAATTTTACATGATGAAATTATGGAAAGATAGCTCATCTTCACCAGCTGAAGGGAGACTGAAGTCGGCCAAGGAAAATTGGGGTGCACCCAGTCAGCATACTTTCTGGAACCACAAGTCTTAACATTAGACAATGGCTGATACTCTTCAGTGAAAGGTTTGAATCTCAGAAAGCAGATAAATAAAATATCATAATCCTACGTCACATGAAGTGCACAGGTTTTCTGTTTGTCTTTATGATGTGTATTTTCTGGGATTGCCACTTGGCTTGTTTACTAGGACAAGTGGCTGATGGACTAAGTGAGATTCTGTTTCTCACTGAAACAAATGATTGGATGGTGTTTACATCAAATGTTTCCATTTCCCTTTTTTTTTTTTTTTTTGTTTTGTTTTGTTTTTTTCGAGACAGGGTTTCGCTGTGGTTTTGGAGCCTGTCCTGGAACTAGCTCTGTAGACCAGGCTGGTCTCAAACTCACAGAGATCCGCCTGCCTCTGCCTCCCGAGTGCTGGAAATGTTTCCATTTCCTTAGCAGGACTTAGAGCTCTGATCACATCAGCTGACAACCTAGTTAGCCCCTTTGAGACAAAGCTTTCTTTGGAAATAACATTTCCAAAGGAAACAAAACAGAAAGCTTTGTCTCAAAGGGGCTAGCTAGGTTGTCAGCTGATGTGATCAGAGCTCTAAGTCCTGCTAAGGCGATTACTTCTTATTCCACGAAGTGAAAATGGAAATGAGAAACACCCAGCTTAGAGCCTGCTTGGTTAATTCACCTCCTAGGCAGGACCCGAGGCAGGGATAATTTGTTAAGTTTTACTTTATTTTCTTCTTGCTCCACTTCAAACACTCCTTCCTCTTTACTCTCTGTTTCTTCCTGTTTTAGTTACCCTTTCCGGGTGCTGTTAACCAAAGGTTCTGCCACAGCCTTTCACGGGTCCCCACATTGCCAGAAAACCTCCCAGTTTGAAACCATCTCCCACAGGTCACTGCAGTTTCCTTTTCTGCTCCAGCTGAATTCACTCTGTAGAAGAGACAAGATAGTTCTTAAATAAATTTGTGATTATCTCATGACTTTTATCCATATATTTGTACATTTTTATCTTCCTATGTATTCCATGGACCTAAATTTTCCTCTCAAAATACCAAAAACCAATGAGGCATTTCACTTTTGAATCTTGTTAGTTTGATATATATGATGTTAGCAAGTCATAACTATTAGTCTCAAAGCCTTTTGCAGTAGGACAGCCTTCCATTAGTAACACTTCAGTGATTTGTATAGAAGAAAATTGTTATTTCAGATACAAATATGAAAAGCTGCGCTAATTATCATACACACAGGTAAGGCTGGGAAACAATGAAATGGGTATTTCTAACAACTTATGTACTCTAATTTCAATGGTTAAAATTTTTATTTAAACGAGAGCTTAAAATATGAAAACTATATTTTGGTCTTAAAAAGAGAAGAGATCAAAGACAATTGTTGAAGACAGTCTTGGCCATTATCTTCCTGACTCCTGTTCCTTTGGTTGTTTACCACTACAGTGTGAGCATAAAAGGCCCAATTAGGCTGGTCTGAGAACTGCAGGTCTTCCTTTGACCCGAGAGTAAGGCACACACTTCTGCTCGCTCTTGTCCTGCTGACTAGTCAGAAAATCAGTCAGAAAATCTATGAAACTTTGCAGACAGCCCTCCAGTCTCCTTGAGGGCTTCTGGGCAACTGAGTCATTGTGGGCTGTTTCAGGCTTTAGTCACTATGAACCTCAACCTGGGCGAGACAGCATATTTCACCAGATGGTAAACATGACCGCATCTTTTGGGACAGTGATCCCAGCAATAATGTCCCTGTCATAGGTCAAATACTTACCCTATGTCACCGGGTTATTACTCAGGGGTTCCAATCTACGCAGTTGTACATCTGCCTGTGCCCCCCCCCCCCCCCCCCCCGCCGACAGACCCGCGACTCCGCCCCCTTGTGTCAGCCGACCCATGGCTAGTGCCCCTGACGTTGGCCGCCCCGCGCCTCCGCCCCCTTGTGTTGGGCGCCCCGCGGCTCCGCCCCTTTGCATCGGGCGCCCCGTGGCTCCGCCCCCCTGGCGTAGGCATTCTTAGCTACAGATGGAGTTCTGAGACTAGCATGGGCCACACGAGGCCCTGTCTACACACACACACACACACACACACACACACACACACATTAAGAGAGAGAGAGAGAGAGAGAGAGAGAGAGAGAGAGAGAGAGAGAGAGAGAGAGAGAGAGAGAGAGAGAGACGGGAGCAGGGAGAAGAGGAAAGAAAACTCCCTGAAGACAATTTTCCTTTTTTTTTTTTGAGACAGGGTTTCTCTGTGTAGCTCTGGAGTCTGTCCTGGAACCAGCTCTTGTAGACCAGGCTGGCCTCAAACTCACAGAGATCCACCTGCCTCTGCCTCTCGAGTGCTGGGATTAAAGGCGTGCGCCACCACTGCCCGGCATAATTTTCCCATCTTCAAACACATTTTTGACATTTTTCAATTGTGAAACAGTTGACTTAAAGTTAACTTTACAGTGAATCAAGCTCGTAATCATTTGCTTCTGGCTATGCTGGGGCACACGAGACCCTTAAAACGAACCAACCAACCAAGTCAGCTACTCTAGCAAAGCACTGTGTGACAAACAAAAGGTTACACATGCAATGCATTTCAGATACTACTACTGTGAGTAGGTTTTATTTTAAGAAATGAATAACACGGATCTCTGGGAATTCGAGGCCAGCCTGGTCTACAAGAGCTAGTTCCAGGACAGGCATCAAAGCTACAGAGAAACCCTGTCTCGAAAAACAAAAAAAAAAGAAATGAATAACAGTCGATACAAAACGTTTGCTCCAAGAAGTATTTCACACTTCTAAGGGAAAGGTAATCAATACTGAACATTTTCCTTGTTCGGTGTTTCTAATGTTTATAGGGGTTTGGGGTAAGTTTCATAGTCACTGAGCAGTTTTGAAAGGTAGACTTCATGACCCCTTTGACTTCATGCTTTTAAATGACACGACAAATTTTATTCCAATTATGTTTTCCAAAAGAGCGGGTTCTGTGCCATTCGTCTCTGAAAGTTTTCATACCTAGGAAAGAAAATCCAGATTTATATAAGAACATTTCCATCACAATTTCATAGCTTACCAAAAAACTTTTATCAAAAATAATTTTTTGTCATTTCAAAAGAAAAAAAATCAAAAAACTATAATAAAAAAGTAGAAAGTAGACCAGGCTGGTGTCGAACTCACAGAGTGAGCTGATCAGAACTCATTTCTGTGAGTTCGAGGCCAGCCTGGTTTATTGAGCTAGTTCCAGGACAGGCTCCAAAGCTACAGGGAAACCCTGTCTCAAAAAAACAAAACAAAACAAAAAGTAGAAAGCAACTCTGGAAGTTATCACTATAAAAGCAAAAACAGTGACCAAGGATAAGATGGGATTGACAGCTCTCGGCAGAGAGCAGCGACCACCTCCACCTCCGCAATCAGACGATAGATGATCAGATGCTCTAAGTCAAGGAAAGGGATCGCTGCAGATGGCAGATCTCTGGAAGCAGTTTGCTCAAAGCCACAGCCGCATTGGGGCAAAAAAACACAA
Source organism: Microtus obscurus (assembly GCA_963919715.1). NCBI lineage: Eukaryota > Metazoa > Chordata > Mammalia > Rodentia > Cricetidae > Microtus > Microtus obscurus. The sequence goes on from CAWTZC010002521.1 coordinate 28,017,128, forward strand.
ACCCAGTATACCCTGGGGCCCTTGCTAGAGCAAAGTACCACCTCCTATAAAGCTTCCTGAACAGCTCCCCACTGGACAATCCAAGTGAAAAGAAATTCCTACAAAACATAGGAAGCCAGAGAAAAGCATCTAATAGTCACATGTTCACGGTGCAGTGCAAGCCACACAATGCCTGGTATGCTGACTTTCAATTTGTCTGTTAATGTTTGAGTTATTTTTAATTTACTTGTAAGAGCGTTCTGCCTGTATGCATGTATTTGTACCAGGTGTGTGTTATCTACTGGAGCCAGAAGAGGACATGAGCTCCTCTGAAACTGGAGTCGCAGTTGGTTATGAGTACTGGGAACTGGAACCCCGGTCCTCTGGCAGAACAGCAAGTACTCTTATAAGTGACAGGATATTTAGGGTATGAACTATTCCAGATCTGAATGCTACAGAACATATAATATTGATACGCAATATATTAACATACATTGATATCCACAATAAAAGACTATGTTTACCTCTCAAAGACGAAAGACAGTCACAGACAATATATACGTAGTTACTAAAGCCTTACTACTAGAGACTGAAATTGTCAAATACCATTTCAGAACCACATTTGCTGGGATGAACATTTCAGAGGGACTGGGTGTCATCTGGGCCTGAGAGAGAGCAAACGATGAAGCAAAATTGTAGAAGTTGTCCAACATCTTCTGTGTGAACTGAAAAGTTAATAACTGATGTTAGTGAATTATATTAAATATTCAGTTTAGGCCTCAATACTTTTATTAGAAGTATTCCTGTATTAACTTGGTTCTAAGGAATATAAGCTCTATGACAGCCAGGTATGGTAGCACATACTTTTAATTCAAGACTCAAGAGATTTCTATCAGTTCCAGGCCAACCTGGTCTACACAGTTCAGGCCAGCCAGTGCTAGAGACAGGGGCTCTGCATTTATAGTACACGGTGGAACTGAGTAAGACCTAAGACAGTCTGGTGAGGAAGGCTTAGGTCGTCGTGCGGTGATTTGGTCTGCAGGAATGAAGGGAAAATCTTCCTTTGAAACGCTTTCACATCAATGTCTGCACACCCTCTAACACACTCTCCTCCAACCACCACCTCTACGAGGTCTGGGTCTTGAAAGAACTATAAAAGCTTAACTACTGAGCTGAAGAGAGAACTCAGCAGTTAAGAGCACTGGGTGCTCTTCCAGAGGTCCCGAGCTCAATTCCCAGCACCCACGTGGTGGCTCACAGCCGTCTACAATGGGATCGGTGGTGCCTCTTCTGACATGCAGGAATACATGCAGACAGAGCACTTGTATAAAAAATAAATAAATACTTAAAAAAAAAAAAAGCTTAAGTATCATTAGAAAAGCTACAGCCAGGCAGTGATGGCGCACGCCTTTAATCCCAGCACTCAGGAGCCAGAGGCAGGCGGATCTCTGTGAGTTTGCGGCCAGCCTGGTCTACAGAACGAGTTCCCGGACAGGCTCAATAGCTACAGAGAAACTCTGTCTCAAAAAACAAAAAAATAAATTATTAGGAACAATACCTAGGCCTATTCTGATGATGAGAAGGAGCCTGTACCATTAGACATTAAGACGTAACTGGCAGGCAGTGGTGCATACACCTTTAATCCCAGCACTCAGGCAGCACAGAAAGGTGGAACTCTGCAGTTCAAAGCCAGCCTGGTCTATACAGCGATTTCCAGGCCAGTCGGGACTACATAGTGAGATCTTGTCTCAAAACAACAACAACAACAAAAAAAAAGAAGACAAAACTGTGCAAAGAGGCAGGCAAAAAAACTACCTGGAGAAAGGAATCCAAGACAAACTTGAGCACAGGTGACACGATACAGGACAAAGGTGTTACTGCTCTGGGAGGGGGTGATTTGTAAAACAATGGGCCAGGAGAAAAAAAGAAATTCAACACAGAAGAATAATAAAAGCACTTCTATGCCAACTGTAAAAGAAAAGAATCCAAAGAGATTACATAAGAAGCCCAAATAACCAACTCACCATAGGGGAAAAAAATTTTTTTTAAGAAAAGAAAAAGCAAAGCCGGGTGGCGGTGGGGCACACCTTTTATCCCAGCACTCAGGAGGCAGAGGCAAGTGGATCTTTGTGAGTTCAAGGCCAGCATGAGCTAGATCCAGGACAAGCAGGGCTACAGGTAGAATCTCCGTCTCAAAAAAGGGAAAAAAAGGAGAATTTGAAAAGGAATGGCTCGAGAAGTATATCAAAGTAGTATCATTTATACTTGCAGACTCTGGGCTCAAATTAGAACTGGAAACAAAAATATATGCAAAAGAGAAGGGAGAAACACAGAAATTAGTAGATAGGAAAATGTAACAAATTGGGGAGTAGGGGGCTTAGAAGTCTACAAGGTCAGGTGTTACTTTATTTTGCCTACTTTTTTGTATCTATTTGTACTTTAAAAATGCTTGACACTGGGGCTGGAGAGATAACTCAGTGGTTAAGGGCATTGCCTGCTCTTCCAAAGGTCTGGAGTTCAATTCCCAGCAACCACATGTTGGCTCACAACCATCTGTAATGAGGTCTGGTGCCCTCTTCTGGCCTGCATGCATACACACAGACAGAACATTGTATACATAATAAATAAATAAATATTAAAAAAAAATGCTTGACACTGAATAAGTACGTAATAAAAATCCGTGGAATACCTAACTTATTCTCTGTACTTCATGTACTTAAAATACTCCAAAATCAAATGTTCAATAAAAGTACAATTGCTTTATTTAAAAGCTCAAAAAGCTTATGAATTCATGGAAGCAGACAGGAGAATGGTGGCTGTGGAAGGCTAGGAGACAGGAGGTGTTGGTCAAAGCGCACAAAGTTAATGTACAGCGGAAGATTACCCATTGAAAAGATACTTGAAATCTGCTAAGACATCAGCTCTCAGGTACGCTTCCACAAGGAAGAACGCACCATCACAGACATGCTACCCAGCTTTGGGTACTTCACAAAGTACAATATACCCAAACATTATCTTAAATACCATGAAGACAAACAATTTGTCACTACACCGTAACGGGGGAGAAGGCAGAAAAAGGAGGAAAGCTTGTGTGCTCTACCTGCGTGAAGGAGTCAACCGAGGACACAGCGGCGCTGCCCACAGGAGTCTGCTGAGCCAGACTGTCCAACAGCTCCACCGAAATGCCAATCTGAGCCACAGACGGGGTCCGCACAATATTCATGGCTCCAAATGGGTGCTGGCTCCCTTCGCCTGGAAGACATTCACAGGTGCTAGATTTCAGACTAACGTGAGGATGTTCCCTGATTGAACACGTTGAAAATATTAAGTTTTCCTTTGTGATTCTGATAACTGGGATGTCTCATGTCTCGCTTCAGTGCCCCTGTTCTGTGACCGTGGCTGTGGACCTCAAGGCCTGCTCGCTGTAACTCTACCGATAAAGCTCATCAGAAGGGAAACTCAGGCCAGCTGGACTTCAGTATGAACCCCACCACCCCGCTCAAACACGTCTCCCCCGCCACACAGCATAGAGTAACATATATAAACCAGGTCTCTGAGCAGCTGTCCATGGCCACACCCTCGTCTTTTTCTGCATGACACCACCAAGTACACGCTTCAAAGCTTGAAACTCTGAAACCTTCAGAGGCTCAGAACCGGCTGAAGATCATCTTCTCTAGCCATAATATGAAAGACACTCTCACTTCCACATCTGTAAACTTTATTAAGGGTGAGGGAGATGGCTCAGTGGGGAAAGGTGCTTGCCGCCAGGACTGGAGATCTGAGTTTGATCTCTGGAACCCAACCCCTTCAAGTTGTCCTCCGACCTCCAAATGTACCCTGTGGAGGACTCACACCAACAGACAATAAATAAATACATAAAAATCAATTAAGAGAAGAAGCAAGACAGTGCAGAGGGTGAACCAAGAACACATGAGTTCTAGCTACAGACTCCCCAAAATAAAAGAACAATGAAGCCTCCGAGTTGTCCTCTGACATGCTATGGCATACACACGATAAAACCTAAATATAAAAAATAAAATTAGGGGCTGGAGAGATGGCTCAGTGGTTAAGAGCTTTGCCTGCTCTTCCAGAGGTCCTGAGTTCAATTCCCAGCAACTACATGTGCTCACAACCATCTGTAATAAGATTTGGTGCCCTCTTCTGGCCTGCAGGAATACATGCAGGCAGAACACTGAATACATAATAAATAAAAAAATGAAATAACTCTTCAAGAACGACAAATTTATAAGAGCTCCCCTGACTGTCAACTTGACAGGACCAAGAGACAACAAGCATGCACGCTGAGAGGGATTACCTAGACTGGCCTAACTAAATGGGCAGACCCATGATTCAAGTTTGCAGACCCATGATTCAAGTTTCTTTCCTGTTGCCATGATAAAGCACTCTGATCAAAAGCCACCTAGGGAAGGAAAGGAAAATTTGGCTTACACTTTTAGGTTACAGTCCAGCATTAAGGGATGTTAGGGCAGGAACTCAAAACGGAGCTGGAAACAGAAACCATGGAAAACACTGCTTACTGACTGATCTCAGGCTCACACTCCTACAGCCAAGGACCACATGCCTCGGGAATGGGACCACCACAGCGGGCTAGGCACTTCTGGACCAACACAATCCCTCACAGACACGTCTAGCCTCACCTGATCCAGAAGTTTAACAACTGAGAGGCCTCTCAGATGACTGTTGGCTGTGTCAACTGAAAATGTTTGAAGCTAACTGGGCAGCCGTCCTGAATGCAGAGTATTATTCAGTGGGCTGGAGCCCTGGGCTGTGCACAAGCATCCATGTTTCTCCTTGACTGGAGACAATGGGACTCCTCACTCCTGCTGCCACGCCCTCCAGGCAGGCTAACCCTTCCCTCCTTAAATCACTTTGCTCAAGGGGACAAGAAACTCATGTAGCAACCTAATGGCTTCTTCACCTTTGTTTGCTTCCATCACCTTTGCACATAACCCATAACCCCACTCAGAATCTGTAGATATGTTCACCACATGGTCACATAAATACTGTGTGGTAATTTCTTTATGGCTGAGTGAAATACCATATCCTTTGGGTTCTCAGAAGATACTTACTTGGGGAGACTCAATTGAGGAGATTATCATCTAAGACTCGGGAGCTAAGAATTTGCTACCATAGCAACTTCTAGAATGCATTTCTCTTTTACTTGCCCTGAATTTGTCACACTATAAAACTTCTGTTCATTTCTTTCTTATATCATATGAACAAAGTCTGAAAAGTGTAAATTCCAGGTTCTGTTTAATAAAAGGCGGCCATGAAGATCACTCCTTTAAAGATGGCATAACTGAAGCTGGGCATGGTGACACATGCCTTTAGTCCCAGCATGTGGGCTGAAGAGGTAGCTGGATCTCTGTGAGTTTGAGGCCAGCATGGACTATACAGTGAGTTCCAGGACAGCCAGGGCTACATAGAGAGAGACTTTGTCTCAAAAAATAAATAAATAAAAAAGTAAGACTACATTACAGAAAACTGCCTGACGAAGACTACATGTCAGTGCAATGGTAAATCTGGCTCACATCCCATTTCTGTATGACCTGGGACCTAAGAATGCAGCTTAAATGTTCAAGGTTGTTTAAAGACAGGTATGCCACAGAGACCACCTGCGGTCTAGGAAGCATTTACTATGGACCCCTCCCTTTACAAAACAGCTAGCCAACCTGTCGTGAACAATTCCGTCAATCCTCCATCTTTCTTACATTTCAACCCTTTTTCTTCTAGCATAGTTAAAAATGAGTGATGAGCTGAAGTACAATAATTTCTTGATTGAATTTCTATATTGAATATGAGATACTTCAATAGAAAAACACAGCCTCAAATACATCTTAGATTTCAAAAATGACCCACTGGACTTCTGTAACTGCAAGATAAAGATAAGCTTCTACTCTATTAGAAATGTATATAAGTAAAGGGCTTGAGGAGATGGCGCAGTTGGGAAACTGCTTGCCTAGCAACCACAGGGACTTGAATTTAAGCCCAGCATGCACATAAAAAGGCATGGATGGTGGTTCACACTTATAACCGCAGCGCCAGCCAGCCAACCTACTCTAGCTGGTGAGAACCAGGTCCCAGTGGAGGACACTGTCTCAAAACCAAGGTGGGCATCTAGGAGAACACCCAAAGTTGTATATGTAAAGATTCCCTCTGTTCTTCCAAAGATGTCAATAAAAGGATAAAATCATGAAATATAAATCATCTAATTAAGTGCTCAAGAGAAAAACTAAAAAGCTACCAGTCCACTGTTTCAGATGCTGCATGTGCACACAGCAGCCGAAGGAGGCGAGGATGCTCATGACAAAGGAGAGCCCACAGTGACATCTGAATGTGACAATGTGTGCAACTTACATGAAACATCTCAACGTTACTCAGTGCTGGAAAGAAAGATTTGAAATCAAGTATATGTATATATAGTATATTAACATATGTGTTATATTTTAATATACATTAATATATATCTTTTATATATTAATATATATGAAATGTATATTTAAAATCTCTGATTCATATTTATTCATAGAAAAACAGCATGAAAATACATGTTTCGTCAGGCAGTGGTGGCGCACACATTTAATCCCTGCACTTGGCAGGCAGATCTCTGTCAGTTTGAGGTCAGCCTGATCTACAAGAGCTAGTTCCAGTACAGGTACCAAAGCTACAGAGAAACCCTCTCTTGAAAAAAAAAAAAAGAAAGAAAAGGAAAAGAAAATACATAATACATTCACACATTTTTCACTAAGAGTTTCAAAAAGGGTATTATAAAACTTTATTGTCAGTTGCGCAGTGATGGCACAACCTTTAATTCCAGCACTAGGCAGGTAGGTCTATGAGCTGGAGGTCAGCCAGGTCTACAAAGGGAGCTCCAGGCCAGCTAGGGCTACAGAATGAGACTGTGTCTCAAAAAAATTGAAAAAAGAAAAGAAAGTGGGGTGTAGGGAGGAAGAGAAAGAGTGGAGAAAGAAAAGAGAAGGTAAGTCAAATGAAGATTTATAGAACAATTCCCAGCCTTCTTTCTCAGATATGTTACTGGTATGACAGTTAAGCAACTGCTCCAGAGCAGACTAGAGGTGTAACATGTAACACGTGTATGCGATGCTTGATCCTGCTTGCATCTCAGATAAAGGATGATGAACAGTTACAGAAGGCATTTTGGGAAGAAATGACAAGACTAAAACAAACGGCAAATTAAATGAGAGTACTGTGTTTGCGTTAACGTTACACTTGACTTTACTGTATTTCTACAGCAAGATTATGTCCTGGACCTACCTATGAAATGTAAGCTCACACATGCAGGAGTAAAGAACAGTAAGTACAACGCATTCTCAAAGCCTCCAGAACAAAAGCAAATGTCTGCAGGGCCAGTGAAGGCTCAGCAGGTGAATGCACCTGACTCCACACCTGACAAACTGAGCTCAATCCCAGGGTCTCCACAGTGGAAGGAAAGAAGCAATCCCCAGCCTCCACAATGTGGCAAGGCACACATGCACATGCATAACACACACACGCAAAGAAATATATGTAACTTTTTTTATCTAGATAATGACGAAAGGCAAAAACAATAAATGTGGGAAAAACATAAGGAATCTTTGTACAATTCTTATATTCTCCAGTAATTTCTTAACTTCTTTTTTCAAAACGAAGTCTTCAATCTCTGACGCAGGGTTAGGGACATAACTCTGTGGTAGAAAGCGTTTCCTACATTCATATCACACATATACATAATCCCTAATGTGAAAAAATGGTAAAGATTTATTTATAGTTGGATGAGTGAGTGACTGCACGTATGTGTGTGTACCCTATGTGAGCATGAAGCCCATGGAGACCAGAGCGGAGTTTCAGATCCTCTGGAACTAGTTAGAGACAAACTGAGCTGTCCGAGGGGCTGGGAATGGAACCCAGGTTCTCTGTACATCAGTGAGGGCTCTTAACCACTGAGCCATCTCTCCAGCCTCTAGAACTGATATTTTAACAACTCGAATTTCAAACTAATTGTATCTCATCATCAGGCTTTGGTTGAAACATTATAAGGAAAACTCAACTACAGGGTAAGGTACCCAATTTACTCTGAAGGCCTGGAACACAAAATGCAATCCTCTCAACCAGATCTAACACCCTACCACAGTACTTACTCACACTTAGCTTCTAGCTTCTCGTATGCCACAGGCAATCTGAGCAACTACTTCTTATTATTTTATCAAGCATAACCACACATTAAAAGTGCTGCACGCACAAGGTAAAACTTGTCAAGCTCTATGTAAGTGTTTTCACGTCTGACCTAAGGTCCTATTCCCCCACCTGCTCTTCCAATCTTGGCCTCTTCTGTCTCCCATTCTCCCTGACTGAGGCATTGCGCTATTTCCTCCTTGTCTCGTGAGACACTTTACAAATAGCTAACCTACAGAGAAAAGGAAGGTTTGAGATTGGCTTTGCGTGCATGAACGGTATGGCATGTGACTCCAGCAAACCCTACAAACAGTACATGAATTCTGCAAATGTTCATCTCTGACAGACAAACGCACACAGGGATAAACATACATTATTGACTTACTTTTTTCCGATTGCTTATCTTTGGCAAAGCCGCTTTCTACTTCCAGAATCAAAATTTTAAGTCAGAATTTTAAAAATATCACACTCGAATTCCTGATTTATCACAACCCAAAACTTAACACTTCATCATTCCCAGCTGTTGAAAGGTTTGGTTTTTTGTTTTTGTTTTTTGAGACAGGGTTTCTCTGTGTAATAGTTCTGGCTGCCCTGGAACTCGCTTTGTAGACAGGCTGGCCTCAGACTCAGAGATCCACCTGCCTCTGCCTCCCAACTGCTGGGATTAAAGGCCTGCACCACCACCTGGCACTGTTACAAGTTTTCACAGGTGTTTAGCTTGAACCAGTTTTCAGTTGACTCTCTGAATGCTGGAAGCAGTGTCAAATTTTCTGAAGATTCTTAAAATTAATACTACTTTCAAAACTCAAGACATAGCATTTAAAGAAACAAGTGAAAAAAACCAATCGTCAATGTTAATATAAAACTTGAGAGATACACTAGTTATATGTGAAAAGGGATTCTGAGTCTGTAGAGTATCTTTCGTGTGAATGAGATAGCTAGCTACACAACAGAAGACCACAGCCAGAACGAGGACTCGAGAAAATTAAAGATGTAGTCCACTAGGAAAACTCCCGGGACACTCTGCAAATGAAATGCTGTAGTGAACAAATTAAGTCCAAACAAAAGTAAGGGAATAAATAGCCTCTGCTATTGGACTCTGAAAAATGTGGAAATTCCAACTTTGTAGAAAAGAGGCAGAGTAAGTACCCAAGCCCCTTTGTATAAGCCAATCTGGTAGCCCCTTTTATAATATATATTTATCTGATCTTTCCACCATTTTCCAACTAAGGTTCTATTGTTTAAAAAAACACTATAAAAATATCTACTTCCAGCAAGGCAGTGGTGGTACATGTGAGTTTGAGAACAGTCTGGTCTACAGAGCTAGTTTCAGGACAACCACAACTGTCTATATTTTACTTTTAAAACAAAAAGCAGAAAGAACTCCCAAATAAATATCAAGTGAACATGCTCAATGACAGGACAATTTGTCTTCACTATCTTTTAAACACACTGTGCTGGAACTAGATACCTATTCGCCAAGAATTACAAAGAGAAAGGCTTTGTACTAGACAGAAATAAAAAACAATGCACACAGACTATACCAAAAATGTAAACTTCTATTAAATAAACATACCACAAACAGAAAAAAGTATTCAAAAACGAGGGAGGGGGGGAAGTATTTTTCAGGCCATAAATCTGACAAAGAACTCATGCAGAGAACTTTCAAAAGTAACTTCTAGAAGTAGCAGACTACCCTCTAATCTGTACCTGGGAGGCTGATGTAGAAAAGTCTCAGGTTTAAGATACTCCTAAAGTATATGCCAAATTCTCCTGACTAAGGAGGAAAGGAAAAGAAGGAGAACGAGAGGAGAGGGGACAGGGATGTGGATGGGGGCGGATGGTGGTAGGGGGAGGGGTAGGGAAGGGATGGTGGGGGGAGATCTAAGGATCTGCACACTCATCAAGGAAGTTTCATAAACCTCAAAATGGCAATGAAAGAACCAGGTAGGGGCGCACACCTTTAATCCCAACACTTGAGAGGCAGAGGCCAGCCTGCTGTACAAAGCAACCTTCCAGGACAGAAAAAAACCCTGTCTTTGAAGACCAAAAAAAAAAGGCACATGAAAAGGATTTCTCAGTATCACTAGACATTACAAAAATGTGTATATGTATTAAAAACACAATGAGGTACTACTACTAAAATACTAATTAGCACCACGGGCTGGCAAGAATTTGGAGAGTGGAGAAGTGGTGGCGCGCGCCTTTAGTCCCAGCACTCGGGAGGCAGAGACACGCAGATCTCTGTGAGTTTGAGGCCAGCTGGTCTACAAGAGTTAGTTCCAGGACAGCTAGAGCTGTTACACAGAGAAACCCTGTCTCGAAAAACTAAAAAGAAAAAAAAAATTCTTACTTGTGCCACAGTATAGATGCTGAGGTCAAAGGTCAGAGGACAACCTTGGCGGAGTCAGTTCTCTCCTTCTACCACCGGGGTCCTAGAAACTGAGTTCAGATCAATGCCTTCACCTACTCAGCAATGGACTTCATGACCCAATTATCTAGAACTATCCCAAAAGTTCCTAAGTCGTTCATGGACAGCCTGACAAGGCAGCACACACCATTATTCTCAGGTCCTGGGAGTCAGAGGCAGGTTGATCTCAGTGAGTCCAGGGCTAATCTGTTCTAACTGGTCAGATCCGGGCCAACCAGGGCTCCACAGTGAAAAGGAAAGGGGGGGGGGTGGCAAACAAGCTGCAGTGTGTGTCCCACACCAATGCAGCTCCCTAGCAGTGAGCTGTCTGGGTAGCGTGCGCTAAATGCACAACACACACAAATAATCCAATGGTTCGCAGTAGAAACACGCCACGCTTAGCTTCAGACAGCATGATTCTATTAAGAGAGCTTGCAATTCAACAAGAAAAATGAATTAGTGATACATACTATAATACAGAAGATTCCAAAATTAACTGTCCTCAATTAAAGACGTCACCTACCCAAAAAGTGCATACATATGCTATCATTTATATAGTTCTAGAAAATACATTTAGTTTATGACATCAGAAAACAGGTCAGTAGATGCCCACCTAGGGAGGATATATAGAGAACGGGTGTAAGGAAGAAGCAGGGCCCACAGGGTGAGAGAGCAGCACCAGGCTGGGAATGAAAAACTAGTGAACCAGGACGACCGTGTCAGCGAGAGAGGCAAGAACTTCAGAAATCCTCAGAAGGCGGCAAGGGGCTGGAAAAAGCAAGAAATGAACGAACATCAAGTGGAAAGGGAGAGAGTGTGGAACACGAGGAACGGAGTTCTCATCGACAGGTGAGGTAAGCCAGGCAGCCCACCCACAGGACAAGCACACAGTTCCACAGCCTGAACTCCAGGAGAGTGACTTGGCATGGGAAGACGCCCTCTGTGGGGCAGGTCAACACTGTGGTCCTTGGCCTTGAACCCAGAGCAGGGTGGTGGTGGTGCGTGTCCTTGGCCTTGAACCCAGAGCAGGGTGGTGGTGGTGCGTGTCTTCAAGCCTTTAATCTCAGCCATTCGGGGGCGGAGGCAGGCGATTCTCTGAGTTCGAGGCCAGCCTGGTCTACAGATCAAGTTCTGGGATAGGCTCCAAAGCTACACAGAGAAACCCTGTCTCTAATAACCAAGACAAACAGACAAAGTTCTTAAATTTTATCTTTCAATGAAGATGCTAACATATTTATAGATTAGTTGTGATTTAGGACTCTTGCTTCTAATTGTATCAAAACAGAGAAGTAAACAAGAATTCAAATTAATATCTATAAACTGGTCATTTTTGAAGCTGGATGATGAGAATATTTACCTCATCTAATATCGTATACATCAGAAAATTTAATACTGGAAACTACAATAGCAGCTCAAATTTCCTTGTGTTTTCTATGCGGGTATACGTATCTTAATCTCTCGACTTATTCGGTATTCACAGAAGTCAATTCTGTCTGCATTCCTAGCACACGGCCTTTGTAAAGCATCAGCAAACAGGTCTGTACTCACGCACACTAAAAACTGCTGACTATTAATAGCACCCATTCGATCCATGATCCACACCTATTTTACACGTACTCTTTCCTGCTTTGTGCCATTCTGAGCATAGCGCATCCTCAAATTGTCACCCCTCCACCGAGATACTGTGTCTATTCCTAGAAAAGAATGCCAATAGGTCTCAAAGGCCTGACAAACTCTTCCCAGAGCAGTAACACTGTCTCCTCCAGAAACCTCCCCAACCAACTAAAGCTCACCACTCCATTCTCCCCAGGACTATTTTACAAACACAGCTACATCTTACTTTTCTTCTGTTTTATTTTTATTTTATGTGCATTGGTGTTTTGCCTGCATATATGTCTGGTTAGGGTGTCGGGTCCCCAGAACTGGAGTTACAGACAGTTGTGAGCTGCCAGGTGGGTGCTGGGAATTGAACCGGAGTCCTCTGGAAGAGCAGTCGGCACTCTTAACCACTACTGCAGCCAAGAGCTCAACTGTTATCTTTAAACTCCCGGAGCAGGCACCTGTTTGTTAAGTCTGTGAACATGTTATCTATGCTGCCGAAATCAGCTTTCGCTGGCCTCCATATGTATTTCTCTAAGAGACACACTGAAGAGGTTTACACACCTCCGCCTAGACTCAGAGAAATAGAGCATCGGTGAGAGCGACGCGAGCCAATCACAGCTCTTCACACACTTCTTCAAACATACTCCAAAGTGTAAAGTGAAGATTATGTCCCTCATTGTTAACAGAGCCAAGACAGGAATGCCAGAGAGATCAACATAAAAGCTGAAACAACTGAATATTCACATACACAGGTATGTGTATACACAAGGAACTATGAATGCATTCAGGTAAACATGTGTGAGTGCATGTCTGTAGAGACCAGAGGTAATCTGTGTTATTCCTTGAGTCTGCCCAACTTGTTTATGTCATAGATTGCTCACTGGCCTGGAGCTCGCCAGTTTGGCTAGGCTGGCTGCCCAGCAAACCCCCTGGGTACACCTGTCTCTGCTGGAATTACAAGTACAGACCACCACATCTGACCTTTTCCGAGCTTGAGGCCAGGCACTACCAACTGAGCCATAAGAGTTCAAATTTTTAATGAAGGAAGAATTTCCAATTTATTTCCTATACAGTTGTATTTTTATCTATTTGCATTTAAAACAAACATGCATACTATAAAATGCGGGTGCTGGGGAGACCAGAGACCACCTTTACTTAAAATACTCAGGAACTCAGAAACGTCCAGGTAAAGAGTGGTTTCCCTCAGGGCCAGAGGACAAGTACAATGTGCCCAGGGAGCTTTCACTTCCCACTTTCTAGATGTTTCTGTACCATGAGAATCATATAGACTGTTACTTAGAACAACATGGTGGAACTTAAAAGCTGTATTTCATGTTATGCTGGTTAGAAGAAAGCGTAACTATGACACCATTTGAATATTATTCTTACCAGATTTAAGACCTGATATTTTGAAGATGGCACTTGGCTTCCCGTTCGTGACAAATCCCAGGAGCTGCCATACTGGCACCCCATTGGAGTCAGGATAGGAAAAGTAGACAGATCCTCCCATCCCCTCAGGAAATGGGATTGTTCCCAGCATAAAAACCACAACATGGTTGATATTTTCATAATCAGGCAAGTCAAAAACAAATTTATCCTCTGCCACTTGCTGTGCAGCTGTTTGCACCTAGGAAACAAGAAAGCAGTCTTAGTTTGAGAACGTGACGCTCAGTCCACCGCCAGCGCTGCTACGAACTGTCACCAGCAGCCGCTACGCCACACCAGTCAGTCAGCTAACATCCTGACACAAAACCACCAGATAAACAGAAAATACAAAATCACATATTTAGCCTTAAAATGCTCATCTAATGAATATAATCTTTTCAAAATACCGCTACATTCTCTCAGAAGTTCCCTCATGGATTTTTGCTTACAAAACAAGTAACTATGCTTTAAGAACATTGTAAGAATGAGCACATGGTGACACATGCCTGTTATCCCAGGACTTGAGGGGTCGTTCTCAGCTATATAGCAAATTTGAGGTAGCCTGGGATACCTGAGACTCTGTCCCAAACATGAAAACCTTGTAAAAATGAAAGTGTGTTCAATTTAACACTCCTAGGCTTTTATCCTCAATCTGAATGGCAGACGGTCAGGTAATTAAAGTGGGTACTCAATTATTCTAAGATTCTGGGTTAGCAAATTCAGCCACTAAAATCTATTTATAACCCAAGGTCAAGGCTTGTAGGGTTTCTCCCGCCATCCACTCTCAGCAGCAGGACAGCCACAGAACACTGTAAGCTGCCTTACAAAAACCACACAAGGCTGTGCGGTGCCTTCCTGCTGCAGCACCCGTGCTGTGACGAACGTCCATCCTGCCACACGCCATTATAAGGCTTTCCTGCTGGTATGAGGTGTAACAGGGGTTAAGACATGAGTTGAATATTAATCAACTTCTTTTTTTTTTTGTTAGGAAAAAGATAATTTCTGTGCAACCCTGGCTGGCCTAGTCCTGGCTGTGTACATCCCCCACACGCCTCCTGCTGGCCTGGAACTCAAAGAGACTCACAGTAACTCTCCAGTCTGAAGGGTTGAAATCTCTCCTGGCTCAAAAATACATGTGCTTTTAAACACAAATGCATATGAGACAAAGTAATGGCATGATTTTTAAAAGTGATTTTAAAAAAAAAAATTGGAGCCGGGCGGTGGTGGCGCACGCCTTTAATCCCAGCACTCGGGAGGCAGAGGCAGGCGGATCTCTGTGAGTTCGAGACCAGCCTGGTCTACAAGAGCTAGTTCCAGGACGGGCTCCAAAACCACAGAGAAACCCTGTCTCGAAAAAACCAAAAAAAAAAAAAAAAAAAAAAAAAATTGGAACCAAAGGTTCTCAGGAACCAAATCCTGTTGAACTAGCTGCAGATATTAACCTCTACCATTTAATCTTCAGACTAAAGAAAATAATGTTTAGCCGGGCGGTGGTGGCGCACGCCTTTAATCCCAGCACTCGGGAGGCAGAGGCAGGCGGATCTCTGTGATCTCTGGTCTACAGAGCTAGTTCCAGGACAGGCTCCAAAGCCACAGAGAAACCCTGTCTCAAAAACCAAAAAAAAAAAAAGAAAAAGAAAAAGAAAATAATGTTTGGGAAAAACAGGAACTGGTGATTAACTAGGTGTGGTGGCGTGACCACCTGAGAAGTCATGGCTAACCTTCACTACGTGAGATCCCATGGGGTGGAGGCTGGTTCCACATAACATTTTTTTCTTACACACTATATTCACATGCATCACAAAGAGAAACAGCAATTCTGAGAGGACTGGGGTATTTCAGCTTACACACGGTTGAGGTTTTGTTTTGTTAGGTTTCTGGTTTTATAGTAATGGCTATTCATCAAAAGAACAAATCTGCATCACTGCACTTATTCTGAAGACCAAGCACTGACTTTGTTTGTTTATTTATTTACAATAATAAACAAAGGGAGGGTTTATCTGGACAGCCCTAAGAGTCCTGGAACTCACTCTGCACACCAGGCCTGCCTCTGCCTGAGTGCTGGGATTAAAGACTGTGCTACCACGACCCAGCTGACCCAAATACTTAATTCTTAATACCGAATACAAATGATTTTCTACGCTGAGTAGCTGCTGTTCCTTAAATGCTTACTTTTCTCTACAGTTTTCTAACCTACCAATACAAGAAACCTTAAAAACCAAATTACTACCATAAAGTAAAGTAAAGTTCTTAAACTAGATCCCAAGATGTCAAGGCTGAGTGCCAGGACCTCAAACAGGTGCACCAGCCTCAAGTTCACCACACAGCAGAGGAGGACCTTCAACCCTAATCCTCCCGGGTGTCAGGTGGACAGGTACTTGTCACTATACTCAACTGGGTCGGAGTGTTTAGGGCCAAGCTCTCATTCCCTTTTATGAAATTTACTGACCCAACTTAAATTTTTTTTTTTTTTTGATTCTTCAAGACAGGGTTTCTCTGTAGCTTTTGGTTCCTGTCCTGGAACTAGCTCTTGTAGACCAGGCTGGCCTCGAAATCACAGAGATCTGCCTGCCTCTGCCTCCCGTGTGCTGGGATTAAAGGCGTGCACCACCAGCGCCCGGCACCCAACTTAAAATTTTTCACCATAAAAAAAATAAAATGAAAAGCAAAAATAGAAACCAAACCTTCCTATAGCACGAAATTGAACTTCATCAACTTTTAGCACATATATTTCTTGGAAGGCATGGAAACCTCTAGTATTCACAGGCCTTGAAAACCAATAAAGATTTGTTTCAACTTTTACTGTACAGGCAAGAGATATTCTGTAAATCTATACCCGTATTCCATTCTCCCTTCCTAAGACAGGATCTCATGCAGGTGACCCAAGCTGGTCTTGAGTGAGCTAAGCAGTCAAGACTGACCTCAAATCCCTTGGTTCCCCGTCTCCATCTCCCAAGTGCTGGGATGCTGACTGGGGTGTGCCCCATATCCAACCAGACACTTTCATACTTGACCTTAATTAAAGCAAAAGAAAATGGAGTGGGGGAACCGTTCTCTTCTTCCCTGCCTTGGGCATTTTGCTCCTTAAAGAAAAAACCTCAGGCTGGTTGTGATGACAAAGGCTTTTAATCCCAGTGCTAGGGAGACAGACAGGTGGAACCCTGAGTTTGAGGCTAGAATGTTCTATAGAGCAACTTTCAGCACAGCTAGGGCTACACAGAGAAACCCTGTCTCATGAAAACAAGGAAAAAAACAAACAAAAATCCTCAAATAATGAAAATTGGGTTTGTAAGTTTCCATTGGTGGGTTTTCTGGCAAGATCACAATGTGCCTAACTTCTCAGATGTCAGTACGTCTATTTGTCCTCCATTTTCATTTATGTCTAATGATACACAATTTAAAGCCAAACATCACCCCCCAAAAAATACTTAATACCTACTGGATATTTATTATAGCCATTTGATGTCAGGCAAATGAGCAGATAACTCTAAATTCCCTTCAGATTAGTCCACAGCATGACACAGATTCCACATACAATTTTGTTTTTTAATTCTCTAAAAACATACTTTTTGTTTTTTTTTTGTTTGTTTGTTTGTTTTTTTTTTTGTAGTGTGTGGTGCTGGGGTTTGAACCCAGTCTTGGGGCTATTAAACAGGAATTCTGAGTCGGGTGTGGAGACAGACTCCTCCAACCCCAGCGCTTTGGGAGGCAGAGGCAGGCTGCTCATAGTTCAAAAGCCTGCCTGGTAGTCTACAGGGTGAGTTCCAGACCAGTCAGGACTGGAAAAAAAAAAGCTATCACCAACACCCTTTTTGTACTGTTTTTTGCTTGTTTTTAAAACAGGGTTTCTCTGTGTAGCCCTGGCTGTCCTGGAACTCACAGAGCTCCACCTGCTTCTGCTTCCCACTGCTGGGACTAAAGGTGTTCCCCAAAACTGCCCAGTTCCAACACTCTCTCCCCTTTTCTTTTTTGAGACAGTCTTGCAACTGTGACCCTCCTCCCTTGCCTTTTGAATGGCTGGAATTACAGGTGTGAGACACCAGGCCAGGCCTTATTAATGACAGACATCTAAAAGATACACACTCATCTCAAATTGTTTCTTTCGTATTCCAATTCCAGAGCAGGGACATTCCCCAAAAGGAGATCATCGATGTTACCGCTCCCCCACCTCCACAGGGGCCTCGCATTACATGGAGACAGAAAACAAGCCTTCTAACGCTAGCAGTCCATGGTTATTCGGAACCACGTGTTTTCCTAAAAGCCGCCTGTACAGAATACACTCTCAAAAGCTGGTAAGACTAAGCAGTCAAGAGCTTGCCTACTTGCTATCCGTGAAGCACAGTTTAACAAAGAGGCTGCAAAATTTAACAAAGCAGGGATAAACAAAGCAAAGAACCAGAACTCTGAAGGTAAAGGAGTCAAGTCTCAAGACGGAAATACCGATGGTTTCTAACAAGCCAGATTTACTCTGGGTTCTTCCCCCAATAATTCCAGGAACTCATTTCATTTCATTCTAACGCTCTGGAAAAGCAAGTGCATCCTCTGACTGATAAGCACTTCACTGGAATCCTTCTCCAATTATCATGGTTAAGGCTCACACTTAAATTCCAATCATTTCTATCTATCTACTAGTCAACTTCCAATTATTTTAAACATAATTTGAGAGAGGGTGGAAAATTTCAAACATGGTCAGTAAACTTCAAAAAGGGGGCCTTCCAAATACACCCGACAGAAACTCATTGCCCGGGCAATTTAAAAAAAAAAAAAATCTCTGGAAAAACGCTTAGCTTTAGATTACAAATCTCAGCTTTCCTTCTAAATGACATTATCCATTGAAGCGAGTACGGACACTTTCTATTGAGCGTTAAGTTCCTGAACTGCCAAGAGAGAATGAGTAGCGCTGGAGTGAACCACGGCTACGGCGAAATGTCAAAATAAACGCCACGCAGAAGGCTGAAATACCGAGCAATTACAGCACGCAGCCCGGTAAGTAGAAGAAAATGCGCACTCAATGATAGGCAATAATATTCTGACAACTATTCAAAGGCGTACGAGTTGGGCAAGCGTCCCACTGACCATCGCACACGCCCAGACCAAAAAAAAAGGGGGGGGGGAGGGGGCAACGAGCGGGTTTCCTCGCATCCCTGGCGCCGTGCACCGTGCCACCACCCGGCTCAGCCGCCGACCCCTTCGTGCCACCGCCCGAGCCATCCTCACCAGCCTCCCCGCCACCAGGCAGCCAAACATGGCAGCGCCCGCGACGCCTCTGCTCGGCCAGCGGGCACCTCAGGCCGGAGACCAGGAATTCCGCAGCCACTGTCCCAATTGAACTCGAGAACCTTCCGGAATTTTGCAGGAGGGCACGTGCCCCTCCACTACATAGCAACACAGGAAGCATTCTAGCCCGGCGACCTCTGACCCTCCCACCCTAACCTGCACGCCGCTCGGGGACGACTACTTCCGGGTCTTGCAGCACCCATTTCCTCCTTCTAAGGGAATAAGGAGGAGCCGGCAGCGCACCGAGACTACAAATCCCAGAGTGCCGTGCGCCGACCTCCGGGGAGGCGAGTCCGGAGAATTTGAATGTTTAGTTCGCGTTTTCGGGGCTTGCGTGAATCAAAATCTCCAAGTGCCTTGCTGAATGAAGACGTTTCTGGGGTTTGTGTAACATTTTAGGCGTATCAATGCGCCTTTACCAGAATCGCTTCACTCAGCCTCTTTCCTACAAAAGCCCTATGAATTAAATATTATCTCAGATTTATACGTCACGAAAATTGAAGTTCAGCGAAACCAGCTCTGAAACTTGACAAAGGTGTGAATTTGGGAGCGTCATCCAATTCCTGTGTTCTTTCTGCCAAATACTATCTCAGAAATTCTTCTGTATTTTTTATATGATTTATTTTTATTTCATGTGCACTCGTGTTTCGCCTGAAGATAATCTGTGTGAAGGCGTCGGATCCCTGAACTAACGTTTAGACAGTTGTGAACCGCCTTGTGTGTGCTGGGAACTGAACCTCGGGCCCTCTGGAAGAGCAGCCAGTGCTTTTAACTGCTGAGCCCTCCAGCGCTGCGTGTTTTTATCTCGGTTTTTTTAATGGCACGGTCTCCTTATGTAGCCTAGGTTGATCTTGAACTGGTGAACCTCTCCCCCACCCCCCCCCAAGAAGGATCAGAGTACTAATTTTAACAAGCAGTTGTGTTCTTTTCTTGCATATATTCCTTGTAGCACTTTCCAGCTTCACTTTTCAACTGTGGACAAGCTGTATACCAGCTTCTTCAGCTGCTCTTTTACAAAATGAGATACTTAACCTCTTTCAGGGTTTTTGTGAGGATTAAGTGGTAATTTAACTGATGACTGCCACTGAGAATAGCGTTTGGTAGTGCGTAATTGGTGGGAGTTTTATTGTAAAATCCCCCCCCCCCCTTTTTTTTAAAATCAGGTTTTGTGTAGTCTTAGCTGGACTGGAACTTGCTGTGTCGTCAAGATGATCCTGAACTGACTCTCCTTCCTCCACTTCCTAAATGCTGGGATTACAAACACACAACACCATCCATACTTGGCTTAAATAGCTTTTTTTAATCATGCATTTCCATTAAAAAAGGCTCATAGGAAACACAGAGCAATATCTGAAGAAGTAGCGTCAAGGATTAACTGTTAGGTTGGAGCCTCCAGCTCTCCTCTACTTGGCCTGGGAAACCCTATTCCTGTCTCTCTGCAAACCCTGCCCACTCAGAGACTGCGAACAAAGGAAAGGAAGTGCCAAAAAGCCAAGTTATGAATTCTTGGAAGCTATTGCAACTTCTTTCCCTCAAGTTGCCAGCTGCCCAAGTCCCAGACACATCAGCGCCCTGCACCTATAGCCTATAAATCTCCCTGCCTACGTTTCGCCTCGGGGTTCTTTACCTTTGTTTCCTCATCTCTTACATTCCTGCTCTCTCCCTCCCAGGTCTGGCTCACAGCTGCCTTGCTTCTGGCTCCCCGGGGCGTGTGCCTCTCTTTCTCCTCATTTTCTTCTTTCTGGTTCTTCCCTACTTCTTAGATTTCTGCTCCTACTTATTTTCTGCCCACCAGCCCCGTCTTTCCTGCCTAGCTATTGGCCATTCAGCTTTCTATTAGACCAATCAGGTGCCTTAGGGAGGCAAGGAGAAACAACTCATAGTTACATAATTAAAGAAATGCAACATAAACAAAAGTAGCACACCTTTACTCAGTAATATTCCGCAGCAGAAAAGTGTAACACATCTTTGCCTACTTAAAGTAATATCCCACAACACTTCCCTTTTAGCTTTTTGGGCTCTTTTGTGTTGTGTGCAGCTGCATGAACTTGCAGTTTATCAGAGTAATACAGTACGCCAAGAGAAAAGAGCATAGTGCCTTTTTGACTTCTGTGACTTACCTGTCAAGGTCTCACCGGTGAGTGCCTCCTGATTCCTCAGAAAGGGTCTAATGTCTTAACACTGCTGTCCCTATCAATGGGACCGGAGATAACAACTCAGCTGTTTTCTGCCCTCCATCAGGATATGACACTACCAGATCGCTGCCCCCCCCCCACAAAAATGTCAGTGGACTCATAATGTAGAATTCAGTGCCACTGGGAAACAAGTGACATGTACAACAGGGTAGACAGGAGTGCCAACAGTCCCAGGAGGCCGTGCTTTCGGTTAAAAACAGAACTTACTTTGAACATAGAAAGGTAACAGCATGTTTTCACTAGTGTAGACTGTGATCCACCCTTGAGTTACTTCTGTGGAGTGTGTCTACTGTACTGGTAAGAACAAACATGTACAGTTCACAAAATAACAAGATTTTCATGAGTTCAGAATGGGTGTGTGGGCATACATGGAGGCAGAATGTTGTATACATAATAAATCTTTTTAAAAATGTCCTATTGCAACTGAATTTTTTTTTGAAGATTTATTATGTGTACAGTGTTCTGTGTGCTTGCAGGCCAGTGGGCAGCAGATCTCATTACAGATGGTTGTGAGCCACCATGTGGTTGCTGGGAATTGAACTCAGGACTTTTGGAAGAGCAGGCAGTGCGCGTAACAACTGAGTCATCTCTCCAGCCCCTGCAACTGAATTCTTTTTTTTTTTTAAAAGTGTATATTGTGTGTGTGAGCAGAGGTAAGAGAACGGCCTTCAGCTGCTCTCTCCACTGTACACGTCCCCAGAATTGAGCTCAGGCCATCAGGCTTGACACTTAAACTAGCTCACCAGCACCTCCTGAGCTCGAATCTGGAAGACAAAGTTTCAGTAACCATGTGTAATATGGGTGCTTTGCCCACATGTATGTCTGTGGACCACTTTTCATGCCTGTTGCCTTCAGAGGCCAAAAGAGAACACTGGGTTCACCAGGACTGGAGCCACACATGAAGGTGCTTAGGAACTGAACCTAGCCGGGCAGTGGTGGCGCAGGCCTTTAATCCCAATACTCGGGAGGCAGAGGCAGGCGGATCTCTGTGAGTTTGAGGCCAGCCTGAGCTACAAGAGCTAGTTCCAGGACAGGCTCCAAAGCCACAGGGAAACCCTGCCTCAAAAAAACAAAAAAGAACTAAACCTGGGTCTTCTGGAAGAGCAGCCAGTGCTCTTAACTACTGACCCGCCTTTCCAGCCGAGAACGTACTACTTAGGATAGGTATGGCTGTTTTCACATAAGAAAATTAAAAGTACATGATATGATGCAAGTATCTGTGGTGGTTTGAGTAAGAATGGTCCCCATACATCTGAATTGTTAGTCCCCACAGAGTGGCACTATTTGAAAGGAGTAGGTGTGGTCCTTGTTGGAGGAAGTATATCACTGAGGTGTGCTTTGAGGTCTCGAAAGCCGAAGCCACGGCCAGAATCTGTCTCTCTCTGCCTGTGGATCAGGATGTCACTCTCGGCTACTGCTTCCACACCTGCCTGCATGCTGCCAGGTTCCCCACCATGATGATAACGGATGAAACCTGTGAAAGACCCCAATTAAAGGCTTTCTTTTCTCAGAGTTGCCTTGGTCAAGTCTCTTCACAGTGAGAATAAGTGACTAACAATAGCCAAGGTTACTTGGTAGCAGAGCCGAGATTTAAGTACAGTTTAGGTATACAATTTACACTTAAGTCTCCATAGTAAATAGCTTACTCCAGTTAAAGAAACCATTACAAAAAGATAGAGTATAATTTTATTACTTCCAACTTTAATTTTCATCACAATAAAAATAACACAGCTTTACAAAAATAAATTTTTATTAAAAGCCGTAAAGTCTGAGCAGGAAGACAGTACAAAGAATGTAAACAAGGTACACATCACTACATTCAGCTCAGCCCGATCGAATGCTGAAAAACAAGTCTAAATGCTCTATTGCCCTTGCTAGCAAGATACATTAATTCTATTTTACAAAGACAACATATTCTAGTTTTCCAGGAAAAAATAGTTTATCGAAGTCGATCCCAACGCCAAATGCTGGCATCATCACAGACAGCTATGAGGATGCTGCTATCCCTGCTGAAGCTGGTTTGTCGGATCGCAGCCCCACACTTATGGTGAGTCAGTGTCGTACACCTAGGGAGAACCAAGACAAGACCTAAATAGCACACATTCCAGTGGTTACATTAAAGAGTGAATGAGAAAATGCAGGTGAGAGCCATCATCAAGAATATCATCCTTCATTCTAAATTTCAGCAAGTTTGGTATATTTATCTACTCACCACAGTATAAACACAAGTTAGTTGAAATATGAAAAAATATTTAAACTCTAAAACCTGCAGCTGCTAAAATGACTGGGCCATGTCACAGCTCGGTGGTGATGCACTTGGTGACACGGCCCAGAGTCAGATCCATGGAAGCCACATGGTGGAAGGTGAGAACTGGCTCCTGTGACCTACACACCCTGGGGATGTGGTACAGGTACAGAACGGAGCACAGCTACTGGTTATTAAGGCTGACATAAAAAGGCCACAGTTACTTACTTGGCTTTATGAGGATCTTCTACTTCTAAATCCCAAACATAAAGTTTGCCAACCTGATTGCCCAGTGCAAGCATCTGCGTAAACAAAGTGAAAACATAAAATCAACACAGTACCAAGCTCTAGGGTATTTAAGAAGCCTCAGCTCCAGCCTTGGTGGCCCCCTTAACTGAGTTTTGCATCTTATGATACTGATTTGTAAGTAAGAATAAGAACAATTACTATTTCCTTGGCATCTTGAGAAACTAGGGCTCTGCCCCATTTCATGGACGGGGGCATTACAGTACTCTTTCTCTACCTTAGAGTCACACACAGAATGGGATGCTCTTCCCAAGCTTTCTTAGAGAAATAAACTGCAGCAGCAGAATTTAATACTTTGGATAATAGTTATTCTACCTTCCATGTTGATTTTTCTCTAAGTTTTTCTAGAAGAAAAGCTAGGTAAGATGATAAACACATTAAAACACTGCATCTTGAACAGGCATCAGGAATGTAAGGTTACCACACCTTACTGCCCGTTTCTTTCCTAACACTGCAGATAACGTGCAGTGCCCAGGAGGCAGCCAAAGTCATCAACACGGGACCAGTACAACCATAGCGAGGACGAGGAGCATGGACAAAACAGGAAAGGGGACAACGACACGGTGTTTCAGAAGACAATTCCAAATATAAAAGTATGTGCTACCTTTTGCCAGAAATCCATAGAAAACCTCATGTACCAAATGTCACACTGGCTGTAATCAAATCGCCCAAGAATAGTCACATTAGACTCACTAGGTTTAATTTTATCTATATCATCCTCCATTTTGCCAGGTTTCCAGCATACAATGGCATTTTCACAAGACTAAAAGAGAGAAATAAGAGACATGTGTTAGAACTGAATTTCAAAAATAAAAATAAAAGTGCTTACTTTACCATTTTAGACTAGGCAAGAGCCCACTTTCCAGGACCATACACTATCACATCAAGGCTTACCCCCCGAGGACAAGAGATCTGACTAGCAAAAGAATTAACACAAAAGAATCATGCTATTTGGAAGTTTCTCTTCCAAAACAAATTAACTAAGTGTGGCTCCAGGTAGGCTGGCACCCAGAGACTCGAGGAGTGCTATAAAAATTAGAAAACTTTAGTACTGCGACAGAAGGCTTTCCAAATCTGGCCTCTGGTGTCCTAACCCACACATAACCAGGAAATCAGTGTCATCTACCGAGCTTCCTGCACAGGGTGGGCACCTTAGAAGATATCACAGGAAACAGTTCACTGACAGGACCACAGGATATAAAGGAGCTCAAGACACTGACGAGGGGATGGGCTCACACAGGCCACGGAATCACACTTCTACTTAACACAGTTTCCCTGTGGCCACTGTTCCAATCACTGTCTTAGTCAGTGGCCCCACTAGCGAGTTTTTGGCAATGTGTCTGGCCTCTAGCTGATAAAAGCCTAAACATCAGCACCTCTCCTCCAAGCCTGGCCGACCTCAACGGTACCTAGACGAGCAACCCTGCTGCTCAGTTTCTCAGGCAGTCTATCCAGTCACAGATGGCGGCCCACTGAGAGCCCCACATTCAAATTTTAACCAGAGGTTCAGAGAAAGAATCTCCTCTACTTTCTTAGAATGTGGAAATGCTCAAGCTAAGTGACATCTCCCATACAGTCACTAACTGCACAGTGTCTGACATCACTAGCCCAATGTTGCCCTAATTGCAGAGTGAGACTTTTCTCTAAAGACTGATCTTGGCCCAAACACCAAGCCAGACTCTCACAGTTCCCTGGGGCTTCTTTTGCTACCCTAGACTGGACACCAAGAGAGCAATGACTTGGAAATGCTAATGGATAAGAACAGTGTGGTGGTTTGAAAGAAGACCTCCAAAGGGAGTGGCACAACGAGGAGGTGTGGCCTTATTCGAGGAAGTGTGCCGCTGTGGGGGTGGGCTTTGTGGTGCCTTCTGCTCAAGCTTCCCTCCAAACTGCCACATACAGAAACAGGCGTAACAATGCTATAAGGGCCAGTAAGATGACTCTGGAGGTGAAAGTCCTCAATGCTCCAGCCTCACAATCCAAGTACAATGGCCGATTCCATGAGAGAAGAGAACCGATCCCTGGAAGCTGTCTTCTGACCTCCACACATTTCAGTGGCACACAAGCACACACACACAAAGTAAATAAAAAGGGGATTCTAAAAAAGTGTTATGTTACAGGCATGAAGCTCATGCCTGTAATCCTAGTACTTGGGAGACTGAGGGAGGATAATCCTAAATTTGAGGTTAGCCTGGGCTACACAGCATGTACCAGGCAGGCTTGGGTTCATGGTGAGATACCCTGTCTCAACTAACAGGGAAAAGAATTAAGAGGAGAGAAGAAAGGAGAAGAAAAAAGGAGAAAGCTCCCAACAAAAATGGAACGGAGGAGGAAGAAACCAGCCCCAAACAAAATGAAACAGAAGGTTCAAATGACCTATAGGAAGTACAGGGTCCAACTCAGAACAGAACACAGACCAGAAAACAGTCAATTCAACTCAGATTGTTTAGTGGCTAACCATATAAACTGGCAGAAAGGATTTAAAAAGATAAGGTCTAAATAAATAAAGGGTTGGGGATGCAGCTTGGTGGTGGAGCTTAGATTCCGTCTTAGTTACTCATTATAAAGGCAAGACAAAAGATTGGGAATAGATTACAAAAATGAGCTGGGTATAGTGACTCAAATGAAATCACAGTGCTAAGGAGTCTAAGTCAAGAGAGTTCAAGGACAGCCTAGACTACACAGCGAATATCTTTAATCCTAGGCCTCAGGAAGCAGAAGCAGTAGAACAGTCAAAGCCAGTACAGTCTATGGAGTGAGTTTCAGGACAGCCAGGGCTATGCAGAGAGACCTCGTCTCACAATCACAAACAAGCAGGGGAGGGGAGGGGAGGGGAGGGAGGGGAGGGGAGGGAAGGGAAGGGAAAAAACTAAGCATTTTCTTAGCCAAAGGCCCTATTAAAGAGATGAAAAGATTAGCCACCAGCTGAAAGAAAAGATTTACAAACAATGTTTCTGATATAAGATGCATATTCAGAATATATAAAGAACACTCAGAATTCAACAATAAAATAAAAATAAAACAAAAACTAAGCCAATTATAAAACCAGCCAAAGATTCAAAGACACAACCCCCAAAAGGATATGGATGGTGTGATGGCTATTCTTAGTTGTCTTCTGAACCACACCTGGAATTAACTAAAACCCAATCGGGTGTGAGGGAATTTTTTCTCAAATCATCTGATGTGGGAGATTCATTTCTACCCTGAATCTTGAGATAAGAAGACACACTTTAATCCCTATCTTTTTAAGTGTAAGAGCCACCTTTAATCCAGGAGACAAGGTCTCCTGACAGCCTACATAAGGGACTACACTTAAGGAAGCCCTCTCCTGGTCGGCTTGCTTTTGCTCTCAATAGCAAGTCCATTTCTTCACTGACATTAGAACCTATTACTTTGGGATTCTGGTGTAGATTTAAGACCAGCTGAGATATCCAGTCTTGTGGACTTAATAACCACTAGATTCTTGGACCTTGCACTGATGGGCAGACATTGTTGAATTAGCTGGACCACCGCCTGAAGCGATTCTAATTAATTCCATATATACATGGAACCCTGAATACAGAAGGTAAATACACAAATGTAAAGATGCTCAACAGCATCACTAGCAGAGAATGCAAAGCAAGACCATGATGAGGTTTCACTACACATCTGCTGGAACTAAGTAAATAAAAATAATGGTAATAAAGCCGGGCGATGGTGGCGCACGCCTTTAATCCCAGCACTCGGGAGGCAGAGGCAGGCGGATCTCTGTGAGTTCGAGACCAGCCTGGTCTACAGAGCTAGTTCTAGGACAGGCTCCAAAGCCACAGAGAAACCCTGTCTCGAAAAACCAAAAAATAAAAATAAAAAAAAAAATAATGGTAATACTAAATGCTGGCAATGATACAGAAACACTGGATACTTTGCTAGTGACGGTGTAAAATGGCACTCTGGAAAACAGTTTAGTAGTTTCTTAAAAACTTAACCATTACCCAACAATTGCTTTCCGCAGCATTTATCAGAGAAACAGAAAGTCAAGTCTTATAAAATTCTGTACACAACTGTCCATCAGCACGTATGCTGTAAAGAACAAGCACAGTCCATAAGATGGTGTTAAACTGACTGCGATGAAGCTTGGGCAAGGTAGTGTACACCTCTAATCCCAGCACTTGGGAGGCAGAAGCAGGCAGAGCCTGAGGCCTGCATAGCACATTCCAGGCAGCCAATGCTTCATTAGATTCTCTCACAAAATCAATAACGAATACATAAAAGCTAATGAACTAATTGGAATGGCACAGTGACACCATGGAATGTGACTCAGCAATGGAAACGAGAAACCACTTTACAAGCAGCAACTTGGATGGATGTCCAGTGAATCTCATTGAGTAAAAAACAATCATAGCATTTTTGAAAGGACAAAATTCACGTGACAAAATGATAAGGAACACACAGCATAGGAATGTTCTTTTTCTAGGCTTTTCAGAGCATAGCAGCATAACATAACTACTGATTTATAGCTCCAGTTCCAGGTGATCCGATGCCTTCTTCTGGCCTAAGGGAACCAGACAACAACATATACAGATATACATGCAGGTAAAACACTCATCGCATAAGAAATATATATTGTGATAATTACTGAGACATAGTAACAACTACTAAGACAAGTGGACAATGGTCATGTTGTCCTGAACTATCTGTAAAACTTCCTGTGGTCTATGCCAAGATCAAGAGTTTAAGGAGGGGAACATGAAACCAACAGAAGCAAATCTAAACCAAAGAGGAAATGAGATGGACATCTCTCTAACTCTGACAAGCCTACATGTTCAGAGAACATGGAGCAGCCCTCTAGATAACCAGCTGGAAAAAACAAAACTAAACAAAGGAAGACGACGTCACCCCTCAATTCTCTGGAAGAACTGGCTCCAAACACCTAACTCAAGGACCTTAAAGAATGGCGTCATATGTGCACATACTCCCATGTACTGTACTTATTGTGAAGCCCATACAACAGAATGTGAACATTTTAATTGTCCTGTGCGTAGTGAATGACAAGAGCTCTTTGCACATGTTCAGTACAGATGCAATTCTTCTATTCAAACACTTCTCATCAGTCAGATTCAATCAAAAGACGTAGACTCCATGGATATGCAGGGCTGCATCCGTATCTACCGACAAGGCAGAGCAGTGAGCAAACTGCAGCCTGTAAGCCAAGGACTCCAGCCACTGCTCCTACAAACAAGGGCTTACTGAGACAAACAGCAACAGTTCTGCTGGTTTGAGTCATTATTTTCAACATCACTGACCCCCAGAACAGTCGCGCCGTCCAAGCTCACTTCTCTTCTTACTGGAGCGTAAAGAACTACAGTCTAGAGAACTCTTTCTCCTTAAGTAAGTTCGACGGTCTACCAAGACTCTTTAACAGTTTCTCTCTACTATCAACACATTTTCTACATGGTCCCTGCAAAGCATGCTCTCACGCTCCCCCCCCCCCCACAAGTCCAGCTTAGCTCTAGATTTCCTTACCTTGGAAAGTATCAAATCGCCTAACCATCGCACACAATCAACATAATTCCTATGTATGTCTCTGGTAGAAAAGTCAGGAAAGTGGATTTTCTGGGAAATAAATGGCCTGAAGGAAGAATGGAAATATAAAAGTTAAAAGAAGTGCTCTGCCTACTGAGCTTCAGCTGCCAGCTCGATTTTGAAAACTCTACAGAACAGGACTATTAATTTCTCTTTGCTTCAAGATGGAATATATCCATTAATCTGGTTTTTTTAGGAGTTGAAGTATCCATTTTTCATTTTTATTTTCTTTCATTATCAGCTTTCTGATGTAATGTTCAACTTTCCTTTCTAAACTTGGGGTTTTAAATTTGGGGCAGCGGAGATGGTGAAAGCACTTGCCACGCAAGCCTGACCTGGGTTCACTGGATGGGACCAACATACTAGGGGAAGATGAGAAGTAACTCGTGGTTGTGCTCTGACCTCCATTATTGCTAATACATTTGTGAGAAAAAAAACAATAAACAAGATATTTTTGGAGGTAGTAAATTAAAAGCACACCTAATATTTCTAATCTAGTAAGTGATTCTATGGTATTTATATGCTTTTCTTTCGTTTTTTTTTTTTTTTGGGGGGGTCACAACCCACAGCATCACCCTTGTCAGACAGGCGTTCAACCAGACCAACCAGAGCCATACTCCATCTTTGTGATTCTTTTTTTTTTCTTTTTCTTTTTGAGACAGGGTATCTCTGTGTATCCCTAGCTGTGGTCCTGGAACCCGGAGAACTGCCTGCCTCTGCCTCCCAAGTGTGGGATTAAAGGCAGGAGTCACCTCTGCCAGGCTGTGATTCACTTTTTATATTAATCATAGACCTGTGGTGGCAACATATAAAAAGGCAGAGTAAACTCATCTCAAACCCTTCCCCTTCATGTCTCGTTAGGATGATAAAACGCATGCATGTGCCCATGAAGGTGTACATAGAGGCCAGAGGGGGCCGTGCGCATCTTCCTGCATTGTTCTCCACCTGATTTCTGAAACAAGGTCTTTCACTGAACTTGAAGCTAGTGGGATCCTAGACTTGGAAGCTCCAAGCTCTCCATTCCCCAGCCTAGGGAATACAGGAAGTCAGAATCAAGCAGGCTTATAGGGGTGCTGGAGATTTGAACTCGGGCCTTTCTGCTTTCACAGCAAATGCTCTTCCCCATCCCACCAAGCCAACTTGACATGAATGATTAACCGTTCCAATTTCAGCTGCTTTCTAATCAAATGCGTATTATAATTAACAGTTAAAGCCTTTCAGAAAGACTACAGGAACTGTGAAGTATAATTTATTATTTACTCCACAGACATAACTTTTTAAAGACAGGGTTTCTTTGAATAGCTTTCATTCAAATCCTAAGTTTAGCATTGCACCTGACACTGAACGGTAGAAACCTAAAGCTGTACTGTAATTCTTAAAAGCCAATGAGGTGAGTAGGTGCACTTCAGTGCTTACTAGAGCTCGCAAAATTAACAACCTGGTCATAATTGGACTTGAAAACTCTTGGCTAGAATAAAAATACCAAGTTAGCATATTTAAACATATGATGCTCACAGTGAAAGAGTAACACATGTACACATGTTTACAGAGAAAGTACCACTGGCAACCCAGTAAGTACTAAAAAGGTAGTTAGACCAAGACCTAAAGCACTTCAAAAGAGAAACAGTTGAAACATCTCAAAAATATGGAATCTCCATCCCATGGTATGATGAAACAAGACTCCACAATTTTAATTTTCTCTGTTTAATCAAAGAAGCATCATTTATATATAGGAAAATATCAGTATGTACTTATGTATGTAGCTAGCTAGCTAGCTAGTTGGGTCTCACTATGTATATAGCCCTAACTGGCCTGAAATTTGCTCTGTAGGCCAGGCTGGCTTCCAATTATCCAACTGACAGAAATGTCTCTGCTTCTGCTTCCTCTGTGCTGAATGAAACTAAAGGTGTTTACAGCCATGCCCAGCAGAAAAGTATTATTATCACAAACTATAGGTAGAAAGCCAATTGAAAACCATAGTCTACTATACTGAATTAGAATTTACTATTATGTCTTTCTCCTTCTCTAGTCAACAACAGGTTCAGGTGATTTAAAACTTTAGTACTTGCAACTCACTTAGTCAACATGCACCATCAATCGAAGGAAGTGAAATGTGCCACCAATGAGACAAAAACAATCCATTCAAATAAGACTGAAAAAAATTTAAATAAGGGACTCCTTTTGAAAGAGGTGAATTTGATGGCAGGCAGCAATACCTGGGGATTTCAGGATATTAAAGACGGGCTTCTAAAGCAGCAGTGGGGATTAGTTCTCAATACTCGAGGGAAAGGGAGACACATCTACACAACAGCAAAGCATCGGGACTGTCACCTGTTAGTTCTATTTGGGTTATAATCGTAAGAATCCTTAATTGCATTCATCATTCTCTTCGAGTTGATTCTCCAAAGTTTGAGGGAGTGATCCATACCACACGACATTATTTTTTCACCCAAAAGATCATAATCCTAGAAATAAAACAGAACAGTGCAAATAGGTAAGCTGTAGTCTCAAAGGCTATTTGTCCGGGCTTCGCCTGGTGCACAACACAGTGAACACTGCACTTCAGACCACAGCCCCTGACACAGTGAACACTGCGCTTTAGACCACAGCCCTAACTGCAGCCCGGGCTTCGCCTGGTGTAGGGTACAGTGAACACTCCATTTTAGACCGTATCCCCAAAACCAATACCAAACTGACAAAAACGTCCACAATGATCATGTATAAAACCCGAGTCATTTTTATGAAACTGAACAGCTCAGCCTGCTCTATCCTTCCATGTGCAGGGTGACGGCCTGGCAGGCTGCATGAAGCAGGCACAGCCGTGCATCTGCGGGGGAAAAGGTTCAGTATTCGCACATCACATAGCCCAGCTTCAACTTACAGCACTCAGAACTTCGTCTCTGTGTCCTTCCACACCTCCGAATATCGCCACAAGTGTGTCCGTTTGGATATTCCATAATCGTAAAGCATGATCTATTATAACACAGAAAGTTAAAATAAAAGTTTATCACCCACCACTGCAAACTTTTAGTATGGCCTTAATATGTAAAAGTTATGGAAATTTAGACTAGGCATGATAAAGACATATACTAACTTAAAATATATCACTCAGAATGAAATAGAGACAGGGTGATGTTAAATTAAGACTGCCTCAAAAACAAACAAATTAAATGGAAATTACAGCAGACACGGAGGATGTGCTCAGGACGCACCTCGTGTGTCCAACGGCAAAAATCCTCCTCCCCAACCTATCATCTCAGCACTGAGAGAGGTGTGAAGCAAGAGGGCGTTCTGCCTTGAGCTCAAAGGCAACCGCCTGCCTGTCTGTCTACCTGCCTACCTACCTAGAAACCCTATCTCAAACAAACAGTGGTGGCATATGCCTTCAATCCCAGCACTCCAAAAGCAGGAAAGGCAGTTTGAGGCCAGCCTGGTCTACAGAGTATAAATTCCTGGACAGCTAGGGCAACACAGAGAAACCTATCTTGAAAAATCAAAAACCAAACAAAAAAAAAACACCTTTTGAAAATCCTAACATGGTGGTATGTCATTCAATACTGATAAATCAATGTAACTCTTCAGATGAGGATAAGGTTCTAGAGCTATCACAATATAGTAAGTGAAGTTTCTATGTCTTGGTTTATAGTCTAGGCTATTTTTTTCTACTAAAACTTTTTTTCTCTTTTAATTTTGATTATTTTCCCTTACAACACAATCTGTCTCTTTAAAACAATTATTCCAAAACAATCTGAACTAAGGAAACATTGGTTTCTGTAAGCTTACCTTTACTTACTGACAGCAGAAGATTTGGGTCTCGTGGGTGGAATTTCAGCTCATTGATAGCATTTCCATGGCCAACATAGTGCTATAATAAATTGAAAACATTTTGTTTCACATCTCAAAAACCAATAAATTCTCTTTCATAAACCTTAAGAGAAACAAAAGGCTGGAGGGACAGCTCAGTGGTAGACCACTAGCCTAGCAGACTCAAAGACCAAGGTTCAATGGTGAAGGCCCGAAAATGTGAGCCTATTTCCACTTTAAGGTCAGAGAGCTGGAACTTACCCCAGTCCTTCAAGGTGATTGTGCTTCCACCTCAAACAAAGTCTTAAGGTTATTGTCAACAGGTGTGGCTAATAGCCAGACCTTGTGCTCCAGGAACAGATAAGTAGATTCTTCCAAACTCAAACAAGAGTCTAAGGATCCAACTAAGTTCCGGTTCTGTTATGGAGATAACTTAGGATTCCACCCAGGGAGTGGTTTGCCTACAGAATGTTTTGGTCTAGGATGTGAGAGTGACTTGTTTTGTTCTAGCAACAGAATGTTTAACTGTGGATGTAGCCCATGACCTTCAATTGGTTTGTTTCTTTCCTATGTATCATGTTAATGTAGTTTGTCTTACTCCTACCTTTTAGGGTCAGGGGTATTTTAAGCAGTTGGAAATTAAACACGGCTTAAATGCAGGCAAATTTCAGTACTCACTGGAACTCCCTCCTGATACTATCCTATATGTTTCTCCATTTTATGATTTTCATTCACATCTTTATATTCTTTACTATATTTCCAAATCCCCACACCGCTACCCTGAAGAGAGGTATTTTTGTTGAGGTTGATCCTCGACATTCAACGTCCAGCAAAGCTGCACTCTGCCTCCCAAACAAACTGTCACCTAAGTTCTTCTCACCCTTGGACACACTAAAATCACCCAAAAACTTGACAGAAAGGAAAATGGGACCAATCGGTCACCACTCAGCTAGCAGCACTGTTTAAGATCGCCTCCAGGATACCAACGAGCCCCAGGTGAGAGACAGCAGCATCCTCAGTGTGCCTTCTCATCAGCTTCATGTCTTTACCAGCCTGTCCCTGGAAGGGTGTCCTGGAGCCCACAACTCTTGGGTCCCTTGAAAAAAGTGGTTACTTGGTGTGGGAGGTCCTTCTATGTGCTGCTTTTATTGGTTAATGAATAAAGAACTGCTTTGAGCCTATGACAGGGAAGAACAGAACTCGGCGGGAAAAGCTAGAGTGTATGCTGGGAGAAAGAAGGGTGGAGTCAGAGAGAAACCATGGAGCCGCTGCCACAGACAGATGCTGGGAACTTCTTTACTTGATAAGCTACAGTCATGTGGTGATATACAGATTAACAGATATGGGTTAAATTAATATGTAAGAATTAGCCAATAAAAAAACTAGAGATAATGGACCAAGCAGTGATTTAATTAATACAGTTTCTGTGTGATTATTTCGGGGCTGAGCAGTAGGGAACGAACAAGTGGCTCCTTCCAACAGTTACTTTTCAGTTAAAGACACCTAAAGCAATCACAAGAAAACCCACAGAATCAACTAACTTGGGCTCACAGGAGCTCAGAGCGTCTCAAACAACCACCAGGAGCCTGCAAGTGTATGCCCTCTGAATAGATGACAGTTGTGTAGCTTGGTCTTCTTGGGAGTCCTAACAGTGAAAGCAGGGCTGTCTCCTTTGCCGGATTTCAGGACCCTGCTCCTCATCTGGATTGCCCTGCCCAGCCTTCAGACGAGAGGAGGTGTTTACTTTTTTTTTTTTGATTTGGCTTTTTGAGACAGGGTTTGTCTGTAGCTTTGGTGCCTGTCCTGGAACTAGCTGTCTTAGACCAGGCTGGCCTCAAACTCAGAGATCCCTAGTGCTGGGATTAAAGGCGTGTGCCACTACTGCCAAGCTGAGGTGCTTAGTCCTACTGTAACTTGATATGCCATGTTTTGTTGGTACCCATGGAAAGCCTGCCCTTTTCTGAACAGAAATGAAGGAGGAGTGGACTGGGGGTGGGGTAGGCTGGGAACAGGACCGGGAGAAGAGGGAGAGGAAACTTCAGTTGGGATGTAAAATAAATTAGTTAAAAAAAAAAAAAAAGACATTCAAAGCAAGGGAAGAGGAATTAAAAAAAAAAACAACACAAAATACTGAGTATGAACACTTTCCTATGTATTCCTTAATTTATATCATCTAATTGTCACAGAGGCTTCAAAGGACTGCTCTAAAGAAAGAAAGGGAACTAGCAAGATGGCTTAGTATCAAGGTGGGGCTGGCATGCCGGAAAGGAAGGCATCTGGAAGATGGGAATTGCCAACTCTGACTGTCCACGTCCACACACTCATATACACCTG
Source organism: Microtus obscurus (assembly GCA_963919715.1). NCBI lineage: Eukaryota > Metazoa > Chordata > Mammalia > Rodentia > Cricetidae > Microtus > Microtus obscurus. The sequence continues at coordinate 28,052,460 of CAWTZC010002521.1, forward strand.
CATCACACACCCAAAGTGAATAAACACAGTGAGAGAGAAAATAACAAATCAAATGAGGTACTCGTTGTAAACTACGAGTATTCAAAAGCAACAAATCTACAGTCTGCCCAGAAGACGTACCTTTATGCACTGCATGGTTATGGGGTTAATTATCCTTATTATGCCTCTAGAGCCAGCAACAGCGAGCAAAGGGTGGCTGGTGTTGCTATCGTATGTCCATGCACAAGTATAAAAGTTTTCATCTGCCTAAGAAATGCCAGAGTTAAGAAATAGAACTTATCTTGAAAAATAAGCATGTTAACGTTTACAATGACAGGAACCTTTCAAACTGCTAAAGCTTTGGATATTTAAGCGTTCATTTTTTGTCACACAGAATTTGTACAGCGATAGCCAGGTGTCCCAGAACTCAAGAGACAGAAACTGGATGATTTTCTCAAATTAAAGGCCAGCTGGGGCTACTCAGCAAAGTCCTATGCTCAAAAATAAATAAGTTAACTTCAGTGGCGGCACTTTTAGGTCTAAAATCCAAATGAGCGCCTTCCTTGAGAGTCATGCTAACACACTTCCTCTTTTCTGCCTGCAGAGCTACACCCACCAGAGCACCAGCCAAACAGCAAGCGCAGGCAGAAATGTCCGCCAGTGAACCTTTACCTACAAAGCCAGGGTGAGCCTGCAGGCTTCGCGTTACTGACCGTGTCCTGATGCCGCCGGGAACCTAAATGGTTCATTTTCCAGCGACCTGACAGGGCAGCTGTTCACTCACTCCCATGTCATTACAGAATCAATGTCACCTTCCTTCGCTCTCTGTGCTTCTGCTAAAGGATCTGGGAGAAACAACTCACCATTCAGCTTTTTAAAAGTCCTCTAAGATTTGGCTTTTATGTTAAGATCTTTTCTTCATAGCTCACGCTCCAATCATTTCCTAAATGGCACACACTTATTTTTTTTCTATCTCCGTGTTGTTGAGCAAATACTTAGACCATGACTGCCAGCTAAGTGGTGTGGGACAATGGTCTATACTCTCTCAATTATATTTTAATAAAAAGCCAGGCAGGAAGTAGAGATGGGACAACCAGGCAGGAAGTAGAGGCAGGTTGACAAGAATAGAAGAATTCTGGGAAGAGGAAAGCTTGGTCCACAGGCATTACCCAGCCACAGAAGCAGCAAGATGGGACTGCCTAGCTGAATAAGGTACTGAGCCACGTGGCTAACACAGGTAAGAATAACTGCCTAATATAATAAGAAGTCTGAGCTACCAGGTCAATCAGTTATAACTAATGTAGACCTCTGTGTGATTTCTTGGGACTACACGGCTGGGAGCCCAGGTGGGACAGAAAGCCTCAGACAACAGCTAAGTATTACAACTATACTGAAATTGTAACTCCAGGCTTAGCTGGACCAGGTGGGACAGAAAACCTCAGACAACTGTACTGAAATTGTAACTCCAGGCTTAGCTGGCCCCTGCTAACCACTTCTACCATGGATTTCTAACGCTCAGCTCCACCAATCTTGCACCCACAATCCCATCGACCTCGTGACAAACTGAAGATCAGGTGAACGGGATTCGAGGATTGATCCCCTTGGGTAACAATGACAATACTCCTAGCTAAAGATGGGACAGTACCTTTAGGGAAGTTTTTTAAGTTTTAGAGTACTTATCAAAACAAATGTCTTAAACCTGAGATACAAAGACAGTAAGAAAAGGATACATCAGCGTCTACATAGGACTGCAATAACCGGATTTCCCCTTGCGAATGGCACTCATATAAGGTCACCTAGAGAAACAAAGATGTGAGTGTCATCTCAGATAAACATTCTAGTTGCAATTACAACTTAGTGACATTACAGAAACTGCTTGAAGCGGCTCTGTAAGCTTACCTAACAGCCAGGTAATAGTAGTTGCTATTATCAAATATTTAAATATACATTTCATCCATATAAACACAACTTTTTCAAAGTGAGCAAAGTTGAAAATTTTAAAATAATTATGGTTTATCCTCCTTTAATTAGTTTTGTAACAAGACATCTTTAGTACCATAAAACAATGATTAAAGAACACCACATAACATATACATGTACCAAAACACCACCTGATGCCCCATAAATATGTATAATTTTTGATGACTATGTATAATTAACACTTTTAAGATTATTACTTAAATCCACTGGATTCATGCTTTCCTTATAGAACAATTAATCACAACTTAAAAAAAAAAAAAAGACAGGGTTCTGGGGAATGGAGAGCTGGCTTAGTGACATGGTATTTACTCTTCCAGAGGGGCCTGTTACCAGCACCCACGTGGCTGCTAGAGACCCTCTGCACTTCCAGTTCCAGAGGCTCTGATGCCCTCTGGCCTCCACGAGCGCTGCATGCGCCTGGTGCACAGACCGAGACATGCAGGCAACCTACTAACACACAGAAAATGAGACTTTAAAAGTATACATATTTCTTTCATATTTGAATGATAAATAGCAGTCAATTCTTTCAGATATTCAAAATATTTATAAATGAAACTTATAAATTTATAAATAAAGCTTGCTTCATAACAAATGTCAATAAAAATGTGTTTTCTAGTTTTAAACCTGACCATTTCTCAAAAGCTTCACTCTTACACAAAAGAATGATACTGGTGCGCCAGCTATTCAGAATTTGTTCTCAAGTCATTCCACTTCAACACTGTAATTGTAACAGTTACAAAATAACCCCAATAGCCAACCCGCCCCCTTGACACTTACCCTGTTACTTCCCACAGTCGCGAACACCAGAGGATCCCCTTCCTTACTGTGCCAGTTAAACTGAACCCCAAACAACGGCTGGTTATGATCCTCCTACAAAACCAGGAAACAGGAGAACTCTAACAGATTTCTGAAAACACTAGCAAACTGACGTTAACCTTCCCTTCTTTTCCTTCCCCAATTTCAGCCCCCTCACAAGAATGGGCCCACAGGGCTGTATATTCGCCAGCGTGGGAAGGAGCACTATTTAAAGGAGTAGGAGCTGTGGCTTTGTTGGAGGCAATGCGACACTGGAGGGGGCCCTCCCTGTAGATCCAGATGGAGAACTCTCAGCAACCTCTCCAGCACCACGGCTGCCTGCACGCCACCATGCTTCCAGTCATTACCAGAATGGGCTGAACCTCTGAAACTGTAAGCAAGTCCCACGAAATGCTTTTTTAACGAGGCGTCACTGTCACGGTGTCTCTTCACAGCAAGAGAACACTGACTGAGACACGTCATGCACACGCTGCTTTCGACATTAAAATGAAGACACCACGCAAGCGCCCGCATCTTAAACTATGCGAATGCTTTCTAACAAAGATTTACACCACACACTAGGAAGCAGATATCTATCCTGGGAACACTGAAGTCTTCTTGTAACTTTCTCAAAGCCAATCATCTTTCTGAACTGTAATAAACTGAGAACATTTGGTAGATACATTTTAACCTCTTGAGCCCAGAGGACAGTTATTTCTCTCATATAACAAACTAACAAATGGCTCTGGATTTGATTAGAATTGACTTTTTCCTTGAAGTGGGGCACATCACACTCCATCCCAGCCACTACTTTATTAGTCCTATACATACAAATTTAAGTTATCTTGAGCAATCTTTAAATAACCTTGGATTTGTACCAGGCAGTGTGGCACACACCTTTATCCCCAGCACTCGGGAGGCCGGTGAATCTCTGAGCTAGAGGCCAGCCTGGTTGGTCTACAGTTACAGGATAGCCAGGGCTACACAGAGAAAATCTGCCTCAAAAAACAATGGCAAAAAAAAAAAAACTCCACTTGGATTTGGATCCTAGGAAAGTATCATCCCCTGAAGACTATTTGAAAGTAAAGACTTAGAGAGACAAAGAACTATGCCTTCAGATTCTTTGTTTTAGTGCTTGTATTAAAACCAGGCTTAAACTGCAGAGTAGATAAGCACACTAGAGGGCTGTCGACTTTTGTTCTCCAAGTTGCATTTTGGACTTAGGGCTTTACTGCAATCTCTGTGCCCAACACTGACTTCCAAGGTCACGTGAAAGCACACCCCCCTCCCAGGCTTTTAATGTCTTCTAGCTAGGGAACAATCGTCTTTTCCTGCCAAGACAGGCAAACTAAATCCCCCCCCCCCCCCCCCCCGCTCCCCAGGAAAATCTTCGGGCCTCTTATACTCAGCAGCTACTGGCAAGCACTGCCTCTAAGGCTGGTATTCTCCAAGGACTAAGGAGAGACTTGGGGTTGCCTGTGTACCTAAAAAAGCTGTCTCATTTCTGCTCATTTATCCCTCCCAGATCTGCTAATGGCATTTGATGACTTAAGGTACTGGTAGCTCATTGTCTCATTTGTTAAGTTTCCTGTTAAATACAGACAGGTGTACTTCTTTAAAAGGCTTCATAATCCAGGACTAACAGGTTTCAGAGTTCTCAATTCCTTTGTCTTCTAAAATGTTCCTGTCCAGTTGTCTTACAGACACCTGCAGGTTCCTGGAAAAGTTCTGCTGCTTTATCAAGAAATCTGGTCTGGCAGAAACTAACAGTCTCCAGAGCGTATTTTAACCCTACCCATTTTCAAGCATATTTTACAGGTCACTCCTGCTGTCTAGGCCAAGACCAACTTACAAAGCACTCTCCAGACAACGCCAACACCTGCACCAGCTCCTGGGACTTCACCATTGGTGCCAATTCTCCTGGCTCAAGAACACCTTCCAACTAAAATCTGGTCTTCTCTGCTCTTGTGTCTCACTTACACACCCAACCTCACCTGTACAACCAGGGCACTTCTCTGTCCCATTCTTTCTGGCAGTTAATGGCTCTTCCCATGGCTAGCCCCATTCACAGGGCCAATAATAACAGTATTTTCTCTCCTAGCCACCTGCCTTCTTATCTCCCTCAAGGAACAGCTGCTTGAAGCCTCCAGGATGACAGCCAACCGGATGCTGCTCTAGCCACACCTCTCGCTGAGCATGAGCCCAACTCCCAGCTCTCCCCTCTCCCAGATCGCCCCATGCCCACAGCAAGTAGCCAGACTTGAGCCAGTGCCCCTTTATCCAAGGAGCCTAAAATGTTTGGTTGAGGGGCTTCACCTCAGCTTGCTGGCACCCCTTTATCCACAAAGTCTGGATTGCTTGCCTGGGGGCTTCACCCCAGCTCCTGGCATAAGCTCTCTCCCCTGGGAGTTGCCTCAGTCCAAACCCCACCTCTGAGAAAGGCCGCCAAACGGTGACCCCTTCCCAGGGAAGATCAAGACCACCCCCAAAGGCTTTGTAAATTGCCCCCCAGAGAATGAACACGTGGTCTCCAGGTTACCCGTGGTCTCCCCTTCTCACTCTTCCCTCTCCATGTTTCCTGGGGGTCACGCGGGAGTATTGTTATTTATTAAACATGAGCATCTTTAATTCAGTCTGATTTAGTGTGATTGGGAATATCTGTGTTGGTAGAGAGGTTCGTTTAAGAAAATACTTAGCAGAGGAGTAATTTTTAAAAATTATTTGTATATTCTAGGTATTACTAAAATGGAAATACACTGATTTTGGGGCCTGAGAGACAGATGGCTCAGCAGTTAAGAGCGCTGCTCTCCCGCAGGACCGCGATTCAGTCCCAGCACCCACACTGTAGCGTGCACTGGGGCCTTGTCCTCAGAGAAGCACTAAGAGAACCAGGAATGTTAGTCACACAGGGGTTAAAATCAAATACCTGCAATTCATTCAGAAAACTGAGTGGAGCTTTTTTTTTTAAATATTTATTTATTTATTTATTATGCATACAACATTCTGTCTGTGTGTATGTCTACAGGCCAGAAGAGGGCATCAGACCTCCTTACAGATGGTTGTGAGCCACCATGTGGTTGCTGGGAATTGAACTCAGGACCTTTGGAAGAACAGGCAATGCTCTTAACCACTGAGCCATCTCTCCAGCTCCCTGAGTGGAGCTTTTTAAACAACCTGGTGATCATTTTGCTAACTGAAGGGACAGACTTCACCCTAATTCCCCAGAATGATCACCCCAGACTCTTTCCTCCCTAGCCATTACCCATCCTTGGATGTCACAGGTACTTATGGCTGCTGACCACACTAGATTCTAGGCCTTTTAGCCACAGAACCCTCTCTTATGGTCATGTGTACTTTATGAAAGAGCCACCGTGTAGTCACACCTTAAGGGCTACTGTGCACCTGAACACATGGTATTTATTCTATTGTGTTTAAATATACCTACAATACCGGTCTACTGATCGAGTTCCAGGACAGGCTCCAAAACTACACAGAGAAGCTCTGACTAAAAAAGAAACAAACAAAAAGGCCTATGCTAAACCTCCTGGTCTAGACTCCCTGGGGTCTGACCCAGGCTGATGACTTCAGTCTGCACTGGGTTTCCACTCTCATCTCTTCTCGTGGTTTGCTTCCCCACATGACACCTACAGCGACCCACTTGCCACACAGACGGCAGTCTGAGAATGACTCGTTCCACCACTCAGGTTCTCAGGCTTAGCAAACACCCTCACCCACTGAGCCGTCTGGCTGGCCCCCAAACCCAAAAGCTTTTAACACGTCAAACTGTTTTCCCATAAGACAATTCCAAGCAAATGCTGAAAATGTTTTACAACTGTGACAGTGCAGGCATGTTGAAGTTAACAGCTCACTCAGCTATGTTTAATACTGGATCAACAGATAAAGCAGGGCTGGAGAGATGGCTCAGCGGTTAAGAGCATTGCCTGCTCTTCCAAAGGTCCTGAGTTCAATTCCCAGCAACCACATGGTGGCTCACAACCATCTGTAATGAGGTCTGGTGCCCTCTTCTGGCCTGCAGACATACACACAGACAGAATATTGTATACATAATAAATAAATAAAATGTTTAAAAAAAAAAAAACAGATAAAGCAACAACAGCCTGCAACTCAGTACTATAGATTTAAAGGTAAGCAGAATAAATAAATCTCAAATGTAAACAAACAAGCCTTTCAAACGCTGTCATTTTTAGGTATTTGAAACCTAAGGGCATCCTGTATATCCCTGAGAAGTCGCACCGAGCAAAACTGGGTGGGGGGGGGGCACACAGGGTCCCAGCCCAGACTTAAAAGCCATGGCAATGGCCGATCTGAAGCCAGGAGTACCCTGGACACAGATAGGGGACTGCAAGCCCCGCTTCCTGTACATACCTTGAGGCTGTTCACACACTTGAAAGAATATTTGCATTTCTTCGACTTCCATTTTCCCTTTCCCCAGCTTTTCCTCCCGGGCGCGTTGGGTGTATTTGTGGGTGTGTCAGGGCGTTCTGTGTTTGTGCCACTCTCGATACTGACAGCATCATCCTGTGTGCAGTAAAACCAGGAACAAATTCATCAGGCAGAGAGAGACGTGCAAGGTATTTAAAAGATAATGACCAACTTAAAAGCATGCAAAAAATGGGCCATGGCCTCCTGGCTGCAGCTGGAGATTTAGGAAGTAGAAGGCAGTTATGCATTAGGAGACTGGCGGATACTTTACCCTGCAGCGAAAGCAACAACAAAGTGCTCAGAAAGACAGCAAACGAGGAATTTAGTTTTAAATAAGACACTGGCCTGTGCCAGCGACACTAATACAATTAAGTCACCGTTTGCCTTACAAAGCTCTGTGGAAACCCACTAATCAGACAAGGAAATCTTTTTCAGTAAAACTGTCCTCTTGCTGGTGAAGAGTTGCTAGGATTCAGTACCGCACTAACATACAGTAAGCGTATAAATTCAATAAATCCGACTGGTCTACACATCTTCATAATTTGACTACAGCTCAAGTGGAAGCCAGTGTAGACGCCACACGGTCAGCACGGCAGGAGTGTTAATTATAACACAAACCACTCAGAATTTTAAGGACGTTTAAGGAAGTCCCTCGTGGTCCACACCATGTGTAAAGGCCTTCGCCTCACAGTCTGACCACTACTCCACACATGTGAACTCTGTACACAGTCATCTGTGCGGGACGAGGACATGGCTTGAGGAAAAACTGGAAACTCTTCCAACTGATCTGCAGTTCAGAACCCACACTCAAGTCTTCTCTGGAATGCGAAGATTTCCATCTATTGCCCTGGGGCAGTCAGTAGTCCCTAAACCGGTCCAGAGGAACCCTTGGTCACACAGTGTGTCTAATAGCTATTAGGTTGAAGCCAGGAAGTCTACACAGTCTTTGTGGTCTAAGTTACTGCTTTATAGTACAAAAGGTTAAAAATAAGTTGAAGTGTCAAGAGGTACTTTTTTAAAAAATCACTAATTCGTTTAAAAACATTAGTTCTTAAGGTTTTTCAAACTTCACATTGGTCCAAAGCGAAATGCCTTTTAAGAAATACACTATTCTAGAACATATTTATTATTTAACACCAGAAAAAAGAGCAGAAGCTAGGCATAGTATCTCACACCTATAATCCTAGTACTCGGAATGCTGAGGCAGGAGACTAGCCATTTGTTTGAGGTTAGCCTGTGAGACTCTAACGAAAACAAGCAAAAACACCCAAAAAAGGAAGTACTCCCAACAAAGTAGGTGCTTAATAAATATTTGAATTGCGATTTAATGTAAATGTACAATTAGTTTCTATGGAAATTTAAAATGTGACAAGTTAATTCCCAAATTGAAATAAATTTTGGCTAGGCATGTGTTTCCCCAGCAATTGGGAAGTAACGGCAGAAGGAAACCAGCCAGCATGGACATAACAAAAACCTGATTAAAAAGATAAAATAAAAAAAAAAATCACTTTTTATCTGTTGCTCATCACCTGTCAATTGTTCTTATATGCAAAAAGTTCTGATATTGGATTTTGAGGTTTAATCCCCTATTACAATTGTTGCAGATCTTTAAAAAAAAAATCAGTCTATCACTTCTACCAATGGTTCCAGCAAAACCTGGCATTTACTATGCCAAATAATACATATATTACTCCATCTAAATGGGGAGCAACTTATGGTGGCTCAGGTCTTGATTCCAGCACTCAGTTCGCAGGGGCAAATGGATCTCTATGAGTTCAAGGCCAACCTGGACACAGTGGACTTCCAGGCCCACCAAAAGTGCAAGGTGAGACCCCGTTTCAAAAACTAGAAATTTAATTAAAAAAATAAAACCAGGGCTGGAGAGATGGCTCAGTGGTTAAGAGCATTGCCTACCCTTCCAAAGGTCCTGAGTTCAATTCCCGGCAACCATATGGTGGCTCACAACCATCTGTAATGAGGTCTAGTGCCCTCTTCTGGCCTGCAGGCATACACACAGACAAAATATTGTATACATAATAAATAAATAAATATTTAAAAAATAAAATAAAACCAAATACAACACAGGGAAGCACACCTTTTGCAGAGGACTGAACCTGGGGCCTCCTATACGGCCGGCATGTGCTTTACAAGCACGCTTTATGTTTCCAGCGTTCTAAAGAATTTATTAAATAGATTAAATAGATCCTAAAGTTTTATTCTTGATTTGTTTGCTCACCTTCTTACTTTCTCTGTGTACCTATAGTATTCTGCAGGGTGTGGTGGTGCACGAATGAATTCTAGGTACTGAAGATATCAGATGATAACAGGTTTGAGGGCAGCCTGTGCTACCTAGGGAGATTCTGACTCAAAAAAGACTCAATTTTTTTCGAAGACGACCCCATACCAAAAGCTCAATCTCGTTCCTATCAATCATTCGGTTATGGGTAGATTTAGAAAGCATAAAAAATGTATACATTCCCCTTAAGAGTCTGTAAAAAGAAAATGCGCTTTCTCTGAATTTCCCCCCTGCCAATTTCCTCCTCCTAAACAAATTGACATTTTCATTAAATTCTGGGTAATTAAGCATACGAAAAAGCCAAAGCCTAACCTACACTACACAATCATAATCTAAGTAATTAATGATTTGAACACGTGTACAGGACTTTTCACAACACTTGTATAAGCACTTTTTACGGGACAGCATTTCTCTAAGCAGTATGACTTCGCTTAATCTTCATACTCGCTCAAATACACCGGTCTTTACCACGATGGCCTGAAAAAAATCTTCCAATCTCTTTACATTAAGTAATAAAACTTTCAAACTGCCCCCTCCCTTGCCGTAATCAAAGGTGGTTCCCCCTCCACGACCCTCGCCGACGCGAAGGCACGCCCCACTGGCACGGAAAGGAGCAAGCAGAAGCCCAGTCACGCACACCGGAGCCAAAGGGCTCTCCTTCCCATCCAGATCCCGCAGGGCTGGCTCTACGGAGTGACGCAGTCCCTCCCTTTGGAAGACCTTCCACCAACTTTCCTCGGGAAACACAATCTCTTACCCGGAGCAAGTCTCTGAAACTCCGGACAATCTCAGATTCGCAGTCCCCGGCAAGTCCCCCAAAGGCGCAAACTCACTCCTCCTCCCCCGCAAGGATGATCGGAGCAGACCTCGCCGAACTCGGGACCCTTAATCCGCTCCTTCGCCAACTTTCCGCTTGCTAACGGAAGCCGTAGCCCCGTACAATTCGAATCCCACGGACAAGTTGGATTTCCCCGCACGCCCGCGTTTTCCTGAGCGCGGGGTGACACCTTTCCCTGCCCCCACGGCCGCCCGCCCGCCCGCTCGCCCGCCCCGCGCGTCCAGTTTCCAAAGATCCTGAAACTTGCAACTCCACGGTCCCGGGACAGGCAGGGCTGCACTCACATTCTCGTCTCCCGAGAGGTCCGGGTTGCTGTTCTCGTCGCTGCTCAACTTCTGCTTCTTGGCAGCAGGCATGTCTGTTCCCGCCGGCGCTGTCGACACTTCCCTCTCGGACATATTCCTCCGCCTCCCTCCAGGTTCCTGCCGCCTCGGGCGGGGCCTCCGCCACACCGCCGTCAAGCAAGCCCGGCCGGAGCCTGCCGCAAAGCTGCCGCCGGCGCCGCCACCGCCGCCGCCGCCGCTCCCCCCCACTGTCGCAAATCGCGCCCAGCCGCCGAGGCGGGCGTGCGTGCGACCCCGCCACACTGCTGAAAAAGGGGCGCGCGCGCGCGCCCGCCCTCCCGCACGGCTGTCCGGCGCCTTCCCGTCCCCGGCTCCCGACAGGCGCTCTTCCCGCCGTCCTCTCGGCACTTGGCCCGGAGGCGTCGGGGTCGGCGGGCTCAGAGGTCAGGCTTCCCCACGTCTCCCTGCCCCGCCAGCGCCTAGGGAGGAGGCGGAACTCAAAGGGCTGCTCCCTCACCCCCTTCCCGGCCAAGACGTTTGCTCCGCAATTGGCTCGATCCTTCGATCTCCGACCAGCTGCAAACGAGCGAAAGTCTGTGGCCCGGAGCAGACCACCACTGTCCCAGAGGGAGGGGGGAGGGACGAGGGGTTCCCCCCTCGTTTGGGGCGTCTGTGCCTAAGGTCCCTGTGCCGAGTCTGGAGGACGACCTGGAAGTATGGTTCACGGGACTCCTCCCAACCTAGGCTCTTTCTTGAAGCCAGGAATTCAAAACCTATAGGTGGTTTCCTGCCGGCACCCCCATCTGGCAGATGGAAGGGACCCTCCCGGAGGTGCGCATGCGCCCAGGCGTATTCTCGCGCTGGGATGGGGGAGCCGGCCTCCAGGCCCCTCCTCTTCTCGGTTCTTGTTTGCTGAACCAGGTAGTCTTTCACCGGTTCTCAAAGCTCTGCGGAGGATTTCAAAACGGTACGACTCAGTGCCTCCGGACAGGCCTAAATTCTGGGCAGATATTTCGACTAATGCCTATTAGTTACAATGAATGATTATAATCAGCCGGTTGGTGCCAGTAGTGGTTTAAGTAAAGCTATATTTTAAATTGCATATTTAGGCTTAAGTAAAAATACCTTGAGGTGCATGATGCATGCCAGAATTTCCAACACCGGAGAGGCAGCAACAGGAATATCACCTGATCGCCTCAATCTCTAGATTATCCTGGTCTGCGTTGCAAGTTCCAAGCTAACCAAGGACTGTTTATTAAAAAGCTATCCGAAAAACAATCTTAAAATTATATGGTTCGGCCAGGTGTACTGGCGCATGCCTTTGATCCCAGCACTAGGGTGACAGATGCAGGTGGATTGCAGTGAGTTTGAGTCCAGCTTCGTCTACACAAGGAGTTTCGGGTCAGCCAGGGCTGCATAATAGACCCTATTTCCAAAAATAAATAAGTAAATAAATAACAAAATCACATGGTTCTAAATTACCATGATTTATAGTCGAAAAGTTTTTAGCTGTTGATAACTGAGACCCTAGGAAACTGACAAGGACTGTAGATCAGTGTGAGCAGCTGCATGAGTTTGCAAGACTTCGGCAAAAGGCATTTTTTTTGATAGAGGAAAAGGTAACCAAATAATCAGCTGGCTAAAGTATTTGCCTGTAGCACACAAAACCTTCTTTTTCTTTAGTTTTCTATTGTTAGTTTGTGTGTGTGTATATGAGTGTTTCACTCCCATGTATGTCTGTGTATCGTGTGCGCCTGGTGCACGCACGAGGAGGTCAGATGGGGGTGTTGGAGCACTGGGTCGAGAGTTACTAAAGGTTCTGAGCCACCCTGTGTGGAGCCTCTGGAAGAATAACCAGTGATCTTAACCACGAGCCACCTCAGCAGCCCCCTCGGGTACACACTCTAGACAGGTGAGCGTGACGTTTACCTTTTCTGGAAAAGTTGCTAAAAGATAAACTTGGAATTTTGAAGCAAAGATCTACCTTGTTTACTGTGACCAGTATTAATTTTATGAGTAAGATTTTGTCTGTATGTGTATAGATTTCCCCTTCTACGTAGTAGTCAAAAAGAAGCAGGGAAAACAGTTTGATTGAAAGTGGCTTTGAGATGTAAGATGGGCGTTTCACACGCATCAAAACCAGCACAATCCCTATTTTAAGATACTAGGACACAAAGGACCCATAAAGTTCTGTCCAGAGGTCACTTTCACTCAAGGTTTGTTGCACAATTTATCTAATTTTTAATAACTATAGGTAAGGAAGCTGAGGCAAAGAAATCCAACAGCTCCAAGTCCTGAGGGTAGCGTGTGGAATGGCGAGGTCTGAATCCATACAGTGTAACTCTGGAGCCTGTTCCTTTCCCAGCACACATGGCTCCTCCCTAAGCTGCGGATCTGCTCATCCTCCTTCTAATCCACTTCCTCTCAGTGGAGATCTAACCGATGGTCCATGACACCCACACCAGACAGGTGTGTGCCTTCAAGCTTCATCCCCATCACTTCTGTCTGTCTTTCTGGTCCTCCGTCTTTTTGGTAATAAGCATGGATTAGGTTTGAAGTAAGAGAAAAGGTTGTTTTAACTTTAAAAGCACTCTTAATATCTTAAATAGCCTAATTCTCCAGGGCTGGAGAGAGCAGTTAAAAGTACTGGCTGCTCTTCCGGAGGTCCTGAGTTCAATTCTCAGCAACCACATGGGTGCTCACAACCATCTGTACTGAGATCTGACGCCCTCTTCTGTCATGCAGGCATGCATGCAAGTAGAGCACTCATATGCAAAGTTAAATAAATACTTTCTTTAACTGCCCAGTTCTCCTTTATTTGCTGAAAATCAAAAGACGCCTCCACGCTGGTTGTTGATTTTTAAGGAGTAAATCCTTGCTTTTTTGTTTTGGTTACAAAAATCAAGCCAGGAGTAACGGCTCACGCCTTTAATCCCAGCGCTTGGGACACAGACAGAGGCAGGGGGATCTCTGTGAGTTGGAGGCCAGCCTGGTCTACAGAATGAATTCTAGGACAGCCGGGGCTACACAGAGAAACTCTGTCTTGAAAAGAAAAGAAAGAAGAAAGCAAGCAATCAATCAAGCAAGCAACTGTCACCTAACAATCAAAGCTAACATCCAGCCGGTGATGAAGCCAGCTATTATCTATTAATGTCACAGTAACCCCTGAGAAGTACACACTTGGGTTCCCATTTCTTTGTAGAACTTGGTTCTCCTTTTTCTAGCCATGCGCTTGTTGCTCTGCTATATAGGATTTGTTCGATTGGATCAGATAGTGCTGTTTTTGTGGAAGGAAGTCAACGTCAGGGAAGTTCTTGTGTTAAGGGGGTAATTGCATAGATTAAAATACACGGATTTTATAAAATAGCGTGAGTCCCCTCCACCCAAGGCTCTCCTCTTCCCCAGTACTTGTTTACTGTTTATACAACCCAGGGAGGAAACTCGTGCATTTCTTGTGAATTTCCTGAGTTCGGTAGAGCTCTTTCCTCCCTCCCTTCCATCAGGGACTGTTTCAGTGTGGTTCCAACACAAGGGTATATTATAATTCTCCCTAAAAGAAGGACTAACAGCCGGGCGGTGGTGGCGTACGCCTTTAATCCCAGCACTCGGGAGGCAGAGGCAGGCGGATCTCTGGGAGTTCGAGGCCAGCCTGGTCTACAAGAGCTAGTTCCGGGATAGGCACTAAAGCTACAGAGAAACCCTGTCTCGGAAAACCAAAAAAAAAAAAAAAAAAAAAAAAAGAAGGACTAACATACAGCCTTGTATATGTATGTGTACTATATATGTATATTTATGTGTGTATGTATACATGCATACATACATTTTAAGATTGATTCATACAATTAAGAAGACTGGAAAGTCCCAAATCTACATTTACTACCTCAATTCAGTCTTTGTCTTTGTTTTTGTTTTCGATTAACTTGACACAAACCTAGATATCTCTGGGAACAGGGAATCTCCGTGGAGAAAATGCCTCCATCAGATTGGCCTATAGACATGCTGGTGGGGCATTTTCTTGATTCATGACTGATGTGGGAGTGGCGCCATCCCTAGGCATGTGGCCCTGGAGCATATACCAAAGCAAGCTGAGCAAGTCAGGAGGAGCAAGTTAGAAAGAAACTTTCTTCCAGGGTTTCTGCTTGAGTTCCAGCCTTAGATCTCTTGATGACGGACTGTAACCTACAGGCCAAACAAACCCTTTCCTCCACAGGTCGCTTCCAGCCCTGGTATTTTACATAGCAACAGAAAAGTTACTAGGACGCCTCCCAAACCTTAACTGCCCACACAGCTATGAAAAAGAGGGCTTATAGTGTCTGTCGTCTCAGTTTCTCCTGTCTCCAGAGATGATGTCACACTTTGGATAAGAGATTAACACTGGCTGCAATTTGGTTTCGCCTACTGAATGTAAGGGATCATGAAAAGGGCAGGGGAAGCATTTCAGTACATGTTCAGATGAGAGTGATTACAAAAAGAAAGGCCTATGTGATATAACAAAAATTGTTTGAGGGCCAAGCATGGTGGTGCACCCCTTAAATCCCAGCACCACGGAGACAGAAACAGGCAGATATCTGTGAGTGTGAGACTAGCCTCATCCGTATATGAAATTCCAGGACGCCCAGAGTTGCCTAGAGAGACTGTCTCCAAACAATGGTTTGAGGATGAAGATCAGAACAAGTAGATGGAACATCTATTAAATTCTGTGAGCTAAGTTAAACCCTCTTCCTGCTCTTCTTGTCTCCTCGTAGTCTTCTAATAGGTGACGGGTGATGCTCCATGAGAGCTGTCCAACACACGCCCTTGGATGGCCTTACCTCTCTGTGCTGATGGTTCCACCTCCCGAAATATCTCCATCCTTCACCTCAGAATGATTAAATGCCCCTGGCTGTGAAAACTTTTACCATCTTTTCAGTCAGAACGAGTATGTGTATCTTAAATACTGTTGCTGTGATGACGCACCATAACCAAGGCAACTTATAAAAGAACATATTTGACTTGGCTGTGATCTCAGTGTTACAGTCCAATGGCAAAGCAAAGGAATAGCTGAGCGCTCATATCTTGTTCTAAAACCACAAGGCAGAGAGAGAACACTGGGAACAGAATGAGTCTTTTGAACTCAAAGCCCACCCCCAATGACACACCTTATTTAATAAGACCACATCTCCTGAACTGGATAGGTGACTCAGCAATTACGAGCTCTGGCTGCTCTTCCAAATGACCCAGGTTCAGTTCCCGGCACCATCATGGATGCTCACAACTGTCTGTAACTCCATTTCCAGGAAATCAAAACACCCTCATATAAACATACAAGCTGGCAGAACACCAGTGAACATAAATAAAACTATCTGTTTTAAATGACGACATCTCTATTAACTGGCGAACCACGCATTTAAGTATATGAGCCTATGGGAGCCATTCTCATTCAAACAAACCACAATGCCCTTTTTTGATCTTAGACGCTTATTTGATCTCTGTTGTGTTACTTATTATAGTAACTTAATAGCGTCTCTGTGTCCCTACTTACAGTGTACGAAAGTGTGCTAAGTATTTAATATGCAGCGGTACTTCAGTCCTCACTGACACATTATAAATAGATGTTATTACACTCTTGTTGACAGATGAAGAAACTGAGACACAGAGATTAAGTGAAGAATCTACCAGTTTCAGACTACCAGTTTCAAAGTTAAGATGCTATGGTATGTTTGACTACAGACTCTGAGCTCTTAGCAGTTATACTACTCTGCCTCCTGGTAAGATCGACATTGCCACCTCTCTCAGAAACTCTAGGTTATTACCCGAGATTATAGTGATCCTCTTAGCACACAGCTGCCTGGTGTGCTTGGAGAGACTTCTTACGGAATCCCAGAGATACCAGACTTAAAACCCTCGAATGGGGTGGAAAGATGCCTCATTGGTTAAAAGCACTTGCTGCTCTTTTGGAGAACCCAAGTTCAGTTCCCAACATCCACACCAGGCTCACAGCCATGTGTAAGACCACTGGTAGGGAATATGACACCCTCTTCTGGCCTTCGCAGGCATCTGCGTGCAAATGGAACACACCAACTTGTACCAAACATACACATTACAAATAAAATTTTAAAACTTGAACCATTATAACAGTGTGAAGGACTTCAAACATTCCCTGCAGCTCCTGTGAGTGCACCCCGGGCAGGATATGAAAGAACTTATTTCTTTGTCTCCAAATACAAGTTCTCTGAGGTATGTATTGAGTCTGCACAGTTGGCATCGTGAAACAGCCTTCTGTTCGTGCCCTTGGGGAATTTGTTTGAGACATTTTTACACAAATAAAGCAAGGCAGTTTTTTTGGGGGGTTCTTCTTAAAATAGAATTAGTTTGGAATAACAAGACTAAGGTGCATATTTTGGATAATTTGTTAATTATAAGAAAAGTACGGAGAAAATAATAAGCTTCCATAATCCCACTGTTTGGAGATAGTCATAACTGATGTTTCCATATAGTCTTTATATGTACAGAGAGACATGGATACATATTTGGAAAATATAATTGATAACACGGGGTTTATTGGTGTGCGCTTTTTTTGATGCAGGATATTATATAGTCCAGGGTAGTCTATAACTTGCTATGTAGCAAAGGATGACTTAGAACTTCTGCTCTTCTGGCCTCAACCTCCTGAGTCCATGGAATTATAGGCATGCACCACTATCCCAGGTTTACATGATGCTGGGAACCAAACCCAAAAAGGCTTCAGCATGCTAACGGGCATTCTGTCAACTGAGGTATATTCCCAACCATGTTCTAATTTTGTAAGCAATTATTATGACAATATACAATGAACATGTTGTTCTCCTACATCATTTTAAAACATGCCTAGGATTACATCATGATGATGACCTTTCCTTAACCTCACCCTTAGTGGTTTTATATAGATTCTGAGCTTGGCATACATATTCCCATACTAGCCCGTGCATGTTTATATTGTCTCTAATTGTTTCCTTAGGAGGGAAGGGGGGGAAACCAAATCACTGAATATCCAAAGGTACATTTCAAACTGTTAGCCTTGTACAGGGTGGTATTCCCAGTGCATCTAGGTTACCACTGGATAATTAAAAGATCTGTTAGCCCCTAAGGGCCCAGATGCTAGAAGCGCCAGAAAAAAATGTGGGGTAAGAGCCCACAGAGGAGCATGACCAACAGCTCCAGGTGACACTGAGAAAAGCCCCAAGCAAGCCCTTCGGTGCCACCTTTTCTGTGTGTCCTGTCCACTGGCTCCCATATTCAAGTCTACACTCACACAAAATAGCTACTTCTTAAGTTTTCTCCTCTCTCTCTTTCTTTCTGAGAGTCTCTTTCTCTATAGGTAGTCCCGGCTGTCTGGGACTCACAGATATCCCCCTGCCTCTGCGAGTGCTGGGATTAGTGGCATGCACCACCACCCAGTCTTCTTTAAAGACTGAATCTCACGTGTCGCGGGTTGGGCATTGAACACACTACGTGACTGGGGATTATAGGCTTTCGCTACCATGCTTGCTTTTAAAATTGTTTGTTAGCCGGGCGATGGTGGCGCACGTCTTTAATCCCAGCACTCGGGAGGCAGAGGCAGGCGGATCTCTGTGAGTTGGAGACCAGCCTGGTCTAAAAGAGCTAGTTCCAGGACAGGCTCCAAAACCACAGAGAAACCCTGTCTCCAAAACCCCCCCCCAAAAAAATTGTTTATTTATCTTTCCTTATTTTACATCCTGACTCCCTCCTCTTCTCCCAGCCCCACTTTCACCCCACTGGTGTAGGACGACAGTTCTATAGTCTGTCAATTATGTTTTAAATAAACGCTGATTGGCCGATAGCCAGGCAGAAAGTATAGGCGGGAAAACCAGACAGGAAGTAGAGGTGGAGCAATGAGAACAGGGAGGAGGAAGCTCCTTCCCGCAGTCCTGTCCAGACGCTTAAGAAGCAAGATGTGACTTGTCTCGCTGAAAAAGGTACTGAACCTTGTGGCTAACATAGATAAGAATAATGGGTTATTATAATTTATAAGAGTTAATAAGAGGCCTGAGCTAATGGGACAATCAGTTTATAACTTATGGAGACTTCTGTGTGATTTTTTGGGGGGATCTAACGACTGTGGGAACCCGGCAGGACAGAAAGCCCAACAAGCAGCCCCCTCATGCTACACCCCACCCCATTTGTCTTTTTTTGGTTTGGTTTGGTTTTTAGAGATTAGGGTTCCTTTCCCAGTAGCTATGAAGCCACTCCTGAAACTTGCTCTATAGACCAGGCTGGCCTCGAACCACAGAGATCAGCCTGCCTCATGCCTCCCAAGTGCAGGGATTAAAGGCGTCCGCCACCACCGCTTGGCTGTCTTATTTTTTAGTGTGTACGCACGCGTGTGCATGTGGAGGTCAGAGGACAATTTATGTGAGCTGGTTCTCTCCACCATGTGGGTCTCAGAGACTGAACTCGGATCGTCAGCTTGGCAGTCATTGTCTTTGCTCTGTGGAACGCCTTGCCAGCTCCCCATATCTAGTTCATGGAGTCCTGAAGACCAAACAAGGGCTTGGTACATGCGAGATAAACTCCCTCCCAACTGAGCCACATCCTTAGTACCCCCTGTTTTAACTCAGTGGCATCACTGTGCCTCAGTCCCATCCCAAACCAGTCTATCTGTAATGTGGGCTCCATTTGGATTACTCTTGATATCCACAGTGCTTCCAAACCCATCAGGTGCATTCTGCATTCTGACCACGTGAAATCAGCATTGTGTATCTGCTTCCGATCCGGGTTTTTGTTTGGTTGGTTTTGTCTTTTGTTGTTTGTTTGCTTCCTTTTATTTTATTTTATTTTATTGAGACAGGGTTTCTCTTCATAGCACTGACTGTCCTGGAGCTCGCTCTGTAGACCAGGCTGGCCTCTGTCTCTCGAGTGTGTGCCCCCAACGCCTGGCTCCCCTCCTTGTTGACTTCTTTAGACAATTTAAAAGATAACAAGCTCTTGGGGTTGGCTGAACACAGAAGCACTTTCATAGTTTGAGGCTTGCCAGGGCTTTAGAAATCACTACAAGCAAAGGGATCTAAAATAATCTTGTCTAAACGTGCATTTGGAATGCTTGAATTTTGACACCCGTGTAGCAGTCAATATTATGTTTTACATACTGCCTAGAAGGAAAGAAAACTCACAGCAGCAGGAAAACTGCTCTTAGAAGGAGAATCGTGTGGAAGTTGATGCCTGTGGTCTGTTATTTCAGATCAGATTTCACAAAACAATTTGTCCCAACAAGTTGGGACAACATCTTGTCCCAAGATGGATTATGGTAAAAACTTGTCTAAGGCCATCATTATTGTTTTGCCAATATTTATGAGTTTACTATCTGTCATACAAGTGAAAATGGCAGCACCCACATTTTAAAAAAAAAAAAAAGAAAGGAAGGAAGACAAATCATTGAGTAAAGTTTAAAAACTCGTTAAGAAGCTTCATAGTCCTCTCTCTCTCTCTCTCTTTTTTTTTTTGTTATTTTTGGTTTTTCGAGACAGGGTTTCTCTGTAGCTTTGAAGCCTGTTCTGGAACTAGCTCTTGTAGACTATGCTGGCCTCGAACTCATTGAGATCCGCCTGCCACTGCCTCCCGAGTGCTGGGGTTAAAGTTGTGCTCCACCACTGCCCGGCCCACATTCTTTTTTTTTTTTAATGTGTGCATATGTGTTTGTGTGTGGGTGTTGGATCCTCTGGAACTGGAGTTATAGACAATTGTGAGCTGCCATGTGGGTGCTGGGAATTGAACCCTGGTCCTCTGGAAGAGCAGTCAATGCTCTTAACCACTAAGCCATCTCTCCAGCCCCTAACCCATATTCTTTTATTTTCTTTATTATTGATTTTATTGAGTTCTACATTTTTTCTCTGCTCCCCTCCCTTTCACCCCTCCTCCAAAATCGCCATGCTCCCAATTTACTCAGGAGATCTTGTCCTTTTCTACTTCCCCTGTAGATTAGATCCATGTCTGTCTCTTTTAGGTCCTCATTGTTGTCTAGGTTCTCTGGGATTGTGAATTGTAGACTTGTTTTCTTTGCTTTATGTCTAAAAGCCACTTTTGAGTGAGTACATATGATATTTGTCTTTCTGGGTTTGGGTTACATCACTCAATATGTTGTATTCTAGCTCCAGCCATTTACCTGCAAATTTCAAGATTTATTTTCTGCTGTGTAATACTCCATTGTGTAAATGTACATTTTCCTTATCCATTCTTCAATTGAGGGGCATTTAGGTTGTTTTCAGGTTCTGGCTATGACAAACAATGCTTCTGTGAACATAGTTGAGCACATGTCCTTGTGGTACAATTGAGCATCCTATGGGTATATACCCAAAAGTGGTATTGCTGTGTCTTGATGTAGGTTGTTTCCTAATTTTCTGAGAAATCGCCATACTGACATCCAAAGGGGTTATACCACCTTGCACTCCCACCAGCAATGCTGGAGTGTTCCTTTTCCCCACAACCTCTCCAGCATAAGTTGTCATCAGTGTTTTTTATCTTGGCCATTCTTACAGGTGTAAGATGGAATCTCAGAGTTGTTTTGATTTGCATTTCTTTGATACCTAAGGATGTTGAGCATTTCCTTAAGTGTATTTCAGCCATTTTAGATTCCTCTGTTGAGAGTTCTCTGTTTAGGTCTGTACTCCATTTTTTTTTTTACTGGATTATTTGTTCTTTCGATGATCAATTTCTTGAGTTCTTTGTATATTTTGGAGATCAGCCCTCTGTCCGATGTAGGGTTGGTAAAGATCTTTACCCATTCTGTAGGCTGCCGTTTGTCTTGTTGACCGTGTCCTTTGCTTCACAGAAGCTTTTCAGTTTCAGAAGGTCCCATTTATTAATTGTTTCTCTCAGTGTCTGTGCTACTGGGGTTATATTTAGGAAGTGGTTCCCTGTGCCAATGCGTTCAAGTGTACTTCCCACTTTCTCTTCTATAAGGTTCAGTGCGGCTGGCTTTATGTTGAGGTCTTTGATCCATTTGGACTTGAGTTTGTGCATGATGATAGATATGGATATATTTTCATTCTTTTACATGTTGATATCCAGGTATGCGAGCACCATTGTTGAATATGCTTTCTTTTTTCCGTTTGATATTTTTCCTTTTTTTTTTTTTTTTTGTCAAAAATCAGGTGTTCGGGGCTGGAGAGATGGCTCAGAGGTTAAGAGCACTGACTGTTCTTCCAAAGGTCCTGAGTTCAATTCCTTGCAACCATATGGTGGCTCACAACCATCTGTAATGGGGTCTGGTGCCCTCTTCTGGCCTGCAGACATACATGGAAGGAATGCTGTATACATAACAAATAAATAAATATTTTTAAAAAAATCAGGTGTTCATAGGTGTGTGAATTAATATCTGGGTCTTCGATTTGGTTCCATTGGTCCTCTTATCTGTTTTTATGCCAACACCAGGCTGTTTTCAGTACTGTAGCTCTGTAGTAGAGTTTTAAGTCAGGGGTTGTGATGCCTCCAGAAGTTTTTTTTTTATTGTACAGGACTATTTTGGCTATCCCGGGTTTCTTGCTTTTTCCATATGAAGTTAAGTATTGTTCTTTCAAGGTCGGTGAAGAATTTTGCTAGGATTTTAATGGGCATTGTATTGAATATATAGATTGCTTCTGGTAAGATTGTCATTTTTACTATGTTAATTTTACCTACCCAAGAGCCTGGGAGACCTTTCCACTTTCTAGTATCTTCTTCAATTTCTTTCTTCAAAGATTTCAAGTTCTTGTCATACAAGTCTTCCACTTGTTTGGTTAGAGTTACACCAAGATATTTTATGTTATTTGTGGCTATTGTGAAAGGTGATGTTCTCTGATTTCTTTCTCAGCCCATTTATCATCTGTGTACAGGAGGACTACTGATTTTTTTTTTTTAAGTTAATCTTGTATCCTGCTACATTGCTGAAAGTGTTTATGAGTAGTAGAAGTTCCTTGGTCGAATTTTTGGGGTTGCCTATGTAAACTATCATATCATCAGCAAATAGTGAGAGTTTGACTTCTTCTTTTCCAATTTGTATCGCCTTGATCTCCTTTTGGTGTCTTTTTTGCTCTAGCTAGGACCTCAAGAACTATATTGAATAGATACGGAGAGAGTGAACAACCTTGTCTTGTTCCTGATTTCAGTGGAATCTCTATGAGTTTATCTCCATTTGATGTTGACTGTTGGCTTGCTGTATATTGCCTTTATTATGTTTAAGTATGTTCCTTGTATCCCTGCTGTCTCCAAGACCTTTATCATGAAGGAATGTTGTATTTTGTCAAAAGCTTTTTTGGCATCTAATGAGATGATCATGTGGTTTTTATTTTTCAGTTTGCTTATATTGTGGATTATGACAACTTTTTGTATATTGAACCATCCCTGCATGTCTGGGATGAAGCTGACTTGATCATGGTGGATGATGGTTCTGATGTATTCTTGGAATTGATATGCCAGTATTTTATTTAGTATTTTTGCATCGATGTTCATGAGTGAGATTGGTCTGTAATTCTCTTTTTTAGTAATGTCTTTATGTGGTTTGGGTATCAGGGTAATTGTAGCATCATAAAAAGTGTTTGACAATGTTCCTTCTGTTTCTATTGTATGGAAGAATTTGAGGATTATTGATATTAGTTCTTCTTTGAAAATCTTGTAGAATTCTGAGCTGAAACCATCTGGTCCTGGACTTTTTTTGGTTGGGGGACTTTTGATGACTGTTTCTATTTCTTTAGCAGTTATAGGTCTATTTAATTGGCTTATCTGGCCTTGATTTAATTTTTGTAAGTGATATTATATATCCAGAAAGTTGTCCATTTTCTTTAAGTCTTCCAATTTTGTGGAGTATAGGCTTTCGAAATATGACCTAATTCTCTGAATTTCCTTCGAGTCTGTTGTTATGTTACCCTTTTCTTTTTTTAAAAAAAATTTATTTATTTATTATGTATACAATATTCTTTCTGCATGTATGCCTGAAGGCCAGAAGTGGGCACCAGACCTCATTACAGATGGTTGTGAGCCACCATGTGGTTGCTGGGAATTGAACTCAGGACCTTTGGAAGAGCAGGAAATGCTTTTAACCGCTGAGCCATCTCTCCAGCCCTATGTTACCCTTTTCATGTCTTATTTTGTTAATTTGTATATTCTCTCTCTGCATTTTGGTTAGTTTGAAGGCTTGTCTGTTTTGTTGATTTTCTCGAAGAACCAACTCTGTCTCATTGATTCTTTGTATTGTTTTCTTTGTTTCTATTTTGTTGATTTCAGCTCTCAATTTGATTATTTCCTGCAGTCTAGTTCTCCTGGGTGAGTTTGCTTCTTTTTCTTTTAAAGTTTTCAAATCTAACCCATATTCTTAAACTGTAGCAAAATCCATGTCTGAGATTGGAATACTGTACTCAGTTCATTAGGCTTGTTACAGAGACACCTCCACCCCCTCAGCAGTCTCGCCACACCTGTTTGTTTAGAAGGGGTTTAATTTAGCTGCTACTGTCTTTGAACTTTCCGTGTCTTTCAAAGCTGGCTTTGAACTCCTGAGCTTCCTGTCTCCTCTCAAGTGCTGGGATTACCGGTTTGTGTTTCCATAGCTGACTTGTGATTTGATTTCACTTTTGTTTTCTTTTCATTTTCCCTGACGTGTGCACGGCTTAGTGTGTCCTCCTTATTCCTCATGTTCATCACTGCTGTCCCTGCAAGTGGCCTTAGTAAGGGGGACTTCTAGAGGTTACCAAAGGAAAGCAGTCGTGAACTGTCTGTGCCTGCTTAGAGGAGCATGATTCCCCTTGAGCTTACTGCACTGGAAGGGGGCAGTGGGTGGTGACGCTGCCAGCACTGAGTCTCTGGAGCTCACTGTGGCCCCTTGGATTGTTCCTCAACTTTCTCAGTTTGTCACCAATCAGTTCTTTTGCTCATAGCTTGCTAACAGCCTGGCGGAGATGGTTCTGATGATCAAACTGCTACTTCAGGCCAGCGTTCTTGGGGACCTTGAGGTTGGTGATCCAGTTGCCTGTGTGGTTCGGGTACTTCATGCCCACCTTCTTTTGAGATTCTGGTGGATAAGAGCTGTGACTTCTAATACCACTTCTAGTTGCCTCTATAGACCTTGCAGTACTTATCCACTGTTGGCAGGGCTGCTGGCGTCATCTGCACACGTTTGCCCTCTGCAGAGTCCCCTGTGCTAATCTTTGGGGTCCGGGAAGAAGAATGGAAGAGCAGATGTGGGCGTTGAAAGCTGGGAGGCGTTTTCAGGATGTCTGTTTTCCGTTTTGCTTTCTGGTTGTTCTGAGACCTGGGAAAGCAAAGATTCAGGTGTTCCTCGGTGTCGCTTATAACGAGGGCTTTCTTTCTGGATTATGGATAGCCTTCTTCTTGCTCTCTTCATGAGGAAGAAAGAGGGACCTTTCTACTTTTTATGACCCTGTCAGGAACAGTTTTGAGCATGAGTATGTAGATCAGCAGGGTCTGGTTTAGCCCTTAAATTATGGATTTACTGAGGCTAAAGAGATGGCTCAGCAGTGTAAGAACATGAACTGCTGCTGCTGTGGGGCACTGGTCTGTACCCTCCTACTTGTGTATTAAATAAACGATGATTGGCCAGCAGCCAGGCAGGAAGTAGAGGCAGGGTGACGAGAATTCTGGGAAGAGGGAAGCTCGGTCTGCAGTCGTCACCTAGACACAGAGGAAGCCAGATGTGACTGCCTTGCTGAAAAAGATACCAAGTCACGTCTGTTTATTTGGGACTAAACGGATGTGGTGGGACAGAAACATCTGTCAACAAACTGCTCTTACAGAGGACCCACATTTGGTTACCAGAACCCATATCAAGTGGCTCAGAACTGCTTGTAACTCCAGCTACAGGAGATTGCAGGGCTCAATTTTGTGCTCTATGCATTACTGTACAGTTCGCGATCTTCAGGCAAGGGGCTGGAGGTTGAAACACACAAACACACAGACAGAGAGACAGAGACACAGACCTCTAGTCACTGATAAGAAGCCCTTTATTCAAGAGCATCATGGAGGCTTATATACCCAACACAGTCAGGTGGGTCAACAGGTGAAAATCTTATTCCCTGATCCTCAAGACCAAGGCAGCACGTGCTCATGAAGCAGAGCTGGTAAACAACTTTGACACAGCTTTCAGTAACTCAAATCAGAAAGAAAGTAAAGATCTCTAGCAGGGAAGAGCAGCTGGAGGCCAGGACTCCAAATGGTCCCAACAGGAGATCACACCAGGTACCCTCTTCTGGACTCCACAGGCACCTGTACTCACATATACATGCTTAGACACACACACACTTATAAAACTTTTTAAAACACTAACTTATGTCTAGTTTTTTTGTGCAAGAACATGCGTTTTGTCAGGGTAAGTGTTGGTGCATAAACGCAAACTGTGGATCTAAACTCTGAGGTCTTGTGAGCAGGCCAAGGTTAAACAGCTCCCACCTCTCCTTAGAAAACCTATTTGGAATACAGCATCCATAGAATACAGCATCTGTGGAATATAATATCAGTGGAATACAGCATCCGTGGAATACAACATCCGTGGAATACAGCATCCGTGGAATATAGCATCCGTGGAATACAGCATCCGTGGAATACAGCATCTGTGGAATATAGCATCCATGGAATACAGCATCCATGGAATACTATAGCAGTGGAATACAGCATCAATGGAATACAGCATCCGTGGAATACAGCATTCGTGGAATACAGCATCCATGGAATACAGCATCCGTGGAATACAACATCCGTGGAATATAGCATCCGTGGAATACAGCATCCGTGGAATACAGCATCCATGGAATATAGCATCCGTGGAATATAGCATCCATGGAATACAGCATCCATGGAATACTATAGCAGTGGAATACAGCATCAATGGAATACAGCATCCGTGGAATAAAGCATCCGTGGAATACAGCATCCGTAGAATATAGCATTAGAATACCTGGTTCAGCCACACAGTTCCATGAGTACGTGTAACATCTAATTATCAAATAAATGACTCAGAGTCAGAGAGTGCTAGAGTTAGATGAAAGGGGGAAGGGCAGGCTTGTAACTACTAAGTGAAGATATGCTGATGTCATTAATTTGTCAGTTTAAGAAGTTAGTGGGAAATAAATTGCAATGAAACCTAAGTGCAACCCAATGATATATCATTACCTCTGAAACATAGTTAGAAGCATTGCTGGCTTCATCATTACAAACTGCTTATTAACTGATTATACCCTGGAATTTATGCCCTTGAATTCACTGCCACTTTATGGTATGGTAGAAAGATATTTGATCTCTGTCCAGGTTCCTGGCACAGAGATCCCCAAACCCTTGGAATTTCCTGAGTAATAAGGGTGATAAGCATTTTTTTTAATCTAATGAAGCATCTTTTGCCTCCAAGATCACTTCAGGATGGAGATTGGCACCTGAAAGTCTAAGCCTTGCATGGAAATGTGGAATTTCAGTCCAGACCTAGCTTCAGAGATGGGAGAGGGCCTGGAGATGGAGTTTATTCACTACTGATCAGTGATTTAATTATTCACGCTAATGTTACAAAACTTCCAGAAATATCACTCAATGATGTTGATGGGCAGCTCTCCAGCCAGGGACACATCAAGGTGCTGAGAGAGAGGTGTCTGTACCCCTTACTTTATGGAGACAGGGGCTTCTGCTTCTGAGGTCCCTCTAGACCTCACCTTATAGATCTCCTCAACAAGATAGTCCCCGTATTCTTTACAGTAAACTGATAAACATAAATACTTTGCCTTCAAGGGATCTGTGAGCCATTCCCATAAGGTGTCAAACACGTTGGTCAGTGAGAAGTACTGTTGGCCCAGGACTTGACGGAACTGATCGAATCTACATCGTGAAGACAACAGACTTCAGGTGAGCCCATACTCAAACCTGTCTTATTGCCTCCTTGGGCTTCTTGCCTAACCTTAACTGATACTAAAAACATCAATTTATGGGGATTATAAAACCCAGCTATGATTTGTATTGGCTAGTCTTGAAGTTCTGACCTTCCTCAAAGCCAAGGATCTCATCTGTCTGAGTTAAGGTCCCTAAGAGAGAGAGGAAGTCCCGGGGCTACGTGCTGGGCAGCTCTGTCATCGGTGATGATTCCTGCAAAGAAAAGCCTTAGTTTCTCACACTTGAGTTCCGCTGCACCAATCTGTTCCCTCCTCAAGCACCATCCTGACCGCCAACGGGTGTGCCTCGTGTCACCCAACCATGGTGGCAGCAATGGTGAAGACAATGGGATCGTGTGTGTCAAGGCTGGACCAAATGGAGTGAGTCGCTTTGTGGTGTCTTCACAAAGTCTGCAGTAGGCTGAGGGAAGGGGTAGAAGAGGTTTTCAGAAGGGCACAGCACACATGAAGGCTCAGAGGGGCATCAACAACACTCATTTGCAAGGACGGTGGGTAGTTTTGAAATCCCTTAAAGAGGAGCAGGAGAGATGGCTTAGCGCGTAAGAGCATTTGATGCTTCTACAGAGGACTTGAGTTCAGTTCTCAGCACCCACATCAGGTGGTTCACAACTATATATATATATATGGTGGTTTGAAAGAACGTGGTGCTGGGTGGTGGTGGCTCAGGCCTTTAATCCCAGCACTTGGGAGGTAGAGGCAGGTGGATCTTAGTGAGTTCGAGGCCACCCTGGTCTGACAGCCAGGACTGTTACACAGAGAAACCCTGTCTTGAAAACAAAAACGAAATAAATAAATAAAAAGAAAATGGCCCTCAAAGGAATGGCACTATTAGGAGGTGTGGCCTTGTTGGAGAGGGTGTGGTCTTGTTGGAGGAAGTGTGTCACTGTGGAGGTAGGATTTGAGGTCTCACAGGCTCAAGCCATGCAGAGCGAAACTGTTCACTGGTTCACTTCTTGTTGCCTGCGGATCAGGAATGTAGGACTCTCAGCCCCTTCTCCCGCACCCTGTCTGCCTGCACGCCACCGTGTCACACCATGACGCTAATGGACTGAGCCTCTGAAAATCTAAGCCAATTTAATATTTTCCCACTATAAGAGTTGCCGTGGTCAGGGTGTCTCTTCACAGCAATAGAAACCCTAACAAAAGCACTATAATTCCAGCTCCAGGAAACGTGTTTTCTGGATTCTGTGGGTACCTGGGCTTAGATGCACAAGTCCCTACCTAGACTTGTAGACATAATTTCTAGAATTGCCTAAAAGAGGTCAGGAAAACATTGTAAGAACAGCAAATTCAGAGCAGCATTTCAAAAACACACACAAAACTAAACTTTAATAAAAATCACCTAAGTCTCTTAGTATAAGAAACTGTAAGATCTTGAGTATTTATACTGGTCATAAGTCCCAGAAGTTACAGTGTAATTCCCTGGGCTCATATTTTTTTCTTATATATTTTATTTAAATTCTTTACCATTTTAAAAAGATGCATTTTATCTGGGATGGAAGTGCTTGCCACGGTATATATGTGGTGTCCAAGGACAACCTCCAAGACTTGGTTTTCTCCTCCTACAGTGTAAGGCCCAGGGATTGAACCCAGGTCCTTCGGCTTAGCGGCAAATGTCCTTACCCACTGAGCCATTTCACTGGCCTCCTGATGACTAGCTCAGTCAGCCGTCGGTGTGCTCGGAGTCGGGAGATGGTCACGCAGTTTCAGAGTGCACATCACTCAGGGCTTTTCTCCTCTAGAGAACCAGGGCGCAAGGCGTTCTTTGGTTGACGTTTGACTCATTAGTAGCGCAGTTTCCGGAACATCCCGCGAGTCTCGTAACTTTTGCCTTCCAGGCACTTTTCTTTCTGTTTTTTCCCCCCTCTGTTCTGCTGTCTCCTTTTCTCTCCCTCTTTCATACTTTCCTTTTTTCATCTTTAAAAATAAAGTTATATTTGCTTATAGGAAATTGGGTGTTTGAAAACATTCAACAACTTAATTCAGTATTTAGCTAATGATTCTCACATAGGCTGGAAGCCGTGTTTTTACCAGTGGGATATTAAAGCAGACAGAGAGAGAGATAGCTACAACTAAGGCACTTGGCAAGAGCCTTGTAAACAAAATTTACAGAATTTTAGAGGTGTGTGGGAAGGTGTCGCGTGAGTTAGACTTTTGAAGAAAGGAAGGATTTAATTTAAAAGAGCCAAGAAAATGTCAGAGAAGAATTGTGTGCAAAATGAAGAGACGCATAGGCCCAGAGAAAGGGAAAATGCAAGACAAGGAGACATTGGGCAGAGTGGGGGTGCTTTGGAAAGAGAAAACTGGAAAACTCGCTGACTGCTACTTATGCCTCAGGCCAGGAACTCTCTCATTTGTCAAACTCAGAGTAGCTAAGACACAAAGAGCGTGGAACTGCCAGTCAGATGTCATGAGATTGGTAGCCAGTCTCCCTGAAATAAAAATGAGTGAAACCAGTTTAGGAAGGCTGGTAGCAAGACTCAAGAAGCCTTACAAGGAGACATACTAGCACACTTCTGCCTCAAGGGGGCGCCCAAGCTCTCCATCCTTCGTTCTAAAGCCGTGGCTAAGAAGAATCCAGAACAAGATGAAAGGGGAAGGGCGCGTAGAAGAGGTACAGAGGTTAATGGAAGCAAGCTGAGAGGTTTTCCTCATTAATAATCTCTGAGGATCCTGTGAGTGACTCGCGTAATGCTTTTATATTTTATCTCTGCCCTGTCGTTGATTGATGGCTAGGACATTAAGTCACTAGGGAGGAAGTATCCTTGGAGGCCTTTGTTCTGCCAGCTACTGTACCAGAGGCTTGCTATGTTTGGGACCTGGCCTGAGCTGGCAGGAAGGAATGAGCCGCTGCTCCCAGCAGCGTCTGTGCGCTGTTGGGGGAGAAACGATGAGAATCAGGGTCCTGGCTGGAATGTTTCCACTTGCTAATGTATGAAGCTGGCACAGAGAAGCAGAATTTTGGAAGCAGGGAATTGATGGGCATGATTCTTGATGAGGGGACCGCATTCAAGCTTTGATTAGTGACTCCAAGACAGAGAAACAAACGTATTTCCAGTGCTGGGAATGATACCCTTGAGAAGCCAGGAGTGGTGGAGCAAAAATTTAATCCCAGCACTAGAGACAGAACCTGCAGTCTGGATCTCTGCGAGATGGAGGCTAGCCTGGTCTACACGGCAAGTTCCAGGCCAGCCAGGACGACATGCCTTCGAAAAAAAATTAGGGTGGAAGACGGGCAGAAAGAAAGACAGTATTGTTGGAAAACTGCCTCACATTTGTGAGGCTCCGCCCCTCAAATTCAGAGCCGAGTCCGACCTCTTCAGTGCCTAGAATAAACTGCCCATGAGGTCTGGTAATCTAAGGAGTGGTGGGCCAGATCTGAGCTGTTTTGTAAGCACCTCATCTACAAACAGACTGTGTCCTCGGCTAGAGAAACCTTTGTTCAGTGTCGGAGAGAGGAAACAGAAACACTAGGAGCAATTGACTGCGCTGCTGCACGCCTGTGAACCCCGTAGTCTGGAAGCTGAGGCAGGAGGATCTCAAGTGTGAGGCCATCCTGAGCTACATAGCCTACAAGATTGTGTCTCAGAACAAACAGGGAATGCCTCTAACAGAGGACTGTATAAATCTAGGATCCTGAAAGGTAGTTCACCTGAAGGAATGGAGGGGACCGGTTCGTGACACAAAGAGGTGCCACTAGTACCCACGCTCAGTTTTACCAGCCCAGAGAGGTACTTACTGCGCAGGTATTAGACACTCTCACATGCTGGTGTCCGAACGCCACGATTTTACCCTTATCATTTGTTTCTTTGGTTGGTTTTTGGTTTTTTGAGGTAGGGTTTCTCTGTGTAGCTCTGGCTGTACTGGAACTCATTCTGTAGACCACTCTCGCCTCGAACTCAGAGATTTGCCTGCCTCTGTTCCCCCCCCCACCCCCAGTGCTGGAATTCAAGGGTGTGTCACCTCTGCCAATTTACCTTATTTTTTAATCTTTTTTTTTCCTGCACACTGACAGCATTTTAAACATTCCTTTTATGACTCAGTTACTCCTCTGAATTATTTTCCAAGTGTAAATTCCTGAAAGCAGAATTGGTACTCAAAGAGTGCACATATTTTAAGGGTTTTGATATCTATTGACAAATTGCCTAGTAAAATTAAGTATTGTATAAATGGCTATGACATCTAAGTCTTGAGAGTCTTCACTTATTTGATAATTATTTCAATATTTTTAATGTTAATTGGTCATTTGCATTTCTTCCACGAATAGACTGTTCATATTTATTGCCTATTTTAAAAATTTAGGCTCTTTGCCCATCACTTTATCTCTCCAGCCCCCCTAATTAGTTCTTATAACATAAAGTAACCCATTTCTATTAAACTACCGCCTGCCACATTGCCCACAAGCAATTAAATTTGTATCAATATACAAAAATATTTTAAGAAATAGTAGAAACATATATAATGTTCTAACAAAAAATAACCTTAAATTTGTATCAATATATAAAAATCCATAACAGTTTTTAGTTGAGATTAATAGTTGCTTTTTAGTTTAAAGTAGACTCAGTAATTTACCCTTCTATTCTGTCTTTTCCATATCTCCCTTTTTCTTTTCAGAAAGAGGTTCTTAAATCCAGTCTCCTTTGCTTAGTTTTTTCCCTTACTATAACTAGTAACAATTTGCAACCAACCCCCCACCAAATGACAATAAACATACGTAATCCTTAGAACAAACAAAACCACCCACCCCACCTTTTGGGAATGTGGGTGTTATGTTCTCCAGACTGCTTCCTGTTGTCTGGGGGTGTGACTGTCTCTAAACTGCTTCTTTCATCTCTAGGGGACCTTGAGAGATTTGAGGTAACGATCAAGTCCTGGGAGAACTAGCTGAATTATTTGTTGTCTAGTCTCTTTGTAATGGGAAAGTGTAGGGCTTATCTGAAGTCCTGACTGGAGTTGTGCGTGGGGTTGGACCATCCCAACTAGCAGCTTTGAAATTGTCCTGGATACAGAACTCTGAGGAAACTGCAGCAGAGGCACTCTGAGAGACTGGGTCACCTGGGCTACTTGTCCTCATTAGTGAGTGTCTGGTCCCCTAGTTCTAAAAACAGACAAACTTCTAAAGGTAACATACATATCTGCATCCACACAAGCATGGAATGATATGCTCAAGTCAGCTAAAGATGACTTTTTGTTCTGTTTGAGCAGGTGAAAGGCATCTGTCCATTTTACACACCCATTTGGACTGTGTAACCAAACTGTTAGGAGGACTCTGTAGCCAACAGGATTTATCATGTCTCATCCAGTCTCAGCTCTTCCCACACAAAGGGATCAGCACACATGTCACTTGTCCCTTAGTCTTTCCTGGCTTCCTCCCTCACATCCGTAGGCAAGATTCTCAGGAGGTCTCCCCGGGTCGGTCAGATCTAGTCTTTGTTAATTTTGAAGGAATCCCTAGATTTTCCATTTCCCGTGCAAGCAAAAGCACGACCTCCCCCGTACGCAACACATTTCCCAACGTCTATTCTGAAGTCAGGACATTCCTAAAGGACATAGGCTGGTTTAGCTCAGCAATCCCTTCCGTAACTCAGTGTCTCTCAGCTGCTGCTGCTCCTCATCAGCATTTAAAACAACAGTCAAAGTCAGCAAAGCAACATGCAGGATCCAGGTGCCCTTTGTAGTTCCCGTCCTTAGGGGGCTTATTTTATTCTCTCTTTAAAGACTTCTCTTGATTACTTTCAGACTGTTTATTTTTCTATGACTGTCTATACCCACTTTCTTTTCTTTCTTCAGCATCTAAGCACA
Source organism: Microtus obscurus (assembly GCA_963919715.1). Lineage (NCBI taxonomy): Eukaryota > Metazoa > Chordata > Mammalia > Rodentia > Cricetidae > Microtus > Microtus obscurus. Next base: position 28,085,766 of record CAWTZC010002521.1, read on the forward strand.
TTTTAAAGCATACTACACCTGTTTAGAGGTTGTCTCCATCTGGACCTGACTTTCTCAGCGCCTATAGCCACACACTTACTAGTACCATTCTCTGATGTATGAACCAAACTTTAAACTGCTAAGTGGCAGCTAGGCCCTCTGCTGCAGGGCTCTGGTTTTTAGCCCATAGCCTCAGGGCTGACTCTGCCCCCTTCATGTGAGAGCTGAGCTTCATCCTTGTGGGCCCCAGGCAGGAGCCAGTCTATTCACCCAGCTCTGGGAAATTTCTGGGTCCCCATTGCAACAGGCATTTTTACCTTGTTTCCTGCGGCCAAGCAGAGCACTGCCCTGCTGTTCATGAACCACATTCAAGAGCCGTACTTCTGTAAGCCACAAGCAGAAAACCTACCTCTCTTCCCACATCTTTCTCAGGCCCTATGTGGATTTACATGCTAAGTGTTAGGAACCAAATGTAGCATTTACCTAATTATTCTTTATCAATAAAACCTCAGGAGTCAAATATCAGGGTAAAAACCTGATTGGTCAGAGACGAGGTGTCAAAGTAACCAGTGACTCCCCTCTCTCTCCTTCCTCCATCCAAAAGGACCACACCTCTTTCTAAGCCTCTCCCTGATACTTCCTGTGTCTCTCTACATGTCCCGAGTCCTCTGGAACCTCTATGGCTAATTTTGGTCCACTAGCAGCTAGCTAGCTCCACCCTCTGATTGAAGGTTAACTTTGTCAGTCTTGGGAGTGTCAGAGTACAATCAAAATATCCCATAGCAACTTTGGTTTGTCTTAAACACCTGTTTAAGACAGGGTCTCATCATGTAGCCTGTGGTGGCCTAGAAACTCAGAGATCCACCTGCCTCTGCCTGGGAAGCGCTGGGATTGAAGGTGTGTGCCCCTACACCAGCTTGAGAGGAAGGTTTAGAGAATACTAGCTTTTTAGCTTCATGAGGGAACTGCCACTTTGAAGTTCCATTAATAACCCCTTAACCGCAATGTTACCAGCTTCTCATATTGTTTACACTTCTCTCACCCATCCTAGCTTTTGAGAAAACAAAACAACAACAACAACAACAAAAGCCTTTTTTGGACATCCCACCACCCCCACTGCTTGCTCTGGCTGGCTTTATTTGAACGCCTCAACACCGGTCCCCATAGATACCGCTGTCTCCTCCACTACCACCGCGTTGCTGGGGAGCTAACGCGGGGCCTTGGTTATGCCAGGCAAGGGCTCCAGCGCAGAGCTGCACCACAGCCTCTATCACTAGCATCACATCGAGCCAGGCACAGAAAGACAAGTGCTTCACACGAGCCCATCTGCAGAAGCTAAGAAGCAACTGATCATTTAGAGTAGATGATAGAATAGAAGCAAATTAGAAGGCAGGAAGGGAGGAGGAGTATACATTTAAAATAATTAGAGTCTGAAAGTTCCCAACTCAAGGAAGTGATTTTTGAGGAGATACACTAATTATCCCATCTTGATTCTTTTTGTATAGTATAGAGTTGTACTGAATTACAACACGATACTCTATAAATAAGCACAAATTTCAGCTTAAATATTATCAAAGACTTCTCTCTGCCTGGGGAGTATCTTTCTTCTTTCTTCAATCTGTGTCCTGAATGCTCATATCCTAGACACACTCAGTGTCCTGAATCCGTATATCCTAGACACACTCAGTGTCCTGAATCCGTATATCCTAGACACACTCAGTGTCCTGAATTTACATATCCTAGACACACTCAGTGTCCTGAATCCGTATATCCTAGACACACTCAGTGTCCTGAATCCGTATATCCTAGACACACTCAGTGTCCTGAATCCGTATATCCTAGACACACTCAGTGTCCTGAATCCATATATCCTAGACACACTCAGTGTCCTGAATCCGTATATCCTAGACACACTCAGTGTCCTGAATTTGTATATTCTAGACACACTCAGTGTCCTGAATCCGTATATCCTAGACACACTCAGTGTCCTGAATTTGTATATTCTAGACATACTCAGTGTCCTGAATCCGTATATCCTAGACACACTCAGTGTCCTGAATCCGTATATCCTAGACACACTCAGTGTCCTGAATCCGTATAACCTAGACACACTCAGTGTCCTGAATCCGTATATCCTAGACACACTCAGTGTCCTGAATCCGTATATCCTAGACACACTCAGTGTCCTGAATCCGTATATCCTAGACACACTCAGTGTCCTGAATTTGTATATCCTAGACACACTCAGTGTCCTGAATCCGTATATCCTAGACACACTCAGTGTCCTGAATCCGTATATCCTAGACACACTCAGTGTCCTGAATCCGTATATCCTAGACACACTCAGTGTCCTGAATCCGTATATCCTAGACACACTCAGTGTCCTGAATCTGTATATCCTAGACACACTCAGTGTCCTGAATCCGTATATCCTAGACACACTCAGTGTCCTGAATTTGTATATTCTAGACACACTCAGTGTCCTGAATTTGTATATTCTAGACACACTCAGTGTCCTGAATCCGTATATCCTAGACACACTCAGTGTCCTGAATCCGTATATCCTAGACACACTCAGTGTCCTGAATCCGTATATCCTAGACACACTCAGTGTCCTGAATTTGTATATCCTAGACACACTCAGTGTCCTGAATCCGTATATCCTAGACACACTCAGTGTCCTGAATTTGTATATTCTAGACACACTCAGTGTCCTGAATTTGTATATCCTAGACACACTCAGTGTCCTGAATCCGTATATCCTAGACACACTCAGTGTCCTGAATCCGTATATCCTAGACACACTCAGTGTCCTGAATCCGTATATCCTAGACACACTCAGTGTCCTGAATCCGTATATCCTAGACACACTCAGTGTCCTGAATCCGTATATCCTAGACACACTCAGTGTCCTGAATCCGTATATCCTAGACACACTCAGTGTCCTGAATCCGTATATCCTAGACACACTCAGTGTCCTGAATCCGTATATCCTAGACACACTCAGTGTCCTGAATCCGTATATCCTAGACACACTCAGTGTCCTGAATTTACATATCCTAGACACACTCAGTGTCCTGAATCCGTATATCCTAGACACACTCAGTGTCCTGAATCCGTATATCCTAGACACACTCAGTGTCCTGAATCCGTATATTCTAGACACACTCAGTGTCCTGAATCCGTATATCCTAGACACACTCAGTGTCCTGAATCCGTATATCCTAGACACACTCAGTGTCCTGAATCCGTATATCCTAGACACACTCAGTGTCCTGAATCCGTATATCCTAGACACACTCAGTGTCCTGAATCCGTATATCCTAGACACACTCAGTGTCCTGAATCCGTATATCCTAGACACACTCAGTGTCCTGAATCCGTATATCCTAGACACACTCAGTGTCCTGAATCCGTATATCCTAGACACACTCAGTGTCCTGAATCCGTATATCCTAGACACACTCAGTGTCCTGAATCCGTATATCCTAGACACACTCAGTGTCCTGAATCCGTATATCCTAGACACACTCAGTGTCTTGGAGACTGCTCCTCGCTCTTTATTTCCAAGACCCGGCGACCATCCTGCTTTCCTTAAGCTTCCAAATCCTTCTCAAGCCTCTGCTCTCAGCACCCACAAAAACTCCAACCCTCAAACTCTGCCCGCTTTAAGCTCTCTGCTTATCCCGCCATCTCCCCTCTGCCTTGGCTAGTATGCATCAAGGATGGTGACCCTTGAACACTTCCCTTGCTCCTCGTGCCACCAGCCTCCAGGCTGCTGACCCTTTCAGAGTCACCTAAACACACTCCGGTGACCCAGATGAACCCAACGGCTATTCTTTGGCTCAGAATAGAAAGAATCCGTACGCTTAGCCTTCCGGTATCTTGGAAAATGTCTCAGGGCTTCCCAGTGTTTTCAGGGTATTATTATAGAGAATGTCCTCATGCTGACGGTTACTGAGGTTTTGGTTAATTGACGGGAGAATCGGTTGGGAAAGTACAAAATATACCAGATTCTCCGTATGTCAAATCTGTCTTATGAAGACGCATAGGAAGCAGATAGGTTCTACCCGGGTAATACAGGGTACTCCCTCCAGCCTAACTAAGGTCTTTAAATTAATCATATCTGAACCACCCAACCTTAGTTTTTAAAAAAATAAATATCAAATAAGACAGCATTTGCGGCTTCCAGGAAATCTGTGTGGTCAATTATTCAGCCATAGCCGCTGTCTCAGATGGTGGGGGTGGCATTCCCACTGATTCATAGGAGAAAGGGAGTAGAGAAAACCTTCAAAGAGGCTCAGCCCTAAAGTCGGTTGCTTTTTCTGGAAGATAAAAGCTTAGCTGATGTTGGTATGTCAGACTGGGAGATAAAAAATAAACCGGTCACGTTGGGGTTTGAGTGTTCTGTATACGGGCTGTGGATTTCCAGTGTTTCGGGTTGCTTAGACTGAGACTGTCCAGGATAGTGCAATAGGAAATGATACCTGGTGGGCGGGGTGGCACACACCTTTAGCCCCAGCACTGGGGAGGCAGAAGCAAGATCGATCTCTGTGAGTCAAAGATCATATAGTGGTCTATATGGTGATTTCCAGGCTACATAGGGAGACTCTGTCTCAAAGAAAAGAAAAGAAGTGGTACCCAGAGCTCAGATCAAGGCAAGAGCCAAAGGCCAATGGACCAGAGCAGCCCGAATGAAGGCTTAACAGATGCTGCTTCAGAGAGCTCCCTGGTATCCCTGACAACCATGAGCAAGGTGAAGGATGTCTGAAAATCAGGGCTTTGGTGGCATAGGGAATTTTGAGCTTCCACAGTCTACCTGCTAATTTCATGTACTTATGCATTGTAGTCTACCAATCAACCTCATTAACATTTTAAAAACATTTATGCATTGTGGATGTGTCTTTGTGTGTGACTGTATGTGAAGGCACATAAGGCCCTGCCTGAGTGCAGGAGCCGGAAGAGGGCACCGGATTTAGTCTTCTGTCACTCTTGGCCTACTTCTTGGAGACAAGGTCTCTCCTTGATCCAGGGACTCACATTTTATGGGTGCTGCTGGAAGCCAGTGAGCCTCTATATGTCATATATACAGCCAAAACAACAGTGAATATGAAATAAAAAAAATAAATAAATTATATTCTAAAAAAAAAAAGAGTCAGAGATAGCCCCTGTTCCTGTTGTTAGGGGTTCCATAAGAAGACCAAGCTACACAGCTGTAACATATACGCAGAGGGCCTAGGTCAGCCTCATGCAGGCTCACTAGTGGTTGGTTCAGTCTCTGCGAGCCCCTGTGAGCCCAGGTTAATTGATTGTGTGGGCCTCCCTACAATCTCTTTAATAGTGTTTAATATATATTTTTAAAGGGTATTAGGGATTGAACCTGGGACCTTACATACATAAGCCAAGTGCTTTAGCCCCAAGGTATATCCCCAGCTCTCTTTTTTGTTTTTTATTTTGAGACAAGAGTTTTACTGGGCTTGAACTCACTCTGTAGCCCAGACAGACCTTGAACTTGTGAACCTGAAATCCCAGCCTGCTAAACCACTGAGATTAAAGGGCTGCAGTACCAGCCTGACCTAATATTTCTCTGTTTTAATTGGCATAGCAAGAAGTAAGCTAGACCAGCCTTCATGTGCTATTGTCAAGGATGGAGAGGGGACAATATGAGCAGGCAGAGTCGTAGCTGTTATTCTCCCCAGTCCACTGATCTTGCACTGGGCTTTCACAGCCCTCCTCCATAAAAATGTTTATCAAGTCAATTTTCTAAATTCCTTAAATTTTGTCAAAGGACTTGGGCAGGGAGTGTCCCTTCAGCTGGTTAGAGGACATTGGAGTTGGGTTGCTCATTGTTTGAGAAAGAATTCCTGCACGTTAATGGCTCCTACTAATTTGGACCTGACGGGGCAGGCCTTACAGAAGACTGAAAATTCTGTAGAGCTGACGTAGATCAGTGGTAAGTGTTAGGTGTAGGTGGGGACACTTACTTCAGCCCTCTCTACCCACCAAAGGCAACCACAGGGCAAAATCAATCTTAGTTAAGAGATCTTAAGAGATGAGCAAGCTGGGCTTTCCCAGATCACCAGAGAAGCCCCAAGCAAAAAGAAGATGGAGAAACGTTGTGGGTGACACTGAGACTCTCACCTCATTGGGCATTCCCCAAGAGAAAGAGGCCCTGGTGCTTGCTGAGGCCTGTGGGTGATGGGGGGGAGCCCAGCTTTTTCCGATTAAGATGGAGAAGGCCCCAATGACTAAGTGACGGGACAGGAGACGTGGTGGAGCAGTGATGGGTGGCAGTGTGGATGTCGTGGCAGTCCAACCACGGATTTAGGAGAGGAGCTGAAAGCCCCCGAGAGAGAACTGGGGGAGAATGTATGAGATCTAGAGTGTTAGGATGGCTTAGAAACTTTATTGAGCATTAAATGCTAAAACAAGGAGAGGCGGGAACCTCGCGTTTTCAGGTTTTCTTCCTTTACCAGCCTCCATTGTCACCTCTGTATCGCACTGTGTGCAAACCCTAAATGCATAGCTCCAGTGAGAACTACATGTGGCGGCGCTTCCTGAAATTTAAAGCTACAGTGATGATAAAGTAACAGAATAGCATTTTTGAGGCTTCCTCATGTAGACACTGGTTTGAGCAATACTTTACACATATCCATCTCATTTAATCTCCTTAACAACTTGTGATATTTTACTATTCTCATTTTACAAGGAGAAAAATTTAATCTTAGGGAAATAAGGCTAAATGACTCATTCAAGGACATGTAGTGTTAGAATTTTCTCTAACTTCACAACTGCTGATTCCCCAACTCTTTGGACACTAGCAGTGCCTCCAAGAAGTCACTTACATCAGACATTAATTGCCAAGAATTAGTACCAGACTCCAGGTTTACAGCTCAGATGACAGTCACAATGTCAGACACGCCATTCTCCTCGAGAGGTACGTGGAGTGTAGGAGTAAAAGATGTACTGATTTACAGTATGCACTATGAGGATTTGATATATGTACCCATTGACACATCCATACACCACATTTTCATATGGTAAGGACATTTATGATCTACTCTTCCAGGAATGTTCAGACATATAATAAATACTTCTTTTTTTTTTAGTTTTTTTTTTTTTTGAGACAGGGTTTCTCTGTAGCTTTGGTGCCTGTCCTGGAACTAGCTCTTGTAGACCAGGCTGGCCTCGAACTCACAGAGATCCGCCTGCCTCTGCCTCCCGAGTGCTGGGATTAAAGGCGTGCGCCACCACCACCCGGCTAATAAATACTTCTTATTAACCATGGCCACCATGCTATACAATAGAGCTTAGCGACCTGGCCTCCCTGTCTAACCGAAACCAGATTCATCATCCAGTATCTCTATATTCCTCTTCCTTCACCTCTAGCCCCTGGCCGCCATTGCTCTACATTCTGCTTCTTCTTCACCCACTTCAGTTTGCACAGAGAGACCTTTCAGGATTTGTTCTTTTGTCGCTGGCTTGCTTTACTTAGCAAGTTATCCTGCAAGTTTCTGTGAATGCTCACAATGGTGAGATTTATTTCTAAGAGCTTGGGTATCACATTTTCTCTGTTCATCTGTTGGCAGACAGTGGGTTCCACAGCTTGGCGACTGTAAATAATATCGCAAAGGTGAAACAAATGCAAACATTTTGTTGGCACACTGATTTCAGGTTCTTTGGTGGTGTATATACCTGATCATATATACTTGTCCTATTTTTAATTTTTGAGGTGCTTCCGTACTGCTTCTCTTACCGCCTTTGTCAATTCACCCACTGCCCAGCAGGGTATAGGGTCTTCCTTTTCCCACTGCCCAGCAGTGTGTGGGATCTTCCTTTTCCCACTGCCCGGCAGTGTATGGGGCCTTCCTTTTCCCACTGCCCAGTGGTGGATGGGGGCTTCCTTTTCCCACTGCCCAAAAATGTATGGGCACTTCCTTTTCTACAATCCTCACCTATACTATTTTTTTGCGTCCTCAATAATTCTATTCTAACAGGTGTGAGGTAATATTTCACTCTGATTTTCTTTAATTTTTTTAAGGTTTCTATTTTTATTTTATGGGCATAAGTATTTGCCTCTATATATGTGTATGTGTGCACTGTATGCAGGCCTTGTGCCCACAGAGCCAGACGAGGATATTGGAGTTATGGACAGGTACCATTGCGGTGCTGGAAACTGAACCCGGGTTCTCTGCAAGATCCGCATGTACACTTAACCACCGAGCCATCGCTTTCGTCCATTGTTATGGTTTTAGCTTGCATTCCCCTGGTGATTCATGATCTTGAGAATTTTTAATGTACCTGTTGGCCATTTTTATATCTTCTTTGTCAAAATGTCTGCTCAGGTAATTTGATGATTTAGATATGAATTTTCTTTCAGAAAGACTCACAGTGCAATGCTATGTCATGGTCTCTGCTACAAAGCTCAGAGGTGGCAGTGTGGAATCTGGAGGGGTCTGTTTGCACATATGGGTTAGTCCACTGACGCAATCACTTGGTGGCATTATTGAGAGATGGCAGACACTTTTAGAGATGGGGCCGACTCAGAGGAAACGGGTCACTGAAGGTATAACTCCTGGTCTTATCCTGTTCAGGCCGCCTTTCCTTTGTTCCTCTCTGTTTGGGGGGCTTGGCAATTTGCTACAATGTTTCAAAGAATTTAGAAAGACTCATTATTTACATTTCCGAGTCTGTTTTAAAGGCTACAAGTGAGAAACCAGGTGGAAAGCAGAGAGGACAAGGTTCAGAGGGTCCCTTAGCACAGAGGACAAGGTTCAGAGGGTCCCTAAGCTCAGAGGACTCTGTCCATGGAGTGGTGGTAAACGTGCTTGCCAGCTGAGAAGCTCTCCAAAACCCATTGTGCTGCGGTTTTCACGAAGTTTTAATTAAATAGATGTGATCACTAGGTCATTTTGCCATTGGTGGTTGAGGTCATTCTCCATCCTTCCTGTCCCAGAGTTTAGGGACAGGGCTGAAGGTTTTACACTTCAAATCAAAGCTTTCTACCTCCTAGTCCCCAAGCTGAAGTCTGCCTAAGGACTCCTGACCACCAGCCATGTCATTAATACACAAGAGATACTTAGGATCCCAGCAGATCCTATCATTTTAGGAGCTGAGTACCAGGAACCAAAAATGCATAAATCCTTGTTGTATATAAAAGCTGGGGGCTGGAGAGATAGCTTAGTGGTTGAGAGCATTGGCTGAATTTCCAGGGACTTGAATTCAATTTTCAGAACCCACGTGGCAGCTCACACATGTCTGGAACTTCACTTCCAGGGTTTCTTACACCCTCACATAGATATACACCTAGGCAAAAGCACATAAAATAAAAACAAATTATAAGCCGGGCGGTGGTGGCGCACGCCTTTAATCCCAGCACTCGGGAGGCAGAGGCAGGCGGATCTCTGTGAGTTCGAGACCAGCCTGGTCCACAGAGCTAGTTCCAGGACAGGCTCCAAAGCCACAGAGAAACCCTGTCTCGAAAAACCAAAAAAAAAAAAAAAAAAAAAACAAATTATATATTAAAAAATAAAAATAAAGGCTGCCTCCATGGAGGACGGATAGTGTTTTCTTTTTACCGGTGCTGTGGAAACAAACTTAAAATCTGAGTGCATTCATATAAATGACAGAGTAGAGATTTGCACTTCAACTTGCTTTGCACACTTAAGACGGATGAGACACATGCATGTTCATGAGGTGCATTTGTTGTCCGTGCTGTGAATCAAGAGGGGGCTAGCAGGGCTTTGTAGCTTTTGGCCTGTGTGGTCTTCACTCAGAGTTTCTATTTCCTCCCTCACTTTTTCCATTGCACGGACTTGTCTCATGGTGGCACCATTGTGACAGGCTAGTCACAGGGCTCCACTGATACCTCCAAAAAGCCTTCTCTCAAGCAAGCTGGGCAGACACTCTTAAGCTGAGTCATCTCTCTAGCCCAACAGGTTTCTTGATAAAAACTTCTGTCCTCCTCGTGATGAGATTGTATCATCATCCTGCATCTGTAGGTTCCTGCTGTGTTGTTGCAATCCCGAGCAGCTGCTTCCTGGCCGTGAGGGGTCTGAACGCCAGCCCAGCGGGATTCTGAATGCATGGCTTGTGTGCATGTTTCTGAGCTTCCTTTTACAGCCTGGGTTTCTATTTGGTATAGCCAAGTGATTGGAGCTAAGACTAGGTCACCCTGTAAGATCGAAGATGATGCTAAGGTCTGAAAGTTACTAGTAAATTGAGGTACATCCTCAAAGTGACTTCCCGTTTTCTCTTAGTATAGTTGAAGGTCCAAACTTGTGGAAGATATGTAGGTTCTAAATGTCCTCAAGGATCTAAGCGTTTCCCTTACGAGGAGCGCTGCGGGCATAGGAGCATACGGATGACAGGAAGTTCAAAGTTTGGTCTCCTTCTTTTTGGTCAGTTGGCTAAGTGAAAGGTTATAGAGCTGGCAAGGAACTCTACAGAGAGGAAGAAGAGGTTTCACCTTCTGAGCCTTGTTTCTACTATTCTCCCTCTGGAACAGGATTTGGATACAGAGGTGATCTAGGGTATCAGAGATGCCCATCTTCTGCTTTCTCTTTCCATCCTGATAGAGGACCACGAAGGCCTGAATGTATGGTACTTTAGAGCATTTCCTATGTTTCCTACAAAATAAGTACAGTGCAGGATGATGTGCTTCAGCCAAACTTTGCTGTCTCCCAGCTGGTATGTGGGCCAGAAGGTGTTGCAGTAAACTAATAGAAGTATCTTTTTCTTTAGGTTTACACAATCAAAGTTAATATGATTTTTTTTTAAAGATTTCTTTAATTGCACTTATGAGTTATTTATTGAGGGGTGTGTGAGTGTGTATGTGTGTGTGTGTCTGTGTGTGTGCACATGTACATACCATGGCTTAAATGAAAAGCAGAGAGGACAACTTGTGTGAGTTAGTTCTCTCCTTCAACCATGTGGGTCCTGGGGCTAGCACCCACTGAGCTACCTAGCCAGCCTTATTCCAATCCTGAGGACACACAGTAACAGGAAATGAAAATGAACTGTCAATAATGTCCTCAGGGGAGGACAGGAAGTAGCTGATGTAAGGGCTATATCCCTCTTGCCATTCCCAGAATTCTTCAGGTCTTAAAAGTGGTGCTGATTGTCACCCTCTTCCATTTCACCAGGTATTCTTGGGGGTTCTAAGAGTAGCCCACATAAGCTTCAGAAATGAGGCAGGACATGGTGGCACACACTTTCAATTCCAACGCTCAGGAGGCAGAGGCCAGCCTGGTCCACATAGTGACTTCTAGGCCAGCAAAGTGTGTTACACAGAGAAACCTAGTTTCAGAAAACAAACAAAGATACTGGTTGTGCTCCCAAAGATACTGGGTGTGCTTGCTCCTCCCTAAGAATTGCTTGTGTTCTGATGTGGGATGCCCTTCTGTATACTGTGAATATGTTTTATTACCATTGGTTAATAAAGAAGCTGCTTTGGCCCATGGCAGGGCAGAATAGAGCCAGGTGGGAAATCCAAACAGATACAGGGAGAAAGAAGGCGGAGTCGGGGAGATGCCAGCTGCTGCCAGGGAAACAAGATGTGAAGCAACAAAGCTGTGAGCCTCATGGCAAAATACAGAATAACGGAAATGGGTTAATTGAAGTTGTAAGAGTTAGTTAATAATAAACCTGAGCTAACAGGTCAAACAGTTGTAATTAATATTAAGCCTTAGAGTGGTTATTCGGGAATTGATGGGCAGGAGAGAAACCTCCAGTTATAGGGTTCTTTCTCTCCTGGGACTAGTCCCACAGGGTTAGGTGAAGGTCCCCGGAACATGTACTTTTGAGGTTATTTGTTTTATTTTTGTGTGTGTTTTAATTTTTAATTTTATATGTTTGAGTGCTTTGCCTGAATGCTTATCTGTGTACCACATGCTTGGCTAATGCATGTGGCGGTCCAGAGAGGGCATCAGATTCTTTGGAACTTGAGCTACAGATGGTTGTGAGCTGCTATGTGCATGCTGGGAATTGAACCCAGGACCTCTGGAAGAGCAGTCAATGAATGATCTTAACCACTGAGCCATCTCTGTAACCCCTTAAGTTATTTGTTTTATTTGTTTTTCTATCTCAGTAGATTAAGGTCTCTCTTCTAAGAAAAAGAAAGAAAGAAAGAAAGACAGAAAGAAAGAAAAAAAGAAAGAAAGAAAGAAAGAGAGATGAAGAAAGGGAGTGGGAGAGAGAAGGTGTGGTATGAATAAACAAACAATAACACTAGATTGCAACACAGAAAGTGAGAAGTAGAAAAGTAACCAGAAAAACTGTATTTTAATGTATTTGTAGCATATTCCTTTTTTTCTGGTGAGAGCAAAAGTCTAGTAAGTGTGACTGTGGACCAAGATCTGCTTCAATGTAACTAAAACTAAGCCAGTTCCATCAAACATGGTATCTGTCAGTGGGTTAGCAATGTCTGGGTATGCGCTGTCTGATAATCATGGGTAAGGATATCAGGGGCAAGAGAAGGATGCATAAAAACAAAAAGAGAATCTTCATGCAGAGGGTGGACGTTATCATCTGATCGGAGATTCAGGATGTTACAGACTGAAAATCAGGGTAACCGACCAATGAGAGTCAGAAAGAACAAACAACAGATTGGGCAATAGGTGCAGTTCGCCTGCTGCTTGTGAGCCTGCAGGTCATTCTCTCATTCTACGTGTTGAGGAAGTGAAACCCTGGGAAGGAAAGGCAAACCGCATGGGGGTGGGGGGGAGGCGGGAGGGGGGCTGAGACTTCCTAGAGAAGGAAGGGAGTGGGACCTCAAGCTCAGAGAAGGACAGAGAGTGCTTTAACTATTGGTCTTTCAAGCAAAGATTTAGCGCTGAAGGGGAGCGGGAGGTAAGGTTCAGAGCTTTAAAAGTACATACTGCACAGGCCGAGTTCATGTCCCAGCACCCAGGTCTGGCAGCTCAGCCTGGAACTTCAGCTGTAGAGGGCATTCAATGCCTCTGCCCTCCATGGACAACTGCTGTCTTGCGCACGAACACAGAGAGGCACACTCACGCTCACAATCAAAAATAAAATAAGTAAATAAAAAAGGAGAAAAAGAGCAAAAAAAAATACAAAACAACTTGCTCCTGTGGGGGTTGTATCGTGGGTGTATTTACCAGAGACTACTATTCAGACGCAGGTTCAAGCCAAAAGAAAGTCTTTATTAGCTGGACGGTGACTGCACTCGGGATCCCAGATAGCCCGGAGCCTTTCTCAGGGTAAGCATTTAAGGACAAAAAAAAAAAAAAAGCATTCTAGCTTGACATACTTCAGTTAACAAGAACACTTAGCCAGAAGTGAAACTACAGAAGTCAAAAAGCACTGACTTCTCTTGCAACGGATCCAGTTTCGGTTCCCAACACCCACGAAGCCGCTAACAAATATCTCTGTAACTCTAGTTCTAGAGAATCTGATACCCCCACCCCCGTCACCCCCATCTTCTTGGGCACTAGGCACACACATAGTGCATAGACATATACAAATACACATAGAATAAAAAATTTTAAATGTTCACAAAACATTTAAGGAGCAAAATCCGTTTGTGTATTTTATTTCATGTTTACGTGCGTGCGTAAACGGCGGGACTTCTGCGCCCCAAGCTGCGTGTGTGAAAGTCCGAGAACAGCTCTTAGGAGCTGGCTTCTCCCTTTCTCCCTTCCTCGAGCTCCATTATGAGCCGCAGCTTCGTATCCAACAGCACCTCTCCACAGCCTGCCCATCCAGCCCTTCCCACAGCTCACGAGTGCTTGTGTTCTGAATTTGCTGTGTCTGAATGCTCCTGCCTCCTGGTTTGAACAGACAGACGCTTTCATCCGCAGCTCCACGGCGTTCTTCTGTTCTTTCCCCTCAGAAACCCCTCATTGCTTTAAGGCTCATCTCCCTCGGCGAGTCTGGCGTAGCAAACCCTAGCCAAAGAGCTCTCTCCCTTTCTCCTTCTTACATCGCGCTCAGGCGCAGAGTTCAAAGTTCTCTTTGATGTCATACTGAATAACCCTTCAGTTTAAGAGTAGAGGTTGTGAGACTCGGCCAGTACTCTACTAATAGTGGCAGCTGGAAGTAGAATCTAAGTGTCTTCATATATATGCAGAGACCATGGTGAAAACCACTGCTCTGTATTCTAACCTAAGTGCAACAGAGAAAACATTCTGGGTGTCTTAAACCCCGCCTCCTCCTAACGACCCCTCACTGTCTTTTCTTTCCCAGCGATATTGTATTATATCCCATCGTTGTTTTCTGTTGAGATAGGGTCTCAATATGTAGCAGGCTGGTCACTCAGCAAACCAGTAAGACTTCCAACTCAGAGAGCTTTGTCCTCCTGCCAGTGTTGGGATGAAAGGCATGCGTCCATCTAGCGGGTTTAATTCCATTCAATCTGTACTTTGTGTAATGGATTTTTATTTTATTTTATTTTTGGCTTTCCTTTTTTTCTCTGGCTTTTCTTTGGCCTATCCTGGACCTAGCTCTTGTAGACCAGGCAGGCCTTGAACTCACAGGGATTCGCCCACCTTTGCCTCCCAAGGGGTGGGATTAAAGGCATGTGCCACCACTGCCTGGAGTACTTTGGTTAATGTTTATAGATCAAATAGTCCAGATTAAATTATAGGCCTATCAGGATAATTATTGGTGTTGGGGCCATTATCAGGGTCCATTATCAGCCCTTATTTGGGGGCCACTCAAGACTGGACTTCAAAGAAAGGGTTAAATAGAATTCCGATCTTTGTGAAGCCCAAGCGGAGGATTTTGTGAATCTATTTGATAATGCTACAACTTCACATTTGAGCACTTGGGAGGCAGAGGCAGGCGGATCTCTGTGAGTTCGAGGCCAGCCTGGTCTACAAAGGGAGTTCCAGAACAGGCTCCAAAGCTACAGAGAAACCCTGTCTCGAAAAACCAAAACCAAAACAAACAAACAAACAAACAAAAAACAACAACAACAACAACAACAACAACAAAAAACAACTTCACATTTGAGGTCGGGGTGGACAGGCCTAAGCTATCCTATGCGTCTCAGAATTTCTGACTGTGTGGCTGGGCACACTCACTCTGAGTCAAATGTTTATAGGTCCATATCCTGCTGGAGGAAGAGGGAGATCAGGCTGGCTCCTAGCTCGGGCGGCAGATATTCTGAGGCCTCAAGGACTTGCTGCTGCAGGAGGGGGAAAGGAAGGGTGGGGCTTCCCCCATTACAGTAACTCTCCACAGATTTCTGGGAAGCCTGCAACGACGTGAATTTTAGGGAAAAGTCTCTTAGCACCGACCAAAACAAAAGAGAGGGAAACCCGAGGAAGCAGGAGCTGAGTGAGCTTCAGCAGGAAGGAGAAACAAGAGAGAGAGGAAATGGCTAGAACAAAGCAAGACAGAAGGAAACGGGGGCCCAACGGGGTAGGTGTTGTCCCTGTGGCCGCAGACAAATGAAATATTTTAAGACTGGCGCTGCAGGAAGAATGGAATGAACGTTTTTAAGGAAACAATCCAAGAATAGACTTAGCCTTGTGTTCTCCAGAGACTGCGTTTTCCTATTTTGCTTCGGTAAACACAACCGCTCTGTATTCAAGCGTGTGCTAGGGACGTGGAAGGGGCTGGCTGAGCTCCTGCTCTCAAAGTCTGGTCAGTGCAGCAGGACTGACGGACACACGGACTGAACAGGAAGGCTGATGTGATGATTCAGTTGGTAGAAGTCAAGGAGAGTGGGTGGGGGTCGGGGGAGTCGTGACTCTTAAATCAGTGGGAGAGTTCGAGGGGTATTTACAGTGTTAATTGTAGATAACTTCTAAGTGCTCTGCATGGGCTGTGCCATTTGAGCCTCGCGAAAGTGTGGGCACCATTTTATTACACTTATTCTTCAGATAGAAAAAACGGAGGCTTAGAACGGAAGTAAGTTATCCAAGAGCATACGTACGTGGAGAAATGTATGTTTTATCACGAGGAAACCTGTGCTGGGGCTGGGGATATAGCTCGGTGGATAGCGTGATCACCTCGCAGGCACAAAACCCTGCTTTTGGTCCTTTGCACTGCATAGGATAACTGGGGAGCAGGGGTGAGGTTGGTGTCAGTCGTCGGCCCTAGGACAGTCTTCCTTCCGCCTCTCAGCCGCTGCTGCTTTTCATACTAAGTGCCTCTTGTTGGATGTGGCGCTCTCAGGAAGAGTAGACATAATTGGAATCCCATCTTTGGAGGCCCCTCCCTCCCTTGTGCCCCTCAAACCTTGACCCCCTCCCCGAGAAGGGTCAAGGTAGCCCGCCAAACCTTGACCCTTCCCCAGGAAAGGTCAAGACCACTCCCACAGGCTATTTAAACTACTCTCCCCCAAAATAAACATGTGGTTATCCCTCTTCCTCTCTGGTGGTCGTGTTGGCGGTTTCCCATTTCCCCTCGAGGCCACCTGGGAGTGCAGGTATCTAATTAAACCTGGATATCTTTTAATTTGGTCTGATTTGGTTTGACTGGGGTTATTTTGCATCGGCGGCCTGGCGCGGTTAGGAAATATTCGTAACAATAATCGTCAGGAAGGTTTTGCAGGGGTGGAAAGGGGTGGGGTCTCAGGTAAATGGAAGCTGGTGTCGCTCTAAGCACCCCCTCTCCATCTCCCAACCTGCTAAGAGCCGAGTAAAGATTTCAAAGTCTACACTTTCTCTCGGATTTGAATTGTGGATGATTATTGTAGCAGAATATGGGTTAGTGGAGGATAAAACTAGACGCAGAAGGACTGGGCTGAGGTCACGCCATGCGGCAGAGAGCTTCTGGAAAGGTTACCCGTCTCATGCCAGCTCCTTCCTCCTGAAAAAGGCCTTTAGCACCCAAGAGTCTTTCTCCGCAGCTATTCTTGCATCAAGAACTCCCTCAGCCTCCCCTACTTCCTTAACCTGTGCTGGTCTTCAAGTTCCACCGGAAATTAATTAATTTATTAATTAATTTATTTATTTATTTATTTAAGATTTCTGTCTCTTCCCCACTGCAGCCTCCCATTTCCCTCCCCCTCCCCCAGTCAAGTCCTCCTCCCTCTTCAGCCCAAAGAGCTATCAGGGTTCCCTGCCCTGTGGGAAGTCCATGGACCACCCACCTCCATCCAGGTCTAGTAAGGTGAGCATCCAAACTGCCTAGGCTCTCACAAAGCCAATACGTGCAGTAGGATCAAAAACCCATTGCCATTGTTCTTGAGATCTCAGTAGTCCTCATTGTCTCTGTGTTTTTTCCCAAGATGGTTTTATCCCAGGCTTTTTCAAACCCAGGTCAGCTGGCCTTGGTGAGTTCCCGGTAGAAAATCCCCATTGTCTCAGTGTGTGGGTGCACCCCTCGCGGTCCTGAGTTCCTTGCTCGTGCTCTCTCTCTTTCTTCTCCTGATTTGGACCTTGAGATTTCTGTCCGGTGCTCCAATGTGGGTCTCTGTCTCCTTTCATCGCCTGATGAAGGTTAATATTCAGGAGGATGCCTATATGTTTTTCTTTGGGTTCTCCTTCTTATTTAGCTTCTCTAAGATCACGTATTAGAGGCTCAATGTCCTTTGTTTATGTCTAGAAACCAAATATGAGTGAGTACATCCCATGTTCCTCTTTTTTCCACTGGAAATTTTGAACCATGAGGTCTGACATTGTCACAGACAAGTCACCCTTGATGTAGGCCCCTCAGAGAAAGGTCCAGGAAACCCCGTTTCTGCTGAAGCCTGTGGAACTGCGTGAAGGCTGCTTGCCCACAGTGAGTATACCTTCATTCTGTGTCCATGTTCATTCAGTTCAGTCTTACTTTCCTTCCTGAGATGACAGTTTCCACCAAGACACCTCTCATGTGTGCCATGGTGCCACAATTGTTGGGGAGAAATAGTGAAAACACAAATCAAACTAGTCCGGTAGGTTTGAGGAGAAAAGCATGTAGAGTTGGGAGTATTTCCTGTAGGGGAGAGTTTGGAACAGTTTCCTGGCTTGAGGAGATGGGGTCCTTGTTGCTACCATCATGAAGACAGGGCATATGAGAAAGAAGGGGCCTACGAGGAAACACTGGGATTGAAGTACCCAGACAAATTGCCATGGAGACAGCTGTCCAGTAAGTTAGAGAGCGGGAACTGGAACTCAGGGAGAAAAGCCTGAGCTGGAGGTTACTAGATCAGAGCTTCTGGAATTTGCATAGCATGAATGCGTCCTCAGAAAGACTCAGATGTCTGAAGAGAAGAACCCAGGAATGGCATTCTAGAGAATACCAATGCCAGAAGGAAGTGATAGGGAAAACTCTCAAGAAGAGAAGGAATGATTGATTTGAGAGGGAGAAGCAGGGCTGGGGAAGGTGCTGAATGAAGCGGGTGTTGGAGGAGGGCGTGTCTAGATCAGCTCAGCAGCCCTCCCTCCAGCCTCTTCATCTGCAGCTACCCAGCCATTAGCACTGACCCGGTCACCCACACCCAGGGAATTTCTTTCAACTTCCTCCCCTGCTTTTTGCTTTGATCCCCGGGGCCTTCTTGTACTGCCTGCCTTCTTTGGCTCAGTGACTCAGCTGGGCTATCTGATGGCCGTTGAATGTTCTGAGTTCCCAACAGTGAAAGCAGCGCAAATCAAAGCAGCCTATGGTTCTTTTACACAATCCACCTGCGTTATTAGTGCCATGGAAGCTATGGGAAGGGCGGCAGGCACCAGCCCTTGTAACACCCGATTTTGGTGTTACACCCTCGGTACAGTTCGTGCGCAACTGTACCGAATGCGAGTCCGGGCAAGGCCTGGAGGTTGAACAAAAGAGACAGAGACCATGGGTCATTCGAAAGGAGATCAGCCGAATGCCGTTTATTCAGAGTTGGGGGAGCCTATTTCTAACTAACTGCAGCACAAAGATCTCTCCGCCCAGGAAGGTGGGAAATTACCATATTAACAATGGGTAAGATACCTGCAGCTAGTCACCAGGCGGGCAGGGATAGCACGGAGACACACAGGAAGCTTAGTTAACTGATTATAAACTGTCCCCGCCAATGCACCCCAGGAATAAGGGAGACCAGGGCCCTTACAAGCCCTGATGGTGGCATTTTACATACAGATAACTTATGTGTAGAGTAATCCGAGAAGCCATATCAAACCTGTGCGTATCCGTTGTTTGTTTTGGAACATACATCAAAGGAAGAGACTAAGGGAGAAAAGTAGTAAGTGGTGTAAGTCAGGTCCCATGGTTTATAACAGTTCGAAACTGGACAAGATCCAAAGCCTCCACCCCAAAACTGTGATTAAACAACCGCACACCAACGGACACAGAACACCTTGTAACCCTCCAACATGATAACCATCCAGATGTGGAAATGCAATTGGGAAATAAAATGAGGCAAAAAAAAAAATAATAATTGGATCTCACCAATTGATGGCAAGGGTGTGGAGAAACTGGAATTTGTATGCCTTCATAGGAGGATAGAAGATGATAAAATTACCTTGGGAAACAGTCTGGCGGTGTGCAGAATTATCATCTGGTCCAGCTGGACCACTCCTAGGCACAAACCAAGGGAAGTGAAAAACCACAGCTCCACACCAAAAGTGATACACCAACACGCATAGCAACATTACTCACAGCAAAAGGCACAGCAACAGCCCAGACGTCCACCGAGTCCTGAGGAAATGAAGACGTGCCATACTGCTTGGCCATGCCATCACATCCAAACATGGATGAACTCTGAAAACATTATGCTTAGTAAAAGGCAGTCATGAAGAAAGACACACGCTCCCACCTTTTCTCCACACCCCCACCCATTAATCTTAAGTGCCAGAACGGGAAAAGTTATAGGGATGCAAAGTGTATTAGTGGTTGCTTATGGCTTGGGCATAGAAGTGGGTGTGGGACAACTGATTGGGAGTAACAGCTAATACACATGTTCTAACATTGGCAGTGGTGATAGGTGTACAACTCTGCGGAGATATTGAAAATGATTATAGAGTATAGGTTTCAAGTAGGCGAAACCACGCAACAAGTGAATTATCCCAGCATATTCCTCAACTTAGACATTTAAAAATCGTTGCATTGTACATTTTTAAAAATATTTATTTAATTATTTATTATTACATATACAATATTCTGTCTGTGTGTATGTCTGCAGGCCAGAAGAGGGCGCCAGACCTCATTACAGATGGTTGTGAACCACCCTGTGGTTGCTGGGAATTGAACTCAGGACCTTTGGAAAAGCAGGCAATGCTCTTAACTGCTGAGCCATTGCTCCAGCCCCGCATTGCACATTTGTACAATATTTTTATACTGATTTGTCTATGGGGGTGTGTGGGTGGATGTGGGCATGTACGTGCGCTTGTGCATGTGTGCACAGATGCATGGGTGCACAAACGCATGCATGCATGCAGTGGCATGCTTGTAGAGGTCAGGTAACAACTTTTAGAAGCCAGTTCTCTCAAGCCTCGAACCCAGGTCCTTAGCCTCTGCAGCAGGTACCTTTATCCACAGACCCGTCTCACCCGTTCACCAATCCCTCATGCTTTTGCTCGATGACCATTCAATTTTATTTTTCCATTTGTAAAGCAGGAAAATGAGTTCTACCTCACTTAGATGTTTCTAGGCACAGCATGTTCAATGAGCTCATTTTCTTGCAGGGTTGTTGAAGTATGAGGTTAAAACAAGATGGTGACAAGGTCCACTAACCTATGAAGAGAATTTGAAAGGGAAATCTTCCATAAGCAATAAGCTAGTCTGGGTCTCAGTTATGCAGTTATGTGCCAGGAAGCAAACTCAGCGGAGCCTCAGCCTTCAAAAGGAAGTGCTGTTGTCCCTGCGCTCCAGGGTCTTGAAAAATGTCTTTATAACTGTCTGTGTGGGAATTAAGAAAAGATTTAAATATTCTGAAAAGGTACGCCGGTGATAAAGGTAATTTGGAGGTTTGGGGTGGGGGGAGGCTAACACAAAGGGGCAAAGGTGTGTGATGCCAAGTTACCATGGCAACATGTTCTGCGGCTCTGTTGCTCCCAGTCCTGGGCTTGCCCCCAGATGGGATGAGGAGCTTGGCAAACACCAGAACTAAGCTTCTCTGCATGAGATTGTTTTCTCCATATGCAGGTGGGGGAGGGAGTCACCCTTCCCCACAAATGACGTTCAAAAGGAGGAGCCTGAATTTTTACAAAGCGGCTTCCTGTCCTTTCTTAGCCTGAGACCCGAGACCCCAGTGTCTGGGAGGGCGTGAGTCCTCGGTGGGCGGCTGTCAGGAACAAAGGACCAGAATTTACTCGGCACTCCCAGGTTAGAAGGGAACATCATGGCCTATCGGCAGCAAGAAGAGGCTCCTAAATTACACTCAAGGGCTCTCAGAAAGGAGATTTAAATCCGCACGCCGCACTTCACTGTCTGTTCCAAGCCACACAGCATGTTTGTGTCTGCAACTAGCCTTTATTAAATTCCTTCAGCCTATGGCACATACTCTTCAAATATTGTGCTTATCCAGACAGGGCAGAGAGCTGCCCCCCCGCCCCCCCCGGCAAGGCCATTCAACCTGCTGTTCTGCACAATTTTTCCAGATGTTGTGAGGACAGCGTGTGACAAAATGTCGTCTTCGTAGACACTCTGTTCTCCACCTTTCCGAGATCTTGATGGAGAAGGGAGCCTGTCCTGGCCGGCATCTGGGTACATCATTTTTTTTTTTCCTCTTAAAGCACAGAGACTGGCCTTCCTGGAGCCAGGACAGCTGTTTTTGAAATCATTCTCATAGGACTGGAAAGCCTCACGAAAACCCAGGAGCCAGGCTCTCAGTGCTACCATGAGGCAGGTGTTGCGGGGGGAGGGGGGTCTCATAGCCCATGAGAGACTTCTGTCTGCTTCTCCTCTACTCTAGCAGTTACATGTTTGGTGCAATCTCTGGGCCCTTGCTTTCCTGGAAGACATTTTCTCCTGGTAGCTCCTCCGCTGCTGGATGCAACCCCCTAAGTCGAAGGGAGAAAAACAGAGAGGCGTCCTCAGCCCCTCAGTTGCATGAGCTGCCTCTGCCTTCTAATGGCCAACATGCTAGCTCTCCTAGGAGCTCTCCCCACTGTGGTTCTGGGAGGTGAATATTTTTCATTCCTGTTTTATCTTTGAGGCATTAGGTCTTAGGAAGATCATATCAGCAGTCCATGGCTGACCTGTTATTCGATGCTGGTTCTGAGTATACACATACAGCTAAAATAGCAAAAAAACAGCCATTAAGTTTTGCTATTGTCAAAACTTGGGGAGAGCAAAGGACGAAAACACAGGTACAAGCAGAACCCTAATAACTCTGGGGCCCTCATAATGCTAATTTTAGACCTTAACTGTAATAGCATGTGTGTTGTGGTCGGTGGCCACAGGAAAGGACTGAGCCGGAAATACCATGACCCAGATTCTGGCTAATGAGTGAGAGTAACAAATACCAGATCTGGCTCTGCTTCTAGCACAGTCTTCCAAGGCCCGTCTCATCCCTGAGAGCTTTTCTGAGAAGCTGGGTGCTTTCTAGAACCACTCCTTTGCTCTGTGCTCCACCGTCTTCTGTTATAGCTTGGCTACAGCCTTTCCTTGGTTACAGTGGTGCTGTTATGTTCCTTAGTGCTGGCTAAGTACCTTGAGCATCGTGTCTTTGTACCCAGGACCTCGCACTGCCTAGCAAAGTCTCAAGTCAGTGTTCCTGCTCAATAATTGATGCCCTTTTCCTAGTCTCAGTTCCCCAGTTTTCTTCAGTATCTCATTTCCTTTACATCCTGTCTTGGCTGGGACCGGCATTCTTATTGGCTGCTTAGCATATAAGCCCCCTTCCCATACCTGGGGAAACTGCTATTTTTACAACACAGGATGAGAGAGTACATCTTCCACTTATGGAAACTGGAAGAAGCCAGCCACCTCCTGCAGTCATAGCGGTTGGAGCATAAGACCCAGTCTTACTGAAGAACCCAAATTTGAAGTAGAATGACTTAAAAACCTTGGAAAGTTTAGCATTTGGGCTAGTGGTGGTACCGACATGCACTGCACAGTGAAGTGTATAGAGTGCTCTAACTGGCATGTTTCTGTGGTGTTATCTTACCTGTGTTTCCTGGTCATCATTTAAGTATTCTCTCTATTCTGAGACCTTCGAGGTACCCACCAATGAACTCCTATTTGCCGAGGTCCAGCCTTGATGGGGTTTGCATGTTCCAGGGTAGGGGTGTGTAGATTAGAAATATTAGATAGGAGGAACAGAGATACAAAAGAAACACAGAGGCGTTGCATGGAGCCGGGAGGGCAATCCAGTGAATACTGAATACACCCCCCTTCATTTTCCATATCCTTATACGCCCCAACCCCAAAACGGGGAGAAGAAGAGAAAAGACTGCTTTAACACGACACAAAGGACAACCAGAACAGTTACCTGCTTCAGTACTTTAAACATCAAGCCATTATATCCTGAGTTAAGCATTCTGTTGCTTTAGGCAGGACATGTAGTGACTATACCTTAGACCAGGTATCCTGTAGGCAGCCACTCCCTGGGTCAAACCTCCTGTCATAGCCTTGAAGAAGCCAGAATAGGCTTGAATTCTCTGACATTTGGTCAAGAGGAGCAGATCCACCTCTATGGGCCAATCTTAATGTCCAAAACACCAAGTAACCACACCCTAGGTCAGGGTAGCTTGTTTGTAGCGACTCCTTAAGTCAGACCTCTTGGCAATAATTTGAAAGAACAAGAGTAGGTTTAAACTCTCTGCCCTTCAGTCAAAGTGCAGCCGACTCACTTCTGTGGTCCCCCACACCTGTTTTGAATACGTTAGCCAGAATTTGTTTCTGGGGTTTTTGTTTGTTTGTTTTGAGTTTTTTTTTTTTTTTTTTTTTTTGCAATTAAAATGCTTGGTTAATAAGTTTGACAACCCCAAAATACTTAGACTTAGATCATGGGGATCCAAAGGTCAACAAATACCTAACTCTGATCCACATCAAGACAGAGATATGGGATACCCACCTCCTTTGCTGCGCTTTTATCTTTACATACTCGTTCTCAAAACCTTAACCTCGGTGGGTGGGGCAGGCAATAAAACAAGGTTTGAAGATTGGCGAAGTAAAGCTTAATAAATCTAAACAGCCTCTCTGAGTTCCCCGTCCTAATGGGGGAGGTCTCCCAGTTGCCTAATTTCCAAACCTCCCGACTTCTACCCTAGGGCATTTTTACAGCAAAAATAATACTAAATAATAC
Source organism: Microtus obscurus (assembly GCA_963919715.1). Classification (NCBI taxonomy): domain Eukaryota; kingdom Metazoa; phylum Chordata; class Mammalia; order Rodentia; family Cricetidae; genus Microtus; species Microtus obscurus. The sequence goes on from CAWTZC010002521.1 coordinate 28,109,869, forward strand.
TAAAATTGTATTGGCTTAATAAATTCATCCACACATATTCACTAACCATCAATTATGTGTCTGTCATTTATCAGGACCTGTTGTGTTTTCTAGAAAGTATGATGATTGTGATGGTCAATCCAATTGTCAACTTGAGTCATGTTGCTAGGCTTGATGGAAGTAAGGGATGGCCTTGATTAGACTGAGGTGGGAATAGGCATGGTGTGAGGAATTGTCTCGATTAGATGACTTGAGGCGAGAAGACTCACCCACTGTGAAACTGGTTTTTTGGGAGAAGAGTTTGGAGAAGTAGGTGCTGAAAATCTGTGGAGATGAATAGGCAATTCTCCTGCGAGCTCAGAAGGAAAGAGTGCTATTAGAAATGTGGACAAAGAGAAGTAGGGCTGGACATGACTCAGAGGTTAAGAACACTGTCTTCTCTCCTAGAGGACTTATGCTCACCCCTGTCTGTGACTTCATTTCTAGGGAATCCAAAGCCTCCTGGGCACCAGGTATGTAAATGGTGCATAATCATACACACAGGCAAAATACCTATGCACATAAAATTAAAAGCAGACGGAAAAGAAGGAGAGGAAAAAGGAGAAATGTGGAGCGGACGGTTGTGGGGTTCCAGATGAGACAAATCTCTGTAGGGAATTGGAACACACATCTCTGTAGAGGCCACAGAATCGGTCTCTACTTTGTCAGTGTCCTGAAACTTTCAAAATGGCAGAGTGGTTTGGTGGGGAAATTCCATGAAAGGAGAGCATTTGAGTTGTGGCAAATCCGTTATTCTTGGATACTTTTAGGCAGGTTTTGGGAGCAAAACGTGCGGAAAAGTTGTGAAGATGTGTGCTTTCACTGAGGTATCGTGTTACAGAGCTTAGGGCCTTTAAAGTTGACAAGAAAAGGAAGAGAGAGGGGAGAAGGAAAAACACTTTCCCTGGGAAATAGGAAAGCTACTTTGAAGGCATCCGAAGGATTGGCCAGATCCCAGGGATTGCAAGTTTTAGGGTGCAAAGTTGTCAAATTGTGAACTCATTTGAAAGAGAGATTTTTGGGGGGTAGATTGCTCCCACGGGGTCATGAAGGGAAATGCTTTATTGACCTCAGCTGCCCAGTGGGGCAAAAGCAGAATGATGTAGTAGTGGATACGCACCCTAAAAAAGTCTGGAACACACCTGTAAGGACAGCACGCAAGAGGTGGGGGCTATTTGCAGAACAATGGCTGGTCCCATTTGGGGATGGTCTAAACCTAAAGGAGGTGAGACCTAGCTGGAGGAGGTTAGTCAGCAGGAGTGGGTCTTTGGAGGTACATCAATCCCTGACCCTGCCTCCTCTCTATTTCCTGCCTCTCCTTCTCCTTCCCAGCCGCCATTGCCATGGGAATCTCTCTGTTCTACCCAACCCTACCCGCACTGGCAGACTCATGATGAAAGTCATCAATACAGAAGCCAAGCTACAGTTTGCCTGTAGCCAGACTGATGGTCTGACTTGTTACTTGCGGCTGGTGTGTGTTGCCAGACACTTCTGAGCTCACACCTCCACCGGCTGAGCACCGCTTACTGAGAATACCTGCTGACCCTGCCTGAAGAGTATGCCAGAAAACTAGTGATGCCAGAGTAAACGCCTTGGAAAACAGACCCGAAACAGCGATACCAGTGAGGCATGTGGTATCTCATCTCCCGCTGGAAGTGACTCTGAGTCCTGTTTGTCAACGTCTTCCAAAAAATGACCAGTGGGATCTAGCATCAGGTACCCTTGGTGGTGACCTGCTTGATAGGACAAAATATCCCGTAACCCTTCCCTTCTCTGCCTCATGTTTCTACCTGCCAACTGGGTTGTTTTTTTTCTGGGATCACCTCCAAAATAAACCACTGACAATTAACCTGTCCCCACAGTTTGCTCCTGGGGATCCCAACTAAGATACCAGGTGCACTTGGGGAAATTATTCAAATCAAGTCCTGCACAATAAAGATATTACTTTTCTCCCAGAGACAAATTCATTAGACAGCTGGGCCTAATTCCTGACATACAACTGGTGCGGGACTGGGTGCTGGTATTGCTGGAATCCTTCTGTGCAGAGTTGGGTGCTGGTTTTGTCTGGAGCCCTTCTGTGCAGTGCGTGGTATGTCTGGACCCCTTCTGTGCGGTGCCGGGTACTGGTATGTCTGGACCCCTTCTGTGCAGGGTTGGGCGCTGGTACGTCTGGACCCCTTCTGTGCAGGGTTGGGCGCTGGTACGTCTGGACCCCTTCTGTGTGGTGCTGGGCTCTGGGACGTCTGGAGCCTTTCTGTGCGGTGCTGGGCGCTGGGACGTCTGGATCACTTCTGGTTTTAGAGTGTTCCCCACATACGGTTTCACTTCTTGTTTCTCAGAGAAGCTGTGTTGACCCAGCTTCATCTCTAGTGCAGCCTCTTCTCGAGCGGCCACACCGCACTTCCTGTCTGGCTACATGCTAGATGCTGACTTTTGTTTTCGTCCCGCTCACCCATTGTCACGTCTCTGAAATTGGCCAATCTCTCACACGTTTGAATCCAACCCATGACATTCTCACAATGGATAACCTCCATATCGTTCTTTCTCTTGCTTGTCAAGCCTCCACGCAGGTTTATCTCTTCTGCAAGACTTTTCCATTCTTCCTCTTTTTTCTTTTCTGTATCATACAAATACACACACTGAGAGCATGCAGGGGGGGACACATAACCCAGGTATGTTTTTCTCTTCCACTGCATGTCACCTAGGACCATAATTATGATGTGCTTTCTTACTTTCCCCCTTCATGAGAATGAAGACATCTGTCTACAGCAGAAACTGTATTTTACTTCTGTGTTTCTGGTGCATATCTTAGCGCCTGACTTTTAAAATTGTAAAATCATTTATTTATTTTTTTTTTTAGCCAGGCGGCGGTGGTGCATGCCTTTAATCCCAGCACTCAGGAGAGTAGAGGTAGATGGATCTCTGTGAGTTTGAGGTCAGCCTTGTCTACAGAGTGAGTCCCAGGACAGTTCCAGGACAGAGAAACCCTGCCTTGAAAAACAAACAAAATGTAAAGTCATTTTAAAAAAGTAAACCAAATTTAAAAACGCCGCTGAACCAGAAGAATTATCCCCGTGTTTCAGCTGAGGAAGCAGGACCAGCATTAGCTGACTCTCTTCAGTTTAGTGCGACGACGAGGTGGTAGATGAAGGATGCGGAACTGACCACCTGACTTCAAAGCCTGGCATCTCTTCCACTGCATCGTAGCAGTGAGCACTTTGTGCTAGAGATGCCCAGCTCGCTCTCACATCCTCTTCTTAGAAAATTATCTATCTACAACCCTAGGAAGAAGGTAGCTCTCCATCCCAAATGATGGCGTCTCTGGCCATGGTTGATGGCTGAGGACCAAAACAGGTCGGTACTTACCTGAGAATTCAGAGAGACGATCAGCTGGCCACAGGCTCTGATCCTCCAAGGTGACAGAGAATAGGGTCACCGAGCCTGATAGGGCGTTCCTTCTCTTCCTCCCTTGTTCTCTTCCCCCTCTTTTTTTTCTCAAGTCTATATATCTCCTCCTTCTATATTTATTCATGCTGCCCACCAGTCCTGCCTATCCCTCTTCTGCCTAGCTATTGGCCATTCAGCTCTTTATTAGACCAATCAGGTGCCTTAGGCAGGTAAGGTGAAACAAGAACACACCTTTACATAATTAAACAAATGAAGGGCAAAACCAAACATAACACGTCGTCACATAGGTACAGTAACATTCCACAGCATGAAGAAATGTAACACGCCTTTGCCTAGTTAAGATAATACTCCACAACACACAGAGGGTCTCCCGTGATCTCTGATGGGGAGTTTGGAAGCACACACACGACACACATACATGAGCGCAGGCAAACACACACAAAATAAATCGTAAAGAAATAAGGAAGAGTGAATCTAACACGGAAAACACAGACAAGGTCCCACAGCGAATGGGAAACAGAAAGAAAGGGGGGAGGAGATAGAGACGGGGAGAAGAGGTGGGAGTAGGGAAAGAGAGGCTTAGTTTGCGATAATTCCCATTAACTATTGACAAATGAATTCCATGAGAGCCCCTTTCAGCCAATTCACTCCTTTTCCTGTCCCAGGTCTCTATAAAGCTGCGATTCTCACTTCCGAGCATCTCCCTGAGTGTGGTTTCATGGCCACAATACGTTTCCTCATAGTCTACCTGCGGTGAAGGTATCTGCCTACGAACGTCACAGGTTGGTTTCTTTGGAAGCAGGTACTCAGGGAAATGAGATCGGGTATATGTTGGGGATCAATATGTGTGAGGAAGTGGTGGGCAGAGAGGAGGAAGTCCAGCTTGAGAGAGGGCCTGAGAGAGCCTCCACTCAAGGAAAGGCTCTGGGGTACACACTGTCCTCCAGAGCATCTGACTGGATCCTTTTACCTGCACCCCGCTCAACCAGTGGACACAGGTGCCTGGGGACTCACCGGTCTGGGGCGAACTGATTTCCTGCAGCTGGGACAAAGAGAAGGCACTGAGAGCTGAAGGCTGTCTTTTCAACATACTCTTTGTTTGGACAGCCAATCCTTCCGAGAGGAGCAATCCTGTTTGTCTCCTTGACTGTGGTTTGTCACCACGTGACAGGGTGCCATGGTTTTTCATCCTGAACATCTCATTGGGCCACCTAGCACGTCTGCTGATGGTCACGCGTCAGCTTCATTGCCAAGCCACACACAAAACAACAATTCTGCTTTTCAATTAAGATGTTGATCCGACGTCACCCAGGAGGCCAGGAAGGGCATTCATTAGCCCCTCCTGGTGTTCCAGTTCAGCCTCTTTCTTTGGTTTTTGGTTATTGGAGAAAGTATTTTCCTACACACCAAGTATGGCTGTTAGTAATAAATCCATTTCTTCATTCCCTGGAACTGCTTCTTCTACGTCCTTTGTCAACTCCACTTCTCCTTGGTTTTAGGAGTGGAAACCAAGAGTCATGGAAAATATACTGCTCCTAAATTTTACTTTTCCACAGGAAGCAATATATGTCAGCCTTCTGCCAGAAAACATCGTAGATAAGAGATCCCGGCCACATTTTTATTAGTCAGGATTCTTCAGGCTTGTGTGTGCGTGTGTGTACGTGACAGAGAGAGAGAGAGAGAGCCAGACAGCCAGCAAGACAGACAGAGACAGAGACGGACAAGGAAAGGCAGGAAGAAGTTTCATTTTAAATTTCTTTATTTTATTGTATTTTACATGCATGGGTGTTTTGCCTGCATGTAAATCTGTATACCGTATGCAATGCCTGTTGCCAGAGGGCATCAGATCCCTCAAGACTAGAGTTACAGGTAGTTGTGAGTCACCAGGTTCCCTGAAAGAGCAATCAGTGCTCTTAACCTCTGAGCCATCTCGCCAGAATCAACTCAAGCTGTATGCTGACAAGGCTTGAGTCTGCGGGATAGCCTGCCAGCTGCAGACTCTCTTGAGCGGCGACCCAAGTCTGAAGGTCCTCGGCTGAGATTTCTTTCCCGCTCAGGGGAAGCTAGGGTTTTGCTCTTTTTCAGACTTTCAACTGACTGGGGAAGGCCCACTACATTAGGATCTTTTACTCAGAGTCCACAAATGTAAATGTTAATTGTCTCCAAAATGATCTCAAAGGAACATCCACAATCATGTTCGAGCAAATATCCGGGCCCTGTGACCCAGGAAAGCTGACATAAGTTGTCCATTGTAATAGAATAAGTTGAATTTTTTTATAACCTCGGTTTATAGCAGAATTCCAAAGTAGTTGTGTGAATGCCAGTTGCTGGGAGACCCACTGCATTGAAAACCTGCATAGTACTGAGGCCCACAGCAGATCGGGATCAACCCATTGCACCGAAGGCCTGCACGGTACTGAACCTCACAATGCACCAGCATCAACCCATTGCACGGAAGGCCTGCACAGTACTGAGCCTCACAACGCATCAGCATCAAAGGAAATGAAAGAAATCCCAGAAAAGATGGAACCGCCAGGCAGACAGAAACATTAGAATTAGAAGGCTAGTTTGGCACATGCAGACTCTCGGCCTTAATGATTTCCTTCTGTTTCCTAGATGAACTAAAGGGAAATCCAGACGCCAAAGACCTGGTCCTTCTTTCAGATAGACTTGGTAGAGCAGAGCCGCAAACGCAGACTTTTGGGGCTAGGCTGTTTTCCCTCTTAGCTCCCTGGCATGGGTAACTGGGGCACTGGCTTCTGGGGGGGCGGGGTCCGTGACCCTTGCTGAAATTCTGAACTTCTAGGACCCCAAATTCACCCCATGAATGGTTTTACACGCAAGGATTCATTCCCCCGCCAGCACATTTTCCTTGCCCTGGGCTCTGCTTCTTGAACAGGAATGCTCAAACTCGGTGGGAGTAGTGCTGAGTGTAGGTGACTATTCTTTGAAACCTGCATCCGTTGCTTTAGCAACACTGAAGTCACGTTTCCGGCGGAAACAGCACGCAGGAGGAGGATCCAGCGTTGGCGAACTGTTTCAGAGGGTTTGCCATCTAGTACCCCAGTGGTGGTGTGGAAGACAGGTTCCCTCTGTGGGAGTGGGAGATCACAGCTGTGGAGCGAAGGGAATGAGGCAGGAGGCTCGAAAAGTCTGTCCTTGGTGACTTTTCTGTCAGCTAAAGAGGTTCTAAAGCCACCCAAAACAGTTCCTCAGCTGAGGAACAAGCATTCAACCCATGATCCTGTGGGGACATTTCAGATTCAAAGCTTAGTAAAGATTAACTAGGTAATTTTTGTGTGTGTGTGTGAGAGAGAGAGAGACAATAAATTGAGGAATCTCATCCTGTGTAGGCATAAAAAAAAAAAAAACACTTTTTTTTTTTGAGACAAGGTCTCACTTTGTAGACCAGGCTATCCTTGAACTCAGAGATTCACCTGCCTCTACGTCCCAAGTTCTGCTAACGATGTTTTAAAAGCAAAAATGGAACTCTTGTTGTAATTTAAAACCACCTTATAAAATTTATTTTATACAGAGATTTGCCTCATGGCATCGAGTTATTTAAACTAATTCTGTGCCACCAAGGGGGACACCTGTAGACTGGGAGACAGAGCTGTATTCTGCTTAAATACAACAGAATCTCCTGCAGAGCCCGTCCGTGGTGTGAGCCATCTCAGCTCCAGAGTCATAGATACACAGCTTCCTACAGTGTCTTCTCCCTGACACACCCGCAAGCACACTTCTCGTGGTGTTTGCAGGTCCTAATGGACCCGAGCTGAGAGAGGGACCAGCTCAGCAGCCTCTCTTGGTTCTATCCCACCTCCCTGAAGCTTCCCCTGTGTGTGTCTGGAGTTGACCCAATAGCTCAGATCAAGGTGCTCCTTGGTCACCCTCTACAGCCCCCTGGGTCACATGCAGGTAAGAAATAACTTCCCTGCTCTTTCTTCCCTCTCGCCCCAGATTCTCTGGTCCAGGTGAGCCTTGCCTGCTTCAAGCAGAGATTTGCTCTGTATCGGGGAACTCTCTGTGAATCCAGCTGACTAATGGCTTTCTATCTTTATTATAAAACAACCTAGAAAAGTTCGTAGTTCGCTGAGAATCCCTCTGAGTCATACCTCAGAGAAAAACCTGCGAGTCATCCTGTTTGATTTTAAAAAGGCTTCTCCCGCTTCCGGGTCAGAAGAGTAGCCTCATCTTTAGTTGTAGATATTTTCGAGACAGGGTTTCTCTGTAGCTTTGGAACCTCTCCTGGAACTAGCTCTGTTGACCAGGCTGACCTTGAGCTCACAGAGATCCGCCTGCCTCTGTGTCCCAAGTGCCGGGACTACCAGGCTCTACCAGTGCCTGGCTGTGCCACTACCATCCAGGGCTTCCTCATTCTTAAAAGCCGCCCATCATGGCTTTGGACCAGGAGACTGGCAGACCTGCCTCTAGCATCATTCAGGAATAGGTGACGTTAGTCATGTCACCTCTGTCTGAGATTTGATCGTCCCTGTAAAGAGAAGCTTATAACAACACTGTCTGCAGAGATGAATGGGGGGTCCACGCACAGATGCATGGGGGTCCAGGGTTGTCTACAAATTAAATGAGTCATCTATGTGACAATACTTTATCTACTCAAATGTAAGTTCCCTTTATTATCAGATTACAGTCCCCATGAGTCATTTCATACGTCCGTCCTTGGTATAGCCGCCCTTAATCCTACCACTATTTCTACCCCTCCCCCCTTTCTTGTTTTCTGGCAAGATGATAGAGTTGGTTATATGCTCCGCCCTCCCTTCCCGTTAGTTTTGTAAGTATTCCCTCGCTCACGAGGTCAGGAACCAATCAGGAAGTCTTCCAGATGACAGCTGGGTGGCTGATGGTGGTACACTACTGTTCAGTTTGGTTGCAGACATGTGCAAACCCCAAGGGATGATAAACTAAGAGTCCAGAATTGTGTGTTCCAGATTCCCACTGTTGTTGATTCTCTAGGGGGTTTCCAGGTTATTTATTTTTTTAAAAAATAGTCTTTGAAACCCACTCCTTCCCAAATATTCCCTTCTGGCTTCAGATTTTATTCCTTAAAAAAAAAAGTCACTGAGTCCAATTTGTACTGCTCGTGTGTACATGAATATGAAATCATCCCCTGGGGCATGGGTGACCTTCCAGTGACCACCCCATGAAGAAAATTGACTCCAAAATTGACTCCGCTGCCCCAGCAGTTAGGCCATTTTAAAAAAAAAAAATCTATTCCGGTCAGGGAGTGAGTGTGATCTGCCTTCAAAAACACCACATCAGAGAGCTGGTATCTTTTGACCTAGCCTTGGTAGATGACTAAGTTCTACAATTGCAGAATGAAGAGGAACATTAAGACATGAATAGGGCCCAGGGACACCTTTAATCCCTGCATTCAGGAGGCAGAGGCAGGTGGATCTCTATGAGTCCAAGGCCAGCCTGGTCTACATAGCACATTCCAAGTGGGCACAGAAAGACTCTGTCTTAAATCAACCCTCCCCGTGAAAAGGAGGGGAAGGAGGGGGAGTTTGTCACACCTCTGGTGAACTTCCTATACCCTCACAGTCTGAGGGGCCGTTTTCCCATGGTTCTCTGTACCCTCTCACCCTGCTGGATATGTTAGCCTGGTTTTCCTAACTGACCTTCAGCCTAATTCACACCGAAGCCCTGCCTTGAACTTCAGACTGCCTGGCTTACTTCCCGACGCTGCTTTGCTGACACAACCCATTCCTCCAGAGGGTTGGGTCTACGCCCAGTGTTCCACTCCAGGCCCGGTAACCCTACAGCAGAGGCAGCATTGGTAGCTACAGGTTTGCCCGGTCCCACCTTTCCGCTTCCTCCCTACGGGCTCTGATGCTGAGGTCCCACCGTGCCTCATCCCTAAACCCATCCCATTCAAACAAGACATGGGAAAGCCTCATCTGGGGCTCGCTTTCTCACGCAAGGGTCGTAGTAGATGACTTCTAAAGTAGTTGGAAGGGAGTTCTGATACCACCGTCCTTCGTTTCTAAGTAGGCCAACTGTAAAAGAAGTCCACACTGGCTCAGAAAAACGGAGGCTTGGGAGAGGGTGAGTCAGACTGAGCAAAATGTCAAGCTAACTGTGGAGCCGGGAGATCCAACAGCAGCATGTCACTGGGCAGACAGCAGGCTCATCTCTGGCAGGAGGCTGTGACTGGGAAGTCACTGGGCAGACAGCAGTGGCAGCCTCCTGCCAGAGAGGAGCCTGCTCAGACAGCTATGGGCAAGACACTCGCGGCCACACCCAGCCCATTAGCCACACTCACACCAGGGAATTAGTAATGCCATTTTGTCTTTCCAGAGGAACGCGGATTCTTTCGTGACCTAAAGCTATTTAGCACGGTGACTGCAATTCTACCTTTTCCTGTGGCTAATGTCTGTGCTTTCGGGTTTGGTATCATCTCATTAGTACAGGGCCCATTTCCTTACACGAGTGGTCCCTGAGCGCATAGTCTTCCTCTCGGGGCTTCCTTAATTCCTTTCAGACGCTTCCCCGGGCTGTGCAAAACTGAGAACTCAGGTCCTTAGAGGGATACATTTGAGCCCCATGGTTATTTATCAGTTGTGATTTTTTTGGAAATTTCATCCAGGCCTTGGATTTTCCAGCTGGAAATGAGATGGAGATGCCTCTGTGGGAGGGACAACCACCGAGGACGGCGGGGTTTCATACACAGAAACTTCCCCCAAATGGGAACCCCCAAAGCCCTTCCTGCCTTCCTGCCTAAAATTCCCCCTTCAGGACTTTTTTTTTTTTTTTTTTTGCTTATTTGACCTTTCCTCTCCTTCTCACATAAGCCCGCAAGCCCTCTCAGGTCTCCACAACCTTCCTGCTCCAATTCCGGGCCTACAGCATACTGAGTCAGCATTAGCACTTCCTGGAGCCAGTGTTCTTTCTTTCTCCTCTCCGTCTTTTCCATTTCATTTATTTATGCATTTACTTACTTACTTGGTGTGTGGGCACGTGCATGCCTCTGTGGAGGTCAGAGAACGGCTTATGGGAGCCAGTTCTCTTTTTCCGCCATGTGGGTCTCAGCGGTCAAATTCAGGCCAGTACGCTTGGCAGCAAACACATTTACTTAACCGCCGAGCCATCTCTTTTTAATCCCATGGCCCCCTCTCTGCACATGTGTGTATGTGAAGGTGCATTTGCACATGCGTGTACGTATGTGGAGGCTAGATGGAGTCTCTGGTATTGTTACTCGGGCGCTTCCCACCGCCGTTTTTAAACTTTTTATTTTATGTGCATTGCTGTTTTGCCTCCATGCATGTCTCTGTGAGAGTGTTGCATCCCTTGGAACTGGAGTTACAAGTGGGTGCTGAGATTTGAACTTGGGTCCTCTAGGAAGAGCAGCCAGTGCTCTTAACTGTTGAGCCACCTCTCCAACCTCTTATTTCCCTTTTTTTGTTTGTGCTTTATTTTGTTTGAGACAAGATCTCTCACTGGCCGGATAGTTACCATTTAAGTCTGGCTGGACAGTAAACGCCAGGAATCCATCTGTCTCCTCCTCCCCAGAGATGGATTACAAGTGTAAGCAGCCGTGTCTGTCTTTTTAAAAACATAGGTTTAGGTACAAATTATGGCAAGCATTTTACCGACAACGTTTCCTTTTCTCAAGGTCAGAAGATGGAGTCACGGCTGAAGGTGTGGAGAGCTCTTCTGTCTGTCCATCACAGTGAACCTTTGAGTTCTGCTGCCATGAGTCAGGAGATCCAGAGAGGTAGTGAGGAAGGGTGTGGGGGACATAGTAAGGTGACGTCAAGCTACTGAACTGGGAATTAGCTCAATTCTGGCTGGCTGCTGGTTAACATTCCTGGTTCCATCTTCAAGAGGATTCTAGCTAGCGTCAGGAACCATAGGCCCTTACGGATCATTTAACTCTACCGGTTACTACACAGACAGAGAAACCAAGGAGACTCCCTAGAAAGGCCGGGACTGTCGCCAAAGGCAGAAGTCTAAATTCTAGGTCCTAATTTCTTTGCATTTCCCTATGATAAAATAATCTTTATTCATATCCAGCACGCTGAGGCCAGGCGTGGGGGTGATCTCTTGTTATCCCACCACTTGGGAGGTAGAATTAGGAGGATCAGGAAATCAAAGCCAGCCTTGGCCACATATTAAGTTCAAGGCCAGCCTCTGCTATAAGAGATCGCGTCTCAAAGCAAAAACAAACAAACAAACCCCAGCACAAAGCAAAACACCCAAATAACAACAAATATTCAACCCATTGTGGGCACTTACTAAACCTGATTGTTGACACCAGCGCCGAGATGCTGGCGAAAGGTTCTCTGCATAGACGGCAGTTTAATATCTATTTAATATCAGGTTCTGAAGGTACCAGATGGTGGGGGGTATGGACACTGTGCTTGGCTGTGGGTTCTGTTTTGTTGGCAGTGCTGAGCCATCCCAAATTTCAGATGAGAAGACTGACATGTGCATTTAAAGAGAAATTGAAATTCAGAGCATTGGAAGATTTTGGGTTAGATGCCTGAAGATTTAGGAGTTTTCAGAGTAATCCTGGCAACAGATGAGAGATGGTAGGAACACAAAAGATTGTGTGTGTGCACCAGAAATACATTTCTTAAAAAAAAAATGTATATGATGGGTGAGAGTGGGCATGCGTGTGGGGGGCAACATTGGAAACTGATTTTGGAAAAGAGGAAAACTTTTGGAAATTGATTCTCTTCTTCCATTATGGGCTCTGGGATCGGACTCAAGTTACCAGGCTGTGCGACAAGTGCTTTTACCTGCTGAGCTGTCTTGACTTGCCGCACAACCTCTCCATTGCTGCGGCAATTGGACTGGCCATCTAGTCAAGATCACAGATGTACAAAGTCCTTGATATTTGTAAGTAGAAGACAAAAAGGAGTGGAGCAGAGCAGCAGACAGTAGACCAAGTACAATATCTTAAGACCTGGGATCCCAGAGGAATCAAGTAGGCTTCACCTAGGACAAAACATACATTCGACGGTCACTGTCCTGGGAGGTGCAGCTAAGAGCAACTAAAAGTCTCTAACAGACACTGAGATTTTGACTAAACAAAACAAAACAAAGTGCAGCAAAGTTCATCAGCCACGACACACAGGAAGATTATCTTATTAGAAGTACCACTTACTGGGTTGGAGATTTACGACCGCGCACGTCTCCCCCAAACAATAGTCTGTGTTAAACACATTACTATTGATTTCCTGGGTTACTTTAAGTCAATCCATTTAACCATTTTAGCTTCATCTACAAAATAACTGGGCTTAGCTCGCATGGTTTCTAAAGGCCCCATCAGTTCTAAAATAAGTAGGGAGGCGATATGTAATTACATACTGTGTTATGGCAGTAAGCCACACCCCTACTCTTCCTGAAGAAGCCTTAAAGGGTCGCATGATAATTAAGGACTCTTGCCTCACATCTGACTTCCATCTACGACTGCGATGTGTGAGCATTTATCCAGTGGACTGTACAGTCCTGGACCATCTGGGAAGATGCTCCCAGTTGTCAAACAGAAAGCTGTCATGAGGACTGAGACAGAGTGTCCCCTTGCCCTTTTCGGTCTCCAGAACAAACCGATCTCTTTACTTTGAACTGTCTCATTTGTTTAATTATCTTGTCAAGTTTTTTCTCGAGGCATGGTTTTTGGCTCTACGGTTTGGCAGTGAACCGAGACTAGATTAGAAAAGACGCTCGTTCGTTACAAGTGAACCTTTCCAGCCAGGCCCTGGCTTCCTCTCAGTCCTCTTCCCCTCTGCTTGCTTCTAACACAGTCCAGCTGATCTTTTTAAAACTGTGAAAATTTTTATCTTATTTAAAAATCTACTTGTGGGGGCTGGAGAGATGGCTCAGTGGTTAAGAGCATTGCCTGCCCTTCCAAAGGTCCTGAGTTCAATTCCCAGCAACCACATGGTGGCTCACAACCATCTGTAGTGAGGTCTGGTGCCCTCTTCTGGCCTACAGAGATACACACAGACAGAATATTGTGTACATAATAAATACATAAATTTAAAAAAAAAATCTACTTGTGCGTGTATGCGTGTGTGCATGTGTGTGTGCACATTGTGTGTGCATGTGTGAGCGTGCGCGTGCACTTGCATCCGTGCGCATGTGTGTGTGTGTGTGTACTTGTGTGTGTTCTAGGGACTAAACTCAGATCATCTGGCTTGTGTGCTTCTCACCTACTGAGCAGTCTCAGCAGTCCAAGCTTGTGTGTTTTTCTAATGTTACCTCTTTCCGGTGTGAACACTTCTCTCCTTGTCTCTGAATTCTTCCTTGACTCTCGTTCGCAAACTGTCTCAAATCTTCCTTGCCCTCAGGGTCAGTGGACAAGTACGTGCGGTCTTTCTCCTCTGATGGAGCAGACATCCCACTCCATTGAACTTCTAGGACTTGCTTTTTGTTAGTTTTTTAAGACAGGGTTTCTCTGTGTTCTGGAACTCACTCTGTAGCACAGACTGGCCCTGAACTCACAGAGATCCACCTGTGTGGCCATAAGTCTGAGCAATAGGCAAGACAGTTTGTAATTAATATTAAGCTTTGGTGTAATTATTTTGGGACTGGGAAGTGGGGAAGCAAAAGCACCACCCTGTTTACATATCTGTATGTGTATTTTCTACATGTGTGAGTGCCTTCCGAGTCCAGATGAGGGCAACGGGTCCAACAGCACTAGAGATGTAGGCAGTTGTGGACCACTCGGTGTGTGTGTGTGTGTGTGTGTGTGTGTGTGTCCACTGAGGCCAGAACAGGGTATAGGCAGTTGTGGACCACCCGTGTGTGTGTGTGTGTGTGTGTGTGTGTGTGTGTGTGTGTGTGTGTGTCCACTGAGGCCAGAACATGGTGTTGAATTCGCTGGAGCTTGCATCACAGGCAGTTGTGAGCTGCCTGATATGGATGTTGGGAACTGAACTCTGGCCCTCTGGAAAAGCAGCAAGTGCTCTTAACCACTGAACCATCTCCCCCACCACCACATGCAGCTTTTTCCATCCGTGTGTTGAGTCTAAACTTGAGCCCTCACATGTGTACAGCAAGTCACTAAGCCATCCCCCAAGCTCTCCTGTAGTTCTTGAGGCAGGAGGATTTGTATCTTGTCATTTTTGTATTTCCATTTGGGTCTAGAACAAAATTTAATGTGTTTAGAAAAACTTAGGCCCACATTCTTTTCCTCCTTTTGGTTCTTCTTATTCACGAGATGACTTCAGTCATAAAATTAATATTCCATAAATTAAAACATCCCATTATCTCTAAGCGATAAATCAGATATCAGACCATTCTGTACAGTTGCGAACTTGAGCCCAGAGCTTGCTGCGCTGCTCAGCTTTTAGACTGAGTGATCTTTGCTCTGGTGGGCAGGCACCCTGATGGCCAGTGTCATCTTGAGCACAGTTCCGTCTGCGGGGAGCCTCACCGATGATCCGTGAACAAACCGGTGAGCAAACACGAACTGGCGGAAAACATTTGGTATTGGGCTCACAGGACAAGGTTCAGCTGTCGTCAGTTCTCTGGGTCAAATTCAAATCCCTCTCTGAAATATTTCCAAAGCCATTTCTTCCATCTTCACAGAGACTTCTTTGGTTTGTGTTCATGGATCTATGCCAAATTGCAGTTTACCCAACACTGTGCTTCGTTTATTTGTTTCCTATGCGCCGTTTGACTTTTCCCATATTTGGCCTTGGCTGAGGACTCCTAGCATATGGTGTACATGGCTAGGCAGGCAGATTCCTTAGTATTTTTCATCTTACTATAAAAAAATTAGATTGAAGGTCAGCTCTAATAATAAGCCAGAGACTAGTCATTTCTTTTCAGTGAGTATTAACTTTAATTTACTTCTCTTTGGTGATCTCCACCGCATTAATGTTGAGGTAAAATTCAGGTCAAGTAATGTATCATTAATAGAACTTAGTTCATGAGTAAGAGTCATACAAAGTAGCACAGGCCCAAAGAACTGGGCCTAGAGAAATGAGGACAGACAGGACCCAAAGCAATTAAAGTCCAAGGTTTTGTCTTCTCTCTGCTCTCTGAAATAGCACCTTTCTCATGACTAACTCAAGACCCAGGTTTTCTGTAAAACCCCCTACCCCTCACCCCCGCATGCATGCACACAGGAACGTCTACTCATGCCAGACAGGGATCCTACAACAGAACAAAGTACCGATATCACCAAAGTCCAACCTGGTGAACCTGTGAGTTGTACAGGGACTGCTTAAAAGAATATGGGTGAGGGGTTACATGTAGAAGCAGAAATGACTCAAAGATAGCTGCTCACAAAACTGGCAACCTGGAGCACACTACACAGCCTCAGACAACTCAACAGGTTGGGGAGGATCCTTCCAGGTCGAGCAGTTGACCTCAGCCTCTTCCAGGTGGATCCACCAGCTTCTGCTTCTTCCAGGCAGCTGGCCTTTTTTCAGTTTTCTTTCAAGCCTGACTCATCTCAGCATCTTTATTGCTTACTCATCCTGAGAGGGAGGGGCCTAGTGAATCTGGTCAGTTTCAGGGACTTCCTGAAGACATTTTGAGTTATTCTTCTTCTATCTGAAGGAGTTTCCCTGGAACATGGAGTGTTCAATCTTGGAGAAAACTGCTACCAGGCTGTGGAAACACAGGCCTTTCATATAGGGTAGGTGTGTAAGTAAGTCTCAACTGTTGGTTCTCCAGTGACCTCTTCTGTGTGGCATTCTTTTTTCCCTCTGAGAGAGAGGTTCTCTGTGTAGCCCTGGCTGTCCTGGAACTGGCTCTGGCTGGCCTTGAACTCAGAGATCCTCCTGAAGGCACGAGCACCCCCACCCACTTCTGTGTAGCACTTTTTTTTTATTATCATTATTAATTTTATGATCACTGGTGTTTTGCCTGCATGTATGTCTGTGTGAGACTGTCAGAAGCCTTGGAACTGTAGTTACAAACAGGTGTGAGCTGCCATGTGAGTGCTGGGGATTTGAACCCAGGTTTTCTGGAAGAGCAGGCAGTGCTCTTAACTGTTGAGCCATATCTCCAGCCTCCTGTGTGGCATTCTTACCTGTAGAGTAATGTTCTGTTTTTAGACGCCTGTTCTAAAGACTTCTGTCCATTCCTTTCCTAATCCATTCATTCTTCCAATATTAATTAATGTCACCATGTGTAGGAACTAGGGAAGAAAAATGAGTAGGCCAAGGAGGTTTTTTCCTGGTGGGAGGACCAAAACAGACAGATGGTTAAAACTCCGAGTGTGACAAGTATCATGATAGAGCTTTATTAAGGAGGCTGCCAAAAGGTAGGTGGCAATTTCAGAGAAGGGAATGTCACAAAAACCCATGAAGAGAGAGTGTACTCGGGAAAATGGTGACAGTGTGTGCCTCACTCAGAAAAAACAACGTTGAATGCAGACGCCTCTCACGGGACAAATGCTGTCTACTCTCTGGTAGTCATGCACAAAGTGGAGGGATCTTTGTGAGCCCAGAAGCTAATAGTTGATAGAGAAACGAATGACAATGAGCCGGGAATCCAGGGCACTGCCCGGGAGGAGCTGGCATGATTTCTCAGTTATTGGAGGATCTTTGAGATCAGAGGGAGGGGGTACCTTGAAGCAGACACTAAAAAAGGCAATGAGAAGATGGCAGAGCCATCAATGTCACCTAGTTGGTGATTTGGGGAAGGGTAGGACAGGACATTAGTGCCATTAACCAGAGGGAAGTCATACTTCAAGCCTGGTGTAGTCATAGAAGCAGACAAAGCAAGTGTCCAGCTTTAGGACCCATCACTGAGCTCCTGAGTCCGAGTCATCCCCAGCCTGCACTGTAGCTCCAAAGATTGCAGTCTTTGCTTAGTTTAGAGGGCTCCTGCCCGCTCCTCTTCGGCCTTCCAAGTTTAGCACAAGGCCCACCGCTCCAAGGTGCTCAAACTGCCTTGTATCCTCTTCCAGGCTCCCGCAGCAGTAAGCACACGCCTCTTGTTGGGTTGGCATTCACGCCACCAAGCGTTTGCCCTGCCTTTCATAGCTGTACTAAGTCGTGGGTTCTCTGAGGACAGGTTTGGGAGGGTTTTGGGCTAATCCAAGCCTCGTTGGCCTTTTGTAGCTCCTATCTATCTATCTATCTATCTATCTATCTATCTATCTATCTATCTATCTATCTATCTATCGTCTATCCATCCGTCTATCTATCTTTGATTTTTTTTTTTTTTTGAGACGACAGGGTTTTTCTGCCCTCGCTGTCCTGGCATTCATTTTGTAGACCAGGCTGGCTTTGAACTCACAGAGATCCGTCTGCTTCTGCCTCTTGAGTGCTGGGATTAAAGGTCGCACTTTACATCCTGCCCACATAGCACTGCCGTTCTGTTAAACTGTGACACTATCGGTGTTACATCTACATCAGAGATGTGGACAGAGAAGCAAGTGAGCGAATAAAGTTCAGGCTCAGAGCCGGGTTCAGCCTCTTCTAGATCACCCTCCGGCTTTCTGATTGAGTGGCTTAGGTGGGTAGCTCATCTCCACGGGCTTCTAGGCTCCTGGCCTCTTCTCCTTTTGTACCCATTCTGCACTCAGTTATTTTTCTTGAAATAAAATAGTTGCTGTCTATGGTAGTATATGTCCTGTAATCTCAACTCTCGGGAGGCTGGAACAGGAAGGCTGCCATGAGTTAAGAGACCAGCCTGGGCTGGAGAGTGAATCCCTGTCTCAGCGCGCGCGCACACACACACACACACACACACACACACACACGTGCGCGCACACACATGCACACACTCCTGTACTCCCGTGCGCATGCACACATATTTACACACACAGATCAATCATTTTTGCCCCCTTGTTGCCTGCAGAGCAAAGCCTGTCTCTTTAGCCGGCTATGTCTTCTGGGATCACCTTGTGGCTGATTATACTCAACCGTGTTACTGATAGGTCAACCACTCCTCCTTCGCAGCGAGATTTCATTCTTCTGTGCTTTTTCTTCACGCTCCTAAGGGAATCACAACAACGTCCCACGTTCAGTCCAGTGGGTGAATTCCTTCCTGGTCATCATTTAAAACCCAGTCCTCAGAATCCAAGAGTTGCTTCCTCAGCAAGGTCTCCCTCCCTGCCCTGCCTCCCCCAGATGTGTAAGCAGCGCCTCCACTCTTCTCCTGGGGCATCTTCGCTGGTGTTTATCACCAGTCACCCTGATGGAAATAATCTGCTTCCTCGCCCTTCTGTCTCAGTCCGAAAGCACGAGCTCCTTTAGTTCAAAGGCCGTTCATTATCAACGTATGAGCACGTAGGCAGTTCTCCAATAGATGCTGGCTAAAACAAGTCAAATGAGTTACGCGGAGTTTTACATGTACTGCCCCCAACTGTGACTTATTCACCTCCCTCCAAGTGAAACGTAAAATAATGACTGCGGTGGTGGCGCACGCCTTTAATCCCAGCACTCGGGAGGCAGAGGCAGGCGGATCTCTGTGAGCTCGAGGCCAGCCTGGTCTACAAGAGCTAGTTCCAGGACAGGCTCCAAAGCTACGGAGAAACCCTGTCTCGAAAAATCCAAAAAAATAAAATAAGATAAATGACTGACTGAACACCGCCCTTTACATTTGGTAATGCCATGTGGTTTTTATCTCTCACTTGCAAACCAGGCAAGCCTATCTCTATCACTTTACAGGGAAGAGAACTAAGGCTGAACGCGGGTAGGTATCGTTCCTTTTTGACAGTTTTTTTTTTCAGTTTGTTTTATTTTGTATGTATGAGTGTTTGGTCAGCATGTGCATCACATGTGCACCACATGTGCTCCTGGTACCAGTGAAGGCCAGAAGAGAGCACTGGATCCTTCTGGAGCTGGAGTTAGAGACGGTTCTGAGCTGCCGTGTCGGTGCTGGGAACCGAACCTGGGTCCTCTGCAAGAGCGACAAGTGCTCTAAACCCCAGAACCACCTCTCCAGCCCCAGTATTATCTTTTCTGAGAATAGGAGGTGGGAGAGCAGTAGTTAAGCAGACGCTTCTCAAACGTTTAAGGCAATGTCCATCTCACAATACCCTGCTTCCCAAAGCACTTGGACCTACTGGGTCTTGCTTGGTTAGCTTCTCCAAACTACATTGATGAGGATGATGAAAATCAGGCTTGCCTTTGGCCTGACCACCTCTGCTGTCCACCTGTGAGACCTTGGAGATGCCAATCTACAAGTTGGTTGGGACACACAAGAAACAAAGCCCAGGCCATCTTCCTGGCAGGAAAGCTGTGTCTTCTAGCATGTGAGTTGGCTCTCGGTTCCCAGGGATCAGATGGACGGCCCCTCTCACAGTTCATGGGTTTGGCCTGATATCCAGCCAGCAGCAGTCTGTTCCATGGCTCACTGGGGAACGTGAAACTGTTGACTCCTGAAATGTTGTTCTAGTCGCTGAGCCCTCAAGGTGAAAGGTCTCTTGGCGGGATGAGAACAGACCAGATTTACCCAACTCCGCATGGCGTCAGACAGCTCTGAGTCACATTCCATTATGTCCCGCAGAGCAGCTGAGGCTTACCCCGTGTCTGACTCCTCAGAATACCTGCCCTCCGAGGGCAGAGGTCTCCAGCCCCACCGCACAGCTGCGGAATGGGAAACTCTTACAGCGGAGCTCTCAGCAGACTGGAGGCTGGACGGGGCCCTGACGAGTTTCCACTTTTGCCTTTTGCACCTGCTGCTGAGCTTTCAGCTCCCAATGGAGAAGAAAGGCTCACCAAAGGGTGTGCACAGGAGACGGCCAGAAGAGGAGAAGAACGTGAATATGCTTGTGAAAGCCTACTTCGTGATAGCCATTTAAAATACACCCTTCACAGGCTGGGGTGAAATCAGTTGGTAAAATGATTGCCGAGAAAAACAACACCCCACCCCGACTGCCAAGCCAGGCATGGTGGCACAGGCTTATAATCCAAGTGCTGGAGAAGTAGAGAGATCCTTGGGGCTCTTGGGCCAGTGAGAGACCCTGTCCCAGAAGCACCAAGTGGGGGCCAGAGAGATGGTCCTGCAGTTAAGCGTGCCTGCTGCTTTTTTTTTTTTTAAATATTTATTTATTTATTTATTATGTATACAATATTCTGTCTGTATGCCTGAAGGCCAGAAGAGGATGCCAGACCTCTTTTACAGATGGTTGTGAGCCACCATGTGGTTGCTGGGAATTGAACTCAGCACCTTTGGAAGAGCAGGCAATGCTCTTAACCACTGAGCCATCTCTCCAGCCCGTGCCTGCTGCTTTTGCCGAGGACCACAGCTAATTACTCAGTGCACACAATGGGCAGCTCACAATTTCCTGTAAGTCTGACTCCAGGGAGCCTGTGCCTTCTTCTGGCCACTGTGCGTGTGTGTTTGTGTGTGTGCACACCTTAACATTTATGTGTACACTCATGTACCTTTACGCACACACACAGAGATACACGTGTGTTTGTGTTTGTGTGTACACACATTTAAAAAAAAATCTTCTCACTGGGCATGGTGGTGCATGCCTTTAAACTCGGCACTTGGGAGCCAGAGGCAGGTGGACCTCTGTGAGTTCAAAGCCATCCTGGTCTACATGGCTCCAGGACAGCCAGGGTTAAATAGAGAGACCCTATCTCAAAAAGCCCAAAACCAAAACCGAAATCTCATTTGATCATCACTATAATCATTTTCCCCATTTTCAATGTGTGTAAACTGAAGAATTCTCCAGGCAAAATAGTCTATTTCTTTTTCTTTGACCAACACAACAATACAAAGTATTGGCCCTGGTCCCAAGTGTCGGTGATAGGAGCCCAGCATGTAGATGCGAGAGAACACAGCCATACAGGCAGTGTCTTTACTTTGCACCAGGTCTGAGGCTGTGGTATCTTGTTCCATGTGCCACTAATGCAATCAGAAATTAGATTTGGATTCAAGACCAGCCTGGTCTACAAGAGCTAGTTCCAGGACAGGCTCCAAAACCACAGAGAAACCCTGTCTCGAAAAACGAAAAAAAAAAAAAAAAGAAATTAGATTTGGAGCTGAAATCTACCAATGTTTGGGGAAAAGGAAGCAGTTTGGGGGTTGGCAAGAACACTGCTTTTCTTCCAGAGGACTCAGGTTTGATTCCAAGCACCCACCCAGCAGTTAACAACTGTCCATAACTCCAGTACTGGGGATCCAGAACCTTTTTCTGGCCTCCTTGGGTACCAACATGGCTGCCTAAACAAGACCTGAACAGGGATGGCACCAACAGGAACGGTAACATGAATGGGGAAAAGCTCCCGAGGCCTCAACCCTAGACAAAGAGCTACAGGCAACTAAGGAAGAGAAAAGCACACCAGTTGGCTATCCAAACATACAAGTAATATTATACAGATAGAGCAGGATGCCTTTATAAATTTAGACATATATATATACATATATGTATATATATGTATGTCACAATGAAAGAAAAAGATAATAAATCTGAAAGAGAGTAAAGGCAAGGGTGAGATGACATGGGAGGGTATGGAAAAGGAAATTATATAACTATGTTATAATCTCAAAAAACAGAATAATTTAAAACAGCCAAAACCCCCACTCATACATATAAAATAAGTAAAAGTTTTAAAAATAACCTTGAACTAGAGTTCAATTATGTTTGGGTCTAAGGGCTACTGCGTAGATGTGAAATCTTGCCTTCATTTTCTTTATCCCTAAAAGAAGAACACATTGTTTTCCTCTTGGAATCGCTATAAGCATTCAAGGAGAATTTGAATGTTTTGGAGAGTGAGGCTTGCAGAACTGGCCAACTCACAAATGAGCCTCTTTGCTCCACTAAGATTTATTTATCTGTGTATACAGTGCTTTGTATATCCATCTGCACAGTATAAGAGGGCATCGATCCCATTATAAATGGTTGTGAGCCACCATGTGGGTGCCAGGAATTGAACTCAGGACCTCTGGAAGAGCAGCCAGGGGTCTTAACCACTGAACCACCTCCAGCCCCCAAGTGAGCCAGTTCTTATCTAGTATCTCTTCTGTGGAGCTCTACCTGTGGCTGGGTAACATTGATTTCTTAGTTTTCTTAGCTGCGAGTCAGGAGCAGCTGCATGGGAGAAGGAGTGCAGACTAGGAATTGGGTGACTAGGGTTGGAGTCTTGATTTTATTTGTTGCCGACTAGGTCTCTATTCCCGCGTCTGGGTGTGCCGACCTCTGAGGGTTGCCTGCGGTGCAGATGAGAGTATAAAAACACGAAGGCCTTTTCAGTCCTAGTACGTGGCCCGAGTGAAAGCTATTTATCCAACAACACGTCCTGATGTGTGCCAGGTGGTCAGGGTGCAGAGGCAATGGAAATGTAATCTCCCTTAGCACACAGTGTGATGAGATAAACAAGCAAATGGGTAATTACAGCACCACGTGCAAGTGCCCTTTCAGGAGGAGCAGGATGCTCAAAGGACAAAGAGCAAGCACTAGGTTGCTTATCTGTTGTTGCAAAACAAATTACCACCAGAACTTAGCGGCATGAGAAACAAGCATCCATAAGCTTACATCAGTTCTGCGTGGGAGGAATCTGAGAATGGACAGGCTGATCAGTTACACCTGGTTAAATTAGACCGCACTTAGCCTGATGCGGTTCCTCAAGTCTACCCTACTTGGAGACGACGACCAATAACTAGTATCCACTCCTATACTGTACCACCAGGAGTGGGCAGAGGGTCTGTCTATCCGAAAGACAGCGCCGTGTATAGTGTCTGCCTTTCTCCCTGGTGTCATGCCCTCGTATTTAATAAAATAAAAGAGACTGAAAGGAAACTCAGTGAATTCAGGGCACACTGAAAATGTCATAGGGTCGAGACATGGTATCTGAAACATAGGTATCATATGCACACATGAATGCAGGAGCAGATGACACAGCCATTTCTTTCAGGTTTTGCTAGGTTTTGTACGTGTGTCTGCCTGAGACAGCATCTTTTTCCCTCCCCTCTTTCCAAGGGTTTTCGTTTATAGTCCCTGGACTGACCCCTTTGAAGTAGAGTGAACAGTGCCGCGGACACATGGACAAACTTCAACTTGGTTTAGTTCAGCCTGCTCGCTGACCCCCGACTTTTCTGTTTGGACTTATTACCACACAGTACTCCTAGATTTCAAGATACTTTCAAAACATGAGGCAATATGACCAGCTACAGCTTTATCCTGGCTGTGTCTGGGATTGGCTTCCTCTCAGAGCCACCTTAGACCTTCAGAGTGCCATGAAGGGTGTTATGACTTCATTCTGGCAGTGGTGTTCCCCTCTATCGGAATTTCTAGAAGCTTCCTCCGGCAGCTGATCCCACACAGACGGGGCCCCCTGAATGCCTCCGTCAGTGCCTCCACCAGGTCTTGCAATGGCTTGGCTTGCTACTTCCTGCCTTTTCGTTGGGAAGGAGTACAGTTTAGTGGTGCAGATCATGGGCAGTTAGAACCCCTTTTCATTCTCTGATCTGTTGGGGCAAATTACTTAGTCTTTGTACCTAAATTTTTCACGTTTGTAAATTAGGAATGATAATTTATTTACATCACAGGGTTATCATGAGGACTGAGCACTTAACTGCACGGACTTAGAACACAGCCCGCAAAGAACACACACTTGCCAATGCTGAAGATCTAATCAGGCAGGGGCTGGAGAGGTGGCTCAGAGGTTAAGAGCATTGCCTGCTCTTCCAAAGGTCCTGAGTTCAATTCCCAGCAACCACATGGTGGCTCACAACCATCTGTAATGGGGTCTGGTGCCCTCTTCTGGACTGCAGGCATACACACAGACAGAATATTGTATACATAATAAATAAAAATTTAAAAAAAAAGTTTAAAAAAAAAAGATCTAATCAGGCTTGGTTGGGCCATGACTGGGTCGTGACGGACTGCAGGGGATGCGCTTTGATGGAAGGAGAAAGAGCAGTGGACGGAAAGCGCTGGAAATGCTTCCTCTCTGTAGTCACTCAAGGCTTAGAAGGGCCCAGACTAAGAGGTAAAATTCAAGGGGTGAGGAACTTGCTCCATGTCACACTGCTATTCCCCGTGTCCTTCCTCTGTTCTTCACTATAACACTCTGGGGATTTGATTATTTAATTGGCCTGCTTTGTGATGAATCCATGCATTTACCTTGATCCATAGTTATTATAATATTTAATATTATGATATGTTTTATCATACATGTATTATATAGGTTCACATGTTATACACGATAAAATGTAATGTATATATGTATATATTCCTCACAGTTAAGACTAAGACTTTTTGTACATTTAGTTCTTACCCCTCTCCCACTTCCTTTACTGGCCATGAGACATTCTGTGAGCCCTGCTCGCTCCAACTTCTCTTTTCCACTTAATAGCCCCTCCCACCCCCACCCTGGTTTTCCGGCAAACTCTTTTCTCATCTGCGGTCTCATTCCCCTCCTCCTCCTCTCAGCTCTCAGCCGTTCTATTCAGGGCCTGGGCTTACCATGTTGTGTGTGTGCTAGGTGCTGGCCTCAGCAGGATGGCATCAGAGGTCCAGTCTAGCTCCGTGCTGCTGCTGCTGCTGCTGATCAGGCTGGGGGCGAGGAGCAGGAGGGGAAATCAAGAGTCCCACTGACCTTACTGAGCCTGTGCTGTTGGCTCACGGAAACTTGAGCTCAGTGGAAGCCTTGCCTGCCTGTCTCTTCCAGATTGGCTATAGGAATCAGCTCACCAAGTCCCCCCCGTGCTGCCCACCCACTCAAAATTCCAGTTTTTAATCAAGATCTTATTAGGTTTAAAGATGAATTCAAGGACAAGTGAACTTCATCCAAGAGTGGTTCATACCTGCGGTCATGAGGTCTTTACTATACTTACTACTGATTTTGTTTGTGTGCAGACATACCTGCCCTTGCAGGAGGTTGGAAGACAGTTCCATGGGGTTGGTTCTCTCTGTCTTCATGTGTGTGCTGTGGATTGAACTCAGCTGTCAGGCTTGCACACCAAGCACCCCTACTCTCTGATCCACCTCTTCAGGTCGTCTGTAATTTTTAATTGTTCGTCATTGAAGCCAAGTCCCCCGCTCCCAAGCTTAAGTATTTTAAAGAAATTACTTTTCATACAGTATGAATTTTTCGGTCCGTATTTTTACCAGATTCTTCCTCCCCAACATTGGCTGTGCTTTCCCCACTTGAGATTGATTATAGGTGGTTACTTTTTTTTTTCATATTGGGCATTAAGAACTAAACAACTGCGTACCCACAAGCTTGTCTCCTGACCACTGTTCCATGTGTCCAGCATCTTCCTTAGGGCATGCTGGCTTCAGCAGCACATGTACTAAGACTGGAAGGGAAACCATTCTTAGGAGAAAGTGCACAGGAGGCAAATGTTTTGAATCCTTGCAGATTAGAAAATGCCTGTGTTTTGCTATCTTATTGGAATACCACTGTGGCCAGCAGAGTACACAGCTCAAAACTCAGACTTATTTTCTTTGTTGAGGGGTAAAGAGATAGATGGCTCAGTGGTTAAGAGCACTGGTCCCTCTTACCTAAGAGACCTTGGGTTTTGTTCCCAGCACCCACACAGAGGCTCACATGGGCTTTGATGACCTCTTCTGACCTCTGCAGGCATCAGGAATGTACACTGTGGGCCAACTAGGTAGCACAGTTAATTACCATTGAGCCATTATCTGTGCATGATTACACATTAGAGTAGGGCTGGTATTTTATTTGAGGTCTTTAAGGTTTTTTATTATGTCCACTAAATTCAATATTGGGTGAAAGAAAAATAAAGTCAGGTTGCAATTCCAAAGGAAAACTGGAGGAAAGTTCAAAGTTCAGCTTCTGGCTGGAGTTCTTCTAAACCCTGATCAATAAGTCTGTGTAGACAAGACAGGAGACAGTGACACACTTTCTGGTGTCTCCTGTGAGCTTCTGGGTCACTGTTAGTTCAGAGAAGAGACAGGCTCATGTCTGATGTCCATAAAGATGGACACCCTGGGTTTGCTCTTCCTGGTCCCACTCGGTTTATTCATGCGCTCACTGAACAGTCACGAGGTGCCTGATTCTCAACCTGTCTGTCTACTATAACCGTGCAGGGAAACTTCAAAATCCCATTAGCTACGTCCACTCCTAAAGTCATGGAGCCTTGGCCCTTGCCCTTTTCAAGCTCCTTAAGCAAGTTTGACACACAAGATGAAAACCACCGATCTGTGACACATGGTCTAACAAGTAGGGTCACAAATAATCCTGCTTTTATTGAGGGCATACGATGGTTCAGGTGTTATGTTAGATCTTACATGCATGAACACATTTAACCCCTCAACAGCCCTAGAAGCAGATGTTATTCTTCATGTGTAGATGAGGCTGAGAAAGGATCGCTAGCTTGCCTGGCGTAACACATCTGGCCAAGTGTGGATTCGGGGACAGCACTCACTATTCTGTGGCTGACTGTAACATAGTTCAGTAAACAGTGGAATGTCAGAGATAAATGTGAAGAGAAGTGAGGGGTGGGGAGGCGGAGGTGGAGGCGGGAAGTAGGAGGAAGAGCTTCAATTAAATCGAAGTTAAAAAAACAAAACAAAACAAAACAAAACAAAAAAACTGGGACCCAGCAGAATGCCTCAGGCCCAGGCTTCCCAATCTGTCTTACTAGAGTGCAACCAGCCTTCCTCAAAACTGCATTGCTCCCCCCCCCCCCCCCCCCCCCTGCAATAAAAATGCTGGAAAGCCCACAATCATCCTAACAACGTTTCAACGGGAAGACTGAAGTCACCCACCATTACTCATGCAAGTCTCAGGACAATGCATTCTTTTGTGCGCCTCTCATTCACGCATATAAAGCTTCACTCTGTTGGGATTTTTTAGCCGGCTTTGTTGGAGAAACAATTTACAAATGTGCCAAACACACATTGGTTCCCCACCCTCTTCTCTCATCCCTCACTTGACTGAGGCACTAAAAAACAAGTCCTTGGCTTGCCCTGGGCGTGTGCCCACTTGCCAAGTCGATCCAGAATGGAAGCGACCCTGCGCTTCACGCTCCTTCTGGCCAAACAGTGGCCCTAAAGCTTAAGTTTGAGGTTTAACCTCAAGGAGTCTGCCTGGCCTCGGCACTTGGTGTGGTGGAAAAGGAAACGGTGTGATGTTGTTAACTAACCGTGGGAGGAAAGGAGGTCCTCTCCAGACACCAAAAAAAATTCCAGTGAGGAACTTTATAAAAAGCGCCCTTTGTACCAGCCAGCCACATGATTCAGGCTGGTCTCCGCTGGGGAAGTAAAAATAACAACTCCAGTCGTGGGCCGTGGGCCTGGTCTCCGCATGCATCCTCAGTAGGCACCTCAGGAGGCGGTTCAGCCAGGGGAGAAGACCTCAGGAATGTAGATTGGAATGGGTAGCCCTTCCCAGAGCCTTCAGGAAACCCCACACAGCTGCCTGGAGTTGGCATGCTTACAGGGACTGGTGAGTTGGGGAGCAGGACAGTCCAGTAGATTCAGGTCAAGGAGGCACGCTAGAGTCTTCTGGGTAATCTCATGCCAGCAGGTCCCTCTCTCACCCAGTGCTTATCATAGGAGGGGCTGTTTCTCCCTTGGCGCAGGGTACTATCTTAAACACAGGGAAGGTTGTGTCCCCTCCCAAGATGTCCACATCGTGGAGGCTTGGCTGCCACTGGGCTTGAATGGAATCTTCAGTTTCTGGGAGATTCAGTCTAGTCAGGTGCTGTCGCCAAGGGTCTGAGTCCCTGGCATAATTGATTTGAGCCATTCGGCTGACCTTAGGCAAGAGGGTGCAGACTTGGCCTGTTGGCCAGTTTGGAGGAAGGGGCCAGGCAACAAAGGATGACCTTAGAATTGAGGACCGAGGACTGAGAACCGTGAATGTTGAGGTGTGACATTTACCCTTAGAAGGCCTGACTCTAACATCTACTGAATGTCGCAGGGCTTGAGACCAGTTCTGAGACCAAGCTGCCAAAACCAAGAAGACAGGGCACTAGGGTTTCAGACCAGGCAAGCTTCCCAGGCTGTCATCCCAATAACATTTCCGCATTTAGGCAGAGGAGGGAATTTCCAGCATTATAATATCAGATGCTCAGGATCTCTGGCGATTTGCGGCCTTCTTTATCTTCCTTGACGTCAATAAAGGATTTCTCCTCTACAGACTCCTGAAGCCTCAGAGCTGAAGAGATTTTAGAAGCAGTGGAGATCAATTCCGATTTCCTATCAATTCTGATAGGAAACAAAACTGAACTACACACAAAACTGAAGCTCAAGAGCACAAAGTTAGTCTGTGTTTCTTGGATCGAAACTAAGTCCTCAGATAATGCTTTAGGGCTTCTCCCCCACCCCACCCCTGCCCCACAACTCCTCGCTGGCCGCTTGTGACTTTGTATGGCAGGGCCTCTTACCCATTCCCTGTCCTATTTTTTTTAATCTCACTCACTTTCATACAGGCTCTTGAACTATAACTTATTCTTGACAAACTG
The DNA here is from genome assembly GCA_963919715.1 of Microtus obscurus. Classification (NCBI taxonomy): domain Eukaryota; kingdom Metazoa; phylum Chordata; class Mammalia; order Rodentia; family Cricetidae; genus Microtus; species Microtus obscurus. Next base: position 28,138,621 of record CAWTZC010002521.1, read on the forward strand.
ACTTTCTGAGGAGTTTCGCTATTTGGTGTTTTAACCCCAAACAAAAACAAACAGAACAAAACTATTCAGTGAGTTTAAGAGGTCATTGCTGCTGGAGGTTTCCAGTGTGTGATAAGACTGGGCTGGAAAATTCCTAAATTCCTCAAGGCTGGGTGCTTGCACAAGCATTACCTAGGATCTCACCAAAGACAGCATTTTAATGAGCGCCTGGCGAACCAGAGGCACAGTGAAGTTTGTAGTAGCTCTGCTGTAAGGTAAGACTGAGGAAACTTCTTCCCTCTTCCCACCGCCCAGAAATGGCGAGTCTTCTGCCCCTTCCTTCCCATTCCTGCCTTTCCTTGACACCTCGTGATCCTGATGAGGGGGAAGGGTGGATAATAAAGGAGGACTCAGAATGGAACATTTTAAGGAAAATAAAATATATCCCAACTTAAAAGCTCCTCTGCAGCTCCGATGTCACGTTGTTAATGTTGGAGTATAATCATCTGCTGTGTTTACATTGGCTGGCTTCTGTAACGATCATCCTTGGTTATATTTAGGAATGCCATGGCTTAGAAAGCACACTAAAAACTCTGAGAACAAAAATATTTTCCTTCTTAATTTTCTGGGAAATATGACCTTTTTTTTTTCAATTCCCCAAACATATCTTTTCCTTACACATTCTCTCTCTCTCTCTCTCTCTCTCTCTCTCTCTCCTTCCCCGTTCATCACCACCTATTTCTTCCAGTTGCCTTTGTCTCTTCATCCTTCACTTCATTTACCTCTTGTTTAACAACAGCAGTTTAAAATCATGGTTTTACAAGAGAAAATTTGGGGATTAGAAAGGTACACAAAGGATATCTGGGGTCAGAGGTCAGAAAGGAAGAGAAAGACCAACCATATTCCTACTGACAACAAAAGCAAGTATGAGCATCATATAAAATCATCTCAAATTTTTCATGCATTTTTTTTTAACATCGATGGGATGATTGAGAACATGATAATTAGTATCTGCTTCCTTTGGAGCAGAATTGTAAATTACTAACTTCATTTCATCCGTGACCACATCTCAACGTCTTGACTTTTATTTTAATTCTGTTATTCTTCTCTTGATGGATATTTAGGTACTTAAAGCCTTTCACTATTCAAAGCAATGCTGTGATCCTTAGTGACTTTCTTATCTTTAAAGGTTATCAAATTGAAACAAATACAGAAATGTATTCTTGTAAAAACATTAAGGTAATGGCAAGTCCTTGGCACCACCATTGCCAGCCATGATCTCTCGCTCTCTCTGCGCCCCACTCCCTACCACCTCGGCTCAGAAATCCACGTTTGTCAGGTGTGCACAGCTTTCAGCGCACAACACCAGATCCTGTAAGGACTTCAGAAGCTGAGATGCTCGCCACCTTGTGAGGGAGAACAGGCGTTGTGCCATGGAGCAATGCTCACGGGCCAGACACGGTGCTGGCCAGTGCAGTCTAACGCTGAGGAAATGCAACGTAGTCTCCGCTGCTGCTGAGAAAAGAATGCTTTTTTCCTCCGTTTGGGCAAGGCTTACCACCCTGGGGTTCCTCGCCTCCTGGGCTATAATCTTTCCTTTTCAGCCCATGCAGTTTACTGTTGATTAAATAATCTCAAGAGACCACTATAAATTATTTCCTTATCTATGGTCTAATGTGTTCAGTGTTCCTCTTACTCATGTATCTCCTGAGCACACACCGTGTCTAATAAATTCCGGGAACCCTTTCTCCAAGTCTTAGCCCTGCCACTCCATCCTTGCTTCTTCTCCAGTGCAGATCCTGGTGTTCTGGTTGGTTTAGACTCATGGCCTATTCCTCACTATACTGTAAATTCCTAAATCACGGGGCCAACATGGTGCTGCGTACATAGTTCATGCTTGATAAACGTCTGCTCATTTGTCCAACTGAAAGAACGGGAAAACTGCCTTTCCGGAAGTGTCAGGCTCGTGAGCTGCCTCGTGTGGGTGCTGGGAACTGAACCTGTAAGAGCAGTATGCTCTATTAACTGCTGAGCCATTTCTCCGGCTCTTTCCTTCCCTCTCTAGTACTGGGATTTGACAGCTGAGTGTAACCCTCGGCTGAATGCTTTCACTCCCTCCTTCAGTCAGAGTATGATCCCTAAGAGGACAGGCGCTGTGTCTATCCTGTCCACTACTTTATTGTCATTTCCTGGGCTACTGGGTTAACCCTGCAACCCCGTGATGCCCGAGTCCTTATTCTCGTTTTGACAGATGGAAAACCTAAAGCTCCAACAGGATCAAATTGAGCATGGGTCCTACCTGCTTACAGAGCTGGAAGTCGGTCTATTTGGACTTGGATTCCCAGGTGTCAGGTCCTGGTTTTACCATTTACTAATTTTATAATTTGGTATAAATCTCCTCCCCTGTATGAGAGACAATATTCTATAATTATTTTGTCTATACCTTGCAGACCAAAATCTACTCTATAAGTTATGCGAGACAAATGGTGGTTCTTGCCAGGCCCAACCAACAAGTGCTGCTTATCTGGTGTGTCAGCTCACAACTGTTTCTTGAGCAAACTTGTCAGTTTGGGGCCGTTAGCCCAGATGTCCACGTATGTTACCTAGCAGAGGCTACCACCTCAGCACTTGGGTTAGTAACAAAACAATAAACTCTGTAACGTGAATGGCACCTATCTTCTACGTAATTGTAAGTAGTAATGTCAATCGATAATGTCTAATGATATGTTAGTGACCAGCCCCCAGTCCTTGCTCACCAAGGAACAAGTAATATGGTTCATTAAGTGTAGTTAAAAATTAGCATTAATGGCTGAGAGTTTTGGGCTGGAGTCAGCTAGATCTGAGTTGTAGCTCAGATGCAGTCGGCTCTACACCTACCAACTGGGAGAAACTGAGCAAGTCACTCAACTTCTGCAAACTTCATTGCTGCATGTAAAATACACCTAGTCCTCAGACTCATGCAGGGATTAAGACAAAGAACATGAGTGTGTCTGGCGCACAGGAAACCCTCAGTACTGTGGGTCCTTGTTAGCACTTCATCTGCCTTCTTCTTGACTTGCTGATCCCTGGCCAGCCATTTCTTAGATGCGTCTTCCGTCCCAGCTGGAGAGCTACTTTCAAGAGTCAGGAGGGCGAGTTGGAACAGTTGGGAGGGAACCCTGCCCTTCTGCATCTGCTCCAAGGGAAGCCCACTTTGGATATAGGGGAGAACTTTTTGGAGCACCCCTTGCTTAGTAACGTGCACCGCTTCCTGAACTTCTGGGGGTGCTTTCCTATGTGTGAACTGCAGATCAACATGGTTTTCTACCCACATAGGAACTGCATGTCTTCCAAGAGGCAGACTGACAATGGAAGGGTTCTGTTCTTCCTGGCTTTGGACAGGAGGCTGTGTGATCTCTAACCACCGTGAAAAGGGCTTTCTTGTTCAGCCTTTGCGATGCTAGCAGCATGCTGATTACATACATTGATGTGATTCCTTAGTCATCTTAAAAAAGAAGGCCTTGGCCAAAAAAAAAAAAAAAGAAGAAGAAGAAGAAGGCCTTGGGCTTGGGGCTCACTGGGTAAAGGAGATGCTTGCTGACCTTTGGTCAATCCCCAAGTTTACATGATGGGGAGAACTGACTCCCAAAAGCTGTCCTCTGGTCTCCACCTGCACTTTGTATTGAGTGTAGACAGACAGACAGATAGATTTTTAAAGGGGATAGGGGAAGGCCTTTCTGTAATTTTGTACAAGGGTCCAGACATCCAAGTTATACTATTATATTCTGTTTTGCATACATGGGTGTTTGTTTTTTATTTTGATTTGGAAAGTGATTGGGCTTGAATTCATGGTGTACATTTTTACTTAAAAACTATTTATTGATCCAGTGGTGCTCTGCTCTGTGGGGAGATGCATAGTAATGAATAATGAATATGTACAGACATACACTCACATATAAATCAAAACAAATTAAAAAAATAAGGAAATACCATTACGGTCAACACACAAAGAAGTAGACAGTGTTAAGAAATCTTGTCGGCATACAGGGTGAGTCGGTCCATGGTTTTGAAAGTGGGTCAGGAGGTGATGTTGAAAGTGACCTTGACTCTCATCCCAGCATGCTGGCCGTCGGAACACCTTCCTAGATGTGCAACTCTGTTTACTGGAAAATGTAGGGTGCTTCCTGTTAAATACTTGCATACTTCTGACACAGATGGTGACATCCTGTGGTCACTTCCCTCCCCTAGCCGAATGCTACGTGGTGGTTTCATACTCTCCCCACCCAAGAGTATGGCTTATCCGACACTAGTAGAGAAACAGGAAGAATGGTGGTTTTAACCCAGAAAGAAGATTACGTAATTTACAGTAAATAACCTCCATTACTTGACCAAGAAATGAGAACGCTGTGATGTCAGGTGATAAGGAAGCTGAACGCATCCTTGGTGTTAGAAGCCAATTCTGTTTCTACAGCATCCTGAGCAAGTGGATGGCCGAAGCCAACTTTGGGCAGTGTTTCTAGCAGTCAGGAGAAGGGGGCTTGGTGCTGTTCTTGTAAATGCAATAGCATTTTTCCCTCAATGATGCTGCTCACTGTGCTAGAATCTCACATTCTAGACAGTGAGTCAAGACAGCGATTCAGATCTGAGCAATCAATCATACTGTGGAAGTGAACCCAATTACCACGGAACTTGATTTATGGGAAAGAAAGAGTTTCCAAGACAACTTGAAACTATGGTTGATGTAATGGCTATTATGCCCCAGAAATAGCAATGGAGACTTTGATCTTTTTCTGAAAGCATGATTCTCATAAGGAAACTACAACACCTCAAGGCTTCAGTGACATTCATATGGCTCCATCTTCCTCTGTCATAATAAATATAATAGTAGGTATCACTTCTGAATTTCTAGCTTAAGTTGCAGAGACTTGCTTCTGGGGCACTCCTTGGCTTCTGTTCAAGCTCTACAGCCCTTAGAATGCTGCTCATGTTCAAGCTGTAGACGATATGATTCATAAGAGTGGAGATTTTTTTTCTACCTTCTTCAGGATGATGGTCCACCAGGAATCCAGAACAGCATCCAGTCAAGGCTTGTGGAGGTGTTTTACCAACACCCATTATCTCTCTTCATACAATCAGTCAAGGCTTGTGGAGGTGTTTTACCAACACCCATTGTCTCTCTTCATACAATCAGTCAAGGCTTGTGGAGGTGTTTTTCCAACACCCATTGTCTCTCTTCATGCAATCAGCCCGAAAGAGCAATATAATCATCTCCAGTTTGTGAATGGTATCATTGGCCTCCTTGTTTCAGAGCTGCCCAGAGTTATGTGCACATTGAATTGCTGTGAAGGTCGGAAGTGTGGATCTGCAGTCACATGGTACCTGTCTCTAGTATGAGAGAACCAGGGACGTAATCTTGTTTATGTGAAGGTTCTTTTCTAACTTCCATGGAGTGAGTGTGTGTGTGTGGGGCGGGGGGGGATATAGCTCAAGGAGGCCAGGAGGATTTAGCAGAGATGCTCAGATAGTGATGAGAGACATAAGCATCTTTGCAAAGGCTGTGCTCATCCAGACCACAAGAGAGTCTTGTTCTGTAAGTCCGAAGAATAGACACTGTGTGTGGCCTTCCCATGCTCCTTTGCTTCTCTAGCTGTCATTTGGAGCTGGCTGACATTCAAATAACTGTCTTAATGGAGAACACCGGTTATAGAGATGAGAATACAGTTGAAGTCAAACATGTGACATATACCTTCAATCCCAGCAGTCCAGAGGCTATGGCAGGACTGTCATGAGTTCGAGGCCAGCCTGAGATGCAGAGTATCAAAAACAAAACAAATTGAGATAGGGATTGATTAAGAAAGATAACTAACATTGACTCTGGCCTCCGTATGAACATGCATAGGTGAGCATGCATGCTTGCACACGCTTGTGAATATATACTTGAACATACACACACATGTGCTAACCAACCAAATAACCTGACGAAGACTGTAGGCGTGATTGTCCGAACTAATTGGTAGGAGTGGAAGTAGAAAGAATCTCAAAAGAAGAGGGGAAAAGGGTGGCATGGGCCGCTGGGTGTGGGATGGAAAGGGAAGATGGTTAGAGCTAACTCCAGATCTCTGGCATCAGTAGCTGGGTCAAGGCAGCAACCTTGACGGGAACCAGCCAGAAAGAGTTGGCTGGAGAAGAAACTGGTGAACATCGCCTGCGCTCTGACAGCCCACACACCCAGAAGACCCCGGCCCTTCGGTTCACCCCGTGTCTTCATGTCTCTGAGCACAGGTCCAGAGCTCGAGAGCAGTGGGCAAACCAGATAGCTTCAAACGTGACAGAGCCTCCGTGTGTGCGCCCTGGTGCTAGAGTAACTCGGTTCTAAGTCTTGGCGTCTACTTTTTCCCTCCTATTATTGCTAAAGCAACTCCAGAAAGGCAAAAGGGGATCAGGGACCCACAAACATAGAATTATAAAGGAAAAGAAAAGAACCAGGGGGAGCTTCAAGATAGAAGCTGGTTTCCTGCCAGAACTTTCCTTCAGTTAATTTAACTCGCCCCCACTCTCACTGGTTCCCAAAGACCAACTGCAGGCTCTGCTCCCGTGTCAGCCTCCAGTCCTTGATCTGAATAAAAGAAACTAAAAGAGGGGGGAGCAGAGCCCTCTGAGGACCAGTGGTGGCTAGGAGCACAGGCTGCTGTGTGGCACAGAGAGGGAACAACAGGCCTGGAATCCAAGAGCAATAGAACAGACCTCCCCGTGGGCTTTGAGCTCTCACTCAGCCCAGGCTGATGGAAAGCTGCAGGCCTGGTGTAGAGCTGACCTCAGGTGCAACCTCTAGGAGGATGGAGAGTAATTGCCATCTCGTGATGGCTTCTGAAGGCCGCTGCAGGGAGAAGAGCCGCACTTAACAGCACAACAGCCAAGACACAAGGAGGCAAATGGAGAATGGGAACCTTTTGTCTTTCCTTCCTAAGAATACATTCTATCGCTTTTGTTCATTTGTTTGTTTCTAGATACAAAAGGCAACAAAGCTTTGTGGTAGAAAATCTGAGAAATACAGAGAAGTAGAATGGATGATTACTTATAATCCCACAATCCCTCATGTTTTTATTACTTATTTACTCTTCTTTCATACAACATATCCTGACCGCAGCCTACCTTTCTCCACTACTCCCAGCGCCCCGCCCCGCCCTGCCCCCAAGACCCCATCCAGCAACCATGCCCAACCTCCTCTCCTCCCACTCTCCCCTCCCCCACATTGCTCCTCTGTTTCCCTTCGGAAAATATCTGGTCTCCCATGGGTACCAACTGAACATGGGTTGACAAGATGCAGTAAGACTAAACACAAAACCTCATATCAAGACTGGATGAGGCAACCCAGTAGGGGAAAAAGGGTCTAAAAAAGCAGGCAAAAGCCTCAGAGATACCCCTAATCTCGCAAAATCCCCAAGCTAAATAATCACACCAAGTATGCACGGGACCTAGTGCAGACTCAGGCAGGCTCTGTGGGCCCCTTTGAGCCCTGCCGAGTTGACTCTGTGGGCTGTGTTCTTCTGGGTCCCTCAACTCCTCTGGCTCCTACAGTCCTTCCTCCTCATCCTCCATGAGGTTCCCTGAGCTCCACCTAATGTTTGGCTATGGGTCTCTGCATCTGTTCCCATCAGTTCTGAGGACAACTGGGCTAGGCACTGATCTATGAGTATAGCGCAACATCATTAAAAATCATTTCGCTCTCTTTAAAAAGTGTATTTATTTATTTTTCTTTTGGTCAGCCATGCTTGCTTCTACCCTGTATCTCTAGGCCATCCAGTTTTGGTTTCTGGGTCTCCAGGCAGTGTCGGGCACGGATGGGCTCCCTTTTACGGAGTGGGCCTCAACAGGCAAGACATTGGTGGGCCACTCCCACAAACTCTGAGCCACCATTGCCCCAGCACATCTTGCAGACAGGACAGGTTGTAGATCAAAGGTTTTGTGGCTGGATGGATGACGGAGTCTGAGTCCCACTGGGAGGGAGCCTGATTCAGGAAGATGACTGGTCCAGGCTCCATATCCTCCATCACTAGGAGTCCTTGATAGGGCCACCCTTGTAGGGTCCAGGAAGTTTCCACTGGACTAATTTTCTATCCTCATCTCCCCACCACCACCAAATGCCCCTCAACCACTAATCCCTCTGGATCTTTGGCAAATGACTGCTCGTTTGGTGAGGCACTCTCAGACCCATGACAACCTAAGACTGAGGGCGCTGTATTTTCTCTCTTTAAGTAGTCATGGAGCTGATGCTTACAGGGTTGAGGTTTGACTAAAGCCCACATCTGGAGAGTGGCAGAGCCTGGGTTTGGACAAGGTTGGGTATTCCGGCTCTTCCTTCCTTTCTTCTTCTTCTTCTTCTTCTTCTTCTTCTTCTTCTTCTTCTTCTTCTTCTTCTTCTTCTTTTTTTTAAACACACACACACATACACATGTCTGGGAATTTATATCAGTGCCAAGACAGCGCCAGGAGAGCACAGCTTCACTAACAACCTTACTCTTCCAATGGGAGATAATTCAAAGAAAAGAGAGACTAAAGATGTTTCTAAAACATCCTGTGTTTAAATCTTGTCACACCTCCCACAATTTTGCAAACTCCTCCATTACTAAAGTGTTGTTTTGATTTTTTTTCCCCCTCTCTGACAAACTGGAACAGAGTGACTTCCCTTCTGTTGCTTAGCCCGAGGCTCCCTTTGTGACTCCCCAAGACGGACTGCAGATATCTATCTGAGTCTCTTTGTCCAGCGTGCCTCTCTTTGAAGTAGAATGTTTTCCTCTTTTTTCACTCTATGGAAATGCTGTAACCCTTAAAAACATGCTAGCAAATGACCCCTTTCAAAAATGAGCCAATGGGACTGGGGAGATGGCTGAGTAGTTAGCAAGAGCACTGGCTGTTCTTCCAGAAGATCTGTATTGCCTCCCTGTGCCTACGATGTGGCTCACCGCCATCTATAATTCCAACAGCAGCCCTGAATGCCTCCCTGTGGATCAGACCTCAAAGTCAATCCAAGAGCAGTTGGCTGTTACCCGCCGCCCCTCCCCCCCCCACACTTTCAGACCACCAATGCAGCCGTGGGCACAGCTTGCCTGGCAGATCCGTATTTTAGCATGTAGGGTTGGCTGTGGGGATACCACTGGCGCCCTTTCTGTCCTCTGCAGCCTGCATGGTACCCTTCTCAGGCACTGTGAAATCTAGTTAGCAAGGAGATAGTTTTCAGGTCATCCCAGCTTGATGTCTTTGTCCTACAGCCAAACTGTCCAACTACCCTGCTTTCCTGCTCGTCCACTCTTGTCTTGACAGCCTTAGCGGGTTAGTCATTAGTCTTGACTCTTCCCAATAATTTTCCAGCTAATACCAGGTTTTCAACTTCCAGAATCAAGCCCCCTCCAATCCTGCATTTAGCATTCCTGTACAACTGTGGGAAAGTCAGTTAGCTTCCTCGTGCGCAATTTCCTGCAAAATGGGGAGATAATATCTATTTTTACAAAGTTATAAGATCAAAGTGATATTTAGCAAGCTTTTAGAACTGGTCCTGGTACGTTGTAAGCATGTAGCAGGTGTCAGCTAGGGGACAGATGGGATTCTCTGCTTATTAGACCACCTCCAGGGCAGGATGGAAAGTATATTACTTTAAATTTATTTTAGTTTTAATGGTTTTCCTATTTTGTTTACTGGCATTATAGAACATTTTTTAAACTCTACGCATCGTGTGGTGTGTTCACAAAGTATACACTGAATAGTTCATCTGAAAACCTAATGACCTAGCCACCTCTGATTATATTGTGGCGTCTTTCTACATGCATAGGCACACACAAACACATATGCACTGGACATGGAGAGTCAGAGACTGAACTAGGGCCTTCATAGAACTAGGCAACTGCTCTACTGCCAAGCCAGACCCCCAGGCAGATTCTTTTTGTACAATAATTTTCACATTTATATTTATATATTTGGTTTATTTTATAAATGTTTTTCTTCTACTCATTTTTTTTATTGAAAAAAAAATTTCCACCTCCTCCCAGCTTCCCATTTCCCTCCCCCTCCCCTCACTCCTCTCCCCCTCCTCTACTCATTTTCCAGTTCAAAATAATGACTGGGCATTTTGTAGTTTATTCTCTACGTGATAAGATAAGAAACTGCCTATAGCTTCAGCCCTGGTCCATGTGTATTTTAGGGAGTTCAGTTAGATGGCAGTGGACAAATTGGCTTGATAAAGGGATTCTGAGGTCGGGGAGGTTAGATTAGAGACGAATAGAATACCCGCCCTGAGAGTCTTGTCTGTGTCTGGGACAAGAAGAGACAGACACATGTGAGAATAATTTTGGGGTGGACTGGAGATGCCTCAGGAGTGGAGTGGCATGAGAAGAGGAGGGGAAGAGTCAGATTTCATTGTGGTGTGGGGGAGGCATAGCCACTAAGAGAGGCTGCTTTCTCTATTGTTTTCTTTTTTTTTTAAATTTATTTATTTATTTAAGATTTCTGTCTTTTCCCCACCGCAGCCTCCCATTTCCCTCCCCCCAGTCAAGTCCCCCTCCCTCTTCAGCCCAAAGAGCTATCAGGGTTCCCTGCCCTGTGGGAAGTCCATGGACCACCCACCTCCATCCAGGTCTAGTAAGGTGAGCATCCAAACTGCCTAGGCTCCCACAAAGCCAATATGCACAGTAGGATCAAAAACCCATTGCCATTGTTCTTGAGATCTCAGTAGTCCTCATTGTCTCTATGTTTTTTCCCAAGACGGTTTTATCCCAGGCTTTTTCAAACCCAGGTCAGCTGGCCTTGGTGAGTTCCCGGTAGAAAATCCCCATTGTCTCAGTGTGTGGGTGCACCCCTCGCAGTCCTGAGTTCCTTGCTCGTGCTCTTTCTCCTTCTTCTCCTGATTTGGACCTTGAGATTACTGTCCGGTGCTCCAATGTGGGTCTCTGTCTCTGTCTCCTTTCATCGCCTGATGAATACAGAAGGGTTTCAAACCATTCAAGGAGCAATAAAAATGCATTGTGAAAAGTCAGAATATAAGAGAAGCCTCTCCTTTAGTTCACAATAAAATCTGGGTACGCCCAAAATTTTCGCACCTGAACCTAAAATTGAACAGATGGAATCATTAAAAAAAAAAAAGAGGACACCCAGGGTTGGTAACGGTGTTCACTGAGGCTCCCTTTGAAGATGCTGATCAAGCATGTTAAATGTTACCTCCTGAGCAGTGTCTGCAGGTTGCTAAGTCTGTACGCAGGATGCTCTTTCCTCTTTACAAAACGGAGCTCTGGAAGGGCCAAGTGAGGCCACAAGTGCTCCGGCTACATCCTTTCCAAAATGCTAATGCTTTCTGCTTTCGCTCACAATTCTCAAAGCCTCTTCAGTGGGCAGAGAACAAGACAGAATAGCTGGCCAGGTCTAAGAGCGCATGGGCGGCCAACCATGCAGAAGGGAGGGGCTGAGGCCACCGGTCCAGAAATGGTATAGTCTCACTAACCACACCCCTTTGCCCCCTCCACCTGAGCACTCTAGCTGACACGGGGAGGGGTGGTATCTGAAAATGAGCCTGAAGCCTGCCTCGGCTGCATCTGTGTGTTCTGTGAAGTTAGAAATCCAGGTGTATAACAAACAGATTTCTAGAAAGAAGTTTACGGGGTGTAGTTGTTGGGGTGAAAATACATTGCTTACGAGACAGATTCAACAAGTACTTAGCCATCACCTACTAGATGGCAAGTTCTATTTTAGGCACCGGCAGTGGACAGAGTGGAGAAGAATCCGGGGTATATTATATAACAGGAATGGGTGTCACCCTGGGGAGCATGGTAGGGTTTTGGCGGCAGCTCTAATGAGTTATATTTATAACTCAAGGAGAGCATGGCCAGGAAGGTAGTTACACTGCAGATCTTTTGAAGTCTCCTTGAATTCCAACAGTAAGAGAAGGACCAACTGCAACTAGCCTGACGTCACTGGTGTGATTCCCTATCCTAGTGGGAAGTCACGGTTCCCTTTTCTGAGGTTCCCTGCACTTCCTTTGATCCTCTGAAAATCGTTCTATCCTCCCATCATGTTATGATCAGCCTTCGTAGACTCCTTCAAAGCAAGCTGCTTTGCTGGTCTTCCTCCAGTCTGTCTCTGGATGCTGCCCCCTCTCTTGCCTTTGCTTGTTTTCCGGGGTCCCTGCCCTGACGCTGCCCCTTCCCTTGCCTTTGCTTCTCTTCTGGTCCCTCTCCTGACATTGCTCCCTTTCACAATTCTCCCTGCGCTTGTTTGCTAGTTCCTATGTTTGCTGCTCTGTGCCCCTACATGCCTCTGGCCTCTATTGCCTGGAGGAGCTATGGCTCCTCTCTGGAGAATCAGCCCAGGAAGAAGAGAAGTTAGCCCCTCTACGACTTCCCTGGGCAATAAGTCTTCATGTTCTCTTGGTCTTGCAGGGATATAAGCTTATCTGTTAGCTTACTTATCGCACCCCATACCCCAGTCAGCTTGTGGGTGAAAAAGCCCTAAGACAGAACCTTTATTTTATCCTCTACGTCCCTGGCATCTTTCACCATTCTCTGAAAGAGCATTTCAGTAAGAGTGTAGAGAGTAAATTGGTCTGCCTTCTGAACTGCCCTAGAGACAGCCGCACGAACCGGAAGTCCTTTGGTCTATACTTACCCCAAACAGCCACTACAATAAGACCCTTCCTCTGTGCTCGCCAAAGATTTCCCTGGTGCTTACTCCTTGGCTCAAAGGCTTTGTAACTTGTTAGAACTCGAATAGGAAATAGAGCCAGAGACCAAGAGTGGGCAGATCCATACAGCAGCTCCCTGACTTACGCTGAGGCCACACTACAGCCAAACCATCCCACACTGAACAGGAGCTCACACCAGAGTGCTGAGTGGATGTTTTTTGGTCTCCAGTCTAATGGCGGTGGCTTGCCAGAGAGCTATGATGAGAACCGCGAAGCTCGGTTCAGGAAAGGTCCTCGAGAGGGAAGATGCCGTTTCTGTTATTTCAGGGGAGAAGCAGAGAGTGGGTCCCGCCACAGTACTTGACAGACCTTTGATTTCCTGTTAACACAAACACTCCTCATTTCACGTCGCATAGACGGCTTTGTCTAATGGAGGAGGCACACGCCACATCTGTTGCCGTGCTTCGAATGAGCCTACGAGATAAAAGGAAGAATAACAAACACATGGTCCCTGCTGACAGGAGAACCAACGGGCGAGGAGGAGAGGTGATGGATGCTGTTAGACCTTTTTCATGTTCATAGGAAGAAGCTGACATGGCATCACCCTGCAGAAGAACGTTATTAGGAGAATTATAGGCTCATGGCCATCGCCAGCTGTGATGAGACCCTGAAGCAAGAATCTTTAGGAGAGAGTTGGGGCATTGCACTGTAGATGGTGCAGTGGGGACCGGAAGGAAGGCAGAGCCTTTGGTTCCCAGAATACTAAGAGAAATAGCATCACACAGAGGCGGTCTAGTGGACTTGAAGGGACAGAGATCCTTCAGTTCCCAAGGATGGGAGTTTCTGGTGCAAAGGTTTTCAAGGAGTCAGGGGTGTTGCACACCATGTGACCCAGCCCGGCCTAGCCAGTGCGACAAGGCAGGCAGCGGGCACTGGTTAGAACCAGAAACTTATTCAGTCGTTAGGGGGAAAAGAAGGGATTCTTATCAGCTCTGCCTGGAGAGGGTGTGGGAGGGTGTGAGGTTTCTGGGAGATGAAGCCTGCGGTTAGGTCTGTAAACTAACAGGTACTATCTTCCTGTAGCAGATAATGAAAACCGGGGCTCCAATTGAGGAGCTGATCATCAGACTAATCTGACTATAATTTTATTTTCTCTGTGTAACAACTCTAGCTGTCCTCGAACTTACTCTGTAGACCAGGCTGGCCTCAAATTCCCAGAGATCTGCCTCCTCCCCTCCCCCGCAGTGCTGGAATTAAAGGCATGTGCCACCACCGCCCAGCTTGATTGTAATGTTTTATTGCACACTATACTGCACTATCTTCATTTAAAAGGGAAAGGGAGTCAGATATGGCGGCACACACCTGAAATCCCAGCACTCAGGAGGCAGAGGCAGGAGGATGACTAGGTAGCCAGAGTACACGGTCAGACCTTATCTTCCAATACAAAGAAACAGAAACAGAAAAGGCAGACTTCGAAGCAAGGTGTTGTGTCTACTACACGGAGTGCACGGAGTTCAGGAGAATCAGCAGGCAGTGTTAGAAACCCGGCATGGGGGAGAGAGTAGAAAAGTGAACAGCGGGGTCTGGAAAGCAAAACGTCACCCAGTGAATGAAAGAGGATCTTGGCTTCAGCACAGGAAGACTTCCCAGATATTTCCAGACCACCTCTGCGCCTTATGTCACACGAGTTTCAGTTCCGAGAAGACTGCCCACTTCTTCACAAAGACAGGTGTGGAGAAAGGCCACAAGGTTTGGAGACAAAGCAATGGAAGGAGATTGGTTTCCTTCCCGCGCTGGGGACCCAACCCAGGGTCTCATTTTTGACATTCTCGGTCCAGGATGATAGGTTAATCAAAGTATATGATATTAGTCCTGGAATTACTGGGGTTAGAGCCTGAGCTTTATAGTACCCTAACGAGCCAGGTTTAGGGCACCTTTATAGTACCCTAACGAGCCAGGTTTAGGGCACCCATCCCCAATAAAGCAATTCGGCAAACAGCTGGTAAGGAAAGCAGAGTAAGGAGATTCGTTCAGCGTGACCACTCTGGGAAGAACAAGTCTGCCTTTGGGGCACTAATACACGGGTTAGGTTTACATAGGAAGCCGGAGGTATGGACAGTTGAGTGTTGCTTCTACCATCACCATCCTCTCAGCTCCAATCTACCATGCAGGACCCCCTGACAAGTCTTAACTGGAGACCAGTTCTTCCTCTGTCTGCTGCCAGGACCTCAGCCTTTTCCTTCTCCCAGCATGAGACTTCCAGGGAAATTCCAGTTTCTTGGGGACTATTGTTTCAGTAGCTTGATAGCCAAAGGGAGAGTCACACACACGTTCCTTTAGAATATTGGCATTCCTTTGAGGACAGTTATAGTTTCACGTCAGGTTCTGACCTTACATCATGGCCTTGGTCACCGAACTCTATGTAAAGTCATGACCCTGCATACACCTGCAAAGTTTGGACCAGGACTTTTACCTCCATTTGGCATGAAATTACCACAGTAGTTCAATAGTAAGCTTTTCTAAGTAATGAGAGTTTCTAAGAAATGCTATTAAGAATCACGCTGGAAAAAGTAGGGTCACCAAAGTGAATACTACTGAGAGAGAGAGAGAGAGCACAAGCAAAGAGAAGTCCAAAGATGAAACCCCAGGTTCATCTCCATCATACCCCCATTCTAAATTAAACTCCTACCCTTGAGCCGGTTTTCACTTGCTCACTTTTCAGATCTCAGAGATGCTCAGTTTGTGCAGATTAAAATGTGGTCTCTCTGCAGAACAGGTGGCCTTTCCCAAAGTCTGCAGGCAGCCGTGTTTAGGAGAGTCAAAGGACTGTGGGGTATTCAGTCCTTCTAAGATTTTCACAGCCCCGTGGGGCCTTGTTTGTGTCCTTAAGAAAGGTGTGTCTTATCAGGCTTGGTACGTATCACTGTAGTATCACTCTCCGTAATGGGTCAGCACCTCAGAGCCCCCGGCTTTGCCACAGGTTGCTCCCTGGTGAGAAAGCAGGTGTGCCCGGTTTACACCTTTGGGCCTCAGACTGAGTTTGGAAACATGGATGTGTAACACTGCCAACGTCACAGCTTCAGCATCCATGTCACAGCTTTGTATGAGAGCACTCTGCAAAGCCACAAAACACGGCATAACTGACCTCACGACCCCACCACCACACCATTCGCTTTATCTCTGTCCATCCGCAGCCACAGTCCTTGCCCACTTTCTCTCTCTGGGTCCCTTTCCTTGTCCCAGAGACCAGTGAGGTGAATTAAATGACCCCTAAATTCTCTTTCACTTCTACTCTAACCTAGAGCCATGTTAGGAAATGGATTTTTCATGAAACCAGGAAGAGTTTGGATTACTAAAGAAAGTTCAGGAAGCGCAGGAACTGAGAAGACAGGTGTGGGAAACAGCGGCCAAAAGGAAAGCCTTGGGAGAGGGCTTTGGCTCGGCATGAAGTGCTGAACACCTGCCCTGCTAGGTGTCGCCTGTGAAATAGTCACGCCTCTAACACCCAAACCACTACATTCCTTGGTGTAGTCTGCTTTCTTGCCACAGGTCTCAGAAAGGTTATCGGTTTGTCTCCCGGTGTGTTTGGTAACATTGGTCTCTCCATATTAGCATCAATCTGTGTGTGAGCTTCATGCATACCCTGTGCCCTTGAACGTCAGAGAGGGCCATCAGGCAGAACCTAGGTCGTCTATGAGAGCAGCAAGTCCTCTTAGCCCCTGAGCCATGTCTCTAGCCCCTCTTGGAGTTTTCGGGAGGTAGGAAAGCTTCATATTCCATCTCCTAACCAGAGTCATGGAGGCAAGCACTGGGTGGGACCATAGTTCAAAGTTGCCTTTGTCCTAGGCGGCAGGGTGGGGAGTCTTAGGAGTAGCATCTCTACCAAGTCCTGAGTACTAGTGACAGTCACACCATTGCACCTGCCAGTTCTTTGTCCTAACGGACAGACTACAGGGGA
Source organism: Microtus obscurus (assembly GCA_963919715.1). Lineage (NCBI taxonomy): Eukaryota > Metazoa > Chordata > Mammalia > Rodentia > Cricetidae > Microtus > Microtus obscurus. The sequence goes on from CAWTZC010002521.1 coordinate 28,155,201, forward strand.
GGACCAGGGCCTGATTTCTGGGAGTCATAAAAGAGGCCACAGGGTCTGTGACCTCACACGATCAATCCTTAGAAATGTCTGCGAAGGTATAGTCATAGCAACTGTCAACAAGGCACTGCCCAGATGCTTCAGCGTGGAGCCCAAGTCACTCTCGTGTATCTTTTCACCTCTGCTGGGAATGTTGGCTTCAGCAAAGCTGGCCAAGTTACGTCCTAAACACTAGGGTGCTACTGAGACCCTCCCCTTGCTCACACTTTTCACATTCAAAGGGAGGGAATATATAAACGAGTTGGCTATTTGGTCAAACGCTTCTTTCCCTCTGAGATGAAAATGGTCTTGTTTCCAGTGTGACAGAAATGGATAGAAGGCTGATATGACAAACAAGGGGAGGTGACCCACGCGGAGAGCAAGTCAGGGGAACCTGTTTCTCTCCCTCCTCCACACTCCTGACTGGTTGGTTGGTACACAACCAAGCACGAGACATGTCCCAGATCCCTTAAGTTTTTCTAGAAAGGAGAACAGATCTCGGTAGGGCTGATGGTCACTTTGGGCATGTCTGATGTCCACCAGATGGTTCTACGCTGCTTCTGTAACTCTCTTTGATTGAGTGTCAGCCCACAACTGTAAAGTAGCTTACAAAAGACTGCATGACAGACAGATCAGTTTCTCGTCACTACAGATGCCTAAGAAACACGCAGGTATCTGGATGTTCAGTACATGTTATCAGAACCTAGGAATGTAGTTGAACGTGGTGGCACACATCTGTAATACCAGCACTTGGCAGGGTAAGGTAGGAGGATTATCACGAGGTCAAGGGTAGCCTGGGCTACGTAGTGAGAGTCTGACCCAAAATTAAAAAAAAAAAAACAAAAAAACAAAAACACGCGGAAAACTCACAAAAACAAGCTACAAATGTTCAAACTGAGTTTCTGGTACCAGCTTTAGTGATCACAGATAAACTCAGGTTTCCTCTCCCCGTGTGTTTTTTGAAACTTTTCTCTTGCTTTATCTACATGCATGTCTTGATCTTGTCACCCATCCCTGAAATTTGCTCTGTCTTGCTTTATTCTGTCTATTACTGATCCCCATGCCTGCTGTGTGTGTGTGCGAGTGATATGTGTACTGGCACCATGTGGATGTCAGAGGATGACTTTCGTGTGTCAGTCCTCCTTCTAAGTTTATGTGGGTCCCTGGTATTGAACTCGGGTCTGGAATTTCGGCTATCTCATTCCTTTGGGTTTGCAGTACTATACAGCTGTGAACTTGAGGCTATGCCCCAGTGAGTTGTTTCGAAGCTGTCTTGCACATCTGTTGAGATGGATGTGTTCTCCGGGCATCCTCCCCCCCCCCCCCCCCCCCATTTTCACACTCTGTTTTAGGTGCCCCAGTGAGCCCTGGACCAAACTATGCCCCTTTCGCTTGTTTTATCATATGTGAGTCCCTCTGCTGACTCATCTTCGCTTGGATTTATGTTCCAGATCCAATGACGTGACAGCAGTCCCTGTATTAACTTGCTGGAGACCCTGTAGATGTCACTTGTGTCCCCAGTGAGATTCAGTGACTACAGCAAAGGGAATTGCTTGGGGGAGGGAATGGGAAAGCAGTGTATAGTTCTTCTTAGTGTAAAGGTATTGATATTTAAGTAGTTAAGAGGGACTGGGGATAGGGAAAGGAAAAGAATGATACCAGCTGTGCTTGAGGCGTGAGACCTCCTAGCAGTGTGCGGTAGGCGCAGAGAGAAGAGCTGTAAAAGCCCCTGCTGGGGAGACACAAGAGTTCAACAACCAGAAAGTAGAAAAGTGTCGAGAAATACGTACAATTAAATTAGGCAATAACATCAAACACGTGATTATTAAGTCAGTCAGAAATTCTTCCTCATTGGGGTGTTTCTCCCTGGATGGCCTTTTGTAACATCCTTCACTGGTCGCGGGAGGATCCAGATAACACAGTCAGCGTGTCCTGCCAGATCAGAAGGATTCTGCCAGAATCCTCCAGTCTGTGGCTCTCTGCCTGCAAATTACAACCTCATCTCTGGTATTTGGGGGATCATTCTTTCCACACCAAGGACTTTCTGGGACTGAGGCTCTAAGGGGTGTGGAAGGCATGCAGGCCTGTGTTTGCCTTTATCAATCCAGGGAGGTTACTGAGCCAAGTGTGGCAGCACACTTTCCATGATCCCATGTAACTCGCCAAGATAATGTTTACGCTTGTGTGCATGCGCACACCTGTGCATGCGCGCACATGTGTGTGTATGTGTGTGTGCATGTGTGTGCGTGTATGCATGTGTGTGCATGTGAAAGTGTGTGTCTGCATGTGTATGTGTGCATATGTGTGGTGTCCTCTCTAGCAGAAGTCTCCTCATTTCAACTTCAGGTTCCTGCACTACACTTCTGCTTCAGATGTCTCGTTGGGCCCACAGGCCCAGCCTCTGGTTGCATTTGTACACAGGGGACCTCCTCTCTCCTTCCCCAGGACACTTGCCTCTCAGTTACCGCTAACATTGGCCAGCACAGCAGCACAGTACAGCATGGTGCAGGCAGCTTGGCTGCTGCTTTGCTGAGAAACTCCTACTCAGACTCATCCCTGCTTCTCTAGCCCTTTCTCTATGTGAACAGGTCCTTTAAAAATGAAGGACAGTGTCTCGTGTAGCCTTTAATGGCTTATTATTACTTTTTAAATCCCACTTTTCATCCAGTTGTACCAACCATGGCTGCTAATCCGCCACCTTACCCAGAAGTGAGCATAAACACCTCTTTTTGTTGCTGATTGTATTATTAAGGGAGGACCCCCATTCTGTACCCCAGGCAGGCCTTGAGACCTCTATGTAGCCTAAGATGATGTTGAAATCATGGCCATCATTCTGTCTAAACCTCCCAAGTGTTGGGATTACAGGCATGCCCCTCCATGTCCCATAGCAAACCAGTCTTTATAATTCTTTCTGTCTAAAGTGCCTCCACAGAGTTAGTCTTAAAAAGTTTGTTCAACCACTGAATATTTTCCAACATCTTCCACTATGCATTTAATGTTCATACTATTTGGAAAATGTGAACCACAGAGAAACTGTTAACAAGAATTTCAATTCAAAACAAGCAATAGACTTTTAGAAGATTTCCTAAGTGTGATACATTCCGACGAAGTGTTATACCTTCTGTGTGTATGTCTCAGCAGCTGAATAACTTGAATGAAGTTCAACGTTGTAATCATAAATCATGGCATAGCCTTCAAGAATCAAGAAAGATTCTATTGTGTTCACTACAGTTACAAAGTATCACTGAAATAATTTTACGGTTGGTGGTCTCTACAGCATGAGGAACTGTATTAAAGGGTCCTAGTGTTTGGATGGTTGAGAACCAGCGTTCTAGGGGAACTGAAGCAGTCTCCCCTCCCCTCCCCTGTAGAGAAATGCTCCCACAAAAGCCCATCTGCTGAGAAGCAAGATGCTGCTTCCAGGCTCTAGGCCCCAGACCAGGAGGCAGACATGGGCCAGCGGTACTGAGAAGAGAGCTGTTGCTTTGTAGCCCTGCTGACACAACCTCACCTGGCAAGCTTTTGCCCTGCTTCATATTTGCCACAGCATTTTGGTGGTGGAGGAGGAGGGCTCAACGAAGCTCCTAAGATAAGGCAAAGGAAATAGATGACCTTTATTTTTTTTCTGTGAAATGTGTAACTTTTTTGGGATACTGGCATGTAGGTGTGGCTCCCCAATGCATGCTATACCAGAACACCTTTCATTATTCTCAGGAGTTTATATCATTTCACCCCCCGCCCCCCCAAAAAAAATTTCTACTGAGGAGCTGTTTGCCTGTAAGGAATAAAAACTACTCAGAAGCCTGTAAATGGATACACACACACACACACACACACACACACACACACACACACGCACACACCTCAAGGAATTACTGAAAGGGAAAACCCATCTGATATTAGGAAGTTATTGGGGTCTCAAGCAACTTTAGGAATCTCCTCTCTCTCCATCGTACCTCTTCCTTTTTAAAACTTTTTTTTTTTTTTTTTGATTTTCGATACAGGGTTTCTCTGTAGCTTTTTGGTTCCTGTCCTGGAACTAGCTCTTTTAGACCAGGCTGACCTTGAACTCACAGAGATCCGCCTGCCTCTGCTTCCCGAGTGCTGGGATTAAAGGCGTGCGCCACCACTGCCCGGCTAAAACTTTTTTATTATTTTATTACTTTAAAAAATTACCAGTCCAAGTTCCCACACCCTCCCACCTCTCCCCTCTCCAGTCCTAAGAAAGGACAAGGCACCCTGCCCTGTGGCAAATCCAAGGCCCTCCCTACTGCATCTAGGTTGAGCAAGGTATACATCCAAAGAGAATAGGATCCCAAAAAGCCAGTGCATGCAATAGAGACAAACCCCAGTGCCACTGTCAGTGGCCCCTCAGTCTGCCCCAACTGTCAACCACATCCAGAGGAACTAGTTTGATCCCATGCTTGTTCACTCCCAGTGCAGGTGGAGCTGGTGAGCTCCCATTAGCTCAGGCAAACTGTCTCAGTGGATGAACCCTTCATGTTCTTGACCTCCTTGCCCATACTCTCCCTCCTTCCACTCTTCAACTGGACCTTGGGAGCTTAGTCCAGTGCTCCGATGTGGGTCTCTGCCTCTGTTTCCATCTGTTGTTAGATGAAGGTTCTATGGTGATATTTAAGATAATCGTCAGTCTGATTACAGGGCAAGGCCACTAGTTAGGCACCCTCTCCTCTATTGCTTAGGGTCTTAGCTGAGGTCATCCTTGTGGATTCCTGGGAATTTTTCTAGGGCCAGGTTTATTGCTAACCCCATAATGGCTCCCTCAATTAAGATATCTCTTTTCTTGCTCTCATATCTGTCCTTCCTCCATCTCGACTATCCCATTCCCCAAGTACCTCTTCTATGTGTAGTTATCTTGAACTGAAATAACTGAGGTAGTAGCTTGATTCACTTCACCCTTAAGCCTTTGCCTCCCCAGTCTGTCCTAGTCAATGTCGCTACCACAGTGGGAAGTCATCATCGTTGCCCCCTCTCTGTTCCCACATTACTCAGGAACCCCTTCTGCCTCTACTCCTCCGGTACCCACCTGAGCCGTCTACAGACAAACCTGTCATCACCTCTCAGACAAACTACTTACTGCAGCACCAATGTCACTTACAGTCTTGGCCCCTAAATTCCCTTCTCCACAGATCAACTGAAGAGAATGTCTTCTCTTTTTCAAGACAGGGTTACTCTGTAGATCAGGCTGTCCTTAAATTCAGAGATCCGCTTGTCTCTGCCTTCCTAGTGCTGGAATTAAAGGTGCGCGCCGCCATCGCCAGGCGAGGATTTTCTTTTTCAAATACTGTTATGTGAAGGCTCACAACTTCCGAAGTAGCACCCCCCTGCATTTTACTCTCTTCTCTGAGATCAAATCTCATCTTTCGTACTTTCCTCCCTAGTTATGCAGTGGCAGGTCTCAGGTTTCTTTCTTTTTCTCCAACATGCCAAACTTTGTCTTGCCAGATATTTGGACTTCACCGCTTCCAGTTAATCTTGGCCACATCGCCGCTCGCAGGCTTCCCAGTCCTTATCAGTGTTTGAAATGCACAGGTTTTCGCACTAATCTCACCTAGTAGGAATTCTGCGAGGCCAAAGCTGACATTTCAGCTATCTTGTTCACCTTCGCTGAGTTTCCTCATACCAACCACATTGTGCTCAGTGAAGACTTGTCGCGTTCATGCAGAGCCTTCAAAAATTATACGGTGGAGAAAATTGCACAAATTATCTTCACACAGATAATCCTAAAATTAATTCAAATACATGATCCTACCGCTGTATAATAACTTGATTCTTCTGGGAATAATTCCTAGATCACACTGTATAGTTTATGCTGGTGTTTAGAGGGGCTGATGCCTAAAACTTAATGGCTTTTAAGTGACAAAACTTGCAAGTGTCTTATAAGACAGCATTTTGGAGATTCTCTGTGAGGCCTGTGTTAGCATAGCCCTGTATTAGGACAGTCCTGTATGAGGACAGTTCTGTATTAGTACTTGTGGTTTTTTTTTTAAATTTTTTTCTTTGAGATATGGATTCAAAAATTTAAGCTAGTTGCTTAAGATGGTGGGGTTCAGAGATGGCCAAGGTACTAGTGGGAAGCTGCATCCCAGCAGGACCAGGGGGAATGGAGGGACCTGGTTTGCTAAGGCTGAAAGTGCTTCGTGCCCAACACAACTTTCCTGTTTCCAGCGTGATTTGTAGAAGCAGAGACCTGCAGTTGGGAACAAGGCTATTTTTAGACTCTGTATGTTTTCTGTAATTATTTCTTTTCTGTTTTCCCTCATGTTTAGTAAAAGCTGTTCTTGAAAAATACCAGGCAGGTTTGTCAAGGGAAAACACGTTCGTCCATGCTGAAGGTTTCAAAGGAGAGCCACACAGCTTCGGAAGAGCGGTGGATAGGTGACAGAGTGGCAGGAGACTCCAGACAGTACTCCAGGTGGAGAGGAAAGTCGGGGAAGTGGGGCGGCCTTTCTAATGTGGAGACTCTCAAGACTGATTCAGTTTGTTTCTGCTGTGTTAAAACACTGGGAGGGTTTGTGTTCCGTCTTAATTAGTCAAGGCCACTTTACAAAACTGTCAAAACCCAGTTGGTAAAGCCTGTTTTCTAGTCACTTATAAAACTCTAAGTAAATAAGATAACAAGAATTTGAGTTCCTCAGAATAACATTTAAAAATACAAAGGACTCGAGTTTCCCAATGATCCGGAACATATGTAAAGAATACATAAAATTGGAGTGTTCTGAATTTGGACCTCTGTATTTCGTAATTTATGAGTGCACTAAAAAGTCAGAAGTGACTTTGGAAGACTCTTATTTATCATGTCAGAATAATTTGGGGCATATCTTAGGCCTCAAGATTACTAAAACCTAGAGGAATGACCCAGATGGAGGGCTTTCAGATTAGGGAAGTTGGAGGCTGCGTTTAGCACGATGAAAATCTGATTCTGAAAGGCTGATAGGTTGTGATTTTTCTTCAGTGTATGTGAGAGAGATGGTGGGGGAGAGAAAAACAGAGACAGAGAAACACACACACATATGCACTCAGACACACACACACAGGGAGAGACACAGAGTGAGACAGAAGCAGAGAGAGACACGCAGAGAGACAGAGACACACGGAGAAATAACGAGACCAAGAGACAGAGCAATAGGGAGAAATACAGATACACTGAGTGGCAGAAGCATCCGTTGCTAAGACTGGCCTACTGACTAATCTCATCCAGAAACACCCTTGCAGAAACACCATGTCCAGTTACCTGAGTACCCTGGACCTCGTCAAATTCCATAATTTATCACCGCACAGAGAAAGAGGTGCACTGCTAAATTTCTGCCCGTAAAGAGAGATGAGCTGTCTCAAAATGGTAACAGGACCAACCAGAAGCAGGGAGACAGTCAGGCCCTGTACTAGGTATGGTCACTAGATTCCATTACGGTAGCATGGAACATTTCCTCTGAGGTTTCTCTCTTCTGTGTGTGCCTCTTACGTATCGTCTCCAGTCTTAACCTGGGACCTCAGGATGTGACTGTATTAGTTACTTGGCTTGTTGCTGGGACAACAGGTCTGATGGAATTAACTTAAAGAAGGAAAGGTTTATTTTGGTTCGCGCAGTCCAGGACGAGGGAGTCCAGGCAGCCTGGGCGCGGATCTGCCTACCCCAAGGACACGATCGAGATACTCGTGACAGATATGCCCAGAGGTTTGTTTCCATATTAACTCTAAACCCCATCACATGGGAAGGATCGACCTTCACAATGACCGTATACGGAGGAGATGAAGTGATCCAGCCGAAACTCTGTTGTTAGGGTGGGCCTTAATCTAATACTGCTGGTTCCTTGTAGGAAGGAAAAGTCGGATGTAGAGAGAAGGAAACATTAAGAACAAAGCCATCTACACACTGAGGAGGTAGGGCTAGCATCTCTGCTTCCATCTCTGCCCTCCCTCCAAAGGAACAACCGGCTGGTATCTGGAATTTGGACTTCCATTCTAAAGAGCTGAGAAAACAACTTTGGTAAGCCACAGGCTCTGGTGGTTTGTTATGGTCGCCATAGGGAATAACACACTTAGGAAACGTTACACACGTTAGCCGGTGCTGACCATACCTGGAAGACTGTAGGTAGGAGATAGGGCATGCCCAGAGGAGAGTAGGTATCAGAAGAAGTCGGGAGTGAAACTGGGGTCCTGAGCAGTAAGCAGTCGACAGAGAGTCTTCGGTACAGTGTACAAGAGGATACAGTGTGTGTGCCAAAAGAGGCTTTGTCACTACGCGAAGTCATCACTATGCCACACCCCCTAATGTACTGGCCGCTGACCGGAAAACCTCCCGCTACAACGGGTTCATAGTGATCATTCCTGTGTTTGACCAGCTGCGACGCACTCGTGGGGTTATATTAACTTTGGTGGTGTTAAAAATTAAAAGGTTTATGTAAACATTGACCATGTTGGAAAGGAAAGGATATTATTAACTCAGACAGTGTTAACGATTAAAGGGATGGCTTTTCTTTTTTGGAGGTAGGGTTCAAGCTGGCTTCAACTTCGTTGTTCTGCCGAACTTCGATTGCATCAGTGAGCCCTGGTGTTCAGCAGGGCTAATGTCCAGTTACCTCTATGTCAGTAGAGGAAGGCATGTATCATGTCAAATGCCTGAAATCCCAGTACTCTCAATGGTAGAGGTAGGAGGAGTTTGAGGCTAGCCTAGGCGGCATCTCTCTCTCTCAGACAGGGAGGGAGAGAGAGAGAGAAAGTTTTTCCAGTTCACTTGAAATAGTCATAATATTTGGGTTTAGATCAAAAATAGTTCCAAAATAGTCATATCTTTAAAATATCTGGTAAGTATTGTCATTAAGTTAATATAGGACAAATACATTTAATAGCAATCTACGAAAGTTAATTCTTTAGTGTCTTCCCTTCATGGTTCATGTTTCAAGTCTTTGAGGCACCATTTTATCTCACAAAGGGACTGAAAGCTCTGCAGAGGTCTAGAAACCAGTGGGTATGAAATCTGATAACGCTGTCTTGACGTCTTCACTCCTTAATAAATTAATATAATAAGAGGTATTTCTTTCTCCTAAGTGTTTCCATTTTAAAGGCGTGCTGTTATCCACTTCCCTGGCCTAATGCCTTACTGATTTTCATTTCTTGAGGCTACATGCATGACTTGAATTCAAATAAAAGCACATGCTCCCTGCCCCCCCCCCAATCTAAGCTTGGAATCTAACTCTTTTAATAGGCAAAAACACATTTTCCCAGAAGTCTGATACAGTGCCTTTGTTAGGGTTTCCATTGCTGGGATAAAACACCATGACCAAAAGCAGCTTGGGGAGGAAAGGGTTTATTCCAGCCTATAGCTCTAAGGAACTAAGGAAACCAGAGCAGGGATTAAAGGCACAGAACTGGAGGCAGGAACCAAAGCCGAGGCCAGGGAAGAGTGCTGCTTACTAGCTGGCTCTCATGGCTTGCTTAGCCTGAGTTCTTTCAGTATCCAGGATTGCAAGCCTAGGAACAGTACCACCCACAGTGGGCTGGACTGCCCGTAGCAACCATCAGTCAAATGCACCAGAGGCTCGCCCACCAGACAATCTGGCAGGGCTGTTTTCTCAGCTGAGGCTCCCTTTTCCAGAATGATTACAGCTTATGCTAATGTTGACATAAACTAGCTAGCAATTCAGTAACAATATTCAGGCAGCCAAATGATTGTTATTACCCCCTCCCCTTTTTGTGTTTGTCGATGTGTCTGCATATCTGTGTGTGTGTGTGTGTGTGTGTGTGTGTGTGTGTGTGTGCATGCATGTGTGTGGGCAGGTGCACACGTATGTGGGGAGCAGAAGTTGATGTCTGGTGTCTTCCCTAATTGGTCTTTACTCCTCACCCACCAGAGAGCTGCAATCATTTATTTTGAAAGGGAGACACACCATTATTTTGAAAGGGAGACAGACACACCATTACAGGAACTGCGGAAGGACTGTAACTGCTCAGATGCAAGTATTCAACTTCAGGTGCTTCTGAGTCCAATCTCTACTGAAAACCTAATTATAATCTGATGAGCCACTGGTCCTGAAGCTCACTTATTCAGCCATACCTCCTGCCTCCACCTCCTCATCGACAGAATTGTAGGCACTTGAGGCTGTCTGTACCCAACTTTTTGGGTGGTCACTGGACATGGAAGTGATCAAGTGCAGGTCCTCATGCTCATGTGGCAAGTACTTCACAGAGCCACTGCCCGGCCTTTGTCTTTCTTCGTCTTTCTTCCTTAGAGATAAATAAACACAGATGCTCGTAGTCTCAGGAACAGCTAGAAAAGAAATGGATAACATAACAGGCGATCGCTTTTCTGGAGCTGGAGATAGGTGGTCGATTGCACGTCCTTCTATATTTAGGAATACGTTAATATATATTCAAGAATACACAGTGCTTTTCCCAGGGTGTTTTTTCAGACCTGGGATCATACATAAGGTATGCAGTATCCTTAGGACAAAGCAGTCTATAAAACAAAAGGATGCCTATCGTACGGTGTGAAGCTGGCTGTGTAAAGTTCCAGAATGAAAGGAACGGCTGGGCGAAGATTTCAGGAATGTCTGAACAAGTTCTGATGTTCTGATGTCATTCATTGCAGGACAATCCCGACGCTGTGGCACGGGGCGGGTGCTCCTTTCTGGTTCCATTGCAACACATGACAGTCTGGAGGAGACCTAATCCAAGTGGACGTAGTTATGCAGGCCAGTTCCGTATCATTAGAGAGAGGCAGCGCCTCTGCCAGGATCCTGCCAACACGGCTTCCAGCCAGACATCCATTAGTAAATACTGCAGTCTTAAAATACTGCCTGGCTTCTGCAGCTGGGTTGTCTGTGTAATGAAAACGAGGCCCAGACTTTTGGAAGCATCATCATGAGTACATTGAGAAACCCCTGCCGGTGAGGCAGTTGGAAGTTTGGCAGATGCCTGGTTCGCATCTGTAATCCAAACGTTCCGTAGCTGAGGCAGGGGGAGTGCTGTGAAGGAGTAGAGGCCTGCATAGGCTACATCGTGAGTTTCAGGCAGCCTGGGCTCCAGAATGAGACCTTGTTTCAAAGTAAATAAAGAAATAGAAAGAAATTTGTGGTACTTAGAGTGTAACTTTGGCAAAAACCTTTTGGTTTTATTTTGAAATGAAATGCTTTTAGTTGGAAATATGTCTTCACTGTTCTTTGACAATGCTAAGCAAGGAGGTAACTGAACCTCTAGTTTTATCTGTCTTGCTTAAGGTTGCATTTTACTTTTATAGAGAAAAACATAAATTAATATATTATCTCGCTTCGAATAGCTGGTCTTTTCATATGGTATTTCTAAAATATTGAAAGAAAGGGTTTGGCTGAAAGTAAATAATTGTAATGTTTGAGACATTCTCTAAAATAGTGAGGTCTTCAGTCAGTAATGACTTCACAGTTGGAAAAGCAAGTCTCCTTGGGCTCGCTCCTCTGATCCTTGTCACTTCTCTGAGGTAGAAAATGTACAAGCAAGAATGCTGGAGTTTGGAGAACAGCTTGACCAAGATCACAGGCAAATCAGGCAGCTTCCAGCCGCGGCCTGGGATTCTGTGACACAACTCTTCTAGTGACTCTGTATTTAATGAGGAGAAACTGACAGGTGGGTGGGTACTTTCCAAATACACCCACCCGCCCACAAGGCCTGTGATCCAGCCTGGCTCTAGAACTCTCTGAGAGATAGCTGCCTTTGTGTCAAATAAAGAGCGGTCAGTCTAAATCCACTGCCCCCCCGAGCAGGCAGTGAGATGTCCTGGTCTCTGCAGAAAGCCAGGTGACAGGAAGTTCTGAAGCTGTCTTAGAAACATGTAGTGGCCAAGGCGGCTACAAACCTTCTCGCCCTCGGGATGAGGAATGGCAGATTAATGAGGATGCTATGTGACTGGTATCAGCTCTGGGGCAGTGACACTCTTGGCAGGCATTTGTAAACAGTAAGACACTGGATTTATCACGCGTGTCTCCTTTCCTGGCAGAACCCCCAGCACCCTCACAGGTTCTTCTCCTACACCCGTCACAGTAGACTCTGCTCACCGAGAGCTGTCTAGACCTCCTGAGCCTAGAAAAGCTGAGAACCCGGAGACACGTTGACTGGCGATCGTCTTCTGAGTCACCAGGAGAGGCTAACATTAAGAGCCAGTTTCTCCCCCATGGCTTGCCTGAGGCTCTCGAAGGAAAATGCTTGGGGAATGAGGCCATGCTTGACATGCTTATCAAATATGCAGATGATAAGACTGAATGTAGGACTTAGCTCTGCCTCTCGGTGGTTAGGAGATGCAGCTAAATTACCTAGCCTCCCCGGGCCTCTGGACAGTTTTTGGAGATGGGAGACAGGTGTTCTAACTTTTTCAGTGCTGGGCAGGGGACACAGTGCACAGACTGTGCAAGCACACTGCCCCTAAGCTACACCCCCAGCCCAAGGCAGTTGATCTCAAACAGGTTTTTATAAACTTCCCTTTTCTTTCGTAAGTAAATCTTAATGTTCTAAACATCTGTTGAAGTGACCGTAAGGATTTTCAGCCTGTTCACGTCACCCACGGTATCTGATACATGGCAGAGCCTTAGAGTGACTTGGGATGTGGCTTAGGAGAAGCCCACTTGCCTGGCATTCGGGAGTCCTTGCTTTTACCCTCAGCATGGACAAAAGCAAACAAAACAAAACAAACAGCAACAAACAGACAAACCAAACCAACCCAGCTTTAGAGTTGGAGGCACCGGCTCCACAGACCGACCAATCACTAATGTCATTTTGAGTTGCTTCTTCTCCGTTTGTTTCTTTATGCATAAAATGAAGGTAGTAACCTTTCTCAGGCAAGACTGTTTTGTAAACTGTAGAAGACTAAATAAATGTACAGTGTCCAGTGTCGTTAGCATTATCTCCTGCCCTCAGTGCCCTCCTCTGTGGGGAGACGGCTTTATCTTCAGAATGAGTCAGTAACGATTGGGTTGAGCTGTTGTCTGGCAAGCTCGTTTGGGCTTAGAGGTGATACTTATCACGTTTGGACTTCATCTCTCCTGGAAGACTGAAGCCAAGACAGTGTAGATGACATGGGCTATTGACACAAGTCATTAAACCGAGGGGACACCATTTAAAGGGAAGAACTGACCATGATGTCACCTTGCTAATGACCCAACCACGGTCCCTTCTCCAGAAAGCTAAACCTCAATAATAACTATTGTTATTACTGGGTGCCCACTAACCACTAGATCCTCTTCTTTCTATGAGTTATCTTAACATCACAAGACCATCTATCTACAGTGAAGTTATTTATATTTTATAGTAAGAAATGACCTAATGAGGTAGAGTACTGGTCTTATTTTGTTGCTTTAAGGGGATAAGTGATTTGCTGATGTACATACAAATGGTAACCGAAAGCCTGAACTCTGAATTCAAGTGTCTGAGCTAGTTAGCTGTGCGCTCCCCAATCGGAAGAAGCCATTTTCCTCACTCACCACGAGGGCCAAATGCCTTGTTCTTCATCATTGTGGTCGGCTCCCTTCCTTCATTTTTATTTCACCCTTCATTTAAAAATGCTTTTGGCCGGGCGGTGGTGGCGCACGCCTTTAATCCCAGCACTCGGGAGGCAGAGGCAGGCGGATCTCTGTGAGTTCGAGACCAGCCTGGTCTACAAGAGCTAGTTCCAGGACGGGCTCCAAAGCTACAGAGAAACCCTGTCTCGAAAAAAACTAACTAACTAACTAACTAACTAAATAAATAAATAAATAAATAAATAAATAATGCTTTTTTGATCTTCATAAAACTCAGGAGGAGAAACCACGGATTTATCATTGCTACCTCCTCCCTCTGACGCCCCTCTCATACACTTGCCTTCCATCAGATAGTCTCCACTCAGGGACCGGAGCAGTCCCTTCCCTTGAGTCCTGCCACTAACTCATCTCTGTCAGTAAGATTTTCCTCCTCTGCTTAGCTCCGTCTTTGGTTTAGCGTTTGTCCCTTCTTTCTCAGCGCTTTAGAGCCTAGTGTGCCCCGGCTCTCAGCGGGGGTTTTTCCAGCTGCTGCTTTCCTTCACATCACCATAAAGCTCTCGCTAACATCTGGGAGATGCCTGCCGCGGTGGCCACTGGGATACCTGAGCCTAGCTGAGCGCTCAGTGGATGGTGAGAAAGCACGTGGGGAAGAAGAGACGTGAGCGTGAGTTGAGACCAGCTTAGTCAGCAAACGCTAGACTCCATTTGGCTCGGACATTCCCCTTAGTTGCCCTTCCAATAGCAGCAGAAGCATTTGCTGTTCGGCTTGGCGGGCTTCTATCAGGGTTCAATGCCAAGCTCTGTAATTGGTGCCCAGAGCCAAAGAAATTGATGAATGTGCTGTGCCACTGTAAAAGAAGGCAGCATGGGAAAAGGCGTGCTTTGGGATGTTAAAAAAAAAAAAAAAACCCAGCTTGCACCGTTGGCTCACTTTGAAGCACAGCTATATGGCTTTGGTAAGTTTTTAAAGCCCTAGTTTTCATTTTACTTATTGTGAAGTAGGGTAATTAAAGACAACAGCCAGGCACACAGAGGCCACTCCATCCAAGAGAGAAGTTCCAAGTCAAAACCAAAATCTCATTTTAACCTAACTGCGTGTCTCGAGCTGGCTTTCTCCTTTCCTCTTTTATAAACATCATTTTTTATTGACTCCTTGGACATTTCCCATAATGCACCACAATTCCACTCTTTTCCCAGTCCCTCCATATTAACCCTTCACCCTTGCGGTGTTCCATCCGAAAGAAAATTTAAAAATGAAGATATTAATTAAAAAACAAAGCAAGACAAACCCTCGGTCCGCCATCTTCCCTGCCTCTCCCCCACCTCCTCATTCACCTGCGGCGCTGGGAGCTGTGTGTAGCACGCAGTAGACCCTTTCGTCCAAACAGCTTTGCTTGCAAATGTTCATTGCTATGAGTTGGTGTTCTGGTTCAAGGCTTCTGGCTTCTGGGACACCATCATTACTGGACCCTTCCCAAAACTCTTCTTGGATACCCTGCTGTTACCCCAGCCATGGCGGTCCTTTGGCTTTGGTTCCACAGGACCAGTCCCTTGATGCGCTCCAGCAGGTCATAGATGGGGTAGAATGGGCCAACTCAAAGCACCGGATGTGGGTGGTAGCTGAGTTGGTCAGTCCAGGCCCGCACTAGGACCACGCCTCCTCAGGCTAGTGGCAGAGCCAGCTCTCCTATGCCCACACTATTGGGGTTAACTTTCTCATGCCCATGGTCCCCAAGAGCATCCCAGGCCAGGGTGTCATCATGGTTCCAGGTGGGCAGCCAGGCTACTCAGATTTGCATGGTCCTATCAAAAAGTTGCCCTCAGGAACCAATATGGCCTCAGTGGTGGCCCATACCCTGAGCATCCGCACAGCCTTCCATGTTAACAGGAACCATGGACATCAGCACAGACCCTGGCTGCAGTAGGGCAGCATAGGCTACCCAGATCTGCATGGCCCTGGTGGAGGCATGGCCCTTGAACACCATCATGGCCCCAGACCCATGGGTGGCAGCCCAGACCCAAGGTATCCATGCGACCTTTGGCAGCAACCCGGGCTATGTTGTCATTTTCCCCTCTTAATTCCCACCTTGCTGCGTTGCAAACCATCTTGGTGCATTCTCAAGCTCTAGCTCAGCCGCACCACAGCATCCCGCAGTTTCCCTGCTGCCTGGAAAGCAGAACTGCGCGTTAGCCTTCACATTGACAGCAACATTGATTTTGCCTCCTGGCATTCACTTTGCTACGAATGCTACGAACTCAGCATTGGCATGCTGAAATAAGTAAGGATGCTAATCTATTTTCCACTGTTGCAGTCTCTGTACAAATGTTGACAGTTTCTTATCTGAATCGTCTGCTCAGGTACTGGTGACAATAGCTTCATAGACAAACAAAACCTAAATTGAGCAAAAGATCTACTTAAAATATATTTCAAGCTTTTGCATGCGAGCGTCATCAGTCAAAGGGGCACTGTTTGTCTCTTAGATGATTGAAATCTATTCATTTAACAAACACGTATTGAAAATCTACAGTTTACAAGGCCTTGTACGCGCTGGGAGGCACTGGTTCAGCAAGGCAGTCCTAGGGTCACTGGAACAAACCCTCATTCTCCCATGGCTTACACTGTGCTGTGAAATACAATCAACAGATATGTACACAAGGAAAAGAAATTCAGATGATGGCTTCATGAGAGAAAACAAAGCTCCATAATAGTGACTAGAGAGAGAATTTGGTTTATTTTTATATTTATTTATTTATCTTAACTTGGAAATAAAATCCACATCTAATATTGTGGAAGTCTAATGAGTAGGGAATGGAGAGGAAGGCTCCCCAGAGAAGTTCCAGTGATGTGAACGTGGGCGACAGCCCTGGGAAGCTGAGGACAATCATATCGGGCAGAGGGAGCAGCAGTCCAAAGGTCCTGGGGCAAAGGAGCCTGGGCAGGAAAAGAGTACAACGTGCTTGAGCCCAGCTGAGTAAAGACGTAAGACAGGAAGTGAGGCCGAAGGGACAGAGAAGCAGGTCGTGTAGTTTCATTGTGTATGCAAAACTGGTTCCAATTACAGTGAGAGCCTATGGTCAGAGTTGGATTAAGCAAGGAAGAGATATGGACTTGGTGTGTGCGTGCTCTTGCCAACAGAGATGTGTGCATGTTCATGTTTGTGTGAGGGCAGGTGTGTGTAGACCAGAGGTCAGCCTCAGAAGCTACCTTCTTTGTATTCCTGAGTCTAGGTCTCTTAGTGGGAGCTGGGGCCCACCAATCAGGCTTGGTTTGGCTGCCTAGATAGTCCCAGGGACTGTTGGTCTCTGCTCTCCAAGCTCTGGAGATTATAGACACGTGCTGCACCCAGCTTTTATAGGTGCTAGGCACTGAACTCGGGTCCTTACGCTTGCACAACAAGCACTTTGCCATCTTTTCAGACCCCCATTTACGTCTTCAGAAGATGATGGCTGAGCTGGCGAGCTGACTCGGAGTTGGTACAGGTGCGTTCCACCAAGCCTGATGACCTGAGTTCATTCTCTGGGAACCACAGTGTGGCACGTGTAATGCCCGCCCCCACAAACACAACTAAGTGAATAACTGTAGTTTGCAGGAGGTGATACAGGGTCTTGCTCTGTAGACCAGGCTAGCCTTAAACTCACAGAGATTTGTCTGTCTCTGCCTTCTGACTGCTAGGATTAAAGGTGTGTGTCACCATGATTGTCAACAAATGCAAAAAAAAAAAAGGACATCTTTTGTATGGAGCATGGAAGCGTATGAAAACTGGTTTTTGCTGAGGTCCATGTGAGTGACAATTTGGAGACTGTGATGGTGATGGTGAAATTTTAGAGGGGTGGATGGTCCATTGAGTTCGGGGAACCAAGTAAACAGGAAGCCAGAATGAGCAATATGTTTTAATGAGAATGTCTGTGGGTAAGTGGCACCATTTAACTAAACTAGGAAAGGCAGGATTAAGTCTTGTTTAAGGGGGTTGGTACCTACTGTAGTCATGGTAATCATAATAAACTCGTGAGATGCCCATGTGAGGACATGTAACAAGTCCAGTTCCTGTCTATTTCAGGACACTTCTATTCTCTCTCATGCTTACAGCTCAGTTGTGGGCTAAATTAAGGGTCTGTCAGGAAAGGAAGCAGACATGTTTGCCAACAGAGATGCCTTTGTAATCATGTGTGATGTTTCCAGAGAGCTAACCATCCTTGACTTAGGAGACCATAGCAGGCATTCCCTGGACATCTATATTACACATTACGATGTGTCTAGACACTTGTGGCTTACAGAGGAAGTTATTTCTCAGAACAGTTAACATTTGTCTACAAAATACTTCCAACTACCTATTTCTGTCTGTAGTTCCACTTGGCATACAGACAGAATGTGGCATAATATGCAAAGCTGAAAATCTAGGTCAAAAATGATTCTCAGATATAGACACATTTCAGATACGAATACATGGATTTCTAGCCTTTGGGTGGAGAATACCTTTTTTAAAAAATGATTCAACAAGACTGCAAATGCATAAAATTATAGCATGTGTGGCAAAGAGGGTTTCTGCTTGAAAAAATGGCATTCCCTTCTCATCTCCAGCATTCTTACTTTACGTATTTGGTTCCTCAAAAGCTATTTTCAGTTAAAAAAATATAATTAAAAAATTTAAATATAAATGAAATTCATTAAAATGAATTTTGATATATGTAAAATAATTGTTTTCATATTAGTGTGACCAAGACATTTAGACAACAAAACATTCAACAGAAGGATGCGACAGAAAGTGTACTCGTTAAAGAATTATTAAATATTAATTTAAAATTTGTAATTAAAGTATTAGAAACTTGGCACAGTAGTACATGTCTATAATGCAGCATTCTAAAAGTGAAGGCAGGAGAATTGAGAGTTTGCGTTTACCCTGATCTAGGCTACTCAGGGTTAACATCAGATACATAGTGAGACCTGTCTGCGTGAACAAGAAAACTAAAGCCTAAATTTCATAGAGGATTAAATAAAACATGAGGCTTGAAGCTGGGTGTGGTGGCTCATGCCCACAGTCTCAGCACTCAGGAAGCTGAGGCAGGAAAACCATGGGTTCCAGGCTAGCCTGGATTACATAGCAAATACAAGGTCAGTCTGAATTAAATAGTAAGACCAGTGTTCAGGCATGGTGGTATATGCCTTTAATCCCAGAACTCACAGGCAGAGGCAGGTAGGTCTCTATAAATTCTTCTAGGCTAGCCTAGTCTACAAAATGGGTTCCAGGTTAGCCAGGAGTACATAGTGATACTGTCTCAAAACAAATAAAAAGGAAAAAGAGAAAAAAATAGTTGTAAGGAATAACAATCCCTTAGAGTTTGGATTGGAACTTTGAAGAAGTAATTCGCTGTCTATAGTCAAACTGTGTGTCCCATTTATTCTCGGTTAATTTTTTCCTTTCTATTTTGAAAACAGGCTTAATTGGATTTATGTTATTTTTTGAGGCAAGGTCTCACTATTTATCCTTGGCTGGTCTTGAACTCGCTGTGTAGTCAAGGGTGACCTCAAACTCACAGAGATCTGCCTGTCTCTGCCTCCGGAGTGCTGGGATCAAAGGCCTGTGCCGCTACACTGGCCTCACTTTATTTTTCTTATATAAAAACCTCTGTGGTAGCCACGGCTGATGCCTGCCTCTTTTGTACAGTGGAGACCCTGGTGCAGATTTAGCAAGATGGTCTGTGAACTCCTGATAGGGAGATTTGGTGAACAAGCCTCTTTCCATAGGTCAGAGATTGGGTAGCTGGAGGTCTTGGAGTTGGCACCAAAGGTGACCTTAATGGCGATGCCATGGTGATGGTGGTGCCCCTGGATGAAGTGTAGTTATCATCCGTAGCAGCCATTAAGAACGGCTTTTGGAGCTCTGATGTTGAGACCAGGCCAGTGTCCCTGCAGGTGGGGAAGGCGCTCCTCACACAGTGCCCTCGAGGTTTGTCACTTCTATGGAACAATGTGGGGTTTGCTGATCTTGTTCCGCAAGTAACATCTCTGCATAGAGACAAAAGAGATTGTCTTAGGGTTTCTGTTGCTGTGAAGAGATACCATAACCATGGCAACTCTTATTAAGAAAACATGTAATTGAGGCGGCAGTGTACAGTTTCAGAGGTTTAATCCATAATCATCTTGGCGGGGAGCATGGTGGGGTGAAGGCAGACATGGTGCTGGAGAAGCAGCTGAGAGTCCTACATCTTGCAGGCACAGGGAATCCACTGAGTGAATTTGATGGACTGGCAATCTACACTGAGCAGAAACTTAAACAAGAGTCCTCAAAGCCTGCCCTCACAGTGAAACACTTCCTTCAACAAGGTCACACCTCCCAATAGTGCCACTCCCTAAGAGTTTATGGGCCAACTACCTTCACCCCACCACAGAGATGTTGATCAAGATGATGGCTCTCAGATGGCAGGGGCTACTTGAGCTCTCCAGACCCCCATGCACATTGTAATCCTCAGGTCAACAGATGCCGTGATCCTGGGTCCCCAGTCAGTGTGAATCAGGTTCTGAACCGGCATGAAAACCACCCGGCCCCACATCCTGGGCCTTGGGTTCCTCCACCCTGACTTCTACCCCACTTATGACCTGCAAACCAAACACTCAAATACTTGAGCCTACGAGCCATCCTCATCCAAACCACCACATACACTAATAAAAAAAAATGTATTTTAATTAGTTAATTTATTATTGTTATTTTAATTTTGGGGGTAAAAATTTGAGACCCTGTCTCAAAACTATGTAGCTCTGGCTGTCCTGGAATGCATGGTGTAGATCAAGCTGAATAAATACATTTTAATTTATTAAAGAACCCCACCCCCAGCAATGGTAACTGCCCGAGCACAGCCTGTGGAGTCATGTGACTCATGTACCAGCTACTCAACCATTCAGACTTTGATTCCCAGAGAGGCCAGGCCTCTCTATCTTGAAACCTTTTGAAGAACAAAAAGCTTGGGATCTCAGTGGACGACAGGCCAAGTGTTCAGGCAAAAATGTTATGTTGCATGTTTTCAGTATCTAGGAATTGAAAACTATTGTTTTTTTTTTAAGTTTTTTTTTTCTTTTTCTTTTCTTTGTGTAGTCCTGGTCGTTATGGAACTCTCTCTGTAGACCAGGCTGGGCTTGAACTCAGAGATGTACCTGCCTCTGCCTCCCGAGTGCTGGGATTAAACTGCTGGGCTGAAAAGAGTTTCGTGTATCACTGTTTAAAAAGTGTTCCTCTGGCTGTGCCTTAGACATGTGGCCTAGGGGTTGAAGGAAGTTGAATTTTGATAAACATTCCTTGTGATTTATGTAATCCCAAAGTTGTGAGAACGCAATACAGAGCATCAGTGCTGCTACGTTCTGTAGGTAAACTCAAATGGCATGTCTTATTTTCATAATTTAATTTTAATATGCATAGGTTCATTACGCTCTGAGTCAAATCAGTTGTGCTGATTAGTTTTTTGTCAGTTTGAGTCAAGCCATGGTTGCGTGGGAAGAAGGAACCTTAATTGTGAAAGTACCTCTCTTAGTTTGGCCTGTAGGCCAGTCTGTGCGGCATTTTCCTAACTAATGATTGCTATGGGGGAGCCCAGCCCACTGTGAGCAGTAATGGGCAGCTGATTCTGGGCTGTCTGGATGGAAGTCAGAATGTGGCCTTCCTCTGGGACCTCTGCTTCAGTTCCTGCCTCCAGGTTCCTGTCCTGTCTGAGTTTCTGTCCCTGCGTCTCTTCCTGAGGGTCTGTAAACTGTAAAGCAAAATAGACCTCTTCCTTCCTGAGTTGCTTTTGTTCATGGTCTTTATCATAGTGACAGAAGCCTAAGACACCAGTCGAATATTTTAACTGAAATATATACTTTTTTTTCTGTAGGTTTTATTTAAAAAAAAAAGTCAAACTTAATTCTAATTAGTGAACAAGAACGCTTTTGGAGCTTAACTAGTTTAGTATCAGTAGAATAAGGGTAAATATTGTAAAACACTTTAGTAATGTACAGTGCTACATACATGTTTATTATAATAATTATTAGCCATAATAATTACAGTAATCGTGGTATACAACTACAAGACCTGGCTTGTGTGTAACTAGCACGCTGCATTTTAGTATACTGCTAGAGAATTTTTCTAAGCTTTAAGAAAACAAATTTTGAATATTATGAATAAAAACTGCACAAAACATTCTTTTTACAGTATGATTTTTTTTATTGATTTTTATTGAGTCCTACACTTTTCTCTGCTCTCCTCCCTGCCTTTCCCCTCTCCCCTTCAATACTCCCCCAAGGTCCCCATGCTCCCAATTTTCTCAGGAGATCTTGTCTTTTTCTACTTCCCATAGATTAGATCTATGTAAGTCTCTCTTAGTGTCCTCAATGTTGTCTAGGTTCTCTGGGATTGTGGGAAAAAACATTCTTGCTTGAATTCAAATTGTTACTTCTTTTCTCAGATGGAGTTAACAGATGTTTTAGGTTATATTTTATGTTCCCAGGTATCTTCGTGTTTCTCAGGTATCCAGACATGTATTTGCTGTTTCATTTGAAGACGACAGTGTGAATGATGATACCTTACTTTGTACAGAGTGTGTGGTGGGGACTTGGAGGAAGGAAAAGAAGAGAGTGTAAGAAGGGTTAGACAGATCAGTGTGACACCAGTTGCTCTTCTCAGAGGAATGATTGCTTACCATGAGACATTTACCCAGCTCCTACGAGGAAGCCTCGACTGTTTTAGTGGCCGGCACACAGCTAACTTTGAGTTCACTTGTTTTTGGCTTTGCCTCTAAGCCCTGTGGTCAGCTGGAAATGTGGCAATAGTGGGTGATGAGTAGTTTACCTTTCTGTTTAGAAGAGCTAACCAAGTCAGGTGTGGTGGCTTGTGAGGCCTCTGATCCCAGCAGTGAAGAGGCTGAGGCAGGAGGAGCACCACAGGGTTGAGGGTAGCCAGGGTTACACAGTGAGTTCCAGATAGCCTGGGCTACAGAGTAATACCTTGTCTCAACAAACAAGCAAACACACAAACTTAGATCCAGGAAGTACTTGGTTCCTGGGCCACAGTTATGACACGCGATGAGTTGTTTCCAAACTGCCTATGACCTTCTATTTTATCTTCATGCCTGTCTCGTGGCAGTGCAACCCAAAACACTGTTCATCACAGTGCAGTTAGTTTGTTCAGACAGGAGACCCTGTTTAGTGTCTAGGTTATACCATCATGTACTTTTTTTTTTTTCTTTTTCTTTTTTGGGTGGGGCTGGTTTCTCTGTGTAACCATGGCTGTCCTGGAACTCACTCTGTAAAGCAGGCTGACTTTGAGATCAGAGATCCACCTGCCTCCGCGTCCTGAGTGCTCAGATGCACGCTCGGCTATCATCGTGTATTTCTTTCTGTGAAGCCTTTGCATTGGTTTTGTTTCCTAGCAGCTGGTATCTTCTACTCGTGCATATAATAGAGTTCCTGGGTATCGTGGGACATGCCTTTAATTCCTGGAGACGCAAACGGGTGGAATTCTGTGAGTTTGAGGTCAGCCTGCACTATAACAGCAAGACTCTATCTCAAACAAACACCACCTCCTCAAAGCCTAGACCTAGAGTGTACTTGAGTGTTGGCTGAATTGATATATACAATAAGTAAAATATTTCCTGGCCAACTGCATTATAGGACCTCACTGGCCACTACTCCTCTTCATCTGACACTCTAGCTTAAAAAAACTTGATCTGTAGTGTGTTCTGGGAAGGGCTGAAATTACCAGCCACGTGAGTAACTAAATCGCCTTAATAATGATCAATTGCATTACAATATGTAATTTATTTTTCTCTCCTTCTGGAAAAATCAGAAAGTGTACAAGGGTTTGAACAAAGTGTGGCTCTCTTTGACTGACACTGTATGCATAAGCTGTGTCACTGTCATGCTCTGTTTACGCTGTCCTGAAATTTCTCCTGTCTCTCCTTGTAATAGTTATTTTTATGTGTGCCTGCATGTATGTATGTGCACCATGTGCATGTTTGGTACCCAGGAGGCCAGAAGAGGATACCAGATCTCCTGGAACTGTAGTTACAGATGTTTGTGAGCCGCCAAACATCTGGGTGATGGAAAGTGTAACCAGCTCCCCTGAAATCGCAGGAAGCTGTTGCCTAAGTCAGTTCCAATCTGACAACAAATTCTGGTGAGGCTATGGAGAAAAAGGAACCTGCGATCCCTGTGGGTGGGAGTACAGATGAATACAGTCATTGTGGAAATCAGTTGGGAGATTTCTCAAAATATTAAAATAGAACCAACCATATGACCTAGCTATGCCATTGCTTGGCATATACCAGAGAACTGCATACCCAAACCATAGAGATGTTTGTATTCTCATGTTTATTGTTGCTTTATTCACTATAGCAAAGAATTGGAATCAACCAACAGATGAATGGATAATGAAAACTGGCATATATGTGTGTGTGTGTGTGTGTGTGTGTGTGTGTGTGTGTATATATATATATATATATATATATATATATATGAATGTATATTAAGCAAGGTCACACAATCTCAGAGAGAAAAATGCACAGTATCCCTCATATATGGAATCTAGTCAATAATATATGTAAACAATGTGCATATGGATACAGCACAGCATGTAGAAAAGAGAACAAGGGAAGCTAAATACAAGGACATGAGGAAAGACCGGCACCAGCCGTGAAATAATATGTAAAGTTAACTGTTCGTCTAACTCTGTCACACATCTTCCATTTTTTGTGGTGCATAAAATATTTTTGATGGTGAAAGTGTAAAATCAAATGAGAAGGTTTATAGCTTCCATTCTGAATGGTTACTCTAACTGGATAGAAGTTTATTGAGATATAAAGAGTTTGGGTCTGGTTAAATTTGGTGTTTGATTTTATTTGCAAGTTTTTTTTATAATATACTTTATTTTTATAAAAGAAAAGTATGTCTTTAGGTAGTGGGCTTCAGGATACATAGACCATATAATCAGAGTGACAGAGCTAGAAGTGATGTCAGAAGATAACTACTCTGTTTTATAAGGGAAAAGATGAAGTCCAGAAAGATTGCAAGCTGCCTCAGATTAGGAACTGGTTAAATAAACATCAGCCAAGTACAAACTGTGTGTCAGGTTTTAGGCATCAGACCATGACCCTTGGTGTAGTAGAAGACAAGACCCTGACTGCAGTGAGACTATTGCAAAACCAGGACTCTTAGTCGGTTCTGAGAGCCAAGCCGGTGAATTGCTGGTCACCTCACAATGTCTCTTATAGTAAAAACGTTTGACAGCTAGGCAGTGGTGGTGCACGCCTTTAGCCCAGCACTTGGGAGGCAGAGGCAGGGTAGAGCTTGTGAGTTCACAGCCAGCCTGGTCTTCAGAGCTAGTTTTCAGGACACAGAAAAAACCTGTCTCGAAAAATAAAACAAAACCAGGAAGGAAAGAAGGAATAAAAAAAAGTCTGAAAAGTTCATAGTGAGAATTCTCTCAGTATATCCCTGCCCCTACCAAATAAGATCACACACCAAACTTAACTACACCCAAACCCCAAAGACTGTACAACTCAATGAATGGCTATACAATTAGAGTAGCTATTCAAAAAGCTAGTGGGCATTTTTATGATTTACCTGGGTGGTAGCTTCTTAAGGATAAAGATGGTGCCCATTATTTTTCTTTGTAGAACTTTCAATTCATGATTTCTTAGTGTCCTAAGTCTTTCAAAGGATTTTAAATAATCTTCACAAGGACATTCTTTAACGTTAGAATAGAATCCCCTACGTTCCTCAGAGGTCTTTGAGAAATAAGGACAAGTGCCTGTACACCCCAATTATTGTTCTACTTTGCTGTGTGCTTGTAGTCTGGGGTGCTTGGGAGACTGAGGAAAAACTGTTTGATCCTAGTCACTGAAACCAGCTGGGGCAACATGAAGGACTTGTCTCAGGGGCCAGGAGACAGTGCAGTGGTTGAAGGGCTTGCTATGCAAGCATGAAGTCCTGAGTTCAATGGAGTATGCCTACAGGAATCTCAGCACTGGAGAGATGCAGGAAGAAGCAGCTCTGGGGCCTGCTGGCCAGCTAATCGAGTCAAACTGGTAAGCTCCATGGTCACTGGGGACTAAAGAATGAGACTGGATGACTCCAAGTAGTGCTTTTGTGTTAAAATTTTAAACATGTTCTCATACACTGTATACGAGTCACTCTCAGCTCCTCTCTAAAACGTGTGTTAAAGGATGTACCATGAATTCTAGCAGAATGTCTTCAACCAAACATGTTCTTTGCTAACATACTGTAACAGTTAAACTCATGCTCACTTATTATTACAGTTGTTAGTATTTCAGACCATCTTCCTGTTTTGTTCTCTCAAAAGCATAGGCTGTTCTTTACTAAGTCAATCGACTTAATTTGACTTGCTATATTTGACAACATTTTTTGGGTTCACAATTTTGTCTCATGCCAAGCTCTTCATTTTTCATTCCCACAGAATCAGGACAAACTGTACATCCCCTGCAGTGACCAGGGAAGATCTGGCTAAATGTCAACTATGTTAATTGGTATAGAGAAAACAACAACCTTATTTTTATCTGATTAAAAATCCCTACAAGCATTCCCTTATACACTAAAGCCATGCCAGTTTCAAAGTGACTTAATTATAAGTTTGGCAGATGTGTCCTTCCTGCCCCTCCTTTACTGTAGCATAAAGATATATTACTGTGTCTTGGCAACTTCTAGAATCTCAAATTTTAGTTCTATTTTCGGAAGTTTAGAATTTGGTATTCAAGACTTTTTCTTGATTATCAGTTAGAATACAGATGTACTTGTTTAAAATGATATATTTAAACAACTGATTTACTGAATAACATACAGAACCTTATTTAAAAGACAGCTAGGAGATCACTGAGAGGCTGGGGAGGTGGCTCAGTGTGTTAGGTGCTTGTTGCCCGGGCATGAGAACCTGAGTTCAGATCCCGAGCACTCATGTGAAAGCTAAGTGTAGCAGCCTGTATCTTTAATCCCTGTGCTGGGGGGTGGGGACAGCCTGAGCCCAGGGGCTTGCTGGAGAGCCAGTATAGCCAAAAGGTAAAACTCCAGGATCAGCGAGAGACCCTGTCTCAAAAAATAAGGTGCAAAGTGGTAACAGAGGAAACACATCAACCTCTGGCCTTGACACCTACACATCACACGTGCACACAGACCAGTCTGAGACACTTTATTCAACTGGTAAAAAGTCTACATCTTTTTAAAAGGCTCCAGGACGAGCAGGTTATATAATATAATTGCTTCAGTTAATTGGGGTGTAGGAGGTGTAGGTGTAAAGAGTAAAAGGTAATGAACTTTGATAAATTTATCTGAGCAATGGGAAGGTATCAGGTAAGACTTGGTTTTTTACTGGAGCAGCTGTTAGCTTTAGTGCCTGTGCAGAGTTGTATGCTGTCTCTTTAAGGTAGGGATTTCCCAAGACTACTCTGCCTTTAGCTTGTTCTCAGTTAACCTGTATAATTTCATGACTTCCCTACTCACACATGCGCTTGCCTCGTCTGACACATTAGTATCTTTCTTGGAGGCTACATGAGGATCCTTGGGTATTTTAGAGAGCTAGCTCCATTTAAATGCCTCATGAGCAACTAAAAATCAATATGTGAAGATTTGCAATTTCCATTCCAGCTTGGACATACATATCTTAGAATTTACTACTTTACTGTAACAGGTCAAATGCTGAATAAATGAAAAAAAAATCACCAAATAAATAAAAGTTGAGCAAATGAAACCATCAACAAGACATTTTGGATCAGTTAAACAGTGAAGTCAGAGGGCAAAGCAAGTGAGAGTCTGAACAGAAGAAGCGGAATCAACAGAATGAATGTACATTAGAAGGAGATCATTAGATTGGCTTTTACGGTTTAGTCTGGGTAGCCAGCCATGTCTGTCTTCACACTGGAGAGGCTGAGAATCTGACAGCCGCCAGCCCATGAGGCTGGCTGTCTCAGCAGTCCCAGCCTGGCACTGAAGGCCTGGGGATTTCTAGAGCATCTATGTTCTGGTATCAGTGAAATGCTGTACTAGCCGCAGCAGCAGGTACCCAGGCTGAGCATAGAGGATTTGCAGAGCAGGGTTACTCTCTTGTGCTGAAGAAGACTCAGATTATCATGTATCTCTCAGAACCTATAGAATGTACAGTATTTAGAGTGGAGCCTAGTGTAAGCTCTGTGTGTTAGGTAACAATGATGCATCAGTGACATGCTTTGTCAAAATGCAACTCTGCAGCCTATGGTGTCACAGTGGGGGAGAGTGTGCAAGTTTGGGGACACTTTCCCCCACATAAGAAACCAGTATTTTATACTCAAACTTTCGATGAACCTAAACGTCAACAAAGTTTAGTTGGGGGGGGGGTAGGAGTGGGGAACCGAGGAGTTGGAAGCTAGGTATAATCTTAATGTTTCACTTGTGTATAAAATTATCAAGAAAATTCCTACATGGCCACTTGGCTGTAAGGACACGGAACCGCACTGTACCTTTTGGTTTGCACTTCCATGATGATTAAGGATGTTAACATATTTACTGGCAATTTGTACTTTTGAGAACCATGTATTAAATTCATCTGCCTATTGATTGTGATTTGCTAGTATTTAACTTTTTGAATTCCTTCTGTCGTACAGACATTAATCCCACATTTGATGTATAGTTGACAGAGATTCCCCCCTTTCTCTTAGAAATCTCTTTACTCTATTAATGTATTTGCTATGCAGAAGATTTTTAACTGGATGTAATCCCACTGTTGATCTTGCTATTATCTTTGGGGTTATGGAAGCACTCTTCAGAAAGCCCTTGCCTATAGATACTTAACATGTATTAGTTACTCCTTTTCTTGTTCTGGTAAAATAGCTGACAAAAGCAAATTAAGGGAAGAAGGGCTTATTTGGGGTTGCAGTTCAAGGATACAGTCTATTCTTGCAGGAGTGTGATAGTGACAGGAACTTGAGGCTGCTGGTACATTGTATCCACAGTCAGAAGTAGAGTGATGAACATGCCCCTCTTCCTTTTATTTTTCTGGACAGAGTTTCTCGGTTTAACCTGTCCTGAAACTCACTCTGTAGAACAGGCTGGCCTCACACTCACAGAGATCTACCTGGTTCTGCCTCCCAAGAGTAAGGTTTAAAGGTGTTCGCCACCATTGCCCAGCTCATATTCTCTTTTTTATTCGGTCAGAGACCCCAGGGCATGGAACCTGGCTCAAATTTAGGGTAATCTTTCCCACATCAACGAACCTGTTCTAGAAAATACTCACAGACATGTCAAGAGAATTGTTATTGTGGTTGTAGTAGTTTGAATGCAATTGGGCCCCCATATGGAGTGGCACTGTTACGAGGTGTGGCTTTGTTGAAGGAAGTGTTTCATCGTGGGGACCGGCTTTCAGCATACTACCTAGTGTCTCCGTCAGTTTCTTGCTTTCAGATCATGATGTAGCCAGCACCATGCTTCCTATCATGATGATAAAGAACTGAACCTCTGAAATTGTAAGCCTCCACCTCAATTAAATATTTTCCTTTATAAGAGTTGCCATGGTCATGGTGTCTCTTTGTAGGAATAGAATCCCTAACTAAGACAGCGGTGATTCTAAATCTTGTCAAGTTGACAATCAAGATTAAGTATCACAACTGGGAAAAAGCCTAAACAAGGAAGACCTCTACAATACAAACCTTTAAAGCAATGACGAACAAAACTGAAGACACTAGAAGATAGGAAAATGTCCTATATTCATGAAATGGCAGAGTTAGTACTGTCAAAATAGCCACATCACTGAAAGTGATCTACTGATTCAATGACGTCTCTATGAAAATCCAGTCGTATTATTCACAGAACTTGAAAAAGAAAAAATCCCAGATGGGTATGGTGGCACTCACCTTTAATACCAGCACCCAGGGGGCAGAGGTAGGCAGATCTCTGTGAATTCAAAGCCAGCCTGGTCTACAAAGCAAGTTTCAGGATAGCCAGGGTTATTCCACAGAGAAACTGTCTCAAAAAACAAGCAAGCAAAAAATAAAAATGAAAGAAAGAAAAAGAAAACAATCCTAAAGTTCATATAAAGCACAAAAGCTCCAAATAGCGGCATTAGCAGGAAGAGCGATTAATAACACCTGCTCTTTGAATTGTATTGTAGGGCCACAGGATAAGAAGATCCATTTCAGGTAACAGTTTGAGATGTGTCAGTCATTCTTTAATGAACAACTACGTTACTCTAGGTGCTCCTGGTCAGCTCTTCTCCAGTGACTTGCCTGTGAACTCCAGGTGTCTTCCATGTTGTGGTTTCAACTTCTTAATTCTCTGAAGCCTCTATTCAGCTGGGAGTAGGAGAACAAAGAATGCTGAACACATGTTAGAGGTTTTTGGGGCTCATGGCCCAAATCAGCATCATTTTCAGTTTGTGTTCTCTTGGACAGACATCAGGCATTTGGCCCCAACTAATCAGAAAGGTGGCCAGGAAACAGTCTAACTGCATGCTTAGCGGAAGAAAGAAACCATTTGGTCATCAGATGTCTGTGCTCCTTGAAGCCATGAAGCTGTTTCAGAGTGCAGGAGGAATGCATGTTCCATGCTTGGCACAGAGTAAGTAATCAACACTAGCATGTTAATATTATTGCAAGTATGTATGCTGAGAGCTGGAATTAGTCTCCTCAATTGAAACGGAGTACTTGCTTGAGTTCTCTGTTACAAAGGAAAGTGGGTTACATAAGGCGATCTTTTACTCACTTGGCTGCGTCATTAAGTAGAGAAGTAAGTAGCTAAAGATAAGGGAGAAGTGAGCTGCTGGACGTTCTTATCAACCTAGTAAATACAATCTCAAAGGGGTCTAATTTAGCAAATAACAATAATGTCTGAGGACAGTGAGGACAGAGGAGGAGGCTCTCAAAATAGGTTTAAATGAAGTAATAACTATAGAAATTCTGGTGACACTCTTCATTTTCTTTTGAGACAGGGTCTTACTATGTAGACATCACTGGCCTCCAATTCTTTAATTCCCAGGTCCTGGAATTAAAGGTGTGTGCCACCATGCCAGATTGGCTTTCTTACTTTTAGGTTGCAGGCTTATCAGGATCTTCAGGTCAGGCATGCATTTTAAGTCCTAGTTCAAGAAGGTTTTCTTGTCTTTTTAAAAAAATGTATTTACTTTTATTTTATGTGCATTGGTTTTTTTTTTTTTTTTTTTTTTTTTTTTTTTTTGCTTGCAGGTAAGTCTGTGTGAGCATGTCGACCTTTGAGTTACAGACATTGTTAGCTGTGAAGTGAGTGCTAGGGTTTGAACCTGGGTCCTTTGGGAAAGCAATCAATGTCCTTAACTGCGGAGCCATCTTTCCAGGACCCTACTTCAAGA
Source organism: Microtus obscurus (assembly GCA_963919715.1). Classification (NCBI taxonomy): domain Eukaryota; kingdom Metazoa; phylum Chordata; class Mammalia; order Rodentia; family Cricetidae; genus Microtus; species Microtus obscurus. The sequence goes on from CAWTZC010002521.1 coordinate 28,186,054, forward strand.
TTTTGAAAGTTTAAGAACAGGCCAAAGGTGATGGTACATGTGAGTAATCTCAGTACTCAGAAAGTTGAGGTCAGAGGAACATGGATTTGTGGTCAGCCTGGGCTAAAATGCAAATTTAAAACCATTTTGGGCTACAGACTAAGAGCCTATCTCAAAATAAATGAAGAAATACTACAGCCTACAAATACAATCCCTATTCCACTAAAGTTTCAGAACAGAGACCATGTTTGTCTGTACATTATAACATTCAACAAGCAACACATTGAACATAGACAACATCTATGTGTTAATGAATTTAATCTCTATAGTCAATTGCTTCAATTATTGGCTAAATGGTCTGTATATCATAATAGAGAACAAGTTCCTAAATCTTGTTTCTGCCACTTAGAATATGTGGGATTTAGACAGTTACTTTATTGGACTTGTTTGTATTTCTGCATTAGGTAAGTACAATACTTTTTGCAATTATTGTAAGAAGAATTACATGAAAAAGTTTTGCTGTATTTGTAGTACATTGGAGGCATTAAAAAAAAAGCAAAATTTAAAAAACCTGTTGCTCTTTCCTCCTGGACTCCAGGATGTTCTCCAACATAATCTTTTATTTAAGAGAGCTAAGACACTAACATGTGCTTTCACATTGTTTCCTTCTGTTTGGGGACCGCTCATTTGTAAAGCAAACATGCCTTCAGGTTGGTGACTGAAATAGAAAATAGGTTAGCTCCCATAGAACTGACGGCTTCCCCATTACAACAGAACACAGCGTCTAAATTGGTGCCTGACACACAGTCAACGTTCAGTACATACTTTCTGAAAGCGGGAATTAACAAAATACGGAGTAAGGATGATGCCTCCGACAGATAATTATAGGATGGATGATATATTTGTAAAAAAGTGGGCAGATTTGATCAGATGGAAGCTTTGCAGCGATTGCCTATCTAAGTACGTGTGTTTCCATTCATCCGTCCACCATCATTAGGCTGGAGGTCTGCTCACACCAGCTGCTAGCAGTGGCTTGAGGGTAGGTATCCGTCACTTTTCTCCTGCTATGATGAACACCTGACCAGAGCTACGCAAGCACTGACTGCTGTTCCTGGCTTCAGGAGGTTTCATCCCATCCATTAGGAATGAGAAACATGTGGAGTGGGGCTGTGCTAGTGGGGATGTGTGACAAAGCTCCTAATATGAAGGATCGACCAGAAAGCAGTAGCAGGACCAGAAGTAGCAGGTAACCTTCAAAGGCCTGCCTTCTAGGGCCTACCTCCATCACACAGGCCGTACAACCTCTCAAAGCAGTGCTATCAGATGAGGAGCAGGTGTTTATTTTTAATTTTTTATTATTTAAAAATTATTTTAAAAATTTATTTATAGGTGATACTACCAGTAGCCCCTATACTGGCAGTGGCACCAGGGTTTATCCCTACTGTGTATACTGGCTTTTTGGGAACTTATTCTCTTTGGATGGATACCTTGCTCAGCCTAGATATAGTAGAGAGGGCCTTGGACCTTCGCCAAAGCAATGTGCCTTGCTTTCTCTGAGGAATGGATGAGGGTTGTGTGTGTGTTGGGGGGTAAGTGGAGGGAATGGGAGGAGGGGAGGGAATGGGAACTTGTATTGGTATGTATTTTGAAAAAAAAATGATTTATTTTCTTTTTAAAAAAATAAATTAAAGCCGGGCGTTGGTGGCGCACGCCTTTAATCCCAGCACTCGGGAGGCAGAGGCAGGTGGATCTCTGTGAGTTCGAGACCAGCCTGGTCTACAAGAGCTAGTTCCAGGATAGGCTCCAAAGCCGCAGAGAAACCCTGTCTCGAAAAACCAAAAAATAAATAAATAAATAAATAAATTAAAATAAAAATAAATTATTTATCGTCTCCTGTGAACTCTGTGTGTATATGCATGTGTCTACAGAGGCCAGAAGAGGATCTCCTGGAACTGAAGTTTGAGATGTTATCATTTAACCAACCTGGCTGCTGGGAACTGAACTCTGGTTCTCTCCAAGAATAGAAAGTAGTCTGGTGTGGGAGGTCCTTCTATGTGTTGCTTTTATTGGTTAATGAATAAAGAAACTGGCCTGGCCAATAGCATGGGAGGAGGAAGGCAGAGTCAGAGAGCCGCCTTGGAGCTGCCAGAGACAGACATGCTGAAACTTTGCTGGTGATGCACAGATTAATGAAGATGGGTTAAATTAAGATGTAAGAGTTAGTAAATAAGAAGTTAGAACTAGTAGGCCAAGCAGTGAATTAATTAATACAGTTTCTGTGTGGTTATTTCGGGTCTAAGATAGCCGTGCGGCCAGGAACCAAACAAGGACCTCCTTACTACAGGAGTCTTAACACTGCGCTCCCTCTCCAGCCCCAGGACCAGGAACTTAAATAAAACACATGATCCTGTAGGGGACAATCCAGATCCAAGCCACAAGTCTCTTTCTTTCCCCTCCCCATGTTAGTGTCATACAGTCATTAAGGAACTAAGTACAGATATGACCAGTAGCTAAAGGAGATGCTTGCCCATTAGGCTGTAAAGCAAATTGGTATTCCTAAGTGCAGTAGGCAGCAGACATGTAGGAGAACGGAAATAGATGAGGCTCAATAAGTAGTTAGGTCAAGGTAGAGCATCGAGTCTTGTTCCCATGGCTCAGAGACCTGTTTCTTATCTTCTAGAATAGCCACAGTGGAGTTTGCTTTACTTTTTTAGTTGCTATAGCAGAATTACTACAGACTGGATTTTTTTGTTTTGTTTTGTTTTTGGAGATAGGGTTTCTCTGTGTAGCCCTGGCTATCCTGGAACTGGCTCTGTAGACCAGCCTGGCCTCGAGCTCACAGAGATCCACCTGCCTCTGCCTTCTGAGTGCTGGGATTAAGGGCATGCACCACCACTGCCTAGCAAGACTGGGTAACTTTTGATAAACATATATAGATTCATTCTGGAAGCTAGGAGGTCCATAATCAAGAGTTTAATTATTCTAGGGCACAAGGCAAAGAGAAAGTGGGAGAGAGGGAGGATTGGAACTTCAAGGTTCTTATAATTAATTAGCATTAATCCATTTATGATCTAAACACTTCCCATTAGGCCACACCTCTTAACTCAGTTGAGGATTAAGACCCAACACATTGATTGGTGGTGTGGGGTAGGGGATGAGTGGGCACATTTTGGCGATACAATCTACATAGAATTTGTGGACAGTTTTAGTGCCCAGACAAATAAACCCATTATAGGTTCAGAAACTGTCAACTGGAGGGTTAAACAACAAGAGAGGAATTAGCTAAGAAATTACTAGAACAGTTTGAGAATAAAGGGATTATGATGGATTAAATCTTGTACCCACACATATGTGCATCAACATGTGAACATGCATACATGCAAGCACATCATAAACAAATGCAAAAAATAAAATAAAATCTGTCCATTCCACTGCCTGATAAACACGGGGCACCAAACTACAGATGGACTGCAGATGCAGCGAAGGGAGTTTTACAGTTTTGTGAAATTTCAAGCTGGTTTGCTGACAATGAAACCTGCAGGCTTAAGAACTGTGAGTTCTTGGCAAAGCATTGGTGTTTCAGAATTTCAACCAGCCATAGCACCACAGTGGAGTGTGTGTGTATGTGGTGTGTGTGTGTGTAAAATAAAAAAGGGAATGGAATTCCTGATACCACACATACAATTTTAAACGTGTATTAGTTTTTTCATCTTTTGAGAGTCAACAGATTTAAGCACAGTGTTCTAGATTTGGTTGGCAGATGGTGTACACAGATTTCGACTACGCTAGCATTTCATTTGAAACTAGCAAGATTACATATAACCATACATTCAGAGAGAATTTAAAATTTATCCCTAAGCCTGAGTTAAACGTAGAGAGCATTAGTAACATTTTAAAAGGCCTTGTTAATAGATCGTCTGGATTTCATAGACTGGAGTCTCAGGATGTCATACTGTTCTAAAATGCCTACCGGGCAGCGTCAATATCTTTCCATGGAAATCTGGCTCACACAAGAGGAGAAAAGAGGCCAAAGGGAAGAAAGACTAAACCAGGGGAGATCGCAGGTACTGATGTCTGACTCCCTGAATGAGACTTCTCCATTTACCGACCAGGCTCACTTCCTTCTATGGTGTGGACCTTTCATGTCCCGAGTTGTCAGCCTTGTAGGGTCAAGTTAATCACTGTTGACATCACCCTACTACTTCCCTTTTCAAATTCCACTGAAGCTATGTGCTTCCTGTCGTATTGGACACCGTGTTAAATGAGTACCGGGCTGCTTGATCTCTAAATTTAGACAGGCAGGAACGTCTGTGGCGCCTTTTAGTAGTCGAGATAAACAAAACTAGGTGACATTTCCAACACTCCCAAGGAAAACGAAGGGGTGCGAAAAGACCTTTCTGATATTAAAAAAAAAAAATCAAACCAAACCCGGTGTGTACGAGCCAAGAGGCCTGCCTGGAGGCTCCAAAGAGCCCGGCTAGGGCCGTGTCCTTTACGACCTGCGGAGGGCCACGGGGTCGTCGCCAACTTGAGCGCGGAGCAGCCCGGCGAGCCCAGACACCTCCACCTCGGGGGACAAGCTGCGCGCAGGCGGCGGCCTCACCTCTTTGTCACGTCCAGGCCTGGGAGGGGACGCGGGGGACGATGCGGGCCGCCCCCTCCCCCCCACCCCGCCCCGGTGACAAGCGGGCCCCGCCTGGGGCGACCTGTTGGCAGGGGCGCGTCACGTGACGCGGCGAGCCGCTCGCCGGCCCCCGCGGGCCGGGCCTCCTGTTGCGTCCGCCGGGCGGGTTCCACCACGTCGCGCGGGCGCGCGCACGCGCGCGCGGGCGCCGCCGCCGCCGCCGCCGTCGCCCGGCTCTGCCCTCGCCCGAGCGAGGGAGGGAGAGGGAGAAGGAGAAGGAGGAGGAAGGGGGGGCGCGCGCCGGAGAGGAACGGGAAGGGAAGGGAGCGAGGGGCGGGAGGAAGGGAGCCAGGGGGCGGGACCCGAGTCACGTGACGCCGGGGCCGCCCGGAAAGCTCCGAGGAGGAGCCTGGCGCCGCCATTTTCCCTGCAGCTCCCTGTCCCTCTGGCCCGACCGGGCTCCAGCTGGTCCCGGGCAGGGGGTGGGCTGAGGCTGAGGCGCGGGGCTCGGGAGCGACCCCCGACTGGGTGTAGGAGCCCGCGGGGGGGACACGCGAGCCAGGGGGCTCTGCGGGCGGGTGGCGGCGCGCGGCCCTGAGCCCCGCCCCAGGCCGGCAGGCGAGCGGGCGGGCCGGGAGCCGGTGGGGGTCAGGGGTGCGGTGGGGGGTGGGGACCCTCGGGCGCTTGGGGGTCCCAGGCCCCGCCGGCTGCCGAGCGGAAGGGGTTTGGCGGACGAGCCGCAGAGATGTCTGGCCAGAGCCTGACGGACCGAATCACCGCGGCCCAGCACAGTGTCACCGGCTCCGCGGTCTCCAAGACGGTATGCAAGGCCACGACCCACGAGATCATGGGCCCCAAGAAGAAGCACCTGGACTGTGAGTGAAGCCCCCCGCCCCCTCTCCATCTTTTTCTTCGCCCTCTCGAGCTGCCTTTTCCCTCCCTGCGTCTCCCAGCTGCGCCGTGGCTCCGATGCCTCGTCGAGCTGGGTTCCTGGCCGCTTCCATCACGCCTGCCTTCCGCGGCCTCCGCTCTCTTGTCCAAAGAGAAAGCAATGTGACAAGCCATTCCCCACCCGGAGATCCCCCGAGACCCTCTCCTCCTGGCTCCAGGCGCCACCAACTTGCCACCCACCCGGATGCTCGCCCGAACTCCTTTCCCAGCTCCGGGCAGCCTTTGCCCTTCCTCCCCACCCGTCCCGGGTCTCCTGGCCGCCGTCGGCTCGGTGTCGCCCCGCTAACTCCGGGACTCACCGCCCCATTGTTCCCCCCTCCCGTTAGCTCTTTTTCGGATTTCCGTCCTAACTCGGCTTGATGGGCCCAGACTCCTGTCACTTGGCAGCCCTTGAAGTGGTTCCCAACACCTAGATTTGCCTCCCATTCCTTTTCTATCGACCTTTCGGGTTATCTCTGCCTCTGTAGCTTCCGTTAAGTTCCTTTGACGTTTTGTTACCTCCTTCCTTCAGTATTACGCCGAGCTTCTCGGCTTCTGTTCCATTTACGTTTGCGGGGAGTAGAAACAAAGAGCTTCGGTGTAGTGTGGGAACAGCGTTGGTGGGAGTTACTGTCTTTATTTGCCGTCACTATACTGTCTTGAGTGTAAAGTTGGGCGAGTTGTGAATGCCCGACCTCTCCCTTTGTTAATTCACACGGGGACATGGAAAAGGGCTTTACTGGTTTTGGTGTCGTTCCGGGAACTGTTAACGTTGGCGGTTTGAATTTGGAAGCTCGAGTGTGAAGTGCTGGGATTCGAAGTGGATTAGTAAATGTAGGTACAAGTACTCAAGTCTGGAAGCGGTTTCGTTTGTGTGGTTGTATTTTGGGTAACTGCGCTCGCTTCAGCCGCACTAACTTAGGCACCGTTTCTAGAACAGACTCCTCCCAATTGTTTTCTAACCCAGGAGCCACCTGTAAAACCACCTCCTTTTTCTGGCTGCTCCTTTGCCTCAGGGTACAAAGCTCAGTGGATCACTCCATCCTTGAGTCAGTGGAACATTTCAGGAAAAAAAAAATAGAGCCATAGTGAACGATAGTAAATTCTCTTTAAATGACTCCCGGACACGTTAGCTGAAATGACTTTCATCCTACATGAAAGTTGCTTTGCCCTGTGAAGCAAGAGTGAGCTTGCCCTGAAAGGGAATTCACTGTAAGGAATCTTGCTTCGCATTTAGACTTTGGTTGTGAGGTTTGCACTTTAAAACAAACAAACAAACAAAAAAAACCCAAAAAACAAAACCCAGCGTGTGAATTCTTCTCAGATCCATTGCTCTCTAAGTGCTGTGTGAACAAGTGATTTCCACAGACAAACCCATTACTCATTGTGATTTGTTCCCTCACTGTGGAAAAGTTTTATGAAACTCTTGTCTTTGTTGGCCATGGTGCTCACACAGGCTTTCCCTCTTTAGAGAGTGGACTTGAATGATGACACTTCTGTAAACATCTTCAGGACAGTATGACTACATCATGAATGCTTTTGAAAATGTAGAATAATCGGAGTAGACGTTTCTGTTCACACTCCTCCTTACAGTTCCAGGCTTGTCTCAAAATTGGCTGTGTAGCCCAAGCTGGGCTTGCACTTGAGAGCATCCTTCTGTCTCAGCTGTCCAGGCCTAGGCTATAATGCTGGTTTCTGTGATACAAAATCCTGTTTATTTGAATACTGTGTTTGTGGTTTTTCAGTTGTTCTTTTTTTTTTTTTTTTTTTGGTGTGGAGGGGCATAAGATGCTTGGGAATATGGAAATATTTCCCTTTCACTCAGAATGATAGATTATGACCACAGATAGAGCCTTTGTAAAGCCTGCATCTTCAGTGGCAGCCATGATTCTAAAATGTTGCTGGAATGGCTAGAAGATAGGTTGTTTGAGGGTAGGAGCAAAGGTTGTGGTTTAATAAGTTAGTGAGCTTTTGTAATAGTTACTACTGTAGATTTGAACTAGTTGGTCTTTAGGGTTAACCTTATATCTGTACTTTTCCTCTACTACAGCTGTGTTTCCAAACTCCTGTGTTTTAGAGCTTGAGCATATTGCTAATATTTTCATACTAGTGTGTTAGTAATGAGATGCCTGTCTTCTTAGGTTTAAAACAGTGACACTTTTTGCCCTTTACTGTAAAACTGTTACTAATATTTTAGTAAAATCTCACTAATTACAATTCTCCCTTCCCACTTCAGCCTGCTTTGAGAAGTTATTCACAGACAATTTTCAGTGTCAAGAATTTCAGGCTATATAATAAATGAATCAGTTCAATTAATTTTTGCCCCTTTAAGAATTTTTTTTAATTTTGAAAGCTTAGTTCTCTTAGGCTTTTTAATGTTTTCATCTACCAACATCTGCTTATTTGAACTGAGTGAAAACAATTGTATTTTTTAAAATGGTAGCATTTAACCAAAATATACTTAGTAATTTGCTGCCCCTATAAATCCTTGAGCATGTAGAGGTGGCTTTTGTGTACTTCCTTGTCAATATTTTTCCATATTAGGAAGTGATTATTGTCTGTAAATTATGAGTCAATTCATATGCTTATTGAAATTTTTTTGTTTCTAGGTATTGGTCATAAAAGTGTTTACTAATGTTCTTACAGTGAAGAGTTTTTAAACTTGACAAATAATCATGATTTCAGACTTCTAATGGCTGTTGTAATAAAGATAGAAGACACAACCTTAAATTTTCAGACACAACTGTCTCCCTGCCCAAGTCTACAGCAGTCCAAGTCCTTTGTGTAAGGTGCAGTGTTTGCACACAGCTTACACATCCTGCTGTCCATTCTCTAAACCTGCTGCGATGTAAATCTGTGTCAGCAGTTGTAGTGTTGTGTGTTGTGCATGGAGTGATGACAAAACGTGTGTTCAGACACAGCTTGTTTTCTACCAAATGATTTGGATCTGATGTTGTGGAACCCGATTTTTCAAGACAGCGTTTTTCTTTGTAGCCCTGGCTTTCCAGGAATTTGCTTTGTAGACCAGGCTAGTCTCAAACTCAAAGAGATCAGCCAGTCTCTGCCTCACCAGTGCTGGGATTAAAGGTGTGTGTTACCACTGTCCAGAGAAACTTTTGAGAGCTAACATTCTGTTTGTAATTACCAAATGAATTCTAAAACATTTTTTAAAAGTGATTGCATTTAAGAAGTGTTTAATATATAATTGGAGAATTGTGTTTTAGGTTTACTATGTATCTCGTTTATGTAGATAATTTTAAAGTATCATTTAGTTTAGAGGTGCAAGTGAGAAATCAAACACTTCATAGTGACTTGGCTATTGTGTTTTGCATGCTTAGGTTGGCCTGGGAGTCTATGTAGCCCAGGTTGATCTTGAAGTCAGATTCTGCCTCTGCCTCCTGTGAGATGGGGTTGATGACAAGCATGCACATCCATGATTGCCTGCAAAGCATTTGCATGGAATACATTCATATTTTAAAATACTTTCTTTAAAAATTCTAGTTTTCAAAATCGATTTAATTTACAATAATTGGGATTGAATCTAGGGCCTTACACATGCCAGGCAAGGGCTCTACCACTGAACTGTATACACAATCCTTTTCTTATTTTTGTTCTTGAGACAGGGTAGCCTTGAGTTTTCTTTATAGCCCTTGAACTTGTGATCCTTCTGCCTCAGCTTTCTGTGTATTGTGATTATAGACCTTTGCCACCTGGCCCCAAAGTTCTGCTTTAGTTTAAATAAAAGGGTTTACATTGATCATTATTTAGAATATTACAATGAAAGTTTACCACAATTCATAGAAAGTTGCACGTTTATTTTCTTTAGTTTCAGAGTGTTTAATGTTATTGTTTTAAGAAAATATCAAATCAGTAAGAAGCAGAATATAAATGTTTCTTGGGAAGAGGTTGGAGTCCTACCCTGAAGAGGTAGCCCTAGACTTTGAAAGTAAAGGTTTAGTATTAGCTCTTCCTGTTCTTTTGGTGGTTAAAGTGTCATTTCTGTTACTTTGTGTTCTCTCTCATGTGTTCCTAGTTGAAGTGGTTTATATATTTTTCTAGATAATTGGAATTTTGATTATGACCTTTCTGAATTTTCTGTTCATTGTGTATATTCTTTTCATGAAGAATTATTCTGTTAATTTTGACTAATGAATTTATTAAAAAATTATATTGATGAACCTAAGGTTTTTGCATTAAAATTACATTCAGAGTTTTGATTTGCTGGATTTTGGGAGGATTTCTCATATTTGTAGTTAAGCTGGTGTATATCTTTTGGGCTTATGCCTAGTTTTATTTATTAATATTATTTTTTGAAACAAGGTCCCATATATACCAGACTAGCCTCAAATTCACTATGTAACTGGTAATAACCTTAAGCTCCTGGGACTCTTGCCTCTGCTTCCCAGGTGCTAGGATTATAGGCACATGTCACCATTGATTTTTTTTTTTAATGAATATTCTTTTGGGGTTATTATGTGTGAGATGCTTTGCATTTATTAACTTGTTCTTTCCTTTAGTAACTTTACGTGAGAGGCTGTGTTTCTCTACAAGGTCACATTCAGGAAGAGGTGGACTGGACATTGAGCTCAAGTCTAATTTTGGAGTATGCTAAGGTTTCAGCAAGACGAATGTTTCTTAGAGCGCTACTCACTTCATAGCAAGGGTCAGAGGCTTCTCATGTAATCATATTCCCACATCTGTATTGTCAAAAATATTGACTAAAGTGGTATATTTGTATAATTGATGAACCTGTCTTAATACACCACCACCACCACCACTGAGCAGTTCATATTAGGATTCACTCTTGCTTTTGTAAGTGTAGGTTGGACAAATATATGCATATATGCACTATTACATTGTCGTATAGGGTTAATTTGGCTGTCCTGAAATGCTTTGTGGTTTCCCAACTTCTTGAAGTCTCTGATCTTTCACCCTCTTCCTGGCTTGTTTCAGAAAGCTGTGTGATTGGGATCTTGCATACAATAGTAGCCTTTTCACATGGACTTTATAGCCTGTATACACACTTCAAATGACCCTGTCTTTCCGTGCGGAACACTGATCATTTCCTTCAAACACTGAATAACATTCTTTGTATGTGCCATGGATTATTTGTTCATTCTGTTGAAGGATGTCCATGTTTTGCCAATTACATTTTAAGCTCTTAGCAGCATTTCTCTGTGTATATGTTCCATTTAGTATGTTTTGTGAGAAACCGCTAAACCGTTTTCCAAAGTCACCTCGTCCCTTTTTATTCCTGTCAGCAATGAATGAGAAGTCCTGTTCGCATCTTGTCATACATTTGATCGTGTTTTTATTGACCACTCTTTGGAGGTGGGTGCTAGGATTCATACTGTTCATATCATACCTTACCATAGTTCGTCCTGTGCTTGGTTGGTATCTGTAGGTCTTTGAGGGGTTTCTTCTGTTACAGTAGTTGACTCTTCCTAAAAGTCAGAATCTTTGTTTTCTTACTGAATTTTAAGAGGGGACTTTTGTTTTTATTTTATTTTATTTTTGTGTGTGTGTGTGTGTGTGTGTGTGTGTGTGTGTGTGTGTGTGTGTGTGTATTTTGGATAATTGACTTGTCAAACATCTTTGGTAAATACTCTGTGGCTAGTTCTTTTTTTCCTTTTTCCTTGAATCTTTTAGAAAGCAGAAACATTTAGTTACAGTATAGTCTAGACCAGTGAGTGGTTCTCAACCCTTGGGGTGGAGTGACCCTTTGATAGGGGGTCACATGTCAGCTATCCTGCATATCAGATATTTACATTATGATTCACAACAGTAGCAAAATTAAGTTATGAAGTAGCAACAAAAATAATTGTATGGTTGGGGTCACCACCTGAGGAGCTGCACTAAAGGTCAGAGCATCAAAGGGTGAGTGCCATTCATCTTCCTCTTGGATTACACCTTTAGTGCTGTAGCTAAAAAGCCATCCCTAAAGACTGGACAGTGGTGGTGCATGCCTTTAATCCCAGATTTAGGAGGCAGAGGCACGTGGATCTCTGAGGCTAGCATTGTCTACAGAGCAAGTTCCAGGACAGACTCCAAAGCAACAAAGAAACCCTGTCTCAAAAAACCAGAAGAAAAAGAAATCTAATAACCAAATCCAAAATCATTTGTATTAGTCCTCATATTGTCTTTGAGAAACTTTGTTTTGTAATTTTCATTTGGTTCTGTAATCATTTTGAGCCATTTTTTGTGAAAAGTGTGCTGAGGTCTGTGTCATTTATGGTTTCTTTTAACTTGTTCTCAAGTTTTTTTTTTTAAGATGTCATTTATTTTTGGTTTACATGCATCAGTGTTTTGCCTGCGTGTATGTCTATATGAAGTTGTCAGATCCACTGGAGTTACGGACAGTTGTGAGCTGCCATGTGGGTGCTGGGAATTGAACCCAGGTTCTTTGGAAAAGCAGCCAGTGCTCTCAACTGCTGAGCCATCTTTCCAGACCCCTGGGGGCAGATTCTCAGATTTTTATGGCAACCACTTTTACCCACTATGGCATCTCTCTGCCTTTGCATATTTTGATAGTGCCCTTTGATAGACAGAAGTACTTATTATTGGTGAACATCTGTTTCTTTTGGTGGTTAGTGCTATCGTATCTAAGAAACCATTGGCTGATTCAAGCTTACACTTGTCTCTAGCACTTTGATTATAGTTTTAGCTCTTACACATAGGCTTGATTGATCACTTTTGAACTGATATGTGGTGTGAAGATGTCTCTTAATCCTTTTTTCTGCTACTTTTAAAGAATATCACATATTGAATAGTTTGGAAAGTAAATAAATTTCTTTCTCATGGTTCTCGAGCCTGGGAAGTCCTGTATCAGTGTTCCAGCCTCTGTGAAGACCTTCTTGCTAGAGCTTGACATGGTGAAGGCTATCACGTGGTAAAGAACACAAGAACTTTTGCTTTGATAACTAACCCACTCTCACAGTAGTGACATGAACAACTCATGAAGGTTAGATCCTGTGGCCTAATCCCATTTTAAAGGCATACCTCTTAGTGCTTTGCATAGCGGCAGGTAAATTTCAGCTGGACTGTCTAAGAGAGAATGGAGACCAAAATAGGAGGCAAAGTGAAGTTCAGTTGTACTACCTTCATGTAATGTGGAAATAGAAATGTTTACCTTTAGTGCTGGCCAGTGTGTATTGATGATTGAATAGAATTATTTGGCTCAGGCATTCTCTCCGGATAGACTACTTGATCACTATGTTTTTTTAGGTTCTGAGTTATGTGGTTATGTGTTGTTTTTAATTGTGTGAAGAGGTGAAGCATTAGTAGACAATGTTTTTGTTCGTACAGAGATGTCTTGTACTTGCCTATAATGATACGTTTTATCTCTCAAAGGTGTTTTCTTGTAGCTCTTGTAATTTAATTGTTTATAGAAAGGATCCCCATATTTTCTCTTTTCCCCTGCCAAGTGCAGCATGGGACAAGTATGCAATCAAAGATGCTGGCTGGGTCAAGTAGGGGTGAGGTTTCCGTTGCTTTTCATAAAGTAGAATTGAGTAGTGCTTTGGATCTTACGAGAGGAAAAGAAAGATGCTGGAGAGTAGTACTGTTTGCTGTGTCACTGCCTTGCCTGAACAGCTCTTCCAGACTCAAGTACATTCTTACTCTGCTCTGACAGTGAAGGAATGATGGAAATTGGGGAATAAATACTTGGATTTAGTTCATATAAAAATTTGTGTCAGTTTGACACAAAAATATTTATTCCAGGGTCTACCTGTTGTTGGCATATTTGATTTTAAGCATAATTTTGTCAGTAAAATCTTTCCTTTAGCTTTTCTGCTTTCTAGGATTATGTGCTTATACAGTTCTTAAAAGTAAATTCCAGACAGCCTTAGTCTTAAATTTTCGGTTATCTCCAATAGTATATACCTTGTAGTAGAATATAAGACTTTATTTACCAAATACCTGTGTGTGTTGTGATAGAGAATACTGGTAGAAACATTTAAAATGTAAATAGAAATAGTAAAAAGTGAAGGATTTACCTTTAATACACTACTGTGTGTGGTGATGGTTGTTTTTGTGCCCTGCCTCAGCTGTACCCTTTCCCTCCTTGTTTCCGTGCTGTTTCAGAAGGCCTACTGAGATTCGTGGGTTTGTCTTTTCATGAGACTCAGTTTTCTGAGACTCTTGTTTAATGATATTTTAATGACAGTCTTTAGAAAACTTAATATTGAAATAAAAGGTTTTTTGTTATTGTTGTTGTTGTTTTGTTTTGTGTGTTTTGTTTGAGATAGGGTAGCCCTGTGTAGCCCTGGCGGTCCTAGAACTTGTCTGTTGACCAGGCTGATGTTGAACTCAGATTTGCCTGTCTCTGCTGGGATCGAAGGCTGATTTGTGGTCGGTTTTTGTTTGTTTATTTATTTGAGACAAAGTCTTACTGCTACCTTCTAGCGCAGCGGTCTTTCTTACCTCCTGGGATCCCAGGTGTGAACTACCATACCTAGCTTTGAATTAATACTGATCAGGGCCTAATCCAGTCTTGGATAGATACAGTGAGTGGGGTGCTAAGGTTCAGAAAGAGCATGAAGATGTGAATTTGTCTTTCCCCTAAAAGGACGATAAGTGTAAAACTACCAAGTAATTGAAATCCATTGAGATATGTATATAGTTCATGTGTGAAGTTTCAAAGTAAGAGGGAAGAATTATGTTGAAAGGAGGTTAGCAAAGCCTTCACAGGGTGGGGACCAGATTTTAAAGAATGTATAGTGCTTTTGCAGGTATATAAAGAGTTATTTTTAAATTAGCATATACAGTGAGAGAGGGAGGTAGAAAGAGCTTTATAGTGTGGAAAAACCTTGGATGATGCAATGCAGTGTTTGGAGAAGAGGCTGAATGAGGCTGGGGAGCCCTTAAATAAAGGTCTTGTTACCTTGACAGACTTTGTCTTCAACCTCACTCCACTGATCTTTATCTTGGAGTCCCTCTCCCTTTGCTTGTATTAAATGCCAGTGCCATGAAGATGGGGAGTGCTTTTTTCTAACTTTGTAGGCTGCAGAGGACAGGGAAGTGGGAACAGAAGACTGAAAGTGTTTTAAATGTTGTTATGTATAACTCTTTCTTTCTTAATAAATGAAGTCAGCTATACTGTCATCTTTTGTTTATTGTGTGCTTGTTCAGAAATCTAGTCTTTGAAGTGAACCCTATATTTATTTATGAATGGACATAAACTCATTAGATGGTAGTGAATAATAAAGATTTTCAGAGTGTTCTCTTTGATTTATTCAGTTTAACTATTTAGATGTGTTTGTCTCTAAATGATCAGTTCTGAGTGTTTTAAAAGCTGAATCTACCAAATGAGACTTATAGTATGGTAGAAATTAAACTCCTTAATAATAATTACATGTTGACCGTCTTCTTTTAATATATGCCCAGGTTATTGTGTGGTGATTATTCAAATCTAAAAGCAAAATTGCTGACTGGGGTCCTTAATCTAGTATGGAAAATGACATATATTGGAACTGTATTTGTATTACC
Source organism: Microtus obscurus (assembly GCA_963919715.1). Classification (NCBI taxonomy): domain Eukaryota; kingdom Metazoa; phylum Chordata; class Mammalia; order Rodentia; family Cricetidae; genus Microtus; species Microtus obscurus. The sequence continues at coordinate 28,201,076 of CAWTZC010002521.1, forward strand.
AGGCAATGTAAGATAGATAGCAATCTAATGCCATTGAGCGTCAAAGAATGGCAGGTACTGCCTTTGATCCATGGGGCAGCTGGGTCTTCAGTGGTGAGTAGAGAGGAGCAGTAGTAAGTTCATGTAGAGGGAAAGAGCGTACAGACGCGCTTGGGTAGGAGACTGCAACGGTCTGAATTAACATGTGCCCTATGCAGAGTGGACATCTTTGTGGCTGGAAGGGTCAAAAGTGTAGAGTAATTGTAGGAGTTGAGTTATAACCACACATCTTTAGTCAGAGGTTATTGCTCGGTAGCTTTGATGAAATTGTACCATTGTTGGAACCACTGTGTATTTACTTTTGCCAACATAGAAATGGGAAAAGACAGCTTTGCTTACTTTGAAGCTGAATTTGATCTTCTATTTTACTAGAAGCTTAAGTTACTAGATTATGGCCTCAAGTCTTTGTTTTTTTGTTTGTTTTTTCCTTTGAGACAGTGCTGTGTAGTTCTATTTGTTTTGCTGATTCTTATATTTAAGCCTGGGCAGTCCTCAAACTCACTTCAGTCTTTCTGTCTCAGTCTCCTGAGTATTGGGGTTATAGGTGGCCCACTAAGCTCGGCTATTAGAGACAGGGTTTCACTGTTTGCCAACTTCATCTCAAATTCGGGATTTCTCCTTCCTCAGCCTTCCAAGTGGTAGGGTAACAAATCACTACTCTGGGCCAGACTTGAAATAGTGTCTAGATCCAACATCTGTATGTACTTAGTATCACCACATTGTATTGTTGTACTGGATACTATCATTTGTTTCAGTTTTTTAATGTTACTTTGTTATTAATACAGTGACAAGTACTGAGGATGGGGATCATTGAAGAACAAAGGCATGCTTAATATATAACTAAATTTGACCTAATGTAAAGATTTCCCTCCCTTCCTACTTTAAACCCTTCCTCCCTGCTCCCTCCCTCTCTCTCCATTTTGAGACCAGGTCTCAGTTTGAGTACTGGGTTTAAAGGCATGTACCATCATTCCTGGCAAGGTAAACATTTTTAAAAGCTTAAGGAAACTTGAGTATTACACAAATTGGGTAAAGTTAGTTTAGTTAAGTACAGTGTACACACTATGGGAGAACAGCTAAGATTTGACGTGGTTTTTCTCTGTTTTTTAGCATTGATATGTATCAGCATACTTATAAAACCGTATTAAAATGTACTTAGTAGTCTTGTTCTAGTTTATGAAGGTGGTGCACATCTTTAATCCCAGCACCCAGGAGACGGAGACAATTGCTAAGAGTTTGTGGTCAGACTATTCTAGAGTTCCAGGCCAGTGAGGGCTATATAGTGAGACCCTGCTCCAACCCCTCCTTCCTTAGAAGGAAGAAAGGAAGGACGGACGGACAGACGAACATTGACATTTTATCCATTTAATTTATTTATCTTGCAGTGCTGGGGATTGAACCCAGAGCCTTAGGGCTACTAAGCAAGCATTCCTACTACCATGACAAGTCCCTAACCTTAACTTTTTTTTCTTTTTGGTCAGAATATATTTAACTTTTAGATGGTAATAAAGAACCTTGACTGTAAGTCTGGAGAAATCCTTTAGCTCACAGAACACTTAAGACTGGCAAATAGGAGACTTGTTTGAGAAATAAATGTCTATAAATATGTAAGCTTCTATTTGCAAATAACAACTTCAAGAGGGGAACTCACAGTGAGGAGTGTAGGGTACCAGCCTTCTCTTTGTGTGACCTTAGGAAAATCCATTGCTCAGCTTGCTTATTTTCTAAATTGCCTGCTTCCTCTGCTAGTCTGTGATGTGATATTTGTGCTTCTGTAGCTCTTTTGTTCTTGGCTTTGGAAACTACCATCATAGGCTTTGGAAACTACTGTCAGAGACAATTTGTCTATGAGCTCTTGCTTTATTTTCCATCAGTGTTCTGTCCCATCTGCTAGTATATTATTACTTAAAAAAACAGAGCTTGTATATCTTGCTACTATTGGCAGGGAGAGGGTAGTATTCTTTTATGCGATTTTGTTTTAGGAAAAAAATGGCTAACAAAATGTGAAATTTCTCATACTCTTATTGAAAATATGCAAGTGAAAATATTTGATGATAAAAGTCTTCTGTCAGCTTTTCCAAACACATCTCATGTTTACTTTTTTATAATTTAACCTTTTTAAAGACTTATTTACCTTTATTTTATGTGCATTGGTGTGAAGGTGTTCTCATGGAACTACATTTTCAGACAGTTGTGAACTGCCATGTAGGTGCTGGGAATTGAACCCCGGGTCCTCTGGAATAGTGGTCAGTGCTCTTAACTGCTGAGCCATCTCTCCAGCCCCTCATGTTTACTTTTTAAGACCTCAGTTCAGTTACCTGGCTTGTCAAAGGGTCCGTTTCATGCATTAGGTCGGATGCATTTGTTTGGGGAAGGACAGGACTTTTAAATTCTAACTGCCCAGCTGTGCCCCGTAGCAATTGTAATAAAATTGCTCTCCATGCCTTTCTGCTGGTGTGTGTGTCTGTGTGTATTTATTTTTGTGCTACAGCGCCTATTCCTGAAAATAGGGACTGTTTTATTTACTTCTGAATGTTATATTTACTTCTGCTGTTTAAAAGCATTTTTAGTAAGTATTTATTGTCTTTTATGCTTGTGTTTTATTTTTGAGGGAGGTTCTCACGTGGCTAAGGCTAACATTGAATTCCTGGTATTCTTACCTCCACCTCTTGAGTGCTGGAATTATAGGAGTGCTCCACCACAACTGTCTTGATGAAGACAGTGGGTTTAGTGTGCTGAGCTAGTGAACTATTCAGTCAACAGTTTTTAAGTGATAATTTGTTCATGAATAGAATTGATATTTCAATTAATGTTAAATTTAAGTATGATATTGATCTTAAGTTGGTTCACTTACCAGTTCAGAGAGTTCATACCAGAAATATGATTTTGGTATTAAGAAAAGGTGATAGTAGCAATGCTTGAAACTATTTTCATAGACTAAATGATCTACAATGACTAATTGTCCTGTATCTTTTGGCTTTATCATAATAGAAGACTTGAAAGTATACCAGAAGCATCATTAACCCATCCGTCATCCTGTACTATTTTTAAGAAAGTAAAGGCTTAGATTTAATTAAGTGATGAATTAAGAGATTGTTGCCATAAACCTTATTTTATGCTTTATTTAATATAACTCTAGGGCTATAAGATGTGTCATTAAGAATCCTTTGTTTGCTTGCTGGGAGGACTGCTACTGCTGTGTTGTGTGTACTTGTGTCTCTTATGCAACAAGAAATGCATATGTTTTCTTTTTAATACCAGAATTCTACAGTAGGTCAGGGCGACATTTCCAAAAAATACATAATTGCTTGCTGAGGTTTTGACTGAAATCTGTATACCTGTGATAACTGCTAGCAGCAGAGGAAGGAGTGTGTGTTTCTGTGCAGTTAATGTCCTACTGCCTGTTCAGACTGATGTGCTCTGTCTGTGGTGTTAGGAGGCAGATAGCACAGGTAGTTTTTATTTGGCTTGTTTCCTCTTCTCCTTGGTACTTGTTTGTTTGTTTTTGGTCCTCTGATGCCTGAACATTAAACAACTTACTAATATAGTTTATAATCTTTAATTATGTTGAGTGTGGAGTTATACGTAGAAAATTTGCCTTTAGCATTTGTTCCTGGTTTGTTTTCAGGTTATCTTTGGAAGGGAAGAACTTTGGTAGTATTTCTTCGAGATTAGAATAGGAAACTTGATTTCAGATTATAGTTGCTAATGTTATTTCAGGTGAACTGCCTAGGGGAATTTGGGCTTTGATTTATACGGCCGATGGCTGTGTTGGAGATTATTCTTTTCTTCTTGATCTCAAGTAGTTCTGGTTTGCTTGTTTGGGACGCGAGACATGATCTTCTAATGTAGCACAGGGTACATTCGATTCACTATGTAACCCAAGTGACTGTCAACTCTTTGACATTGCTCCCGACCCAGCTATCTAAGCCCTGGGGTTACAGGTTTATGCTCCATGCCTGACTTGGCTTGTTATTGTGAAGTCATTTTTCCGTCAGCTTTCAGGATTGGAAGACATGTCCATTTTATCCTTCCTGTCCATACTTTTTCTTTGGAGCCAAGACTTGCTGTGTGATGACTAAAATGTTACGGTTTGGAAAGCAATGTTTTCTTGTTTATTTTGTTTTTCCTTTCTCAACATTAGTTTTTTGTTTGTTTGCTTTTTAAGACATGGTCTTATTCCTAGAAAGCCTGGAACTTGCTATTCATTCTGGTTTAGGTTGTCCTGGGCATTGTGGCTATCCTCCTACCTCTGCTTCCCAAATCCTGGGGTTACAGGCATGTGCCACTAAGCTCATCCTTCATAACTTTCTTTTATGGCACTATGTAATCGTCATTAGCTGATTTGGCACATATGTAAGGTATTCAATTCACTTCAGTGTTTTAGGTTTTTGTATATACAGTCTGCCATTTAATTTTGTTCTCACAGTTTTTGCAAAATGTTTAGGGGTGTGGGGGGGACAGAGGGGTGGGAGAGGAGAGAGACTTGTAGTGAACCAAGGTATTATTTGGGATAGTTTGGTTGCCTGTCCCAGAATCAATGCATGACACAACTAGCTGGGTGATCTTAAAGGGTAGGTGCTGATAAAGAAATTACTTGGGAGTTGCAGCTGGCAGAGAGTTTAAAGCTGTCTAGAGCAGCTGATGATGCAGTATCTGAACCTGAGAGAAATCCATTATCTGTCCCATAAAACATCCATTCTTTTAGCATCTGCAAAGTTGAGTTTCTTCTGATATTTACGATTATCTTAAACTTACTTATAAGTGAAGTCTTAGAGTTTCTGAGTTATTTGGAGATGGGAAATACGTAAAACTTTTAAGATGAGTCCTCTGAACTTGCTTTGAGTGACATGCCAGTTTCCTTATTTTAGTTCATTGTAATCAGGATGAAGATGATGCCTACAAACAGGGTAAACTAAAGCTGTAGTTCTTGCCTGTACTAGAAATTAACTTTGTGAGAGTTAAACAGAATATATGGATTTTAGGATAAGTAGGAAGGCTTATATCACTTATTATTGGGGGATCTGAATATGAATGTATGTTTTCCTTCATCTTTGGAGTGAGAAGATTCTAATACTACCATAGCTGCTACTGTTTGTTACATACTGTTAGACATGTATGTAAAATGTTCCAGTGGCGACAACAGCTTCTCCTGCTTTGTCATAAGCTGTTGCAATAATCAGAAATAGATTATATGAAGAGACCATATGTGTAAGTATTGTGTTGCTTTTGCAAGCATTTCCTGCTTAAGCATTTCCTTGTTGGTGAAAAAAAAAAATGGACCTTAGAGAAAGTTTTGCAAGGGAAGGGTTTGAAAATATTACATGTCAATTAGGAGAAACAGATGCTAAATTAAAGCTATATTAATTTGTAATGGTGCATTTAAAGCTTGTGAAATAATCAAAATAGATCTTGGTAATTAAGCAGGGATATTGTGAAAATTAAATATTAATTTCTTATTTCTTAAATACAGGTTTTGAAACTCAGTGGTTAAGGCAACTACAGAGCACACTTGTAATCCTAGTACTTCTGAGGGTGAGGAAGATCAGGAACTCAAGGTTTAGTTTGAATTAGTTTGAAGCTAGCTTTGGTTGCATTCAACCATATTTCAAAACAAATAAGAAAAAACTAAATGACTGAGATAGTTAAAGACATAATAATGATAAGAGTGAATTTATAATTTGATTCTAGAGCCTTCACTCATTTTGGTACATTGCAATTCTGTTACATAGTAAGTCATGTCCCATGGAGATGGCATGTACTTGGAAGAGCTAGGAGAATGTAGAGCAGAACTTTAAGGATGGTGAGATTATATCTTTGTTACTTTTGAAACAGAGATGGAGCAGCAGTTAGGCCAGACTACTAAGTGAGAGTCCAAAGACTTCTAACAGGGACAGATGAACTTTAAAGCACAATGTCTAGGATGGTCTAAAGATAGATCCCTTCTCACTTGCCAGTTCTAGTCTTCCAAAAGGTGTCTGGCGGCAGCAGTGAAAGAGTAAGCTGGTTCTCGTACTCAGTGTCTTTCTAATTTAAGGAGGCTAACTGGACAAATAGTATTCCCTGGCGTGGCATATTAGTGGAGCATACGATTTATTTGAGGCTCATTTGACAAAATTATACTGGAAGTTAAATTAGTGCATAATGATGGAAGAAAGGTGTTTGTTTTCTTTTCTTTTTTTTGGGGGGGGGGGTTTGGTTTTTCGAGACAGGGTTTCTCTGTGGCTTTGGAGCCTGTCCTGGAACTACCTCTGTAGACCAGGCTGGTCTCGAACTCACAGAGATCCGCCTGCCTCTGCTTCCCGAGTGCTGGGATTAAAGGTGTGCACTACCATGGTGGCTGGTTGTACTCCATAGGACATTATTTCCTCATGACAAAAAGAAACATAGTTTTTTTTCCAGAAATTTAACAGACTTTTCAAATGTCATCCACAGACAGTGTTTAGTTTTTGAAATTGTACACGTGACATCTATTTGGTTACAGATACCTACATGGACAAGGCAGCTGCTTTTAATTTTGAAGTCTTTATTATTAGCATTGCTGCAGTTGTTACTGTGTGGTTGATACACACACGAGCCAAATAAAAGTCCAGTGAAGTACTAAGTATGATGTATTGCTAGCCAGCCAGCGAGCCTCCCTCCCTCCCTTCCACCTTTCTTCTCTCTCTCTTTTAATTTCCCTCAGTTTCCCTCTTTCTTTCTAGAGAGAGTCTTATTATGTAATTCTGGCTAGCATGTGCTTGCTATGTAGACCAGAGTGGCTTTACAGATATTACAGATACTTGCCTGCTGTCTCCCAAGTGCTGGAATTAAAGGTGTGTATCTCCTTCCCTGGCCTTATTTTAATATATTTTAGTATCAGAAGGATGGTTATGAAGATGCCTTGTATTTAGTGGTACTTGAAGCTGATAAATCCATAATACTAGCAAATATCCAAAATGTTACTATCTTTCTAATTTTAATAGAAAAGGTAAATTTAGTTCCACTTTAAAAAGCATACTAAGTCCTCTAATTTCTTACTCTAGTATACTGGATTGATGTTTTTGTTTTGTCTTTTGTTTGTTTGTTTTGTCGTTGTAGTTTTTCTGAGCTGACTCTCTGTGTAGCTTTAGTGCCTTTCCTGGAACTCGCTCATGTAGACCAGGCTGGCCTCAGGGAACTAACAGAGATCTGCCTGCCTCTGCCTCCCTAGTGCTGGAATTAAAGGCACGCACCACCACCGTCTGGTTGTATTGATGTTTTCTAAACAGTGAATTGGTAAATAGCATTATTTTCAAATTGTATTAGTATGTATTACAAATGATGTCTCATCCTCCCTTTCTCACATAATGGCTTTTGGAGGGTAATGTTTGAGGATCTCGTGTAGTCAAGGCTAACTTTGAACTTTTTTGTAACCAAAGCTGGTCTCTAACTTCTGATGTTCCTGCCTTCACTTTCACAGTACTCAACTGAGCCTGTCCTCAGTTATATGCTTGGTTATTCTGTAAAGTGGATGTTTTTAGAATAAGTGGATTTCTGTTGCTTCTGAAGTTTGCAAAGCTTCTGGAAGGTAGACCACAGATTTTCATTTTCCTAGTTTCACTGGGGACATGGACTAGTGTTTGTGCTTTCTGAGTGAGGGATATTGTCAGGGGAACTAACTGATCCGGTACTCTTTCTGAATAGGCAGATTCAATTGTTACATGTGGGACGTCCTGTGACTCCTTGCTTCTGTGGGCTTGACCATTAGAAAATAACAGTGATCTGGGCACTGTAAGAGTCTTTATTGGTTCCACTCTTCCTTCCTGGAACATACAAGAGGGGAGATGGGTATCACCTCTGAAGCCGTACTTACTTGTATCATATGAGCACATTGACCAAGTACAGTGTTCACATGTGTGAGATAGGAGATAGATTCCTGAGATTTATTTAACGGAGAAAAGGATGCGTCTGGATTATTAATAAAGCAGCCTTGTTTTATTGTGGGCTTTACTGAGTAGTTCAGGCCGACTTGGAGACTTCAATAACTTTACCTCTGCCTCGCAAGTCTTAGGCTTTTAACAGGTTTGGTTATGTTCTGATTTTTTTTAAGGTGTAAAGTATTTTTGGATACAAATGTAAAAATTCTAGTATTTCCAATTCCCAGAAGAGCTTATGTTGATTTTTCTGAGAAGAAACATACACATCATTTGCTTGAGACTTTGTTAGCAGATTAGATGATTTTTCCAAGAGTGCTTTAGAAGACTAACAAGCATCAGTGACTAAGGTGAGATACGTTAGTAGTTGTGGGAGAGGAGAAAGTGCGCAGAGTAGAAGAAGCGTGTTAGTGTTTTAGGGAGGCTAGAAGAAATCCAAAATGCAAAACTAGAAGTACCCAGGTGGGTTGTTTCTCTTCTTAGCTACTTGTGAACTTTGACTATGTTAAATGATAATGGGGGTGACATAATTTCTGTCCAAATTGGTTCAGTTGTAAGGGAGCCTACAGCACAGGGACGGGTAGAAACCAGGACACTTGGTGATTCACGTTTTAGAACATGGTTTTCTCTAAATTGACCCAATTCCACTTACATCTTCAGGTGCCTTTACATTTTTTTATAATACTCTGATTCATGTTTGCAGAGATTCTCAAACTCTGCTTCCCTTTTATTGGTCTTGTTGGTATTTAGGAGAATTCTTAAATTTAAATTTGTGTTTTCTACATGCCACCCCTGTACTATTCTGGTTTAGAGCATTGGTAGAGGTTATTATAGTACTTTTTTTTTTTTTTTTTGGTTTTTCGATACAGGGTTGCTCTGGCTTTGGAGCCTGTCCTGAAACTAGCTCTTGTAGACTAGATTGTCCTCGAACTCATAGAGATCCGCCTGCCTTCCGAATGCTGGGATTAAAGGTGTACACCACCAGGGTGTATTTGGGTTATATTTGCCTCCTCTTCCTCCTAACTTCCCTCAGATTCACCTCTACCTTTCTACCCCATTTTGGTTTCCCATTCAATTTAAATAAATATTTTTAAATTCTTATGTTAGGCGATGGATTTTTACTCTACTAATGTTTTGATCTTGCATTTTCTAATAAACTGGAAATTGGTATAGAAGGCTTTTGAAGCAGTACTTGCCAAAAATGAGGTTTCTGTGTAGTTCTTATTTGTAATTTGTGGCAAGAGTGTAGGTTTGGAATTCACTGCTGTAGAGTACATATAAAGTGGAGGCCTTATTCTTGAGACTGAACTGTGCTTGCCAGGCTCTGTTGTTTCCCTGCTCAGTCTGCCACCCAGTGGTAGGAATGCAGAGTCCACTAAACCACAGCCGCTCTGGAGGTATACTAAGAGCATCTGCTGCTCCTCAAGAGGGCTGTGAACTGCTGGGTTCAGTTCACAGCAGCCGGTCGTCTATAATGCAATCTGATGCCTTCTTCTGACACGTGCAGATACAGCACTCATTTACATAAGCTAAATAAATCTTAAAGAGTACTCACATAGTAAGCAGAAGCATTTTGATAATGTGTGACAGGGACTTAATTTGAGTTTATAATCACTGGATACTTAATGTTTTGAAAGTATATGTATTTCTATAAAGCATCTTCATAACAAACCTTTTGCTTTTGTTGTAAGATTTTACTGTATTTATAAGTAGATGAAGAGACTAATGAAATAATAATGAATAATTTTAAGAGAGTAAGTTAAGCTGATTTGAAGAAAATGGTTTTACTTCGATTTTAAAATTTAAGGCAATTATACAATGACTCACCTTCGACTAAAATAATTTATTTTGCACTTTTAAATTGATTTGGCTTATGCCTATCTGTGATTGGCCAGTTCTTACTATGTAATATCTCAGGGGTGACTTTGTGTACCTGTCTCCATCTGAATGCTTCTTTAAGTTCCTGTTTGGGTTCTGCTTTTCTCTACTCCAGATGAGGGAGCAGTCAATCCATTCTCAACTAAATACATCCCTTTTGGGGGAAGGGTTTCCTGTGTGCTAGTGTTGACATGGAGGCTTTGTAGTAAGGTGTTTTATATGTGTCATTGTGGTGACAGGATAGGTATGGGAGTCCTAAAAACATGACAAAACGATTGTTAAGTTGCTAGTACAGTTCTTTCAAATTATCACTGCGCCAGACCGTATACTGTTTAAACAGAGTATTGTTACTTTTTGCACATGCCTTCTATGTTGTACTTCACTTCTTATTGGAGTTGCTAGAGATGGATCCAGGGCCTTGTTTGTACAAGACAAGCAAGCACTTTTAGTGACAGACACGCAATCCTCATATATTAATTTTTCTTCAGGGAAACACAATGGAGAAGACACAGTGCTGCTTCTGCTAAGCTGGGTTTTAGAAGAGAAACTGACACATATTTCACTAATTATAATGAGATACGATGTTATATTGTGATACATACTGGGACTTGGGGAAAACATGTCCCCACCTTCAGTAACCTCTTGCTCTTGGGTTATGTCATCTCCATACATACAGATAACAAGGTACACAATACAAAACTATTATCATTACCCTTCAAAACCTCATTTTAGAAGAGCAATTATACATTGCTTGACTTTGTATACGTAGCTACTTGCCATTAATAAGTGCATCAAATACATGCACAGACACATGATAAATGTAATGGAAAATTCTCAAGACGCATACCCATTCTTCTAACACAGACTTTTTTGTTCAGTTTTCATGTATGGCCATAATTTCTTCAAGGTTAACTACTTGTGTAGTTGTGTAGTGTATTTCCAGAAATACTTACTGTGCCTGTATTCAGTTTTTTACATTCTTTTTCTAAAACAGTTTTTTTTTTTTTTTAAATTTGTCTTTATTATGTTCTAAACGCTGAAACTTGCATTGAGGGAGGTCTTCCTGGTTAATGCGTTCTTTTCAAAAACGAACTTTGCTTAAAATAACAAGTGGAAGCGAGGCAGTGGTGATGCACACTTTTAATCCCAGCAGTTGGGGGACAGAGGTAGGCTCTCTGTGAGTTTGATGCCAATCTGGTCTATAGAACGAGTTCCAGGACAGCCAGGACTACACACAGAAATCCCGTCTCAAAAAACCAAACCAAGACAAAACAAAAAAACCCAAAAAAAAAAGCAGATAAGAGAATTTGCAGAGATTTCACAATAATTTTTCTGTTTAAAAGGGTTTAGGGAGAAAAGCTATTTCTGTATAGCAGTTATAACAATTAAAAGGATTAAGAAGCTTTATTAGTTAGCAGGATAAATATAATGTCTGTTACACAATTGTAAAATTACCTTTTAATTCTCCTTATCCTATTCATTTTGAGAACACAGTGGCAGACATAGCATACCTACGTTGTGATAGCAGACTGGCGTTTGCCTACAATTAGGACTTGGTTTTCTTTCTGAGATAGTTTGTTTAACTGTGCTTTAGTTTAACTGTGGGGTCTAGAGATTCCTTAGGGCTGCCATTGTGAAAATTAAATTGAGTTCAAAATAGTGACCTACTCGTTGAATAGTGTCTTTTAAATTCTGTGCTATTTATTTGAGACTGGATCCCTGTGCAGCCCTGGCTGTCCTGTAACCAGCTATAGACAAGGCTAGCCTCAAACTCACAGAGGTGCTCCTGCCTCGGCCATCTCCTGTGTGCTAGGATTAACTGCATGCATCACCACACTGGACTAAATTCTAAGCTTGTAAACAGTGGAAATGTTGGGTTTTTTTCTGCCTTTTCCTCGGATGCTGTTTCCTGTTAAGCTGTCCTTTCTGCCATTGGACATAAGTTTCAAAGGGTCTGTCTTAAGTAGCACAGCATTACTCTGTGTGTGTGTGTGTGTGTGTGTGTGTGTGTGTGTGTGTGTGTGTGTGTGTGTGTGTGTGGCATGAGGAGTGTTTGTTGTTATCCCTGAGATCACATAGGTACTGACATAACTCTTTTATATGTTAGCCTTGAATCCCTGTATCAACACTTTAAAGAGAGGTTCTCAACCTGTGGGTCGTGATCCCACAGGGGCTGCATATCAGAAATCCTGCATATAAGATATTTGCATTACAATTCAAAACAACAAAATTGCAGTTTTGAAGTAGTAATGAAAGTAACTAAAGTATGCACTTTGCTGCATAGTAGTGTTTCTTCTCTGTGGCTTTTGCTTAATAATATGTAGACTGTTTTGCCCAGACAACTTTTTTGGTAGTTTTTAATATTCTTTTATTATAAGACTGTATTACCTTTTAATTAACTAACTCTGCGTTACTAGGCATGTCTACTACATTGTGAATTAGGATCCTTAGCTTCCTAATATTTTTTATCCAGGTTATGTGGTTATTTCGTCTTTTTAATATCTCGAATCTCCCCTTCTTTCCATTTCAAGTTAGCTCAGTCTCTGTCCTGTAGTGAGCATTGTGTAGGTTTCTTTTAAAGAGCCGTTGCCCTGTTATTTCCCTAAGGTCTGTCTGATAGGTTGTTAGATTGCTTTCCTAAGGTATAAATTTGCCTATATAAATAGTGTTTATGCTTTTGAGAAGGGGTCTCACATGTAGTTAGGGAACCTTGATCTCACTGTAACTCAGGATAGCCTCAGCTCATAAACCTCTTGCTCTGGTTTCCTGGTTAATATAGGTATGTGCCATCATGCCAGGCTTAGCAAGTAGATACTTGAATTCTAATGGAAGTTATATAAAAATACACACTGTTCTTGTATGGAATCCCAAACTTGAAACAGTGCTTTAGCAGTTACATTTCCGGATCCCGTACAGAAGAGCTAGATAGGGTAGGAAATAGTGCTATTAGGACATTTTCAAACATTTGACATTTAAGACTAGGGCAGATGTCCCTAGACATAGGTAATTCGCTTTGGTTTAAGTCTAGTTGCAACTTCCATATTTACTAAGTATTTTAACACTTTGGCTATATGATAAAATATTCCTGTCCTGGAACTTGCTCTGTAGACCAGGCTGGCCTCAAACTCAGAGTTCAACTTGGCTCCCAAGTAGTGGGATTAAGTAGTGTTTGCAGGTGATGTTTTGCTACTTCTATATCAAAACCCCAGAAGCTGTTTCTTATCCCAAGTTGTTATTCTTGGTGAGCGTTGTTTAGTTTAACTCACATCCATAAAAAGTTCCAAAGATTGGAGGTGTAAAGTGACATTTAATTGACCACTTAATTTTCCTCTTAGCAACAGACAAAAGTCTGAAGTTTGAGCAAAGAGGTTACTTTTCTGTAATAATAACATTTGCCTAATGACTATTGTATATCACTCTTAAAAAATGTTAGCCAGGCTCACATACATTTGTGAAATATGATTTGTTAGCCAGAGTTGTTTTGATACTGTCTACTAAGTGGCTATTTTTACATGGGAACTCAAGACCTTTGCATTTCAATTTTGAATTCCGCTCTCTGAGCTGCCTGACTTACTGTAGATGTGAACACTAAAGTCGTTGGGTAGCATAGGGAAGTCTACTTAGGCTGGTGGCCTGGGCTGGGAGTTTGATTATAAGACAAATTAAAGCATTTGGTAACTGTTCAAATTTTGTTGTATATTCTAAAAAATACAGGACTGTTGTTTTGTGTTTGTATTATTTTTCTTATTTTGTTGTTAGGTAGTTAAAATTTAGGATTTGCTTTAAATTGGGTAATTGCTTCTGGGCACAGTGATATAGACCTGTAATCCCACTGTTTGGAATGCTGAGGTAGGCAGATTATGAATTTAAGGTTCTCCTGGGCTACATAGTGTGTCCCTCCCTGTCTCTTAACGTACATGGACATTATTTTTTAAATATCCTTATCATTTACAACGGTTTAGTTCCTGTAACATACTTACCTTTTACAAAGAGCCTGGTCTATATAAATAGAACTAATATTTGGTTTCTCAGATGCTAATTCTAGTTACAAGTTGGAATGTATTAGTAATAAAAGCAAGAACATTGTGTTTGGTAGTTGATGGTTCCATTAACTTTCCATGGGAAAAGAAAGTTGGTTATTCACTGTTGCAAATTTTCTTTATGACATTAAATTCTAGAAATTTTAACCTACATGCTGTTTTATTTTGAGTGTGGGGTTTGAGAATTGCTAACGACATGTTGGTGGACTTCAATTTTTATATTCTCTAGATAATTGTTACAGAGTTTTTGTTTTTAAGCAATATGTCTTTCCAGGCGGTGGTGGTACACACCTTTAATCCCAGCACTTGGGAGGCAGAGGCAGGGGAATCTCTGTGAGTTTGAGGCCAGCCTGGTCTACAAGAGCTAGTTTCAAGACAGGCATCAAAGTTACAGAGAAACCCTGTCTCAAAAGACCAAAAAGAAATATGTTTCCTGGGTCTGTGCATGGTTGACAAATACCTTTAATTCCAATACTTGGGAACTATAGGAAGGTGAATTTCTGGGAGTTGGAGGTCAGCTTGATTTGTATAGTAAGTTCCAGATCAGCTAGGGATATACAGTAAGATCTTCTCTAAACACACATACACACATATGCACACACGCATGCATGTATGCACAAAACAACCAATAACAGCAAAAAAAAAAAAAACAAAAAAAACCAAAGAAAATAAAAAAAAAACAAAAACCAGTCACTGAGTCCTAGACATAGAGTGGGACAAGTAATTGACATTCTCAGAAATGAGAGTTCTGTTAGGAAGTTTGCTTTTTTAGTTACAGGTGAGAAAGGCATTTTCCTTTCAGAATTAGAAACATTTAAGTTGCCTTTATGGTGGGGAAGAATACCTGCTTGGAGAGAGAGACTGGCTGAATTAAGGAGCTGTGTAGAAATACACACAGCCGAGTTTATACAGTTCCTCACCCTAGTAATATTTGTACAATTTTAATTTTGCATTTGGTCTGTTTTGGTATATAATCTTATCACTCCCCCTCCCCCCCCACACACACAGGGTTTCTTTGTAGCCTTGGAGCCTTTCTTGGAACAAGCTCTTGTAGACCAGGCTGGCCTCAAATTCACAGAGATCCGCCTGCCTCTGCCTCCTGAGTACTGGGATTAAAGGCGTGCGCCACTACCGCTCAGCAGTTACCATGAATTCTTACTTCATTTTTCTTGTTTTGTTGTATGTGAAATACTACCTTAGAGCCTCTGAGTTCTCCTTCTTTCCATGTGATTGCTTCTAAGCCAAGCAGAGTTCATAAGGGTGATCGTGAAAACTTCTTAGATGTCCTTTAACTTGAAATTTGAAAATTTCAGATTATGCGTTTGAGCTTGTTTTTCACCTTTTTAACAAGAGCAAATAGCTGTAACCTGCCAGTGTGATGGATGGATTCTTCCTGCCTCCTTCCTTCCCTTTCCTCCTTTCTTATTACCTAACCCTTCCTCTTTTCCTTTCTCACTCCCTCTTTTTTTTTTTTTTTGAGATACGGTCTCACACTAGCTCAGGCTGGACTTCTCTATTTTGTCAGTTTTCACTTTGAGGCAAACTACCATGCTCATTTGGATGCTTTCTTAAAAGTGTACATATGTATCCAGGGTATGCCTTTACTTTCCAGTACTTGCAAGACAGGCAGGAAGTTGGAGTTCAGTCTTTCTACATGGGAATGTCAGGTGAGCCTGGACCAAATAGATATGTCGTCAGAAAAGAACATGTACGAATATATACCAAGGTGAATGTATTTAATTGAGAAATGAGTGACTATTATATTGTGGCATTGTTTCAGACCTCTGGGGAAATAGTGGAGCTCAAGCAACTCTGTCCACACAAACTAACAGTTTAGAGATAGTCATTAAACAAGTGTATAGTGGAGTAGGTAATGATGATATGGAGTTAAAGAGGTGCCCTAAGTATGTGCTAATATGAATTAATATTCAAAGACGTTTTTCTGATGAATGTGACATTTCAGCAAGGATCTATAGGAAGAGAAAGTGAGAAAACTAGTGTCTGGGGGAAGAGCATCCCAAGTAGAAGGAAGAACAGTGCCAAACATCCGAGGTATTTGGCATTTGTGACGCATTGCAGAGAAGGATATCGGGGTAACTGAAACAAATATGTGCAGAAGGAAAGCTAAGGGAGCACAGTATGATTGTCCATAGTGTGTGCACATCCGTGCTATATACTCTGTACTGTGCAGTATAGACATGCCCATGTAACTGACAGTTTATGCACACCCACTGTGTGTATCTGTGTACACTGTAGTTGATCCCGAAATGTGTTCCTACTAAACTAGACTTTATTTAGCCGTAGCTATTTATCTTGGATGAATAAAGAAATGGAGGTTCCTTTTGAGGTGATTAGTAGAACAAAATGACTGGAAGTCGGTTAGGTGTAGAAGAAAGTTTGGTAGTGTAGAATTGTATGTACCAACGTCAGTGACTTTGGAAGGCTCTTTAGTTTGTGGAAGGAAATTCTTCACTAAAACAATATTTTGAATAATGAACTTGCATGAAAAGATTCAGGTATGAAGTAGCAAATGCACCACAGAGCATTGGAAAGGTGTTCTGCTGGTGAAAGATAGTAGCAAAGTGCATTCCCTTGTCCCATGCTGGGAGAAAAGACATTATTTAGATTAGATAATGATAGTGTTGCTTTGTAGAGCATTGTGTATCATTTAGAGAATGATTAGCATTGTGGGGTAGGTGAGATACCTATTATCAAAAGTAGGGAAGCCAGTCTGAACAGTGTTCCTTATTTTTGGCAGTCTTTTTGGTTTTCTGAGGAATCTCAGTTTGTATCCCTGACTGGCCTTATTCACTGTGCCAAGTGCCAATTCTCCTGTCTTATTGCTTGGATCGCAGCATGTACTACCATGCCCAGTTCATTGTTGGCAGTTTTAGTTGTGGTGGGTGTATTGGTTGTGCTTTGCAGAATAGTTTATCTACCCCTTTGATATTCATGCTGGCAACATTGATTACATGTGGTGGTAACCTCCTTCCCAATTTCAGATTGAGGATTCAGAGTCTTCATGCTGAGATAAAGAGATAGCCTTTTTGGAGGTTTAGGAGATGGCATGAGAAAGCTTAGCTTACTGATGTGTAGAATGAATATCTCTATTAACAGATGCACAGAGAAGAGGTAAGAAGAGCACCTTTGAGGAGCTTGATGGCAGGTTTAACTTTGGAAACAGAAAGATGCCTAAGGGGTTGGGGAAATGGCTCAGTTGGTAAGGGGATTGCTGTACAAGTATGAGGATCTGAATTTGGAGTCCCAGCACTCACACGTAAATAGCTGCACATAGAGGCGGGTACCTTTTACCCTAACGGTGGGGGACACAGAGGCAGCAAGATGTCAAGCTGAAACAGGTTCAGTGAGAGGCCCTGCCCCCCAAAAATGTGGAAAGCAATAGATAAGACACCTGGCATTGATCTCTGGCCTATGTTCATGCCCACACGCGTGGACTTTGTACGCACTTGCTCACATATCCACATGAACACATACACAAATCACAATATAACACCAACAAAAAAAATGAATGATACTTTGAGGCAGTAGTTTACTATATTTCAGAACTTGAGTAGTTTCTCAAGGTAATTTCTGGAAGGATATAGAAGAAAAAAAGCTAAGGCTGTAAAGCTAAATGGAAGGAAGGGGGACCTGATGTTTAGTTTTAAAAACGTCAGACCAGAGTCAGGTGTTATATACTTAGGATCTCAATACTTGGGAGGCTGAAGCAGGAGGATCATAAGTAGAGCCAGACTGGCTATATAGGGAGACCTAGTCTTTAAACAAAGAAGTAAACAGTCCTAGGTAGAGTTGGCCCAGCAGATTGACTTTGGAATAAAGCAAGCATTAAGGCATGCAGTGCTGTAGAACAAGTGCAAAGTAGTAGTGAACGTAGATTGGATTCCTTCATATTTTTTTAAGTCTCAGAAGCCAGACCATACACACCGGAGTTGAATTTACTCTTTGTTTTTGTTACAATTGATCTGAGTTGTGAAAGATTTTGTCATTCAGCTGCTCTGTAGGCCTTCTGTTTCACTGTGTGGTACTTTGTTCTTCAAGCAGTATTGGCTTGGGTTGTTCAGCAAATGTTACTAATTGGATCTACTAAAGCATGCATTTTAAAGAATTGTAGGCAAGTAACTCTTGGTTACATTGTCATTTCTTGCAAGCAGCCAAGGCCAAGCTAGGTCATCTGAATTCCCATTCAGTCATGGATAGTTACAACAACCTTATTATAATAGTGATAGCTGACATATTTGTACATCATATATGGTAACACATTTTAAAGGTAAAACAAGTCATATCTGACTCTACCTTTCTATTCTATAGAATGGATCATAGTTGGGATTTCCTATATTGAATTTGCCACTAAAATTTTTAAAGCAGACTGTAGGTAAAACTTTGAGGTCTAGTAAGAATTCTATTTTGGTAATCAAGCAGTTGTGTGCTAGACTATTTTATAATAATGCCTTTGTGCTTGAAGTGAATCAGATTAGGCCAGATGGATGCCTGATCTCAGCACCTAGGCAGGCGAGTTCTCTGTGAGCTGGAGGCCAGGCCTGATCTACATAATTCCTGGATTCCAGGGCTATATAGAGAGACCCTGCCTCAAAAAACAAATAAATGAATAACTAGATGGGTAGAGAGGTCCTGCCTCAAATAAGTAAATACATAAAGTAAAAATAAAATTGGAACTTTAACAGTATTAATCCTTTTTAATTTGGAAACTTGAATCTGTTTTCAGTTTCGTTTGTCAGAATTAGCTAGCTGATAAGAATGGCTATCTGAGTTAACTCAGTAGGAATGAGGGAACAAGAATGAGCCATAGTTCACATAAACTAAGATCTGCTCTGTCACAGACATGTCTCTCTGCTCCTTCCCTACTAGAACAGAGGATACCATAGAGCAGACACTTGTACAGATGACCAGCCGTCTTCCTGCTCAGTCGTCTATACAGGATTTCTTTTGAAAGTTTTTTTTTTTAAAGGAAAGCTTACAGATTTTACTCTAAAGGGATAAATATAGTCAGAATTGTAACTTTGAAAGTTATAGATAGTAAGGTAGCTACAACTTCTTAGGGCTCCTAAGCAATTTCTTTTGAGATGAATAAACCACTTGGCACTGAATAGAACCCAGGGGAACTGGCTTAATACTCCGACACTGATCATTTATGTAAAGCTAACCAGTACTACTCTCTAACTCTGCCTAAGGAGGTTTTTAAATTAATTACATTTATTTATTGTCAATTAATTTACATTGTGTATGTGAGCAAGTGCGCATGCCATATGAGAATGAGTGTGTGTGTGTGTGTGTTCCAGCTTCCTCATGCCCTTTGGGTCCTGAGTTTTGAACTTGTGTCATCAGACTTGGTAACAAATGACCTTACCTGCTGAGGTATCTTGCCAACTCTCCTGAAAGAATTTTAACAGTTTGTCCAAATTACTATGGAAATCTGTAAATTAAAACTAGAGATTAACCTTTTGTTTTTATTATTACAGATTTAATTCAGTGTACAAATGAGATGAATGTGAACATCCCACAGTTGGCAGACAGTTTGTTTGAAAGAACTACTAACAGTAGTTGGGTGGTGGTCTTCAAGTCACTCATTACAACTCATCATTTGATGGTGTATGGAAATGAGGTAAGAACCACTTTTTAAAAGTACTGTATTATTGTGTGGAGGTTGGGTTTCCAGGATCAAACTCAAGTCATCAGGCTTGCAGGGCATCTACAGTTACATGCTGAGACATCTCTTCAGCCCAGGAAAAAAAACCATGTATATTGATGTGATTACTGATTATTTAACTTGCTTTGCTCATTAAAACTTAGATGGTGACTACTGCAGCTGAATGTAGATAAAAAGAGCAAGTCATATGGCCAAAAATAAAGACGTTAGATTCTGCATTTTGAAGAACAGTAATGAAATAAACTAGAAAGTAGAGCATAGGTCAGAGCATACAGGGCTTTAGTAATGAAATGGAGAAGCAGAGATAATTCTGAGCACTACGTCTGTAAACAGCACTGGTCTTTCTAGTCTTATAGAAACTATATGTTTATATCTGCCTGATTTTTATTATTATTATTATCATCATCATCATCCATTGATTTGCTGTTTGACTGCATGTGGTTGTCTTTGGAAATATTTTGTTTAGTGGAGGGTTATGCTGTTGACTACTAACGTGACATTTTCCTGAGAAGGACTGGTAAAGAATATCTTCATCTTAGAAGTTCCTGGTGCCTTTGCTGCTCAGAAGGGTAAAACAGTAAGACCTGCAGAGAGACCTTGATGGGTTTTCTGTCTGGAAAGAATCGTCTTGTTTTCCATGATAGCCTATCAGTCTTTGGTTCTTAACCGTGTTTGGGCTTCTCAGCTGTTCTACCTATTGTGACGTTGTATTTAATTAAGCTGCTGTGGAATGATTGAATGAAACTAGATAGATCTATATTGCTGAGTAATTTGGAAAGAAAAGATGCTTCTCAGGGGTGAGAAAGACGTTTTTGTCTTGTTTGATTACTGAGCCTCACGGTTTTCTGTCATCTCTCATTTTACTACCATCTTGGGCTTCTGGATCAGGAGAAACTCTCCTCTTCTGTGACAGATACCAGTGCAGCTACATCATTCCAACAAATCTTAACTCCTGGCACATTTTTTTTTAAATTCCCTCATGGTTCTTATAGCAATAATCATACTTTGGATACAAAACTGTATTTGGCTTGTTTCTGTGTTCTACTTGTTATAAGTATCACCATATTCCGTATTGTTTGTCATCATCAAATAGTTTTATATTTCACTTTTTTATTTTTTTAATAATGTATTTTATTTTTATGTTATGTGCATTGGTGATTTGCCTGCATGTATGTTTGTGTGAGGGTGTCAAATCCCCTAGAACTATATAGCAACAGAGAGTCGTGAGCTGCCATGTAGGTACTGGAAATTGAACCTGAATCCTTAGGAAGAACAGAACCACTGAGCCATCTCTCTAGCCAGCCCATCCCCCACCCCACCCCACCCCCCTTTTTTGAAACAGGTTTTTTCTGTGTAATAGCTCTGACTGTCTGTAGACCAGGCTGGCTTTGAACTCAAAGAGACCTGTCTCCCTTTGCCTCTTGAGTGCACTGGGATTAAAGGAGTGCACAACCACTGCCTGTAAAATTAACTTTTTTCCCTCAGTTTTCTTAGGGTATTCATATTATAGCACCATATGGAGATTTGTTTGTAGTTTTTAAAAATGTGTACTAGTCAATCACACAGCAACTGTTAAGGGCATATGTTACCCAGTTGCTTCTGAACCCATTCCAGCCAGTTCATAGATCCAGTTGAAGTATTTGGGTATGCTACTTAAATGTAACTCAAAACATCTTGGTCTCAACTACAATAATAGTTTCTACTTTTAACATGTGTGTTTGCTTAGAGGTATTTATTCTGAAGAATTCAGGACCTACAAATACAGCCAGCTATAATTCCAGGAAAGAGGCAAAAAAGTATCAGTGTTAGGTTTTAGATGTAGTAATTTATGGTAGTATATTCAGATGTTGTAATGTTCTATGAGTGTAGTTTCAGATGAGGCAGTAGTATGCAGACTAACGTTGCTAAAAGCAAGATAGAAAGTTGACTGCTGTTTCTAACAGTTGGCCAACAGACAGGAGAAAGATAGCACATCGCTGTCCTTTGTACTTCCCTAGAGCAGCTAAGGGAGTTGCCTTGCTTTGCTTCCCCCATCTCTCCTCTGCTCCTTCTCTCTCTCTTTTATTCTCAACTCAGGTTTATCTACTGGCAACTCTGTAGTCTGTGAGGTGTCCATAGGATTCCTTTATGCTGTGGTGATTAGAATATGGTAGAATAGTAGCTCTTAACAGGAAAGGATATAATGTTTCAACATTTGTTTACAAGTAGAAGAGATCTACTATTGGCTGGTAGGTAGACATCATGGCTGTTCCATACCAAGCAGCTAAAATAGAAACAAGGAATGAGCTGTCCCAATTCCCACTAGTGTTAAGTGGAGAAACCAAGACTCAGAGAAGATCTTTAGAGGTTGATTCTGTGTCATAGGGTCTTGATATGGGATAACTAGGACCTCCCATCCCTTTTTTTCATATAATAGCTAAGTGGCTTGAACAAGTCATTTCTATCTACTTTACATTTCTTGTTAGTGTTATGGGACTACCATAATGAATAAGTAGAATTAGCCAAGGCTTCTTAAACTCTTCCACTCATGGTTCCTTTTTGCCCAAGAGAGTTTTATGTCATCTCAGGTATATGGGTATATAAAATATGTGAACAGGGTCTGTAGAATGGCTTAGTGGGTAAAGGCACTTGCTACCAAGGTTGGCACCTGAACTGTATCCCCAGATCTCACATTTTAGGAGGAGAGAATGACTGCACAAAGTTGTCTTCTTACCCCTACAAGGGTTGGATTGTGTACGGGTACACACATACAAAGTATAAAAAAATGTAAAAAAAGAAATCAGGTATATAAATCTATTTGCTGATAATAAGAAATATATTTTAAAACAATTTTATATAAAACTATCATTTGTTAAAAAGTTTGCATATTGGGTAAACATGCTTTTTAATATTTACATAAAGAATGGGGCTAGTAAGGTAGCTCAGCAGGTGAAAGTTTCAAGCTTGACAGTCTTAAGTCAGTACATAGTATGCACATGGTGGATGGAGGGACCCTGCCTTGCAAACCGTCCTCCTGCAGCCTCCAACATGTGCACTGTGCATTCTCGCCTACCTCCCACCTCACCCCACACTATCATGAACACACAACAAATAAGGAAGAGAAATTGCTTAAAAATAACTCAAGTTTTGGGTAGATATTTGACATTGCAGGATATGGAACTTTTCTGTTGTAGCCAGGGCTTGTCTCAGATTCATCATCCTATTTCCTTAGGTTCAGGAGTCTGAGGAGTGCAGTGCACATAGCTGTAAATCTCAGAGAGAGTACAAACTTGCATCAATGTTTGCATGCAGAAATTGTCAGAAACTATGCCTGCTTCAACAGAGTAGTCACTTTTAATGAGGGAAGGAGGAAATGAGATTATAGAGCTGTTTTCAATGGAGTCTGCGATGTTGTGATTGTATCATAAGCTCTGAAGTGAATATTTTAATGTGTCTAACCTAGTCAGTGGATAAGAAGTAACCTTTAACATTCTCTTGTGTGTTTAAGAATATTTTCTTTTTAAAAAAAAATTACAAAAATTGGGGTAACCAAAAATCTAGATAGTGGAGTTGGAGAGGTAGCTCAGTTAGTAAAGTGTTTATTGTGCAAAGTTGGGGACCTGAGTTTGGATCCCCAGAATCCAATGCTTAAGATGAAACTGTGTGAAATAACTTCTGAGGCTCTGCCTTAAAAAAAAAGAGAGAGAGAAATAATAATAAACATATTTAGGAGTGCTGGTGAGACAGTTCAGTAGGTGAAGCAAGGATCTAAGTTTTTGTTCTCTAGAACTTGCATGATGGAGGATGAAACTGACCCACAAAAGTTGTCCTCTGACCGCCATATATGTGCTTTGACATGTCATACAAAAACAGAATAAATGAGTTAAAGTACAGATATGATCTGGTTATACTTGTCTGTGTACTACTATGCTATAGTAAAGACAGAATTATTGATTGTAGTACTTAATTCATTCAATTATTTTGTCTTTAGTATTGTAGTTGTGGTCATTAGATGGTTGGTAATAAATGTACTAATGAAAATTATGTTTTTATGTTTGGTAACTAATGAGGGTGAGGATGGGAAATTGAAATAAGCTCACTTATATTAACCATCTCTTTCCTTCTACTTGCAAATTCAAAGTTTGTAAGATGGCAGCACTATAATTTTTTATAATTGTTTGTTTTCCAGCGTTTCATACAGTATTTGGCTTCAAGAAACACATTGTTTAACTTAAGCAATTTTTTGGATAAAAGTGGATTGCAAGGTAAAGACTTTTTTTGTTTTCTAGAAACCCAAGTAACCCCAAATAATGATTACTGCAGCAGTCAACTATATTAACTTATTGATGCTTCAGATCACATTTGAGTGAATGTCTTCTAATTTGGTATTAAGGTTGTTGTCATAGCTAACACTTGAGTCTCTGAGAGCAGCACGGGGGGGGTTGCAAACATGGGCTCTGGAGCTGCACTGCCTGTGCTGTAGCCCTTAGAATACATGGACTTGACCAAGTTTCCTTTACCTCTGTGTTGTTGTTCATAAAATTACAAATAAGGATAGTCACTGCTCAGTAAACCTGGTTAATAACTAAACCTAAAGTGCTTAGAATAATGCCAGGCACACTAACTAGTTACCTTAAATGTTACTGCTGCTTTTTGGATTTGTTTTATCACAAGAAATATGGTTGACATTGTACATTATAGGGACAAAATTGAATATAGTGTTAATTGACATTGATAGCATGGTTGTTCCTTTTTTATTTATCTTTAAAAGGGTTTTCATTGTATATATTTAAATATTTGTTACTGTGCTATGTAACAGCACTTTTACACATGTGCAGAGTGTGAGTTGAACACTCCCACCTGTGCCTCCTATACTTCTCTAACAGTTCCCTTTGCTTCTCTTTGAATCTGATCACTTTAAATTGCCTTGTTGGTTATAGCCATCTCTGTCCATTCTGTCTTAATGGGGTCTGTTGTCTAGAACTGGATATTCATAGTCTAGACTGCCAGAGCTGGGAAGGCCGCGTAAAGGATTGCTAACCTATTGGGGAAGACTAACAGTGAGTTTCAGTCTGGGAAAGATGATCTTCAGAGAATGTGAGACCTGTTTAGGGCTTTGAGAAGTGGAAGAGATTTCTTAATCTAAGTACACTTGTACAGATGATGTGAAATATTTAAGATTGATAGGAAAAATGAGTATGCGTGACACCTTAGAGAACATGTGTAGTGGTAAACAGCCCTCAAGAAGCTATTCAAACCAAAACCAAACAGAAGACTTTGGTGGGCTTAAATTTTATAATGTATTAGAGAACTAGGAAAGAATTTTTGTAGGGGAGAAGCAAGTATATTACAAGGAAACAGTCGAAGGTCAAGCTGGATCAGAATAGACTGAATTTTTTTTTAAGCCATTGAGACTGTTCTAGGCATTGCTCCATCCTAGTATCAAGTTAATGAGAGCCTAGACTATGGTTCTTATAGTGCAAAATAAGAAAAATTTAGTGTATTTAGTTTGATGCTTGTTTCCTTTTGCTAAATGGAGTATGACTTAGCATGGATGGAAAGAAATATTGCTTAAAATGAATATGCTTCCAGTAATTCTGGAATATAAGTTAAGTGCATAAGACCCAGTGGTGACAGAATTTCCTTAGTATTATTTAATTTTAAAAGAAAATTATTTGTTATGTGTATATATGCACACACATGTGGGTTCCCTCAGAAGTTGAAAGAAGACAGAGGGCATCAGATCCCATGGAACTGGAGTTGGAGGTGATTGTGAGTACTGCCCTCTGTGCTTCTGTAGGAGTAGCAGAAGATCCTAACCTCTGAGCCATTTCTTCAGCCCCTCGTTCAATTTGTTTTAATAAGAGGGACATGGGGGGGCGTAATCAGCAATACCCCCATTTTGTAATATTAAAAATATTTTTAAAAATAAAAAACGATAGAATAGACTGATGGTGTAGTAAAATGGGGCACCCCTTTCAGGGAAGATAGAAACTGCTGTTTGCTGTCTTCTCCCTTCACTTTTGTTGCTTTGGTTTTCACTTTTGTTTTGTTTTTTGTTTGTTTGTTTTTTTGAGACAGGGTCTCAGTAGTTCAGGCTGACCTGAACTTCTTGGAAGTCCTTTGCTTCAACCTCTCAAGTGCTGGGATTATAGACATAGCCCACCATATCCAGCTTTTCTTGGAGATCTTTTTATTGATGTTTCTTAGCTCTTATTTAACTTTTACTTTAAGTCTGTAGGGGGAAAAAGCTGCAACGACTATAGAGTCTATACATACATCCCGTTGGTTTTTGTCTCATTAGTTACTAATTTTTATTTCCTTGAGATGAAAATGAAATAAATTTATTTCGTTTTACTATTTCTAACTTGTATTTTTATTTTATGTGTGTGGGTGTTTTATCTGCATGTATGTCTCTCTGCCAATGTTTGCAGTGCCTTCAGAGACTGGATAAGGGCATTGAAACCCTTGAATCTAGAATTATAGATGATTGTCAGCTGTCGTGTGGGTGCTAGGAGTTGAACTTTGGTTCTCTGGAAGAGCAATTGGGCCTCTTAACCATATAGGCTTCTTTCAAGGTCCAGAAATTATGTAAAGTTAGAGATAAAGATTTTTAGACTTTTATTCTTTTTGTGAGGAGATAGATTAGTTGTTTATATTCTTGATGAGATGGCCCAGTAGGTAAGGGTGCTTGTTGCCAAACCTGATCCCCAGATCCACATGGTGGAAAGAATGAACAGAGTTCTGCAAGTTGTCTTTGGCCTCCATATGCATGGAGTGACCAGGAACACGTGCGTACGTACACACACACACACACACTTATATATATTTTAAAGACTTATATTCTAGCAAGGTGGTTCGGGCACACACCTTTAATTCCAGCACTTGAGAGGCAGAGAAAAGTGATTTTCTTTAATTTGAGGACAGCCTGATCTACAGATTGAGTTACAGGACAGCCAGGGCTACACAGAGAAATCCTGTTTTGACAAACCAAAACAAACAAATATATATTCTATAAAGATTTTAGCAATAAGATCAGTTGAGGTTTGAAGAGCAAGAGGTATTTCCCTCTCAAGGTAAGGAAGAATAATAGGTAAGGGGATGGAACAGAACAGCATGGACCAAAAACCCAAGATGATTTATAAAGTACATTAGCAAGTCTGAGCCCGAGCGAGCGGCAGCAGTAATTCCATTTTTCTTCCTTGTCTGTTTTGTTCTGACTTTTTAGTAAGCAGTCACTAAACACTTGGAGATTGGTAGGTGTCACATCGAAATCAAATCATATGTGTGTGGTTATTATTGTCTTTTGTAAAGCAGATATCAAGTCAAATTGAATCTGAACAAGCCAAGTTAAAAGAAACTGACGTAGTTTTCATTGAGAAGCAAAAATTATAGACCTTTGACTTAGACAGTTGCTAAAATTCAAGATTTCTGGTATCTTAAAAAAATATACTGGTACGCCGGGCGGTGGTGGCACACGCCTTTAATCCCAGCACTCAGGAGGCAGAGGCAGGCGGATCTCTGTGAGTTCGAGACCAGCCTGGTCTACAAGAGCTAGTTCCAGGACAGGCTCCAAAGCCACAGAGAAACCCTGTCTCGAAAAACCAAAAAAAAAAAAATACTGGTAAAGCTTTATGTTGCTGATTATGATGAAGCAGTGTTAGAGTGATTTATATGAATTAGCAAGATTTTTTTGAAACTATACATAAAACTGGTTGCGCCTTCATTATACATATAACTTTTCTTTTTATTGGACAATGCTTCTCATACTTCTTACATGGTTGGTACATGTGTGTTACACTTTTCCTAAATAATACACAGCTAAAGATTTCACAAGTATAAAAACAGAACCTTCATTTGATTTGAAGGATGGAATTATGGTGTTCTGCTGGGTGTTAAAAGTGTTAAGTTTGAGTTCTGAGGTTCTTAAATTGTGAAAGGAAACATTTTTCTAACTCTTGAAAAGTAAAGAATAGGCGTAATGAAACAAAATAGATATATTTTTAGTGAAATTGTAAAGGAAAAAAATTTAAATACATCTGAGTCTAAAAATTCTAAAGAATTTAGTGTGGAACTTAGTATTACTTAATTTGCATCAGTGAATATAGTTAGGATAACATATTTGTGCTGTTGAATAATAAAGTTGTTTTAGTAAACTTTAGATTTTAATCATTCACGAAAACTTTGTTTTGCAGGCTATGATATGTCTACATTTATTAGGCGGTATAGTAGGTATCTAAATGAAAAGGCAGTTTCATACAGACAAGTTGCATTCGATTTCACAAAAGTGAAAAGAGGGTGAGTTATGTTTTTATCTCTAATTCAAATATCAAATACTATAAAACAGGAATTATACAATGTGAATTGCAGAACTTTGCCCAGGTCTATAGCTAAACTTTATTTTTCTTTGGAGGAATGCTATATATATACTTTTCTGTATTAGGATTTTTTAAAGTTCTATTTATCTTTGTAACAACTTTATTGAGTTAATAGTTCTCATGATTAAAAGTTCATCCTTTTAAATTTTATAACCAATTTTAGTATGTTTACAAGATTATGTGCCATAACCCTACTGTGAGATTTTATTTCTTGTAGTTTCTTTCCCCAGCCCCATCCCTGTTCCCCACCCACTCAATTGATTATGTTCAGTTTTTCTGGTTACCTTGTGATTCCATGGGAATTTTAGGATTAGTATGTCAGTTTTGGTTAAAAAAAAAAAATCAGTCAAGAATTTTAATTAGTTCTTTTGGTTAGAGATAGGGCCTCATGTTTCCCTGTCTGGTTTTGAATTCTCAAGAAATCTGTCTGCTTCTGCCTCCTGTGTCCTGCCTGGCCTTGCTTGCAGCCAGGCTTTTAGAAGTAGGGTCACTAAATGTGCCGGTCTGTCTGGGCAGTCACCACCTGTAGCATGTTCAGTTTCTAATAAACATAGGGTATATTTCTGTTTCTAATAAACATAGGGGTATCTTTCTGTTTGTTCTTTCCTTTACCATTTATAGCTGGTTGTGATAGCATGTGCCTGTAATCCGGTGATTGAGGAGAGAGGCGGGGAAATCACCCCTAACCCTATCTCTAACCCGCACTGGGGGGTGTTTGGGGGAGGGAGAAATAACGTTGTCATAGTACAAGGATTTGCACTGTATGACTGTTCCAATGGTCTCAAATGTTCCAAAGGTGCATAACTCAACTGCTCATCAGTTCTTGACCCTTAGGTATGAAGAAGTGGTAAAGAGCACCCTGGCTGCTGTGCTCTCGGGGCAACTCATGATAAAACTCCCTGATGTAGTTTAAGCACTTGGGCTGGGATTGCTTGTTGGCGATCACCTGTATTGCTCAGCTCTGCGCCTTAAACCAAAATCTAGGCAAAACTAGGCAGAAGACCAAGGGTCCTTGTGTCACAGGAAAACTCATTTCAGGATCCTAGGGCTGAGGACTGCAGGCCCTTTGGATCCTAGGCCCTGCCACTGGGAACATGCTGCTACAAGTCACTTGGGGGAAGATAGCTTTGGGAGTGACTGCAGCTCTCAGGCCAGGGCTTACCGTGTCCACTTACATTTTTTTCCCAAAAATTATTTATCATGTGTGCATGGTGGGGTGGGAGCCGTGTATGCCATGGTACATATGTGGAGGTCAGAAGATAACTTTATGAAATTGGATCTTTTTTCCACCCTTATATGTGTGCTGAGGATCGAATTTTTATGTTCTGAGACAACATGCATGTAAAAGTTGAGTTTAATTTTTCTGCATTCTGAGTACTGATTATCTAAGTATAAGAATTATGACATGAATAGTGTGACCAATACTTTGATGTCTAGTAGTATTTTATATATAGGCAGCTTTTTCCCTTAGGCTGTATCATGGGAGCTCAGGAAAGAGCCACCGTAGATTTTTTTTAAATGTATTTATTCATTTTACATTCTAATGAAGTTTCCCCTCCCCTTTCTCCTCTCATCTCCCCATCCCTCCCCCAATCGACTCCTCCTCAGTTTCTTCTGTTCAGGAAGGGGCATCAACAGAGCATGACTTAACAAGTTGAGATAGGGCTAAGCTTGTCCACTTGTATCAAGGCTGGCCAAGGCAACCCTGTATGAGGACTAGTTAGGGACAGTCCCTGCTCCCACAGCTTTGAGTCCCATAAATAGACCAAACCGCATAATTGTCACACATATGCGGAGGCCTATGTTGTTCTCATGCAGGCTCTCTGGTTGTCAGTTTAGTCTCTGAGCCCCTAACCAGAGGCCAGGTTAGTTGTTTCTGTGGGTTCCCTTTTGATGTTCTTGACCAACCCTGGCTGGTACAATTCTTCCTCCCTGTCTTCAGCAGGATTCCTGAGTTCAGCCCAATGCATGACTATGGATCTCTGTGTCTGTTTCCATCAGGTGATGGATTAAGACTCTGGTGACAACTGGGGTGGTCACCAATCTGAAAGTATTGTAGAGTATCCTTAGTCATCATTATGTTGACTTTTTCTTTTGCTTTTTTTTTCTCTTTTTTTCTCCTCCAGTCATGTTTAGTTCTATCTTAGGTCTCTGGGTCATCCAGCCTCTGGGTCCTGACACTCCAGGCAGTAACGGGTAGGCTCACTATCATGGTATGGGTCTGAGGCTGGACCAGTCATTGGTTGCTTACTCCCACAATCTCCATGCCATGCTTAACACCTCCATACTTCTGTAGGCAAACAGAATGTAGGTCAAAGGTGTGTGGCTAGGCCAGCGTTCCAGTCCCTCCACTGGAAGTCCTGCCTGGTCACAGAAGGCCAGATTAGGATGTCTTAGCTGGGTCATCCTTGTAGACTGCTGGGAGTTTCCTTTGCTCCAGGTTTCTATATGACCCTGAAAATCCCCCCCCCCCTTTCTGGTCATCTCTTTCAATATTCTACCCTCCATTCACCCCACCTGATCTTCATGTTTTCATCTCTACCTGCCCCCACCCAGACCACCCACGAGATCTCTTCTATTTCACCTTTCCTGGGAGATCCAAGCATGGCATGGGCCCTCTTGTTATCTAGCCTCTCTGGTCTGTGGATTGTAACATGGCTATCATTTACTTTATATCTAATATCCACTTATGAGTGAGTATGTACCATGTTTGTCTTTCTGGGTCTGGGTTACCTCACTCAGGATGATTTTTTTTTTCTAGTTTATCCATTTGCCTTCAAATTTCATGATGTCATTTTTTAAAAATATTTATTTATTTATTATGTATACAATGTTCTGTCTGTGTGTATGCCTGCA
Source organism: Microtus obscurus (assembly GCA_963919715.1). Taxonomy (NCBI): domain Eukaryota; kingdom Metazoa; phylum Chordata; class Mammalia; order Rodentia; family Cricetidae; genus Microtus; species Microtus obscurus. The sequence goes on from CAWTZC010002521.1 coordinate 28,231,827, forward strand.
GGCCAGAAGAGGGCACCAGACCCCATTACAGATGGTTGTGAGCCACCATGTGGTTGCTGGAAATTGAACTCAGGACCTTTGGAAGAGCAGGCAATGCTCCTAACCACTGAGCCATCTCTCCAGCCCTGATGTCATTGTTTTTAACAGCTAACTAGTACTCCGTTGTGTAAATGTACCACATTTTCTTATCCATTCTTCAATTGAGGAGCATCTAGGTTGTTTTCATATTCTGGCTATGACAGATAATGCTGCTATGAACATAAGTGAACAGCTGTTGTTGTAATGTGATTGAGCATTTACAGGAACAGTGAGTGTGATGCCCACAGAAGTTTCTGGTGAATCCTTTCCCAGCTAAACTGCCTGCAGTTTTCACGTCTGAGAGATCTGAACGGCTGCTGTGTGCTTCAGCTTGTTCTTGAAATTATAGACGATTTAAGTAAAGTAGAATTTTGTTTGTCTTTGTACTTACTTTGTACACAGATTTACTGTGTAGCTATAGCTGTCCTGGAACTTACTCTGTATACCAGGCTGGCTCTTGAACTTGGAGATCCACCTGCCTCTGCCTCCCAAGTGCTTGCGTTAAATGTATGTGCTACCACAACCTGGCCTAAAGTAGAAATCTTAAGAAAAATGAAGGCATATGCAAGATATTAAATGGTGAAATCAAGTCTTTTTTTTTTTACAACCGGTTTGAGTCGAGAAGTGGATTATTTTACCAAACTCTTAACTTGTGCAGATTTTTATGTTACATGTTTAGACACGTCGTAGAAGATTGTAATAAAAGGTTCCTAGGAGTCTGATTTCTTACTCCCTGCACCCTGTTCAATAAACTGTTTTCCATGTGACTGTTCGTGAATGAGACATTTGGAGAGTTAATGAGCTGAGAGTTTCAGTGGTAGCTAAGACACAGAAGTAGAGGGAGGTTTGAAGATACTTTGGAGTTCTCTAAATAATTAGACTATAAGGATTGGTGGAAATCTTTCCTATCTTTGTGAAGTTGATAATCATGAATTTATGTGTCTGCCAGCTTGGCCAGTGTTGTGATTTTTAAAAACTGATGAGTTTTTTATGCACGCTAGGCTGTCATGCCATCAACTGCATCCCCTGTGTGGCTTTTTATGTTGTCACGTATGGATAGTAATGAATTATTTGTTCATCCAAGATCATGAAGTTGCTGAGTGACTGACTGCAAGGGAGAAAGGTGCAAGAAAATCAAGTTAAATTAGCAAGAGAATGTTTGCAGTAGTGCTGTTTGGTCAGAGTAGTTGTGAGGTTCCAGTTAGTGTCATAAAATGCAGTATCAGTTGAGTTCTTTCCATTTGGGAGCCAGGGGTTGGAATGATGTGGGTACCGCAGGCTGCTGTAAAAGAGACTTTGAGATAAAGGAGTTGTATTGGTTGTTCATTTAGATGTTAAACCAAGAAGTCTGAGACAAAATTTAAGGTATCTGTGATGGAGAAATGTCCAGAAAGTTAAAAAATGACGTCAGCAAGAAGGGAATAAATAAAAGTTATGGTTTCTGGGAAGAGTGTGTGATAGTTATAAGAACAACCTACAAACAGGAATTGTGTTCTCTCAGATTCCAGCAACTGCTACCAACCAGTGTGGTACCTAAGAGAAAACAGTGTGGAGCATTTGATAGATACATTAGTGAAACTAACCAGGGTGAAACTGATCAATAGCTGGCTGAGGCAGTCCAGTGTTTGTTTCATTAAACTCTTGCGTTTTGTAAGTTGTTGACATTATTCCTAGTAGGGCTTTGATTAGAGTGACTTGATAAAAAATATAGAACTGACTTCTTTGTAATTTTCTTTGAAAAGACTTTGATGTTTTACTCGTAAACAATACTCCTTCCCTCCCTGGTATTGGGGATTCTGTTTAGGAGCTGGTACATGCTAGGCAGGCACTCTCCCTAGGATACCTCGGAATCCTTTCTCCATAATTTCACCTATTCTCACTGTTGTGTGAATACTGTTACACACATGTGCCCTGTTGTATGTGGAGGTCAGAAGACAGCTGTTAGGAGTTGGTCCTGGGCTTACACCCGAGTCTCTAGGGTTGGAACTCGGGTCCTGAGACTTAGAAATCTAGAAATGTGCTTTAAACTCATTTCACCAGCTGCCAGATGCCAGAGGTTTAAAGTTCTTCTGCAACAGACTGCCCTGGAGGTTGTGATACTCCTGTCCTATTTATGAACTGACATTACAAACCTGGCTATGAATCAATTAAATAGAATTAACTCATGACTCTGTAGCACTTAATTGTTTAGTGGGTTCTGGCAGTAGTTTTCTTTTGCTTTTAAAGAAGTATAAATCTGCCTTTACATGTAATGATGACTGAGGTTCCTGCCATTTCTTGTGATAACTATACAGTCTTCCTGACTGTATAATGTAAACCTTCACTTTCATTTAAAATAGTATTTTATCTGAATGGATATTTTGCCTGTTTGTATGTGTGTACACTATTTTTTCTTTTTTTCTAATGCCCACAGAGACCAGAAAAGGGGTTTGGATCACCTAGATCTGGTACTATGTATGGTTGTGAGCTGCCATGTGGGTGCTAAGGACAGAACCTAGGCCCCTGGAAGATCAACCTGTGCACTTAACTACTGAGCCATCTCTGCACATACACAGCTGATAGCACCATTTTCCGGCTGTTGGTTTTACATTTCTTTTTATATAATCCTTACTTGAGATACAGAGTTCAGTAATAACTTAAAAATATATGATATTTCATCACAGTCTTGTTATTTAAATAGAGAGCCAAATGGGAGATTTAATGGTGAATTATTTTGGTTTATTTTCTTAATAGGGCTGATGGAGTTATGAGAACAATGAACACGGAAAAACTCTTAAAAACTGTACCAATTATCCAAAACCAAATGGATGCACTTCTTGATTTTAATGTAAGTTGATATGCTTTTGTAATTCAAAATTACTAAAAATTAGATAATCATAACTAGTTAATTAATCATAACTTTATCCCCAAGTCTTCATAATTTTTTACTATGCTGTAATAATGTTGGCTAGTGGTTAGGGCTTTCTTTGGTGCTAGAATTTTAGTTCATACAGACTAAAACAAGTGATGGGTAAAGTGCTTTGTTAAAATTCTTCACAGGAACTGTAGATTTAAAAAACGTGCACAGCCTTTTCAATATTTCCCTTTTGTTTGGTAGGACTTACAGCATGACAACTACTTAGAAATAAGAGGAGATTCAAATTTCATTTATGATAGACTGCTTTGACTTGCATAGTGACTGGCATTTTATTCCCTATAAGGTTTTTTTTTTGTTGTTGGTTTTTTTTTTTTTTTTGGTTTTTCGGGACAGGGTTTCTCTGTATCTTTGGAGCCTGTCCTGGAACTAACTCTTGTAGACCAGGCTGGCCTTGAACTCACAGAGATCCGCCTGCCTCTGCCTCCTAAGTGCTGGGATTAAAGGCGTGCGCCACCACCGCCCGGCTGTTTTTTTGTTTTTTTTCGAGACAAGGTTCCCTGTAAGTTTTAAATGATGTTATTTGGGTAGTGAGTGTTGACTAAAGGAAATGTTCAGCAAACTACTCATGTGTTTGTTTCATAGACTAGAAAGTGTCACACTATAATAACTAACTAGTGACTTGAGAATGATTTTATCATTTCATTTTTATATATTTGAAAAGGTTTTGTTTTGTGACATTTAAAAATTTTATGAAATTAAAATTTCAGTGTTCACAATAGCACTAGTGACCCATAGGCAGGTTCTTGATTGGTTTGCATACTGCTTTTGCTGGTTTTATATAGTGCTGGGTTAGCTGCAGAAGAGAACATAATTCGCAGAGCCTAAAATCTTTCCTTTCATAAAAAGGAAGAAAAGCTCTTGCTTGAAGACACAGGAAACTGCTGTTTAGAGAACATTATTTTGGTTTATATAGAGACTCAGAAGGTCCAACCACGTATGTTTCACTTAGTACATAGTTTGGTCTTTCTATGAAATTATTTACTTGTTTTAGAGTCTGTGTTATACTTTATTGTATAGAAAATTTTACTTGCTCTTCTCATAGGTTTTTAGTGCGCGCTTTGTAAACCTCTAGTGTTATAATAAAGTTATATAAGAGGCTTGAGATGTAGGTGAGTGATTTCAAGAGTTGAGGTAAATGGCCTTTTCACTCTAAGTAAATTCTAAACTACAATGAATGTTCAGAAGTTGCTCTTTGCTATTTGTTTGCTTTCTTATTTTTTTCTTAGAGTTTTACAATATTTGCCTATAATTCTGATTTCTCACAATCATGTGTTGGGAAACTTATGTGTAATGTATATCCTAGGCAAAATACACTCTTTGTAATAAGCTGACGTGTTTTATTGTCTTACTAGTAGTAAGGAATCATTTAAAATATGAGATAAGCTGATCTTATTTTCCATTTCCCCTAGGTTAATAGTAATGAACTCACAAATGGGGTAATAAATGCTGCCTTCATGCTCCTGTTCAAAGATGCCATTAGACTCTTTGCAGCATATAATGAAGGAATCATTAATTTATTGGGTAAATACTGCGATATCTTAGATAGCCTTGTGAACTAGTAATACTGTAGTTGCTTATGCTGTTGTGAAGTCCATTTTGACACATGTCAAATATGTATTTGGAGAAAAGGTTTATTTCTGAACATAATCATTTACATGTATAGCCACACAAGTGAGTAAATTCTCATTTTTTTTAAGATTTATTTATTTATTATGTATACAGCATTCTGCCTGCATGTATACCTGCACACCAGAAGAGGGCACCAGATTTCATCACAGATGGTTGTGAGCCACCATGTGGTTGCTGGGAATTGAACTCAATACCTCTGGAAGAACAATTAGTGCTCTTAGCTTCTGAGTCATCTCTCCAGCCCTAAATTCTCATTTTTATAACCAGAATATTCAGCTATTAGTTAAACTTTTTTTATATAGTTGTAATTTTTTGGACTATTTCATTTATTTTTAGAAATACTTAAATCTGTAAAGTTAGGTTAGGCATGATAATACATTTTATGTTATGTGTACTTAAATGGAAAAGCCTCTTATTTCTTTGTTTCAGAAAAAGTATATTGCCTTAATATTTATTCTACAATGAACCTTGTAAAACTAGTATGTGTATATATATTTTATCCTAAATTTGAGGCACATGCATGTGTACTGGGGATTAATTCCAGGGTTTCTTGGATGTTAATAAATTATGTTTTATCTCTGAGTTGTATCCCTAGTCCCTAAACTTAAATTTGAAATTAATAATTATTTTTAAGCCGGGCAACATTTTTTTGGGTTACTTTTTACTTTGGCGTGTTTTAGGAATTTATGATGTTTTCTTACATAGCGAGATGTATTTGAAATAGTTAATTTTGCATAGAAAGGTACCTTTTAAATATTTTTTATTAATGGATACTTTTGTTTCCATTAATATAAAAATCCATTAATATGCAGGTATTAAAATTAAATACTATTATTAATTATAATTAACACTATATATTATTATTAGCAATGCATTATTAATTGTTAATGTCTATTAATCTCTATGTGTGTGCAACACCTGTGTGTTCAGGTGCTTGTGGAGGCCTGATGGCTCCCCTGGAGCTAGAATTGCACACAGTTAGTTGTGAGCCGGTTGACGTGGGTGCCAGGGACAGAATTCTATTAAGAGACAGCAAATGCTTTTAATCTCTGAACTACTTCTCCAGCCCCTCTTTTATTTTTTAAATTGAGATTTTAATGGAGTAGAAAAGGAAGGTATTAAGTATAGATGCCAAGTATTTTTATTTTGTATGCCCCTGACCCTTTGAAAGTTTATTGAAATGTGGTTTCCATAATTTAATCCAAGAGGAAGGTAAATTATACTTATTTTTCATACAAAGCTGTGGAAGTCATAGTCATCGACTTCATGATTGGTAAATGTGAAGCTCTTTATTGCTGTGTACAGATGAAATTTAAGGGAGCTTTTGAAGGGACATTGGGTGAAGTTGCCATCCTAGAATGTTAGTATTGGTATGTTAGTAGTAAAGTATTATGAAACAGATTTTAGTGTTTTAAGTGGAATAACATGTGTTTACACATAAATATCCCATAGCAGTCCTGTGAACAAATAGTCATGTGAGTACACTCCAGTCAGTTCTCAATTGCTGACATCCTAACCCTCCTAGTGCATTGCTTCTAATTTGCTTACATGTTCAAGGTAATCTAGCACTACATTTGTTGTAGGGTAAGTCCTTTGAGAGTATTAGGATCTTTCTGGAGACACGGCCTAATCTTTTTCCTGTTTAAGTAAACTTTAACTAAGAGTATTTTTGTTACTTCTTTGGGCAGAAAAATATTTTGATATGAAAAAGAACCAGTGCAAAGAAGGTCTTGACATCTATAAGAAGTTCCTGACTAGAATGACAAGAATCTCAGAGTTTCTGAAGGTTGCAGAGGTAAGCTGTCTTTTGTTTATATGTATGGATTTTGACGAAATTGTCATCCAAATGAAAGAAATATTTAAATATTCTTGTATATTCTATGTATATCTAGAGTAGTAATATGTACTTTTGAATTCTGTTGAACAATATTACTTAATAATGTACATGTTGTATATTTAATTTATGTGGGATTTTGAAAAGTTAATCTACTTTTACATTGTATACATCTCTACAAATACATACACTGGTGGCAGTGATGTCTGTGTTTAGAAGTAACCATTTATGTTTTAAGGCTTACTGTGTTAAGGTGGTAGAAAATGCCCAGTGTCTGCCTAAGTTCTTTTTCCTCCAGACAGGCCTGCAATTGAGTCACGTAATTCAGTGTTTTTGTTCTCCTACATAAGTGAATTTTGAATAGTTAATTACTGAGTATGAGAAGGTTATATGATAATCTAATTTTATAACTCTCTCTCTCAATAATTATTATGAAGTTGACACAGAAAGCAGTTCTAGTGTTTACAGGCATCCTTTTTTATTCTAGCAGAGACAACGCATAAAGATTTCCCCCTCTTTTTACCCTCTTATCCATCACTGCCAGAAATGCCCCTTCTTTAGAATATTTTGATTACTTACATTAATTACCAAGTTAGTGACTCTAGGCACTATTACCCTTGTGATATTTTATTCTTTCCTTTTTTTCTTCCAAAAGTCAGAGTTTCTTTGTAGCCCTGGCTCTCTTGGAACTCTCTCTGTAGAGCAGGCTGACCTCAAACTCACAGAGATCCACCTGCCTCTGCTTCCCTAGTGCTGGAATTAAAGATGTGTGCTACCACCACCGCCTGGCATGATACTTTATTCTTTAACAAATGAGGTGACCTTTTTTTATGATGCCTGTAGACACTTGCTTTGATAAAGACAGGTCTTTCAGGGAGAACTCTGACCTCTGCCCCTAGTCCCTTGTACCAGCTGTATATTAAACTGAAGAGGCAGGGTTTATGCTATGATTCCAGTAAAGTTTGCAAGTCAGTTTTAGTTTGTTGACTTCCCTTTCTGGTCTCTTGCATTTTTTGTTTTGGTAGTTACAGTTACTGCCATACATTAAAAAAAAAGCCCTTCCTTATCTCCAAGTTGCATGTTAGACACAGGTGGAATGCATTGTCTGTACATGTGATCTAAGATGAAAGATTCTGTTGCATAGTGTTGTCATGAGACTGTCTTTGGGCTTGCAGTGTCGTTAGGAAACTTCAGTTCTTAAAGGCAACAGTAATCTCTTGGAATGCATTCCAAGGGAACAGTTGTCCAAGTCTGAGTGATGAGCTATTAATACCTAAATAGGATTGGATTAGATTTTCTACTGATTTTATTCTGAGACTCTTGAAAGTTGAGAAAAAGAGGATGATTAGAAAATAAGACATAGTCAGGGGAGAAATACAGGTTTCTAATTTGAGTCCTAACTAAATAGGAAGGAAGGTTTTTTGTTGCAGTTGTTTATGCTGGTAATTATCTAATGCCTGAACCCCTTGAAAATACAGTGAGGTTTTGTGGAGAGAGTTACGTCCTGGTTAAATATCACTTGACATTCATGAGAAATCTGAGCACCACAATAAACAGACTTTTAAAAACTTTTATTTATGTGTGTAGGCACTTGAGTGCCATGGCATTTGTGTTGAGGTCAGAGGACAACTCGTGGAAGTCAGTTCTTCTGCCATGTGATTCCAGGGATGACTCAGGTTGTCGGGCTTTGCAACAAGTGCCTCTCTGCTTAGCTGTCTCGCTGGCTCCCAAATAATAGGTTCGGAAAGGATTTTCTGTGGTGACTGTCAGGGGAAGCATTTTTTTTTTAAATGAAAAAAGAAAATTAATTAAGGAAAGTTGGTGTTTTTAGATGTGCTTCTTTTTTATGTCCCAGAGAACTGTTGATAGTCATTCTCATTTCTCCCAGTGCTTCTGTAAGGCATGTTGAAGAGGTGATGTTCATATTGCTATAATTACACGTGTTAAATACAGCATTTTTTCTTGCAGCAAGTTGGAATTGACAGAGGAGATATTCCAGATCTGTCCCAGGTGAGTAGATTGTTAAAACATCAATCCACTGTCATGTGCACTGCAGTGCCAAGAGAAGGGTTCATTTCTCTCATGAGGAGTATGGTTTTTCCTTACAGCTTTTTAACATTTTAAAAGAACTCATTTCTTATTATGGCGGGCCTGTCTGTCCACTGCTGTACTGTAACAGCTGCACAGTGGAAATGCCCACTCGAGCACGGGTAATGAGTGACCCGTGAACACTGCACCTGTGGCGTTTCCTACTCAGCTTGCAGGCAGATTCACTTATACTAGTCATCTAGCCCAAGGAAGGGGCCTTGTGGATCTTCTCACATTCCCTTCTCCCTTCAGGAGGGAATTATTTAGTTTTTAAGACATACATACACAATTTCTAAATATACATAAACTTTTGTAATCTAGATTCCACATACGGCAGAAAACAGTATTGTCTTTTCTGAGTCTGGCTTCTTGAACTTGGTGGTTTGGCTTCCATCCATTTTTCTGACAGTGTTATGATGTCATTTCACTACAGTGAATAAAAATTCACTATGTATTTCCACGACATTTTTATTTACCCATTCATGCATTGATGAACAGCATCTAGTCTGGTGCCATATCATAGTTATTGTGAGCAGTTAAGAATGTTCAAGTATCTCTGGTATGTTGGTTTAGAACCCTTAGAGTAAATGACCAGGAGTTTTCCAGCTGGGTCATTTGCTATTTTTATTTTTTCTTTTTAAAATTTTTTTGTTTTATTCATGTGTCTATGTGGGTGTATGCCATGTGTGTGTAGGTGCCCAGGGAGGCCAGAAAAGGGCATTGAATCCCCTGGAGTTGAGGTTAAAGTTGATTGTAAACCATCCTGCATGAGTGCTGGGCAACAAACTTAAGGTCCTCTGGAAAGAGCAGCAAGTGCTTTTAATTGCTGAGCCTTATCTCACCCCCACCCCACCCAGTGTGTGTGTAATTTTATGTGTGTAGCATTTGTGACTGCAGGCAAATATGCCAACACACATGTGTGGAAGTAAGGACTACATTTAGAAGTCTGTTCTCATATTTTCACTGTGTGAGTCCAGAAGTTGAGCTACGGTTGTCAGGCTTGGCAGCAAGTGTCTTTACCCACTGCTGAAGAATCACCTTCCAGCCCCGAAACTCATTCTTTTATATGCATATTAAAATACGTATGTGCTTCATTCTTAATACTGTTTTTGCTAAAATTTTACATATATTAAATATTTAAAAATCTTGGGTTCTTATACGATTCTTAGCTTTGATGTTTACCTTTTGTTTTTACACTTTTGGTGATGCTTATTAGTAATTTCAAGTAGTTTATGTTCGGTTCCAATAGTAATAATAATAACAACAACAATAAAAGATTATAGTTTATTTTTGGTAGCTAAAAATGCTACCAGTAATTAATACATGAGGTATATATTTATTTTTGTTGTTCTCATGTTAGATGACATTTGATTTAATTTGTAAAATGTTGTAATAGTTATGAATTTCTAATATTTGTGTAATTTCAGGCTCCCAGCAGTCTTCTGGATGCTTTAGAGCAACATTTAGCTTCTTTGGAAGGGAAGAAAATCAAAGATTCCACAGCTGCAAGCAGGTACATTGTTTTTTTTTTTTTTTGGAAGGGTAAAAATGAGTTTTTTTTTTTTTTGTTTTTTGAAGGAATAGATGAAACCAGCTCAAGGTCCTCATTGTATGGTTTTTCTATCCTGACTTAGTTATCTAGAAGATTATGTTTAATTAGAGGACTCCCTAGGGATTAATGTATTTACTTCCTGCTGTCAGTGAGTGTTGACATATTTGAAGGTATTGACGGTGAGGCTTTGTTCAGAATTGTGGTTTCAGTATTAAAACTCGCCATAAATATCATGCTTCAAAATCAAAAGACAATTTTGTATTAATTTTGCTCAACTCCTATACTATCCCCCTTGTAGATGCAGTAGTAATACTAGGATTCAGGCCTGGGATGTCTGACATCTTATTTCATTTTTTATACATTTGATGGGATTGAATTGATTGTTGTCAAGTTCTATTTTAATCAAGTCAAGTCTTGAGCTAATTTCCCAGTTTACCTTGTAAATTAAAAATAATAGAAATTATCTCATAATTATCTACTAATAGAATTTTTTTTTAGTCAGGTGTAGTAATTGCTTGAATAATTATCTCGTTTTCTTAGGAAGATTTTACCTTTTTATTTAAAAGAATATATAAAATATATAGTGAGACTTTTTCTTTGGTTCTTTTTGGTTTTTAGTTTATATTTTGCCGATATCTCCCCTTTTTATTAATAATTTAAGCAGTGTTAGGTACAATGGCTCTTACCTATAATCCCAGAACTTGGAAAGCTGAGTCAGGAAGAAGGCAAGTGTGAGTTTAGCTTGGTCTCTATAGTGAGTAAGGTCAGCCTGAAATGCTCCTCCCCTTCCAAGCCCCATCAGCCCCCCAATTCCAAAGGGAAAAATCCACTAGTGATTTTTTATTTATTTTTTTTTCAGGGTTTCTTTTTTTTTTTAATATTTATTTATTTATTATGTATACAATATTCTGTCTGTGTGTATGCCTGACGGCCAGAAGAGGGCACCAGACCTCATTACAGATGGTTGTGAGCCACCATGTGGTTGCTGGGAATTGAACTCAGGACCTTTGGAAGAGCAGGCAATGCTCTTAACCACTGAGCCATCTCTCCAGCCCCCACTAGTGATTTTTTAAATAATATTTTGTGCAAGATTTTGATTTTATAGTAGACTTTTAGAAGTACTATAATCATCAAGATGTTAGAGACCATTTGGTTATAGGGAAGAAATAAAAAATCTACTCATGTGGTTTAGGTATACCAATTTCTCTTAGATATTTATCATGACATCATTGGCTTATTTTTGTCATAATTATGCGACTCATCCATTGCCTTCTCATTAACTCATGTACGATACTGACTTTACATCAATTGGATTAGCTTTTGCCACCTTATGGCTTTACAACAGCAATTAGTAATATGTGCATTGTGGGAAAAGGAAGAGTAATTGAGGCCAGGTGTAGTTCTTTATCCTAGAGTTTAATGTTGGTTCATGGTATCTAGTGTGAATAGATCTTTATGAAGGGGAAAGGATATGGTTAGTGAGAGATAACGAATGTGTATGTGTAATAGGTTTGAGAAGAAAATTCTGGCGGTCTGTGTGGTCAGCAAGCACATAGAAAGGAGGTGCCACACAGACTCATGACTGAATTGAACCTAGTATTCCTTCTCAAGGAACCTGACAGCCCTGGGAGTCGCTTTTGGGAGGGCTGTTGTGGGAAACAGGCCTGGACATGCACGATTTACTCTGGTGCTCAAGCTCTGCTTTTCTTGTATAGAACTGTCGAAAGCCAGGGTTTTGATAGTGTAGGAGCTGTCTCGGGGACACTGAATCGTCGTTGATGCTGTCTGTCTGTGAGGATTCCTAGGAATGTGAAGTCTCTTTCCTATTGCTTTCTTATCTTCAGAGAGGCAATGTGTTCCTGTGTTGTAAATTTTTTCTTGAGTTGGACACTTAATTCTAGAAGCTGTGAATTTGCAAATCAGTGAACAGTGTTAAAATGGTTGGAATTTTCTAGGTTGCTGGTTAGAAGATTCCATCCGAAGTACTAGCTTTAAGTCTATAAACTTGTTATTTTAGTTTGTCAAAAGCAAGGCCACTTCATTTTATGTTCTAGATATGAATTGTTTACTTTTATTCTCTTACCCCAGGGCTACAACACTTTCCAATGCAGTCTCTTCTTTGGCAAGCACTGGCCTATCTCTGACCAAAGTGGATGAAAGGGAAAAGCAGGCAGCACTAGAAGAAGAACAGGCTCGTTTAAAAGCACTAAAGGTAAGTATGGGCTTTCTCTTGTGAAGAACAAGTAGAGGGGATCATTATGTAAATAAACCTCTAGCCAGACTTAAGTTTTTAACTGTGTAGCAATCCTACAGGCTGAAACTCAGTTTCATTTTTCGTCACATAGAATGCTTGGTGAAAAGTCAGGGGTACCCTGCAGCTGTTAAAGCAGAATTAGGAAATGGTTTGTTGTTGTTGTTTTCCAGCTTCTGTACTAGCAGGTTTAGTTTTAGGTTCCTTATACTAAGTTCCTTTCTCAACAGGAGCAGCGTCTAAAAGAACTTGCGAAGAAACCGCACACCTCTCTAACAACTGCAGCCTCTCCGGTGTCCACCTCAGCAGGGGGTGTAATGACTGCACCAGCCATTGACATGTTTTCTACCCCTAGTTCTTCTAACAGGTACAACGGGGACAAAGGCTGTCTCTGAATACTCAGTCTAAGTGTCTTCAAATGCATGCTTTCCAGATGCTGTGAGTTTGCTTTATGATATTGTAATCACAAATGAATACGAAAGGTGTAATAGCAATGCAGTGGTATACTGCCTAAATATAAAGTGACATGGATATATTTACATGTTTAGGAAATGGAATGTGGCTAAATTACTAATGTTTAATTGGAATATGCTACAAGGGAATGGGTGTTTTCTTAGGAAAGTCATTGAGTCTTTCCAGAAAAGGCATTGTTACTCAAATTCGATAGAAACTTAACACGTTGTGTTCAAGTACTTTTCTGGACCTCTGTATCATTATGTTAAGTGGAAGCGTGCAGCTGTTACTTTACAGAATTATTGTTCTTCTGAGGTTTGCATTGAAGCTTTTCACTTTTAGTTTTTTGGGGGGTGGAGTAGAGAAGACCAACTAATTTAGCAGAGTTCATATATAAATAAAACTAGTTTCTACAATATTTTTCCTAGCACATCTAAGCTGCCAAATGACCTGCTTGACCTGCAGCAGCCGACCTTTCATCCCTCTGTCCATGCCATGTCAGCCGCTCCTCAGGTAGCAAGCACATGGGGAGGTAAGCTTTCATTCTGTGTGAATGCTGTGTAGGCTTCTGCCTCTCCATTAAGTAGCAAAGGTTTTGATTGTACTTGGTATGTGGGAACTTGAGAAATACTAAGATGGCAGTAGACTAATTTTTATCTCCTAAAGACAGTTTATTATTATGTATGAAGTATTAGAATTCATAGCTAATTACGAAATAAGGTTTAGGGAGGATGAAGTAAAATATAAGAAGAATGACCACTTTTTAAAGTATAAGATCAGCCCTTCATTGTGAATTTTAAATATACAGTAATTACTACTTTTGGTGTAGAAAAACATTTTGTGGTGGGTAAAATCCTTACTTTTGTGTATCTAGATGGTAAAGTTTTAGTAAATTCAGATTGTGTTATCAGCCAGCGAAGTATGTTGTAACCAGGTATCTCAGGGTAATTCTTGTCCTTTCTAATTAATTATATTTAATTAAATTAATTGTGTTTTAAATATTTCTTTAACTTAGACTTGTAAAATAATAGCAATGTTTGCTGTCCTTGAGTAGGTTTTTAGTTCCATCATTTTGAAAGCAAAGTGGTGACTATTTGTGTCTCACAGCTCAGTGAGGTGCCTGCTTTGCAGGTCATCTCCATGGGATGGTCTTGTATGTGTGTGCGTGTTTGTATGCATATTATTCTATAAATAGTCATCAAAATTATTAGAAAAAGATTTTTTTAGGAAGACTGATGCTAAGTAGAAAATTATAAAATATTAAAATTTGTATTGGCTTTCATATTACATTTGGAGGTATTAAATTTTACAGCATGTAAGATTTTCATATTTAATCATTTGAATTAAAAATACAGTTTCTATGCTTCTTTTTATCCATTCTTACTTACCCTCCACTTCCCCTCCAATGCCTGCCCCCCCTTTTTTTTGTGGTGTAGGACTGAATATTGAACCTAGGGCTTGCCCACACTAGATAGATGATCTGGCATTGAGCTATATCAACAGCCCTAAGAAACTGTTTAATATATTAGAATCTAAACTCTGTAAAGGCGAAGGTTATCTACCATTAACTAGGAGAGCATTGGTGGTGGGATTGTTTGGGGCAGTAGCATGTGTACCACAGTGCACATGTGGAGGTGGGAGAATGACTTGGTGGAGTTCGTTACCTCCATCCACCTTGGTCCAGCTCACGTCTCGTCTCTGAGCCTTGTTCTCACACTGTAGCCCAGGCTGGTCTCAATCCCTCTGCCTCAGCCTCCAAGTGTTAAGATAGTAGGGATGAAACCACCACACCCAGCCCTAGAGTACGTCTGTTATATGTAGATATAAATAAATTAGAATAAGAAATACTCTGTTGAATAAGGGGACATTTTCTCTTCAGTGTAGGTTGTAGAAAATTTGGTTTTAGACTAGTTTTGTGTAAGCATTAAGGTTAGTTTAATTTAGCAAAATCTTGAGATTTGAGAGTAATTTCTAAAGGAAGGTAATTTAATAAGTATATTAGAATTATTTTAGAATTAAACTAGACAGCAAATTAAAGGTTAAGAACCGAGTTTCTTGGTGCTGGGGAAATAGCTCAGTGATTAAGAGTGTATGCTGTTCTTGTAGAGGACTTAGTTCTATTCCCAGCACCATGTTGGGCAGACTACAACTTGTGGAGGTTTGATAGCTCTAGCCCCCTTATATACTCCCATGCACATACCCAGTCACAGGCATAAACACATTAAAATCTTAATAGAGTACAAGGTGTCCTAACAGTCCATGAATTTTTTTGATACATTTTTGTATTTTCTATTTAATCTCAGTTGTACTTTTTGGGGCTTGAGGTGGGGTGAGGGGAGGTCTCTATTTAGTCCTGGCTATCCTGGAATAAAGTAGATCAGGCTGGTCTCAAGCTCATAGGTACCTCCTGTCTCCACCACCCTCTAATCCTGTGCTAAAGGCACGCCTCACCACTCCTAGCTCTCAGGACCTCCCACACCAATTGTATTTGCTCATTGAGATTGATATGTGTGTGTATGCTCGCATGTGTATGAGTGCAGAAGGCAGATGGTAACTTTTGGGAGTCAGTTTCTTTTGCATCATGTAGATCCCAGGGAGCAGTCTCAGGTCGACAGACTTGATGGCGAGTGCCTTTATGTGCTGAGCCATCTTGCCAGCCCTTCTTTATTTTAAATAAAGAAGCTGGAAAGCTGTTTTTCTAAACAGACTCAAATTATAGGTTAGTATATTCAGCATTTCAAAATAATGAAACTGTTAAATTCCTTTTGAGTATATCATGTACAGTAACTTAAACAATGACAACATCTGCCTAGTATTTGCCTGTGGGACTGCATCTGCTCCCATCAGTTGCTGGATGAAGTCTCTCTGGTTCTTTGATGAGGATTCTGCTAGAACTCTCGCCCCAGAACACTCTGCCAGCAGGGCAAGATGTAGGTCGAAGGTTTTATGCTGGGTTGAATCTTTAAAATTTTAAGAGTGCTAGGGAGATCACTCAATGGATGGTTCAAGTATTTGCTACTGTTCAAGACAGAGGACTAGTTTGGGTCCTTAGAACTTACGTAAATGCCAGGTGGGTATGGTGACGTATAGGTTATTCCAGATTTCAGATGCTAACTGGAAGCAAGATCTTATGAGCAAGCTTGCTAGATACATGAGCCTGAATTGACAAGTTCTGACTTCCTTTGAGTTCCTCAGTAAATAAGGTTAGAGAGAGAGATTGAGGAAGGCTACAGGTGTCTGCTTCAGGTCTCTGTACCCATACCCACACAGAGGCAAAAATATCTGCACTCACAAGTACACTGCAAATACTCAAGAGAGAAAAAGTTTTGAAATTTGTCAGTCTGGGAGCTAATTTAAGTTGGAATAGCTTGAATATCACTATTATACTTAATAATTGTGCTTATTATTTTTGTCTGCTAATTAACCCTGTCTAGATTAATTGTAGGATTTGTCAAGTAGAATAGAAGCTGGATTTACTTATTGTTTGATTGGTCTGCTATGAATGTGTTGTACATTTTTTGCATTTCTTTGTTATTTGCTCAGCAAAATAAAATGCACTTTAAAACTCTACATTATTGAATATTTTCAAAGTATACTTCCAACTCCACTAGTCAACTCTAAACTCAAATGTCCTTATTGTATAAGGAGCTACAGTGGATAGACAACATTGTTGTAAGTGCCCTTGCTTATTTACCAAACCAGTGTCTCCTGATATGGTCATTGGGAATGAAAACCAGGCTGGGCTGGAGGGGTCTCAGCAAGATCGAGTCTGAGACAAATTTATTCCAAGCAATCAGACTTTTTATACACGTATCAAAATAGGATACAGTGACACTTGCTAGTTTGCAAGCCAGACAAGGATGTCTTAAGACTAATGATCTGCCAAACTGATACTTGCTCTCTGACTTCTAAGGAAGGGACACAGAGAAACAAAGGTAGGCTGAATGCTGAGGGTGTGCCTGATTTCTCAGGAAGTGAAAGACACAGTGCCTCGGGAACCATGACTACGATGCATTCTTCTCAAGGCCAACTCCATGATTCCCTGCAAAGTACATTTGGCTTCGGTACCAAAGCCAACTTCTTATATATCTGTTTACTTCTGAATTATTTTTTCTTACTTTGTCTCACTGCTGTTTCATTTTTCTTGTTGTTTTCATCTTTCATTTATGAGGAAGATGTTAACATATCTTGAGTTTGAGTAGTTAATTAGCTTGAGTTTAGAAGTGATTTTCTTACAATGAATTGATATTCTATAAGAATACTTGCTTCCTAGGACACATTACTTACAATAAAGAATTAAATTTTTTTAAAGATGCTTTAATTAAACCCATTAATTTGTTATTTTCTTGTGATTTTCCAGTTTTTAAGTAGTTACATTTAGGATTATTGAATGTTTGCCTTGAATTGATTGAGTAAAGGAAGTGTGCCTGTCAGAGTGAGCTAGCTGGTCCTTAGAGTATTGGCTATATTGGCTATTGTTAGGTTATTGTTCATTTATGTAGTCATAAAACTGGAAGAGGCTGGTGATTAAACATGTAGAATCATCTTGATTTTAGTTATTACAAATAAAAGTATGATGCTGTATGTTTGCTATCCTTTATGTTTTTTTCTTTTCTCCTTTAGTTAAACCTTTCAGTCTTGAGGGGCTTTCCTCACTAGAACAGCTGACTTGAGTGAGGCATAAGAACAGGAAAAATGTAATTCAAGAGTAACTTTAGATACAAAACTGAAGGAGAAAAAAGCCTGTTAGTTTTATGGTGGGAACATTTGTTACCCTGTAGGAAACCACTTCAGGACTTTTAGAGTTGTTCCCAGACAGTGGGACAGTCATCTCTTTGTCAGCAGGTCCCTCTCTCTCCTTAAATTTTTTCTTCCCTTTAATATTTCTGGCTGTTGAACCTAAACAGGAATTTTACAAATAATAGAATCAGTTTCTTACCTTAATTTGAAATGACTTTTCTTCTACATATTTACTCATGCCGTACCTTTACCAAGTATGTATTTCAATGATTTGAGTAAGCAGAGTAGTTGTGCCATCGAAACCAGTACACTTAGCCAGAGCAGGTGCAAGGTGAGTGGTATGGGAATATTTTGTGCTTGGTCTCTTATTTAACTGTGGGAGAAGCAAGTCTAACTGTAATGGTCTGCTGCAGTAGCTGTAGGTGACAGTTCCCCTAAGGGTTTCTATATGGTAAATGCAATTCTTTCATGTTAGTGATGAAATGTGTTTGCGAGTAAAATTAATAATAATATAACTACTACTTTTCACTTTGCATCTTTCAACTAATCACAATACTAATTTATTTGCTTCCTTTCTTCATTTTGCTGTAATTCACTTGGACGCACAGATCCTTTCTCTGCTACTCTAGATGCTGTTGATGATGCCATTCCAAGCTTAAATCCTTTCCTCACAAAAAGTAGTGGTGATGTTCACCTTCCCATTTCTTCAGATGTATCCACTTTTACTACTAGGACACCTACTCATGAAATGTTTGTTGGTAAAGTACCATTTAACCTTTTCTTCCCAATTCATGCTTATACTAAGTTTTTAACTTATGTGCTAATTACTTTTATAGTGCTACAATAATTACTTTGGATTTTAACATCAAATTTTAAAATAACTGGAGTGATAATGTATGTAGTTAAGATTCTTAAATTGATTGCTGAAATATTCCTAGTTGTATTTAATGCAGATTTCAGAAAACAGATTCCCTTTAATTCTGAGTGTTCTTGGTTTTGTTGTCGGCTGTAGTGTGACACTCCAGCTACTAGTATCGTGTGTCCTATCCTGTTTACTAGTTCAGAGAGTTGATTTTAAAGTAACATCTAAATTTGCATGTATACTTAGGTTTTTTACCTTTGTGCACTGGAAGGAGACCCGTTGTCATTCTTATCATTAAAGCTATTGCATATTATAAGTTCATGTCGCCTTAAGTTGTTCATTTCCTTAGTCCCCTTTATAAGTCTTTTACTTCATCACTTGTCTGAAGACAAAGGGAAAAGTGAGAAGTATGTATTCCATTTTAGCTAATAAATTAAAACAGCGACTTAACTAACCTGCCATTGCAATATTAAAAGTCAAAATTTTACATGAGTTACAGAAAATAATGTTTTACGGCATATTCTAAACTTTCTGGGGGGAAAATAGCTAGAATCTTTGTGTAGGCCTCTTCTTTATCTGTAAAGTTAGGTATTCAAAGATAGGTTAGAATTGGCTGAAAAGAGTTGAAAGGGTTTTTTTGTTGTTCTTTATTAAGTTGATATACTGGCTTTATTAATCTTTTTAATGGAGTACTCAGCCTTGTGTTCTTTCAAAAATTGCATTTTAGTAAGCTTTAAGTTGAATACCTCTATCCCCATTCCTTCCTTTCCTTTTCGTCTTGAGTCCCTTGTTCTTGTGCCTTATTAGGATTTTTATTTTGAAACCCAGACAGAATCTAATACTACACTTATACATCATGAACCTTCTGTTACCGTTTACTTACTTTATTGATTTATTTGTACAGGAGGGATTTCTTTTTTTTTCCCCCTGTACAAGACAGGCTCTCACTGTGTAGCCCTGGCTGTCCTGGAAAACTCAATATATAGACCAAACTGTCCTTGAACTCAAAGAGATCTGCTTTCCTCCCTAGTACTAGGATTAAAAACATATCCTACCACACCTGGCTGAATTTTTATAAACCTGTTAGGAATAAATAGACCCACTTCTCACCCTGCCCCCTACTCCCATTGATACTAGAGTTGAAACTAGGAGCTTGGGCACTCTCAGCAAGCTCTCCTACTGAGCCATATCCCAGCCCTTGCTTGCTTTTGAGGATGTGTTCCTCCCCGTCTTTTTTTAAGCACATCATGGTTTTGTAAATAGATGCCTATTATGCTCTAGTCTATACTCGTGACTTCGACATCTTCATGAGAGTTTATTATTATATTACTAACTTGTATAATGTAAAGCAGCTGTTTTCCTTTGGTTCTCTCTCTCTCTCCCTCTCTCTTAAAGACAGGGTTTCTCTGTGTAGCTTTGGAGCTTGTCCTCATACTTGATTTATAGCCCATACTGGACCCAAACTCACCAATACTGCCCGGCTGTCTTTTTTTTTTTTTTTAATTCATGTGAATGTATCTGTGTGTACAACTGTATGCCATGTATATATGAGTGCCCTTGAAAGCCAGAAGAGGTCATTGGATATCCTTGAGCTGGAGTTACAGGCAGCAGTGAGCCACTTGGTATGGGTGCTGGGAACTCTGGTCCTCTGGAAGAGCTGCAAATACTCTTGACCACTACTCAGTTATCCCTCCAGTCCAGCAAATGTGTTTTTGGCTAGTGCACTACTTTATTTTGAGAGTCCGGCTAATTTTGTGTGTTTATGCACACTACTTGATTCCCTTCATTTAAATTGTCATTAAAAGTATACCTACAACCCAGGAGTGGTTGGCCCTGGACTTTAATCCTCTAATGAGTGTGTATGCATGTGGACATGTATCTGTGTGCGAGCACAGCACAGCTCAAATGTAGAAGTCTGAGGACAACTCATTGCAGTTGGTTTTCTCCTTCTACCCTGTGGGTCCTGGGAATTGAACTAAAGCTTGATGCATTTACCCACTGAACTATGTTGCTGGTCTGTGTTTAAAGATATTTGGGCCAGGCATTGGTGGCACAAAGCCTTTAATTCCAGTTTGGAATATTTTTCTGTTAGGAAAGAACTAACTCTCAGAAGTTGTCTCGACTTCCACACATACACTGTGACAATGCATGCCCACATGCATATATATATACAGGCAGACACTAATAAATACATGTAATAACAATTTTTTTAAAGTGTAACTTTTGAGATAAGGTAGGAAAAAAAAGTAGGTGAGAGAGATACAGGATACAGAAGGTCATAGGCAGAGAGAGAGCAGGACCTTTGTGTTCTAGATGAATTTAGGTTTTAAGAAATCATCAGAGCTGGGCAGTGGTGGAGCACACTTTTAATCCCAACACTCAGGAGGCAGAGACAGGCGGATCCTCTGTGAGTTCAAGGCCAGCCTGATCTATAGAGTTCCAGGACAAGGTCCAAAGCTTCAGAGAAACTCTGTCTCGGAAAAAATATTATCAGATGCAAAATTAATATAAAAGACAAGCAAAGGTTTCCCTTCTGGACTGAAGTAAACCTATAATCTGATGCATGTTGCTCCTTCTTGTTCCTTAGTGGGTGATGGAAATGTAGCTGGGTATGATGGCTCACACCTATAATCTTAACACTTGGGGGCTGAGGCAGGAGAATCACTTGGACTACAGTGATTCAAAAGTGTGATGTATTGGAGAAAAAAAATTATCTTCAAAAACTAGCTTTTTTGTGTAAGGAATGTATTGCTTTCCCCATTCTATTACCATTATTAATATATGGTTACTGTATTTAACTATTAATATAGTTGGTAGAAAGCTGAGCATTTTGCATTTTGCTTTTTCTTAGGATTCAGCCCTTCTCCAGTTGCACAGCCACACCCTTCAGCTGGCCTTAATGTTGACTTTGAGTCTGTGTTTGGAAATAAATCTACAAATGTTACGGTGGATTCTGGAGGTAAGGAAAATATTTTTTTGTTTTATTTTTGCTGATTCCAAATACGCTAGTGTGTTAATGCATAGTCTTCATAGGAAACATACTGCTTTTAGCATTTATAGATTGGAGTAAATTGATCTTCTTCCCCAACCACTTACTTCATGGGAACTTCAAAGAATATTTTTCTTGGTGGCGTTTTAAAGTTTGGGAAAGGTTTTTTTTGGTTTTATTTTGTTTTTGTTGTTGTTGTTTTTGGGTTTTTTTTTTTTTTTTTTTTTTTTTTTTTTGGTCCACAGCACAATTAGAGAAAACAGTTTCTTGTGAATAAAGTGCTGTTACTTTTCAGTTATTATAATTTTTATTTAACTGAAATGAATAATGAGCATATTACAATGTGAGATTGTTTCTGAAACTGAAGACAAATGTGTCTTCACCCTGTCATGTTTAGATAGCGTATATGTAAGAAAGCTGAGTGTGTTAAAGGTTGTGACTGCAGGGCTGATTTGTCGTCGTGACTGTAAGACTCTAGGATGTGGCCAGTGCTTTATGCTTCAGATTATTGTGAAGTTTAAACCATTCCCTATAAAACTTTAATGTTCTAAATTTATTCATATAAGAACATAATCATTGACTTCAGTTAACAACTAAATTTTAACTTTAAAACATATTGAAGTGTTTTTAGTTGTATAATGTATAATTAGTTATCCATAAAAATAAGAAGTAAGCATCATGCGTATGGAATTATTTAATGTGCATTTAATTTAGGCTTATAACTCTGTATTTGAGGGTTCATCTCTTTTGAATTTGGCTTGTCTAGGAAAAGGAAATTGGAAACTAATAAGTTTTTTATTTTGGAAATCACCATCCTTGGTGACTTCCTGTTTTTAGGCTCTAGCATTCCTGGGTCAGTCATGCTGGTGAGTCCCGAAGTGGGCTGACTTTGTTGGATTTTTTACCTTTTAACCCTTGGTGAAGAACCTTTATAGAGTTTTATTTTTGTTTTTAGGTGAATTTATGTAATTACATAGTTTTCTTGGATACAGTTTAGAGTCTTTTAATTATTTAAAATTAATAATTTTATTTATTTGTAGGGTTTTTTGCCTGCTTGTCTCTGTATGCACCATGTGCCTGCAGGCTCACTTAGAGACCAGAAGAGGGCATTTGATCCTTTAGAATTGGAGTTACAGGCAGTTATGAGCGCCACCATGTAGGTGCTGAGAATTAAGCCTAGGTCCTCTGGAAGAGCAGCCAGTGTTCTTAATCACTGAGCCATCTCCCCAGTCCCTGACTTAGGTTTTTATATTCCCAAGTATGAGAAGTGAAAAGTTCTCTAAAATATGCCTTCTTGGGCCTATGAGATAGCCCAGTGGTAAGGGCACTTGCTCTAAACCTTACAACCTGAGTTTCCATCTCCAGGATACACTTGGTGGAAGGAGAAAACCAACTCATACAAGTTTTCTTCTGACTCATGTGCACATGCACACACGCACAATAAAAAAAAAAAAACCTTTTTGTAAAAGGGTTTGTTGTAGCTGGGCATGGTGGCATATGCCTTTAATCCTACCACTTGGAAGGCAGAGATTGGATCTCTGTAAGTTTAATGTCAGCTTGATCTCATCTACATAGAAGTTTGGGCCCAATCAGAGCTGCACAAGTGAGGACTTGTCTTATTTTTTTTCTTAATTTTTTGAAGTTAAAAGATTAATTTTATAATAGCATATGTGGAGGAGGCAGATGTATGCACTTGAGTACAAGTTCCTGTAGAGGCTAGAGACATTGAATCTCCAGGGCTCAAATTACAGGTGCTTGCGAGCTACCTGATATGGGTACTACTAACTTTTCAACCATTTCTTCAGCTCCAGTATAAAAGACGTTCAAAAATATTCTTTCTCAACATAAAAGGGACTTTAGGTTTGAGTGTTCAGAAAATTTTTGCTGGGATAGGGAGAGATTTACATCCTTTCTCCCTCCCTTTTATAACTGTTCTTTAAAATCATTCCCTTTAACCTCAATATAATTTTGTCATTAGATTACACTAATTATTTCTGTTAAAGTTTGCTTGAAGATGGCAGATTTCTCCTCTCTCCACGTGAGGGCATTTCCCGTGTTCTGGGAAAACTTGCCGTGAGTAAACCAGCAGAAAGGAGAGAGAAGTCCCTTAGAAAGCTGCAGCTGGTAAAGTTCCTTACGCGTCCCATTTCGTCTGTTTGTAACTTTAAGGCTTTGATGAACTAGGTGGACTCCTCAAACCAACAGTGGCCTCTCAGAACCAGAGTCTTCCTATTGCCAAACTTCCACCAAACAAGTTAGTGTCTGATGACTTGGACTCATCTCTAGCCAACCTTGTGGGCAGTAAGTAGTCCTTCGATTCTTCAGTCACACTTGAGCTTGTTTTGTAAAATGATTCTAGTTCTTAAATCCTTTTCTCTTTTCCCAGATCTTGGCATTGGAAATGGAACCACTAAGAAGTGAGTATCTTGTTCATATTATTTAAATATCATGTAGAAGCTGATGTGATTTTTCACTTCAGAAGTGTGTTCAGTGTGTCCATATAGAAACATTGTGTGTCTATGTTTATTTAAAGTGATGTAAGTTGGAGTCAACCAGGTGAAAAGAAGTTGACAGGAGGATCTAACTGGCAACCAAAGGTTGCACCAACAACTGCTTGGAATGCTGCAACAATGGTGAGTTGGAGAAGCTTCTGATCCTAATACATGGATATTTAACTACAGTGTGTAACAAAAATTAACTTGATAGACATAAATGGAAAGATTATTACTGTGTTTATTAAGTACTTCATTTTTTTTTCTTTAAAGCTGGTTGACTATCTTTGTCGGGCACGTTTTAATACCTAACATGTATTTAAAGATTATTCCAGGCTAGACATTGTTTTAATAATAAGTAGTGTGTGGTTCTGATAGGAGCTAGTGTTTTCTAAACACGTTATAGACAAGAGTATATGCACAATTCCTAAAACATACAAAGTTCTTAAGTAATGGGATTTATTCTTAGCATGTGGCCTCAAAGCTACAGGCAGGACACACTGTTTTGTCACTCTAAATTTATTATTTATTGTCTAGGATCTAAAGTCCGTACATCTTTGAACCTCACCGTGGGTAAACAGATTGTTTTTTTGGGTTTTGTTAGTTTTATATAGTTTATGGAGTTGATTGTCATTATTTGTAGCCATTTAATATTTGATTGAATTTACCCTGATCAATGAATTAGTGAACACTGAACCAATTTCACATCTTATAAAGCCTCATTCTAAGCCAGACATACTGGTATATGGCCTATAATCCCAACACTTGGAAGCAGAACATCTAGTTTATTCTGTATTACTGGGGAATGAACGGTGGTGTAATTCAATATTTATGCCTCTGTACATGTGCATGAATAACTTGGGAAGTGCTGTGAATATTGAACTTGGAAATTATAAAGTTTGCTAACAGAAAACAGTGTTTGCTGGTTATGTAGCACCTAGTATAAAAGAGTATTGATGTTTTTAATTACTATAAGACATAGTAGGCCCAGAATAGCTTGTGGCTATTTTCCTGTCTTTGGCCTGTTTTATCTTAATCTACCACGTCTCCTCTCCCTCTGCCCGAGAAATTCATACCCTTTCTGTTGAAACATTTGAAATATGGTTTTTCTTTGAGTGGTATGAAGGCAGGGTTTTCATTACTCGGGTGCTATATCTTATAACCTCCCTAATTGCTGTTAGAACCATTGTGCTTAATATAGCAGCTTTCTTGTCATTAAGTCCCTTGTAGGACATTTGCCTTGTTTACCTTGGATTGCTTATATGTTAAAACTGTAGGCTAGGTTAAATCGTTAATAGCTTTAGACTTTATAAAATGAAAATATTTGAGTTTACTTCATTTTATTTTGTTGTTTTTCAAGGAGGCAGGTGTGAGTATGGAAAGTTTTGTTATAGAACCCAGACTGTCTCTGAATTTACTCAGTGTTCAGATCAGCTTCGTATGCACCATTCTTCTCCACGGCTTTCCAAGTGCTGGAGTTACAGGTGTCTAATACCATGTCTGCTTCATAGTCTAGGTTTTACATACAAACACAAGCATATGAACATGACTTACAGTAAGTGTATCCTATGAGTGTAGTGTTCTCAAGAGAGTTGGAGTACATATATCACTTGGAAGTACAATGTTGTCTGTGCTTTTTAAAATCTCCAAATGGAAAGCACTTAAAGCTGATTTAAATTGAACTTGATTGTGAATCCAGTGTTTTCCATTATAACATGCCTCAGTGACTAGAACTGGTAGGAGTGTTAGTTCAGTGGCTTCATGGCTGCAGATGGGTGTGTGCAGCGCTGTGAGTACAACAGCTAATATCAAAGCACAGTGCTGTTTGCTTATTTAATGTTGTCATTATTAATCTTTATGAGATACTGAAAGTGTTGGCTAGCATTTACCCAATATTGACTTATAGAATGTAATAAACACCTATCCCTCTGCCATTTGTATGTAAGTTGACAATATAACAGTGTGTCGTATATTGTAGTGTGTGTCATCTCTTAAGATATTTGTGTGTATTTTATAGTTTGGTGGTTTTTTTTTTTTTTTGATGGCTAACATGTGAGACCTGTGATGTGATTCACTAAGAGTAAACTGCTGCTTATGGTTTTTCTTTACATTTCTAACCTTTTAATTCTTTAAACACTGTCAAGGTTTTTAATTTTTAATATTTCAGGCAAATTCACTTAAATTTTGTTAAAATATTTGTTATACCCCAAGCTGTTTTCATTGGTAACCCCCACCCTAATGGTAGATTAATGACATCATCCTATTTGAGGATGCACTTGAATTTTTTGTTCAGGCATCACTGATATATTTTATGTTTTAATAACATTTGTAAGTACTAAACCATTGTGTCTATCTAGGGAGGTAGCTAAACGTGTTTTCCTTGTCAACCTTGATAGTGTTTGATAATAGATGTTCTTTTTAGATATATAGATACCCGGAATTTTAGGTAGTGATTGTACATGTAAACTAAAATGCTCTCTGTGTATTTTGTTGTGTAAGTACTTGCTCTAATCCAGTGTTATTGCATTATGTAATTGTTCTCCCTGGGGAAAAGCAGAATGGCATGCATTTTCCACAATACGTAAGTGACCAAAACCTAGCCCTTCTTCTTCTTCCTTTTTTTTTTTTTTTTTGGCAATAAATTGGCATGCTATTAACCACCGCTGCAGCAGACTCTCATAACCTTCCAGCTAGTCCTTGTTTTCATATCAGATTTTCAGTGTGCCAGAAATTCTTCCTAGCATCTACTGATTTTTCATGGGTGTGTTGCAGAATTGATTCTGATGGTGGCATGGGAAATACCAATTTTTCTTTCTTGCTTAATATTCTGCCATTTGCTGCCAGATGGCTGGGTGTCTGTGTGTGTATCTGTGCTGCCACCATGCACTTGATGACTTTTGAATGAAGGAAAATGTTGATTGTGTAATGTTTGAAATAACAATTGCATGTAATCTTACAGGCTTCTGCTGTAATTGGCAGTTTGTCTTACTGCTCTTATAGATCTTGGTTTTGAAATGCGGAGAGACCAATATGCCCTACATGCTCACCTAAATACTAAACTTCACTTGTTAGTGTTATTTTTAAAGTTACGCTTCATTTAACTTCATGCATATGTTCAAATTGCTGTATAATTTTATGTTTTAACCATGTTATTGGTCTTTCACCTGTGCTCAGTTTTAGTCTTTTATGAGAGAGGTATGCAGGGAATATTGTTAAGACAGCCATATCTAAAACAATTGGTTTCTAGATTGTATGTTTACAAATCATCAGTTAAAGTAGAACAAGAAGACCTCATTTAATACGTACTTAGAACTTGAATTCCTTCTATGTAATTGGAAGTTTTAGGATAAGTTAGGAAGCTAGCATACAGCCACCTACATGAAAGTTGTGGTTCTAGGGAGAGTCACTCAGAGGCACTTTGAAATCTTCCTGTGGTTTTGTCAACCATGAGCAAGATCCTTGGAAACTAATTTTTTGAACATCATGATACTAATTGGTGTGGAATCTTTATGATTTTTTTACTTCCAGTATTAAAGAAATACACCAAAAACCCATCCATATTATCTTTTTCTTGATAAACATTTAATGTTACTGTTTGTTTATTTTATTTTTTTGAGACAGGGTATGTAGCCCTAGCTGTTCTGGAACCCAATTTTTATAAGAATGATAGACTTAAAATTCTGGATATTTTTAAAGACCTGGCGACTTTTTCATTTGTTTGCTTATCTTGATGCAGCTGGGGATAGAATCCAGGGTCTCAAACAGAGCAGGCAAGTGCTCTGTGGAAAGGTCTTTGAAAGCTGTAAAGGGTGCTGTGAGCTTAGACTACTGTTGAGTCTAAGTTTAAGTGTTTTTTCCCTAATAGTTCCGCTTTTCTGCTAATTTTGAGATTTTATTTCTCATTGAGTATTAATTGACAATTTCCAGTAATCACAAGTGTTACATAATCATAGCTGTCTTAGCAATTTGTCTTAAATAGAAATCTGGCAATCCTTTAAATTCGTGACATCCAGGAATTAACATTTCCTTGTTTACTTTCTCTTTTGCCATATCAGGCACCCCCTGTAATGGCCTATCCTGCTACCACACCAACAGGCATGATGGGATATGGGATTGTAAGTATGTTTTTAAATAAAAGTTTTGGACAATAGAGTAATTTACTCCTAACATTAGTTTATTTATAGTAGTTTATTTCAACCTTAGTTGTTTTTTAAGTGCCCTGTATATGCTACTAGATCAAGAACCTAACAACAATTCATAAGACTGTTTTAAGAATGGTTGTTGTAAAATAAGTATTGTTGATTAGTGTATCCAGTATTGACCACTTATTTTCAACCTTGTAGCTTTGTTGTGCATGTTGCCTTTCATTGCAAACTCACTTAGATGTTAGTGTTTACTCTAAGCTATTTTGGTATGATTAGTGAAATGATACCACTTAATACAGTAGATTAGTGTGCACTGACAGTGATTGTTGTGGTACAAAACCAGTCTTTGAATCATTTACCATCCTCATAATCTATATTTTGTTACCCATAATCTATATTATGTTACTCAGTGACATGAGGTTAACCTCTGGCCTCCACGTGTGTACTTGTACCTATACATACATGAACATGTGCGCACACCTGCATGTATGCACACACACATAAAGTCAGTCATTATTTATGATCATTTGCATATGTCATAAAACTTGATTTGATATGCAGAGGCAATCGGCATGCTCTGAAGTATATTAATATTTAGATATAGAGCCTACAGTTTTCTCTGTGTATAGACCTAGAGAAATCTGGGTACTTGAAGCTTTTTCCTCAACCATCTCCTCCCTTCCTCTTCCTCCTCATTTCGTCTTTTCTGTCAGAATATTTCTTTGTTATACTACAATAAAGCTTAAGTTTGGCAAATCCATTGGATAGAAAAGGTTAGGCTTTATTTGGTATATTTTAAGGCTATATGAAAGTGCTCAGAAACTTGTAGATAGCGGTCTTCCTTGCATGCAGTCAAAGCAGAGAGGTAGCATTCATCTTTTATTCCAACTAGTCCTCTTGTTTACTTCTTCCACAGTAATGAATATGTGACCCAGCATTTCTTAACTTAATATTATCCTATTTTTTCAGCCTCCTCAGATGGGAAGTGTGCCTGTAATGACACAACCAACCTTAATATACAGCCAGCCTGTCATGAGACCACCAAACCCCTTTGGCCCTGTATCAGGAGCACAGGTATTAATGATGCACATAACTGTTGTGTGTGTTGATTTGGAAGGGCTCGTAACACTAACCAGACTTTCCCTTTTGTCATGGATATTACTTGCTTTATAGCTGCCTGATGCAAGAACTTTTTAGAATATTGATTAACTGTAAGAAAGTTGCGAGTAAATTACAAGTATTGTAGGTGAGAACTTCCTATAACTTCATGCTTGGAATGAAGCTTCCAAAGCTGAGGAAGCTTGTTTCTTTGTGATTCTTGACATTTAGACCCTCAAACCCATTGCCACAGAATATCAGCCTATAGTTGATGGCTTGGGATTTGCTGTATGTGTTTCTCTTGGGATGTTTGCAGACTCTTAGAAAGCCTACAGAAAAATTGTCTGTTACTTTTTTTTCCCACTAAGTAACTTTTTGTCACTAAAGCAAACCAAAAAAGTAGGGAAGAATCCCTGGCAAGGCTGTGCTAAGTTAGACTCTTTAAAGGAGAGACTTAGAAGCATTTGTAAATGCTTCTAATGCCCTCCCTGTTCCTTACGATTACTCTAAGTGTCTTCTTAATTATATCTTTTCGGGGAGGAGTTGGAGACACATTAGAGCAGTCTGAATTCTATTTTTGCGAAGCTATGAGATAATTACCTTATGAAGTGAAGGGTAGCTTATTCTTATGTGTGGCTCTGCTCACTGCATAGAATTGTTAATGTACTCTTTGATTTCCTGAATGGCTTCCAGTGTCAGGAGGTTGTAAACTGAACTTCCAGTGTCAGGAGGTTGTAAACTGAACTTCCAGTGTCAGGAGGTTGTAAACTGAACTTCCAGTGTCAGGAGGTTGTAAACTGAACTTCCAGTGTCAGGAGGTTGTAAACTGAACTTCCAGTGTCAGGAGGTTGTAAACTGAACTTCCAGTGTCAGGAGGTTGTAAACTGAACTTCCAGTGTCAGGAGGTTGTAAACTGAACTTCCAGTGTCAGGAGGTAAACTGAACTTTTGAAGCTTATTGAAAGCAGAGTATTTGATAGTTAGCTTGTATTCCTTCTCTAATGCACATACTTATTAGTAGAGTATTTGATAGTTAGCTTGTATTCCTTCTCTAATGCACATACTTATTAGTAGAGTATTTGATAGTTAGCTTGTATTCCTTTTCTAATGCACATACTTATTAGTAGACTTATTAGGACCAACATTGTTATAAAGATATGTCGAGTCTATTTGATAGACAGTGATGGATAGGAGACCATTTCATATTTAATCCCTTTTAGGTATTAAAATCATTGATCCATGTCCTCACATATGCTGAACATAAGCTCTGCTACTGAGCTGCATCCCAGCCAAGTTCCACTCCCTTCCTTTGGTTCATGTTCATCATTCCGTACCTTTTAGAGGTTATCACCACTGCACTTCAAGAGGTGTGTGGCAATCTTTGTTTTGTGCTAACATTTGCATTTTTCCGGTATTTATGTGGAAAACGCTGAATTCTCATAGGTTTTATTTTTTTCTCTCTCTATGTTTGTTCCTAAATCTTTTAATTATATCCTTTTGTACTTGAAATACATTTTACTGATGTTTTATATAAATTAGAGTGCTCACAGCTGACCAGTAGTTTGTAAATTGTTTGCTGTGTGTAGGTATTATGTCACTTAAGCAGGAGGACAGTTACCCTAGTAACTGTGGTAGTTGCTGTGGTAGGAAATAGCTCTTTAGTGAGTATTTGCATAATAATAGTTTTAGAGGTTGTTGAAGCTTTTTGATGGTGGCAAAGGTTGTTGTGCTTGCTCTCTTATCACTTCTTTATGAGGAACTTGTGTTGGCTCAACCTTTGTTGAAGCACAAAATTGAAGGGGCGCTTAACTTTTAAAAACAAGAATATTATTAAAGTTTTATAACTTTATATATAAAGGCTGCTTTTTTGAGTACTGCTCGTTTTGCTTAAGGGAGGATATGACTGAAAAAGGAGTAAAATGGCTTATGGGTTCTTGTTGTCGTTTGCAGTAGATGGTCTACTACACAAGTCTGACATCAGTTAAGTATCTGAAAGGAAGCAATGACACTTTGCTTTAGGGCGTTGTGCATCATTCATTCTTTCATTCACTTGTGTCTTGATGTACTTATCTTGGATATTGAATGGTTCTCAGCTGATTTGGTCAGTGTATCTTGGTGAAGAAAGCCATATGGACTGCCAGTAGTACTTTGTGTTCATTTATCTTTGTCTTTTTACTCTTATGCAGGACCATGAGAGAAATTGTTTTGGTTATTAGATTTAGTACCATAAATGAAAAGTTGCTTATATAGAGCCCTTATTATATACCAGTTAGTCATAAAATATTAGGAGTCCTGGAAGAGAGCAACCAGTGCTTTTAACCATTGAACCACTTCCAGCTCCGGTATTTTCGTTTAAAGTTCTTCCTCTAAGTTAAGTATCTTGATAGATTTGAGATGACATAAATAGGATTTTAAATTTAAGAACTGAAAAAGTAGCAGCCTTGGAGCCTGCAAGATGTGCATTAGTCTGTTAACTTTCAAGGGCAGCCGTAATGAAGTATGGCAGGCTTCACGGCTCAGGACAGCAGCACTTTCGGAGACTGGAGTCTGAAATGAAGCTGTCCTCATATGGCTTCCTCTAGAGGAAAACCTTTCCCTGCCACTTGTTGCTCATTGAAACAACCAAGAAGTGGGGTTATCTTTAGTAGAAAACGAATGGCATGCAACACTGTATATTTATATTCCCACGCAGATGGATTGGATATGCCGTTAGTGATCTGGCTGTGCTCTGAATACCCTGAAACAATTTACTGTTACTGAGACTAAGCTTCAAGGCTGGTATCTCTGGAATCCTGGAGTAGTACTGTCGTCTCTAAATATTCTTATCAACTGTAAGGGAATGTGTTTTATTAGTGTTACTGAGCAGAACACACAGGTTGAATAATGTACATACAGCGAATAGAAATCCGTTGGTTTTTTTTTAATATTTATTTATTTATTTATTATGTATACAATGTTCTGTCTGTGTGTATGCCTGCAGGCCAGAAGAGGGCACCAGACCCCATTACAGATGGTTGTGAGCCACCATGTGGTTGCTGGGAATTGAACTCAGGACCTTTGGAAGAGCAGGCAGTGCTCTTAACCTCTGAGCCATCTCTCCAGCCCCCTAGAAATCCATTTGAATTGTCAAGGTGCCAGCTGTAGCTAGAACTTTTTGGCAACACAGTGGAGGGGTAGAGACTGTGAACACAGCGTAAGGCAAACCCATTCCTACAATAATGAACCCATTGCTATATTATATAAGGATACAGCTCAGTGGGACACTTCCCTAGCACTTACAAGCTCGGCCTGGCTTTTATCTCTGGCACTATGAAAGGAAGGAAGGGATGAGGAGACAGAGGGAATGGATGTAGTTATTATCACAGTGTGGGACTCTTTAAGAGGTTTTGGGGGCTGCAACTTTATGAGCTATACAAATGATGTTATAGGACAGTGGGTTTATTATTATAGAAATGGGTTTGACTTAGGTATGTTAATGGTCTCTGCCCTTCACATTCCCATGGGGTTTTTTGTTTGTTTTTTTGTATTTGGTGTGTGTGTGTGTGATATGTGAGAGAGGTATCATACATCCAAATAGTAACAAGCACATACCCGTCATAATTCTATAGGTTGGATCAATATATTTCTACATTAGTAAACATATTAGATGTTAAAATTAAAAATTTAAGTTGGTGAATTTTAAAATTAGAATTCTAATTTCCTTTTATCTGAATTTGGAGGTCATCTTATACAGAGTGTTTTTATTGACAACATTTTATGACAACATTTATTTAACATTTTAGAATGGTCATAATATATAAGTCACTGCTAATCACTAAACAAGAGAGCTAAAATAATGTTGCCCTCTCTGAGGAAGCTAAAGGTGAGTTAATGAAGAGTCATAGCGTGAGCTTCTCTGAGCGAGAGAAGTGCTGCAGACTTAGCAGAGCACCCAGAGCTATGCAGATGCAGGGCTCTTGATGGGAGCCTTGCATCAGTGCAGGTGAATGTTTGATGTGGGTGCTAGCAATGTTTGAATTACTGATGTATGTCAGGCAGTACACACCTTTATGACAACCATAAACATCTGTGCAAAGTATTATTTGGGGTTAGGTATTCCGAACTCCATTTTATGAATGAGCCAGAATTCAGTTCAGTTACTCTTTCTATAAATCTCTGGTGAATCATTTAAAGCCAAAAAACTACACCCAGTTTTCTTTTAAGTTCTTGTCTTTGTTTTATAGCAAAGTCAGAGTGGGTCTATCTCATTGACACTATGCAGTCTTTGTAGTGACTGGAGAATTCAATGTAAAGCTGTGAGGAAGTTGTTTTCTTAGTTATATCTATTTTTGCTTTTGTTTGTTTTCGAGAAGGGGTGTCTCACAGTAGCCTGCCCTGCTCTGGCCTAGAGTTCATTTTGTACCCAAAATGAACTTCTGATCTTCCTGCCTCTACCTTTGATTACAGGTCAGTGGCACCGAGCCCAGATTTCCCCTAAGAACTTTAGGTATGAAGCTGTTAGTCTCTTAGAAATTTTGTTCTCATTAACTTTCTGTGGTGCTGGAGGTTGAACCCAGGCTCTCTTTCTGTCACTGTGTGTCCCAGACTGGCCTGGACATTAGGATCCTTGTGTGACTCTGAGTGAGTAGCTGAGTTTACAGCCCAGCCTCTCAGCCCCCAAACCTCTCCAGAAGTCTGTTAGGAGCCTGGCTCTCCAAGCTTGCTGTTACATTCTTATTCTAACCTAGTTTTTTCTTTGATAGTAAGTTAGCATGATGAAGCAGCCGCTTTTATCTTAACAGTTTAACTTGTCAGCTTCTTGAAGTATATATTTAAAGTATATTTTGAAATATATTTTAAAATATTTCTTTGTCTTTTGTTAATTTATGATTTCACTACTCTTTCTCTACTATGCATTCTATAACCAAGAAAGGAAAGAAAGCCAGATAGCTCCACTTTGAAGCAAGTGTTTGTAAAAGCAAGTTGTTAAGATTGTTTTTTCATTTTGGCTTATGTCTTTACTAAAATGTATTGTATGTATTTGTGCATAGGAATGGAGTGTGTGCTGGTGCCAGGTATATGGAGGTCAGAGGATAACCTTGTGGACAGACAGCCTGTGGTGTTGGTTCTCTCTCCACCTTTATATGGATTCTGGGGACAAACACGGGTCTCAGACTTGGCAGCACTGGTTTTTACCTACTGAGCCATCTCACCACTCATGTGTTTGTCAAGATTAGTTAGAGCGGTAGAGGGATCTCAGTTGTCATCATCATCACTTACTTGGAAATCTTAGTATTTCTATTTTATATGCTGCTCTTTGCGATACTTCAATTTTTTTATAAATGAAAAGAGGACTTAAGTATGCTTGTGTCTTTTCGTTATGAAATAGATTCACTTGGATATGAACTGACTTGTGGCTGTACTAACTTCAGCACTGGGACTCCAGGATAGAGAATGCTATTTGGAAAAGTGCACCAGGGCATTTTCTGTTGTAATTTTGTTTGTTATATATTTCCATAGTGGTATTATTTTATGCCAGCTTGTAAATTAGATTTTGTGGTGAATTCTGACAAGTTGAGTTTTTAATAATTCCTTTCCTCCAGTATATTAATTTCTTATTGTAGTGTATTTTCCTTGGCATCTTTAAAATAGATTTAATTTACTCAAAGAATGATAAATAAAAAAGAGTCAGCACTCTATCATGGGCGACTTCTTCAAACTTAAAGTCCTACTGCATCTTAACCCCCTGTAGTGTCCTTGCCCACCATCCTTTTTCTTCTTTCTGCTTTTCCTGAGCAGTAATGTGGGCAGCATGTCCTGTTCTTGTCCTTCCTTATCCCCCTGTGTCTGACTACTTTCCCACCAGTGAAGGCTTTATCTGTGCTTTCTTTAGTGATGGGAAAAGGTAGGAGTAGGTGCTTATGGCCACTTGGATGTCCAAGGCCCTGGAGTGATGTTGCAGCCAGACCACTTTAGGATGTGGGTTAGCCTGCCTCTGGGGGAGTGTGCTAAGAAGCTTAGTGTGTAGAAATAGACACTGAATCATTGGTGGCCTCAAATATTTAATGTTACTAAGTATATACATAAGACTTATCAGTGCATGTCTTACACTTTTAAAGCCTGGAGGGCGTTTTTCCCCAAGGTAAACTGAACTCTTTCAACATTGTCTGTAAAACTCTGATTCCTGCTAGCATGCTTATGTTGAGAATGGTGGTGTCTCTTTTACATTCTTCAGGGACATTTTCTCCTGGTGCTCTCAGGTCTTCAAACTGCTGCCTTCAGAAAACCTGTTGTAAAGAGACATTTTAGTGTTGGGCTCTCATAGAGTTAGCATTTAGATTCAGTGTGCAGTGGAGTATATTTGTTTTTAACTTGAAATGAAAAGGAAAATCTAGGTGAAGTTACGAGTGGAAGTAAGTATGAATGTTTGCCCTTTCATCCCAGTGACTAATGGGTATTTGAAGTCATTTTCTTCCGGATAGGCATCCATTCATGGGGGCATCTTTCCAGTTAGGGTTCACTTCACTGAGAGCTCTAGTCAGGACAAACCTGTTGCCCAGTCCTCCCAAGTCCATTATCCTTCCCGCCATCTCTGCTCTCTGCCTTTGCATGTGTATTTCTAACGTAGTGTATGGGTTGGAAAAATCTTGATGATCAAAATAACAAAAGATGATTTTCAAATTTGTAAGCTGATTATCGTGCCCTAAATGTCAAATTGCTTATACTGGTGAGGTACTATTTGCTAAAACTCATTGGCCAATCATTCTTTATGGTGCTTTTCCTTAAGACAAAAACAAAGAAGCAAACATAAAAGCAAATCTTAAAAAGAGATGAAATAATTTTTAAACCAGCAAAGAGGTTTTTTTTGTGATTTACAATTCTTTATATAATTTAAGTGTTGGAAATATGAATGGAAGTTATTTTACTTAATCAATTTTAATTCTTAATGTCCCTAAAACCAGTTCTTCTCATAATGGTCCTGTGCATGCAGACTCTGTGATCCTGTAGCAAAGGAGAAATAGAAGTTTCTTCCAAACTAAAAATAGTTTTGTTGGGTTTTAAATACTCACAAATAAGCTTGGTGAAACCCTTGGGAGCGCGCGCGCGCGCGCACGCACGCACACACACACACACACACACACACACACAATAACCTCTTAATTATTCAGAAAAATTGTCTTTTCTTTGGGAGTAAAGATACTTGGTGCAGTGGTCAACTTTATTTTCAAATTAAAAGAAAGATGGGGCAAATTCTAAAAATCAGATGAACTTGAACTGGAAACAAGCAGAGACCTTCCTGACCCTTTATTCAGAGGTCTGGGCTTAGTTCCCTCAGGGTGTACACCGGCTTCGGGGTGTCCAGATAGAAAAGCAGGAGGTAAGCCTTGTGTAAGAACAGAGAGACGTGCGGGAAGAAGGCAGCAAATGATAATTGCATCTGGAAACATGGAGTCTGAACTGAGGTCAGTTTGGACCACTGTGGACATATGTCTGGACATAGGAAGGCTATTTTTTTAAACACAGTTATGCATCCTATCTCCTATACTTCCCCACACTCCCTTTCTCCCCCTACACTAGAAGTCTTGACTGATACCAGCTTTTATGGATAAAGACTTTGATTTTATGTTTCAGAGGCGCACATTTGTTTTCTGGAAAACACATGCCATTGAATATCTTTTAACTTGACATGCAATAGCATTTTAAGTAATCCCATTTTCTACAAAGGCTGCCTTTAATTTATTAAAGGCGACAAAGCAAAAACCACCTCTTCCTTCATTACACTTTCTACTCTCATGTTCTGTCATTCTGAGATCTTTTTCTCCCCTGTCTCTGTCTTCTTTCCCCCAGCTGTCGGCAGCATCCAGCCCCTCCAGGCACAGTCCTCACAGAGCTGCAGGAAAGGACCCCTTTGCAGAGCTTTCTCTGGAGGACTTCTTATAAGTCACTTAGGTATTGCTGCGTGTGGGGGAGATGGGGGCGTGGATACAAAGATTGCCAGCACTGAACACCGTGCACCCTTCTTCTTCTTTGTTTATTTAAAGGAGCCTGCATTCCCTCTGTGCCTCAACTGTCTCCTCCTCTTCTGTTCTTTAAGTGAAGAATAAAACTAGTTTGAGATAGGACAAAAGAAACTGCCTTTGGAACATAGCTTGACGTACTGGATGTGTGAGGTCAAGGGACATCTTAACACAGAAGCATCCACTATTCACAGCTGATGGAATCAAATATCCTAAGAGAATTGTAGAGAATGCCCCAGTTGTACACAGTGCATTAAGTCTTGGTTAGTAATAGCTTTAGTTTCAGTGTAACAGCTATGGCTAATGATAAAAATACATTTGTATAATTTCATTAGAGAGTTGCACTTTATGTGTTCCTTGATAGTAACCTAAAAATACATTTTTTTTTCCTTGGGTTTGGTTTGGGTTTTTTGGTTTTGGTTTTTTGAGACAGTCTCTCTGTGTAATGCTGACTGTCCTGGAACTCTGTAGACCACGCTGGCATCAAACTCACAGAGATCATCTGCCTCTGCCTCCCAGCTATAGCTTGTTTTTATTTAAGGGCAAACGAATACTCAAGTTTTGAATACAAGGATCTGTTTATATGATCCACACCACCTATATCTTCTAGAAGACAGTTAATTGTTCTTGTTGATGCTCTAGCCCCAGTTTACATTCCTGTCTAGGTCTTTGGCAGTTCATGGTTTTATTTGGCTCGCACATCTACCTCAGTCTTAGCTGTGCATAGGCAGTTGAAGAGGAATGGGTGAATAGTGACTCCTGACTGAAACGTATCCCTTTATAGATGCTTTAGGGTCTTAATTATGTTAGTAAATAATTGAATCAGTACAAACAATACTGCCTTTTATTTTATTCTCTAATTATATGTATTTTAAAAGTATTTTATATTTTGCTTTCCCAAATGAGTTACATGGGGCATTTGTGCTTATGGATAAATATTTTTAACTTCAGGAAAAATTGTTCATTGGTTTTCTCCCCTAGCCTCCCACTCCTTCCTGCTTTTAAATAGTTAATTAGGAGTCCCTACAGTATGGTTCATGGATTGAGTACTGGGACACAGGAAGGTGGTGAGACTTTCTGTGCCATCAGGGTTTGTGATGAGCATGTTAAGAACATTTTTAGGCTGGTTGAATGGTGAGGGCAGAAAGTGTTTTTATCTGTGATTTTTCCTGTAATATAGTGAATTAACTTAGACCATGGCTTTTTTTTTCCAGATACAGTTTATGTAACTACATGGAGGAGAATGGAATTATTCCATGAACACAAGTTCGAGGTGGCAACTCCTTACTTCCAGCAAAATCCAAACTGCTGTCTCTGAAACTCTTCCTCCATTAGAACGCTCCAGTAACCCACGAAGGCCCACAGCAGGGATGGGACTAGTTTCTAGGAGAGCCTTGTCAATATCGTTTATAAAGCCAAGAATTGCCATGATTTAAGACTAAGATCTGTCTTTCTGGTGACTAACACTTCAGTTCTTTCAACTCCTATTAATACCCATAATCAGTAACCAACCAAGAAAAGCCCGTACTTGGAAAGTGTGGAGTGTGTGTTTGGAAAAGCTGCCTGGAGAAAAGAGTTGTGTCCTTTACCATAATTCAACAGGACTCAGTGGGGATCAAAATCATAATTTTTAATTATGCATTATATTTCTTTCCTCCAGTCCTCACAAATACAGAAACCATAATTGAAGTTAGCTTTTTTTAAAAAAAAAAATTATATTCAGTTTGCAGTAGACATTCCTTAAGTATTTGTATTTATTTATGATTATCAATTTTACATAACATTAATATTATATCAAACCTTCTTAAAAAATGAGTATGGACGTTCACAGTATGTTTGATTTTGTCCACAAGAATGAATCTGATTCAGAATGCGTTTCAGCTGACATACAGAGCACTAAATATTTTAAGGCAAAACCATGGGTCTGAATCTCTTAAGAATTCTCAGTCTCTATGGGATTTAGGGAAGCATTATAAATGCATTAATCCTTATAGTCAATTCTGTGCCTAGGATTTTGCAAGGGAACAGTTCACTGACTAGGAAAAGCACTACATTTAAAATTCAGCATTAGTGCATTGGGAAGGATCTATACTGCTTCGTGCTTGGCATGTCATTCTATTCCATTGGACAGTAGGGCCTTTCCAAAATGAATGTGAGGAATTGCTTTCACTTCAAGACTTTCCTTCTTTTCAGTAAACTTTAGGAGATGTTATGGGGAAAGGGAGGGGACAAAAATCCTTGAACTTTTTATTTGGCTTGTGCCATGTTATGATCATGTACCTTTAAATAAGGGGAGATAGTTCTTTAAATTCAGTGTCTAGCCAAGAGTTTAGTTAATGAAGAATTAAAACGCACTGTTGATCGGTGCTCTCTGTAAATACATCCTAACGCTTGGTTGGAGAGGGGCCTTAAGAAGGACAGTTCATTGTAGGAAAGCAATTCTGTACATGAGTTAAGCATACTTGTTGCATTGTCTCTGCAGATTCTATTTTTGTTTACAATATTAAAATGTATGTTAGCAAATGGGTGGATTTTCAAATAAAATGCAGCTTCCACAAAACATGTTATGGTATTCTGGTTTGAGGTGCATTCTCCTTTTTCCTTTCATTTTTTATTATCAATATCATCATTTTTTGCTAATAAAATTATATCTAAGTGGTTATATCTGCTGGTTTAATAAAATGTAAAGTTTGTTTTATTTAAACATCCAAAAAGAATTATGTTTGAATTCTTGTTACTATCTGGACTCACTCAGAAACTGAACTACTTATTGTTCCCTTTTCCTGTCTGATCTGATGCCTCCAGGAGGGTGAGTTAAGATTATGTATGCTGAGATGCTTGTATTATTCAGCATAGTGAGTAATATCCAGTAGTCAGAGCTCATCAGAGAGATTAAAAGCTTTGTACTGTCAAAGGTTTTCTGTGGTTGCAAAAATCATAGTCTTTAGCCAGTGTGCCTCATTAATAATGACTGATTTTCAGATTTCACTATTATTAAAATGTTTCCACATAAACCGGGAAATTGTATTTTAAATTAGAGTCCTTAAAATAGTAAGTTTTGATTTCTCTCTTGGTACTTTGGGTATTTTTAAGGAATGCGACTTAACCTCTTTCCTGACATTAGTTTGAATGTGTTTCTGCATGTGTGTACACTATAACCACATCTATTGTTTAAATATTTTTGGACTCTGCTGCATAAGAATTACATTCAGTCTGTTTTATGGATGGAAAATAAGAAAATTAACATGTCCAGGGTATTAAATTAGCAGGTGGAAGAGTCAAGTAATTAGCCGCACGGTCCATTCGCTTGCTGTCATTATTCCAAACTGAAATGGGACTCATATTCCTTGGTCTAGACTGTTGGCCACTCTGGCCTCCCATCCCTGCTGTCTGTCATTGTTGGCAGGGAGAACTACAAACCTGAGAATGGCAGCTTTCATCACAGTACGAGGAGGAAAGCACATCGGCTCTCCTAGCTGCTTTTCTCTGTGTGATCAGACACCACAGCGAGGCCAACTTCCTGAAGAGATTTGTAGGGGTTAACAGTTCAGAGGGTTAGAGGCCTAGACTGTCATGGCGGGGAGCATGGCCACAGGCAGGCATGATGCGGGAGAAGTAGCTGAGAATTCTATTTTGACCCACAAGCAGGAGGCAGAGTGCGAGCCCTAACTGGGAATAGCACGGTTTGAAACCTCAAAGCCCACCCTCAGTGATGCACCTCCAGCAAGGTCACACATCCTATTTCTTGCCTAACATTTCCACCAATTGGGGGCCAAGTATTTAAACAACTTTAACAGCTGTGCATTCCTCACACGTTAATGCCTAGTTAGCAAGTTGGTAGTAGTTGTGGAGGGCAGAGAGACCCATTCCAGATTATTTCCTAAATTTGCTTTATGCTTCTGATTGTGTGAAAGACACCTTTTAACCACTGACTGTGAGATTTTGTATCTAGGCCTTAAATTATATTGCTAATCTTCAACTTCATAGCATATAGCTTTTGTACTGTATAAGAATGAACATATTGTCAAAAACTGTAAACTTCCTTCTAGGGCACTTTCTTCTTTATTTGTGTGTGTGTGTGTGTGGTTATTTTACCTGCAAGTTGTCTGTGTATCTGCCACATGCATATCTGGTGCCCACAAAAGCCAAAAGAGGACATCAGTTCCCCAGGAAATGAGATTACAGGTGGTTGTGAGCCACCCTGTGGATGCTAAGAATGGAACCCAGGTCTTCTGGAAGAACAGCCAGTGATGTGTTCTTATCTGTGGGGTCATCTCTCCAGCCCCCTTCATATTTTTTATTATATGTATATGGGTGTTTTTCTTGTGTGTGTGTGTGTGTCTATGTATGTGTGTATGTATGTATGCATGTATGCATTGCCTGCAGAATCCACAAGAAGGCATCAGATCCCCTGGAATTGTAGTTAAGGACAGTTGTGTGCTGCCATGTGGGTGCCAAGAGTCGAACCAGAATCCTGTGGAAGAGCAGCTGATGCTCTTAACCTCTGGACCATCTCTCCAGCCCCTTGTTTTTATTAATGCAAGCAAATGAGGCGATGTTTACAGTTAGCTTAAGTAAACAAGTATAGAGAGGAACGCACCTGGTATTTATTATGCCTTACCATCTTTGGTCTTGTGAAAGAGCCAAGAATATCTTCTCAGGGCTGTCGCCTTTCCCACAGAGAAAATGTAGACATACCACATTCATTTGTCACAGTTACACCCTTTTTAGAAGGCCGCCCTTTTGCTAGAACATCCTGCTCTGTCTCCTTCCTAG
Source organism: Microtus obscurus (assembly GCA_963919715.1). Taxonomy (NCBI): domain Eukaryota; kingdom Metazoa; phylum Chordata; class Mammalia; order Rodentia; family Cricetidae; genus Microtus; species Microtus obscurus. The sequence goes on from CAWTZC010002521.1 coordinate 28,273,727, forward strand.
TTGGTAGGAAATTCACAGCTCTCCCACACAGACTCCCATGGCTACCACCGCCATTTTGGATAAGCATCAGCTCGAGTTGTCCTAAAATTCAAGAATACTAATTCCACTTTTGGAAATTTACTCAAAAGAAATAGTCCACAGGCAGTAGTTGGGGTAGGGACTTGTTTTGAATTATATTGTATATTATAGCACATAAGTATTATTTTAGAGGATAGGATGACCATAGGATATATCAATTAATGGCTTATAGATGGTCTCTAAAGATGTGTGTTAAGTGGGCCAGCATATAGAGACTATGATGGAAAGTTGTGGCGGGTTGTTTTGCTTCATTCTAGACCAGAGTTATTTTCTTGGTATCCAGACCAACCAAAGGGAAGAAAATACATACTTTGTTTTCCCTTCAAGAACGTTTGGTCTTCACCACACATGAGAATCCTGGTCCAGCATCCTTAAGCAAGCAAGATTATTTATTATTTAACCAACAGAGAAGCAGACCTTCCACTCCACACATTCACCCACATTTTAAAAAATGTTTTTCTTTTATATGTGTGTGTGTGTGTGTCCCCACCCCCGTAATACATCCTTATTTTGATGGAGGCTGCTAACTCGTTTCCTTCCCGCTCAGACCCGAATAATCACACAGAAACTATATTAACTACAACGTTGTCTGACAAATAGCTTAGGCATATTTCTACCTAACTCTTACATCTTAACCCATTTCTATTAATCTGTGAATCATCATGAGGCTGTGGCCTGTTGGTAAGGTTTTGGCTGTTGGCATTCTCCTTCCGCAGCTTCATGGCATCTCTTTGACTCCACCTACTTTCTCTCTATATCTCTGTTTGGATTTTTTGCCTGGCTTTACTAAGCCATTGGCCAAAACAGCTTCTTTAATAACCAATGGCAATGAAATCTTCATAGCCTGCAGAGGGGAATCCCATATCAGCCCAGCATCCTTAAGCAAGCAAGATAGTTTATTATTCAACCAGCAGAAGCAGACCTTCACTCCACTCATCATCCACATTTTAATCTTTAATTTTTTTTCATTTTTTTCTTTTGTTGAAAATAGTTGTAATTCCCCCCCCCCCCATAATATATCTTTATTTTGGTTTCCCTTTACCCCTGGTTCCTCCCATCTCCCCTCCCACCTGGTCTACTCTGTTTCTGCTTCTCCTTAGAAAACAACCAGGCTTCTAAGAGGTAATAGTATAATAATATAACATGATAAAACAAGCGTCAGAATTACAAAAACAGAAGGGAAAGAGTCCACGAGAAGAGACAAGTAACAGAACAGATCTACTTGTTCAAATATTTTTCTGCAATCCCATTTTTAAAAAAATAGCAAAATTGGCTGGACTGGAAGGCTTAATATACAAGGCAAAGGACTTGTAGGGTAAAAAGAAAAAATGAAAATACAAACTAGTAACGTTAAATAAACAGAAAAATCCCTGACCCAGCATTGTGAGATGAGACATCCAAAGATGCCATTGAGTTTTCTGTTGGCCATCTACTGCTCTTCCTGCAGCCTATTAGAAGTAGTTTCCCCAGCGAGATGCCCTGGGGGGAAACTACGCTTTCATTTGCAAGTGTTTATTAATTAGAGATTGCTTCTGTGTTCGAGTTGGGGACGTGTGTCCTTGTCCTTCAGCACTAGTGCCCCACCTGCTGCAGATGAGTGTTCAGGCCCTGTGCTTACTGCCTCAGTCTCTCAGAGTTCATGAGAGTTGAGCCTGTTGCTTTGGAGGGAGGGACTTTCTTGGTGTCCTCCGTCCTCTCTGGGTCTTACACTGCATCTTTTTCTGCAGGGTTCCCTAACCCCTGAGGGGAGGGATTTAATGAAGACACAAAGTTTTAGGACTGTGTGTTCCAAGGTCTCCCTCACTGCTAGTGTCTGGCTGTGGGTCTCTTTTTGTTTCCATGTGCTGCAGGAATAAACTCTGATCATGGCTGAACAAGGTACTGATGTATGAATGTAGCAGAATGTCTGGTCTCAGGTTCTTGGTCCATTTCATGGAGTGGCTCTTAAATATCAGATATTGGTTGGTTATTCCCATAAGCTTTGTGTCACCATTGCCCTAGCAGATCTTGCAGGCAGGGCACCGTTGTAGATCCAAAGGTTGTGGCTGGGTTGGTGTTTACCCTTCTCCTTTGGCAGTGTGCAGAGTGCCTTCCTATTTTACCCTACAAGGGCAGTAGATCGTGGGGTGAAGGCTCTATGTAGGCACCAACTGGACCTCTCCAATGTCAGTGAGTTCTATAAGTGTTGTCTTTAGCAATGGGGCCTTGCCATCCGTTGTGGAAAGCAAGCTAAAGTCTTGGCAACGCTCTGGCTTGTTTGAGGGGTCCTCATGGGACCCTTTTGGCCAACTCAATTAGATGTGACCCAGTCCCAGTACTGTAAGTTTCATTGGTGACAAGAGATGGTCAGTTGGGACTCTATATCCCATTATTTGGTGACTTCATTTAGATTGCCTTTTTATGTGTATGTGTTTTAGGAAGCTTCTACTGTATTAGGTTTCCTCAGTACCCCTTAGATAACCCTTAATTTTAGTTGTCTCTGCCCCATATTCCCTCTCTAGCCCCTCGTTTTCCTCCCCTCTTTACTTGATCCTCCCATTCCAGCCTTCCCCATCATCCATAACCTTTATTTCCCTTCCCTAGGGAGCTCTATCTGCCACACCCTCGTGCCCCTCACGCCTCCCTCTTTACCCTCTGGTTCTGTGGATTGCAGCTTGGTAGTCATTAACAGCAAATACCCACACATAAGTGACTATATGCTATATTAGGAACCATAGTAGTTGTACAAGATTGCACTCCCACCAGCAGTGGGTGAGTGTTCTCCTTGCCTCACATTCTCACCAACACGAGCTGTCACCTGTGTAATTAATCTTAACCATTCTGGCAGGCGTAAGATGGATTCTCAAAGTTGTTTTGATTTGCATTTCCCTGATTGCTAAGGACGTTGAACATTTGTTTCTCAGCCATTTGTGTTTCCTCTTTTGAGAATTCTCTGTTTAGATCTGTACCCCGTTTTTTTTTAATTGAGTTATTTGTTTTCTTGATACTAAGTTTTTTTAGTTCTTCATATATTTTTAGATAGTGTTCTTTTTTTTTTTTTTTTAACATGAGGTTAGAATGCTTGTTTGGGGGTTCCGGAGAGATGAATCAGCAGCTAAGAGCATGAACTACTTTTGCGGAAGACTGGAGTCATTTTGGTTCCAGGCACCCTGTTGGAATCTCATGACTGACATTGACTGCATTTCCAGGGGAACCTGCGGCACCTACATTCATGTATACTTACTGACAACAAACATACACATAATTAAAAACTTTCTTTAAATCAGCTTTTATATAATTTTAAGTGATTTATTTTTGTTTTATGTGCATTGGTGTTTTGCCTGCATACATGTCTGTATGAGGGAGTCAAATCACTTTGAGCTGCATTACACAGTTGTGAGCTGCCATGTGGGTGCTGGGAATTGAACGTGGGCCTTCTGGAAGAGCAGCCAGTGCTCTGAACAGCTGAGCCATCTCTCCAGCCCCATACAGTGTTTTGGTTATGATTTTCTCTTTCTTCAGTTCCTCCCAGATCCTTCCCATTTCTTTAGCTGTTGCGCACCGCACCCCCGTGTTTGTGCTTTGTGTGCTATTACCCAGTTTGTGAGCTTCGGGCAAGGGGGCTGGAGGTTAAAATACACAGACAGAGAGACAGAGACAGGGGTCATCCTTGAATTCCCCAAGAATACCTCCTTTATTGAGTTTAGGGGCAGATTATATAGAGATAGCCACGCCCCAGCCAAACCCACCAGAAACCACTCTCCTGCCATCAGGAACTCCTGAAGGTCTCGTGCTCAGAGCAGCTGTAGGCACTCAGATCAGGGGATTACAAGAAATTCAGGATCTGGGGTCTCACTGCTCCTAACACTTAGCCACCCATCTTGCACCCAACTTTGTTCTTTCTCTCACTTTCAAAACAAAATAAGAAACAACCCCACAAAGAACAAAGATGAAAATCAAATAACGAAAGTATTCTTGCTTGATAATTTCTTTCCTGAAGGTAGTAGCTTCCTGAGAAAGTGGTTCAGGTATTTGGTTTGGTCTAACCCCCTCCCCATGGGTCTGTGAAATACTGCTTATTAAAAGTTTAATCTTGGCCATATTTAGCATTGATATCAGCTCTCAGTTCTGGGATTGTTCTGCTTAGGTTAACCATTCCCTAACTCTTAATAGAGTTTGAGATGATCTGCTTCTTTGTGTTTCTGTTTTGCCTGTTAAACTTTATTATTCCAAGGAGGGAACTCTACTTCATTCATTGTAAGAGGCAGTGGAAACTGGAAAGCTATCTCAGAAATTGATAAAAATGGGTTTTGCTTTGTTTCCCATTGTTTGCATATCTCAAGTTCAAAATATGGGAAATATGGTGCAAAGTAGTACTCGTGGCGGCTGAGATTACCAAGGGAACAGTCTGATGGCAGTAAATAAATTCATAGCAAAGGCCACACCAAGGATGAGCCCCCCTGAAGCAGCTCCGTTACTCAGGAAGATGGATGGGCTGAAAGAGAAGCAGGGAAGAAGCACTAGGGACTCCTGAGAAGGAGGGAATGGTCAGCATGAGTGAAATTTGAACCCCAAACTGTCTGTTCAGTCTGGCATTTGGGAACTTGGTTATTAACTCTACAGCAGAGACAGAAGTCATGACTCAGGTCTGAGTAAAGAAAATGTAGAGGTATGCTTGGTGGGAGCAAGTAATGTCACTGACAGCCAGCGAAGTTGCAGGCTGGCCAGAGACGCTGAAGACGAAGTAGATCTGCTCGTTCTCTGACCTGCCAAGCATACCGAGTGCCCTTGGTGTGCAGTGGTTAGCGTAGGAAGCGACAGGAGCTTGAGAAGTCGCTCAGTGAACGACTGCTCTACCAGCTGAGCGCGGCGCGGTTTGGGCAGGGTGGAAAGTACGCAAGACGATGAGGTGAGGGGAGCAGTTCTCCCACACATACACAAGCAGAAGGCAGCAGACGTCTGAAGGGGTTTGTGCTCCACTCTTCAGATGAGCAGCAAGGTTGTCAGTAGGAAGGCCAGAGCACCCTAAGTAGGCTGGAGGAGCTCAGGAGATGCTGAGGTCTGAATAGACCAGGACTTACCCATACTGAGAGGCTTGGGATTCTTTCTGGGGTTTCTTTCTGAACTGGGGCGGGGGAGGGACTAGAAATTGCTGTAAGATTTTTGTTAAAAGGATTGGTCGCTGAAATGAGATTAGAAAACGGAGAGAAAAGAAGAAATAGCTAAGCCAGTTAGGAGACCACTGTAGCAGCCTGAGGCATGAACAAATCTCAGGTTGAGAGCTGGTCCAAAGGCAAGAGGCTGCAAGACCTAGGGGGAGACAGGCGCAGTGTTGCCTGGAGAGGAGTTGGGATGTATGGAAGGAAAGCCGATAGAATCTGGAAGAGGAGCCTACAGGGTAGTTTGGAGAGATCCTTGCATCATAAAGAACATTTTCTTGCACTTCAGAGAACCTCTCTCCTGAGAGAACCAACTTCTTGGTGTGCCGGTTACAGTGTAACAACCATGGTAGACTCAGCACTGCTAATAGATTAAGTCAGTTTGGACCTAGTAACACAACCTCCTTAGACCTCAGTTTCTTAATCTGTAAATTATGCATAACAGTGTCTTCCTCTTAGAAGTGCTGTGTTTAATGAGTTACTAAGTAGAAGCCTGGCACATGATAAAGTTTCTTGCAGGAATGCTGCATAGCATGGGGTCTCGAGTCAATCTGGAAGCAACTTCAGGCAAGTTGCTAAGCTTCAGGTTTCTCCCTCTGCACAACGGGGTCAGTTGTGGCTCCTACCTCGGGATTGCATTATAATGAGGTCGATGAGGGCAAAGTGATTGTGTAAGCATACTTGAGTGTTTGCTGATGTGAGGGTTTCTTCAGTCTTCAAATGCAGACTTCAGGACGTCCATTCAGTTCTTCTACATCCTTAACAATAGTCCTGTGAACGCTTCCAAAGCAGAGCCCTGATCCCCTGATTGCTCTGCTCCCGTGCAGCCTGAGTCCCTGAGGTCCTGAGGCAGCATTTGGTTTGTCTTTAAAATCTCCAGGGCTGGGAATGGAACTCGGAGCCTCGGAGCCTCGTACCTGATAGGAAAGAGCGCTACCGTTTAGCCCAACCCTAATAGCGTATCTTAGTGAGCTTTAAAGTAGACTTGTGGTGGAGATTGGGGGTGGGGGAGACGGGGTGAGGCTGAGGCCAGGATGTAAAATAAATAGGTGAATAAAAATAACTAAAAATAACACTTTGGGGCTGGAGATAAGCTCAGTGGTAGAGATCTCCGTAGCATATGCTAGGCCCTGGGTGTGATGTCCAGTACTGGGAACAAAATGAGCTATTGAAAACAGACCTACACATCCAATGTGCGCAAGGTGGCAGTCTGGGTTACCCAGAGGTGCTTTCTCAAGGAGAGTACCTTTTAATGTGTACTTCAGGCTTTTGAGGGTCTTTTTTTTCCCCCTTCAGTAAGTGACTCGGACTACATTCCGTTATGCAACTGGCCTTTCTTGATACCATTTTAGCCTCTATATTTGCATTTATTTTGGTTGTCTTCACCAGAAAACAATGAGTCAAACAGAATAGAGTTGCTTTTCTCATATGTGAAACTTGCCTGGTCCTATGTAGATCTGCTCCCCACAAGATTGTTCTCTGTGCATTTTTATTTGTATTTTGTCCGTGGTCCTTAATCCCTCTGTACCCGTCTCTCCCTCATCCTCTCTGCTTTCCCCAGCTAAAACAAGATATAGGGTAGACTTGAATGCAGTTAGCTCCTGCTAGTCAGTCATACCATTTGTATCAAAATAATTGTCCACTTTGTGAAGTTTTTTTGATCAGTGTCTTCAAACCATATCCCATTTCATAATTCCCAAGTGAAGTAAACAAGTAACAGTTTTAGGCCAGATGAATGATAGACGATGTATCAAAAATGTGTATCTTTTCACCAGATAGTATCAGATCTAGATCGATTTCACATAGACGTTTTAATACAAGTAGTATCAAGATTAACACTTTTACGCTGCCGGGCGGTGGTGGCGCACGCCTTTAATCCCAGCACTCGGGAGGCAGAGGCAGGCGGATCGCTGGGAGTTCGAGGCCAGCCTGGTCTACAAAAGCTAGTGCCAGGACAGGCACCAAAGCTAACAGAGAAACCCTGTCTCGAAAAACCAAAAAAAAAAAAAAAAAAAAAAAAGATTAACACTTTTAAAAAAGTGACTAGGAGGAAATGCCTGGTGTAAAAGTTTAACTTTGGAGGAGTATTGTAGATACCAAGTTCATTCTCCATTTGCCCTAGGCGCTCAGAAGCGTCTGTGGCCCTCCCCCTCCCCACTTGGGAGTCTTGTGAGAGGCGCAGCCTTGCAGAGGGAGATCTAGCCTAGGTGGTTTCCTTTCCCCTTAGGAGGGAAATGTTGCAATGGCTAGCACATTTTTATAGCTGAGACTATACAAAGAGACAGCACTGACCCACAAGGCGAGGTCGGCAGGCTGACTGCAGGACGAGAGAAATGCTGACCGAGCTTGACACCAGGTCTGCAGATGTCTGCATTTGCACTTACTCTAAAACTTGCTTGGTGTTCAGAATATCTGAAACCGCCTCTATTTGAAGTTTTTTTTTTTTTTTAGTATCTTGATTTTTTAAAAAGCACTTTGAATATCATAGAACACAATACCTAAAATTTAGCTAACTGAAAAAGCCACAGTAAGAAAAAAAAAAGACTTTTTGGGAATTTGAGCCTTACATGACATAGGAGTGGGAAATGGAAGCATCTAATCCAGTTAGTCACTAATATTTAGAAAGTCTCTGTTGCTTAAGGACAGGCTTCCTTGCTTTTAATGCAAACGCCTGTTTATTCCAAGATACAGAGAGCTGTTGTGTTGCGCTCTCGTGAAACCCAGTAGGACCAGCAGACTGTGAACAGGCAGGCCTTTATTGCTCCGGAAAGACCCTAGCTTCCCTGTACCCCGAACTGCCCCAGTGTTCGAAGATGGAGAACGAAGGGAACAGAGGCCCTGCGCCTCCTTCCCTTGCTCATTAACTCCTCTCCCTGCTTGGCAGGACAAGATGAGCAGGTCCGGAGTGGAGCCTCTTAGGTCCACCAGGGCAGTAGTGGCTGATTGATTGGCTCCCGCTACGGCATCCTTGCTAACAGTGTGGACAGGCATGCAACTGCAGTGCCTTGTGGGAAAGGGCCTACAGTGCCCTTTGCATGGGGACCGGGTAGACAGGCTTGAGATAGCTCCAGAGGGGGTGAGCTTCCTGCTAGTGGAATTTCTTTCTTCAGTGAAGATAAATTTATTGCTATTGCTCTTAATGATGGTGACTGTTGTCTCTTGAGCAGGTCTGGACGCCCCCAGGAGACAAGCCCCTAGGCACACCTGGGGAGAGTGCTAGACTACACCAGCACCCGGGCGGCAGATGAGGGATTATCTTCATTAGGTTAGTGTGGTGTGAAGGCTTGGGCGCAGGACTGTGTCGAATCCAGGAATCTGCTTTAGCGTTCATTTTCTGCTTTCTGAGTGCGGAAATGATGCTACTACCAGCTTCCTCAAGCTCGAGCTCCTGCCGTCTGGGCTCGTACACACACCCCAGTCCCTACATCTAGCCTCCCCCACCCTTAGCCCCCCACTGCTAAACTTCCACTACCCCCACTGGCATGAATTCACTGTCAAAATATGTACCAAAATAAACCTTTTCTCCTGTAAGCTCCTGCTGCCGGGGTATCTCATCTCAACAGATAGAGTAACTGTCTAACTAGGATTAAAGAATAGGAGATTACAGGGACTACCATCCTGCACCCAGAGTGGGAAGTGGACAGTGATATATAAAGTTTTCTTAGAAACATCTCTAACACCCGCTGCATATTGAGACCATGGGTGAATCTGTGAACTTTCAAGTGAGAAGGACTTGAACCCGCGGCCTTCTAAGTATTTCAATGCAGAAAGCTGTGTGCTTCCGGTCACGCATGCTGGGCAGGTAAATCAATAGCTCGCTCCCCGGAACCTGGGTTTTAAAGGTAATGACGGCAGTTAGAAACACCGGCTTTGAAGATGGACCCCTGTGGGGGAAGCGAGCCGCTTGGGCACTTTAATCCACAGAGAACGGGTACGGAAAGGCGGTTCCCACCACGCAGCTTTCGGACCTAGAGCAACGTCTTCACCATCTTGTGCGTGATGTGGCTCTCGGGACTCTGGATGTCATCGTACGACTTGAGCGGACTCTCCTTCTCTTGGAAGTGGATGGGCATCCTCTTGCCCTCTACCCTCAGGAGCTTCAAAGCCACGGGGCCCAAGTTCACATACTCCTGGGGGAGAGACACAAGCCAGAGGTCACTGGCAGGGAAGCCCGATGAATGAGACTTTGCTTTCCCTGGGTGGCCCTGCTGATTGTGTGAATTTGAAAGCCCCTGAGAAAGTTTCAAAGTCTAACTTGTAAGTTTATACTCTCCGTGAGTCACAGTAGATAGACCTCCCGGGGAGTGGGAGGGAAGGCTGGTGCTCTCAAAGGGAGCTGGGTTGGGTCTGATACTGGCTAGTGAAAATGTTTCCCCTCTGGGCTGCTTTGTTGGTGAAGGAGTACTAGCAGACTTCTGTGTGATTCAAAAATGGAGCAGGGTGGAGATTCTGCAAGTGTTGCTTGGACTAGATAATGTAACACCGAGGAACTTGCCCGGGAATTTGGATCTTTCCATAGGTGCTTTGGCTAGTGTCCAGGTCAAACGTAGCCCCTTGTGCCAAAATTCTCGAGATGTCAGTCACCAAGAAGAACTGGAGAGTTCCTTTCTATGAAATCCTCTAGCCAGATCCAAACATCTCAGGCCCTACTGGGAAGACTCCTAAGCCGTGATTCACGTGTTGTGTTCCTTCACCACACACACCAGCGGATCTTTCTAGAATGCTCCCTGTGTCCATGGATTGCTGGGGTGCCATGATAAACACGTGACCAGTGAGGGGCAGGATAGTGTAGCTCCTCCTACATGGTAATTATTTTTTTTTTCTATAATCCTATAAACACTTGCACCTTTGAGCATTTCTGTCCCGGTTCTCTGGAAATTCCCAAGCGTAAGGGACCTGGGGTGTTGCAGGGTGTTTAGTATTTGTGTGAGTTTGGGGGCGGGGGAGGCAATGTTTTCAAAACGCCAGTCGTTGAATGTAGTTTTCAAACCACAACAAAACAGAGGGACGTTCACCCTGGGCACCGCAGCTCCTCCATCCCAGCTCACAGGAATCCATTTCATCAAACCGGGGGGGCACGCGGCCTGTAGCCTGTTGTCCGCACTGCCAGGCATCAGCGTGACGCAGCAGGAGTCATGGTTACAGGCTGTGAGTGGTGGTGTTTGGGACTCAGACCAAGAGCCTCTGCACACTTAGCAAGCAGGCTACCTCTGAGCCATATTGTCATCCCCTCCCCCCTCGAGATTTATTTTTCAAACGGTCCCTTGAGGGGATACAGCTCAGTGGTGGGGCGCTTGTGTAGCTTATGAGAGACTTTGGGTTCAGTCCTCAATACTACAAAAAAAGAGATGGGGTAAAATTGGAGTTGTTTTTCCTCATATTTGACTCTTAGACCTACCAGAATCCTCGTCAGAACTGCGCGACTCTCGCGAAGCTCACCTTGAAGTCCTGCTCGTCCTGGTGCAGTAAGTAGTGGATGACGGAGCCTTCGATCTCGGTGGAGGAGCTGCCCTCTCTCTCTGTGTTCGTGGCCTGGACGTCTGGACTGCTAGCCTCGTGGCTCCCCAGCAAGAGGCTCAGCGCTTCTCCACTCTCTGTTTCAGCAGGCGATTTCAAATTCTCCTCTGAGATTAAAGCAAGGGAATAAGTAGGTAACGTTTGAGCAGATTACAAATACGATGCCGTCGTTGGTCACATTTTTTTTTAAAAGAACTTAGAAATATAAAACTTAGGGAGAGAGGAATGACTTAGCTTAATCAAAACCACGAGAGCCAAGCATTCATGAGGCCCCAAGTTCAATCCCTAGGGCTGCTACCACCAAACCCAAAATGGTTTTAGAGAAATCAGTATGGAATTTATGGAATAAATAAATAATACTAAAATGAAAGTAATATAAATTATATAAAAATAAGAGGGGGCCCCATTTTAGGAAATAATTCTATAGCCTGATAGCTAAGACATTAACCACATAGCCTTTTGGGAATTAATGGGTATACTGACACCCCAGCCCTCCACGTGGAGTGCAGAGGTTCTCCGTGTGGAGTGCAGAGGTTCTCCGTGTGGAGTGCAGAGGTTCTCCGTGTGGGGTGCAGAGGTTCTCCGTGTGGGGTGCAGAGCTCCTGCCTGGGGGTGCCTGCCTATAAAAGATGCTCAGGCTGCTGTGTTGAGGCGAGGAAAAGCTCATCACAAGGAAGTTGTACCGTTGTCTGTCTCCAGCAACATCAAAGACGCGTCTTCAGGTGGCACTTGCTGTCCAGCGGCTTGAGTGAGATACAGTTTCCTAAAAGAACCAATGACAGGACTGTCGGCCAATGGCTGCCGTGATACCATCACCAGCATCTATTTCTCTCTAGAGTGCGGAGACGAAGCGGAAGCGGGACCTGCTCCGCTCGCTTCGGGAGCATAAGGCTTGCCGGACCGATAAACCACTACAGTATCCTAAGGTGGTGATTTCTAGTGAGAAGCGAAATGAGTGGTGTGAGAATTCAGGGGCTCAGAAGAGGCACCCCTTGAGTTTGCCTTGGAGACAAGGGAGGTTTCCTGAGGAGAAATCTGCATGGAGTCTTGTAGAACCAGAAGTCCACCGTGGGAATGATAACAGTTGGGTACCAAGGGATTTTCAGTAAGAAGGCCAGTGAGAAATGCTGGACCTGTCTGAGGGCCTGGGTTCAGTACGAGGAAGGGGGTGTTAAACAGAGCAGCTTAGGCTGGTCTAGAATTATGTAGAATTATGCTGGCCTTGGATTTACGATAATCCTCTTGTGTTAGCCTCCTGGGTGCTGGGATTACAGGTAACACTGGCTAAACTATCTTAAAAACCCCACCAACTTTTTACAGGTATAAAGCCTAAAAATCCTTTCTAGAAATGTTCATGGCTTTGCCCTGGGTGTTCTGAGAGCACCAAATGCCAGCTCCTGTGGCCCCAGGGCGAGCATCTCACCTGGGTATTTTGAGATCCACAAGTCTACAGTTAAACAGCTGGTTGATAAGCACCAGATTTTCCTCTTCTAGCTGATGAATACAGCATTCCAGTTTTTCAACTTCCTTCCTGTGAATCGAAATCTGTTTGCGGAAGAGGGGATGGGGTGTTGGTACTTACTGGCTTCATTCAGCGACACAGATTTGACTCTGGAAAGGACACGGGCCTGAGGGAAGAGCTCGCATTCATGATTTATCACTGGGTTCTCCTGGTCCTTCTGTGGTTAAGGGGAAGGGTGGGGCGGTTCTCTAGGCCATAAGCAGGCCTGGTGGGTAGTTACTACATAGCAGAACCTGCCCCTTTACGCTCTCCAGAAGCACGGCTGAACTTAAATATGAGCTAGAGGCAGAGCTAGGAAGACAAGATTCATTTAGCAATATGATGCATTGGTTAGCAAGTGGGACTTTCTCTAACAGCGATTATAAATAAGACAATGAAAACACACTGGAATAAGTGATATATGTGGTGGTATTTTTTTTTTAAATGCCTAAAAGTCCTTTCTACCGACCTCTCTATTAGTATTATGTTCTCTTTGGTGCCAGCTCTGAGAAATGCGTATATATGAAATATTTGCCAATTCATCTGTTGTACTAAAACCCTTACGTGTGCCAGCAAACATATTACAAATGATCAAGATACGAAATTAATCTCGACCGAAGATGGGGTGCTAGAAACCTGGATGGAAGTGGGGAAGCCAGCTCCTCTGGGATGGGGAAGACACAGATGTCGGGATAACGAGAAACTGACAGGAAGGATAACATCTGACCCACATCGCGAGGATGGAGTGGGGCTTGATGTAGATGCGAGTCGTGTCTCCTGGGGAGCAGGAACCAAGTCTGCCAGGGCACAATTAAGGCAGGAGTCGGGGACCGAATGAGCAAGTAAGAAAGAGACAAACACTGCCCAAGAATCTGGTTTAGAATTTGCCAGTTTGGCTGATGGAGTTCCCGTCAGTCTTTGGGACCTTCTGCCTAGGAAGGCTGGCAGCCATGCGCATGGTGCATGCTCCAGCTTTAGAAGAGGCTTTCCTTTGTTTCCTACGCTGTGATGTAAAGATCTGGCTCGACCTCAGAGGAACCGATGAAATCACTAGTGACACTCCGTTCATTCCGTGAAAGGTGGGCTGATCTCCTGTAAGCCTCTTCTGGGCTTGGTGGCCAAAAAGTGTCTGCCATATGGATGGGCAGGCATGTAGGTTTAGGTAAGTGGAAGGCCCTGCCAGAGCTTGAATGTCATCGAAGAAGGGGCAGAGGCTGAGGATCCTGCCTGGACTGCTTAGGAGACACTGTGACTCTAAGAAGAAGAACGGCCAGCTTATGTATCGCAGCCTGTATCTGAAGGCGGAGAGGAATATGTTCAAAACCAAGGACGCTCCCATGAAACACATCTGCAGGCCGAAGGCAGGTCGGGCCCATAAGAAGCTCCTGCAGGCCCAAGAGCAGGTCTGAGATCGAGGAAATGCTTCCGGGCCAAGAAGAGCGGCATCACTAAGACCAAGGAGCAAAAGACGAAGACATGAAGCCCTGTCTCTGGTCCACATAGTGCCCCGACTTTGCCTTGCTAAGTGATCGCACAGATCAGTCATTAGCATAAGCAACCCTTTATCAATACAAAGAAAAATATCAGAAAAAAAGGCCCATCTGAGGGAAGAACTCCTACAAGTTACTTGGCTGGGCCCTGAAGTCACTTCTCTGCCACCCCAGCAGTGTGAGTTATGTTATACAGGCACCAACATCTGCAGATACTCATGGAAGCAATCAGGGCATGAGAGAACTAAATATAAAATCAAGAGTGGTTGACTGGTGGGAATAACAGAGAAACCGAGTGGAAACAAACAAAAAACGCAGAAGCTGAAACTCGCTCGTTCGGGCTAGGGGAAGCTGGCTTCTGCTTTGTCACCGAGAGTCAGTGAGAGCTGGGAATCTTGAAGCATCCATATTTATGAAATATGTGGGTTCTGATCTGGGCAAGCTTCTGAGATGTCCTGGCTAGTTTTATGTCAACTTGATGTAAGCTAGAGTCATCAAAAAGGAGAGAGCCTAAACTGAGAAAACACCTTCCTAAGATCAGACTACAAGCCCGTAGAGCATTTTCTTAATTGGTGATTAATGTGGGTAGAGCCACCCCTGGGCTGGGGGTCCTGGGTTCTATAAGAAAACAAGAAGAGTGAGCTATGAGGAGCAAGCCAGTAAGCAGCACTCCTCCATGGCCTCTGCATCAGCTCCTGCCTCCTCCACGTTCCTGTCCTGACGTCCTTTGATAATGAACAGCAATGTGGAAGTGTAAGCCGAACCAACCCGTCCCTCACAGACTTGCACTGGTTGTGGGGTTTCATCACAGCCACCATAACACTAAGTAGGACAGAAATTGGTACTGGGATCTTAGTGTACCGCTGTGACAGCCCTGACCATGTTGTTTGGGGAAGGACTGTGGAAGGGCTTGGGGACTCATTGAGTGTTCAGAGCTTGGTGAGCCCTTCTATGGGAGCCTGGAAGATAAGAACGCTGAGCGCAATGCAGGCGATGGACGCCTGGCTTGTGAAGTTCCGGAGGGAAATGTACGAACCATTAAAGACTCTCCTGCATCTGTTGCGTATGCTGAGACTCTGGGCTCTGGTCAGTTGGAGTTGAAGAATCAGCTGTGATTAGCAAGAGACCAGAATCATAAAGTTAAAACCCTTTGCTTTACTGGGACAGTTGATGCCGGTCAGCTAGAGTTATGAATTTAGTGGTGATTAAGAAGAGACCAGGATCGTTGAGATGAAATCTGGGCAGCCAGCACAATATAGGACACAAAGGTGACCAAGACTCAACCCTTCCCTCAAAGACAGCTTCTAACCCAGTCGACACGCCACTGCTCTTTATCATGGCTCAGACTGCTGGCGGCTTAGAGTTGGGAAGGAAGAGAAACGGTACTTACTGTCTCAAACATTTAGGTTCATAGAAAGCCGGTGGTCGGTGTTTAGGGTCTTAGATGTTCAGAGCTGATTAACTTGATTACAAGTTCAAATGCCTTAAGTAAAGGTTTGTTTTTAAAGGATGAGAAGGACATTGTAGAGGCTGTACACGGAGGAAAATATAGAACGTTGGGAAGATGCCTGGCCGTGGGCTGGACCTGCATGGGAGGCAGCACACAGTTCTCCAGCGCTTTTCAAAGTTGGTACCAAGATAGCTTTGCAGGGGTTTAGAAGAGTTTATGACATCACTTCCCTCTTCAGAGTATGCAGTGATGTTCACATCTATTGCTAACTCCCTGGGATTTTGAAATACTAGGGAAACGAATAATCACACTAATTCTCAGATTTCTGGGGTAAGAAACATGAAAGGGTAGAAGCGGCGGAAAACCGCATTTCCCCAGATACCTAACAAGTGTAGAGATCAGGACAGACAGTTCAAACTATTTAAACCAGGGATCTAGGGGCCTGATTCAAATGTCTACACTTGACCTTTTCTTCTGCAAGGTCTGTGTGAACCCTATGCCACTTTGAGATCACGAGCCTCTGACTCCCTTTGTCTTGTTTCTCTGTGTTTGGGTGGTTAAGTCATTTGGGAATTTCAATTGCCTTCATTTTCCTAATAAATACACAAAATGAAAACGCAGAACAGAAACACTGCACCAAGATGCCCTGCACCCTTCTGATGCATCTGTGCTCTGGCTTTTTTCACAGAGAGAGAATGAAGTGGAAAATTCTCGGTGGTCCCATCCCTAGCAATGCTTTTCAAGTCCTTATTAGCCTTTCTCCAAAGAAATAAATCAACTTAATTGTTCTGTTTCTGGCAACTCTTGAATGCAGTGATGAACTTATAATAAGAAATAGTTTTCATTAATTTTTGAGTAAACTTAATCATGTCAAAATTAATATTGATCATAATGGAGAAATTAAACCTATTGGGTTTCCTTGAAATGCTTTGCCCTTTATTTCTAAGCTCTGTGATTCAATTAAACTTGGTGTTTTCCCTTTTATTTCTGGTGAATTATAAGAAGAAACATGGAATGAACCCAAACATAGTGTGAGGGTTCAGCAGAAAGAGTCAGGCCATCAATACAGCCTTTTTTTTTATCAGCCAGATAAGGAATTTTTTAAAAAGTCATTTTCCTTAAATCTAAGATCTGTGACATCGTATGAAATCACGAGTTGAATAGTTATTATAATATCATGCTGTTGTACTTAACAAAAGTATAATAAACATTCCCAAACACTATAATTATTAACCCACTTGAGTTGTAAATTATTGATTCCTTGCTTTATTTTTTTACTTACTTTTTTATTTTTGAGATAAGGTCTCATATAGAGATCTGGCCTTGAACTTGCTATATAACCAAGAATGATCTTTAACTTCTAGATCCTCCTACTTCCATCTCAAAGTCTTGTTGAAAGTGGGAAATTCATTGTGATCATGTGGGAGTAATAGTAGAACCTCATATTGACATGGTTTTACAGAGGTGACTTGGCTGCTGTTGTCAGGTGGCCCTGATATGCACAAGCCTCTGCTCCTAGCTCCTCCAGAGCCTGGGGTAGGGAGGTGCGAATTGAAGCCATATGTGGACTACAGAACAAGTTCAAGGGTCGCCTGGACAATGTTGAGAAACCTTGTCTCAGACACAAAAAGGGCTGGGGCGCAGTTCAGTGGGAGTGCTTGCCTAGCATGCACAAGGCTGTGGGTTCAATCTCTAACACTGCAAAAAAAGGGGGTGGGGGGTTAAGGTGGAGCTAAGTGGTCAGATCCTTGCCCAGTGTACACAGGTCCTCAGTTCGGTCCCTAGTGCCCTCTCACACACAGAACATCTCGTCGACAATATCACAGAAACGGTGTGTGATTTGTCTCCTAGTGCTCTAGAACCGTTAACTACTCAGACGGGAAACCCGGGAAGGGAGAAGAGGCAAAAACCTTAAAAGTCACGTTTCTGTTAGTGTTTCTGGACAGTGAGGAACAAGGAGAAACTGGAATGAGGAATTTAACATTCCACGGTAGGAATGTCAACTCAGGTGCCTTTCCCAGACTACTAAAGATGGAGGCTCAGAGCTCGGGACCCACACGGGGCCCACACGAGGTAATGAGAGAAATGTGCGTCAGAGAATCACAGTGGCTAACGTGCCAGCACCTGTTCAGTTCCCAGCACCCACATGAAGGCTGCTAACTACTTGTAACGTCAGTCCCATTGGATCTGCTGCCCTCTTCTGGCCAATCTATAAGCGTCAGGCACACATGTCACCCACATTAAAAAATAAATTAAAATAGATTTATTTTTTAAATAGTGAGTTTTGTTTCATATGTAACATGTAAGCACAGGATGGATAGCTGACTATGTCTAAATATAAAGAGCTTTTAGGAGCGGGAGAGTGCTTCAACTAGAGACACCTAGAGAATTGGTCAGAATTCAGAAACACTCAGGTCTGTTAATCAAGTGTCCAGTGACTATGACCGTGAGGAAGAGTCCCGGATGGTTAATAGTTACTTTTGCTGTTGCTCTGAGACCTGACGAAAGCAAATTTATGAAGAAAAAGGGCTGATTTGGTCAATGTTTGAAGAGACAAGTGGCTCTTGTAAAGGTCACCTGCCCAGGAAAGCACGGTCGCCCGTGCTGGAAGCAGCTGGTGACGGTCAGCTCGCTTCCAGTACAGGCCCCAGCCATGAAACGGGGCTGCCCACATTCAAGATGGATCTTCCCGCCTCACTTAGTCCAGTCTAGAAACTCTCTTCTGGATGCCCAGGCTTGTGCTGGTAGATGATTCTAGATCCTGTCACGGTGACTGTATTAGCCATCATGGTTCCAAGTCTGTCAACATGATACACACTGTGTGCCCAGCCTGCGACTCCGGAAGATCGTCTGTCGTGTCCCTTTGAACGTCCGAACTCACTGCCAAAGGACAGTCTTGAGTTTGTGTGGAGGAGAAAGGGGAAGAGTCTGGCTTAAGGGGAGCAAAACCAGGTAAGGCATCCCTGACAGATGGGGTGCGGTTGCTGAGGGCCTGGAGGAGGGCGTTGCAGAGAAGCGATTGGTCAGGATTTGTGGGACGCGGAGGCCTTCTGGAAGTGGATACTGAAAAAGACATTCGGGACTTCCAAAGTCCTGATTTGGGTGATGGCATAACCGTGGGGTCCTTCACGGGGACAGACACAGCGTGGGACCAGAAGCAGTTTCAGGGAAAGAGGCAGCTGTTGTCAATTCAAGAGTCGGAGATGCCTGTGGTGAGCGTAGCCGGAGTCGCAGCTGGCTGATGAGTGCGTGGGTTTGGAGCCTGGAAATGACGTCATTTCTAATCTGCCTGCCTTTTAAGCCTGAAACACAATTATCCTCGGGCGACTCTTCCCTGGAGGTTAGGGAAGCCAGCGTTTCCTGTTTCTCTCTGTCTTGGTCGGCTGGCTTGTGCTGTGAAGTGTACAGTTCAGTAAATTCCTGAGGATAACGGAGACGTAAATATCACAGCCCTTGAAATTCAGGGAATAGGGTTTTGTTTTGCTTTGTTCCCTTTAATCTAGTTGAGTGGAGGCTAGAATTCCAAGTTCAAAAACGTTCTCCACCTGAACTTCATTATCGACCTCGTGCTGGCTTACTGCCCCCCCAGTACGGCCGCCTTTGGTTTGCGTTCTCAGCAACCAGGGATTTCTTCTACTACTTCGCTGGTGACTCGGTCTGCCTTATCTTTCTAGAATTCATGTTTCTGGGATACTGTGCCTCTTACATTGGTGATGTGTCTCTCCCTGACCTGAGAGAATAAACTCCGCATCTTGTTTTATATTTGATTATTTTGGTCTTGAAAAACCCCGTTTTATAAGTAAGATGACCCTCAGATTTTTTCGATCACATATATAAAAGCCCCTTTTCAATTCTGAAATTCCCTCAGACATCTTTTAGGGACGGCTTTTATTACTAGTTCTTGCTTCTGCTCTCCTTGGTTTCGCCTGGTTTTTCTCTTCCACTGCCCAGTTGTTCTTAGTGATCCTTCAGTCATATTAAGAAGGTCTAAGGCAGCGGTAAAGGCAGCGGTTCTCGACCTGTGGATTGCGACCCCTACAGGGTTTGCCTGAGACCATCTGAAAACACATTCCTCATGGCCGTAGGAACGGAGACTGTTTATTTATCCATCTCAGGTGGGTCTGCCCGCCTGAATATCCTCCAGTTCCTGGATCTATATTAAAGGGTCGTAGCCTCAGGAAGGTTGAGAACCACTGGTCTAAGGGAGGTGGCGTTTTCTCCACCACTGCACGAACAGGATTGTTTTCATCCCAAGTTTCTCCTCACAAAGAGAGAGTAGATTCAAGGCTGAAAATAAAGGCAAGTCAGGGCAGGAGGACTATTGTGGATTGAGAAATCAGGAGTAAGATATTTAGATTGTTGTGTTCTCATGAATATCACAATTGGAAACATAGAATCTTTGCATATAAACCCCTCATATCTATGCTAGGAACTGTGCATCGTTATGTATTTTAGCTCTGTTGTTCACATCTGTCTTTCATTGCTTTACTCATCAACAAGATAAAATGCATTGAAAGATTAAAAAGAAAAGAAACTGTATCAGGTGATTTCAGTGTTCTTGGGGGAGAGCCTGCAGGACAGCTGCTTTGTTCGGTGCGAAGGAAGTGGCACCGAGTCCCAGGGATGCCGATGGTTCTTGTTTTCTGTTCCTTTTCCTTTCTCTGCCACCTACAGCTCATATGGACTCTGAGCAGAGGCTCCCCTACTTCCCAAGCAGACTGAGTTTTGCACTTCCCACGGAGCACACTTACAACATCTGCACCAAATGTTATCTGCCATTTAATAGCTTACTTTTACGACCTTGTGTGTGTGTGTGTGTGTGTGTGTGTGTGTGCAAATCTCACCTGCTAGTTCACTACACCTGTTGTCTCTGCAGATGGATTCTTTATTGTATCTCTGCAATTTTATTGCAGAGGTGCCTTAAGAGAAGCAAGATACATCTTGAGCCACAATACAATTCAGTTTTGTATAACTGCTTCTAAACTAAAAGTGTAGATGAGTCTGTTTATGACTCACCCCCTCAATGAGTAAGCATATCTATATTCATAGACTTTCCTTAGCATTCATTCATTTAATTGCTATTTTCGATAAGCAAAGATTATTTTTCAAGTACTATAGACAGAGTTTAAAACGTATAGCCTGCTCTGTGTATTAGGGACACAGGTCATGAACAGTGTTTCAGTGTGTTTTAGCACGAATTCAGCAATGCAAGAAAACCCTGGGGAAACTGGAGCTCTCGGGATGTCCTGGGAGCGATATGAAGTGACTCATGAGGAAATTGGTCATCAAAGTCTGTATCTAAAAGAGGAGTTAGGTTTCCAGGCAGTGAGGGGACAGATGTTCTAGAGATCGGGACAGAGTGACTTGCGTGTACAATGTGAGGAGAAGAAGGCAGTTCCAAATAACAAGGACTCCTCACATCAAAGCAGTGACAGTGTAGAGCCTGCTATAGAAGTCCTTACTGACTGTCCACACCCAGCAAACTGCCACACAGCCTGGCCCAGGGAGCAGGTCCCCGCTCAGCCCACAGGTTGGAGAGGGACAGGTCCTTCAAGGACAACTTGATCACAGGTAAATGGCTATACTGTGGGTTTGCGTTGGACCACAACACAATATCCTACAGATCAGAGCCCCTAGTATAGGGAAAAGACCAGAGCACCTCCTCCAGGGCTGAAGGGCAGAGGGAGCTGGGATGTAGACACTACTGGGGTCTAAGTGCGAGCCGGCCACCGGCTTGCCAAAGGTAATGTAAGCCATTCTGCCCTGTGCTTCAGCAGGGCAGGGGGAGGAAAGGAAATCTCAAAGGCTGGACACACTTCCAAAGGATGATGCGTTACCCAGGGGTGACTTAAGCTAGGAGCCGGAATTATCCTTTAGCTTTGCCCACAACCCAGCAGGAGGCAGGCTCACGAGAAACACTAGCCTGGATTTAGGACACAGTGAAGCTGTGGGTGTACAGTCTGGATAAAGTCTCCAAATTATTGCTGGTTATTATTGAGATTATTTATGGCATTTGTTGAGTAACAATATAATAGGATTAGGGTTTACTTGGACATTCCTTTATGCCAGCAAAAAGTCCTTGCTTGTCTTAATGACTTCAACCTTATAATTAAAGGTCATTGCCAGTTCAAGAAAAAAAAAGGGAGAATTATTTAGACGCGTTCTACTTACTTCTTTTTTTAGCCAGTCATTCTCCCAGATCTCTCGATAGTTGCTCTTGTCAATGAACCTCACAGCATTCTACGAGGAAAGTTTGCATGAAGGAAGAGTTGTTATAGGTGACACACAACGTCTGCCTTGGTGGGACAGGGTTTGTCTCCACCTTCATTCCAATTTCGTCTTGAACCACATCCCCAGCCTGATATTCACAGTCCTACCCACAAGACTGTTATAGCAGATGACAATGTTTCTTGGTGAGATGGTTTCATCTAAATATCATGTTTCAAATCCAACACTCAGCTACTAAAGGACAAACGCTCTTTTTAAATATATTAACCATATAAACCATATGTAACCAATAGCTTACATTTATACTAGCATAAAATATCATTAATTTTTTTAGACTATTTTATTTTATGTGTACAGATGTTTTGTCTACGTGGGTATGTGTTCCATGTGTGTGCCTGGTGCCCAAGGAGGTCAGAAGAAGGCACAGGATCCCTTGGAATTGGGGTTGTGGATGGTTGTGCGCTACCATGTGCGTGCTGGGAATCAAACCCAGGTCCCCTGTAAGAGCAACGAGTGTTTTTAACAGCCGATCCATCTCTCTAGACCCTTCTGGGTTTTTCCCCCTCTAAAATATCATCTGAACAGAATCTGAAGGAGGTCTTGACTGAGATTAGCTGGCTTGTTGCTTAATTCACTATCAGTGGGGCAGTGTTTAACTTTAGCGATCTATCAGAACCTAATTAAACTGGGAAAGCCACAAGCCAGGGCAATATTTCAGAGCAATTGTGTTAGCATTTCTGTGGGTAGGACCGAGGCCCCATGGGGTGAGCACATGAATGGCTTGTCTAGTTAAGGCTTCACAACAAGGAACTCAGGAAGGTGCAGAAGCCAGTGACTAGGCTGAAAAGTCACCAAAGCCCTCCGGTGACTAAGCCATGCTCTGAAAGAGCTCTGAACTGAGTCTGGATCCTTCCACGTGTTCTGTGCGAGTCCCTGTTCTCTATGGCACCATCCTGTTAGCAAGTCTCTACAGCTTTAAGGATTGCTGGGGGATTTAAATGTCAGATGAAAGCTTGGGGCCATCCTCGAGATGAGCATTTGACATTACAAGTATGCTCTGTTTTATTTTGTCATGTGATGTCCACATAAGCATTTTAAAGTCATTTAAACTGTGGCCAGATCACTTCAGGATGGATTTCACCATTTCATCAGAACAGACCAACGACTGATCGGTTCCCCATAACCTCTGTCTCTGTAAATCTGCAGCTTTCAGGCAGACAGGAGAATGACACGGAAAAGCAAGGAGACCAGCGGGGATTCATGAGTGTTGCAGAGCTGCTGACAGGACTTCTGAAAACATCAGAAGCTTGGGATTCTGAAGAAAGGGTGGGGTTTAAACAGGAATTCCTTTTACTGATCTAGGAAATAGTTGAAAAACAAGAAACACTGTGTATGTGTGTTTGTGTGTGTGTGTTGGGGGGAAGTTAGACATTCTGTGGAAAACACAGTCATGAGAAAACAGATACTTGGAAATTTCATCTTGAAATGTGATTGATTTGTAGCCCAACTTCTTTCTTTTGTGAGACACAGCCCCCCCCCCCCCCCCCCCAATCCCAGTTGTCGTAGAATTTGGTTTGTAGAACCAGGCTGGCTTCGAACTCACAAAGATTCATCTGTTCCTTCCTCCTTTACTGGGACTAAAGACGTGACACCGTGCCTGACTTTGTAGTCAAAAAAATTTTTTTTTTTTTGGTTTTTCGAGACAGGGTTTCTCTGTGGTTTTGGAGCCTGTCCTGGAACTAGCTCTTGTAGACCAGGCTGGTCTCAAACTCAAAGAGATCCACCTGCCTCTGCCTCCCGAGTGCTGGGATTAAAGGCGTGCGCCACCACCGCCCGGCTATAGTCAAAATTTTTAAAAGACCAATGTAGAGTGTACTTTCCCAGGTTTAGATGTGTAAAGAATCGCTTTTAGACAACTTATATTTCACTCAAAACACATATTCTTAGTATTTCACTATAACCATATGCTACTTTTAACATAACTGACCAGTGAGTCACTTGCTCCTACCTAGATAAGCTTGCTTAACCCTTACACGCTGTATTTAGGGTAGATGTCATGGTGTCTGCTCTATGCAGTAGAAGACAGAGGTCTGGGGAAATGGAGCGATGGACCCTGTCTTGCCGTTCCTAAGTGCTGGGACAGCACAGCTAACTGCCAGCTGTGCAAACCAACGCTTTTCTTTGTTTGGTGGAGGTGATGGTGTTTTCATGTTTGTACTGTTGTGAGTCAAACCCCGGGCTGTGCATACGCAAGGCAAGTGCTCCATCGCCAAGCTACATCCGAATCCCCATGCTTTCCTTCGGAGTCAGGGTCTGGCTATTTAAAAGATCATGGTCCTCCTGCCTCAGCCTTCAGCGTGCTGGGCTTACAAGCATGTACCACCATGACCTCAAGCAGGCGTGTACCGCCCATGACCCTCAAACAGACCTGTACCACCCATGACCCTCAAACGAGCACGTACTGCCCATGACCTTTAAATGGACATGTATTCCCTGGCCTCAAACAGGCGTGTATGCCATGGCTTTCGCTGATAAACCACATGAATGAGAAGGTTTGCTGTGTTCTAAGAGAACTGGCACGCACCTGTGTGGCCCATTCCTTCCTCTGGTCCATCTGTAGCAGAGTTTCTGCGATTATTCTCTTTCTGGTATCTTCTAGAGTGAGTTTATACTGTTCTTTAAAAAGAGATCGCAAGCTTCAGTGGGGCCAAAACTGTGGTGTTCAGAGGCTTTACTTTCCATGGCCCTCCTCCCTCTCCACACATCTCACCCCAAACCCAAATTCCCACGAATGTATTTTTTTTTTCTGAAACATTTACTTCCTCTGATCAGAAGAAATGCTCCAACAATTTGCTAACACCCTAGTCTGAATTGTCTAAGGTCGCCAAGGTTTGTATTTCCAAAGGATTCCCTGTGCAGATGGGGAGTTTGAAACAGCAACTTGTACAGCCTCTGTCCCTTGGGTCACCCGGGATTGGACGACGTTAACTTCACAGAGGCACACAGAGACTTAATCATCTGGTTGAGTCTCATGGTGTACATCCGACTCTAACTAGATTACCAGGGTTCTGGGCATGTGGTTCCCTGTGCGAGGAGGGCACAGTGAGGAGCGGGAGGGGGCTGAAGGCTGAAGGCCTGGGCTGAGCATCCTACAGGGCGGGGGGGGGGGGGGAGACTCCTATCCTCTGGGCTGTTGGCTGTTCGCTCTTTTTCTTTCTTTGTTTCTTTCTTTGTTCCTTCCTTCCTTCCTTCCTTCCTTCCTTCCTTCCTTCCTTCCTTCCTCTTCCTTCCTGCCTTCCTGCCTTTCTTTCCTTTTTTTTTTAAATAAAAGATTTGTTTGTGACCAGGTCTACATGTTACAGCACACATGTGGAAGTCAGAGGATAGCTCTGGGAGTCAGGGGACCAGGTCTACATGTGTCAGCATGCCTGTGGAGATCAGTACCCTTCCGCCTTGTTTTTGAAGCCGGGTCTCTTGTTTCTCCCACAATGCATAGGAGGCAATTCTCCTGTCTCAGCCTCTCTCCCAGGAAGAATGCTAGGATTAGAACTTCAGCTGTAATCTATTTTTCATGCTTAGCATCGGAAAGACATCGTAAAACCTGGAATTGGATAGCATAGTCGTTCTTTGCTGTGAATTATCCAAAGTGGATAACCAAATATATCCTGGAGGTCAAGTTTCATTGCCGTATTAATGCTGAAAAAGCAACACTAACGTGTTATCTTGTTTAAACTCCAAATAGCATCCTATGGATTGCTTTTCCTTAAAAACAGAGAAGAGCGTTCAGCCCAAGGGCTTCGGTGAAAATCTCGTGGCTGCCTTTTGTGGTTCAGTTGGTACTTTCTGGAGCGACTACCCTTACTAACCACTCCCTGTTGAAGGCAGGGGTGTGCAGGAGTGTCCTTGGAGGAGTTTGAGACACCACAGGTAGGTTCTTGAGAGACTGCGTTTGTGCTTCAAGACTTTAGCTGTCCAATATATTGTGGTCACTTCCGAGAAGCTAACCCCAAGCCAGGCTGATGCTGTTTGGCCAACACTGCGCCTTCCTCTTGTCTCTGACTCTGCTTTGTTTCCTTGTCCACCGCCTATGGGAGTCTGGGGTGTGATCATTTACTCCTTTGACTGATCCTATCTCAAGCTCACGTCCGCCCTGGTCCTCATCAGCAGTCAAGGCTGATTCTCCTGTCCTGAGAGTGTTTGTCTAGGGTCTCTGAAAGACTGCCTTCCCTGTTTCCTGCGATACTGCATCTCTAGTCCTTGGATGCAGGGGACACAGAGTCCATTGAAACTGCTAACTTTTTCTTTGGCCCTTTGTCCTCACTCAGTACCCACCCACCCCTGCAGCACCCAACTCAAGCACCATCTCCGGTTTCTGCGGGCACACAGCTGTTTTTTCTGTTTCGATAATGAACTTATCAAATGCACTTGGGGAGTGCCCTGACTTTCCGTCGGCTAAACACGGGCCTTCTATTGGATTTGAACAAACTCAGTCGCGACTTACCTGACATTTTCTCGGCGTTTTCTTTGACCGTGTTGATGTCGTTCTGTAAGGAAGCGATGAGCTGAGCGTGCTGTGCGCTTCCTATGTTCTTGTACTCCTCCCAGTACTCCTTCTCACCGAGCTTCTCGAGAAACAGTTTCTCCGCATCATTTATTTGTATGCGCATCTCTGTTGGAAAGTAAAGCAACGCACATGCCGTTTCCGTCATCCCCGGAACCGGTACCCAGCACAGTCTGCGTCCACAAAGTTAGGGGCTGATGCGAAAATGCAATCAGAAATACTATTTGTGCAATTTCAGGATAGCTAAATGATCAAAATGATTAGATATCCCTCATGACAAATCTAAGTAAAATGGAACTTTCAGCTCTAAAGGGGATGCATGGTTTAAGAGTATGTAAATGGATAATTATATATGCCTAGGAACCACAAACTTAAATCCACGCCTGTTTCATAAGGATCCCTGTTCGTTCACGTCCTCACATCTTATGATGGCTTTGTGAAATGAGTTTAATTCTCTATTTTGTGGCGTGTGGGTATTTGCCTGCATGTATGCCTGGTACCCGAGGAGGCCAGATGGCATCAGACCCTGTAGTTATGGATGGCTGTGAGCCGCCATGTGGGTGCTGGGAACTGAATCTGGGTCCTCTGAGAAACACAGGCAGTGCTCTTAACTGCTGAGTCAACTCTCCGCCCCGCCCCCTACAATTTCATGTGTAGAGTGGCATTTTCCTATGGGCAAAAATGATTTCAGGTCCTTTGCGGAGTATGACCCTCCTGCCCCGAGGAGATTACAGGAATCCACCATGCTCAACTTTGACAGTCACTTTTATCAGTCAACTGTCTGATTCAGTCATCAAAATTTCAGATTTTGGCTTTTCTTCTGGGAAATGCTAGCATTCGACAGTCAGAGACAAATCTTCTCCCATTTTCTCACACTGTAAGACTGCGGAGTGAAAGATGAGGTCTCCGATTAAACACGCACAAACACTGAACAAGTCAAACACAACCTTCTGGGCCTGACCCGGTGCACCTGCTAAGGTGATGTTTTATTCAGTTCGGAGGCCCTAGTATAATACTGTGAGGGTCTGTATGTAGGACGCAGTGCCTAGAGCCACGCAGAGTGAACCTTACAGTGGCTTGGCTCTCTCCTCACACTACCTGATTTGAAAGTCTCTTGAAGGCAACAATGTACTAATCACCCCTGCAAATCCGGCCTTCTTACACCTGGCAATCAGCTGCTTGGCTCAGTAAATGTTTATTTACAAGATGCCCTGAATCCAGAAGTCTAAGGGACCCTGGGCGTGGTTTGCACTCGACTGGGTGCCTCCAGGGTGGGACGGCTGTAGTTCTCCACTGCTGATGGCTTCTGGCGGGGGCAGGCAAGGACTCGGTTTTCTTTAAGGGCTAGCCCCTGGGAGTTTGACTATGCTCTAGTGAGTATAGGGGCAACACAGGTTGAACTTGCTTTTCTTTCCTTTGTCTTCTGTCTTAGGAGGGGAAGTCCCAAGGGTGTGTGGAGGGAGAAACCTGGGAGGACCGGGAAATGAGTGTGACTGGGGTGCATGATGTGAAATTCCCAAAGAATCAATAAAAATATTATGTTGGAAAAAAAAATGCACGTGATGATTCAGCAGGCCTGGGCAGGGCCTGAGATTCTAAGAAGTTCCCTCATGAGCTACTGAGGCGTTCCACCTCAAAACAAGGTCCTGGCATGCAGGTGGCTGTCACAGACGATCTTTCCTGAGACAGCTGCCGTGTCCCCTTCCCTCTCTTCCTTCCCTCTTTGGAAGCCTCACACATCTGGCCTCCTCCCTGCACTCGTATGTCGTCCAACTTGGCCCTCTTTTAGTATGTATCCTGATTGTCTTTTTTATCAACTCGACACAAACCAGAGTCATTTTGGAAGTGGGAACCTCAGCTGAGAAAACTCCCCCACCAGACTGATCTGCAGGAAAAGTCTGTGGTAAGTTTTCTTGGCCGATGATTGAGGTGTCCAGCCCACTGTGGGTGGTGTCATCACTGGGGTAGTGGTCCTGAGCCAGCCATGAGGGGCAGGTCAGTGAGCAGCACCCTGGCATGGCCTCTGCTTCAGTTCCTGCCTTAGGCTGTTGTCCTGACGTCCGTCACTAATGGACCTGAGAGCCGTCAGTGGTAGTGAACGCTTTCCTCCCCAAGCCGCTCTTTGGCTCTTTGTCGCCGTGTTTTGTGACAGCCATAGAAACCTGAAGACACCATGGCACCCCTGTCCCTCGTCCCTCTGTACTAACAGGCACACCTCAACTGGGGCCATTGCCAGAAAGTAATTTATCCACCTGGGCAGTCGTGAGGTCATCGCCAACTCAAGGGACCATTGTCAAAGTGGTTTTGGAAATGTCAGCAAGAAGTGTAGGATGAGAGAACAGGAATAAGAAATGTGCACATCAAAACTACACATGTGATTTACCAGACGGGTCACGTGTTTCCAGTAGTAAGAGCATGTCTTGTGTCCTCTACTGCCTTCCCTAGAGTCGCTTGCCGAATTCCCCTTTCCCAATTCCAAGCTCTTGCTCTCCAATCCAACATGGGAACCTCATTCCTTTAGATTGGGGGAGGGGCATCCATAATTATATTCTCTTTATGATGCCCAAATCTAAAGCAAAGGTAAGGTCAATGGAGCCCTTCAGCAACAGAACTGCATAGAAAGGGAACAACCCCCTGGGAGAGCACAGGACTCAGGACACCGTTGGGGTGGAGGAGCAGATGGATTTCACTCCTGGCCTTGCTCGTTGCCCTAGTCCCCTCCTCTCATGGCCCCTGCAGGCTTCATTCCTCCCTTCTCCTGTTTCTACCCCTGGAGGGACTGGGACCATGGTCCAGATGATGCAATTGGAAGTGCAGTCACACTCTTTCCACACGCGGAAGACAAAGGCATCAAGTCCCAAGCGCGAACACAGCATTCACTGGCCTTTTCCAAGTTGCTAACCCACCTTTCAGGTTTTGCTCCTGGTCTCTTTCAAACTTCCACTTTTCCTTCATGGCCTCTTCCACGTCCTCCCTCGTCACGGGCGGCACTCCCCCCGACTTCTCCTCGCTCAGTTCTTTCAGGAGGTTCTTGATGTGCCACTTCTGCTCCTCCTTCAGGCGTCTGTTCTGCAGGAGAAACCATCAGTGGCTAAAGACACCTGCCCATTCTCCCAGCACACAAGCATGCCCCAAGACTCGCAGAGCGGGAAGAAGCATTTAATGAACCGGAGTATACAGCACTGCCTCTAAGAGCTTACAGGACGTGTAAGATTCCGAATCAAACAGACTCTATCAGTGCAATAGTCAGCAATAGGTTGCTGTAATTTTAAGAATATGCTGCCAATTTACCAAATTACTTTCACGCAGGCTCCATGAACGTTTAAACCAACTCTTGGAGCTAATGTTTCTGAACTTCCCATCAACCCTGCTCTCTCTAGTCTCTGTACCGTGTGAGAGGCTGTGTGCTGGGCACTCGCATGATCACTAACGAAACAGAAAAAAGTCCTGCTTTTGTGGGAGCTCCATTCTTCCTCATTTTCATCACAGATGATCCTATTTCTTCTTGTAGGATGATGGTGGATTCAGCACATGGAACTTTACATTTGAAATAAAAACCGTGGTCTTCTTGTGGGTATCTGATCCATGCTGAGATGGATGTCCAACTGACTTAAAGTTTATTCTTGCCATGGTTGTCTTACTGTGTGCATTGAAGAATCAAATGAGCAAAGGAATTCCATTCTAACCTGCCCTAATTATCTGTTATTATCAATAATTATCAGTAATTATCAATGTGAGTTGTTCACAATGAAGTCAGTGGCACCAGAAAACAGCTTGACTTCACGAGAGAACACAGGAACAGCAATATAAACAACTGCACAGGTAAATCTGGAACTTACGTAATACTTTTTGAAATTATTTTATTTGAAAAACTATGTAGAGCAATAATATAGTCCTACATTTCATTACCTACCAATCAATCCCAATTTATACCGTGTGTTTTCTGTGATAATACGTCACGGGGGGGAGGGCATAGAACAACCTCTTTGATGTTATTGAGACTGACTTGATATTAATTTAAATTAGGGTGTTAAGTAGAATCCTCAAGAAAGTCACTAAGAAAATAACTAAAATGTAACAACACAATAATAGTTAGAAGGGTACACTAGAACACGTGGAGCACAAAGACAGTAATGGAAGAAGTCACTAAGAAAATAACTAAAATGTAACAACACAATAATAGTTAGAAGGGTACACTAGAACACGTGGAACACAAAGACAGTAATGGAAGAAGCAAAGTAAAAAGTACATGAGACAGAAAACAAAGAACCAAAGGTGGGTGTGGGGGTACACGCCTGTAATCCCGGTGCTTGGAAGGGAAAGGGAGGAAAGAGATGTTTCAATCCTGACCAGCTAAGCTTCCCTACCCACGTCTGATGTAGGAGCGCAGGTACCAGCTAGCGGAGAATGCGCACTAGCCAGCTAGACAGCTAGCCAGCGGAGAAAGCAGAGATTGCACACTAGCCAGCGGAGAATGCGCATTAGCCGCTTTGTAGGCAACTCACTCTTGGTTCAGGCCTTGGGTCACACCGTGTGGGCTCAAACATTAACAAGGCTCTTGTCACTCACACTGTTCTAATTCTTGTCACAAGTACTGACTGTTGTAACAACACCAGAGTCACTGTCGTATCTGCAGAAGTTTGCCAAGTTCCACAGAGTAGTGTGGACTGGATAAGAGCTCTCATTTTACACGCAGGAAACTGAGGCTGATGCCTGCACTAGAGAGTTGTACAGTCAGGATGCAAACTCGGGACTCCGACTCCAGATTCCCTTAAAATGTAAAGATATAGCCTTTACAAACAGAACTTAAGCCGGCTGTGGTGCACACGTATAATGTCGGCACTCAGGAGGCTGGGGCAGGGGAATCTTGAATGGGTGAAAGGCTAGACTGGGTGGTATAGTGAGATTTTGTATGGGGAGGGCAGATAAACAAAAAGTCAAAGAAAACGTTAACTGCGGAAGTTTCCAGATCATTCGAAGTCAATCGGTGAAGGAAGGACTGTCTTGGTTCTCCTTGGGGCTGTGATGTCTGAGGGCAGAACTTCAGTTTGTTACTGTTTTCCACTTACAGATATCATTTTTGTTGTGATGGGTATAGCCAGCATCCCTGTGTTATTCATGTTAATTTTATTTATAGACATTTGAATTACCATGTATGTATGTATGTATGATTGTGTATGGCAAATGCCACAGAGCACATGTAGAGATCAGAGGACCATTTGTAAGAGTTGGTCTCTCCATCCACTGTGTGCTTCTGTGGATCGAACTTGGGTTGCCAAGCTTGGTAGCAGGTACCTTGACCTTCTGACTGAGCTGGTGACCCTTAACCCAACTTTTACAGAACGATCTTTAAGTATGCCATTAGTAATTTTAACAATTGAGATTATATTGTTCTAAATGCATTGGCATATGTACACTCTGGGAAAAGCTGAAACTAAGATTCAGAGACGGAAAAGCAAGAAGCAGTGTTTTGCAGTTTGGATAAATAAGAAGTCCAACGGTAAACGTGATTTCTAGGGTGTCTGTCCTCATAATCTAAGCAATGCCCAGTGCCATGGGAACGGCCATGCCTGCGTGCCTCACATGCATGAAGAAACCTAGTAAGTGGTAAGTCAGTCAGTTCCAGCACTGAAGCTACGTTTTGTCATGACCAGCCGCTGTCCGGCCCACATGCTCAGTGCCTGCCGACGGCTCCAAGTTGTACTCACCCTGTCTTGGTACCTTTGGTTCTTGTCCCTCAGCTTCCTGATCTGAAACATGAATCGCTCCACTGCATTCTCCTTTATTTCACGACTGAGAAGAAGCAGAGAGGTGTGGGTTAGTAGCTCAGGGAAGGGTGACGAGGCTACACTTTAATTTTTTTTTATTTTTCTATTTGGTGTTTTATTTATTTATTTATTTTTATGTTGATTTTCTTTTTATTTATTTATTTATTAAAGATTTCTGCCTCCTCCCCACACCGCCTCCCATTTCCCTCCCCCTCCCCCAATCAAGTCCCCCTCCCTCGTCAGCCCAAAGAGCAATCAGGGTTCCCTGCCCTGTGGGAAGTCCAAGGACCACCCACCTCCATCCAGGTCTAGTAGGTGAGCATCCAAACTGCCTAGGCTCCCACAAAGCCAGTACGTGCAGTAGGATCAAAAACCCATTGCCATTGTTCTTGAGTTCTCAGTAGTCCTCATTGTCCGCTATGTTCAGCGAGTCCGGTTTTATCCCAGGCTTTTTCAGACCTGGGCCAGCTGGCCTTGGTGAGTTCCCGACAGAACATCCCCATTGTCTCGGTGTGTGGGTGCACCCCTCGCGGTCCTGAGTTCCTTGCTCGTGCTCTCTCTCCTTCTGCTCCTGATTTGGACCTTGGGATTTCAGTCCGGTGCTCCAATGTGGGTCTCTGTCTCTGTCTCCTTTCATCGCCTGATGAAGGTTAATATCCAGGAGGATGCCTATATGTTTTTCTTTGGGTTTTTAATTTTAAACTAAATTATCAAATACCTTCAAAAGCTGGATTAGAAATTAGAATCTCCACTATGAAATACATTTTGTCAGGTTGGGTTTTCTTTTCTTTTTTCTTCTTTTGTTTTTCGAGACAAGGTTTCTCTGTGTACCTGGAGCATAGCTTGCCACTCACTCACTCTGTAGACCAGGTTGGCCTTCAACTCACATAGATCCGCCTGTCTCTGCCTCCCAAGTGCCTGGTGGTTTGTTTGGTTTTGAGATTGGGTCTCACTGTGTAGCCCTGGCTGACCTGGAACTTGCTGTGCAGACCACGTTGGCCTTGAACTCAGAGAGATCCTGCTTCTGGTTCCTGAGTACTAGGATCTAAGGAGAGCTAGTGTTTCCTACTTGTTTAATTCATTAATATATATTTCGGTTGAATGTTAAGCCTTTAAAAGAAACATTCTTGTTTTTATTTCTTTTTTTTTAATATTTATTTATTATGTATACAATATTCTGTCTGTGTGTATGCCTGCTGGCCAGAAGAGGGCACCAGACCCCATTACAGATGGTTGTGAGCCACCATGTGGTTGCTGGGAATTGAACTCATGACCTTTGGAAGAGCAGGCAATGCTCTTAACCACTGAGCCATCTCTCCAGCCCCCTCTTGTTTTTATTTCATAGATATAATTTATATTTTAATTCTCTCTAATCCAGCTTAAAGAAAATCTAGGAAAGAGGACACGGAACACATGCTTTCTAGATGTTCACATCCAGAGATGTATGTAGAATTCTAAAAGCATTCAGACAAAACAGAAACAAAAACAAAGATCAAACAAGATTGCCTGAGGCAAGAGTGTCTTGGACAGCTGAGGTAACCCAGGCCCACCAACTCAGTGTTTGTTAGTGCCTCGTCATGACTTAAGAGTCCCACACATCAGGAGTCCGACAGCTCGTCCCAGGGGCTGCTTCTTTGTTAGAATTCTGACCCTGTACTCTCTGCCTTCTACACAGAATGAGAACCCAAGAGAGTGTTTCTGTAGAAGAGGGCTTTTCCCCGATTGCTGGTAAGACAATTCTCTTCATCCGCTCGGGTCACCAGCATCACAGCCCCCACCTTCAACCCTGGATCCCTCCAGTGAACGGTGCCCTTTCCTGATCTCACTGCTGCTGGCACTGGCCCTTACACCAGCAGAGCCTGCCGTCTGTCCTTCCTTCTGGTGTCTGCCATTTCCTGAAAGCCACCCGCCTTTTCACGCCTGGCCATCTTTGCATCAGCCGTATGCTTCCTCTCTCTCCTTAGCTGTCTTCTTCCAGAGGGAGACTCGCTTGACTTTTACAAGCCCTGTGACTAGGTCAAGTCCTTCTCTCCCTCTCTTCACAGCAGGGAGCGTGTGCGCCTGCTCACTGCTGTGCTCCGGGCCAGCATTTGTTGTACATGTTTGTTGAGCATGAATGATTTCATTCTTACTTGGAAATTTACTGACAGTTCTCCACGAGTTCCCTAAAAATGACACATCGGAACGCCTACCCAGTGCCAGAACTCGGCATTCGCAAGCTCTCAAGAGGCTGTTTGTGGAAATAAAACATTTCCAGCTCCTGGGAGCGGGACATGATGAAAGGTTCTCATTCTTCAAAATAATTCTTAAGCCAGGAGTTGTGGCACTTGTCTGTAATTCCAGAACTTAAGAGATCGAGGCAGGAAGAGTGTCACAAGTTCAAGGACAGAGACTTTGCCTCAAAAAAAAAAAAAAGCAAAAAAAACACCCAAAAAACTGGTAGCCAGTGACTGAGGAATGACAGTCAAGGTTGTCATCTTGCTAACACACACACACACACACACACACACACACACACACACACACACACACTTCTCTAAATTGCAACACAATGGAGGAGCCAAAACCACATGAAGAGAGCCGTTTCATAGATACTGCTGGTCTGTGCGCACAACCCAGCAGTCTAACTTCTCTAATCCGACCCGACTTTCTAGGCGGTGCTTAGCTGCGCCGCCCCCGCGTGCAGTTACTTGAGCCTTACCAGCTACCGTATCTGCATGGGGCCCTTTTCAGATTCAGGCTCAGAAAACAGACTCACTGATAGTCCATAAGGGCTTCGCTCATCGGCAGCTTCGCATCTTTTGGGGGTCCATCTTGCGCCTCCTTTTTGTTTCCTTTCGCCGAGCTGTCCATGGCTCCGGTTGACCACTACGAATATACCTGAATAGCAAACAGGCATAAGAAAAGTGAACCAGCTCCATCTTGGCCCCTCTACCTGCGCTGACTCTCGGAAACCACCACCGGGGCTATCCTGTCCTGGCCGCTGCTTGTCCCCAGATCTAGCATCATCCACAAGGCTGGGGCACCATCAAGCGGCATTTCCCATCATTCTTCTCAATGACTAAAGGCCTGAGTTTCCTGTGGTCTTCATTTCTCCACAGTGTTCGGCCATGTGCGCTGTGTGTAGCAGCAACTCAATAAATGTCTAAAAAAAATCCCACGGAAGAGTTGAAAGATTGTACGAGTCAGGGGTCAGGGGACTGAACAAGGTGTCATCTCTTCTTGACATGACAGGCTCACTGCGGCCACCACGGATGGGGTTGTCTGCAAAGGTCAACCTAGTCAACGCTCTAGCGTGGGCGGTGGAGAGGCTCATGACTGCTCACCCCGGCTAAGGAGAGAGCACATTAAAGTTGGGGGCAGGTAGTGAGAGGTCAGGGGTGGGTCAGGGAGAAGACGTGAGTAAAATATGGTCAGAGCACACTGCGTGTAGTAAATGCAAAGAACAGAAAAGAAAAAATATTTTTAAAAAGATTTTTTTTTTTTTTTAAAATCAAGGTGTAAGTTCTTGAAAGAGTTGTATTTGGTCAAGGTTGTCGCTAAACAAATCATAAATAAAAGCACACTTTGAAATACTTTTTAAACACCTAAGAGATTTACAAATGCAAACAGCTATAATGATGCTGCTGCGTTAACTTTTCATAAGCTATAAACTGCCTTTCTATGAAATATTTAAATTATTAATAATATATTGTTCTTTATTCTTCTCTCATATATTACACCCCACCACAGTTCCTCTCCCCTCCCCCCTCCCTCCCCCTCCCTCCCCCTCTCCTCCCCTCTCCTCTCCCTCTCCTCCCTCCCCTTCCCTCCCCTCTCCTCCCCTCTCCTCTTCCCCCTCCCCTCTCCCCTCTCCTCTCCCTTCCACTCCCCTCCTCTCCTCTCCTCTTCTCTCCTTCCCTCCCTTCACCTCCCTTCTCCCCCAGATCTATTCCTCCTTCATTTCCCTTCAGAAAAGAGCAGGCCTCCCAGGGCTATGAACCAAACACAGCACAGCAAGTTACAATAGGGCCAGGCACATCCCCTCATACTGAGGCTGGCAGGGCGACCGAGTAGGAAAAAAAGGGTCTCAAAAGCAGGCAAAAGAATCAGAGACAGTCCCCACTCCCTCTTTATATGAAATCATTAAATTATTGATAATATTTTTTTTTAAAAGGAAAACCAAGACCCATTACTGGCTGATACTGGAATGAAGCAGGATACTTTACGGGTTTGACTGAGGTCTCGAAGCACTCTTTTCAGAATGTAGCTTTCCCTAGAAGATTTTCATCTGGTTTCCACGGTTCTCCTAAGATCAAGGGCCCATCGTTGTTACCAAGGCTTCTGTAGTTTGCCCTGGTGGGAAACTACATCTGGCCTTGCATAGTGTCTCACACGCAGGAGCCTTAACAAGCCACACGTCTCTCTTCAGGCACAGATATGCATTATACATCAGTTTATCTTCCTCTTAAATGGCAGGGCAGGCAACTGTGCAGCAGCAGAGGTCTGGGGGCAGATTTAGGCCGCCGGGCTCACTATTATAGCCTGGCTTCTCCACTGTTCTGGACCATTGGATGGGCAGTCTGTGTAGATCTATGGGGGCTCACTATGGCCTGGCTTCTCCACTGATCTGGACCATTGGATTGGCAGTCCATGTAGATCTACATGTAGATCTCAAGCTCCACAGTGGGAAACGCTCTGGAATGGAAACATGCCTCTTTCTCTATAGCCTTGCTGCTGGTGCACCCAGACCTCTCACGATGCTTTCTTTGTATCTTAGAGTTTTCTAGATAAGTACACATCCAGGTTTAAACAAAAACATTAACACTGCCAGTGTCTTTTTTTCTTTCCTTTTGAGACTGTATACTTAGCTAGTCTGGAACCTGTGGGAATCCTCCTGCCTCAGCCCCTTAGGTGCTGAGATGACAAGTGTGAGCAATCTATCACACCTGCCTTCTTTAATCTGACAACCATTTGCAACAATTCAGTAAGCTTCCACATCAAAAATTATATACCATCATGGTTCACAGGAAACCATCAGCTAAGAAAAATCTGTTCTCTTTGTTTCCAGTGCCACCCTGAATTTTTATATCATTTTCTACTTTAGAATACAAATTTTTATCTTTATACAAAAAAGCATGCTAACATTCCATTTTAAAACAGTGATTTACTATTCAATTCTTTTCTTACTCTATCTTATTTAAAGTTGAGACAAGCGTCAAGACTGATCTCTTTCTTCACGAGTCATACGGAGAAGATCAAGTGTTCGCGTCCCCTCCAGCATTTCCCATCTGGTGCCGGAGAAAACACGACCTCATCTTGTTCAATTACCTCAGTTACATGGCTGTTATGTTTTTAACCCTCTGAATGCGTAATTAGTTATTTAGCCGCAGCTTACCACAGAGGAGTTTAATAAAATATGAGGGAAAACGTCAAGCCACTAAAGCATGAATGATTCATGCCTAAACAGTACTGTACGTTGTCATTGTTGTGAGGGCTCTCAAGAAAATGAGAGGGACAACTGGGCTGCTAATGACGGTGCTGCACAAGGGACTTCTGCATCTGATGATGTCCCGCAGGCCGTGGAGGTTTTTATAAACACGGTCGCTGACCTCTTGCGGATTGCTGCCACAGCAAAGGGAGACAGACTAGTCACATGGTCGATGTTATCTCCAGGAAGGCTTCACCCAGTGTAGTTTCTCACAAATGGACGTCTGATCTCTGTTGCGGTAACTGCAGATGTGTATTTAATGCCTGCTTTGTGGATAAAGCGTTACCTGGTCGTTAAGTGTACAACACAGAAGAAGCAAGTCGGAAACTCGGAGCTGAGGGGGGAGCACACACTGCAGCAGACCTTACACAAAACAAGGAGCTGTCTGAGAGACACTCCCAGGTTATTCAGGGGCTGCTCTTGCTGACGGTCATCCAGGAAGTGATGCCTCTCACGCATTCATGTGTGTGTGCTCTTGCTTGCCTGGTGGGGTTTGGGCCGTCTGGCTCACAAAGACTCGGGTCTCTAGACTCTCCTGAGCCTGGGATTTCCTCTGTGACTATTGCTTTTCTTGTCAGGAAGCATTTCAAAACAGCATTCTCCCAGGTGTTTCTCAGTGAAAAATGAAGCTTACGTAGTAAAAGCAGACACGTGATTGGCTCTAACGGACTGCTATCCCAAAGCGCTTTGGCTTTGTAGAATCACCCCTAGACACAGAGCATATTCCTGTCAGCACAGTCTCGGGGTGGGGCTGAACCCCTGGGGACACCTTTCTGGACATGTGAAATGGCTCCTGATCTTGCTCGGCTAGTTTTCCATCAACATGGATTGAAATGAAAGATACGGACCTAACATTGTGAGCAATGACCAAGCCCTGAGTGGCAGTCCACTGGAAGAGAAAACATGTGATCGAAAGATATTGGTTAAATATGACAATTGTCCATAATGTTTAATTTGCAAGGAAAGTGATAGGTGAGCAGAAATGACAGGGTTTTCTTTGTTGTTGCTGTAACTTTCTTACACGGTTTCTTCTCCCTTCCGTTTCCACAGCTAAATCTTACTGGTCCCCCTCCTTCGGCTCTTTCCCTTCCAACGGTGAACTTGCCAACAAGAATGGAAATGTACATTTCATCACCACCCCTTTCAAATCTCTAAGCTTCTGTCAACTCAAAAGTAGCAGCACTAACAGTAGCAAGAAACGCAGTACTTCCTTCCAGGAGCCTGGTTACAGAAAGAGCAATCGAGAAGGCGCAGAAACTCATTGTAACATTGGCTGCGAGGCAATACACACATTTAAAAATATTCATAGTACTCCTATAACTAAAGTTCATTTAGTGCTGAAAAGTCATGTTCCAGCAAGCCCATGTCCTTGGGAATTCAAAAATGCCTGGAGGTCCAGAAGCCAGCTGCGTCCTGGAAGTTCAGTGAACGCTGGTGGGAATGAGTGGCCTACAATCATCCATCACTTTCTTCACTGATAGCAGTGTGTGCGCTCTAAGTTTGTAAAGTAAACTTGCTTAAGTCTCTTTTTAAACAATTAGTATTTTGCATGGGTATGCGTGTGTGGTGTGTATGCGTTTGTGTATGTGGGAGCTTGTGCATGTGTACATGTGTGGGGGCCGGAGTCTGACGGTGAATGTCTTGTTCAGTTCCTCTCTGCCTTATCTGTTGAGGACGGGTGTTCCTCTTGAACACACAGCTCGCTAATCCAGCTAGTCAGCTAGCCGGTGTGTTCTGGGATCTGCCTCGGCCTCCCAGACACTAGGAGCAGAGGCAAGTCACCATGCCTGCCTGCCCAGCATTTATCTGGGTGCTGGGGCTCACACTGCAGATGTCACCTGCCAAGCCATCTCTCCATCCCAGCAAAAGTCCTTGGAGTGCAAATGTTCATTTATGCCAGAGATACGTTTTGACATAAAAAGCTTTATTCTCTCTCGTCAGAATGCATTGTGCATCGTACGCTCCAGCATTAAAAAAAAAAGGGGAACTACTTAAATCCTGTTAGAAGTGGTAATACCACCTAAAAGTTGCTTTATAAAACTTGATGCGTCTTTTCAAGTCGACTATCTGGGCGTAGTTACAAATACCGTGAAAATGCCAAGTCTACCCAGTTTAGAAAAGTACCATTAAAACCATTTGTTCAGATCCAAGTAAGACTGACTTGATCACGGACCTTTTGGTGAATGCTTCCGTGTGTAGTCTTTTCTTTCTTACCTTGCAGGCAATAAAAGTCAGGACCTCACCTGTGCTAAGCAAGGTCCCAGGCCCCACCCCCGCCAGCATCTACTTTCCTTAGGGCTAATATTTAGTCGCTGGCACACTTTTGAACTGAAGTTCCCAGATTCTTCTAGATCTTAACCTTCAGCATGATCTGATCCAGGACTCCTGAGAACAGATGGAGAGAAGCAGGCAACCTGACCCCTCTACACGGCAGTGCTCCATTTTCCTCCCAAGGCTTTCTGTCCCTCGATTTTAATGTCCCCAGAGAAAAAGAATATCAAATGAGCAAATAACATTTTTTTTTTTTTTTTTGGTTTTTCGAGACAGGGTTTCTCTGCGGCTTTGGAGCCTGTCCCGGAACTAGCTCTGTAGACCAGGCTGGTCTCGAACTCACAGAGATCCGCCTGCCTCTGCCTCCCGAGTGCTGGGATTAAAGGTGTGCGCCACCAACGCCCGGCAGCAAATAACATTTTATAAACATGAAAACATAACCAGGAAGAGAATTCTATGAGGATAATGGAAACACACACACTACTTTTATCGGGACTTAAGCTGGGGTCAGGGCTTGGAGTGGCGTGCAAGAAGACCCGTGGGCAAGCGTCATGTATTCTGGTGAATGTCTAGATGGAGCAGATTCTTTTCTTTTCCTTCACAGAAATCTTTCCCCTCCCTCCTCTCCCCCCTTTTCTTTTCCTCCCCCTCCTCCCCTTCCTCCCCTTCTTCTTCCTCTTCTTCCTTCTTCCTTCCTCCTTCTCCCTCCTCCCTCCCTCCTTCTCTCTTCCTCTTCCTTCTCCTCTTCTTCTTTCTCTTCTTTCTTAGACAGGGGGTATCCTTCCCTATCCCCTCACTACTTCAACTCAAATCAGAACGGGATTGTGGGGTAAAGAAGACATTGAAGAAACAAACAAAATACTTGTCTTAGTTGAAGCTGTCAACTTGGTACAGCCCTGAGCTACCCAAGAGGGGAGTCTCCTTGAGGGATTATACAGGTCATATTGGTCTGTGGAGGGTTATCTTGCTAATTGATGCTCACTATGGGTGGCATCATTCTCTTTGCAGGTAGTTCTGGGCTGTACAAAACAAAACAAAAAACTAGCTAACATAACCCCATGAGCCGCCAGTAAGCAGCCTTTCTCCATGGTTCCCGCTGTGACCTCCTCTATGATGGACAGTAACCTGTAAATTGAAACACACCTTTTTGCTCCCCTAATGAAACCAGAACAGTGACATTAAAATCTAGGACGTTCATTAAATGAAGAAATCACGTGTTCTCTTTTGAAGGCTGTGGTAGCCTCAGAGAAAAGAACTAAAATCTCTGGGTTACCTGTGAGGGTTACTAGGCAAGCACACTGACCACAGGGCACGGTCCTATTGTGCTGGATCAGGCACTGTCCTTGGGGAAGGATCCCAAGGGTGTGTAAGGTCACTCAACAGCATTCTGCAGCTTGAACGCACTAGGAGAAGGAAGGTGAAGTGGAACCCCCATCTCTCCACTAAATTTTTCAACTTCAGCCCAGTTTCTGGTCCTGTCTGACCCCCAGCGTCTTTCTCCATTTTTTCAGTCTCTTTTCAGAATTAAGAGGTCTCAGATGTTTCGAGGAAATTGTGATAAACTGCCACACAAAAGGGAGGCATGGCCGCAGTCGTTTTATTCCGTGAGGTTAAGATTCTAAGACATCGAGGGGATGCCTAATTCTCGGGATGGTGTAGGTTCCTATGATGTTGTTTAACCCCGACCCGTCCCCGCCCCCCACCCCGTACCCACATACCAGAAACAAAACTTAGTATAAATTAATCAAAGAAGGGACGAACAACAGTACTGGAATAGAACAATTGTCACATGTGACAAACATTATTTAAAATGTGCACATTACTTATTTCTGGCATTTGTCATTTAATATTTTCCCACCTGAAACTGCCGCTACTGGGATAAAGGGACCACTGTATCAGAGGGCTAAGCATCTACTGAGTTAGCGACTGTGTGAAGACCTGAGGGTTACAAACCTTGAAGTTTAGGATGGCCCAAACCAGGCTGGTCTCCCTGTCTTCAGGGTGGTGAAAGAGGGGGAGCCTAGGAGAATCCCTCTCAACAGTTCCTAACCGCCCAGGAACAACGTCCCGAGAGAAAAACCAGAGGGCGCGACCCCCAAGCCCATCTCGTGTCCCGAGAGAAAAACCAGAGGGCGCGACCCCCAAGCCCATCTCGTGTCACCGCAAACCAACAGGAGGGGGTGTCGGGTGTGGTGGGGGAGGATTCCTAGGGAGTCTCTGCGGACAGAGGAAGAAGCCCGAGGTCACGCAAGAATGTCAGCTTCCTCCCGACATCCTCTCCACCGCTTTTGGGTGTGAGTCCCGGGCTCCCGGCTGGTGGTTTGAACGTCTGGCGGTTCTCACTCAAGTTCAAACAGCTCAAAGCATTCTCCAATCCTCCTCCCAGACCTCTCCCCAGCCGCTGGTGCGTTCTCAGTTTCCATAGCAACTGGCATCCTCACCCGCTCGCCCACGCCAGGTTCCGCACCAGCGGTGGCTCGCGCGCGCCACCTGGCGTCCATATGAGGAAGAGCACGGACGAGGGGCTGCAGAGATGTCGCTTCTGTGATTTGCAAACCACTCCGGAGTGTGGAAAGGGGCAGCGCTTCAGCGATGCAGGTGCTGGAGGCTCGTCCCTGTGCTTTTCTGTCTGTTTTTGTCAGGTGAGGTTTAACTCCAGGCTGACACCTGGAGCAAGTACCCACTGGGTAACGTGAGGTCCTGAAGTCTTTGATTCTGCCTTCCTTCTCAGTTTCCTTATAGCTTTCATAACACAATATAGATCTATCTGTAAAGCAGTTTTCAAGGTAGGAACCGAACCAAACGAACGTTGTACCCGCAGTACAACATTTTAAGTTCCTCTTGCGCAAACCCATCTCTCTCATCCTGAAGGCAGTCTCTGCAGGCGCCCTAATTTTCTCCCATTACATTCCAGTAATTAATTGTCTTTCCGGCCTGGGAAGTCGGAAGCCAGGCTCCTTTAAGCTTCCTACTCTCTTCCAAGTGATCTAGTTGGCCTAAAGAAATAGATTGAAACATCGGTTATCATTTTTAAAAGTTAATGCTGTGTTATTATATTGGGGGCCCATTGAAGGACCGGATCAGAGGGTGTTAGTGAAAAACAGCCGTTGGTTAAGTGGAGTTTTCTCATCACTAAAAATATAGAATTATCCAAGGCAGGCATGGGGGCACTTACCTGGAATTGCATCACTCTGAAAGGCTGAGTCAGGGGGATGGGGCATTCAAGGGAAGCCTGGGCTACAAAGGGAGATCCTGTTGTAAAAACAAAACCAACCCCAAAAATACCAAAAGTCATCCAAAAATTAAATAGTTTGAAATAACTAGAATTTCCCTTTCCTTCTGCCAGTTATACACGTTTTCTGAGATTTGCATATCTGATACAGATATTTTATTTATTTGTTTATTTATTTTCTTTTTCTTTTTTCCTTTTTGAGACGGGATTTCTCTGTAGCTTTTGGAGCCTGTCCTGGAACTAGCTCTTGTAGACCAGGCTGGCCTCGAACTCACAGAGATCCGCCTGGCTCTGCCCCTCGAGTGGGGGGATTAAAGGCGCGTGCCACCTTTAATCATTTATTTTCTTGAGATAGGGTCTCACTGTACAGTTCTGCCTGGCCTGGAACTCTCTATGCAGGTCAGGCTGGCCTGGCACCCGCAGAGATCCGCTTGCCTCTTGGCCTCCGGGTTAAAGGCCTCACCACCAGGCCAGGCTGGTAAGTATTTTAGTTAGCCATTTTCCCCTTTGCAGACAGCAGGCAACGGGAGGGGGTACACTTATTAAATAGACCGCAGCAGTTGCCGACAAAGAGCTACTCCACAAAGGGCTCCAAACACGGAGCCTCTCTCCGTTTCTGGGCTCAGTCTGGACTTCTCCAGCGCGTTGACTTCCTTCCCTCTACAACTCTGAGGCTTGCTTCTTGTGCGAGAGCCTGGGCCCGTCATCAAAAATGTGCTCCACCCTGTCATTTATCCTCCGCTCAGT
The DNA here is from genome assembly GCA_963919715.1 of Microtus obscurus. Taxonomy (NCBI): domain Eukaryota; kingdom Metazoa; phylum Chordata; class Mammalia; order Rodentia; family Cricetidae; genus Microtus; species Microtus obscurus. Next base: position 28,317,178 of record CAWTZC010002521.1, read on the forward strand.
TTTCCTGGCAGTGCTTGCCAGTTGGTGGTCAGATAGAGAAGCCAGATAAAAACCATTTGCCCAGTTTCCTCGTTTGACCTTGTTTTTGTTGCTAGACTTGCCGCGTTGAAAGCTGAGGTGGGAAAAGGATGTGTGGGAGAAAAAGCCAGATAAACAGTTTTTGGTAAGACCACAGGGATCCTATTTTGGATGAACAATTATTAAACATCTTAATACAGTAAAAAAAAAAAGTCACAGTCTTTTGACTATTGAAGTTTTGAAGAACCGAGAATATCTTTGCTGTTGCGTCCTTTCTCGGGATTTACTTTTGTTTTATGGACGTGAATGTTGTGGCCTGCCCATATGTCTGTGCACACCTGGTGCCCACATCATCCGGAAGAGGGCACTGGATTCCTTGGAACTGGAGTTAAAGACTCCAGTTAACTTCCACAGGGTTCTGGAGGCTGAATCTGGGTCCTCTGCAAGGGCAGCCAGTGCTCTTGATCATGAACCTTCTCTCCAGCCCCTGGCTGTCTCTCTTAACATACTTTTTGGAAGTTTGTCTTTCCTCTCTCAGCGGGCAGCCATGATGGGGCAAGTCTGAGGCAGGACTTACTTCTTTTGGAGCTGCTGTCTGTCTTTCCTGCTGCATTCTCAGGCAATATACAAATTATTAAAAATGGGTTAAATTAATATAAGAGTTAGCCAATAAGAAAGTAGAGCTAATGAGCCAAGAAGTGTTTTAATTAATACAATTTCTGTGTGATTATTTCGGTTCTGGGGGGGCCGGGACAAACAAGCAGGCCCCACTCCTACACTCAGACATTGTGTTACTATCTCTCTGAGTGAATTCTGAAGCTCTTCCTCTGGAATAGAGTCCACTTTTGTTTTTTTTCTCAAGATTTTTTTCTTTTTCCTTTTTCTTTCTTTTCTTTTTTTTCTTTTTTTGTGTTTTTGTTTTTGTTTTTTGAGAGACAGGGTTTCTCTGTGTAGCCCCAGCTGTTCTGGAACTTGCTCTGTAGACCAGGCAGATCAATACCTCCTGGCTATCAAGAATCTTTTTTATTTATTCTTTTTAAATGTTTAAATAGTTTATTTAGCCTTACTTTATGTGCATTGGTGTAGGGTGTCAGACCCCCTGGAACTGGAGTTACAGACGGGTGTGAGCTGTCAAGTGAATGCTGGGCGTTGAACCTGGGTCCTCTGGAAGAGCCCAGAGTGCTGTTAACCGCTGAGCCATCTCTCCAGCCCGTGTTGAGTTTCTTTCACTTCCCTTCATCGTGTGGCGTTAGCTTCTAATCTACCACTTTACCGACAAGCGTCCCGCTTTGGAGAGCAATATGGTAGTCCTCTATAATGACAAACACAGTGTCTGGAACAGAGACACTGCTCCTACACAGGTTCTTAGGAAAAATAAAATACGTATTCTTAGCAGCCTCCTTTCTAATACCCCAAATCGAAGAGTTCACACATCCCCCGCAGGTAGCCATGTAAAGCCGCAGTGCACAGCCACACAACAGAATACCACGCAGCCACGGAAATGGAGCAGACTAAACTAGCCATACTGGCAAAACCATGAACAGCCCTGAGGAAGCATTCATCTAAGTGAAGAGTCCAAGCAAGATGGAAAGGATCGTAGGGAAGTCTAGGAAAGCCTGAAAGCCACCCAGGTTGCCTAGCCCTGATGGGTGGATGTATTAGCTACCTTTCTGTGGCTGTGACAAGACAGGTGACAAGTTTCTGCACACTTGGAGAACTCTAGAAGAGAGGCAAGCACGCTGCGGTAGAAAACCCGTCTCAAGGACTCGGAGTAAGCCGAGAGCAAATGATTCATTCAGTTTGGGGCTCTGGTTGGGGGGTTTGGAGCAGAGAGTGTGGCAGATACAAAGGCCCAGAGGTGAGAAGGCTCAGCCGTTAGTGGAGCTCTCTAAGGTAGCTGGCAGAAGGAGGTTTATTTGGGCTTACAGTTCTGGAGGTTTGGAGACCACGAGGGTGGAATGAAGGCACTGCAGCAGGAACGGGGAGCTGGGGCTCACATCTTGAACCACAAGAATAAATCAGAGAGCAAACTTGAAATGATAACTCTCACCTACAGTGTCACACTCCTTTAACAAGGTCACCCCTCCTAAACCTCCGGAACAGCCTGAGGACCGGGTATTCAGATGCCCAAGACTATAAGGGACATTTTTTTAGTGGCTGAGGGGATTGATTATGGCAGGGGACCAGGTAATGAAACTAAGGGATGAAAATGAGAACAATTATCTACATTTTGATTGTGATGCTTTTGTTAACACCAATTGATGTGTGCATGTGTGTGTGTGTGTGTGTGTGTGTGTGTGAGTGTGTGTGTCTTACTATATATAAACTATACTTCAGTATGGTTAATTTTTACAAACCAGTGTCAAATTCTTTGACCCATCATATCAGGAGATGGACCTTCTTTTTTTCATTTTTATTGATTTTTATTGAGCTCTACATTTTTCTCTGCTCCCCTCTCTCTCCCTCCCCTCCCCACTTCAACCCTCCCCCAAAGTCCCTATGCTCCCAATTTACTCAGGAGATCTTGTCTTTTTCTACTTTCTACTTCCCATGTAGATTAGATCTATGTAAGTCTCTCTTAGTGTCCTCATTGTTGTCTAAGTTCTCCGGGCTTGTGGTTTGTAGGCTGGTTTTCTTTGCTTTATGTTTAAAAACCACCTATGAGTGAGTACATGTGATATTTGTCTTTCTGTGTCTGGGTTACCTCACTCAAAATAATGTTTTCTAGCTGCATCCATTTTCCTGCAAAAGTCAAGATATCATCATTTTTTCTGCTGTGTAGTACTCCATTGTGTAAATTATGTGTTCTTTTGGTGTCCAATTTCTTGAGTCTTTGTATATTTTGGAGATCAGATCTCTGTCTGATGTGGAGTTAGAGGATTCTGGTTGGTTTACGATTTATGGTTGCTTCTACTGTGAGCGTGCGGCAGAATGATTCTCCATGAGTTCTGAGACCTGGTCCTGGAAGATGACGCCGAGTGTTCTGGTTCTCTTGGGATTCTTGCTCTGGAGTGAGTAAACTTTCACACACTTCGGTCTCTTATGGGATAGCCTTGCCAGCCCAATCATAGGCACTGTGGATAATCACTTGGTGATCACTCTGTGGGTTAGAAGCCACTTTCTAGCCCACAGAATGCCAGATACATGAGCGAAGTCACGCTAGACCCTCCCCTCCAGCCTACTCATCAGCCAGGTAGCGCTGAAGTGATCTCAGGTTGTGCTATCCGGAAGACGAGCTCACCAGCTAGGAACTATGGGATCAAGGAGACGTAGTAAGTCATTGTTTCAAACCATTTGGCTTTAATAGTGTATTAGTTACCTATTACTGTAGAAAACCACTCTGAACACTGACTCATTATTTATTACCTCACAGTTTCTGTGGATGAGGAGTCTGGCAGCAGTTCAAGCTTAGCTTAGTCCTGACCTCATGGGGTCAGATATTGGGCAGGTTCTGCTTTTGTCTGGAGAACTTTAGGTCTAGGTGGAAAACACAAGAATCGAGTTTCTGCACACTTGGAGAACTCTAGAAGAGAGAGGGGCAAGCAGGCTGCTGTGGAAAACCCATCTCAAGGGCTGGGAGTAAGCCTAGTGCAAATGATTCATCAGTTCGGGGTTCTGGTTGGAGGGTCTGGGGCAGAGAGTGTGGTGGATGCAAAGGCCGACAGGCGAGAAGGCTGAACCTCTCTCTAGTGGAGCTGAAGGCGTCCACTACGGCGGGACAGTAGGGTTCCAGAGAGGAGAGGGGACTGATATGGAATGGTGGAGGGGCAAGCAGGGACCATCACACCCGGCCCTGTAAGCCATGAGAGCGAGCTTGCTGTGGTGGCAGAACGCTGGCTGGCTTAGAGGACGGCGGGAGGGTCAGGGTGAGGCTGGGTTCCAGGATGAACTTCACTAACCCCAGTTCCGATCTCTGTTTGCCAAAGGGACTGTCCTTTGGATCCAGTCTCTGGTCCAAGGAGCGTGTCTCGCTCGGGCGCTGTTCCTTGAAAGGTCGCAGTGCCTGGAAAACCATGACGTCATCTCTCTGGCTCCACCTGGGAGCTTGCCTAATGTGTTGAGGTTTCTGCGGCTCAGGTGAGATGCCCACTCCCACACGGGGGCGTAGCCTGTGAAACCGCTGTCATCACAACATCAGCACACATAGGAGAAGAATTAGGACGTATTAATAGCTCTACCTCACATCTGGGGAATGAGGCAGGCGCAATTATAACTCTTATCTTTGAAGCAGCGAATTGGTTTGCAGACAGGGGCATAAAAAGGCAATTTTGGAAACGTCTGCCCGTATTAGCAAACCCGATGTAGTGCAGTACATTTTGAAATAAGACGGCAAGGGAGGTTGTGGATTGCTCCTTCCACTTCGCGTGGGTTTGAGTACATATTTTACCTTTCACCCAACATTCTCGCTGAGACCACAGCCAAAGATCCAGAGTATATGTGATGCCATTGAAATGAGATGCTCAGAAAGGCAACTCTCTGTAGACTTCAGCCTTGGAGCCTCCAGCAGGGCCACTACATGGAGAAGAGCAGCCACCCAGGCACCTCCAAGAGCTGCGGAACGCTGGGGAAGAGCAAAGGCTTATGGGTCCCGAGGTCGGAGGTCCTTCTTTTGCTCAGCTCCTCTATCAGCGGGAATGGCCTTTATTGTCAAACAGACATGTTGAGGAGATGCCCCCATAACGGCGTGGTCGACAGTGCAAAGAACGGTTCATCTTCACGTGTAAAGTGAGTTCGCTAAGGGTTTGCCGACTGAATTTCTCCGAAGTTGCTGCCCTCCTTGCCCCCACTCACCAAGTTCCCATTTTATACAGTTCCAAGTCACAGAAGTTGAGATGCAAACCAGAGTCTGGGTCGCCACCTGGCGTTAAAACAGTAACGGTAGCTACAGACAGAGACGGTGTAAGCTACCAACAAAACCGTCGGGGAAAGCTATGCTCACTCCATCCTTGCCCTTGCTAGGACTCTGTTGGCCTTGCCGAACCTGAGAGGCGTGGCTTATTTTATTGCATGTGTTAGAGAACAGCCCAAAAGGACGCTTGCTGCAAGCTAGAGTTACGCTGGCTAGGATATGGAGAACACTTTAATAGGTAGGCTTTGTCTTTATTGCTTCCTCCTTAGGACGGTTCCCAGCGTCTGGTTTGACTGACCAAAGCTGGGAGCCTCCCACTTATTCTTCCCTTCTCAAGTCTCTTCCTGGTAATAGACTAGAGTCAAACTCAACAGGGTTCCTCTACCCCACCTAAGCCAAGCTCGTTCCCTACTATCGCTGGATAGTGGATAGGGACAGTGGGAACTTCGCTCATGCCTTCATGCGTGTCACTAACTAGTTGACAAGGCATTTGGCTGCCTTAAGAGAGTCCCGCCATTTACCTGCGCTTCATGGCATTTCTTCAGTTCGACATTCAGAGCACTGGGCAGAAATCACACGGCCTCAACACCCACCCCGGGCCTTCCCGACCCACTTGGTTTTCTTGAATCCAGTTCTTTCTCCGCGATGTGCCAGAGACTCCGTCCTTTTTTAAGTGCTAAGGTGGCTTCCCACTCAGCCTGTAGCAGAGGGTTCCCATGCTGGTCAGCTCTCAGGAATCAGGCCCACTCAGGGCTGTGCAAAGTCACCCTGTCTGGCTTTCCCTAGAGGCGTATCCTCAAATTGGAATTCGTGCGCAAGTAGGCTTTTAGTTGGGAGAATGAGGAAATGAGAAAGACAGAGACATGAGAGTCTGTGGTTGAACAAGTTATCTAGAGATGGGATAACAGGGTTGGTTTCTCTGGGGCTCTGGGACACAGCTCAGTAGTCATTGGCTGGGAGCTGCTCCTCAGGGCTCTGACAGAGTGACACTTGGAGCTTGCAGGGGTCAGCTATATCCTTGTGCCCTGTGGGCCAGGGAGATCTGAACCGAGTACTATCACAAGTAGTTGCTAGAAGAAGCCCTTGGCTTGTATGGTGAACGCTGAGAAAAGCTGTGCAGGGCACGAGCGAGCCCACCACACCTCCCAGAATGCACTTCACCCCCTCTCTGCAACTCTCCTTGCCTAAAACAAACAAAAACAAAACAAAGAGATATTTATATGTAAGATTAGCTCATTTTAGGTAGCCTATTAAAGTAATGGGTTTCTTTATGCTATTTCGTATACCCACACAATGTATACACATATACACTGCACCTTTCTCGTATCTGCACCCCTCAGTGTTCCCCTTGTCCTATCCTCAGTTCTCGCTGGTTCCCTTTCTCCCTTCATATAAGAACTATTTTTGTTTCTTTGATTTTCGGAACAAGGTCTCAAGTAACATAGGCTATTATTAAACTTATCGTGGAGCTGGGAGTGACGTTGAACTCTTAATCATCCTGCCTCTACCTCTCAGGTGCTGAGATTATAGAACAAGAGAGTGTCACTGTGCCCAGCACTGCCTTCGGGTCCCACCATTTCTGGTGCCACCATGAACCCAAATCCCGGCAGAAAGACCCCTCATTCCTGAATGACTCCAAATGTACCTGGTGCCCAGTTGCTGAGCAACCCCTGCATCCTGAGTAGCAGTGGGCGACTCCACCCACGTATTACATCTCGAACCCCTAGTCTTCCTAGCAGCAGCCACAAAGTTGTGGTGCCAGAAAGAGGCGCTGGACAGTTTGAGAGCGGCCAGGGCAGAAGGGTAGTGAAATTACAGGGACATCACAGTGAGGGGAAACCGAGAAAAGGCTGTAAGGAGTCAGAGAAGGGAGCATGAAAAATTCCTTAAGTGCCCTCAGGTCTTCCCGGCACAGGGTGGGGGAGGGTGGGGGCGCAAACATCCTGCTAACTGAGCCCGAGACTAGCGTTAGAGGGCGCTCCTCGCCGCCGCTCCCCGCCGCCGCTCCCCGCAGCCTGCTGCTGCTACTCACTGCTGTCAAACCCACAGGTAAACGAAAACTCTTGGAGAAAAGCATTGAAGTCTCCTTGTCTGCAGGTGATTTCTATCACTCAAAACAAAACAGAGCAAACCCTCCCAGCGAGCCTTCCCTTCCTCCCGACCCCGCGTCGCCCGAGCTACCTACTGTAAGCAGGCAAGGAAGACCACACAAGGTTAAGTGTTTTGGGTCTAACGTACAACAATGGAAGAGACAGTCGAGGACAGACAGCTCTCTGTCTGAATGAGTTCGAGCGGCCTTTTTAATACCAGTGTTTTTCTAGTCCAAGAACAATCACCATGTTGTGCTTGAGCCAGAGACAATGAAATCTCTAACAGCAAGCAGGCTCAGCTTGGCATCATTAGGGAAGGCTTTCAGTGTCTCTCTGGATAACCATGGACAGGTGGGGTGCGTGAGGATGGCGTCATGGAGATGAGACCTTCTTCTGTGAGCACCGGGACTTTCCTGGCATGCCCAAAGCAAGAGCAAGAAACACAAAGGAAGCAAGAGGGTTTGGGGGTGGGGACTCTGGCTGGGAGGCAGGAGTCCAGAGACAACAATGTGGGCAACAAACTTCTGATGTGTGTGTCATGGGCAGGACCCACTTTGTTGAGTAAATTATAGAAGAACTGTTCTTTTGTTTTGTTTTGCTTTTTTGAGGTGGGGATCTCTCTTTCTAGCTCTGGCTGTCCCAGAACACCCTATGTAGACCAGGGTGGCTTCTTACTCACAGAGATCCATCTACCTCTGTCTCCAGAGTGCAGTTACTAAAGGTGTGCACCACCACACCCCACTAACTTATTATGTTATTAGCTTCATGTTAATGAGATCATACATGAATGACCCCTGTGACCATCACAGGGCTTCGCTGAAGTTAGCAATGGTTGTGCTTCCTTTAAAACTGTACATTAAAACATCTCCTTTCAAATATTTCATCTTTCCAAATCATATTTTTAATTAGTGTGTGTATGTGTGTATGTGTGTATGTGTGTGTGTGTGTTGGCTGTGCATGTGGAGGTCAGAGGGACAACATTTGGTCATTGGTTCTCCTGGGGATCAAATTCAGGCCACTAGGCTTGGAGGTAAGTGTTGTTACCCACTGGATCATCTTAACAGCCCATGAATATTCTAGATTTTTCTTGTAATGTTAGATTTCATAGTTTTTACATGTGTCAAGACACACATGATTATTACATGTGGGAAGGAAACTGTTGTGGGACGTTTGTACACTGTATGAAGATGAGTTGCTGTGATTGGGCGGACTGTCCAAATGCGGATTCCACCTCCACGGTGCAAACTGGGCTTGGAACCATTTTGGTAGCTGGAGGCCCTGACATCTCCGGTGTTGTACTTGCCAGCAGGGACAGGGATAGTTCTGTTGCATGATCCGCCATCTTTTTCTCTTCCTTCCTTCCTTCCTTCCTTCCTTCCTTCCTTCCTTCCTTCCTTCCTTCCTTCTTTCCTCCCTTCCTCCCTTCCTCCCTTCCTTCTTGTTTCAACAAGGTTGTACTAAGGAACATGGCAGAAGTGTGCTAGCGTGTTAGTATTACCACAGCAAAACAACACAGGGCAGTTTAAAACAGCAGAAAGATAAAGTTTCCCAGTGCTGGAGGCCGGGTGTCCTGGGTCTGGCTTCGTGCAGGCACAGGCTTGCTGAGGACTCTGGTCCTGGAGTGTTGGTGACCAACAGGCTTCACCTATGTCCTTGCATGACCTTCCTTCTCTGCAGACGAGGGCCTGCCTACAAATCACGTTTGCACTGGGGGCGGGCGCGCGGGAGTGCGCGCAAATAATTATGGGACACAAAGATGACTAACTTTGCTGACTGTTCCTCGAGATGGAAAGATATAAAAGTTGTTTGTGGAACGGTCGAGAAGATCATTTCTAATTTACTCCGTCAGTCATTCTTGTTGATAATTACAGCAAAGAGCGGACAGGAAAATCCAGAGTATGAACAGGTTTTGCGACCGTGAATCTACGGGTGGACGAAGTCAGTTCTGGGGGTTAACGTGCGTTTATGTGTCTGTATTTCCATCCACCATTTACAAATTCGTGATACACGCGCTTCGAAGGGCTCTAAAGCCACTCCATCACTTTAGCGGCGAAAACAAAAAACGTATTACGTAAAACTGGGTTTGCCTTAAGTCTAGTATGCAATGCGTATTATATTATATTAGCTGGAAATGTTTTCTTTTCCTGAGATTTGCTTTCATTCTATGTTTTATCTTTATTGCCTGTGTGTGTGTGTATGCTTGTCAGCAGTGCCCTTGGATGCCCTTGGAGTCTGAGACCCAGCAAATGGAGTTGTAGACAGTTGTGAGCTGTCTGGCTGCAGGAGATCAAACAGGGTCCTCTGCACGAGTATGGGGGAGGGGGGGCAGGATCTGAATCACTAAGCCACCTCTCTCCAGCCCCGATGTTTCTTTTTTCTTTTCCTTCTTAAGAAATTGTTAATATATATTTTTACTGCTCACTCCACCCAGGGGTTTTTTAGAGCATAGGCATCAAGGTCACGGTACATGGGCCTCCTGAGAAATCTGATGCCGTAGAGACTTATTTGGTTAATTATTTGTCTTTTAAAAATACAGTATTTGGGGAGATGGATGCAGATGAGGCCGCCTCCCCTCCCCCACTGCCCCCAGACTTTTGGGTCTTTGAGGGCCACAATCAACCAGGAGCCAGCCTGGTACCTCTGGGGCCATGCAATCAGGTGCCATCATAACTCTCAAGAGGGTTTGAGAGCCGGAGAGCTGGCCCCGCCCCCTCCTCTTGTATGCCCCTCCGCAATCAGGAGAGAGGGCCGTGCACCTTGCCTGGGCAAAACAGTAGATCTGGCCTTGGTGATATGAGTGAGGGGGAATAGGACCTGAGAGCCTGAGAGTCAGAGAACTGGCCCAGCTCCTTGTTGTAGGCTGCACTGGGTGAGATAGCCCAGGAAGTGCTGGGAGCTCACCTGGGGAATGAGGATGAGGGGGAAAAACTAGTGAGAGGTAAACCCAGCTACCACCAGGGCTGTGAGCTGGCCCACCCCGGCATCCACCGAATCTGTCAACTGTTGGAGCATGTGCAGGGTCTCCGTGACAGAGGGTAACAGGATATTCAAGAGGGGCCCCAGTGAGAGCCAAGGATGGGTGGTGTAGCAGAAGCCACAGGCCTCAAACAGGACCAATGACTCATAGCCATGGACGCTTAAAAGTAAAGATGGATGGACTAAAGGGTGAACTGTGTGACTCACTAGGTCTCACTGCAGCTTCCAGGACAAGATTCTCCTCCTCCTCCTCCTCCTTTTCTTTATTTTGTTAGGTTTTTGGTTTTTCTTTTTAAATTTGGTGTTGTTTTGTGAGGAGGTTGCAAGGGAAGAGGGTGGATTTGAGGGAACAGGGAGAAAAGTGGGGTTGGGATGCAGGATGTGAAATCCACAAAGAATCAGCAAAGGTTAAAACAAAAGAAAAAACAGTATTCTTATTAAGTCTTTGAGAACCTATATGCATTCAATATATTTCGATCACATTAACACATCATTATCACCCCCCTGCCTTCAGTCCCCCCCACTTTAGCTTCTCCCAGAGCCATCCTAGAAACTTGCTTGCAGAGGACCTGGGATGAAATTGAAAAGAACAGGACAAAGCCGGCCCATTATGTTGAACTAAGGGCAGTGCACCCAGGAAGGGTGAGGAACTGTGTTATTGTTTAGAGTCTGCATGTGGTCCTTTACCTGGACATGCTGAGGTAATCTGTTTCTGTGTATTCCTGTAGGAGCAGGGTTGCCCTGCCTCCGTAGAATCACTTGCAGAGTTGGGGCACAGGTGTTGGTTCCCCCTGTGTACGGTCCCCCAAGGGGGTGGTGGTCTCTGTCAGTGGCATGGGTTCTGGGCTTGCCTCTGTGCCTGCTCCTTGCACAGGTGACTGAGTACCAGGTCTGTCGACTCCAGAGGGTGGCTCAACCCAGATTTCCACTTCACAGAACCCTGCTCAGTTCTGAATATTCTGGGGGCCAGGTCTCAGAGTAGTCCAGGGACACCTGCTCTGGCTTCCCTCAGTCAGATGGTCAGAGAGGGACACTTGCTTCCAGGGTCACCTGGTGCTGACTCAGCAGGGGTCTTCTAACAATGGTTTCCTGCCTCCCCCCCTTGCAGGGCAGCTACCCATGAGGTTTTCTGTCTCCCCATCTCTCTTTCTCTTTCTTCTAAATGATTTGTTGCAGTACAGATTTTCTGAGGCTCATGTCCTTCACCATGGTTCTGCCCTCTGCAGATGCTCTAACGCTGGGGGTGAGCACTGTTCAGTCGGGGCTGAACCCTCGGAAAGGAGTCTCCCCTCCCCCTCCTGTTCCGTGGTCCACAGTTTCCTTTCTTTCTCTGTAACTGAAACTGGTGTTTTCCTGCTAATACCCATCTCCGAGGATGACTGCTGTCCAGCTGTTCTGTTAGTCCCTGGAGATCCTAGCAGTCTGTGCCCGGCTGCCACCTGCCCCCATCTTCCTCCTCTTTTTTGATGTTGTTCTTGGAAAACCATCTAGCGTGAAACACGGATTTTTTATTTTATATTTTAGATAATAGTTAACTCCTTAAAAAAAAATACCGAAAACATCTATTTTCTTTAATTGGCTTCATTTTGAGGACTCGGTTCTCAAGCCTTTTCCTCCCCCTTGGAGTTTTGTCCGGTACCGTGACAGACTTGTGACAAATGTTGATGCTGTCATTGCTGAAAACTCCACTCCTCAAATCCAAATATTTGCAGAGTTTATCTGCATCTCAGAACTGACAGGTGCTCGCTATAGCAGTGTCCTGGAATATATACGTACTGGGAAGGTTTTTTTTTCTTCTCACATCCCTCAGAGATATCATACTGGTGAACTTAGGCCTCTTTCTTCAGTGACTGCTCAAGTCACTCAAGACACGGTGAGAGAATCACATGTTCACGTGTCAATTGTCTGGAGCCCTGTCGTGGCCAGGGCACCACAATCTGTACTATTCATGGACTTACGAACGCTTGTCACCTGTGAATAAGACCCAGGGGCACCGAACTGAAAACTGAGCAAGATCCAGTGTCACAGCCCTGAGTCTGGGGAAGAGCTCTGAAGCCGACTGTCTAAGTCTCAGTCCCCTGAAAGCTGACCCAAGACTTGGTCTGAAAGCAGCTTATACAGTATATGATCCCAGGAAGCCCAAGTGCGGAAGTGGACCTGAGAGGGTGGGCTGGTGAGTGGGGGCTACTGTGAAAATCTAAAATTCCACCTCATTACTGACACTCCGAGAGGTTGTTTGGACAGACTTCAGGATTGCCCCGCTGTGGGACAGGGAAGTTGGAGGATCCTCAGCTTCCTGTCTTCATAGGTTTGAAAGATGCCCCTGAGAAATTTGGCTTCCCCTACCGCTTGTGGCCTGAAGAAAGTCTCTCACAGACACACAAAGAGATGCCAAGCCATTGAGAATGAGAAGTGTAGACGGGGACCATTCACTGCAGACCTAGAACACCTCACAGGTTGTCAAGGTGACATCCAACATCAGCATCATCTACCAATAGAGACTGGAGGATCTTTGACGTGATTGGCTACCGCAGCTGGGTACTGATGATGTAGGGATACGGTAAAGTGACGGGCTACAAATTCCGAAGGGAAGATGCCCCTTCCTTATTAACTCCAAATGAAGTAAATCAGTGAGGTGCACCAGCCTGGTCAATCCAGTTCGACCGCTTGATATTCCATAGACAGCTAGTGTCCAGAGGATCATCTCTCTCTAGGCTCTCATAACCAGTATCACCAGAAACTGGTTAGGAAGACAAATTCTTGGTCCCCCACTGGTCACCACTCTGAGGGCAGGACTCGGAAACCCATGACAAGCCCTCCCGATAACCCTGATACGAATTCAAGTTTGAGGACCGTGGATATTAATAAACTATTGTCCTGAGAAATATAACTCTTATGCCAATTTGGGGGGGGCATAAACAGACTGGGTATAGAGAGTACGTTCATGTTTCTGTCCTAGTCGGGTATGAATGTTTCAAATTCTTTATGTCCAATCTGTAACCTGAGAAGCTTGAACTAATAAGATAGTGATGTTTAAACTTAAAGTAAATAAATAAAAGCAATAGAATACCTTTAAAACAAAGCGCTTTCGAGACACTAGGTGTTAAAAGACACACAGGCCCGGCCTGTGGAAACACAAAGTCCCTCACTCGAGATGATAGCCAAACACCCTATCCTTTTTCTTGGCCAACTGTGGCTTCCCACATACACTGTGGAACTTCGTAATTTTAAACTGTTCAGTTTGAGAAATATTGTTGCAGAGGACCAGGATCCCTCTGTGATATGTTCTGAGACATCGGACAGACTTAATCATGACTTACCTCATGGCAGTGACTCTGAGGTTGACCTGAGGGTCAAAAATCTGATCTTGTGTCCAAAACCTCTGCATCGTCAATCCTGAACTAACATATTTCTAATTCCTTCCTTTCTTTTGTTTTTAAACATGGAGGGTTTTTTTTTTTAAAGATTGATTTTTATTTTATGAGTGTTTGCCTGTATACCATGTTCATGCCTTATGCCCATGGAGCTCAGAAGAGGGCACTGGATCCTCCGGAACTGGAGTTATAGACAGTTGCGAGCTGCCACGTGGGCGATGGGAATCAAATCTAGCTTCTCTGGAAGAGCAGCCAGTGTTCTTAAACCCTAAGCCATCTCTCCAGCCCCAGCTCTGATTCTCATCTTCAGAGGTTACTGAGAGGGCCAGATGAAAGTCCATATGTGGACCTACTTTATAAACTGCTAAGTCCTGTTTAGCAGAAAGGATTATGGTGGGAGAAACTCTACGCAGGTAGAATCCCTTTGGAGGTGGTGCCATGGATAGGTAGAGACGGAGGATGCAGCTAGTTAAATGCTTTGTGGCTTCTCCCTTCTCTTAGAGGGAGGAGGATGAGAATTTCCTTTCTAATGAAAAGCCTGTTTACTGGGATGAGTCACCTTAAATAAAATGATGCCTGAGCAGAGGCGAGTTAGCTTCTTGAGTCATTACAACTTGTGAAAGAAGTGCCAAGGTAGTTCTCGCTAAAAAGATAATTAGTTTCTCTTAACAACTTACTGCCCACGAAAGAATAATGAGAGCCAATTTTGGAATATGTTGATTTAGCATTTTTAGCTGATTACATATTCAGAAATTTGTAATGTAACATTCTGTGGCTTTTTCCCATCTTGGATAAGGATTCTGAGAGAGATTTGTCTACCACAAACTTGCTAGAGCAGTACCCAACAGGATGCTTTGTGGTCGCGGTTTCCTGTCATGGAAGTGGTGATGATTCCTTGTGGGATGTTTGAAAGATTATCTATTGGGAATGTCAGATATGGCTGGTGGAGTTAGACGGTAGTCAGAGGTAAGCCTGCCTTGTTTCCGAAGGCCGGTAGAAGGTCAGACGATGGCTGAAAACTGCCGTCCTAAGGATAGATATTTGCAGAGAAGTCTCAATGTCCACGTGGAAGGTGGCTGTCTGCAGGCTCCAACATCTTGCCACTTTGTATTTCCCGAGAGCATTCATCCAACCTGACACGATGAGGTTTCATCAGAACTCTCTGAGGAGCCATCAACTGAGACCTGGCATGGATTTGCTTATGACTCGTATTTGAGAGAAGGGGCCTCAACATTTCTGAGTCCCAGCAGTTGGCGAGGCAGCCTTGGAGTAAGCATGCTCATTCATTCACTCCTGTGAAGAAGCTAGACACCCACAACTTCTTCCCTCCCTATCATTGTGGCGCTCAGTGAACAAACAGGCCTCCGAGAGGCCGAGGAAGAGGCGGGCGGTTGGGAATACAAGAGAAAAGATCAAGAGGCAGGGAGGACAGCGCCGTTCCAAGCAGAGAGAGCCCCACATACAATGGCTCATTCTGAAGACTGAAGAAGCCTACATTAGCTGTAGAACAACAGTCACCCTGGGGGTGGGGGCGGGTGAGACAAGCTGGTGCCAGGACTTGGAAGACATTGTCAGCCTGGGCCTTCTCCTCCTCGCCAATGCCAGCCATACTTCTCAAACAGCTTCATGGAACCCTGGGTGGGGCGGTGGGGGTGGATTCCAGAGGGCCTTGTCTCAGGTCTACACAGTGTGTCTAAGGGGTGAAAGAGAAAGCACCTGGGCTCCACCTTTCACCCTGTTAGGAACAGCTTTGCTTGTATTGAGTTTAGACACTGAGGGCATCCACAAAATAGTGTTAGGAGATGGGACTTTCTGCTTAGAAAATGGTCGAAAACTACCAAGGGTCTGGGGTAGGGGTGTTCCACCTGTCAACACTGTGAACAATGTTGCCATCTACAATGTTCATACTTGGGAACCGCACAACTGAACTGCAAAAATAATCATGCCTGCATGGGCGTGCACACACACACACACAGCACACACACACACACACACACACACACACACGTTTTATGCTGAACCTCACAGCTATACGGGGCTGCGTGTGACCAGCGGGACTGTGGGCTGGATGCCCTTCTGGGGTAAAGGGCAGCTTGGGGAGACTCCTGAGGAACCATGGAGGATGGATTCAGATGGCGCTGTGTTGCCCTGACCCTTCTTTCTAAGGCTCCAGGCAGAGCCTGCTTCCAGGCGAGTGGAGAGCTCGACTGCAGTCACCTCACTCACTTTTATAAATTATCCAGGGGACAAGAGGAAGGATTAAAGGCGCACACCTTTAATCCCAGCACTCGGGAGGCAGAGGCAGGCAGATCTCTCTGAGTTCGAGACAAGCCTGGTCTATGGAGTGAGTTCCAGGACAGCCGGAACTGTTACACAGAGAAACCCTGTCTTAAAAACAAAAAAAATAAAAAAATAAAAAATAAAAAAATAAGAGAAAGGCCAAATATCTGCTGCTTTATCCTGAGCAGAAAAATGAGCAGAAAAGTTTAGAAATAGCTAAAATGTGTCATTGACAGTTCTCATCAACCACCAAATGGTTGGGATCATTACTCAGTGCAAACCTTCGCAGCATGGGGCTATTAATTCTGCATCTGTGAGTTCTGCACACTCAGGAGACACCTTCCCAGTGTCATTGTCTCTCAGAAAATGACCAGAAACCAGACGTTAGGCAATCTTTGGTAGAGTGTCATTTTTAATGATACCTGTTCCTTTTAATGTATCTCTCCTCTCCTCCCTTCACCTCCCCTCTCCTCCCCTTCCCTCCCCTAAACGCCCAGTCTACGGTGTTATCTGTCCAGCCCAGGCTCCAGTTGAACACACAGGCAGAGCCTCTACCCGAGTGCCATTCTGATCCCATTCATACCCTGGCCATCCGCATTAGCGAGGACTCAAAATGTCCTGTTAAGAGGTCACGGGAGCAATGAAACTATTAGTGTTTTAGCTACATCATGAACAGCATGAGTGTCGGCTCTAAGTCACCAAGACTCCATCTGCACTCACCCTCGTTTAGACAAACTATAAATATGTTCTTGGTTGGCGGCATGATAGCATCGGTTTCCTTTCATCCGAAGTCAGAGGTCCCTTCAGGGTTTCCCATGGTTCCTTGGCAAGTCCAAGTTCCTTGGCTTGTTTACTCTGAATGTGGCCGATGGAGCTTCAGCCTGACCACAGCATCCTGCAGCTGACACGGAGATGGGCTGGGGTTCTGTGGAGTTTGCACATATCTTGAATACTTCTGAGTGTGACTTGAAGCACTGCCCTGAGGCCCAGACTGGAGTCAAACCTCAAAGTTTTCATCAGTATTTTCCTTGGGGCACTTCCCTCAAGTCTGAGTTATAAAACGCTATCACTTTAACCGAAGAGACAACTCCGCAATTTTGGCAACTTACAGACAATGTTTGTGGTTGCTGCAAATTATTTTTACCCCAGTGACAAAAGTGGTACAGATAATATTGCCCACAAGAAAGGTAGGAAAACATAAAACAAGAACAACAGTGAAAAATGAGGCGTAAAATAGGCGGGAAAATGTAAGTGTAGTCTGTGGTTTTAAACACCAAAGCGCACTTCTATCTTGTCTCAGAGAAATTTCAGAGGTTATTAATGCAGAAGATTGAAGCTGACATCAGCTACTTGATTTAGACTCTAATTTGATTGTTGAATATCGTTGTGTAATGTGTCTGAGGACCTCTGGTCCCTCTAGGCCTCAACATACTTTACAAACTTTAAAGTTTGGGAAAACTTTAAACTGACCATACTTCCCATTTATTAATTATTCATTCATTCTGCAATTTAATTGTTCATTCATTCAACTAGTATATATATACATAAATATAAATGTGTATAATTATGTATAATATATCATTAGTAGAATAAATACGTCAGAAATTGTTATGGATGGTAAGCGTCATCCTTTTGTCTCTATGGGGCTTATATTCTAGTTTTATTGTTTTCAAATTGAGTGAGTGAGGGTGTCCCGACAGGGGCAGCTGAGATGGTTAAGATGTCTGTTACAGGCTTGTATGAAAGTGCCTTCTGTAACTCCGATAAAGGAAAATCTTTAATTGTGGTGACTCACAGTTCAGACGCAAGGCAGCGTGCAGGCAGACATGGTGCTGGAAAAGGAGCGTAGGGGTCTTACATCTTGATCCCACAGGCAACAGGAAGTGGTCTGTCTCAACGGCCTGGCTTGAGCATATATGAAACCTCAAAGCCCCTTCAGTGACGCACTTCCTCCAACAAGGCCACACTTCCCTGCAGTGCCCCTCCCTTTGGAGGGCATTTTCTTCCAGACCACCACAGTGGCACAGCACCATGTCTAATGAACACACACACACAGACACACACAAACAGACAGACAGACACACACACACAAAACCTTAAAAGTGGAACATTCTTCCTGCAAGTCAAAAATAGCTCTCCTCCTTGACTTGGAGTTTAACGATGTAAAGGACAAAACAGCCCAACACCTAAAGGAGCGGTTTTTCTGCAAACAAGGAAGCAGGATTTCCAGGAAGCTCTGAGTATTTCACACCACAGGCAAAGCCTCTGAAGTCCATGACAAAAGCTTTGTTCTGGTAAGTATGACCTCAGCGAACTTAACTAAGGATCTTCAGGGAAAGGCCTCCTTAAACCACAAATTCTTAAATCTGGTATTTTGAGCTACAAGAGGTCATGAGTATTGTGGCCTTGTTTCTTAATTTTGGGGATAAGGACACGGAGAGGCTAAACGGCTTCTCAATACCCGCATCCACCATTGTTAGCAGGGTCCAGGAGCCAAATCTCCCAACGCCAGGCTAGTCTCTTTTAATAAATAGGAAACAAGACTCTGCCGATCATCATTTTCATAATAGGTAAACAATATTCTCATCCTTTCCAGTTTTATAGACGACCAATCCGAGATGTGGAGAAGAGACATTTTTATTTCACACAAAATCAGGACCAGATCTTTGGCTTTTTTAATCCTTAGTCCAGGGCTTTCTCAGTATTTATGCTTCCTGTGAACAATACTTTAGAAAACAAGGCAACAAATATGTTTTTGACAGACTGTCAACTGTAGATGCAAATCTCATTTGTACTTGAAGTCTTCATATTGGCATAACATACACAAAAGGTCACTCGAGCCGTGTTTGTAATATGAAATGGATACATGAGGACAGATGAGTAGCTGAATAAACAAAGCAAAGGATGGAATGGAATTATGTTCTGGTCTCAGCAGGGGATCCATTCTGCAAGTGTATGGTTACTCAAGACTGCTTTGTACTGGGGGGTTGACAAAGCGCAAAGACCATCTGGGTAAGAAGGCAGATGGAATACATCTGGATGACCTAGCGAAGGAGCGTCGGGGAGAGAAAACAGACTCTGTTCCAAAGAGAGAAGCAAAAGGGGCCCTGCGCACTCGTGAAGGAGTGACGGGGCAGCTGGACCTGGCAAGGGAGAGATGATGGAGCACTGAGAAGCAGCAGCCAAGCGATGGGAGATGGCTGGCTTTCTGCACAGGCCCCGAGTTTGGGTTCCTAAGAGGTCTAGAGTTCCCAGCACCCACATCGGGTGGCTCACGATGGCTTGCAACTCCAGTTCCTGGGAATCTGATATCTCTGGCCTCCATGGGCACATGCACTCCTGTGCACATGCCATACACAGACATGTAGGCATGAACCAAAGAGCTATGGATAGGGGGTGACATTCGGAGCCGACCAGAGAGAAGGAAGAGTTCATCTTTTTCTTTCTTTTCTTTTAACTTTATGTGCATGGGTGTTTTGCCTGTGCGAGGGAACCTGTTCCCCTGGAACTGGAGTTACACACAGTTGTGACCGGCCACGTGAGTGCTGGAACTGAGCCTGGTCCGAGGAAGAACTGCCAGTGTTCTTAACCCCTGAGCCATCTCTCCAGCCCCAAGAGACAATTTATTTAAGGATTTGGCTCCCAGTATCTAGCAGATTGCTCTATACCCAGAAGTACATATGAGTATATGGACAGTACAAATTGGAGTCAATGACGGGGGGGAGAGAGAGAGAGAGAGAGAGAGAGAGAGAGAGAGAGAGAGAGAGAGAGAACATGAAGTTGAGGACAGTAGAGAAGCACAAACAGATCTGAAAGGAAACAAGGGGAGACATTGGAGGGGACCATGATTAAAATATATTGTATGAAATTCTCAAGGAACTAACAAATATTAAATACATCTTTAAACAAGAAGGAGGAAAGGAATTAGGAATTAAGAAAAAAAGTGTTCTTGGCCCTTGGCTTCCACATGGGCCTGTGTGGGCAGTACACCCCCTTCACATGTGTAAAATCACACACGCACATGCAGCGCACGATGCCCGTCTGTGCTCTATGCGCTACCATACAGTTTGCGAGCTTCCGAGCTTTGGGCAAGGGGCTGGAGGTTGAAATGCACAAACACACACACACACACACACACACACACACACACAGACACACAGAGAGAGAGAGAGAGAGAGAGGGGGGACGAAGCCCTTTAATTCAATAGTACCACAGAGGCTTATATACCCAACAGTCAAGTGGGCCAACAGGTGAAAACCTCATCCCCTGATCCTCAAGGCAAGGCAACAAGTGCTCGTGAAGCAGAGCTGGTAAACAACTTTGACACAGCTTTCAGTAACTCAAATCAGAAGGAAAGTAAAGATCTCTAGCAGGGAAGAGCAGCTGGAGGCCAGGACTCCACACACACACACACACATGCACACACACACATACACGCATGCACAAACATGCTCTCGCATACACGAACATGCACACACACAAATTGGATGCAGTTTTGTGGATCACTGGCAGAGTGGGGAAGAGCAGCCCCACCCACAGGACGAGTACACACATCTCACAAGTCTCGAATCCAGTGTGGTCTTGCCAAGGAACTCACTCCTCAGGTGAGTTCCCTGTGCTCCGAGATAGAGCTGTGATCAGGTGCCGCCTTGGGAGGGAACACATTATTTAAGTCAGAACTACCCTGAGGACCCAAGAGAAGGATAGAATCACAGAGACGGTTGTAGAGGTGTGGATACTGGATGCCCGCTGCATGGTGACAAGCTGAAAACAGCAGGTAAGAAGAAGGTTGGACCGGGTACTCTAATGTGTACGCTAGTGTCTAGGGGCAGACTTCATCTACTGAGGTTAACTCTGGAGTCTCACAGCCATTTGCCTAAGGTTAGAGGGTCAAGGACCTAAGGATCTACCGACCTGTCACACATTTCATAGCTACTAAGCTCCGAAGCTCCGGTAGATGAGGCAAACATCTACAGGCGCATCCTTCTGCAGAGCAGTTAACGCTATGGGTTCTGGAAACGCAAAGACAGGTCTGACTGTACAGATCCCAGAGCTCTGACTGCTTCTCAGTCCCCCAGCACTGTTGGGAGACACTCCTACATCTGGAACATCTGCTGCTCCAGGGGTGCAATCCCGAGGAGACTCTGGAGGGTGGGAGACCCTGTTCAGCTCACAGCCTGCAGAGGTTACACATGAAGCGTGCCGTGAGTGTCTGCAGGAACCTGTCCAGTACAGGTGCAGCACCAGCACACAATGGAAAGAGGACCAGAGTTTTCAGCTCACCTGACCCCACCCCCACCCCTGGCAGTCTGTGTCTTTCAAGAGTCCACACACAAGTTGATTCAGGGTTTTACCTCTTTCTTTCCTCCTTGGTTTCTTTGTAATGTGCTTAGATAGTATTATTACTTTATTAAACATGGAAACCTTAAATTTTTCTGCATATATTTATCTAATCTTGTTTATATTTTTTCATTAGGCATTTATATTTTTGTTTCCTCTTCTCCTTTTTAAATTTGTTTTTAGCAGTATTTTGACTTGATCTTACTACTTTTAAAGCTTTTATATTTTTATTTTTATTTCCTTTCCTATGTTTCTATTTGGTTATAAAATATCTTACTGGGCAATTTTTTTCAACTTTTCTTTTTTTAATCTGTTCTTTCCATTTCCCCTTTATAGCATTCTGATCTACTCCCCTTCTTTCCTCCTTTATTGATTTAACCTTGCTTCTATCCTGCTTCTCCCTCTCCTCAACTTCTTAGCTATTTACTATCTCCATTTTATTAGAAGTAATTTTTAATTTCATAGGACAGTCTTCATTGTTTTTCCATATTCTGTTTTAGGATTTTTTGAAGATATGCTAGTGTTAATTAATGATATTAATTGGTTTAAACATATTTTTATGTCTTGTATGGTTTGGTGGTGTTAATCATAATTAAACAGTCATCAAGTTTGAAAGAATAATAAAGAATCTCCCCACAGACCAGGTAGACTCGTGGAGAATGTAAGCAAAAATATCAGTGCCCCAGCCTCACGATACCTGACCTCACGTTACACGGCGGAGCTGTGCTAACAAAGGCAGCAGGGTGCTGGCAGAGGAACAGACATACACACCAATTGGACAGTGTGCTCAGAAACACACTCTCACAGGTACAGCCTCTTAATCTTTGACAAAGCAGTCAAAAGCACATATCAGAATGAAAGACACTGGCTTCATCAAACGATGCTGGAAAATCTGAATTTTCACAGGAATAAGAATAAAACTAAATCCACCACTCTAACCCTATTCCAAACGAGCTCTAAGTGGTCTAAAGATTGTAATGTGAGATCTAAAACTTGGAAAGTGCTGGACCAAGCAGGCGGGCCACCTGAAGGCAGAAGCAAGGGTTTTCTGAATAGAGTTTTAACAGCAAGGGATATAACTCTTCGAATTGACTAAACTTAAAAATTTCTATACAGTGAAGCCTCCATTTTGGAAGCTTATCCCCTGAAATAACAACACACAAACTGTATTCATTTAAACACTGCCTGGCCCATTAGTTCTAGCCTCTTATTGGCTAGCTCTTACATCTCGATTCAACCCATTTCTAACAATCTGTATGTCACCACGAGCTCGTGGTTTACCGGGAAAGATTCAGCATGTCTGACCTGGCAGCTTCATGGTGGGCAGCTCTGCTTGCCTCCTTCCTCCCAGCATCCAGTTCTGTCTGCTCCACCTACCTAATTTTCTGCCCTATCAAAAGGTCAAGGCAGTCTCTTTATTCGACCAATGAAAGCAACACATAGAAAGAAGACCCTCCTACACCATAGTGGGAGCAGGGGCTGTCTCTGCCTCTTTTATTGGCTTTTGGGACCCTACTCCTCATACTGGGTCACCTTGCCCAGCCTTAATCCATGAGAGGTGCAAAGGTTGGTCCAGTTGTGTGAAGCCTATTTTCTTCCACTGGACTTGTAGAGGGCCAGGTAAGTAAGATGAATTCCAAAAGTTAATAAAGATGTTGTGAATTATGATATAGCTAACATGCTAGAAAAATGTTTAAACAAGATGGTCTTCCATTTTTTATTATTAGAACGAAATATATAAGCCATACGCTCTTCTAGTTTAACCCCTTTCTGGTGTACCATTCCATGGCATCAACATCTGTCTTACCCTGCAGCTGTTGCCACCAACCATTTTCAGAGATTTTCCATTGTTCCACTCTGAAGCTCTGAGCCTACTCAACAGCTGCCTTTTGTGCCCCGCCCCCACCATAACTACAATTCATTTTCTATCCGTGTCTGACCATTTCAGCTGCCTCGTAAGAACAGAAGTCTTCTAGTTTTTTATTTCAAAGTGACTTTTTTTTCTTTACCCATAAAAATAAGAAAAATCTTGCTTTAAATTGTTAGAGGAGCCGGAGTGATGGCTATGCAGTTAAAAGCATTTGCGGCTCCTGCAGAGGAGGACAGTTTGGTTCCCAAAGCTGCATGGAACTTCAGCTCCAGGGAACTCTTCTGGCCTCCATAGGCACCACACACACTCACGCATGCATGCATACACGCACAACGCACACACACACACGCACACACATCTATTAATAAAATGACAGACAGTAAATCTAGAGACTTAAAAACATGCAATTAATGTTAGAAGGAAGTTGACGTGCACAGATGAGGATCACTGGAGTCATGAGTGATGGCTGCACACACACACCTTCGAGAGGTAGTAATTATGAAGGTGCGAGAAACATATATGCAAATATAAACTGATTCACATCTGCATATGCTCATTGTTCGCAAAGATGATAATAATGATGCCACAATCGTCACGGATATCAGAAGCCTCTCCTGAGTTTTAGGTCCCTGGGAGTTTGTACCTTCTTTGCATTTGGCTGAGGCCAAAGGCTTGGTCCTTTCAAGGTCCCTCTTATCTTCATCTGTAACATGCGGAGAGCAGTGTCTTACCTTAGCACTTCTCAGGGTTGATGTGAAGACGGAACATCATAACAAAAGTGAGAGGCCTTTGAAAAACACAAAGGCTCATAGCAGTGGATGCCAGGCATTGTTAGAGGCCGCCGAGAGGTCGCCAACAGTGTGATTCAAGGTCAAGTTTTGCATTTTGAAGTTTCAAAAGATGTGCAGCATTTACAAATTAGTTAGAAAACCAGATTCTTGCTTTGGTGACCCAGAACCATGACTAAATTGTCTCCGAAGCGCCGCACATTTGATATCCCCTGCTATTAGTAATCACACCACATTCGGACCAGATGGTCATGCAGCTTCTCAGCAGAATCCAAAGTTTCTAGTGGGGGAGAAGTTGTAAATTCACATAGCACAAAGGCAAAAATCACATCTCTTATAAGCAGGCTTTTTTACTTTTATATAGTGGCAAAAATGCCGCCCTCTGTAACCCATCCACTAAGAGAACCCTGCTTGTCAATGCAATTTAACAAGCATTTATTGAGTACTCACGCTGGACAAGGTAGCTCAGTTTTGGTAGAGACGGAGAAATGGAAAGGATAAAAGTAGTGGGGGAAAAATGAGAGATTGTTTCTAAAGTGGCTGAGCTTTAAAAAAATACCTTTGTGTGTATATGTACAATGTGTGTGTACATATTTGTGTGTGTATCTGCAGGTATGTGTGTGCCACGCATCTGTGTGAAGCCAGGGTGAACGTCAAGTCTCAGGCCTCATCTTCTACCTTCTTTGAAGCAGGACTTTTTGTTGTTTTTCTGCAGCATATGGTAGATCGGCCGGCCAAGAGGCTCTGGGGATTGTCTGTGTCTCTGTCGCTCATATCCCTTGAGCACTGGGATTGGAGACATGAGCTCCACTCCTTCACAGGGCGCTGGGGATTTGAACCAGGTATTCACACTTGTGTAGCACATGTTGTACCCACGGAGCCATCTATCGTCCCAGCCCAGAAGCGAGTAAGCTTTAAAACCGAAGGGAAGCGGCAGATCCTATGACCGCCAATTATAGAAACAAAAGGAAACCAATGACAAGAAAATGATTGGGGAGTATGCCTTGGAGCTGGAGAGGTTGCAAGAACGGAACCCATTCCATGTTGGAGACCAAAATCTGGTGACATTTTCCCCAGACCTTGGTGATTCCTTGTGTTGGGATTAGAGGCAAGACTGTTTAAGTCTGAAGAAACCTAGCCCATCCCATCAGTAAGTGTTTATCTACACTACGTGATAAAGCTCACACTGTCACTGTGGTACTATGACAAGCACCACCATGCTTAACAAGTGGTTTTCATCCCTTCTAGCCGACCTAACTGTGGGCCCTCTTTTAAGAACTTTCTTGGTCACATGTGTATTTCAGCTTTTATTATGACAGTCCTCCTTGTGTGGGTGTTACTTTTGCATACCCAGTTGCATCATTTATCCAAAATTGAAATTATTTGCAAAGTAGCCTCTTTAAAGGTAAAGGGAGTAGCCTAGTCAGTTCTCTTTTGTACCCTAACGCTCTCTCACAGGACCCATGAAACTGTTCAGTGTTGAGAAAAAGCCAGAAGATGCTCCTTAAAGCCTAGTTCAAGGACTCCCAGGCCTGTTCGTAGGCCACAGCTGAGCTGAGGCAGGACGGAAATGCAGGGTAAATTATGGGGATGGAAGGGAGAGGAGACCCCACCCTAGGTTCGGGTTTGACGCTTCTTTCCGGCTGGGAGTCAAGGATCGCTTCCCCGCATTCTCCTTTCCCCATCAGGAACCTGCATTTTCTAGGCCTCTTCCCAGCACCCACATATGAGGGCCTAGTGGCTCAGGGTTCATCAGATTGCAAGCCCATCTCGGGCACCTCCAGAGTCACCCTGTAATCTCATTTATAGAAGGAGCACGGAGAGAGAGTCCGGGAGGGTCCCTTGGAGATCGGTCAGGCAGTGAAATTCCAAAGGCTTCCACCATCCTGGAACTAGTACACTTCTGTCCTTAAAGGTGTGCCTGCCTTGGCCAGGGCCTTCAGGAGAAGGGACCCTTCAGTGCTTCGGGGCCTGCGTGACCCTTTCATTATACATCACAGTCGCTGTGTATCCAGGTTCTACACTGTTGTGTGTGTGTGTGTGTGTGTGTGTGTGAGAGAGAGAGAGAGAGAGAGAGAGAGAGAGAGAGAGAGAGAGAGAGAGAGAGAGAGAGAATCACACTCAGGGTTTTCAGATTATGTGGAAACTGCTTTTACCGCCAAGCCATCTCACTGGCCCTGTATTAGTACATATTTTTAATATACTTTTTTTAAAAAAAGTCTCACTCTCTAGTAAGAGGCTAGTCTCGAACTCAAAGCAATCCTCCTGGACCTCCCCCCCGCCGTCTCCCAACTGCTACCTTTATTATTTATCATATTATTTCATCCCAACTGTCCCCATAAAGAAACTGACCGACTGCAAGACATCCCTTCTCCCCGCGCGATGGTGACAGTCTCTACTTTTCAGATGGAGCGTCCCCGCGCTCCTTATTCATTGGATTTTTTTTTAAAAAAAGTACCATTTCCTTTATTTGTATAAAAAACTGATTATTTCCCGGACAAGTAGAGAAGGAGGCCTGGAAGGGAGCGCAGGGACTGGCGCTCAGCAGGCGGCGCGGCAGGCGGGGCGGCCGGGGCGTGCCCTGTGCTCCGGGGAGGGTCCCGCGCTGCCCTCGGCCCGCCCCGGACAGCAGCGGGCGACACCTGGGCGGTGCAATCTGCTGCCAGCCCCGGTCGCGGAGGGCAGCTCGCAGGCAGAGGAGGTTCCGCGGGCAGCCGGGGGCGCCCACTCCAAGAAGCGGCCAGAGAGATTGGGGCGGAGACGCGGCTCGCGCTCTGGGTCTGACTTTTCTGCTGTGCCACCTGGACTGGTTTCTGGGTCCCCCCCGGCCCGTGTCTTGGTGTAGCTGGAGGGAGTTGGTGTAGAGAGGTTTTTGTTGTCCTTTCTATTCTGGCCTCGCAAACGTGAACGGTGCCGGCCACCGGCAAGCTTCATTCCTGAGTTTCTCCGGTAGTAAGACTCACTTCTGCTCTCCTCGCCGCTTCCGCGAAGCTGGGGACCCCAGGTAGGTGGGACTATGCTGGGCGGTCGCGATGGGGCGGGGAAGGGGGGAGGACTTTGAAGGACTGATCTGAGACCCGGGGCTGGAGGCTGGCTGCAGAGCAATCGCCCTAGGGTGCTCAGGTGAGGACCAGCAGAGGGTAGGTCTTTGCACAGGTGCTGCGAAGGGACCCGCGAACTAGAGTCTGAAAATTAGCAGATTTGTTTTGGGGCAGTTTCCCCTGTACCTAACCAGACCTCTTCTCTTAGCGAGTTAAGTCACAGGGGAGGGATTTACCCGCTTCAAACTGCAAAACCGAGGGTAACAGCGTGTGAGGCTCTATCCAGCAGCCGATAGGAAGTGGGGTAGGAAGTGGGTCTCTGCTCTTCTCTCATCGCGCCTCCTCCCTTTTCCCTTTCCCCTTTCCTCCCTTTATAAGTCGCCGTTGCCTATGAGGGGCTCTATTTCCGGCATCATTGAAAAGTTCTTATTTTTACCAGGGGGCTAGTATGTGACCAGCAGCCCCCGGGACTCCAGGCTGTGGGCTCCCGGTTCAGAGGGGATTCTAGACAGACACATGCTTTGAATCACAGCCTTCTAACGCTACAGCTTAGGAACAGTGTGCAGAGGAAGGCTGATGGGATCCATACAGACGCTGGCGGGTAGAAGGGGTCCAAACTGTTGTCCAGCCTTCCCTTCCCCTTTTTTATTTTTTTATTTTTATTTTTTGGTTTTTCGAGACAGGGTTTCTTTGTGGTTTTGGAGCCTGTCCTGGAACTAGCTCTTGTAGACCAGGCTGGTCTCGAACTCACAGAGATCCGCCTGCCTCTGCCTCCCAAGTGCTGGGATTAAAGGCGTGCGCCACCACCGCCCGGCTCTCCCTTCCCCTTTTGACAACTCTTCGGGGTGAGCTAGCATGCTGGTCTCTGTTGTCTGCAGGATGGAGCAAGGAGTCAAAACGAGCTCGCTGAAAGTAGCTGAGGGCTTGAACCCGTTTCTGTAGCACATGCCCCACCCGCCCCACAAACAACTTCCTGCACCTCTGTGGCTCTGCCCCCCATCACCCCCTCATCACCTCCGGAGTGACATTCATTTGAAAGCAGATTCTAGGACCCCACTGTGTCCAGGAAGAAGAGAAGGTCTGGTGAGGAGGGAGGAGCGATGCTGAGGCTCTTTACTGGACAGTTTCCTGTGGGTCAGACTCACCGCTCTCTGTATAACTTCTCACAAAGCCTCTCCAGGTTGGTACATTGTATCTCGTTCTGCAGTTGAGATGCGGAGGCTCATGAAGATTGTTCCTCTTATTCTAACATAGCTCATCGTTGGCACAGCTGGCATTGCACTCTAGTCTCTTAATTCTAAAAACTTTTTACTTCGTTCTCTTCTGTAAAGATAAGCTGTAGGTGGTAAAAAACCAAACAAGCAAACAAGCAACCAGCTCACCCACCCACCAACTGCATTATCGGAGCTCTCGCTAAGTGCCAGGTACCGCTAAAGCATCTCAGAGGTCTCGTTGGCATCTCTGGTCAGGGATGTCCATCTTTATGGGGGAAACAGCGACTGACCTTGCCCCTCACAGAAGCCCTGTTCCAGAAGGCCATTCAGATCCACTGAGCTGCTACTGTTTGGGTGGGGCCGGAGTTCTGTTTGCTTTATCCTAGAAGTGGTTTTGGGGTCTAATGAAAGATGGATTGTCCGAACCTGATCCGTTAGACCTGACCGTTGGCTTGTGAATGGTCTCTCTGTCCCCTAAGAGGCCTGTTCCAGGCTTTTGCTCAATAAACACTTGTGGAATGAATGAATGAATGAACTAGCACCTTGTACGGAGTGATCTGCGACCCCAAGGAAAGCAAAGCAGCGCGGGGCAGCCTGGGCCTTTTCCTCTAAGCCCATGATGCCAGCCATAGGGTGCTGCTTCTTGGGCAAGGGGGGTTAGGGAAGCCCGTGCCTTTGTGGACTTCCAAAATTCCTCAGCTAAAAAGTTCACACTCGTTTTTATAGAATTTTAAAAGATATGGCTCAAAAAGAAAAATTTGACTTAAAAAAAAAAAACTTACCTGAAAAGTGATTTGGTATTTAGTCAGGTTGTCATGCTTTCAGAAAGCAAGGGGCATGTAAGATGCTACTGTTTGCTTTAGAACATCCAATTTTTTCTCATAGAAGGATTCCCTAATGGGAAAGAAGGCCAAGTAAGTGCTCTTGGGAGATGGCACAGGTCAACTCCAGCAGGCTTGGTCATTGCCTCAATGACTTAGAATGTTTTCATCATATATGAACCCCAGCTTAACTGTATATTACACGTTTCCCTGGGCCAGTGAGATGACTTAGCCTGTAAATGAGCTTGTCATCAAGTATGAGTTTGAGCCCCGGAACCCTCATGGGGGGAGGAAAGAGTTGACTCCTCCAAGCTGTCTTCTGACCTTCACACGCATACTGTGGCACATGTGCACACATGGACACACACACACACACACAAATGCAACAAACCAAATGAATTTCAAAGATTTTTTTCCTCCAAAGAATATTTGAATAAAATTAATATTCAGGTAGAGCAGGGGTTAGGAGAACCCAAAGAATCAGGCAGTCTCTGGTCTAGTGGCTTAGAGAACAGTTTTCCATTCTCTGTCTATAGAATTGAACTTTTTAACTCCCCGAGAGAGGCAATTCCCTTTTCCCATTTTCCAGAATGAAGAATATGTGTTAAAAATAATTTTTTAATTGTTTGCTTTTTATTACCTAAACTATACATATTAATTGCAGAAAAAGATAAACACAGAATACTACTATAAATAATAGTGAAAATATGTATCCAGGCTTGGAAATAGCAAATGTAAAACTTGGCATATAGTTTTCTAAATCTTTTCTCCACATCTATGAATAAGTTAGAACACACACACACACACACACACACACACACAGATAAACCTTAGTTTTGGTTGAATTCCTTTCAGAGTTTAGAGCCACCTGAATGCTTCTAAAGAAGACAGAGAATGAATGGTAGGCACTTAAAGAATCACAAAATGTAAGTGCAGTGTGAGCCCCAGTGTATATCACCCCACCCTATAATTCTCCTCCGTCATTCAGTTCCTAGCAGAGAGTCCAGCAGCAAAAGTCACAGGGTCAAGCTGTGCTCCTCCTCGCTCAGTGTCTCAAACGCAGCAGGACAGCTCGCTCTTCTCTGCCTCAAGGTGAAGATCAGGGCAGAAATTCAAAAGCTCACTTGGAAAGCTAGAAGGAAGCCCCTTCCCCCACACACACCAAAGGTCACTGCCAGCCCATGCATTTCCTCACCTGCCTGACCTCAGACAAGGCAGCTTACTTCTGTGCGGTTGCCCTTTGGGAAAAGGAGATAAAGATCCTCCTTACTTGAGTCAGGGTTTCCTCACCATGACAAAGCACCTAGGACGACCTGCTGTTAAAGAGGTAAGGGTGTGTTTGGCTGTGGCTTCAGCCCAGGTGGGCTCTGTTGCTTCCAGGCCCACGCTAGGGCTAGGGCGGTGGGAGTGTGTGGCAGAGGGGAAGGAACCGGGGCCTCAGTTTCCTCTGCGAGTGAACGCCTTCAAGGCCTTACATTCCATCTACTGCAGTCTGCTTCCTTTTTAAAATAAAGATTTATTTACTTTATTTTATGTGTGGGTGTTTTGCCTGCATGTGTGTTTGTGCACCACGGGCATGAAGAGGGGGTTGGGCCTTCTGGGAGAGGGCTTACAGAGGTTGTGAGCCACCATGTAGGTGCCGGGAGCCAAGCCGTGCCAGCTGGAAGAGGAGAACTCTTCCTGATTTTTTAAAATTAATGTAATGTATATGAATGTTTTTGCATGAAGTATGTCCATGTGCCATATTAGTGCCTGGTGCCCTTGGAGTTCCCAAGAGGCTGTCAGAGCTCCTGGAACTAGAGTTACAGATGGTTGTGAACTGACCTTTTTTTAAATTTTAATTTAAAATTTTTTATTAACATTTTTTTTCTTTATTTTGCACTCTGCCCACGGTTTCCTCATCCTCCTGAAAGCCAGGCCCCTTAGCAGCCAGGGCTTAGTATGAGATCTAGTTTGGACTTTACACCAAGCATCAGGTCCTCCAGGGGACAGCTAGGGACCAAACTGCACCACCGTTCCACTTTCCTCCGTCCATCACCCTGAGAACCAAGTGTTGGGCGTTAGTTGTTATTTATCACTTGAGTTGTACACAAGGGTGTATGCTATTAACACGTTTAAATGCGGAAAGTTTAGAAGCTTTGGCAGACCTAATGTAGCGGTGGGTCCTAGCTTTTGACCAAATAGACTTAACTATAATAGAAATGTTTTATGGAATCCGAGTCCACGTTTCATTCCTTTCTCTTTCCTTCTCTCTTTTTCTCACTTCCTTTTTGTTTTAAAATTAAGAATCCAGGAATACTCGGTGGCTAATAGTTCTCCCTCTTAATCACAGTTCTGGGTAGAAGAGGCGGGTGGACCGTTTTACAGTGTGAAGGCAGACTTGACCTTCAAGGGAGCTGTGCACTTGCGCGGGTCATTCTGGGCGCTGTCTCAGCCAGGCGGAAGCACGCTAGGCAGACACAGTGTGTGTGGCTCGAAAGGCGGGGGCACATAGGTGAGGACCGGGAACCGGGAGCCACGATTCAAGGGGACCACTTGGGCATGCGCCTGACCGCCCTTCACACACTGTCTGGAGGGCAGTTGTTTGTAGTCATTTAACTGTAAATTATTAATCTAGAACCTCCTACAGGGTTGGGAGAAGAAAACAGTTTGGGGGTAATTTTGGAATGGTAGGATATAGAAATACAATAAAAAAAAACCAGGGTTTTTAAAAATCATAATGAAGTCATATGGTTCATTTAAGTACTTGCCGCTTAAGTTACTAAGTATGGCGTTTTTCCGTAGTGGCCCCTTGGGCACTTGGTCATGTGCTAGAACTTTTGCAGAGTATGGGCGAGGCACATGACCCCACTTGACAAGCGCAGCACTGGAGGGGGTGAAAAGAGAGTACAGAAGACTAGAGAGAGGGGGGCGCACAGCTGTGGTCAGAATAGGAACCCAATGAAAAGACCAATGTAGGGAAAGGTCGAGGCCCCGAGGGCTCAGACGGGGCTGTTCCACTCTGTATCCCAAGGCTGGTACTCCATAGAGGTTTAGTGAAGTATTTCCAAATAGACTAAATGAACAAGTGAAAGAATGAATGAACCACTCTGTTGAAGAGAAGCCTGCCAAAGCGGGTGCTGAGCCCCTCTGACGCTTACAATAACTTCTCTGTGCATCTAGACCTCCAAAAACACATCCGTAGGTGTTATAGGGTTGGGTCTCGGAGGTGAAGGGCTTGCTTAGCACACCCAAGACCCCAGCATGTCCAGAAGGACCAGAGCGTGGGCCCACAGGCATCCATGGAGAGACCTTGTAAGCCATTCCGTGCACATCTGAGCTAGAGAAAGAATGGCATCAAATGGCCTCTGGGTGAACAGGCTCTTCTTTCCCCCATGGAAGCATTGTTTTTCTGTGAGGTTTTCACAGTACCAAGCTGACACCATCGGCTTCTGATCAGACAGATGTGTTTTATGCTGCCATTACTCATGGCCACAGGCGCCTGGGCTTTGCTGCCGCTGGCTGAGTCACTTGGTTAAAACACAGGGCTGCGAAGCTGAGGGCATGAGCTGGAGCCCAGGCCAGAAGGAGCTGTTCAGTCAGAGCTGTGCTCTGGGTCTTTCTGCCAGGGATCTTCTGGGGAAGAAGGTAGATGTGGCGAGCTGGATTCCTTGAGGCGGATTCATTACCACTGCTGGTTTCTAGACTAGTCATTTGAATTTTGGAAGTAAAGGGTTCGGATTTTCAGTGTGTTGTTTTCCATATGTAGGCTAAGGTTGGCTCGGTTTTGTCATTGTGGAAATGTTCAGGGATTGCATCTTAAGAACCCTGTTGTCCCCAAATCCTAACTTGTTACCACATCCTCTAGTCTTTATGTGTCCCTAAGATGGCTACAGTCCTATCTGCCTTACCACATGGCAGAGAGACTTGGATAAGCTTGTATATTTAATGAAAATCAGTCAAAACAGACACTGTTGCTGAGTGGTTGGCCAAGAGTCATCATTTAAAGACTTGCTGGTTCATACCTATCCCGAGCCATTCTGATTTAACTAGTTTCCATGTGACGTATTCAAGGCAACTCATAAGCAGTTAAAACCACAGACATTCTATCGGCAAATGCAATAAGTCTTTTGCGTCTGTGTTTTCGTTGGTTATATGGGGATTCATCTTCCTCAGTTCCTTTAAGAGCATTTGATCTGAGCTGGGGTGCATTTGGTTGCTAATGCCACATTGACTCTGATCTCTCCTGGATCCCCTTCTCAACCCTGTGATGCCAGCAAATGATGAGGGTGGCGTCTGACATTTATTTAACACTTATTATGTATCAGGTATTATTCCAAACACTGTAATCACAGAAATTTGTTAATTATTGAAACGGTTTGTTACTGATGCTAGTTTTGGTTCCTCTCAGGAAACGGAAGCACAGATACATCATACAAAGTCAACTGGCTTACAAGAGAGCAAACAGAGATTTGAACTCTGGTATCTTGACATCAGAGCCCATGGTCCAGACCATCAGAATGCCTTTCAAAGTGCCTGTTACCTGCCAGTATCAACTGGTATCCTGTCCTCTTGCTCGTGAATGCAGGATACAAACCATAACTCACGTTACAAACTGTGTTCTAGGTGCAGAGGGAGGGCTCATAGCTTGGACAGTGTTGAGCCGATACAAAGGAACATTTGAAAATGGGTGTATTGTAAAACTTTGGAAAATTTTCCTATAGAGAGATAATAATAATGGGAATAAATAGTTCAGGGAATATCTAGGGTGACAATAAATTACAAATTATGAGTCAGCAGCCTATCAATACAGCGCCCCGAGAGATGCCTCAGCAGATAAAGTTTGTGCCAGTTCTGATGACCTGAGTTCAATGCTAGGGATCTCATGGTGGAAGGTGGGAGCTGACTCCCAGTAATTGTCCTCTGACCTACATATGTGTGCTGTGGCACGTGCCCGATCTCAAACCAAACAGACTCTTAAAAAAGGATCAATAGTGCTCTAATGTAAGGTAATTAACATGCAATGCTTATAGCACGAAAAACCAGTGCTGCCTACATTAAGTAAATCATGACATTTCTGGTCTTTAGAAGAGGAGACATTGTTTCTTCTTTCCCCCTTTCATTTGGGTGAGCTATAAATAATGACCGGAAGAAGGTGATAAGCAGAATATTTCTTTAAGATTTATTTATTTTTATTTGTGAATGTGAGTGTTTTGTCTGTCTGTCTGTCTGCACCACATGTGTGCCTGATAACCGTGGCGGTCAGAACATGGCCTCGGATCCCCTGGAATGGGAGTGACAGATAGTTGGAAGCTGCCATGTGGGTGCTGGGAGTAAAACTTGGGTCCCCTGCAGGAGCACAAGCACTCTTAACTGCTTAGTCACACTCTAGTCTCAAGAAGAGCTATTATTTACCGAGTGCAGTATTTACTCCTTATCAGCCTTTTGCTTATCTAATTGGAAGGGGAGTGCTCAGAAATTATATACACCACTTTCAAGAGAATGTAGTCATTGTCTTGCTAGAATCCTGGGACACTTTGTCAACTGATGGTTCAGGACAGACATTTTTTTGAGGCTCACCCATAGATAGTTTAGAAGCTGGGATTCTAACGCATGGTATCCAGCGACATGATAGGAGGAAGGTTCCAGTAAAGAAGGCATTTGTGGTTAGGTCTTGGTCAAGTACGGGTCTGGAAGCCGGTGTTTCCCACAAAACCAACTGGCAAAAGAGTAAACTTGGCTCTGGAGTCAGGTTACTTTTTGGATCCACTTAGTAGTTGGTTAAATTGAGCAGTGACTGAGTCTCTCCAAGTCTGTTTCCTTTCTGAAGAGCCACTTCATGAGCTCTCGATGTAAGACACAGTAAAGTAGCGCCGCACCTTCCGTGTAGAGTGCGCCATGCGTGGTGCTTTTCTGTCCTCACCCCCCAAAGCCAAAAGAAGCCAAGAGAAAGGGGAGAAGATCGGACAGAGAAGAGAGAAAAGGATCAGGAGAGGGGTGGAAAGGTAGCAGTGTCAACGACTGTCGGTCCCCTTCTGTTTTCTCATGTGCATGTATGTTCATATGTGTACAGGCATGTGGAGGGACACGCAATGTGAAGCCAGAGGCCAACAGCAGGTACCTTCCTCTATCACTTGCCACTTTATTTCTGGACAGGCTCTCTCACTGAACCTGGGGCCCATTGGCTGGTCAGCAAACACCCGAATCCTCCTGCCTCCACATCCTCAGCCCTGGGGTTATAGGTGCGTGTTGCCACACCCAGCTTTTTAATGTGGGGGCCCAGACTCTGAGCTCAGGTCTAGGTCCCCATGTTGCCGTGACGCTCTGCTGATGACTAGCTCCTTGTCCTTTGCCCATTCCTTTCATCTCTGCCCTCCTTCCTTCCTCTTGGCTTCTTCTTTCGGTTCTTTAGGGTGACAAACCTAGAGGAATAGTCATGGTGCAGGTGGTGAGCGTTTTGGTAAAAATAAACATGGCCAGCTTACTGTGAGATTGCCGAGAAAGCAGCTACCAAGGAAAGTTGGAGTGTGACGGGTGAAGTAGATCTACAGGAGTGGCATTTTGCTAGGTTGGGAAGGGGGCAAAGTGGGGGACAGGTAGAAAGGCATGTGACCTTCAAAAGCATAGAGACAGGAAGGACTGGAGACGGGACCATGGAGAAACTCATATGTTAGACCAGCACTCCACCACTGAACCCTTACTTGCTATTTCAAATAGAGCAAGGTGTCCTTTTGGCAAAACTGCTGAGGCTTAAACCCAGAAAGAGTATGTAAGGACCCTTTTTATACCTCCCAAATCGAGTTTAAGATTCCAGGATTAGATACCCACTGCGTGAATTTGGCCGGTGCACTGTATGGTTCCTTATGCTTAGTAGGCACTGTTGAGGCTAGCAGCGTCTCACTTCCTGGCAGGAGGAACAGAGAGACTCAAGCTCTCACTCGTGGGAAGTTACAAGAACCTGCGTGGCTCTTCTCCGCAGGCAGTTGGGACCACACTCAAGGACATACAAGTGTATGTTTGTGTGTTTCTAGGACCGTGTTTATGTTTTCCAGAGTGTTGTCTGCTCTTTTCAGACCCCGGGGAAAACCTGACCTATACCTGGAGCTCCTCAGGGAAAGCAACTGGGGAATTGGCCTTGGTTACTTGAGGCCCGGAGAAAGAGAATCGCTTGCCTCCTTACAGGAACCAAAGGATGGCCAGGAGCCAAGGGTGTGGAGGAAGTGTACCGCCACCTGTCAGATCCTGCCAGAGACAGATGCCCTGCCACGGAATTGAGCACAGCTGTTTGCTCGGGGAGTGAGGAAGCGAGGGATGGGCGGGGCCGTTTGTTTTTACCTTTTTCCCTCATTCTCTTCCCCAAGACGGCTCTCAGAGCAGGCAGAAACTAAAAGCAAGCAAGCTTTGGGCTGATATTCAGTACACAGGGGATAGAAGGCATCCACTTTAAGCTTCTAGAGGCACCCAAAAATTGAACTGCTGGGACGCTCAACCTTTGAACCGGGCCTCTTTCTTGGGCCGAGGTCCATGGTCTAACGGTGAATCAAGCATAGACTTGGTCTGTGATGGATTCTGTGTTGGTCTCTTTCTTTGGAGATCAACGCATTATGAATGATGAAATTCCAGTAGGAACACTCAGGTCCTTAAGGGTGTGTGGCAGCTATGCATACAATTCTAGTTGTTTTATTTATTTATTTATTTATTTTTACTGAGCTATACATTTTTCTCCGCTCCTTTCCCTTCCTTCCCGCTCCCATTACCCCCATGCTCCCAATTTAACTCAAGAGAGCTTGTCTTTTTCTCTTTCCTATGTAGATCCATGTGTGTCTCTCTCTTAGAATCCTCTTTGTCATCTATGTTCTCTGGGATTGTGATTTGTAGGCTGGTTTTTCTTTGCTTTATGTCTAAAAGCCACTTATGAGTGAGTACATACTGTATTTACTTTTCTGGGTTTGGGTTACCTTACTCAATATGATGTTTTCTAGATTCTTCCATTTGCCTGCAAATTTTAAGATCTGATTTTTTTTTTTAACCTCTGGGTGGTACTCCAATTGTGTAAATGTACCACATTTTCTTTATCCATTCTTCGGTCAAGGGGCGTCTAGGTTGTTTCTAGGTCCTGGCTATTACGAATAATGCTGCTATCTATGTAGTTGACCACATGTTCTTGAGAATGCTCAAAATTCTAGTTTTACATACATTGGTAATATTGGTCATTCTTCACTGAAAAAAAGTGGCACCTCATTGAAGCTGCTATGAAACTATAAAGATGTGTGATAAAAGGGTATGCCTTAGCCTAGTGGGATAAATATCAGATTAAGGGATCTACTAATTCACACAACAAATACTGTTTTATAATTGTTTGAGGTCAGAGTCCAGTGGGGAAGACAGATGTCCATCATTATTGTGCAGAAGCTAGCAGTGGTCAGGTGGCCAGATGGAAGCGAGAGTCAGCGGTATGGTAAGGGGCTCTGGAAGAGAAGACCCTTGAGGAAGAGACTTGGATGAACAGCTCACAGAACAGTCAAAGCAGTAGGAGAAATAATGTTAGGCGGCTACGGAGAGCGTCACATCATTGAGACTGATACTTATTTCAGTGAAGTTTGCCTTCTTTTGTCAAGCTCTTCCTGGCCCACTACTCTCCCACTCTTTAAACCTCCAGGGCTAAGGGTTCCTCCCCAGGTCTTCCTGGTCCACCGTTGTAGGTGGTTTGGTCCTTCGCTAGCTGGCTCAGTGTTTGCTGTGCACCTCCTTTCTGGTGCCATCACCCTCTGCTATGCTATCCATCCCTACACAACCACTTTATCTTCCTTCTTGGTTTGATTGTTTTTAGAGGCGGGGACTCAGGGAGCTCATTTCCTCAATTCCCCCAGCATCGAAAGACCAACAGGGGCAAGGTACACTGAATAAATTTAGCTTGAAGCACTGAGCTATGCTTCTTGTGAAAATTTAGCGGTTAATAAATAACTCTTTTGAAAAATATTTGTTTTTCATTGTGTATGTGTATGGGGGCATTGTCCCTGCAAAGGACAGAGGTGTCAGATACCTGAAGCTGATGTCACAGCTGTATGATATGGCTACAGAGAAGAGAACTTGGTTCTTCACCTTGTCTTCTATAAGAGTCGTAAGCACTCTGAGCTGCTGAGGCATCTCTCCAGCCCACCAACAAATGATTCTTAACTGCATAGTTATTTTTCTTCCCAGGGAAGCGGAAAAGAATTAATTTAGCAGGCCTGACATGTTTAGTCGTGTAGAGGTCTCCTGGCAATGTTGGCCCAGGGCTGCCATCTGGGGTATCAGTAGGGTTCCCAGTACTCTGAAGGATCAGAGGAGCTCATTCTGTCTATACTGAAAACATAGTTTCTGCTGGGTACCTACTTTTCGTCAGGGAATTCTGAAAGCGGGCATATGCCTATGTGATCATCTCGCCAGACGGTCCCACACCAAATCTCTAAGGAGCTCTTAGCTGGAGATATTTCACATATGCTGTCCTCATTCGCCCTGTGCCCTACGTGTCTCCTTGGTGAGGACCTTGGAAGCTCAGACCTGTTTGTTCCTCCAGCTTTACCGAATGTGCTTTGTCTTTGGCTGACTCAGCTGTGTCTCTGTTCACTGTGAGACATTCATAGCCGTGACTGTGACTTCATGTTGAAACCTGAGACTGCACTTGGCCATTCCTTCAAAATAACACAGATTGCCACACAGTGCAGATCCCAACCATTTATTAGGTTTCAGTTTTATTAGTTATTTAGTATTCATTTTCCAACCAGGGCTTTGTGGATACACAGTGTCAGAGAGGTTACTGGTCCTTCTGTAGAGATTAACTCATGGGAAGAGACATGCTTTCAAAGCTTTCATGGCATCCTGGCGTTTTATGAGCCAAATCAGATTTCATCCTTTGAAAATAAATGTCAGGCTTTGAAACACCAAGCTCTGAGAACACTGGGGTCTCTGATAACTTTTTGTTGGTTTGGAAGCAGAGCGAGGATGGGAGGGTTCACAGACACAACGCCCACCACCAAAGCCGGCCTGGAGTCAGCGTGTATAGGTTACAGTGTGGTTTGAGGTTGGGAGCCTGAACAAGTAGAGAGTAGCCACTGGGGAGACTTACACATCAGCTCAGGAGCCTTAACTTCTGGGGAACCAACACAAAGACTAGCATCTTCTAACATAATATTTGTATGGAAATATACAGCTTTCAAAATGCCTTTGCAAGTTCTATCATCTGATGCCAACTTATCTTTATGTGTGTGTGGGGAACATTATTAGTTCAAAGATGAGGAGACTGAGAAAACAAAACCGAGTGTCTTGTCCAGATGAACAGGGTTAGCTTCAGACAGAACAACCCAGCTTTTCTATTTTAAATTTAGATCCAGAGAAGCTTCAGCTCTGCGGCGTCTCCTAGAATACTGATGGATTCCATCTGTAATGTATCAGCCAAGCTTCAGACATGAAGGGCCAGTGAGTAAGTGAAAGCTTTAAGGCTAGGTTTCCACTCTTGCTGGGCACCATCTTGGATACAGTTTACTTCTAGGGAGAGAATGCAGAATGCAGGTAGCCTTTCTGGTTTAGTTCCTGGGTAGAGACTTGGACAGAAAGAGAAAGGGACAGAGGACCTGGGAGGATGTGAGCTACAGTTCTGTGCTCGTGGTAATTTGTGGGAAAAGGTGGAAGCCTTCCTTACCTCTGGTTCCCTACAGATCTAGATGAGAAGGGAGGAGGGTTTGGTTGTCTATTTCCCAGCATCTCAGAGGTTAAAAAATGTTAGTAGAATTAAGGTATTAGACAAATTA
Source organism: Microtus obscurus (assembly GCA_963919715.1). Classification (NCBI taxonomy): domain Eukaryota; kingdom Metazoa; phylum Chordata; class Mammalia; order Rodentia; family Cricetidae; genus Microtus; species Microtus obscurus. Next base: position 28,356,608 of record CAWTZC010002521.1, read on the forward strand.
GGGTCAATAATTGCTTTCAACTTCTTCTCATTATTTCTGTATTTCTACAACAGCGAACCCCTTGGGGACAATCATAAATTATATTGAGTTTTTACTATGTGTCAGGTGTCTAACATAAAGCATTTCTTTAATTCTCATGAAGATCCTCAAGACAGGAAATTTAAATCATATAAGAGATAAGCAAGCTGAGACCCAGTGAAGTTTAAATATTTGCCAAGGGTGACACAGCAAATTCGTGGCTGTCAAGGAATTCAAACTTGGGCCTCACATCCAAGTTGGTGCTCTTTCTTTCCTTTGTTCCCTGAGAACAGTAGCGCGACTTCATGCAATAAAAGTTATTCTTTCATGTTGTTTACAAGTAGCTAAACCTTGTGTTGTTTTTATTTTTCAAGATAGCCTTTCTCTCTAGGCTGTCCTGTTCCAATTCCCTCAGTTGCTGCTGCTTCTTCTTCTTCTTCTTCTTCTTCTTCTTCTTCTTCTTCTTCTTCTTCTTCTTCTTCTTCTTCTTCTTCTTCTTCTTCTTCTCCTCCTCCTCCTCCTCCTCCTCCTCCTCCTCCTCTCTTCCTTCCTTCCCTCTTCTTCCTTTTCTTTTGCCTCCTCTTTCTCCCCCACCCAGTGTGTGTGTGTGTGTGTGTGTGTGTGTGTGTATGCATCTATGTGTGCAGGCACACTTACCAATATGTAAAAAGTCAGAGATCAATATGGGTATCCCTATTTTTCGAAACAGGGCCTCTGACTGAATTGGACCTCACTGTTTTGGCTAGATGAACCAGTGAGCTTTGGGGAATTCTTCTGTCTTTGCCACCCCCCACAATATTGTGGCTACACACAGGTGCCACCATGTCTGGCTTTCTGTGGGTGCTGAGGACCCAAGCTCAGGTTCTCCACTGAGCCATCTTTCCAGCTCCTGCCTCAGTTTCTTGAGCACTGGCGTGGCAGGCAGGTGCCACCATGCCTTCGGGTACAATGGAAAAGCTGACCATGGGCAGATAAATTCTAGGATGGTTTACTTCCACACACTGACTAGGGACACAGTAGTGAATGACTGCCACCAAGACTCCTGGGCACGAGCATCTCTTCCAAGAGCAAGGAAGCTCAGGGCTTGCTAGGGTGCTCTGGCTGCAGGTGACAAGGTTCAGCTTTTCTCAATTAGATGGTGAACCAGGGGCCAGGTCACCACCATTTCAGGAATGGAAATGCAAACATTCTTTTAAGGGTAGGGTGTGATTTTATTTGGGGTACTGAGAACACAGCACCGTGAGGAGTCAGATCAGCTAATAATTACACAGTGAGCCCATGTTTGACTAAGGTCTCTATGCATAGACGCTCATCTGACTTTCACGCCATAATTTCAGGTAGATGGTCTACCGATGAAAATGCTGTCTTGCGGTTTCTGTTGCAGTGATTAAAAACACCATGACCAAACCAGCTTGGGGAGGAAAGGGTTTATTTCAGCTTACAGTTCCATATCACAGTCTACCCCTGAGGGAAGTAAGGGCAAGAACTCAAGCAGGGCAGGAACGTGGAGGCAGAAGTTGATGCAGACAGAGGCCGTGGAGGGTGTGGCTTATTGGCTTGCTCTTCTTGCCTTCTTACAGAACCCAGGACCAAAGGCTCCCCTGCCCACCTAATCCACACAATGACCTGGGTCTTCCCACATCCATTCAGAAAACGTATTACAGGCTTGCCCACAGGTCAATCTGGGGTGGGGCGTTTCCTTAAGTGAGGTTCCCAAAACGACTCCAGCTGGTGTCAAGTCGAAATGAAACTAATCACCACAGGTGTTAAGTAATTTGCCTAGAGTCGCTCAGAAAGCGGTTGTTCTTAGATGGACGTGTCAAGCCCACAGTGCAGCCCATTATCATTTTAGAGACACTGCTAAGGAATTAGGACCACGATATTTAAAAAGCACAGCTATTTCTTGTGTTGTTATTATTAGAAGAAGCGGTGTGAAATGACTCCACTCTCTGCAAACTCACGGAGTGATTCCTAGGAACCCAGCTTTTCTCTCATCTCCTTGGGAACAAATGAGAATCAGGGTTTGAGTTGACTAATTAATGACAGATGTTCCTATACATCATCCTCAATCTACTGATACACATACATGCTCACCAGAGTCCTGTCGCGGATCCTCTAACCTTTCATTTGGTAGTGCAGTCTTTCACTTGTGCGGAACTAAGTTGTGCGGCAGCTGGGAGACCCTCATCGTGGAAATGCCAATTTCTTTGCCTGTTGAAGCAATTTCCATGACAGGAAGTATTGGGACCGTGGCCTTGATTTCTAAGGACAGATGTATAAAAACTTGGTATGAAATCTAGCAGTTTAGATTTCATGGATGGGATGTAAGTTTGAGATGGCTGAAAATTTTCTCCGTGCGTGTTTCTGAGAAGTCCCCGAGGAAGAAAAAGAAAACTGACTTTATAACACAATACTTGTTATATTTGTGGGTATTTGTGTTTTGTAATGAAGGAAGCATTATGAAATACAAAAGTAGGGTTCTTGGGGCAGGGAGATCACTAGCAAACAGTTTGCTTTGGGATTTCTCTTACAGAATTATTTTTAGCTTTTGGTTGTTTCTAGACCCTGCTTGTTTGAAGAAGACAAAAAGATCTCCAGGAGACTGCAAGGCCCTTAATGTGGTGCATCCCACAGGATTTAGAGATATTTTGTATTAGGCGGGATAAAAAGGTTGCAGGTGGAGAAACAAATGGTTGGCCACGACATGAAATAGAGCAGAGAAAGATCAATGAGGTTTGACTGTCACTGCGGCCACCGCTCTGCGGTCTGTTCTAGGCTGTTCTTGCAGTTAGGTTTGAGGAGCTAGATGGTTTGAAGCTGGACTTACCCCTAACTTGAAGTTCCGTCGCCCCTTCTAGCGGCTACACTGGTGTTATGGCTTCCCCGTGAGTTCTACTATGTTGAGTAACTCAGAGTCTAACCTTCTAGAGAGCAGCGGGTGTTCTCTGGGCCAGACTCTATTCCTCATCTAACCTTTCTGTCCGATTTCCTATGACTCATGCTGGGTACACATTGTAAACTTAACACACAACAATAACCTGTCCTGCAGAATCCGCCGGTTACATACTGTGTTTAGTTTTAATTTCCCCCCCTGTATTGCCGATATACAATATCAAGGTTACTAATTCCTCTCTCTTGCAGCTTTTGTATCCTCAGAGCAGCTGGGTTAAGAATCATGTGTGACTCTCAGTTACAAGAAGTTCAGAGGCTCGAGGATGGCTTAGTGGCAAAGCGCTTTTCTCTCCCGTGGCCCCGTGTTGGATCCCCAGACTTTCTCCCACAGCAAAGAAAAGAATTTGAGAAAGCAAAAGGCTCTTTACTGTGTGCATTCCCCGACTCATGATTTCACGGTTTAGACACGAGTCCGTAGGAATTAGTTACCACACCCTGCTAAAGACACGACTCCATTCAGGACTTGGATTTAGGCTACAGCAGAGAGGGCGAGGTGGACGCACGGAAGGATCTCCCAGGATGTCTCTGAAGAGCTACTGTTGCCGCTTCGGAAAGCAGCTGTTATCTGCGTGCATGGTGGACAGGGCAGCAGGGAACCACAGGTGGCCAATTAAACCGTCCAAACAGGCCATTCGAGGACTGGTCTTTCTTTTAAACAGGAAGGGTGGTACTTAGAGATCACCTCTCCCAGTAGGGAAGGTGTTTGCATGGCTGCCTGTGGAGCTGGCATCTTGGGGGGCTTGCACTTTGGTGGTTGCTTGTATTCCTTGACCCCAAGTCCTTAATCATCAGCCTCTAGTAAATGGTCACATGATCTGCCAAGGACAGTGAGGGCTCTTGCTTTCGGGGATTTGTGTTTCAAGTCTACATAATTTCCTACTGGAGAAGGATAAATAAAGAAGATTATTTGGGAATTCACGACAAGAATGATATTTATGGAGACCTCTTTTGCTGGAAGACACACATTTGTTTCTTTGAGCGTTTTCTCTGCTGGAGGCTGTTTTCTCACCCTAAAGTGACGTCTAGGTACCTTGGTCCTTTTCAGCTGTGGGAAGAATGCTAGGATGCATCTCAAAATCTTTAGAAGGGAGGTGGGGGCAGGGGATCTTTAAAACTTGTTCTTTATCTGCAGCATGACAGGAGTGCAGAGACCACAGGAAACTCCTGGGATGGACACAAATGCAGATGAACTTAGCATGGCAGAGAAGGCCCAGGTTTCTGCAGAGCATAGTTACTTAGCAAAGGGTTGAGGAAACGAGCCGTGGTTCCCATGTTGTTAAAGAGCCGGAAGGGAGCTAAAGACAAATTCTAGCCGACTTCTTGGTGAAGCAAGCAAGAGAGAGATGCTAAGTGACCTGCTGAACGGATACAGTTACTCAGAAGTAGTGCTGGGTCTAGGGTCATGAGTATTTGCTCTGTGGCATAGAAAACTGAACTGAGGAAAATGGCCAGTTTGGTGAATAAGAACCATTTACAGCAACAGCTTCTATGATGGCTCGGCCTAATTCAACATAGTATGTTTTAAGGACCTATACTATATATATTTATTCTAGGAATGGCTATAATGACAGTGTCTTCCTTCCATAATCAAGTAAGAAGACAGTAATGTAGAAGTGATCTTTGGAAGACTAGTTCTGAATCCGTAGCTCCTAGGTTCACATCCTTGGTTTTTCTAAGCTGACTATATATATAATTATTAATACATTTATTATATAAATACATGTTATTTATATAATAAATAGATGATATATAATATATTTTGTTGATATATAATATATATTTATATGATAAATATAATTATGAATATATGCATCCCTCTTAATTTATTAAATTGTATTGCTGTGTGTATATACATGTATGTATGATGTGCGTGTATGTGTGTGATGGGCACGCAAATGCCACGGTGCGCATGTGGGTGACAGAGGACAACCTTAGGGAGGTCGGTTCTCTCCCTCCACCTCATGTGGGTTCCCGGTATTGAACTTGGGTTGTCAGGCCTGCATTGCACGTGACTTTTCCTCCCGAGACAGCTTGGTGGCCCTATAACTTTGCTCCTATCTCCCTATTACTTTGAGTTTTCTTTCTAATTAACTGATACGATTCTTTGAAGGGCTTAGTATATGTAGGGCCTGGCTCATAGTGAGTCTTATACATCAGTTTTTTTTTTGAGACAGGGTTTCTCTGGGGGGGAAAATTGAGACCAGGTGAGATATTGCCTCTGCCTAAATAGCTGGGTAAATATAAATGTTGTGTGTGTATGCTGAAGGCCAGAAGACCAACAGATGGTGGAGCAATGTGGTTGCGGGAATTGAACTCAGGACCTTTGAAGAGAGGAATGCTTTAACTTGAGCCATCTCTCCAGCCCCCAATTATTCAGTTCTTAACTGTACTAGTGAGGAAGAGAGTAAACCCATCAGCTTACTTCAGATTATGAGGCGTCTACAAAGCACGTCCACCTTTCTTGATAGCAGAAGCACGGACCACACCTACAGGGACAGCGTGGACCCATCCTTCTGTTTTTTCCTGTGCTAATCCTACATGGAGGGAACATAGTTGGGGAGGTATTCAGAATTCTGAGTCTGCTGCTTCTCTGCACATCTGCGTGCCATGCAAGCTCACGAAGCAGGAGCAAAGCAAACAAGGGGAATGTGTGGAGGAAAGTCACCCGCTCCTCGGGGGAGGGGCCTGGTGCGTGGCAGTCACGGATGGCTCGGTTTCCATTACGAGCAAAGGCCAGGTGCATCGCTGTGGCCCAGATGTTGTTACTTGGCCACATGACTTAATGTATTCTTTAAAAACTGGACCCGGGATCATGCCCCCATGGTTGTCTATTCCTGCCTCACGGATCAGCTAGCGTCTCCACTGCTTGGGCTCAGAGATACCCATGTGTAAAGTGTTTGTCAGAGAATTCCTCATGACCCATGACACATCAAGAGCAAATATACTGCCAGGCAGCTCTACACTTGGGGGAAGAGTTACCACTCTGGGGTAAGGATGGGTTAAGGCACTCCCAGTCCTGAGAACAAACAACATCCCTAGCAGGAAACACTAGAGTTCCCCCTCCTCTCTTTCGGTATCTCAGTTCGCCGCCTTTCAACTTGGTAAGTGTCTTTAATTCTCATTTGTTGTTGTCGATGGCCTCTGCATGAATCTATCTATGGAGGAGACGAACAAGTCCCAGACAGGGTCTCTTGTGGCATGGCTTGTGGGGAGACGATTTCACAATGTCATCCTAAGTGCCGTCTCGTTTATTTCGTCATATTTCTTGACGTTTTGGTTGTGAGCCTAGACTTTAATGACAGCCACCTCTCCATCACTTCTTCCCCGTTGTACGTTTAATTTATCCACAATGGCTTGTGTGCTCTGGATGGGAGCAAATTTTAATCTTTAGGAGAGAGTACTAGCCTCCGTTTATAGCTATGGTGTGGACATTACTGCCTAGCGGTTTCTATGGGAGAGTAAAGATGTTTATGGAGAATAGGGTGAGATTGCATCAGTCACAGGCTTTTACAAACCCTATACCATAACCTTCACACAGCAACTTTGCCAAGTATTGTCCTCCATGTAAATGGAAACGCGGAGATTTGAAGATATTAGTCAGCACGAGATCACACGGCAAATGATTGATGTAGCTCCCTGGCTTTTATTAAAGTGATTTATGCTTCCTCTACTGCACATGCTCAGATGAGACGGTCCTCAGCTCCTTGGGGCCCTGTGAGAAAGACGGGCACAGCTATGATTGGCCTTGGGGAGCAAAGAAAAGCAGCACAGGCATTGTGACTTCATAATTTATCGAGTTTGTGGTTGGGGAAGGGGTGCATTTATCCGTCCAACACTTTCTCCAAGGTTTTGCTCAAGGCTCAGCTGTGCCATCCAGAGAAAGGATGTGAAAGGGCTTGACCCTGGGTTGGGGCTTCCCACATATTTTCTGCCCATGAGTTATTTTTGCCAGCAATTTTTTATGAGACCCCAAATATATAAGCTATATAAAGTAGGTATAAAATCAAATACTTACTGCTAATAAATTATAAGGAAATTTATGAAGCAAATTTTTGTTATGCATATAATCTTATCATTTATTAAAGAATATCATAAACTTACATACAAGTGAGATGGATATGCTTACTTATTATTTATAGAGGATTAAATCTTGGCTAATATTTGATACTAAAGGATTTAAAACACCTTCAACCCTATTCAGGATTGACTGGCATTTTAATTTTGTAAGAATCGATGCTATCACTGCCTCTTTGCATGCATACATTGCTACAAGATGGCAGAAGTCTGTCTAGGACCCTCTCAGAAACAGTTGGAAATTCCGTCGTCATCCCAAAGCAAAGTTCACTGGACAATGTTTTAAAATGAAGCTGAGGTCCGCAACTGAAACATCAAATGTGCTAACACAATACAACCCAGAGGCATGCTAATGCATACACTTATGTGTAGAGAAGTGATGGTATCTGGAAATCTTTGTGTTCTCTAAATTATGACAATAACATTACTGCCTGGGAGGAAACCATTATGTTTCTATAAGATCGGGAAGTTGCTCACGTTACAGTGACAACACCGTGGTTGGTGACATACAGTCTTGAGTCAGAGTGGAAGTGTTTAAGACTGCCTTTGCTGGTCTTTGGTGGCACGGCAGGATGAGCAATGCAGACTGCATATTAAACATGTAGCTGCAGTGACATCACAGGGTACTGTGTAAATGAGCACTACCAGAAACGCGTGGATTCCGTGCACATTTGTTCTGGATTTCTGGTTGTTGTGTATTTAAAAATCTTTACAGTTGCTGAATTTTTTGCAGCCCCCCCCCCCCATCTATCCAGTTACATCATCCTATATGGGTCACAACACACAGTCTAAGAAGCCATGCTCTGAATGAGGAAAGGCGAGCGCCACAGTGGTTTTTTTTTTTTTGTGTGTGTGTGTGTGTGTGTGTGTGTGTATGTGAGAGAGAGAGAGAGAGAGAGAGAGAGAGAGAGAGAGAGAGAGAGAGAGCAGGAGAGAGATTACTTGACAAAAGTAATTGGTCCACAGGTGAGTTTAGAGCTGGGGGAGACTTGTGGAGACAGGAGAGGTTTTGTGTGTGCTAACACTGCCTCCTCCGCACTCCATGAAATGAAGGCACTAGCAGTGGCATGGAATTGCTTTAGGGGGTTTTAACGTTAATCTTTCCATTTTGGGTTAACTATAGATTTGCATGAGATTAAAGCAAACAATGCAGGGAAATCCATGGACCCTTCGCTTAGCTGTGAAGTGAACAGGTATCGATTCCCAGGGCTGATGGAAACGGGTCTGTAAACCTAGATGATGGAGATGCGTTTTCGTCACCAGCTCTGTGGATCTGTGGAATTATGGAAACTAAAATAAGATCCAAGGTGACATAGAAATGCCACTGCTTCTGCTCCTCATCTTCCGCCGTCTCCTTCTTCCTCTCTCTTCTCCCACCTTCATTATTCTGTCTCTCTAATGGCTTCCTGAGCAACTTAGCAATGATTCAACCTAGTCTGTCTCTCTCCTGTCTTTTTGTTAATTTTTAAAGATACACAAAGCAATAGGTTTCACTGTGGTATTTCTATACGCTTAGTGCCATCCATTACACCGTGGTCTAATTCGTTCTCCTCTCTTTCACTGTCCTCTCCTAGCCCCCACCTTGCTGGTCTTTCCACCACCCACAGCGTGTCTAATTCTGGCTTTCCCGTCACGTATATTCTATTATCCTCCCCCTTTTCCCTCTCCTGTAAGGTGTCTTCCTTCCCCTCCTGGACTGGTTTCTATGTTAGGATGGTACAGACACACACACACACACACACACACACACACACACACACACACCACGCGCGCACACAGAGGAGGGTCCCACTGGGTCTAGTAGGAGCTCTCCTTTCAGTTTGTTGAGAATAGCTGTACCAGTCTACAGCCCTACCAACACGGGACAAGGATTCTTCGTTCCCCACCTACTCACCGCCATTTGCTGTCATTTGTTTTATTGATAATAGCTACTCTGACTTGGGTGAGATGAAATCTCAAAATAGTTTTAATATGCATCTTCCACATAGCTGAAAGTATTGAACACTTTAACGTATTTATTGGACATCTGAGAACTATTTACTCGTGTATTTATTGATTTGATGTAAGCGTGTGTGTGTTAAATACTTGGAATTCTTTCTGTGTCTTAGACATTAATCCCCTAGAGACCTAGGCATCTCCTTTTCTGTACTCCAGCCTCTCCAAAGTAGTTCCAGGGTCTTGTCTTCTGCAATGAATTTCATGAGTTGACTCAGGTTAGTCTTAAGCCCATCCCTGCTCAAGTCCACCCTCAGCTCTTTCTAGTCTTTGCCCTCACCCCTCTTCCTCCTCTAACTACACAACTGACCCTTAAATACGCCCTGATGTCTTTAGTTATTTATTCCCCTCCTTCCCAAATGCAAATGCATTTTCTTCTCAGTTCTTTCACCGAACACCGGTATAACCTTGGATGAGCCAGCTGAGAGCCAATATCCTCGGGTTTCACATTGTGACACCTGGTCTCCCTCCAGCACGCTTGTTCTCAAGGCCATGCAAGCCCTCAACACTGTGCCAATGGGAGCACGCAGTACAGCTCTGAATCAGAGTCTTCTGCATGACTAAAACTGGGTCTTCCTGTTTAGGACTTATATCATTTGTGTGTTGTCCAATCCCAGCGAGAGGACGTTCTCAGTAAAAAAGGAAGGAGGGAAGGGATGCATGGAGAAAAGGAAGGGGGGGGTCTGGGCTGTAGCTCTGTGGGAAATGCATGTGCAGGGTGTTTGAGGTCCTGGCTTTAAACTTTAGCAACACCCCTCCCCCCCACACACATACATACACATTTATGCACATACACTCGTGCATATCCACACACTCAACACACACAAATACACTGAAAACTGTTGTTCATTTTTGGGTCCTGTTTTCCTAATTACTCTTCTCTCCTTCGTTATCACCGTATCATATGCTTAGATTATTTTTTTTCATGATACAGCAGGAGGATGTTTTGTTTTTCTTGAGAAGTTTAAATAGTCTGCCTCTGTAGTTATTTCTTCTCTCAGCTAACTCGAAGGGCAAGGTGGCATCTGATTTGTTGTTTGATTTTATGTGTGTAAGAACAAGTGACATTGGTAGGTACACCTCATTTCACAAGAGTGGTCAGCCAGCCAAGTGAGTAAGCGCAAGGTCGTTAGTAGTCAAGCAAGGATGATCAACTCAGATCTTTATTCTTCTAGGCAGGGCGTAGCTGACCCTCTAGATACAGTGTCAGTGATCAGTTACTTTTTCCTGCCTTTCATGGTGCTTTAAGGATTGACTAATACCATCAAGTTCTTTCCTAGGTCAGTGCAAAGGAAGTTTTGTTTTTTTTATAAAGATTTAGGGAAAATGCTACTGTGGCAACCTCACCCCCCTCCCCCGGACCCCAGACTCGGAGTTACTTTACAGACATTGCTAAATTGGAGCCACATGCAGAATGAAACTGACTACATCACGTGGCAAGTTTAGCAGGTGTGTGTGTTAGGCATTCCGAGGGGCTGGGTAGGGAAGTCCAGCCCTATAGGCATCCTGCAGGGTTCCATGGGAGTTCCTGTGCAGAGCCCCACACCCCTACCCTTTCTTCTATCTTTATTTCTTCTCTCCATGATGTATCATATAGAACTTTGGCGCTCCAGCGATCTGGGTGCACGTTCTGACTTTATTGCTAGAAATGTATGGATGCAAATTAAGTTCCTTAATCTCTCCAAACTTCAGGGACTTCCCTGGAATATGAATGATGGTGATCTGTTTTTTTTTTTCTTTTACAATCTATAGAGCATGATCTATATACTGTAAGATTGGACTCGGGAAGGGATTCGAAGAAGATGAAATGGCTATTTCTTTTCAGACTCTTCCACCGAATGCACATCCTGCCAATGGACTGCCTTAATTAACTGTTTCTCTTCTATAGCACACACATACTTCAGCGTTATTAGTGGTTAATAGGGCGCTGGGATTTTCCTGTGGAAGATTGCATGCCTCCTTGCCATTTGTCATTTAAGTTTCCAGCCTCTGGTTGAGAAATCTTTAGAAAAGGAAGTGTATAATTATTCCTCCGGGCTCAGCAGCAGAAGAAGAAACCCACCAAGCTGGACACCGTTTTTAGCTTCGTGTTGCCTTTTTGAGAACTGTGGTTCAGTTGGTTTCAAACTAGTGGTAGTTTCTCGGGGATAAATGTAATGTATATTTTTCAACCCTGGCAAAGATTATGTCATAGTTCTGAGCAGCCATATACGTTTTTTTCCTAATATGGCAAAAGCTTGGAGAAAAGTTTCTTACTTTTTGAGTAGAGAAAACATTTCTTGGGAAAGTGCTGATCTTTTGGAATAACATAAAATGTGTGTGGTACTTTGGTGGAATTTGGTGCAAAGAACATGGAGTGGCAGACACGGGTCTGGCGCTGGGAGATTCTGGGGAGTCAAACCTGATTGTCTCCACTTGCAGGGGAGCTTGGGCGAATGGAGACAGGAAGTAAACAATCACTCTATAATAAAAGCTCTAGGGACCACAGCAGAAAAGATGCTAACGTAATTTGTGAGACGGGCTAGCCTCATCTTTCCAAAGAAGGCAGGCATGCTGAAAGATACATAGGCGTTTAAGGAGGTCTGGATGGGCCTTGCAGTAGAGGGAGCTGGCTATCTCAAAGGAACAGAGGTAGAGAAGTAGGTTTAAGGAACTTCACAGAATCACATAAGGAAAATGCAGAGTAAGGCTCGGGGCAGAGGCGGGGTCCCAGGGTACCACTGGAGGCTGGACTGCTGTTCTGAGGCAGTGAAGAGTCATCAAATGTACCTCCTAGGAAGGAGCCTTAAACTGAGAGAGGACCCTAGGTCCGAGCCCACAACTTTATTAGATAAAGATGGAGGAGAGGTTTCTCATGGCTACACAGGTCATGAAGGGTTGATGGTATCCACATGTCTTTATATAGTGGAGTGTCGGGCTGGGTGGGGGAGGGTGGCCAACACAATGAAATGCAACGTTGACCCTTGGAAGGCAGATTCTCATAGGAACGCTTGGCCAGAGATTTATCATGGGGACTGCACTGTTTGCGCTAATGACCCCAGCATGCCTCTTTGCATATTATTGCCTTTAAAGGAAAGGCCATCACTCAGTAGAACAGTTATTTTTAAACTGTGTGGTAGGGGGAATTAGTGGAATTCCTAAGGTCATCTCCAGCTGTTTTTCTCCAAAAGACCAACTGAATATTTCATGAGATTTGCTCATTAGGACTTTCATCCTTCTGTGAAGGATCCTACTGGGTCTGAGTCAGGGGAGACTGGGGAACAGGCAAAGGGAGGGAGTTTGAGGGAAATGAGCTGCTGCTGCTTTTGGCATTCAATATTAACCTTAAATGCAGTTCTGCATAAAGGCGGCTATTTCTCTTACCTTCTCATACGCAGGGGGTATCTTTCTGGCAAATGACCTCTTCCTTGAAGGATGGCTGGAATTTTGAAGGGTCAGGGACCAGCTCAGTATGATGCCAGAGCAGAAGTCCTGACCAAATCACCAGATAGTTCACATCACACAACAGTTACCATTAACGCAATTGCACTTCTGACTCGAGAATGTTACTCAGGTCAAATATTCCTTAAGACTTCTAGGAGGTTTCCAAGTGGTGTTTGAGAAGATCTATGGCTATAACACTACTCCTTTTGGGAGTTAGTTGAAGGCAGATGAAGAAGGCAGTCTTCATTTCCTCTACAGGGCACTGTGAACCCTTTTGTTAGCCAAACTCAAGGGCATCTGCTTGATGCTCAAGCTGCGTTAGGAGATGAATAGGTACATATAATTGTGCAGCCTTTTGTTTACAAAATGTCTTCCGATCTGGGCTGCTGGCTCCCTGCAGTGTTTCAGCAGGGGAGCCTGGCAATGGTTTATCTCAGCTTTCCAGCAGAACAAATGGAACCTTAATCCTGGTCAGAAAGCTCGTTAAGTGAGTGACCACATTTCAAACAATATGCTGTGGATGTAAATCTCACGGTTTTCCTTCGTGACACAGCCAAATAGATTGAGGAAGGGGAGGGGCATTTTCTTTCTCACCATAGGAGTGGTTTAAGGTTATGGTTAAAGGAAGGAAATTCTGCTGTTCATATGCCTGAGCATCCATGGAGAATTCATCTCATGGCTTTTTAAACATAACCAGTCAAAACATCTTTGTCTTCCCGCTTCTGGAACAAAGGTTATTGTTTGAGGTAGTGTTCGATGATGTCACAATAGCAATGCACCCCATGCTCGTGAAAACAATACTTATTTATGGTTCGGCTGGGGTAAAGCTTAGGTTAGTAGCATTAGCCGAAGACGAATTCCGCAAAGTGTCTGTCTTAAAATTTCTGTCAGGGAGAAGGAGGAGTTGGCTCAGTGGGTAGTGGGCTTACCATCCGAGCATGAGGATCTGAGTTTGAATCCTCAGTACCACAGTACAAAAAACAAAACAAAACAAACAAAACAAAGCCATATACAGTGGCCCCACCTGTAATTGCAGTGTGGGGAGGGGAAGACAGGTAGATAGCTGGAGCTCACCTGCCAGCCATTTGACTAAAACAGTAAAGTCAGGAGCAGTATGTGACTCCATCTCCAAAGAGTAAGGAGGAGGGTGATTGAGGGAGACACTTGGCATTGATGTCTGACTTTTCCACACACCACTACACGTATGCATATGCCATACATGCGTGTCTGTGCATACAGCTACATATATGCAAAAGAATTCTAACACCGAGGCTGAAGAAAGATCCAATTTCCTATCCTCTGCTCTGAAACATCTGGAGGTGAGGTTATCCTTGTCCAGGTGGGCAGGAAACTTAGAGGAACACTTCAAAACTTTTAGTACCTTATTTAGCACTTAAACGATATTTTTTTTTCCACTATCATGGACAAGAAGCGAAGTGGTTTTAAAAAAATGAGCTAAAGAGAACTCGTCCCTTAATGAGCGTGAGTGTCAGAAGTGCACTTAGAAGTGACAGTACCGCCGATGCCATTAGTGGGCAGCTAGCTTTCTGGACACTGTTGGCTTTATTCTTCTCAGCAACTTAGTAGGATTGTTATGATGTCCATTCTACAGGCAGGTCTGAAGCTCAGAAAAGCTAGGCAGCTTATGCCGGGAGAGTACACATGGTTTGTATCCGTCTACCTGACTCCAAAGACTGCCTTCTTTCTCCCTAGATGAGAGGCAGCAACCCAAGGGCTCGGCGAAAGAGTTAATATTGCCGGATTGTGGTGGGGGTGTTGGTGAAAGGAAGTGGGTTGGAGGAGCAGTTTCGTGGGGGAGGTGTCATTCAAGCTGGGACTTGAGAGAGAGAGAGAGAGAGAGAGAGAGAGAGAGAGAGAGAGAGAGAGAAGGTTTGACTATATGAAGATGCTCAAGGAAGGTATTCTAGAGGGAGGAAGCCACATAAACAACCACCAGGCGATGACGAGAAGGGAATGAATGAGGAGTGGGTTGGCTGGAATTCAAGGGCTACAAAGAGGCCTATGGGAAAGTTGACTGCCGGCCTTAGAATAAGGATGGCATTAATATTAGGATAAAGAATCTGGCTTTTGCAGCAGGGAAGCTCTGAAGGGGGTGTTTAAGTAGTGGTATAGCAGAACCAGAATGATGGCTCTGAATCTACTGGATTACTTAATAATCCAAGACCGATGGAGAAGGAGGCCGGAAGTAGAACTGGAAGGAAACCTCAGAGTTCAGTCTGCACGGGAACTATTGGACACGGAGGAAAAAGTGCTGTTTGCCACCCATAGTTACATTAGAGACTGCGTTTAGTCAGGGCGCTGGGGAGGTGACTTCGTGGTAGAACACTTGCCTAGAACGTGTGAAGCTCTGGGTTTTATCCCCACTCCTGCAAAACAAAACAAAACAGGACAGAGCAACAACCAAATACTAAACACAAAACAAAACAAAAGCACAGGCAGAGCCTAGGCAGTGCTGGGGATCCAGAGATGTGCATGCACGCACATAGTGCTGCTGTGCTCAGCTGGGTGATGGAAAACACCTCCAGCTTGTGAATTACAGGAGTCATGGAAGCTAAAATCAAGGGGTCAACGGAGTTGAGTTCCTCCTGAGGATTTTGTGGAGAATGTTCCCTCATTTTCCCAGCTTCTGGAGGTGGTGTCCCTGAGTTCTTCCTCCAACTTCACAACCCAGCTTTCCAACTGTGCTCTTCCGGATATTGTCCCCCCCCCGTTCCGTTGTCCTCTGCCCTTCCCAATGACCCCGTGGTCATGGTGGTGCCACCTAGATACTAAAGCATGGCCGTTCTCCCTACGACAAGGTCCTTGATGCCATTTGGAAAGTTCTTTTTGCTACACGTTTACAACATATTTACAGTTTCTTTAAAATAGCATGTGGAAATATTTGAAAGAACATCATTCTGCCTGCTGTAGAGTTAACAAATACATATGTGGACGATAACAGGAACATTTTATATGCCTCTTGTGATCCAGCTTGGCGTGTATGTTTGTGTGTCTTTGAATTGACTTGATTTTCCTCTCTACCCTCTTTCCCTTTATCCTTTAGTTATGCAATGAATGAGATACCAGCTATGTGTCAAGCAGCATGCTACACCCTGGGGGCACAGCAATGCCAAGTCCTCCGCACACTACTGAAAAATAAAACAAAATGTTTGAATCACAGTGAAGTTTAAAACGTAGAACCAGAATCCAAGATATCATATTTTTGACTTATGCAAAGACCTCAGTGGTGGGGTCTGTGTGCGTATGCCCATAGAAACCAGCAAATTACTCCCTAAAATGGGTGGAGGGTGGGAGAGGGAAGAGCATCCCCTGAGGTCAGAGGAAAAGCAGTGGCAGTTGTGTTCCAGCCTCAAGGCAACATGGAAAGGGGAGAGCTAGGAAAATGCCGGAGCCTCCTTGCGAAGGGCGGTTGACGGGGCACTCACTACTATACCTGTTCCGTTTTACCAATGACCAAATGTCAGCATTATGATGACCTTGTCCAGTATGCTGACTAACCTGAAGTACAGACCAGGAAACTAACCCAGGGTCCTTAAAGGTGTCTCCAAAGACTCACAAGAGGTCAGTCGTCTTCCGAGAAGAACGAAAGTCAGTATGTTCAGCTATAGCCCAGCAAGGCTTTATGGCAGGGCATAGAGAATGCTCATGCCTGGATTACAAAAGCATGTGTTTAGAAAACTAGAGGGCGAAGGGAGACCTTGCGAAGGGAGACCTTGCACATTCTGGTGTATCTTTGCTGGGATGATTCATGGGATGAGCAGAGATAGGAGCGGCTAAGGGATGAGGGTGAGGAGCTAGGGCATCATGGCTTTTGAGGCAAGGGTGCTAAGTGTTGCTGTTGTACTGGTAACATCTTCAGTGTCTTCTTAAAACTTGTATCCCGGCAGCATCGCTCTTAGGGAGACATTTATTCTCAGGGTGCTAGTGCACGATGCTGGACTCAGGGGCATTGCTTCGTGTTTTGTGTCTTGGATACTTTGCTTGCTTTATTCTTTCATACTGGATTCGAGCAGGGTTTGGAGAGAAGAGACAAGTTAGTTCAGTGGTCTGATCTTGCACCCTACATCATAGTCATCTGGAACCTGTAACAAAAATCTCCCAGGTGGGGTCCTACGTCTGACCTGTTACAAGAGACTCACTTGGGGGTGGGAAGGAGCAGGGAAAGAGAGTATAAGGAAGCCTGAATGTATTTCTTTCTTGAAAATTGTAAAATTAGTATACAGAGTGAAGGGTCTCACAGTTGCAGTCTTGTATGTGTGTCTTATTGATCTTTGTTCCGATTTTGCCATTTCTCCATTGCCCGTGTCCATGTCTCCCAAGCATTCTTGATAGTGCCTTGCCTTCCCCTGGGATTTTTTTTTTTTTTAAAAAGCTTTTCAGGTGATGTAGTGGCAAGCTTTGGGAACCCCAAGTTAATACATATGGAGAGGGTCCCTCAACTCCCAACCCCAGCCTGGCTGGAAATGGACAGAACTCTACCCAAATGAGGATTTTAAAGTCCCAGCTATTGACAGCTCCATTTGAGTGAACCTGATATTTCTGGGCTAATTCCCGTCTAGTTAAGGAATCAGCTGGCTCCTCCACTCCCTTCCTTTAACTATGAAACCATGGAAATAATTAAATCTAGAATGTGTCCGTAGTTCCTGCGTGCTCTCCGTGCGCGGGTTTCAGGAATGCTGCGAAAAGCAGGCCGGCTCATCTACTCAGCCCTGTTTCCGCCGGAACGGGATACGGCCCTGTAGGAGAAAAGTTTCCTTGGAGAGAGGCCTGGCTCTGATGCTAGGCAGCTGTGCGGCCCGAAGCACGTGTCTAACTCATCCTCTTTGTCTCAACTCCCTTGTCTGCACAAAAAAAAAAAAAAAAAAAAAAAAAAAAAACTCGCGAAGAGGCTGTGACGCAGCTGTGACTGCAGGGTGGGCAAGGGCGCACCCTCTGGCCGCAACTGAAAATCAGTTGGTACGTAAAGGGATGCGTTCAGCTTTTAGTAATTGCTGAACTTTTTAGCTGGTCATCGGCTAAGTTTGACCTCCTGGGGGATCTTTTATAGTGATCCCAGGCCTGGTCAGACAGACACAACATGTGGGGACATCTTAGAAGCTGCGCTTCTCTGGACCTCGGCACCTCCTGTCGAGTCTGATGATCTGATTCTTCCTGGCGGAGGAAGCGAACTGACTTCCCCAGGTTGTCTTCGGACTTCTACATACGTGCCTTGCCGTGCTCTTGCGCCCACGCATGCACCCACACACGCACACGCATACACACAAAGAGAGGGAGAGAGGATTTAAATATATAAACTCTGCCAGCTGTGCGACTGAACTGGAAATGCTCGCAGAAGCTGAATCCGAAAGCGATGCTGAGCTCTAAAGGAAAAACTGCTCCCAGGAAAGAGCTCCAGATAAAACCCAAATGAGTACCCAGAACAGTGGATGCACAAATCTCAACACAGAGACAGAAGAAGCTTGAAGAGACAAGCCGAGTGGCTCTTCTGAAAGAGGAGTTCCTTCACAACAGAATTCAGAGATACGAACGTGGGTTAAATGCCAGATACAGATTCTAGACGTTTATGTGGGAAAACGGCCCAGAGGTTACAAATAGGCAGATGAATAAAGCTGAGGGAGCCAATCCAGGACCTGCAGAAGAAAGCCAGAGACGGACGAGAAAGGCAGCAATGTGGGGCACTGAGATAGATGTGGTTCCAGATGGCAGGGCGAAATGAAGCCGACATGTAGAACTGCGAGCTGGCTCCACCTTGGTGCAGGCGTTCGTGTTCACACCTGGTCGCACACACCTGCGCTGAAGGATATTCAGGGAGGTCTTTCTGCTGGGAGGGAGGCAGGCAAGGACTCTGAGGGTGCTGACTCCATCCTCAGCGCCTCCTGCAGCATCTGTGGGTTAGTCCATGAACCCTTCAACACCAGTGCGCTTTAGAAAGGTTATGAGGCTTTTAGCTCTATGTCCCACGGGGCTTGTATTACTACCAGGAATGAGAGGTGACTGGGCAGAGCTTTCCTTGTTTTTGTTTTATTTATTTTTTTTATCATGTTTTTAGTGAAGTTCCATTCTCTCCTGCTCAGACACGTCTGTTTCTGTTCCTTTTCGATCATCCAGCGGGTTCCCCCCACCCTTCTTTTTAGCTCTCATCCTTGATGTCATGGGGCAGCTAGAACAATTTACTTTTCCTCCGAATAGCTCATCATGCGAGAGTCGCTGCTGACGTGAGTTTTCAGCCCCTTGACAGGGCCTTGTTTGATACACCACCACCGCCAACAGCTCCCTTCTTGTGGCAGAGCATGCTGGGAAAGAGAGTCTTTAGCTACCCAGGCTTTAACCGGAGTCAAATCAGCAAGGCAACTGAGGTTGAGGCCGCAACCCCCCACCCCCATTTCCTCTTTGCTATCAGCAAAAGCAGGTGCTGCTGTGGTCTAGTTTCTCTCTCAGGCTCAGTTTTTTGACTGCTGATGGGAGGGAGGGGCACACCCTTTTACAGATGAGCCACGGCAGGGATGACACACAGAAAATGTCACACAGTCCACATTCAGAGCTCTCCAGTTTCCCTTCTGTATCGCTGGGCTTCTTTCATTCCCATTTGAGTGGCAGTTGCTGAGGACACAAATCTCTCAGAAATCCAAACCACACCTCCAAGCAGGTGGGTGGCAAATGAGCAGCCCCGAGTTTGAGATGGGCTGATGTCTACGGTGACACTCTGAATCAGATGTTGATAGAGCACACAGAGGGTCGCCAACCTGGTCTAGAGCTGTTGGAGGTGCCTCGTGCAGGAAGTGGCGTGTACATCAGGACCGAGAAAGAAAGACTAGACTGCTCGAAGACCCAGTGGCCAAAGGAAATATAGATGCTCATCAGAGCTGGTTCGGAAGGGAGAGAGCTTGAGGAAGAAAGAGGTGTGATTTCCCAGGCCACGTTGAGGCCTTTTAGCTTCAGTAATTGGACCATGGAAAGCCGGCCAAGGGTTCTCAGCTTCACATATGTTTGTGTTGGATCTGAGTCATGCATAGAACAATCACTTGGCAGCATGCTGAAGATGGGTGGGAGGCAGAACACAAGGGGAACTCTCTGCTCACCGCTGAGCTACTTCTGGGGATCACGTGAACTAGTGATCCCCACGAATACAGGAATGCTCCTTTTTGGCTTCCCCTCCGTACAGTTATTGCTATCCCCTCTTCACAGGGAGGGTATGGAAAGAGAGTTAGGCACTTCAGGCAACATAATACTTGCTTATAGTCATGAGCCTTTGTGTTCGAAAGGAATGACTGTCTACAGGCAGATAAAGTTGATTTTTTTTCATCTCATTTTGAGGAGTCTGTGTGGAAGTGGGCACTGAATGAGATGCCAGCAACAGGGTCATCTATCATGATAAAACAATTGACAAATGCCTGTCTCACTTGATGACAAAAGCCTTATTTTGGGCGCAGGCTCTGTGAAAATACAGGACCAACCTCAGCATCACTCTATGGAATTGGGTACTCAGCATCATCCTCTGAAGAGGCAGAATGGGTACCAGGGATGCTGGAGGCACTCAGCTCCATCCTATGGAGAGGCAGAATGGGTACCAGGGATGCTGGAGGCACCAGGCAACATTCGTCCCCTTCTTCCTTTATCTGCCTTTTCTCAACACTGCTCTGGTTCAGACTGAGAGCCGGAACCTACAGTCCTTACAGCACCCAGTGCAGTCTGGACTACTTCCTCTCTGACCTGCTCTTCCTGTTATCCTTCCTCACTCTGTGATGCCCAACCCTAGGCAATCTGCGGGTTTCCCTCCCACCTCAGGGCGCTCTGATATCAGCATGGCGTATCTCTTCATCTTTTTCAAGTGTTGTTCAAATGTCATGTCAGTGAGGCCTACTCTAACCAAACCCCTTTCTCTCACGTGGTTACTTGACTTAGTAAAATAGGGGGTGGAGAGCAATTATAGTAGTGGCTCTCTCTCTCAGTAACATAAAACACTCACTGTTGTAATTATATCTAGATAAAGGACATAAATATCGATATGTATTGATTAAATATATTTATATATATGTATATACACACATATGTACACATGTGTATATACACACATATATTTGTATATGGCAAAGGGGGTGGCTTTTGTATGAGCTAGGCTTCTGTTGCAAATGTGAAACTTTAGCGGCTTCTAGTGATAAGCGTTTGTTTCTTTCTTCTGTAGCTGCGGGTCTGCCAGAGTGATCTTGACTCAGGCGGATCAGGCTCAAGTCTATTGACAGGGAGGGCGTGAAAAGTTAGGAACAACAAGAATTTAATGTATTCTAGGTTTTATTCCTGGAAGTTAGTGAAGGCTTCATGGAGGAGATAACTTTGATCTTCCCGAAGGATGAGCAGATTCCAAGGTAGACAGGAAAGGTATAGCCTATGCAAGTATATGGAGATTTTAAAAAGAGACTTTTAAAATAATGTATTTTAGTTTCTGTGGCAAAATAAAAAAACTATAGGAAAATGAAACAAAGTTATCAGTTTCTGTTTATGAATCTCAAATTTTATGTTACAAAGACAACTGGAAAACAGAGCCAAGCACAATATTGGTGTGTGTGAGCATTTACTTTCTCCTTTAAAAATTTGTATTAAAATTGTTTTCATACAATATGTTTTTATCATATTTTCCCCTCTCCCTATGCCTCACAGATTCTCCCAACCTCCCTTGCTACCCAACTTCATGTTCTTTCTCTCTTTACCAAAGAAGGAAACAAGAAAAACAACAAAAACAAAAAAAATGGAAATCGAAACGAATTAAAAATAATAAGAAGAAAAATACAAAAACAAGCAAAAAGTGTACAAAAAAAGTTGGAGTCAGATTTGACCACGCATGCTCCTATTTAGCAACAAAAGCGTGGGCTCCAAAGGGAGGCAAGAATGTCTTTTTAGTGGCTACTTTTTGTACAGGGTGCAAGAAGTGTTCTTTTCCTAGCCACCGCTTTGCTTAGCCAATGCGGTCTGCATAGGACATCCTAACGCTGAGTATAAAGGAGCGTATAAAACCCGGGGTAGAACAACTTGATCAGTGGCTTCTAGCTAGCAAGCCAGTGCTCTTGGTAGCTGCCCGACACTGTTTTGCAAGGTACCTATGCATAAAGTTCATTCTCTTGTGTACACATTTCCTCTTCTTCTTAAGTAGGGGTACTTTAAGGATGACTTAAGCCCATGGCTTTGAGTGTCTGTTCTGCATAGGCCGCTCTAGAAATGTTAAAAGGAGCCATACCCAAGTAAATCATCTCTAAGATCTTTCCTCATGGCATTTCTTCAAACTTCAGCCTCTTATTTCACCCATCTTTTGGATGCTTCTAGCAAAACAGGATTCTTCCCTACCTTGTGACTCGTGAGTGCTGACCCGGGAGGGTGGGGGTGTATTGGAACTGTATCTCTTTCTTCCTTTCCCCCAGTTTTATATGTGCCTAGCATTAAGTGTTCAGAAATGAAGAAAGGCAAGCTTGGCAGGTTCCTCCAGGCCCTGTGAAGGTCAGAGGAGCAGTTGAGCTGACAGTAACTATAACATGCGGTAGATTTGACCAGGGTGAGCTCTGCTGCACTGCCGAACACAGATCCACGCTAGCGAAATGATCCCATCTGCAAAGTGGCCAGCCCTCAGACTCTCTATTTTCCATCTCTTTCCCATAATTCCTTGGTGCCTGAGGTGGCATCTCCCTGGGCCTGCTGAATGCCAGCATCATGTGTTAGGCAGGAATTTCTAGAGAGGGAACGCCTGCCGCTCAGGTGGGTTGTTAAACATTGACAGGCATCTTTGCGCGTCCCATCCCTGTGGTCTAGAATTGGGTGGAAGCAAATGCTCCTGACACATTGACCTTGAGCTCAGGAGGCTAGCAGAACTGGTTTCCTCCTCTCCGAAACCATCACCTCTGGTCATTTTAAAATGTACCACAGAGCGGTGGTTATAGGCAGGCATTTCTTCTCATTGATTGGTGTTTGCTGTCTCGTCATCCTCTAGGTCAGGAATGCCCCAAAGCGGCTGTCTCTCAAGATGGTGAGGCTTGTGGAGCGTTCGTGTCTAAGACTGGTCCAGAGAGGGTACACGCCAGGAATGTTGACGAAGGCACACACAAGGAGCGCCGCATCTTCTTGAGACCTGCTCGTCACCCCACAGACTGCTACTACCTCGAGGGACCTTATTTTTAGGATTTTGATGTCATCTGTTTAAAACTTTTGTGGAGCACAGACGAGACTTTTTACCACCATAAGACAATATTTCGTTTTCGTGTCCTGCAATCATCCTGGTTATAGTTTTTCTATAACTGTTTTTCCCCTGAGAATCCCAAGCCACATTCGCTACAATTGTTTCTTTTCCTGTGTGTACTTCAAAATGATTGACTTAAGCTTCCTGACAGAGGAGGAACAAGATGCCATTTTAAAGGTTCTGCAGCGGGATGCGGCCCTGAAGAGGACTGAAGAGGAGAGAGTCAGGTAAGAGGACAGCACTGGGGCGTGAGGGAAAGAAGAGGCGGTCCACAGAAAACAGGGCTGTTTCCTTTTCAGCTGTAAGTGGTAGTTTGTATTGCAACGTAAACTCACCCATTCCAATTTTAGGCTAACTTCCTGGACAGAACTTTTCTTTTTGTTTTGTTTTTGTTTGGTTTGGTTTTTCGAGACAGGGTTTCTCTGTGTAGCTTTGGAGCCTATCCTGAAACTCACTCTGTAGACCAGGCTGGCCTTGAACTCATTGAGATCCACCTGCCTCTGCCTCCCAAGTGCTGGGATTAAAGGGGTGCCCCACCACCACCCAGCTCCTGATGTTTCTTAATTTACCTACGATATGCCTGCAGAAATAGGATCTCTTGAAAACATTAGCCAGGCATATGGTGTGGACTTCAAGCTACTCGGGATGGTGATCTGGGACCTCTTCAGCTCACAGTTTGAGATCAGTATGGGCAATGCAGCGAGATCCGACTTCCCCCAACAGAAATGCATCACATATGCCTTTGACTCTGTTTAAAACGAGGCACAGAACCAGGAATGATGGTGTATGTCTGTCTGTAGTCTTATAATTTGAGAGGTTGAGTCAGGAGGATTGCCTGGAGTTCAATGCTAGCCTGGGTTATTATATAAAACTCCATCTCTTAAAAAGCAAACAAATAGCTGGGTGGTGCTGTCTGCCTTAAATCCCACAACTTGGGAAGAGAGGCAGGCAGATCTCTGAGTTCGAGGCCAGCCTGGTCTACAAGAGCTAGTTCCAGGACAGGCACCAAAGCTACAGAGAAACCCTGACTCGAAAAATCAAAAATAGGAAGCAAGCAAGCAAGCAAGCAAACAAACAAAAAAATCAAAAAGCCAAAACCAAACCAACAGAAAAAAGTGTGGAGGGATGGATGGTTCAGTCATTCAAGTGCTTGCCACCTAAGGATAACGACCTACCAGGCACGCCGCATGTGTTTACAATACCATTTTTGGGAGGCAGAATTTGACAGTCTCTGAGGCTTACTGGCTACCCCATATAGCTGAATGAGTGGGTTCCAGGTTCAGTGAGAAACTGTACAAAGAAACAAATTGGAGAGCAATTGAGGATGAATACCAATTGTCAGTCTCTGGTTTCCACATGTTTCTGCGTCCGGGTAGGAGCATGAACGCCGCCCCACTCCCCCAATACTGCACATAAAAAATGAGGAGAAGATTAAAAAGCAGAAAAGGAGAAGAAATGTAGTTGGTAGTTTTGTGTGTGTGTGTGAGAGAGAGAGAAAGAGAGAGAGAGAGAGAGAGAAATTGGAGATTGAGACAGTGTTGCTATATAATGCAGTCTGGTCTCAAACTCAGGATCTCCCTGTCTTAGACTCATGAACAGGGACTTATGAGCATGTGTTACTATGCTAACTTGGCATGTATTTTTATATCTACTGTCTTATTTTTTATTTTTACGTTACCTGAGTTAAATTTTAATTTTTAAAATTATAAAAAAAATAAGAGTAGTTCATATTTCTGAATCCTTTGCGAATTGCTCTAACTGGTTCTCAGAGCAAAATGAAAAGTGCTCTCCAAACAGGTCAGGTTTCCGTTTGACTTGGGTCCTTCAAAGAGAAGTGCCAACTTGACCCGCTTTCGAATATAACACACATGTTCCCTGTCTCGCTCATCTCCACGGTAAAAGGCGCCCTAGAGCCTGGTGCTGCATGACTGTTGCTCTCTGTCCCTTCTAGGGTCTGCGTTCGGCCTCCTCCTGTCTCTGTAATCATGGGCTTTGAAAGCAGTGAAAGTGTCTCTGGAATCTAAGTTCACAGTATTAGCTTAACGGCCCCGACCCCGGTCTTCCAGAAAGAAAAACAAGCCGTGCTCTTATTTCCTGGAGGGCTACAAAGGATGATTTATCTGTATTGTCTCTGAACACGAATGCTTTAGAGAACAGCTCAGTTCAGGCACTGTGGCATGTCTGATGACTGCTACCGAGGACAGTAAGCGAACGGTGATTGGCCAGTCACAAAGGGCTTCACTTGCTCATCCTTTCTCTTGATCCTGCACTCTTTTGAGCCCTTGAGTGATGGAGCGGGATATGAAAACCCCAGCTGACGACATGTGGAAATTTACTATGTGACAGGCGGGTGATTTGCCCAACTAGTAGGTGTCACAGGTGAGAGTCGAATCCTGATGTCCCCGAGACTTCTCTCCCCGAGACATGCCGGTGGAGAATGGGGTGTCAGTCATGACACGGAGCTGTGATTCTGCAGATGGGATCTCCCATGTCAGCTGCAGCGCTCCGTGGCGTCTCCCCAGAAATGTAGAGGACTGACATCAATTCTGCCGTTAGAACTCTCCAGTAGCATGAATGCTCCACCCATTCACAGTTTCCAAGCCTTTTGCTAAACTTTATCCTTTGTGGTACTCGAAACAGCCCTGAGCTTTGGCAAGGCAGGGACTGTACCATCCATTTAGGGCCAAAGGACAGCTAGGCCACAGTGTCTGCAGGAGTGCCGTGTGTCATGGGAGACCACCCTTGGGGGATGCTGTTCCGAAGGGGCCTGGCAAATTTCTGGGGGTTCCCGGCACTGATGACTTATTGTTGTTATAAAAAACATGATAGGAAGAGCCTAGAGGTAACAAAAAGTCTTGTGTCAGCCCTAGTTGCTGACACTTCTTGGGCGTCTTTTTACCTAGGAACCAGGAATTTCTTGTGGACTTGACCACAGGTGGGACCAGGACCTTAGGACTAGTGACAAGATTCACTAGAAAGGCCAGACGGTCACAGGACTGGATTCTACTGGAAGAGCCCATTTGATGAACCACACAAGAAGGTTCTTGCTCCCCAACCAAGCTGCTTGAGGACCAAAGGGGCTTTTAGGGATGGTTCTCGGTCTCTGCCGGGACAGGGTCTCCGGTTTCTGAAAATGATCCTCCTAGGGCTTTGGCTCAGCAGCCCCTCTGTAATCCGTCACAGTCTGTCTTCCTTCATTGGTCGCTTATGGCTTGATAGCTCTGGCAAGACACGGTGTTGTTAATCTGTCTCAGTCATTTCACAGACAGGCCGGATGGCAGAGCAGGCAGGGGGGAGTGAACTGCCAGGGTCACACAGCGAGTCAGGGACAAAGCCACGATCTTGGTCTATCGCCTTACGCCCATGCATTGAAACTTTTCTTTCGGAACCGAACAATGAGAGTCCAGTCACAACACAGAGGCCATGGAGTCAAATCCCAGCACCGGTAGTTAATCAGCTGTGGCCAACTGGGGCAGGTCTCTTAGCCTTCTTCTGAGCTTCAACTCGGAGTCTGAGCATGACCAGGTCCTAAGTGCGATTGTAAGAATGCTTCTTAATCTTCCCGGCCTGCAAAGGGTGATGGGGACATTCGAATCCTCCTTCCCAGCACTCAGCTTGTGCCTCTCAAAAGACATAGAGAATGTTGCCTAATAGTTATCAGGGAATTACTCCTCAAAGTCTCAACTGCTTTTAATACGGTGACATTTAATTGTTTATCTTATAAGTAAGAGACTGCTCTGGACAGGGCTGTATTGGTATTTGAAAATGATTGCAGAAGGCAAGATTCCAGCCCTTAAGGAATTTGCTGCTATCCCATGACCTTTATCCATTTAAAGGATTATGGATTGGAAATTTGAAAATCTAAATTTTGTCCTCCTAACATGATTTTACTGTTTCAGTTATCCTTTCTCTTGTGTAAGCCAAGCTGGTGATATATTAATTATAGTTATTATTAGAAAGGCAAATCTGCCATGAATGTCTCTTCTCTCTCTCTCTCTCTCTCTCTCTCTCTCTCTCTCTCTCTCTCTCTGTGTGTGTGTGTGTGAATGCAGGCAGGTATGTGTGTCATGGTATACCTGAATAGGGCAGAGGAAAACCTTGGGTATTGGCCCCGCACTTCCATAGTTCTGTGAGACAGTCTCTTTTGTTCCCCACTACAGGCATGAGTTGTGTGACCTAAGTGATTCTCCTGTCTCTGCCTCCCATCTCGCTGCAGGAGTACAGAGGTTGTAGATGTGAGCTGCTGTACCCCGCTTTCTGCTGGCTCTGAGGATTGTGTGGAAAGCGTTTTTCTCACCGAGTCATCTCTCCATCCCCTTCCTCAACCTCATTGTGTAGCCCAGGCTGGCTTCCACCTCAGCTTCTCATGCGCTAGGATTTCAGCTGTGAATGGCTTTCGTATGTTAATTGTTTGGGTATTGGGAATAAAGTCCTCCGGTAGCCATGAGGCTGTCAATGGAGGACTCTTGCACTGTTTTCTACAAAGCCCAGCAATGACTCAACATCCTTGTCGGTGGGGCTGTAGGTAAGGTTTATATCTCAATGAAGCTGGTTTGCCACTTTCTGTACATCTGATGCTTTCAGTTGCTCGTGTTCAAATCCATGCAAGACACTTTGGGGATGACGTAGGTTGTATGTTGCCTTCCGCCCTGACTTCATGGGTTTAAAAAAAATGAGCATTAAGTAGGAGACTTGCTCACTTCCTAAACCTCCCAAGCTGTCAGTGGTAGCGAATGAACATGGACCCAGGGTAATATCTTCGCAAGGTCTCAAGGGTGCACATGGGGAGGCAACAGCCCCAGGCTACCCTTGATGCTGCCTCTGTCTTCTGTGCTACAAGCATGGGGCTCAAGTCATCCTGTGTCCCTAACTCTGTCCTGAGTGGAGATGTTTGATAGGTCAAGAGAGAAGCAGACATCAAGCTAAATGTTTTCCTCTCTTCTACCCTGGCCCTTTTCCACCCTTGCGGGGAACATCACTACACACACGCGTGTGTAATTTTAGACTTCTATGGTTTGAAAATGACATGCTGCCGAGGTGGCGTTTCCTGGGCTTTGCGTCACCCTGCCAGCAGGAAACTGATGCACACATCTGTCTGCTCACCACACCAGCACCACGTCCCGGCCCCCACATGCATATAACCACATCTGCAGCGATGGGCGTGTTTGCCGGAGATACCATCTCAACCGCCACCACATCTTATGATTCTCAGCCGCCTCTTTAGGATGTTGCTCCCTTTTAAGTGAAGGCAGTTTTCATTGAAGGACTGGCTTCCAGGACCTCTGCCGGCATTTTCCATGAAAGCAATGCAAAAAGAAATCGGGGTTCATCCCCAGGACGGCAGCATGCAGGGAGCCTCATGTGCACTTTCCTTTTGTTCTCAGAGCAGTGCAGTTCAGCCCCCTCCAGTGGGTGGGGAAATAGAGTGGGAGAGGGTGAGCAGCCTGCAGGGTGACACTCTTGCTGCTCTACCTCCAAAGCCTCAGCAGATTGCGGGGATCCGAGATGTGCCCGCATCTCGGAAACGCATTTCTTATCTTCAGTTCATTTTCTTTCCAAGTCTGGTGGTTTCCCGATTCTCCATCAATGATTGAGAGAAAGAATGGTAGAAAGAATGACTCGTGGTAACTGCCTTGGAAACCAAAAGCTTGCTAGGCGTTACCAAGCAGGGTGGGATTGCTGAGGGCTAAGCTAACTTCTGGGTCCGGCGCTGTGTTACCCTGGGCACGTCTCTTACGTTCTCTGGGCTCACATTCTTTCATTAGACACTGAGGCAATTTCAAATCACCCAATCTTATCATCTTTCCCAGAAGATATTGGGGGGTTGGGAGCAGGGACTGGACTAACTCTGGAGCATCTCTTTGGCTGATCTGCTGAGATTCCCTACCCATGTCTGAGATGGTATTATTGATCAGGTCTTGTCTGTGATGTCAGGCCTTTATCGATCACGTCAAGAAGCTAGAAGTTGGAGTGCACGTGTGCACGCAGTGAGAAGGAGGTGGGTTGGGGACAACTTTGAATCCAGTCTGGAAAATGCCTTTTTTTTTTTTCTGCTGTAAGTCTGCATATTCCTCACACACTGAAAAAAAATGGCCCCTGGCCATCAGGACTGTAGAATGATTTTTATGCCCAATTCCCAGAATATGCCTGGCATATGTTAGGAAATTAAAGAGTAAGTGAACAAAAGATCATGAAAGGTTAATCATGGCAGGGCACGATGGCCACCCTTTGCTATGGACTAAATCATCTGTAGTGAAATCAGAAGGATGAAATGCTGTGCACAGGTTGAGTGTGTGCTCACTCAAGCAGAGGTTGTGCAGATGTTGATGGACGGAATTGGGGATCACTGGGTGCTTGGTCTGGGAGGCTGACAGGACAGTGGCATTTTTGGACTGGGTGATGTCTTGCTGCCCACCAGGGTTGACCGGGTACTCTCTTTATGCTAAGTTAAACATAACATGCGTGTGTAGGATGAACAGTGTCAGTCCCAAGAAATGTACACTTCCCACTTCACAAGGCAGTGCAACAATGAGAAAATCCAGTGCTAATACGGCCCACTCAATTTTAAGTCAGAAGAAAGGAGAGAACAATTGGAAGAGATTTTAGCACCCACCACGGGGAGATTATTCGAATGATCGATATCTTTATAAACTTGGTCTTCGATGTCACACATATGGAGTCATCTGCAGAATATGACAAGTGGCTAAAATATAAAAAATCAGAGGTTAGTAAACCCAGCAGAAATAATCATATTAAGAAATACCAAAATGGCCCTCACTACATTTGAAAGAATTGTCATTCTTTTGCCACTTTCAAACAAAAAACTCAGAAACCCTGTTCTTGCCACAAGGCTTCCCACCCTCCTCCGGGGCCTCTCCACGGGCATGACTCATGTACCCTGTGCTATTTGTGCGTATACCAGGGCCTTGCAGGCCGTTATTAAGATGAGAGAGGCCAAGAGCTGCAAAGACCTCCAAAGGATCTATTGCACAGTACTTTCCAGCTAACAAAAACAATCTCACGCAGAGAAACCGGGAGTAGCTCGGCTGTGAGGGTTTGTGGTATGCTGACAGGTTACCATATTTCATGGTCTGTTTTTTCCTGTTCTGATGAGAGATGAGCAGTCCTGCCTCGTCAGAAACCCTCCTACGATGGTGGAGTCTGGTCCCTTGAAACTTGGCAGTGGTGGGATCTTCATTATCTCTTCTTACTCAGACTAGGGTGGCTGCCGGGCACATAACTCCTGGATAACTTACTCACTCAGCAAACAGTTACTGGGTATCAGCCCTGTGGCAGTCTCTGTGCTTCATGGTAAGACTATAAATGGTGATAAGGATGTAATCCTTGTATTCAAGGAGTCTGTAGAGTCCACAGCTGCCTGGGCAAAACAGATGTGCAAACAGAGCCTTGGGATCTGCGGGAGCGCGAAAGGGAGGTTTGGTGGGAACAAGGACAAGGGAATCACGCCTTTGTGATGCTCAGGCTAGGCCTGCAGCAGCAGGAAGAGGAATGTGCTGGGCAGAGAAGCCAAGGGAAGACATCCAGAGGTCATTGGTCTCTTTATAAAAGCCGGGCACTGCTAAGTGCTTCCAGGCAAAACACTTCAATGAATTACCTCAGAAGTCTTCAAGGGGAGGTCTTACTTCCTCCATCTTTACAAGCAAGGAGACTAAAGTACAGACTAGTTCACTAACCTTTCCATTGTCATGTTTAGGCAGAATTCAGACTAGGCTTTGGCCCTATTTAGGAGAGCCTCCGGAGCCCATAGTCTTTCAGTCAGGATTTCCTACCTCTAAAACCTACAGGTCACAGAAGAGCCATTTCGAGGGCAACACAAAGTTGAGTGTGCCGGTGAGTGGGGTTTAGGAGCGTCTGCTGGGGAACAACCCCAAAAAGCCAATCTGAAGGCAGGAGGTCAGGGCCTTGTACAGCATCCCTTCACTCTTGGAGCACAGTGTTTTGTACAGCATTAAGCAAATATATATGAAATGAAAACCAACCTTCCTGAAGCCCCATCTGACCAAGGAGAGCGGTTGCCCAGCAAGGACTATCTGCTTGGTCAAAAGCCTTAGGCAATGTACAATGATTAGCAGCATTTAATAAGAGTCACAGTCTTTTGGTGGCTGAGTACTCTGAACCAATGATGCTGGCCCTGCCAGGATTTGGACACAGGACCACGACAAGCACACTGGGAACAAAATCACTTCTTCCCAGGTGACTGGGAGAGGAGGGAAGACTGGTGAAGTGTTTGCAAGTGACAGACAAAGAAGCTGTCCCCTCAGGCATACTTAGGGAAGAGGAGCGGCCATTGCTGGGACTGGGCAACTGTCCCTCCGGCTCCTTCTCCATTCCCGGATGTGCCTGTGTTCAGTGCTCATCCCCTGCCTGGCCCATTCACATTCTCTGGCTAATCCAGACTTCCCACATAGACAAGGAGCATCTCAGTTGAGTGAAAGTCGTAAACCCACTTGGATTTATCCAACATATTATCTTGGGAGAGTTCAAAGTTTCCCAAAGGCTTTTTTTTTTTTTAAAATCAAATTTTACTCTTGAGTGTTATCTCCATGAGTAAGAAAAGATAGTTTTGAGACTCTCATTTTATTGCCTAGGGGATGTGGAGGTTAAAAGACTCATTGGTTAGAACACCATTTTCCCCAACCAGTCTCAACTAGGGATGTTTTAGGAGGGCATCAGTTGGTTTGCTCTTTAGGTTTTAGTTTTTCAGCAAGCATGAATGATTATGGAATTCTTAAAAGCAATCTTGGCATTGATGGATCTTGCCTGTACCTCCTTGCTTTAGCCTGCCTTCAGCACACAGAGTGTCATGTCCTCTTCCTGTACAGGCTTCCGGTAAAGTCTCTGATAAACTCATTTCACTGAAAAGAGAAAATCCAAGGAACTGCTTATCTCACAGATCCATTAAATACTTGATAGGCCCTTGGCATATGCAGAGGGTGGTTTCAGTGGTGTAATCTAATTCTCAGAGAAACCCTCTGAGATGGGGTGTTTAATCCCATCTTAAAGATGAGGAAGCGGCCAAAGAGACTCTCCATCATTCCTCTCTGTTGTGCCCATCTGAATGGTGGACATAGAAGACTTCAACCAAGAAGTGAGTCTGCTCTTGAGAAGTTTCAGACAGAGTAGTTAAGAGCACTTGCAGGTCTTGTCGGGGACCTGGTTCAAATCCCCGCACCCACAATTCATGACTGCCTGTAACTTCAATTCTAGAGGATTCTGATACTCTCTTCTGTGGGCAATGCACGTTCATTATGCAAAATAGTCATACACATAAAATAAAAATAAATAAAACCCTTTAAAAATCATGCTTGGTACCACTTGATTAGCCTTTCAGTCAAAGCAGAGCATTTGTTAGACATCTAAGAGGCTTGTGACACATAAATTATTGAGAGCTTCATTTTGCTTGCATCTTTACAAATTTCTTCAGTGTCAAAGTGGACTTGTTTATTTACTGAGGGTTCTTGGCAAGTAAAGCCCTTTTCCTTTTGTAGACATTTGCCTGAAAAAATTAAGGATGACCAACAGCTAAAGAATATGAGCGGCCAATGGTTTTATGAAGCTAAAGCCAAAAGGCACAGGGACAGAATCCATGGCGCTGATATCATCAGAGCATCCATGAGGAAGAAGAGGCTCCCCGTGGCAGGTGAGGTCACAGCCAGCAATTGTTTGGGAAGGAGGGAGGGGAAGGGTGGGAGACTCTTCACTGGACTCTGCTGAAGGACATCATTTGGGGGGATGCTTCGCATTGTGTGTGTCCTTCTCACTCAAAATCCTCTTGCCTTGGATTTGGATGGGTGAGGATTGGGTTAGGCGACTGGCTGTAAATGAACACAACTCTTAGGCACCGTGCATAAATGTAGTAGTGGTTGTGCTTGGGGATTGTGAGGAATGTGCATATCTTTCTTTGGCTTTCTCGGTGTGTGTGTGTATACACACATGGGTCTATATGGATACACATGCAAGTATATGCATGTGTGTAGAGGGCAGAAGTCATCCTCAGGTAGCTCTTTTAGAATAGGTGCTGGCTATCAAATTCAGGTTAGGTCCCCATATTTGCATGGCAAACTCTTTATCAACTGAATCCCCTCCCGGGCTCCTTCTTTGACTTTTAACTCTGGAAATTCAAAGCCTACTGAATAGCACCAAAGGTTTAGAGAGAAATCAGGTTTCATGTTCAAGGCTCTTAACATGCTCTTCTTCCATCACCCAGTGCAGTACTTACTGGACTCTAAGAATTTATTTACAGTTCTTTTTATTTTACCACTTCGTTTTTGCCTTACAGATTTCTATCTGACTCATTTCTAATCAACTCATGACTAGTCACTATAAACCTCTAGGTCTAGCTTGCAGACAAAGAAGACAGACTATCTTTAAAGCATTTAGTATACAGCAAAGTTTAACTATCTATTTTTAATGGTAGCAGCATTTGTAAGGTAAGTTTACTTTGCCTATAAGCTTTATTGGGCACCCTGAGTTAACTCGCCCAAGGTCCTCCTATTGCTAAGCAGCAAAACTGGGATTGCAGATCTCTGGACTGCGTCACACTTATTGCAGATAAAGCTTGACTCCTAAGCATGAACGGTGCATTGCCTCAAGCTCTTTTGTTTTTCAAACGTGCCCAGGCCTTAAGAAATCTTGGGTGATACTTGTTAGTACTGTGAACTCCATCTGCA